>JBANSL010000013.1:33252187-36089687 GCA_037127255.1 Persicaria tinctoria | reverse complement strand
GTTTTGAGATTTAAGATATAATATTGTGGTGATTTATTATTTGTGGTTAAATGTTATATGATTATGTTGAAGATGTGCAATTATATGCTAAGTAAGATTGTGAGATGATAGCATGCAAATTGGTTAAGTATGAATTGGAATTATCTTAAGTTGATGAATTGGAGAATTATATTGAATATGGCTGTGAGATGTTGAGATGATAGATTACGAGATAAGGTTGATATTATGAAAAAGATGATGTGACGGTTATTGTGTTAAGTTGTGAAGTTGTGTGTGTGATAATTCTATGCTTTGTGTGCCTTAGAGATAGACTCATTGATGTGCTTATACTTGTTAGGTGACCATCTGTGACGTGTCGGATTTCATATTGCCTGGTTGATTGCCTTTTGCTTTTCTGCGATACCAGGTAAGTCTCTTCGGAGCTTACTCAGATTGAATAGAGCTATTCCCTGCTTTAGGTGCATGATATACTAGGTGCTTGCATTCATGATCAGCATGCCATGTAGTACCATGCTAGGTTGCATCGACGGTTGAGCATTCTATTTCTTTATGTGTATGTAAACAGAACGACCGCTATCTGTGAAGTAACTAGAGTCATTGCTAGGGTTATAGGACGACCTAGTCTCATCGAGTCCCGTCCTGAGTCAATCGAGTCATGCACTTCCTTATATTATGAGATGCCTGCGGGCTTTATTGTGGAACGGGTTAGGCATGCGTGCCGCCCAATTATGATGGAATGCATTCACGAGCTGGCCAGTCTCCGCCCTATCGGAAGGGGGTGGAGGTAGGAGAGGGATATACCACTTGGTATTCTGTGCTAAGGCCTTATTATTATTATGTACTTGATCTTAGGAGCATGTTAGTGTGTTAATATTCCGCCATGCATCTAGAAGCATCTTTATTAGGTATAGCGTATATGTGTGCTTATGGTTGGGATGCAGAGCTAAAGTGGGCATCGATCTTATCCCGCCCCATATCAATTTTTTTAGGGATTATTTATGTTCATCCTATCGGTGCTCTTTGCTTATTGCACGGGTCATTTTGTCGGCGGAGAGTGAGCGCTGGAGTTATAGACTTCACCAGACTCTGATTATATTTTTGGATTTACACTTTAGACTCCGTTTTGACCCGGCTCTGCCGTGGCACCCTCTTGTATTACACTTGTTTTCGCTAGTCGCATGATTTCTGATTTCCACGCTTAGACTTACGACAGGTACAAGGGACTTCCCCGGGGATTCCAACGATCCCTTCGATTTTGGGTATGAAATCCCCCTTTGAAAACATTAAAGTATGTTTTGAAACCTTCAACCTGTACTCGGAGCGCAAGGTCCTAACGAGGGGTTTCATCCCTCGAAGCGTAACTCGGGTATCATAATCCCGGGCCGTTACAAAGGGGTATCAGAGCTGAGGTTTTGCAATCCGAGTATGATAGGTTGAAGTGGTTTTGAAAATGGCCCAAGGTTTTCAAATTGCTTTCAAGTGGCTTTCGAAATGTTTTCAAGGGGCAAAATGAATTTAATTGGACCTAAGCACAGACCAATCAATTATGAATGGCAATCTCGTGGGGTAGAGACTATGCGATAGGCATCCCTTATGGATGTAGAATTCGGGGAAGGTAGGCAAAATACTAGCTTTCTTTTACAGATGGGTTGTGAAGACTCCAAGGAACTCGAGGGTTGGAGTAAAATGGGTTAGGAGACCGTGAGGTATTTTCCCCTCCGGTTAGCCGTCCCCCGAAGGGCGGCATAGATCGTCTCTCTGCTTGTATGTCTTAAATTCAATTGGGCCTGAGGGCGACCCTCCTTGAAGAGGGTCATATTAAATCGTTGAGTGCTTCTGTGCTGAGTGATATAATTATTGTTATGTAGCAAGTATGGCCGACACGAGACGTGGCTTAGATGGGCGTGGGGGTAGGGCGCGTCGCGGCAGGGGACGCCCTCGTCGAGTTGTCGCTGAGGGTGCCGAGGAGCGAGTTTCACCACCGCGAGCTGATGACCGGGTGCCAGCTTCCCCAGAGACTAGGATTGGGCAGCTAGAGGCAGCGCTTCATGATATTCTGAGCGAGTTACGTGGAGGGGCTCGATCTACGGCGCCGACGCCAGAGGTTCCAGTTCAGCAGCCAGCCGAGCCCGTGGTCGATGCGTGCCCTGAGAAGCGCATCGATTGGGTCAAGAGGTTTGCTCAGTGTAGCCCGCCGACCTTCGCAGGAGGCGTCAGAGATGACGTGGAGAGATGGCTGCGTGATATGGAGGGGTTATTTGACCATGTTGATGTACCTATCTCTGAGAGACAGAGACTTGCAGCTGGACTTCTACGGGAGGACGCGAATGCTAGGTGGTTTGTCTGCAGGAAGGAGCGGAGCGAGTGGACCTATGACGACTTCAGATCCCTGATGATGAGAGAGTACTGTCCACCAGGGATACATATGGCTAGGGAGGTATCTTTTATGCGCGGCACCTATGATCGGTCGGCTTCTGTAGCTACCATCGTTCGCCAGTTCAAGAGCGAGCTGATATACTGCGATCACCTATGTCCATCAGACGAGAGTCGGATCCGTTTACTGTCTATGAGATTGCCGCCTCCTGTACTTCTGCATGCGTCCAGCTTGGGAGCTGTCAGCTTTGATCGATTTCTGGAGGTCATCCTTATGTACGATCAGCAGAGGATTCTGTGTGAGACTTCCTACTCTACTGTCCGCCCTGAGGCGAAGAGGGCGCGTCCAGCTGACCCCCGTGGAGATGACAGATCTAGGAGAGGAGCGTTTAGAGGAGGGTATCACGGAGCTGCACAGAGAGCACCCCCAGTTCAGACTGCTTATGGAGAAGATGCCAGAGTGAGGACCTGCCATGGATGTTTCGGGAGGGGCCACATGCCCTCAGAGTCGTGGAGCTCCAGCTACTGCACAACCACCGAGACTTCCTGCGGCTCCTCAGCCACCACTGCTGACATATCCCCAGGGCCAGGGTCAGGGCCAGGGACGAGGTGACCCTTCCGGCAGAGGCCGAGGCGGAGGTAGAGGAGGTAGAGGTTCTGGACGTGGAGGTAGAGGACCATCTGGGTCAGGTCAGGGTCGTGGATCATCTTCTGTAGGACCGTCAGGGTCAGGGTATGATCGTGGCCAGAGTTCGGGAGGTCGAGGACCAGGATTACCCCCACCGCCCCGCGTATTTCAGATGCATGCTGATGACCGCTCAACCCCGACTTCCGCAGGTACGATATTCTTCCATGATGAGTGCCTATCTATCTTGTTTGACACTGGTGCGACTCACTGCTTCATAGCAGAGGCATGCGTGGCCAGGCTGAGCCTGAGCTGCACGAGTGGTTCACCCCTTACTATTGGTCTGGCGGATGGGGCCAAGGTTAGGACGAGTCGTGAGATTTTAGGGTGCCCCATTCGGATAGGAGAGCGAGAGTGGCCTACCGACCTTATCGTTATGCAATTGAGGATGGATGATCTCATCTTGGGTATGAACTTCATGGACCACTACGGGGCTATCATCAACTTGCGGACGAGGACAGTGTCGATTTTGGCATCTGACGGGACCGAGCACCAGGTTTGGGGGAGCGACCCCAAGGGGAATGGATCACTCATCAGCGTAGTCAGAGCCGCTAGACTTCTAGACTAGGGTTGCGTCGGGTATTGGTGTTATGCTTTAGAGGTGGATCGCACGCACCCCAGTATATCAGATGTTCCCGTTGTCAGGGACTTTGCAGATGTGTTTCCGGAGGAGCTGCCAGGACTTCCCCCACCGAGAGAGGTCGACTTTGCGATTGAGTTGGAGCCAGGCACCAGGCCCATCTCGCGAGTCCCTTATCGCATGGAACCGACGAAGATGGCCGAGCTGAAGGCTCAGCTAGAGGAGCTAGCTGAGAAGGGATACATTCGGCCTAGTGCATCGCCTTGGGGAGCGCCAGTGCTATTCGTCAAGAAGAAGGATGGGTCGCTGAGACTGTGCATCGATTATCGGGAGCTGAACCGGGCGACGGTGAAGAACCGTTATCCTCTTCCCCAGATTGACGTTCTGATGGATCAGCTGCAGGGCGCCGTGGTTTTCTCGAAGATCGACTTGAGGTCGGGCTATCATCAGCTGAGGGTGAAGCCAGAGGATGTTTCAAAGACCGCTTTTCGGACCCGCTATGGTCACTACGAGTTCGTGGTCATGCCGTTTGGGCTGACCAATGCACCAGCCGCGTTCATGGAGCTCATGAACCGAGTGTTCATCGACTTCTTGGACAAGTTCGTCGTCGTCTTCATCGATGACATCTTAGTCTACTCGAGGAGTAGAGAGGAGCACGAGGAGCATTTGAGGATTGTGCTAGAGACGCTGAGGAAGCATCAGCTGTATGGGAAGTACAACAAGTGTGAGTTCCGGCTCACAGAGGTGGCTTTCTTAGGCCACGTTATTTCAGCTGAGGGAGTTGCCGTGGATCCAGCAAAGATTGATGCCATCGTTGCTTGGGAGGTGCCCAAGAACGTTAGAGATATCCGCTCATTCCTGGGATTGGCTAGTTATTACAGGAGGTTCATCCAGGGTTTCTCGAGTATTGCTAGACCGATGACGCAACTGCTGAAGAAGGACGTCCCCTTCGAGTGGAGTCCAGATTGTCAGGCCAGCTTCGAGCTTCTGAAGCAGAAGTTGACGACTGCTCCAGTGTTGGCTCTGCCAGATGGGACAGAGGACTTCGTTATCTACACAGATGCTTCGCATTCCGGCTTGGGTTGTGTTCTGCATCAGAGAGATCGGGTCATCACTTATGCTTCGCGTCAGTTGAAGCCTGCAGAGGTGTCTTACCCCATCCATGATTTGGAGTTAGCAGCCGTGATTCACGCTCTGAAGATCTGGAGGCATTATCTGTATGGTACTTCTTGCAAGGTGATGACGGATCACAAGAGCTTGAAGTACATTTTCACACAGAAGGAGCTCAACATGCGTCAGAGACGATGGTTGGAGCTTCTGAAGGACTATGACTTGGACATAGTCTACCACCCAGGGAAGGCCAATGTAGTGGCAGATGCGTTGAGTAGGAAGACTCATCATGAGGTGGCAGTTGAGAGGCTTACAGCTCAGCGAGATTTGCAGAGAGATCTGATGAGATGCTGCTTTGAGGTATGGATTCAGCGAGATCGCGGGTAGTTGTCGTTCTTAGAGGTGCATGCAGAGTTGTCAGCAGAGATTCGGCAGGGTCAGACAGATTGTCCAGAGATTGCAGTTTTGAGAGAGCGGATGGCTCAGGGCAGATTCAGAGAGCTTGCAGAGAGAGCAGACGGGATGCTGACCTTCCAGGGCAGAGTTGTAGTTCCATCGACGTCAGATTTGAGGCAGAGGATCATGCAGGAGGCTCACTCCACCCCTTATTCTGTCCATCCAGGGACGAATAAGATGTATCAGGATCTGAGGAGGAGTTATTGGTGGCAGAGGATGAGAGCAGACATCACAGAGTTCATGGCCAGATGTCAGGTTTGTCAGCAGGTTCGGATTGATCACCAGAGGCCGGGAGGACCCGTCCAGTCCCTTCCAGTTCCAGAGTGGAAGTGGACGGATATATCCATGGTTTTCGTCACTGGGCTGAGGCGAGACGTCAGAGGATTTGACGCTATTTGGGTCGTGGTCGACAGGTTGACCAAGTCGGCCCATTTCATAGCTATTCAGGAGACGTGGCCAGCTTCGAAGTTAGCGGACGAGTTCATTCGCCAGATTGTGAGGCTTCATGGAGTACCAGAGAGGATCGTATCCGATCGAGATGGATGCTTCACCTCGAGGTTTTGGCAGCAGGTTCAGGAGAGTTTGGGCTCCAAATTGCATTTTAGTACGGCTTATCACCCGCAGACAGATGGCCAGAGCGAGAGGACGATTCAGACGTTGGAGGACATGTTGCGATCGTGCGTCTTGGATTGGGGTGATCATTGGGTCAAGCACCTACCGCTAGTGGAGTTTTCCTACAACAACAGCTACCACGCGTCGATCGAGATGGCCCCATATGAGGCTTTGTTTGGGAGGCGATGCAAGTCGCCGGTTTGCTGGGACGAGCCTGCAGATACAGTTCTGTCGTTGCCCGAGATGGTCAGAGAGACAGTAGATAAGGTTGGTCGCATCCGAGAGCATATGAGGGTAGCCCAGGATCGACAGAAGAAGTATGCGGACAGACGTAGGACCGAGCTTGAGTTCGAGGTAGGCTCGCATGTATGGCTTCGAGTTTCGCCCACCAGGGGAGTTCGACGGTTCGGCATCAAAGGGAAGTTGAGTCCGAGGTTCATTGGCCCATTTGAGATCCTAGAGAGAGTCGGTGTGGTAGCCTACCGTTTAGCCTTACCTCCATCCTTAGCCGGTGTCCATGACGTCTTTCATGTCTCCCAGCTCCGTCAGTATATTCCCGACCCTAGTCATGTCCTTGACCACTCAGACCTTCACATCGAGCCTGACCATACCTTTGTAGAGCGTCCGGTGAGGGTCCTTGATCGTCGTGTCAAGAAGCTTAGGAACAGGGAGGTTCCTTTGCTTCTGGTTCAGTGGTCTAGGAGGAGCCCTGAGGAGGCCACCTGGGAGACCGAGGAGAGCATTCGGGCTAGCTATGGAGATGTCTTAGATGAGCTACTTGCGTCCTATGTTGAGCCGAGTGTAGACATTACCTTGACCTCTCGAGTGCGGTGAGTATGCCTAGCTAGTTGGTTGGGATTGGTTAGTGGTGTCTCTTTGTTTTGCGTGCTTATGCTTGGTAGTTGTGTGCAGATCCTTGGTGATATGATGTGATGAGCCTCGATGATATGATGATGTGCTAGATATTATGGTATGTGACTGCCTTTGATGTGCTATAATCTTTTGTTTATCTTGAGATTATAATAATTCTTCTTTATCCATGATGCCTAATATTAGAAATGCTAGAGATTGAAGTGTTGAATTATGATTTGACTCGGAACCTAGGAAGAGAATACGGGATTAGCCTTTAGAGGTGGATGTTAGAATGATTGGGAAGTTGGGAATGCCTTGTTTAATGTCGAATTTAAAAAATTTCAAATGGTGATTTAAAAAGGAACATAGATTTTGAGAAAACTATTCCAACCCGAGTTTTCATTATGATGCCCCACGAAGTGGATACAAGCATGTATGGGGGCACCTATAGATTGCTGCTAAGACCTAGCGGAGACGTCATGATGGTTTTCGAGTTATGGTATGCCTGAGGAGTCGGAGTGGGGGTGTGGTAGGGGCCCATATCACATCCTTACTACGACCGATTGGGAGTATTATGATCATGACGACAATACTGTGAGATCTCATGGGGGCACTTATGAGGTACTTACAGGATCGATGACGTGATCCTTGGACTCACCAATTTCAACTTCATCCCCTACTTTAGAATGATTTTAGTCTCGGGGACGAGACTTGTTTTTAGAGGTGGATGATGTAAAGGCTCGGATATTTTTTAATCTTTTTTTGATTTAATGAATATTGTTGGGATTTTATAAATATTTTATAAAGATGTTAGAAGAAAATGGTGTTAGAAATATTATGTGATATTATGGGGATTAAAATATAAAATGTTGTTTTGAGATTTAAGATATAATATTGTGGTGATTTATTATTTGTGGTTAAATGTTATATGATTATGTTGAAGATGTGCAATTATATGCTAAGTAAGATTGTGAGATGATAGCATGCAAATTGGTTAAGTATGAATTGGAATTATCTTAAGTTGATGAATTGGAGAATTATATTGAATATGGCTGTGAGATGTTGAGATGATAGATTACGAGATAAGGTTGATATTATGAAAAAGATGATGTGATGGTTATTGTGTTAAGTTGTGAAGTTGTGTGTGTGATAATTCTATGCTTTGTGTGCCTTAGAGATAGACTCATTGATGTGCTTATACTTGTTAGGTGACCATCTGTGACGTGTCGGATTTCATATTGCCTGGTTGATTGCCTTTTGCTGTTCTGCGATACCAGGTAAGTCTCTTCAGAGCTTACTCAGATTGAATAGAGCTATTCCCTGCTTTAGGTGCATGATATACTAGGTGCTTGCATTCATGATCA
The DNA here is from genome assembly GCA_037127255.1 of Persicaria tinctoria. Lineage (NCBI taxonomy): Eukaryota > Viridiplantae > Streptophyta > Magnoliopsida > Caryophyllales > Polygonaceae > Persicaria > Persicaria tinctoria. The sequence goes on along the minus strand of JBANSL010000013.1, from coordinate 36,081,655 downwards.
GCATGCCATGTAGTACCATGCTAGGTTGCATCGACGGTTGAGCATTCTATTTCTTTATGTGTATATAAACAGAACTGCCGTTATCTGTGAAGTAACTAGAGTCATTGCTAGGGTTATAGGACGACCTAGTCTCATCGGGTCTCGTCCTGAGTCAATCGAGTCATGCACTTCCTTATATTATGAGATGCCTGCGGGCTTTATTGTGGAACGGGTTAGGCATGCGTGCCGCCCAATTATGATGGAATGCATTCACGAGCTGGCCAGTCTCCGCCCTATCGGAAGGGGGTGGAGGTAGGAGAGGGATATACCACTTGGTATTCTGTGCTAAGGCCTTATTATTATTATGTACTTGATCTTAGGAGCATGTTAGTGTGTTAATATTCCGCCATGCATCTAGAAGCATCTTTATTAGGTATAGCGTATATGTGTGCTTATGGTTGGGATGCAGAGCTAAAGTGGGCATCGATCTGATCCCGCCCCATATCAATTTGTTTAGGTATTATTTATGTTCATCCTATCGGTGCTCTTTGCTTATTGCACGGGTCATTTTGTCGGCGGAGAGTGAGCGCTGGAGTTATAGACTTCACCAGACTCTGATTATATTTTTGGATTTACACTTTAGACTCCGTTTTGACCCGGCTCTGCCGTGGCACCCTCTTGTATTACACTTGTTTTCGCTAGTCGCATGATTTCTGATTTCCACGCTTAGACTTACGACAGGTACAAGGGACTTCCCCGTGGATTCCAACGATCCCTTCGATTTTGGGTATGAAATCCCCCTTTGAAAACATTAAAGTAGGTTTTGAAACCTTCAACCTGTACTCGGAGCACAAGGTCCTAACGAGGGGTTTCATCCCTCGAAACGTAACTCGGGTATCATAATCTCGGGCCGTTACACCGGGAGGCGATTCCATAAGGGAGAAGACAATGAAGAAATTAAAGGAAGAAGCTTTGGAGGAGTTTCGAAGAAGAAGAAACCCCACCCCCCCGAGAAATATTGAAGGCGATTGAAGAAGAACAATCCCCCGCCCACGCAGAAAGCAAGTAAGTACTCATCCTCCCTCTATTGAACTCGAAAATTTTGTAGATTGTCCTATTGTAGATAATCAGCCAGGTTGGGGAGAAATCGGATTGAAATTTTTTTGAAACCCTAACTTTGTGGGAGTTGGAAGATTTGGGGAAATTGAGGAAGTTGTGATTTTCAAATGGACATGGAAGTCATCTGGGATCTGAAGACGAAATTGAAATTGAAGGTCTGAACATGAGTGAATCGAACTGAAAATCTCGATTAATTGGTGAATTTTGGAATGGGGAAATAGTTAACGTCACTGATTTTTTATTGTCATACATTTTTCTGTCTCGCATTTTTTTCTTTACTGGCCCATATTTTTTCTTTACTGGCACGGATTTTTGTTTGACCAGCAATAATGGTGATGTTGTGCCTTTTCGTGTGTGTTTTGTTGTCCTGCTGAGATGGGTATGGAATGATGTTGGATGTGGTAAAGGGGAAGGTGAATGGTAGATGGAATGTGTGCGTATTATTTTGGAAATCGGAAACTTTTTGTGGATTTCAAGATCGGGGGTGTTTAGTGACTAATTACCTTCAAAATATAATGCTAATAATGGGTTATACTTGTACATCGTTGTAAGTTTGTTTTTATGTGTTGAATTATGTTGTGATTGAAACCATTAATATGTTACACTGGACGATGTCATTTGAAAGTAATGTAGGTTTGTTTATAGGGTTGTCATATGTGTATTACATAAGTTTTTTTTATTGTTGACACTATTGTGTAGTTGTGTATGTGGTGTTTATTTCATTCTTTACTTGTGTGAGTTACCATTTTGAGATTATTTGAACATGTGTATTTGTCGGACATATGAATATGTGAACATTTGTATTCGTGACATTTGTGTAGTTGTGTCATTTGTGTAATGTTATCTGTTTTGACATAAACATTATTTTGACTGGCTAGACATATGTATATACTGGCTAGGATTATTGTTAAAATGGGTATTATCTGAACACTTGTATGACAGATTAAGTAGACAATGAGAAAATTGAAAAGAAAAAAAGTAGCGACGCCGTCGAACAACAAGGTATTAACTGTAATCACTTCTCGGACAGATTAATGGCCTTCTTTTTGTCTTGGTGATGTTAAACATGTCGTGTCGTGTGATATTTGTGCAGCCGACACTAGCCCTTCCTCTGGAAAAGTATTTTAGATGTGTGAGAGACATGGTACGAGCTCCAGGGGCGACTCCTCCGGTTTACCATCAAGGAATTTTGCCTCGTCACCGATCTCAAATGTGCTAGAAGAAATCGGGACTTTGAGGAGGAGAATCACAAAGATGACATTCAAAGCTTCTTTGGAAGGGAACTTTAGTACTTCGTAGTGTTTGGTTTACTTGTTAAACATTTAATCGTTTTCACCTTCTGGATGGCTTGTATTTGATGACTAATAAGTTATGTTGTGGACACTTTTTTATATTCATTATGGATGGTTGTTGTGAATGTTGCGGTATAACGCATTTCATTTGGGTTTAATGGCCGATATTCTTAGGTTGGGAAGTTTCTGAGATAGATAAAATATGTCAGGTGTTATTCTTTTATCGGCTAAGACATCATTGTCACTGGCTAGATAATAGTATTTACTGGCTAGTAAGCATACAACGCAATGGGTTATACTTATACATCGTTGTAAATTTCTTTCTATGTGTTGAAGTATGTTGTGATTGAAACCATTAATGTTACAATGGACGATGTCATTTGAGAGTAATGTAGGTTTGTTTCTAGGGTCAGTTATGTACATTCAAAACCACCAAAACCCCAAAGTGTTAGTGAGTTAGAAGCAAACTAACAAAATACTACATTCGACTACGCAAAAGAAGAGTTATCCCACTAGACATCGATTTCTTCACCTTACCACCACACGCTTGCTTATGTCCTCCGACGCTTCCGGTGAAGGAACTATCCTCGAGATGGGTACCTGCTTGTCTATATTATCTTGCTCCTGACGGACCCAAACGGCATGCTCTCCTCCATGAGCATTGCCCCCTCCTCCATATCCACGTCGGTAGCTTTACATTTCATCTCCGGAGCAACGATTGTCGGTTCTGCCCAGGTTTTCTGGTTTATCTTACCAGTTGTGTGAATTTCCGTGGCAGCTAAATTGTTATCTTTGCCATCCAAATGGTTATCCATGCCATACTCCAAATTGAGATCAAGATACAATATACACCCAACTTTAGTTCGAATTTTTTTTTTCATAAACATATGTAAAGTGGGTGTCTATAAATAGATAAAATTAAAGTAAGTTAAAAAATTAATTTATTGTTTAATTTTAACAAATAAAAATTGCTGAAATTTAGTTTAAAACAATTAAAATTGGTCTCTTTCTCCCCCCCTCCCCCTCTGTAGCCTTTACCTTCCATCGGCTGTGAAGGTGTCCAATTTATTTGCAAAAATAACATTTTACTACCCCTTTGCAAATTCTACACCCAATGGTTATTTTTGCAAAGTTCATTTTTTTTTTGGTATATCCATGCAAATTGTCCATGTATATATATATATATACATATATACATGTGTGTGTGTGTGTTTGTGTGTGTGTGTACATGTATGTATATATGTATGTATATATATGGGGGATGGTTCCGGTGTACTCATGTCTTATTGTGTATCATGTACACACATCTATGCCCTTGATTAAAGGAAATGGGTGGGTGAGATTAAAAGGTAATTTTACACTTTTTTTAATTGAAAAAATGGCGGGCCCCACGTCTTTTCTTACCCACTTCCCCACTTTCCAGCGTGTGTGATGCACTCTCCTTAAATTATTCGATTATATATTTAGATTATTCGATCGTATCGACGGATTATACGATGATATATCTAGATTATTCGATCGTATCGACGGATTATGCGATGGTATCGATAAATTATTCTAATCGGCTACCAACTTGAAAACACCAATTAATTGATGATATATCTAGATTATTCGGTCGTATCAACGGATTATGCGATTGTATTGATAGATTATTCTAATCGGCTACCACCTTGAAAACACCATGTGGCTTGATTATTTGATAGTATCATCGGATTATTCGATGGTATAACTTAATTATTCGATGGTATTATAATATTATTCGGTTACTTATGTGATATTAACAAATAACTAAATATTATTCGATGATATCGCTAAATTATTCAATGATATCGCTAGATTATACGATGTTATCACATGATAATTCGATAGTATAGATGCATTTTTTTATATAACCGCCAACGTGGAAAAAACTTATCTCCTTAAACACAAAATCAGTTCATACAAATGAATAATTCGGCCCAGATTTGACCAATTCCACACTCAATCCTCAACCACTCCATCCTACCTTACCCTGCAGTAGCCATTCCTTCACCATTCCTCTGCCTTCCGTCAACGTGAGCTGCGCTCACCTCTTCCATTTCACTTCAACTTCATTTCCATCTTTCATTCTCAATTTCCATCACTTTCACTGACTACTCCCTTCGGCTCTACTGCTCACCATCAACACCTCCACCTTCTCTGTCTCGCTGAATGAAGCAACCATCACGCATCGTCACCGTCGCCATCATCCATCTTCGTTCCGCACCTTCAACCACAACACACACCACCATTTCCTCTTCCTTCTTCCTTCCTTCCACCTCGAGCTGCCAGCGGAAGGTCCCACGCACCCCTCGGAGCCACCACCATCAGCCGGAGCAGCCCAGAAGCTCCCCAGCGCCGCCGCAAGCCACCGGAACCCCATCGTCCCGTTCAAGCGCGAATAATCTTCCGGTAAGCCGTTCTCCTTCGTTTCCGATCCAAATCACCCCCGAGATCTTCCATCACACTCACCCATGTCCGACGCAGGTCCGAAAAGCCATCGCGAGCCACCGAAGAAGCCCAGAACTCCGATGGAGAGCTCCGAAGTCGCGAAATCCCTCGGTGAGCTTCGTTCCTTCCCTTTCTTATACCGTTCATCCCTTTCATTCTTTTGGTCGGGAAGAGAGCTGTGAGAGCCGAGTGTGGGAATCTGGGGCGAGGTCGAGAGCTCCGGCGAGATCGAGACCTCCGGCGAGCGCTGCGAGAAGTAAGAGCGAGGCGAGAGCGCTGGAGAGTAGCGGGCACGTGAAAGCGAGCGAGCGTCGAGTGAGCTGCGAGGCTGGGAAACTCCGGGTGAGGCAGGAGAGCTGAGCTCGAGGGCGGGAGAGTGAGGTTGGCGCGACGTCGAGCAGCACCGGCGAGCAGCGCAGCGGGAGCCTTCGGAATTGGAGGAGGAAGAAGAAGCGTGTTGGGCCTGCCCTGTCAGCACCTGTGGGCCCCCATACTAACATATATACATTGTGTTTAATGCTAACCGGTTGGGATTTATATTACGGGTTCGGTTCGGTTTGGGTTAAAAGTGTTGGTTCGGTTCAGATTTATTCGTTATTTATTTATTTAATTAATTGATTAATTAAATGTTCAACCGATAACCGATAATTGATTATTTAGAAATTGATTTGTGTGTCGATATTTAAAACGGGTCGGGATTTTTTTGGAAGTAGTTTTAAAGATTAAATATTTTATGAATTAGAAATGACTAAGTATAACTTTGAAGTAATTGTTTTGACTAACAACTGGACTAGCTAGTGAGATTATATGGATTGAAGTATGATTGAGCCAGTTATGGAAATGACAATGGAATAAGATGATATAAGATGTTGAGATAAGTTGAGATAAAGGATGTTGATGATGCTATGATTAATGGATTGATGAGCATGTTATGTAGCGGTAAATGGATCCCGTTGTGTGCATTTTACTTATGCATATTTATTAATAATTGCTAGGTGATCTGTAACCTGCTTGCTTATATCTTGCTGCTTTTCATCTTGCTGATCTGCTACTCCAGGTAAGTTCTTTGAACTTACTCATGATGGGCGCTCTATGCACTGGGTGTTATATAGTAGGCTAGTGTCCATGAACCATACGACTTAGAATCACGCTTAGGAGCTAAAATGAAAATCATATGATTGCTATATGTCATTGCAAGAGAACGGCCGTTATCTGTGAAGTAACTAGAGTCTTTGCTAGGGTCATAGGACGACCCAGTCCCATCGGGTCCCGTCCTGAGTCAATCGAGTCATGGAACTTCCTTTACTTATATTATGAGTTGCCTGCGGGCTTTTGGGTTGGGCATGCGTGCCGCCCGATTATTATGGCATGCGTGCCGTCAGATTACTTATATGATGAGTTGCCTGCGGGCTTTAGGGTTGGGCATGCGTGCCGCCCGATTATCATGGCATGCGTGCCGTCTCTGCCCTATTGGAAGGGGGTGGAGGTAGGAGAGGGACATGCCACTTGGCATTCGGTGTGGATCCATTTATCGCTTTCTGCATTATATTAATCTGTCAGTATATATATATATATATATATATATATATATATATATATATATATATATATATATATATATATATATATATATATATATATATATATATATATATATATATGTGATTAATCTTACGTATGGCATTACGCATTTCATCTTAAGAATAGGGTGCTTATTATATGCCTCTCAGAGTATGTTTACATACGCGCATGAGTGACCTGATGATTGACCCAGATCCCCCTCATTTTTTTTAGATTCAGGTAACCGTTGGCCGCTATCGTTGCTTATGTGGATGCTTGGCGGGTTCAGACTTTTGGCGTTAAATCGAGAGGTTGAGAGACCACCACACTTCCTCTCTTTTATACTCCCTTTCGGATTGTATTTAAACTCAACCTTATTTTTGCTTTCGCTCGATTTCACGATTGGACTAAGGCAAGTATTTGATCCCCAATGGATCCGCGATCTTTAAGGGTTCGAAATCCCTTCTTTTAGTACAAATATTTTGTTTTAAAACGCAACCCGTACCTGGATTGCAAGATCCGAACAAGGGGTTTTATCCCTTCAAACGTAACCCGGAAATCATAATTCTGGGCCGTTACAAAGATGGTATCAGAGCTCAGGTTGTGCAATTCGGGTACACAAGGGTCGAGTGTAAGTTTTGAAAACCGCCCACGTGTTTCAAGGACTTTTCTAAAAGGATTTAAAGGGGCAAAATGAACTTAAAATGTCTAACCCAAATTGGACTAAGTAATGAACTCGACTTGTAATAAATGAGGAAAATCGACCAAACGGGGACACGAGTGGGTAGTAAAGGCGCTAGACCACCCCTATTGGGAGTAGTTGGGAACGGTAGGCAAAATACTAGCTTTCTCTTTACAGAGGGTCCGGAAGACTCCAAGGAGATTGCACCAAGGTGGTTGGAGTGGCGAGTTAGGTAGGATCGCGAGGTTTTTGCCCCTCCGGTCAGTCGCTCCCTGAAGAGCGACATTAGATAGCTTGATGTGCTTTATATATTGAGGTTGAGTACGATCTCCCTCGAAGGAGTTCATTATAATTGTCATTGACTTATTCTATGCTGAGTGCTTGATATGCTAAAGTCTGATTGGTATGCCTAACAATTAAATGTGTATCGACTGATCTGTACAAACGGGATAGTGGGAGTACCCTTAATCCTATGTGGTCAACCCAGCTTGTGTGAAATAGCCCCTTCCACTATGTTTGTTAACCCTTTGACGGTTCTATCGAGTCTTTCTCCCGGATATCAGTATCTTTCATGGGAATCGGGTTGGTAAACACATTGCGTCAGAAACTCATGTATGTATATGAAGGTTGTCTGAGTGAGTATTGGAAGGAAGTTCTTGATGTCATTTTGAGTCAAAAGTAAGGTGTTTCCGGGGTTGTCTTCCTTGATTCTTATGATGATCAACCGAGGTTTTCTTGCCACAAAGAGTCGTACGTACCATGGTCCCACGAGAAATAGGGGTGATGAGTCAGTTGGGGAAGGTCAATGGTTGCCCTTAGGGATCTCTGTCCGGTTGTAACGGTGACTCTCTCTGAACTGCATGACATGATTTTGTAACCTCCTGCATGTACCTTGCAAATGCTCATTTGTAAAATGTTGCTCATGTTATTACATCTGTGATTAGTTACATTGATCAAGTTTTGTGTTATGCCTCACTCTCTATCGTGATTACGTAGTCATAGCATGCCTACTTGACTTATTGTATTAATTGTACTAATAATTGATTTGAAGCATATAAACCACATGATATGAACCTACATGATAATTGTTTTCTCCTAGGTTAGGCCCATGATAGCGTGATAAACTCTTCTTCGTGTGAATGCCTGTAAATGATCTCTTTAGCATACTAGCTGATGACGCCTTGATGCTTATTACTCGTTTTATGACAAGAATCTACAACATGCCCATCTATTCTGTATTTGTCAGATGATTATTTTGCACTTGATATTGTTGTGTGATTAGTGCGTTGGATGGGGAATATGTGGTATAATTGAGTCTTGATGAATGCATGGTTTAATGTTGATGACTTCATGATGGCCATTGTGTGAGTTCAAGTTACACATGTTACGTCTCTATCATCCCAGCATGCCTTACTCAGTATGTTGCATCGTTATACTAGTGCATGAAGCCGCATGATTAATGTTTTCTCTGTAAATAGGTTTATAATAGTGTGATCGTTCAGTTCTGGTATCATGATAGAGTGAGTTCCTTACTTGATGGATATGTGTTACAACTTGATGTCAACATGCCTTATATGATACGTAATTCCCAGTAAATGTTAAGATGATGATCCTTAATGTAAATCCGTGGATGTATGACCTTCTGTACCCATGCTTGCCCCATTGATTAGGTCCCATGTTGCACCTTGATTCATGTCCTCATTATATGGCGCCTTCGCATGTCTAATTGACCTGTTGTATTGATCGTACTAACGACTGATTTGAAGCATGAATTGCATGATAAGTGTCTGTATATAGTTATTGTCTTCCCCTATATTAGGCCCATGATAGTGTGCTACACTTCCCTTGTATGAATGTCGTAAGATGATTTTCCCTGCATGATTAGTCGATGTTACCCGTGGTTTGTTGACTAAATTAGTAGTTCAATTGTGATCATGCTATTTGACGTGATGTCTTGGTAAATGCATACCTTATTCAAATGGTTGTTGAGCCTTTAGTATCATGTAGGACCATTGGTTGTAACTTGTGCGAATTTATGCCTTGCTTGCATTATTGCTGATTCCCTCTCGAGCTAGGTCCCTCATAGTGTGATCCTTCCCTTTTTCTATCACCTTGAAATATCTTACTCGTGAAAATTAGATTGATGTTGAATTCGATGATCGATTGCTTTCTGTGATGGTTTATCCTAGCATGCTTACATGTTATCACTCGGTAGTGTTTCCCTATTACCTTATGAATTCCTCTATTGCTGGCGTAGATGTATGACTTGGCACCTCGCATGATCATACACCACGTTATATCATTTCGCATATGCATGATGCATGAATGTTAGAATGAATTTAGTCGAGTTACCTTGATTGTGGTCATGATTCGATATGTGTTAGTAGTATCATGTAGGGCTTATGATTTCCAATATGACTCGCTAAATGATTACATGTTGTACCTCTTCTATGATGTGATAACTATTGTAACTTTATATGTGTCCTATGATGATTCGTTCCTAGCATGATTATAATCTATTGCCCATGATGTCTTTCTTGTTACTTTTGATGATGCCTCATGTTTCGTGAACATCCTGTTGAACCCCTTTTAATGACTCTTGACTATGCTTGTATCACATTATGTGTCGCTAGTATCATGTAGGACATGTGCTTTCTAAATGTATCTCGTCGTATGATTACGTGCCATGCTTGACCTCTTATATGACCAGTGTGTTCGGATGAGATAGTTACTAGGTTGCTCCTATATGTTCTCATATGACGTTTAATCTGGTTGTTATGTTACACCTTGCCATGCCATATTTGACCTCACCTATTGATGCGTACACCATGCTTGTGCATTCGTTCATATACACCATACTCGTCATCGTCGTTCAATCCCACATGACCTCGAATCCTGCATGCTCTTTCTTGATTCCGCATAACTTGCTAGGCATATCTGCTTTCATGGAATAATAGACTGCTATCTTGTCTCGCATGCATCAGTATAGGAATCGATCGTGTCGTTGGGAATGAATACGAATGTTGCTCCTCTGAAATAGGTATATGTTAGGGTGGATTAGTGTGATTGATATGCTCCATAATGAATTCGTGTTTGCTTGTCGCGATTATAACTTAATGGACTTCCATAAGGGCATCGTTGCTATTCTCAGGTCGGAGTTTCGTCTCTAGTTGTTATCTTTAGGGTTGGTCTGTGTTTGTTCCGAAAGGAACATTAGGTTGTCCGCTCTTGTCCCTCCCCTATCTTCGCTAACTTAAACTCCTACGCGACACCTTGGACGAGCGACCGCATGAAAGAGGAAATGGGAAGTCCGATAGCGATAGAGCAACGTCGCGAAGGCGTGGGGCCATAACCCACGGGCCTCAGGATCAACGATTTCGGCAGGACAAACACATTTTGATGATGACGATTACTGAGTACGATATGACTTGCAAGCGGGAGTGTCCTCCGTTCTAACTCTTAATCCTCTCTGAATTAGTTGATGATGGTATTGCATTGATATGGCGATGGAATTTATGTGTTGATATGCTGACCTAGTAATGAATCTTGCATGATCATCCATTGTCTATGAGGATATGATTCGATGTCTTATAGTTTTCATGTACCATGATGTTTCGATGTTTTGCTACCCTATATTGCTAAGCATGATCTGAACTCTTGTGCCTATAAAAGTATGAACTGCGAATGCTGAGGAACCTGAATTGTTATCTGATAAGGTTTTGTTGAAACTTGCTAGCTTGAATTGACTATGTTCATATATGACGTTTTGCAATAATTTTGAGCATAATAGTAAATTGAGACTTGTCGACATACTGATGATAATTTGGGAATTTTCTTGCTTACATGACTTGTAAATATGTACGGGCATGATGTTAGATAGCGACCATGAGGAACTTGGTATGGAACAATACTACATGTTGATATGCAATATTGAAATCTAGTGAAAGTGACAAATGCTATCATGATATATTGATGATCTGCAAACCTGTTATGTTGTTGTAGAAGCATGTTAGGATGTGTTGCGACATGATATATGAGATAATGATGTGTTATTATATGAAAGCATGATGATGTATTATATAGTTAAACATGATTATTGATACGTCAAATGATGAACATGACTCAATGGTGCCTGGTTACTAAATGATCGTCATTCGATATTGTGATGAGTTGAGGTGATGTCTTTTAGGGCATGCTGACAGGTTGGTGAATTATATACTACTCGAACTTCCTTTTCTGAATCTTAATAGGCATGACCTTGATGTGTTGATATGTTGACATGATAAATCTGCTATGACGTGTTCTACTTGTAGTGCGATGTTATGCGATTTTGAGAATTGATGTGTACTGACATACTAACCCTGTGACACCTAGCCCATTTATCTCTTGACATGTGTGCTTGCATGATAACTTATGAGAATTCGATCATGGACTTGTGATTCCTTCAGTATGATGTAGATATGCCTTATGGCTCGTGGTATGATGTTGAGATTTTTTTATTGCTTTTGACATGTTCTGAATGGATGGTATGATTTATGTTATGGGTAAAAATGTTATGTGGTTGAGATTATCATGATTGATGTTGAGATTTGCCACATGAGAGGTGGCTGATGATGTTATGAGTTGATGAGTTGATTTACTTTTGTTCATGCTGAGTTGAGAACGATGATTGATTTGATTCGGAAACTAGGAAGAGAATATGAGATTAGTCTTTAAAGGTGGATAATTCCACCTCTCGTGATGTGAAATTGCTTGACTAACGTCGGATTTGAAGATTTTGAACGGATTTGAAAAGGACTAACTTAGATTTTGAAAGAATAAGCGCTATCGAGAATTTCAATGATTTCGAGATTAATCTTTCCACTTACAAAACTCTTTTGAATCATTCGGGACTGGATTTACATTATGACGTTTCACGAAGTGGATATAAGCATTTATAAGGGCACTTATGGATTGCTTGTTAAGACCTAGTGGATGTTATGATTCTTCTGATTTATAATATGATTGAGAAGTCGGGGTAAGGATATGATAGGGGCCCATATCACATTCTTGCTACGACCGCTTGGGGATATTATGATCACGACGAAGATGCTGTGAGGATCTTATAGGGGCACCTACGAGGTACTTACGGGATCAATGGTATGATCCTTGGACTCACCAATTTCAAACTTTATCTCCTATTTTAAAATGATTTTAGCCTCGGGGACGAGGCTTGTTTTTAGAGGTGGATGATGTAAAGGCTCGGATTTTCAAATCATAATTTTTCGGAAAAAGGAAAATAAAAATGAATTTAAATTGGATTTAAAACTCGTTTAGCGGATTCCGACCGGAATAGAAAATTTAGCGAACGATTTCCGTCATTTTACCTCGGAAATTCAAAATAATTATCGTGGTGTGATATCCTTTTCGATTTTATAAATCTAATTAATCGAGAAAACGAGATTCAAAGAAACTAACTGTCAGGAACTAATTTCGAGGTTCGAAATTCGCGTATTCAAGATTTATTTATGGGTATTGATTTTGACCAATTCCACACTCAATCCTCAACCACTCCATCCTACCTTACCCTGCAGTAGCCATTCCTTTACCATTCCTCTGCCTTCCGTCAACGTGAGCTGCGCTCACCTCCTCCATTTCACTTCAACTTCATTCCCATCTTTCATTTTCAATTTCCATCACTTTCACTGAATACTCCCTTCGGCTCTACTGATCACCATCAACGCCTCCACCTTCTCTGTCTCGCTGAATGAAGCAACCATCACGCATCGTCACCGTCGCCATCATCCATCTTCGTTCCGCACCTTCAACCACAACACACACCACCATTTCCTCTTCCTTCTTCCTTCCTTCCACCTCGAGCTGCCAGCGGAAGGTCCCACGCACCCCTCGGAGCCACCACCATCAGCCGGAGCAGCCCAGAAGCTCCCCAGCGCCGACGCAAGCCACCGGAACCCCATCGTCCCGTTCAAGAGCGAACAATCTTCTGGTAAGCCGTTCTCCTTCGTTTCCGATCCAAATCACCCCCGAGATCTTCCATCACAATCACCCATGTCCGACGCAGGTCCGACAAGCCATTGCGAGCCACCGAAGAAGCCCAGAACTCCGATGGAGAGCTCCGAAGTCGCGAAATCCCTCGGTGAGCTTCGTTCCTTCCCTTTCTTATACCGTTCATCCCTTTCATTCTTTTGGTCGGGAAGAGAGCTGTGAGAGCCGAGTGTGGGAATCTGGGGCGAGGTCGAGAGCTCCGGCGAGATCGAGACCTCCGGCGAGCGCTGCAAGAGGTAGGAGCGAGGCGAGAGCGCGGGAGAGCAGCGGGCACGTGAAAGCAAGCGAGCGTCGAGTGAGCTGCGAGGCTGGGAAACTCCGGGTGAGGCAGGAGAGCTGAGCTCGAGGGCGGGAGAGTGAGGTTGGCGCGACGTCGAGCAGCACCGGCGAGCAGCGCAGCGGGAGCCTTCGGAATTGGAGGAAGAAGAAGAAGCGTGTTGGGCCTGCCCAGTCAGCACCTGTGGGCCCCCATACTAACATATATACATTGTGTTTAATGCTAACCGGTTGGGATTTATATTACGGGTTCGGTTCGGGTTGGGTTAAAAGTGTTGGTTCAGTTCAGATTTATTCGTTATTTATTTATTTAATTAATTTATTAATTAAATGTTCAACCGATAACCGATAATTGATTATTTAGAAATTGATTTGTGTGTCGATATTTAAAACGGGTCGGTTTTTAAGTATATAAATTGAATTATTTAGTAACGGTTGGGATTTTTATTTAGTAACGGGTCGATATTTACTAAAGTATGTCGGGATTATTTAATCGGATTTTTTTGGAAGTAGTTTTAAAGATTAAATATTTTATGAATTAGAAATGGATAAGTATAACTTTGAAGTAATTGTTTTGACTAACAACTGGACTAGCTAGTGAGATTATAAGGATTGAAGTATGATTGAGCCAGTTATCGAAATGACAATGGAATAAGATGATATAAGATGTTGAGATAAATTGAGATAAAGGATGCTGATGATGCTATGATTAATGGATTGATGAGCATGTTATGTAGCGGTAAATGGATCCCGTTGTGTGCAGTTTACTTATGCATATTTATTAATAATTGCTAGGTGATCTGTAACCTGCTTGCTTATATCTTTCTGCTTTTCATCTTGCTGATCTGCTACTCCAGGTAAGTTCTTTGAACTTACTCATGATGGGCGCTCTATGCACTGGGTGTTATATAGTAGGCTAGTGTCCATGTACCATACGACTTAGAATCACGCTTAGGAGCTAAAATGAAAATCATATGATTGCTATATGTCATTGCAAGAGAACGACCGTTTTCTGTGTGCCGTCGGATTACTTATATTATGAGCTGCCTGCGGGCTTTAGGGTTGGGCATGCGTGCCGCCCGATTATCATGGCATGCGTGCCGTCTCTGCCCTATCGGAAGGGGGTGGAGGTAGGAGAGGGACATGCCACTTGGCATTCGGTGTGGATCCATTTATCGCTTTCTGCATTATATTAATCTGTCAGTATATATATATATATATGTGTGTGTGTGTGTGTGTGTGTGTGTGTGTGTGTGTGTGAGGGGGATCTGGGTCAATCATCAGGTCACTCATGCGCGTATGTAAATACACTCTGAGAGGCATATAATAAGCACCCTATTCTTAAGATGAAATGCGTACCTGGATTGCAAGATCCGAACAAGGGGTTTTATCCCTTGAAACGTAACCCGTAAATCATAATTCTGGGCCGTTACAGTATATATATTTACAATGGGTATATTAGGTTTACGTTTACCCATGTGGTAAACGAAGTTTTGTCCAAATTGCACATATAATCTAACAAATAAATGGGAGAATGAATAATGCGAGAGAACCTTATTACTAGTGGATCAGGAGGCAATGATGAAAAGAAAGTAAAAAAAGAAATGATGGGTACAACATAATCAGAAGCAACAGAAGAAAGGCTATATATGGTAGCAGTTGTGTCAACCGAAGAAGGTACTGAGATAGGCACTAGTGCATAAGAAGGAGCAAAAGACTGGATGAGAAGATTCTTAAAGGGGAAAAGGCTCTCATGGAACACAACATCCCTTGAGAATATCACACGATTTGTCTCCAAGTTGAGAAGTTTGTAAGCCTTCTTACCCAAAGGATATCCCAACATAACACAAGGAACAACTCGTGGAGCTAACTTATCCTGGCCATGTTGAAGTGTAGAAGCATAACACAACGATCCAAAACACCTACTACTAAAAAAACAGGAAATAGCTACGGATTTTTAGCCACGAATGTCAACCGACGCTGTTTTGGTTGCCAATAGCAATGACATTGGCCACGACTGTTCTTGACCGTGGCTATTTTCGTGACTGGTGTTCACCCAAGAATGCCACATCATCAAATTCGTTGCTAATAGCAATGAACACAATGTCCGTGGCTGATTTCGTGGCTGAAGAAGTGGATGATAGTGGTCATTAGCCACGAAATTAGCTACGAATGCTTATTTTGTGGCTGTATTCGATGCTGATTTGGCAACAACATCAACCTCGTGGCTAAATTTGTGGCTATTCAGCATCAGAAATCCGACGATGGAATGGACACGAGGTGAGTGGGCTTGGATCGGTTATTGTAGTTGGGTCGGACATGGGGTGAGTGGGCTTGAATCGTAGCTGAATCCGTGGCCAACAAAGAAAAACAAATGTTATGGGCTCGGCATGGATCAATAGCCCATTAGAAATGATCGGCCCAATTACCTTATTAGCCCATAGAATGAAATGTGTATTTAGCAACGACAGGGTCCATGGCTAAATCCGTTGCTATAACGGTTGAGCTCAAATATGCTTTAATTTATTATGGGCCCAAATATGAATATACTTTCCCCGATTGGCCCATTGACGGGCCCAAATATGACTATGAATTTTTTTTATATAAATTATAAGTGTTGAAAAAAAAATATTAACTAATTAATAAATTCTTATAAGAATATCATCATGGTATGTTTTGAGGAAAACTCATATAATTGACTAATAAATATTTAATAAAACCTTATATTAAATAATAAATTCTAATTAGAATACTATAAGAACATATTTGAAGGAAAACTGTTATAAGTGACAAATAAATGTTTATTAAAACCTTATATTATAAGTATTCTAATAAATTCTTATTAGAATACTATAAGTTTATGTTTTGAGGAAAACTCATATAAGTAACTAATAAGTGTTGAATAAAACCTTATACTAAGTAATAAATTCTTATTAGAATACTATAAGGTTATGTTTTTAGGAAAACTCACATAAGTAACTAATACCACCTTATACTAAGTAATAAATTCTTATTATAATATTCCAAGACTATGTTTTGAGTAAAACTCATATAAGTAGCTAATAAAATCTTATACTAAGTAATAAATTCTTATTATAATATTATAAGGTTATGTTTTGAGTAAAACTCGTATAAGTAACTAATAAAACCTTATACTAAGTAATAAATTCTTATTATAATACTAAAAGGTTATGTTTTGAGGAAAACTCATATAATTAACTAATAAAACCTTATACTAAGTAATAAATTCTTATTATAATACTATAAGTTTATGTTTTGAGGAAAACTCACATAAGTAACTAATAAAAACCTTATATTAACTAATAAATTCTTTTTAGAATACTCTAAGGGTATGTTTTGAGTAAACTCATATAAGTAGCAAATAAAATCTTATATTAAGTAATAAAATCTTATTATAATACTATAAGGTTATATTTTGAGGAAAACTCATATAAATAACTAATAAAACCTTATCCTAAGTAATAAATTCTTATTAGAATATTAAAAGGGTAAGTTTTAAGGAAAACTTATACAAGTAACTAATAAGTGTTGAATAAAACCTTATATTAAATAATAAATTCTTATTAGAATACTATAATGGTATGTTTTGAGGAGAAATCATATAAGTGACTAATAAATGTTGAATAATACATTATATTAACTAGTAAATTCTTATTAGAATACTATAAGAGTATGTTTTGAGTATAACTCATATAAGTGACAAATAAATGTTGAATAATACATTATATTAACTAGTAAATTCTTATTATAATACTATAAGAGTATGTTTTGATGAGAAATCATATAAGTGACTAATAAATGTTGAATAAAGCATTATATTAACTAGTAAATTCTACTATAAGAGTATGTTTTGAGGAGAACTCATATAAGTGACTAATAAATATTGAATAATACATTATACTAACTAGTAAATTCTTATTATAATACTAGAAGAGTATGTTTTGAGAAGAACTCATATAAGTGACTAATAAATGTTGAATAATACATTATATTAACTAGTAAATTCTACTATAAGAGAATGTTTTGAGGAGAACTCTTATAAGTGACTAATAAATGTTGAATAATACATTATATTAACCAGTAATTTCTTATTATAATACAATAAGAGTATGTTTTAATGAGAAATCATATAAGTGACTAATAAATGTTGAATAATACATTATATTAACTAGTAAATTCTTATTATAATACTATAAGAGTATGTTTTGATGAGAAATCATATAAGTGACTAATAAATGTTGAATAATGTAAAGGCTCGGGATTTTAAGTTCTAAATTCACGGAAAAAGGAAAATCAAAATGAATTTTTAAAGCGGAATTCAAAAGAAAAACTCGTTAAATCGTATTTTAAAATCCTTAAAGCGGATTCCGGCCTAATTCTGAACTTTGAAGGATAATTCCGTCATGTTACCTTGGGATTTGAAATAAACTTTGGGATGTCGACATCTTTGAATTTTTGAAACGTTATTTTGATCGAGTTGGAATAGAATCAAAAGAGCGGGTTAAAGATTTTTTCTCGGGTATTGAATTTCAACGGTGGGACCACATTATTTGTCATCTTCCTTCCAGCCCTATCCTAATTGCTGTTACCATCTACAACCCTTCAATCTCTAGCTCACCTCTTCCAAATCTAGGCAAACAAACACCCCTCTTCTCCCTCCTATCACTTGGCTTTCTCCATTCTTGGCAAAGAGCCAACTACATTCCCTCCCTCGTGATGAACAGACAGCAGAAGGCACGCCTCCCCCCTCTGATTCCTTTTGATTTCAAACAACAATCTCTCTCATCTCACCCTTTTGGTTGAATCCGAACAAGCCCACACACATTCCCCCTTTCTTTTGTGTGTATTTGGTTTAGGAAAAAGGGAAATCAAAGCAACCCCCCCTTCAGATTCCAAACCCGGAAGCTCCTTATTGAGCCTCCTACCGCCACCGCAGCGCCGCCAACCCCGCCTAGTGCTCCCTTGTCGCCGAGCTCGAGCACCCCTCATCTGAGCCCCATCTTTCGTAAGCCAAATCCAAGCACTCTCAGCTCGTTTCGCTTCCCTCTTTGTCCGTCCACGACAGCAGTACTTCCCACGCCTCCCTCGACACCTTCGAGCAGCAGAAACAGTCCTAGCAGATCTCCGCCGAGCCGAGAACAACGTCCCTCTTCCTCCCCTCCGTTCTCGCATTTCGGCTCGGTAAGGACTAATTCATATCCCTTTCGCTACCTAATAGTATAAAGGTGGAACTTTAACACCCCAACACCCTCTCCATGCTGCCTCGCTGAAGGTCTCGCACCGACGCACTCGAATCGAGCCTCCCTGAGCGCTTCCCTGGTGAATGGAAAACCCTCGATGAGGATCCCTCTTTCCCCCCCCCCCCCCCTTTCTTGTCGATTCCTTATCATTGGTGTCGGGCTCGAGTCGTCGGAGAATGGCCATCACTGGCAACTCCTTCCTCTCTCCCTTCTTTTCTCTGAATTTCGCACAACTGCTCCGCTGAAGACGATGAACAGTGGCCACGGCTTGGTCTTCTGTTTTCTTTTAAATTCCGGTCCGGTTTGGGTTTTAAAAGAAGAAAACCGGTTCGGTTCATTCCTTTTAAAAAGAGATTTGGGTGTGGGCCTATTTTTCGGGTTGGGCCTTCCTTTTGATTTGTTTGGGCCTCTTCTTGTTTCAGATTTGAGGGTTTGTTTTGTTGGGACTTTTGTTTCATTATTCTATGGATCCTATCATCCGAGTAATTAGTTATTAAATTATTCTAATTTAAGTTGTTATAAATTGATTATATTTTACAGGGCTATTTGATGATTAAATGCTAACATCTATTATTAAATTGTATTTATCAAATTAGTATTGTTGATTATAAATGGGGTTTATAAAGATGGATTTATTTTGAAAATGTTTATCAGTTACTTGAAATATTAAGGTCAAGGTTTTGAAATAAAATGTCGGAATTATTTCTATGATATGATTTGGAGGTATTGGTTTAAGGCTTAAATATTTAATGTCGGGATTCTTGTCTCGGTTTGATAATGTTGGTTTTGAGAAGGAAGTTTGGGAATATGGTTGGTATGATTCTATCAATGGGTTTGATTTGAAGAATGATTTTGGTTGATATTGATCGTATCGGAACGGTTTTGGAAAATGGTTTTACTATCGGTTGATTTTGAGTATGTTGAACACTTGGATTCGTGTGTGTGAATGTTGGTCCGGTAGCTTATGGAAATGACTTGATGATAAGTGTGTATTGCTTTTGGATTGCGTTGGACTTGCATTTGGGCTCTTGCTTGTGTTATCTTGCTGTTCTGCGTCTTCAGGTGAGTTCCTTAGGGGGCTTACTCAGGTTGGACATTCATGCCTGTTGTTGCATTTTATGTTAGGTGTTGCATATGCATAAAAGCATGCCATGTAGTATCCTGTTTAGGTTGCACTAATTGAATGATCATCTGCTTACTTATTGCGTTTGAAACAGAACGGCCGTTATATGTGATAGTCCTAGAGTCTTTGCTAGGGTCATAGGGTAGCCCAGCCTCATCGGGTACCCTGAGTCAATCGAGTCATGAACTTCCTTATATTATGAGATGCCTGCGGGCTTTATTGTGGAGAGGGTTAGGCATGCGTGCCGCCCGATTATGATGGAATGCATTCACGAGCTGGCCAGTCTCCGCCCTATCGGAAGGGGGTGGAGGTAGGAGAGGGATATGCCACTTGGCATTGTCTTGGGCCCTTTACAGTATTTTTACACATTATTATAACTAGGAGCATGCTAGTGTGTTTGACTTTCGTACTGCATTAGGGCATCTTTATTAGGTATAGCACATACTATGTGGCCTCAGCGAGGACTGCCGGTCCCGCATGAGTGGCTCGATCTGACTCCTTTCCCCGTTCTTTTTTTTAAAGGCATTTTCTGCAGATTTTGAGTGCTCGATGTCTATATGACGGGGTTTCCTTATGGCGAATTGAAGAATCTGGCTAATATCCTAACTTAGTAAAATGGTAATTACCCACTCATAATTTGGTTTTGACCGGCTCTGCCGTGGCACTTGTATATTTACTTTACTTCCGCTTTACTTTCGTTTGAAATGGATTCCGCGACATAGTCTTAGGACAAGTTAAGGGTACCCAACGGCCTTTTGAGGTTTTTAGGGTTTGAAATCCCTCTTTCTACTAATCTTAAAATGAGTTGAAACCTCGACCCGTACCTGGATTGCAAGATCCGAACAAGGGGTTTCATCCCTTGAAACGTAACCCGAAAATCATAATTCTGGGCCGTTACAAAGATGGTATCAGAGCCAGGTGTTGCAATTCGGGTACGCAAGGGTCGAGTGTATGTTTTGGAAAACCGCCCATGAATTTCAAAGGATTTGAAAGGATTTTAAGAAGGGCAAAATGAACTTAAGATGTCTAACCGAAATTGGACTAAGTAATGAACTTGACTTGTAATAAGAGAGGAAAACCGACCAAACGGGGATGCGAGTGGGTAATAAAGACGCTAGACCACCCCTATTGGTTGTAGTTGGGAACCGTAGGCAAAATATCAGCTTGTTCTTTACAGATGGGTTGGGAGACTCAAAGGAGATCATTATGAGTGTTATTAACTGATTCTGTGCTGAATACTTGCTATGCTAGAGATCTGATTTGGGTGCTTTAACTATGAAATGTGCATTGACTTACCTGTGCAAACGGGATAGCGGGAGTGCCTTTATTTCTACATTGTCAAACTCGGGTTGTGTGAAACAACCCCTTCCACTATGTTTGATAACCCTTTGACGGTGCTATCGAGTCTTTCTCCCGGATGTCAGTGTCTCCCACGGGGAATCGGGTTGGTAAACACATTGTGTCTGAATCATGTATGGATATTAAGGTTGTCTGAGTGAGTGTTAGAAGTTCTTGATGTCACTTTGAGTTAGAAGTAAGGTGTTCCTGGGGCTGTCTTTCCTTATTCTTATGATGATCAACCAGCACTACTAAAAAAACAGGAAATAGCTACGGATTTTTAGCCACGAATGTCAACCGACGCTGTTTTGGTTGCCAATAGCAATGACATTGGCCACGACTGTTCTTGACCGTGGCTATTTTCGTGACTGGTGTTCACCCAAGAATGCCACATCATCAAATTCGTTGCTAATAGCAACGAACATAATGTCGGTGGCTGAAGAAGTGGATGATAGTGGTAATTAGCCACAAAATTAGCTACAACTGCTTATTTCGTGGCTGTATTCGATGTTGATTTGGCAACAACATCAAAGAGGTGAGTGGGCTTGGATCGGTTATTGTAGGCGGGTCGGACATGGGGTGAGGGGGCTTGAATCGTAGCTGAATCTGTGGCCAACAAAGAGGAACAAATGTTATGTGCATTTAGCAATGACTAGGTTCGTGGCTAAATCCGTTGCTATTACGGTTGAGCTCAAATGTGCTTTAATTTATTATGGACCCAAATATGACTATATTTTTCCCAATTGGCCCATTGACAGGCCCAAATATGATTATGAAATTTTTTTTATATAAATTATAAGTGTTGAAAAAAACATATATTAAATAATTAAAAAATTCTTATTAAAATATTATAATGGTATGTTTTGATGAAAACTCATATAATTGACTAATAAATGTTTAATAAACCTTATATTAACTAATAAATTCTTATTAGAATACTATAAGAGCATGTTTTGAGAAAAACTGACATAAGTGATAAATAAATGTTTAATAAAACCTTATATTAACTAATAAATTCTTATTAGAATACTATAAATTTATGTTTTGAGGAAAACTCATATAAGTAACTAATAAGTGTTGAATAAAACATTATACTAAGTAATAAATTCTTATTAGAATACTATAAGGTTATGTTTTGAGGAACACTCACATAAGTAACTAATAAAACCTTATACTAAGTAATAAATTCTTATTATATTACTCTAAGAGTATGTTTTGAGTAAAACTCATACAAATAGCTAATAAAACCTTACACTAAGTAATAAATTGGTATAATAATACTATAAGGTTATGTTTTGAGGAAAACTCACATAAGTAACAAATAAAACCTTATACTATGTAATAAAATCTTATTATAATACTATAAGGTTATGTTTTGAGGAAAACTCATATAAGTAACTAATAAAACCTTATACTGAGTAATAAATTCTTATTATAATACTATAATGTTATGTTTTGAGGAAAACTCATATAAGTAACTAATAAAACCTTATACTAAGTAATAAATTGTTATAATAATACTATAAGGTTATGTTTTGAGGAAAACTCACATAAGTAACTAATAAAATGTTATACTAAGTAATAAATTCTTATTATAATACTATAAGGTTATGTTTTGAGGAAAACTCATATAATTAACTAATAAAACCTTATAATAAGTAATAAATTCTTATTATAATGGTATAAGGTTCTGTTTTGAGGAAAACTTATATAAGTAACTAATAAAACCTAATAATCAGTAATAAATTCTTATTATAATGGTATAAGGTTATGTTTTGAGGAAAAGTCATATAAATAGTAACTAATAAAACCTTATACTAAGTAATAAATTCTTATTATAATAAAACCTTATACTAAGTAATAATACTATAAGGTTATGTTTTGAGGAAAACTCACATAAGTAACTAATAAAACCTTATACTAAGTAATAAATTCTTATTATAATATTATAAGGCTATGTTTTGAGGAAAACTCATATAAGTAACGCATAAATGTTTAATAAAACCTCAAATTAACTAATAAATTCTTATGAGAATACTACAAGAGTAAGTTTTCAATAAAACTCATATAAGTAACTAACAAGTGTTGAACATAATCATGACTATGAATTTTTTTTATATATAAATCAATAAATGTTGACAAAAACATATAATAACTAATTAATAAATTCTTATGAGAATATTATAAGGGCATATTTTGGGAAAAGCTTATATAAGTGACTAATAAATGTCTAATAAAACTTTATGTTAAGTAATAAATTCTTATTAGAATAATATAAGAATATGTTTTGAGGAAAACTCATATAAGTGACTAATAAATGTTCAATAAAACATTATACTAAAAGGTAAATTCTTATTAGAACAATACAATAGTATGTTTGGAGGAACAACACATATAAGTGACTAATAAATGTTCACTAAAACCTTATATTAACAAGTAAATTCTTATTATAATACTATAAGAGTATTTTTTGAGGAAAACTCATATAAATGAATAAGATATGTTGAAAAAACCTTATATTAACTAGTAAATTCTTATTAGAATACTATAAGGGTATGTTTGAGGAAAATTCATATAAGTAATGAATAAATGTTTAATAAAACCTTATATTGACTACTAAATTCTTATTAAAATACTATAAGAGTATGTTTTGAGGAAAATTCAGATAAGTAACTAACAAATGTTTAATAAAACCTTATATTAACTAATAAATTCTTATTAAAATAATATAAGTGCATGTTATGAGGGAAAATCATATATGTACCTAATAACTGTAACGGCCCAGAATTATGATTTCCGGGTTACGTTTCAAGGGATGAAAACCCTTGTTCGGATCTTGCAATCCAGGTACGGGTCGAGGTTTCAAACTCATTTCAAAGGTCAGTGATAAAGAGGGATTTCAAACCCTAAAGTATCGTAGGGCCGTTGGGTACCCTTAACCTGTCCTAAGTCTAAGCGTGGAAATCAGAAATAGTGCGACTAGCGGAAATAAGTGTAATACAAGGGGGTGCCACGGCGGAGCCGGGTCAAAACCAAATCAATACGCGTATTTATCGAAATGTAAGGTTAGACAATTTCTTTACAATCGCCCAAGAGAGTTCCCACGTCACAGAAGCAAGGAACAATAATGCTGCAAAACAAACCTAAAAAAAAATGTATGCGGGGCGGTGTCAGATCGAAGCCCTACGCAATATAGTCCCAAACAAGCAGACACATACACACGCTAGTCCTGATAAAGATGCTTCTAGATGCAAGGCGGAATATTAACACACTAACATGCCCCTAAGATCAAGTGCGTAAATATAATAAGGCCTTAGCACCGAATACCAAGTGGTATATCCCTCTCCTACCTCCACCCCTTCCGATAGGTGGAGACTGGCCAGCTCGTGAATGCATTCATTCATAATAGGGCGGCACGCATGCCTAACCCGCTCCACAAATAAGCCCGCAGGCATCTCAAAATAAAAGGAAGTGCATGACTCGATTGACTCAGGGTACCCGATGAGGCTGGGCTACCCTATGACCCTAGGAAAGACTTCTAGGACTATCACAGATAACGGCCGTTCTGTTTACAAACGCATAGAGAAATAGAATGCTCAACGATCAATGCAACCTAGCATGGTACTACATGGCATGCTGATCATGAATGCAACACCTAGTATGCACATGGCTACAAGCAGGGAGATCCCTCTTTTCGAATCTGAGTGAGCTCATATAGGAACTCACCTGGAAGTGCAGAACAGCAAGATAACACAAGCAATGGCCCAAATGCAAGTCCAAAAGATACACACCTATCATCAAGTCAATTCCATAAGCTACCAGACCGACATTCATACACACGGAACCCAAGTTCTCAACATCCTCAAAACCAATCGATGGTAAAGACCATTTCCCAAAACATTTCCGATATGACCAACATCAACCAAAATCAAATGATTTCCAATCAAACCCATCGATAAATCTTACCAACAATGATTTTCAACCCTTAAATCCCAATTTAAGTCAACTCATTTTCAAAACAATTCTCAAATCATCCAAGAAATCCATTCATGAAACACTACCCTTTCATCAACTTATTCTATTATTTTATCAAAACCATCTGACAAGGTTAGTATATTTCCAAAATTCCTCCTTTAAATTTATTAAATCAATTTCCATTTACCAAAACAATTCCCAACCCTTAAAACATTTTCCAAATTCCTTTCTTTTTAAAATCCAAGTCCAAATCCAAATATTATACCTTAAGTCTCAATAATAATATTCTATAATATATTATATTCCATTTACTATTATTTTCTTTAAAATAATTTCATAATATATAATAATTTCAGGGATCTATTTTCATAAAATCAGATTTATTACGATAATATTTAATATTAATAACGAGTAAATACCATATGTAACATAACACATATATAATTATCCTATCACACTTTGTAATAATGGTAATGAAATGGAACCACACCCAGCAGGCCCAAATGCCCAGCCCAGAAAGAAGGAAGGAAGGAAAGGAAGACCCGGATCCAGTAAGCCCAACCCGAAAACCATGCCCAGCTCAAACCCAACCCGATTGAAGAATACCCGGAAGAAAATAGGCCAAGCCCAGAACTCACGACAGCGCTCTGTCTTCTTCAAGCTCAGAACAGAGCTTCAGCAATGCCGGCCGAAAAATCGAAGAGAAGAAGAAGATCCAGGCGCCGGCGACACTCCCGTTCCGACCCAGGCTCCCCATCCCAACTGAATAGTGATTCCGACCACACCCATACAGAAGAACATAAACGCAGCAAGAGAAGAAGGAGAAAGGGAGGCTCACCGAGGGAGGTCGATTTCGCCGGGAAATGTTCGTCGGAGGCTCCTCGAGCTTCGAAGGAGGAGGATCGGCACCGGGATATCCTAGGACGACATAAGAGATTAGAAAGGAGGGATTTTGATGAGATTTGAACTGGAATCGAGAGGAATTTGGCTCCGACCTTACGAATCGGAAACGGTGACGGTTGCGACTCGCGTCTCGGCTCCAGCGGTCGACGACTGGGCTCGGAGATGGATGCCGGAGGTGCTCGGATGTGGGCTGCGAAAGGGAAGGGCGGCGCTGGTGCCAACTGCTGCTGCTCGTTCAGAGAGGGAGAAGAGGCGATTGTGGCGGAGCTTCTGGCGGCGCTGGGCTGCTGCTGGTGGCGTCGAGGAGGTTTCCCGACAACGACGGTGGCTGACGACGCCGACGACGGCAAGGGGGAGGAAGGTGGTGTCCCAGAGGTGGCGAGAGAAGAAGAATAGAGAAAGGAAAGAGGTTTCTTTGGGGGTTCCTTGAAAATGAAATGTAAAAGGGGAGATTGGATCTGATCTTTGAAATTGAAATCAACATAAGAGGGGGGTGCAATAGACAAGTGCAGCTGAGCTGTTGGATAAGAAGAAGGGAAGGAGACAAAGATGGATGAGCTCATAGAGCTGTATGAGGCAAGCAAGGCAGCCTCTGCCTTCTGAACGAGAGAGAAAGGAAGGAAAAGGGAAAATAAAGAAATAATGTGGTCCCAACTCTCAAATTTCAAATACCCGGAATTACAACCCGAAACCCGCTTGCTCATCGAATTTTCGACTGAATCAAATAATGAAATTATGCTATACTTTCAAATTTTAGCAAGTGAAAGCGAAATAAATCTCAATGAAAGTCCATTTAAAATAATCATATGCCGGAATTCATTTCAAGAGATTTTAATTACCCCGATTTAAATTCATTTTAATTATTATTATTATTATTATTATTATTGAAAATTAGGATTTAAAAATCCGAGCCTTTACATCATCCACCTCTAAAAACAAGTCTCGTCCCCGAGACTAAAACCAAAATAAAGTGGGGGATGAAGTTTGAAATTGTTGAGTCCTAGGACCATGTCTAAGAACCTCGTAATCATCTCGGTTGCGTCTTCCGGGATTCTCACAACATTCTAGTCACAGTCGTGACATCTCCAATTAGCCTTGACAAGTATGCGATAAGCGCCCCTATCACATACTCGCTTCGACTTTTCGGAAGTACCACAACTCTAAAAGTTCTACAATGTCATCACTAAGTCTTAGCAAGCACCCTACAAGCGCCCTCATAAAATGCTTGTATCCACTTCGTGAAGTATCATAGAGTTGCCCGGGTTTGACGATTGAAAAAGATTGGCCTCAAAATTGTTGAACTCTCGGTAATTTTATTCCTTACAAATCAAATCTAATCCTTTTCAAAATCGTTCAATTCTTCAAATCCAACGTTTAACCACGTACTTTACACCAAAACCAGTCAAATCATTTCAAATCAAGATTTCCTCAAAATCCACAAAAACCCAATCAGTTTCCCGCATATCAATCAATCCAATTCAGAAATCAGGAGGTGGAATCATCCACCTCTAAGGGCTAATCCCATATCCTCTTCCTAGTTTCCAGAATCAAATCAATCTATCAGTCTCAATTCAAGCAAGCTTCACAAGCTATAAGAATGCATAACCAAATAACCAATCGATCATCAACGAGTACATCATATAACAAGTCTCAAACATATGCCAGCACACTTCCACAAGATCACATCAACGTCTCTACCACTTACTAAAGGTCATAATACACATCTCAACAATATGCCAAAATCATAACACATGGCTCGATATCACACCAAAAGTCATAAAGGATATCTCATTATCGCATATCATCATCACAATCATAGTAGGGTCAGTCACATCAAGGGATATCATTTAACCCATAGATTCACATAGTCATCCTATCCAACTTCTATCCAGCATTAGCATAACATTCTTATCACGTCAATCATTGGTACTTGCAAGGTTAGCCATAGCAAAATTCCATCATAAGTCAACGGAACAAAGCTACTTATCAACACATCAATACAGTCAAGGTCATGCTATTAAGATTCTATAAAAAGGGAAGATCAAGAAGCATATCACTATCAAAATGTCAACATGCTCTCTAGAAATCATCTTAACTCATCACAACAATGTCATATACGATCATTTAGTAATCAGGCACCATTATCTCCTATATATACAAATCATATTCACATTCCAAGTCATACCCATCATTTAACATATCAATAGTCATGCTTGTCAACCATATAATACAACATCATGTTTACTAACACATAATATAACATCATGTTTTCACCCCATACATAACATCACACTTTCACATAATAACACATCATTATCTCGTATATCATATCACAACACCTCCTAACATGCTTCTAAAACAACATAGCAGAGCATCAATATATCATGATAACTTTTTCCACTGCCAACTAGATTTCAATATTGCACAACAACGTGTAATGTCATTCCATCTCAGGTTTTATCATGGTCACTATCTAACGTCATTTCATCAGATATGAATAAATCACATAAGCAAGAAAATCATACCAGTCAAAATAAAACACAATCCCAGTTCACCCATCTCCACTCTCAAGCCAAGATTAATCCTCTTCTAGTCTCAACAACACTAACTCCGACAAAATCCCCTGAAGAAATCCCAATTCATTTCGATACTCTAATCTCACCCTTCATTCCACCAAGCACTCTCACACACCATCCACCTCTAAGAACCCAACTCCTATCCTTAACTTCACACCCGAGAACCCTCTCATACTATATCCCCAATACTCTCAAAAGTCATTCCTCACACTTCATATACTACTCAAGACATCGCAAGCATCCCCTAGAAGCTCATCAAAACCACCCACCTTGCTTCCCATAAATCCAAAGCTCACTCAGTCTTACCTAAGCCAACATCTCTCTTGCGACTTATCCCATGACATCCCCGATCGTCCTAACCACTCAAGCTCTTTCACCACCCTTTTACCACGCTACCAACGACCTCACCCACAGGTTTAAGGAAGAAGCAATCGTGAAAATCATCAAACATAAGGTCTACATCATATCAACTAGTATTCATAAACATAATATCATGGGTTCAACAAGTCTCAGTTTACCATCATGCTCAATAATCATTGCAACATCATATATGAACATGCTGAAGTCAAGCTAAATGTTGCACTATAACCTTATCAGATACAACTCAGGTCTCTTAGCATATGTAGTTCACCTTTTACGGGCAACTGAATTCAAATCATGCTTAGCAACTTAGAGTAGCAACACGTCACGACATCATGGTACATTAGATCCATAAGGCATCACATCATATCATCATAGACGGCAGGCAATCAGGCAATAGTCATCATCAAGTCAGCACATCAACACATAAACGTCACCATCAAAGCATTGCAACATGGTTATCAACATATTCAGAAAAGTTAGCAATTCAAACGGAGGGCACTCCCGCCTGCGAATCATATCGTACTCGATAGTCGCAATCCTCAAAACATACTTGTCCCACCAACATCATTGATCCTGAGGCTCGTGGGTTATGGGCCCACGCTTCTACTGCGCCGCTCTACCGTTATTCCACCTTCCGTTCTCTTTCCCATGTGATCGCTCATCCAAGTATCGCAGAGGAGTTCAAGTTAGCGGAGATAGGGGAGTGACAAGATAAGACAACCCAAATTCCTTTCGGGGACAGACACGTATCACAACTAAAGACGACAATACTAGAGGCAAGACTCTGACCCGAGAATGGCAACAACGCCTTTATGGAGGTCCATTAGGTTGCAATTGTGACAAACATACACAAATTCATCATGGGGCATATCAATCATATTAATCCACACTAACACGTACCTATCTCAAGAAGCACGACATACGTATTCATTCCTAAAAGACGTATTCGAGTGCTACACGGATGCATGCGAGACAAGATAGTAGTATGTGATTCCATGGAAACAGATATGCTCAGCAACTTTAAACAGGATACGTGGGATTCATTGAGTATCACAATTATCACATATATGAACAATGCACGAGCTTGGTGTATGCACCATACGAGAACATATAATAGCAACATAGTAACTACCTCATCTAACACAATGATCATATAATAGGTCAATCATGGCACGTAATCATATGACGAGATACATTTAGAAATCATGAGTCCCACACAATACTAGCGATACATGATGTAATACAAGCATAGTCAAGAGTCATTAAGAGGAGCTCAACATAATATTCACGACACATGAGGCATCATCAAAATAACAAGAATGGCATCATTGGCGACATATTATAATCATGTTAAGAGCGAACCATCATAGAACACATAGATAGTACAATAGTCATCACATCATAAAACAAGTACAACAAGTGATCCTTTTAGTGAGTTATCTTGGAAATCATAAGCCCTACCAAACACTACTAGCACTTATCAAACGTTAACACAATCAAGGTAACTCAACTAAATCCATTCTAACATTCATGCATCATGCGTATGCGAAATCATGATATAGCGTGGTGTGTGATCATGCGAGGTGTCCAATCATACGTTCATGCAAGTACGAGAAGATGTCATATAGTAATAGAGGAATACCACCAAGAGGTAACATGTAAGCATGCCAAGATAACCATCACGAAAAGCAAGTCGCTCATCGAATTCAACATCGGTCTAATCATGAGTAAAACACCTAAGAAGATATGAAAAAGGAGAATCACACTATCAGGGACCTAGCTCAAGAGAAAATCAGCAACAGCGTAGGCAAGATATAATTTGTACAAGTCATGATCAAAGGTCCTACATGGTACTAATGGCTCAACATAACACGCGATACATACATGCAACTAATCATGACGACACGTAAGAGATCAATTCAATCACATTCCAACAATCTAGAAACATGAGGAAGGTTTTACGACGTATAACACGAGTTTAAGTACTGGCAATATGACTAGAATATGGGGCATGAGCTCAAATCAACACATACTAGGATAAAACATGCACTTCTCAAGACTCAATTATGCCAAATATTCTCTCTTCAAGACAAGTAACACACAGCAATATCAAGTGTGAAATAATTAGCAACAGTTAATCTGACAATTACAAAATAGATATGCATGCTATAGGCTCTTGTCATAAAAGGAATAAGGAGCATTGACACGTCATCATCCAACATGCTAAGATGATCATCTATCGACATTCATACAAAGAGGAGTTGATCACACTATCATGGACCTAATCCAGGGAAAGCAACATTCATATAGACCCATATCATGCCCTTCATGTTTCTAACCAATCAGTAGTACGATCATTACAATAGGTCAATTGGACACGCGAATCAAACATAATCATGACAGAAAGCAAGATACAACACGAGACCTAAACAATGTGACTAGCATGGATACGGAATGTTATACAACCACGAGTTTACATGGAGGATCATCACAATAACATGTACTGGAAATTACGTTTCATATAAGGCATGGTGACATCGAGTTGTAGCACGTATCAAATAAGGAACTTGCTTCATCAGGGTATCAAAATTTAACGATCACACTACCATAAACCTAGTAGAGTAAAATCATGCAGATTCATTTCATGCAACTCACACATCCATTCAATCATACGATCAATAGGCCAAGTAAACATGCTATAATCAACCTATAATCATGGTAGAAGCCAAGACATAACACAAGACCTAAGCAAGGTACCCAATCATAGATGCAACAACATGAGTAGCTTTTTACCAATGGCATTCACAGGGTACATGTCAAAGATTACAAAATTATGTCATGCAATTCAGAGAGAGTCACAATTACAACCGGACAGAGATCCCTAAGGGCAACCGTTGACTTTTCCCAACCGACTCATCACCCCTCTTTCCCGTGGGACTTTGGTACGACTCATTAAGGCAAGATGACACTGGTTAATCATCATAAGAATAAGGAAACACATCCACAAAAACACCTTACTTCTGACTCAAAGTGACATCAAAACTTCCAACACTCACTCAGACAACTTAATATTCAACCATAATTCCCGACACAATGTGTTTACCAACCCAATTTCCCGTGGAAGACACTGGCATCCAAGAAAATGCTAGATAGAACCGTCAAGGGGTTAACATAGTGGAAGACGTTATTTCACACAAGCTGGGTTTGACCACACAGAAACAAGGGTACTCCCACTATCCCGTTTCCACATATCAGTCAATACACATTTAATTGTTAGGCATACCAAGCAGATATTTAGCATAGCAAGCACTCAACACAGAATCAGTTAGTGACACTCATAATGATCTCCTTGGGGTCTCCCAACCAATCTGTAAAGAACAAGCTAATATTTTGCCTACCGTTCCCAACTACACCCAATAGGGGCGGTCTAGCGCCTTTACTACCCACTCACGTCCCTGTTAGGTCGATTTTACTCTTTTATTACAAGTCAAGTTCATTACTTAGTCCAATTTAGGTTAGACATCTTAAATTCATTTTGCCCCTTTAAAACAAGTTCAAAACCTTTGAAATTCATGGGCAGTTTTCCAAAACATACACTCGACCCTTTTGTACCCGAATTGCACAACCTCAGCTCTGATACCATCTTTGTAACGGCCCAGAATTATGATTTCCGGGTTACGTTTCAAGGGATGAAAACCCTTGTTCGGATCTTGCAATCCAGGTACGGGTCGAGGTTTCAAACTCATTTCAAAGGTCAGTGATAAAGAGGGATTTCAAACCCTAAAGTATCGTAGGGCCGTTGGGTACCCTTAACCTGTCCTAAGTCTAAGCGTGGAAATCAGAAATAGTGCGACTAGCGGAAATAAGTGTAATACAAGGGGGTGCCACGGCGGAGCCGGGTCAAAACCAAATCAATACGCGTATTTATCGAAATGTAAGGTTAGACAATTTCTTTACAATCGCCCAAGAGAGTTCCCACGTCACAGAAGCAAGGAACAATAATGCTGCAAAACAAACCTAAAAAAAAATGTATGCGGGGCGGTGTCAGATCGAAGCCCTACGCAATATAGTCCCAAACAAGCAGACACATACACACGCTAGTCCTGATAAAGATGCTTCTAGATGCAAGGCGGAATATTAACACACTAACATGCCCCTAAGATCAAGTGCGTAAATATAATAAGGCCTTAGCACCGAATACCAAGTGGTATATCCCTCTCCTACCTCCACCCCTTCCGATAGGTGGAGACTGGCCAGCTCGTGAATGCATTCATTCATAATAGGGCGGCACGCATGCCTAACCCGCTCCACAAATAAGCCCGCAGGCATCTCAAAATAAAAGGAAGTGCATGACTCGATTGACTCAGGGTACCCGATGAGGCTGGGCTACCCTATGACCCTAGGAAAGACTTCTAGGACTATCACAGATAACGGCCGTTCTGTTTACAAACGCATAGAGAAATAGAATGCTCAACGATCAATGCAACCTAGCATGGTACTACATGGCATGCTGATCATGAATGCAACACCTAGTATGCACATGGCTACAAGCAGGGAGATCCCTCTTTTCGAATCTGAGTGAGCTCATATAGGAACTCACCTGGAAGTGCAGAACAGCAAGATAACACAAGCAATGGCCCAAATGCAAGTCCAAAAGATACACACCTATCATCAAGTCAATTCCATAAGCTACCAGACCGACATTCATACACACGGAACCCAAGTTCTCAACATCCTCAAAACCAATCGATGGTAAAGACCATTTCCCAAAACATTTCCGATATGACCAACATCAACCAAAATCAAATGATTTCCAATCAAACCCATCGATAAATCTTACCAACAATGATTTTCAACCCTTAAATCCCAATTTAAGTCAACTCATTTTCAAAACAATTCTCAAATCATCCAAGAAATCCATTCATGAAACACTACCCTTTCATCAACTTATTCTATTATTTTATCAAAACCATCTGACAAGGTTAGTATATTTCCAAAATTCCTCCTTTAAATTTATTAAATCAATTTCCATTTACCAAAACAATTCCCAACCCTTAAAACATTTTCCAAATTCCTTTCTTTTTAAAATCCAAGTCCAAATCCAAATATTATACCTTAAGTCTCAATAATAATATTCTATAATATATTATATTCCATTTACTATTATTTTCTTTAAAATAATTTCATAATATATAATAATTTCAGGGATCTATTTTCATAAAATCAGATTTATTACGATAATATTTAATATTAATAACGAGTAAATACCATATGTAACATAACACATATATAATTATCCTATCACACTTTGTAATAATGGTAATGAAATGGAACCACACCCAGCAGGCCCAAATGCCCAGCCCAGAAAGAAGGAAGGAAGGAAAGGAAGACCCGGATCCAGTAAGCCCAACCCGAAAACCATGCCCAGCTCAAACCCAACCCGATTGAAGAATACCCGGAAGAAAATAGGCCAAGCCCAGAACTCACGACAGCGCTCTGTCTTCTTCAAGCTCAGAACAGAGCTTCAGCAATGCCGGCCGAAAAATCGAAGAGAAGAAGAAGATCCAGGCGCCGGCGACACTCCCGTTCCGACCCAGGCTCCCCATCCCGACTGAATAGTGATTCCGACCACACCCATACAGAAGAACATAAACGCAGCAAGAGAAGAAGGAGAAAGGGAGGCTCACCGAGGGAGGTCGATTTCGCCGGGAAATGTTCGTCGGAGGCTCCTCGAGCTTCGAAGGAGGAGGATCGGCACCGGGATATCCTAGGACGACATAAGAGATTAGAAAGGAGGGATTTTGATGAGATTTGAACTGGAATCGAGAGGAATTTGGCTCCGACCTTACGAATCGGAAACGGTGACGGTTGCGACTCGCGTCTCGGCTCCAGCGGTCGACGACTGGGCTCGGAGATGGATGCCGGAGGTGCTCGGATGTGGGCTGCGAAAGGGAAGGGCGGCGCTGGTGCCAACTGCTGCTGCTCGTTCAGAGAGGGAGAAGAGGCGATTGTGGCGGAGCTTCTGGCGGCGCTGGGCTGCTGCTGGTGGCGTCGAGGAGGTTTCCCGACAACGACGGTGGCTGACGACGCCGACGACGGCAAGGGGGAGGAAGGTGGTGTCCCAGAGGTGGCGAGAGAAGAAGAATAGAGAAAGGAAAGAGGTTTCTTTGGGGGTTCCTTGAAAATGAAATGTAAAAGGGGAGATTGGATCTGATCTTTGAAATTGAAATCAACATAAGAGGGGGGTGCAATAGACAAGTGCAGCTGAGCTGTTGGATAAGAAGAAGGGAAGGAGACAAAGATGGATGAGCTCATAGAGCTGTATGAGGCAAGCAAGGCAGCCTCTGCCTTCTGAACGAGAGAGAAAGGAAGGAAAAGGGAAAATAAAGAAATAATGTGGTCCCAACTCTCAAATTTCAAATACCCGGAATTACAACCCGAAACCCGCTTGCTCATCGAATTTTCGACTGAATCAAATAATGAAATTATGCTATACTTTCAAATTTTAGCAAGTGAAAGCGAAATAAATCTCAATGAAAGTCCATTTAAAATAATCATATGCCGGAATTCATTTCAAGAGATTTTAATTACCCCGATTTAAATTCATTTTAATTATTATTATTATTATTATTATTATTGAAAATTAGGATTTAAAAATCCGAGCCTTTACAATAACTGTATTATAAGAATACTATAAGTTATGTTTTGAGTAAAACTCATATAAGTAACGAATAAATGTTTAATAAAACCTTATTTTAACTACTAAATTCTTAATAGAATACTATAAGAGTATGTTTTGAGGAAAATTCATATAAGTAATGAATAAATGTTTAATAAAACCTTATATTGACTTCTAAATTCTTATTAAAATATTATAAGAGTATGTTTTGAGGAAAACTCATATAAGTAACTAATAAATGTTTAATAAAACCTTATATTAACTAATAAATTCTTATTAGAATATTATAAGAGTATGTTTTGAGGAAAACTCATATAAGTAACGAATACATGTTTAATAAAACCTTATATTAACTAATAAATTCTTATTAGAATATTATAAGAGTGTGCTTTGAGGAAAACTTATTTAAGTAACCACTAAGTGTTGAATAAAACCTAATATTAAGTAATAGATTCTTATTAGAATACTATAAGGGCATGTTTTGATGAAAACTCATATAAGTAACGCATAAATGTTTAATAAAACCTCAAATTAACTAATAAATTCTTATGAGAATACTATGAGGGTATGTTTTGAAGAAAAATCATATCAGTAACGAATAAATATTTAATAAAACCTTATATTAGCTAATAAATTCTTATTAGAATATTATAAGAGTGTGTTTTCAGAAAAACTCACACAAGTAACGATTAAATGTTTAATAAAACCTTATATTGATTTATAAATTCTTATTAGAATATTATGAGAGTATAGTTTTAGGAAAAGTCATATAAGTAATGAATAAATTTTTAATAAAACCTTATATTAAGCAATAAATTTTTATTAGAATATTATAAGAGTTTGTTTTCAGGAATATTGATGTAAGCTACTAATAAAAGTTTAATAAAGCCTTATACTCCCTCCGTTCAACAAAACTTGTCGTTTACTATTCACGCACGCTTTTTTAGAATGATAAAAACTATATAAAATATTCATTTTTTTAAAAAATTTTTTTAACAAGTTTGTACTTATTAATAATAACTACGAAATTGCTAAAAAAAATTATTTAAAAAGTTGATATTTTATATAGTTTTGAGCTCCTAAAAAAGCGTGCATTAATAGTAAAACGTCAAGTTTTGTTGAACGGAGGGAGTATTAACTAATAAAAATTAAAACAATTGGTGGAAGAAAAGAAGAAAAAAAGAAAAAAGATTGGAAAATGAATTATATTGCACATGTTAATGGGATGAAAAATTAAAACAATTGGTGGAAGAAAAGAAAATCAGGACGGGACATCCAACAATAAAAGGCAGGATATCATCACTTACAAATAACGATAGCACTGCTGGGGCCATTATCAGAGATTGGGATGGAAAACTAGTATCAGTGTGTCACAAGAAACTAGGCAAACAACGTCCTCTCACTGCGGAAGCTCTCGCTCTCAAAGTGGGAATCCAACACGCTCGCCAACTCAATATAGACAAAATTCAAATTGAAGGTGACTCTAAGATAATCATTGATCACTTAAATAGGAAAATCAAATGCCCTTGGGAAATTGAAATGATCCTTTCTGATGTACAAATTCTACTATCGACTATGAAAGAAGTCTCCTTCTTTCATGTTCCTCGTATGGGCAATAGAGTGGCCGATAAGGTTGCACACCTTTGCCACTCTGCCCGAGGAGTCGATATTCAAAATGATTCAGGTCTTCTGGACCTCATCCGCAGGGATGCTGCCGGGTAGAGCCTTCTCACCCGAAATCTTTCCTAATCATAAAAAAAAAAAGGCGGGATATCAAATTTGGTGAAAATTTAAACACGCGCGTTTTTAATACGGAGTAATAAAAAAAAAAGGCGCTTTATTTTTAGGTTAATCAAGGGAAGGGGAAGCCGCTTTGCTGATAAACCATTCTTCTCCTTCCTCTCTCCTCCGCCAGCACCGAGCCCGCCTCTCCCTACGTTCTTCCCGTTCTTCCCGTTCTTCCCGGCACCGGAGAACGACGCCAACGCTGCACTCCAACATCGCAACACCTCCTTCTCGGTCTCGGCAACAGAAGAGCGAAGAGGGCAAGGGCGAATCCCACCGTTTTGCACGCCGACGTCAGGTACCTCTCTCTATCTCTTCGCCTATTCTTTCACTTTTCTGGCTTTCTGCGTTGGTGGAGTCCCAATTACCAAATCAAGGATACCAACATTGGTGGAGTTGGAGAGGACACCGTTCCAGATGCTGGAGGAGGCCGTACACAGCATCTTCGATCGTGCGGAGGTCTCAGCCTATGGCTCCCGTTCCGGCCCGGTTCCTCTTACTGGGTCCGGCCGAGGCCCCAGGCCCGCGGGTACGCCCACACCATGACTGATCTCGCTAATTCGGTCTCCTCCTCCTCCTATGCCCCCGCCATGGTTTTCACCTTCGCGAGGGGATTGAAATCGATCCACCAATTAGCACCGATTCAACTTTTCTTTCTCGTGCCTGTACTCAATTTGAGCTTGATTTTGATAATTAGGGTTTGAA
Organism: Persicaria tinctoria; assembly: GCA_037127255.1. Classification (NCBI taxonomy): domain Eukaryota; kingdom Viridiplantae; phylum Streptophyta; class Magnoliopsida; order Caryophyllales; family Polygonaceae; genus Persicaria; species Persicaria tinctoria. Next base: position 36,043,525 of record JBANSL010000013.1, on the reverse strand, counting down.
ATTGATCCACAAATTAGCACCGATTCAGCTTCAAAACTTGTGTTAGAACACGTGGATTGAAAATTAGGATGTTGAATTGCAGGTGCATCCCCACCAATAAGAGAGTTCGAGATGAATTCCAAGCACACGATTAAATCCGAGGATGATGAGGGTTCAGCTTGTCTCATAATCTTCCAAACAACGGGTGAGTTTTCTGTTTAGGACCCTATATATGCCTATTTTTTGCATAAAGGCACGCATGCCCCAAACTTTTACCAAAACATATATGCCCCAAAAACCGAATTAAGATTTTGCTTCCTCCTTCTACCCGCTTGAAGTTTTCCGATTCCTCCTTCTTTTGACAGAGGTTTTGCTTATTCTTTGAAGTCTAAGTAAACTATTTGGCAATTTTAATAGGCATATTTGCCTTATATTCTAATTGTATCTCTTGATGTGCTTATTATATATTACTTCAGGTTATCCATTAAACTTGGTATTATACTTTGTAGTTAATCTAACAAAGTTATTTGTCGTATGTTTTTGGGTGCTTGCTAAGAATAGGCTTCTTGATGCCTTTGTTTATCATGGTATTGTTGTTCCATATTATTTATGCAATTGAAATTTGGAATTCGTTTACCTAGATATTGTTCCTATTTATTTGTTTCATCTAAAGCCAAATAAAGAGATTGAGTGCCCTTGATGTCCACCAAACTCGATAATTGATCTTTTTTTTTGTCTCTATATTCTAATTGAAAAGGCATGCTTTTGTAATTATAATCCGTGCTAGACTCTTGAACATGGGCCTAATTGAGGTTGGATCTGAGTTATTTTGAATCAATGCATTGTATATCTTTGATGGATTTGTTTATGAACTTGTTATTTAAAAAAAAATTATTTACTTACTCAATATGCCATTTATTAAATTTAGTATTTGATTTGTATTTTATATTTTTGTAATTGAACAGGGCCATTTAATTTCATACTTGGGCAGAAAAAATGGAATCTTGCCCTCATTGTAGTTCAAGCTCTAGCTAGTCCAGTGTGAAGCATTGGGTGCAAGAATAAGGCGGAAGTTCTCAAACTAGTGTCTAGATTCATAAGATATATTGGTGCCTTTTCTTAGGTGTAGTATTTCTGGATGTTGTACATTATGTGCATGATGTTGTGTTTTGTATTTGGACTCATTAGTTGTACATTATGTGCATGATGTTGTGTTTTGTATTCTCTATCGTATAAATAGCGCATTCAAATAATCACAACAACGTAAGCCATGAATCTAGCCTCAAAGGTAGCAACCAACTAAGCATTGCCATTAGCCACGACCGTAGCAATGACTCAACCACGAAACCAGCAATACCCATGACCTATTTCCCGTAATGAACTCAGCCACAAAATTAGCCACGACATTTGCGATGACCATTTTCGATGCTGTTGTCGTCGCCACAGCCACGACATTCATAAGTGATACCTAGCCACGGAATTAGCCATGACGGTATGAGTTCGTTGCTATTTTCCGTTGCTACATCGCCCCAAATTTAGTCACGAGGCATATGGCTACGGATGGCCCGCCTGTTGCCGAGTCTGTGGCTAAACCGGTTAGCCACGGTCATTCGTTGCCAAATCCGTTGCTATTTTCCGTTGCTAAATCCTGTTTTTTTAGTAGTGCAGTGTCTTCTTGCCATGAAGAGTCGTACCGGAGTCCCACGGGAAAGAGGGGTGATGAGTCGATTGGGAAAGGTCAATGATTGCCCTTAGGGATCTCTGTCTGGTTGTAATGGTGGCTTTCTCTTAATTGCATGACATGGTTTTATAGCCTCCTGCATATACTTTGCGAATGACCATTAGTACAGACTGCTCCTGCTATTACATATGTGATTGATTATATTGTTTGAGTCTTGTGTTGTGTCTTGCCTTCTATCATGATTGTATGTTGTTATAGCATGTTTACTTGGCCTATTGATCGTATGATTGATTGGAAGGATGAACCATATGATGTGAACCTACATGATTGTTGTTTCCTCTTTGATTAGGTTCATGATAGTGTGATCAACTTCCCTTTATGTGAATGCATGTAGATGATTGCCTTAACATGCTGGATGCTGACGTGTCAACACTTATTGCTCATTTATGACAAGAATCTATAGCACGCCCATCTATTTTTATTCGTCAATTGACTATTGTTGATCATTCTGCAAGTTAATATTGTTGTATGATTACGTGCGTAGGATGAAGAATATGTGGTATAATTGTGCTTTAATGAATGCATATTTTGTCATGTTATGTGTTGATCTGCACTCATGCCCCGTATTCTAATCGTATTGCCCATTACTTGGACTCGTATTATGCATTGATGAACTTTTCTCATGCTTCTATATCGTGGAATATGATTGAGTGATTTCTTATGCATCGTCATGATTAGTTGCATGCATGTATAGTACGTTATATTGAGCTTCTAGCATCATGTAGGATCCTCGGTTGTGACTTGTGCGAACTTGTATCTTGCCTACGTTGTTGCTGATTCCCTCTTGAGCTAGGTCCCTGATAGTGTGATTCTCCTCTTTCATATCATCCTAGGTGTTTTACTCATGATTAAACGGATGTTGAATTCGATGAGCGACTTACTTCTCGTGATGGTTTATCCTAGCATGCTTACATGTTACCTCTCGGTAGTGCTTCCCTATTACTTTTGTTATCATCTCGCACTTGCATGAATGTAAGACTTGACACCTCGCATGATCACACACCATGCTATACCATGATTTTACATACGCATAACACATGAATGTTAGGATGAATCTAGTCAAATTACCTTGATTGTGCTCATGTTCGATATGTGCCAGTAGTGTCCTGTAGGGCTTATGATCTCCAATATGACCCGCCAAATGATCACGTGTTGTACTTGTTCTATGATTGATGACTATCGTACCGTTTTATGTGCCCTATGACAGTTCATTCCTAGCATGATTATGATCTATCGTCGTGATGTTCTATTTGTTACTCCGTGGTGATCCCTCTTATTTTCATGGACATTATGATGAACTCTTTTAAATGATTCTTGACTATGATTATGCCTTATCATGTATCGCTAGTATCATGTATTACTTACGCTTTTAAATGTATCTCATCATATGATTACACGTCATTCTCAAACTATTATATGATCCTTGTTATTAGATGTGATAATTGTCATTCTGCTATTATGTATCCTCGAATAACGTTAGTTTGATTTTATGATGTACCTCGCCATGCTATGTTTGACCTCATTTGTTGACGTGTATACCATGCTCGTTCATTTTTCATATACATGATACTTGCCATCCTCGTTAAACCCCGCATGACCATTACTGGCTCTGCCTATAATATGCTTGAAATTAGTAGGCATCTCTGCTTTCATGGAATAATAAACTGTTAGCTCGTCTCACATGCATCAGTGTAGGACTTGATTGTGTCTTTTGGAATGAATACACATGTTATTCTCCTTGACATAGGTACATGTTAGTGTGGGTTATTGTAATTGATATGCTCCATTATGAATTTATGTTACTTGTCGCGATTATAACCTAATAGACTTTCATAAGGGCATCGTTGTTATTCCCGGGTCGAAGTCTTGCCTTTAGTCTTGTCGTTCTTAGCCTTGGTCTATGTTTGGTTCCGAAAGGAACATTGGGTTGTCCGCTCTTGTCACTACCCTATCTTTGCTAACTTGGAGTCGTGCGCGATACATTGGGTGAGCGACGCATTGAAGAGGGGACGGAAGTTAGATAGCGATAGAGCAGTGCAGCAGAAGCATGGGCCCATAACCCACGGGCCTTAGGATCAACGATGTCGGTAGGACAAACATGTTTCGAGGATGGAGGTTACTGAGTACGATATGACTTGCAAGCGAGAGTGTTCATTCATTCGAATTGCTAACCCTTTTGAATTTGTTGACGACGATATTGCACTGACCTAGCGATGAGATTATGTGTTGATGTGCTGACTTGATGATGACCGTTGCCTGATTGCTTGTTGTCTATGATGATATGATTTGATGACTTATAGATCTCATGTACCATGATGTCTTGACGTGTTGATACTCTAAGTTGCTAAGCATGACTTGAATTCCTTTACTTGTAAAATGTGAACTACATATGCTAAGAAGCCTGAATTGTATCGGATAAGGTTATAATGCAACATGTTAGCTTGACTTCATTATGTTCATCTATGATTTTTGCAAGGATTATTGAGCATGATGGTAAACTGAGACTTGTTGAACCCATGATGTTAAGTTTATAAATGCTAGTTGATATGTTGTAGACCTTATGTTTGATGATTTTCGTGATTGCTTCTTCCTTAAACCTGTGGGTGAGGTCAATTGATAGCGTGGTTGGAGGGTGATGAAAGAATTTTGGACGGTTGGGATGATCGATGGTATTAGGGGGTGAGTCGCGAGAGAAGGATGTTGACTTAGGTAAGACTAAATGAGCTTTGAGATTTATGGGAGGCAATGTTGGTGGTTCTGATGAGCTTCTACGTGATGCCTGTGATGCTCCGGGGGGTACGAGGAGTGTGTAAAGAAAGGCTCGTGAATATTGAGGACATGGTGTTAGAGGGTGCTTGGGTGTGGAGTCAGAGATAGGAGTTGGTTTCTTAGAGGTGGATGGTGTGTGAGAGTGCTTGATGGAATGAGGGGTGAGATTGGAGTATCGAAATGAGTTGAGATTTCTTTAGGGGATTTTGTCAGAGTTAGTGTTGTTGAGTCTAGAAGAGGATTAATCTTGGCTTGAGAGTGGAGATGGGTGAGTGGGGATTGTGTTTTATTTTGACTGGTATGGTGTGAGGAATTTTCTTGACTTTGTGATTTATTTATATCTGCTGGCATGATGTTAGATAACGATCATGATGAACCTGATATGGAATTACATGTTGATATGCAATATTAAAATCTAGTTGGTAGTGACAAGTGTTACCATGATATATATTAATACTTTGATATCCTGTTATATTGGTTTAGAAGCATGTTAGGACGTGCTGAGATATGACATATGAAGTAATGATGAGTACGAACTATGAGATAATGATGTGCTATTATGTGGAAGCATGATGTTTTATTTTGTGGTAGTAAGCATGATGTGTACTATATGGTTGACAAGCATGATTATTTGTTATGTAAATGATGAATATGACTTGAAATATGATCATGATTAGTATATATGGGATAATGGTACATGATTTCTAAATGATTGTCATTCGACATTGTGATGAGTTAAGGTGATGTCTTTCAGAGCATGCTGACATTTTGGTGATTTATATACTGCTTGATCTTCCTTTTTCTGAATCTTAATAGCATGACCTTGTTTGTATGTATGTGGTTATAATTAGTTTTGTTTCATTGACTTATGGTGAAATTTCGTTGTGGCTAACCTTGCAAATACAAATGTTTGATGTGATAAATCTGTTATGATAATGCTGGATAGAAATTGGATAGGATGACTATGTGAATTTATGCGTTAAATGAGATCCCTTGTTGTGTCTGACCCTACTATGATTGCGGTGTTGATATGCGATAGTGAGATACCTTTTAAGATTTATGGTGTGATGTCGAGACGTTGTTATGATTTTGATATGTTGTTGAGATGCACATTATAACCTTTATTGTGATTTGGAGATGCTTGATGTAACCTTGTGGCACTGTGTGGGTACATGGTTGAGACTTGTCGTATGATGTGTTGGTTGGAGATTGGTTGGTTTAAGCTGTTATGCATTTGTTATGGCGTATGAATCTTGCTTGAATGGATATTGATTGATTGATTTGATTCTGGAAACTAGGAAGAGAATATGGGATTAGCCCTTAGAGGTGGATGATTCCACCTCTCAGCTTCTGAATTTGATTGATTGATATGTGTTGTTAAGAGGAAATCGAGACTTGCAATAATAAAATATAAATAAATCACAGCAAACCGGATTCCGTCCCTTGCAAATAATTACAAGACATCCTCCTGATGCAGCAGTGGGAAGTCAGGATCGATCCACGAGGAAGCGTGTCAGCGGATCCTATGCAGCGATGAAATCTCACGGTCAGAAGTCGACAACAGTGGTACTCGACCTCGACTAAGGGTTAGTCGACAGGGGTCAGGAACAGTCGAACAGCGCAGCAGCAGTGACAGGGGCTCGTCGACGTCGACAAGGCCTACTCGATGTCGAGTAGAGTCTTCGTCGACTTCGCTTCGTCTCGTCGAGTACCTGCACACAGAAGCTACATCGATGCTAGATCGAGAATCAGTACTCGATATCGACGAGTGCTATTCGATATCGAGGAGACAGAGAATAAAATGAAAGTAAATGAAAGTAAAAACAATTGCTTTGGGATTTCGAACTAAACTTAATATAAAAGGCTTCCAAGATTGGGGTTTGCAACAACGATAACCAAGCATGCATAAGGCAGAACCAAACAAATTATCATGTAAATCGCATCAAAGGGGTAAGCTTTCGCCTTTTCCAACAATTAGACAACTCTTTCAAGAAACCCTAATTGTCTCTACTAATTTTATGTTTATAATCCAAGTTTTTAACATGGATCTCCATTAGACGGGTAATAAACACATAAACAAGTAGGAAAATGCTCAAAACATGATAAAGGTCGGATCTTTACCTCAAACGCGCATGGCTATCGTCGGGCTCGCCCCAACCCTAGAAGTGGGTGGACTACTCACGCCTCATCGCAAACTCAGACATCGATTTGAAAGAAACAACAACTTGCATTAACTAAATTCAAAGCCTTTACAATCCTGGCAATCAACTCTCGTTGAACGCCAAAACCCTAAAACCTTCGAACTCCCTAAACCGTCTCTGTGGAACTACTCCTCTCCTTCTAAAATTGAATATCTCTAAAACTGAGCCCCATGGGCTTTATTTATAGGCTTCTAAACCTTGCTACTCAAGGATAGAATATCTATATCTATATCTAAAACTATATCTAAAATGCTTAATGATAAATAAAAGAAACAAAGAAATTAAATCTAAATATATCTAAATGTCTTAAAGTGGATAAAACTCTCTTCCATGATGTAATCTGATAGAATCGGATAGAACTCGGTCTTCTTCGAGCCCAAGTAATCCCATACCGAGTAGGATTCGTCAAGCCACGTCACACAGCTTCTGGATTCGTCGTCGATGTCGACCAGGGTCTTGTCGACATCGAGTAGGAGTGTTGTCGACTGGCTCGGCTTTGTCGTCTCGGCTAGCTGGTGCTCGATGTGGCTCGGACTTGGCTCACGGGCGTCGTCGACCTCGACAAGGACTCGTAGACATCGACTAGGTCTTCCCTTCCGCTGGGGCGAGTCGCTTCTTCCGCTGCAGCGAGTTCGTCGATCCGCGGGTGCGAGAGCCCCCTTCCGCTGGAGCGAGTTGGCGAGCTCCGTCGTCTTGGTGCATCCCGCTGGCAGCGAGAGGCTCGCTGCAGCGAGAGTCTAGTCGCTGGCAGCGAAAGCTGCCTGGTCGTCCTCGTCCTCGGCTTGTCTCCTCTTCTCGTCGACTCCGGGTGTGGCGCTGAGGCGTCGTCGATCTCGACTAGGGCTTGTCGAGATCGAGTAGGGCTCCGGAGCTGGGTTGGTCTGGCTCTCGACATTGCTCCTAGTCGACAAGGCCTGTGCTCGGACATGCTCGTCTAGATCGAGTAAGGTCTACTCGAAATCGAGTAGCCTGGGCTCTCGTCTTGATTCGACTGGTTCCGCTGCTTTTTTTTTTTTGACCTTGGGCTTCTGTAGTGGTTTTCCGAGCTTTTCTGACCTTCCTTAGAGTTGCTGTAAAACGTCTCGAATTCTGCGAATTTAAAAAGAAACTGGTGTAGATTCCATAATTTGGCAAATAAGCATAAACTACATAGATTCTGTACTATCTCACCCAAATGTATGCAAAGTATGCAGAAAACGATATTAAAGTTACTGTAAAATATGGCAAATTCAGCTCACAACAATATGCGGGAAACTGATTGGGTTTCTATGGATTTTGAGGAAATCTTGAGTTAAAGGGACTTGACTTATTTTGGTGCAAAGTTCTTGGTTAAACGTCGGATTTGAAGATTTTGAACGATATAGAAAGGAAATAACTGTTTTTTTTTTAAGAATAAACGTTACCGAGAATTTCAATGATTTTGAGGCCAATTTTTTTCAATTGCGGAATCCCCTTTGAAACTTTTCAAACCCGAGCAAGTCTATGATACTTCACAAAGTGGATACAAGCATTTTATGAGGGCGCTTGTAGGGTGCTTGCTAAGACCTAGTGATGACATTGTAGAACTTTTAGAGTCGTGGTACTTCCGAAAAGTCGAAGCAAGGATGCGATAGGGGAGCTTATTGCATACTTGTCAAGGCCAGCTGGAGATGTCACGACCGTGACTAGGATGTTGTGAGAATCCCGGAAGACGCAACCGAGATGATTACAAGATCCTTGGACATGGTCCTTGGACTCATCGATTTGAAACTTCATCCCCTACTTTGTTTTTATTTTAGTCTCGGGGATGAGACTTGTTTTTAGAGGTGGATGATGTAAAGGCTCGGGATTTTAAGTTCTAAATTCACGGAAAAAGGAAAATCAAAATGAATTTTTAAAGCGGAATTCAAAAGAAAAACTCGTTAAATCGTATTTTAAAATCCTTAAAGCGGATTCCGGCCTAATTCTGAACTTTGAAGGACAATTCCGTCATGTTACCTTGGGATTTGAAATAAACTTTGGGATGTCGACATCTTTGAATTTTTTAAACGTTATTTTGATCGAGTTGGGATAGAATCGAAAGAGCGGGTTAAAGATTTATTTCTCGGGTATTGAATTTCAACGGTGGGACCACATTATTTGTCATCTTCCTTCCAGCCCTATCCCAATTGTTGTTACCATCTACAACCCTTCAATCTCTAGCTCACCTCTTCCAAATCTAGGCAAACAAACACCCCTCTTCTCCCCCCTATCACTTGGCTTTCTCCATTTTTGGCAAAGAGCCAACTACATTCCCTCCCTCGTGATGAACAGACAGCAGCAGGCACGCCTCCCCCCTCTGATTCCTTTTGATTTCAAACAACAATCTCTCTCATCTCACCCTTTTGGTTGAATCCGAACAAGCCCACACACATTCCCCCTTTCTTTTGTGTGTATTTGGTTTAGGAAAAAGGGAAATCAAAGCAACCCCCCCCTTCAGATTCCAAACCCGGAAGCTCCCTATTGAGCCTCCTACCGCCACCGCAGCGCCGCCAGCCCCGCCTAGTGCTCCCGTGTCGCCGAGCTCGAGCACCCCTCCTTTGAGCCCCATCTTTCGTAAGCCAAAGCCAAGCACTCTCAGCTCGTTTCGCTTCCCTCTTTGTCCGGCCACGGAAGCAGTACTTCCCACGCCTCCCTCGACACCTTCGAGCAGCAGAAGCAGTCCCAGCAGATCTCCGCCGAGCCGAGAACAATGTCCCTCTTCCTCCCCTCCGTTCTCGCATTTCGGCTCGGTAAGGACTAATTCATGTCCCTTTCGCTACCTAATAGTATAAAGGTGGAACTTTAACACCCCAACACCCTCTCCAGGCTGCCTCGCTGAAGGTCTCGCACCGACGCACTCAAATCGAGCCTCCCTGAGCACTTCCCCGGTGAATGGAAAACCCTCGGTGAGGATCCCTCTTTCCCCCCCCCCCCCCTTTCTTGTCGATTCCTTGTCATTGGTGTCGGGCTCGAGTCGTCGGAGAATGGCCATCGCTGGCAGCTCCTTCCTCTCTCCCTTCTTTTCTCTGAATTTCGCACAACTGCTCCGCTGAAGACGATGAACAGTGGCCACGGCTTGGTCTTCTGTTTTCTTTTAAATTCCGGTCCGGTTTGGGTTTTAAAAGAAGAAAACCGGTTCGGTTCATTCCTTTTAAAAAAAGATTTGGGTGTGGGCCTATTTTTCGGGTTGGGCCTTCCTTTTGATTTGTTTGGGCCTCTTCTTGTTTCAGATTTGAGGGTTTGTTTTGTTGGGACTTTTGTTTCATTATTCTATGGATCCTATCATCCGAGTAATTAGTTATTAAATTATTCTAATTTAAGTTGTTATAAATTGATTATATTTTACAGGGCTATTTGATGATTAAATGCTAGCATCTATTATTAAATTGTATTTATCAAATTAGTATTGTTGATTATAAATGGGGTTTATAAAGATGGATTTATTTTGAAAATGTTTATCAGTTACTTGAAATATTAAGGTCAAGGTTTTGAAATAAAATGTCGGAATTATTTCTATGATATGATTTGGAGGTATTGGTTTAAGGCTTAAATATTTAATGTCGGGATTCTTGTCTCGGTTTGATAATGTTGGTTTTGAGAAGGAAGTTTGGGAATATGGTTGGTATGATTCTATCAATGGGTTTGATTTGAAGAATGATTTTGGTTGATATTGATCGTATCGGAACGGTTTTGGAAAATGGTTTTATTATCGGTTGATTTTGAGTATGTTGAACACTTGGATTCGTGTGTGTGAATGTTGGTCCGGTAGCTTATGGAAATGACTTGATGATAGGTGTGTATTGCTTTTGGATTGCGTTGGACTTGCATTTGGGCTCTTGCTTGTGTTATCTTGCTGTTCTGCGTCTTCAGGTAAGTTCCTTAGGGGGCTTACTCAGGTTGGACATTCATGCCTGTTGTTGCATTTTATGTTAGGTGTTGCATATGCATAAAAGCATGCCATGTAGTATCCTGTTTAGGTTGCACTAATTGAATGATCATCTGCTTACTTATTGCGTTTGAAACAGAACGGTCGTTATATGTGATAGTCCTAGAGTCTTTGCTAGGGTCATAGGGTAGCCCAGCCTCATCGGGTACCCTGAGTCAATCGAGTCATGAACTTCCTTATATTATGAGATGCCTGCGGGCTTTATTGTGGAGCGGATTAGGCATGCGTGCCGCCCGATTATGATGGAATGCATTCACGAGCTGGCCAGTCTCCGCCCTATCGGAAGCGGGTGGAGGTAGGAGAGGGATATGCCACTTGGCATTGTCTTGGGCCCTTTACAGTATTTTTACACATTATTATAACTAGGAGCATCCTAGTGTGTTTGACTTTCGTACTGCATTAGAGCATCTTTATTAGGTATAACACATACTATGTGGCCTTAGTGAGGACTGCCGATCCCGCATGACTGGCTCGATCTGACTCCTTTCCCCGTTCTTTTTTTTAAAGGCATTTTCTGCAGATTTTGAGTGCTCGATGTCTATATGACGGGGTTTCCTTTTGGCGAATTGAAGAATCTGGCTAATATCCTAACTTAGCAAAATGGTAATTACCCACTCATAATTTGGTTTTGACCAGCTCTGCCGTGGCACTTGTATATTTACTTTACTTTCGTTTGAAATGGATTCCGCGACATAGTCTTAGGACAAGTTAAGGGTACCCAACGGCCCTTCGAGGTTTTTAGGGTTTGAAATACCTCTTTCTACTAATCTTAAAATGAGTTGAAACCTCGACCCGTACCTGGATTGCAAGATCCGAACAAGGGGTTTCATCCCTTGAAACGTAACCCGGAAATCATAATTCTGAGCCGTTACAAATAATACATTATATTAACTAATAAATTCTTATTATAATACTAAAAGAGTATGTTTTGATGAGTAATCATATAAGTGACTAATAAATGTTGAATAATACATTATATCAACTAGTAAATTCTTATTATAATACTGTAAGAGTATGTTTTGATGAGAAATTATATAAGTGACTAATAATTGTTGAATAATACATTATATTAACTAGTAAATTCTACTATAAGAGTATGTTTTGAGGAGAACTCTTATAAGTGACTAATAAATGTTGAATAATACATTATACAAACTAGTAAATTCTTATTATAATACTATAAGACTATGTTTTGAGAAGAACTCATATAAGTGGCTAATAAATGTTGAATAATAAATTATATTAACTAGTAAATTCTACTATAAGAGTATGTTTTGAGGAGAACTATTATAAGTTAATAATAAATGTTGAATAATACATTATATTAACTAGTAAATTCTACTATAAGAGTATGTTTTGAGGAGAACTATTATAAGTGACTAATAAATGTTGAATAATACATTTTATTAACTAGTAAATTCTTATTATAATACTATAAGAGTATGTTTTGATGAGAAATCATATAAGTGACTAATAAATGTTGAATAATACATTATACTAACTAGTGAATTCTTATTATAATACTATAAGAGTATGTTTTGATGAGAAATTATATAAGTGACTAATAAATGTTGAATAATACATTATATTAACTAGTAAATTCTTATTATAATATTGTAAGAGTATGTTTTGATGAGACATCATATAAGTGACTAATAAATGTTGAATAATACATTATATTAACTAGTAAATTCTTATTATAATACTTTAAGAGTATGTTTTGATGAGAAATCATATAAGTGACAAATAAATGTTGAATAAAGCATTATATTAACTAGTAAACTCTACTATAAGAGTATGTTTTGAGGAGAACTTTTATAAGTGACTAATAAATGTTAAATAATACATTATATTAACTAGTAAATTCTTATTATAATACTATAAGAGTATGTTTTGATAAGAAATCATATAAGTGACTAATAAATGTTGAATAATACGTTATATTAACTAGTAAATTCTACTATAAGAGTATGTTTTGAGGAGAACTCTTATAAGTTACTAATAAATGTTGAATAATACATTATATGAACTAGTAAATTCTTATTATAATACTATAAGAGTATGTTTTGATGAGAAATCTTATAAGTGACTAATAAATGTTGAATTATACATTATATTAACTAGTAAATTCTTATTATAATACTATAAGAGTATGTTTTGATGAGAAATCATATAAGTGACTAATAAATGTTGAATAATACATTATATTAACTAGTAAATTCTTATTAATAATATAAGAGTATGTTTTGATGAGAAATCATATAAGTGACTAATAAATGTTGAATAATACATTATATTAACTAGTAAATTCTTATTATAATACTATAAGAGTATGTTTTGATGAGAAATCATATATGTGACTAATAAATGTTGAATAAAGCATTATATTAACTAGTAAATTCTACTATAAGAGTATGTTTTGAGGAGAACTCTTATAAGTGACTAATAAATGTTGAATAATACATTATAGTAACTAGTAAATTCTTATTATAATACTATAAGAGTATGTTTTGATGAGAAATCATATAAGTAACTAATAAATGTTGAATAATACATTATATTAACTTGTAAATTCTTATTAGAATACTATAAGAGTATGTTTTGAGTATAACTCATATAAGTGACTAATAAATGTTGAATAATACATTATATTAACTAGTAAATTCTTATTATAATACTATAAGAGTATGTTTTGATGAGAAATCATATAAGTGACTAATAAATGTTGAATAAAGCATTATATTAACTAGTAAATTCTACTATGAGAGTATGTTTTGAGGAGAACTCTTACAAGTGACTAATAAATTTAGAATAATACATTATACTAACTAGTAAATTCTTATTATCATACTATAAGAGTATGTTTTGAGAAGAGCTCATATAAGTGGCTAACAAATGTTGAATAATACATTATATTAACTCGTAAATTCTACTATAAGAGTATGTTTTGAGGAGAACTATTATAAGTGACTAATAAATGTTGAATAATACATTATATTAACTAGTAAATTCTTATTATAATACTATAAGAGTATGTTTTGATGAGAAATCATATAAGTGACTAATAAATGTTCAATAATACATTATATTAACTAGTAAATTCTTATTATAATACTGTAAGAGTATGTTTTGCTGAGAAATTATATAAGTGACTAATAAATGTTGAATAATACATTATATTAACTAGTAAATTCTTATTATAATACTATAAGAGTATGTTTTGATGAGAAATCATATAAGTGACTAATAAATGTTGAATAAAGCATTATATTAACTAGTAAATTCTACTATAAGAGTATGTTTTGAGTAGAACTGTTATAAGTGACTAATAAATGTTGAATAATACATTATATTAACTAGTAAATTCTTATTATAATACTATAAGAGTATGTTTTGATGAGAAATCATATAAGTGACTAATAAATGTTGAATAATACATTATATTAACTAGTAAATTCTTATTATAATACTATAAGAGTATGTTTTGATGAGAAATCATATAAGTGACTAATAAATGTTGAATAATACATTATACTAACTAGTAAATTCTTATTATAATACTATAAGAGTATGTTTTGATGAGAAATTATATAAGTGACTAATAAATGTTGAATAATACATTATATTAACTAGTAAATTCTTATTATAATATTGTAAGAGTATGTTTTGATGAGACATCATATAAGTAACTAATAAATGTTGAATAATACATTATATTAACTAGTAAATTCTTATTATAATACTTTAAGAGTATGTTTTGATGAGAAATCATATAAGTGACAAATAAATGTTGAATAAAGCATTATATTAACTAGTAAACTCTACTATAAGAGTATGTTTTGAGGGGAACTTTTATAAGTGACTAATAAATGTTAAATAATACATTATATTAACTAGTAAATTCTTATTATAATACTATAAGAGTATGTTTTGATAAGAAATCATATAACTGACTAATAAATGTTGAATAATACGTTATATTAACTAGTAAATTCTACTATAAGAGTATGTTTTGAGGAGAACTCTTATAATTTACTAATAAATGTTGAATAATACATTATATGAACTAGTAAATTCTTATTATAATACTATAAGAGTATGTTTTGATGAGAAATCTTATAAGTGACTAATAAATGTTGAATTATACATTATATTAACTAGTAAATTCTTATTAAAATACTATAAGAGTATGTTTTGATGAGAAATCATATAAGTGACTAATAAATGTTGAATAATACATTATATTAACTAGTAAATTCTTATTAATAATATAAGAGTATGTTTTGATGAGAAATCATATAAGTGACTAATAAATGTTGAATATTACATTATATTAACTAGTAAATTCTTATTATAATACTATAAGAGTATGTTTTAATGAGAAATCATATATGTGACTAATAAATGTTGAATAAAGCATTATATTAACTAGTAAATTCTACTATAAGAGTATGTTTTGAGGAGAACTCTTATAAGTGACTAATAAATGTTGAATAATACATTATATTAACTAGTAAATTCTTATTATAATACTATAAGAGTATGTTTTGATGAGAAATCATATAATTAACTAATAAATGTTGAATAATACATTATATTAACTTGTAAATTCTTATTAGAATACTATAAGAGTATGTTTTGAGTATAACTCATATAAGTGACTAATAAATGTTGAATAATACATTATATTAACTAGTAAATTCTTATTATAATACTATAAGAGTATGTTTTGATGAGAAATCATATAAGTGACTAATAAATGTTGAATAAAGCATTATATTAACTAGTCAATTCTACTATAAGAGTATGTTTTGAGGAGAACTCTTATAAGTGACTAATAAATGTAGAATATTACATTATACTAACTAGTAAATTCTTATTTTCATACTATAAGAGTATGTTTTGAGAAGAGCTCATATAAGTGGCTAATAAATGTTGAATAATACATTATATTAACTCGTAAATTCTACTATAAGAGTATGTTTTGAGGAGAACTATTATAAGTGACTAATAAATGTTGAATAATACATTATATTAACTAGTAAATTCTTATTATAATACTATAAGAGTATATTTTGATGAGAAATCATATAAGTGACTAATAAATGTTGAATAATACATTATATTAACTAGTAAATTCTTATTATAATACTGTAAGAGTATGTTTTGATGAGAAATTATATAAGTAACTAATAAATGTTGAATAATACATTATATTAACTAGTAAATTCTTATTATAATACTATAAGAGTATGTTTTGATGAGAAATCATATAAGTGACTAATAAATGTTGAATAAAGCATTATATTAACTAGTAAATTCTACTATAAGAGTATGTTTTGAGGAGAACTATTATAAGTTACTAATAAATGTTGAATAATACATTATATTAACTAGTAAATTCTTATTATAATACTATAAGAGTATGTTTTGATGAGAAATCATATAAGTGACTAATAAATGTTGAATAATACATTATATTTACTAGTAAATTCTTATTATAATACTGTAAGAGTATGTTTTGATGAGAAATTATATAAGTGACTAATAAATGTTGAATAATACATTATATTAACTAGTAAATTCTTATTATAATACTATAAGAGTATGTTTTGATGAGAAATCATATAAGTGACTAATAAATGTTGAATAAAGCATTATATTAACTAGTAAATTCTACTATAAGAGTATGTTTTGAGGAGAACTCTTATAAGTGACTAATAAATGTTGAATAATATATTATATTAACTAGTAAATTCTTATTATAATACTATAAGAGTATGTTTTGATGAGAAATCATATAAGTGACTAATAAATGTTGAATAATACGTTATATTAACTAGTAAATTCTTATTATAATACTATAAGAGTATGATTTGATGAGAAATCATATAAGTTACTAATAAATGTTGAATAATACATTATATTAACTAGTAAATTCTTATTAGAATACTATAAGAGTATGTTTTGAGTATAAATCATATATGTGACTAATAAATGTTGAATAATACATTATATTAACTAGTAAATTCTTATTATAATACTATAAGAGTATGTTTTGATGAGAAATCATATAAGTCACTAATAAATGTTGAATAAAGCATTATATTAAGTAGTAAATTCTACTATAAGATTATGTTTTGAGGAGAACTCATATAAGTGACTAATAAATGTTGAATAATACATTATACTAACTAGTAAATTCTTATTATAATACTATAAGAGTATGTTTTGATGAGAAATCATATAAGTGACTAATTGTAACGGCCTGGGATTATGATTCCCGAGTTACGTTTCGAGGGATAAAACCCCTCGTTAGGATCTTGCGCCCCGAGTATAGGTTGAAGGTTTGAAATTCTATCCTAACATTTTAAAGTGGGATTTCATACCCAAAATTCGAAGGGATCGTTGGAATCCTCGGGGAAGTCCCCCGTACCTGTCATAAGTCTAAGCGTGGGAAAGCAACAGTCATGCAAATAGTAGAATCAATGTGTAATACAAGAGGGTGACACGACAGAGCCGAGTCAAAATCAAATCAATAAGCGTCTTTACCGAAATTTAATATACAATGTTAGTGGAGTTAAACCATTTCTTTGAGATCGCCCAAGAGAGTTCCCACGTCACGGAAACAAGGAATAATCATGTTGCAAAACAAACCTAAAAAAATGTATGCGGGGCGGTGTCAGATCGAAGCCCTACGCAATATAATCTCAAACAAGCAGACATATACACACGCTAGTCCTAATAAAGATGCTTCTATATGCAAGGCGGAATATTAACACAGTAGCATGGTCTTAAGATCAAGTGCATAAATATAATAAGGCCTTAGCACCGAATACCAAGTGGTATATCCCTCTCCTACCTCCACCCCCTTCCGATAGGGCGGAGACTGGCCAGCTCGTGAATGCATTCCTTATAATCGGGTGGCACGCATGCCCAACCCGTATCCACAATAAAGCCCGCAGGCATCTCATAATATAAGGAAGTTCATGACTCGATTGACTCAGGACGGGACCCGATGAGACTAGGTCGTCCTATAACCCTAGCAATGACTCTTGTTACTTCACAGATAACGGCCGTTCTGTTTACAAAAGCAATGACTAAACGAATGCTCAATCATGAGTGCAATCCTAGCAGGATACTACATGACATGCTTTATTATGAATGCAAGCACCTAGTATGCACATGGCTACAAGCAGGGAGATCTCTTTTCGAATCTGAGTGAGCTCATATAGGAACTCACCTGGCTATGCAGAACATCATAATAGAAAGTCTGACACACATCAATCATGGCACAAGGTATCACCTAGATACATATCAGAACACATATATAAGTCTACGTCTAATCATTCGAGCACTCAAAGCATACATCATTCAACGAGAATAACACCCATATCGCATTCATCATTTCTTCAAGTTCAACCATTCATCACATTGCCACATTCCTCAATACCATATCGTTCTCATCATTCCATTTAGCCACATTCATATATTCATAATCATATATTCGCATATCACATAGTTGAAGTGCATCATATTCATCATATCTCAACGCATAAATTAATGATAAACAAGTCTAACACTTCATCATGCCTTTATTTAATCAATCATGCCATTAGTACACACCAATCATGATATTAGTCAACCATTCACATCAATCATGCTAGTTAGTCACCAATCACATAATTCCCGAGTTAGTCCCGAAACCGCTTTAAAATCCGAATCAACTAGTTAGAAATTCCGATCCTTGAAAACGCTCATCAAATTCCTTTTTTTTTTATTTAATTCCGATAATATACTTTTAAATCTCTAAGTCTCATGATATTATATTTTCCTCTAATCACCGTAATATTATATCTTTAATCTTAAAATAATGTTTTATATTTTAATCTCAATAATATTATGTAATATTTCAAATGCTATTTTCTTTAAACATTTTCATAAAATATTTCTACATACCTTAAAAATCCCAAACATTTTTATTTAATAAAATCAGCCTCTTATTAATTTACCAAAACCGCCCTTATTTTATAAGAATCACAACCGAGCTCATTCCTTCCTTAAACCTCAAATTGAATTTAAATGAGTAAAATAGGCCCAAACACTTGTTTCCCTTTAAAACTCAAAGCTCGGCCCATAAAATCAGGCCCAAAGCCACACATTCTTCCATTTTGTAACACATGACGTTTAAAAAAAAATGGAAAGGGCCCACTCGGCTGAGGTGGCCGATGACATGGATGCGTGGGGCCCGCCTGGTCTTCTTCTTCCCCTCCTGATTGAAAGACCAGAGAAAGAGGCGAGAGCAGGCTTCTGCTCGAAAACAAAATGACGGAGGGAGAGGGAGGTCTGCCGGAGACGACAGCTTCCGACCACCTAATCCCGACTACCCGACACCGACACACACACCCACACGAAATCGAAGAGAAGGAGGGGAAATGGGTGCTCACCGAGGGGGGGTTTGCCTCGCCGGAAATGGAGCTCGGGGAGGCAGCATCCGGGTACGTCGAGGCGGATTCTTCGATCGGAAGTGCTGGAGAGAGATATGGAGGGTCAAAGGCGGAAGCTTTCAGGCTGATAAGAGGTGAAGGAGAGAGAACAAGCGGAATCGAATCTTACCAAAGCGGAACGGAACACAGGGAGAGCTCGGCGTCGGCGATGGCTCCGGCTGCTGTTGGTGGTCGTCAAGGAAGGTGATGGTCGATGTTATGCTGCTGCGCTAGAATGGTGCTCATGGGGTGCTTGGGTGAGTCGGAAACAAGGCACAAGGTCCGGCTGCGCTCGAGTGTGGCTCACGGAAAACAGGGGTGCTTTCTGCGGCTTGGTTTCGCTGGAGGTGGGGGGGAAAGACGACAAGGGTGATGATGGATGAGCCGTGGTGTTGTGGTTGAGGAAAGCTGGGGATTTGAAGAAGAAAGTGGGGTTGCTTGAGATCTCCTAGACTCACGGCAAGAGGGTGAATGAAGAGGGATGGAGGTGTTTGGATAAGGTTATAGGAGAGTGTTTCTAGGTTTGTGTTTTTGTTTTGGGGAAGCAAATGAGTATAAAAATCAGATTTGTAGGAACCAAGGAAGGGTTTGGATGAGCTCAATCGGGTGGTGTAGGAGGGGGGTTGAAGATTGTTTTGTCTCTTTGCTCTATTAGGGATGAATAAGGCAACGGGAAAGAAAGGTGGATGTGGGTGTTTGTCCAATTAATGAAATGAGAAAGGTGAGGAGGAGATTCACTTGATTCAAATTTCAAGGAAAGGGAAACCAAAAAGGGCTGAGCATTTCTCGGATATGGTTAAGGAGAAAGAGACAAGAATTTGGGTCTCGAAAGCGTAAAATTCGAATTTCTAAGGGTCAGTTCTTGAAACCCGCTTTTTCGATTAATTAGGTTTTTAAAAAAAAAAGATATCATCATCCGAATCTCGTTTAAATTCATGAGGTGAAGGGATGGAATAGTTTGTCAAAATTTTCAATTTAGGTCGAAATTCGCTTCATGAGTTCTAAATTCCGTATTAGCGAGTTTTCCTTTAAATTTTGACTTTAAATTCATTTTAAAATTTTCATTTTCCAGAATTTTAGGATTAAAAAAAATCCGAGTCTTTACATCATCTACCTCTAAAAACAAGTCTCGTCCCCGAGACTAAAACCAAAACTAGGTAGGGGTGAAGTTTGAAATAAGTGAGTCCAAGGACCATTCCGTCGATCCGTAAGTGCCTCATAAGTGCCCCTATGAGATTCTCACAGTATCGTCGTCACGATCATAATATCCCCGATAGGTCGTAGCGAGAATGTAATATGGGCCCTTACCACATCCTTTCCCCGATTTCTCGGTTATATCATAACTCGAAAGGCATCATAGTATCTCCACTAGGTCTTAGCAAGCAGTCTATAAGGGCCCCTATAAAATGTTTGTATCCACTTCGTGGAGTGTCATAATGCAAGCTCGGTTGGAAGGTTTCAAGGGGAATCTTAGTTCGAGAAGGTTTGGTTTCAAATCATTGAAATTCTCAATCGCGCTAAATTTCCCAAAATCCAAGTTAGTTCTTTTTGACATCATTCAAATCCCTTTAACCCGATGTTAGTCAGGCAAGCTTAAATTTCAGGAGGTGGAATCATCCACCTCTAAGGCTAATCCCAATTTTCTTCCTAGGTTCCAAGTCAGAATCAAAGTTCATCAATTCGGTTGTAGCATCCTAGCAATTCCAATTCAAGGCATTGTATATCATACCAATCATTCAATATAGAAATAATATCATACGTTTATGAATATATCATACACATGCCAAGGATAGTCACACCATACAACATATTTAGCATAGTATCATTCATAGTAGGGTCCATCACATCACATCATAGAGGTTGCACATCATATCATTAAGATAATCACGTCATATCAATCAGATAAGCACATCATACTCATGCTAACCACCAAGCGTCATCGCATCAGAGGCAAATAAGTACTTCCGTACACTAGCATTTCATCAAGTTCAGGGGGGTAACTATGTTACTACTAACAATTCATTATTGTCTATGGCGATTCATCAGGGGATCAACATCGTCTATAACATAAAATTCGCACAACATTCGGCTCCAAGTAACGCACAACACAAAGTCACATCCTCAAGAGAATCTGCCTATCACTACCAACCATAACAAAACACGACCACTACTTTTTATCTCTCGCATCAAGATCAACCTCACCTAAGTCTACCAACTCAAATCTAATACTAGTGCCATATACCATTGCACTCAGCTTATCATACAATCTCTATAGCCTCAAAAATATCCTTAATTCAAGGCCTACATCCCAAATCAATTACTAGGTACCCCAATTTATATGCCCTCGAGCCATCTAAACTCATACCTCGGAGTTTCCAATCGCATAATTTCCTCTATTCCGACAAGCTCATCACCTCGACCAACTGCCAAGACTCTCTATAAGCACACCCTCTTCCTAGGGGTCCTCTCCTAGTCCCATCTTTACTTTCTAAGAGAAATCTCAAGCTCTCGACTCAACCACTCTCATGATCGATCTAGGTGCTCCTTAACAATCTCGCTTACTCTCCCTAGGTTCTCAAGACTCTGCCTGACCATTATCTCCCAAAGAGACATCTCGAATACTCTTATTAACATGATCACACTTCCCGTACCACTAATCACTCTCACTAGTCATCCACCTATAAGAACCCAACTCATACCGACCATCTCACACCTGACACTCCCATCCTTATCCTCGATATTACCAACACAAGCATCCTACCTTGCTAGAATCCACTCAACCGCCTACTCTCGACAACTCTAACGCAGAAAATTGTCTAGTGCTAACTCATAACCACGTATCACCGAGTTCCTCATCACCCGCGCCTATCCTCAATGACCAATCACAACTTCCACCTACTTGTCCCATTTCATTTCTCATGAAACCTGAACATCCACGATTCCTCGACCGATCTATTCTAGATCCCCGTCTCAGCATATTCCCAAATTTTCTCATCCCAAATCTTACTAAACCTTAACCATTCGAAATCCACAATTTGTCCTACTCTAGTTCCTCATCTCTTCATATTCATAAATTGCCTCAAGCTCCTACTTCTTAACCATGAGACATTACCGTCCAAAGCCCTCTTTTACCGATCATCATTTTCGTAAATCCCTAAATCATCCTCATCCGAATTTCTCAAGTACCGCAACTTCGCCAAACCTTCTAAAACCAATTCCCCTAACGTTCTCAATGCATTCTGCCTTGCCTAGTACAGTAGTACCCAAATCCATGCTCAAGATCTCCCTATCTCAATCTCAAGCCCACAGTCTTACTATAATCTCAACGACATCCTTGCCTAACTACCAGCCTTCTCTCGAACAATCATCTCACATCCCCAAATACCTCAATACCCCAAAACAATCTCCACACATCAACCTCGATTCCTTTCCTATACTAAAATCCTCCAACAAAGCATCTAGAAATCCTTCCCTCAGGAATCCTCCAAGCATCACTAACCCTATTTAAGCAACCCCAAGTACTCATCCCAGATACAGCCTGCTACTACTCTTTCTTAGCGATTCCTCAATCTCATCCTTTACCATAAACAGTTCCCAATCACCACACATAGAACCTAGTCCCCAATTCTGCAATTCCTTAGACATTCCTCAACCAATCATCCTCGATGCCGCCCACGATCCGCTCCTAGACTATCTAGACACCTTCCTTACCTTACCAATCCGTCTAATAACACTTCCCTTTGAGAATCCCTCCGATCCATTCTTAGCTCACTCATCCACCTCTAGAACTACACTAACCACCTATACTTGCACCCACTACCTACCAACACTTCTAGCTAGGACCTCTTCCTCGAAATCTCACCATGCTAACTCCACTCTTCACCTAAGACCTACCTGGAAGCTCAAATATACTCACTGAACACTATCTTCGACAAGCCATAACTCACTCGACTCTACCCAAGCTAACACATCCTTCATGCATTCCATCTCGCATAACCAATGACCAACTCAAACACCTCAATCTACCTGCGATTTTCCAATCCGTCTCACCAAGGAAAACACTCGACTCATTCCCAAGAAGAATACACCACCACATATATAACCCATAACCGATTTACTAGCAGGTCAGTACACTTAAGCATATAGGCACATCATTACAAACACAAGTTAGTCAGGCAATCATTCACTACCAGTTCAGCTTATCAGTCATCACACCTCAATTTAGTTAGTTCCAAGCCTATCGCACGACACCGATTCCAGATCGCATAGGAGAGATCACAATTCGGACGAAGAACATCATTCCTTGAGTCATATAGGAGGATTACGTCTGCAACCGCCATCTTCGAAAGGCGTACTTCCTTTGGTGACGTCGATCCTAGGGTCCATGGGCCATGGGCCCACCACACTTCCGTTGCGCCACTCTGGTGCCACTCGATCACTCGTTTTCTCTTCTATGTCGACGTCCATCAAGGGGATCACGAGGGGTTAGAAGTCACGGAGATAGGGGAGGGCAAGGGAGGACAAAACGACTTTATTAAGAATTCGGACACAAACCAGGACTAGAGATGACGAGACTCAAGACAAGACACAGACTCGAGAGTTACAACAATCCCCTTAGGGTATTCTATAAGGTTACAGGTGCACATGGCAATCACAAAATATTTCAATCATATCATTCCACACTATCATGTACCTATTGAAGGAATAGCGTCCTATGCATCCATAACATTTCACATAATCAACTTTACATGCACATGGGACAGGCTAAAACTTATCATCTCATGCACTAATCATGCTTGACATATTAATATCCTTTATGCACAAACCGACAATAGACATATGCAGCATAAGTTATATATGACATAGCGAGCATTATAGGATATCACATGTATGATCCATTACTCACTTAGTGTACACATAAGTAGGTCAAAACAATGTGGGTTCCAGGTAAGCATGTTAAGATGCACTCTAATAATCGTGTCAAGAGGTATGGTTAAGTCATTTGGGCATAACAACTATCACATCCAACACAACCATATACATGTAGTATGACAAGTATGGCACATAGATGCATGATGGTCAATAATTAGGAGATGTATATCTTACATGATACTACCAACACTCATTAAGAAAATACATAGTCAATGAGGTTCAATTTGATTAACTTAACATGCTCAAAAATTCATTTCTCATGGCACTCATACAAAGAGGGTTGACCACACTATCATGGACCTAATTCAAAGGAGAGTAACAATGATGGGAATTCATAGATTCGATATATATATTCGTTCATAAGTGCGATCATGCAAGTTATCAAACAAGTCATGCTGAAATATACCAACACACCATGTCATACAATCACCGACTCATCACCCTATTTCCCCGTGGGACGCTAATATGACTCGCTCGGTATGACACAAGGACATTCACACTGTTTTTTAGATGAGAGGGTATAATTTGTGTTTAGACTCTCGTGGTAAGAAGACACAGTTGATCAGTATAAGAATCGAGAAGGATAACTCCATAAGACAAATCACTTCTAACTCGAAATTGTTTCATTGATCACCCTCCCTAAAACACTCATGGATTTCCCATATCCGACACACCCCCAGAAGTAGCTAGTTGACCGACCCAAATTTTCCCGTGGAAGACACCAACCTAAGGTACGTGACTCGATAGGAGCATTGGTGGTGGGATACAAAACACGACTCAAAACGGGGAGAGCGGATGCTCTTCGACCCTTGCTAACATGCCTAAATGTGTTGGTGGGACGGTTGACGGAGTCAGAATCATCAGGGGTTTGAATTATGGAAGAGATATTCCGACAAGACAGGAGTTCCAATGACATAAGAACAAGGTATTCTCCCGCTATCCCGTTTGCACGGTTATTCAATACATGATTCAAGTCAAGGCATACTGATTAGTTCTCTACCCTAAGCACAATAGCACTCAGCATGGAAGCAATCAACGATCAAGCTATCCTATGGGCCGCCCTTCGAGGGGCGACTAACCTGAGGGGCAAAGCCTTACGGTCTCTACCTAACTCGCCACTCCAGCCACTATGACGCAAAGCCTTGGAGTCTTGTAGGCCCATTTGTAAAGAAAAACCTATATTTTTGCCTACCCGTTCCCAACTACATCCAATAGGGATGGTCTAACATCTTTACTACCCCTTCGTTTACCTTTGTTTGATTACCGGATTTATAGAGTCAAGTTCGTATTTAGTCCATTTGAGTTAGCCATATTAAATTCATTTTGCCCTTTCAAACACATTTTGGAAAACCATTTGAAAACCTTGGGCCATTTTCAAAACCACTTCAACCTATCATACTCGGTTTGCACAACCTCAGCTCTAATACCAGCTTTGTAACGGCCTGGGATTATGATTCCCGAGTTACGTTTCGAGGGATAAAACCCCTCGTTAGGATCTTGCGCCCCGAGTACAGGTTGAAGGTTTGAAATTCTATCCTAACATTTTAAAGTGGGATTTCATACCCAAAATTCGAAGGGATCGTTGGAATCCCCGGGGAAGTCCCATGTACCTGTCATAAGTCTAAGCGTGGAAAACCAACAGTCATGCAAATAGTAGAATCAATGTGTAATACAAGAGGGTGACACGACAGAGCCGAGTCAAAATCAAATCAATAAGCGTCTTTACCGAAATTTAATATACAATGTTAGTGGAGTTAAACCATTTCTTTGAGATCGCCCAAGAGAGTTCCCACGTCACGGAAACAAGGAATAATCATGTTGCAAAACAAACCTAAAAAAATGTATGCGGGGCAGTGTCAGATCGAAGCCCTACGCAATATAATCCCAAACAAGCAGACATATACACACGCTAGTCCTAATAAAGATGCTTCTAGATGCAAGGCGGAATATTAACACACTAGCATGGTCCTAAGATCAAGTGCATAAATATAATAAGGCCTTAGCACCGAATACCAAGTGGTATATCCCTCTCCTACCTCCACCCCCTTCCGATAGGGCGGAGACTGGTCAGCTCGTGAATGCATTCCATATAATCGGGTGGCACGCATGCCCAAATCGTATCCACAATAAAGCCCGCAGGTATCTCATAATATAAGGAAGTTCATGACTCGATTGACTCAGGACGGGACCCGATGAGACTAGTTCGTCCTATAACCCTAGCAATGACTCTAGTTACTTCACAGATAACATCCGTTCTGTTTACAAAAGCAATGAGTAAACGAATGCTCAATCATGAGTGCAATCCTAGCAGGATACTACATGACATGCTTTATTATGAATGCAAGCACCTAGTATGCACATGGCTACAAGCAGGGAGATCTCTTTTCGAATCTGAGTAAGCTCATATAGGAACTCACCTGGCTATGCAGAACATCATAATAGAAAGTCTAACACACATCAATCATGGCACAAGGTATCACCTAGATACATATCAGAACACATATATAAGTCTACGTCTAATCATTCGAGCACTCAAAGCATACATCATTCAACGAGAATAACACCCATATCGCATTCGTCATTTCTTCAAGTTCAACCATTCATCACATTCCCACATTCCTCAATAAATGTTTTGATGAGAAATCATATACTATAAGAGTATGTTTTGATGAGAAATCATATAAGTGACTAATAAATGTTGAATAAATCATTATATTAACTAGTAAATTCTACTATAAGAGTATGTTTTGAGGAGAACTCTTATAAGTGACTAATAAATGTTGAATAATACATTATATTAACTAGTAAATTCTTATTATAATACTATAAGAGTATGTTTTGATGAGAAATCATATAAGTGACTAATAAATGTTGAATAATACATTATATTAACTAGTAAATTCTACTATAAGAGTATGTTTTGAGGAGAACTCTTATAAGTGACTAATAAATGTTGAATAATACATTATATTAACTAGTAAATTCTTATTATAATACTGTAAGAATATGTTTTGAAGAGAAATCATATAAGTGACTAATAAATGGTTAATAATACATTATACCAACTAGTAAATTCTTATTATTATACTCTAAGAGTATGTTTCGAGAAGAACTCATATAAGTGACTAATAAATTTTGAATAATACATTATATTAACTAGTAAATTCTACTATAAGAGTATGTTTTGAGGAGAACTCTTATAAGTGACTTTTAAATGTTGAATACTACATTATATTAACTAGTAAATTCTTATTATAATACTATAAGAGTATGTTTTGATGAGAAATTATATAAGTGACTAATAAATGTTGAATAATACATTATATTAACTAGTAAATTCTTATTATAATACAGTAAGAGTATGTTTTGATGAGAAATCATATAAGTGACTAATAAATGATGAATAATACATTATATTAACTAGTAAATTCTACTATAAGAGTATGTTTTGAGGAGAACTCTTATAAGTGACTTTTAAATGTTAAATACTACATTATATTAACTAGTAAATTCTTATTATAATACTATAAGAGTATGTTTTGATGAGAAATCATATAAGTAACTAATAAATGATGAATAATACATTATATTAACTAGTAAATTCTACTATAAGAGTATGTTTTGAGGAGAACTCTTATAAGTGACTAATAAATGTTGAATAATACATTATATTAACTAGTAAATTCTTATTATAATACTATAAGAGTATGTTTTGATGAGAAATCATATAAGTGACTAATAAATGTTGAATTATACATTATATTAACTAGTAAATTCTTATTATAATACTATAAGAGTATGTTTTGATGAGAAATCATATAAGTCACTAATAAATGTTGAAGAGCATTATATTAATTACTAAATTCTACTATAAGAGTATGTTTTGAGGAGAACTCATATAAGTGACTAATAAATTTTGAATAATACATTATACTAACTAGTAAATTCTTATTATAATACTATAAGAGTATGTTTTGAGAAGAACTCATATAAGTGACTAATAAACTTTGAATAATACATTATATTAACTAGTAAATTCTACTATAAGCGTATGTTTTGAGGAGAACTCTTATAAGTGACTAATAAATGTTGAATAATACATTATATTAACCAGTAAATTCTTATTATAATATTATAAGAGTATGTTTTGATGAGAAATCATATAAGTGACTAATAAATGTTGAATAATACATTATATTAACTAGTAAATTCTTATTATAATACTATAAGAGTATGATTTGATGAGAAATCATATAAGTCACTAATAATCGTTGAATTATACATTATATTAACTAGTAAATTCTTATTTTAATACTATAAGAGTATGTTTTGATGAGAAATCATATAAGTCAAGATAAAATGTTGAATAAAGCATTATATTAACTAGTAAATTCTACTATAAGAGTATATTTTGAGGAGAACTAATATAAGTGACTAATAAATGTTGAATAATACATTATACTAACTAGTAAATTCTTATTATAATACTATAAGAATAGGTTTTGAGAAGAACTCATATAAGTGACTAATAAATGTTGAATAATATATTATATTAACTAGTGAATTCTACTATAAGAGTATGTTTTGTGGAGAACTCTTATAAGTGACTAATAAATGTTGAATAATACATTATATTAACCAGTAAATTCTTATTATAATACTATAAGAGTATGTTTTGATGAGAAATCATATAAGTGACTAATAAATGATGAATAATACATTATATTAACTAGTAAATTCTTATTATAATACTCTAAGAGTATGTTTTGAGAAGAACTCATATAAGTGACTAATAAATGTTGAATAATACATTATATTAACTAGTAAATTCTACTATAAGAGTATGTTTTGAGGAGAACTCTTATAAGTGACTAATAAATGTTGAATAATACATTATATTAACAAGTAAATTCTTATTATAATACTATAATAGTATGTTTTGATGAGAAATCATATAAGTGACTGATAAATGTTG
Source organism: Persicaria tinctoria (assembly GCA_037127255.1). Classification (NCBI taxonomy): domain Eukaryota; kingdom Viridiplantae; phylum Streptophyta; class Magnoliopsida; order Caryophyllales; family Polygonaceae; genus Persicaria; species Persicaria tinctoria. The sequence continues at coordinate 36,014,496 of JBANSL010000013.1, read as the reverse complement.
AATAATACATTATATTAACTAGTAAATTCTTATTATAATACTATAAGAGTATGTTTTGATGAGAAATCATATAAGTGACTAATAAATGTTGAATAAAGCATTATATTAACTAGTAAATTCTACTATAAGAGTATGTTTTGAGGAGAACTCTTAAAAGTGACCAATAAATGTTGAATAATACATTATATTAACTAGTAAATTCTTATTATAATACTGTAAGAGTATGTTTTGATGAGAAATCATATAAGTGACTAATAAATGTTGAATAATACATTATATTAACCAGTAAATTCTTATTATAATACTGTAAGAATATGTTTTGATGAGAAATCATATAAGTGACTAATAAATGGTTAATAATACATTATACTAACTAGTAAATTCTTATTATTATACTCTAAGAGTATGTTTTGAGAAGAACTCATATAAGTGACTAATAAATGTTGAATAATACATTATATTAACTAGTAAATTCTACTATAAGAGTATGTTTTGAGGAGAACTCTTATATGTGACTTTTAAATGTTGAATACTACATTATATTAACTAGTAAATTCTTATTATAATACTATAAGAGTATGTTTTGATAAGAAATCATATAAGTGACTAATAAATTATGAATAATACATTATATTAACTAGTAAATTCTACTATAAGAATATGTTTTGAGGAGAACTCTTATAAGTGACTAATAAATGTTGAATAATACATTATATTAACTAGTAAATTCTTATTATAATACTATAAGCGTATGTTTTGATGAGAAATCATATAAGTGACTAATAAATGTTGAATAATACATTATATTAACTAGTAAATTCTTATTATAATACTGTAAGAATATGTTTTGATGAGAAATCATATAAGTGACTAATAAATGGTTAATAATACATTATAGTAACTAGTAAATTCTTATTATAATACTATAAGAGTATGTTTTGAGAAGAACTCATATAAGTGACTAATAAATGTTGAATAATACATTATATGAACTATTAAATTCTACTATAAGAGTATGTTTTGAGGAGAACTCTTATAAGTGACTTTTAAATGTTGAATACTACATTATATTTACTAGTAAATTCTTAAATTCTACTGTAAGAGTATGTTTTGATTAGAAATCATATAAGTGACTAATAAATGATGAATAATACATTATATTAACTAGTAAATTTTACTATAAGAGTATGTTTTGTGGAGAACTCTTATATGTGACTAATAAATGTTGAATAATACATTATATTAACCAGTAAATTCTTATTATAATACTATAAGAGTATGTTTTGATGAGAAATCATATAAGTGACTAATAAATGATGAATAATGTAACGGCCCGGGATTATGATTCCCGAGTTACGTTTCGAGGGATGAAACCCCTCGTTAGGATCTTGCACTCCGAGTACAGGTTGAAGGTTTGAAACCGAAGGGTTGTAGTTTAAAGCGGGATTTCGCACCCAAATCTGGAAGGTCCGTTGGAGACCCCGGGGTAAACCCCTGTACCTGTCCTAAGTCTACAACGCGAGAAATCCTTTATCATGCAAGGGCATAAGTTCTGAAAATGATACAACCAGTTCCACGGCAGAGCCGGGTCAAAACAGAGTATAAGTAGGGAGAATCCCAAAAGCATGAATCTGGTGAAGTCAAATTTCAACACTCACTCTCCGCCATATGAATAGACCTCGTCATAACAGCACAAAATCAAGTAGTGTATCGGGTACCTGAAACTATACCACCAAGTCAGGCCAAGAGTCCGCCCGCGGGTCCTCTGACCGCGCTGAGGACATATAATAAGCCTATACCTAGAATAAAGGATGCCTTCATGCATTACTGGAATATTAACCACACTATCATGTTCCTAATTCATATGTGCATAATATTAAGTAAGGCCTTAACAAAGAATACCAAGTGGTATATCCCTCTTCTACCACCACCCCCCTTACAGATAGGGTGGAGACTGGCCAGTTCGATGTTACAATCATATCGAATCTCATCATCATATCATATCTCATCATCATATCATATCTCATCATCATATCATATCTCATGCCCATCTCGTATCTCGTGATATATATAAATGACTCGAGGAGGACAACACCCGATGAAGCTGGGCTGCCCTATGACCCTAGCAAGGACTCTAGGACTCACAGATAACGGCCGTTCTGTATTCAAACGCATACAGAATAAGGATGCTCATTCGTAAATGCAATTCCTAAGCATGATACTACATGAGATGCTCTTATGCATATGCAACACCTACATACTATATGACACATCAGGCAGGAGGTACTGGTTACTGAGTAAGCCCCGGAGGTACTTACCTGGCTAGGAGATCGACAAAAGAAGAATCCAGCACACAGTTGTCACGATCACAAAGTATCACCTAAGTACATAATGACAATACACATAAGTCTACATCCAACTATTAAGCACTCAAACACACCTCAATCAATAGAACAAGTAACCTATTATGAAAGTCATTTCATCGCATCATCCGCTCTCCAAGACCACATCGTTCTCCATAAATCATTCAACCAATTTCCGCAAGTTCATATACATCAATTCAGCATATACCTCAACGGTTCATCAAAATCATAAGACATAATTTGTGTGATATAAAATCCTACTAGATCGTCATAATTATCCAACATTTAATCTCATATAATAATTCATCACAAGTCATGCTATTAGTCATACATATCATACTGTTAGTCAAACGATCATAATATCATGCTAGTTAGTCTTTGAATAAGTCTTATTCCCAAGTTAGTTTCAAAACCGTTTCGAATCCCAGTTAGATAGTTAAGTATTCCGACCATTGAAAATACTCGCCAAATTCTCTTTTAAATCTATTTATTAGATTACTTTCCAATCTTAAAATTCGTTTCCAAATTCTTTACAAATCTTTAAGTCCCAATAATATATTTTAAATCTCAATAGTATTATATGATATTTTAAATACCATTTATTAAACACCTTTATAAATTATTTTCAAATCCCCTAATATCCCGACCATTTTCATTTAATAAACCAACCCCTTTTTTTTTTATAATTCTCCCAAAATAATATTTTATCTTTATTTTAATCACCACTAACTAATTAGATAAGTAAACGGTTAAACCCGAACCGAACCAAACCGAACCCGCAATATAAACTCTCAACCCGGTTTGCTTAAATTAATAACAAAAGAGGTGGGCTCCGTGCTGACTGGGCATGCCCCACGCTGACTGGGCATGGAGGGAGGGACCCGCCCGCTTCTTCTTCTTCATCAAATTGGAACGCAGAGGCAGCTCCCGGCCGTTGCTCCTCGCGACGCCGCTCGACACCGATCGGAGAAGAAGGCTCGCCGGCGGCTGCTCGTTCCAGCACCTCAACGCCGCTGTCTCCGGTCTCGCTCACTGCCCAGTTGCTCACTCGCCTGAACCTCGCTCCTCGCATACGCAGCTCACGCTCACGACCTCGCCGCTCCCGAGCTCGCCGGAGCTCTCGAGCACACAACATCGTCCCGCACTCAGCTCACCCTCTCTTCCCGACCAATAACAATATGAAACAAAGGATCGAACGAAACAAATGAAATGAACGAAGCTCACCGAGGTGTTCGCGACTTCGGAGCTCTCGAATGGAGTCCTGGGCTTTGTCGGTGGCCCGCGATGGCTCGTCGGACCTGCGTCGGACATGGGTGATTGTGATTGAAGAGCTCGGGGGTGATTCCGATCGAAAACAAGTGAGAACGGCTTACCGGAAGTTTGTTTCGAGAACGAATCGGGCGACAACCTTGGTTGTGGGAACAGGGGACAAGGGAGGTCATCGGAGCTGCGGTGGCTCGGGTGGCTGCTCCTGGTGGCTCCGAGGGGTACTGCTGCTACCGCTGGTGGCTTCGAGGTGGAAGGAGGGACGAGGAATCGGTGGCGGCAATGGAGATTATGATCGAAGATGGTGACGCCGATGGTGGTGATGAAGATGGAGATGGAGAGATTGAAGTTGGTGATGAAGCATCATGGTGATGGGGAGGGAACGGTGAAGCCGAGAGAGGGCGGGAGTGATGGTGAAGCGTGTGAAGGAGGGAGCAGGTGATGATGGTGAATGGTGAATGACGGGGTAACCTTCCAAGAGGTATGGTGAGGGAGTTGGTGAGGGTAGAGTGTGAAAATGGGTAAACATTTACCCGGAAATAAATTCCAAATACGCGAATTTTGAATCCCGAAATTAGTTTCTGAATGTTAGTTTTCCCGACTCTTGCTTCCTCGATCAATTAGATTTTTAAAATAGACAAGGATATCGTCATCTGATAATTATTTTCAATTTTCGAGGTGAAAGGATGGAAATCGTTCGTTAAATTTTATATTACGGTCGGAATCTGCTAAACGAGCTTTTAATTCGATTTAAATTCATTTTTAATTTCCTTTTTCCGAAAAAAATAGGATTTGAAAATCCGAGCCTTTACATCATCCACCTCTAAAAACAGGTCTCGTCCCCGAGACTAAAATTATTTTAAAATAGGGGATGAAGTTTGAAATTGTTGAGTTCAAGGATCATGTCATTGATCCCGTAAGTATCTCATAAGTGCCCCTATGAGATCCTCACAGTAGCGTTGTCATGATCATAATATCCCCATTAGACCGTAGTAAGAATGTGATATGGGCCCCTACCACATCCTTACTCCGACTCCTCGGTCATATCATAACTCAAAATATCACAACGTCCTCTTTAAAACACCGTTCAAAATTTCAAGTTCGGCATTAGTTAAAAGCATTCCTAACCTCTCTATTCATCCTACCATCCAATTCTAAAGGCTAATCCCATATTCTCTTCCTAGGTTCTAAGACATTATCAAGGTTCAATAGTTCAATTTCTATCATTTCCATCATCAAGCATCATGTATATATACCGAATAACAATAGCACCTCACGTCTAATAGCATAACATAATCACCCCAAGAATAGCCACATAGCATAACATATCATTTCTAGCATCGTATCATATATGGTAGAATTTATCACACCATCTCACGGAAGTTACACACCATATCAATCATATAAGCATGTTATATCCATCAGATAAGTACATCATACTCATTCTAACTACCAAGCGTCATTGCATTAGAGGCAAACAACTGTTTCCGTACAGTAGCATTCAATCGAGTTCAGGGATAACTATGTTAGTACTAATAGTTCCCTATTGTCAACGACAACACATCAGAGAATCAACATCGTCTATAACATAGAATTCGCACAACATTTGACCCCCAAGTAAAGTATACACTAGATCACTATCTCAGGAGAATCTGCCTTACACTACCAATCATGATGAGACACGACCACTACTCACCATCCCTTTCACTAAGACCAACTTCACCGAGGTCTACCAACTCAATCCACTACCAGTTCTAGGCATCATTGTATCCTGCTCACAAATAACCCTTCTAGCCTCATAACTATTTGCAATCTAGGCCGAATACCCAAACCAACTACTAGGTATCTCAACTCCTATGTCATCAAGCCATCTAAGAGTCAATCCACTTCGACATCCCGATCTCAAGTCCTACCTTCCACTCGACTATTTAAAACTATCTCTCGGAGTTCCCAAATCACAAAATTCCCTCATTCCGACAAGCTGAACAACTCGATCTACTACCAAGACTCCACTTGAACATCATCCCCAAAAGAGACATCTCGAATCAACTTGCTAACCCAATCATACTTCCCACGCCAGTAACCACTCTCACTAACCATCCACCTCTAAGGACCCAAGTCATGCTGACCATCTCACACCTGACACCCCTGACCAATTCTAACGCAGATCCCAACTAGTGGTACTCCCAACCACGAATCACCATGACCCTCAAGCCGACCCATTCTAGATCCTCTTCCCAGCATACTCTACCATGACTAGTTCCCTCAACTCCGCATGTTTCTCCAAATTGCCTCAGATCGCGCTTCCTTAAACTTTGAAATCTGTACCACTTAATCCCTTATGTACCGATCATCATTTTCACCGAATTCCTATGACATCCTCGTCCGAATTTCCTAAGCACTGCAACTTCACCAACCTTCAAAAATCTCTCTAGCGTCCTCAATACCTTCTGCTTTGCCTAGTTCCCAAATCCATGCGCATAATCTCTCTATCTCAACCTTAAACCCACAGTCTTATTAGGAATCTAAACTACATCATTGCATAGCTACCAGCATTTCCTTGAAGATTCATCTCACATCCTCAATTACCTCAATAGCCACAATGAACTCCGCTCATAAATCTCGATTCATTCATTATGCCAAAATCCTCCAACAACGCATCTAGAGATCCTTCACTCATAAATTCCCCAAGCATTACCAATCCTACCTAAATAACCCCAAATACTCATCACACGAACAACCCTGATATGAACAACCTAATATCCCGATCGATAGTTTCCCAAGCAACCTCATACTACTCTTCCTTGGAAATTCCTCAACCTCATCCCTTACCGAAATTGCTCCCACTCACAGCACACACCACCTAGTCCCAAATTCTACGATTCATCAGACGTTCCTTAACCGATCATCCTCGACTCCGCCCACGATCCGCTCCTAGACTATCTAGACACCTTCCTTGGCACACCAATCTGTCTCACAACACCTCCCTTCAAGAATCCCCTGATCAACTCCTAGCTCGCCCATCTGCTTCTAGAACTATCCTAACTACCTCTACCCAGACTCGATCTCAAGATCACCCTAAAGAAGCTAGTCTAGACCTCACCCAACCACTATCTTATACTACCCGCACACACTACCTGCCTAGACTACCACTTCTCACTAGGACATTTCCCTCAAAATCTCGACATACTAGCCTCACTCCCCACCTAAGACCTACCTGGAACCTCATCTATACTCACGAACCACTATCTTCGACACATCCCAACTCACTCGGCTCTACTCAAGCTAAAACATCATTCATGCACCCCATTTCACACGACCAAAGACCTAATCCGAATACCTTAATCCACCTGCCACTTTCCAACCCGTCTCACTGAAGAATCTCACAACTCATGCCCAAGAAGAAGCACTACCAGACATATAACCCATAACCTACTCAGCAACAAGTCAGTATACCAAGCACCAAGGCACATCGTCATAGAAACAAGTTAGTTAGGCAATCATTGCTACCAATTCAGCACATCCGTCATCACACATTCAACTATGTCAATTCTAGGCCTATCGCAAAACATCAATTCCGATTAGTATAGAAGAATCCACGATTTGAATTAAGAACGTCCTTCCTTGAGTCATCTAAGAGAATCACGTACACGTCTACCATCTTTCAAATGTGTTAGTCCTTTGTATACTTCTGGCGACGTCAGTCCTGTGGTCTATGGGTCATGGACCCATCACACTTCCGTTACGCTGCTATGGTGCCACTTGGTCGTCGGTCCTTTCTTGCATGTCGGCGCTCATCGAAGGATTGCAAGGGTTAGAAGTTACGGAGATAGGGGAGAGACAAAGGCGGACGACACAACTTCCTTAAGAGTTCAGACATGGACCAGGACTAGGGACGACGAGACCAAGGAGAAGATCCTAACCCGAGAGTTACAACGATGCCCTTATAATTGTGGCACGTAACTACCCAAGCACACAAAAATCAAGAGATATCATCACATTATTTCACACTAGTATGCACCTATCTCAAGGGATATCGATTTATGCATTCATAACATGTTCATATAATCATCTTTATGTGTGCGCAGAACAAGCTAGCAACCTATCATTTCATTCACCAATCATACTTGAGAGACTAGGAACATGTATGCACAGACTGACATGGGACATATATGGCATAAGTTATGCAAGACCTAGCAAACATCACAGGATATCATATGAATGACTTATCACTCAATTTAGATACACACATAAGCAAGTCATAATATTGTGAGATTGAGGCAAGCATGCTAACATGCACCCTAAAAATCATGCTGAGGGTATGGGCAGTTCATGCAGGGTTGGTATAGCAACTATCTCATCACATACATCCATATTCACATAGTAAGACTAAGACGTCACACAATCATATGAGGGCTTATAACTGGGAGGCATATATCCTACATGATACTAGCAATACTTATTAAACATGTACATAGTCATGAGGTCCAATGAGGTTCATCTGGCATGCTAAGTCATCCAATTCATGTTTTAACATACAATGAGAGTTGAGCACACTATCATGAACCTAGTTCATAGGGAGACGGTAATCATGGGGATTCAATATCTACGACACATACATCTACTCATAAGTGCAACCATGCAAGGTACCAGGCAATTCATGCTGAATTATACCAATATACAATTTCATGAAATCACAAGGAGACTATCATTATAACTTGACAGAATTATCTAAGGGCAATCACCGACTCACCACCCCGTTTTCCCGTGGGACGCTTGTATGACTTGCTGGGTAGGATACAAGGACATTCACGCTGTTTCTGATAGATGAGGGTAGAACTCGTGTTTGGACTCTTGTGACAAGAAGACATGATTGGCCATTACGATGATCGAAAGGGATGACTCCATAAGACAACTCACTTCTATCTCGAAACGATTTAAATCCTCACTCCCACTAACATACTCAGGTAACCCTCACACCTGACACGATTTCCGAAGGTATTTAGTTGACCGACCCAAATTCCCCGTGAAAGACCCCAATCACAGGTACGAGACTCGATAGAAGCATCGATGGTGGGATACGAAACAAGACTCTAAACAGGGGAGAGGATGCTTCTCGACCCTTGCTAACATGCCTAGATGTTTTGGTTGGGCGGATGACAGAGTCAGAACCATCAGGGGGTTTGAATTATGAAAGGGCTATTTCGACAAAACAGGAATTCCGATTACATAAGAACAAGTTTTTCTCCCACTATCCTGTTTGCACGGTTATTCAACACATGATTCAAGTCAAGGCATATCGATTAGTTTGCTATCCTACGCACAATAGCACTCAACACGAAAGCAATCAACAAGATTAATATGATCCTCTTCAAGGAGGATCGCCCTCGGGTCCAATTGCATATATGTACATATATAAACATAAGCATAGAGACGATCTATGCCGTCCTTCGAGGGACGACTCACCGGAGGGGCAAAACCTCACGGCCTCCTAACTCAACACTCCAACCTCCGTGGTGTTCCTTGGAGTCTTCTAGGCCCATCTGTAAATAAAAGCTAGTATTTTGCCTACCGTTCCCCGAATTCTACATCCATAAGGGAAGTCTACCGCTTGGGTCTCTACCCACGAGATTATTTCCCCTTTATTCATTTTAGGTTTTAAGTCCAATTAAATTCATTTTGCCCTTTATAAAATATTTTCCAAAACCATTTGAAAATGTTGGGCGATTTTCAAAACCTCTTCAACCTATTGTACTCGGATTGCGAAACCTCAGCTCTGATACCACCTTTGTAACGGCCCGGGATTATGATTCCCGAGTTACGTTTCGAGGGATGAAACCCCTCGTTAGGATCTTGCACTCCGAGTACAGGTTGAAGGTTTGAAACCGAAGGGTTGTAGTTTAAAGCGGGATTTCGCACCCAAATCTGGAAGGTCCGTTGGAGACCCCGGGGTAAACCCCTGTACCTGTCCTAAGTCTACAACGCGAGAAATCCTTTATCATGCAAGGGCATAAGTTCTGAAAATGATACAACCAGTTCCACGGCAGAGCCGGGTCAAAACAGAGTATAAGTAGGGAGAATCCCAAAAGCATGAATCTGGTGAAGTCAAATTTCAACACTCACTCTCCGCCATATGAATAGACCTCGTCATAACAGCACAAAATCAAGTAGTGTATCGGGTACCTGAAACTATACCACCAAGTCAGGCCAAGAGTCCGCCCGCGGGTCCTCTGACCGCGCTGAGGACATATAATAAGCCTATACCTAGAATAAAGGATGCCTTCATGCATTACTGGAATATTAACCACACTATCATGTTCCTAATTCATATGTGCATAATATTAAGTAAGGCCTTAACAAAGAATACCAAGTGGTATATCCCTCTTCTACCACCACCCCCCTTACAGATAGGGTGGAGACTGGCCAGTTCGATGTTACAATCATATCGAATCTCATCATCATATCATATCTCATCATCATATCATATCTCATCATCATATCATATCTCATGCCCATCTCGTATCTCGTGATATATATAAATGACTCGAGGAGGACAACACCCGATGAAGCTGGGCTGCCCTATGACCCTAGCAAGGACTCTAGGACTCACAGATAACGGCCGTTCTGTATTCAAACGCATACAGAATAAGGATGCTCATTCGTAAATGCAATTCCTAAGCATGATACTACATGAGATGCTCTTATGCATATGCAACACCTACATACTATATGACACATCAGGCAGGAGGTACTGGTTACTGAGTAAGCCCCGGAGGTACTTACCTGGCTAGGAGATCGACAAAAGAAGAATCCAGCACACAGTTGTCACGATCACAAAGTATCACCTAAGTACATAATGACAATACACATAAGTCTACATCCAACTATTAAGCACTCAAACACACCTCAATCAATAGAACAAGTAACCTATTATGAAAGTCATTTCATCGCATCATCCGCTCTCCAAGACCACATCGTTCTCCATAAATCATTCAACCAATTTCCGCAAGTTCATATACATCAATTCAGCATATACCTCAACGGTTCATCAAAATCATAAGACATAATTTGTGTGATATAAAATCCTACTAGATCGTCATAATTATCCAACATTTAATCTCATATAATAATTCATCACAAGTCATGCTATTAGTCATACATATCATACTGTTAGTCAAACGATCATAATATCATGCTAGTTAGTCTTTGAATAAGTCTTATTCCCAAGTTAGTTTCAAAACCGTTTCGAATCCCAGTTAGATAGTTAAGTATTCCGACCATTGAAAATACTCGCCAAATTCTCTTTTAAATCTATTTATTAGATTACTTTCCAATCTTAAAATTCGTTTCCAAATTCTTTACAAATCTTTAAGTCCCAATAATATATTTTAAATCTCAATAGTATTATATGATATTTTAAATACCATTTATTAAACACCTTTATAAATTATTTTCAAATCCCCTAATATCCCGACCATTTTCATTTAATAAACCAACCCCTTTTTTTTTTATAATTCTCCCAAAATAATATTTTATCTTTATTTTAATCACCACTAACTAATTAGATAAGTAAACGGTTAAACCCGAACCGAACCAAACCGAACCCGCAATATAAACTCTCAACCCGGTTTGCTTAAATTAATAACAAAAGAGGTGGGCTCCGTGCTGACTGGGCATGCCCCACGCTGACTGGGCATGGAGGGAGGGACCCGCCCGCTTCTTCTTCTTCATCAAATTGGAACGCAGAGGCAGCTCCCGGCCGTTGCTCCTCGCGACGCCGCTCGACACCGATCGGAGAAGAAGGCTCGCCGGCGGCTGCTCGTTCCAGCACCTCAACGCCGCTGTCTCCGGTCTCGCTCACTGCCCAGTTGCTCACTCGCCTGAACCTCGCTCCTCGCATACGCAGCTCACGCTCACGACCTCGCCGCTCCCGAGCTCGCCGGAGCTCTCGAGCACACAACATCGTCCCGCACTCAGCTCACCCTCTCTTCCCGACCAATAACAATATGAAACAAAGGATCGAACGAAACAAATGAAATGAACGAAGCTCACCGAGGTGTTCGCGACTTCGGAGCTCTCGAATGGAGTCCTGGGCTTTGTCGGTGGCCCGCGATGGCTCGTCGGACCTGCGTCGGACATGGGTGATTGTGATTGAAGAGCTCGGGGGTGATTCCGATCGAAAACAAGTGAGAACGGCTTACCGGAAGTTTGTTTCGAGAACGAATCGGGCGACAACCTTGGTTGTGGGAACAGGGGACAAGGGAGGTCATCGGAGCTGCGGTGGCTCGGGTGGCTGCTCCTGGTGGCTCCGAGGGGTACTGCTGCTACCGCTGGTGGCTTCGAGGTGGAAGGAGGGACGAGGAATCGGTGGCGGCAATGGAGATTATGATCGAAGATGGTGACGCCGATGGTGGTGATGAAGATGGAGATGGAGAGATTGAAGTTGGTGATGAAGCATCATGGTGATGGGGAGGGAACGGTGAAGCCGAGAGAGGGCGGGAGTGATGGTGAAGCGTGTGAAGGAGGGAGCAGGTGATGATGGTGAATGGTGAATGACGGGGTAACCTTCCAAGAGGTATGGTGAGGGAGTTGGTGAGGGTAGAGTGTGAAAATGGGTAAACATTTACCCGGAAATAAATTCCAAATACGCGAATTTTGAATCCCGAAATTAGTTTCTGAATGTTAGTTTTCCCGACTCTTGCTTCCTCGATCAATTAGATTTTTAAAATAGACAAGGATATCGTCATCTGATAATTATTTTCAATTTTCGAGGTGAAAGGATGGAAATCGTTCGTTAAATTTTATATTACGGTCGGAATCTGCTAAACGAGCTTTTAATTCGATTTAAATTCATTTTTAATTTCCTTTTTCCGAAAAAAATAGGATTTGAAAATCCGAGCCTTTACAAATAATACATTATATTAACTAGTAAATTCTACTATAAGAGTATGTTTTGAGGAGAACTCTTATAAGTGACTAATAAATAGTGAATAATACATTATATTAACTAGTAAATTCTTATTATAATACTATAAGAGTATGTTTTGATGAAAAATCATATAAGTGACTAATAAATGTTGAATTATACATTATATTAACTAGTAAATTCTTATTATAATACTCTAAGAGTATGTTTTGAGAAGAACTCATATAAGTGACTAATAAATGTTGAATAATACATTATATTAACTAGTAAATTCTACTATAAGAGTATGTTTTGAGGAGAACTCTTATAAGTGACTAATAAATGTTGAATAATACATTATATTAACGAGTAAATTCTTATTATAATACTATAATAGTATGTTTTGATGAGAAATCATATAAGTGACTGATAAATGTTGAATAATACATTATATTAACTAGTAAATTCTTATTATACTACTATAAGAGTATGTTTTGATGAGAAATCATATAAGTGACTAATAAATGTTTAATAAAACATTATATTAACTAGTAAATTCTACTACAAGAGTATGTTTTGAGGAGAACTCTTATAAGTGACTAATAAATGTTGAATAATACATTATATTAACTAGTAAATTCTTATTATAATACTATAAGAGTATGTTTTGATGAGAAATCATATAAGTGACTAATAAATGTTGAATAATACATTATATTAACTAGTAAATTCTTATTATAATACTGTATGAATATGTTTTGATGAGAAATCATATAAGTGACTAATAAATGGTTAATAATACATTATACTAACTAGTAAATTCTTATTATTATACTCTAAGAGTATGTTTTGAGAAGAACTCATATAAGTGACTAATAAATATTGAATAATACATTATATTAACTAGTAAATTCTACTATAAGAGTATGTTTTGAGGAGAACTCTTATATGTGACTTTTAAATGTTGAATACTACATTATATTAACTAGTAAATTCTTATTATAATACTATAATAGTATGTTTTGATGAGAAATCATATAAGTGACTAATAAATGTTGAATAATACATTATATTAACTAGTAAATTCTTATTATAATACTATAAGAGTATGTTTTGATGAGAAATCATATAAGTAACTAATAAATGTTGAATAAATCATTATATTAACTAGTAAATTCTACTATAAGAGTATGTTTTTAGGAGAACTCTTCTAAGTGACTAATAAATGTTGAATAATACATTATATTAACTAGTAAATTCTTATTATAATACTATAAGAGTATGTTTTGATGAGAAATCATATAAGTGACTAATAAATGTTGAATAATACATTATATTAACTAGTAAATTCTTATTATAATACTGTAAGAATATGTTTTGATGAGAAATCATATAAGTGACTAATAAATGGTTAATAATACATTATACTAACTAGTAAATTCTTATTATTATACTCTAAGAGTATGTTTTGAGAAGAACTCATATAAGTGACTAATAAATGTTGAATAATACATTATATTAACTACTGAATTCTACTATAAGAGTATGTTTTGTGGAAAACTCTTATAAGTGACTAATAAATGTTGAATAATACATTATATTAACTAGTAAATTCTTATTATAATACTATAAGAGTATGTTTTGATGAGAAATCATATAAGTGACTAATAAATGATGAATAATACATTATATTAACTAGTAAATTCTTATTATAATACTCTAAGAGTATGTTTTGAGAAGAACTCATATAAGTGACTAATAAATTTTGAATAATACATTATATTAACTAGTAAATTCTACTATAAGAGTATGTTTTGAGGAGAACTCTTATATGTGACTTTTAAATGTTGAATACTACATTATATTAACTAGTAAATTCTTATTATAATACTATAATAGTATGTTTTGATGAGAAATCATATAAGTGACTAATAAATGTTGAATAAAGCATTATATTAACTAGTAAATTCTTATTATAATACTATAAGAGTATGTTTTGATGAGAAATCATATAAGTAACTAATAAATGTTGAATAAAGCATTATATTAACTAGTAAATTCTACTATAAAAGTATGTTTTGAGGAGAACTCTTATAAGTGACTAATAAATGTTGAATAATACATTATATTAACTGGTAAATTCTTATTATAATACTATAATAGTATGTTTTGATGAGAAATCATATAAGTGACTGATAAATGTTGAATAATACATTATATTAACTAGTAAATTCTTATTATACTACTATAAGAGTATGTTTTGATGAGAAATCATATAAGTGACTAATAAATGTTTAATAAAGCATTATATTAACTAGTAAATTCTACTATAAGAGTATGTTTTGAGGCGAACTCTTATAAGTGACTAAAAAATGTTGAATAATACATTATATTAACTAGTAAATTCTTATTATAATACTATAAGAGTATGTTTTGATGAGAAATCATATAAGTGACTAATAAAGGTTGAATAATACATTATATTAACTAGTAAATTCTTATTATAATACTGTAAGAATATGTTTTGATGAGAAATCATATAAGTGACTAATAAATGGTTAATAATACATTATACTAACTAGTAAATTCTTATTATTATACTCTAAGAGTATGTTTTGAGAAGAACTCATATAAGTGACTAATAAATGTTCAATAATACATTATATTAACTAGTAAATTCTACTATAAGAGTATGTTTTGAGGAGAACTCTTATAAGTGACTTTTAAATGTTGAATACTACATTATCTTAACTAGTAAATTCTTATTATAATACTATAATAGTATGTTTTGATGAGAAATCATATAACTGACTAATAAATGTTGAATAATACATTATATTAACTAGTAAATTCTTATTATAATACTATAAGTGTATGTTTTGATGAGAAATAATATAAGTGACTAATAAATGTTGAATAAAGCATTATATTAACTAGTAAATTCTACTATAAGAGTATGTTTTGAGGAGAACTCTTATATGTGACTTTTAAATGTTGAATACTACATTATATTAACTAGTAAATTCTTATTATAATACTATAATAGTATGTTTTGATGAGAAATCATATAAGTGACTAATAAATGTTGAATAATACATTATATTAAATAGTAAATTCTTATTATAATACTATAAGAGTATGTTTTGATGAGAAATCATATAAGTAACTAATAAATGTTGAATAAAGCATTATATTAACTAGTAAATTCTACTATAAGAGTATGTTTTGAGGAGAACTCTTATAAGTGACTAATAAATGTTGAATAATACATTATATTAACTAGTAAATTCTTATTATAATACTATAATAGTATGTTTTGATGAGAAATCATATAAGTCACTGATAAATGTTGAATAATACATTATATTAACAAGTAAATTCTTATTATACTACTATAAGAGTATGTTTTGATGAGAAATCATATAAGTGACTAATAAATGTTTAATAAAGCATTATATTAACTAGTAAATTCTACTATAAGAGTATGTTTTGAGGAGAACTCCTATAAGTGACTAATAAATGTTGAATAATACATTATATTAACTAGTAAATTCTTATTATAATACTATAAGAGTATGTTTTGATGAGAAATCATATAAGTGACTAATAAAGGTTGAATAATACATTATATTAACTAGTAAATTCTTATTATAATACTGTAAGAATATGTTTTGATGAGAAATCATATAAGTGACTAATAAATGGTTAATAATACATTATACTAACTAGTAAATTCTTATTATTATACTCTAAGAGTATGTTTTGAGAAGAACTCATATAAGTGACTAATAAATGTTGAATAATACATTATATTAACTAGTAAATTCTACTATAAGAGTATGTTTTGAGGAGAACTCTTATAAGTGACTTTTAAATGTTGAATACTACATTATCTTAACTAATAAATTCTTATTATAATACTATAATAGTATGTTTTGATGAGAAATCATATAAGTGACTAATAAATGTTGAATAATACATTATATTAACTAGTAAATTCTTATTATAATACTATAAGTGTATGTTTTGATGAGAAATCATATAAGTGACTAATAAATGTTGAATAAAGCATTATATTAACTAGTAAATTCTACTATAAGAGTATGTTTTGAGGAGAACTCTTATATGTGACTTTTAAATGTTGAATACTACATTATATTAACTAGTAAATTCTTATTATAATACTATAATAGTATGTTTTGATGAGAAATCATATAAGTGACTAATAAATGTTGAATAATACATTATATTAACTAGTAAATTCTTATTATAATACTATAAGAGTATGTTTTGATGAGAAATCATATAAGTAACTAATAAATGTTGAATAAAGCATTATATTAACTAGTAAATTCTACTATAAGAGTATGTTTTGAGGAGAACTCTTATAAGTGACTAATAAATGTTGAATAATACATTATATTAACTAGTAAATTCTTATTATAATACTATAATAGTATGTTTTGATGAGAAATCATATAAGTGACTGATAAATGTTGAATAATACATTATATTAACTAGTAAATTCTTATTATACTACTATAAGAGTATGTTTTGATGAGAAATCATATAAGTGACTAATAAATGTTTAATAAAGCATTATATTAACTAGTAAATTCTACTATAAGAGTATGTTTTGAGGAGAACTCTTATAAGTGACTAATAAATGATGAATAATACATTATATTAACTAGTAAATTCTTATTATAATACTCTAAGAGTATGTTTTGAGAAGAACTCATATAAGTGACTAATAAATTTTGAATAATACATTATATTAACTAGTAAATTCTACTATAAGAGTATGTTTTGAGGAGAACTCTTATATGTGACTTTTAAATGTTGAATACTACATTATATTAACTAGTAAATTCTTATTATAATACTATAATAGTATGTTTTGATGAGAAATCATATAAGTGACTAATAAATGTTGAATAAAGCATTATATTAACTAGTAAATTCTTATTATAATACTATAAGAGTATGTTTTGATGAGAAATCATATAAGTAACTAATAAATGTTGAATAAAGCATTATATTAACTAGTAAATTCTACTATAAAAGTATGTTTTGAGGAGAACTCTTATAAGTGACTAATAAATGTTGAATAATACATTATATTAACTGGTAAATTCTTATTATAATACTATAATAGTATGTTTTAATGAGAAATCATATAAGTGACTGATAAATGTTGAATAATACATTATATTAACTAGTAAATTCTTATTATACTACTATAAGAGTATGTTTTGATGAGAAATCATATAAGTGACTAATAAATGTTTAATAAAGCATTATATTAACTAGTAAATTCTACTATAAGAGTATGTTTTGAGGCGAACTCTTATAAGTGACTAAAAAATGTTGAATAATACATTATATTAACTAGTAAATTCTTATTATAATACTATAAGAGTATTTTTTGATGAGAAATCATATAAGTGACTAATAAAGGTTGAATAATACATTATATTAACTAGTAAATTCTTATTATAATACTGTAAGAATATGTTTTGATGAGAAATCATATAAGTGACTAATAAATGGTTAATAATACATTATACTAACTAGTAAATTCTTATTATTATACTCTAAGAGTATGTTTTGAGAAGAACTCATATAAGTGACTAATAAATGTTCAATAATACATTATATTAACTAGTAAATTCTACTATAAGAGTATGTTTTGAGGAGAACTCTTATAAGTGACTTTTAAATGTTGAATACTACATTATCTTAACTAGTAAATTCTTATTATAATACTATAATAGTATGTTTTGATGAGAAATCATATAACTGACTAATAAATGTTGAATAATACATTATATTAACTAGTAAATTCTTATTATAATACTATAAGTGTATGTTTTGATGAGAAATAATATAAGTGACTAATAAATGTTGAATAAAGCATTATATTAACTAGTAAATTCTACTATAAGAGTATGTTTTGAGGAGAACTCTTATATGTGACTTTTAAATGTTGAATACTACATTATATTAACTAGTAAATTCTTATTATAATACTATAATAGTATGTTTTGATGAGAAATCATATAAGTGACTAATAAATGTTGAATAATACATTATATTAAATAGTAAATTCTTATTATAATACTATAAGAGTATGTTTTGATGAGAAATCATATAAGTAACTAATAAATGTTGAATAAAGCATTATATTAACTAGTAAATTCTACTATAAGAGTATGTTTTGAGGAGAACTCTTATAAGTGACTAATAAATGTTGAATAATACATTATATTAACTAGTAAATTCTTATTATAATACTATAATAGTATGTTTTGATGAGAAATCATATAAGTCACTGATAAATGTTGAATAATACATTATATTAACAAGTAAATTCTTATTATACTACTATAAGAGTATGTTTTGATGAGAAATCATATAAGTGACTAATAAATGTTTAATAAAGCATTATATTAACTAGTAAATTCTACTATAAGAGTATGTTTTGAGGAGAACTCCTATAAGTGACTAATAAATGTTGAATAATACATTATATTAACTAGTAAATTCTTATTATAATACTATAAGAGTATGTTTTGATGAGAAATCATATAAGTGACTAATAAAGGTTGAATAATACATTATATTAACTAGTAAATTCTTATTATAATACTGTAAGAATATGTTTTGATGAGAAATCATATAAGTGACTAATAAATGGTTAATAATACATTATACTAACTAGTAAATTCTTATTATTATACTCTAAGAGTATGTTTTGAGAAGAACTCATATAAGTGACTAATAAATGTTGAATAATACATTATATTAACTAGTAAATTCTACTATAAGAGTATGTTTTGAGGAGAACTCTTATAAGTGACTTTTAAATGTTGAATACTACATTATCTTAACTAGTAAATTCTTATTATAATACTATAATAGTATGTTTTGATGAGAAATCATATAAGTGACTAATAAATGTTGAATAATACATTATATTAACTAGTAAATTCTTATTATAATACTATAAGTGTATGTTTTGATGAGAAATCATATAAGTGACTAATAAATGTTGAATAAAGCATTATATTAACTAGTAAATTCTACTATAAGAGTATGTTTTGAGGAGAACTCTTATATGTGACTTTTAAATGTTGAATACTACATTATATTAACTAGTAAATTCTTATTATAATACTATAATAGTATGTTTTGATGAGAAATCATATAAGTGACTAATAAATGTTGAATAATACATTATATTAACTAGTAAATTCTTATTATAATACTATAAGAGTATGTTTTGATGAGAAATCATATAAGTAACTAATAAATGTTGAATAAAGCATTATATTAACTAGTAAATTCTACTATAAGAGTATGTTTTGAGGAGAACTCTTATAAGTGACTAATAAATGTTGAATAATACATTATATTAACTAGTAAATTCTTATTATAATACTATAATAGTATGTTTTGATGAGAAATCATATAAGTGACTGATAAATGTTGAATAATACATTATATTAACTAGTAAATTCTTATTATACTACTATAAGAGTATGTTTTGATGAGAAATCATATAAGTGACTAATAAATGTTTAATAAAGCATTATATTAACTAGTAAATTCTACTATAAGAGTATGTTTTGAGGAGAACTCTTATAAGTGACTAATAAATGTTGAATAATACATTATATTAACTAGTAAATTCTTATTATAATACTATAAGGGTATGTTTTGATGAGAAATCATATAAGTGACTAATAAAGGTTGAATAATACATTATATTAACTAGTAAATTCTTATTATAATACTGTAAGAATATGTTTTGATGAGAAATCATATAAGTGACTAATAAATGGTTAATAATACATTATACTAACTAGTAAATTCTTATTATTATACTCTAAGAGTATGTTTTGAGAAGAACTCATATAAGTGACTAATAAATGTTGAATAATTCATTATATTAACTAGTAAATTCTACTATAAGAGTATGTTTTGAGGAGAACTCTTATAAGTGATTTTTAAATGTTGAATACTACATTATCTTAACTAGTAAATTCTTATTATAATACTATAATAGTATGTTTTGATGAGAAATCATATAAGTGACTAATAAATGTTGAATAATACATTATATTAACTAGTAAATTCTTATTATAATACTATAAGTGTATGTTTTGATGAGAAATCATATAAGTGACTAATAAATGTTGAATAAAGCATTATATTAACTAGTAAATTCTACTATAAGAGTATGTTTTGAGGAGAACTCTTATAAGTGACTAATAAATGTTGAATAATACATTATATTAACTAGTAAATTCTTATTATAATACTATAAGAGTATGTTTTGATGAGAAATCATATAAGTGACTAATAAATGTTGAATAAAGCATTATATTAACTAGTAAATTCTACTATAAGAGTATGTTTTGAGGAGAACTCTTATAAGTGACTAATAAATGTTGAATAATACATTATATTAACTAGTAAATTCTTATTATAATACTATAAGAGTATGTTTTGATGAGAAATCATATAAGTGACTAATAAATGTTGAATAATACATTATATTAACTAGTAAATTCTTATTATAATACTGTAAGAATATGTTTTGATGAGAAATCATATAAGTGACTAATAAATGGTTAATAATACATTATACTAACTAGTAAATTCTTATTATAATACTATAAGAGTATGTTTTGAGAAGAACTCATATAAGTGACTAATAAATGTTGAATAATACATTATATGAACTATTAAATTCTACTATAAGAGTATGTTTTGAGGAGAACTCTTATAAGTGACTTTTAAATGTTGAATACTACATTATATTTACTAGTAAATTCATATTATAATACTGTAAGAGTATGTTTTGATTAGAAATCATATAAGTGACTAATAAATGATGAATAATATATTATATTAACTAGTAAATTTTACTATAAGAGTATGTTTTGTGGAGAACTCTTATAAGTGACTAATAAATGTTGAATAATACATTATATTAACCAGTAAATTATTATTATAATACTATAAGAGTATGTTTTGATGAGAAATCATATAAGTGACTACTAAATGATGAATAATACATTATATTAACTAGTAAATTCTACTATAAGAGTATGTTTTGAGGAGAACTCTTATAAGTGACTAATAAATGTTGAATAAAACACTATATTAACTAGTAAATTGTTATTATAATACTATAAGAGTATGTTTTGATGAAAAATCATATAAGTGACTAATAAATGTTGAATTATACATTATATTAACTAGTAAATTCTTATTATAATACTCTAAGAGTATGTTTTGAGAAGAACTCATATAAGTGACTAATAAATGTTGAATAATACATTATATTAACTAGTAAATTCTACTATAAGAGTATGTTTTGAGGAGAACTCTTATAAGTGACTAATAAATGTTGAATAATACATTATATTAACCAGTAAATTCTTATTATAATACTATAATAGTATGTTTTGATGAGGAATCATATAAGTGACTGATAAATGTTGAATAATACATTATATTAACTAGTAAATTCTTATTATAATACTATAAGAGTATGTTTTGATGAGAAATCATATAAGTGACTAATAAATGTTGAATAAAGCATTATATTAACTAGTAAATTCTACTATAAGAGTATGTTTTGAGGAGAACTCTTATAAGTGACTAATAAATGTTGAATAATACATTATATTAACTAGTAAATTCTTATTATAATACTATAAGAGTATGTTTTGATGAGAAATCATATAAGTGACTAATAAATATTGAATAATACATTATATTAACTAGTAAATTCTTATTATAATACTGTAAGAATATGTTTTGATGAGAAATCATATAAGTGACTAATAAATGGTTAATAATACATTATACTAACTAGTAAATTCTTATTATTATACTCTAAGAGTAAGTTTTGAGAAGAACTCATATAAGTGAGTAATAAATGTTGAATAATACATTATATTAACTAGTAAATTCTACTATAAGAGTATGTTTTGAGGAGAACTCTTATATGTGACTTTTAAATGTTGAATACTACATTATATTAACTAGTAAATTCTTATTATAATACTATAATAGTATGTTTTGATGAGAAATCATATAAGTTACTAATAAATGTTGAATAATACATTATATTAACTAGTAAATTCTTATTATAATACTATAAGAGTATGTTTTGATGAGAAATCATATAAGTAACTAATAATCGTTGAATAAAGCATTATATTAACTAGTAAATTCTACTATAAGAGTATGTTTTGAGGAGAACTCTTATAAGTGACTAATAAATGTTGAATAATACATTATATTAACTAGTAAATTCTTATTATAATACTATAATAGTATGTTTTGATGAGAAATCATATAAGTGACTGATAAATGTTGAATAATTCATTATATTAACTAGTAAATTCTTATTATACTACTATAAGAGTATGTTTTGATGAGAAATCATTTAAGTGACTAATAAATGTTTAATAAAGCATTATATTAACTAGTAAATTCTTATTATTATACTCTAAGAGTATGTTTTGAGAAGAACTCATATAAGTGTCTAATAAATGTTGAATAATACATTATATTAACTAGTAAATTCTACTATAAGAGTATGTTTTGAGGAGAACTCTTATAAGTGACTTTTAAATGTTGAATACTACATTATCTTAACTAGTAAATTCTTATTATAATACTATAATAGTATGTTTTCATGAGAAATCATATAAGTGACTAATAAATGTTGAATAATACATTATATAAACTAGTAAATTCTTATTATAATACTATAAGAGTATGTTTTGATGAGAAATCATATAAGTGACTAATAAATGTTGAATAAAGCATTATATTAACTAGTAAATTCTACTATAAGAGTATGTTTTGAGGAGAACTCTTATAAGTGACTAATAAATGTTGAATAATACATTATATTAACTAGTAAATTCTTATTATAATACTATAAGAGTATGTTTTGATGAGAAATCATATAAGTGACTAATAAATGTTGAATAATACATTATATTAACTAGTAAATTCTTATTATAATACTGTAAGAATATGTTTTGATGAGAAATCATATAAGTGACTAATAAATGGTAAATAATACATTATACTAACTAGTAAATTCTTATTATAATACTATAAGAGTATGTTTTGAGAAGAACTCATATAAGTGACTAATAAATGTTGAATAATACATTATATGAACTATTAAATTCTACTATAAGAGTATGTTTTGAGGAGAACTCTTATAAGTGACTTTTAAATGTTGAATACTACATAATATTTACTAGTAAATTCTTATTATAATACTGTAAGAGTATGTTTTGATTAGAAATCATATAAGTGACTAATAAATGATGAATAATATATTATATTAACTAGTAAATTTTACTATAAGAGTATGTTTTGTGGAGAACTCTTATAAGTGACTAATAAATGTTGAATTATACATTATATTAACCAGTAAATTCTTATTATAATACTATAAGAGTATGTTTTGATGAGAAATCATATAAGTGACTAATAAATGTTGAATTATACATTATATTAACTAGTAAATTCTTATTATAATACTATAAGAGTATGTTTTGATGAGAAATCATATAAGTCACTAATAAATGTTGAATAAAGCATTATATTAATTACTAAATTCTACTATAAGAGTATGTTTTGAGGAGAACTCATATAAGTTACTAATAAATTTTGAATAATACATTATATTAACTAGTAAATTCTACTATAAGAGTATGTTTTGAGGAGTATGTTTTGATTAGAAATCATATAAGTGACTAATAAATGATGAATAATACATTATATTAACTAGTAAATTCTACTATAAGAGTATGCTTTGAGGAGAACTCTTATAAGTGACTAATAAATGTTGAATAATACATTATATTAACTAGTAAATTCTTACTATAATACTATAAGAGTATGTTTTGATGAAAAATCATATAAGTGACTAATAAATGTTGAATTATACATTATATTAACTAGTAAATTCTTATTATAATACTCTAAGAGTATGTTTTGAGAAGAACTCATATAAGTGAATAATAAATGTTGAATAATACATTATATTAACTAGTAAATTCTACTATAAGAGTATGTTTTGAGGAGAACTCTTATAAGTGACTAATAAATGTTGAATAATACATTATATTAACTAGTAAATTCTTATTATAATACTATAAGAGTATGTTTTGATGAGAAATCATATAAGTGACTAATAAATGTTGAATAATACATTATATTAACTAGTAAATTCTTATTATAATACTGTAAGAATATGTTTTGATTAGAAATCATATAAGTGACTAATAAATGGTTAATAATACATTATACTAACTAGTAAATTCTTATTATTATACTCTAAGAGTATGTTTTTAGAAGAACTCATATAAGTGACTAATAAATGTTGAATAATACATTATATTAACTAGTAAATTCTACTATAAGAGTATGTTTTGAGGAGAACTCTTATAAGTGACTAATAAATGTTGAATAATACATTATATTAACTAGTAAATTCTTATTATAATACTATAAGAGTATGTTTTGATGAGAAATCATATAAGTTACTAATAAATGTTGAATAATACATTATATTAACTAGTAAATTCTTATTATAATACTGTAAGAATATGTTTTGATTAGAAATCATATAAGTGACTAATAAATGGTTAATAATACATTATACTAACTAGTAAATTCTTATTATAATACTATAAGAGTATGTTTTGAGAAGAACTCATATAAGTGACTAATAAATGTTGAATAATACATTATATGAACTATTAAATTCTACTATAAGAGTATGTTTTGAGGAGAACTCTTATAAGTGACTTTTAAATAATGAATACTACATTATATTTACTAGTAAATTCTTATTATAATACTGTAAGAGTATGTTTTGATTAGAAATCATATAAGTGACTAATAAATGATGAATAATATATTATATTAACTAGTAAATTTTACTATAAGAGTATGTTTTGTGGAGAACTCTTATAAGTGACTAATAAATGTTGAATTATACATTATATTAACCAGTAAATTCTTATTATAATACTATAAGAGTATGTTTTGATGAGAAATCATATAAGTGACTAATAAATGATGAATAATACATTATATTAACTAGTAAATTCTACTATAAGAGTATGCTTTGAGGAGAACTCTTATAAGTGACTAATAAATGTTGAATAATACATTATATTAACTAGTAAATTCTTATTATAATACTATAAGAGTATGTTTTGATGAAAAATCATATAAGTGACTAATAAATGTTGAATTATACATTATATTAACTAGTAAATTCTTATTATAATACTCTAAGAGTATGTTTTGAGAAGAACTCATATAAGTGACTAATAAATGTTGAATAATACATTATATTAACTAGTAAATTCTACTATAAGAGTATGTTTTGAGGAGAACTCTTATAAGTGACTAATAAATGTTGAATAATACATTATATTAACTAGTAAATTCTTATTATAATACTATAAGAGTATGTTTTGATGAGAAATCATATAAGTGACTAATAAATGATGAATAATACATTATATTAACTAGTAAATTCTTATTATAATACTGTAAGAATATGTTTTGATTAGAAATCATATAAGTTACTAATAAATGGTTAATAATACATTATACTAACTAGTAAATTCTTATTATTATACTCTAAGAGTATGTTTTGAGAAGAACTCATATAAGTGACTAATAAATGTTGAATAATACATTATATTAACTAGTAAATTCTTATTATAATACTATAATAGTATGTTTTGATGAGAAATCATATAAGTGACTAATAAATGTTGAATAATACATTATATAAACTAGTAAATTCTTATTATAATACTATAAGAGTATGTTTTGATGAGAAATCATATAAGTGACTAATAAATGTTGAATAAAGCATTATATTAACTAGTAAATTCTACTATAAGAGTATGTTTTGAGGAGAACTCTTATAAGTGACTAATAAATGTTGAATAATACATTATATTAACTAGTAAATTCTTATTATAATACTATAAGAGTATGTTTTGATGAGAAATCATATAAGTGACTAATAAATGTTGAATAATACATTATATTAACTAGTAAATTCTTATTATAATAATGTAAGAGTATGTTTTGATGAGAAATTATATAAGTGACTAATAAATGTTGAATAATACATTATATTAACTAGTAAATTCTTATTATAATACTATAAGAGTATGTTTTGTTGAGAAATCATATAAGTGACTAATAAATGTTGAATAAAGCATTATATTAACTAGTAAATTCAACTATAAGAGTATGTTTTGAGGAGAACTCTTAAAAGTGACTAACAAATGTTGAAAATACATTATATTAACTAGTAAATTCTTATTATAATACTATAAGAGTATGTTTTGATGAGAAATCATATAAGTGACTAATAAATGTTGAATAATACATTATATTAACTAGTAAATTCTTATTATAATACTGTAAGAATATGTTTTGATGAGAAATCATATAAGTGACTAATAAATGGTTAATAATACATTATACTAACTAGTAAATTCTTATTATTATACTCTAAGAGTAAGTTTTGAGAAGAACTCATATAAGTGACTAATAAATGTTGAATAATACATTATATTAACTAGTAAATTCTACTATAAGAGTATGTTTTGAGGAGAACTCTTATAAGTGACTTTTAAATGTTGAATACTACATTATCTTAACTAGTAAATTCTTATGATAATACTATAATAGTATGTTTTGATGAGAAATCATATAAGTGACTAATAAATGTTGAATAATACATTATATAAACTAGTAAATTCTTATTATAATACTATAAGAGTATGTTTTGATGAGAAATCATATAAGTGACTAATAAATGTTGAATAAAGCATTATATTAACTAGTAAATTCTACTATAAGAGTATGTTTTGAGGAGAACTCTTATAAGTGACTAATAAATGTTGAATAATACATTATATTAACTAGTAAATTCTTATTATAATACTATAAGAGTATGTTTTGATGAGAAATCATATAAGTGACTAATAAATGTTGAATAATACATTATATTAACTAGTAAATTCTTATTATAATACTGTAAGAATATGTTTTGATGAGAAATCATATAAGTGACTAATAAATGGTTAATAATACATTATACTAACTAGTAAATTCTTATTATAATACTATAAGAGTATGTTTTGAGAAGAACTCATATAAGTGACTAATAAATATTGAATAATACATTATATGAACTATTAAATTCTACTATAAGAGTATGTTTTGAGGTGAACTCTTATAAGTGACTTTTAAATGTTGAATACTACATAATATTTACTAGTAAATTCTTATTATAATACTGTAAGAGTATGTTTTGATTAGAAATCATATAAGTGACTAATAAATGATGAATAATATATTATATTAACTAGTAAATTTTACTATAAGAGTATGTTTTGTGGAGAACTCTTATAAGTGACTAATAAATGTTGAATTATACATTATATTAACTAGTAAATTCTACTATAAGAGTATGTTTTGAGGAGAACTCTTATAAGTGACTAATAAATATTGAATAATACATTATATTAACTAGTAAATTCTTATTATAATACTGTAAGAATATGTTTTGATGAGAAATCATATAAGTGACTAATAAATGGTTAATAATACATTATACTAACTAGTAAATTCTTATTATTATACTCTAAGAGTAAGTTTTGAGAAGAACTCATATAAGTGAGTAATAAATGTTGAATAATACATTATATTAACTAGTAAATTCTACTATAAGAGTATGTTTTGAGGAGAACTCTTATATGTGACTTTTAAATGTTGAATACTACATTATATTAACTAGTAAATTCTTATTATAATACTATAATAGTATGTTTTGATGAGAAATCATATAAGTTACTAATAAATGTTGAATAATACATTATATTAACTAGTAAATTCTTATTATAATACTATAAGAGTATGTTTTGATGAGAAATCATATAAGTAACTAATAATCGTTGAATAAAGCATTATATTAACTAGTAAATTCTACTATAAGAGTATGTTTTGAGGAGAACTCTTATAAGTGACTAATAAATGTTGAATAATACATTATATTAACTAGTAAATTCTTATTATAATACTATAATAGTATGTTTTGATGAGAAATCATATAAGTGACTGATAAATGTTGAATAATTCATTATATTAACTAGTAAATTCTTATTATACTACTATAAGAGTATGTTTTGATGAGAAATCATTTAAGTGACTAATAAATGTTTAATAAAGCATTATATTAACTAGTAAATTCTTATTATTATACTCTAAGAGTATTTTTTGAGAAGAACTCATATAAGTGACTAATAAATGTTGAATAATACATTATATTAACTAGTAAATTCTACTATAAGAGTATGTTTTGAGGAGAACTCTTATAAGTGACTTTTAAATGTTGAATACTACATTATCTTAACTAGTAAATTCTTATTATAATACTATAATAGTATGTTTTCATGAGAAATCATATAAGTGACTAATAAATGTTGAATAATACATTATATAAACTAGTAAATTCTTATTATAATACTATAAGAGTATGTTTTGATGAGAAATCATATAAGTGACTAATAAATGTTGAATAAAGCATTATATTAACTAGTAAATTCTACTATAAGAGTATGTTTTGAGGAGAACTCTTATAAGTGACTAATAAATGTTGAATAATACATTATATTAACTAGTAAATTCTTATTATAATACTATAAGAGTATGTTTTGATGAGAAATCATATAAGTGACTAATAAATGTTGAATAATACATTATATTAACTAGTAAATTCTTATTATAATGCTGTAAGAATATGTTTTGATGAGAAATCATATAAGTGACTAATAAATGGTAAATAATACATTATACTAACTAGTAAATTCTTATTATAATACTATAAGAGTATGTTTTGAGAAGAACTCATATAAGTGACTAATAAATGTTGAATAATACATTATATGAACTATTAAATTCTACTATAAGAGTATGTTTTGAGGAGAACTCTTATAAGTGACTTTTAAATGTTGAATACGACATAATATTTACTAGTAAATTCTTATTATAATACTGTAAGAGTATGTTTTGATTAGAAATCATATAAGTGACTAATAAATGATGAATAATATATTATATTAACTAGTAAATTTTACTATAAGAGTATGTTTTGTGGAGAACTCTTATAAGTGACTAATAAATGTTGAATTATACATTATATTAACCAGTAAATTCTTATTATAATACTATAAGAGTATGTTTTGATGAGAAATCATATAAGTGACTAATAAATGTTGAATTATACATTATATTAACTAGTAAATTCTTATTATAATACTATAAGAGTATGTTTTGATGAGAAATCATATAAGTCACTAATAAATGTTGAATAAAGCATTATATTAATTACTAAATTCTACTATAAGAGTATGTTTTGAGGAGAACTCATATAAGTTACTAATAAATTTTGAATAATACATTATATTAACTAGTAAATTCTACTATAAGAGTATGTTTTGAGGAGTATGTTTTGATTAGAAATCATATAAGTGACTAATAAATGATGAATAATACATTATATTAACTAGTAAATTCTACTATAAGAGTATGCTTTGAGGAGAACTCTTATAAGTGACTAATAAATGTTGAATAATACATTATATTAACTAGTAAATTCTTACTATAATACTATAAGAGTATGTTTTGATGAAAAATCATATAAGTGACTAATAAATGTTGAATTATACATTATATTAACTAGTAAATTCTTATTATAATACTCTAAGAGTATGTTTTGAGAAGAACTCATATAAGTGAATAATAAATGTTGAATAATACATTATATTAACTAGTAAATTCTACTATAAGAGTATGTTTTGAGGAGAACTCTTATAAGTGACTAATAAATGTTGAATAATACATTATATTAACTAGTAAATTCTTATTATAATACTATAAGAGTATGTTTTGATGAGAAATCATATAAGTGACTAATAAATGTTGAATAATACATTATATTAACTAGTAAATTCTTATTATAATACTGTAAGAATATGTTTTGATTAGAAATCATATAAGTGACTAATAAATGGTTAATAATACATTATACTAACTAGTAAATTCTTATTATTATACTCTAAGAGTATGTTTTTAGAAGAACTCATATAAGTGACTAATAAATGTTGAATAATACATTATATTAACTAGTAAATTCTACTATAAGAGTATGTTTTGAGGAGAACTCTTATAAGTGACTAATAAATGTTGAATAATACATTATATTAACTAGTAAATTCTTATTATAATACTATAAGAGTATGTTTTGATGAGAAATCATATAAGTTACTAATAAATGTTGAATAATACATTATATTAACTAGTAAATTCTTATTATAATACTGTAAGAATATGTTTTGATTAGAAATCATATAAGTGACTAATAAATGGTTAATAATACATTATACTAACTAGTAAATTCTTATTATAATACTATAAGAGTATGTTTTGAGAAGAACTCATATAAGTGACTAATAAATGTTGAATAATACATTATATGAACTATTAAATTCTACTATAAGAGTATGTTTTGAGGAGAACTCTTATAAGTGACTTTTAAATAATGAATACTACATTATATTTACTAGTAAATTCTTATTATAATACTGTAAGAGTATGTTTTGATTAGAAATCATATAAGTGACTAATAAATGATGAATAATATATTATATTAACTAGTAAATTTTACTATAAGAGTATGTTTTGTGGAGAACTCTTATAAGTGACTAATAAATGTTGAATTATACATTATATTAACCAGTAAATTCTTATTATAATACTATAAGAGTATGTTTTGATGAGAAATCATATAAGTGACTAATAAATGATGAATAATACATTATATTAACTAGTAAATTCTACTATAAGAGTATGCTTTGAGGAGAACTCTTATAAGTGACTAATAAATGTTGAATAATACATTATATTAACTAGTAAATTCTTATTATAATACTATAAGAGTATGTTTTGATGAAAAATCATATAAGTGACTAATAAATGTTGAATTATACATTATATTAACTAGTAAATTCTTATTATAATACTCTAAGAGTATGTTTTGAGAAGAACTCATATAAGTGACTAATAAATGTTGAATAATACATTATATTAACTAGTAAATTCTACTATAAGAGTATGTTTTGAGGAGAACTCTTATAAGTGACTAATAAATGTTGAATAATACATTATATTAACTAGTAAATTCTTATTATAATACTATAAGAGTATGTTTTGATGAGAAATCATATAAGTGACTAATAAATGATGAATAATACATTATATTAACTAGTAAATTCTTATTATAATACTGTAAGAATATGTTTTGATTAGAAATCATATAAGTTACTAATAAATGGTTAATAATACATTATACTAACTAGTAAATTCTTATTATAATACTATAAGAGTATGTTTTGAGAAGAACTCATATAAGTGACTAATAAATGTTGAATAATACATTATATGAACTATTAAATTCTACTATAAGAGTATGTTTTGAGGAGAACTCTTATAAGTGACTTTTAAATAATGAATACTACATTATATTTACTAGTAAATTCTTATTATAATACTGTAAGAGTATGTTTTGATTAGAAATCATATAAGTGACTAATAAATGATGAATAATATATTATATTAACTAGTAAATTTTACTATAAGAGTATGTTTTGTGGAGAACTCTTATAAGTGACTAATAAATGTTGAATTATACATTATATTAACCAGTAAATTCTTATTATAATACTATAAGAGTATGTTTTGATGAGAAATCATATAAGTGACTAATAAATGATGAATAATACATTATATTAACTAGTAAATTTTACTATAAGAGTATGTTTTGTGGAGAACTCTTATAAGTGACTAATAAATGTTGAATTATACATTATATTAACCAGTAAATTCTTATTATAATACTATAAGAGTATGTTTTGATGAGAAATCATATAAGTGACTAATAAATGATGATTAATACATTATATTAACTAGTAAATTCTACTATAAGAGTATGCTTTGAGGAGAACTCTTATAAGTGACTAATAAATGTTGAATAATACATTATATTAACTAGTAAATTCTTATTATAATACTATAAGAGTATGTTTTGATGAAAAATCATATAAGTGACTAATAAATGTTGAATTATACATTATATTAACTAGTAAATTCTTATTATAATACTCTAAGAGTATGTTTTGAGAAGAACTCATATAAGTGACTAATAAATGTTGAATAATACATTATATTAACTAGTAAATTCTACTATAAGAGTATGTTTTGAGGAGAACTCTTATAAGTGACTAATAAATGTTGAATAATACATTATATTAACTAGTAAATTCTTATTATAATACTATAAGAGTATGTTTTGATGAGAAATCATATAAGTTACTAATAAATGTTGAATAATACATTATATTAACTAGTAAATTCTTATTATAATACTGTAAGAATATGTTTTGATTAGAAATCATATAAGTGACTAATAAATGGTTAATAATACATTATACTAACTAGTAAATTCTTATTATAATACTATAAGAGTATGTTTTGAGAAGAACTCATATAAGTGACTAATAAATGTTGAATAATACATTATATGAACTATTAAATTCTACTATAAGAGTATGTTTTGAGGAGAACTCTTATAAGTGACTTTTAAATAATGAATACTACATTATATTTACTAGTAAATTCTTATTATAATACTGTAAGAGTATGTTTTGATTAGAAATCATATAAGTGACTAATAAATGATGAATAATATATTATATTAACTAGTAAATTTTACTATAAGAGTATGTTTTGTGGAGAACTCTTATAAGTGACTAATAAATGTTGAATTATACATTATATTAACCAGTAAATTCTTATTATAATACTATAAGAGTATGTTTTGATGAGAAATCATATAAGTGACTAATAAATGATGAATAATACATTATATTAACTAGTAAATTCTACTATAAGAGTATGCTTTGAGGAGAACTCTTATAAGTGACTAATAAATGTTGAATAATACATTATATTAACTAGTAAATTCTTATTATAATACTATAAGAGTATGTTTTGATGAAAAATCATATAAGTGACTAATAAATGTTGAATTATACATTATATTAACTAGTAAATTCTTATTATAATACTCTAAGAGTATGTTTTGAGAAGAACTCATATAAGTGACTAATAAATGTTGAATAATACATTATATTAACTAGTAAATTCTACTATAAGAGTATGTTTTGAGGAGAACTCTTATAAGTGACTAATAAATGTTGAATAATACATTATATTAACTAGTAAATTCTTATTATAATACTATAAGAGTATGTTTTGATGAGAAATCATATAAGTGACTAATAAATGATGAATAATACATTATATTAACTAGTAAATTCTTATTATAATACTGTAAGAATATGTTTTGATTAGAAATCATATAAGTTACTAATAAATGGTTAATAATACATTATACTAACTAGTAAATTCTTATTATTATACTCTAAGAGTATGTTTTGAGAAGAACTCATATAAGTGACTAATAAATGTTGAATAATACATTATATTAACTAGTAAATTCTTATTATAATACTATAATAGTATGTTTTGATGAGAAATCATATAAGTGACTAATAAATGTTGAATAATACATTATATAAACTAGTAAATTCTTATTATAATACTATAAGAGTATGTTTTGATGAGAAATCATATAAGTGACTAATAAATGTTGAATAAAGCATTATATTAACTAGTAAATTCTACTATAAGAGTATGTTTTGAGGAGAACTCTTATAAGTGACTAATAAATGTTGAATAATACATTATATTAACTAGTAAATTCTTATTATAATACTATAAGAGTATGTTTTGATGAGAAATCATATAAGTGACTAATAAATGTTGAATAATACATTATATTAACTAGTAAATTCTTATTATAATAATGTAAGAGTATGTTTTGATGAGAAATTATATAAGTGACTAATAAATGTTGAATAATACATTATATTAACTAGTAAATTCTTATTATAATACTATAAGAGTATGTTTTGTTGAGAAATCATATAAGTGACTAATAAATGTTGAATAAAGCATTATATTAACTAGTAAATTCAACTATAAGAGTATGTTTTGAGGAGAACTCTTAAAAGTGACTAACAAATGTTGAATAATACATTATATTAACTAGTAAATTCTTATTATAATACTATAAGAGTATGTTTTGATGAGAAATCATATAAGTGACTAATAAATGTTGAATAATACATTATATTAACTAGTAAATTCTTATTATAATACTGTAAGAATATGTTTTGATGAGAAATCATATAAGTGACTAATAAATGGTTAATAATACATTATACTAACTAGTAAATTCTTATTATTATACTCTAAGAGTAAGTTTTGAGAAGAACTCATATAAGTGACTAGTAAATGTTGAATAATACATTATATTAACTAGTAAATTCTACTATAAGAGTATGTTTTGAGGAGAACTCTTATAAGTGACTTTTAAATGTTGAATACTACATTATCTTAACTAGTAAATTCTTATGATAATACTATAATAGTATGTTTTGATGAGAAATCATATAAGTGACTAATAAATGTTGAATAATACATTATATAAACTAGTAAATTCTTATTATAATACTATAAGAGTATGTTTTGATGAGAAATCATATAAGTGACTAATAAATGTTGAATAAAGCATTATATTAACTAGTAAATTCTACTATAAGAGTATGTTTTGAGGAGAACTCTTATAAGTGACTAATAAATGTTGAATAATACATTATATTAACTAGTAAATTCTTATTATAATACTATAAGAGTATGTTTTGATGAGAAATCATATAAGTGACTAATAAATGTTGAATAATACATTATATTAACTAGTAAATTCTTATTATAATACTGTAAGAATATGTTTTGATGAGAAATCATATAAGTGACTAATAAATGGTTAATAATACATTATACTAACTAGTAAATTCTTATTATAATACTATAAGAGTATGTTTTGAGAAGAACTCATATAAGTGACTAATAAATATTGAATAATACATTATATGAACTATTAAATTCTACTATAAGAGTATGTTTTGAGGTGAACTCTTATAAGTGACTTTTAAATGTTGAATACTACATAATATTTACTAGTAAATTCTTATTATAATACTGTAAGAGTATGTTTTGATTAGAAATCATATAAGTGACTAATAAATGATGAATAATATATTATATTAACTAGTAAATTTTACTATAAGAGTATGTTTTGTGGAGAACTCTTATAAGTGACTAATAAATGTTGAATTATACATTATATTAACCAGTAAATTCTTATTATAATACTATAAGAGTATGTTTTGATGAGAAATCATATAAGTGACTAATAAATGTTGAATTATACATTATATTAACTAGTAAATTCTTATTATAATACTATAAGAGTATGTTTTGATGAGAAATCATATAAGTCACTAATAAATGTTGAATAAAGCATTATATTAATTACTAAATTCCACTATAAGAGTATGTTTTGAGGAGAACTCATATAAGTGACTAATAAATTTTGAATAATACATTATATTAACTAGTAAATTCTACTATAAGAGTATGTTTTGAGGAGTATGTTTTGATTAGAAATCATATAAGTGACTAATAAATGATGAATAATACATTATATTAACTAGTAAATTCTACTATAAGAGTATGCTTTGAGGAGAACTCTTATAAGTGACTAATAAATGTTGAATAATACATTATATTAACTAGTAAATTCTTATTATAATACTATAAGAGTATGTTTTGATGAAAAATCATATAAGTGACTAATAAATGTTGAATTATACATTATATTAACTAGTAAATTCTTATTATAATACTCTAAGAGTATGTTTTGAGAAGAACTCATATAAGTGACTAATAAATGTTGAATAATACATTATATTAACTAGTAAATTCTACTATAAGAGTATGTTTTGAGGAGAACTCTTATAAGTGACTAATAAATGTTGAATAATACATTATATTAACTAGTAAATTCTTATTATAATACTATAAGAGTATGTTTTGATGAGAAATCATATAAGTGACTAATAAATGTTGAATAATACATTATATTAACTAGTAAATTCTTATTATAATACTGTAAGAATATGTTTTGATTAGAAATCATATAAGTGACTAATAAATGGTTAATAATACATTATACTAACTAGTAAATTCTTATTATTATACTCTAAGAGTATGTTTTTAGAAGAACTCATATAAGTGACTAATAAATGTTGAATAATACATTATATTAACTAGTAAATTCTACTATAAGAGTATGTTTTGAGGAGAACTCTTATAAGTGACTAATAAATGTTGAATAATACATTATATTAACTAGTAAATTCTTATTATAATACTATAAGAGTATGTTTTGATGAGAAATCATATAAGTTACTAATAAATGTTGAATAATACATTATATTAACTAGTAAATTCTTATTATAATACTGTAAGAATATGTTTTGATTAGAAATCATATAAGTGACTAATAAATGGTTAATAATACATTATACTAACTAGTAAATTCTTATTATAATACTATAAGAGTATTTTTTTAGGAGAACTCATATAAGTGACTAATAAATGTTGAATAATACATTATATGAACTATTAAATTCTACTATAAGAGTATGTTTTGAGGAGAACTCTTATAAGTGACTTTTAAATAATGAATACTACATTATATTTACTAGTAAATTCTTATTATAATACTGTAAGAGTATGTTTTGATTAGAAATCATATAAGTGACTAATAAATGATGAATAATATATTATATTAACTAGTAAATTTTACTATAAGAGTATGTTTTGTGGAGAACTCTTATAAGTGACTAATAAATGTTGAATTATACATTATATTAACCAGTAAATTCTTATTATAATACTATAAGAGTATGTTTTGATGAGAAATCATATAAGTGACTAATAAATGATGAATAATACATTATATTAACTAGTAAATTCTACTATAAGAGTATGCTTTGAGGAGAACTCTTATAAGTGACTAATAAATGTTGAATAATACATTATATTAACTAGTAAATTCTTATTATAATACTATAAGAGTATGTTTTGATGAAAAATCATATAAGTGACTAATAAATGTTGAATTATACATTATATTAACTAGTAAATTCTTATTATAATACTCTAAGAGTATGTTTTGAGAAGAACTCATATAAGTGACTAATAAATGTTGAATAATACATTATATTAACTAGTAAATTCTACTATAAGAGTATGTTTTGAGGAGAACTCTTATAAGTGACTAATAAATGTTGAATAATACATTATATTAACTAGTAAATTCTTATTATAATACTATAAGAGTATCTTTTGATGAGAAATCATATAAGTGACTAATAAATGATGAATAATACATTATATTAACTAGTAAATTCTTATTATAATACTGTAAGAATATGTTTTGATTAGAAATCATATAAGTTACTAATAAATGGTTAATAATACATTATACTAACTAGTAAATTCTTATTATTATACTCTAAGAGTATGTTTTGAGAAGAACTCATATAAGTGACTAATAAATGTTGAATAATACATTATATTAACTAGTAAATTCTTATTATAATACTATAATAGTATGTTTTGATGAGAAATCATATAAGTGACTAATAAATGTTGAATAATAGATTATATAAACTAGTAAATTCTTATTATAATACTATAAGAGTATGTTTTGATGAGAAATCATATAAGTGACTAATAAATGTTGAATAAAGCATTATATTAACTAGTAAATTCTACTATAAGAGTATGTTTTGAGGAGAACTCTTATAAGTGACTAATAAATGTTGAATAATACATTATATTAACTAGTAAATTCTTATTATAATACTATAAGAGTATGTTTTGATGAGAAATCATATAAGTGACTAATAAATGTTGAATAATACATTATATTAACTAGTAAATTCTTATTATAATAATGTAAGAGTATGTTTTGATGAGAAATTATATAAGTGACTAATAAATGTTGAATAATACATTATATTAACTAGTAAATTCTTATTATAATACTATAAGAGTATGTTTTGTTGAGAAATCATATAAGTGACTAATAAATGTTGAATAAAGCATTATATTAACTAGTAAATTCAACTATAAGAGTATGTTTTGAGGAGAACTCTTAAAAGTGACTAACAAATGTTGAATAATACATTATATTAACTAGTAAATTCTTATTATAATACTATAAGAGTATGTTTTGATGAGAAATCATATAAGTGACTAATAAATGTTGAATAATACATTATATTAACTAGTAAATTCTTATTATAATACTGTAAGAATATGTTTTGATGAGAAATCATATAAGTGACTAATAAATGGTTAATAATACATTATACTAACTAGTAAATTCTTATTATTATACTCTAAGAGTAAGTTTTGAGAAGAACTCATATAAGTGACTAATAAATGTTGAATAATACATTATATTAACTAGTAAATTCTACTATAAGAGTATGTTTTGAGGAGAACTCTTATAAGTGACTTTTAAATGTTGAATACTACATTATCTTAACTAGTAAATTCTTATTATAATACTATAATAGTATGTTTTGATGAGAAATCATATAAGTGACTAATAAATGTTGAATAATACATTATATAAACTAGTAAATTCTTATTATAATACTATAAGAGTATGTTTTGATGAGAAATCATATAAGTGACTAATAAATGTTGAATAAAGCATTATATTAACTAGTAAATTCTACTATAAGAGTATGTTTTGAGGAGAACTCTTATAAGTGACTAATAAATGTTGAATAATACATTATATTAACTAGTAAATTCTTATTATAATACTATAAGAGTATGTTTTGATGAGAAATCATATAAGTGACTAATAAATGTTGAATAATACATTATATTAACTAGTAAATTCTTATTATAATACTGTAAGAATATGTTTTGATGAGAAATCATATAAGTGACTAATAAATGGTTAATAATACATTATACTAACTAGTAAATTCTTATTATAATACTATAAGTGTATGTTTTGAGAAGAACTCATATAAGTGACTAATAAATATTGAATAATACATTATATGAACTATTAAATTCTACTATAAGAGTATGTTTTGAGGTGAACTCTTATAAGTGACTTTTAAATGTTGAATACTACATAATATTTACTAGTAAATTCTTATTATAATACTGTAAGAGTATGTTTTGATTAGAAATCATATAAGTGACTAATAAATGATGAATAATATATTATATTAACTAGTAAATTTTACTATAAGAGTATGTTTTGTGGAGAACTCTTATAAGTGACTAATAAATGTTGAATTATACATTATATTAACCAGTAAATTCTTATTATAATACTATAAGAGTATGTTTTGATGAGAAATCATATAAGTGACTAATAAATGTTGAATTATACATTATATTAACTAGTAAATTCTTATTATAATACTATAAGAGTATGTTTTGATGAGAAATCATATAAGTCACTAATAAATGTTGAATAAAGCATTATATTAATTACTAAATTCTACTATAAGAGTATGTTTTGAGGAGAACTCATATAAGTGACTAATAAATTTTGAATAATACATTATATTAACTAGTAAATTCTACTATAAGAGTATGTTTTGAGGAGTATGTTTTGATTAGAAATCATATAAGTGACTAATAAATGATGAATAATACATTATATTAACTAGTAAATTCTACTATAAGAGTATGCTTTGAGGAGAACTCTTATAAGTGACTAATAAATGTTGAATAATACATTATATTAACTAGTAAATTCTTATTATAATACTATAAGAGTATGTTTTGATGAAAAATCATATAAGTCACTGATAAATGTTGAATAATACATTATATTAACAAGTAAATTCTTATTATACTACTATAAGAGTATGTTTTGATGAGAAATCA
Source organism: Persicaria tinctoria (assembly GCA_037127255.1). NCBI lineage: Eukaryota > Viridiplantae > Streptophyta > Magnoliopsida > Caryophyllales > Polygonaceae > Persicaria > Persicaria tinctoria. Next base: position 35,973,852 of record JBANSL010000013.1, on the reverse strand, counting down.
TATAAGTGACTAATAAATGTTTAATAAAGCATTATATTAACTAGTAAATTCTACTATAAGAGTATGTTTTGAGGAGAACTCCTATAAGTGACTAATAAATGTTGAATAATACATTATATTAACTAGTAAATTCTTATTATAATACTATAAGAGTATGTTTTGATGAGAAATCATATAAGTGACTAATAAAGGTTGAATAATACATTATAGTAACTAGTAAATTCTTATTATAATACTGTAAGAATATGTTTTGATGAGAAATCATATAAGTGACTAATAAATGGTTAATAATACATTATACTAACTAGTAAATTCTTAATATTATACTCTAAGAGTATGTTTTGAGAAGAACTCATATAAGTGACTAATAAATGTTGAATAATACATTATATTAACTAGTAAATTCTACTATAAGAGTATGTTTTGAGGAGAACTCTTATAAGTGACTTTTAAATGTTGAATACTACATTATCTTAACTAGTAAATTCTTATTATAATACTATAAGAGTATGTTTTGATGAGAAATCATATAAGTGACTAATAAAGGTTGAATAATACATTATATTAACTAGTAAATTCTTATTATAATACTGTAAGAATATGTTTTGATTAGAAATCATATAAGTGACTAATAAATGGTTAATAATACATTATACTAACTAGTAAATTCTTATTATTATACTCTAAGAGTATGTTTTTAGAAGAACTCATATAAGTGACTAATAAATGTTGAATAATACATTATATTAACTAGTAAATTCTACTATAAGAGTATGTTTTGAGGAGAACTCTTATAAGTGACTAATAAATGTTGAATAATACATTATATTAACTAGTAAATTCTTATTATAATACTATAAGAGTATGTTTTGATGAGAAATCATATAAGTTACTAATAAATGTTGAATAATACATTATATTAACTAGTAAATTCTTATTATAATACTGTAAGAATATGTTTTGATTAGAAATCATATAAGTGACTAATAAATGGTTAATAATACATTATACTAACTAGTAAATTCTTATTATAATACTATAAGAGTATGTTTTGAGAAGAACTCATATAAGTGACTAATAAATGTTGAATAATACATTATATGAACTATTAAATTCTACTATAAGAGTATGTTTTGAGGAGAACTCTTATAAGTGACTTTTAAATAATGAATACTACATTATATTTACTAGTAAATTCTTATTATAATACTGTAAGAGTATGTTTTGATTAGAAATCATATAAGTGACTAATAAATGATGAATAATATATTATATTAACTAGTAAATTTTACTATAAGAGTATGTTTTGTGGAGAACTCTTATAAGTGACTAATAAATGTTGAATTATACATTATATTAACCAGTAAATTCTTATTATAATACTATAAGAGTATGTTTTGATGAGAAATCATATAAGTGACTAATAAATGATGAATAATACATTATATTAACTAGTAAATTCTACTATAAGAGTATGCTTTGAGGAGAACTCTTATAAGTGACTAATAAATGTTGAATAATACATTATATTAACTAGTAAATTCTTATTATAATACTATAAGAGTATGTTTTGATGAAAAATCATATAAGTGACTAATAAATGTTGAATTATACATTATATTAACTAGTAAATTCTTATTATAATACTCTAAGAGTATGTTTTGAGAAGAACTCATATAAGTGACTAATAAATGTTGAATAATACATTATATTAACTAGTAAATTCTACTATAAGAGTATGTTTTGAGGAGAACTCTTATAAGTGACTAATAAATGTTGAATAATACATTATATTAACTAGTAAATTCTTATTATAATACTATAAGAGTATGTTTTGATGAGAAATCATATAAGTGACTAATAAATGTTGAATAATACATTATATTAACTAGTAAATTCTTATTATAATACTGTAAGAATATGTTTTGATTAGAAATCATATAAGTGACTAATAAATGGTTAATAATACATTATACTAACTAGTAAATTCTTATTATTATACTCTAAGAGTATGTTTTTAGAAGAACTCATATAAGTGACTAATAAATGTTGAATAAAGCATTATATTAACTAGTAAATTCTACTATAAGAGTATGTTTTGAGGAGAACTCTTATAAGTGACTAATAAATGTTGAATAATACATTATATTAACTAGTAAATTCTTATTATAATACTATAAGAGTATGTTTTGATGAGAAATCATATAAGTGACTAATAAATGTTGAATAATACATTATATTAACTAGTAAATTCTTATTATAATACTGTAAGAATATGTTTTGATGAGAAATCATATAAGTGACTAATAAATGGTTAATAATACATTATACTAACTAGTAAATTCTTATTATAATACTATAAGAGTATGTTTTGAGAAGAACTCATATAAGTGACTAATAAATATTGAATAATACATTATATGAACTATTAAATTCTACTATAAGAGTATGTTTTGAGGTGAACTCTTATAAGTGACTTTTAAATGTTGAATACTGTAACGGCCCGGGATTATGATTCCCGAGTTACGTTTCGAGGGATGAAACCCCTCGTTAGGATCTTGCACTCCGAGTACAGGTTGAAGGTTTGAAACCGAAGGGTTGTAGTTTAAAGCGGGATTTCGCACCCAAATCTGGAAGGTCCGTTGGAGACCCCGGGGTAAACCCCTGTACCTGTCCTAAGTCTACAACGCGAGAAATCCTTTATCATGCAAGGGCATAAGTTCTGAAAATGATACAACCAGTTCCACGGCAGAGCCGGGTCAAAACAGAGTATAAGTAGGGAGAATCCCAAAAGCATGAATCTGGTGAAGTCAAATTTCAACACTCACTCTCCGCCATATGAATAGACCTCGTCATAACAGCACAAAATCAAGTAGTGTATCGGGTACCTGAAACTATACCACCAAGTCAGGCCAAGAGTCCGCCCGCGGGTCCTCTGACCGCGCTGAGGACATATAATAAGCCTATACCTAGAATAAAGGATGCCTTCATGCATTACTGGAATATTAACCACACTATCATGTTCCTAATTCATATGTGCATAATATTAAGTAAGGCCTTAACAAAGAATACCAAGTGGTATATCCCTCTTCTACCACCACCCCCCTTACAGATAGGGTGGAGACTGGCCAGTTCGATGTTACAATCATATCGAATCTCATCATCATATCATATCTCATCATCATATCATATCTCATCATCATATCATATCTCATGCCCATCTCGTATCTCGTGATATATATAAATGACTCGAGGAGGACAACACCCGATGAAGCTGGGCTGCCCTATGACCCTAGCAAGGACTCTAGGACTCACAGATAACGGCCGTTCTGTATTCAAACGCATACAGAATAAGGATGCTCATTCGTAAATGCAATTCCTAAGCATGATACTACATGAGATGCTCTTATGCATATGCAACACCTACATACTATATGACACATCAGGCAGGAGGTACTGGTTACTGAGTAAGCCCCGGAGGTACTTACCTGGCTAGGAGATCGACAAAAGAAGAATCCAGCACACAGTTGTCACGATCACAAAGTATCACCTAAGTACATAATGACAATACACATAAGTCTACATCCAACTATTAAGCACTCAAACACACCTCAATCAATAGAACAAGTAACCTATTATGAAAGTCATTTCATCGCATCATCCGCTCTCCAAGACCACATCGTTCTCCATAAATCATTCAACCAATTTCCGCAAGTTCATATACATCAATTCAGCATATACCTCAACGGTTCATCAAAATCATAAGACATAATTTGTGTGATATAAAATCCTACTAGATCGTCATAATTATCCAACATTTAATCTCATATAATAATTCATCACAAGTCATGCTATTAGTCATACATATCATACTGTTAGTCAAACGATCATAATATCATGCTAGTTAGTCTTTGAATAAGTCTTATTCCCAAGTTAGTTTCAAAACCGTTTCGAATCCCAGTTAGATAGTTAAGTATTCCGACCATTGAAAATACTCGCCAAATTCTCTTTTAAATCTATTTATTAGATTACTTTCCAATCTTAAAATTCGTTTCCAAATTCTTTACAAATCTTTAAGTCCCAATAATATATTTTAAATCTCAATAGTATTATATGATATTTTAAATACCATTTATTAAACACCTTTATAAATTATTTTCAAATCCCCTAATATCCCGACCATTTTCATTTAATAAACCAACCCCTTTTTTTTTTATAATTCTCCCAAAATAATATTTTATCTTTATTTTAATCACCACTAACTAATTAGATAAGTAAACGGTTAAACCCGAACCGAACCAAACCGAACCCGCAATATAAACTCTCAACCCGGTTTGCTTAAATTAATAACAAAAGAGGTGGGCTCCGTGCTGACTGGGCATGCCCCACGCTGACTGGGCATGGAGGGAGGGACCCGCCCGCTTCTTCTTCTTCATCAAATTGGAACGCAGAGGCAGCTCCCGGCCGTTGCTCCTCGCGACGCCGCTCGACACCGATCGGAGAAGAAGGCTCGCCGGCGGCTGCTCGTTCCAGCACCTCAACGCCGCTGTCTCCGGTCTCGCTCACTGCCCAGTTGCTCACTCGCCTGAACCTCGCTCCTCGCATACGCAGCTCACGCTCACGACCTCGCCGCTCCCGAGCTCGCCGGAGCTCTCGAGCACACAACATCGTCCCGCACTCAGCTCACCCTCTCTTCCCGACCAATAACAATATGAAACAAAGGATCGAACGAAACAAATGAAATGAACGAAGCTCACCGAGGTGTTCGCGACTTCGGAGCTCTCGAATGGAGTCCTGGGCTTTGTCGGTGGCCCGCGATGGCTCGTCGGACCTGCGTCGGACATGGGTGATTGTGATTGAAGAGCTCGGGGGTGATTCCGATCGAAAACAAGTGAGAACGGCTTACCGGAAGTTTGTTTCGAGAACGAATCGGGCGACAACCTTGGTTGTGGGAACAGGGGACAAGGGAGGTCATCGGAGCTGCGGTGGCTCGGGTGGCTGCTCCTGGTGGCTCCGAGGGGTACTGCTGCTACCGCTGGTGGCTTCGAGGTGGAAGGAGGGACGAGGAATCGGTGGCGGCAATGGAGATTATGATCGAAGATGGTGACGCCGATGGTGGTGATGAAGATGGAGATGGAGAGATTGAAGTTGGTGATGAAGCATCATGGTGATGGGGAGGGAACGGTGAAGCCGAGAGAGGGCGGGAGTGATGGTGAAGCGTGTGAAGGAGGGAGCAGGTGATGATGGTGAATGGTGAATGACGGGGTAACCTTCCAAGAGGTATGGTGAGGGAGTTGGTGAGGGTAGAGTGTGAAAATGGGTAAACATTTACCCGGAAATAAATTCCAAATACGCGAATTTTGAATCCCGAAATTAGTTTCTGAATGTTAGTTTTCCCGACTCTTGCTTCCTCGATCAATTAGATTTTTAAAATAGACAAGGATATCGTCATCTGATAATTATTTTCAATTTTCGAGGTGAAAGGATGGAAATCGTTCGTTAAATTTTATATTACGGTCGGAATCTGCTAAACGAGCTTTTAATTCGATTTAAATTCATTTTTAATTTCCTTTTTCCGAAAAAAATAGGATTTGAAAATCCGAGCCTTTACATCATCCACCTCTAAAAACAGGTCTCGTCCCCGAGACTAAAATTATTTTAAAATAGGGGATGAAGTTTGAAATTGTTGAGTTCAAGGATCATGTCATTGATCCCGTAAGTATCTCATAAGTGCCCCTATGAGATCCTCACAGTAGCGTTGTCATGATCATAATATCCCCATTAGACCGTAGTAAGAATGTGATATGGGCCCCTACCACATCCTTACTCCGACTCCTCGGTCATATCATAACTCAAAATATCACAACGTCCTCTTTAAAACACCGTTCAAAATTTCAAGTTCGGCATTAGTTAAAAGCATTCCTAACCTCTCTATTCATCCTACCATCCAATTCTAAAGGCTAATCCCATATTCTCTTCCTAGGTTCTAAGACATTATCAAGGTTCAATAGTTCAATTTCTATCATTTCCATCATCAAGCATCATGTATATATACCGAATAACAATAGCACCTCACGTCTAATAGCATAACATAATCACCCCAAGAATAGCCACATAGCATAACATATCATTTCTAGCATCGTATCATATATGGTAGAATTTATCACACCATCTCACGGAAGTTACACACCATATCAATCATATAAGCATGTTATATCCATCAGATAAGTACATCATACTCATTCTAACTACCAAGCGTCATTGCATTAGAGGCAAACAACTGTTTCCGTACAGTAGCATTCAATCGAGTTCAGGGATAACTATGTTAGTACTAATAGTTCCCTATTGTCAACGACAACACATCAGAGAATCAACATCGTCTATAACATAGAATTCGCACAACATTTGACCCCCAAGTAAAGTATACACTAGATCACTATCTCAGGAGAATCTGCCTTACACTACCAATCATGATGAGACACGACCACTACTCACCATCCCTTTCACTAAGACCAACTTCACCGAGGTCTACCAACTCAATCCACTACCAGTTCTAGGCATCATTGTATCCTGCTCACAAATAACCCTTCTAGCCTCATAACTATTTGCAATCTAGGCCGAATACCCAAACCAACTACTAGGTATCTCAACTCCTATGTCATCAAGCCATCTAAGAGTCAATCCACTTCGACATCCCGATCTCAAGTCCTACCTTCCACTCGACTATTTAAAACTATCTCTCGGAGTTCCCAAATCACAAAATTCCCTCATTCCGACAAGCTGAACAACTCGATCTACTACCAAGACTCCACTTGAACATCATCCCCAAAAGAGACATCTCGAATCAACTTGCTAACCCAATCATACTTCCCACGCCAGTAACCACTCTCACTAACCATCCACCTCTAAGGACCCAAGTCATGCTGACCATCTCACACCTGACACCCCTGACCAATTCTAACGCAGATCCCAACTAGTGGTACTCCCAACCACGAATCACCATGACCCTCAAGCCGACCCATTCTAGATCCTCTTCCCAGCATACTCTACCATGACTAGTTCCCTCAACTCCGCATGTTTCTCCAAATTGCCTCAGATCGCGCTTCCTTAAACTTTGAAATCTGTACCACTTAATCCCTTATGTACCGATCATCATTTTCACCGAATTCCTATGACATCCTCGTCCGAATTTCCTAAGCACTGCAACTTCACCAACCTTCAAAAATCTCTCTAGCGTCCTCAATACCTTCTGCTTTGCCTAGTTCCCAAATCCATGCGCATAATCTCTCTATCTCAACCTTAAACCCACAGTCTTATTAGGAATCTAAACTACATCATTGCATAGCTACCAGCATTTCCTTGAAGATTCATCTCACATCCTCAATTACCTCAATAGCCACAATGAACTCCGCTCATAAATCTCGATTCATTCATTATGCCAAAATCCTCCAACAACGCATCTAGAGATCCTTCACTCATAAATTCCCCAAGCATTACCAATCCTACCTAAATAACCCCAAATACTCATCACACGAACAACCCTGATATGAACAACCTAATATCCCGATCGATAGTTTCCCAAGCAACCTCATACTACTCTTCCTTGGAAATTCCTCAACCTCATCCCTTACCGAAATTGCTCCCACTCACAGCACACACCACCTAGTCCCAAATTCTACGATTCATCAGACGTTCCTTAACCGATCATCCTCGACTCCGCCCACGATCCGCTCCTAGACTATCTAGACACCTTCCTTGGCACACCAATCTGTCTCACAACACCTCCCTTCAAGAATCCCCTGATCAACTCCTAGCTCGCCCATCTGCTTCTAGAACTATCCTAACTACCTCTACCCAGACTCGATCTCAAGATCACCCTAAAGAAGCTAGTCTAGACCTCACCCAACCACTATCTTATACTACCCGCACACACTACCTGCCTAGACTACCACTTCTCACTAGGACATTTCCCTCAAAATCTCGACATACTAGCCTCACTCCCCACCTAAGACCTACCTGGAACCTCATCTATACTCACGAACCACTATCTTCGACACATCCCAACTCACTCGGCTCTACTCAAGCTAAAACATCATTCATGCACCCCATTTCACACGACCAAAGACCTAATCCGAATACCTTAATCCACCTGCCACTTTCCAACCCGTCTCACTGAAGAATCTCACAACTCATGCCCAAGAAGAAGCACTACCAGACATATAACCCATAACCTACTCAGCAACAAGTCAGTATACCAAGCACCAAGGCACATCGTCATAGAAACAAGTTAGTTAGGCAATCATTGCTACCAATTCAGCACATCCGTCATCACACATTCAACTATGTCAATTCTAGGCCTATCGCAAAACATCAATTCCGATTAGTATAGAAGAATCCACGATTTGAATTAAGAACGTCCTTCCTTGAGTCATCTAAGAGAATCACGTACACGTCTACCATCTTTCAAATGTGTTAGTCCTTTGTATACTTCTGGCGACGTCAGTCCTGTGGTCTATGGGTCATGGACCCATCACACTTCCGTTACGCTGCTATGGTGCCACTTGGTCGTCGGTCCTTTCTTGCATGTCGGCGCTCATCGAAGGATTGCAAGGGTTAGAAGTTACGGAGATAGGGGAGAGACAAAGGCGGACGACACAACTTCCTTAAGAGTTCAGACATGGACCAGGACTAGGGACGACGAGACCAAGGAGAAGATCCTAACCCGAGAGTTACAACGATGCCCTTATAATTGTGGCACGTAACTACCCAAGCACACAAAAATCAAGAGATATCATCACATTATTTCACACTAGTATGCACCTATCTCAAGGGATATCGATTTATGCATTCATAACATGTTCATATAATCATCTTTATGTGTGCGCAGAACAAGCTAGCAACCTATCATTTCATTCACCAATCATACTTGAGAGACTAGGAACATGTATGCACAGACTGACATGGGACATATATGGCATAAGTTATGCAAGACCTAGCAAACATCACAGGATATCATATGAATGACTTATCACTCAATTTAGATACACACATAAGCAAGTCATAATATTGTGAGATTGAGGCAAGCATGCTAACATGCACCCTAAAAATCATGCTGAGGGTATGGGCAGTTCATGCAGGGTTGGTATAGCAACTATCTCATCACATACATCCATATTCACATAGTAAGACTAAGACGTCACACAATCATATGAGGGCTTATAACTGGGAGGCATATATCCTACATGATACTAGCAATACTTATTAAACATGTACATAGTCATGAGGTCCAATGAGGTTCATCTGGCATGCTAAGTCATCCAATTCATGTTTTAACATACAATGAGAGTTGAGCACACTATCATGAACCTAGTTCATAGGGAGACGGTAATCATGGGGATTCAATATCTACGACACATACATCTACTCATAAGTGCAACCATGCAAGGTACCAGGCAATTCATGCTGAATTATACCAATATACAATTTCATGAAATCACAAGGAGACTATCATTATAACTTGACAGAATTATCTAAGGGCAATCACCGACTCACCACCCCGTTTTCCCGTGGGACGCTTGTATGACTTGCTGGGTAGGATACAAGGACATTCACGCTGTTTCTGATAGATGAGGGTAGAACTCGTGTTTGGACTCTTGTGACAAGAAGACATGATTGGCCATTACGATGATCGAAAGGGATGACTCCATAAGACAACTCACTTCTATCTCGAAACGATTTAAATCCTCACTCCCACTAACATACTCAGGTAACCCTCACACCTGACACGATTTCCGAAGGTATTTAGTTGACCGACCCAAATTCCCCGTGAAAGACCCCAATCACAGGTACGAGACTCGATAGAAGCATCGATGGTGGGATACGAAACAAGACTCTAAACAGGGGAGAGGATGCTTCTCGACCCTTGCTAACATGCCTAGATGTTTTGGTTGGGCGGATGACAGAGTCAGAACCATCAGGGGGTTTGAATTATGAAAGGGCTATTTCGACAAAACAGGAATTCCGATTACATAAGAACAAGTTTTTCTCCCACTATCCTGTTTGCACGGTTATTCAACACATGATTCAAGTCAAGGCATATCGATTAGTTTGCTATCCTACGCACAATAGCACTCAACACGAAAGCAATCAACAAGATTAATATGATCCTCTTCAAGGAGGATCGCCCTCGGGTCCAATTGCATATATGTACATATATAAACATAAGCATAGAGACGATCTATGCCGTCCTTCGAGGGACGACTCACCGGAGGGGCAAAACCTCACGGCCTCCTAACTCAACACTCCAACCTCCGTGGTGTTCCTTGGAGTCTTCTAGGCCCATCTGTAAATAAAAGCTAGTATTTTGCCTACCGTTCCCCGAATTCTACATCCATAAGGGAAGTCTACCGCTTGGGTCTCTACCCACGAGATTATTTCCCCTTTATTCATTTTAGGTTTTAAGTCCAATTAAATTCATTTTGCCCTTTATAAAATATTTTCCAAAACCATTTGAAAATGTTGGGCGATTTTCAAAACCTCTTCAACCTATTGTACTCGGATTGCGAAACCTCAGCTCTGATACCACCTTTGTAACGGCCCGGGATTATGATTCCCGAGTTACGTTTCGAGGGATGAAACCCCTCGTTAGGATCTTGCACTCCGAGTACAGGTTGAAGGTTTGAAACCGAAGGGTTGTAGTTTAAAGCGGGATTTCGCACCCAAATCTGGAAGGTCCGTTGGAGACCCCGGGGTAAACCCCTGTACCTGTCCTAAGTCTACAACGCGAGAAATCCTTTATCATGCAAGGGCATAAGTTCTGAAAATGATACAACCAGTTCCACGGCAGAGCCGGGTCAAAACAGAGTATAAGTAGGGAGAATCCCAAAAGCATGAATCTGGTGAAGTCAAATTTCAACACTCACTCTCCGCCATATGAATAGACCTCGTCATAACAGCACAAAATCAAGTAGTGTATCGGGTACCTGAAACTATACCACCAAGTCAGGCCAAGAGTCCGCCCGCGGGTCCTCTGACCGCGCTGAGGACATATAATAAGCCTATACCTAGAATAAAGGATGCCTTCATGCATTACTGGAATATTAACCACACTATCATGTTCCTAATTCATATGTGCATAATATTAAGTAAGGCCTTAACAAAGAATACCAAGTGGTATATCCCTCTTCTACCACCACCCCCCTTACAGATAGGGTGGAGACTGGCCAGTTCGATGTTACAATCATATCGAATCTCATCATCATATCATATCTCATCATCATATCATATCTCATCATCATATCATATCTCATGCCCATCTCGTATCTCGTGATATATATAAATGACTCGAGGAGGACAACACCCGATGAAGCTGGGCTGCCCTATGACCCTAGCAAGGACTCTAGGACTCACAGATAACGGCCGTTCTGTATTCAAACGCATACAGAATAAGGATGCTCATTCGTAAATGCAATTCCTAAGCATGATACTACATGAGATGCTCTTATGCATATGCAACACCTACATACTATATGACACATCAGGCAGGAGGTACTGGTTACTGAGTAAGCCCCGGAGGTACTTACCTGGCTAGGAGATCGACAAAAGAAGAATCCAGCACACAGTTGTCACGATCACAAAGTATCACCTAAGTACATAATGACAATACACATAAGTCTACATCCAACTATTAAGCACTCAAACACACCTCAATCAATAGAACAAGTAACCTATTATGAAAGTCATTTCATCGCATCATCCGCTCTCCAAGACCACATCGTTCTCCATAAATCATTCAACCAATTTCCGCAAGTTCATATACATCAATTCAGCATATACCTCAACGGTTCATCAAAATCATAAGACATAATTTGTGTGATATAAAATCCTACTAGATCGTCATAATTATCCAACATTTAATCTCATATAATAATTCATCACAAGTCATGCTATTAGTCATACATATCATACTGTTAGTCAAACGATCATAATATCATGCTAGTTAGTCTTTGAATAAGTCTTATTCCCAAGTTAGTTTCAAAACCGTTTCGAATCCCAGTTAGATAGTTAAGTATTCCGACCATTGAAAATACTCGCCAAATTCTCTTTTAAATCTATTTATTAGATTACTTTCCAATCTTAAAATTCGTTTCCAAATTCTTTACAAATCTTTAAGTCCCAATAATATATTTTAAATCTCAATAGTATTATATGATATTTTAAATACCATTTATTAAACACCTTTATAAATTATTTTCAAATCCCCTAATATCCCGACCATTTTCATTTAATAAACCAACCCCTTTTTTTTTTATAATTCTCCCAAAATAATATTTTATCTTTATTTTAATCACCACTAACTAATTAGATAAGTAAACGGTTAAACCCGAACCGAACCAAACCGAACCCGCAATATAAACTCTCAACCCGGTTTGCTTAAATTAATAACAAAAGAGGTGGGCTCCGTGCTGACTGGGCATGCCCCACGCTGACTGGGCATGGAGGGAGGGACCCGCCCGCTTCTTCTTCTTCATCAAATTGGAACGCAGAGGCAGCTCCCGGCCGTTGCTCCTCGCGACGCCGCTCGACACCGATCGGAGAAGAAGGCTCGCCGGCGGCTGCTCGTTCCAGCACCTCAACGCCGCTGTCTCCGGTCTCGCTCACTGCCCAGTTGCTCACTCGCCTGAACCTCGCTCCTCGCATACGCAGCTCACGCTCACGACCTCGCCGCTCCCGAGCTCGCCGGAGCTCTCGAGCACACAACATCGTCCCGCACTCAGCTCACCCTCTCTTCCCGACCAATAACAATATGAAACAAAGGATCGAACGAAACAAATGAAATGAACGAAGCTCACCGAGGTGTTCGCGACTTCGGAGCTCTCGAATGGAGTCCTGGGCTTTGTCGGTGGCCCGCGATGGCTCGTCGGACCTGCGTCGGACATGGGTGATTGTGATTGAAGAGCTCGGGGGTGATTCCGATCGAAAACAAGTGAGAACGGCTTACCGGAAGTTTGTTTCGAGAACGAATCGGGCGACAACCTTGGTTGTGGGAACAGGGGACAAGGGAGGTCATCGGAGCTGCGGTGGCTCGGGTGGCTGCTCCTGGTGGCTCCGAGGGGTACTGCTGCTACCGCTGGTGGCTTCGAGGTGGAAGGAGGGACGAGGAATCGGTGGCGGCAATGGAGATTATGATCGAAGATGGTGACGCCGATGGTGGTGATGAAGATGGAGATGGAGAGATTGAAGTTGGTGATGAAGCATCATGGTGATGGGGAGGGAACGGTGAAGCCGAGAGAGGGCGGGAGTGATGGTGAAGCGTGTGAAGGAGGGAGCAGGTGATGATGGTGAATGGTGAATGACGGGGTAACCTTCCAAGAGGTATGGTGAGGGAGTTGGTGAGGGTAGAGTGTGAAAATGGGTAAACATTTACCCGGAAATAAATTCCAAATACGCGAATTTTGAATCCCGAAATTAGTTTCTGAATGTTAGTTTTCCCGACTCTTGCTTCCTCGATCAATTAGATTTTTAAAATAGACAAGGATATCGTCATCTGATAATTATTTTCAATTTTCGAGGTGAAAGGATGGAAATCGTTCGTTAAATTTTATATTACGGTCGGAATCTGCTAAACGAGCTTTTAATTCGATTTAAATTCATTTTTAATTTCCTTTTTCCGAAAAAAATAGGATTTGAAAATCCGAGCCTTTACAAATACTACATAATATTTACTAGTAAATTCTTATTATAATACTGTAAGAGTATGTTTTGATTAGAAATCATATAAGTGACTAATAAATGATGAATAATATATTATATTAACTAGTAAATTTTACTATAAGAGTATGTTTTGTGGAGAACTCTTATAAGTGACTAATAAATGTTGAATTATACATTATATTAACCAGTAAATTCTTATTATAATACTATAAGAGTATGTTTTGATGAGAAATCATATAAGTGACTAATAAATGTTGAATTATACATTATATTAACTAGTAAATTCTTATTATAATACTATAAGAGTATGTTTTGATGAGAAATCATATAAGTCACTAATAAATGTTGAATAAAGCATTATATTAATTACTAAATTCTACTATAAGAGTATGTTTTGAGGAGAACTCATATAAGTGACTAATAAATTTTGAATAATACATTATATTAACTAGTAAATTCTACTATAAGAGTATGTTTTGAGGAGTATGTTTTGATTAGAAATCATATAAGTGACTAATAAATGATGAATAATACATTATATTAACTAGTAAATTCTACTATAAGAGTATGCTTTGAGGAGAACTCTTATAAGTGACTAATAAATGTTGAATAATACATTATATTAACTAGTAAATTCTTATTATAATACTATAAGAGTATGTTTTGATGAAAAATCATATAAGTGACTAATAAATGTTGAATTATACATTATATTAACTAGTAAATTCTTATTATAATACTCTAAGAGTATGTTTTGAGAAGAACTCATATAAGTGACTAATAAATGTTGAATAATACATTATATTAACTAGTAAATTCTACTATAAGAGTATGTTTTGAGGAGAACTCTTATAAGTGACTAATAAATGTTGAATAATACATTATATTAACTAGTAAATTCTTATTATAATACTATAAGAGTATGTTTTGATGAGAAATCATATAAGTGACTAATAAATGTTGAATAATACATTATATTAACTAGTAAATTCTTATTATAATACTGTAAGAATATGTTTTGATTAGAAATCATATAAGTGACTAATAAATGGTTAATAATACATTATACTAACTAGTAAATTCTTATTATTATACTCTAAGAGTATGTTTTGAGAAGAACTCATATAAGTGACTAATAAATGTTGAATAATACATTATATTAACTAGTAAATTCTACTATAAGAGTATGTTTTGAGGAGAACTCTTATAAGTGACTAATAAATGTTGAATAATACATTATATTAACTAGTAAATTCTTATTATAATACTATAAGAGTATGTTTTGATGAGAAATCATATAAGTGACTAATAAATGTTGAATAATACATTATATTAACTAGTAAATTCTTATTATAATACTGTAAGAATATGTTTTGATGAGAAATCATATAAGTGACTAATAAATGGTTAATAATACATTATACTAACTAGTAAATTCTTATTATAATACTATAAGAGTATGTTTTGAGAAGAACTCATATAAGTGACTAATAAATATTGAATAATACATTATATGAACTATTAAATTCTACTATAAGAGTATGTTTTGAGGTGAACTCTTATAAGTGACTTTTAAATGTTGAATACTACATAATATTTACTAGTAAATTCTTATTATAATACTGTAAGAGTATGTTTTGATTAGAAATCATATAAGTGACTAATAAATGATGAATAATATATTATATTAACTAGTAAATTTTACTATAAGAGTATGTTTTGTGGAGAACTCTTATAAGTGACTAATAAATGTTGAATTATACATTATATTAACCAGTAAATTCTTATTATAATACTATAAGAGTATGTTTTGATCAGAAATCATATAAGTGACTAATAAATGTTGAATTATACATTATATTAACTAGTAAATTCTTATTATAATACTATAAGAGTATGTTTTGATGAGAAATCATATAAGTCACTAATAAATGTTGAATAAAGCATTATATTAATTACTAAATTCTACTATAAGAGTATGTTTTGAGGAGAACTCATATAAGTGACTAATAAATTTTGAATAATACATTATATTAACTAGTAAATTCTACTATAAGAGTATGTTTTGAGGAGTATGTTTTGATTAGAAATCATATAAGTGACTAATAAATGATGAATAATACATTATATTAACTAGTAAATTCTACTATAAGAGTATGCTTTGAGGAGAACTCTTATAAGTGACTAATAAATGTTGAATAATACATTATATTAACTAGTAAATTCTTATTATAATACTATAAGAGTATGTTTTGATGAAAAATCATATAAGTGACTAATAAATGTTGAATTATACATTATATTAACTAGTAAATTCTTATTATAATACTCTAAGAGTATGTTTTGAGAAGAACTCATATAAGTGACTAATAAATGTTGAATAATACATTATATTAACTAGTAAATTCTACTATAAGAGTATGTTTTGAGGAGAACTCTTATAAGTGACTAATAAATGTTGAATAATACATTATATTAACTAGTAAATTCTTATTATAATACTATAAGAGTATGTTTTGATGAGAAATCATATAAGTGACTAATAAATGTTGAATAATACATTATATTAACTAGTAAATTCTTATTATAATACTGTAAGAATATGTTTTGATTAGAAATCATATAAGTGACTAATAAATGGTTAATAATACATTATACTAACTAGTAAATTCTTATTATTATACTCTAAGAGTATGTTTTTAGAAGAACTCATATAAGTGACTAATAAATGTTGAATAATACATTATATTAACTAGTAAATTCTACTATAAGAGTATGTTTTGAGGAGAACTCTTATAAGTGACTAATAAATGTTGAATAATACATTATATTAACTAGTAAATTCTTATTATAATACTATAAGAGTATGTTTTGATGAGAAATCATATAAGTGACTAATAAATGTTGAATAATACATTATATTAACTAGTAAATTCTTATTATAATACTGTAAGAATATGTTTTGATTAGAAATCATATAAGTGACTAATAAATGGTTAATAATACATTATACTAACTAGTAAATTCTTATTATTATACTCTAAGAGTATGTTTTGAGAAGAACTCATATAAGTGACTAATAAATGTTGAATAATACATTATATTAACTAGTAAATTCTACTATAAGAGTATGTTTTGAGGAGAACTCTTATAAGTGACTAATAAATGTTGAATAATACATTATATTAACTAGTAAATTCTTATTATAATACTATAAGAGTATGTTTTGATGAGAAATCATATAAGTGACTAATAAATGTTGAATAATACATTATATTAACTAGTAAATTCTTATTATAATACTGTAAGAATATGTTTTGATGAGAAATCATATAAGTGACTAATAAATGGTTAATAATACATTATACTAAGTAGTAAATTCTTATTATAATACTATAAGAGTATGTTTTGAGAAGAACTCATATAAGTGACTAATAAATATTGAATAATACATTATATGAACTATTAAATTCTACTATAAGAGTATGTTTTGAGGTGAACTCTTATAAGTGACTTTTAAATGTTGAATACTACATAATATTTACTAGTAAATTCTTATTATAATACTGTAAGAGTATGTTTTGATTAGAAATCATATAAGTGACTAATAAATGATGAATAATATATTATATTAACTAGTAAATTTTACTATAAGAGTATGTTTTGTGGAGAACTCTTATAAGTGACTAATAAATGTTGAATTATACATTATATTAACCAGTAAATTCTTATTATAATACTATAAGAGTATGTTTTGATGAGAAATCATATAAGTGACTAATAAATGTTGAATTATACATTATATTAACTAGTAAATTCTTATTATAATACTATAAGAGTATGTTTTGATGAGAAATCATATAAGTCACTAATAAATGTTGAATAAAGCATTATATTAATTACTAAATTCTACTATAAGAGTATGTTTTGAGGAGAACTCATATAAGTGACTAATAAATTTTGAATAATACATTATATTAACTAGTAAATTCTACTATAAGAGTATGTTTTGAGGAGTATGTTTTGATTAGAAATCATATAAGTGACTAATAAATGATGAATAATACATTATATTAACTAGTAAATTCTACTATAAGAGTATGCTTTGAGGAGAACTCTTATAAGTGACTAATAAATGTTGAATAATACATTATATTAACTAGTAAATTCTTATTATAATACTATAAGAGTATGTTTTGATGAAAAATCATATAAGTGACTAATAAATGTTGAATTATACATTATATTAACTAGTAAATTCTTATTATAATACTCTAAGAGTATGTTTTGAGAAGAACTCATATAAGTGACTAATAAATGTTGAATAATACATTATATTAACTAGTAAATTCTACTATAAGAGTATGTTTTGAGGAGAACTCTTATAAGTGATTAATAAATGTTGAATAATACATTATATTAACTAGTAAATTCTTATTATAATACTATAAGAGTATGTTTTGATGAGAAATCATATAAGTGACTAATAAATGTTGAATAATACATTATATTAACTAGTAAATTCTTATTATAATACTGTAAGAATATGTTTTGATTAGAAATCATATAAGTGACTAATAAATGGTTAATAATACATTATACTAACTAGTAAATTCTTATTATTATACTCTAAGAGTATGTTTTTAGAAGAACTCATATAAGTGACTAATAAATGTTGAATAATACATTATATTAACTAGTAAATTCTACTATAAGAGTATGTTTTGAGGAGAACTCTTATAAGTGACTAATAAATGTTGAATAATACATTATATTAACTTGTAAATTCTTATTATAATACTATAAGAGTATGTTTTGATGAGAAATCATATAAGTTACTAATAAATGTTGAATAATACATTATATTAACTAGTAAATTCTTATTATAATACTGTAAGAATATGTTTTGATTAGAAATCATATAAGTGACTAATAAATGGTTAATAATACATTATACTAACTAGTAAATTCTTATTATAATACTATAAGAGTATGTTTTGAGAAGAACTCATATAAGTGACTAATAAATGTTGAATAATACATTATATGAACTATTAAATTCTACTATAAGAGTATGTTTTGAGGAGAACTCTTATAAGTGACTTTTAAATAATGAATACTACATTATATTTACTAGTAAATTCTTATTATAATACTGTAAGAGTATGTTTTGATTAGAAATCATATAAGTGACTAATAAATGATGAATAATATATTATATTAACTAGTAAATTTTACTATAAGAGTATGTTTTGTGGAGAACTCTTATAAGTGACTAATAAATGTTGAATTATACATTATATTAACCAGTAAATTCTTATTATAATACTATAAGAGTATGTTTTGATGAGAAATCATATAAGTGACTAATAAATGATGAATAATACATTATATTAACTAGTAAATTCTACTATAAGAGTATGCTTTGAGGAGAACTCTTATAAGTGACTAATAAATGTTGAATAATACATTATATTAACTAGTAAATTCTTATTATAATACTATAAGAGTATGTTTTGATGAAAAATCATGTAAGTGACTAATAAATGTTGAATTATACATTATATTAACTAGTAAATTCTTATTATAATACTCTAAGAGTATGTTTTGAGAAGAACTCATATAAGTGACTAATAAATGTTGAATAATACATTATATTAACTAGTAAATTCTACTATAAGAGTATGTTTTGAGGAGAACTCTTATAAGTGACTAATAAATGTTGAATAATACATTATATTAACTAGTAAATTCTTATTATAATACTATAAGAGTATGTTTTGATGAGAAATCATATAAGTGACTAATAAATGATGAATAATACATTATATTAACTAGTAAATTCTTATTATAATACTGTAAGAATATGTTTTGATTAGAAATCATATAAGTTACTAATAAATGGTTAATAATACATTATACTAACTAGTAAATTCTTATTATTATACTCTAAGAGTATGTTTTGAGAAGAACTCATATAAGTGACTAATAAATGTTGAATAATACATTATATTAACTAGTAAATTCTTATTATAATACTATAATAGTATGTTTTGATGAGAAATCATATAAGTGACTAATAAATGTTGAATAATACATTATATAAACTAGTAAATTCTTATTATAATACTATAAGAGTATGTTTTGATGAGAAATCATATAAGTGACTAATAAATGTTGAATAAAGCATTATATTAACTAGTAAATTCTACTATAAGAGTATGTTTTGAGGAGAACTCTTATAAGTGACTAATAAATGTTGAATAATACATTATATTAACTAGTAAATTCTTATTATAATACTATAAGAGTATGTTTTGATGAGAAATCATATAAGTGACTAATAAATGTTGAATAATACATTATATTAACTAGTAAATTCTTATTATAATAATGTAAGAGTATGTTTTGATGAGAAATTATATAAGTGACTAATAAATGTTGAATAATACATTATATTAACTAGTAAATTCTTATTATAATACTATAAGAGTATGTTTTGATGAGAAATCATATAAGTGACTAATAAATGTTGAATAAAGCATTATATTAACTAGTAAATTCTACTATAAGAGTATGTTTTGAGGAGAACTCTTATAAATGACTAATAAATGTTGAATAATACATTATATTAACTAGTAAATTCTTATTATAATACTATAAGAGTATGTTTTGATGAGAAATCATATAAGTGACTAATAAATGTTGAATAATACATTATATTAACTAGTAAATTCTTATTATAATAATGTAAGAGTATGTTTTGATGAGAAATTATATAAGTGACTAATAAATGTTGAATAATACATTATATTAACTAGTAAATTCTTATTATAATACTATAAGAGTATGTTTTGTTGAGAAATCATATAAGTGACTAATAAATGTTGAATAAAGCATTATATTAACTAGTAAATTCCACTATAAGAGTATGTTTTGAGGAGAACTCTTAAAAGTGACTAACAAATGTTGAATAATACATTATATTAACTAGTAAATTCTTATTATAATACTATAAGAGTATGTTTTGATGAGAAATCATATAAGTGACTAATAAATGTTGAATAATACATTATATTAACTAGTAAATTCTTATTATAATACTGTAAGAATATGTTTTGATGAGAAATCATATAAGTGACTAATAAATGGTTAATAATACATTATACTAACTAGTAAATTCTTATTATTATACTCTAAGAGTAAGTTTTGAGAAGAACTCATATAAGTGACTAATAAATGTTGAATAATACATTATATTAACTAGTAAATTCTACTATAAGAGTATGTTTTGAGGAGAACTCTTATATGTGACTTTTAAATGTTGAATACTACATTATATTAACTAGTAAATTCTTATTATAATACTATAATAGTATGTTTTGATGAGAAATCATATAAGTTACTAATAAATGTTGAAAAATACATTATATTAACTAGTAAATTCTTATTATAATACTATAATAGTATGTTTTGATGAGAAATCATATAAGTGACTGATAAATGTTGAATAATTCATTATATTAACTAGTAAATTCTTATTATACTACTATAAGAGTATGTTTTGATGAGAAATCATATAAGTGACTAATAAATGTTTAATAAAGCATTATATTAACTAGTAAATTCTACTATAAGAGTATGTTTTGAGGAGAACTCTTATAAGTGACTAATAAATGTTGAATAATACATTATATTAACTAATAAATTCTTATTATAATACTATAAGAGTATGTTTTGATGAGAAATCATATAAGTGACTAATAAAGGTTGAATAATACATTATATTAACTAGTAAATTCTTATTATAATACTGTAAGAATATGTTTTGATGAGAAATCATATAAGTGACTAATAAATGGTTAATAATACATTATACTAACTAGTAAATTCTTATTATTATAATCTAAGAGTATGTTTTGAGAAGAACTCATATAAGTGACTAATAAATGTTGAATAATACATTATATTAACTAGTAAATTCTACTATAAGAGTATGTTTTGAGGAGAACTCTTATAAGTGACTTTTAAATGTTGAATACTACATTATCTTAACTAGTAAATTCTTATTATAATACTATAATAGTATGTTTTGATGAGAAATCATATAAGTGACTAATAAATGTTGAATAATACATTATATAAACTAGTAAATTCTTATTATAATACAATAAGAGTATGTTTTGATGAGAAATCATATAAGGTACTAATAAATGTTGAATAAAGCATTATATTAACTAGTAAATTCTACTATAAGAGTATGTTTTGAGGAGAACTCTTATAAGTGACTAATAAATGTTTAATAATACATTATATTAACTAGTAAATTCTTATTATAATACTATAAGAGTATGTTTTGATGAGAAATCATATAAGTGACTAATAAATGTTGAATAATACATTATATTAACTAGTAAATTCTTATTATAATACTGTAAGAATATGTTTTGATGAGAAATCATATAAGTGACTAATAAATTGTTAATAATACATTATACTAACTAGTAAATTCTTATTATAATACTATAAGAGTATGTTTTGAGAAGAACTCATATAGGTGACTAATAAATGTTGAATAATACATTATATGAACTATTAAATTCTACTATAAGAGTATGTTTTGAGGAGAACTCTTATAAGTGACTTTTAAATGTTGAATACTACATTATATTTACTAGTAAATTCTTATTATAATACTGTAAGAGTATGTTTTGATTAGAAATCATATAAGTGACTAATAAATGACGAATAATATATTATATTAACTAGTAAATTTTACTATAAGAATATGTTTTGTGGAGAACTCTTATAAGTGACTAATAAATGTTGAATTATACATTATATTAACCAGTAAATTCTTATTATAATACTATAAGAGTATGTTTTGATGAGAAATCATATAAGTGACTAATAAATGATGAATAATACATTATATTAACTAGTAAATTCTACTATAAGAGTATGCTTTGAGGAGAATTCTTATAAGTGACTAATAAATGTTGAATAATACATTATATTAACTAGTAAATTCTTATTATAATACTATAAGAGTATGTTTTGATGAAAAATCATATAAGTGACTAATAAATGTTGAATTATACATTATATTAACTAGTAAATTCTTATTATAATACTCTAAGAGTATGTTTTGAGAAGAACTCATATAAGTGATTAATAAATGTTGAATAATACATTATATTAACTAGTAAATTCTACTATAAGAGTATGTTTTGAGGAGAACTCTTATAAGTGACTAATAAATGTTGAATAATACATTATATTAACTAGTAAATTCTTATTATAATACTATAAGAGTATGTTTTGATGAGAAATCATATAAGTGACTAATAAATGTTGAATAATACATTATATTAACTAGTAAATTCTTATTATAATACTGTAAGAATATGTTTTGATTAGAAATCATATAAGTGACTAATAAATGGTTAATAATACATTATACTAACTAGTAAATTCTTATTATTATACTCTAAGAGTATGTTTTGAGAAGAACTCATATAAGTGACTAATAAATGTTGAATAATACATTATATTAACTAGTAAATTCTACTATAAGAGTATGTTTTGAGGAGAACTCTTATAAGTGACTAATAAATGTTGAATAATACATTATATTAACTAGTAAATTCTTATTATAATACTATAAGAGTATGTTTTGATGAGAAATCATATAAGTGACTAATAAATGTTGAATAATACATTATATTAACTAGTAAATTCTTATTATAATACTGTAAGAATATGTTTTGATTAGAAATCATATAAGTGACTAATAAATGGTTAATAATACATTATACTAACTAGTAAATTCTTATTATAATACTATAAGAGTATGTTTTGAGAAGAACTCATATAAGTGACTAATAAATGTTGAATAATACATTATATGAACTATTAAATTCTACTATAAGAGTATGCTTTGAGGAGAACTCTTATAAGTGACTAATAAATGTTGAATAATACATTATATTAACTAGTAAATTCTTATTATAATACTATAAGAGTATGTTTTGATGAAAAATCATGTAAGTGACTAATAAATGTTGAATTATACATTATATTAACTAGTAAATTCTTATTATAATACTCTAAGAGTATGTTTTGAGAAGAACTCATATAAGTGACTAATAAATGTTGAATAATACATTATATTAACTAGTAAATTCTACTATAAGAGTATGTTTTGAGGAGAACTCTTATAAGTGACTAATAAATGTTGAATAATACATTATATTAACTAGTAAATTCTTATTATAATACTATAAGAGTATGTTTTGATGAGAAATCATATAAGTGACTAATAAATGATGAATAATACATTATATTAACTAGTAAATTCTTATTATAATACTGTAAGAATATGTTTTGATTAGAAATCATATAAGTTACTAATAAATGGTTAATAATACATTATACTAACTAGTAAATTCTTATTATTATACTCTAAGAGTATGTTTTGAGAAGAACTCATATAAGTGACTAATAAATGTTGAATAATACATTATATTAACTAGTAAATTCTTATTATAATACTATAATAGTATGTTTTGATGAGAAATCATATAAGTGACTAATAAATGTTGAATAATACATTATATAAACTAGTAAATTCTTATTATAATACTATAAGAGTATGTTTTGATGAGAAATCATATAAGTGACTAATAAATGTTGAATAAAGCATTATATTAACTAGTAAATTCTACTATAAGAGTATGTTTTGAGGAGAACTCTTATAAGTGACTAATAAATGTTGAATAATACATTATATTAACTAGTAAATTCTTATTATAATACTATAAGAGTATGTTTTGATGAGAAATCATATAAGTGACTAATAAATGTTGAATAATACATTATATTAACTAGTAAATTCTTATTATAATAATGTAAGAGTATATTTTGATGAGAAATTATATAAGTGACTAATAAATGTTGAATAATACATTATATTAACTAGTAAATTCTTATTATAATACTATAAGAGTATGTTTTGATGAGAAATCATATAAGTGACTAATAAATGTTGAATAAAGCATTATATTAACTAGTAAATTCTACTATAAGAGTATGTTTTGAGGAGAACTCTTATAAATGACTAATAAATGTTGAATAATACATTATATTAACTAGTAAATTCTTATTATAATACTATAAGAGTATGTTTTGATGAGAAATCATATAAGTGACTAATAAATGTTGAATAATACATTATATTAACTAGTAAATTCTTATTATAATAATGTAAGAGTATGTTTTGATGAGAAATTATATAAGTGACTAATAAATGTTGAATAATACATTATATTAACTAGTAAATTCTTATTATAATACTATAAGAGTATGTTTTGTTGAGAAATCATATAAGTGACTAATAAATGTTGAATAAAGCATTATATTAACTAGTAAATTCAACTATAAGAGTATGTTTTGAGGAGAACTCTTAAAAGTGACTAACAAATGTTGAATAATACATTATATTAACTAGTAAATTCTTATTATAATACTATAAGAGTATGTTTTGATGAGAAATCATATAAGTGACTAATAAATGTTGAATAATACATTATATTAACTAGTAAATTCTTATTATAATACTGTAAGAATATGTTTTGATGAGAAATCATATAAGTGACTAATAAATGGTTAATAATACATTATACTAACTAGTAAATTCTTATTATTATACTCTAAGAGTAAGTTTTGAGAAGAACTCATATAAGTGACTAATAAATGTTGAATAATACATTATATTAACTAGTAAATTCTACTATAAGAGTATGTTTTGAGGAGAACTCTTATATGTGACTTTTAAATGTTGAATACTACATTATATTAACTAGTAAATTCTTATTATAATACTATAATAGTATGTTTTGATGAGAAATCATATAAGTTACTAATAAATGTTGAAAAATACATTATATTAACTAGTAAATTCTTATTATAATACTATAATAGTATGTTTTGATGAGAAATCATATAAGTGACTGATAAATGTTGAATAATTCATTATATTAACTAGTAAATTCTTATTATACTACTATAAGAGTATGTTTTGATGAGAAATCATATAAGTGACTAATAAATGTTTAATAAAGCATTATATTAACTAGTAAATTCTACTATAAGAGTATGTTTTGAGGAGAACTCTTATAAGTGACTAATAAATGTTGAATAATACATTATATTAACTAATAAATTCTTATTATAATACTATAAGAGTATGTTTTGATGAGAAATCATATAAGTGACTAATAAAGGTTGAATAATACATTATATTAACTAGTAAATTCTTATTATAATACTGTAAGAATATGTTTTGATGAGAAATCATATAAGTGACTAATAAATGGTTAATAATACATTATACTAACTAGTAAATTCTTATTATTATAATCTAAGAGTATGTTTTGAGAAGAACTCATATAAGTGACTAATAAATGTTGAATAATACATTATATTAACTAGTAAATTCTACTATAAGAGTATGTTTTGAGGAGAACTCTTATAAGTGACTTTTAAATGTTGAATACTACATTATCTTAACTAGTAAATTCTTATTATAATACTATAATAGTATGTTTTGATGAGAAATCATATAAGTGACTAATAAATGTTGAATAATACATTATATAAACTAGTAAATTCTTATTATAATACTATAAGAGTATGTTTTGATGAGAAATCATATAAGGTACTAATAAATGTTGAATAAAGCATTATATTAACTAGTAAATTCTACTATAAGAGTATGTTTTGAGGAGAACTCTTATAAGTGACTAATAAATGTTGAATTATACATTATATTAACTAGTAAATTCTTATTATAATACTATAAGAGTATGTTTTGATGAGAAATCATATAAGTGACTAATAAATGTTGAATAATACATTATATTAACTAGTAAATTCTTATTATAATACTGTAAGAATATGTTTTGATGAGAAATCATATAAGTGACTAATAAATTGTTAATAATACATTATACTAACTAGTAAATTCTTATTATAATACTATAAGAGTATGTTTTGAGAAGAACTCATATAGGTGACTAATAAATGTTGAATAATACATTATATGAACTATTAAATTCTACTATAAGAGTATGTTTTGAGGAGAACTCTTATAAGTGACTTTTAAATGTTGAATACTACATTATATTTACTAGTAAATTCTTATTATAATACTGTAAGAGTATGTTTTGATTAGAAATCATATAAGTGACTAATAAATGACGAATAATATATTATATTAACTAGTAAATTTTACTATAAGAATATGTTTTGTGGAGAACTCTTATAAGTGACTAATAAATGTTGAATTATACATTATATTAACCAGTAAATTCTTATTATAATACTATAAGAGTATGTTTTGATGAGAAATCATATAAGTGACTAATAAATGATGAATAATACATTATATTAACTAGTAAATTCTACTATAAGAGTATGCTTTGAGGAGAATTCTTATAAGTGACTAATAAATGTTGAATAATACATTATATTAACTAGTAAATTCTTATTATAATACTATAGGAGTATGTTTTGATGAAAAATCATATAAGTGACTAATAAATGTTGAATTATACATTATATTAACTAGTAAATTCTTATTATAATACTCTAAGAGTATGTTTTGAGAAGAACTCATATAAGTGACTAATAAATGTTGAATAATACATTATATTAACTAGTAAATTCTACTATAAGAGTATGTTTTGAGGAGAACTCTTATAAGTGACTAATAAATGTTGAATAATACATTATATTAACTAGTAAATTCTTATTATAATTGTAACGGCCCGGAATTATGATTTCCGGGTTACGTTTCAAGGGATAAAACCCCTTGTTCGGATCTTGCAATTCAGGTACGGGTTGAGTTTTAAAACAAAATATTTGTACTAAAAGAAGGGATTTCGAACCCTTAAAGATCGCGGATCCATTGGAGATCAAATACCTGCCTTAGTCTAATCGTGAAATCGAGCGAAAGCAAAAATAAGGTTGAGTTTAAATACCATCCGAAAGGGAGTATTAAAAGAGAGGAAGTGTGGTGGTCTCTCAACCTCTCGATCTAACGCCAAAAGTCTGAACCCGCCAAGCATCCACATAAGCAACGATAACGGCTAGTGATTACCTGAATCTAAAAAAAATGAGGGGGATCTGGGTCAATCATCAGGTCACTCATGCGCGTATGTAAACACACTCTGAGAGGCATATAATAAGCATCCTACTCTTAAGATGAAATGCGTAATGCCATGCGTAAATTAAATCACGTATATATATTGACAGTTTAATATAATGCAGAAAGCGATAAATGGATCCACACAGAATGCCAAGTGGCATGTCCCTCTCGTACCTCCACCCCCCTTCCGATAGGGCGGACACTGGCCAGTTCGGTGCTATAGCATAGCAAATTCCTCGTGGTGGTGCACAACCCACGGCATCATCATATCATATCATATCATATCATCGCTTGCCCGATGGTGTTGGGCTATCATATCATGCTCATATAGACTCGATTGACCCAGGGTACCCGATGAGGCTGGGCTACCCTATGACCCTAGCAAAGACTCTAGGACTATCACAGATAACGGCCGTTCTCTTGCAAGGACATATAGCAATCATATGATTTTCATTTTAGCTCCTAAGCATGATTCTAAGTCGTATGGTGCATGGACACTAGCCTACTATATAACACCCAGTGCATAGAGCGCCCATCATGAGTAAGTTCAAAGAACTTACCTGGAGTAGCAGATCAGCAAGACGAAAAGCAGCAAGATATAAGCAAGCAGGTTACAGATCACCTAGCAATTATTAATAAATATGCATAAGTAAACTGCACAAAACGGGACCCATTTACCACTACATAACATGCCCACCAATCCATTAATCATAGCATCATCAACATTCTTTATCTCAACTTATGTCAACATCTTATATCATCTTATTCCATTGACATTTCCATAACTGGCTCAATCATACTTCAATCCATATAATCTCACTAGCTAGTCAAGTTGTTAGTCAAAACAATTACTTCAAAATTATACTTAGCCATTTCTAATTCATAAAATATTTAATCTTTAAAAATACTTCCAAAAATCCAATTAAATAATCCCGACATACTTCACTTTAATTAAAATCATCATTCTAGGGACTT
The DNA here is from genome assembly GCA_037127255.1 of Persicaria tinctoria. Taxonomy (NCBI): domain Eukaryota; kingdom Viridiplantae; phylum Streptophyta; class Magnoliopsida; order Caryophyllales; family Polygonaceae; genus Persicaria; species Persicaria tinctoria. The sequence goes on along the minus strand of JBANSL010000013.1, from coordinate 35,944,955 downwards.
AAATAATTTTCAATCGTTACTAATTAATTCAATTTATATACTTTAAAACCGACCCTTTTTAAATATCGACATAAATCGATTTCTAAATAATCAATTATCGGTTATCGGTTAAACAATTAATTAATAAATCTAATAAATAAATAAATAGCAAATAAACTCAAACCGAACCAACGCTTTTAACCCAAACCGAACCGAACCCGCATAAATCTCAACCGGTTAAACAAAATAAAGAAACAAAGGAGGTGGGCCACGTTTGCTGACTGGGCAGGGGATGGAGCCCACGGCTCATCTTCCTCCTTCAACTTCGACAGGATTTGCAGCTCCCGCCTGCTGCTCGCGACACAGCTCGACGCCGATGCCTCTCACGCTCCCGCATGGTGGCCTGCTCGCCCGAACTCGGACTCTCGCAGCTAGGCCCTCGTCGTCTCCTCCTCGCTCACCCTCCCCGCTCCCACACAGCTGCACTCGCCCGCGCGTACAGCTCGCCTCTGTCGCACACGCCGCCCTCGAGCTCGCCGTAGCTCTCGCCTGAGCTCACGAGCTTCCCCCGACGCCCCACACTCAGCTCACACACACTCAACACTCGCCCACACCCCGACCCAAGTCAGAATCAAATTGAAACAGAGGAAGAAAAAGGCGGAACTCACCGAGGAGGTTCGCGACTTCGGAGCTCTCGATCGGAGATCTGGGCGTCGTCGGTGGCTCGCGATGGCTCGTCGGACCTGCTTCGGACATGGGTGAGTGTGATGGAGGAGCTCGGGGGTGATTTGGATCGGAAACGAAGGAGAACGACGTACCGGAACGTGGCTCAAGCTAAACAGAGGAAATGACGGTTCGGTGGCTCCTGGACGGCGTTGATGGCTCCTGGGCGGCCCTGGGGTGGCGCTGGACGTCGGTGGAGGGGACTCGCGGTGCTGTTGCTGCTGCTCTTCAAGGAACAAGGAGGGACGAAGGTGGAAGAGGTGGTGAGTGACGGTGAAGAGTGCGAACGATGGTGGCGACGATGTTGGTGATGGTGATTGCAGCTGGAGGTGACGATGGGGAGAGGGTGATGGTGATTGGTGAAGTAGCGTGAAATGGTTCCTCCGGATGGTGATGGGAGAGGGAGGGAATGGGTTTGGAAGGGTAAGGTGAGGTGATGGGGTGGGTGAGAATGGAGTGTTGAATTGGTTAACCCAATACCCGGTAAATCTCGAATACGTAAATTTCGAACCCCGAAATTAGTTTCTGACAGTTAGTTTATTTGAATATCGTTTTCTCGATTAATTAGATTTATAAAATCGAAAAGGATATCACACCACGATAATTATTTTGAATTTCCGAGGTAAAATGGCGGAAATTGTTCGTTAAATTTATACTCCGGTCGGAATCCGCTAAACAAGTTTTAAAACCGACTTAATTTCATTTTTAATTCTCTTATTCCAGAAAATTAGGATTTGAAAATCCGAGCCTTTACATCATCCACCTCTAAAAACAAGTCTCGTCCTCGAGACTAAAAAAAATCTTAAAACAGGGGATGAAGTTTGAAATTGGTGAGTCCAAGGATCATGTCATTGATCCCGTGAACACCTCATAAGTGCCCCTATGAGATCCTCACAGTACCGTTGCCGTGATCATAATATCCCCAATAGACCGTAGTAAGAATGTAATATGGGCCCCTACCACATCCTTACTCCGACTCTTTGGCCATATCATAACTCAAATATTATTATCCACTTCGTGAGGCGCCATAATGTAAATCCAGTCCCGAATGATTCAAAAGAGTTTTGCAAATGGAAAGATTGACCTCGAAATCGTTAAAATTCTTGATAGGATTTATTCTTTTAGAATCCAAGTTAGTATTTTTCAAATCCGTTCAAAATCTTCAAATTCGACGTTAGTCAAGCAATTTCACATCACGGGAGGTGGAATCATCCACCTCTAAAGACTAATCTCATATTCTCTTCCTAGTTTCCGAATCAAATCAATCATCATTCTCAACTCAGCACGAACAAAAGTAAACCAACTCATCAACTCATAACATCATCAGCCACATCTCATGTGGCAAATCTCAACATCAATCATGATAATCTCAACCACATAACATTTTTACCCATAAAATAAATCATACCATCCATTCAGAACATGTCAAAAGCAATAACAAAATCTCAACATCATACCACGAGCCATAAGGCATATCTACATCATACTGAAGGAATCACAAGTCCATGATCGAATTCTCATAAGTTATCAGGCAAGCACACATGTCAAGAGATCAATGGGCTAGGTGTCATGGGTTAGTATGTCAGTACACATCAATTCTCACAATCGCATAACATCGCACTACAAGTAGAACCAGTCATAGCATATTTACCATGTCAACATATCAACACAACAAGGTCATGCTATTAAGATTCTTAAAAAGGGAGATCAAGTAGTATATAAATCACCAACATGTCAGCATGCTCTGAAAGACATCACCTCAACTCATCACAATATCGAATAATGACCATTTAGTAACCAAACACCATTAAGTCACGTTCATCATTTAACGTATCAATAATCATGTTTAACTATATAATACATCATCATGCTTTCATATAATAACACATCATTATCTCATATATCATGTCGCAACACATCCTAACATGCTTCTACAACAACATAACAGGTTAGCAAATCATCAATATATCATGATAGCATTTGTCACTTTCACTAGATTTCAATATTGCATATCTACATGTAGTATCGTTCCATACCAGGTTCCTCATGATCGCTATCTAACATCATGCCAGTGCATATTAACGAGTCATGTAAGCAAGAAAATTCCCACATTATCATCAGTCAACAGGTCTCAATTTGCTATTATGCTCAAAATTATTGCAAAACACTATATATGAACATAGTCAATTCAAGCTAGCAAGTTTCATCATAACCTTATCAGATAACAATTCAGGTTCCTCAGCATTCGCGGTTCATACTTTTATAGGCACAAGAGTTCATATCATACTTAGCAATATAGGGTAGCAAAACATCGAAACATCATGGTACATGAAAACTGTAAGACATCGAATCATATCATCATAGACAATGGATGATCATGCAAGATTCATTACCAGGTCAGCACATCAACACACAAATTCCATCGCCATATCAATGCAATACCATCATCAATTAATTCAGAGAGGATTAAGAGTTCGAACGGAGGACACTCCTGCTTGCAAGTCATATCGTACTCAATAATCGTCATCCTCAAAACGTGCTTGTCTTGTTGAAATCATTGATCCTGAGGCCCGTGGGTTATGGGCCCATGCCTTCGCGGCGTTGCTCTATCGCTATCGGACTTCCCATTTCCTCTTTCATGCGGTCGCTCGTCCAACGTGTTGCGTAGGAGTTCAAGTTAGCAAAGATAGGGGAGGGACAAGAGCAGACAACCCAATGTTCCTTTCGGAACGAACACACACCAACCCTAAGGATGACAACTAGAGGCGAAACTCTGACCTGAGAATAGCAACGATGCCCTTATGGAAGTCCATTAAGTTATAATCGCGACAAGCAAACACGAATTCATTATGGAGCATATCAATCACGCTAATCCACACTAACAGGTACCTATTTCAGGGGAGCAACATTCGTATTCATTCCCAACGACACGATCGATTCCTATACTGATGCATGCGAGACAAGATAGTAGTCTATTATTCCATGAAAGCAGATATGCCTAGCAACTTAAGCAAGTTATGCGGAATCAAGAATGATCATGCAGGATTCGAGGTCATGTGGGATTTAACGACGATGACGAGTATGGTGCATATGAACGAATGTAAAAGCATGGTGTATGCATCAATAGGTGAGGTCAAATATGGCATGGTGAGGTGTAACATAACAACTAGATTAAGTGTCATACGAGAACATATAGGAGCAACCTAGTAACTATCTCATCCGAACACACTGGTCATATAGTAGGTCAAGCATGGCACGTAATCATATGATGAGGTACATTTAGAAAGTGCATGTCCTACATGATACTAGCGACACATAATGTGATACAAGCATAGTCAAGAGTCATTAAAAGGGGTTCAATAGGATGTTCACGAAACATGAGGCTTCATTAAAAGTAACAAGAAGGACATCATGGGCAATAGTTTATAATAATGCTAGGAACAAATCATCATAGGACACATATAAAGGTACAATAGTTATCACATCATAGGACAGGTACAACATGTAATCATTTAGCGAGTCATATCAGAAATCATAAGTCCCACAGGATACTACTAGCACATATCGAATCATGACCACAATCAAGGTAACTCGACTAAATTCATTCTAACATTCATGCGTCATGCATATGCGAAATGATATAACGTGGTGTGTGATCATGCGAGGTGTCAAGTCACACATCTATGCCAACACTAGAGGAATTCATAAGGTAATAGGGGAAACACTACCGATTGATAACATGTAAGCATGCTAGGATAAACCATCATATAAAGCAATTGATCATCGAATTCAACATCAATCTAATTTGCATGAGTAAGATATTTCAAGGTGATAGAAAGAGGGAAGGATCACACTATGAGAGACCTAGCTCGAGAGGGAATCAGCAATAATGCAAGCAAGGTATAAATTCGCACAAGTCACAACCAATGGTCCTACATGATACTAAAGGCTTAACATGACATTCGATACATACATGAGCTTGAATGACCAACACATCCATGTGCAAGAAATCATATTAACATAGCCCGTCGATATAGAAGCATGAGAGGAATATAGCAATGCATAATGCAAACCTACGCAACTGGCAATATGACAAGCATACAAGGTATGTATTCCAACTCAACAACCATTTTAATAAGGCATGCATTTACCAAGACATCACGTTAAATAGCATGATCACAATTGAACTACTAATTTAGTCAACAAACCACGGGTAACATCGACTAATCATGCAGGGAAAATCATCTTATGACATTCATACAAGGGAAGTGTAGCACACTATCATGGGCCTAATCTAGGGGAAGACAATAACTATATACAGACACTTATCATGCAATTCATGCTTCAAATCAGTCGTTAGTACGGCCAATACAACAGGTCAATTAGACATACAAAGGCGACATATAATCAGGACAAGAAGCAAGATGCAACACGGGACCTAAGCAATGGGGCAAGCATGGGTACAGAATGTCATACAACCACAAATTTACATTAAGGATCATCATCTGAACATGTACTGGGAATTACGTATCATATAAGGCATGTTGTAGATTCTTGTCATAAAACGAGTAATAAGCATCAAGGCTTCATCCACTAGTATGCTAAAGATGTCATTTACAGGCATTCATACGAAGAAGAGTTTATCACACTATCATGGACCTAACCCAGGAGAAAACAATTATCATGTAGGTTTATATCATGTGGTTTATACGCTTCCAATCAATCATTAGTACAACTAATACAATAAGTCAAGTAGGCATGCTATGGCAACGTAATCACGATAGAGAGTGAGACATAACACAAGACTTGATCAATGTAACTAATCACAGATGTAATAACATGAGCAACATTTTACAAATAAGCATTTGCAAGGTACATACAGGAGGTTACAAAATCACGTCATGCAGTTCAGAGAGAGTCACCATTACAACCGGACAGAGATCCCTAAGGGCAACCATTGACCTTCCCCAACTGACTCATCACCCCTATTTCTCGTGGGACCTGGGTACGTACGACTCTTTGTGGCAAGAAACCTCGGTTGATCATCATAAGAATCAAGGAAGACAACCCCAAAACACCTTACTTTTGACTCAAAATGACATCAAGAACTACCTTCCAATACTCAATCAGACAACCTTCATATACATACACGAGTTTCTGACGCAATGTGTTTACCAACCCGATTCCCATGAAAGATACTGACATCCGGGAGAAAGACTCAATAAAACCGTCAAAGGGTTAACAAACACAGTGGAAGGGGCTGTTTCACACAAGCTGGGTTGACCACACAGAATTAAGGGTACTCCCACTATCTCGTTTGCACAAATCAGTCGATACACATTTAATTGTTAGGCACACCAATCAGACTTTAGCATATCAAGCACTCAGTATAGGATTAGTCAATGACAATTATAGTGAACTCCTTCGAGGGAGATCGTACTCAGTCTCAATATATAAAGCACATCAAGCTATCTAATGTCGCTCTTCGAGGAGCGACTAACCGGAGGGGCAAAAACCTCGCGATCCTACCTAACTCGCCACTCCAACCACCTTGGTGTAATCTCCTTGGAGTCTTCCGGACCCTCTGTAAAGAGCAAGCTAGTATTTTGCCTACCGTTCCCAACTACACCCAATAGGGGTGGTCTAGCGCCTTTACTACCCAATCGTGTCCCCGTTTTGTCGATTCTCCTTTTTTATTACAACTCGAGTTCATTACTTAGTCCAATTTTAGTTAAGCACATTAAATTCATTTTGCCCCTCTAAATCCTTTTCAAAAAGTCCTTGAAACTCGTGGGCGGTTTTCAAAACACACACTCGACCCTTGTGTACCCGAATTGCACAACCTAAGCTCTGATACCATCTTTGTAACGGCCCGGAATTATGATTTCCGGGTTACGTTTCAAGGGATAAAACCCCTTGTTCGGATCTTGCAATTCAGGTACGGGTTGAGTTTTAAAACAAAATATTTGTACTAAAAGAAGGGATTTCGAACCCTTAAAGATCGCGGATCCATTGGAGATCAAATACCTGCCTTAGTCTAATCGTGAAATCGAGCGAAAGCAAAAATAAGGTTGAGTTTAAATACCATCCGAAAGGGAGTATTAAAAGAGAGGAAGTGTGGTGGTCTCTCAACCTCTCGATCTAACGCCAAAAGTCTGAACCCGCCAAGCATCCACATAAGCAACGATAACGGCTAGTGATTACCTGAATCTAAAAAAAATGAGGGGGATCTGGGTCAATCATCAGGTCACTCATGCGCGTATGTAAACACACTCTGAGAGGCATATAATAAGCATCCTACTCTTAAGATGAAATGCGTAATGCCATGCGTAAATTAAATCACGTATATATATTGACAGTTTAATATAATGCAGAAAGCGATAAATGGATCCACACAGAATGCCAAGTGGCATGTCCCTCTCGTACCTCCACCCCCCTTCCGATAGGGCGGACACTGGCCAGTTCGGTGCTATAGCATAGCAAATTCCTCGTGGTGGTGCACAACCCACGGCATCATCATATCATATCATATCATATCATCGCTTGCCCGATGGTGTTGGGCTATCATATCATGCTCATATAGACTCGATTGACCCAGGGTACCCGATGAGGCTGGGCTACCCTATGACCCTAGCAAAGACTCTAGGACTATCACAGATAACGGCCGTTCTCTTGCAAGGACATATAGCAATCATATGATTTTCATTTTAGCTCCTAAGCATGATTCTAAGTCGTATGGTGCATGGACACTAGCCTACTATATAACACCCAGTGCATAGAGCGCCCATCATGAGTAAGTTCAAAGAACTTACCTGGAGTAGCAGATCAGCAAGACGAAAAGCAGCAAGATATAAGCAAGCAGGTTACAGATCACCTAGCAATTATTAATAAATATGCATAAGTAAACTGCACAAAACGGGACCCATTTACCACTACATAACATGCCCACCAATCCATTAATCATAGCATCATCAACATTCTTTATCTCAACTTATGTCAACATCTTATATCATCTTATTCCATTGACATTTCCATAACTGGCTCAATCATACTTCAATCCATATAATCTCACTAGCTAGTCAAGTTGTTAGTCAAAACAATTACTTCAAAATTATACTTAGCCATTTCTAATTCATAAAATATTTAATCTTTAAAAATACTTCCAAAAATCCAATTAAATAATCCCGACATACTTCACTTTAATTAAAATCATCATTCTAGGGACTTAAATAATTTTCAATCGTTACTAATTAATTCAATTTATATACTTTAAAACCGACCCTTTTTAAATATCGACATAAATCGATTTCTAAATAATCAATTATCGGTTATCGGTTAAACAATTAATTAATAAATCTAATAAATAAATAAATAGCAAATAAACTCAAACCGAACCAACGCTTTTAACCCAAACCGAACCGAACCCGCATAAATCTCAACCGGTTAAACAAAATAAAGAAACAAAGGAGGTGGGCCACGTTTGCTGACTGGGCAGGGGATGGAGCCCACGGCTCATCTTCCTCCTTCAACTTCGACAGGATTTGCAGCTCCCGCCTGCTGCTCGCGACACAGCTCGACGCCGATGCCTCTCACGCTCCCGCATGGTGGCCTGCTCGCCCGAACTCGGACTCTCGCAGCTAGGCCCTCGTCGTCTCCTCCTCGCTCACCCTCCCCGCTCCCACACAGCTGCACTCGCCCGCGCGTACAGCTCGCCTCTGTCGCACACGCCGCCCTCGAGCTCGCCGTAGCTCTCGCCTGAGCTCACGAGCTTCCCCCGACGCCCCACACTCAGCTCACACACACTCAACACTCGCCCACACCCCGACCCAAGTCAGAATCAAATTGAAACAGAGGAAGAAAAAGGCGGAACTCACCGAGGAGGTTCGCGACTTCGGAGCTCTCGATCGGAGATCTGGGCGTCGTCGGTGGCTCGCGATGGCTCGTCGGACCTGCTTCGGACATGGGTGAGTGTGATGGAGGAGCTCGGGGGTGATTTGGATCGGAAACGAAGGAGAACGACGTACCGGAACGTGGCTCAAGCTAAACAGAGGAAATGACGGTTCGGTGGCTCCTGGACGGCGTTGATGGCTCCTGGGCGGCCCTGGGGTGGCGCTGGACGTCGGTGGAGGGGACTCGCGGTGCTGTTGCTGCTGCTCTTCAAGGAACAAGGAGGGACGAAGGTGGAAGAGGTGGTGAGTGACGGTGAAGAGTGCGAACGATGGTGGCGACGATGTTGGTGATGGTGATTGCAGCTAGAGGTGACGATGGGGAGAGGGTGATGGTGATTGGTGAAGTAGCGTGAAATGGTTCCTCCGGATGGTGATGGGAGAGGGAGGGAATGGGTTTGGAAGGGTAAGGTGAGGTGATGGGGTGGGTGAGAATGGAGTGTTGAATTGGTTAACCCAATACCCGGTAAATCTCGAATACGTAAATTTCGAACCCCGAAATTAGTTTCTGACAGTTAGTTTATTTGAATATCGTTTTCTCGATTAATTAGATTTATAAAATCGAAAAGGATATCACACCACGATAATTATTTTGAATTTCCGAGGTAAAATGGCGGAAATTGTTCGTTAAATTTATACTCCGGTCGGAATCCGCTAAACAAGTTTTAAAACCGACTTAATTTCATTTTTAATTCTCTTATTCCAGAAAATTAGGATTTGAAAATCCGAGCCTTTACAATAATACTATAAGAGTATGTTTTGATGAGAAATCATATAAGTGACTAATAAATGTTGAATAATACATTATATTAACTAGTAAATTCTTATTATAATACTGTAAGAATATGTTTTGATTAGAAATCATATAAGTGACTAATAAATGGTTAATAATACATTATACTAACTAGTAAATTCTTATTATTATACTCTAAGAGTATGTTTTGAGAAGAACTCATATAAGTGACTAATAAATGTTGAATAATACATTATATTAACTAGTAAATTCTACTATAAGAGTATGTTTTGAGGAGAACTCTTATAAGTGACTAATAAATGTTGAATAATACATTATATTAACTAGTAAATTCTTATTATAATACTATAAGAGTATGTTTTGATGAGAAATCATATAAGTGACTAATAAATGTTGAATAATACATTATATTAACTAGTAAATTCTTATTATAATACTGTAAGAATATGTTTTGATTAGAAATCATATAAGTGACTAATAAATGGTTAATAATACATTATACTAACTAGTAAATTCTTATTATAATACTATAAGAGTATGTTTTGAGAAGAACTCATATAAGTGACTAATAAATGTTGAATAATACATTATATGAACTATTAAATTCTACTATAAGAGTATGTTTTGAGGAGAACTCTTATAAGTGACTAATAAATGTTGAATAATACATTATATTAACTAGTAAATTCTTATTATAATACTATAAGAGTATGTTTTGATGAGAAATCATATAAGTGACTAATAAATGTTGAATAATACATTATATTAACTAGTAAATTCTTATTATAATACTGTAAGAATATGTTTTGATTAGAAATCATATAAGTGACTAATAAATGGTTAATAATACATTATACTAACTAGTAAATTCTTATTATAATACTATAAGAGTATGTTTTGAGAAGAACTCATATAAGTGACTAATAAATGTTGAATAATACATTATATGAACTATTAAATTCTACTATAAGAGTATGTTTTGAGGAGAACTCTTATAAGTGAGTTTTAAATAATGAATACTACATTATATTTACTAGTAAATTCTTATTATAATACTGTAAGAGTATGTTTTGATTAGAAATCATATAAGTGACTAATAAATGATGAATAATATATTATATTAACTAGTAAATTTTACTATAAGAGTATGTTTTGTGGAGAACTCTTATAAGTGACTAATAAATGTTGAATTATACATTATATTAACCAGTAAATTCTTATTATAATACTATAAGAGTATGTTTTGATGAGAAATCATATAAGTGACTAATAAATGATGAATAATACATTATATTAACTAGTAAATTCTACTATAAGAGTATGCTTTGAGGAGAACTCTTATAAGTGACTAATAAATGTTGAATAATACATTATATTAACTAGTAAATTCTTATTATAATACTATAAGAGTATGTTTTGATGAAAAATCATATAAGTGACTAATAAATGTTGAATTATACATTATATTAACTAGTAAATTCTTATTATAATACTCTAAGAGTATGTTTTGAGAAGAACTCATATAAGTGACTAATAAATGTTGAATAATACATTATATTAACTAGTAAATTCTACTATAAGAGTATGTGTTGAGGAGAACTCTTATAAGTGACTAATAAATGTTGAATAATACATTATATTAACTAGTAAATTCTTATTATAATACTATAAGAGTATGTTTTGATGAGAAATCATATAAGTGACTAATAAATGATGAATAATACATTATATTAACTAGTAAATTCTTATTATAATACTGTAAGAATATGTTTTGATTAGAAATCATATAAGTTACTAATAAATGGTTAATAATACATTATACTAACTAGTAAATTCTTATTATTATACTCTAAGAGTATGTTTTGAGAATAACTCATATAAGTGACTAATAAATGTTGAATAATACATTATATTAACTAGTAAATTCTTATTATAATACTATAATAGTATGTTTTGATGAGAAATCATATAAGTGACTAATAAATGTTGAATAATACATTATATAAACTAGTAAATTCTTATTATAATACTATAAGAGTATGTTTTGATGAGAAATCATACAAGTGACTAATAAATGTTGAATAAAGCATTATATTAACTAGTAAATTCTACTATAAGAGTATGTTTTGAGGAGAACTCTTATAAGTGACTAATAAATGTTGAATAATACATTATATTAACTAGTAAATTCTTATTATAATACTATAAGAGTATGTTTTGATGAGAAATCATATAAGTGACTAATAAATGTTGAATAATACATTATATTAACTAGTAAATTCTTATTATAATACTGTAAGAATATGTTTTGATGAGAAATCATATAAGTGACTAATAAATGGTTAATAATACATTATACTAACTAGTAAATTCTTATTATAATACTATAAGAGTATGTTTTGAGAAGAACTCATATAAGTGACTAATAAATGTTGAATAATACATTATATGAACTATTAAATTCTACTATAAGAGTATGTTTTGAGGAGAACTCTTATAAGTGACTTTTAAATGTTGAATACTACATTATATTTACTAGTAAATTCTTATTATAATACTGTAAGAATATGTTTTGATTAGAAATCATATAAGTGACTAATAAATGATGAATAATATATTATATTAACTAGTAAATTTTACTATAAGAGTATGTTTTGTGGAGAACTCTTATAAGTGACTAATAAATGTTGAATTATACATTATATTAACCAGTAAATTCTTATTATAATACTATAAGAGTATGTTTTGATGAGAAATCATATAAGTGACTAATAAATGATGAATAATACATTATATTAACTAGTAAATTCTACTATAAGAGTATGCTTTGAGGAGAACTCTTATAAGTGACTAATAAATGTTGAATAATACATTATATTAACTAGTAAATTCTTATTATAATACTATAAGAGTATGTTTTGATGAAAAATCATATAAGTGACTAATAAATTTTGAATTATACATTATATTAACTAGTAAATTCTTATTATAATACTCTAAGAGTATGTTTTGAGAAGAACTCATATAAGTGACTAATAAATGTTGAATAATACATTATATTAACTAGTAAATTCTACTATAAGAGTATGTTTTGAGGAGAACTCTTATAAGTGACTAATAAATGTTGAATAATACATTATATTAACTAGTAAATTCTTATTATAATACTATAAGAGTATGTTTTGATGAGAAATCATATAAGTGACTAATAAATGTTGAATAATACATTATATTAACTAGTAAATTCTTATTATAATACTGTAAGAATATGTTTTGATTAGAAATCATATAAGTGACTAATAAATGGTTAATAATACATTATACTAACTAGTAAATTCTTATTATTATACTCTAAGAGTATGTTTTGAGAAGAACTCATATAAGTGACTAATAAATGTTGAATAATACATTATATTAACTAGTAAATTCTACTATAAGAGTATGTTTTGAGGAGAACTCTTATAAGTGACTAATAAATGTTGAATAATACATTATATTAACTAGTAAATTCTTATTATAATACTATAAGAGTATGTTTTGATGAGAAATCATATAAGTGACTAATAAATGTTGAATAATACATTATATTAACTAGTAAATTCTTATTATAATACTGTAAGAATATGTTTTGATTAGAAATCATATAAGTGACTAATAAATGGTTAATAATACATTATACTAACTAGTAAATTCTTATTATAATACTATAAGAGTATGTTTTGAGAAGAACTCATATAAGTGACTAATAAATGTTGAATAATACATTATATGAACTATTAAATTCTACTATAAGAGTATGTTTTGAGGAGAACTCTTATAAGTGACTAATAAATGTTGAATAATACATTATATTAACTAGTAAATTCTTATTATAATACTATAAGAGTATGTTTTGATGAGAAATCATATAAGTGACTAATAAATGTTGAATAATACATTATATTAACTAGTAAATTCTTATTATAATACTGTAAGAATATGTTTTGATTAGAAATCATATAAGTGACTAATAAATGGTTAATAATACATTATACTAACTAGTAAATTCTTATTATAATACTATAAGAGTATGTTTTGAGAAGAACTCATATAAGTGACTAATAAATGTTGAATAATACATTATATGAACTATTAAATTCTACTATAAGAGTATGTTTTGAGGAGAACTCTTATAAGTGACTTTTAAATAATGAATACTACGTTATATTTACTAGTAAATTCTTATTATAATACTGTAAGAGTATGTTTTGATTAGAAATCATATAAGTGACTAATAAATGATGAATAATATATTATATTAACTAGTAAATTTTACTATAAGAGTATGTTTTGTGGAGAACTCTTATAAGTGACTAATAAATGTTGAATTATACATTATATTAACCAGTAAATTCTTATTATAATACTATAAGAGTATGTTTTGATGAGAAATCATATAAGTGACTAATAAATGATGAATAATACATTATATTAACTAGTAAATTCTACTATAAGAGTATGCTTTGAGGAGAACTCTTATAAGTGACTAATAAATGTTGAATAATACATTATATTAACTAGTAAATTCTTATTATAATACTATAAGAGTATGTTTTGATGAAAAATCATATAAGTGACTAATAAATGTTGAATTATACATTATATTAACTAGTAAATTCTTATTATAATACTCTAAGAGTATGTTTTGAGAAGAACTCATATAAGTGACTAATAAATGTTGAATAATACATTATATTAACTAGTAAATTCTACTATAAGAGTATGTTTTGAGGAGAACTCTTATAAGTGACTAATAAATGTTGAATAATACATTATATTAACTAGTAAATTCTTATTATAATACTATAAGAGTATGTTTTGATGAGAAATCATATAAGTGACTAATAAATGATGAATAATACATTATATTAACTAGTAAATTCTTATTATAATACTGTAAGAATATGTTTTGATTAGAAATCATATAAGTTACTAATAAATGGTTAATAATACATTATACTAACTAGTAAATTCTTATTATTATACTCTAAGAGTATGTTTTGAGAATAACTCATATAAGTGACTAATAAATGTTGAATAATACATTATATTAACTAGTAAATTCTTATTATAATACTATAATAGTATGTTTTGATGAGAAATCATATAAGTGACTAATAAATGTTGAATAATACATTATATAAACTAGTAAATTCTTATTATAATACTATAAGAGTATGTTTTGATGAGAAATCATACAAGTGACTAATAAATGTTGAATAAAGCATTATATTAACTAGTAAATTCTACTATAAGAGTATGTTTTGAGGAGAACTCTTATAAGTGACTAATAAATGTTGAATAATACATTATATTAACTAGTAAATTCTTATTATAATACTATAAGAGTATGTTTTGATGAGAAATCATATAAGTGACTAATAAATGTTGAATAATACATTATATTAACTAGTAAATTCTTATTATAATACTGTAAGAATATGTTTTGATGAGAAATCATATAAGTGACTAATAAATGGTTAATAATACATTATACTAACTAGTAAATTCTTATTATAATACTATAAGAGTATGTTTTGAGAAGAACTCATATAAGTGACTAATAAATGTTGAATAATACATTATATGAACTATTAAATTCTACTATAAGAGTATGTTTTGAGGAGAACTCTTATAAGTGACTTTTAAATGTTGAATACTACATTATATTTACTAGTAAATTCTTATTATAATACTGTAAGAATATGTTTTGATTAGAAATCATATAAGTGACTAATAAATGATGAATAATATATTATATTAACTAGTAAATTTTACTATAAGAGTATGTTTTGTGGAGAACTCTTATAAGTGACTAATAAATGTTGAATTATACATTATATTAACCAGTAAATTCTTATTATAATACTATAAGAGTATGTTTTGATGAGAAATCATATAAGTGACTAATAAATGATGAATAATACATTATATTAACTAGTAAATTCTACTATAAGAGTATGCTTTGAGGAGAACTCTTATAAGTGACTAATAAATGTTGAATAATACATTATATTAACTAGTAAATTCTTATTATAATACTATAAGAGTATGTTTTGATGAAAAATCATATAAGTGACTAATAAATTTTGAATTATACATTATATTAACTAGTAAATTCTTATTATAATACTCTAAGAGTATGTTTTGAGAAGAACTCATATAAGTGACTAATAAATGTTGAATAATACATTATATTAACTAGTAAATTCTACTATAAGAGTATGTTTTGAGGAGAACTCTTATAAGTGACTAATAAATGTTTAATAATACATTATATTAACTAGTAAATTCTTATTATAATACTATAAGAGTATGTTTTGATGAGAAATCATATAAGTGACTAATAAATGTTGAATAATACATTATATTAACTAGTAAATTCTTATTATAATACTGTAAGAATATGTTTTGATTAGAAATCATATAAGTGACTAATAAATGGTTAATAATACATTATACTAACTAGTAAATTCTTATTATTATACTCTAAGAGTATGTTTTGAGAAGAACTCATATAAGTGACTAATAAATGTTGAATAATACATTATATTAACTAGTAAATTCTACTATAAGAGTATGTTTTGAGGAGAACTCTTATAAGTGACTAATAAATGTTGAATAATACATTATATTAACTAGTAAATTCTTATTATAATACTATAAGAGTATGTTTTGATGAGAAATCATATAAGTGACTAATAAATGTTGAATAATACATTATATTAACTAGTAAATTCTTATTATAATACTGTAAGAATATGTTTTGATTAGAAATCATATAAGTGACTAATAAATGGTTAATAATACATTATACTAACTAGTAAATTCTTATTATAATACTATAAGAGTATGTTTTGAGAAGAACTCATATAAGTGACTAATAAATGTTGAATAATACATTATATGAACTATTAAATTCTACTATAAGAGTATGTTTTGAGGAGAACTCTTATAAGTGACT
The DNA here is from genome assembly GCA_037127255.1 of Persicaria tinctoria. Taxonomy (NCBI): domain Eukaryota; kingdom Viridiplantae; phylum Streptophyta; class Magnoliopsida; order Caryophyllales; family Polygonaceae; genus Persicaria; species Persicaria tinctoria. The sequence goes on along the minus strand of JBANSL010000013.1, from coordinate 35,928,550 downwards.
AATAAATGTTGAATAATACATTATATTAACTAGTAAATTCTTATTATAATACTATAAGAGTATGTTTTGATGAGAAATCATATAAGTGACTAATAAATGTTGAATAATACATTATATTAACTAGTAAATTCTTATTATAATACTGTAAGAATATGTTTTGATTAGAAATCATATAAGTGACTAATAAATGGTTAATAATACATTATACTAACTAGTAAATTCTTATTATAATACTATAAGAGTATGTTTTGAGAAGAACTCATATAAGTGACTAATAAATGTTGAATAATACATTATATGAACTATTAAATTCTACTATAAGAGTATGTTTTGAGGAGAACTCTTATAAGTGACTTTTAAATAATGAATACTACGTTATATTTACTAGTAAATTCTTATTATAATACTGTAAGAGTATGTTTTGATTAGAAATCATATAAGTGACTAATAAATGATGAATAATATATTATATTAACTAGTAAATTTTACTATAAGAGTATGTTTTGTGGAGAACTCTTATAAGTGACTAATAAATGTTGAATTATACATTATATTAACCAGTAAATTCTTATTATAATACTATAAGAGTATGTTTTGATGAGAAATCATATAAGTGACTAATAAATGATGAATAATACATTATATTAACTAGTAAATTCTACTATAAGAGTATGCTTTGAGGAGAACTCTTATAAGTGACTAATAAATGTTGAATAATACATTATATTAACTAGTAAATTCTTATTATAATACTATAAGAGTATGTTTTGATGAAAAATCATATAAGTGACTAATAAATGTTGAATTATACATTATATTAACTAGTAAATTCTTATTATAATACTCTAAGAGTATGTTTTGAGAAGAACTCATATAAGTGACTAATAAATGTTGAATAATACATTATATTAACTAGTAAATTCTACTATAAGAGTATGTTTTGAGGAGAACTCTTATAAGTGACTAATAAATGTTGAATAATACATTATATTAACTAGTAAATTCTTATTATAATACTATAAGAGTATGTTTTGATGAGAAATCATATAAGTGACTAATAAATGATGAATAATACATTATATTAACTAGTAAATTCTTATTATAATACTGTAAGAATATGTTTTGATTAGAAATCATATAAGTTACTAATAAATGGTTAATAATACATTATACTAACTAGTAAATTCTTATTATTATACTCTAAGAGTATGTTTTGAGAATAACTCATATAAGTGACTAATAAATGTTGAATAATACATTATATTAACTAGTAAATTCTTATTATAATACTATAATAGTATGTTTTGATGAGAAATCATATAAGTGACTAATAAATGTTGAATAATACATTATATAAACTAGTAAATTCTTATTATAATACTATAAGAGTATGTTTTGATGAGAAATCATACAAGTGACTAATAAATGTTGAATAAAGCATTATATTAACTAGTAAATTCTACTATAAGAGTATGTTTTGAGGAGAACTCTTATAAGTGACTAATAAATGTTGAATAATACATTATATTAACTAGTAAATTCTTATTATAATACTATAAGAGTATGTTTTGATGAGAAATCATATAAGTGACTAATAAATGTTGAATAATACATTATATTAACTAGTAAATTCTTATTATAATACTGTAAGAATATGTTTTGATGAGAAATCATATAAGTGACTAATAAATGGTTAATAATACATTATACTAACTAGTAAATTCTTATTATAATACTATAAGAGTATGTTTTGAGAAGAACTCATATAAGTGACTAATAAATGTTGAATAATACATTATATGAACTATTAAATTCTACTATAAGAGTATGTTTTGAGGAGAACTCTTATAAGTGACTTTTAAATGTTGAATACTACATTATATTTACTAGTAAATTCTTATTATAATACTGTAAGAATATGTTTTGATTAGAAATCATATAAGTGACTAATAAATGATGAATAATATATTATATTAACTAGTAAATTTTACTATAAGAGTATGTTTTGTGGAGAACTCTTATAAGTGACTAATAAATGTTGAATAATACATTATATTAACTAGTAAATTCTTATTATAATACTATAAGAGTATGTTTTGATGAGAAATCATATAAGTGACTAATAAATGTTGAATAATACATTATATTAACTAGTAAATTCTACTATAAGAGTATGTTTTGAGGAGAACTCTTATAAGTGACTAATAAATGTTGAATAATACATTATATTAACTAGTAAATTCTTATTATAATACTATAAGAGTATGTTTTGATGAGAAATCATATAAGTGACTAATAAATGTTGAATAATACATTATATTAACTAGTAAATTCTTATTATAATACTGTAAGAATATGTTTTGATTAGAAATCATATAAGTGACTAATAAATGGTTAATAATACATTATACTAACTAGTAAATTCTTATTATAATACTATAAGAGTATGTTTTGAGAAGAACTCATATAAGTGACTAATAAATGTTGAATAATACATTATATGAACTATTAAATTCTACTATAAGAGTATGTTTTGAGGAGAACTCTTATAAGTGACTAATAAATGTTGAATAATACATTATATTAACTAGTAAATTCTTATTATAATACTATAAGAGTATGTTTTGATGAGAAATCATATAAGTGACTAATAAATGTTGAATAATACATTATATTAACTAGTAAATTCTTATTATAATACTGTAAGAATATGTTTTGATTAGAAATCATATAAGTGACTAATAAATGGTTAATAATACATTATACTAACTAGTAAATTCTTATTATAATACTATAAGAGTATGTTTTGAGAAGAACTCATATAAGTGACTAATAAATGTTGAATAATACATTATATGAACTATTAAATTCTACTATAAGAGTATGTTTTGAGGAGAACTCTTATAAGTGACTAATAAATGTTGAATAATACATTATATTAACTAGTAAATTCTTATTATAATACTATAAGAGTATGTTTTGATGAGAAATCATATAAGTGACTAATAAATGTTGAATAATACATTATATTAACTAGTAAATTCTTATTATAATACTGTAAGAATATGTTTTGATTAGAAATCATATAAGTGACTAATAAATGGTTAATAATACATTATACTAACTAGTAAATTCTTATTATAATACTATAAGAGTATGTTTTGAGAAGAACTCATATAAGTGACTAATAAATGTTGAATAATACATTATATGAACTATTAAATTCTACTATAAGAGTATGTTTTGAGGAGAACTCTTATAAGTGACTTTTAAATAATGAATACTACATTATATTTACTAGTAAATTCTTATTATAATACTGTAAGAGTATGTTTTGATTAGAAATCATATAAGTGACTAATAAATGATGAATAATATATTATATTAACTAGTAAATTTTACTATAAGAGTATGTTTTGTGGAGAACTCTTATAAGTGACTAATAAATGTTGAATTATACATTATATTAACCAGTAAATTCTTATTATAATACTATAAGAGTATGTTTTGATGAGAAATCATATAAGTGACTAATAAATGATGAATAATACATTATATTAACTAGTAAATTCTACTATAAGAGTATGCTTTGAGGAGAACTCTTATAAGTGACTAATAAATGTTGAATAATACATTATACTAACTAGTAAATTCTTATTATAATACTATAAGAGTATGTTTTGATGAAAAATCATATAAGTGACTAATAAATGTTGAATTATACATTATATTAACTAGTAAATTCTTATTATAATACTCTAAGAGTATGTTTTGAGAAGAACTCATATAAGTGACTAATAAATGTTGAATAATACATTATATTAACTAGTAAATTCTACTATAAGAGTATGTTTTGAGGAGAACTCTTATAAGTGACTTTTAAATGTTGAATACTACATTATATTTACTAGTAAATTCTTATTATAATACTATAAGAGTATGTCTTGATGAGAAATCATATAAGTGACTAATAAATGTTGAATTATACATTATATTAACTAGTACATTCTTATTATAATACTGTAAGAATATGTTTTGATTAGAAATCATATAAGTGACTAATAAATGGTTAATAATACATTATACTAACTAGTAAATTCTTATTATAATACTATAAGAGTATGTTTTGAGAAGAACTCATATAAGTGACTAATAAATGTTGAATAATACATTATATGAACTATTAAATTCTACTATAAGAGTATGTTTTGAGGAGAACTCTTATAAGTGACTTTTAAATGTTGAATACTACATTATATTTACTAGTAAATTCTTATTATAATACTGTAAGAATATGTTTTGATTAGAAATCATATAAGTGACTAATAAATGATGAATAATATATTATATTAACTAGTAAATTTTACTATAAGAGTATGTTTTGTGGAGAACTCTTATAAGTGACTAATAAATGTTGAATTATACATTATATTAACCAGTAAATTCTTATTATAATACTATAAGAGTATGTTTTGATGAGAAATCATATAAGTGACTAATAAATGATGAATAATACATTATATTAACTAGTAAATTCTACTATAAGAGTATGCTTTGAGGAGAACTCTTATAAGTGACTAATAAATGTTGAATAATACATTATATTAACTAGTAAATTCTTATTATAATACTATAAGAGTATGTTTTGATGAAAAATCATATAAGTGACTAATAAATTTTGAATTATACATTATATTAACTAGTAAATTCTTATTATAATACTCTAAGAGTATGTTTTGAGAAGAACTCATATAAGTGACTAATAAATGTTGAATAATACATTATATTAACTAGTAAATTCTACTATAAGAGTATGTTTTGAGGAGAACTCTTATAAGTGACTAATAAATGTTGAATAATACATTATATTAACTAGTAAATTCTTATTATAATACTATAAGAGTATGTTTTGATGAGAAATCATATAAGTGACTAATAAATGTTGAATAATACATTATATTAACTAGTAAATTCTTATTATAATACTGTAAGAATATGTTTTGATTAGAAATCATATAAGTGACTAATAAATGGTTAATAATACATTATACTAACTAGTAAATTCTTATTATTATACTCTAAGAGTATGTTTTGAGAAGAACTCATATAAGTGACTAATAAATGTTGAATAATACATTATATTAACTAGTAAATTCTACTATAAGAGTATGTTTTGAGGAGAACTCTTATAAGTGACTAATAAATGTTGAATAATACATTATATTAACTAGTAAATTCTTATTATAATACTATAAGAGTATGTTTTGATGAGAAATCATATAAGTGACTAATAAATGTTGAATAATACATTATATTAACTAGTAAATTCTTATTATAATACTGTAAGAATATGTTTTGATTAGAAATCATATAAGTGACTAATAAATGGTTAATAATACATTATACTAACTAGTAAATTCTTATTATAATACTATAAGAGTATGTTTTGAGAAGAACTCATATAAGTGACTAATAAATGTTGAATAATACATTATATGAACTATTAAATTCTACTATAAGAGTATGTTTTGAGGAGAACTCTTATAAGTGACTAATAAATGTTGAATAATACATTATATTAACTAGTAAATTCTTATTATAATACTATAAGAGTATGTTTTGATGAGAAATCATATAAGTGACTAATAAATGTTGAATAATACATTATATTAACTAGTAAATTCTTATTATAATACTGTAAGAATATGTTTTGATTAGAAATCATATAAGTGACTAATAAATGGTTAATAATACATTATACTAACTAGTAAATTCTTATTATAATACTATAAGAGTATGTTTTGAGAAGAACTCATATAAGTGACTAATAAATGTTGAATAATACATTATATGAACTATTAAATTCTACTATAAGAGTATGTTTTGAGGAGAACTCTTATAAGTGACTTTTAAATAATGAATACTACGTTATATTTACTAGTAAATTCTTATTATAATACTGTAAGAGTATGTTTTGATTAGAAATCATATAAGTGACTAATAAATGATGAATAATATATTATATTAACTAGTAAATTTTACTATAAGAGTATGTTTTGTGGAGAACTCTTATAAGTGACTAATAAATGTTGAATTATACATTATATTAACCAGTAAATTCTTATTATAATACTATAAGAGTATGTTTTGATGAGAAATCATATAAGTGACTAATAAATGATGAATAATACATTATATTAACTAGTAAATTCTACTATAAGAGTATGCTTTGAGGAGAACTCTTATAAGTGACTAATAAATGTTGAATAATACATTATATTAACTAGTAAATTCTTATTATAATACTATAAGAGTATGTTTTGATGAAAAATCATATAAGTGACTAATAAATGTTGAATTATACATTATATTAACTAGTAAATTCTTATTATAATACTCTAAGAGTATGTTTTGAGAAGAACTCATATAAGTGACTAATAAATGTTGAATAATACATTATATTAACTAGTAAATTCTACTATAAGAGTATGTTTTGAGGAGAACTCTTATAAGTGACTAATAAATGTTGAATAATACATTATATTAACTAGTAAATTCTTATTATAATACTATAAGAGTATGTTTTGATGAGAAATCATATAAGTGACTAATAAATGATGAATAATACATTATATTAACTAGTAAATTCTTATTATAATACTGTAAGAATATGTTTTGATTAGAAATCATATAAGTTACTAATAAATGGTTAATAATACATTATACTAACTAGTAAATTCTTATTATTATACTCTAAGAGTATGTTTTGAGAATAACTCATATAAGTGACTAATAAATGTTGAATAATACATTATATTAACTAGTAAATTCTTATTATAATACTATAATAGTATGTTTTGATGAGAAATCATATAAGTGACTAATAAATGTTGAATAATACATTATATAAACTAGTAAATTCTTATTATAATACTATAAGAGTATGTTTTGATGAGAAATCATACAAGTGACTAATAAATGTTGAATAAAGCATTATATTAACTAGTAAATTCTACTATAAGAGTATGTTTTGAGGAGAACTCTTATAAGTGACTAATAAATGTTGAATAATACATTATATTAACTAGTAAATTCTTATTATAATACTATAAGAGTATGTTTTGATGAGAAATCATATAAGTGACTAATAAATGTTGAATAATACATTATATTAACTAGTAAATTCTTATTATAATACTGTAAGAATATGTTTTGATGAGAAATCATATAAGTGACTAATAAATGGTTAATAATACATTATACTAACTAGTAAATTCTTATTATAATACTATAAGAGTATGTTTTGAGAAGAACTCATATAAGTGACTAATAAATGTTGAATAATACATTATATGAACTATTAAATTCTACTATAAGAGTATGTTTTGAGGAGAACTCTTATAAGTGACTTTTAAATGTTGAATACTACATTATATTTACTAGTAAATTCTTATTATAATACTGTAAGAATATGTTTTGATTAGAAATCATATAAGTGACTAATAAATGATGAATAATATATTATATTAACTAGTAAATTTTACTATAAGAGTATGTTTTGTGGAGAACTCTTATAAGTGACTAATAAATGTTGAATAATACATTATATTAACTAGTAAATTCTTATTATAATACTATAAGAGTATGTTTTGATGAGAAATCATATAAGTGACTAATAAACGTTGAATAATACATTATATTAACTAGTAAATTCTACTATAAGAGTATGTTTTGAGGAGAACTCTTATAAGTGACTAATAAATGTTGAATAATACATTATATTAACTAGTAAATTCTTATTATAATACTATAAGAGTATGTTTTGATGAGAAATCATATAAGTGACTAATAAATGTTGAATAATACATTATATTAACTAGTAAATTCTTATTATAATACTGTAAGAATATGTTTTGATTAGAAATCATATAAGTGACTAATAAATGGTTAATAATACATTATACTAACTAGTAAATTCTTATTATAATACTATAAGAGTATGTTTTGAGAAGAACTCATATAAGTGACTAATAAATGTTGAATAATACATTATATGAACTATTAAATTCTACTATAAGAGTATGTTTTGAGGAGAACTCTTATAAGTGACTAATAAATGTTGAATAATACATTATATTAACTAGTAAATTCTTATTATAATACTATAAGAGTATGTTTTGATGAGAAATCATATAAGTGACTAATAAATGTTGAATAATACATTATATTAACTAGTAAATTCTTATTATAATACTGTAAGAATATGTTTTGATTAGAAATCATATAAGTGACTAATAAATGGTTAATAATACATTATACTAACTAGTAAATTCTTATTATAATACTATAAGAGTATGTTTTGAGAAGAACTCATATAAGTGACTAATAAATGTTGAATAATACATTATATGAACTATTAAATTCTACTATAAGAGTATGTTTTGAGGAGAACTCTTATAAGTGACTAATAAATGTTGAATAATACATTATATTAACTAGTAAATTCTTATTATAATACTATAAGAGTATGTTTTGATGAGAAATCATATAAGTGACTAATAAATGTTGAATAATACATTATATTAACTAGTAAATTCTTATTATAATACTGTAAGAATATGTTTTGATTAGAAATCATATAAGTGACTAATAAATGGTTAATAATACATTATACTAACTAGTAAATTCTTATTATAATACTATAAGAGTATGTTTTGAGAAGAACTCATATAAGTGACTAATAAATGTTGAATAATACATTATATGAACTATTAAATTCTACTATAAGAGTATGTTTTGAGGAGAACTCTTATAAGTGACTTTTAAATAACGAATACTACATTATATTTACTAGTAAATTCTTATTATAATACTGTAAGAGTATGTTTTGATTAGAAATCATATAAGTGACTAATAAATGATGAATAATATATTATATTAACTAGTAAATTTTACTATAAGAGTATGTTTTGTGGAGAACTCTTATAAGTGACTAATAAATGTTGAATTATACATTATATTAACCAGTAAATTCTTATTATAATACTATAAGAGTATGTTTTGATGAGAAATCATATAAGTGACTAATAAATGATGAATAATACATTATATTAACTAGTAAATTCTACTATAAGAGTATGCTTTGAGGAGAACTCTTATAAGTGACTAATAAATGTTGAATAATACATTATACTAACTAGTAAATTCTTATTATAATACTATAAGAGTATGTTTTGATGAAAAATCATATAAGTGACTAATAAATGTTGAATTATACATTATATTAACTAGTAAATTCTTATTATAATACTCTAAGAGTATGTTTTGAGAAGAACTCATATAAGTGACTAATAAATGTTGAATAATACATTATATTAACTAGTAAATTCTACTATAAGAGTATGTTTTGAGGAGAACTCTTATAAGTGACTAATAAATGTTGAATAATACATTATATTAACTAGTAAATTCTTATTATAATACTATAAGAGTATGTTTTGATGAGAAATCATATAAATGACTAATAAATGATGAATAATACATTATATTAACTAGTAAAGTCTACTATAAGAGTATGTTTTGAGGAGAACTCATATATGTGACTAATAAATGTTGAATAATACATTATACTAACTAGTAAATTCTTATTATAATACTATAAGAGTATGTTTTGAGAAGAACTCATATAAGTGACTAATAAATGTTGAATAATATATTATATTAACTAGTGAATTCTACTATAAGAGTATGCTTTGAGGAGAACTCTTATAAGTGACTAATAAATGTTGAATAATACATTATATTAACCAGTAAATTCTTATTATAATACTATAAGAGTATGTTTTGATGAACAATCATATAAGTGACTAATAAATGTTGAATTATACATTATATTAACTAGTAAATTCTTATTATAATACTCTAAGAGTATGTTTTGAGAAGAACTCATATAAGTGACTAATAAATGTTGAATAATACATTATATTAACTAGTAAATTCTACTATAAGAGTATGTTTTGAGGAGAACTCTTATAAGTGACTAATAAATGTTGAATAATACATTATATTAACTAGTAAATTCTTATTATAATACTATAAGAGTATGTTTTGATGAGAAATCATATAAGTGACTAATAAATGTTGAATAATACATTATATTAACTAGTAAATTCTTATTATAATACTGTAAGAATATGTTTTGATTAGAAATCAAATAAGTGACTAATAATTGGTTAATAATACATTATACTAACTAGTAAATTCTTATTATTATACTCTAAGAGTATGTTTTGAGAAGAACTCATATAAGTGACTAATAAATGTTGAATAATACATTATATTAACTAGTAAATTCTACTATAAGAGTATGTTTTGAGGAGAACTCTTATAAGTGACTAATAAATGTTGAATAATACATTATATTAACTAGTAAATTCTTATTATAATACTATAAGAGTATGTCTTGATGAGAAATCATATAAGTGACTAATAAATGTTGAATTATACATTATATTAACTAGTACATTCTTATTATAATACTATAAGAGTATGTTTTGATGAGAAATCATAAAAGTCACTAATAAATGTTGAATAAAGCATTATATTAATTACTAAAGTGTACTATAAGAGTATGTTTTGAGGAGAACTCATATATGTGACTAATAAGTGTTGAATAATACATTATACTAACTAGTAAATTCTTATTATAATACTATAAGAGTATGTTTTGAGAAGAACTCATATAAGTGACTAATAAATGTTGAATAATATATTATATTAACTAGTGAATTCTACTATAAGAGTATGTTTTGTGGAGAACTCTTATAAGTGACTAATAAATGTTGAATAATACATTATATTAACCAGTAAATTCTTATTATAATACTATAAGAGTATGTTTTGATGAGAAATCATATAAGTGACTAATAAATGATGAATAATACATTATATTAACTAGTAAATTCTTATTATAATACTGTAAGAATATGTTTTGATTAGAAATCGTATAAGTTACTAATAAATGGTTAATAATACATTATACTAACTAGTAAATTCTTATTATTATACTCTAAGAGTATGTTTTGAGAAGAACTCATATAAGTGACTAATAAATGTTGAATAATACATTATATTAACTAGTAAATTCTACTATAAGAATATGTTTTGAGGAGAACTCTCATAAGTGACTAATAAATGTTGAATAATACATTATATTAAATAGTAAATTCTTATTATAATACTATAAGCGTATGTTTTGATGAGAAATCATATAAGTGACTGATAAATGTTGAATAATACATTATATTAACTAGTAAATTCTTATTATAATACTGTAAGAATATGTTTTGATGAGAAATCATATAAGTGACTAATAAATGGTTAATAATACATTATATTAACTAGTAAATTCTACTATAAGAGTATGTTTTGAGGAGAACTCTTATAAGTTACTAATAAATGTTGAATAATACATTATATTAACCAGTAAATTCTTATTATAATACTATCTTAGTATGTTTTGATGAGGAATCATATAAGTGACTGATAAATGTTGAATAATACATTATATTAACTAGTAAATTCTTATTATAATACTATAAGAGTAGGTTTTGATGAGAAATCATATAAGTGACTAATAAATGTTGAATAAAGCATTATATTAACTAGTAAATTCTACTATAAGAGTATGTTTTGAGGAGAACTCTTATAAGTGACTAATAAATGTTGAATAATACATTATATTAACTAGTAAATTCTTATTATAATACTATAAGAGTATGTTTTGATGAGAAATCATATAAGTGACTAATAAATGTTGAATAATACATTATATTAACTAGTAAATTCTTATTATAATATTGTAAGAATATGTTTTGATGAGAAATCATATAAGTGACTAATAAATGGTTAATAATACATTATACTAACTAGTAAATTCTTATTATTATACTCTAAGAGTAAGTTTTGAGAAGAACTCATATAAGTGAGTAATAAATGTTGAATAATACATTATATTAACTAGTAAATTCTACTATAAGAGTATGTTTTGAGGAGAACTCTTATATGTGACTTTTAAATGTTGAATACTACATTATATTAACTAGTAAATTCTTATTATAATACTATAATAGTATGTTTTGATGAGAAATCATATAAGTTACTAATAAATGTTGAATAATACATTATATTAACTAGTAAATTCTTATTATAATACTATAAGAGTATGTTTTGATGAGAAATCATATAAGTAACTAATAAATGTTGAATAAAGCATTATATTAACTAGTAAATTCTACTATAAGAGTATGTTTTGAGGAGAACTCTTATAAGTGACTAATAAATGTTGAATAATACATTATATTAACTAGTAAATTCTTATTATAATACTATAATAGTATGTTTTGATGAGAAATCATATAAGTGACTGATAAATGTTGAATAATTCATTATATTAACTAGTAAATTCTTATTATACTACTATAAGAGTATGTTTTGATGAGAAATCATATAAGTGACTAATAAATGTTTAATAAAGCATTATATTAACTAGTAAATTCTTATTATTATACTCTAAGAGTATGTTTTGAGAAGAACTCATATAAGTGACTAATAAATGTTGAATAATACATTATATTAACTAGTAAATTCTACTATAAGAGTATGTTTTGAGGAGAACTCTTATAAGTGACTTTTAAATGTTGAATACTACATTATCTTAACTAGTAAATTCTTATTATAATACTATAATAGTATGTTTTCATGAGAAATCATATAAGTGACTAATAAATGTTGAATAATACATTATATTAACTAGTAAATTCTTATTATAATACTATATGTGTATGTTTTGATGAGAAATCATATAAGTGACTAATAAATGTTGAATAAAGCATTATATTAACTAGTAAATTCTACTATAAGAGTATGTTTTGAGGAGAACTCTTATAAGTGACTAATAAATGTTGAATAATACATTATATTAACTAGTAAATTCTTATTATAATACTATAAGAGTATGTTTTGATGAGAAATCATATAAGTGACTAATAAATGTTGAATAAAGCATTATATTAACTAGTAAATTCTACTATAAGAGTATGTTTTGAGGAGAACTCTTATAAGTGACTAATAAATGTTGAATAATACATTATATTAACTAGTAAATTCTTATTATAATACTGTAAGAATATGTTTTGATTAGAAATCATATAAGTGACTAATAAATGGTTAATAATACATTATACTAACTAGTAAATTCTTATTATAATACTATAAGAGTATGTTTTGAGAAGAACTCATATAAGTGACTAATAAATGTTGAATAATACATTATATTAACTAGTAAATTCTTATTATAATACTGTAAGAATATGTTTTGATTAGAAATCATATAAGTGACTAATAAATGGTTAATAATACATTATACTAACTAGTAAATTCTTATTATTATACTCTAAGAGTATGTTTTGAGAAGAACTCATATAAGTGACTAATAAATGTTGAATAATACATTATATTAACTAGTAAATTCTACTATAAGAGTATGTTTTGAGGAGAACTCTTATAAGTGACTAATAAATGTTGAATAATACATTATATTAACTAGTAAATTCTTATTATAATACTATAAGAGTATGTTTTGATGAGAAATCATATAAGTGACTAATAAATGTTGAATAATACATTATATTAACTAGTAAATTCTTATTATAATACTGTAAGAATATGTTTTGATTAGAAATCATATAAGTGACTAATAAATGGTTAATAATACATTATACTAACTAGTAAATTCTTATTATAATACTATAAGAGTATGTTTTGAGAAGAACTCATATAAGTGACTAATAAATGTTGAATAATACATTATATGAACTATTAAATTCTACTATAAGAGTATGTTTTGAGGAGAACTCTTATAAGTGACTAATAAATGTTGAATAATACATTATATTAACTAGTAAATTCTTATTATAATACTATAAGAGTATGTTTTGATGAGAAATCATATAAGTGACTAATAAATGTTGAATAATACATTATATTAACTAGTAAATTCTTATTATAATACTGTAAGAATATGTTTTGATTAGAAATCATATAAGTGACTAATAAATGGTTAATAATACATTATACTAACTAGTAAATTCTTATTATAATACTATAAGAGTATGTTTTGAGAAGAACTCATATAAGTGACTAATAAATGTTGAATAATACATTATATGAACTATTAAATTCTACTATAAGAGTATGTTTTGAGGAGAACTCTTATAAGTGACTTTTAAATAATGAATACTACGTTATATTTACTAGTAAATTCTTATTATAATACTGTAAGAGTATGTTTTGATTAGAAATCATATAAGTGACTAATAAATGATGAATAATATATTATATTAACTAGTAAATTTTACTATAAGAGTATGTTTTGTGGAGAACTCTTATAAGTGACTAATAAATGTTGAATTATACATTATATTAACCAGTAAATTCTTATTATAATACTATAAGAGTATGTTTTGATGAGAAATCATATAAGTGACTAATAAATGATGAATAATACATTATATTAACTAGTAAATTCTACTATAAGAGTATGCTTTGAGGAGAACTCTTATAAGTGACTAATAAATGTTGAATAATACATTATATTAACTAGTAAATTCTTATTATAATACTATAAGAGTATGTTTTGATGAAAAATCATATAAGTGACTAATAAATGTTGAATTATACATTATATTAACTAGTAAATTCTTATTATAATACTCTAAGAGTATGTTTTGAGAAGAACTCATATAAGTGACTAATAAATGTTAAATAATACATTATATTAACTAGTAAATTCTACTATAAGAGTATGTTTTGAGGAGAACTCTTATAAGTGACTAATAAATGTTGAATAATACATTATATTAACTAGTAAATTCTTATTATAATACTATAAGAGTATGTTTTGATGAGAAATCATATAAGTGACTAATAAATGATGAATAATACATTATATTAACTAGTAAATTCTTATTATAATACTGTAAGAATATGTTTTGATTAGAAATCATATAAGTTACTAATAAATGGTTAATAATACATTATACTAACTAGTAAATTCTTATTATTATACTCTAAGAGTATGTTTTGAGAATAACTCATATAAGTGACTAATAAATGTTGAATAATACATTATATTAACTAGTAAATTCTTATTATAATACTATAATAGTATGTTTTGATGAGAAATCATATAAGTGACTAATAAATGTTGAATAATACATTATATAAACTAGTAAATTCTTATTATAATACTATAAGAGTATGTTTTGATGAGAAATCATTTAAGTGACTAATAAATGTTGAATAAAGCATTATATTAACTAGTAAATTCTACTATAAGAGTATGTTTTGAGGAGAACTCTTATAAGTGACTAATAAATGTTGAATAATACATTATATTAACTAGTAAATTCTTATTATAATACTATAAGAGTATGTTTTGATGAGAAATCATATAAGTGACTAATAAATGTTGAATAATACATTATATTAACTAGTAAATTCTTATTATAATACTGTAAGAATATGTTTTGATGAGAAATCATATAAGTGACTAATAAATGGTTAATAATACATTATACTAACTAGTAAATTCTTATTATAATACTATAAGAGTATGTTTTGAGAAGAACTCATATAAGTGACTAATAAATGTTGAATAATACATTATATGAACTATTAAATTCTACTATAAGAGTATGTTTTGAGGAGAACTCTTATAAGTGACTTTTAAATGTTGAATACTACATTATATTTACTAGTAAATTCTTATTATAATACTGTAAGAATATGTTTTGATTAGAAATCATATAAGTGACTAATAAATGATGAATAATATATTATATTAACTAGTAAATTTTACTATAAGAGTATGTTTTGTGGAGAACTCTTATAAGTGACTATGTAACGGCCCAGAATTATAATTTCCGGGTTACGTTTCAAGGGATGAAAACCCTTGTTCGGATCTTGCAATCCAGGTACGGGTCGAGGTTTCAAACTCATTTCAAAGGTCAGTAATAAAGAGGGATTTCAAACCCTAAAACCTCGAAGGGCCGTTGGGTACCCTTAACCTGTCCTAAGACTACGTCGTGGAAACCATTTCAAAACGGAAGTAAAGCGGAAGTAAAGTACAGATACAAGTGCCACGGCGGAGCCGGGTCAAAACGGAGTCAAAAGTATACTTCCAAACAATATAATCAGAGTCTGGTGAAGTCTATAACTCCCGCGCCCACTTTCCGCCGACAAAATGACCCGCGCAATAAGCAACAGCAACGATAGGATGAACATAATAATTCCTAAAAAAATTGATTTGGGGCGGGATCAGATCGATGCCCACTTTCTCTGCATCCCAACCATAAGCACACATATACGCTATACCTAATAAAGATGCTCTAATGCAGTACGAAATTCAAACACACTAGCATGCTCCTAGTTCATAATAATGTGCAGAAGTACTGTAAAGGGCCCAAGACAATGCCAAGTGACATATCCCTCTCCTACCTCCACCCCTTCCGACAGGCGGAGACTGGCCAGCTCGTGAATGCATTCATTCATAATAGGGCGGCACGCATGCCTAACCCGCTCCACCATAAAGCCCGCAGGCATATCATGATAATAATATAAGGAAGTACTCGATTGACTCAGGGTACCCGATGAGGCTGGGCTACCCTATGACCCTAGCAAAGACTTCTAGGACTATCACAGATAACGGCCGTTCTGTTTACATACGCACAAAGAAAAGAGAATGCTCAACGATCGATGCAACCTAGCATGGTACTACATGGCATGCTGATTATGAATGCAACACCTAGTATATCATGCACCTATAGCAGGGAATCACTCTATTCAATCTGAGTAAGCTCCGAAGAGACTTACCTGGAAGTGCAGAACAGCAAAAGGCAACAACTAGGTTACAGAAAGCCAACATGTCACCGATAATCACCTAACACATATATAAGTGATATCAATAAGTCTACTCCTAATGTTACTTAAAGCATATAATATCACACACAAGTCATCAAATTTGTTCACCGAGTTAGGCAAGGTAAGTCACTTTCCCAAGATTTCCCAAAACTCTTTTAAAACCCCAAGTTAGGTCAAATCACCATTCCAAATGCTTTCTCAAATCATCCAGAAAATCTATTTATAAAGCATTACCCTTTCGTCAACTTATTTTATTATTATTTCAAAACAAATCCGACAAGGTTAGTATATTTCCAAAATCCTCTTTTTAGATTTATTAAATCGATTCTCCATTCATTAAAACAATTTTCAACCTTGAAAACCTTTTCCGATTATCTCTTAAAAATCCAAGTCTCATAATGTTATATTTACAAATCTCATTAATAATATTATATAATACTTTAAATACCATTTTCTTTTAACTAATGTCATAAATATTTCCAAATCTCTAGAAATTCCAACCATTTTAATTTAATAAATCATCCCCTTTTTTTAAATTACCAAACTCGCCCTAATTTTGTGAAAATTACCAACCGACCCTTTATTTTGAAAAACCCCAAAACCGAGCCTCTATTCTTCCTAAATCCCAAAATGAGTGTATTTACAAAAAAAATAGGCCCAATTCCTTATCAAATATGGAGCTTAGGAATAGGCCCATAAAATCAGGCCCAAAAGCAATTCATCCTCTCTTTAAATTCTGAACCGAAGGGTTGATTTTAAAAAAAATGGAAGAGGGCCCCCAGGGTGATGTGGCAGCTGAGGTGGCGAGGGGCCCATTCTTCTTTCTTCTTCCCCTTCTAATCGAAAGAAAGGAGCAGAGCTCCATTTTTGCCCAAAACCGAGAAAAGGAAGGAGAGGAAGAAGGGCCGCCGGCGATGGCGCGGGGCTCCGACCTCCCACCGGCATGACAGACACAGAATCGACAAGAAAGGAGAGAGAATAAAGGGATCCTCACCGAGGGTTTTCGATTCGCCGGGGAAGCGCTCGGGGAGGCTCGATTCGAGTGCGTCGGTGCGAGATCTTCAGCGAGACAGCCTGGGAAGGGTGTTGGGGGGTGTTAAAAGGGGACCTTTCGCAGATCGAAGTCGAAAGGAAGGAAGGACGGACCTTATCGATTTAGGAAACGGAACCAGCGGGGGCGACATCGACTGCGCTCGGGGGATCTCCGGGGAGCTGGTGGCGGCGCTGGGCTGCTCCTTGGCGGATCTGGGCTTTCCTGGGACGTCGAGGGAGGGTGGTGCACTCCCAGGATGCTGCTCGTCTTGATAGGAGAAGAAATGGGGCTGCGATGCAGCTCGGCGTCTCGTTCTCGAAAGCCAGAGGAACAGGACGGGGTGCGGCGTTGGTGTTGAGTCAGAACAGAGCGTGGTTGCTGGACTGAGTCCGACAGGTGTAGGGTGGTGGTGTGGTGCCGGCTGAACAGAGGAGGAGAAAGAGGTCTGTCTTTTGTGGGTTTGTATTTGGACGAAATGGGCGAGATTCAAGGCTTGTTTGGAAGCTAATACAAGGAGAGAGGAGGGGGGCTCTGAATCTGCAATTGGAAGGAGGTAAGGCTGGGCAGGAATCATCACGTGAAGACATTGTAAAGAGGACAAAGACTTGCTTGCTACTACCGAACAAAAAGGGGGAGAATGAGTTTGACCATTTGCCTAAAATGGTGGAGTAAAGTGTTGAGATAAAGAGAATAAGATTTGTACAATTGTATAACCTTTAGAGGTTGGAATTGGATAACATTTGGTGAAAGAGGACGGGAACTTTGTTTAACAGTTCAAAATTAGGTCGGAATTCGCGTTAAAGATTTAAGGTTCAATTTATTAAATTTAGAATGAGTCTTTCTTAAAATCTCCGATTTAATCCGCTTCAATAGTTTCGAGTTCGATTTATTAAATTCAGGACGAGTTTTTCTTAAAATATCCGAATTTTTATTTTATTTTATCTTATTATTTATGAAATTTATTATTTAAAAATCCGGGCCTTTACATCATCCACCTCTAAAAACAAGTCTCGTCCCCGAGACTAAAACCAAAATAAAGTAGGGGATGAAGTTTGAAATCGATGAGTCCAAGGACCATGTCTAGAATCTTGTAATCATCTCGGTTGCGTCTTCCGGGATTCTCACAACATCCTAGTCACGGTCGTGACATCTCCAATTGGCCTTGACAGGTATGCGATAAGCGCCCCTATCACATACTCGCTTCGACCTTTCGGAAGTACCACAACTCTAAAAGTTCTATAATATCATCACTAGGTCTTAGCAAACACCCTACAGGCGCCCCCATAAAATGCATGTATCCACTTCGTGAAATATCATAGAGCTGCCCGGGTTTGAAAATTCTCAAAAAGGGATTCCGCAATTAGAAAGATTGGCCTCAAAGTCGTTGAAATTCTCGGTAACGTTTATTCTTTAAAATTTCAAGTCATTCCTTTTCAAACCGCTCAAAATCTTCAAATAAGACGCTTAACCAAGCAACTTTACACCAAAACAAGTCAAATCCTTTCAAATCAAGATTTCGTCAAATATTCCAACCATCAGATCAATTTCTCACATACCAACAATCAAATTCAGAAGATGGGAGGTGGAGTCATCCACCTCTAAGGGCTAACCCCATATTCTCTTCCTAGTTTCCATAATCAAATCAATCTATCAGTTTCAATTCAAGCAAGCTTCACAAGCCATAGAAGTGCATAACCAATTAACCAACCAATCTCCCATCAGTACATCATATGACAAGCCTCAAACATATGCATGCCAACACAGTGCCACAAGGTCACATCAAAATCTCTACATCTTACTATGGGTCATGATATGCATCTCAACCACATAACAAAATCATAATAACGTCTCGACATCACACCAGAAGTCATAAAAGTGTCACCTCATCAGAGAGTCAACGAACCAAAACTCATTGTCAACATGTCAACACACAAAATCATGCCATTAAGATTCAGCAGAAGGGGAGGTCAAGCAGCACATCAATCATCAAATGTCAGCATACTCACCAGACATCATCTTAACTCATCACAACGCCATGTAGCGATCATTTAGTAATCAGACATCATTATCTCATATATATAAATCATATTTATTTTGAAAGTCATATTCGTGATGCAACATATCCATAAGCATGCTTGCCAAACATATAATACAACATCATGTTTACTACCACATAATATAACATCACACTTTCACATAATAACACATCATTATCTCGTATATCAGATCACAACACATCCTATCATGCTTCTAAAACAACATAACAGGATAGCAAAATATCGATATATCATGATAACACTAGTCACTTCAAATCTAGGTTCCAATATTGCATATCAACATGTACTCTCCTTCCATACCAGGTTTTATCATAGTCGTTATCTAACATCATGCCAATATATATCATCAACCCACGTAAGCAAGATAATAATCATAAGTCAAAATAAACGCAATTCCCTGCTCGCTCACCTCCAACTCCCAGGGCAAAACCAATCTTTGTCTAGACTCACCACATCATCTCAGACAACATCCTCTAAAAGAAGTCCCAATCCATTTTGATATCCCAATCTCACCCCTCATTCCACCAAGCACTCTCACTAGCCATCCACCTCTAAGAACCCAACTCCTATCTCTAACCTCATGCCCGAGTACCCTCTTATACTATGTCTTCAACATCCACAAGGTCATTTCTTACGCTTCTCACACTTCCCAAGGTTTCACACGCATCCTGCCCTGTTAATCGCACAGCTCCTCTAGAAATTCCTCGATCATCGCCTAGCCGACCTATCCATAACCATACCCTCACCCAAGATTCACCCCTAAGCTCATCGGAATCACCCAAGCATTGCCTCTCATAAATCCCAAACTCACTCGGTCTTACCTAAGCCAACATCGTTTCCTGCAACTCGACCTTGTATCACCATCGATCATCCTAACGACTCAAATCCCTTCACCATTTTCTGATCACTCCACAAAAGTATCTCACCCACAAGTTCAAAAAGAAGAATCATGGACATTATTACACATAAGGACTACGTCATATCAACTAGCATTTATAAACATAACATCATGGGTTCAACATGTCTCACTTTATCACCATGCTCAAAATCATTGCAAACATCATATATGGACATAATCAAATCAAGCTGACATGTTGCATTATAACCCTATCAGATACAATTCAGGCTTCTTAGCATGTGTAGTTCACATTTTTACAGACAAAGAATTTAAATCATGCTTAGCAACTTAGCATATCATCACATCAAGATATCATGACACATTAGAATTGTAAGGCATCCAATCATATCATCATAGATTACAGACAACCAGGCAACAATCATCACCAAGTCAGCACATCAGCACATAAATCTCATTGCTAGGTCAGTGCAATATTGTCATCAACAATTTCAAAGGGGTTAGCAATTCGAACGGAGAACACTCCCGCTTGCAAGTCATATCGTACACAGTAACCGTAATTCTCGATTCGTGCCTGTTTCGCCGACATCATAGATCCTGAGGCCCGTGGGTTATGGGCCCACGCTTCCGTCACACGGCTCTATTGCTATCCAACTTCATTTCATTCTCTTTCCCATGCGATCGCTCGTTCAGGTATCGCAAATGAGTCTAAGTTAGCAGAGATAGGGGGGTGACAAGAACGGGTAACCAAATGTTCCTTTCGGAACTAACATAGACCAAGGCTAAGAACGACAAGACTAAAGACAAGACTAGGGACTAGACTCTGACCCGAGAATAACAACAATGCCCTCATGGAAGTCTATTAGGTTATAATCGCGACAAGTAACACGAATTCATCATGGAGCATATCAATTTCACTAACCCACACTAACATGTACCTATCTCAAGGGAAAAGAACATGCGTATTCATTCCAAAAGACACAATCAAGTCCTACACGGATGCATGCGAGATAGACTAGTAGTATGTGATTCCATGGAAACAGATATGCTCAGCAACTTTAAACAGGATACGCGGGATTTATTGAGCATCACAATTATCACATGTGTAAACAATGCACGAGCTTGGTGTATGCATCATACGAGAACATATAAGAGCAACATAGTAACTACCTCATCTAACACAATGATCGAATAATAGGTCAAGCATGGCACGTAATCATATGACGAGATACATTTAGGAAGCATGGGTCCTACATGGTACTAGTGATACTTGATGTGATACAAGCATAGTCAAGAGTCATTAAGAGGAGTTCAGCATAATATTTACGAAACATGAGACATCGTCAAAAGTAACAAGAAATACACCATGGGCGATACATTATAATCATACTAAGAACGACCCATCATAAAGCACATTCACAATACAATAATCATCACATCATAGAACAAGTACAACACGTGATCATTTGGCGAATCATATTGGAAATCCTAAGCCCTACCAGACACTACTAACACTTATCAAATATTAACACAATCAAGGTAACTCGACTAAATCCATTCTAACATTCGTGCATCATGCGTATGCGAAATCATGATATAGCGTGGTGTGTGATCATGCGAGGTGTCCAGTCATACGTTCATGCAAGCAAGAGAGAATCTCATAGGGTAATAGGGAAATACCACCGAGCGATAACATATAAGCATGCAAGAATTTACCATCACGAAAAACAAGTCGATCATCGAATTCAGCACCAGTCTAATCAGGATGAGTAAAACACTTTAAGAGAACAACAAGAGGGAAGAAACACACTATCAGGGACCTAGCTCGAGAGGGAATCAACAGTAGTGTAGGCAAGGTATAATTCGCACAAGTCATGATCAAAGGTCCTATATGACACTAATGGCTCAACATAACACGCGATACATACATGCAACTAATCATGGCGACACATAAGAAATTAATTCAGTCACATTCCAACAATCTAGAAACATGAGGAAGGTTTTACGATGTATAACACGAGTTTAAGCAACAATAATTAACCCGATGTATGCGTAACAAACAAGCATGCTATTGATTCTTGTCACAAAAGGGATAATAGGCATTGACACGTCATCATCCAACATGCTAAGATGATCATCTATCAACATTCATACAAAGAGGAATTGATCACACTATCATGGACCTAATCCAGGGAAAGCAACATTCATATAGACCCATATCACGCCCTTTATGTTTCTAACCAATCAGTAGTACGATCATTACAACAGGTCAATTAGACACGCGAACCAAACATAATCATGACAGAAAGCGAGATACAACACGAGACCTAAACAATGTGACTAGCATGGATACGGAATGTTATACAATCACGAATTTACACGAAGGATCATCACAACAACATGTACTGGGAATTACGTATCATATAAGGCATGATGACATCAAGTTGTAGCACGTATCAAATAAGGAACTTGCTTCATCAGGGTATCAAAATTTAACGATCACACTACCATGAACCTAGTAGAGTAAAATCATGCAGATTCATTTCATGCAACTCACACATCCATTCAATCATACGATTAATAGGCCAAGTAAACATGCTTCAACAACATACAATCATGGTAGAACCCAAGACATAACACAAGACCTAAGCAAGGTACCCAATCATAGATGCAACAACATGAGTAGCTTTTTACCAATGATCATTCGTAGGGTACATGCCAAAGATTACAAAATTATACCATGCAATTCAGAGGGAGTCACAATTACAACCTGACAGGGGTCCCTAAGGGCAACCATTGACTTTTCCCAACCGACTCATCACCCCTCTTTCCCGTGGGACTCCGGTACGAATCTTGTGGTAGGAAAACACTGGTTAATCATCATAAAAATCAAGAAAGACAACCTCATAAACACCTTACTCTCGACTCAAAATGACATCAAGAACTACCTTCCAACACTCACTCAAACCACCTTTATTTCCATACTTGTTTCCGACACAACGTGTTTACCGACCCGATTCCCCGTGGAAGACACTGACATCTGGGAGGGAGACTCGATAGAACATGGTTGAAGAGGTTGTTTCACACAAGCTGGACTTGACCATATAGAAACAATGGTACTCCCGCTATCCCGTTTTCACATATCAATCACTACACATTTAATTGTTAGGCACACCAATCAGATATCTAGCATAGCAAACACTCAACACAGAATTTGTTAGTGACACTCATAATGACCTCCTTGGAGTCTTCCAGACCCATCTGTAAAGAACAAGCTAATATTTCGCCTACCCATTTCCAACTACATCCAATAGGGATGGTCTAACGTCTGTCACTACCCACTCGCGTCCCCATTTGGTCGGTCTTCCTCTTTTATTACAAGTCAAGTTCATTACTTAGTCCAATTTAGGTTAGACATCTTAAATTCATTTTGCCCCTTTAAAACACTTTCAAATCATTTGAAATTCATGGGCGGTTTTCCAAAACATACACTCGACCCTTTTGTACCCGAATTGCACAACCTCAGCTCTGATACCATCTTTGTAACGGCCCAGAATTATAATTTCCGGGTTACGTTTCAAGGGATGAAAACCCTTGTTCGGATCTTGCAATCCAGGTACGGGTCGAGGTTTCAAACTCATTTCAAAGGTCAGTAATAAAGAGGGATTTCAAACCCTAAAACCTCGAAGGGCCGTTGGGTACCCTTAACCTGTCCTAAGACTACGTCGTGGAAACCATTTCAAAACGGAAGTAAAGCGGAAGTAAAGTACAGATACAAGTGCCACGGCGGAGCCGGGTCAAAACGGAGTCAAAAGTATACTTCCAAACAATATAATCAGAGTCTGGTGAAGTCTATAACTCCCGCGCCCACTTTCCGCCGACAAAATGACCCGCGCAATAAGCAACAGCAACGATAGGATGAACATAATAATTCCTAAAAAAATTGATTTGGGGCGGGATCAGATCGATGCCCACTTTCTCTGCATCCCAACCATAAGCACACATATACGCTATACCTAATAAAGATGCTCTAATGCAGTACGAAATTCAAACACACTAGCATGCTCCTAGTTCATAATAATGTGCAGAAGTACTGTAAAGGGCCCAAGACAATGCCAAGTGACATATCCCTCTCCTACCTCCACCCCTTCCGACAGGCGGAGACTGGCCAGCTCGTGAATGCATTCATTCATAATAGGGCGGCACGCATGCCTAACCCGCTCCACCATAAAGCCCGCAGGCATATCATGATAATAATATAAGGAAGTACTCGATTGACTCAGGGTACCCGATGAGGCTGGGCTACCCTATGACCCTAGCAAAGACTTCTAGGACTATCACAGATAACGGCCGTTCTGTTTACATACGCACAAAGAAAAGAGAATGCTCAACGATCGATGCAACCTAGCATGGTACTACATGGCATGCTGATTATGAATGCAACACCTAGTATATCATGCACCTATAGCAGGGAATCACTCTATTCAATCTGAGTAAGCTCCGAAGAGACTTACCTGGAAGTGCAGAACAGCAAAAGGCAACAACTAGGTTACAGAAAGCCAACATGTCACCGATAATCACCTAACACATATATAAGTGATATCAATAAGTCTACTCCTAATGTTACTTAAAGCATATAATATCACACACAAGTCATCAAATTTGTTCACCGAGTTAGGCAAGGTAAGTCACTTTCCCAAGATTTCCCAAAACTCTTTTAAAACCCCAAGTTAGGTCAAATCACCATTCCAAATGCTTTCTCAAATCATCCAGAAAATCTATTTATAAAGCATTACCCTTTCGTCAACTTATTTTATTATTATTTCAAAACAAATCCGACAAGGTTAGTATATTTCCAAAATCCTCTTTTTAGATTTATTAAATCGATTCTCCATTCATTAAAACAATTTTCAACCTTGAAAACCTTTTCCGATTATCTCTTAAAAATCCAAGTCTCATAATGTTATATTTACAAATCTCATTAATAATATTATATAATACTTTAAATACCATTTTCTTTTAACTAATGTCATAAATATTTCCAAATCTCTAGAAATTCCAACCATTTTAATTTAATAAATCATCCCCTTTTTTTAAATTACCAAACTCGCCCTAATTTTGTGAAAATTACCAACCGACCCTTTATTTTGAAAAACCCCAAAACCGAGCCTCTATTCTTCCTAAATCCCAAAATGAGTGTATTTACAAAAAAAATAGGCCCAATTCCTTATCAAATATGGAGCTTAGGAATAGGCCCATAAAATCAGGCCCAAAAGCAATTCATCCTCTCTTTAAATTCTGAACCGAAGGGTTGATTTTAAAAAAAATGGAAGAGGGCCCCCAGGGTGATGTGGCAGCTGAGGTGGCGAGGGGCCCATTCTTCTTTCTTCTTCCCCTTCTAATCGAAAGAAAGGAGCAGAGCTCCATTTTTGCCCAAAACCGAGAAAAGGAAGGAGAGGAAGAAGGGCCGCCGGCGATGGCGCGGGGCTCCGACCTCCCACCGGCATGACAGACACAGAATCGACAAGAAAGGAGAGAGAATAAAGGGATCCTCACCGAGGGTTTTCGATTCGCCGGGGAAGCGCTCGGGGAGGCTCGATTCGAGTGCGTCGGTGCGAGATCTTCAGCGAGACAGCCTGGGAAGGGTGTTGGGGGGTGTTAAAAGGGGACCTTTCGCAGATCGAAGTCGAAAGGAAGGAAGGACGGACCTTATCGATTTAGGAAACGGAACCAGCGGGGGCGACATCGACTGCGCTCGGGGGATCTCCGGGGAGCTGGTGGCGGCGCTGGGCTGCTCCTTGGCGGATCTGGGCTTTCCTGGGACGTCGAGGGAGGGTGGTGCACTCCCAGGATGCTGCTCGTCTTGATAGGAGAAGAAATGGGGCTGCGATGCAGCTCGGCGTCTCGTTCTCGAAAGCCAGAGGAACAGGACGGGGTGCGGCGTTGGTGTTGAGTCAGAACAGAGCGTGGTTGCTGGACTGAGTCCGACAGGTGTAGGGTGGTGGTGTGGTGCCGGCTGAACAGAGGAGGAGAAAGAGGTCTGTCTTTTGTGGGTTTGTATTTGGACGAAATGGGCGAGATTCAAGGCTTGTTTGGAAGCTAATACAAGGAGAGAGGAGGGGGGCTCTGAATCTGCAATTGGAAGGAGGTAAGGCTGGGCAGGAATCATCACGTGAAGACATTGTAAAGAGGACAAAGACTTGCTTGCTACTACCGAACAAAAAGGGGGAGAATGAGTTTGACCATTTGCCTAAAATGGTGGAGTAAAGTGTTGAGATAAAGAGAATAAGATTTGTACAATTGTATAACCTTTAGAGGTTGGAATTGGATAACATTTGGTGAAAGAGGACGGGAACTTTGTTTAACAGTTCAAAATTAGGTCGGAATTCGCGTTAAAGATTTAAGGTTCAATTTATTAAATTTAGAATGAGTCTTTCTTAAAATCTCCGATTTAATCCGCTTCAATAGTTTCGAGTTCGATTTATTAAATTCAGGACGAGTTTTTCTTAAAATATCCGAATTTTTATTTTATTTTATCTTATTATTTATGAAATTTATTATTTAAAAATCCGGGCCTTTACATCGAGCTTACTCAGATTGAATAGAGTGATTCCCTGCTATAGGTGCATGATATACTAGGTGTTGCATTCATAATCAGCATGCCATGTAGTACCATGCTAGGTTGCATCGATCGTTGAGCATTCTCTTTTCTTTGTGCGTATGTAAACAGAACGGCCGTTATCTGTGATAGTCCTAGAAGTCTTTGCTAGGGTCATAGGGTAGCCCAGCCTCATCGGGTACCCTGAGTCAATCGAGTACTTCCTTATATTATTATCATGATATGCCTGCGGGCTTTATGGTGGAGCGGGTTAGGCATGCGTGCCGCCCTATTATGAATGAATGCATTCACGAGCTGGCCAGTCTCCGCCTGTCGGAAGGGGTGGAGGTAGGAGAGGGATATGTCACTTGGCATTGTCTTGGGCCCTTTACAGTACTTCTGCACATTATTATGAACTAGGAGCATGCTAGTGTGTTTGAATTTCGTACTGCATTAGAGCATCTTTATTAGGTATAGCGTATATGTGTGCTTATGGTTGGGATGCAGAGAAAGTGGGCATCGATCTGATCCCGCCCCAAATCAATTTTTTTAGGAATTATTATGTTCATCCTATCGTTGCTGTTGCTTATTGCGCGGGTCATTTTGTCGGCGGAAAGTGGGCGCGGGAGTTATAGACTTCACCAGACTCTGATTATATTGTTTGGAAGTATACTTTTGACTCCGTTTTGACCCGGCTCCGCCGTGGCACTTGTATCTGTACTTTACTTCCGCTTTACTTCCGTTTTGAAATGGTTTCCACGACGTAGTCTTAGGACAGGTTAAGGGTACCCAACGGCCCTTCGAGGTTTTAGGGTTTGAAATCCCTCTTTATTACTGACCTTTGAAATGAGTTTGAAACCTCGACCCGTACCTGGATTGCAAGATCCGAACAAGGGTTTTCATCCCTTGAAACGTAACCCGGAAATTATAATTCTGGGCCGTTACATATAAGTGACTAATAAATGTTGAATTATACATTATATTAACCAGTAAATTCTTATTATAATACTATAAGAGTATGTTTTGATGAGAAATCATATAAGTGACTAATAAATGATGAATAATACATTATATTAACTAGTAAATTCTACTATAAGAGTATGCTTTGAGGAGAACTCTTATAAGTGACTAATAAATGTTGAATAATACATTATATTAACTAGTAAATTCTTATTATAATACTATAAGAGTATGTTTTGATGAAAAATCATATAAGTGACTAATAAATTTTGAATTATACATTATATTAACTAGTAAATTCTTATTATAATACTCTAAGAGTATGTTTTGAGAAGAACTCATATAAGTGACTAATAAATGTTGAATAATACATTATATTAACTAGTAAATTCTACTATAAGAGTATGTTTTGAGGAGAACTCTTATAAGTGACTAATAAATGTTGAATAATACATTATATTAACTAGTAAATTCTTATTATAATACTATAAGAGTATGTTTTGATGAGAAATCATATAAGTGACTAATAAATGTTGAATAATACATTATATTAACTAGTAAATTCTTATTATAATACTGTAAGAATATGTTTTGATTAGAAATCATATAAGTGACTAATAAATGGTTAATAATACATTATACTAACTAGTAAATTCTTATTATTATACTCTAAGAGTATGTTTTGAGAAGAACTCATATAAGTGACTAATAAATGTTGAATAATACATTATATTAACTAGTAAATTCTACTATAAGAGTATGTTTTGAGGAGAACTCTTATAAGTGACTAATAAATGTTGAATAATACATTATATTAACTAGTAAATTCTTATTATAATACTATAAGAGTATGTTTTGATGAGAAATCATATAAGTGACTAATAAATGTTGAATAATACATTATATTAACTAGTAAATTCTTATTATAATACTGTAAGAATATGTTTTGATTAGAAATCATATAAGTGACTAATAAATGGTTAATAATACATTATACTAACTAGTAAATTCTTATTATAATACTATAAGAGTATGTTTTGAGAAGAACTCATATAAGTGACTAATAAATGTTGAATAATACATTATATGAACTATTAAATTCTACTATAAGAGTATGTTTTGAGGAGAACTCTTATAAGTGACTAATAAATGTTGAATAATACATTATATTAACTAGTAAATTCTTATTATAATACTATAAGAGTATGTTTTGATGAGAAATCATATAAGTGACTAATAAATGTTGAATAATACATTATATTAACTAGTAAATTCTTATTATAATACTGTAAGAATATGTTTTGATTAGAAATCATATAAGTGACTAATAAATGGTTAATAATACATTATACTAACTAGTAAATTCTTATTATAATACTATAAGAGTATGTTTTGAGAAGAACTCATATAAGTGACTAATAAATGTTGAATAATACATTATATGAACTATTAAATTCTACTATAAGAGTATGTTTTGAGGAGAACTCTTATAAGTGACTTTTAAATAATGAATACTACATTATATTTACTAGTAAATTCTTATTATAATACTGTAAGAGTATGTTTTGATTAGAAATCATATAAGTGACTAATAAATGATGAATAATATATTATATTAACTAGTAAATTTTACTATAAGAGTATGTTTTGTGGAGAACTCTTATAAGTGACTAATAAATGTTGAATTATACATTATATTAACCAGTAAATTCTTATTATAATACTATAAGAGTATGTTTTGATGAGAAATCATATAAGTGACTAATAAATGATGAATAATACATTATATTAACTAGTAAATTCTACTATAAGAGTATGTTTTGAGGAGAACTCTTATAAGTGACTAATAAATGTTGAATAATACATTATACTAACTAGTAAATTCTTATTATAATACTATAAGAGTATGTTTTGATGAGAAATCATATAAGTGACTAATAAATGTTTAATAAAGCATTATATTAACTAGTAAATTCTTATTATTATACTCTAAGAGTATGTTTTGAGAAGAACTCATATAAGTGACTAATAAATGTTGAATAATACATTATATTAACTAGTAAATTCTACTATAAGAGTATGTTTTGAGGAGAACTCTTATAAGTGACTTTTAAATGTTGAATACTACATTATCTTAACTAGTAAATTCTTATTATAATACTATAATAGTATGTTTTCATGAGAAATCATATAAGTGACTAATAAATGTTGAATAAAGCATTATATTAATTACTAAAGTCTACTATAAGAGTATGTTTTGAGGAGAACTCATATATGTGACTAATAAATGTTGAATAATACATTATACTAACTAGTAAATTCTTATTATAATACTATAAGAGTATGTTTTGAGAAGAACTCATATAAGTGACTAATAAATGTTGAATAATATATTATATTAACTAGTGAATTCTACTATAAGAGTATGTTTTGTGGAGAACTCTTATAAGTGACTAATAAATGTTGAATAATACATTATATTAACCAGTAAATTCTTATTATAATACTATAAGAGTATGTTTTGATGAACAATCATATAAGTGACTAATAAATGTTGAATTATACATTATATTAACTAGTAAATTCTTATTATAATACTCTAAGAGTATGTTTTGAGAAGAACTCATATAAGTGACTAATAAATGTTGAATAATACATTATATTAACTAGTAAATTCTACTATAAGAGTATGTTTTGAGGAGAACTCTTATAAGTGACTAATAAATGTTGAATAATACATTATATTAACTAGTAAATTCTTATTATAATACTATAAGAGTATGTTTTGATGAGAAATCATATAAGTGACTAATAAATGTTGAATAATACATTATATTAACTAGTAAATTCTTATTATAATACTGTAAGAATATGTTTTGATTAGAAATCAAATAAGTGACTAATAAATGGTTAATAATACATTATACTAACTAGTAAATTCT
Source organism: Persicaria tinctoria (assembly GCA_037127255.1). NCBI lineage: Eukaryota > Viridiplantae > Streptophyta > Magnoliopsida > Caryophyllales > Polygonaceae > Persicaria > Persicaria tinctoria. Next base: position 35,897,124 of record JBANSL010000013.1, on the reverse strand, counting down.
TATTATTATACTCTAAGAGTATGTTTTGAGAAGAACTCATATAAGTGACTAATAAATGTTGAATAATACATTATATTAACTAGTAAATTCTACTATAAGAGTATGTTTTGAGGAGAACTCTTATAAGTGACTAATAAATGTTGAATAATACATTATATTAACTAGTAAATTCTTATTATAATACTATAAGAGTATGTCTTGATGAGAAATCATATAAGTGACTAATAAATGTTGAATTATACATTATATTAACTAGTACATTCTTATTATAATACTATAAGAGTATGTTTTGATGAGAAATCATAAAAGTCACTAATAAATATTGAATAAAGCATTATATTAATTACTAAAGTGTACTATAAGAGTATGTTTTGAGGAGAACTCATATATGTGACTAATAAGTGTTGAATAATACATTATACTAACTAGTAAATTCTTATTATAATACTATAAGAGTATGTTTTGAGAAGAACTCATATAAGTGACTAATAAATGTTGAATAATATATTATATTAACTAGTGAATTCTACTATAAGAGTATGTTTTGTGGAGAACTCTTATAAGTGACTAATAAATGTTGAATAATACATTATATTAACCAGTAAATTCTTATTATAATACTATAAGAGTATGTTTTGATGAGAAATCATATAAGTGACTAATAAATGATGAATAATACATTATATTAACTAGTAAATTCTTATTATAATACTGTAAGAATATGTTTTTATTAGAAATCGTATAAGTTACTAATAAATGGTTAATAATACATTATACTAACTAGTAAATTCTTATTATTATACTCTAAGAGTATGTTTTGAGAAGAACTCATATAAGTGACTAATAAATGTTGAATAATACATTATATTAACTAGTAAATTCTACTATAAGAATATGTTTTGAGGAGAACTCTCATAAGTGACTAATAAATGTTGAATAATACATTATATTAAATAGTAAATTCTTATTATAATACTATAAGCGTATGTTTTGATGAGAAATCATATAAGTGACTGATAAATGTTGAATAATACATTATATTAACTAGTAAATTCTTATTATAATACTGTAAGAATATGTTTTGATGAGAAATCATATAAGTGACTAATAAATGGTTAATAATACATTATATTAACTAGTAAATTCTACTATAAGAGTATGTTTTGAGGAGAACTCTTATAAGTTACTAATAAATGTTGAATAATACATTATATTAACCAGTAAATTCTTATTATAATACTATCTTAGTATGTTTTGATGAGGAATCATATAAGTGACTGATAAATGTTGAATAATACATTATATTAACTAGTAAATTCTTATTATAATACTATAAGAGTAGGTTTTGATGAGAAATCATATAAGTGACTAATAAATGTTGAATAAAGCATTATATTAACTAGTAAATTCTACTATAAGAGTATGTTTTGAGGAGAACTCTTATAAGTGACTAATAAATGTTGAATAATACATTATATTAACTAGTAAATTCTTATTATAATACTATAAGAGTATGTTTTGATGAGAAATCATATAAGTGACTAATAAATGTTGAATAATACATTATATTAACTAGTAAATTCTTATTATAATATTGTAAGAATATGTTTTGATGAGAAATCATATAAGTGACTAATAAATGGTTAATAATACATTATACTAACTAGTAAATTCTTATTATTATACTCTAAGAGTAAGTTTTGAGAAGAACTCATATAAGTGAGTAATAAATGTTGAATAATACATTATATTAACTAGTAAATTCTACTATAAGAGTATGTTTTGAGGAGAACTCTTATATGTGACTTTTAAATGTTGAATACTACATTATATTAACTAGTAAATTCTTATTATAATACTATAATAGTATGTTTTGATGAGAAATCATATAAGTTACTAATAAATGTTGAATAATACATTATATTAACTAGTAAATTCTTATTATAATACTATAAGAGTATGTTTTGATGAGAAATCATATAAGTAACTAATAAATGTTGAATAAAGCATTATATTAACTAGTAAATTCTACTATAAGAGTATGTTTTGAGGAGAACTCTTATAAGTGACTAATAAATGTTGAATAATACATTATATTAACTAGTAAATTCTTATTATAATACTATAATAGTATGTTTTGATGAGAAATCATATAAGTGACTGATAAATGTTGAATAATTCATTATATTAACTAGTAAATTCTTATTATACTACTATAAGAGTATGTTTTGATGAGAAATCATATAAGTGACTAATAAATGTTTAATAAAGCATTATATTAACTAGTAAATTCTTATTATTATACTCTAAGAGTATGTTTTGAGAAGAACTCATATAAGTGACTAATAAATGTTGAATAATACATTATATTAACTAGTAAATTCTACTATAAGAGTATGTTTTGAGGAGAACTCTTATAAGTGACTTTTAAATGTTGAATACTACATTATCTTAACTAGTAAATTCTTATTATAATACTATAATAGTATGTTTTCATGAGAAATCATATAAGTGACTAATAAATGTTGAATAATACATTATATTAACTAGTAAATTCTTATTATAATACTATATGTGTATGTTTTGATGAGAAATCATATAAGTGACTAATAAATGTTGAATAAAGCATTATATTAACTAGTAAATTCTACTATAAGAGTATGTTTTGAGGAGAACTCTTATAAGTGACTAATAAATGTTGAATAATACATTATATTAACTAGTAAATTCTTATTATAATACTATAAGAGTATGTTTTGATGAGAAATCATATAAGTGACTAATAAATGTTGAATAAAGCATTATATTAACTAGTAAATTCTACTATAAGAGTATGTTTTGAGGAGAACTCTTATAAGTGACTAATAAATGTTGAATAATACATTATATTAACTAGTAAATTCTTATTATAATACTATAAGAGTATGTTTTGATGAGAAATCATATAAGTGACTAATAAATGTTGAATAATACATTATATTAACTAGTAAATTCTTATTATAATACTGTAAGAATATGTTTTGATGAGAAATCATATAAGTGACTAATAAATGGTTAATAATACATTATACTAACTAGTAAATTCTTATTATAATACTATAAGAGTATGTTTTGAGAAGAACTCATATAAGTGACTAATAAATGTTGAATAATACATTATATGAACTATTAAATTCTACTATAAGAGTATGTTTTGAGGAGAACTCTTATATGTGACTTTCAAATGTTGAATAATACATTATATTAACTAGTAAATTCTTATTATAATACTATAATAGTATGTTTTGATGAGAAATCATATAAGTTACTAATAAATGTTGAATAATACATTATATTAACTAGTAAATTCTTATTATAATACTATAATAGTATGTTTTGATGAGAAATCATATAAGTGACTGATAAATGTTGAATAATTCATTATATTAACTAGTAAATTCTTATTATACTACTATAAGAGTATGTTTTGATGAGAAATCATATAAGTGACTAATAAATGTTTAATAAAGCATTATATTAACTAGTAAATTCTTATTATTATACTCTAAGAGTATGTTTTGAGAAGAACTCATATAAGTGACTAATAAATGTTGAATAATACATTATATTAACTAGTAAATTCTACTATAAGAGTATGTTTTGAGGAGAACTCTTATAAGTGACTTTTAAATGTTGAATACTACATTATCTTAACTAGTAAATTCTTATTATAATACTATAATAGTATGTTTTCATGAGAAATCATATAAGTGACTAATAAATGTTGAATAATACATTATATTAACTAGTAAATTCTTATTATAATACTATATGTGTATGTTTTGATGAGAAATCATATAAGTGACTAATAAATGTTGAATAAAGCATTATATTAACTAGTAAATTCTACTATAAGAGTATGTTTTGAGGAGAACTCTTATAAGTGACTAATAAATGTTGAATAATACATTATATTAACTAGTAAATTCTTATTATAATACTATAAGAGTATGTTTTGATGAGAAATCATATAAGTGACTAATAAATGTTGAATAAAGCATTATATTAACTAGTAAATTCTACTATAAGAGTATGTTTTGAGGAGAACTCTTATAAGTGACTAATAAATGTTGAATAATACATTATATTAACTAGTAAATTCTTATTATAATACTATAAGAGTATGTTTTGATGAGAAATCATATAAGTGACTAATAAATGTTGAATAATACATTATATTAACTAGTAAATTCTTATTATAATACTGTAAGAATATGTTTTGATGAGAAATCATATAAGTGACTAATAAATGGTTAATAATACATTATACTAACTAGTAAATTCTTATTATAATACTATAAGAGTATGTTTTGAGAAGAACTCATATAAGTGACTAATAAATGTTGAATAATACATTGTATGAACTATTAAATTCTACTATAAGAGTATGTTTTGAGGAGAACTCTTATAAGTGACTTTTAAATGTTGAATACTACATTATATTTACTAGTAAATTCTTATTATAATACTGTAAGAGTATGTTTTGATTAGAAATCATATAAGTGACAAATAAATGATGAATAATATATTATATTAACTAGTAAATTTTACTATAAGAGTATGTTTTGTGGAGAACTCTTATAAGTGACTAATAAATGTTGAATAATACATTATATTAACCAGTAAATTATTATTATAATACTATAAGAGTATGTTTTGATGAGAAATAAGATAAGTGACTAATAAATGATGAATAATACATTATATTAACTAGTAAGTTCTACTATAAGAGTATGTTTTGAGGAGAACTCTTATAAGTGACTAATAAATGTTGAATAATACACTATATTAACTAGTAAATTCTTATTATAATACTATAAGAGTATGTTTTGATGAAAAATTATATAAGTGACTAATAAATGTTGAATTATACATTATATTAACTAGTAAATTCTTATTATAATACTCTAAGAGTATGTTTTGAGAAGAACTCATATAAGTGACTAATAAATGTTGAATAATACATTATATTAACTAGTAAATTCTACTATAAGAGTATGTTTTGAGGAGAACTCTTATAAGTGACTAATAAATGTTGAATAATACATTATATTAACCAGTAAATTCTTATTATAATACTATAATAGTATGTTTTGATGAGGAATCATATAAGTGACTGATAAATGTTGAATAATACATTATATTAACTAGTAAATTCTTATTATAATACTATAAGAGTATGTTTTGATGAGAAATCATATAAGTGACTAATAAATGTTGAATAAAGCATTATATTAACTAGTAAATTCTACTATAAGAGTATGTTTTGAGGAGAACTCTTATAAGTGACTAATAAATGTTGAATAATACATTATATTAACTAGTAAATTCTTATTATAATACTATAAGAGTATGTTTTGATGAGAAATCATATAAGTGACTAATAAATGTTGAATAATACATTATATTAACTAGTAAATTCTTATTATAATACTATAAGAATATGTTTTGATGAGAAATCATATAAGTGACTAATAAATGGTTAATAATACATTATACTAACTAGTAAATTCTTATTATTATACTCTAAGAGTAAGTTTTGAGAAGAACTCATATAAGTGACTAATAAATGTTGAATAATACATTATATTAACTAGTAAATTCTACTATAAGAGTATGTTTTGAGGAGAACTCTTATATGTGACTTTCAAATGTTGAATACTACATTATATTAACTAGTAAATTCTTATTATAATACTATAATAGTATCTTTTGATGAGAAATCATATAAGTTACTAATAAATGTTGAATAATACATTATATTAACTAGTAAATTCTTATTATAATACTATAATAGTATGTTTTGATGAGAAATCATATAAGTGACTGATAAATGTTGAATAATTCATTATATTAACTAGTAAATTCTTATTATACTACTATAAGAGTATGTTTTGATGAGAAATCATATAAGTGACTAATAAATGTTTAATAAAGCATTATATTAACTAGTAAATTCTACTATAAGAGTATGTTTTGAGGAGAACTCTTATAAGTGACTAATAAATGTTGAATAATACATTATATTAACTAATAAATTCTTATTATAATACTATAAGAGTATGTTTTGATGAGAAATCATATAAGTGACTAATAAAGGTTGAATAATACATTATATTAACTAGTAAATTCTTATTATAATACTGTAAGAATATGTTTTGATGAGAAATCATATAAGTGACTAATAAATGGTTAATAATACATTATACTAACTAGTAAATTCTTATTATTATAATCTAAGAGTATGTTTTGAGAAGAACTCATATAAGTGACTAATAAATGTTGAATAATACATTATATTAACTAGTAAATTCTACTATAAGAGTATGTTTTGAGGAGAACTCTTATAAGTGACTTTTAAATGTTGAATACTACATTATCTTAACTAGTAAATTCTTATTATAATACTATAATAGTATGTTTTGATGAGAAATCATATAAGTGACTAATAAATGTTGAATAATACATTATATAAACTAGTAAATTCTTATTATAATACTATAAGAGTATGTTTTGATGAGAAATCATATAAGTGACTAATAAATGTTGAATAAAGCATTATATTAACTAGTAAATTCTACTATAAGAGTATGTTTTGAGGAGAACTCTTATAAGTGACTAATAAATGTTGAATAATACATTATATTAACTAGTAAATTCTTATTATAATACTATAAGAGTATGTTTTGATGAGAAATCATATAAGTGACTAATAAATGTTGAATAAAGCATTATATTAACTAGTAAATTCTACTATAAGAGTATGTTTTGAGGAGAACTCTTATAAGTGACTAATAAATGTTGAATAATACATTATATTAACTAGTAAATTCTTATTATAATACTATAAGAGTATGTTTTGATGAGAAATCATATAAGTGACTAATAAATGTTGAATAATACATTATATTAACTAGTAAATTCTTATTATAATACTGTAAGAATATGTTTTGATGAGAAATCATATAAGTGACTAATAAATGGTTAATAATACATTATACTAACTAGTAAATTCTTATTATAATACTATAAGAGTATGTTTTGAGAAGAACTCATATAAGTGACTAATAAATGTTGAATAATACATTGTATGAACTATTAAATTCTACTATAAGAGTATGTTTTGAGGAGAACTCTTATAAGTGACTTTTAAATGTTGAATACTACATTATATTTACTAGTAAATTCTTATTATAATACTGTAAGAGTATGTTTTGATTAGAAATCATATAAGTGACAAATAAATGATGAATAATATATTATATTAACTAGTAAATTTTACTATAAGAGTATGTTTTGTGGAGAACTCTTATAAGTGACTAATAAATGTTGAATAATACATTATATTAACCAGTAAATTATTATTATAATACTATAAGAGTATGTTTTGATGAGAAATAAGATAAGTGACTAATAAATGATGAATAATACATTATATTAACTAGTAAGTTCTACTATAAGAGTATGTTTTGAGGAGAACTCTTATAAGTGACTAATAAATGTTGAATAATACACTATATTAACTAGTAAATTCTTATTATAATACTATAAGAGTATGTTTTGATGAAAAATTATATAAGTGACTAATAAATGTTGAATTATACATTATATTAACTAGTAAATTCTTATTATAATACTCTAAGAGTATGTTTTGAGAAGAACTCATATAAGTGACTAATAAATGTTGAATAATACATTATATTAACTAGTAAATTCTACTATAAGAGTATGTTTTGAGGAGAACTCTTATAAGTGACTAATAAATGTTGAATAATACATTATATTAACCAGTAAATTCTTATTATAATACTATAATAGTATGTTTTGATGAGGAATCATATAAGTGACTGATAAATGTTGAATAATACATTATATTAACTAGTAAATTCTTATTATAATACTATAAGAGTATGTTTTGATGAGAAATCATATAAGTGACTAATAAATGTTGAATAAAGCATTATATTAACTAGTAAATTCTACTATAAGAGTATGTTTTGAGGAGAACTCTTATAAGTGACTAATAAATGTTGAATAATACATTATATTAACTAGTAAATTCTTATTATAATACTATAAGAGTATGTTTTGATGAGAAATCATATAAGTGACTAATAAATGTTGAATAATACATTATATTAACTAGTAAATTCTTATTATAATACTATAAGAATATGTTTTGATGAGAAATCATATAAGTGACTAATAAATGGTTAATAATACATTATACTAACTAGTAAATTCTTATTATTATACTCTAAGAGTAAGTTTTGAGAAGAACTCATATAAGTGACTAATAAATGTTGAATAATACATTATATTAACTAGTAAATTCTACTATAAGAGTATGTTTTGAGTAGAACTCTTATATGTGACTTTCAAATGTTGAATACTACATTATATTAACTAGTAAATTCTTATTATAATACTATAATAGTATCTTTTGATGAGAAATCATATAAGTTACTAATAAATGTTGAATAATACATTATATTAACTAGTAAATTCTTATTATAATACTATAATAGTATGTTTTGATGAGAAATCATATAAGTGACTGATAAATGTTGAATAATTCATTATATTAACTAGTAAATTCTTATTATACTACTATAAGAGTATGTTTTGATGAGAAATCATATAAGTGACTAATAAATGTTTAATAAAGCATTATATTAACTAGTAAATTCTACTATAAGAGTATGTTTTGAGGAGAACTCTTATAAGTGACTAATAAATGTTGAATAATACATTATATTAACTAATAAATTCTTATTATAATACTATAAGAGTATGTTTTGATGAGAAATCATATAAGTGACTAATAAAGGTTGAATAATACATTATATTAACTAGTAAATTCTTATTATAATACTGTAAGAATATGTTTTGATGAGAAATCATATAAGTGACTAATAAATGGTTAATAATACATTATACTAACTAGTAAATTCTTATTATTATAATCTAAGAGTATGTTTTGAGAAGAACTCATATAAGTGACTAATAAATGTTGAATAATACATTATATTAACTAGTAAATTCTACTATAAGAGTATGTTTTGAGGAGAACTCTTATAAGTGACTTTTAAATGTTGAATACTACATTATCTTAACTAGTAAATTCTTATTATAATACTATAATAGTATGTTTTGATGAGAAATCATATAAGTGACTAATAAATGTTGAATAATACATTATATAAACTAGTAAATTCTTATTATAATACTATAAGAGTATGTTTTGATGAGAAATCATATAAGTGACTAATAAATGTTGAATAAAGCATTATATTAACTAGTAAATTCTACTATAAGAGTATGTTTTGAGGAGAACTCTTATAAGTGACTAATAAATGTTGAATAATACATTATATTAACTAGTAAATTCTTATTATAATACTATAAGAGTATGTTTTGATGAGAAATCATATAAGTGACTAATAAATGTTGAATAAAGCATTATATTAACTAGTAAATTCTACTATAAGAGTATGTTTTGAGGAGAACTCTTATAAGTGACTAATAAATGTTGAATAATACATTATATTAACTAGTAAATTCTTATTATAATACTATAAGAGTATGTTTTGATGAGAAATCATATAAGTGACTAATAAATGTTGAATAATACATTATATTAACTAGTAAATTCTTATTATAATACTGTAAGAATATGTTTTGATGAGAAATCATATAAGTGACTAATAAATGGTTAATAATACATTATACTAACTAGTAAATTCTTATTATAATACTATAAGAGTATGTTTTGAGAAGAACTCATATAAGTGACTAATAAATGTTGAATAATACATTGTATGAACTATTAAATTCTACTATAAGAGTATGTTTTGAGGAGAACTCTTATAAGTGACTTTTAAATGTTGAATACTACATTATATTTACTAGTAAATTCTTATTATAATACTGTAAGAGTATGTTTTGATTAGAAATCATATAAGTGACAAATAAATGATGAATAATATATTATATTAACTAGTAAATTTTACTATAAGAGTATGTTTTGTGGAGAACTCTTATAAGTGACTAATAAATGTTGAATAATACATTATATTAACCAGTAAATTATTATTATAATACTATAAGAGTATGTTTTGATGAGAAATAAGATAAGTGACTAATAAATGATGAATAATACATTATATTAACTAGTAAGTTCTACTATAAGAGTATGTTTTGAGGAGAACTCTTATAAGTGACTAATAAATGTTGAATAATACACTATATTAACTAGTAAATTCTTATTATAATACTATAAGAGTATGTTTTGATGAAAAATTATATAAGTGACTAATAAATGTTGAATTATACATTATATTAACTAGTAAATTCTTATTATAATACTCTAAGAGTATGTTTTGAGAAGAACTCATATAAGTGACTAATAAATGTTGAATAATACATTATATTAACTAGTAAATTCTACTATAAGAGTATGTTTTGAGGAGAACTCTTATAAGTGACTAATAAATGTTGAATAATACATTATATTAACCAGTAAATTCTTATTATAATACTATAATAGTATGTTTTGATGAGGAATCATATAAGTGACTGATAAATGTTGAATAATACATTATATTAACTAGTAAATTCTTATTATAATACTATAAGAGTATGTTTTGATGAGAAATCATATAAGTGACTAATAAATGTTGAATAAAGCATTATATTAACTAGTAAATTCTACTATAAGAGTATGTTTTGAGGAGAACTCTTATAAGTGACTAATAAATGTTGAATAATACATTATATTAACTAGTAAATTCTTATTATAATACTATAAGAGTATGTTTTGATGAGAAATCATATAAGTGACTAATAAATGTTGAATAATACATTATATTAACTAGTAAATTCTTATTATAATACTATAAGAATATGTTTTGATGAGAAATCATATAAGTGACTAATAAATGGTTAATAATACATTATACTAACTAGTAAATTCTTATTATTATACTCTAAGAGTAAGTTTTGAGAAGAACTCATATAAGTGACTAATAAATGTTGAATAATACATTATATTAACTAGTAAATTCTACTATAAGAGTATGTTTTGAGGAGAACTCTTATATGTGACTTTCAAATGTTGAATACTACATTATATTAACTAGTAAATTCTTATTATAATACTATAATAGTATCTTTTGATGAGAAATCATATAAGTTACTAATAAATGTTGAATAATACATTATATTAACTAGTAAATTCTTATTATAATACTATAATAGTATGTTTTGATGAGAAATCATATAAGTGACTGATAAATGTTGAATAATTCATTATATTAACTAGTAAATTCTTATTATACTACTATAAGAGTATGTTTTGATGAGAAATCATATAAGTGACTAATAAATGTTTAATAAAGCATTATATTAACTAGTAAATTCTACTATAAGAGTATGTTTTGAGGAGAACTCTTATAAGTGACTAATAAATGTTGAATAATACATTATATTAACTAATAAATTCTTATTATAATACTATAAGAGTATGTTTTGATGAGAAATCATATAAGTGACTAATAAAGGTTGAATAATACATTATATTAACTAGTAAATTCTTATTATAATACTGTAAGAATATGTTTTGATGAGAAATCATATAAGTGACTAATAAATGGTTAATAATACATTATACTAACTAGTAAATTCTTATTATTATAATCTAAGAGTATGTTTTGAGAAGAACTCATATAAGTGACTAATAAATGTTGAATAATACATTATATTAACTAGTAAATTCTACTATAAGAGTATGTTTTGAGGAGAACTCTTATAAGTGACTTTTAAATGTTGAATACTACATTATCTTAACTAGTAAATTCTTATTATAATACTATAATAGTATGTTTTGATGAGAAATCATATAAGTGACTAATAAATGTTGAATAATACATTATATAAACTAGTAAATTCTTATTATAATACTATAAGAGTATGTTTTGATGAGAAATCATATAAGTGACTAATAAATGTTGAATAAAGCATTATATTAACTAGTAAATTCTACTATAAGAGTATGTTTTGAGGAGAACTCTTATAAGTGACTAATAAATGTTGAATAATACATTATATTAACTAGTAAATTCTTATTATAATACTATAAGAGTATGTTTTGATGAGAAATCATATAAGTGACTAATAAATGTTGAATAATACATTATATTAACTAGTAAATTCTTATTATAATACTGTAAGAATATGTTTTGATGAGAAATCATATAAGTGACTAATAAATGGTTAATAATACATTATACTAACTAGTAAATTCTTATTATAATACTATAAGAGTATGTTTTGAGAAGAACTCATATAAGTGACTAATAAATGTTGAATAATACATTATATGAACTATTAAATTCTACTATAAGAGTATGTTTTGAGGAGAACTCTTATAAGTGACTTTTAAATGTTGAATACTACATTATATTTACTAGTAAATTCTTATTATAATACTGTAAGAGTATGTTTTGATTAGAAATCATATAAGTGACTAATAAATGATGAATAATATATTATATTAACTAGTAAATTTTACTATAAGAGTATGTTTTGTGGAGAACTCTTATAAGTGACTAATAAATGTTGAATTATACATTATATTAACCAGTAAATTCTTATTATAATACTATAAGAGTATGTTTTGATGAGAAATCATATAAGTGACTAATAAATGATGAATAATACATTATATTAACTAGTAAATTCTACTATAAGAGTATGCTTTGAGGAGAACTCTTATAAGTGACTAATAAATGTTGAATAATACATTATATTAACTAGTAAATTCTTATTATAATACTATAAGAGTATGTTTTGATGAAAAATCATATAAGTGACTAATAAATGTTGAATTATCCATTATATTAACTAGTAAATTCTTATTATAATACTCTAAGAGTATGTTTTGAGAAGAACTCATATAAGTGACTAATAAATGTTGAATAATACATTATATTAACTAGTAAATTCTACTATAAGAGTATGTTTTGAGGAGAACTCTTATAAGTGACTAATAAATGTTGAATAATACATTATATTAACTAGTAAATTCTTATTATAATACTATAAGAGTATGTTTTGATGAGAAATCATATAAGTGACTAATAAATGTTGAATAATACATTATATTAACTAGTAAATTCTTATTATAATACTGTAAGAATATGTTTTGATTAGAAATCATATAAGTGACTAATAAATGGTTAATAATACATTATACTAACTAGTAAATTCTTATTATTATACTCTAAGAGTATGTTTTGAGAAGAACTCATATAAGTGACTAATAAATGTTGAATAATACATTATATTAACTAGTAAATTCTACTATAAGAGTATGTTTTGAGGAGAACTCTTATAAGTGACTAATAAATGTTGAATAATACATTATATTAACTAGTAAATTCTACTATAAGAGTATGTTTTGAGGAGAACTCTTATATGTGACTTTCAAATGTTGAATACTACATTATATTAACTAGTAAATTCTTATTATAATACTATAATAGTATCTTTTGATGAGAAATCATATAAGTTACTAATAAATGTTGAATAATACATTATATTAACTAGTAAATTCTTATTATAATACTATAATAGTATGTTTTGATGAGAAATCATATAAGTGACTGATAAATGTTGAATAATTCATTATATTAACTAGTAAATTCTTATTATACTACTATAAGAGTATGTTTTGATGAGAAATCATATAAGTGACTAATAAATGTTTAATAAAGCATTATATTAACTAGTAAATTCTACTATAAGAGTATGTTTTGAGGAGAACTCTTATAAGTGACTAATAAATGTTGAATAATACATTATATTAACTAATAAATTCTTATTATAATACTATAAGAGTATGTTTTGATGAGAAATCATATAAGTGACTAATAAAGGTTGAATAATACATTATATTAACTAGTAAATTCTTATTATAATACTGTAAGAATATGTTTTGATGAGAAATCATATAAGTGACTAATAAATGGTTAATAATACATTATACTAACTAGTAAATTCTTATTATTATAATCTAAGAGTATGTTTTGAGAAGAACTCATATAAGTGACTAATAAATGTTGAATAATACATTATATTAACTAGTAAATTCTACTATAAGAGTATGTTTTGAGGAGAACTCTTATAAGTGACTTTTAAATGTTGAATACTACATTATCTTAACTAGTAAATTCTTATTATAATACTATAATAGTATGTTTTGATGAGAAATCATATAAGTGACTAATAAATGTTGAATAATACATTATATAAACTAGTAAATTCTTATTATAATACTATAAGAGTATGTTTTGATGAGAAATCATATAAGTGACTAATAAATGTTGAATAAAGCATTATATTAACTAGTAAATTCTACTATAAGAGTATGTTTTGAGGAGAACTCTTATAAGTGACTAATAAATGTTGAATAATACATTATATTAACTAGTAAATTCTTATTATAATACTATAAGAGTATGTTTTGATGAGAAATCATATAAGTGACTAATAAATGTTGAATAATACATTATATTAACTAGTAAATTCTTATTATAATACTGTAAGAATATGTTTTGATGAGAAATCATATAAGTGACTAATAAATGGTTAATAATACATTATACTAACTAGTAAATTCTTATTATAATACTATAAGAGTATGTTTTGAGAAGAACTCATATAAGTGACTAATAAATGTTGAATAATACATTATATGAACTATTAAATTCTACTATAAGAGTATGTTTTGAGGAGAACTCTTATAAGTGACTTTTAAATGTTGAATACTACATTATATTTACTAGTAAATTCTTATTATAATACTGTAAGAGTATGTTTTGATTAGAAATCATATAAGTGACTAATAAATGATGAATAATATATTATATTAACTAGTAAATTTTACTATAAGAGTATGTTTTGTGGAGAACTCTTATAAGTGACTAATAAATGTTGAATTATACATTATATTAACCAGTAAATTCTTATTATAATACTATAAGAGTATGTTTTGATGAGAAATCATATAAGTGACTAATAAATGATGAATAATACATTATATTAACTAGTAAATTCTACTATAAGAGTATGCTTTGAGGAGAACTCTTATAAGTGACTAATAAATGTTGAATAATACATTATATTAACTAGTAAATTCTTATTATAATACTATAAGAGTATGTTTTGATGAAAAATCATATAAGTGACTAATAAATGTTGAATTATCCATTATATTAACTAGTAAATTCTTATTATAATACTCTAAGAGTATGTTTTGAGAAGAACTCATATAAGTGACTAATAAATGTTGAATAATACATTATATTAACTAGTAAATTCTACTATAAGAGTATGTTTTGAGGAGAACTCTTATAAGTGACTAATAAATGTTGAATAATACATTATATTAACTAGTAAATTCTTATTATAATACTATAAGAGTATGTTTTGATGAGAAATCATATAAGTGACTAATAAATGTTGAATAATACATTATATTAACTAGTAAATTCTTATTATAATACTGTAAGAATATGTTTTGATTAGAAATCATATAAGTGACTAATAAATGGTTAATAATACATTATACTAACTAGTAAATTCTTATTATTATACTCTAAGAGTATGTTTTGAGAAGAACTCATATAAGTGACTAATAAATGTTGAATAATACATTATATTAACTAGTAAATTCTACTATAAGAGTATGTTTTGAGGAGAACTCTTATAAGTGACTAATAAATGTTGAATAATACATTATATTAACTAGTAAATTCTTATTATAATACTATAAGAGTATGTTTTGATGAGAAATCATATAAGTGACTAATAAATGTTGAATAATACATTATATTAACTAGTAAATTCTTATTATAATACTGTAAGAATATGTTTTGATTAGAAATCATATAAGTGACTAATAAATGGTTAATAATACATTATACTAACTAGTAAATTCTTATTATAATACTATAAGAGTATGTTTTGAGAAGAACTCATATAAGTGACTAATAAATGTTGAATAATACATTATATGAACTATTAAATTCTACTATAAGAGTATATTTTGAGGAGAACTCTTATAAGTGACTTTTAAATAATGAATACTACATTATATTTACTAGTAAATTCTTATTATAATACTGTAAGAGTATGTTTTGATTAGAAATCATATAAGTGACTAATAAATGATGAATAATATATTATATTAACTAGTAAATTTTACTATAAGAGTATGTTTTGTGGAGAACTCTTATAAGTGACTAATAAATGTTGAATTATACATTATATTAACCAGTAAATTCTTATTATAATACTATAAGAGTATGTTTTGATGAGAAATCATATAAGTGACTAATAAATGATGAATAATACATTATATTAACTAGTAAATTCTACTATAAGAGTATGCTTTAAGGAGAACTCTTATAAGTGACTAATAACTGTTGAATAATACATTATATTAACTAGTAAATTCTTATTATAATACTATAAGAGTATGTTTTGATGAAAAATCATATAAGTGACTAATAAATGTTGAATTATACATTATATTAACTAGTAAATTCTTATTATAATACTCTAAGAGTATGTTTTGAGAAGAACTCATATAAGTGACTAATAAATGTTGAATAACACATTATATTAACTAGTAAATTCTACTATAAGAGTATGTTTTGAGGAGAACTCTTATAAGTGACTAATAAATGTTGAATAATACATTATATTAACTAGTAAATTCTTATTATAATACTATAAGAGTATGTTTTGATGAGAAATCATATAAGTGACTAATAAATGATGAATAATACATTATATTAACTAGTAAATTCTTATTATAATACTGTAAGAATATGTTTTGATTAGAAATCATATAAGTTACTAATAAAAGGTTAATATTACATTATACTAACTAGTAAATTCTTATTATTATACTCTAAGAGTATGTTTTGAGAAGAACTCATATAAGTGACTAATAAATGTTGAATAATACATTATATTAACTAGTAAATTCTTATTATAATACTATAATAGTATGTTTTGATGAGAAATTATATAAGTGTCTAATAAATGTTGAATAATACATTATATAAACTAGTAAATTCTTATTATAATACTATAAGAGTATGTTTTGATGAGAAATCATATAAGTGACTAATAAATGTTGAATAATACATTATATGAAGTATTAAATTCTACTATAAGAGTATGTTTTGAGGAGAACTCTTATAAGTGACTTTTAAATGTTGAATACTACATTATATTTACTAGTAAATTCTTATTATAATACTGTAAAAGTATGTTCTGATTAGAAATCATATAAGTGACTAATAAATGATGAATAATATATTATATTAACTAGTAAATTTTACTATAAGAGTATGTTTTGTGGAGAACTCTTATAAGTGACTAATAAATGTTGAATTATACATTATATTAACCAGTAAATTCTTATTATAATACTATAAGAGTATGTTTTGATGAGAAATCATATAAGTGACTAATAAATGATGAATAATACATTATATTAACTAGTAAATTCTACTATAAGAGTATGCTTTGAGGAGAACTCTTATAAGTGACTAATAAATGTTGAATAATACATTATATTAACTAGTAAATTCTTATTATAATACTATAAGAGTATGTTTTGATGAAAAATCATATAAGTGACTAATAAATGTTGAATTATACATTATATTAACTAGTAAATTCTTATTATAATACTCTAAGAGTATGTTTTGAGAAGAACTCATATAAGTGACTAATAAATGTTGAATAATACATTATATTAACTAGTAAATTCTACTATAAGAGTATGTTTTGAGGAGAACTCTCATAAGTGACTAATAAATGTTGAATAATACATTATATTAAATAGTAAATTCTTATTATAATACTATAAGCGTATGTTTTGATGAGAAATCATATAAGTGACTGATAAATGTTGAATAATACATTATATTAACTAGTAAATTCTTATTATAATACTGTAAGAATATGTTTTGATGAGAAATCATATAAGTGACTAATAAATGGTTAATAATACATTATACTAACTAGTAAATTCTTATTATAATACTATAAGAGTATGTTTTGAGAAGAACTCATATAAGTGACTAATAAATGATGAATAATACATTATATTAACCAGTAAATTCTTATTATAATACTATAAGAGTATGTTTTGATGAGAAATCATATAAGTGACTAATAAATGATGAATAATACATTATATTAACTAGTAAATTCTACTATAAGAGTATGTTTTGAGGAGAACTCTTATAAGTGACTAATAAATGTTGAATAATACATTATACTAACTAGTAAATTCTTATTATAATACTATAAGAGTATGTTTTGAGAAGAACTCATATAAGTGGCTAATAAATGTTGAATAATACATTATATTAACTAGTAAATTCTTATTATAATACTGTAAGAATATGTTTTGATGAGAAATCATATAAGTGACTAATAAATGGTTAATAATACATTATACTAACTAGTAAATTCTTATTATTATACTCTAAGAGTATGTTTTGAGAAGAACTCATATAAGTGACTAATAAATGTTGAATAATACATTATATTAACTAGTAAATTCTTATTATAATACTATAATAGTATGTTTTGATGAGAAATCATATAAGTGACTAATAAATGTTGAATAATACATTATATAAACTAGTAAATTCTTATTATAATACTATAAGAGTATGTTTTGATGAGAAATCATATAAGTGACTAATAAATGTTGAATAAAGCATTATATTAACTAGTAAATTCTACTATAAGAGTATGTTTTGAGGAAAACTCTTATAAGTGACTAATAAATGTTGAATAATACATTATACTAACTAGTAAATTCTTATTATAATACTATAAGAGTATGTTTTGATGAGAAATCATATAAGTGACTAATAAATGTTGAATAATACATTATATTAACTAGTAAATTCTTATTATAATACTGTAAGAATATGTTTTGATGAGAAATCATATAAGTGACTAATAAATGGTTAATAATACATTATACTAACTAGTAAATTCTTATTATAATACTGTAAGAATATGTTTTGATGAGAAATCATATAAGTGACTAATAAATGGTTAATAATACATTATACTAACTAGTAAATTCTTATTATACTACTATAAGAGTATGTTTTGATGAGAAATCATATAAGTGACTAATAAATGTTTAATAAAGCATTATATTAACTAGTAAATTCTACTATAAGAGTATGTTTTGAGGAGAACTCTTATAAGTGACTAATAAATGTTGAATAATACATTATATTAACTAATAAATTCTTATTATAATACTATAAGAGTATGTTTTGATGAGAAATCATATAAGTGACTAATAAAGGTTGAATAATACATTATATTAACTAGTAAATTCTTATTATAATACTATAAGAGTATGTTTTGATGAGAAATCATATAAGTGACTAATAAATGTTGAATAATACATTATATTAACTAGTAAATTCTTATTATAATACTGTAAGAATATGTTTTGATGAGAAATCATATAAGTGACTAATAAATGGTTAATAATACATTATACTAACTAGTAAATTCTTATTATAATACTGTAAGAATATGTTTTGATGAGAAATCATATAAGTGGCTAATAAATGGTTAATAATACATTATACTAACTAGTAAATTCTTATTATACTACTATAAGAGTATGTTTTGATGAGAAATCATATAAGTGACTAATAAATGTTTAATAAAGCATTATATTAACTAGTAAATTCTACTATAAGAGTATGTTTTGAGGAGAACTCTTATAAGTGACTAATAAATGTTGAATAATACATTATATTAACTAATAAATTCTTATTATAATACTATAAGAGTATGTTTTGATGAGAAATCATATAAGTGACTAATAAAGGTTGAATAATACATTATATTAACTAGTAAATTCTTATTATAATACTGTAAGAATATGTTTTGATGAGAAATCATATAAGTGACTAATAAATGGTTAATAATACATTATACTAACTAGTAAATTCTTATTATTATAATCTAAGAGTATGTTTTGAGAAGAACTCATATAAGTGACTAATAAATGTTGAATAATACATTATATTAACTAGTAAATTCTACTATAAGAGTATGTTTTGAGGAGAACTCTTATAAGTGACTTTTAAATGTTGAATACTACATTATCTTAACTAGTAAATTCTTATTATAATACTATAATAGTATGTTTTGATGAGAAATCATATAAGTGACTAATAAATGTTGAATAATACATTATATAAACTAGTAAATTCTTATTATAATACTATAAGAGTATGTTTTGATGAGAAATCATATAAGTGACTAATAAATGTTGAATAAAGCATTATATTAACTAGTAAATTCTACTATAAGAGTATGTTTTGAGGAGAACTCTTATAAGTGACTAATAAATGTTGAATAATACATTATATTAACTAGTAAATTCTTATTATAATACTATAAGAGTATGTTTTGATGAGAAATCATATAAGTGACTAATAAATGTTGAATAATACATTATATTAACTAGTAAATTCTTATTATAATACTGTAAGAATATGTTTTGATGAGAAATCATATAAGTGACTAATAAATGGTTAATAATACATTATACTAACTAGTAAATTCTTATTATAATACTATAAGAGTATGTTTTGAGAAGAACTCATATAAGTGACTAATAAATGTTGAATAATACATTATATGAACTATTAAATTCTACTATAAGAGTATGTTTTGAGGAGAACTCTTATAAGTGACTTTTAAATGTTGAATACTACATTATATTTACTAGTAAATTCTTATTATAATACTGTAAGAGTATGTTTTGATTAGAAATCATATAAGTGACTAATAAATGATGAATAATATATTATATTAACTAGTAAATTTTACTATAAGAGTATGTTTTGTGGAGAACTCTTATAAGTGACTAATAAATGTTGAATTATACATTATATTAACCAGTAAATTCTTATTATAATACTATAAGAGTATGTTTTGATGAGAAATCATATAAGTGACTAATAAATGATGAATAATACATTATATTAACTAGTAAATTCTTATTATAATACTGTAAGAATATGTTTTGATGAGAAATCATATAAGTGACTAATAAATGGTTAATAATACATTATACTAACTAGTAAATTCTTATTATAATACTGTAAGAATATGTTTTGATGAGAAATCATATAAGTGACTAATAAATGGTTAATAATACATTATACTAACTAGTAAATTCTTATTATACTACTATAAGAGTATGTTTTGATGAGAAATCATATAAGTGACTAATAAATGTTTAATAAAGCATTATATTAACTAGTAAATTCTACTATAAGAGTATGTTTTGAGGAGAACTCTTATAAGTGACTAATAAATGTTGAATAATACATTATATTAACTAATAAATTCTTATTATAATACTATAAGAGTATGTTTTGATGAGAAATCATATAAGTGACTAATAAAGGTTGAATAATACATTATATTAACTAGTAAATTCTTATTATAATACTGTAAGAATATGTTTTGATGAGAAATCATATAAGTGACTAATAAATGGTTAATAATACATTATACTAACTAGTAAATTCTTATTATTATAATCTAAGAGTATGTTTTGAGAAGAACTCATATAAGTGACTAATAAATGTTGAATAATACATTATATTAACTAGTAAATTCTACTATAAGAGTATGTTTTGAGGAGAACTCTTATAAGTGACTTTTAAATGTTGAATACTACATTATCTTAACTAGTAAATTCTTATTATAATACTATAATAGTATGTTTTGATGAGAAATCATATAAGTGACTAATAAATGTTGAATAATACATTATATAAACTAGTAAATTCTTATTATAATACTATAAGAGTATGTTTTGATGAGAAATCATATAAGTGACTAATAAATGTTGAATAAAGCATTATATTAACTAGTAAATTCTACTATAAGAGTATGTTTTGAGGAGAACTCTTATAAGTGACTAATAAATGTTGAATAATACATTATATTAACTAGTAAATTCTTATTATAATACTATAAGAGTATGTTTTGATGAGAAATCATATAAGTGACTAATAAATGTTGAATAATACATTATATTAACTAGTAAATTCTTATTATAATACTGTAAGAATATGTTTTGATGAGAAATCATATAAGTGACTAATAAATGGTTAATAATACATTATACTAACTAGTAAATTCTTATTATAATACTATAAGAGTATGTTTTGAGAAGAACTCATATAAGTGACTAATAAATGTTGAATAATACATTATATGAACTATTAAATTCTACTATAAGAGTATGTTTTGAGGAGAACTCTTATAAGTGACTTTTAAATGTTGAATACTACATTATATTTACTAGTAAATTCTTATTATAATACTGTAAGAGTATGTTTTGATTAGAAATCATATAAGTGACTAATAAATGATGAATAATATATTATATTAACTAGTAAATTTTACTATAAGAGTATGTTTTGTGGAGAACTCTTATAAGTGACTAATAAATGTTGAATTATACATTATATTAACCAGTAAATTCTTATTATAATACTATAAGAGTATGTTTTGATGAGAAATCATATAAGTGACTAATAAATGATGAATAATACATTATATTAACTAGTAAATTCTACTATAAGAGTATGCTTTGAGGAGAACTCTTATAAGTGACTAATAAATGTTGAATAATACATTATATTAACTAGTAAATTCTTATTATAATACTATAAGAGTATGTTTTGATGAAAAATCATATAAGTGACTAATAAATGTTGAATTATCCATTATATTAACTAGTAAATTCTTATTATAATACTCTAAGAGTATGTTTTGAGAAGAACTCATATAAGTGACTAATAAATGTTGAATAATACATTATATTAACTAGTAAATTCTACTATAAGAGTATGTTTTGAGGAGAACTCTTATAAGTGACTAATAAATGTTGAATAATACATTATATTAACTAGTAAATTCTTATTATAATACTATAAGAGTATGTTTTGATGAGAAATCATATAAGTGACTAATAAATGTTGAATAATACATTATATTAACTAGTAAATTCTTATTATAATACTGTAAGAATATGTTTTGATTAGAAATCATATAAGTGACTAATAAATGGTTAATAATACATTATACTAACTAGTAAATTCTTATTATTATACTCTAAGAGTATGTTTTGAGAAGAACTCATATAAGTGACTAATAAATGTTGAATAATACATTATATAAACTAGTAAATTCTTATTATAATACTATAAGAGTATGTTTTGATGAGAAATCATATAAGTGACTAATAAATGTTGAATAATACATTATATGAACTATTAAATTCTACTATAAGAGTATGTTTTGAGGAGAACTCTTATAAGTGACTTTTAAATGTTGAATACTACATTATATTTACTAGTAAATTCTTATTATAATACTGTAAGAGTATGTTCTGATTAGAAATCATATAAGTGACTAATAAATGATGAATAATATATTATATTAACTAGTAAATTTTACTATAAGAGTATGTTTTGTGGAGAACTCTTATAAGTGACTAATAAATGTTGAATTATACATTATATTAACCAGTAAATTCTTATTATAATACTATAAGAGTATGTTTTGATGAGAAATCATATAAGTGACTAATAAATGATGAATAATACATTATATTAACTAGTAAATTCTACTATAAGAGTATGCTTTGAGGAGAACTCTTATAAGTGACTAATAAATGTTGAATAATACATTATATTAACTAGTAAATTCTTATTATAATACTATAAGAGTATGTTTTGATGAAAAATCATATAAGTGACTAATAAATGTTGAATTATACATTATATTAACTAGTAAATTCTTATTATAATACTCTAAGAGTATGTTTTGAGAAGAACTCATATAAGTGACTAATAAATGTTGAATAATACATTATATTAACTAGTAAATTCTACTATAGGAGTATGTTTTGAGGAGAACTCTCATAAGTGACTAATAAATGTTGAATAATACATTATATTAAATAGTAAATTCTTATTATAATACTATAAGCGTATGTTTTGATGAGAAATCATATAAGTGACTGATAAATGTTGAATAATACATTATATTAACTAGTAAATTCTTAGTATAATACTGTAAGAATATGTTTTGATGAGAAATCATATAAGTGACTAATAAATGGTTAATAATACATTATACTAACTAGTAAATTCTTATTATAATACTATAAGAGTATGTTTTGAGAAGAACTCATATAAGTGACTAATAAATGATGAATAATACATTATATTAACCAGTAAATTCTTATTATAATACTATAAGAGTATGTTTTGATGAGAAATCATATAAGTGACTAATAAATGATGAATAATACATTATATTAACTAGTAAATTCTACTATAAGAGTATGTTTTGAGGAGAACTCTTATAAGTGACTAATAAATGTTGAATAATACATTATACTAACTAGTAAATTCTTATTATAATACTATAAGAGTATGTTTTGAGAAGAACTCATATAAGTGGCTAATAAATGTTGAATAATACATTATATTAACTAGTAAATTCTTATTATAATACTGTAAGAATATGTTTTGATGAGAAATCATATAAGTGACTAATAAATGGTTAATAATACATTATACTAACTAGTAAATTCTTATTATTATACTCTAAGAGTATGTTTTGAGAAGAACTCATATAAGTGACTAATAAATGTTGAATAATACATTATATTAACTAGTAAATTCTTATTATAATACTATAATAGTATGTTTTGATGAGAAATCATATAAGTGACTAATAAATGTTGAATAATACATTATATAAACTAGTAAATTCTTATTATAATACTATAAGAGTATGTTTTGATGAGAAATCATATAAGTGACTAATAAATGTTGAATAAAGCATTATATTAACTAGTAAATTCTACTATAAGAGTATGTTTTGAGGAGAACTCTTATAAGTGACTAATAAATGTTGAATAATACATTATATTAACTAGTAAATTCTTATTATAATACTATAAGAGTATGTTTTGATGAGAAATCATATAAGTGACTAATAAATGTTGAATAATACATTATATTAACTAGTAAATTCTTATTATAATACTGTAAGAATATGTTTTGATGAGAAATCATATAAGTGACTAATAAATGGTTAATAATACATTATACTAACTAGTAAATTCTTATTATAATACTGTAAGAATATGTTTTGATGAGAAATCATATAAGTGACTAATAAATGGTTAATAATACATTATACTAACTAGTAAATTCTTATTATACTACTATAAGAGTATGTTTTGATGAGAAATCATATAAGTGACTAATAAATGTTTAATAAAGCATTATATTAACTAGTAAATTCTACTATAAGAGTATGTTTTGAGGAGAACTCTTATAAGTGACTAATAAATGTTGAATAATACATTATATTAACTAATAAATTCTTATTATAATACTATAAGAGTATGTTTTGATGAGAAATCATATAAGTGACTAATAAAGGTTGAATAATACATTATATTAACTAGTAAATTCTTATTATAATACTGTAAGAATATGTTTTGATGAGAAATCATATAAGTGACTAATAAATGGTTAATAATACATTATACTAACTAGTAAATTCTTATTATTATAATCTAAGAGTATGTTTTGAGAAGAACTCATATAAGTGACTAATAAATGTTGAATAATACATTATATTAACTAGTAAATTCTACTATAAGAGTATGTTTTGAGGAGAACTCTTATAAGTGACTTTTAAATGTTGAATACTACATTATCTTAACTAGTAAATTCTTATTATAATACTATAATAGTATGTTTTGATGAGAAATCATATAAGTGACTAATAAATGTTGAATAATACATTATATAAACTAGTAAATTCTTATTATAATACTATAAGAGTATGTTTTGATGAGAAATCATATAAGTGACTAATAAATGTTGAATAAAGCATTATATTAACTAGTAAATTCTACTATAAGAGTATGTTTTGAGGAGAACTCTTATAAGTGACTAATAAATGTTGAATAATACATTATATTAACTAGTAAATTCTTATTATAATACTATAAGAGTATGTTTTGATGAGAAATCATATAAGTGACTAATAAATGTTGAATAATACATTATATTAACTAGTAAATTCTTATTATAATACTGTAAGAATATGTTTTGATGAGAAATCATATAAGTGACTAATAAATGGTTAATAATACATTATACTAACTAGTAAATTCTTATTATAATACTATAAGAGTATGTTTTGAGAAGAACTCATATAAGTGACTAATAAATGTTGAATAATACATTATATGAACTATTAAATTCTACTATAAGAGTATGTTTTGAGGAGAACTCTTATAAGTGACTTTTAAATGTTGAATACTACATTATATTTACTAGTAAATTCTTATTATAATACTGTAAGAGTATGTTTTGATTAGAAATCATATAAGTGACTAATAAATGATGAATAATATATTATATTAACTAGTAAATTTTACTATAAGAGTATGTTATGTGGAGAACTCTTATAAGTGACTAATAAATGTTGAATTATACATTATATTAACCAGTAAATTCTTATTATAATACTATAAGAGTATGTTTTGATGAGAAATCATATAAGTGACTAATAAATGATGAATAATACATTATATTAACTAGTAAATTCTACTATAAGAGTATGCTTTGAGGAGAACTCTTATAAGTGACTAATAAATGTTGAATAATACATTATATTAACTAGTAAATTCTTATTATAATACTATAAGAGTATGTTTTGATGAGAAATCATATAAGTGACTAATAAATGTTGAATAATACATTATATTAACTAGTAAATTCTTATTATAATACTGTAAGAATATGTTTTGATTAGAAATCATATAAGTGACTAATAAATGGTTAATAATACATTATACTAACTAGTAAATTCTTATTATTATACTCTAAGAGTATGTTTTGAGAAGAACTCATATAAGTGACTAATAAATGTTGAATAATACATTATATTAACTAGTAAATTCTACTATAAGAGTATGTTTTGAGGAGAACTCTTATAAGTGACTAATAAATGTTGAATAATACATTATATTAACTAGTAAATTCTTATTATAATACTATAAGAGTATGTTTTGATGAGAAATCATATAAGTGACTAATAAATTTTGAATAATACATTATATTAACTAGTAAATTCTTATTATAATACTGTAAGAATATGTTTTGATTAGAAATCATATAAGTGACTAATAAATGGTTAATAATACATTATACTAACTAGTAAATTCTTATTATAATACTATAAGAGTATGTTTTGAGAAGAACTCATATAAGTGACTAATAAATGTTGAATAATACATTATATGAACTATTAAATTCTACTATAAGAGTATGTTTTGAGGAGAACTCTTATAAGTGACTTTTAAATAATGAATACTACATTATATTTACTAGTAAATTCTTATTATAATACTGTAAGAGTATGTTTTGATTAGAAATCATATAAGTGACTAATAAATGATGAATAATATATTATATTAACTAGTAAATTTTACTATAAGAGTATGTTTTGTGGAGAACTCTTATAAGTGACTAATAAATGTTGAATTATACATTATATTAACCAGTAAATTCTTATTATAATACTATAAGAGTATGTTTTGATGAGAAATCATATAAGTGACTAATAAATGATGAATAATACATTATATTAACTAGTAAATTCTACTATAAGAGTATGCTTTAAGGAGAACTCTTATAAGTGACTAATAAATGTTGAATAATACATTATATTAACTAGTAAATTCTTATTATAATACTATAAGAGTATGTTTTGATGAAAAATCATATAAGTGACTAATAAATGTTGAATTATACATTATATTAACTAGTAAATTCTTATTATAATACTCTAAGAGTATGTTTTGAGAAGAACTCATATAAGTGACTAATAAATGTTGAATAACACATTATATTAACTAGTAAATTCTACTATAAGAGTATGTTTTGAGGAGAACTCTTATAAGTCACTAATAAATGTTGAATAATACATTATATTAACTAGTAAATTCTTATTATAATACTATAAGAGTATGTTTTGATGAGAAATCATATAAGTGACTAATAAATGATGAATAATACATTATATTAACTAGTAAATTCTTATTATAATACTGTAAGAATATGTTTTGATTAGAAATCATATAAGTTACTAATAAATGGTTAATATTACATTATACTAACTAGTAAATTCTTATTATTATACTCTAAGAGTATGTTTTGAGAAGAACTCATATAAGTGACTAATAAATGTTGAATAATACATTATATTAACTAGTAAATTCTTATTATAATACTATAATAGTATGTTTTGATGAGAAATTATATAAGTGTCTAATAAATGTTGAATAATACATTATATAAACTAGTAAATTCTTATTATAATACTATAAGAGTATGTTTTGATGAGAAATCATATAAGTGACTAATAAATGTTGAATAATACATTATATGAACTATTAAATTCTATTATAAGAGTATGTTTTGAGGAGAACTCTTATAAGTGACTTTTAAATGTTGAATACTACATTATATTTACTAGTAAATTCTTATTATAATACTGTAAGAGAATGTTCTGATTAGAAATCATATAAGTGACTAATAAATGATGAATAATATATTATATTAACTAGTAAATTTTACTATAAGAGTATGTTTTGTGGAGAACTCTTATAAGTGACTAATAAATGTTGAATTATACATTATATTAACTAGTAAATTCTTATTATAATACTCTAAGAGTATGTTTTGAGAAGAACTCATATAAGTGACTAATAAATGTTGAATAATACATTATATTAACTAGTAAATTCTACTATAAGAGTATGTTTTGAGGAGAACTCTCATAAGTGACTAATAAATGTTGAATAATACATTATATTAAATAGTAAATTCTTATTATAATACTATAAGCGTATGTTTTGATGAGAAATCATATAAGTGACTGATAAATGTTGAATAATACATTATATTAACTAGTAAATTCTTATTATAATACTGTAAGAATATGTTTTGATGAGAAATCATATAAGTGACTAATAAATGGTTAATAATACATTATACTAACTAGTAAATTCTTATTATAATACTATAAGAGTATGTTTTGAGAAGAACTCATATAAGTGACTAATAAATGATGAATAATACATTATATTAACTAGTAAATTCTACTATAAGAGTATGTTTTGTGGAGAACTCTTATAAGTGACTAATAAATGTTGAATAATACATTATATTAACCAGTAAATTCTTATTATAATACTATAAGAGTATGTTTTGATGAGAAATCATATAAGTGACTAATAAATGATGAATAATACATTATATTAACTAGTAAATTCTACTATAAGAGTATGTTTTGAGGAGAACTCTTATAAGTGACTAATAAATGTTGAATAATACATTATACTAACTAGTAAATTCTTATTATAATACTATAAGAGTATGTTTTGAGAAGAACTCATATAAGTGGCTAATAAATGTTGAATAATACATTATATTAACTAGTAAATTCTTATTATAATACTGTAAGAATATGTTTTGATGAGAAATCATATAAGTGACTAATAAATGGTTAATAATACATTATACTAACTAGTAAATTCTTATTATTATACTCTAAGAGTATGTTTTGAGAAGAACTCATATAAGTGACTAATAAATGTTGAATAATACATTATATTAACTAGTAAATTCTTATTATAATACTATAATAGTATGTTTTGATGAGAAATCATATAAGTGACTAATAAATGTTGAATAATACATTATATAAACTAGTAAATTCTTATTATAATACTATAAGAGTATGTTTTGATGAGAAATCATATAAGTGACTAATAAATGTTGAATAAAGCATTATATTAACTAGTAAATTCTACTATAAGAGTATGTTTTGAGGAGAACTCTTATAAGTGACTAATAAATGTTGAATAATACATTATATTAACTAGTAAATTCTTATTATAATACTATAAGAGTATGTTTTGATGAGAAATCATATAAGTGACTAATAAATGTTGAATAATACATTATATTAACTAGTAAATTCTTATTATAATACTATAAGAATATGTTTTGATGAGAAATCATATAAGTGACTAATAAATGGTTAATAATACATTATACTAACTAGTAAATTCTTATTATAATACTATAAGAGTATGTTTTGAGAAGAACTCATATAAGTGACTAATAAATGTTGAATAATACATTATATGAACTATTAAATTCTACTATAAGAGTATGTTTTGAGGAGAACTCTTATAAGTGACTTTTAAATGTTGAATACTACATTATATTTACTAGTAAATTCTTATTATAATACTGTAAGAGTATGTTTTGATTAGAAATCATATAAGTGACTAATAAATGATGAATAATATATTATATTAACTAGTAAATTTTACTATAAGAGTATGTTTTGTGGAGAACTCTTATAAGTGACTAATAAATGTTGAATTATACATTATATTAACCAGTAAATTCTTATTATAATACTATAAGAGTATGTTTTGATGAGAAATCATATAAGTGACTAATAAATGATGAATAATACATTATATTAACTAGTAAATTCTACTATAAGAGTATGCTTTGAGGAGAACTCTTATAAGTGACTAATAAATGTTGAATAATACATTATATTAACTAGTAAATTGTTATTATAATACTATAAGAGTATGTTTTGATGAAAAATCATATAAGTGACTAATAAATGTTGAATTATACATTATATTAACTAGTAAATTCTTATTATAATACTCTAAGAGTATGTTTTGAGAAGAACTCATATAAGTGACTAATAAATGTTGAATAATACATTATATTAACTAGTAAATTCTACTATAAGATTATGTTTTGAGGAGAACTCTTATAAGTGACTAATAAATGTTGAATAATACATTATATTAACTAGTAAATTCTTATTATAATACTATAAGAGTATGTTTTGATGAGAAATCATAAAAGGGACTAATAAATGTTGAATAATACATTATATTAACTAGTAAATTCTTATTATAATACTGTAAGAATATGTTTTGATTAGAAATCATATAAGTGACTAATAAATGGTTAATAATACATTATACTAACTAGTAAATTCTTATTATTATACTCTAAGAGTATGTTTTGAGAAGAACTCATATAAGTGACTAATAAATGTTGAATAATACATTATATTAACTAGTAAATTCTACTATAAGAGTATGTTTTGAGGAGAACTCTTATAAGTGACTAATAAATGTTGAATAATACATTATATTAACTAGTAAATTCTTATTATAATACTATAAGAGTATGTCTTGATGAGAAATCATATAAGTGACTAATAAATGTTGAATTATACATTATATTAACTAGTAAATTCTTATTATAATACTATAAGAGTATGTTTTGATGAGAAATCATAAAAGTCACTAATAAATGTTGAATAAAGCATTATATTAATTACTAAAGTCTACTATAAGAGTATGTTTTGAGGAGAACTCATATATGTGACTAATAAATGTTGAATAATACATTATACTAACTAGTAAATTCTTATTATAATACTATAAGAGTATGTTTTGAGAAGAACTCATATAAGTGACTAATAAATGTTGAATAATATATTATATTAACTAGTGAATTCTACTATAAGAGTATGTTTTGTGGAGAACTCTTATAAGTGACTAATAAATGTTGAATAATACATTATATTAACCAGTAAATTCTTATTATAATACTATAAGAGTATGTTTTGATGAGAAATCATATAAGTGACTAATAAATGATGAATAATACATTATATTAACTAGTAAATTCTTATTATAATACTGTAAGAATATGTTTTGATTAGAAATCATATAAGTTACTAATAAATGGTTAATAATACATTATACTAACTAGTAAATTCTTATTATAATACTCTAAGAGTATGTTTTGAGAAGAACTCATATAAGTGACAAATAAATGTTGAATAATACATTATATTAACTAGTAAATTCTACTATAAGAATATGTTTTGAGGAGAACTCTCATAAGTGACTAATAAATGTTGAATAATACATTATATTAAATAGTAAATTCTTATTATAATACTATAAGCGTATGTTTTGATGAGAAATCATATAAGTGACTGATAAATGTTGAATAATACATTATATTAACTAGTAAATTCTTATTATAATACTGTAAGAATATGTTTTGATGAGAAATCATATAAGTGACTAATAAATGGTTAATAATACATTATACTAACTAGTAAATTCTTATTATAATACTATAAGAGTATGTTTTGAGAAGAACTCATATAAGTGACTAATAAATGTTGAATAATACATTATATGAACTATTAAATTCTACTATAAGAGTATGTTTTGAGGAGAACTCTTATAAGTGACTTTTAAATGTTGAATACTACATTATATTTACTAGTAAATTCTTATTATAATACAATAAGAGTATGTTTTGATGAGAAATCATATAAGTGACTAATAAATGTTGAATTATACATTATATTAACTAGTAAATTCTTATTATAATATTCTTAGAGTATGTTTTGAGAAGAACTCATATAAGTGACTAATAAATGTTGAATAATACATTATATTAACTAGTAAATTCTACTATAAGAGTATGTTTTGAGGAGAACTCTTATAAGTGACTAATAAATGTTGAATAATACATTATATTAACTAGTAAATTCTTATTATAATACTATAAGAGTATGTTTTGACGAGAAATCATATAAGTGACTAATAATTGTTGAATAATACATTATATTAACTAGTAAATTCTTATTATAATACTGTAAGAATATGTTTTGATGAGAAATTATATAAGTGACTAATAAATGGTTAATAATACATTATACTAACTAGTAAATTCTTATTATTATACTCTAAGAGTATGTTTTGAGAAGAACTCATATAAGTGACTAATAAATGTTGAATAATACATTATATTAACTAGTAAATTCTACTATAAGAGTACGTTTTGAGGAGAACTCTTATAAGTGACTAATAAATGTTGAATAATACATTATATTAACTAGTAAATTCTTATTATAATACTATAAGAGTATGTTTTGATGAGAAATCATATAAGTGACTAATAAATGTTGAATTATACATTATATTAACTAGTAAATTCTTATTATAATACTATAAGAGTATGTTTTGATGAGAAATCATAAAAGTCACTAATAAATGTTGAATAAAGCATTATATTAATTACTAAAGTCTACTATAAGAGTATGTTTTGAGGAGAACTCATATATGTGACTAATAAATGTTGAATAATACATTATACTAACTAGTAAATTCTTATTATAATACTATAAGAGTATGTTTTGAGAAGAACTCATATAAGTTACTAATAAATGTTGAATAATATATTATATTAACTAGTAAATTCTTATTATAATACTATAAGAGTATGTTTTGATGAGAAATCATATAAGTGACTAATAAATGTTGAATTATACATTATATTAACTAGTAAATTCTTATTATAATATTCTTAGAGTATGTTTTGAGAAGAACTCATATAAGTGACTAATAAATGTTGAATAATACATTATATTAACTAGTAAATTCTACTATAAGAGTATGTTTTGAGGAGAACTCTTATAAGTGACTAATAAATGTTGAATAATACATTATATTAAACAGTAAATTCTTATTATAATACTATAAGAGTATGTTTTGATGAGAAATCATATAAGTGACTAATAAATGATGAATAATACATTATATTAACTAGTAAATTCTTATTATAATACTGTAAGAATATGTTTTGATTAGAAATCATATAAGTTACTAATAAATGGTTAATAATACATTATACTAACTAGTAAATTCTTATTATTATACTCTAAGAGTATGTTTTGAGAAGAACTCATATAAGTGACTAATAAATGTTGAATAATACATTATATTAACTAGTAAATTCTACTATAAGAATATGTTTTGAGGAGAACTCTCATAAGTGACTAATAAATGTTGAATAATACATTATATTAAATAGTAAATTCTTATTATAATACTATAAGCGTATGTTTTGATGAGAAATCATATAAGTGACTGATAAATGTTGAATAATACATTATATTAACTAGTAAATTCTTATTATAATACTGTAAGAATATGTTTTGATGAGAAATCATATAAGTGACTAATAAATGTTGAATAATACATTATATTAACTAGTAAATTCTTATTATAATACTATAAGAGTATGTTTTGATGAGAAATCATATAAGTGACTAATAAATGTTGAATAATACATTATATTAACCAGTAAATTCTTATTATAATACTATAAGAGTATGTTTTGATGAGAAATCATATAAGTGACAAATAAATGATGAATAATACATTATATTAACTAGTAAATTCTACTATAAGAGTATGTTTTGAGGAGAACTCTTATAAGTGACTAATAAATGTTGAATAATACATTATATTAACTAGTAAATTCTTATTATAATACTATAAGAGTATGTTTTGATGAGAAATCATATAAGTGACTAATAAATGTTGAATTATACAGTATATTAACTAGTAAATTCTTATTATAATATTCTTAGAGTATGTTTTGAGAAGAACTCATATAAGTGACTAATAAATGTTGAATAATACATTATATTAACTAGTAAATTCTACTATAAGAGTATGTTTTGAGGAGAACTCTTATAAGTGACTAATAAATGTTGAATAATACATTATATTAACTAGTAAATTCTTATTATAATACTATAAGAGTATGTTTTGACGAGAAATCATATAAGTGGCTAATAATTGTTGAATAATACATTATATTAACTAGTAAATTCTTATTATAATACTGTAAGAATATGTTTTGATGAGAAATCATATAAGTGACTAATAAATGGTTAATAATACATTATACTAACTAGTAAATTCTTATTATTATACTCTAAGAGTATGTTTTGAGAAGAACTCATATAAGTGACTAATAAATGTTGAATAATACATTATATTAACTAGTAAATTCTTATTATAATACTATAATAGTATGTTTTGATGAGAAATCATATAAGTGACTAATAAATGTTGAATAATACATTATATAAACTAGTAAATACTTATTATAATACTATAAGAGTATGTTTTGATGAGAAATCATATAAGTGACTAATAAATGTTGAATAAAGCATTATATTAACTAGTAAATTCTACTATAAGAGTATGTTTTGAGGAGAACTCTTATAAGTGACTAATAAATGTTGAATAATACATTATATTAACTAGTAAATTCTTATTATAATACTATAAGAGTATGTTTTGATGAGAAATCATATAAGTGACTAATAAATGTTGAATAATACATTATATTAACTAGTAAATTCTTATTATAATACTGTAAGAATATGTTTTGATGAGAAATCATATAAGTGACTAATAAATGGTTAATAATACATTATACTAACTAGTAAATTCTTATTATAATACTATAAGAGTATGTTTTGAGAAGAACTCATATAAGTGACTAATAAATGTTGAATAATACATTATATGAACTATTAAATTCTACTATAAGAGTATGTTTTGAGGAGAACTCTTATAAGTGACTTTTAAATGTTGAATACTACATTATATTTACTAGTAAATTCTTATTATAATACTGTAAGAGTATGTTTT
Source organism: Persicaria tinctoria (assembly GCA_037127255.1). NCBI lineage: Eukaryota > Viridiplantae > Streptophyta > Magnoliopsida > Caryophyllales > Polygonaceae > Persicaria > Persicaria tinctoria. The sequence goes on along the minus strand of JBANSL010000013.1, from coordinate 35,861,249 downwards.
GATTAGAAATCATATAAGTGACTAATAAATGATGAATAATATATTATATTAACTAGTAAATTTTACTATAAGAGTATGTTTTGTGGAGAACTCTTATAAGTGACTAATAAATGTTGAATTATACATTATATTAACCAGTAAATTCTTATTATAATACTATAAGAGTATGTTTTGATGAGAAATCATATAAGTGACTAATAAATGATGAATAATACATTATATTAACTAGTAAATTCTACTATAAGAGTATGCTTTGAGGAGAACTCTTATAAGTGACTAATAAATGTTGAATAATACATAATATTTGTAAAGGCTCGGATTTTTAAATCCTAATTTTTTTTTTTTTTTTTCGGAAAAAGAGAATTAAAAATGAGATTAAAATCGGGTTAAAACTCGTTTAGCGGATTACGACCGAAAAGTAAAATTTGGCAAACAATTTCCGTCCTTGACCTCGAAAATTCAAAATAATTATCAAATGGCGATATCCTTGTCAATTTTAAAAATCTAATTGATCGAGAAAGTGGGATTCGGGAAAACTAACATTCGGAAACTAATTTCGGGATTAAAAATTCGCGTATTCGGGATTTATTTCCGGGTATTGGTTAACCAATTTTACACTCAACATCTCACCCACTCCCCCTACCTTGTCCTGCAACCCGAGCCCATCCCCCTGCCTATATCACCCCGTCACTTCCCCTGTTTCCGCCATCACACACGCCCTCCCTCACCATCACTCTCTTCCCATCTTCCTCCTTCCTCAAGAGCTGCAACAACAACATATGTTCCACCCCTCAAGAGCACAGCAGCAGCAGCTCGACGCCATCACCGAATCTCCACCGTCACCTTCACTCTTCCTTTCACCACCACCACCTTGCTCTTTCCTTATCGCCACCAAACACCAGCACCTCCTTCCCCTCCATCGAGCAACATCACCAGCCTTCGACATCCCTCGGAGCCACCAGCAGCAACAGCGGACACCACCGGAACCGCCACGGAGCCACCGCAACCCATTCCTTTCTAATCTTCGATCAATCGCGAAGCTAACTTTTGGTAAGCGTCCCTCCTTCGTTTTTGATTGAAATTGCTTGCGGTCTTCACCATCACACTCATCCACATCCGGTGTAGGTCCGTCAAGCCATCGCGAGCTACCGACAAAGCCCAGAACTCCGATCGAGAGCTCCGAAGTCGCGAAAAATCCATCTCGGTGAGCTCCAAATTTATCCTCGTTTCGATTCGTTTCTGAGTCTTTTTCGATGCTTAGACTAGTCGAGAGTGTGCGTGAGCTGAGTGCGGAATGATCGGGTGAGGTCGAGAGCTCCGACGATCGTCGGAGCTCGGTCGGCGTGAGTGAGAGCGCGAGGGCGCGAGGCGAGGCGACCAACTGCGACGAGCAGAGGCGAGTGCAAGGCGCGGTGCTGTAGGAGCGCGAGCCAAGACCAGGCGGGGCTGGGCGATGCGGAGCCGGTGAGTCCGGGAGAGCTCAGCGCGGTGAGTCCGGGAGAGCTCAGCGCGGTGGGAACCTCCGTTTGAATGAAGAGGAAGAAGAAGATGTCCAGGCGGGCCCCACCTCCTATTTATTTATTCATTTTGGTTGGGTTTGGCTTGAACCGGGTTCGGTTTGGTTCGGTTGGATTTAAATGGGTTTGGTTTGGTTCGGGTTTAACCATTGACTTATTAATTAGTTAACGGTAATTAAAATATATTATAATAGTATTTGAGGATTTAAAAGATAAATTATCATATTTTGGGAGAATTATAAGGGTTGAATTATTAAATAAAAATGATCGGGATTTAGGGGATTTGAAAATAATTTATAAAGGTGTTTAATAAATGGTATTTAAAATATCATATAATACTATTGAGATTTAAAATATATTATTGGGACTTAAAGATTTGTAAAGAATTTGGAAACGAATTTTAAGATTGGAAAGTAATCTAATAAATAGATTTAAAAGAGAATTTGGCGAGTATTTTCAATGGTCGGAATACTTAACTATCTAACTGGGATTCGAAACGGTTTTGAAACTAACTTGGGAATAAGACTTATTCAAAGACTAACTAGCATGATATTATGATCGTTTGACTAACAGTATGATATGTATGACTAATAGCATGACTTGTGATGAATTATTATATGAGATTAAATGTTGGATAATTATGACGATCTAGTAGGATTTTATATCACACAAATTATGTCTTATGATTTTGATGAACCGTTGAGGTATATGCGGAAATGATGTATATGAACATTCGGAATTGGTTGAATGATTTTGGAGAACGATGTGGTCTTTGAGTAGCGGATGATGCGATGAAATGACTTTCATAATATGTTACTTGTTCTATTGATTGAGGTGTGCTTGAGTGCTTAATAGTTGGATGTAGACTTATGTATATTCCATTATGTACTAGGTGATACTCTGTGATTGTGAATATTGTGTGCTGGATTCTCCTGTTGCCGATCGGCTAGCCAGGTAAGTACCTCCGGGGCTTACTCAGTAACCAGTACCTCCTGCCTGATGTGTCATATAGTATGTAGGTGTTGCATATGCATAAGAGCATCTCATGTAGTATCATGCTTAGGAATTGCATTTACGAATGAGCATCCTTATTCTGTATGCGTTTGAATACAGAACGGCCGTTATCTGTGAGTCCTAGAGTCCTTGCTAGGGTCATAGGGCAGCCCAGCTTCATCGGGTGTTGTCCTCCTCGGGTCATTTATATATATCACGAGATACGAGATGGGCATGAGATACGATATGATGATGAGATATGATATGATGATGAGATTTGATATGATTATAGCATCGAACTGGCCAGTCTCCACCCTGTCTGGAAGAAGGGTGGTGGTAGAAGAGGGATATACCACTTGGTATTCTTTGTTAAGGCCTTACTTAATATTCTGCACATATGAGTTAGGAACATGATAGTGTGGTTAATATTTCAGTACTGCATGAAGGCATCTTTATTCTAGGTATAGGCGTATTATATGTCCTCAGCGCGGTCAGAGGACCCGCGGGCGGACTCTTGGCCTGACTTGGTGGTATAGTTTCAGGTACCCGATATACTGCTTGATTTTGTGCTGTTATGACGGGGTCTATTCATATGGCGGAGAGTGAGTGGTTGAAACCTGACTTCACCAGATTCACGCTTTTGGGATTCCTCCCTAATTATACTCTGTTTTGACCCGGCTCTGCCATGGCACTGGTTGTATCACTTTCAGAACTTATGCCCTTTGCATTATAAAGGATTTCCCCGCGTTGTAGACTTAGGACAGGTACAGGGGTTTACCCCAGGGTCTCCAACGGACCTTCCGGGTTTGGGTGCGAAATCCCACTTTAAACTGCGCATATTCGATTTCAAACCTTCAACCTGTACTCGGGGCGCAAGATCCCAACGAGGGGTTTCATCCCTCGAAACGTAACTCGGGAATCATAATCCCGGGCCGTTACAAAGGTGGTATCAGAGCTGAGGTTTCGCAATCCGAGTACAATAGGTTGAAGAGGTTTTGAAAATCGCCCAACATTTTCAAATGGTTTTGGAAAATATTTTATAAAGGGCAAAATGAATTTAATTGGACTTAAAACCTAAAATGAATAAAGGGGAAATAATCTCGTGGGTAGAGACCCAAGCGGTAGACTTCCCTTATGGATGTAGAATTCGGGGAACGGTAGGCAAAATACTAGCTTTTATTTACAGATGGGCCTAGAAGACTCCAAGGAACACCACGGAGGTTGGAGTGTTGAGTTAGGAGGCCGTGAGGTTTTGCCCCTCCGGTGAGTCGTCCCTCGAAGGACGGCATAGATCGTCTCTATGCTTATGTTTATATATGTACATATATGCAATTGGACCCGAGGGCGATCCTCCTTGAAGAGGATCATATTAATCTTGTTGATTGCTTTCGTGTTGAGTGCTATTGTGCGTAGGATAGCAAACTAATCGATATGCCTTGACTTGAATCATGTGTTGAATAACCGTGCAAACGGGATAGTGGGAGAAAAACTTGTTCTTATGTAATCGGAATTCCTGTTTTGTCGAAATAGCACTTTCATAATTCAAACACCCTGATGGTTCTGACTCTGTCATCCGCCCACCAAAACATCTAGGCATGTTAGCAAGGGTCGAGAAGCATCCTCTCCCCTGTTTAGAGTCTTGTTTCGTATCCCACCATCGATGCTTCTATTGAGTCTCGTACCTGTGGTTGGGGTCTTTCACGGGAAATTTGGGTCGGTCAACTAAATACCTTCGGAAATCGTGTCGGATGTGAGGGTTACCTGAGTATGTTAGTGGGAGTGAGGATTTAAATCGTTTCGAGATAGAAGTGAGTTGTCTTATGGAGTCATCCCTTTCGATCATCGTAATGGCCAACCATGTCTTCTTGCAACAAGAGTCCAAACACGAGTTCTACCCTCATCTATCAGAAACAGCGTGAATGTCCTTGTATCCTACCCAGCAAGTCATACTAGTGTCTCACGGGAAAACGGGGTGGTGAGTCGGTGATTGTCCTTAGAGAACTCTATCGAGCTATAATGATGGCCTCCTTGTGATTTCATGAAATTGTATATTGGTATAATTCAGCATGACTCGCCTAGTACCTTGCATGGTTGCACTTATGAGTAGATGTATGTGTCGTATGTATTGAATCCCCATGATTACCGTCTCGCTATGAACTAGGTCCATGATAGTGTGCTCAACTCTCGTTGTATGTTAAAATGTGAATTGGATGACTTAGCATGCCAGATGAACCTCATTGGACATCATGACTGTGTACATGTTTAATAAGTATTGCTACTATCATGTAGGATATATATCTCCCAGTTATAAGCCCTCATATGATTGTGTGACATCTTAGTCTTGGTATGTGAATATGGATGTATGTGATGAGATAGTTGCTATACCAACCCTGCATGAACTGACCATACCCTTAGGATGATTTTTAGGGTACATCTTAGCATGCTTTACGTAATATTATGACTTGCTTAATTGTGTATCTAAATGAGTGATAAGTCGTGCATATGATATCATGTGATGTTTGCTAGATCTTGCATAACTTGGGCCATATGTGTCCCATGTTAGTCTGTGCATGCATGTTCTTAGTCTGTCAAGCATGATTGGTGAATGAAATGAGAAGTTACTAGCTTGTTCTGTGCACATATAAAGATGATTATATGAGCATGTTATGAATGCGTAAATCGATATTCCTTGAGATAGGTGCATACTAGTGTGAAATAATGTGATGATATCTCTTGATTTTTATGTGTTGCGTGCCATAATTATAAGAGCATCGTTGTAACTCTCGGGTTGGGATCTTATCCTTGGTCTCGTCGTCCCTAGTTCTGGTCCATGTCTGAACTCTTAAGGAAGTTGTGTTGTCCGCCCTTGTCTCCCCCTATCTCCGCAACTTCTAACCTTTATGATCCTTCGATGAGCGCCGACATGCAAGAAAGGACCAACGACCAAGTGGCACCGGAGCGACACAATGGAAGTGTGATGGGTCCATGACCCCTAGGCCCCAAGAACAACATCACCGATGGCAAAAAGGACGAATATGCTTCAAAGATGACAATCGTTAACAGATTCATTCCAGCAGACACGAGGAAGAGCATTCTTAATTCAAATTGTGGATTCTTCTATACTAATCGGAATTGATGTTTTGTGATATGCCTAGAACTGACATAATTGAATGTGTGATGACGGATGTGCTGAATTGGTAGAAATGATTGTGTGACTAACTTGTTTCTATGACGATGTGCCTTGGTGCTTGGTATACTGACTTGCGGGTGAGTAGGTTATGGGTTATATGTATGGGAGTGTTTTCTTCTTGAGCATGAGTCGTGAGATTCTTCAGTGAGACGGGTTGGAAAGTGGCAGGTGGATTAAGGTATTCGGATTAGGTCGTTGGTCGTGTGAAATGGGGTGCATGAATGATGTTTTAGCTTGAGTAGAGCCGAGTGAGTTGGGATGTGTCGAAGATAGTGGTTCGTGAGTATAGATGAGGTTCCAGGTAGGTCTTAGGTGGGGAGTGAGGCTAGTATGTCGAGATTTTGAGGGAAATGTCCTAGTGAGAAGTGGTAGTCTAGGCAGGTAGTGTGTGCGGGTAGTATAAGATAGTGGTTGGGTGAGGTCTAGACTAGCTTCTTTAGGGTGATCTTGAGATCGAGTCTGGGTAGAGGTAGTTAGGATAGTTCTAGAAGCAGATGGGCGAGCTAGGAGTTGATCAGAGGATTCTTGAAGGGAGGTGTTGTGAGACAGATTGGTGTGCCAAGGAAGGTGTCTAGATAGTCTAGGAGCGGATCGTGGGCGGAGTCGAGGATGATCGGTTAAGGAACGTCTGATGAATCGTAGAATTTGGGACTAGGTGGTGTGTGCTGTGAGTGGGAGCAATTTCGGTAAGGGATGAGGTTGAGGAATTTCCAAGGAAGAGTAGTATGAGGTTGCTTGGGAAACTATCGATCGGGATATTAGGTTGTTCATATCAGGGTTGTTCGTGTGATGAGTATTTGGGGTTGTTTAGACAGGATTGGTAATGCTTGGGGAAATTATGAGTGGAGGGTATTGTGGCTATTGAGGTATTTGAGGATGTGAGATCAATCTTCGAGGAAAGGCTGGTAGCTATGCAATGATGTAGTTTAGATTCCTAGTAAGACTGTGGGCTTAAGGTTGAGATATAGAGATTATGAGCAGGGATTTGGGAACTAGGCAAAGCAGGAGGTATTGAGGACGCTAGAGGAGAAGAGATTTTTGAAGGTTGGCGAGGTTGCGGTGCTTAGGAAATTCGGACGAGGATGTCATAGGAATTCGGTGAAAATGATGATTGGTACATAAGGGTTTACGTAGTAGAGATTTCGAAGTTTAAGAAGCGCGATCTGAGGCAATTTGGGGAAACATTCGGAGTTGAGGGAACTAGTCTAGCTAGGTATAGTATGCCGGGAAGAGGATCTAGAGTGGGTCGACTTGATGGTCATGGTGATTCGTGGTTGGGAGTACCACTAGTTGAGTTCTACATTAGAATTGGTCGGGAGTGTCAGGTGTGAGATGACTAGTATGAGTTGGATTCTTAGAGGTGGATGGTTAGTGAGAGTGGTTACTGGCGTGGGAAGTATGATTAGGTTAGCAAGGTGATTCAAGATGTCTCTTTAAGAGATGATGGTCGGGAGGAGTCTTGAGAGCCTAGGAAGAGTAAGCGAGATTGTTAAGAAGCGTCTAGATCGATCGTGAGGGAGGTTCAGTTATGGATTTGGGACCTCTCTACGAAGGCGAAGATGGGACCGGTAGAGGACCCCTAGGACGAGGGTGCGCTTGATAAGGAGTCTTGATACGTAGTTGGTTGAGTTGTTAAGCTTGTCGGATCAGGAAACCGTGTGATTGTGAACTCCGAGAAATAGTTTAGATGGTCGAGTGAAAGGTAATACTTGAGATCGGGATGTCGAAATGGATTGGCCCTTAGATGGCTTGATGACATAGGATTTGGGATACATAGTAGTGGTTTGGGTAATTGGCTTTGATTGCGAATAGTTATGAGGCTAGAAAGGTTGTATGTGAGCAGGATGCAATGGTGACTAGAGCTGGTAGTGGATTGAGTTGGTAGTGTAGGCAGATTCTCCTGAGATAGTGATCTAGTGTATACTTTATTTGGGGCCGAATATTGTGCGAGTTCTATGCTATAGACGATGTTGATTCTTTGATGTGTTGTCGTTGACAATAGGGAATTGTTAGTACTAACATAGTTATCCCTGAACTCGATGGAATGCTACTGTACGGAAGCAGTTGTTGGCCTCTAATGTAATGATGCTTGGTAGTTAGAATGAGTATGATGTACTTATCTGATTGATATAACATGCTTATCTGATTGATATGTTGTGTATAACTTCCGTGAGATGATGTGATAAATTCTACCATATATGATACGATGCTATACATGCTATGCTATGTGGCAATCCTTGAGGTGATTATGTTATGCTATTCGACGTGAGGTGCTATTGTTATTCGATAAATATATACATGATGCTTGATGATGGAAATGATCGAAATTGAACTGTTGAACCCTGATTCTAACTTAGAACCTAAGAAGAGAATATGAGATTAGCCTTTAGAAGTGGATAGTAGGATGAATGGAGAGGTTAGGAATGCTTTTGAGTAATGCCAAACTTGAAGTTTTAACGATGTTTTAAAGAGGACGTTGTGATGTTTTGAGTTATGATATGACCGAGGAGTCGGAGTAAAGATGTGGTAGGGGCCCATATTACATCCTTACTGCGGTCTATTTGGGGATATTATGATCACGGCAACGGTACTGTGAGGACCTCATAGGAGCACTTATGAGGTGTTTACGGGATCAATGACATGATCCATGGACTCACCGATTTCAGACTTCATCCCCTGTTTTAAAAATGATTTTAGTCTCGAGGACGAGACTTGTTTTTAGAGGTGGATGATGTAAAGGCTCGGATTTTTAAATCCTAATTTTTTTTTTTTTTTTTTCGGAAAAAGAGAATTAAAAATGAGATTAAAATCGGGTTAAAACTCGTTTAGCGGATTACGACCGAAAAGTAAAATTTGGCAAACAATTTCCGTCCTTGACCTCGAAAATTCAAAATAATTATCAAATGGCGATATCCTTGTCAATTTTAAAAATCTAATTGATCGAGAAAGTGGGATTCGGGAAAACTAACATTCGGAAACTAATTTCGGGATTAAAAATTCGCGTATTCGGGATTTATTTCCGGGTATTGGTTAACCAATTTTACACTCAACATCTCACCCACTCCCCCTACCTTGTCCTGCAACCCGAGCCCATCCCCCTGCCTATATCACCCCGTCACTTCCCCTGTTTCCGCCATCACACACGCCCTCCCTCACCATCACTCTCTTCCCATCTTCCTCCTTCCTCAAGAGCTGCAACAACAACATATGTTCCACCCCTCAAGAGCACAGCAGCAGCAGCTCGACGCCATCACCGAATCTCCACCGTCACCTTCACTCTTCCTTTCACCACCACCACCTTGCTCTTTCCTTATCGCCACCAAACACCAGCACCTCCTTCCCCTCCATCGAGCAACATCACCAGCCTTCGACATCCCTCGGAGCCACCAGCAGCAACAGCGGACACCACCGGAACCGCCACGGAGCCACCGCAACCCATTCCTTTCTAATCTTCGATCAATCGCGAAGCTAACTTTTGGTAAGCGTCCCTCCTTCGTTTTTGATTGAAATTGCTTGCGGTCTTCACCATCACACTCATCCACATCCGGTGTAGGTCCGTCAAGCCATCGCGAGCTACCGACAAAGCCCAGAACTCCGATCGAGAGCTCCGAAGTCGCGAAAAATCCATCTCGGTGAGCTCCAAATTTATCCTCGTTTCGATTCGTTTCTGAGTCTTTTTCGATGCTTAGACTAGTCGAGAGTGTGCGTGAGCTGAGTGCGGAATGATCGGGTGAGGTCGAGAGCTCCGACGATCGTCGGAGCTCGGTCGGCGTGAGTGAGAGCGCGAGGGCGCGAGGCGAGGCGACCAACTGCGACGAGCAGAGGCGAGTGCAAGGCGCGGTGCTGTAGGAGCGCGAGCCAAGACCAGGCGGGGCTGGGCGATGCGGAGCCGGTGAGTCCGGGAGAGCTCAGCGCGGTGAGTCCGGGAGAGCTCAGCGCGGTGGGAACCTCCGTTTGAATGAAGAGGAAGAAGAAGATGTCCAGGCGGGCCCCACCTCCTATTTATTTATTCATTTTGGTTGGGTTTGGCTTGAACCGGGTTCGGTTTGGTTCGGTTGGATTTAAATGGGTTTGGTTTGGTTCGGGTTTAACCATTGACTTATTAATTAGTTAACGGTAATTAAAATATATTATAATAGTATTTGAGGATTTAAAAGATAAATTATCATATTTTGGGAGAATTATAAGGGTTGAATTATTAAATAAAAATGATCGGGATTTAGGGGATTTGAAAATAATTTATAAAGGTGTTTAATAAATGGTATTTAAAATATCATATAATACTATTGAGATTTAAAATATATTATTGGGACTTAAAGATTTGTAAAGAATTTGGAAACGAATTTTAAGATTGGAAAGTAATCTAATAAATAGATTTAAAAGAGAATTTGGCGAGTATTTTCAATGGTCGGAATACTTAACTATCTAACTGGGATTCGAAACGGTTTTGAAACTAACTTGGGAATAAGACTTATTCAAAGACTAACTAGCATGATATTATGATCGTTTGACTAACAGTATGATATGTATGACTAATAGCATGACTTGTGATGAATTATTATATGAGATTAAATGTTGGATAATTATGACGATCTAGTAGGATTTTATATCACACAAATTATGTCTTATGATTTTGATGAACCGTTGAGGTATATGCGGAAATGATGTATATGAACATTCGGAATTGGTTGAATGATTTTGGAGAACGATGTGGTCTTTGAGTAGCGGATGATGCGATGAAATGACTTTCATAATATGTTACTTGTTCTATTGATTGAGGTGTGCTTGAGTGCTTAATAGTTGGATGTAGACTTATGTATATTCCATTATGTACTAGGTGATACTCTGTGATTGTGAATATTGTGTGCTGGATTCTCCTGTTGCCGATCGGCTAGCCAGGTAAGTACCTCCGGGGCTTACTCAGTAACCAGTACCTCCTGCCTGATGTGTCATATAGTATGTAGGTGTTGCATATGCATAAGAGCATCTCATGTAGTATCATGCTTAGGAATTGCATTTACGAATGAGCATCCTTATTCTGTATGCGTTTGAATACAGAACGGCCGTTATCTGTGAGTCCTAGAGTCCTTGCTAGGGTCATAGGGCAGCCCAGCTTCATCGGGTGTTGTCCTCCTCGGGTCATTTATATATATCACGAGATACGAGATGGGCATGAGATACGATATGATGATGAGATATGATATGATGATGAGATTTGATATGATTATAGCATCGAACTGGCCAGTCTCCACCCTGTCTGGAAGAAGGGTGGTGGTAGAAGAGGGATGTACCACTTGGTATTCTTTGTTAAGGCCTTACTTAATATTCTGCACATATGAGTTAGGAACATGATAGTGTGGTTAATATTTCAGTACTGCATGAAGGCATCTTTATTCTAGGTATAGGCGTATTATATGTCCTCAGCGCGGTCAGAGGACCCGCGGGCGGACTCTTGGCCTGACTTGGTGGTATAGTTTCAGGTACCCGATATACTGCTTGATTTTGTGCTGTTATGACGGGGTCTATTCATATGGCGGAGAGTGAGTGGTTGAAACCTGACTTCACCAGATTCACGCTTTTGGGATTCCTCCCTAATTATACTCTGTTTTGACCCGGCTCTGCCATGGCACTGGTTGTATCACTTTCAGAACTTATGCCCTTTGCATTATAAAGGATTTCCCCGCGTTGTAGACTTAGGACAGGTACAGGGGTTTACCCCAGGGTCTCCAACGGACCTTCCGGGTTTGGGTGCGAAATCCCACTTTAAACTGCGCATATTCGATTTCAAACCTTCAACCTGTACTCGGGGCGCAAGATCCCAACGAGGGGTTTCATCCCTCGAAACGTAACTCGGGAATCATAATCCCGGGCCGTTACAATATTAACTAGTAAATTGTTATTATAATACTATAAGAGTATGTTTTGATGAAAAATCATATAAGTGACTAATAAATGTTGAATTATACATTATATTAACTAGTAAATTCTTATTATAATACTCTAAGAGTATGTTTTGAGAAGAACTCATATAAGTGACTAATAAATGTTGAATAATACATTATATTAACTAGTAAATTCTACTATAAGATTATGTTTTGAGGAGAACTCTCATAAGTGACTAATAAATGTTGAATAATACATTATATTAAATAGTAAATTCTTATTATAATACTATAAGCGTATGTTTTGATGAGAAATCATATAAGTGACTGATAAATGTTGAATAATACATTATATTAACTAGTAAATTCTTATTATAATACTGTAAGAATATGTTTTGATGAGAAATCATATAAGTGACTAATAAATGGTTAATAATACATTATACTAACTAGTAAATTCTTATTATAATACTATAAGAGTATGTTTTGAGAAGAACTCATATAAGTGACTAATAAATGTTGAATAATACATTATATGAACTATTAAATTCTACTATAAGAGTATGTTTTGAGGAGAACTCTTATAAGTGACTTTTAAATGTTGAATACTACATTATATTTACTAGTAAATTCTTATTATAATACTATAAGAGTATGTTTTGATGAGAAATCATATAAGTGACTAATAAATGTTGAATTATACATTATATTAACTAGTAAATTCTTATTATAATATTCTTAGAGTATGTTTTGAGAAGAACTCATATAAGTGACTAATAAATGTTGAATAATACATTATATTAACTAGTAAATTCTACTATAAGAGTATGTTTTGAGGAGAACTCTTATAAGTGACTAATAAATGTTGAATAATACATTATATTAACTAGTAAATTCTTATTATAATACTGTAAGAATATGTTTTGATTAGAAATCATATAAGTTACTAATAAATGGTTAATAATACATTATACTAATTAGTAAATTCTTATTATAATACTCTAAGAGTATGTTTTGAGAAGAATTCATATAAGTGACTAATAAATGTTGAATAATACATTATATTAACTAGTAAATTCTACTATAAGAATATGTTTTGAGGAGAACTCTCATAAGTGACTAATAAATGTTGAATAATACATTATATTAAATAGTAAATTCTTATTATAATAATATAAGCGTATGTTTTGATGAGAAATCATATAAGTGACTGATAAATGTTGAATAATACATTATATTAACTAGTAAATTCTTATTATAATACTGTAAGAATATGTTTTGATGAGAAATCATATAAGTGACTAATAAATGGTTAATAATACATTATACTAACTAGTAAATTCTTATTATAATACTATAAGAGTATGTTTTGAGAAGAACTCATATAAGTGACTAAGAAATGTTGAATAATACATTATATGAACTATTAAATTCTACTATAAGAGTATGTTTTGAGGAGAACTCTTATAAGTGACTTTTAAATGTTGAATACTACATTATATTTACTAGTAAATTCTTATTATAATACAATAAGAGTATGTTTTGATGAGAAATCATATAAGTGACTAATAAATGTTGAATTATACATTATATTAACTAGTAAATTCTTATTATAATATTCTTAGAGTATGTTTTGAGAAGAACTCATATAAGTGACTAATAAATGTTGAATAATACATTATATTAACTAGTAAATTCTACTATAAGAGTATGTTTTGAGGAGAACTCTTATAAGTGACTAATAAATGTTGAATAATACATTATATTAACTAGTAAATTCTTATTATAATACTATAAGAGTATGTTTTGACGAGAAATCATATAAGTGACTAATAAATGTTGAATAATACATTATATTAACTAGTAAATTCTTATTATAATACTGTAAGAATATGTTTTGATGAGAAATCATATAAGTGACTAATAAATGGTTAATAATACATTATACTAACTAGTAAATTCTTATTATAATACTATAAGAGTATGTTTTGAGAAGAACTCATATAAGTGACTAATAAATGTTGAATAATACATTATATGAACTATTAAATTCTACTATAAGAGTATGTTTTGAGGAGAACTCTTATAAGTGACTTTTAAATGTTGAATACTACATTATATTTACTAGTAAATTCTTATTATAATACAATAAGAGTATGTTTTGATGAGAAATCATATAAGTGACTAATAAATGTTGAATTATACATTATATTAACTAGTAAATTCTTATTATAATATTCTTAGAGTATGTTTTGAGAAGAACTCATATAAGTGACTAATAAATGTTGAATAATACATTATATTAACTAGTAAATTCTACTATAAGAGTATGTTTTGAGGAGAACTCTTATAAGTGACTAATAAATGTTGAATAATACATTATATTAACTAGTAAATTCTTATTATAATACTATAAGAGTATGTTTTGACGAGAAATCATATAAGTGACTAATAATTGTTGAATAATACATTATATTAACTAGTAAATTCTTATTATAATACTGTAAGAATATGTTTTGATGAGAAATCATATAAGTGACTAATAAATGGTTAATAATACATTATACTAACTAGTAAATTCTTATTATTATACTCTAAGAGTATGTTTTGAGAAGAACTCATATAAGTTACTAATAAATGTTGAATAATATATTATATTAACTAGTGAATTCTACTATAAGAGTATGTTTTGTGGAGAACTCTTATAAGTGACTAATAAATGTTGAATAATACATTATATTAACCAGTAAATTCTTATTATAATACTATAAGAGTATGTTTTGATGAGAAATCATATAAGTGACTAATAAATGATGAATAATACATTATATTAACTAGTAAATTCTTATTATAATACTGTAAGAATATGTTTTGATTAGAAATCATATAAGTTACTAATAAATGGTTAATAATACATTTTACTAACTAGTAAATTCTTATTATTATACTATAAGAGTATGTTTTGAGAAGAACTCATATAAGTGACTTATAAATGTTGAATAATACATTATATTAACTAGTAAATTCTACTATAAGAATATGTTTTGAGGAGAACTCTCATAAGTGACTAATAAATGTTGAATAATACATTATATTAAATAGTAAATTCTTATTATTATACTATAAGCGTATGTTTTGATGAGAAATCATATAAGTGACTGATAAATGTTGAATAATACATTATATTAACTAGTAAATTCTTATTATAATACTGTAAGAATATGTTTTGATGAGATATCATATAAGTGACTAATAAATGGTTAATAATACATTATACTAACTAGTAAATTCTTATTATAATACTATAAGAGTATGTTTTGAGAAGAACTCATATAAGTGACTAATAAATGATGAATAATACATTATATTAACTAGTAAATTCTACTATAAGAGTATGTTTTGTGGAGAACTCTTATAAGTGACTAATAAATGTTGAATAATACATTATATAAACTAGTAAATTCTTATTATAATACTATAAAAGTATGTTTTGATGAGAAATCATATAAGTGACTAATAAATGTTGAATAAAGCATTATATTAACTAGTAAATTCTACTATAAGAGTATGTTTTGAGGAGAACTCTTATAAGTGACTAATAAATGTTGAATAATACATTATATTAACTAGTAAATTCTTATTATAATACTATAAGAGTATGTTTTGATGAGAAATCATATAAGTGACTAATAAATGTTGAATAATACATTATATTAACTAGTAAATTCTTATTATAATACTGTAAGAATATGTTTTGATGAGAAATCATATAAGTGACTAATAAATGGTTAATAATACATTATACTAACTAGTAAATTCTTATTATAATACTATAAGAGTATGTTTTGAGAAGAACTCATATAAGTGACTAATAAATGTTGAATAATACATTATATGAACTATTAAATTCTACAATAAGAGTATGTTTTGAGGAGAACTCTTATAAGTGACTTTTAAATGTTGAATACTACATTATATTTACTAGTAAATTCTTATTATAATACTGTAAGAGTATGTTTTGATTAGAAATCATATAAGTGACTAATAAATGATGAATAATATATTATATTAACTAGTAAATTTTACTATAAGAGTATGTTTTGTGGAGAACTCTTATAAGTGACTAATAAATGTTGAATTATACATTATATTAACTAGTAAATTCTTATTATAATACTATAAGAGTATGTTTTGATGAGAAATCATATAAGTGACTAATAAATGATGAATAATACATTATATTAACTAGTAAATTCTACTATAAGAGTATGCTTTGAGGAGAACTCTTATAAGTGACTAATAAATGTTGAATAATACATTATATTAACTAGTAAATTGTTATTATAATACTATAAGAGTATGTTTTGATGAAAAATCATATAAGTGACTAATAAATGTTGAATTATACATTATATTAACTAGTAAATTCTTATTATAATACTCTAAGAGTATGTTTTGAGAAGAACTAATATAAGTGACTAATAAATGTTGAATAATACATTATATTAACTAGTAAATTCTACTATAAGAGTATGTTTTGAGGAGAACTCTTATAAGTGACTAATAAATGTTGAATAATACATTATATTAACTAGTAAATTCTTATTATAATACTATAAGAGTATGTTTTGATGAGAAATCATATAAGTGACTAATAAATGTTGAATAATACATTATATTAACTAGTAATTCTTATTATAATACTGTAAGAATATATTTCGATTAGAAATCATATAAGTGACTAATAAATGGTTAATAATACATTATACTAACTAGTAAATTCTTATTATTATACTCTAAGAGTATGTTTTGAGAAGAACTCATATAAGTGACTAATAAATGTTGAATAATACATTATATTAACTAGTAAATTCTACTATAAGAGTATGTTTTGAGGAGAACTCTTATAAGTGACTAATAAATGTTGAATAATACATTATATTAACTAGTAAATTCTTATTATAATACTATAAGAGTATGTCTTGATGAGAAATCATATAAGTGACTAATAAATGTTGAATTATACATTATATTAACTAGTAAATTCTTATTATAATACTATAAGAGTATGTTTTGATGAGAAATCATAAAAGTCACTAATAAATGTTGAATAAAGCATTATATTAATTACTAAAGTCTACTATAAGAGTATGTTTTGAGGAGAACTCATATATGTGACTAATAAATGTTGAATAATACATTATACTAACTAGTAAATTCTTATTATAATACTATAAGAGTATGTTTTGAGAAGAACTCATATAAGTGACTAATAAATGTTGAATAATATATTATATTAACTAGTGAATTCTACTATAAGAGTATGTTTTGTGGAGAACTCTTATAAGTGACTAATAAATGTTGAATAATACATTATATTAACCCGTAAATTCTTATTATAATACTATAAGAGTATGTTTTGATGAGAAATCATATAAGTGACTAATAAATGATGAATAATACATTATATTAACTAGTAAATTCTTATTATAATACTGTAAGAATATGTTTTGATTAGAAATCATATAAGTTACTAATAAATGGTTAATAATACATTATACTAACTAGTAAATTCTTATTATTATACTCTAAGAGTATGTTTTGAGAAGAACTCATATAAGTGACTAATAAATGTTGAATAATACATTATATTAACTAGTAAATTCTACTATAAGAATATGTTTTGAGGAGAACTCTCATAAGTGACTAATAAATGTTGAATAATACATTATATTAAATAGTAAATTCTTATTATAATACTATAAGCGTATGTTTTGATGAGAAATCATATAAGTGACTGATAAATGTTGAATAATACATTATATTAACTAGTAAATTCTTATTATAATACTGTAAGAATATGTTTTGATGAGAAATCATATAAGTGACTAATAAATGGTTAATAATACATTATACTAACTAGTAAATTCTTATTATAATACTATAAGAGTATGTTTTGAGAAGAACTCATATAAGTGACTAATAAATGTTGAATAATACATTATATGAACTATTAAATTCTACTATAAGAGTATGTTTTGAGGAGAACTCTTATAAGTGACTTTTAAATGTTGAATACTACATTATATTTACTAGTAAATTCTTATTATAATACTATAAGAGTATGTTTTGATGAGAAATCATATAAGTGACTAATAAATGTTGAATTATACATTATATTAACTAGTAAATTCTTATTATAATATTCTTAGAGTATGTTTTGAGAAGAACTCATATAAGTGACTAATAAATGTTGAATAATACATTATATTAACTAGTAAATTCTACTATAAGAGTATGTTTTGAGGAGAACTCTTATAAGTGACTAATAAATGTTGAATAATACATTATATTAACTAGTAAATTCTTATTATAATACTATAAGAGTATGTTTTGACGAGAAATCATATAAGTGACTAATAATTGTTGAATATTACATTATATTAACTAGTAAATTCTTATTATAATACTGTAAGAATATGTTTTGATGAGAAATCATATAAGTGACTAATAAATGGTTAATAATACATTATACTAACTAGTAAATTCTTATTATTATACTCTAAGAGTATGTTTTGAGAAGAACTCATATAAGTGACTAATAAATGTTGAATAATACATTATATTAACTAGTAAATTCTACTATAAGAGTATGTTTTGAGGAGAACTCTTATAAGTGACTAATAAATGTTGAATAATACATTATATTAACTAGTAAATTCTTATTATAATACTATAAGAGTATGTTTTGATGAGAAATCATATAAGTGACTAATAAATGTTGAATTATACATTATAGTAACTAGTAAATTCTTATTATAATACTATAAGAGTATGTTTTGATGAGAAATCATATAAGTCACTAATAATCGTTGAATTATACATTATATTAACTAGTAAATTCTTATTTTAATACTATAGGAGTATGTTTTGATGAGAAATCATATAAGTCAAGAATAAATGTTGAATAAAGCATTATATTAACTAGTAAATTCTACTATAAGAGTATGTTTTGAGGAGAACTCATATAAGTGACTAATAAATGTTGAATAATACATTATACTAACTAGTAAATTCTTATTATAATACTATAAGAGTATGTTTTGATGAGAAATCATATAAGTGACTAATAAATGTTGAATTATACATTATATTAACTAGTAAATTCTTATTATAATACTATAAGAGTATGTTTTGATGAGAAATCATATAAGTCACTAATAATCGTTGAATTATACATTATATTAACTAGTAAATTCTTATTTTAATACTATAGGAGTATGTTTTGATGAGAAATCATATAAGTCAAGAATAAATGTTGAATAAAGCATTATATTAACTAGTACATTCTACTATAAGAGTATGTTTTGATGAGAAATTATATAAGTGACTAATAAATGTTGAATTATACATTATACTAACTAGTAAATTCTTATTATAATACTATAAGAGCATGTTTTGAGAAGAACTCATATAAGTGACTAATAAATTTTGAATAATACATTATATTAACTAGTAAATTCTACTATAAGAGTATGTTTTGAGGAGAACTCTTATAAGTGACTAATAAATGTTGAATAATACATTATATTAACCAGTAAATTCTTATTATAATATTATAAGAGTATGTTTTGATGAGAAATCATATAAGTGACTAATAAATGTTGAATAATACATTATATTAACTAGTAAATTCTTATTATAATACTATAAGAGTATGTTTTGATGAGAAATCATATAAGTCACTAATAATCGTTGAATTATACATTATATTAACTAGTAAATTCTTATTTTAATACTATAGGAGTATGTTTTGATGAGAAATCATATAAGTCAAGAATAAATGTTGAATAAAGCATTATATTAACTAGTAAATTCTACTATAAGAGTATGTTTTGAGGAGAACTCATATAAGTGACTAATAAATGTTGAATAATACATTATACTAACTAGTCAATTCTTATTATAATACTATAAGAGTATGTTTTGAGAAGAACTCATATAAGTGACTAATAAATGTTGAATAATATATTATATTAACTAGTGAATTCTACTATAAGAGTATGTTTTGTGGAGAACTCTTCTAAGTGACTAATAAATGTTGAATAATAAATGGGCGGACTGAAAGATAGATATAAAACAGCCTTTACAGTTCCTTTTGGACATTACGAATGGAATGTAATGCCATTTGGATTAAAAAATGCACCATCAGAATTTCAAAAAATAATGAATGATATATTTAATCCATACTCTAAATTTATAATAGTCTATATTGACGATGTTTTAATATTCTCTAAAACCATAGAAGAACATTTTAAACATCTAAATACTTTTTTATATATTATTAAGAAAAATGGCCTAGCAGTCTCAGCCCCAAAAATAAAATTATTCCAAACCAAAATAAGATTTTTAGGACATAACATTTATCAACAAACAATAAGACCAATCAACAGAAGTATAGAATTCGCCAATAAATTTCCAGATGAAATAAAAGATAAAACACAACTTCAAAGATTCTTAGGATGTTTAAACTATATTTCAGATTTTTTCCCTAACCTAAGACAAATGTGTACCCTTTTATTTCAAAGATTAAAGAAAAACCCTAATCCTTGGACAGAAGAACATACTAAAATTGTACGAATGATAAAAGAAAAGGTTAAAACCCTTCCATGTACAAATATTCCTCATCCTTCTGCTTTCATGATAGTTGAAACAGATGCGTCAGAAATAGGCTTCGGAGGAATATTAAAACAAAGACTACAAGATCAAACTAAAGAAACCTTAGTAAGATATTATTCTGGTGTTTGGTCTGGACCACAAAAGAATTACAGTACCGTTAAAAAAGAAGTTCTTTCTATAGTTTTATGTATTTCTAAATTCCAAGATGATCTTTATAATAAAAAATTCTTACTTAGAGTCGATTGTAAATCGGCTAAAGAGATTTTACAAAAGGATGTGCAAAATTTAGTTTCTAAACAAATTTTTGCCAGATGGCAAGCCATAGTCTCAGTATTTGATTTTGAAATAGAATTTATTAAAGGAGAAAAGAATTCTTTACCTGATTTTCTTACAAGAGAATTTTTACAGGGAAAACAGCACAATGAAATTTATTTATAAAACATGGAAGGAGAAGATTGAACAAGATTTATGGATTCCCGCAGTACAAGATGTGATAGACATTTCAATCCTCCATGGCTATCCTAATCAAGAAATGATTGATTTTCTTAAAAAATTAAAATTAGAAGCCAGAAAGAGATTAAATAAAATTCCATTCTGATAAATATTTCCATTATCAACTGCCTTCTTACAAAAGAATCTCTAAAAAATATCTCACTAAGTTCACCCTTAACTCTAATTGATAAAATAAATAAAAAATTAGATAAAGACAAACAAATACAATGTATAAATGAACAAAATGATAAATCTTCAGACTCAGACTCTGATTATCCTACTACTGAAGAATCTACAGGTTCAGAAAATTCAAACGACGAAAAGATAATTCATAATATTGAAACTAATTTTTATGATGAACCTTTAGAAATAAATAAGTTAAGAAAAAATAGAAAAGGATTTCAAGGGCATAGAAGAATTAATAGAAACATGGATACTAGAAACTTTTACTCTAGACCTACTCCTCCAGATATTCAATATGAAGAAAGATCCAAGTTTAGATCTACTGATTATAATGGACAAAGTATCTATGAGTGGAATATAGATGGAAAATCTGAAGGAGAAATCCTAAACACATTACAAGAAATGGGAATGGCTAACATAGCCTATAAATGTTCAGATAAAACTGACCAAGTCTGTGTATCCTTAATTGTTACAGGATTTACAGGACAATTAAAAAATTGGTGGGATAATGCCCTTACTTTTCAACAAAAAGAAGAAATCTTAAACTATAAAAATGATTTAGGAGAAGAAGAACCAGTAAATCAATTAATTTACACAATTAGTATGCACTTTATTGGAAATCCTAAAGAAGAGCTCCAAGCTAATAGAGAAATACTAAATAACTTAAAGTGTAAAACACTCAGTGATTACAGATGGTATAAAGATGTATTTCTTTCATATGTATTCAAAAGATCAGACTGTAATAAAGGATATTGGAAGGAACACTTCGTTGCTGGTCTACCTTCCTTATTCGCCCAAAGAATTAATCAAAAAATAAAAGAAGAGTTACAATCTGAAGAAATTCCCTGGAAAGATATAACATATGGACAGTTAACTGCGTTTGTTAAAAAAGAAGGATTAGCATTATGTTCAGAACTTAAATTACAGGCTAAATACGGAAAAGACAAGGGATCACGAAGAAAAGAATTAGGAAATTTCTGCCAAGACTTTGGATTAGAAAAAATTGGTGATCCTCCTAGTAAAAGAAAACAATTTAAAAGATCTGATAAAAAACAAAGTTTTAGAAAATCTAGATTTAATAAACAAAATAATAAAAAATCTGATAAACCAAGGGAAAAGAAAATTATCTTTTATTACCAAACTTTTCCCTACAGACTTCCAATGGTTTCCAGATGATTTAAGAAAGACTAGAAGATTCTATGAGCTCATCCTCATAGACTCTGGTTCTGCTGAAATCATCCACAGAATGTGTGAGTCGGATACAAAAAAGATCAACTTCTCTAAAATAAAGATTCTTCAAGTCCTCACTGTTTCCGACTGGAGTAGCCCTTGGGATCTTAAACCCTTTACAGTTCCTCAAGCCCTTCCTGGCTACTCTTACATAGTGTAACGGCCCAGGATTATGATTCCCGAGTTACGTTTCGAGGGATGAAACCCCTCGTTGAGATCTTGCGCCCCGAGTACAGGTTGAAGGTTTGAAATCGAAGATGCGCAGTTTAAAGTGGGATTTCGCACCCAAACCCGGAAGGTCCGTTGGAGACCCCGGGGTAAACCCCTGTACCTGTCCTAAGTCTACAACGCGCGCAAACCTTTATCATGCAAAGGGCGAAAGTTCTGAAAACGATACAGCCAGTGCCACGGCAGAGCCGGGTCAAAACGGAGTATAATAGGAAGAAATCCAAAAAGCATGAGTTTGGTGAAGTCAGGGTTCATACACTCACTCTCCGCCATATGAATGGACCCCGTCATATCAGCACAAAATCAAGTAGTAGATCGGGTACCTGAAACTATACCACCAAGTCAGGCCAAGAGTCCGCCTGCGGGTCCTCTGACCGCGCTGAGGACATATAATACGCCTATACCTAAGATAAAGGATGCCTTCATGCAGTACTGAAATAAAACCACACTATCATGCTCCTAATTCATATGTGCAGAATATTGAAGAAGGCCTTAACAAAGAATACCAAGCGGTATATCCCTCTCTTACCACCACCCCTCTTCCAGACAAGGTGGAGACTGGCCAGTTCGATACTATAGCATATCCAATTTCATCATCATATCGTATCTCATTCTCATCTCGTATCTCATGATATATATATATATATAGTTGCTCAAAGAGGACAATACCCGATGGAGCTGGGCTGCCCTATGACCCTAGCAAGGACTCTAGGACTCACAGATAACGGCCGTTCTGTATTCAAACGCATACAGAATAAGGATGCTCATTTGTAAATGCAATTCCTAAGCATGATACTACATGGCATGCTCTTATGCATATGCAACACCTACATACTATATGACACATCAGGCAGGAGGTACTGGTTACTGAGTAAGCCCCGGAGGTACTTACCTTGCTAGAAGGTCAGCAAAAGAAGAACCCAGCACACAGTAGTCACGATCACAGAATATCACCTAATCACATAACGAGAATATACTAAGTATACTTCTATAGCCTTTCTGAACACATATATTACTCGCTCAAATTAGCATACAGTTAAGTAAGCTTGCATCAATCATACTTTCAATTTATCACGATCAACCATCTCTTATCTCATACCATTCATCATAACTTGTCAACTCATCAGTTTAAAAAATATACTCCCTATATAAATCATACTTATACTTTCCATATTATATCATCATCATAAATATCAAACATTTAATCTCTTATGAAATTCACCACAATATCCCGCTATTAATCATCGTCTTATTCCCAAGTTAGCTTCAAATCCGAATTAACCAGTTAAGGGTTCTGACCCCTTGAAAATACTCGCTAAATTCCCTTTTTCAATTTATTTATTAAATCACTTTTTAACCTTTTATACAATCTCCAAAATTAATATTTGATCTTTTAAATCCTCAAATACTATTATATTTTGTTTTATTACCATTTATTAAATACTTTCACAAGCCATTTCTCAATCCTTGCAAAAACCCCAACTATTTTTATGTAATAAAAAAAATCAGCCCCTCAAAACCCAAACCCATTCTTTTTTTTTAAAAGTGAACCGAACCGGTTTATTAATTAAATCACTGAACCGGGCCATTTTAAAACAAAACTAAAACCGAACCCTTTTACTGTTCATCATCAACATCCTCCGACTCCCCGCGCTCGAAAATGGAGGAAAAGAAAAGGGAGGGGAGGGCTGCTCGCCGGCGAGGGCGGGGCTCCGGCCACCCTCTCGTCCTCTTCCACCCACAATGCCCAACCCCTAAGAATGTTAAACAAAGGATCGAAGGCAAGGATTGAAACGAACGAAGCTCACCGAGGTGTTCGCGGACGTCGGAGCTCTGTCGGAGACTCGATTCGCTGCGTCGGAGATGGAGGAACCTCGAATTCGACCTAGGAGAGTAAATGAAGGTCAAAGGAGGGTTCATCCATGGAATTTCGGATCGAACGAGAGGTCGAAGCTTACCGAACGGAGTTTGCGCTCGAGCGAGGTGGTGGAGCTTCGGTGGCTCGATGGAGGCGCTAGGGCCTCTGGGGCGGCGTCGGGGTGGTGGTGAACGCCAGTAGAGGTGGCTAGGCCTGCTGTAGCTGCTGCTCGTTGAGGAGCACGAGGGTGGAGGTGGAGATGGCGATGGAGATCGGTGGTGGCGGCTCGGCTGTCTCCAGTTGCCGCTTCTGGGTGGCTGCTGGGCTAATCAGAACGGGAGAAAGTAGGAAGGAGGGATGGGGTGTGGCGGTGACAAGGAAGGAGCAAGGTGGTGGTGGTGAGGTAGACAGTGAAGGTGATTGAGGTTGGGATGGTGATGGTGAATGAAACTGACGGGGGAAGGGGTGGTGAATTTGACCATCAGATTAGGGATGGAGGGAGAGGGGTTGATTTGAAAGGGTATGGTGGGGGAGTGGGTGAGGGTGGAGTGTTAAATTGGTTAACCAATACCCGGAAATAAATCCCGAATACGCGAATTTTGAATCCCGAAATTAGTTTCCAAATGTTAGTTTTCCCGAATACCGCTTTCTCGATCAATTAGATTTTTAAAATTGACAAGGGTATCGCCATCTGATAATTATTTTGAATTTCCGAGGTAAAAGGACGAAAATTGTTCGTTAAATTTATATTCCGATCGGAATCCGCTAAACGAGTTTTAAAACCGATTTAATTTGATTTTTAATTCTCTTTTTCCGAAAAAAATAGGATTTGAAAATCCGAGTCTTTACATCATCCACCTCTAAAAACAAGTCTCGTCCCCGAGACTAAAATCATTTTAAAACAGGGGATGAAGATTAGAATTGGTGAGTTCAAGGATCATGCCATTGATCCCGTGAACACCTCATAAGCGCCCCTATGAGATCCTCACAGTACCGTTGCCGTGATCATAATATCCCCAAATAGACCGTAGTAAGGATGTAATATGGGCCCCTACCACACCCTTACTCCGACTTCTAGGCCATATCATAACTCAAATACTTACCCACTTCGTGGGGCGTTATAATGAAACTAGTGTTGTATTATTTATTTATATATATTTTTAATCCAAGTTAGTCTCTTTTGAACACGATTCAAAATTTCATGTTCGACATTAGTAAAGTTCATTTCTACCTTCTCAGTTCATCTCACCATCCACCTCTAAGGGCTAACCCCACATTCTCTTCCTAGGTTCCATGTTATGATCAAATTCCAATACTTCTACTCCCATCATTTCTATCATCACGCCTCATATATATATAGAGTGACACTCATATCACATATTAACCTAAACACGTCAAGTATAGTCGCATACCATAAAATATCTAGCAAGTCATCACATCGTCACAGCTCATCATATCATATCACCAAGGATCTGCACATAACTACCAATCATAAGTACACAAGCAAAGAGATACTACCAACCAACCCCAATCCAACAAGACAACTCACCGCACTCGGGAGGTCAGGGAAATATCTATACTCGGCTCGACATAGGATGCGAGCAACTCGTCAAGGACATCCCCATAACTAGCCCGAATACTCTCCTCAGTCTCCCACGTGGCCTCCTCAGGGCTCCTCCTAGACCACTGAACTAGAAGCAAAGGAACCTCCCTGTTCCTAAGCCTCTTGACTCGACGGTCAAGAACTCTCACAGGACGCTCTACAAAGGTGTGGTCAGGCTCAACCTGAAGGTCTGAATAGTCTAGAACATGGCTAGGGTCAGGGATATACTGGCGAAGCTGTGAGACGTGAAAGACGTCATGAACACCAACCAAAGATGGGGGCAAAGCTAAACGATAGGCCACCTCTCCAACTCTCTCCAGGATCTCAAACGGGCCAATATACCTCGGACTCAACTTCCCTTTGATCCCAAACCGTCGGACTCCTCTGGTAGGCGAAACTCGAAGCCACACATGCGAACCTACCTCGAACTCAATCTCTATCCTCCGCCTGTCTGCATACTTCTTCTGGCGATCCTGAGCGACTCTCATGTGCTCACGGATGCGTCCCACCTTATCAATGGTCTCTCTAACTAGGTCCGGTAAAGATGAAACCGTGTCCGCAGGCTCATCCCAACAAACTGGCGACTTGCATCGCCTCCCATACAGAGCCTCATATGGAGCCATCTCGATCGACGCATGGTAGCTGTTGTTGTATGAAAACTCCACCAATGGTAGGTGTCTAACCCAACGGTCTCCCCACTCCAAAACACATGATCGCAGCATATCCTCCAAGGTCTGAATCGTCCTCTCACTCTGGCCATCTGTCTGAGGATGAAAAGCAGTACTGAAATGCAGTCTAGTACCTAGGCTCTCCTGAACTTGGTGCCAAAACCTCGAGGTAAAACGTCCATCTCTGTCAGATACAATCCTCTCAGGTACTCCATGAAGTCTCACGATCAGGCAAATGAACTCCTCAGCTAACCGCGATGCTGGCCATGTCTCCTGAATCGGAATGAAGTGAGCCGACTTGGTCAACCTATCGATCACGACCCAAATGGCGTCGAATCCTCTGACATCTCGCCTCAGCCCAGTGACGAAGTCCATCGAGATATCTGTCCACTTCCACGCGGGAACTGGAAGCGACCTGACAAGTCCTCCCGGTCTCTGGTGCTCAATCCGAACCTGCTGGCAAACCTGACATCTGGCTACAAAGTCTGTGATGTCTGTTCGCATCCTCTGCCACCAATAATATCTCCTCAAATCCTGATACATCTTATTCGTCCCTGGATGGACAGAATAAGGAGTGGAGTGAGCCTCCTGCATGATCCTCTGCCTCAGATCTGACGTCGACGGAACTACAACTCTGCCCTGAAAGGTCAGCATCCCATCTCCTCTCTCTACAAGCTCTCTAAATCGACCCTGGGCCATCCGATCCCTCAGAACTGCAATCTCTGGACAATCTGCCTGACCTCGTCGAATCTCCTCGGTCAACTCAGCCTGAACCTCCAAGAATGATAACTGTCCATTCTCCCGCTGAACCCACACCTCAAAGCAACACCTCATCAAATCTGTCTGCAAATCCCTCTGAGCTGTAAGCCTCGCAACTGATGCCTCCTGACGAGTCTTCCTACTGAGCGCATCTGCCACTACATTGGCCTTTCCTGGGTGATAAACTATGTCCAAGTCATAGTCCTTTAGAAGCTCTAGCCACCGTCTCTGTCGCATGTTGAGCTCCTTCTGAGTGAAAATATACTTCAAGCTCTTGTGATCTGTCATTACCTTGCATGAAGTGCCGTACAGGTAATGCCTCCAAATCTTCAGAGCATGAACTACAGCTGCCAACTCTAAGTCATGAACAGGATAGGACACCTCTGCAGGCTTCAACTGGCGTGAAGCATAAGCGATGACTCGACCTCTCTGATGCAGAACACATCCTAAGCCGGAACGCGAAGCGTCTGTGTAGACAACGAAGTCCTCTGTCCCTTCTGGCAACGCTAGCACTGGGGCGGTCGTCAGCTTCTCCTTCAGAAGCTCGAAGCTGGCCTGACATTCCACACTCCACTCAAAAGGAACATCCTTCTTCAGCAGCTGCGTCATCGGCCTAGCAATGCTCGAGAAACCCTGGACGAATCTCCTGTAGTAACTGGCCAATCCTAGAAACGAGCGGATGTCCTTGACGTTCTTGGGCACCTCCCAAGCAACGATAGCATCAATCTTCGCCGGATCCACGGCGACTCCCTCAGCTGAAATCACATGGCCTAAGAAAGCCACCTCTGTGAGCCAGAACTCGCACTTGCTATATTTCCCATACAGCTGATGCTTCCTCAGCGTCTCGAGGACAATCCTCAAGTGCTCCTCGTGCTCCTCTCTACTCCTCGAGTAGACTAAAATGTCATCTATGAACACGACAACGAATTTGTCCAGGTAGTCAATGAACACGCGGTTCATGAGCTCCATGAAAGCAGCTGGTGCATTGGTCAGCCCAAACGGCATGACCACGAACTCGTAGTGACCATAACGGGTCCTAAAAGCGGTCTTCTGGACATCCTCTGGCTTTACTCTCAGCTGGTGATAACCGGACCTCAAATCAATCTTCGAGAACACAACGGCGCCCTGCAGCTGATCCAACAGGTCGTCAATCCTGGGAAGGGGATAACGGTTCTTCACCGTCGCACGGTTCAACTCCCTATAATCGATGCAAAGCCTCAATGACCCGTCCTTCTTCTTGACAAACAACACTGGTGCTCCCCAAGGTGATGCACTAGGCCTGATGTAACCCTTCTCGGCTAGCTCCTCCAACTGAGCCTTTAGCTCCGCCATCTCCGTCGGTGCCATGCGGTAAGGGACTCGTGAAATAGGTCTGGTGCCTGGGTCTAGCTCGATCCCAAAGTCAACCTCTCTCGGCGGGGGAAGTCCCGGTAGCTCATCTGGAAACACATCTGCGAAGTCTCTGACGACAGGGACATCTGACAAGCTGGGATGTGTGCGATCCACCTCTAAAGCGTAACACCAATACCCAATGCATCCCTGGTCTAGGAGTCTGGCGGCTCTGACTGCGCTAATGAGCGCTCCGTTCCTCTTGGGGTCGCTCCCCCAAACCTGGTGCTCAGTCCCGTCATCTGCCAAGATAGACACCGTCCTCGTCCTCAGATTGATGATCGCTCCATAGTGGTCCATGAAATCCATACCCAGAATGAGATCATCCATCCTCAAAGGCATGACAATAAGGTCGGTTGGCCACTCACGCTCACCTATATGGATGGGGCAACCTAAAATCTCCCGACTCGTCCTAACCTTTGCCCCGTCCGCTAGACCAATAGTAAGGGGTAAACCACTCGTGCAGCTCAGGCTCAGCCTAGCAACGCACGCCTCTGCTATGAAGCAGTGAGTAGCACCGGTGTCAAACAATATAGACAAGCACGCATCATGGAAATGTATAGTACCTGCGGAAGTAGGGGCAGTACGGTCATCAGCTCTCATCTGGAACACGCGGGGCGGTGGGGGTAATGCTGGTCCTCGGCCTCCGGAACTCTGGCCACGATCATACCCGGACCCAGATGATCCTGCAGATGACGAACCTCTACCCTGACCTGGCCCTGACGGCCCTCTGCCTCCACGATCGTAACCTCTACCTCCTCTATCTCCTCTACCTCCTCTACCTCCTCCTCGACCTCTACCAGAAGCATCTCCTCGACCCTGACCCTGGGGATAAGTCAGCAGTGGCGGCTGAGGAGCAGCAGGAAGTCTCGGTGGCTGTGCAGTCGGCTGGGCTCTACCGTCCTGGGGACAACGGGCAGCTCTGTGCCCCATGGTGCCGCAAGTGAAGCAGACAATCGAACGATCTGGGCAGGAAGCGACATAATGACCTCTCTCGAAGCATCCATGGCAAGTGACACTCCTCACTCGTGCATCTCCTCCATAAACAGCTGGACCGGGCGGCTGGGGTGCCCTCGGTGTAACTCCGTGATATCCCCCTCTAAATCCTCCTCCATAGCCTCCCCTCCTGGATCTGTCGTCTCCGCGACCATCCGTTGGTCTCGCTCTCTTCGCCTCAGGGCGAGAAGTGGTGTATGCAGTCTCGGACAAGATCCGCTGCTGGTCGTACAGGAGGATGACCTCCAAGAATCGATCAAAGCTGACAGCTCCCAAGCTAGAGGCATGCAGAAGTACTGGAGGCGGCAGTCTCATCGATAACATGCGAATCCGACTCTCATCAGAAGGGCACAAGTGAGCACAGTAGACCAGTTCCTTCTTGAACTGGCGAACGATGGTAGAGACAGAAGCTGATCGGTCGTAGTAGCCTCGCATAAAGGATACCTGTCGGGCTATCTCAATCCCAGGAGGGCGGTACTCTCTCAGCATCAGATCCCTAAACTCCTCGTAGGTCCACTCAGCCTGGTCTATCTTAAATAAAGACCAGCGGTCAAAAGCGTCTCCCTGTAGACGGCCTGCGGCAAGTCTCTGTCTCTCGGAAGCGGGGACAGCAACATGGTCGAACAGCCCCTCCATCTCACGGAACCATCTCTCAATATCCCCCCCAACCTCTCCAGTAAAAGCCGGAGGACAGCACTGAGCTAATGTCTTGACCCAGTCGACGCGCTTCTCAGGGCGTGCATCGGCTACGGGCTCAACTGGCTGAACAGGAACCTCGGGCGTCGGTGCTGTAGATCGGGCTCCTCCCCGTAACTCGCTCAGAATGTCGTGAAGTGCCGCCTCTAGCTGTCCAAGTCTAGTCTCTGTGGGTATCGGAATCTGGTCGCCAGCCGGCGGAGGTGAAGCTCGCTCCTCAACGTGATCATCAGCAGTGCGCTCCTCGACGCTCTCAACAGCAATCCGACGGGGGCGTCCCCGACCACGATGTGCCCTACCCCCACGCCCAACAGAACCGCGTCTAGTATCGACCATGAGTACTACATGAACGGTTAATTTAAACACTCAGCACAGAAGCACTTGACGATTAATATGATCCCCTTCAAGGAGGATCGCCCTCAGGCATAATTGCATATATGTATAAATTAAGCATAGAGACGATCTATGCCGTCCTTCGAGGGACGGCTGACCGGAGGGGCAAAACCTCACGGTTACCTAACTCGACACTCCAACCTCCATGGTGTTCCTTGGAGTTTTCTAGGCCCATCTGTAAATCAAAGCTAGTATTTTGCCTACCGTTCCCCGAGTTCTACATCCATAAGGGAGGTCTATCGCTTTGGTCTCTACCCACGAGATTGTTTCCCCTTTATTCATTTTACGTTTTAATTCCAATTAAATTCATTTTGCCCCCTTTTTTTTTTTTTTTTTTTTTTTTTTTTTTTTTTTTTTTTTAAACATTTTTCAAACCCATTTGAAAACATTGGGCGATTTTCAAAACCATCTTCAACCTGTTGTACTCGGATTGCAAAACCTCAGCTCTGATACCACCTTTGTAACGGCCCAGGATTATGATTCCCGAGTTACGTTTCGAGGGATGAAACCCCTCGTTGAGATCTTGCGCCCCGAGTACAGGTTGAAGGTTTGAAATCGAAGATGCGCAGTTTAAAGTGGGATTTCGCACCCAAACCCGGAAGGTCCGTTGGAGACCCCGGGGTAAACCCCTGTACCTGTCCTAAGTCTACAACGCGCGCAAACCTTTATCATGCAAAGGGCGAAAGTTCTGAAAACGATACAGCCAGTGCCACGGCAGAGCCGGGTCAAAACGGAGTATAATAGGAAGAAATCCAAAAAGCATGAGTTTGGTGAAGTCAGGGTTCATACACTCACTCTCCGCCATATGAATGGACCCCGTCATATCAGCACAAAATCAAGTAGTAGATCGGGTACCTGAAACTATACCACCAAGTCAGGCCAAGAGTCCGCCTGCGGGTCCTCTGACCGCGCTGAGGACATATAATACGCCTATACCTAAGATAAAGGATGCCTTCATGCAGTACTGAAATAAAACCACACTATCATGCTCCTAATTCATATGTGCAGAATATTGAAGAAGGCCTTAACAAAGAATACCAAGCGGTATATCCCTCTCTTACCACCACCCCTCTTCCAGACAAGGTGGAGACTGGCCAGTTCGATACTATAGCATATCCAATTTCATCATCATATCGTATCTCATTCTCATCTCGTATCTCATGATATATATATATATATAGTTGCTCAAAGAGGACAATACCCGATGGAGCTGGGCTGCCCTATGACCCTAGCAAGGACTCTAGGACTCACAGATAACGGCCGTTCTGTATTCAAACGCATACAGAATAAGGATGCTCATTTGTAAATGCAATTCCTAAGCATGATACTACATGGCATGCTCTTATGCATATGCAACACCTACATACTATATGACACATCAGGCAGGAGGTACTGGTTACTGAGTAAGCCCCGGAGGTACTTACCTTGCTAGAAGGTCAGCAAAAGAAGAACCCAGCACACAGTAGTCACGATCACAGAATATCACCTAATCACATAACGAGAATATACTAAGTATACTTCTATAGCCTTTCTGAACACATATATTACTCGCTCAAATTAGCATACAGTTAAGTAAGCTTGCATCAATCATACTTTCAATTTATCACGATCAACCATCTCTTATCTCATACCATTCATCATAACTTGTCAACTCATCAGTTTAAAAAATATACTCCCTATATAAATCATACTTATACTTTCCATATTATATCATCATCATAAATATCAAACATTTAATCTCTTATGAAATTCACCACAATATCCCGCTATTAATCATCGTCTTATTCCCAAGTTAGCTTCAAATCCGAATTAACCAGTTAAGGGTTCTGACCCCTTGAAAATACTCGCTAAATTCCCTTTTTCAATTTATTTATTAAATCACTTTTTAACCTTTTATACAATCTCCAAAATTAATATTTGATCTTTTAAATCCTCAAATACTATTATATTTTGTTTTATTACCATTTATTAAATACTTTCACAAGCCATTTCTCAATCCTTGCAAAAACCCCAACTATTTTTATGTAATAAAAAAAATCAGCCCCTCAAAACCCAAACCCATTCTTTTTTTTTAAAAGTGAACCGAACCGGTTTATTAATTAAATCACTGAACCGGGCCATTTTAAAACAAAACTAAAACCGAACCCTTTTACTGTTCATCATCAACATCCTCCGACTCCCCGCGCTCGAAAATGGAGGAAAAGAAAAGGGAGGGGAGGGCTGCTCGCCGGCGAGGGCGGGGCTCCGGCCACCCTCTCGTCCTCTTCCACCCACAATGCCCAACCCCTAAGAATGTTAAACAAAGGATCGAAGGCAAGGATTGAAACGAACGAAGCTCACCGAGGTGTTCGCGGACGTCGGAGCTCTGTCGGAGACTCGATTCGCTGCGTCGGAGATGGAGGAACCTCGAATTCGACCTAGGAGAGTAAATGAAGGTCAAAGGAGGGTTCATCCATGGAATTTCGGATCGAACGAGAGGTCGAAGCTTACCGAACGGAGTTTGCGCTCGAGCGAGGTGGTGGAGCTTCGGTGGCTCGATGGAGGCGCTAGGGCCTCTGGGGCGGCGTCGGGGTGGTGGTGAACGCCAGTAGAGGTGGCTAGGCCTGCTGTAGCTGCTGCTCGTTGAGGAGCACGAGGGTGGAGGTGGAGATGGCGATGGAGATCGGTGGTGGCGGCTCGGCTGTCTCCAGTTGCCGCTTCTGGGTGGCTGCTGGGCTAATCAGAACGGGAGAAAGTAGGAAGGAGGGATGGGGTGTGGCGGTGACAAGGAAGGAGCAAGGTGGTGGTGGTGAGGTAGACAGTGAAGGTGATTGAGGTTGGGATGGTGATGGTGAATGAAACTGACGGGGGAAGGGGTGGTGAATTTGACCATCAGATTAGGGATGGAGGGAGAGGGGTTGATTTGAAAGGGTATGGTGGGGGAGTGGGTGAGGGTGGAGTGTTAAATTGGTTAACCAATACCCGGAAATAAATCCCGAATACGCGAATTTTGAATCCCGAAATTAGTTTCCAAATGTTAGTTTTCCCGAATACCGCTTTCTCGATCAATTAGATTTTTAAAATTGACAAGGGTATCGCCATCTGATAATTATTTTGAATTTCCGAGGTAAAAGGACGAAAATTGTTCGTTAAATTTATATTCCGATCGGAATCCGCTAAACGAGTTTTAAAACCGATTTAATTTGATTTTTAATTCTCTTTTTCCGAAAAAAATAGGATTTGAAAATCCGAGTCTTTACACATAGACTACAAAAATGCTTGGTATTACACATTATTGCTAAGACCTTATAGTCATTCTTGGTTCATCTTCTTTGACAGAAGATGCAATGACAATATTCCAGTATGGTTCTATCATTGGTGGTATCACTTTGGTGCTATTGATGATATTTACCCAGATCTCGCAAGAGTTACTTATGATTATTATTGTAAGCATTCTCTAAATAAACCTTTTACCAGACCTCTTAGGTTTCACAAAGATACTGGTTTAGCATGGATTTTTTGCTGGACCTATGAGACCATCCAAATCCTCCCAAAACCATTCCCCCTAACATTATGCAGGAAATACAAAATCAGATGGTGGGAAAAGTTTGATCTCAATGTTCTCACCATACCAAAGATACAAGAAATCCTGTCCAAGAAAAACCCAAAGCCCCAAAGCCCAATACCACAAACAAATAGCCCAATACCTCCACAACAGTCTCCAGTAAATTGCCCTGCTGATCAATTAAAGCAATGGCAAGAATTCCAGGCCTTCCAAAAATACTTAGCATCACAAAATGTACAACCAGCAGCATCCACCTCACAAAACAGTCCGCCCATAAAAGATGATCCTGCACAAGATGCTCAAGACCCATATGATTTTTAGTTTATATGTTCTTTATATGTATTTTTTTTTTATGTAAATTTTTTTTATAAAAAAAAAAAAAAAAAAAAAAAAAAAAAAAAAAGTTGAATGAGGAGTATTTGTAAGTATTATATTATATACGCATATGGTGTAATCAGTAAATCTACTAGACCACTGAAGCCATCAAGAGAAGAAAGACGACACATACTGGTGGAAAGAAGAGCCGACAACAGACAATATTCCCCGTCACTATTCACTGTCACTATTCACTATTCACTATTTCAACTTTTACTATTCACTCGTATTATTCATAAAGAGCCAAAGAAGACATCTCCCGCTATTATCGCGGGAAGGAAGACTTCACCAAGAGAACCATCACATGCCTACAGTTGAACCACAACAGACGTAGGCAATGACGTCAAATGCAGATCAACTCTTGCCTATATAAAGAAGGATACAGATTGAGGAAAGGCATCGAAAAAATCAGAGAGCTCTAAACCTCTTAAATTCTCAAACTCTTGTAATCCTTTCTTTCACCCTTCAAGTTCTTAGTGTTTATTTGAAGAAAAGTTTGCATCTTTGTAAGTCTTCTTAATTTTTCTTAAAGTTTCAATAAATTGCTTGTATTTTACAGTCACGAGTTAATATAAAAGGTTTATAATTTGTGTTTATTTTATGTTTTCTAAATTTCGTTACTATAATTATACCTGGGTTCCAAATTGGTATCAGAGCCATTAGAAGTATTATTCTAAACCTTAAATTATATTTCTTTTTACTGTTTAAATTACCGTTCATATTAACACTATTTACGTGTGCGTGCTTGGTATAATCGTAAAACCGTTTGGTCAGCCCTTGGTTATGGATGGTCCCGGTCGATGGTCCCACGCCAACTATAGTGTTAAACACTGAATTAGTAATGATAAGCAGTTAATAGAAATATGGCTTTAGAGTTTAGACGAATGCTTTCTAGGGGTTCTAGTTCTAACAGTAACCCTGTTGTGCATAGTAATGAAAATTTGTATACAAATGATGAAAACAATATGGTTGATTGGTCCATTCCTCATCAGAATATAGAGTCAATTTATAGAATTGGGATTATAGACTTTAAAACAGCTTTTAGTGTAAGAAGTCATGAAGAGTATGTTTTGAGAAGAACTCATATAAGTGGCTAATAAATGTTGAATAATACATTATATTAACTAGTAAATTCTTATTATAATACTGTAAGAGTATGTTTTGATGAGAAATCATATAAGTGACTAAGAAATGTTGAATAATACATTATATTAACTAGTAAATTCTTATCATAATACTATAAGATTATGTTTTGATGAGAAATCATATAAGTGACTAATAAATGTTGAATAAAGCATTATATTAACTAGTAAATTCTACTATAAGAGTATGTTTTGAGGAGAACTCTTATAAGTGACTAATAAATGTTGAATAATACATTATATTAACTAGTAAATTCTTATTATAATATTATAAGAGTATGTTTTGATGAGAAATCATATAAGTGACTAATAAATGTTGAATAATACATTATATTAACTAGTAAATTCTTATTATAATACTATAAGAGTATGATTTGATGAGAAATCATATAAGTGACTAATAAATGTTAAATAATACATTATATTAACTAGTAAATTCTTATTATAATACTGTAAGAGTATGTTTTGATGAGAAATCATATAAGTGACTAAGAAATGTTCAATAATACATTATATTAACTAATAAATTCTTATTATAATACTATAAGATTATTTTTTGATGAGAAATCATATAAGTGACTAATAAATGTTGAATAAAGCATTATGTTAACTAGTAAATTCTACTATAAGAGTATGTTTTGAGGAGAACTCTTATAAGTGACTAATAAATGTTGAATAATACATTATACTAACTAGTAAATTCTTATTATAATACTATAAGAGTATGTTTTGAGAATAACTCATATAAGTGGCTAATAAATGTTGAATAATACATTATATTAACTAGTAAATTCTACTATAAGAGTATGTTTTGCGGAGAACTATTATAAGTGACTAATAAATGTTGAATAATACATTATATTAACTAGTAAATTCTAATTATAATACTGTAAGAGTATGTTTTGATGAGAAATCATATAAGTGACTAAGAAATGTTGAATAATACATTATATTAACTAGTAAATTCTTATTATAATACTATAAGATTATGTTTTGATGAGAAATCATATAAGTAACTAATAAATGTTGAATAAAGCATTATATTAACTAGTAAATTCTACTATAAGAGTATGTTTTGAGGAGAACTCTTATAAGTGTCTAATAAATGTTGAATAATACATTATATTAACTAGTAAATTCTTATTATAATACTATAATAGTATGTTTTGATGAGACTTCATATAAGTGACTAATAAATGTTGAATAATACATTATATTAAATAGTAAATTCTTATTATAATACTGTAAGAATATGTTTTGATGAGAAATCATATAAGTGACTAATAAATGGTTAATAATACATTATACTAACTAGTAAATTCTTATTATAATACTATAAGAGTATGTTTTGAGGAGAACTCTTATAAGTGACTAATAAATGTTGAATAATACATTATATTACCTAGTAAATTCTTATTATAATACTATAAGAGTATGTTTTGATGAGAAATCATATAAGTGACTAATAAATGTTGAATAATACATTATATTAACTAGTAAATTCTTATTATAATAATGTAAGAGTATGTTTTGATGAGAAATTATATAAGTGACTAATAAATGTTGAATAATACATTATATTAACTAGTAAATTCTTATTATAATACTATAAGAGTATGTTTTGAGGAGAAATCATATAAGTGACTAATAAATGTTGAATAAAGCATTATATTAACTAGTAAATTCTACTATAAGAGTATGTTTTTAGGAGAACTCTTAAAAGTGACTAATAAATGTTGAATAATACATTATACTAACTAGTAAATTCTTATTATAATACTATAAGAATATGTTTTGAGAAGAACTCATATAAGTGGCTAATAAATGTTGAATAATACATTATATTAACTAGTAAATTCTACTATAAGAGTATGTTTTGAGGAGAACTATTATAAGTGACTAATAAATGTTGAATAATACATTATATTAACTAGTAAATTCTTATTATAATACTATAAGAGTATGTTTTGATGAGAAATCATATAAGTGACTAATAAATGTTGAATAATACATTATATTAACTAGTAAATTCTTATTATAATACTATAAGAGTATGATTTGATGAGAAATCATATAAGTGACTAATAAATGTTAAATAATACATTATATTAACTAGTAAATTCTAATTATAATACTGTAAGAGTATGTTTTGATGAGAAATCATATAAGTGACTAAGAAATGTTGAATAATACATTATATTAACTAGTAAATTCTTATTATAATACTATAAGATTATGTTTTGATGAGAAATCATATAAGTGACTAATAAATGTTGAATAAAGCATTATATTAACTAGTAAATTCTACTATAAGAGTATGTTTTGAGGAGAACTCTTATAAGTGTCTAATAAATGTTGAATAATACATTATATTAACTAATAAAATCTTATTATAATACTATAAGAGTATGTTTTGATGAGAAATCATATAAGTGACTAATAAATGTTGAATAATACATTATATTAACTAGTAAATTCTTATTATAATACTGTAAGAATATGTTTTGATGAGAAATCATATAAGTGACTAATAAATGGTTAATAATACATTATACTAACTAGTAAATTCTTATTATAATACTATAAGAGTATGTTTTGAGGAGAACTCTTATAAGTGACTAATAAATGTTGAATAATACATTATATTAACTAGTAAATTCTTATTATAATACTATAAGAGTATGTTTTGATGAGAAATCATATAAGTGACTAATAAATGTTGAATAATACATTATATTAACTAGTAAATTCTTATTATAATAATGTAAGAGTATGTTTTGATGAGAAATTATATAAGTGACTAATAAATGTTGAATAATACATTATATTAACTAGTAAATTCTTATTATAATACTATAAGAGTATGTTTTGATGAGAAATCATATAAGTGACTAATAAATGTTGAATAAAGCATTATATTAACTAGTAAATTCTACTATAAGAGTATGTTTTGAGGAGAACTCTTAAAAGTGACTAACAAATGTTGAATAATACATTATATTAACTAGTAAATTCTTATTATAATAATATAAGAGTATGTTTTGATGAGAAATCATATAAGTGACTAATAAATGTTGAATAATACATTATATTAACTAGTAAATTCTTATTATAATACTGTAAGAATATGTTTTGATGAGAAATCATATAAGTGACTAATAAATGGTTAATAATACATTATACTAACTAGTAAATTCTTATTATAATACTATAAGAGTATGTTTTGAGGAGAACTCTTATAAGTGACTAATAAATGTTGAATAATACATTATATTAACTAGTAAATTCTTATTATAATACTATAAGAGTATGTTTTGATGAGAAATCATATAAGTGACTAATAAATGTTGAATAATACATTATATTAACTAGTAAATTCTTATTATAATAATGTAAGAGTATGTTTTGATGAGAAATTATATAAGTGACTAATAAATGTTGAATAATACATTATATTAACTAGTAAATTCTTATTATAATACTATAAGAGTATGTTTTGATGAGAAATCATATAAGTGACTAATAAATGTTGAATAAAGCATTATATTAACTAGTAAATTCTACTATAAGAGTATGTTTTGAGGAAAACTCTTATAAGTGACTAATAAATATTGAATAATACATTATACTAACTAGTAAATTCTTATTATAATACTATAAGAGTATGTTTTGAGAAGAACTCATATAAGTGGCTAATAAATGTTGAATAATACATTATATTAACTAGTAAATTCTTATTATAATACTGTAATAGTATGTTTTGATGAGAAATCATATAAGTGACTAAGAAATGTTGAATAATACGTTATATTAACTAGTAAATTCTTATTATAATACTATAAGATTATGTTTTGATGAGAAATCATATAAGTGACTAATAAATGTTGAATAATACATTATATTAACTAGTAAATTCTTATTATAATACTATAAGAGTATGATTTGATGAGAAATCATATAAGTGACTAATAAATGTTAAATAATACATTATATTAACTAGTAAATTCTAATTATAATACTGTAAGAGTATGTTTTGATGAGAAATCATATAAGTGACTAAGAAATGTTGAATAATACATTATATTAACTAGTAAATTCTTATTATAATACTATAAGATTATGTTTTGATGAGAAATCATATAAGTGACTAATAAATGTTGAATAAAGCATGATATTAACTAGTAAATTCTACTATAAGAGTATGTTTTGAGGAGAACTCTTATAAGTGTCTAATAAATGTTGAATAATACATTATATTAACTAGTAAAATCTTATTATAATACTATAAGAGTATGTTTTGATGAGAAATCATATAAGTGACTAATAAATGTTGAATAATACATTATATTAACTAGTAAATTCTTATTATAATACTGTAAGAATATGTTTTGATGAGAAATCATATAAGTGACTAATAAATGGTTAATAATACATTATACTAACTAGTAAATTCTTATTATAATACTATAAGAGTATGTTTTGAGGAGAAGTCTTATAAGTGACTAATAAATGTTGAATAATACATTATATTAACTAGTAAATTCTTATTATAATACTATAAGAGTATGTTTTGAGGAGAAGTCTTATAAGTGACTAATAAATGTTGAATAATACATTATATTAACTAGTAAATTCTTATTATAATACTATAAGAGTATGTTTTGATGAGAAATCATATAAGTGACTAATAAATGGTTAATAATACATTATACTAACTAGTAAATTCTTATTATAATACTATAAGAGTATGTTTTGAGGAGAACTCTTAAAAGTGACTAACAAATGTTGAATAATACATTATATTAACTAGTAAATTCTTATTATAATAATATAAGAGTATGTTTTGATGAGAAATCATATAAGTGACTAATAAATGTTGAATAATACATTATATTAACTAGTAAATTCTTATTATAATACTGTAAGAATATGTTTTGATGAGAAATCATATAAGTGACTAATAAATGGTTAATAATACATTATACTAACTAGTAAATTCTTATTATAATACTATAAGAGTATGTTTTGAGGAGAACTCTTATAAGTGACTAATAAATGTTGAATAATACATTATATTAACTAGTAAATTCTTATTATAATACTATAAGAGTATGTTTTGATGAGAAATCATATAAGTGACTAATAAATGTTGAATAATACATTATATTAACTAGTAAATTCTTATTATAATAATGTAAGAGTATGTTTTGATGAGAAATTATATAAGTGACTAATAAATGTTGAATAATACATTATATTAACTAGTAAATTCTTATTATAATACTATAAGAGTATGTTTTGATGAGAAATCATATAAGTGACTAATAAATGTTGAATAAAGCATTATATTAACTAGTAAATTCTACTATAAGAGTATGTTTTGAGGAAAACTCTTATAAGTGACTAATAAATATTGAATAATACATTATACTAACTAGTAAATTCTTATTATAATACTATAAGAGTATGTTTTGAGAAGAACTCATATAAGTGGCTAATAAATGTTGAATAATACATTATATTAACTAGTAAATTCTTATTATAATACTGTAATAGTATGTTTTGATGAGAAATCATATAAGTGACTAAGAAATGTTGAATAATACGTTATATTAACTAGTAAATTCTTATTATAATACTATAAGATTATGTTTTGATGAGAAATCATATAAGTGACTAATAAATGTTGAATAATACATTATATTAACTAGTAAATTCTTATTATAATACTATAAGAGTATGATTTGATGAGAAATCATATAAGTGACTAATAAATGTTAAATAATACATTATATTAACTAGTAAATTCTAATTATAATACTGTAAGAGTATGTTTTGATGAGAAATCATATAAGTGACTAAGAAATGTTGAATAATACATTATATTAACTAGTAAATTCTTATTATAATACTATAAGATTATGTTTTGATGAGAAATCATATAAGTGACTAATAAATGTTGAATAAAGCATGATATTAACTAGTAAATTCTACTATAAGAGTATGTTTTGAGGAGAACTCTTATAAGTGTCTAATAAATGTTGAATAATACATTATATTAACTAGTAAAATCTTATTATAATACTATAAGAGTATGTTTTGATGAGAAATCATATAAGTGACTAATAAATGTTGAATAATACATTATATTAACTAGTAAATTCTTATTATAATACTGTAAGAATATGTTTTGATGAGAAATCATATAAGTGACTAATAAATGGTTAATAATACATTATACTAACTAGTAAATTCTTATTATAATACTATAAGAGTATGTTTTGAGGAGAAGTCTTATAAGTGACTAATAAATGTTGAATAATACATTATATTAACTAGTAAATTCTTATTATAATACTATAAGAGTATGTTTTGATGAGAAATCATATAAGTGACTAATAAATGTTGAATAATACATTATATTAACTAGTAAATTCTTATTATAATAATGTAAGAGTATGTTTTGATGAGAAATTATATAAGTGACTAATAAATGTTGAATAATACATTATATTATCTAGTAAATTCTTATTATAATACTATAAGAGTATGTTTTGATGAGAAATCATATAAGTGACTAATAAATGTTGAATAAAGCATTATATTAACTAGTAAATTCTACTATAAGAGTATGTTTTGAGGAAAACTCTTATAAGTGACTAATAAATATTGAATAATACATTATACTAACTAGTAAATTCTTATTATAATACTATAAGAGTATGTTTTGAGAAGAACTCA
Source organism: Persicaria tinctoria (assembly GCA_037127255.1). NCBI lineage: Eukaryota > Viridiplantae > Streptophyta > Magnoliopsida > Caryophyllales > Polygonaceae > Persicaria > Persicaria tinctoria. The sequence continues at coordinate 35,818,691 of JBANSL010000013.1, read as the reverse complement.
TATAAGTGGCTAATAAATGTTGAATAATACATTATATTAACTAGTAAATTCTTATTATAATACTGTAATAGTATGTTTTGATGAGAAATCATATAAGTGACTAAGAAATGTTGAATAATACGTTATATTAACTAGTAAATTCTTATTATAATACTATAAGATTATGTTTTGATGAGAAATCATATAAGTGACTAATAAATGTTGAATAATACATTATATTAACTAGTAAATTCTTATTATAATACTATAAGAGTATGATTTGATGAGAAATCATATAAGTGACTAATAAATGTTAAATAATACATTATATTAACTAGTAAATTCTAATTATAATACTGTAAGAGTATGTTTTGATGAGAAATCATATAAGTGACTAAGAAATGTTGAATAATACATTATATTAACTAGTAAATTCTTATTATAATACTATAAGATTATGTTTTGATGAGAAATCATATAAGTGACTAATAAATGTTGAATAAAGCATGATATTAACTAGTAAATTCTACTATAAGAGTATGTTTTGAGGAGAACTCTTATAAGTGTCTAATAAATGTTGAATAATACATTATATTAACTAGTAAAATCTTATTATAATACTATAAGAGTATGTTTTGATGAGAAATCATATAAGTGACTAATAAATGTTGAATAATACATTATATTAACTAGTAAATTCTTATTATAATACTGTAAGAATATGTTTTGATGAGAAATCATATAAGTGACTAATAAATGGTTAATAATACATTATACTAACTAGTAAATTCTTATTATAATACTATAAGAGTATGTTTTGAGGAGAAGTCTTATAAGTGACTAATAAATGTTGAATAATACATTATATTAACTAGTAAATTCTTATTATAATACTATAAGAGTATGTTTTGAGGAGAAGTCTTATAAGTGACTAATAAATGTTGAATAATACATTATATTAACTAGTAAATTCTTATTATAATACTATAAGAGTATGTTTTGATGAGAAATCATATAAGTGACTAATAAATGGTTAATAATACATTATACTAACTAGTAAATTCTTATTATAATACTATAAGAGTATGTTTTGAGGAGAACTCTTAAAAGTGACTAACAAATGTTGAATAATACATTATATTAACTAGTAAATTCTTATTATAATAATATAAGAGTATGTTTTGATGAGAAATCATATAAGTGACTAATAAATGTTGAATAATACATTATATTAACTAGTAAATTCTAATTATAATACTGTAAGAGTATGTTTTGATGAGAAATCATATAAGCGACTAATAAATGTTGAATAAAGCATGATATTAACTAGTAAATTCTACTATAAGAGTATATTTTGAGGAGAACTCATATATGTGACTAATAAATGTTGAATAATACATTATACTAACTAGTAAATTCTTATTATAATACTATAAGAGTATGTTTTGAGAAGAACTCATATAAGTTACAAATAAATGTTGAATAATATATTATATTAACTAGTAAATTCTTATTATAATACTATAAGAGTATGTTTTGATGAGAAATCATATAAGTGACTAATAAATGTTGAATTATACATTATATTAACTAGTAAATTCTTATTATAATATTCTTAGAGTATGTTTTGAGAAGAACTCATATAAGTGACTAATAAATGTTGAATAATACATTATATTAACTAGTAAATTCTACTATAAGAGTATGTTTTGAGGAGAACTCTTATAAGTGACTAATAAATGTTGAATAATACATTATATTACCTAGTAAATTCTTATTATAATACTATAAGAGTATGTTTTGATGAGAAATCATATAAGTGACTAATAAATGTTGAATAATACATTATATTAACTAGTAAATTCTTATTATAATAATGTAAGAGTATGTTTTGATGAGAAATTATATAAGTGACTAATAAATGTTGAATAATACATTATATTAACTAGTAAATTCTTATTATAATACTATAAGAGTATGTTTTGAGGAGAAATCATATAAGTGACTAATAAATGTTGAATAAAGCATTATATTAACTAGTAAATTCTACTATAAGAGTATGTTTTTAGGAGAACTCTTAAAAGTGACTAATAAATGTTGAATAATACATTATACTAACTAGTAAATTCTTATTATAATACTATAAGAATATGTTTTGAGAAGAACTCATATAAGTGGCTAATAAATGTTGAATAATACATTATATTAACTAGTAAATTCTACTATAAGAGTATGTTTTGAGGAGAACTATTATAAGTGACTAATAAATGTTGAATAATACATTATATTAACTAGTAAATTCTTATTATAATACTATAAGAGTATGTTTTGATGAGAAATCATATAAGTGACTAATAAATGTTGAATAATACATTATATTAACTAGTAAATTCTTATTATAATACTATAAGAGTATGATTTGATGAGAAATCATATAAGTGACTAATAAATGTTAAATAATACATTATATTAACTAGTAAATTCTAATTATAATACTGTAAGAGTATGTTTTGATGAGAAATCATATAAGTGACTAAGAAATGTTGAATAATACATTATATTAACTAGTAAATTCTTATTATAATACTATAAGATTATGTTTTGATGAGAAATCATATAAGTGACTAATAAATGTTGAATAAAGCATTATATTAACTAGTAAATTCTACTATAAGAGTATGTTTTGAGGAGAACTCTTATAAGTGTCTAATAAATGTTGAATAATACATTATATTAACTAATAAAATCTTATTATAATACTATAAGAGTATGTTTTGATGAGAAATCATATAAGTGACTAATAAATGTTGAATAATACATTATATGTAAAGGCTCGGATTTTTAAATCCTAATTTTTTTTTTTTTTTTTCGGAAAAAGAGAATTAAAAATGAGATTAAAATCGGGTTAAAACTCGTTTAGCGGATTACGACCGAAAAGTAAAATTTGGCAAACAATTTCCGTCCTTGACCTCGAAAATTCAAAATAATTATCAAATGGCGATATCCTTGTCAATTTTAAAAATCTAATTGATCGAGAAAGTGGGATTCGGGAAAACTAACATTCGGAAACTAATTTCGGGATTAAAAATTCGCGTATTCGGGATTTATTTCCGGGTATTGGTTAACCAATTTTACACTCAACATCTCACCCACTCCCCCTACCTTGTCCTGCAACCCGAGCCCATCCCCCTGCCTATATCACCCCGTCACTTCCCCTGTTTCCGCCATCACACACGCCCTCCCTCACCATCACTCTCTTCCCATCTTCCTCCTTCCTCAAGAGCTGCAACAACAACATATGTTCCACCCCTCAAGAGCACAGCAGCAGCAGCTCGACGCCATCACCGAATCTCCACCGTCACCTTCACTCTTCCTTTCACCACCACCACCTTGCTCTTTCCTTATCGCCACCAAACACCAGCACCTCCTTCCCCTCCATCGAGCAACATCACCAGCCTTCGACATCCCTCGGAGCCACCAGCAGCAACAGCGGACACCACCGGAACCGCCACGGAGCCACCGCAACCCATTCCTTTCTAATCTTCGATCAATCGCGAAGCTAACTTTTGGTAAGCGTCCCTCCTTCGTTTTTGATTGAAATTGCTTGCGGTCTTCACCATCACACTCATCCACATCCGGTGTAGGTCCGTCAAGCCATCGCGAGCTACCGACAAAGCCCAGAACTCCGATCGAGAGCTCCGAAGTCGCGAAAAATCCATCTCGGTGAGCTCCAAATTTATCCTCGTTTCGATTCGTTTCTGAGTCTTTTTCGATGCTTAGACTAGTCGAGAGTGTGCGTGAGCTGAGTGCGGAATGATCGGGTGAGGTCGAGAGCTCCGACGATCGTCGGAGCTCGGTCGGCGTGAGTGAGAGCGCGAGGGCGCGAGGCGAGGCGACCAACTGCGACGAGCAGAGGCGAGTGCAAGGCGCGGTGCTGTAGGAGCGCGAGCCAAGACCAGGCGGGGCTGGGCGATGCGGAGCCGGTGAGTCCGGGAGAGCTCAGCGCGGTGAGTCCGGGAGAGCTCAGCGCGGTGGGAACCTCCGTTTGAATGAAGAGGAAGAAGAAGATGTCCAGGCGGGCCCCACCTCCTATTTATTTATTCATTTTGGTTGGGTTTGGCTTGAACCGGGTTCGGTTTGGTTCGGTTGGATTTAAATGGGTTTGGTTTGGTTCGGGTTTAACCATTGACTTATTAATTAGTTAACGGTAATTAAAATATATTATAATAGTATTTGAGGATTTAAAAGATAAATTATCATATTTTGGGAGAATTATAAGGGTTGAATTATTAAATAAAAATGATCGGGATTTAGGGGATTTGAAAATAATTTATAAAGGTGTTTAATAAATGGTATTTAAAATATCATATAATACTATTGAGATTTAAAATATATTATTGGGACTTAAAGATTTGTAAAGAATTTGGAAACGAATTTTAAGATTGGAAAGTAATCTAATAAATAGATTTAAAAGAGAATTTGGCGAGTATTTTCAATGGTCGGAATACTTAACTATCTAACTGGGATTCGAAACGGTTTTGAAACTAACTTGGGAATAAGACTTATTCAAAGACTAACTAGCATGATATTATGATCGTTTGACTAACAGTATGATATGTATGACTAATAGCATGACTTGTGATGAATTATTATATGAGATTAAATGTTGGATAATTATGACGATCTAGTAGGATTTTATATCACACAAATTATGTCTTATGATTTTGATGAACCGTTGAGGTATATGCGGAAATGATGTATATGAACATTCGGAATTGGTTGAATGATTTTGGAGAACGATGTGGTCTTTGAGTAGCGGATGATGCGATGAAATGACTTTCATAATATGTTACTTGTTCTATTGATTGAGGTGTGCTTGAGTGCTTAATAGTTGGATGTAGACTTATGTATATTCCATTATGTACTAGGTGATACTCTGTGATTGTGAATATTGTGTGCTGGATTCTCCTGTTGCCGATCGGCTAGCCAGGTAAGTACCTCCGGGGCTTACTCAGTAACCAGTACCTCCTGCCTGATGTGTCATATAGTATGTAGGTGTTGCATATGCATAAGAGCATCTCATGTAGTATCATGCTTAGGAATTGCATTTACGAATGAGCATCCTTATTCTGTATGCGTTTGAATACAGAACGGCCGTTATCTGTGAGTCCTAGAGTCCTTGCTAGGGTCATAGGGCAGCCCAGCTTCATCGGGTGTTGTCCTCCTCGGGTCATTTATATATATCACGAGATACGAGATGGGCATGAGATACGATATGATGATGAGATATGATATGATGATGAGATTTGATATGATTATAGCATCGAACTGGCCAGTCTCCACCCTGTCTGGAAGAAGGGTGGTGGTAGAAGAGGGATATACCACTTGGTATTCTTTGTTAAGGCCTTACTTAATATTCTGCACATATGAGTTAGGAACATGATAGTGTGGTTAATATTTCAGTACTGCATGAAGGCATCTTTATTCTAGGTATAGGCGTATTATATGTCCTCAGCGCGGTCAGAGGACCCGCGGGCGGACTCTTGGCCTGACTTGGTGGTATAGTTTCAGGTACCCGATATACTGCTTGATTTTGTGCTGTTATGACGGGGTCTATTCATATGGCGGAGAGTGAGTGGTTGAAACCTGACTTCACCAGATTCACGCTTTTGGGATTCCTCCCTAATTATACTCTGTTTTGACCCGGCTCTGCCATGGCACTGGTTGTATCACTTTCAGAACTTATGCCCTTTGCATTATAAAGGATTTCCCCGCGTTGTAGACTTAGGACAGGTACAGGGGTTTACCCCAGGGTCTCCAACGGACCTTCCGGGTTTGGGTGCGAAATCCCACTTTAAACTGCGCATATTCGATTTCAAACCTTCAACCTGTACTCGGGGCGCAAGATCCCAACGAGGGGTTTCATCCCTCGAAACGTAACTCGGGAATCATAATCCCGGGCCGTTACAAAGGTGGTATCAGAGCTGAGGTTTCGCAATCCGAGTACAATAGGTTGAAGAGGTTTTGAAAATCGCCCAACATTTTCAAATGGTTTTGGAAAATATTTTATAAAGGGCAAAATGAATTTAATTGGACTTAAAACCTAAAATGAATAAAGGGGAAATAATCTCGTGGGTAGAGACCCAAGCGGTAGACTTCCCTTATGGATGTAGAATTCGGGGAACGGTAGGCAAAATACTAGCTTTTATTTACAGATGGGCCTAGAAGACTCCAAGGAACACCACGGAGGTTGGAGTGTTGAGTTAGGAGGCCGTGAGGTTTTGCCCCTCCGGTGAGTCGTCCCTCGAAGGACGGCATAGATCGTCTCTATGCTTATGTTTATATATGTACATATATGCAATTGGACCCGAGGGCGATCCTCCTTGAAGAGGATCATATTAATCTTGTTGATTGCTTTCGTGTTGAGTGCTATTGTGCGTAGGATAGCAAACTAATCGATATGCCTTGACTTGAATCATGTGTTGAATAACCGTGCAAACGGGATAGTGGGAGAAAAACTTGTTCTTATGTAATCGGAATTCCTGTTTTGTCGAAATAGCACTTTCATAATTCAAACACCCTGATGGTTCTGACTCTGTCATCCGCCCACCAAAACATCTAGGCATGTTAGCAAGGGTCGAGAAGCATCCTCTCCCCTGTTTAGAGTCTTGTTTCGTATCCCACCATCGATGCTTCTATTGAGTCTCGTACCTGTGGTTGGGGTCTTTCACGGGAAATTTGGGTCGGTCAACTAAATACCTTCGGAAATCGTGTCGGATGTGAGGGTTACCTGAGTATGTTAGTGGGAGTGAGGATTTAAATCGTTTCGAGATAGAAGTGAGTTGTCTTATGGAGTCATCCCTTTCGATCATCGTAATGGCCAACCATGTCTTCTTGCAACAAGAGTCCAAACACGAGTTCTACCCTCATCTATCAGAAACAGCGTGAATGTCCTTGTATCCTACCCAGCAAGTCATACTAGTGTCTCACGGGAAAACGGGGTGGTGAGTCGGTGATTGTCCTTAGAGAACTCTATCGAGCTATAATGATGGCCTCCTTGTGATTTCATGAAATTGTATATTGGTATAATTCAGCATGACTCGCCTAGTACCTTGCATGGTTGCACTTATGAGTAGATGTATGTGTCGTATGTATTGAATCCCCATGATTACCGTCTCGCTATGAACTAGGTCCATGATAGTGTGCTCAACTCTCGTTGTATGTTAAAATGTGAATTGGATGACTTAGCATGCCAGATGAACCTCATTGGACATCATGACTGTGTACATGTTTAATAAGTATTGCTACTATCATGTAGGATATATATCTCCCAGTTATAAGCCCTCATATGATTGTGTGACATCTTAGTCTTGGTATGTGAATATGGATGTATGTGATGAGATAGTTGCTATACCAACCCTGCATGAACTGACCATACCCTTAGGATGATTTTTAGGGTACATCTTAGCATGCTTTACGTAATATTATGACTTGCTTAATTGTGTATCTAAATGAGTGATAAGTCGTGCATATGATATCATGTGATGTTTGCTAGATCTTGCATAACTTGGGCCATATGTGTCCCATGTTAGTCTGTGCATGCATGTTCTTAGTCTGTCAAGCATGATTGGTGAATGAAATGAGAAGTTACTAGCTTGTTCTGTGCACATATAAAGATGATTATATGAGCATGTTATGAATGCGTAAATCGATATTCCTTGAGATAGGTGCATACTAGTGTGAAATAATGTGATGATATCTCTTGATTTTTATGTGTTGCGTGCCATAATTATAAGAGCATCGTTGTAACTCTCGGGTTGGGATCTTATCCTTGGTCTCGTCGTCCCTAGTTCTGGTCCATGTCTGAACTCTTAAGGAAGTTGTGTTGTCCGCCCTTGTCTCCCCCTATCTCCGCAACTTCTAACCTTTATGATCCTTCGATGAGCGCCGACATGCAAGAAAGGACCAACGACCAAGTGGCACCGGAGCGACACAATGGAAGTGTGATGGGTCCATGACCCCTAGGCCCCAAGAACAACATCACCGATGGCAAAAAGGACGAATATGCTTCAAAGATGACAATCGTTAACAGATTCATTCCAGCAGACACGAGGAAGAGCATTCTTAATTCAAATTGTGGATTCTTCTATACTAATCGGAATTGATGTTTTGTGATATGCCTAGAACTGACATAATTGAATGTGTGATGACGGATGTGCTGAATTGGTAGAAATGATTGTGTGACTAACTTGTTTCTATGACGATGTGCCTTGGTGCTTGGTATACTGACTTGCGGGTGAGTAGGTTATGGGTTATATGTATGGGAGTGTTTTCTTCTTGAGCATGAGTCGTGAGATTCTTCAGTGAGACGGGTTGGAAAGTGGCAAGTGGATTAAGGTATTCGGATTAGGTCGTTGGTCGTGTGAAATGGGGTGCATGAATGATGTTTTAGCTTGAGTAGAGCCGAGTGAGTTGGGATGTGTCGAAGATAGTGGTTCGTGAGTATAGATGAGGTTCCAGGTAGGTCTTAGGTGGGGAGTGAGGCTAGTATGTCGAGATTTTGAGGGAAATGTCCTAGTGAGAAGTGGTAGTCTAGGCAGGTAGTGTGTGCGGGTAGTATAAGATAGTGGTTGGGTGAGGTCTAGACTAGCTTCTTTAGGGTGATCTTGAGATCGAGTCTGGGTAGAGGTAGTTAGGATAGTTCTAGAAGCAGATGGGCGAGCTAGGAGTTGATCAGAGGATTCTTGAAGGGAGGTGTTGTGAGACAGATTGGTGTGCCAAGGAAGGTGTCTAGATAGTCTAGGAGCGGATCGTGGGCGGAGTCGAGGATGATCGGTTAAGGAACGTCTGATGAATCGTAGAATTTGGGACTAGGTGGTGTGTGCTGTGAGTGGGAGCAATTTCGGTAAGGGATGAGGTTGAGGAATTTCCAAGGAAGAGTAGTATGAGGTTGCTTGGGAAACTATCGATCGGGATATTAGGTTGTTCATATCAGGGTTGTTCGTGTGATGAGTATTTGGGGTTGTTTAGACAGGATTGGTAATGCTTGGGGAAATTATGAGTGGAGGGTATTGTGGCTATTGAGGTATTTGAGGATGTGAGATCAATCTTCGAGGAAAGGCTGGTAGCTATGCAATGATGTAGTTTAGATTCCTAGTAAGACTGTGGGCTTAAGGTTGAGATATAGAGATTATGAGCAGGGATTTGGGAACTAGGCAAAGCAGGAGGTATTGAGGACGCTAGAGGAGAAGAGATTTTTGAAGGTTGGCGAGGTTGCGGTGCTTAGGAAATTCGGACGAGGATGTCATAGGAATTCGGTGAAAATGATGATTGGTACATAAGGGTTTACGTAGTAGAGATTTCGAAGTTTAAGAAGCGCGATCTGAGGCAATTTGGGGAAACATTCGGAGTTGAGGGAACTAGTCTAGCTAGGTATAGTATGCCGGGAAGAGGATCTAGAGTGGGTCGACTTGATGGTCATGGTGATTCGTGGTTGGGAGTACCACTAGTTGAGTTCTACATTAGAATTGGTCGGGAGTGTCAGGTGTGAGATGACTAGTATGAGTTGGATTCTTAGAGGTGGATGGTTAGTGAGAGTGGTTACTGGCGTGGGAAGTATGATTAGGTTAGCAAGGTGATTCAAGATGTCTCTTTAAGAGATGATGGTCGGGAGGAGTCTTGAGAGCCTAGGAAGAGTAAGCGAGATTGTTAAGAAGCGTCTAGATCGATCGTGAGGGAGGTTCAGTTATGGATTTGGGACCTCTCTACGAAGGCGAAGATGGGACCGGTAGAGGACCCCTAGGACGAGGGTGCGCTTGATAAGGAGTCTTGATACGTAGTTGGTTGAGTTGTTAAGCTTGTCGGATCAGGAAACCGTGTGATTGTGAACTCCGAGAAATAGTTTAGATGGTCGAGTGAAAGGTAATACTTGAGATCGGGATGTCGAAATGGATTGGCCCTTAGATGGCTTGATGACATAGGATTTGGGATACATAGTAGTGGTTTGGGTAATTGGCTTTGATTGCGAATAGTTATGAGGCTAGAAAGGTTGTATGTGAGCAGGATGCAATGGTGACTAGAGCTGGTAGTGGATTGAGTTGGTAGTGTAGGCAGATTCTCCTGAGATAGTGATCTAGTGTATACTTTATTTGGGGCCGAATATTGTGCGAGTTCTATGCTATAGACGATGTTGATTCTTTGATGTGTTGTCGTTGACAATAGGGAATTGTTAGTACTAACATAGTTATCCCTGAACTCGATGGAATGCTACTGTACGGAAGCAGTTGTTGGCCTCTAATGTAATGATGCTTGGTAGTTAGAATGAGTATGATGTACTTATCTGATTGATATAACATGCTTATCTGATTGATATGTTGTGTATAACTTCCGTGAGATGATGTGATAAATTCTACCATATATGATACGATGCTATACATGCTATGCTATGTGGCAATCCTTGAGGTGATTATGTTATGCTATTCGACGTGAGGTGCTATTGTTATTCGATAAATATATACATGATGCTTGATGATGGAAATGATCGAAATTGAACTGTTGAACCCTGATTCTAACTTAGAACCTAAGAAGAGAATATGAGATTAGCCTTTAGAAGTGGATAGTAGGATGAATGGAGAGGTTAGGAATGCTTTTGAGTAATGCCAAACTTGAAGTTTTAACGATGTTTTAAAGAGGACGTTGTGATGTTTTGAGTTATGATATGACCGAGGAGTCGGAGTAAAGATGTGGTAGGGGCCCATATTACATCCTTACTGCGGTCTATTTGGGGATATTATGATCACGGCAACGGTACTGTGAGGACCTCATAGGAGCACTTATGAGGTGTTTACGGGATCAATGACATGATCCATGGACTCACCGATTTCAGACTTCATCCCCTGTTTTAAAAATGATTTTAGTCTCGAGGACGAGACTTGTTTTTAGAGGTGGATGATGTAAAGGCTCGGATTTTTAAATCCTAATTTTTTTTTTTTTTTTTCGGAAAAAGAGAATTAAAAATGAGATTAAAATCGGGTTAAAACTCGTTTAGCGGATTACGACCGAAAAGTAAAATTTGGCAAACAATTTCCGTCCTTGACCTCGAAAATTCAAAATAATTATCAAATGGCGATATCCTTGTCAATTTTAAAAATCTAATTGATCGAGAAAGTGGGATTCGGGAAAACTAACATTCGGAAACTAATTTCGGGATTAAAAATTCGCGTATTCGGGATTTATTTCCGGGTATTGGTTAACCAATTTTACACTCAACATCTCACCCACTCCCCCTACCTTGTCCTGCAACCCGAGCCCATCCCCCTGCCTATATCACCCCGTCACTTCCCCTGTTTCCGCCATCACACACGCCCTCCCTCACCATCACTCTCTTCCCATCTTCCTCCTTCCTCAAGAGCTGCAACAACAACATATGTTCCACCCCTCAAGAGCACAGCAGCAGCAGCTCGACGCCATCACCGAATCTCCACCGTCACCTTCACTCTTCCTTTCACCACCACCACCTTGCTCTTTCCTTATCGCCACCAAACACCAGCACCTCCTTCCCCTCCATCGAGCAACATCACCAGCCTTCGACATCCCTCGGAGCCACCAGCAGCAACAGCGGACACCACCGGAACCGCCACGGAGCCACCGCAACCCATTCCTTTCTAATCTTCGATCAATCGCGAAGCTAACTTTTGGTAAGCGTCCCTCCTTCGTTTTTGATTGAAATTGCTTGCGGTCTTCACCATCACACTCATCCACATCCGGTGTAGGTCCGTCAAGCCATCGCGAGCTACCGACAAAGCCCAGAACTCCGATCGAGAGCTCCGAAGTCGCGAAAAATCCATCTCGGTGAGCTCCAAATTTATCCTCGTTTCGATTCGTTTCTGAGTCTTTTTCGATGCTTAGACTAGTCGAGAGTGTGCGTGAGCTGAGTGCGGAATGATCGGGTGAGGTCGAGAGCTCCGACGATCGTCGGAGCTCGGTCGGCGTGAGTGAGAGCGCGAGGGCGCGAGGCGAGGCGACCAACTGCGACGAGCAGAGGCGAGTGCAAGGCGCGGTGCTGTAGGAGCGCGAGCCAAGACCAGGCGGGGCTGGGCGATGCGGAGCCGGTGAGTCCGGGAGAGCTCAGCGCGGTGAGTCCGGGAGAGCTCAGCGCGGTGGGAACCTCCGTTTGAATGAAGAGGAAGAAGAAGATGTCCAGGCGGGCCCCACCTCCTATTTATTTATTCATTTTGGTTGGGTTTGGCTTGAACCGGGTTCGGTTTGGTTCGGTTGGATTTAAATGGGTTTGGTTTGGTTCGGGTTTAACCATTGACTTATTAATTAGTTAACGGTAATTAAAATATATTATAATAGTATTTGAGGATTTAAAAGATAAATTATCATATTTTGGGAGAATTATAAGGGTTGAATTATTAAATAAAAATGATCGGGATTTAGGGGATTTGAAAATAATTTATAAAGGTGTTTAATAAATGGTATTTAAAATATCATATAATACTATTGAGATTTAAAATATATTATTGGGACTTAAAGATTTGTAAAGAATTTGGAAACGAATTTTAAGATTGGAAAGTAATCTAATAAATAGATTTAAAAGAGAATTTGGCGAGTATTTTCAATGGTCGGAATACTTAACTATCTAACTGGGATTCGAAACGGTTTTGAAACTAACTTGGGAATAAGACTTATTCAAAGACTAACTAGCATGATATTATGATCGTTTGACTAACAGTATGATATGTATGACTAATAGCATGACTTGTGATGAATTATTATATGAGATTAAATGTTGGATAATTATGACGATCTAGTAGGATTTTATATCACACAAATTATGTCTTATGATTTTGATGAACCGTTGAGGTATATGCGGAAATGATGTATATGAACATTCGGAATTGGTTGAATGATTTTGGAGAACGATGTGGTCTTTGAGTAGCGGATGATGCGATGAAATGACTTTCATAATATGTTACTTGTTCTATTGATTGAGGTGTGCTTGAGTGCTTAATAGTTGGATGTAGACTTATGTATATTCCATTATGTACTAGGTGATACTCTGTGATTGTGAATATTGTGTGCTGGATTCTCCTGTTGCCGATCGGCTAGCCAGGTAAGTACCTCCGGGGCTTACTCAGTAACCAGTACCTCCTGCCTGATGTGTCATATAGTATGTAGGTGTTGCATATGCATAAGAGCATCTCATGTAGTATCATGCTTAGGAATTGCATTTACGAATGAGCATCCTTATTCTGTATGCGTTTGAATACAGAACGGCCGTTATCTGTGAGTCCTAGAGTCCTTGCTAGGGTCATAGGGCAGCCCAGCTTCATCGGGTGTTGTCCTCCTCGGGTCATTTATATATATCACGAGATACGAGATGGGCATGAGATACGATATGATGATGAGATATGATATGATGATGAGATTTGATATGATTATAGCATCGAACTGGCCAGTCTCCACCCTGTCTGGAAGAAGGGTGGTGGTAGAAGAGGGATATACCACTTGGTATTCTTTGTTAAGGCCTTACTTAATATTCTGCACATATGAGTTAGGAACATGATAGTGTGGTTAATATTTCAGTACTGCATGAAGGCATCTTTATTCTAGGTATAGGCGTATTATATGTCCTCAGCGCGGTCAGAGGACCCGCGGGCGGACTCTTGGCCTGACTTGGTGGTATAGTTTCAGGTACCCGATATACTGCTTGATTTTGTGCTGTTATGACGGGGTCTATTCATATGGCGGAGAGTGAGTGGTTGAAACCTGACTTCACCAGATTCACGCTTTTGGGATTCCTCCCTAATTATACTCTGTTTTGACCCGGCTCTGCCATGGCACTGGTTGTATCACTTTCAGAACTTATGCCCTTTGCATTATAAAGGATTTCCCCGCGTTGTAGACTTAGGACAGGTACAGGGGTTTACCCCAGGGTCTCCAACGGACCTTCCGGGTTTGGGTGCGAAATCCCACTTTAAACTGCGCATATTCGATTTCAAACCTTCAACCTGTACTCGGGGCGCAAGATCCCAACGAGGGGTTTCATCCCTCGAAACGTAACTCGGGAATCATAATCCCGGGCCGTTACATTATATTAACTAGTAAATTCTTATTATAATACTGTAAGAATATGTTTTGATGAGAAATCATATAAGTGACTAATAAATGGTTAATAATACATTATACTAACTAGTAAATTCTTATTATAATACTATAAGAGTATGTTTTGAGGAGAACTCTTATAAGTGACTAATAAATGTTGAATAATACATTATATTAACTAGTAAATTCTTATTATAATACTATAAGAGTATGTTTTGATGAGAAATCATATAAGTGACTAATAAATGTTGAATAATACATTATATTAACTAGTAAATTCTTATTATAATAATGTAAGAGTATGTTTTGATGAGAAATTATATAAGTGACTAATAAATGTTGAATAATACATTATATTAACTAGTAAATTCTTATTATAATACTATAAGAGTATGTTTTGATGAGAAATCATATAAGTGACTAATAAATATTGAATAAAGCATTATATTAACTAGTAAATTCTACTATAAGAGTATGTTTTGAGGAGAACTCTTAAAAGTGACTAACAAATGTTGAATAATACATTATATTAACTAGTAAATTCTTATTATAATAATATAAGAGTATGTTTTGATGAGAAATCATATAAGTGACTAATAAATGTTGAATAATACATTATATTAACTAGTAAATTCTTATTATAATACTGTAAGAATATGTTTTGATGAGAAATCATATAAGTGACTAATAAATGGTTAATAATACATTATACTAACTAGTAAATTCTTATTATAATACTATAAGAGTATGTTTTGAGGAGAACTCTTATAAGTGACTAATAAATGTTGAATAATACATTATATTAACTAGTAAATTCTTATTATAATACTATAAGAGTATGTTTTGATGAGAAATCATATAAGTGACTAATAAATGTTGAATAATACATTATATTAACTAGTAAATTCTTATTATAATAATGTAAGAGTATGTTTTGATGAGAAATTATATAAGTGACTAATAAATGTTGAATAATACATTATATTAACTAGTAAATTCTTATTATAATACTATAAGAGTATGTTTTGATGAGAAATCATATAAGTGACTAATAAATGTTGAATAAAGCATTATATTAACTAGTAAATTCTACTATAAGAGTATGTTTTGAGGAAAACTCTTATAAGTGACTAATAAATATTGAATAATACATTATACTAACTAGTAAATTCTTATTATAATACTATAAGAGTATGTTTTGAGAAGAACTCATATAAGTGGCTAATAAATGTTGAATAATACATTATATTAACTAGTAAATTCTTATTATAATACTGTAATAGTATGTTTTGATGAGAAATCATATAAGTGACTAAGAAATGTTGAATAATACGTTATATTAACTAGTAAATTCTTATTATAATACTATAAGATTATGTTTTGATGAGAAATCATATAAGTGACTAATAAATGTTGAATAATACATTATATTAACTAGTAAATTCTTATTATAATACTATAAGAGTATGATTTGATGAGAAATCATATAAGTGACTAATAAATGTTAAATAATACATTATATTAACTAGTAAATTCTAATTATAATACTGTAAGAGTATGTTTTGATGAGAAATCATATAAGTGACTAAGAAATGTTGAATAATACATTATATTAACTAGTAAATTCTTATTATAATACTATAAGATTATGTTTTGATGAGAAATCATATAAGTGACTAATAAATGTTGAATAAAGCATGATATTAACTAGTAAATTCTACTATAAGAGTATGTTTTGAGGAGAACTCTTATAAGTGTCTAATAAATGTTGAATAATACATTATATTAACTAGTAAAATCTTATTATAATACTATAAGAGTATGTTTTGATGAGAAATCATATAAGTGACTAATAAATGTTGAATAATACATTATATTAACTAGTAAATTCTTATTATAATACTGTAAGAATATGTTTTGATGAGAAATCATATAAGTGACTAATAAATGGTTAATAATACATTATACTAACTAGTAAATTCTTATTATAATACTATAAGAGTATGTTTTGAGGAGAAGTCTTATAAGTGACTAATAAATGTTGAATAATACATTATATTAACTAGTAAATTCTTATTATAATACTATAAGAGTATGTTTTGAGGAGAAGTCTTATAAGTGACTAATAAATGTTGAATAATACATTATATTAACTAGTAAATTCTTATTATAATACTATAAGAGTATGTTTTGATGAGAAATCATATAAGTGACTAATAAATGGTTAATAATACATTATACTAACTAGTAAATTCTTATTATAATACTATAAGAGTATGTTTTGAGGAGAACTCTTAAAAGTGACTAACAAATGTTGAATAATACATTATATTAACTAGTAAATTCTTATTATAATAATATAAGAGTATGTTTTGATGAGAAATCATATAAGTGACTAATAAATGTTGAATAATACATTATATTAACTAGTAAATTCTTATTATAATACTGTAAGAATATGTTTTGATGAGAAATCATATAAGTGACTAATAAATGGTTAATAATACATTATACTAACTAGTAAATTCTTATTATAATACTATAAGAGTATGTTTTGAGGAGAACTCTTATAAGTGACTAATAAATGTTGAATAATACATTATATTAACTAGTAAATTCTTATTATAATACTATAAGAGTATGTTTTGATGAGAAATCATATAAGTGACTAATAAATGTTGAATAATACATTATATTAACTAGTAAATTCTTATTATAATAATGTAAGAGTATGTTTTGATGAGAAATTATATAAGTGACTAATAAATGTTGAATAATACATTATATTAACTAGTAAATTCTTATTATAATATTATAAGAGTATGTTTTGATGAGAAATCATATAAGTGACTAATAAATGTTGAATAAAGCATTATATTAACTAGTAAATTCTACTATAAGAGTATGTTTTGAGGAAAACTCTTATAAGTGACTAATAAATATTGAATAATACATTATACTAACTAGTAAATTCTTATTATAATACTATAAGAGTATGTTTTGAGAAGAACTCATATAAGTGGCTAATAAATGTTGAATAATACATTATATTAACTAGTAAATTCTTATTATAATACTGTAATAGTATGTTTTGATGAGAAATCATATAAGTGACTAAGAAATGTTGAATAATACGTTATATTAACTAGTAAATTCTTATTATAATACTATAAGATTATGTTTTGATGAGAAATCATATAAGTGACTAATAAATGTTGAATAATACATTATATTAACTAGTAAATTCTTATTATAATACTATAAGAGTATGATTTGATGAGAAATCATATAAGTGACTAATAAATGTTAAATAATACATTATATTAACTAGTAAATTCTAATTATAATACTGTAAGAGTATGTTTTGATGAGAAATCATATAAGTGACTAAGAAATGTTGAATAATACATTATATTAACTAGTAAATTCTTATTATAATACTATAAGATTATGTTTTGATGAGAAATCATATAAGTGACTAATAAATGTTGAATAAAGCATGATATTAACTAGTAAATTCTACTATAAGAGTATGTTTTGAGGAGAACTCTTATAAGTGTCTAATAAATGTTGAATAATACATTATATTAACTAGTAAAATCTTATTATAATACTATAAGAGTATGTTTTGATGAGAAATCATATAAGTGACTAATAAATGTTGAATAATACATTATATTAACTAGTAAATTCTTATTATAATACTGTAAGAATATGTTTTGATGAGAAATCATATAAGTGACTAATAAATGGTTAATAATACATTATACTAACTAGTAAATTCTTATTATAATACTATAAGAGTATGTTTTGAGGAGAACTCTTATAAGTGACTAATAAATGTTGAATAATACATTATATTAACTAGTAAATTCTTATTATAATACTATAAGAGTATGTTTTGATGAGAAATCATATAAGTGACTAATAAATGTTGAATAATACATTATATTAACTAGTAAATTCTTATTATAATAATGTAAGAGTATGTTTTGATGAGAAATTATATAAGTGACTAATAAATGTTGAATAATACATTATATTATCTAGTAAATTCTTATTATAATACTATAAGAGTATGTTTTGATGAGAAATCATATAAGTGACTAATAAATGTTGAATAAAGCATTATATTAACTAGTAAATTCTACTATAAGAGTATGTTTTGAGGAAAACTCTTATAAGTGACTAATAAATATTGAATAATACATTATACTAACTAGTAAATTCTTATTATAATACTATAAGAGTATGTTTTGAGAAGAACTCATATAAGTGGCTAATAAATGTTGAATAATACATTATATTAACTAGTAAATTCTTATTATAATACTGTAATAGTATGTTTTGATGAGAAATCATATAAGTGACTAAGAAATGTTGAATAATACGTTATATTAACTAGTAAATTCTTATTATAATACTATAAGATTATGTTTTGATGAGAAATCATATAAGTGACTAATAAATGTTGAATAATACATTATATTAACTAGTAAATTCTTATTATAATACTATAAGAGTATGATTTGATGAGAAATCATATAAGTGACTAATAAATGTTAAATAATACATTATATTAACTAGTAAATTCTAATTATAATACTGTAAGAGTATGTTTTGATGAGAAATCATATAAGTGACTAAGAAATGTTGAATAATACATTATATTAACTAGTAAATTCTTATTATAATACTATAAGATTATGTTTTGATGAGAAATCATATAAGTGACTAATAAATGTTGAATAAAGCATGATATTAACTAGTAAATTCTACTATAAGAGTATGTTTTGAGGAGAACTCTTATAAGTGTCTAATAAATGTTGAATAATACATTATATTAACTAGTAAAATCTTATTATAATACTATAAGAGTATGTTTTGATGAGAAATCATATAAGTGACTAATAAATGTTGAATAATACATTATATTAACTAGTAAATTCTTATTATAATACTGTAAGAATATGTTTTGATGAGAAATCATATAAGTGACTAATAAATGGTTAATAATACATTATACTAACTAGTAAATTCTTATTATAATACTATAAGAGTATGTTTTGAGGAGAAGTCTTATAAGTGACTAATAAATGTTGAATAATACATTATATTAACTAGTAAATTCTTATTATAATACTATAAGAGTATGTTTTGAGGAGAAGTCTTATAAGTGACTAATAAATGTTGAATAATACATTATATTAACTAGTAAATTCTTATTATAATACTATAAGAGTATGTTTTGATGAGAAATCATGTAAGTGACTAATAAATGGTTAATAATACATTATACTAACTAGTAAATTCTTATTATAATACTATAAGAGTATGTTTTGAGGAGAACTCTTAAAAGTGACTAACAAATGTTGAATAATACATTATATTAACTAGTAAATTCTTATTATAATAATATAAGAGTATGTTTTGATGAGAAATCATATAAGTGACTAATAAATGTTGAATAATACATTATATTAACTAGTAAATTCTTATTATAATACTGTAAGAATATGTTTTGATGAGAAATCATATAAGTGACTAATAAATGGTTAATAATACATTATACTAACTAGTAAATTCTTATTATAATACTATAAGAGTATGTTTTGAGGAGAACTCTTATAAGTGACTAATAAATGTTGAATAATACATTATATTAACTAGTAAATTCTTATTATAATACTATAAGAGTATGTTTTGATGAGAAATCATATAAGTGACTAATAAATGTTGAATAATACATTATATTAACTAGTAAATTCTTATTATAATAATGTAAGAGTATGTTTTGATGAGAAATTATATAAGTGACTAATAAATGTTGAATAATACATTATATTAACTAGTAAATTCTTATTATAATACTATAAGAGTATGTTTTGATGAGAAATCATATAAGTGACTAATAAATGTTGAATAAAGCATTATATTAACTAGTAAATTCTACTATAAGAGTATGTTTTGAGGAAAACTCTTATAAGTGACTAATAAATATTGAATAATACATTATACTAACTAGTAAATTCTTATTATAATACTATAAGAGTATGTTTTGAGAAGAACTCATATAAGTGGCTAATAAATGTTGAATAATACATTATATTAACTAGTAAATTCTTATTATAATACTGTAATAGTATGTTTTGATGAGAAATCATATAAGTGACTAAGAAATGTTGAATAATACGTTATATTAACTAGTAAATTCTTATTATAATACTATAAGATTATGTTTTGATGAGAAATCATATAAGTGACTAATAAATGTTGAATAATACATTATATTAACTAGTAAATTCTTATTATAATACTATAAGAGTATGATTTGATGAGAAATCATATAAGTGACTAATAAATGTTAAATAATACATTATATTAACTAGTAAATTCTAATTATAATACTGTAAGAGTATGTTTTGATGAGAAATCATATAAGTGACTAAGAAATGTTGAATAATACATTATATTAACTAGTAAATTCTTATTATAATACTATAAGATTATGTTTTGATGAGAAATCATATAAGTGACTAATAAATGTTGAATAAAGCATGATATTAACTAGTAAATTCTACTATAAGAGTATGTTTTGAGGAGAACTCTTATAAGTGTCTAATAAATGTTGAATAATACATTATATTAACTAGTAAAATCTTATTATAATACTATAAGAGTATGTTTTGATGAGAAATCATATAAGTGACTAATAAATGTTGAATAATACATTATATTAACTAGTAAATTCTTATTATAATACTGTAAGAATATGTTTTGATGAGAAATCATATAAGTGACTAATAAATGGTTAATAATACATTATACTAACTAGTAAATTCTTATTATAATACTATAAGAGTATGTTTTGAGGAGAAGTCTTATAAGTGACTAATAAATGTTGAATAATACATTATATTAACTAGTAAATTCTTATTATAATACTATAAGAGTATGTTTTGATGAGAAATCATATAAGTGACTAATAAATGTTGAATAATACATTATATTAACTAGTAAATTCTTATTATAATAATGTAAGAGTATGTTTTGATGAGAAATTATATAAGTGACTAATAAATGTTGAATAATACATTATATTATCTAGTAAATTCTTATTATAATACTATAAGAGTATGTTTTGATGAGAAATCATATAAGTGACTAATAAATGTTGAATAATACATTATATTAACTAGTAAATTCTTATTATAATACTGTAAGAATATGTTTTGATGAGAAATCATATAAGTGACTAATAAATGGTTAATAATACATTATACTAACTAGTAAATTCTTATTATAATACTATAAGAGTATGTTTTGAGGAGAACTCTTATAAGTGACTAATAAATGTTGAATAATACATTATATTAACTAGTAAATTCTTATTATAATACTATAAGAGTATGTTTTGATGAGAAATAATATAAGTGACTAATAAATGTTGAATAATACATTATATTAACTAGTAAATTCTTATTATAATAATGTAAGAGTATGTTTTGATGAGAAATTATATAAGTGACTAATAAATGTTGAATAATACATTATATTAACTAGTAAATTCTTATTATAATACTATAAGAGTATGTTTTGATGAGAAATCATATAAGTGACTAATAAATGTTGAATAAAGCATTATATTAACTAGTAAATTCTACTATAAGAGTATGTTTTGAGGAAAACTCTTATAAGTGACTAATAAATGTTGAATAATACATTATACTAACTAGTAAATTCTTATTATAATACTATAAGAGTATGTTTTGAGAAGAACTCATATAAGTGGCTAATAAATGTTGAATAATACATTATATTAACTAGTAAATTCTTATTATAATACTGTAATAGTATGTTTTGATGAGAAATCATATAAGTGACTAAGAAATGTTGAATAATACGTTATATTAACTAGTAAATTCTTATTATAATACTATAAGATTATGTTTTGATGAGAAATCATATAAGTGACTAATAAATGTTGAATAATACATTATATTAACTAGTAAATTCTTATTATAATACTATAAGAGTATGATTTGATGAGAAATCATATAAGTGACTAATAAATGTTAAATAATACATTATATTAACTAGTAAATTCTAATTATAATACTGTAAGAGTATGTTTTGATGAGAAATCATATAAGTGACTAAGAAATGTTGAATAATACATTATATTAACTAGTAAATTCTTATTATAATACTATAAGATTATGTTTTGATGAGAAATCATATAAGTGACTAATAAATGTTGAATAAAGCATGATATTAACTAGTAAATTCTACTATAAGAGTATGTTTTGAGGAGAACTCTTATAAGTGTCTAATAAATGTTGAATAATACATTATATTAACTAGTAAAATCTTATTATAATACTATAAGAGTATGTTTTGATGAGAAATCATATAAGTGACTAATAAATGTTGAATAATACATTATATTAACTAGTAAATTCTTATTATAATACTGTAAGAATATGTTTTGATGAGAAATCATATAAGTGACTAATAAACGGTTAATAATACATTATACTAACTAGTAAATTCTTATTATAATACTATAAGAGTATGTTTTGAGGAGAAGTCTTATAAGTGACTAATAAATGTTGAATAATACATTATATTAACTAGTAAATTCTTATTATAATACTATAAGAGTATGTTTTGATGAGAAATCATATAAGTGACTAATAAATGTTGAATAATACATTATATTAACTAGTAAATTCTTATTATAATAATGTAAGAGTATGTTTTGATGAGAAATTATATAAGTGACTAATAAATGTTGAATAATACATTATATTATCTAGTAAATTCTTATTATAATACTATAAGAGTATGTTTTGATGAGAAATCATATAAGTGACTAATAAATGTTGAATAATACATTATATTAACTAGTAAATTCTTATTATAATACTGTAAGAATATGTTTTGATGAGAAATCATATAAGTGACTAATAAATGGTTAATAATACATTATACTAACTAGTAAATTCTTATTATAATACTATAAGAGTATGTTTTGAGGAGAACTCTTATAAGTGACTAATAAATGTTGAATAATACATTATATTAACTAGTAAATTCTTATTATAATACTATAAGAGTATGTTTTGATGAGAAATAATATAAGTGACTAATAAATGTTGAATAATACATTATATTAACTAGTAAATTCTTATTATAATAATGTAAGAGTATGTTTTGATGAGAAATTATATAAGTGACTAATAAATGTTGAATAATACATTATATTAACTAGTAAATTCTTATTATAATACTATAAGAGTATGTTTTGATGAGAAATCATATAAGTGACTAATAAATGTTGAATAAAGCATTATATTAACTAGTAAATTCTACTATAAGAGTATGTTTTGAGGAAAACTCTTATAAGTGACTAATAAATGTTGAATAATACATTATACTAACTAGTAAATTCTTATTATAATACTATAAGAGTATGTTTTGAGAAGAACTCATATAAGTGGCTAATAAATGTTGAATAATACATTATATTAACTAGTAAATTCTTATTATAATACTGTAATAGTATGTTTTGATGAGAAATCATATAAGTGACTAAGAAATGTTGAATAATACGTTATATTAACTAGTAAATTCTTATTATAATACTATAAGATTATGTTTTGATGAGAAATCATATAAGTGACTAATAAATGTTGAATAATACATTATATTAACTAGTAAATTCTTATTATAATACTATAAGATTATGTTTTGATGAGAAATCATATAAGTGACTAATAAATGTTGAATAAAGCATGATATTAACTAGTAAATTCTACTATAAGAGTATGTTTTGAGGAGAACTCTTATAAGTGTCTAATAAATGTTGAATAATACATTATATTAACTAGTAAAATCTTATTATAATACTATAAGAGTATGATTTGATGAGAAATCATATAAGTGACTAATAAATGTTAAATAATACATTATATTAACTAGTAAATTCTAATTATAATACTGTAAGAGTATGTTTTGATGAGAAATCATATAAGTGACTAAGAAATGTTGAATAATACATTATATTAACTAGTAAATTCTTATTATAATACTATAAGATTATGTTTTGATGAGAAATCATATAAGTGACTAATAAATGTTGAATAAAGCATGATATTAACTAGTAAATTCTACTATAAGAGTATGTTTTGAGGAGAACTCTTATAAGTGTCTAATAAATGTTGAATAATACATTATATTAACTAGTAAAATCTTATTATAATACTATAAGAGTATGTTTTGATGAAAAATCATATAAGTGACTAATAAATGTTGAATAATACATTATATTAACTAGTAAATTCTTATTATAATACTGTAAGAATATGTTTTGATGAGAAATCATATAAGTGACTAATAAACGGTTAATAATACATTATACTAACTAGTAAATTCTTATTATAATACTATAAGAGTATGTTTTGAGGAGAAGTCTTATAAGTGACTAATAAATGTTGAATAATACATTATATTAACTAGTAAATTCTTATTATAATACTATAAGAGTATGTTTTGATGAGAAATCATATAAGTGACTAATAAATGTTGAATAATACATTATATTAACTAGTAAATTCTTATTATAATAATGTAAGAGTATGTTTTGATGAGAAATTATATAAGTGACTAATAAATGTTGAATAATACATTATATTATCTAGTAAATTCTTATTATAATACTATAAGAGTATGTTTTGATGAGAAATCATATAAGTGACTAATAAATGTTGAATAATACATTATAGTAACTAGTAAATTCTTATTATAATACTGTAAGAATATGTTTTGATGAGAAATCATATAAGTGACTAATAAATGGTTAATAATACATTATACTAACTAGTAAATTCTTATTATAATACTATAAGAGTATGTTTTGAGGAGAACTCTTATAAGTGACTAATAAATGTTGAATAATACATTATATTAACTAGTAAATTCTTATTATAATACTATAAGAGTATGTTTTGATGAGAAATCATATAAGTGACTAATAAATGTTGAATAATACATTATATTAACTAGTAAATTCTTATTATAATACTATAAGAGTATGTTTTGATGAGAAATCATATAAGTGACTAATAAATGTTGAATAAAGCATTATATTAACTAGTAAATTCTACTATAAGAGTATGTTTTGAGGAAAACTCTTATAAGTGACTAATAAATGTTGAATAATACATTATACTAACTAGTAAATTCTTATTATAATACTATAAGAGTATGATTTGAGAAGAACTCATATAAGTGGCTAATAAATGTTGAATAATACATTATATTAACTAGTAAATTCTTATTATAATACTGTAATAGTATGTTTTGATTAGAAATCATATAAGTGACTAAGAAATGTTGAATAATACGTTATATTAACTAGTAAATTCTTATTATAATACTATAAGATTATGTTTTGATGAGAAATCATATAAGTGACTAATAAATGTTGAATAAAGCATTATATTAACTAGTAAATTCTACTATAAGAGTATGTTTTGAGGAAAACTCTTATAAGTGACTAATAAATGTTGAATAATACATTATACTAACTAGTAAATTCTTATTATAATACTATAAGAGTATGATTTGAGAAGAACTCATATAAGTGGCTAATAAATGTTGAATAATACATTATATTAACTAGTAAATTCTTATTATAATACTGTAATAGTATGTTTTGATTAGAAATCATATAAGTGACTAAGAAATGTTGAATAATACGTTATATTAACAAGTAAATTCTTATTATAATACTATAAGATTATGTTTTGATGAGAAATCATATAAGTGACTAATAAATGTTGAATAATACATTATATTAACTAGTAAATTCTTATTATAATACTATAAGAGTATGATTTGATGAGAAATCATATAAGTGACTAATAAATGTTAAATAATACATTATATTAACTAGTAAATTCTTATTATAATACTGTAATAGTATGTTTTAATTAGAAATCATATAAGTGACTAAGAAATGTTGAATAATACGTTATATTAACTAGTAAATTCTTATTATAATACTATAAGATTATGTTTTGATAAGAAATCATATAAGTGACTAAGAAATGTTGAATAATACATTATATTAACTAGTAAATTCTTATTATAATACTATAAGAGTATGTTTTGATGAGAAATCATATAAGTGACTAATAAATGTTGAATAAAGCATGATATTAACTAGTAAATTCTACTATAAGAGTATGTTTTGAGGAGAACTCTTATAAGTGTCTAATAAATGTTGAATAATACATTATATTAACTAGTAAAATCTTATTATAATACTATAAGAGTATGTTTTGATGAGAAATCATATAAGTGACTAATAAATGATGAATAATACATTATATTAACTAGTAAATTCTTATTATAATACTGTAACAATATGTTTTGATGAGAAATCATATAAGTGACTAATAAATGGTTAATAATACATTATACTAACTAGTAAATTCTTATTATAATACTATAAGAGTATGTTTTGAGGAGAACTCTTATAAGTGACTAATAAATGTTGAATAATACATTATATTAACTAGTAAATTCTTATTATAATACTATAAGAGTATGTTTTGATTAGAAATCATATAAGTGACTAATAAATGTTGAATAATACATTATATTAACTAGTAAATTCTTATTATAATAATGT
The DNA here is from genome assembly GCA_037127255.1 of Persicaria tinctoria. Taxonomy (NCBI): domain Eukaryota; kingdom Viridiplantae; phylum Streptophyta; class Magnoliopsida; order Caryophyllales; family Polygonaceae; genus Persicaria; species Persicaria tinctoria. Next base: position 35,791,903 of record JBANSL010000013.1, on the reverse strand, counting down.
AAGAGTATGTTTTGAGGAGAACTCTTATAAGTGACTAATAAATGTTGAATAATACATTATATTAACTAGTAAATTCTTATTATAATACTATAAGATTATGTTTTGATGAGAAATCATATAAGTGACTAATAAATGTTGACTAAAGCATGATATTAACTAGTAAATTCTACTATAAGAGTATGTTTTGAGGAGAACTTTTATAAGTGTCTAATAAATGTTGAATAATACATTATATTAACTAGTAAAATCTTATTATAATACTATAAGAGTATGTTTTGATGAGAAATCATATAAGTGACTAATAAATGTTGAATAATACATTATATTAACTAGTAAATTCTTATTATAATACTGTAACACTATGTTTTGATGAGAAATCATATAAGTGACTAATAAATGGTTAATAATACATTATACTAACTAGTAAATTCTTATTATAATACTATAAGAGTATGTTTTGAGGAGAACTCTTATAAGTGACTAATAAATGTTGAATAATACATTATATTAACTAGTAAATTCTTATTATAATACTATAAGAGTATGTTTTGATGAGAAATCATATAAGTGACTAATAAATGTTGAATAATACATTATATTAACTAGTAAATTCTTATTATAATAATGTAAGAGTATGTTTTGAGGAGAACTCTTATAAGTGACTAATAAATGTTGAATAATACATTATATTAACTAGTAAATTCTTATTATAATACTATAAGAGTATGTTTTGATGAGAAATCATATAAGTGACTAATAAATGTTGAATAAAGCATTATATTAACTAGTAAATTCTACTATAAGAGTATGTTTTGAGGAGAACTATTATAAGTGACTAATAAATGTTGCATAATACATTATATTAACTAGTAAATTCTTATTATAATACTATAAGAGTATGTTTTGGCGAGAAATCATATAAGTGACTAATAAATGTTGAATAATACATTATATTAACTAGTAAATTCTTATTATAATACTATAAGATTATGTTTTGATGAGAAATCATATAAGTGACTAATAAATGTTGAATAAAGCATGATATTAACTAGTAAATTCTACTATAAGAGTATGTTTTGAGGAGAACTCTTATAAGTGTCTAATAAATGTTGAATAATACATTATATTAACTAGTAAAATCTTATTATAATACTATAAGAGTATGTTTTGATGAGAAATCATATAAGTGACTAATAAATGTTGAATAATACATTATATTAACTAGTAAATTCTTATTATAATACTGTAACACTATGTTTTGATGAGAAATCATATAAGTGATTAATAAATGTTGACTAAAGCATTATATTAACTAGTAAATTCTACTATAAGAGTATGTTTTGAGGAGAACTATTATAAGTGACTAATAAATGTTGCATAATACATTATATTAACTAGTAAATTCTTATTATAATACTATAAGAGTATGTTTTGGCGAGAAATCATATAAGTGACTAATAAATGTTGAATAATACATTATATTAACTAGTAAATTCTTATTATAATACTATAAGATTATGTTTTGATGAGAAATCATATAAGTGACTAATAAATGTTGAATAAAGCATGATATTAACTAGTAAATTCTACTATAAGAGTATGTTTTGAGGAGAACTCTTATAAGTGTCTAATAAATGTTGAATAATACATTATATTAACTAGTAAAATCTTATTATAATACTATAAGAGTATGTTTTGATGAGAAATCATATAAGTGACTAATAAATGTTGAATAATACATTATATTAACTAGTAAATTCTTATTATAATACTGTAACACTATGTTTTGATGAGAAATCATATAAGTGACTAATAAATGGTTAATAATACATTATACTAACTAGTAAATTCTTATTATAATACTATAAGAGTATGTTTTGAGGAGAACTCTTATAAGTGACTAATAAATGTTGAATAATACATTATATTAACTAGTAAATTCTTATTATAATACTATAAGAGTATGTTTTGATGAGAAATCATATAAGTGACTAATAAATGTTGAATAATACATTATATTAACTAGTAAATTCTTATTATAATAATGTAAGAGTATGTTTTGAGGAGAACTCTTATAAGTGACTAATAAATGTTGAATAATACATTATATTAACTAGTAAATTCTTATTATAATACTATAAGAGTATGATTTGATGAGAAATCATATAAGTGACTAATAAATGTTAAATAATACATTATATTAACTAGTAAATTCTACTATAAGAGTATGTTTTGAGGAGAACTATTATAAGTGACTAATAAATGTTGCATAATACATTATATTAACTAGTAAATTCTTATTATAATACTATAAGAGTATGTTTTGGCGAGAAATCATATAAGTGACTAATAAATGTTGAATAATACATTATATTAACTAGTAAATTCTTATTATAATACTATAAGATTATGTTTTGATGAGAAATCATATAAGTGACTAATAAATGTTGAATAAAGCATTATATTAACTAGTAAATTCTACTATAAGAGTATGTTTTGAGGAGAACTATTATAAGTGACTAATAAATGTTGCATAATACATTATATTAACTAGTAAATTCTTATTATAATACTATAAGAGTATGTTTTGGCGAGAAATCATATAAGTGACTAATAAATGTTGAATAATACATTATATTAACTAGTAAATTCTTATTATAATACTATAAGATTATGTTTTGATGAGAAATCATATAAGTGACTAATAAATGTTGAATAAAGCATGATATTAACTAGTAAATTCTACTATAAGAGTATGTTTTGAGGAGAACTCTTATAAGTGTCTAATAAATGTTGAATAATACATTATATTAACTAGTAAAATCTTATTATAATACTATAAGAGTATGTTTTGATGAGAAATCATATAAGTGACTAATAAATGTTGAATAATACATTATATTAACTAGTAAATTCTTATTATAATACTGTAACACTATGTTTTGATGAGAAATCATATAAGTGATTAATAAATGTTGACTAAAGCATTATATTAACTAGTAAATTCTACTATAAGAGTATGTTTTGAGGAGAACTATTATAAGTGACTAATAAATGTTGCATAATACATTATATTAACTAGTAAATTCTTATTATAATACTATAAGAGTATGTTTTGGCGAGAAATCATATAAGTGACTAATAAATGTTGAATAATACATTATATTAACTAGTAAATTCTTATTATAATACTATAAGATTATGTTTTGATGAGAAATCATATAAGTGACTAATAAATGTTGAATAAAGCATGATATTAACTAGTAAATTCTACTATAAGAGTATGTTTTGAGGAGAACTCTTATAAGTGTCTAATAAATGTTGAATAATACATTATATTAACTAGTAAAATCTTATTATAATACTATAAGAGTATGTTTTGATGAGAAATCATATAAGTGACTAATAAATGTTGAATAATACATTATATTAACTAGTAAATTCTTATTATAATACTGTAACACTATGTTTTGATGAGAAATCATATAAGTGACTAATAAATGGTTAATAATACATTATACTAACTAGTAAATTCTTATTATAATACTATAAGAGTATGTTTTGAGGAGAACTCTTATAAGTGACTAATAAATGTTGAATAATACATTATATTAACTAGTAAATTCTTATTATAATACTATAAGAGTATGTTTTGATGAGAAATCATATAAGTGACTAATAAATGTTGAATAATACATTATATTAACTAGTAAATTCTTATTATAATAATGTAAGAGTATGTTTTGAGGAGAACTCTTATAAGTGACTAATAAATGTTGAATAATACATTATATTAACTAGTAAATTCTTATTATAATACTATAAGAGTATGTTTTGATGAGAAATCATATAAGTGACTAATAAATGTTGAATAAAGCATTATATTAATTAGTAAATTCTACTATAAGAGTATGTTTTGAGGAGAACTATTATAAGTGACTAATAAATGTTGCATAATACATTATATTAACTAGTAAATTCTTATTATAATACTATAAGAGTATGTTTTGGCGAGAAATCATATAAGTGACTAATAAATGTTGAATAATACATTATATTAACTAGTAAATTCTTATTATAATACTATAAGATTATGTTTTGATGAGAAATCATATAAGTGACTAATAAATGTTGAATAAAGCATGATATTAACTAGTAAATTCTACTATAAGAGTATGTTTTGAGGAGAACTCTTATAAGTGTCTAATAAATGTTGAATAATACATTATATTAACTAGTAAAATCTTATTATAATACTATAAGAGTATGTTTTGATGAGAAATCATATAAGTGACTAATAAATGTTGAATAATACATTATATTAACTAGTAAATTCTTATTATAATACTGTAACACTATGTTTTGATGAGAAATCATATAAGTGACTAATAAATGGTTAATAATACATTATACTAACTAGTAAATTCTTATTATAATACTATAAGAGTATGTTTTGAGGAGAACTCTTATAAGTGACTAATAAATGTTGAATAATACATTATATTAACTAGTAAATTCTTATTATAATACTATAAGAGTATGTTTTGATGAGAAATCATATAAGTGACTAATAAATGTTGAATAATACATTATATTAACTAGTAAATTCTTATTATAATAATGTAAGAGTATGTTTTGATGAGAAATTATATAAGTGACTAATAAATGATGAATAATACATTATATTAACTAGTAAATTCTTATTATAATACTATAAGAGTATGATTTGATGAGAAATCATATAAGTGACTAATAAATGTTAAATAATACATTATATTAACTAGTAAATTCTAATTATAATACTGTAAGAGTATGTTTTGATGAGAAATCATATAAGTGACTAAGAAATGTTGAATAATACATTATATTAACTAGTAAATTCTTATTATAATACTATAAGATTATGTTTTGATGAGAAATCATATAAGTGACTAATAAATGTTGAATAAAGCATGATATTAACTAGTAAATTCTACTATAAGAGTATGTTTTGAGGAGAACTCTTATAAGTGTCTAATAAATGTTGAATAATACATTATATTAACTAGTAAAATCTTATTATAATACTATAAGAGTATGTTTTGATGAGAAATCATATAAGTGACTAATAAATGTTGAATAATACATTATATTAACTAGTAAATTCTTATTATAATACTGTAAGAATATGTTTTGATGAGAAATCATATAAGTGACTAATAAACGGTTAATAATACATTATACTAACTAGTAAATTCTTATTATAATACTATAAGAGTATGTTTTGAGGAGAAGTCTTATAAGTGACTAATAAATGTTGAATAATACATTATATTAACTAGTAAATTCTTATTATAATACTATAAGAGTATGTTTTGATGAGAAATCATATAAGTGACTAATAAATGTTGAATAATACATTATATTAACTAGTAAATTCTTATTATAATAATGTAAGAGTATGTTTTGATGAGAAATTATATAAGTGACTAATAAATGTTGAATAATACATTATATTATCTAGTAAATTCTTATTATAATACTATAAGAGTATGTTTTGATGAGAAATCATATAAGTGACTAATAAATGTTGAATAATACATTATATTAACTAGTAAATTCTTATTATAATACTGTAAGAATATGTTTTGATGAGAAATCATATAAGTGACTAATAAATGGTTAATAATACATTATACTAACTAGTAAATTCTTATTATAATACTATAAGAGTATGTTTTGAGGAGAACTCTTATAAGTGACTAATAAATGTTGAATAATACATTATATTAACTAGTAAATTCTTATTATAATACTATAAGAGTATGTTTTGATGAGAAATAATATAAGTGACTAATAAATGTTGAATAATACATTATATTAACTAGTAAATTCTTATTATAATAATGTAAGAGTATGTTTTGATGAGAAATTATATAAGTGACTAATAAATGTTGAATAATACATTATATTAACTAGTAAATTCTTATTATAATACTATAAGAGTATGTTTTGATGAGAAATCATATAAGTGACTAATAAATGTTGAATAAAGCATTATATTAACTAGTAAATTCTACTATAAGAGTATGTTTTGAGGAAAACTCTTATAAGTGACTAATAAATGTTGAATAATACATTATATTAACTAGTAAATTCTTATTATAATACTATAAGAGTATGTTTTGATGAGAAATCATATAAGTGACTAATAAATGTTGAATAAAGCATTATATTAACTAGTAAATTCTACTATAAGAGTATGTTTTGAGGAGAACTATTATAAGTGACTAATAAATGTTGCATAATACATTATATTAACTAGTAAATTCTTATTATAATACTATAAGAGTATGTTTTGGCGAGAAATCATATAAGTGACTAATAAATGTTGAATAATACATTATATTAACTAGTAAATTCTTATTATAATACTATAAGATTATGTTTTGATGAGAAATCATATAAGTGACTAATAAATGTTGAATAAAGCATGATATTAACTAGTAAATTCTACTATAAGAGTATGTTTTGAGGAGAACTCTTATAAGTGTCTAATAAATGTTGAATAATACATTATATTAACTAGTAAAATCTTATTATAATACTATAAGAGTATGTTTTGATGAGAAATCATATAAGTGACTAATAAATGTTGAATAATACATTATATTAACTAGTAAATTCTTATTATAATACTGTAACACTATGTTTTGATGAGAAATCATATAAGTGATTAATAAATGTTGACTAAAGCATTATATTAACTAGTAAATTCTACTATAAGAGTATGTTTTGAGGAGAACTATTATAAGTGACTAATAAATGTTGCATAATACATTATATTAACTAGTAAATTCTTATTATAATACTATAAGAGTATGTTTTGGCGAGAAATCATATAAGTGACTAATAAATGTTGAATAATACATTATATTAACTAGTAAATTCTTATTATAATACTATAAGATTATGTTTTGATGAGAAATCATATAAGTGACTAATAAATGTTGAATAAAGCATGATATTAACTAGTAAATTCTACTATAAGAGTATGTTTTGAGGAGAACTCTTATAAGTGTCTAATAAATGTTGAATAATACATTATATTAACTAGTAAAATCTTATTATAATACTATAAGAGTATGTTTTGATGAGAAATCATATAAGTGACTAATAAATGTTGAATAATACATTATATTAACTAGTAAATTCTTATTATAATACTGTAACACTATGTTTTGATGAGAAATCATATAAGTGACTAATAAATGGTTAATAATACATTATACTAACTAGTAAATTCTTATTATAATACTATAAGAGTATGTTTTGAGGAGAACTCTTATAAGTGACTAATAAAGGTTGAATAATACATTATATTAACTAGTAAATTCTTATTATAATACTATAAGAGTATGTTTTGATGAGAAATCATATAAGTGACTAATAAATGTTGAATAATACATTATATTAACTAGTAAATTCTTATTATAATAATGTAAGAGTATGTTTTGAGGAGAACTCTTATAAGTGACTAATAAATGTTGAATAATACATTATATTAACTAGTAAATTCTTATTATAATACTATAAGAGTATGATTTGATGAGAAATCATATAAGTGACTAATAAATGTTAAATAATACATTATATTAACTAGTAAATTCTACTATAAGAGTATGTTTTGAGGAGAACTATTATAAGTGACTAATAAATGTTGCATAATACATTATATTAACTAGTAAATTCTTATTATAATACTATAAGAGTATGTTTTGGCGAGAAATCATATAAGTGACTAATAAATGTTGAATAATACATTATATTAACTAGTAAATTCTTATTATAATACTATAAGATTATGTTTTGATGAGAAATCATATAAGTGACTAATAAATGTTGAAAAAAGCATGATATTAACTAGTAAATTCTACTATAAGAGTATGTTTTGAGGAGAACTCTTATAAGTGTCTAATAAATGTTGAATAATACATTATATTAACTAGTAAAATCTTATTATAACACTATAAGAGTATGTTTTGATGAGAAATCATATAAGTGACTAATAAATGTTGAATAATACATTATATTAACTAGTAAATTCTTATTATAATACTGTAACACTATGTTTTGATGAGAAATCATATAAGTGACTAATAAATGTTGAATAAAGCATTATATTAACTAGTAAATTCTACTATAAGAGTATGTTTTGAGGAGAACTATTATAAGTGACTAATAAATGTTGCATAATACATTATATTAACTAGTAAATTCTTATTATAATACTATAAGAGTATGTTTTGGCGAGAAATCATATAAGTGACTAATAAATGTTGAATAATACATTATATTAACTAGTAAATTCTTATTATAATACTATAAGATTATGTTTTGATGAGAAATCATATAAGTGACTAATAAATGTTGAATAAAGCATGATATTAACTAGTAAATTCTACTATAAGAGTATGTTTTGAGGAGAACTCTTATAAGTGTCTAATAAATGTTGAATAATACATTATATTAACTAGTAAAATCTTATTATAATACTATAAGAGTATGTTTTGATGAGAAATCATATAAGTGACTAATAAATGTTGAATAATACATTATATTAACTAGTAAATTCTTATTATAATACTGTAACACTATGTTTTGATGAGAAATCATATAAGTGACTAATAAATGGTTAATAATACATTATACTAACTAGTAAATTCTTATTATAATACTATAAGAGTATGTTTTGAGGAGAACTCTTATAAGTGACTAATAAATGTTGAATAATACATTATATTAACTAGTAAATTCTTATTATAATACTATAAGAGTATGTTTTGATGAGAAATCATATAAGTGACTAATAAATGTTGAATAATACATTATATTAACTAGTAAATTCTTATTATAATAATGTAAGAGTATGTTTTGAGGAGAACTCTTATAAGTGACTAATAAATGTTGAATAATACATTATATTAACTAGTAAATTCTTATTATAATACTATAAGAGTATGTTTTGATGAGAAATCATATAAGTGACTAATAAATGTTGAATAAAGCATTATATTAATTAGTAAATTCTACTATAAGAGTATGTTTTGAGGAGAACTATTATAAGTGACTAATAAATGTTGCATAATACATTATATTAACTAGTAAATTCTTATTATAATACTATAAGAGTATGTTTTGGCGAGAAATCATATAAGTGACTAATAAATGTTGAATAATACATTATATTAACTAGTAAATTCTTATTATAATACTATAAGATTATGTTTTGATGAGAAATCATATAAGTGACTAATAAATGTTGAATAAAGCATGATATTAACTAGTAAATTCTACTATAAGAGTATGTTTTGAGGAGAACTCTTATAAGTGTCTAATAAATGTTGAATAATACATTATATTAACTAGTAAAATCTTATTATAATACTATAAGAGTATGTTTTGATGAGAAATCATATAAGTGACTAATAAATGTTGAATAATACATTATATTAACTAGTAAATTCTTATTATAATACTGTAACACTATGTTTTGATGAGAAATCATATAAGTGACTAATAAATGGTTAATAATACATTATACTAACTAGTAAATTCTTATTATAATACTATAAGAGTATGTTTTGAGGAGAACTCTTATAAGTGACTAATAAATGTTGAATAATACATTATATTAACTAGTAAATTCTTATTATAATACTATAAGAGTATGTTTTGATGAGAAATCATATAAGTGACTAATAAATGTTGAATAATACATTATATTAACTAGTAAATTCTTATTATAATAATGTAAGAGTATGTTTTGATGAGAAATTATATAAGTGACTAATAAATGATGAATAATACATTATATTAACTAGTAAATTCTTATTATAATACTATAAGAGTATGATTTGATGAGAAATCATATAAGTGACTAATAAATGTTAAATAATACATTATATTAACTAGTAAATTCTAATTATAATACTGTAAGAGTATGTTTTGATGAGAAATCATATAAGTGACTAAGAAATGTTGAATAATACATTATATTAACTAGTAAATTCTTATTATAATACTATAAGATTATGTTTTGATGAGAAATCATATAAGTGACTAATAAATGTTGAATAAAGCATGATATTAACTAGTAAATTCTACTATAAGAGTATGTTTTGAGGAGAACTCTTATAAGTGTCTAATAAATGTTGAATAATACATTATATTAACTAGTAAAATCTTATTATAATACTATAAGAGTATGTTTTGATGAGAAATCATATAAGTGACTAATAAATGTTGAATAATACATTATATTAACTAGTAAATTCTTATTATAATACTGTAAGAATATGTTTTGATGAGAAATCATATAAGTGACTAATAAACGGTTAATAATACATTATACTAACTAGTAAATTCTTATTATAATACTATAAGAGTATGTTTTGAGGAGAAGTCTTATAAGTGACTAATAAATGTTGAATAATACATTATATTAACTAGTAAATTCTTATTATAATACTATAAGAGTATGTTTTGATGAGAAATCATATAAGTGGCTAATAAATGTTGAATAATACATTATATTAACTAGTAAATTCTTATTATAATAATGTAAGAGTATGTTTTGATGAGAAATTATATAAGTGACTAATAAATGTTGAATAATACATTATATTATCTAGTAAATTCTTATTATAATACTATAAGAGTATGTTTTGATGAGAAATCATATAAGTGACTAATAAATGTTGAATAATACATTATATTAACTAGTAAATTCTTATTATAATACTGTAAGAATATGTTTTGATGAGAAATCATATAAGTGACTAATAAATGGTTAATAATACATTATACTAACTAGTAAATTCTTATTATAATACTATAAGAGTATGTTTTGAGGAGAACTCTTATAAGTGACTAATAAATGTTGAATAATACATTATATTAACTAGTAAATTCTTATTATAATACTATAAGGGTATGTTTTGATGAGAAATAATATAAGTGACTAATAAATGTTGAATAATACATTATATTAACTAGTAAATTCTTATTATAATAATGTAAGAGTATGTTTTGATGAGAAATTATATAAGTGACTAATAAATGTTGAATAATACATTATATTAACTAGTAAATTCTTATTATAATACTATAAGAGTATGTTTTGATGAGAAATCATATAAGTGACTAATAAATGTTGAATAAAGCATTATATTAACTAGTAAATTCTACTATAAGAGTATGTTTTGAGGAAAACTCTTATAAGTGACTAATAAATGTTGAATAATACATTATACTAACTAGTAAATTCTTATTATAATACTATAAGAGTATGTTTTGAGAAGAACTCATATAAGTGGCTAATAAATGTTGAATAATACATTATATTAACTAGTAAATTCTTATTATAATACTGTAATAGTATGTTTTGATGAGAAATCATATAAGTGACTAAGAAATGTTGAATAATACGTTATATTAACTAGTAAATTCTTATTATAATACTATAAGATTATGTTTTGATGAGAAATCATATAAGTGACTAATAAATGTTGAATAATACATTATATTAACTAGTAAATTCTTATTATAATACTATAAGATTATGTTTTGATGAGAAATCATATAAGTGACTAATAAATGTTGAATAAAGCATGATATTAACTAGTAAATTCTACTATAAGAGTATGTTTTGAGGAGAACTCTTATAAGTGTCTAATAAATGTTGAATAATACATTATATTAACTAGTAAAATCTTATTATAATACTATAAGAGTATGATTTGATGAGAAATCATATAAGTGACTAATAAATGTTAAATAATACATTATATTAACTAGTAAATTCTAATTATAATACTGTAAGAGTATGTTTTGATGAGAAATCATATAAGTGACTAAGAAATGTTGAATAATACATTATATTAACTAGTAAATTCTTATTATAATACTATAAGATTATGTTTTGATGAGAAATCATATAAGTGACTAATAAATGTTGAATAAAGCATGATATTAACTAGTAAATTCTACTATAAGAGTATGTTTTGAGGAGAACTCTTATAAGTGTCTAATAAATGTTGAATAATACATTATATTAACTAGTAAAATCTTATTATAATACTATAAGAGTATGTTTTGATGAGAAATCATATAAGTGACTAATAAATGTTGAATAATACATTATATTAACTAGTAAATTCTTATTATAATACTGTAAGAATATGTTTTGATGAGAAATCATATAAGTGACTAATAAACGGTTAATAATACATTATACTAACTAGTAAATTCTTATTATAATACTATAAGAGTATGTTTTGAGGAGAAGTCTTATAAGTGACTAATAAATGTTGAATAATACATTATATTAACTAGTAAATTCTTATTATAATACTATAAGAGTATGTTTTGATGAGAAATCATATAAGTGACTAATAAATGTTGAATAATACATTATATTAACTAGTAAATTCTTATTATAATAATGTAAGAGTATGTTTTGATGAGAAATTATATAAGTGACTAATAAATGTTGAATAATACATTATATTATCTAGTAAATTCTTATTATAATACTATAAGAGTATGTTTTGATGAGAAATCATATAAGTGACTAATAAATGTTGAATAATACATTATAGTAACTAGTAAATTCTTATTATAATACTGTAAGAATATGTTTTGATGAGAAATCATATAAGTGACTAATAAATGGTTAATAATACATTATACTAACTAGTAAATTCTTATTATAATACTATAAGAGTATGTTTTGAGGAGAACTCTTATAAGTGACTAATAAATGTTGAATAATACATTATATTAACTAGTAAATTCTTATTATAATACTATAAGAGTATGTTTTGATGAGAAATCATATAAGTGACTAATAAATGTTGAATAATACATTATATTAACTAGTAAATTCTTATTATAATACTATAAGAGTATGTTTTGATGAGAAATCATATAAGTGACTAATAAATGTTGAATAAAGCATTATATTAACTAGTAAATTCTACTATAAGAGTATGTTTTGAGGAAAACTCTTATAAGTGACTAATAAATGTTGAATAATACATTATACTAACTAGTAAATTCTTATTATAATACTATAAGAGTATGATTTGAGAAGAACTCATATAAGTGGCTAATAAATGTTGAATAATACATTATATTAACTAGTAAATTCTTATTATAATACTGTAATAGTATGTTTTGATTAGAAATCATATAAGTGACTAAGAAATGTTGAATAATACGTTATATTAACTAGTAAATTCTTATTATAATACTATAAGATTATGTTTTGATGAGAAATCATATAAGTGACTAATAAATGTTGAATAAAGCATTATATTAACTAGTAAATTCTACTATAAGAGTATGTTTTGAGGAAAACTCTTATAAGTGACTAATAAATGTTGAATAATACATTATACTAACTAGTAAATTCTTATTATAATACTATAAGAGTATGATTTGAGAAGAACTCATATAAGTGGCTAATAAATGTTGAATAATACATTATATTAACTAGTAAATTCTTATTATAATACTGTAATAGTATGTTTTGATTAGAAATCATATAAGTGACTAAGAAATGTTGAATAATACGTTATATTAACAAGTAAATTCTTATTATAATACTATAAGATTATGTTTTGATGAGAAATCATATAAGTGACTAATAAATGTTGAATAATACATTATATTAACTAGTAAATTCTTATTATAATACTATAAGAGTATGATTTGATGAGAAATCATATAAGTGACTAATAAATGTTAAATAATACATTATATTAACTAGTAAATTCTTATTATAATACTGTAATAGTATGTTTTAATTAGAAATCATATAAGTGACTAAGAAATGTTGAATAATACGTTATATTAACTAGTAAATTCTTATTATAATACTATAAGATTATGTTTTGATAAGAAATCATATAAGTGACTAAGAAATGTTGAATAATACATTATATTAACTAGTAAATTCTTATTATAATACTATAAGAGTATGTTTTGATGAGAAATCATATAAGTGACTAATAAATGTTGAATAAAGCATGATATTAACTAGTAAATTCTACTATAAGAGTATGTTTTGAGGAGAACTCTTATAAGTGTCTAATAAATGTTGAATAATACATTATATTAACTAGTAAAATCTTATTATAATACTATAAGAGTATGTTTTGATGAGAAATCATATATGTGACTAATAAATGATGAATAATACATTATATTAACTAGTAAATTCTTATTATAATACTGTAACAATATGTTTTGATGAGAAATCATATAAGTGACTAATAAATGGTTAATAATACATTATACTAACTAGTAAATTCTTATTATAATACTATAAGAGTATGTTTTGAGGAGAACTCTTATAAGTGACTAATAAATGTTGAATAATACATTATATTAACTAGTAAATTCTTATTATAATACTATAAGAGTATGTTTTGATTAGAAATCATATAAGTGACTAATAAATGTTGAATAATACATTATATTAACTAGTAAATTCTTATTATAATAATGTAAGAGTATGTTTTGAGGAGAACTCTTATAAGTGACTAATAAATGTTGAATAATACATTATATTAACTAGTAAATTCTTATTATAATACTATAAGAGTATGTTTTGATGAGAAATCATATAAGTGACTAATAAATGTTGAATAAAGCATTATATTAACTAGTAAATTCTACTATAAGAGTATGTTTTGAGGAGAACTATTATAAGTGACTAATAAATGTTGCATAATACATTATATTAACTAGTAAATTCTTATTATAATACTATAAGAGTATGTTTTGGCGAGAAATCATATAAGTGACTAATAAATGTTGAATAATACATTATATTAACTAGTAAATTCTTATTATAATACTATAAGATTATGTTTTGATGAGAAATCATATAAGTGACTAATAAATGTTGAATAATACATTATATTAACTAGTAAATTCTTATTATAATACTGTAAGAATATGTTTTGATGAGAAATCATATAAGTGACTAATAAATGGTTAATAATACATTATACTAACTAGTAAATTCTTATTATAATACTATAAGAGTATGTTTTGAGGAGAACTCTTATAAGTGACTAATAAATGTTGAATAATACATTATATTAACTAGTAAATTCTTATTATAATACTATAAGGGTATGTTTTGATGAGAAATAATATAAGTGACTAATAAATGTTGAATAATACATTATATTAACTAGTAAATTCTTATTATAATAATGTAAGAGTATGTTTTGATGAGAAATTATATAAGTGACTAATAAATGTTGAATAATACATTATATTATCTAGTAAATTCTTATTATAATACTATAAGAGTATGTTTTGATGAGAAATCATATAAGTGACTAATAAATGTTGAATAATACATTATATTAACTAGTAAATTCTTATTATAATACTGTAAGAATATGTTTTGATGAGAAATCATATAAGTGACTAATAAATGGTTAATAATACATTATACTAACTAGTAAATTCTTATTATAATACTATAAGAGTATGTTTTGAGGAGAACTCTTATAAGTGACTAATAAATGTTGAATAATACATTATATTAACTAGTAAATTCTTATTATAATACTATAAGGGTATGTTTTGATGAGAAATAATATAAGTGACTAATAAATGTTGAATAATACATTATATTAACTAGTAAATTCTTATTATAATAATGTAAGAGTATGTTTTGATGAGAAATTATATAAGTGACTAATAAATGTTGAATAATACATTATATTAACTAGTAAATTCTTATTATAATACTATAAGAGTATGTTTTGATGAGAAATCATATAAGTGACTAATAAATGTTGAATAAAGCATTATATTAACTAGTAAATTCTACTATAAGAGTATGTTTTGAGGAAAACTCTTATAAGTGACTAATAAATGTTGAATAATACATTATACTAACTAGTAAATTCTTATTATAATACTATAAGAGTATGTTTTGAGAAGAACTCATATAAGTGGCTAATAAATGTTGAATAATACATTATATTAACTAGTAAATTCTTATTATAATACTGTAATAGTATGTTTTGATGAGAAATCATATAAGTGACTAAGAAATGTTGAATAATACGTTATATTAACTAGTAAATTCTTATTATAATACTATAAGATTATGTTTTGATGAGAAATCATATAAGTGACTAATAAATGTTGAATAATACATTATATTAACTAGTAAATTCTTATTATAATACTATAAGATTATGTTTTGATGAGAAATCATATAAGTGACTAATAAATGTTGAATAAAGCATGATATTAACTAGTAAATTCTACTATAAGAGTATGTTTTGAGGAGAACTCTTATAAGTGTCTAATAAATGTTGAATAATACATTATATTAACTAGTAAAATCTTATTATAATACTATAAGAGTATGATTTGATGAGAAATCATATAAGTGACTAATAAATGTTAAATAATACATTATATTAACTAGTAAATTCTAATTATAATACTGTAAGAGTATGTTTTGATGAGAAATCATATAAGTGACTAAGAAATGTTGAATAATACATTATATTAACTAGTAAATTCTTATTATAATACTATAAGATTATGTTTTGATGAGAAATCATATAAGTGACTAATAAATGTTGAATAAAGCATGATATTAACTAGTAAATTCTACTATAAGAGTATGTTTTGAGGAGAACTCTTATAAGTGTCTAATAAATGTTGAATAATACATTATATTAACTAGTAAAATCTTATTATAATACTATAAGAGTATGTTTTGATGAGAAATCATATAAGTGACTAATAAATGTTGAATAATACATTATATTAACTAGTAAATTCTTATTATAATACTGTAAGAATATGTTTTGATGAGAAATCATATAAGTGACTAATAAACGGTTAATAATACATTATACTAACTAGTAAATTCTTATTATAATACTATAAGAGTATGTTTTGAGGAGAAGTCTTATAAGTGACTAATAAATGTTGAATAATACATTATATTAACTAGTAAATTCTTATTATAATACTATAAGAGTATGTTTTGATGAGAAATCATATAAGTGACTAATAAATGTTGAATAATACATTATATTAACTAGTAAATTCTTATTATAATAATGTAAGAGTATGTTTTGATGAGAAATTATATAAGTGACTAATAAATGTTGAATAATACATTATATTATCTAGTAAATTCTTATTATAATACTATAAGAGTATGTTTTGATGAGAAATCATATAAGTGACTAATAAATGTTGAATAATACATTATAGTAACTAGTAAATTCTTATTATAATACTGTAAGAATATGTTTTGATGAGAAATCATATAAGTGACTAATAAATGGTTAATAATACATTATACTAACTAGTAAATTCTTATTATAATACTATAAGAGTATGTTTTGAGGAGAACTCTTATAAGTGACTAATAAATGTTGAATAATACATTATATTAACTAGTAAATTCTTATTATAATACTATAAGAGTATGTTTTGATGAGAAATCATATAAGTGACTAATAAATGTTGAATAATACATTATATTAACTAGTAAATTCTTATTATAATACTATAAGAGTATGTTTTGATGAGAAATCATATAAGTGACTAATAAATGTTGAATAAAGCATTATATTAACTAGTAAATTCTACTATAAGAGTATGTTTTGAGGAAAACTCTTATAAGTGACTAATAAATGTTGAATAATACATTATACTAACTAGTAAATTCTTATTATAATACTATAAGAGTATGATTTGAGAAGAACTCATATAAGTGGCTAATAAATGTTGAATAATACATTATATTAACTAGTAAATTCTTATTATAATACTGTAATAGTATGTTTTGATTAGAAATCATATAAGTGACTAAGAAATGTTGAATAATACGTTATATTAACTAGTAAATTCTTATTATAATACTATAAGATTATGTTTTGATGAGAAATCATATAAGTGACTAATAAATGTTGAATAAAGCATTATATTAACTAGTAAATTCTACTATAAGAGTATGTTTTGAGGAAAACTCTTATAAGTGACTAATAAATGTTGAATAATACATTATACTAACTAGTAAATTCTTATTATAATACTATAAGAGTATGATTTGAGAAGAACTCATATAAGTGGCTAATAAATGTTGAATAATACATTATATTAACTAGTAAATTCTTATTATAATACTGTAATAGTATGTTTTGATTAGAAATCATATAAGTGACTAAGAAATGTTGAATAATACGTTATATTAACAAGTAAATTCTTATTATAATACTATAAGATTATGTTTTGATGAGAAATCATATAAGTGACTAATAAATGTTGAATAATACATTATATTAACTAGTAAATTCTTATTATAATACTATAAGAGTATGATTTGATGAGAAATCATATAAGTGACTAATAAATGTTAAATAATACATTATATTAACTAGTAAATTCTTATTATAATACTGTAATAGTATGTTTTAATTAGAAATCATATAAGTGACTAAGAAATGTTGAATAATACGTTATATTAACTAGTAAATTCTTATTATAATACTATAAGATTATGTTTTGATAAGAAATCATATAAGTGACTAAGAAATGTTGAATAATACATTATATTAACTAGTAAATTCTTATTATAATACTATAAGAGTATGTTTTGATGAGAAATCATATAAGTGACTAATAAATGTTGAATAAAGCATGATATTAACTAGTAAATTCTACTATAAAAGTATGTTTTGAGGAGAACTCTTATAAGTGTCTAATAAATGTTGAATAATACATTATATTAACTAGTAAAATCTTATTATAATACTATAAGAGTATGTTTTGATGAGAAATCATATAAGTGACTAATAAATGATGAATAATACATTATATTAACTAGTAAATTCTTATTATAATACTGTAACAATATGTTTTGATGAGAAATCATATAAGTGACTAATAAATGGTTAATAATACATTATACTAACTAGTAAATTCTTATTATAATACTATAAGAGTATGTTTTGAGGAGAACTCTTATAAGTGACTAATAAATGTTGAATAATACATTATATTAACTAGTAAATTCTTATTATAATACTATAAGAGTATGTTTTGATTAGAAATCATATAAGTGACTAATAAATGTTGAATAATACATTATATTAACTAGTAAATTCTTATTATAATAATGTAAGAGTATGTTTTGAGGAGAACTCTTATAAGTGACTAATAAATGTTGAATAATACATTATATTAACTAGTAAATTCTTATTATAATACTATAAGAGTATGTTTTGATGAGAAATCATATAAGTGACTAATAAATGTTGAATAAAGCATTATATTAACTAGTAAATTCTACTATAAGAGTATGTTTTGAGGAGAACTATTATAAGTGACTAATAAATGTTGCATAATACATTATATTAACTAGTAAATTCTTATTATAATACTATAAGAGTATGTTTTGGCGAGAAATCATATAAGTGACTAATAAATGTTGAATAATACATTATATTAACTAGTAAATTCTTATTATAATACTATAAGATTATGTTTTGATGAGAAATCATATAAGTGACTAATAAATGTTGAATAAAGCATGATATTAACTAGTAAATTCTACTATAAGAGTATGTTTTGAGGAGAACTTTTATAAGTGTCTAATAAATGTTGAATAATACATTATATTAACTAGTAAAATCTTATTATAATACTATAAGAGTATGTTTTGATGAGAAATCATATAAGTGACTAATAAATGTTGAATAATACATTATATTAACTAGTAAATTCTTATTATAATACTGTAACACTATGTTTTGATGAGAAATCATATAAGTGACTAATAAATGGTTAATAATACATTATACTAACTAGTAAATTCTTATTATAATACTATAAGAGTATGTTTTGAGGAGAACTCTTATAAGTGACTAATAAATGTTGAATAATACATTATATTAACTAGTAAATTCTTATTATAATACTATAAGAGTATGTTTTGATGAGAAATCATATAAGTGACTAATAAATGTTGAATAATACATTATATTAACTAGTAAATTCTTATTATAATAATGTAAGAGTATGTTTTGAGGAGAACTCTTATAAGTGACTAATAAATGTTGAATAATACATTATATTAACTAGTAAATTCTTATTATAATACTATAAGAGTATGTTTTGATGAGAAATCATATAAGTGACTAATAAATGTTGAATAAAGCATTATATTAACTAGTAAATTCTACTATAAGAGTATGTTTTGAGGAGAACTATTATAAGTGACTAATAAATGTTGCATAATACATTATATTAACTAGTAAATTCTTATTATAATACTATAAGAGTATGTTTTGGCGAGAAATCATATAAGTGACTAATAAATGTTGAATAATACATTATATTAACTAGTAAATTCTTATTATAATACTATAAGATTATGTTTTGATGAGAAATCATATAAGTGACTAATAAATGTTGAATAAAGCATGATATTAACTAGTAAATTCTACTATAAGAGTATGTTTTGAGGAGAACTCTTATAAGTGTCTAATAAATGTTGAATAATACATTATATTAACTAGTAAAATCTTATTATAATACTATAAGAGTATGTTTTGATGAGAAATCATATAAGTGACTAATAAATGTTGAATAATACATTATATTAACTAGTAAATTCTTATTATAATACTGTAACACTATGTTTTGATGAGAAATCATATAAGTGATTAATAAATGTTGACTAAAGCATTATATTAACTAGTAAATTCTACTATAAGAGTATGTTTTGAGGAGAACTATTATAAGTGACTAATAAATGTTGCATAATACATTATATTAACTAGTAAATTCTTATTATAATACTATAAGAGTATGTTTTGGCGAGAAATCATATAAGTGACTAAGAAATGTTGAATAATACATTATATTAACTAGTAAATTCTTATTATAATACTATAAGAGTATGTTTTGATGAGAAATCATATAAGTGACTAATAAATGTTGAATAAAGCATGATATTAACTAGTAAATTCTACTATAAGAGTATGTTTTGAGGAGAACTCTTATAAGTGTCTAATAAATGTTGAATAATACATTATATTAACTAGTAAAATCTTATTATAATACTATAAGAGTATGTTTTGATGAGAAATCATATATGTGACTAATAAATGATGAATAATACATTATATTAACTAGTAAATTCTTATTATAATACTGTAACAATATGTTTTGATGAGAAATCATATAAGTGACTAATAAATGGTTAATAATACATTATACTAACTAGTAAATTCTTATTATAATACTATAAGAGTATGTTTTGAGGAGAACTCTTATAAGTGACTAATAAATGTTGAATAATACATTATATTAACTAGTAAATTCTTATTATAATACTATAAGAGTATGTTTTGATTAGAAATCATATAAGTGACTAATAAATGTTGAATAATACATTATATTAACTAGTAAATTCTTATTATAATAATGTAAGAGTATGTTTTGAGGAGAACTCTTATAAGTGACTAATAAATGTTGAATAATACATTATATTAACTAGTAAATTCTTATTATAATACTATAAGAGTATGTTTTGATGAGAAATCATATAAGTGACTAATAAATGTTGAATAAAGCATTATATTAACTAGTAAATTCTACTATAAGAGTATGTTTTGAGGAGAACTATTATAAGTGACTAATAAATGTTGCATAATACATTATATTAACTAGTAAATTCTTATTATAATACTATAAGAGTATGTTTTGGCGAGAAATCATATAAGTGACTAATAAATGTTGAATAATACATTATATTAACTAGTAAATTCTTATTATAATACTATAAGATTATGTTTTGATGAGAAATCATATAAGTGACTAATAAATGTTGAATAATACATTATATTAACTAGTAAATTCTTATTATAATACTGTAAGAATATGTTTTGATGAGAAATCATATAAGTGACTAATAAATGGTTAATAATACATTATACTAACTAGTAAATTCTTATTATAATACTATAAGAGTATGTTTTGAGGAGAACTCTTATAAGTGACTAATAAATGTTGAATAATACATTATATTAACTAGTAAATTCTTATTATAATACTATAAGGGTATGTTTTGATGAGAAATAATATAAGTGACTAATAAATGTTGAATAATACATTATATTAACTAGTAAATTCTTATTATAATAATGTAAGAGTATGTTTTGATGAGAAATTATATAAGTGACTAATAAATGTTGAATAATACATTATATTATCTAGTAAATTCTTATTATAATACTATAAGAGTATGTTTTGATGAGAAATCATATAAGTGACTAATAAATGTTGAATAATACATTATATTAACTAGTAAATTCTTATTATAATACTGTAAGAATATGTTTTGATGAGAAATCATATAAGTGACTAATAAATGGTTAATAATACATTATACTAACTAGTAAATTCTTATTATAATACTATAAGAGTATGTTTTGAGGAGAACTCTTATAAGTGACTAATAAATGTTGAATAATACATTATATTAACTAGTAAATTCTTATTATAATACTATAAGGGTATGTTTTGATGAGAAATAATATAAGTGACTAATAAATGTTGAATAATACATTATATTAACTAGTAAATTCTTATTATAATAATGTAAGAGTATGTTTTGATGAGAAATTATATAAGTGACTAATAAATGTTGAATAATACATTATATTAACTAGTAAATTCTTATTATAATACTATAAGAGTATGTTTTGATGAGAAATCATATAAGTGACTAATAAATGTTGAATAAAGCATTATATTAACTAGTAAATTCTACTATAAGAGTATGTTTTGAGGAAAACTCTTATAAGTGACTAATAAATGTTGAATAATACATTATACTAACTAGTAAATTCTTATTATAATACTATAAGAGTATGTTTTGAGAAGAACTCATATAAGTGGCTAATAAATGTTGAATAATACATTATATTAACTAGTAAATTCTTATTATAATACTGTAATAGTATGTTTTGATGAGAAATCATATAAGTGACTAAGAAATGTTGAATAATACGTTATATTAACTAGTAAATTCTTATTATAATACTATAAGATTATGTTTTGATGAGAAATCATATAAGTGACTAATAAATGTTGAATAATACATTATATTAACTAGTAAATTCTTATTATAATACTATAAGATTATGTTTTGATGAGAAATCATATAAGTGACTAATAAATGTTGAATAAAGCATGATATTAACTAGTAAATTCTACTATAAGAGTATGTTTTGAGGAGAACTCTTATAAGTGTCTAATAAATGTTGAATAATACATTATATTAACTAGTAAAATCTTATTATAATACTATAAGAGTATGATTTGATGAGAAATCATATAAGTGACTAATAAATGTTAAATAATACATTATATTAACTAGTAAATTCTAATTATAATACTGTAAGAGTATGTTTTGATGAGAAATCATATAAGTGACTAAGAAATGTTGAATAATACATTATATTAACTAGTAAATTCTTATTATAATACTATAAGATTATGTTTTGATGAGAAATCATATAAGTGACTAATAAATGTTGAATAAAGCATGATATTAACTAGTAAATTCTACTATAAGAGTATGTTTTGAGGAGAACTCTTATAAGTGTCTAATAAATGTTGAATAATACATTATATTAACTAGTAAAATCTTATTATAATACTATAAGAGTATGTTTTGATGAGAAATCATATAAGTGACTAATAAATGTTGAATAATACATTATATTAACTAGTAAATTCTTATTATAATACTGTAAGAATATGTTTTGATGAGAAATCATATAAGTGACTAATAAACGGTTAATAATACATTATACTAACTAGTAAATTCTTATTATAATACTATAAGAGTATGTTTTGAGGAGAAGTCTTATAAGTGACTAATAAATGTTGAATAATACATTATATTAACTAGTAAATTCTTATTATAATACTATAAGAGTATGTTTTGATGAGAAATCATATAAGTGACTAATAAATGTTGAATAATACATTATATTAACTAGTAAATTCTTATTATAATAATGTAAGAGTATGTTTTGATGAGAAATTATATAAGTGACTAATAAATGTTGAATAATACATTATATTATCTAGTAAATTCTTATTATAATACTATAAGAGTATGTTTTGATGAGAAATCATATAAGTGACTAATAAATGTTGAATAATACATTATAGTAACTAGTAAATTCTTATTATAATACTGTAAGAATATGTTTTGATGAGAAATCATATAAGTGACTAATAAATGGTTAATAATACATTATACTAACTAGTAAATTCTTATTATAATACTATAAGAGTATGTTTTGAGGAGAACTCTTATAAGTGACTAATAAATGTTGAATAATACATTATATTAACTAGTAAATTCTTATTATAATACTATAAGAGTATGTTTTGATGAGAAATCATATAAGTGACTAATAAATGTTGAATAATACATTATATTAACTAGTAAATTCTTATTATAATACTATAAGAGTATGTTTTGATGAGAAATCATATAAGTGACTAATAAATGTTGAATAAAGCATTATATTAACTAGTAAATTCTACTATAAGAGTATGTTTTGAGGAAAACTCTTATAAGTGACTAATAAATGTTGAATAATACATTATACTAACTAGTAAATTCTTATTATAATACTATAAGAGTATGATTTGAGAAGAACTCATATAAGTGGCTAATAAATGTTGAATAATACATTATATTAACTAGTAAATTCTTATTATAATACTGTAATAGTATGTTTTGATTAGAAATCATATAAGTGACTAAGAAATGTTGAATAATACGTTATATTAACTAGTAAATTCTTATTATAATACTATAAGATTATGTTTTGATGAGAAATCATATAAGTGACTAATAAATGTTGAATAAAGCATTATATTAACTAGTAAATTCTACTATAAGAGTATGTTTTGAGGAAAACTCTTATAAGTGACTAATAAATGTTGAATAATACATTATACTAACTAGTAAATTCTTATTATAATACTATAAGAGTATGATTTGAGAAGAACTCATATAAGTGGCTAATAAATGTTGAATAATACATTATATTAACTAGTAAATTCTTATTATAATACTGTAATAGTATGTTTTGATTAGAAATCATATAAGTGACTAAGAAATGTTGAATAATACGTTATATTAACAAGTAAATTCTTATTATAATACTATAAGATTATGTTTTGATGAGAAATCATATAAGTGACTAATAAATGTTGAATAATACATTATATTAACTAGTAAATTCTTATTATAATACTATAAGAGTATGATTTGATGAGAAATCATATAAGTGACTAATAAATGTTAAATAATACATTATATTAACTAGTAAATTCTTATTATAATACTGTAATAGTATGTTTTAATTAGAAATCATATAAGTGACTAAGAAATGTTGAATAATACGTTATATTAACTAGTAAATTCTTATTATAATACTATAAGATTATGTTTTGATAAGAAATCATATAAGTGACTAAGAAATGTTGAATAATACATTATATTAACTAGTAAATTCTTATTATAATACTATAAGAGTATGTTTTGATGAGAAATCATATAAGTGACTAATAAATGTTGAATAAAGCATGATATTAACTAGTAAATTCTACTATAAGAGTATGTTTTGAGGAGAACTCTTATAAGTGTCTAATAAATGTTGAATAATACATTATATTAACTAGTAAAATCTTATTATAATACTATAAGAGTATGTTTTGATGAGAAATCATATAAGTGACTAATAAATGATGAATAATACATTATATTAACTAGTAAATTCTTATTATAATACTGTAACAATATGTTTTGATGAGAAATCATATAAGTGACTAATAAATGGTTAATAATACATTATACTAACTAGTAAATTCTTATTATAATACTATAAGAGTATGTTTTGAGGAGAACTCTTATAAGTGACTAATAAATGTTGAATAATACATTATATTAACTAGTAAATTCTTATTATAATACTATAAGAGTATGTTTTGATTAGAAATCATATAAGTGACTAATAAATGTTGAATAATACATTATATTAACTAGTAAATTCTTATTATAATAATGTAAGAGTATGTTTTGAGGAGAACTCTTATAAGTGACTAATAAATGTTGAATAATACATTATATTAACTAGTAAATTCTTATTATAATACTATAAGAGTATGTTTTGATGAGAAATCATATAAGTGACTAATAAATGTTGAATAAAGCATTATATTAACTAGTAAATTCTACTATAAGAGTATGTTTTGAGGAGAACTATTATAAGTGACTAATAAATGTTGCATAATACATTATATTAACTAGTAAATTCTTATTATAATACTATAAGAGTATGTTTTGGCGAGAAATCATATAAGTGACTAATAAATGTTGAATAATACATTATATTAACTAGTAAATTCTTATTATAATACTATAAGATTATGTTTTGATGAGAAATCATATAAGTGACTAATAAATGTTGAATAAAGCATGATATTAACTAGTAAATTCTACTATAAGAGTATGTTTTGAGGAGAACTTTTATAAGTGTCTAATAAATGTTGAATAATACATTATATTAACTAGTAAAATCTTATTATAATACTATAAGAGTATGTTTTGATGAGAAATCATATAAGTGACTAATAAATGTTGAATAATACATTATATTAACTAGTAAATTCTTATTATAATACTGTAACACTATGTTTTGATGAGAAATCATATAAGTGACTAATAAATGGTTAATAATACATTATACTAACTAGTAAATTCTTATTATAATACTATAAGAGTATGTTTTGAGGAGAACTCTTATAAGTGACTAATAAATGTTGAATAATACATTATATTAACTAGTAAATTCTTATTATAATACTATAAGAGTATGTTTTGATGAGAAATCATATAAGTGACTAATAAATGTTGAATAATACATTATATTAACTAGTAAATTCTTATTATAATAATGTAAGAGTATGTTTTGAGGAGAACTCTTATAAGTGACTAATAAATGTTGAATAATACATTATATTAACTAGTAAATTCTTATTATAATACTATAAGAGTATGTTTTGATGAGAAATCATATAAGTGACTAATAAATGTTGAATAAAGCATTATATTAACTAGTAAATTCTACTATAAGAGTATGTTTTGAGGAGAACTATTATAAGTGACTAATAAATGTTGCATAATACATTATATTAACTAGTAAATTCTTATTATAATACTATAAGAGTATGTTTTGGCGAGAAATCATATAAGTGACTAATAAATGTTGAATAATACATTATATTAACTAGTAAATTCTTATTATAATACTATAAGATTATGTTTTGATGAGAAATCATATAAGTGACTAATAAATGTTGAATAAAGCATGATATTAACTAGTAAATTCTACTATAAGAGTATGTTTTGAGGAGAACTCTTATAAGTGTCTAATAAATGTTGAATAATACATTATATTAACTAGTAAAATCTTATTATAATACTATAAGAGTATGTTTTGATGAGAAATCATATAAGTGACTAATAAATGTTGAATAATACATTATATTAACTAGTAAATTCTTATTATAATACTGTAACACTATGTTTTGATGAGAAATCATATAAGTGATTAATAAATGTTGACTAAAGCATTATATTAACTAGTAAATTCTACTATAAGAGTATGTTTTGAGGAGAACTATTATAAGTGACTAATAAATGTTGCATAATACATTATATTAACTAGTAAATTCTTATTATAATACTATAAGAGTATGTTTTGGCGAGAAATCATATAAGTGACTAATAAATGTTGAATAATACATTATATTAACTAGTAAATTCTTATTATAATACTATAAGATTATGTTTTGATGAGAAATCATATAAGTGACTAATAAATGTTGAATAAAGCATGATATTAACTAGTAAATTCAACTATAAGAGTATGTTTTGAGGAGAACTCTTATAAGTGTCTAATAAATGTTGAATAATACATTATATTAACTAGTAAAATCTTATTATAATACTATAAGAGTATGTTTTGATGAGAAATCATATAAGTGACTAATAAATGTTGAATAATACATTATATTAACTAGTAAATTCTTATTATAATACTGTAACACTATGTTTTGATGAGAAATCATATAAGTGACTAATAAATGGTTAATAATACATTATACTAACTAGTAAATTCTTATTATAATACTATAAGAGTATGTTTTGAGGAGAACTCTTATAAGTGACTAATAAATGTTGAATAATACATTATATTAACTAGTAAATTCTTATTATAATACTATAAGAGTATGTTTTGATGAGAAATCATATAAGTGACTAATAAATGTTGAATAATACATTATATTAACTAGTAAATTCTTATTATAATAATGTAAGAGTATGTTTTGAGGAGAACTCTTATAAGTGACTAATAAATGTTGAATAATACATTATATTAACTAGTAAATTCTTATTATAATACTATAAGAGTATGTTTTGATGAGAAATCATATAAGTGACTAATAAATGTTGAATAAAGCATTATATTAACTAGTAAATTCTACTATAAGAGTATGTTTTGAGGAGAACTATTATAAGTGACTAATAAATGTTGCATAATACATTATATTAACTAGTAAATTCTTATTATAATACTATAAGAGTATGTTTTGGCGAGAAATCATATAAGTGACTAATAAATGTTGAATAATACATTATATTAACTAGTAAATTCTTATTATAATACTATAAGATTATGTTTTGATGAGAAATCATATAAGTGACTAATAAATGTTGAAAAAAGCATGATATTAACTAGTAAATTCTACTATAAGAGTATGTTTTGAGGAGAACTCTTATAAGTGTCTAATAAATGTTGAATAATACATTATATTAACTAGTAAAATCTTATTATAATACTATAAGAGTATGTTTTGATGAGAAATCATATAAGTGACTAATAAATGTTGAATAATACATTATATTAACTAGTAAATTCTTATTATAATACTGTAACACTATGTTTTGATGAGAAATCATATAAGTGACTAATAAATGTTGAATAAAGCATTATATTAACTAGTAAATTCTACTATAAGAGTATGTTTTGAGGAGAACTATTATAAGTGACTAATAAATGTTGCATAATACATTATATTAACTAGTAAATTCTTATTATAATACTATAAGAGTATGTTTTGGCGAGAAATCATATAAGTGACTAATAAATGTTGAATAATACATTATATTAACTAGTAAATTCTTATTATAATACTATAAGATTATGTTTTGATGAGAAATCATATAAGTGACTAATAAATGTTGAATAAAGCATGATATTAACTAGTAAATTCTACTATAAGAGTATGTTTTGAGGAGAACTCTTATAAGTGTCTAATAAATGTTGAATAATACATTATATTAACTAGTAAAATCTTATTATAATACTATAAGAGTATGTTTTGATGAGAAATCATATAAGTGACTAATAAATGTTGAATAATACATTATATTAACTAGTAAATTCTTATTATAATACTGTAACACTATGTTTTGATGAGAAATCATATAAGTGACTAATAAATGGTTAATAATACATTATACTAACTAGTAAATTCTTATTATAATACTATAAGAGTATGTTTTGAGGAGAACTCTTATAAGTGACTAATAAATGTTGAATAATACATTATATTAACTAGTAAATTCTTATTATAATACTATAAGAGTATGTTTTGATGAGAAATCATATAAGTGACTAATAAATGTTGAATAATACATTATATTAACTAGTAAATTCTTATTATAATAATGTAAGAGTATGTTTTGAGGAGAACTCTTATAAGTGACTAATAAATGTTGAATAATACATTATATTAACTAGTAAATTCTTATTATAATACTATAAGAGTATGTTTTGATGAGAAATCATATAAGTGACTAATAAATGTTGAATAAAGCATTATATTAATTAGTAAATTCTACTATAAGAGTATGTTTTGAGGAGAACTATTATAAGTGACTAATAAATGTTGCATAATACATTATATTAACTAGTAAATTCTTATTATAATACTATAAGAGTATGTTTTGGCGAGAAATCATATAAGTGACTAATAAATGTTGAATAATACATTATATTAACTAGTAAATTCTTATTATAATACTATAAGATTATGTTTTGATGAGAAATCATATAAGTGACTAATAAATGTTGAATAAAGCATGATATTAACTAGTAAATTCTACTATAAGAGTATGTTTTGAGGAGAACTCTTATAAGTGTATAATAAATGTTGAATAATACATTATATTAACTAGTAAAATCTTATTATAATACTATAAGAGTATGTTTTGATGAGAAATCATATAAGTGACTAATAAATGTTGAATAATACATTATATTAACTAGTAAATTCTTATTATAATACTGTAACACTATGTTTTGATGAGAAATCATATAAGTGACTAATAAATGGTTAATAATACATTATACTAACTAGTAAATTCTTATTATAATACTATAAGAGTATGTTTTGAGGAGAACTCTTATAAGTGACTAATAAATGTTGAATAATACATTATATTAACTAGTAAATTCTTATTATAATACTATAAGAGTATGTTTTGGCGAGAAATCATATAAGTGACTAATAAATGTTGAATAATACATTATATTAACTAGTAAATTCTTATTATAATACTATAAGATTATGTTTTGATGAGAAATCATATAAGTGACTAATAAATGTTGAATAAAGCATGATATTAACTAGTAAATTCTACTATAAGAGTATGTTTTGAGGAGAACTCTTATAAGTGTCTAATAAATGTTGAATAATACATTATATTAACTAGTAAAATCTTATTATAATACTATAAGAGTATGTTTTGATGAGAAATCATATAAGTGACTAATAAATGTTGAATAATACATTATATTAACTAGTAAATTCTTATTATAATACTGTAACACTATGTTTTGATGAGAAATCATATAAGTGACTAATAAATGGTTAATAATACATTATACTAACTAGTAAATTCTTATTATAATACTATAAGAGTATGTTTTGAGGAGAACTCTTATAAGTGACTAATAAATGTTGAATAATACATTATATTAACTAGTAAATTCTTATTATAATACTATAAGAGTATGTTTTGATGAGAAATCATATAAGTGACTAATAAATGTTGAATAATACATTATATTAACTAGTAAATTCTTATTATAATAATGTAAGAGTATGTTTTGAGGAGAACTCTTATAAGTGACTAATAAATGTTGAATAATACATTATATTAACTAGTAAATTCTTATTATAATACTATAAGAGTATGTTTTGATGAGAAATCATATAAGTGACTAATAAATGTTGAATAAAGCATTATATTAACTAGTAAATTCTACTATAAGAGTATGTTTTGAGGAGAACTATTATAAGTGACTAATAAATGTTGCATAATACATTATATTAACTAGTAAATTCTTATTATAATACTATAAGAGTATGTTTTGACGAGAAATCATATAAGTGACTAATAAATGTTGAATAATACATTATATTAACTAGTAAATTCTTATTATAATACTATAAGAGTATTATTTGATGAGAAATCATATAAGTGACTTATAAATGTTAAATAATACATTATATTAACTAGTAAATTCTTATTATAATACTATAAGAGTATGTTTTGATGAGAAATCATATAAGTGACTAATAAATGTTGAATAATACATTATATTAACTAGTAAATTCTTATTATAATAATGTAAGAGTATGTTTTGATGAGAAATTATATAAGTGACTAATAAATGTTGAATAATACATTATATTATCTAGTAAATTCTTATTATAATACTATAAGAGTATGTTTTGATGAGAAATCATATAAGTGACTAATAAATGTTGAATAATACATTATATTAACTAGTAAATTCTTATTATAATACTGTAAGAATATGTTTTGATGAGAAATCATATAAGTGACTAATAAATGGTTAATAATACATTATACTAACTAGTAAATTCTTATTATAATACTATAAGAGTATGTTTTGAGGAGAACTCTTATAAGTTACTAATAAATGTTCAATAATACATTATATTAACTAGTAAATTCTTATTATAATACTATAAGAGTATGTTTTGATGAGAAATCATATAAGTGACTAATAAATGTTGAATAATACATTATATTAACTAGTAAATTCTTATTATAATAATGTAAGAGTATGTTTTGATGAGAAATTATATAAGTGACTAATAAATGTTGAATAATACATTATATTAACTAGTAAATTCTTATTATAATACTATAAGAGTATGTTTTGATGAGAAATCATATAAGTGACTAATAAATGTTGAATAAAGCATTATATTAACTAGTAAATTCTACTATAAGAGTATGTTTTAAGGAAAACTCTTATAAGTGACTAATAAATGTTGAATAATACATTATACTAACTAGTAAATTCTTATTATAATACTATAAGAGTATGTTTTGAGAAGAACTCATATAAGTGGCTAATAAATGTTGAATAATACATTATATTAACTAGTAAATTCTTATTATAATACTGTAATAGTATGTTTTGATTAGAAATCATATAAGTGACTAAGAAATGTTGAATAATACGTTATATTAACTAGTAAATTCTTATTATAATACTATAAGATTATGTTTTGATGAGAAATCATATAAGTGACTAATAAATGTTGAATAATACATTATATTAACTAGTAAATTCTTATTATAATACTATAAGAGTATGATTTGATGAGAAATCATATAAGTGACTAATAAATGTTAAATAATACATTATATTAACTAGTAAATTCTTATTATAATACTGTAATAGTATGTTTTGATTAGAAATCATATAAGTGACTAAGAAATGTTGAATAATACGTTATATTAACTAGTAAATTCTTATTATAATACTATAAGATTATGTTTTGATGAGAAATCATATAAGTGACTAAGAAATGTTGAATAATACATTATATTAACTAGTAAATTCTTATTATAATACTATAAGATTATGTTTTGATGAGAAATCATATAAGTGACTAATAAATGTTGAATAAAGCATGATATTAACTAGTAAATTCTACTATAAGAGTATGTTTTGAGGAGAACTCTTATAAGTGTCTAATAAATGTTGAATAATACATTATATTAACTAGTAAAATCTTATTATAATACTATAAGAGTATGTTTTGATGAGAAATCATATAAGTGACTAATAAATGTTGAATAATACATTATATTAACTAGTAAATTCTTATTATAATACTGTAACAATATGTTTTGATGAGAAATCATATAAGTGACTAATAAATGGTTAATAATACATTATACTAACTAGTAAATTCTTATTATAATACTATAAGAGTATGTTTTGAGGAGAACTCTTATAAGTGACTAATAAATGTTGAATAATACATTATATTAACTAGTAAATTCTTATTATAATACTATAAGAGTATGTTTTGATTAGAAATCATATAAGTGACTAATAAATGTTGAATAATACATTATATTAACTAGTAAATTCTTATTATAATAATGTAAGAGTATGTTTTGAGGAGAACTCTTATAAGTGACTAATAAATGTTGAATAATACATTATATTAACTAGTAAATTCTTATTATAATACTATAAGAGTATGTTTTGATGAGAAATCATATAAGTGACTAATAAATGTTGAATAAAGCATTATATTAACTAGTAAATTCTACTATAAGAGTATGTTTTGAGGAGAACTATTATAAGTGACTAATAAATGTTGCATAATACATTATACTAACTAGTAAATTCTTATTATAATACTATAAGAGTATGTTTTGACGAGAAATCATATAAGTGACTAATAAATGTTGAATAATACATTATATTAACTAGTAAATTCTTATTATAATACTATAAGAGTATGATTTGATGAGAAATCATATAAGTGACTTATAAATGTTAAATAATACATTATATTAACTAGTAAATTCTTATTATAATACTATAAGAGTATGTTTTGATGAGAAATCATATAAGTGACTAATAAATGTTGAATAATACATTATATTAACTAGTAAATTCTTATTATAATACTATAAGAGTATGATTTGATGAGAAATCATATAAGTGACTAATAAATGTTAAATAATGCATTATATTAACTAGTAAATTCTAATTATAATACTGTAAGAGTATGTTTTGATGAGAAATCATATAAGTGACTAAGAAATGTTGAATAATACATTATATTAACTAGTAAATTCTTATTATAATACTATAAGATTATGTTTTGATGAGAAATCATATAAGTGACTAATAAATGTTGAATAAAGCATTATATTAACTAGTAAATTCTACTATAAGAGTATGTTTTGAGGAGAACTCTTATAAGTGTCTAATAAATGTTGAATAATACATTATATTAACTAGTAAAATCTTATTATAATACTATAAGAGTATGTTTTGATGAGAAATCATATAAGTGACTAATAAATGTTGAATAATACATTATATTAACTAGTAAATTCTTATTATAATACTGTAAGAATATGTTTTGATGAGAAATCATATAAGTGACTAATAAATGGTTAATAATACATTATACTAACTAGTAAATTCTTATTATAATACTATAAGAGTATGTTTTGAGGAGAACTCTTATAAGTGACTAATAAATGTTGAATAATACATTATATTAACTAGTAAATTCTTATTATAATACTATAAGAGTATGTTTTGATGAGAAATCATATAAGTGACTAATAAATGTTGAATAATACATTATATTAACTAGTAAATTCTTATTATAATAATGTAAGAGTATGTTTTGATGAGAAATTATATAAGTGACTAATAAATGTTGAATAATACATTATATTAACTAGTAAATTCTTATTATAATACTATAAGAGTATGTTTTGATGAGAAATCATATAAGTGACTAATAAATGTTGAATAAAGCATTATATTAACTAATAAATTCTACTATAAGAGTATGTTTTGAGGAGAACTCTTAAAAGTGACTAACAAATGTTGAATAATACATTATATTAACTAGTAAAATCTTATTATAATACTATAAGAGTATGTTTTGATGAGAAATCATATAAGTGACTAATAAATGTTGAATAATACATTATATTAACTAGTAAATTCTTATTATAATACTGTAACACTATGTTTTGATGAGAAATCATATAAGTGACTAATAAATGGTTAATAATACATTATACTAACTAGTAAATTCTTATTATAATACTATAAGAGTATGTTTTGAGGAGAACTCTTATAAGTTACTAATAAATGTTGAATAATACATTATATTAACTAGTAAATTCTTATTATAATACTATAAGAGTATGTTTTGATGAGAAATCATATAAGTGACTAATAAATGTTGAATAATACATTATATTAACTAGTAAATTCTTATTATAATAATGTAAGAGTATGTTTTGAGGAGAACTCTTATAAGTGACTAATAAATGTTGAATAATACATTATATTAACTAGTAAATTCTTATTATAATACTATAAGAGTATGTTTTGATGAGAAATCATATAAGTGACTAATAAATGTTGAATAAAGCATTATATTAACTAGTAAATTCTACTATAAGAGTATGTTTTGAGGAGAACTATTATAAGTGACTAATAAATGTTGCATAATACATTATATTAACTAGTAAATTCTTATTATAATACTATAAGAGTATGTTTTGAGAAGAACTCATATAAGTGGCTAATAAATGTTGAATAATACATTATATTAACTAGTAAATTCTTATTATAATACTGTAATAGTATGTTTTGATTAGAAATCATATAAGTGACTAAGAAATGTTGAATAATACGTTATATTAACTAGTAAATTCTTATTATAATACTATAAGATTATGTTTTGATGAGAAATCATATAAGTGACTAATAAATGTTGAATAATACATTATATTAACTAGTAAATTCTTATTATAATACTATAAGAGTATGATTTGATGAGAAATCATATAAGTGACTAATAAATGTTAAATAATACATTATATTAACTAGTAAATTCTTATTATAATACTGTAATAGTATGTTTTGATTAGAAATCATATAAGTGACTAAGAAATGTTGAATAATACGTTATATTAACTAGTAAATTCTTATTATAATACTATAAGATTATGTTTTGATGAGAAATCATATAAGTGACTAATAAATGTTGAATAATACATTATATTAACTAGTAAATTCTTATTATAATAATGTAAGAGTATGTTTTGAGGAGAACTCTTATAAGTGACTAATAAATGTTGAATAATACATTATATTAACTAGTAAATTCTTATTATAATACTATAAGAGTATGTTTTGATGAGAAATCATATAAGTGACTAATAAATGTTGAATAAAGCATTATATTAACTAGTAAATTCTACTATAAGAGTATGTTTTGAGGAGAACTATTATAAGTGACTAATAAAAGTTGCATAATACATTATATTAACTAGTAAATTCTTATTATAATACTATAAGAGTATGTTTTGACGAGAAATCATATAAGTGACTAATAAATGTTGAATAATACATTATATTAACTAGTAAATTCTTATTATAATACTATAAGAGTATGATTTGATGAGAAATCATATAAGTGACTTATAAATGTTAAATAATACATTATATTAACTAGTAAATTCTTATTATAATACTATAAGAGTATGTTTTGATGAGAAATCATATAAGTGACTAATAAATGTTGAATAATACATTATATTAACTAGTAAATTCTTATTATAATAATGTAAGAGTATGTTTTGATGAGAAATTATATAAGTGACTAATAAATGTTGAATAATACATTATATTATCTAGTAAATTCTTATTATAATACTATAAGAGTATGTTTTGATGAGAAATCATATAAGTGACTAATAAATGTTGAATAATACATTATATTAACTAGTAAATTCTTATTATAATACTGTAAGAATATGTTTTGATGAGAAATCATATAAGTGACTAATAAATGGTTAATAATACATTATACTAACTAGTAAATTCTTATTATAATACTATAAGAGTATGTTTTGAGGAGAACTCTTATAAGTGACTAATAAATGTTGAATAATACATTATATTAACTAGTAAATTCTTATTATAATACTATAAGAGTATGTTTTGATGAGAAATCATATAAGTGACTAATAAATGTTGAATAATACATTATATTAACTAGTAAATTCTTATTATAATAATGTAAGAGTATGTTTTGATGAGAAATTATATAAGTGACTAATAAATGTTGAATAATACATTATACTAACTAGTAAATTCTTATTATAATACTATAAGAGTATGTTTTGAGAAGAACTCATATAAGTGCCTAATAAATGTTGAATAATACATTATATTAACTAGTAAATTCTTATTATAATACTGTAATAGTATGTTTTGATTAGAAATCATATAAGTGACTAAGAAATGTTGAATAATACGTTATATTAACTAATAAATTCTTATTATAATACTATAAGATTATGTTTTGATGAGAAATCATATAAGTGACTAATAAATGTTGAATAATACATTATATTAACTAGTAAATTCTTATTATAATACTATAAGAGTATGATTTGATGAGAAATCATATAAGTGACTAATAAATGTTAAATAATACATTATATTAACTAGTAAATTCTTATTATAATACTGTAATAGTATGTTTTGATTAGAAATCATATAAGTGACTAAGAAATGTTGAATAATACGTTATATTAACTAGTAAATTCTTATTATAATACTATAAGATTATGTTTTGATGAGAAATCATATAAGTGACTAAGAAATGTTGAATAATACATTATATTAACTAGTAAATTCTTATTATAATACTATAAGATTATGTTTTGATGAGAAATCATATAAGTGACTAATAAATGTTGAATAAAGCATGATATTAACTAGTAAAGTCTACTATAAGAGTATGTTTTGAGGAGAACTCTTATAAGTGTCTAATAAATGTTGAATAATACATTATATTAACTAGTAAAATCTTATTATAATACTATAAGAGTATGTTTTGATGAGAAATCATATAAGTGACTAATAAATGTTGAATAATACATTATATTAACTAGTAAATTCTTATTATAATACTGTAAGAATATGTTTTGATGAGAAATCATATAAGTGACTAATAAATGGTTAATAATACATTATACTAACTAGTAAATTCTTATTATAATACTATAAGAGTATGTTTTGAGGAGAACTCTTATAAGTGACTAATAAATGTTGAATAATACATTATATTAACTAGTAAATTCTTATTATAATACTATAAGAGTATGTTTTGATTGGAAATCATATAAGTGACTAATAAATGTTGAATAATACATTATATTAACTAGTAAATTCTTATTATAATAATGTAAGAGTATGTTTTGAGGAGAACTCTTATAAGTGACTAATAAATGTTGAATAATACATTATATTAACTAGTAAATTCTTATTATAATACTATAAGAGTATGTTTTGATGAGAAATCATATAAGTGACTAATAAATGTTGAATAAAGCATTATATTAACTAGTAAATTCTACTATAAGAGTATGTTTTGAGGAGAACTATTATAAGTGACTAATAAATGTTGCATAATACATTATATTAACTAGTAAATTCTTATTATAATACTATAAGAGTATGTTTTGACGAGAAATCATATAAGTGACTAATAAATGTTGAATAATACATTATATTAACTAGTAAATTCTTATTATAATACTATAAGAGTATGATTTGATGAGAAATCATATAAGTGACTTATAAATGTTAAATAATACATTATATTAACTAGTAAATTCTTATTATAATACTATAAGAGTATGTTTTGATGAGAAATCATATAAGTGACTAATAAATGTTGAATAATACATTATATTAACTAGTAAATTCTTATTATAATACTATAAGAGTATGATTTGATGAGAAATCATATAAGTGACTAATAAATGTTAAATAATGCATTATATTAACTAGTAAATTCTAATTATAATACTGTAAGAGTATGTTTTGATGAGAAATCATATAAGTGACTAAGAAATGTTGAATAATACATTATATTAACTAGTAAATTCTTATTATAATACTATAAGATTATGTTTTGATGAGAAATCATATAAGTGACTAATAAATGTTGAATAAAGCATTATATTAACTAGTAAATTCTACTATAAGAGTATGTTTTGAGGAGAACTCTTATAAGTGTCTAATAAATGTTGAATAATACATTATATTAACTAGTAAAATCTTATTATAATACTATAAGAGTATGTTTTGATGAGAAATCATATAAGTGACTAATAAATGTTGAATAATACATTATATTAACTAGTAAATTCTTATTATAATACTGTAAGAATATGTTTTGATGAGAAATCATATAAGTGACTAATAAATGGTTAATAATACATTATACTAACTAGTAAATTCTTATTATAATACTATAAGAGTATGTTTTGAGGAGAACTCTTATAAGTGACTAATAAATGTTGAATAATACATTATATTAACTAGTAAATTCTTATTATAATACTATAAGAGTATGTTTTGATGAGAAATCATATAAGTGACTAATAAATGTTGAATAATACATTATATTAACTAGTAAATTCTTATTATAATAATGTAAGAGTACGTTTTGATGAGAAATTATATAAGTGACTAATAAATGTTGAATAATACATTATATTAACTAGTAAATTCTTATTATAATACTATAAGAGTATGTTTTGATGAGAAATCATATAAGTGACTAATAAATGTTGAATAAAGCATTATATTAACTAGTAAATTCTACTATAAGAGTATGTTTTGAGGAGAACTCTTAAAAGTGACTAACAAATGTTGAATAATACATTATATTAACTAGTAAAATCTTATTATAATACTATAAGAGTATGTTTTGATGAGAAATTATATAAGTGACTAATAAATGTTGAATAATACATTATATTAACTAGTAAATTCTTATTATAATACTGTAACACTATGTTTTGATGAGAAATCATATAAGTGACTAATAAATGGTTAATAATACATTATACTAACTAGTAAATTCTTATTATAATACTATAAGAGTATGTTTTGAGGAGAACTCTTATAAGTGACTAATAAATGTTGAATAATACATTATATTAACTAGTAAATTCTTATTATAATACTATAAGAGTATGTTTTGATGAGAAATCATATAAGTGACTAATAAATGTTGAATAATACATTATATTAACTAGTAAATTCTTATTATAATAATGTAAGAGTATGTTTTGAGGAGAACTCTTATAAGTGACTAATAAATGTTGAATAATACATTATATTAACTAGTAAATTCTTATTATAATACTATAAGAGTATGTTTTGATGAGAAATCATATAAGTGACTAATAAATGTTGAATAAAGCATTATATTAACTAGTAAATTCTACTATAAGAGTATGTTTTGAGGAGAACTATTATAAGTGACTAATAAATGTTGCATAATACATTATATTAACTAGTAAATTCTTATTATAATACTATAAGAGTATGTTTTGACGAGAAATCATATAAGTGACTAATAAATGTTGAATAATACATTATATTAACTAGTAAATTCTTATTATAATACTATAAGAGTATGATTTGATGAGAAATCATATAAGTGACTTATAAATGTTAAATAATACATTATATTAACTAGTAAATTCTTATTATAATACTATAAGAGTATGTTTTGATGAGAAATCATATAAGTGACTAATAAATGTTGAATAATACATTATATTAACTAGTAAATTCTTATTATAATACTATAAGAGTATGATTTGATGAGAAATCATATAAGTGACTAATAAATGTTAAATAATGCATTATATTAACTAGTAAATTCTAATTATAATACTGTAAGAGTATGTTTTGATGAGAAATCATATAAGTGACTAAGAAATGTTGAATAATACATTATATTAACTAGTAAATTCTTATTATAATACTATAAGATTATGTTTTGATGAGAAATCATATAAGTGACTAATAAATGTTGAATAAAGCATTATATTAACTAGTAAATTCTACTATAAGATTATGTTTTGAGGAGAACTC
The DNA here is from genome assembly GCA_037127255.1 of Persicaria tinctoria. Taxonomy (NCBI): domain Eukaryota; kingdom Viridiplantae; phylum Streptophyta; class Magnoliopsida; order Caryophyllales; family Polygonaceae; genus Persicaria; species Persicaria tinctoria. The sequence continues at coordinate 35,750,630 of JBANSL010000013.1, read as the reverse complement.
TTATAAGTGTCTAATAAATGTTGAATAATACATTATATTAACTAGTAAAATCTTATTATAATACTATAAGAGTATGTTTTGATGAGAAATCATATAAGTGACTAATAAATGTTGAATAATACATTATATTAACTAGTAAATTCTTATTATAATACTGTAAGAATATGTTTTGATGAGAAATCATATAAGTGACTAAAAAATGGTTAATAATACATTATACTAACTAGTAAATTCTTATTATAATACTATAAGAGTATGTTTTGAGGAGAACTCTTATAAGTGACTAATAAATGTTGAATAATACATTATATTAACTAGTAAATTCTTATTATAATACTATAAGAGTATGTTTTGATGAGAAATCATATAAGTGACTAATAAATGTTGAATAATACATTATATTAACTAGTAAATTCTTATTATAATAATGTAAGAGTATGTTTTGATGAGAAATTATATAAGTGACTAATAAATGTTGAATAATACATTATATTAACTAGTAAATTCTTATTATAATACTATAAGAGTATGTTTTGATGAGAAATCATATAAGTGACTAATAAATGTTGAATAAAGCATTATATTAACTAGTAAATTCTACTATAAGAGTATGTTTTGAGGAGAACTATTATAAGTGACTTATAAATGTTAAATAATACATTATATTAACTAGTAAATTCTTATTATAATACAATAAGAGTATGTTTTGATGAGAAATCATATAAGTGACTAATAAATGTTGAATAATACATTATATTAACTAGTAAATTCTTATTATAATACTATAAGAGTATGATTTGATGAGAAATCATATAAGTGACTAATAAATGTTAAATAATGCATTATATTAACTAGTAAATTCTAATTATAATACTGTAAGAGTATGTTTTGATGAGAAATCATATAAGTGACTAAGAAATGTTGAATAATACATTATATTAACTAGTAAATTCTTATTATAATACTATAAGATTATGTTTTGATGAGAAATCATATAAGTGACTAATAAATATCGAATAAAGTATTATATTAACTAGTAAATTCTACTATAAGAGTATGTTTTGAGGAGAACTCTTATAAGTGTCTAATAAATGTTGAATAATACATTATATTAACTAGTAAAATCTTATTATAATACTATAAGAGTATGTTTTGATGAGAAATCATATAAGTGACTAATAAATGTTGAATAATACATTATATTAACTAGTAAATTCTTATTATAATACTGTAAGAATATGTTTTGATGAGAAATCATATAAGTGACTAATAAATGGTTAATAATACATTATACTAACTAGTAAATTCTTATTATAATACTATAAGAGTATGTTTTGAGGAGAACTCTTATAAGTGACTAATAAATGTTGAATAATACATTATATTAACTAGTAAATTCTTATTATAATACTATAAGAGTATGTTTTGACGAGAAATCATATAAGTGACTAATAAATGTTGAATAATACATTATATTAACTAGTAAATTCTTATTATAATACTATAAGAGTATGATTTGATGAGAAATCATATAAGTGACTAATAAATGTTAAATAATGCATTATATTAACTAGTAAATTCTAATTATAATACTGTAAGAGTATGTTTTGATGAGAAATCATATAAGTGACTAAGAAATGTTGAATAATACATTATATTAACTAGTAAATTCTTATTATAATACTATAAGATTATGTTTTGATGAGAAATCATATAAGTGACTAATAAATGTTGAATAAAGCATTCTATTAACTAGTAAATTATACTATAAGAGTATGTTTTGAGGAGAACTCTTATAAGTGTCTAATAAATGTTGAATAATACATTATATTAACTAGTAAAATCTTATTATAATACTATAAGAGTATGTTTTGATGAGAAATCATATAAGTGACTAATAAATGTTGAATAATACATTATATTAACTAGTAAATTCTTATTATAATACTGTAAGAATATGTTTTGATGAGAAATCATATAAGTGACTAATAAATGGTTAATAATACATTATACTAACTAGTAAATTCTTATTATAATACTATAAGAGTATGTTTTGAGGAGAACTCTTATAAGTGACAAATAAATGTTGAATAATACATTATATTAACTAGTAAATTCTTATTATAATACTATAAGAGTATGTTTTGACGAGAAATCATATAAGTGACTAATAAATGTTGAATAATACATTATATTAACTAGTAAATTCTTATTATAATACTATAAGAGTATGATTTGATGAGAAATCATATAAGTGACTTATAAATGTTAAATAATACATTATATTAACTAGTAAATTCTTATTATAATACTATAAGAGTATGTTTTGATGAGAAATCATATAAGTGACTAATAAATGTTGAATAATACATTATATTAACTAGTAAATTCTTATTATAATAATATAAGAGTATGATTTGATGAGAAATCATATAAGTGACTAATAAATGTTAAATAATGCATTATATTAACTAGTAAATTCTAATTATAATACTGTAAGAGTATGTTTTGATGAGAAATCATATAAGTGACTAAGAAATGTTGAATAATACATTATATTAACTAGTAAATTCTTATTATAATACTATAAGATTATGTTTTGATGAGAAATCATATAAGTGACTAATAAATGTCGAATAAAGCATTATATTAACTAGTAAATTCTACTATAAGAGTATGTTTTGAGGAGAACTCTTATAAGTGCCTAATAAATGTTGAATAATACATTATATTAACTAGTAAAATCTTATTATAATACTATAAGAGTATGTTTTGATGAGAAATCATATAAGTGACTAATAAATGTTGAATAATACATTATATTAACTAGTAAATTCTTATTATAATACTGTAAGAATATGTTTTGATGAGAAATCATATAAGTGACTAATAAATGGTTAATAATACATTATACTAACTAGTAAATTCTTATTATAATACTATAAGAGTATGTTTTGAGGAGAACTCTTATAAGTGACTAATAAATGTTGAATAATACATTATATTAACTAGTAAATTCTTATTATAATACTATAAGAGTATGTTTTGATGAGAAATCATATAAGTGACTAATAAATGTTGAATAATACATTATATTAACTAGTAAATTCTTATTATAATAATGTAAGAGTATGTTTTGATGAGAAATTATATAAGTGACTAATAAATGTTGAATAATACATTATATTAACTAGTAAATTCTTATTATAATACTATAAGAGTATGTTTTGATGAGAAATCATATAAGTGACTAATAAATGTTGAATAAAGCATTATATTAACTAGTAAATTCTACTATAAGAGTATGTTTTGAGGAGAACTCTTAAAAGTGACTAACAAATGTTGAATAATACATTATATTAACTAGTAAAATCTTATTATAATACTATAAGAGTATGTTTTGATGAGAAATCATATAAGTGACTAATAAATGTTGAATAATACATTATATTAACTAGTAAATTCTTATTATAATACTATAAGAGTATGTTTTGATGAGAAATCATATAAGTGACTAATAAATGTTGAATAATACATTATATTAACTAGTAAATTCTTATTATAATAATGTAAGAGTATGTTTTGAGGAGAACTCTTATAAGTGACTAATAAATGTTGAATAATACATTATATTAACTAGTAAATTCTTATTATAATACTATAAGAGTATGTTTTGATGAGAAATCATATAAGTGACTAATAAATGTTGAATAATACATTATATTAACTAGTAAATTCTTATTATAATAATGTAAGAGTATGTTTTGAGGAGAACTCTTATAAGTGACTAATAAATGTTGAATAATACATTATATTAACTAGTAAATTCTTATTATAATACTATAAGAGTATGTTTTGATGAGAAATCATATAAGTGACTAATAAATGTTGAATAAAGCATTATATTAACTAGTAAATTCTACTATAAGAGTATGTTTTGAGGAGAACTATTATAAGTGACTAATAAATGTTGCATAATACATTATATTAACTAGTAAATTCTTATTATAATACTATAAGAGTATGTTTTGACAAGAAATCATATAAGTGACTAATAAATGTTGAATAATACATTATATTAACTAGTAAATTCTTATTATAATACTATAAGAGTATGATTTGATGAGAAATCATATAAGTGACTAATAAATGTTAAATAATGCATTATATTATCTAGTAAATTCTAATTATAATACTGTAAGAGTATGTTTTGATGAGAAATCATATAAGTGACTAAGAAATGTTGAATAATACATTATATTAACTAGTAAATTCTTATTATAATACTATAAGATTATGTTTTGATGAGAAATCATATAAGTGACTAATAAATGTTGAATAAAGCATTCTATTAACTAGTAAATTCTACTATAAGAGTATGTTTTGAGGAGAACTCTTATAAGTGTCTAATAAATGTTGAATATGTAACGGCCCGGGATTATGATTCCCGAGTTACGTTTCGAGGGATGAAACCCCTCGTTGGGATCTTGCGCCCCGAGTACAGGTTGAAGGTTTGAAACCGAAGATTTGTAGTTTAAAGTAGGATTTCGCACCCAAATCCGGAAGGTCCGTTGGAGACCCCGGGGTAAACCCCTGTACCTGTCCTAAGTTTACAACGCGGAAAATCATTTATCATGCAAAGGGCATAAGTTCAGAAAATGATACAACCAGTGCCACGGCAGAGCCGGGTCAAAACATAGTGTAAGTAGGGAGAAATCCCAAAAGCATGAATCTGGTGAAGTCAGGTTTCAAACACTCACTCTCCGCCATAAGAATAGACCTCGTCATAACAGCACAAAATCAAGAAGTGTATCGGGTACCTGAAACTATACCACCAAGTCAGGCCAAGAGTCCGCCTGCGGGTCCTCTGACCGCGCTGAGGACATATAATAAGCCTATACCTAGAATAAAGGATGCCTTCATGTAGTACTGGAATATTAACCACACTATCATGCTCCTAATTCATATGTGCAGAATATTGAGGAAGGCCTTAACAACGAATACCAAGCGGTATATCCCTCTTTTACCACCACCCCTCTTCCAGACAAGGTGGAGACTGGCCAGTTCGATGCTATAATCATATCAAATCTCATCATCATATCATATCTCATCATCATATCATATCTCATGCCCATCTCGTATCTCGTGATATATATAAATGACTCGAGGAGGACAACACCCGATGAAGCTGGGCTGCCCTATGACCCTAGCAAGGACTCTAGGACTCACAGATAACGGCCGTTCTGTATTCAAACGCATACAGAATAAGGATGCTCATTCGTAAATGCAATTCCTAAGCATGATACTACATGACATGCTCTTATGCATATGCAACACCTACATACTATATGACACATCAGGCAGGAGGTACTGGTTACTGAGTAAGCCCCGGAGGTACTTACCTGGCTAGCAGATCGGCAAAAGAAGAATCCAACACACAGTAGTCACGATTACAGAGTATCACCTAAGTACATAATGATAATACACTGAGTATATGTCTCTAGCCACTCTGAACACATATAACACACATTCATACAAGCAGATAAAGAACAAGCTCGCATCAACCATACTTTCAGTTCATCACGATCAACCATCTCTTATCTCATACCATTCATCATAACTTGCCAACTTATCAACTTAAAATAACCTCCCTATCATACTTAGCCAAATTCGCATATTACTATTTCATACTCATACTTTCCATAAGGATATATATCATTATCATCAGCAGAATCGAATATTTAATCTCTTCTAAAAATCACCACAATATCATGCTATTAGTCATACATATCATACCGTTAGTCAAACGATCATATTATCATGCTAGTTTGTCATCGAATAAGTCTTATTCCCAAGTTAGTTTCAAAACCGTTTCAAATCCCAGTTAAATAGTTAAGTATTCCGACCCTTAAAATACTCGCCGAATTCCCTTTTTAATTTATTTGTTAGATTACTTTCCAACCTTGAACTTCTTTTCCAAATTCTTTATAAATCTTGAAGTCCCAATAATATATTTTAAATCTCAAATAGTATTACATGATATTTTAAATACCATTTATTTAACACTTTTATAAATTATTTCCAAATCCCCTAAAATCCCGACCATTTTTATTTAATAAATCAACTCTTATAATTCTCCCAAAATATAATAATTTATCTTTTAAATCCTCAATTACTATTATAATATATTTTAATTACCGTTAATTAGTTAAATAATAAACGGATAACCCGAACCATATCGAACCGAACCGAACACATCTAAATAATCCCCAAACCGGTTCTATATATAACAAAACAGGAGGTGGCCCCACATGGTATGCCACATCAGCTTCATCTTCATTCTTCAAATGAAGCTTCCCGCCGACCATGGCTGCTCGACGTCGCCTCCGTCTCGTGCTCCCGCTCTCAAGCTCGCCTGCCACGCTTGACATCGCTCCCAGCTCGCGTCTCCTGCTCGCCCGCTCATCCTAGTCCTCGCCCGCTCCCGCTCTCGCCCCAGCTCGCTCACACCAACTCAAACGCTCTCGCCGGAGGTCTCGAGCCCACCCGACTACCCACACTCAGCTCTCGCTCACCCCCCAGTCAGTCTAAGCATCGAAAGGATTCAAGAATTCGAATCAAGAAGGAATAGAAAGCTCAGGAGCTTACCGACGTGTCTGCGACTTCGAAGCTTTCGATCGGAGGTCTGGGCGTCGTCGGAGGCTCGCGATGGCTTGTCGGACCTACGTCGAACATGGGTGAGGAGGGTGGTAAAGTCCGAAGGTGGTTTGGATCGAAAACGAAGGAGAACGACTCACCGAAAGTTTGGTTCGCGATCGAATCGGGCGGCGACTTTGTTGGTGGCGTTGCTGGAGTCCACTGGTGGTGGCTGCAGCTTGTGGTGCCTCCGATGGATCTTGTTATTGCTGCGCTCACAAGGACGGAGGAGGAATGTGGAGGAAGAGGAAGCGGTGGTGGTGGCGATGAAGAACAACGGTGACGAAGAAGGCGATGGTGAAGGCGGAGATGAAGGAGTGTTGCGGGGTGGTGATGGTGGTGGCGTGGAATGGTGAAAGACAAAAGAGAGCAGGAGATGGTGAATGATGATGAACGAAGAGGCGAAGAGGGATGGGTGATGATGGTGAATGGTGAATGACGGGGAGAGGGGTGTGGATTTGAAAGAGCATGGTGAGTGAGATGGGAGTGGGTGAACATTGTGTGTGGAACCGGGTAAACAAATACCCGAAATTAAATCTTGAATACGCGAATTTTGAATCTTTAAATTAGTTATTAAATGTTAGTTTCTCCGACTCTCGTTCTCTCGAGCAATTAGATTTTTATAATCGACAAGGATATCGCCATCTGATAATTATTTTCAATTTTCGAGGTAAAAGGATGGAAATCGTTCGTCAAATTTTATATTACGGTTGGAATCCGCTAAACGAGCTTTTAATTCGATTTAAATTTATTTTTAATTTCCTTTTTCCGAAAAATTAGGATTTGAAAATCTGAGCCTTTACATCATCCACCTCTAAAAACAAGTCTCGTCCCCGAGACTAAAATCATTTTCAAATAGGAGATGAAGTTTGAAATTAGTGAGTCCAAGGATCATGCCATTGATCCCGTAAGTATCTCATAAGTGCCCCTATGAGATCCTCACAGTACCGATGTCGTGATCATAATATCTCCTATAGACCGTAGTAAGAATGTAATATGGGCCCCTACCACATCCATACTCCGACTCTTTGGCCATATCATAACTCAAATACAAGTATCCACTTCATGGGGCGTTATAATGAAAACTAGAGTCACATTAATTTCTTAAAATCCAAGTTAGTCTCTTTTGAAACACCATTCAAAATTTCAAGTTCGACGTTAGCCAAAATCATTTCCAACTTCTCAGTTCATTCTACCATCCGCCTCTAAGGGCTTATCCCATATTCTCTTCCTAGGTTCCAAGTCATAATCAAATTCCAATACTTCAGCTTCCATCATTTCTATCATCAAGGATCATATATATAATAGCAATCATATCTCACGTTTAACAACATCACATAAACACGTCAGGTACAGTCGTATAATATAATATATCTAGCATCGTATCGTCCATGGTAGGATTTATCACATTATCTCACAGAGGTGACACACCATATCAATCAGATAAACCCGTCATATCAAACAGATAAGCACATCATATCAATCAGGTAAGCACATCATACTCATGCTACTGCCAAGCGTCATCACATTAGAGACAACCAAGTACTTCCGTACACTAGCATTCCATCGAGTTCAGGGGATAACTATGTTAGTACTAATAGTTCACTATTGTCAACGACAATACATCATAGAATCAACATCGTCTATAACATAGAATTCGCACCACATTTGGCCCCAAGTAAAGCGTACGCTAGATCACATCCTCAAGAGAACTTGCCTATAACTATCAATCATGATAAGACACAACCACTACCCATCAACTCTTGCATTAAGATCAAATTCACCGAGGTCTACCACCCCAAACCACTACTAGTTCTAGACACCATTGCATCCTGCTCACATACAACCTTTCTAGTCTCATACCCACTCGAAATCAAGGCCGAATACCCCAAATCAACTACTAGGTATCCCAACTCCTATGCCATCAAGCCATCTAAGGGCCAATCCACTTCGACATCCCGATCTAAAGTCCTACCTTTCACTCGACTATCATCTTCTAAAGAGACATCGTGAATCACCTTGCTAACTTAATCATACTCCCCACGCCACTAACCACTCTCACTAACCATCCACCTCTAAGAATCCAACTAGTGGTACTCCCAACCACGAATCACCATGACCATCAAGCCGACCCACTCTAGATCCTCTTCCTAGCATACTCTACCTCGACTAGTTCCCTCAACTCCGCATGTTTCCCCAAATTGCCTCAGATCATGCTTCCTTAAACTTCGAAATCTCTACCACTTAAACTCTTATGTACCAATCATCGTTTTCACCGAATTCCTATAACATCATCGTCCGAATTTCCTAAGTACCGCAACTTTACCAACCTTCTAAAATCTCTTATCCTCTAGCGTCCTTAATACCTTATGCTTTGCCTAGTTCCCAAATCCATACTCATAATCTCTCTATCTCAACCTTAAGCCCAGTCTTACTAGGAATCTAAACTACATCATTGCATAGCTACCAGCCTTTCCTCGAAGATTCATCTCACATCCTCAATTACCCTAATAGCCACAATGACCTCCACTCATAAATCCCGATTCATTCCCTATGCCAAAATCCTCCAACAACGCATCTAGAGATCTTTCACTCATAAATTCCCCAAGCATAACCAATCCTATCTAAACAACCCCCAAATACTCATCACACGAACAACCCTGATATGAACAACCTAATATCCCGGATCGATAATTTCCCAAGCAACCTCATACTACTTTTCCTAGGAAATTCCTCAACCTCACCCCTTACCGAAATCGCCCCCACTCTTAGCACCCATCACCCAGTCCCAAATTCTACGATTCCTCGGACATTCCTTAATTGATCATCCTTGACACCGCCCACATTCCGCTCATAGAAATCTAGACACCTTCCTTAGCACACCAATCCGTCTCACAACACCTCCCTTCAAGAATCCCCCGATCAACTCCTAGCTTGCCCATCCACCTCTAGAACTATCCTAACTACCTCTACCCACACCCAACCTCAAAATCTCGGCATACTAGCCCCACTGCTCACCTAAGACCTACCTAGAAGTTCATTTATACTCACGGACCACTATCTTCGACACATCCCAACTCACTCGGCTCTACCCAAGCTAACGCATCATTTCTGCACCCCATCTCACATGAACAATGACCCAATCCGAGGACCTTAATCCACCTGCCACTTTCCAACCCGTCTCACCAAAGAATCTCACGACTCCAGCTCAAGAAGAAAGCACTCCCATACATATAAACCATAACCTACTCACCAGCAAGTCAGTATACCAAGCACCAAGGCACATCGTCATAGAAACAAGTTAGTCAGGCAATCATTGCTACCAATTCAGCACATCCGTCATCACACATTCAATTATGTCAGTTCTAGGCCTATCACACAACATCAATTTCGATTAGTATAGAAGAATCCGCGATTTGAATTAAGAACGTCATTCCTTGAGTCATCTGAGAGAATCACGTACGCGGCTACCATCTTTCAAATGTGTTCGTCCCTTGTATACTTTTGACGACGTCAGTCCTGTGGTCTATGGGTCATGGACCCATCACACTTCTGTTGCGCCGCTATAGTGCCACTTGGTCGTCAGTCCTTTCTTGCATGTTGGTGCTCATCGGAGGATTGGAAGGGTTAGAAGTTACGAAGATATGGGAGAGACAAGGGCGGACGACACAACTTCCTTAAGAGTTCAGACATGGACCATGACTAGGGATGACGAGACCAAGGAGAAGATCACAACCCGAGAGTTACAACGATGCCCTTATAATTATGGCACGCAAACACATAAAAATCAAGAGATATCATCACATTATTTCACACTAGTATGCACCTATCTCAAGGAATATCGATTTATGCATTAATAACATTTTCATATAATCATCTTTAATTATATGTGTGCAGAACAAGCTAGCAACTTATCATTTCATTCACCAATCATGCTTGACAGACTAAGAACATGTATGTACAGACTGACATGGAACATATGTTGCATAAGTTATGCAAGACCTAGCAAACATCACAGGATATCATATGCACGACTTATCACTCAATTTAGATACACACATAAGCAAGTCATAATATTGCGGGATTGAGGCAAACATGCTAATACAACCATATTCGCATAGTAAGACTAGGACGTCACACAATCATATGAGGGCCTATAACTGGGAGGTATATATCCTACATGATACTAGAAATACTCATTAAACATGTACACAACCAATGAGGTCCAATTAGGTTAATCTAGCATTCTAAGTCATCCAATTCACGTTTTAAACATGCAACGAGAGTTGAACACACTATCATGGACCTAGTTCATAGGGAGACAATAATCATGGGAATTCAATACATAAGACACATACATCAACTCATAAGTGCAACCATGCAATGTACCGGGAAAGTCATGCTGAATTATACCAATATAGCATGTCATTAAATCACAAAGAGGCTATCATTATAACTTGACAGAATTCTCTAAGGACAATCACCGACTCACCACCTCGTTTCCCCGTGGGACGCTATTATGACTTGCTGGGTAGGACACAAGGACATTCACGCCGTTTCCGAGAGATGAGGGTAGAACTCGTGTTTAGACTCTTGTGACAAGAAGACATGGTTGGCCATTACGAGGATTGAAAGGGATGACTCCATAAGACAACTCACTTCTATCTCGAAACGATTTAAATCCTCACTCCCACTAACATACTCAGGTAACCCTCACATCTGACACGATTTCCGAAGGCATTTAGTTGACCGACCCAAATTTCCCGTGAAAGACCCCAATCACAGGTACGAGACTCGATAGAAGCATCGATGGTGGGATACGAAACAAGACTCTAAACAGGAGAGCGGATGCTTCTCGACCCTTGCTAACATGCCTAGATGTTTTGGTGGGGCGGATGACAGAGTCAGAACCATCAGGGGATTTGAATTATGAAAGGGTTATTTCGACAAAACAGGAATTCCGATTACATAAAAACAAGGTTTTCTCCCACTATCCCGTTTGCACAGTTATTCAACACATCATTCAAGTCAAGGCATACTGATTAGTTCGTTATCCTAAGCACAATAGAGCACTCATCACGGAAGCAATCAACAATATTAATATGATCCTCTTCGAGGAGGATCGCCCTCGAGCTCAATTGCATATATGTACATATATAAACGTAAGCATAGAGACGATCTATGTCGTCCTTCGAGGGACGACTGACCGGAGGGGCAAAACCTCACGGCCTCCTAACTCAACACTCCAAGCTCCGTGGTGTTCCTTGGAGTCTTCTAGGCCCATCTGTAAATAAAAGCTAGTATTTTGCCTACTATTCCCCGAATTCTACATCCATAAGGGATGTCTACCGCTTGGGTCTCTACCCACGAGATTATTTCCCCTTTATTCATTTTAGGTTTTAAGTCCAATTAAATTCATTTTGCCCATTTTAAAACATTTTCCAAAACCATTTGAAATCATTAGGCGATTTTCAAAACCTCTTCAACCTATTGTACTCGGATTGCAAAACCTCAGCTCTGATACCACCTTTGTAACGGCCCGGGATTATGATTCCCGAGTTACGTTTCGAGGGATGAAACCCCTCGTTGGGATCTTGCGCCCCGAGTACAGGTTGAAGGTTTGAAACCGAAGATTTGTAGTTTAAAGTAGGATTTCGCACCCAAATCCGGAAGGTCCGTTGGAGACCCCGGGGTAAACCCCTGTACCTGTCCTAAGTTTACAACGCGGAAAATCATTTATCATGCAAAGGGCATAAGTTCAGAAAATGATACAACCAGTGCCACGGCAGAGCCGGGTCAAAACATAGTGTAAGTAGGGAGAAATCCCAAAAGCATGAATCTGGTGAAGTCAGGTTTCAAACACTCACTCTCCGCCATAAGAATAGACCTCGTCATAACAGCACAAAATCAAGAAGTGTATCGGGTACCTGAAACTATACCACCAAGTCAGGCCAAGAGTCCGCCTGCGGGTCCTCTGACCGCGCTGAGGACATATAATAAGCCTATACCTAGAATAAAGGATGCCTTCATGTAGTACTGGAATATTAACCACACTATCATGCTCCTAATTCATATGTGCAGAATATTGAGGAAGGCCTTAACAACGAATACCAAGCGGTATATCCCTCTTTTACCACCACCCCTCTTCCAGACAAGGTGGAGACTGGCCAGTTCGATGCTATAATCATATCAAATCTCATCATCATATCATATCTCATCATCATATCATATCTCATGCCCATCTCGTATCTCGTGATATATATAAATGACTCGAGGAGGACAACACCCGATGAAGCTGGGCTGCCCTATGACCCTAGCAAGGACTCTAGGACTCACAGATAACGGCCGTTCTGTATTCAAACGCATACAGAATAAGGATGCTCATTCGTAAATGCAATTCCTAAGCATGATACTACATGACATGCTCTTATGCATATGCAACACCTACATACTATATGACACATCAGGCAGGAGGTACTGGTTACTGAGTAAGCCCCGGAGGTACTTACCTGGCTAGCAGATCGGCAAAAGAAGAATCCAACACACAGTAGTCACGATTACAGAGTATCACCTAAGTACATAATGATAATACACTGAGTATATGTCTCTAGCCACTCTGAACACATATAACACACATTCATACAAGCAGATAAAGAACAAGCTCGCATCAACCATACTTTCAGTTCATCACGATCAACCATCTCTTATCTCATACCATTCATCATAACTTGCCAACTTATCAACTTAAAATAACCTCCCTATCATACTTAGCCAAATTCGCATATTACTATTTCATACTCATACTTTCCATAAGGATATATATCATTATCATCAGCAGAATCGAATATTTAATCTCTTCTAAAAATCACCACAATATCATGCTATTAGTCATACATATCATACCGTTAGTCAAACGATCATATTATCATGCTAGTTTGTCATCGAATAAGTCTTATTCCCAAGTTAGTTTCAAAACCGTTTCAAATCCCAGTTAAATAGTTAAGTATTCCGACCCTTAAAATACTCGCCGAATTCCCTTTTTAATTTATTTGTTAGATTACTTTCCAACCTTGAACTTCTTTTCCAAATTCTTTATAAATCTTGAAGTCCCAATAATATATTTTAAATCTCAAATAGTATTACATGATATTTTAAATACCATTTATTTAACACTTTTATAAATTATTTCCAAATCCCCTAAAATCCCGACCATTTTTATTTAATAAATCAACTCTTATAATTCTCCCAAAATATAATAATTTATCTTTTAAATCCTCAATTACTATTATAATATATTTTAATTACCGTTAATTAGTTAAATAATAAACGGATAACCCGAACCATATCGAACCGAACCGAACACATCTAAATAATCCCCAAACCGGTTCTATATATAACAAAACAGGAGGTGGCCCCACATGGTATGCCACATCAGCTTCATCTTCATTCTTCAAATGAAGCTTCCCGCCGACCATGGCTGCTCGACGTCGCCTCCGTCTCGTGCTCCCGCTCTCAAGCTCGCCTGCCACGCTTGACATCGCTCCCAGCTCGCGTCTCCTGCTCGCCCGCTCATCCTAGTCCTCGCCCGCTCCCGCTCTCGCCCCAGCTCGCTCACACCAACTCAAACGCTCTCGCCGGAGGTCTCGAGCCCACCCGACTACCCACACTCAGCTCTCGCTCACCCCCCAGTCAGTCTAAGCATCGAAAGGATTCAAGAATTCGAATCAAGAAGGAATAGAAAGCTCAGGAGCTTACCGACGTGTCTGCGACTTCGAAGCTTTCGATCGGAGGTCTGGGCGTCGTCGGAGGCTCGCGATGGCTTGTCGGACCTACGTCGAACATGGGTGAGGAGGGTGGTAAAGTCCGAAGGTGGTTTGGATCGAAAACGAAGGAGAACGACTCACCGAAAGTTTGGTTCGCGATCGAATCGGGCGGCGACTTTGTTGGTGGCGTTGCTGGAGTCCACTGGTGGTGGCTGCAGCTTGTGGTGCCTCCGATGGATCTTGTTATTGCTGCGCTCACAAGGACGGAGGAGGAATGTGGAGGAAGAGGAATCGGTGGTGGTGGCGATGAAGAACAACGGTGACGAAGAAGGCGATGGTGAAGGCGGAGATGAAGGAGTGTTGCGGGGTGGTGATGGTGGTGGCGTGGAATGGTGAAAGACAAAAGAGAGCAGGAGATGGTGAATGATGATGAACGAAGAGGCGAAGAGGGATGGGTGATGATGGTGAATGGTGAATGACGGGGAGAGGGGTGTGGATTTGAAAGAGCATGGTGAGTGAGATGGGAGTGGGTGAACATTGTGTGTGGAACCGGGTAAACAAATACCCGAAATTAAATCTTGAATACGCGAATTTTGAATCTTTAAATTAGTTATTAAATGTTAGTTTCTCCGACTCTCGTTCTCTCGAGCAATTAGATTTTTATAATCGACAAGGATATCGCCATCTGATAATTATTTTCAATTTTCGAGGTAAAAGGATGGAAATCGTTCGTCAAATTTTATATTACGGTTGGAATCCGCTAAACGAGCTTTTAATTCGATTTAAATTTATTTTTAATTTCCTTTTTCCGAAAAATTAGGATTTGAAAATCTGAGCCTTTACAGAATAATACATTATATTAACTAGTAAAATCTTATTATAATACTATAAGAGTATGTTTTGATGAGAAATCATATAAGTGACTAATAAATGTTGAATAATACATTATATTAACTAGTAAATTCTTATTATAATACTGTAAGAATATGTTTTGATGAGAAATCATATAAGTGACTAATAAATGGTTAATAATACATTATACTAACTAGTAAATTCTTATTATAATACTATAAGAGTATGTTTTGAGGAGAACTCTTATAAGTGACTAATAAATGTTGAATAATAAATTATATTAACTAGTAAATTCTTATTATAATACTATAAGAGTATGTTTTGATGAGAAATCATATAAGTGACTAATAAATGTTGAATAATACATTATATTAACTAGTAAATTCTTATTATAATAATGTAAGAGTATGTTTTGATGAGAAATTATATAAGTGACTAATAAATGTTGAATAATACATTATATTAACTAGTAAATTCTTATTATAATACTATAAGAGTATGTTTTGATGAGAAATCATATAAGTGACTAATAAATGTTGAATAAAGCATTATATTAACTAGTAAATTCTACTATAAGAGTATGTTTTGAGGAGAACTCTTAAAAGTGACTAACAAATGTTGAATAATACATTATATTAACTAGTAAATTCTTATTATAATACTATAAGAGTATGTTTTGATGAGAAATCATATAAGTGACTAATAAATGTTGAATAATACATTATATTAACTAGTAAATTCTTACTATAATACTGTAAGAATATGTTTTGATGAGAAATCATATAAGTGACTAATAAATGGTTAATAATACATTATACTAACTAGTAAATTCTTATTATAATACTATAAGAGTATGTTTTGAGGAGAACTCTTATAAGTGACTAATAAATGTTGAATAATACATTATATTAACTAGTAAATTCTTATTATAATACTATAAGAGTATGTTTTGATAAGAAATCATATAAGTGACTAATAAATGTTGAATAATACATTATATTAACTAGTAAATTCTTATTATAATAATGTAAGAGTATGTTTTGATGAGAAATTATATAAGTGACTAATAAATGTTGAATAATACATTATATTAACTAGTAAATTCTACTATAAGAGTATGTTTTGTGGAGAACTCTTATAAGTGACTAATAAATGTTGAATAATACATTATATTAACTAGTAAACTCTTATTATAATACTATAAGAGTATGTTTTGATGAGAAATCATATAAGTGACTAATAAATGATGAATAATACATTATATTAACTAGTAAATTCTACTATAAGAGTATGTTTTGTGGAGAACTCTTATAAGTGACTAATAAATGTTGAATAATACATTATATTAACTTGTAAATTCTTATTATAATAATGTAAGAGTATGTTTTGATGAGAAATTATATAAGTGACTAATAAATGTTGAATAATACATTATATTAACTAGTAAATTCTTATTATAATACTATAAGAGTATGTTTTGATGAAAAATCATATAAGTGACTAATAAATGTTGAATTATACATTATATTAACTAGTAAATTCTTATTATAATACTCTAAGAGTATGTTTTGAGAAGAACTCATATAAGTGACTAATAAATGTTGAATAATACATTATATTAACTAGTAAATTCTAATTATAATATTGTAAGAGTATGTTTTGATGAGAAATCATATAAGTGACTATGAAATGTTGAATAATACATTATATTAACTAGTAAATTCTTATTATAATACTATAAGATTATGTTTTGATGAGAAATCATATAAGTGACTAATAAATGTTGAATAAAGCATTATATTAACTAGTAAATTCTACTATAAGAGTATGTTTTGAGGAGAACTCTTATAAGTGTCTAATAAATGTTGAATAATACATTATATTAACTAGTAAAATCTTATTATAATACTATAAGAGTATGTTTTGATGAGAAATCATATAAGTGACTAATAAATGTTGAATAATACATTATATTAACTAGTAAATTCTTATTATAATACTGTAAGAATATGTTTTGATGAGAAATCATATAAGTGACTAATAAATGGTTAATAATACATTATACTAACTAGTAAATTCTTATTATAATACTATAAGAGTATGTTTTGAGGAGAACTCTTATAAGTGACTAATAAATGTTGAATAATACATTATATTAACTAGTAAATTCTTATTATAATACTATAAGAGTATGTTTTGATGAGAAATCATATAAGTGACTAATAAATGTTGAATAATACATTATATTAACTAGTAAATTCTTATTATAATAATGTAAGAGTATGTTTTGATGAGAAATTATATAAGTGACTAATAAATGTTGAATAATACATTATACTAACTAGTAAATTCTTATTATAATACTATAAGAGTATGTTTTGAGGAGAACTCTTATAAGTGACTAATAAATGTTGAATAATACATTATATTAACTAGTAAATTCTTATTATAATACTATAAGAGTATGTTTTGATAAGAAATCATATAAGTGACTAATAAATGTTGAATAATACATTATATTAACTAGTAAATTCTTATTATAATAATGTAAGAGTATGTTATGATGAGAAATTATATAAGTGACTAATAAATGTTGAATAATACATTATATTAACTAGTAAATTCTTATTATAATACTATAAGAGTATGTTTTGATGAGAAATCATATAAGTGACTAATAAATGTTGAATAAAGCATTATATTAACTAGTAAATTCTACTATAAGAGTATGTTTTGAGGAAAACTCTTATAAGTGACTAATAAATGTTGAATAATACATTATACTAACTAGTAAATTCTTATTATAATACTATAAGAGTATGTTTTGAGAAGAACTCATATAAGTGGCTAATAAATGTTGAATAATACATTATATTAACTAGTAAATTCTTATTATAATACTGTAATAGTATGTTTTGATGAGAAATCATATAAGTGACTAAGAAATGTTGAATAATACGTTATATTAACTAGTAAATTCTTATTATAATACTATAAGATTATGTTTTGATGAGAAATCATATAAGTGACTAATAAATGTTTAATAATACATTATATTAACTAGTAAATTCTTATTATAATACTATAAGAGTATGATTTGATGAGAAATCATATAAGTGACTAATAAATGTTAAATAATACATTATATTAACTAGTAAATTCTAATTATTATACTATAAGATTATGTTTTGATGAGAAATCATATAAGTGACTAATAAATGTTGAATAAAGCATGATATTAACTAGTAAATTCTTATTATAATACTATAAGATTATGTTTTGATGAGAAATCATATAAGTGACTAATAAATGTTGAATAAAGCATTATATTAACTAGTAAATTCTACTATAAGAGTATGTTTTGAGGAGAACTCTTATAAGTGTCTAATAAATGTTGAATAATACATTATATTAACTAGTAAAATCTTATTATAATACTATAAGAGTATGTTTTGATGAGAAATCATATAAGTGACTAATAAATGTTGAATAATACATTATATTAACTAGTAAATTCTTATTATAATACTGTAAGAATATGTTTTGATGAGAAATCATATAAGTGACTAATAAATGGTTAATAATACATTATACTAACTAGTAAATTCTTATTATAATACTATAAGAGTATGTTTTGAGGAGAACTCTTATAAGTGACTAATAAATGTTGAATAATACATTATATTAACTAGTAAATTCTTATTATAATACTATAAGAGTATGTTTTGATGAGAAATCATATAAGTGACTAATAAATGTTGAATAATACATTATATTAACTAGTAAATTCTTATTATAATAATGTAAGAGTATGTTTTGATGAGAAATTATATAAGTGACTAATAAATGTTGAATAATACATTATACTAACTAGTAAATTCTTATTATAATACTATAAGAGTATGTTTTGAGGAGAACTCTTATAAGTGACTAATAAATGTTGAATAATACATTATATTAACTAGTAAATTCTTATTATAATACTATAAGAGTATGTTTTGATAAGAAATCATATAAGTGACTAATAAATGTTGAATAATACATTATATTAACTAGTAAATTCTTATTATAATAATGTAAGAGTATGTTTTGATGAGAAATTATATAAGTGACTAATAAATGTTGAATAATACATTATATTAACTAGTAAATTCTTATTATAATACTATAAGAGTATGTTTTGATGAGAAATCATATAAGTGACTAATAAATGTTGAATAAAGCATTATATTAACTAGTAAATTCTACTATAAGAGTATGTTTTGAGGAAAACTCTTATAAGTGACTAATAAATGTTGAATAATACATTATACTAACTAGTAAATTCTTATTATAATACTATAAGAGTATGTTTTGAGAAGAACTCATATAAGTGGCTAATAAATGTTGAATAATACATTATATTAACTAGTAAATTCTTATTATAATACTGTAATAGTATGTTTTGATGAGAAATCATATAAGTGACTAAGAAATGTTGAATAATACGTTATATTAACTAGTAAATTCTTATTATAATACTATAAGATTATGTTTTGATGAGAAATCATATAAGTGACTAATAAATGTTTAATAATACATTATATTAACTAGTAAATTCTAATTATAATACTATAAGATTATGTTTTGATGAGAAATCATATAAGTGACTAATAAATGTTGAATAAAGCATGATATTAACTAGTAAATTCTACTATAAGAGTATGTTTTGAGGAGAACTCTTATAAGTGTCTAATAAATGTTGAATAATACATTATATTAACTAGTAAAATCTTATTATAATACTATAAGAGTATGTTTTGATGAGAAATCATATAAGTGACTAATAAATGTTGAATAATACATTATATTAACTAGTAAATTCTTATTATAATACTGTAACAATATGTTTTGATGAGAAATCATATAAGTGACTAATAAATGGTTAATAATACATTATACTAACTAGTAAATTCTTATTATAATACTATAAGAGTATGTTTTGAGGAGAACTCTTATAAGTGACTAATAAATGTTGAATAATACATTATATTAACTAGTAAATTCTACTATAAGAGTATGTTTTGTGGAGAACTCTTATAAGTGACTAATAAATGTTGAATAATACATTATATTAACTAGTAAATTCTTATTATAATACTATAAGAGTATGTTTTGATGAGAAATCATATAAGTGACTAATAAATTTTGAATAAAGCATTATATTAACTAGTAAATTCTACTATAAGAGTATGTTTTGAGGAAAACTCTTATAAGTGACTAATAAATGTTGAATAATACATTATACTAACTAGTAAATTCTTATTATAATACTATAAGAGTATGTTTTGAGAAGAACTCATATAAGTGGCTAATAAATGTTGAATAATACATTATATTAAGTAGTAAATTCTTATTATAATACTGTAATAGTATGTTTTGATGAGAAATCATATAAGTGACTAATAAATTGTAAAGACTTGGATTTTCGAATCATAATTTTTCGGAAAAAGAGGATTAAAAAATGAAATATAATCGGTTTTAAAACTCGTTTAGCCGATTCCGACCGGAATATAAAATTTGACGAATAATTTCCATCCTTTTACCTCGAAAATTCAAAATAATTATCGGATGGCGATATCCTTGTCGATTTAAAAAATCTAATTGATCGAGAAAGCGGGAGAACATTCGGGAACTAATTTTAAGATTCAAAATTCGCGTATTCAAAATTTATTTCCGGGTATTTATTAATCAATTCAACACTCATCCCTACCCACTCCAATCACTCACCATACTTTTCAGATCCACCCCCTACCCTGTCACCCTCAACATCCCGATTCACCATCGATCTCACGCCATCTCCTCTTCACCTTCACGACTTCACCATTCCCTCATGATCACCATCACCTCACTTCGCTCTCTCCTCTTTTACAATCTTCATCACGCCTCATCTCCATCACCATTTCCCGTACGTTCTTCATCACCATTACAAACGCCACCGACCCGCCACCTCTAGCTCCTCGCTGCTCCATCAACCACCGCCGATCACCACCTCTAGCCGTCGTTCCGTCGTTGCTGGACCACCACCAGCGCCGCCAGCATCCGCCAAGGCGCCACCAGCATCCCCGAAGCCACCAGCACCGTCAACGAGCCACCGAACAGCCTCCTTGCTCTGTTTCGCGAAGCCTCGTTCCGGTAAGCCGTTCTCCTTCGTTTCTGATCGAAATCGCCTTCGGTCTTCACCAACACACTCACCCATGTCCGGTACAGGTCCGACGAGCCATCGCGAGCCACCGAAGAAGACCAGAACTCCGATCGAGAGCTCCGAAGTTGCGAAAAATCCATCTCGGTGAGCTCCCAAATTATACTCGTTTCGATTCGTTTTTTTAGTCTTTTTCGATGTTTAGATTAGTTGGGAGTGAGCGAGGGCTGAATGCGGGACGATTGGGTTAGCTCGAGAACTCCGGCGAGCTCGCGAGAGAGACGTGAGAGAGCAACGTCGAGCCGAGGCGCACCGAGGAACCATGGGCGCCATGGCGGGGCGGGAGTCCTCTTTGAATTTGGAGGAAGAGGATGACTCCCGTGGGCCCCACCTCAGTTATATATATATATTATTTATTTGCTTGACCGGTTGAGGGTTTATATTTATTGGTTCGGTTCGGTTCGGTTCGGTTAAATTTAAATGAGTTTGGTTTGGTTCGGATTTATCCGTTAAATAAATTATAATATTATTGGAGGGTTAAAATATATTATTTGGACGTATAGATTTTGAAAGTAATCTGAAAAAGAATTTTAAAGATTAGAAAGTTATTTAAAATAATAAATTGGAAAAGAAATTTAGCGAGTATTTTTAAGGGTCGGAATTCTTAACTATTTAATTCGGATTTGAAACGGTTTTAGAACTAACTTGGGAATAACACTTATTCGATGACTAACTAGCATGATAGTATGATCGTTTGATTAACAGTATGATATGTATGACTAATAGCATGACTTGTGGTGAATTATTATATGAGATTAAATGTTGGATAATTATGACGATCTAGTAGGATTTCATATCACACAAATTATGTCTTATGATTTTGATGAACCGTTGAGGTATATGTGGAAATGATATATATGAATATGCGGAATTGGTTGAATGATTTATGGAGAACGATGTGGTCTTGAGGAACGGATGATGCGATGAAATGACTTTCATAATATGTTACTTGTTCTAATGATTGAGGTGTGCTTGAGTGCTTAATAGTTGGATGTAGACTTATGTATATTCCATTATGTACTAGGTGATACTCTATGATTGTGACTACTGTGTGCTGGATTCTTCTGTTTCCGATCCGCTAGCCAGGTAAGTACCTCCGGGGCTTACTCAGTAACCAGTACCTCCTGCCTGATGTGTCATATAGTATGTAGGTGTTGCATATGCATAAGAGCATGTCATGTAGTATCATGCTTAGGAATTGCATTTACGAATGAGCATCCTTACTCTCTGTATGCGTTTGAATACAGAACGGCCGTTATATGTGAGTCTTAGAGTCCTTGTTAGGGTCATAGGGCAGCCCAGTTTCATCGGGTGTTGTCCTCCTTGAGTTATATATATATATATATATATCACGAGATACGATATGAGCATGAGATACGAGATGAGCATGAGATGCGATATGATGATGAGATTTGATATGCTATAGTATCGAACTGGCCAGTCTCCACCTTGTCTGGAAGAGGGGTGGTGGTAGAAGAGGGATATACCACTTGGTATTCTTTGTTAAGGCCTTACTTAATATTCCGCACATATGAGTTAGGAACATGATAGTGTGGTTAATATTCCAGTACTGCATGAAGGCATCTTTATTCTAGGTATAGGCGTATTATATGTCCTCAGCGCGGTCAGAGGACCCGCGGGCGGACTCTTGGCCTGACTTGGTGGTATAGTTTCAGGTACCCGATATACTGCTTGATTTTGTGCTGTTATGACGGGGTCTATTCATATGGCGGAGAGTGAGTGGTTGAAACCTGACTTCACCAGATTCACGCGTTTGGGATTTTTCCCTAATTATACTCTGTTTTGACCCGGCTCTGCCGTGGCACTGGTTGTATCACTTTCAGAACTTATGCCCTTTGCATGATAAAGGATTTCCCGCGTTGTAGACTTAGGGCAGGTACAGGGGTTTACCCCGGGGTCTCCAACAGACCTTCCGGATTTGGGTGCGAAATCCCACTTTAAACTACGCATCTTCGATTTCAAACCTTCAACCTGTACTCGGGGCGCAAGATCCCAACGAGGGGTTTCATCCCTCGAAACGTAACTCGGGAATCATAATCCTGGGCCGTTACAAAGGTGGTATCAGAGCTGAGGTTTCGCAATCCGAGTACAATAGGTTGAAGAGGTTTTGAAAATCGCCCAATGTTTTAAAATGGTTTTGGAAAATATTTTATAAAGGGCAAAATGAATTTAATTGGTCTTAAAACCTAAAATGAATAAAGGGGAAATAATCTCGTGGGTAGAGACCCAAGCGGTAGACCTCCCTTATGGATGTAGAATTCGGGGAACAGTAGGCAAAATACTAGCTTTTATTTACAGATGGGCCTAGAAGACTCCAAGGAACACCACGGAGGTTGGAGTGTTGAGTTAGGAGGTCGTGAGGTTTTGCCCCTCCGGTCAGTCGTCCCTCGAAGGACGGCATAGATCGTCTCTATGCTTACGTTTATATATGTACATATATGCAATTGAGCTCGAGGGCGATCCTCCTCGAAGAGGATCATATTAATATTGCTGATTGCTTCCGTGATGAGTGCTCTATTGTGCTTAGGATAACGAACTAATCAGTATGCCTTGACTTGAATCATGTGTTGAATAACTGTGCAAACGGGATAGTGGGAGAAAACCTTGTTCTTATGTAATCAGATTTTCTGTCTTGTTGGAATAGTTCTTCCATAGTACAACCCCCTTGATAATCCCGATCCTGTTGTTCGTCACACCAAAGCACTTGGATGTGTTAGTAAGGGTCGAGAGTGTCTGTTCCTCTTGACTTGAGTCCTATTTGTATTCCAACCATAGATGTTCATCGATTTTCATACCTAATGTCAACATTCTCTACGGGAAATTTGGGTCGGTCAATTTACTACTTTCGGGGATTGTGTATAATGTGAGGATTACCTGAGGTTGATTATCGACATTCTTCCGAGTTAGGAGTGCTTTGTCTTATAGAGTCATCCCTCTTGAGCCTCGTAATGGTCAACCGTGTCGCCTTGCCAAAAGAGTCTAAACATGAATTCTACCATCTTCTCTCGGAAACGGTGTGAATGTCCTTGTGTCCAGCGTGTCATACTAGCGTCCCGTGGGGAAACGGGGTGGCGAGTCGGTGATTGTCCTTAGAGAATTCTATCAAGTTATAATGATGGCCTCCTTGTGATTTCATGAAATTGTATATTGGTATAATTCAGCATGACTTGCCTAGTACCTTGCATGGTTGCACTTATGAGTAGATGTATCTGTCGTATGTATTGAATCCCCATGATTACCGTCTCCCTATGAACTAGGTCCATGATAGTTTGATCAACTCTCGTTGTATGTTAAAACGTGAATTGGATGACTTAGCATGCCAGATGAACCTCATTGGACCTCATGACTGTGTACATGTTTAATAAGTATTGCTAGTATCATGTATGATATATACCTCCTAGTTATAAGCCTTCATATGATTGTGTGACGTCTTAGTCTTAGTATGTGAATATGGATGTATGTGATGAGATAGTTGCTATACCAACTCTGCATGAACTGACTATACCCTTAGCATGATTTTAGGGTGCATCTTAGCATGCTTGCCTCAATCTCGCAATATTGTGACTTGCTTATGTGTGTATCTAAATTGAGTGATAAGTCGTGCATACGATATCTTGTGATGTTGCTAGGTCTTGCATAACTTATGACATATATGTCCCATGTCAGTCTGTGCATACATGTTCTTAGTCTGTCAAGCATGATTGGTGAATGAAATGATAGGTTGCTAGCTTGTTTTGCGCACACATAAAGATGATTATATGAACATGTTATGAATGTATAAATCGGTATCCCTTGAGATAGGTGCATACTAGTGTGAAATAATGTGATGATAGCTCTTGAGTTTTATGTGCTTATGTGCCACAATTATAAGGGCATCATTGTAACTTTCGGGTTAGGATCTTCTCCTTGGTCTCATCATTCCTAGTCCTGGTCCATGTCTGAACTCTTAAGGAAGTTGTGTCGTCCGCCCTTGTCTCTCCCCTATCTCCGTAACTTCTAACCCTTATGATCCTTCGATGAGTGCCGACATGCAAGTAAGGACCGACGACCAAGTGGCACCGGAGCGGCGCAACGGAAGTGTGATGGGTCCATGACCCCTAGGCCCCAAGGACAATGTCACCGATGGCAAAAAGGATGAATATGCTTCAAAGAGGACAATCGTGAATAGGTTCCTCCCAGCTGACACGAGAAAGAGCATTCTTAATTCAAATCGTGGATTCTTCTATACTAATCGGAATTGATGTTTTGTGATAGGCAAAAAAAAAACTGACATAACTGAATGTGTGATGACAGATGTGCTGAACTAGTAGCAATGATTGCCTGACTAACTTGTTTCTATGATGATGTGCCTTGGTTCTTGGTATACTGACGTGATGAGTAGGTTATGGGTTATATGTGTGGGAGTGCTTTATTCTCGAGCTTGAGTCGGGAGATTCTTCGGTAAGCTAGGTCGGAAAGTGGCAGAGGGATTGAAGTCTTTGTTCTTGGTCATGAGATGAGCGAGAGGGTGTGCAGGATGGATGCATTGACTTATGTAGAGCCGAGTGAGTTGAGACTGGTCGGAGACAGTGGTCAGTGAGTATAGTTGAGCTTAAAGCAGGTCTTAGTTGAGGAGTGGGGTAGTATGGCGAGACTTCGGGGGAAATGTCCTAGTGAGAAGTGGTAGTCTAGGCAGGTAGTGTGTGCGGGTAGTACAAGATAGTGGTTGGATGAGGTCTAGACTAGCATCTTTAGGGTGATCTTGAGATCGGGTCTGGGTAGAGGTAGTTAGGATAGTTCTAGAGGTGGATGGGCGAGCTAGGAGTTGATCAGGGGATTCTTGAAGGGAGGTTTTGTGAGACGGATTGGTGCACTAAGGTAGGTGTCTAGATAGTCTATGAGCGGATCGTGGGCGATGTCGAGGATGATCGATTAAGGAATGTCTGTGGAATCGTAGAATTTGGGACTAGGTGATGGGTGCTAAGAGTGGGGTCGATTTCGGTAAGGGGTGAGGTTGAGGAATTTCCTAGGAAGAGTAGTATGAGGTTGCTTGGGAAATTATGGATCGGGGATATTAGGTTGTTCATATCAGAGTTGTTCATGTGATGAGTATTTGGGGGTTGTTTAGATAGGATTGGTAATGCTTGGGGAATTTATGAGTGAAGGATCTCTAGATGCGTTATTGGAGGATTTGGCATAGGGAATGAATCGGGATTGATGAGTGGAGGTCATTGTGGCAATTGAGGTAATTGAGGATGTGAGATGAATCTTCGAGGAAAGGTTGGTAGCTATGCAATGATGTAGTTGAGATTCCTAGTAAGAATGTGGGCTTAAGGTTGAGATAGAGAGATTATGCGCATGGATTTGGGAACTAGGCAAAGCAGAAGTTATTGAGGATGCTAGAGAGATTTTTGAAGGTTGGTGAAGTTGCGGTGCTTAGAAACTTCGAACGAGGATATCATAGGAATTCGGTGAAAATGATGATCCATACATAAGGGTTTAAGTGGTAGAGGTTTCGAAGTTTAAGGAAGCGCGATATGAGGCAATTTGGGGAAACATGCGGAGTTGAGGGAACTAGTCTAGCTAGGTACAGTATGCCGGGAAGAGGATCTAGAGTGGGTCGGCTTGATGGTCATCGTGATTCGTGGTTGGGAGTACCACTAGTTGAGTTCTACATTGGAATTGGTCGGGAGTGTCAGGTGTGAGATGGTCAGCATGAGTTGGGTCCTTAGAGGTGGATGGTTAGTGAGAGTGGTTAGTGGCGTGGGATGTATGATTGGGTCAGCAAGGTGATTCAAGATGTCTCTTTTGGGGATGATGTTCAGGTGGAGTCTTGGTGGTAGATCGAGTTGTTCAGCTTGTCGGAATGAGGGAATTTTGTGATTTGGGAACTCCGAGAGATAGTTTTAAATAGTCGAGTGGAAGGTAGGACTTGAGATCGAGATGTCGAAGTGGATTGGCCCTTAGATTGCCTGATGCCATAGAAGTTGGGATACCTAGTAGTGGTTTGGGTAATTGGCCTTAATTGTGGATAGTTATGAGGCTAGAAAGGTTGTATGTGAGCAGGATGCAATGGTGTCTAGAACTAGTAGTGGTTTGGGTTGGTAGACCTTTGTGGATTTGATCTTAATGCAAGAGCTGATGGGTAGTGATCGTGTCTTGTCATGATTGATAGTTATAGACAGGTTCTCTTGAGGATGTGATCTAGCGTACGCTTTACTTGGGGCCGAATGTGGTGTGAATTCTATGTTATAGACGATGTTGATTCTATGATGTATTGTCGTTGACAATAGTGAACTATTAGTACTAACATAGTTATCCCCTGAACTCGATTGAATGCTAGTATACGGAAGTACTTGTTTGTCTCTAATGTGATGACGTTTGGAAGTAGCATGAGTATGATGTGCTTACCTAATTGATATGATGTGCTTATCTATTTGATATGACGTGATTATCTGATTGATATGATGTGCTTATCTGTTTGATATGACGGGCTTATCTGATTGATATGGTGTGTCACTTCTATGAGATGATGTGATAAATCCTGCCATGGATAATACGATGCTAGATATATTATGGTATACAACTGTACTTGACGTGTTTATGTCATGCTATTAAATGTGAGATATGATTGCTATTATGTATACTATTCTTTATGATAGAAGTGATGGAAGTTGAAGTATTGGAATTTGATTCTGACTTGGAACCTAGGAAGAGAATAGGGGATAAGCCCTTAGAGGTGGATGGTAGAATAAACTGAGAAGTTGGAAATGATTTAGGCTAATGTCGAACTTGAAATTTTGAATGGTGTTTCAAAAGAGACTAACTTGGATTTTAAGAAACTAATGTGACTCTAGTTTTCATTATAACGCTCCACGAAGTGGATACAAGTATTTGAGTTATGATATGGCTAAAGAGTCGGAGTAAGAATGTCGTAGGGGCCCATATTACATTCTTACTACGGTCTATTGGGGATATTATGATCACGACAACGGTACTGTGAGGATCTCATTAGGGCACTTATGAGGTGTTCATGGGATTATTGGCATGATCCTTGGACTCGTCGATTTCAAACTTCATCCCCTGTTTTAAAATGATTTTAGTCTCGGGGACGAGACTTATTTTTAGAGGTGGATGATGTAAAGACTTGGATTTTCGAATCATAATTTTTCGGAAAAAGAGGATTAAAAAATGAAATATAATCGGTTTTAAAACTCGTTTAGCCGATTCCGACCGGAATATAAAATTTGACGAATAATTTCCATCCTTTTACCTCGAAAATTCAAAATAATTATCGGATGGCGATATCCTTGTCGATTTAAAAAATCTAATTGATCGAGAAAGCGGGAGAACATTCGGGAACTAATTTTAAGATTCAAAATTCGCGTATTCAAAATTTATTTCCGGGTATTTATTAATCAATTCAACACTCATCCCTACCCACTCCAATCACTCACCATACTTTTCAGATCCACCCCCTACCCTGTCACCCTCAACATCCCGATTCACCATCGATCTCACGCCATCTCCTCTTCACCTTCACGACTTCACCATTCCCTCATGATCACCATCACCTCACTTCGCTCTCTCCTCTTTTACAATCTTCATCACGCCTCATCTCCATCACCATTTCCCGTACGTTCTTCATCACCATTACAAACGCCACCGACCCGCCACCTCTAGCTCCTCGCTGCTCCATCAACCACCGCCGATCACCACCTCTAGCCGTCGTTCCGTCGTTGCTGGACCACCACCAGCGCCGCCAGCATCCGCCAAGGCGCCACCAGCATCCCCGAAGCCACCAGCACCGTCAACGAGCCACCGAACAGCCTCCTTGCTCTGTTTCGCGAAGCCTCGTTCCGGTAAGCCGTTCTCCTTCGTTTCTGATCGAAATCGCCTTCGGTCTTCACCAACACACTCACCCATGTCCGGTACAGGTCCGACGAGCCATCGCGAGCCACCGAAGAAGACCAGAACTCCGATCGAGAGCTCCGAAGTTGCGAAAAATCCATCTCGGTGAGCTCCCAAATTATACTCGTTTCGATTCGTTTTTTTAGTCTTTTTCGATGTTTAGATTAGTTGGGAGTGAGCGAGGGCTGAATGCGGGACGATTGGGTTAGCTCGAGAACTCCGGCGAGCTCGCGAGAGAGACGTGAGAGAGCAACGTCGAGCCGAGGCGCACCGAGGAACCATGGGCGCCATGGCGGGGCGGGAGTCCTCTTTGAATTTGGAGGAAGAGGATGACTCCCGTGGGCCCCACCTCAGTTATATATATATATTATTTATTTGCTTGACCGGTTGAGGGTTTATATTTATTGGTTCGGTTCGGTTCGGTTCGGTTAAATTTAAATGAGTTTGGTTTGGTTCGGATTTATCCGTTAAATAAATTATAATATTATTGGAGGGTTAAAATATATTATTTGGACGTATAGATTTTGAAAGTAATCTGAAAAAGAATTTTAAAGATTAGAAAGTTATTTAAAATAATAAATTGGAAAAGAAATTTAGCGAGTATTTTTAAGGGTCGGAATTCTTAACTATTTAATTCGGATTTGAAACGGTTTTAGAACTAACTTGGGAATAACACTTATTCGATGACTAACTAGCATGATAGTATGATCGTTTGATTAACAGTATGATATGTATGACTAATAGCATGACTTGTGGTGAATTATTATATGAGATTAAATGTTGGATAATTATGACGATCTAGTAGGATTTCATATCACACAAATTATGTCTTATGATTTTGATGAACCGTTGAGGTATATGTGGAAATGATATATATGAATATGCGGAATTGGTTGAATGATTTATGGAGAACGATGTGGTCTTGAGGAACGGATGATGCGATGAAATGACTTTCATAATATGTTACTTGTTCTAATGATTGAGGTGTGCTTGAGTGCTTAATAGTTGGATGTAGACTTATGTATATTCCATTATGTACTAGGTGATACTCTATGATTGTGACTACTGTGTGCTGGATTCTTCTGTTTCCGATCCGCTAGCCAGGTAAGTACCTCCGGGGCTTACTCAGTAACCAGTACCTCCTGCCTGATGTGTCATATAGTATGTAGGTGTTGCATATGCATAAGAGCATGTCATGTAGTATCATGCTTAGGAATTGCATTTACGAATGAGCATCCTTACTCTCTGTATGCGTTTGAATACAGAACGGCCGTTATATGTGAGTCTTAGAGTCCTTGTTAGGGTCATAGGGCAGCCCAGTTTCATCGGGTGTTGTCCTCCTTGAGTTATATATATATATATATATATCACGAGATACGATATGAGCATGAGATACGAGATGAGCATGAGATGCGATATGATGATGAGATTTGATATGCTATAGTATCGAACTGGCCAGTCTCCACCTTGTCTGGAAGAGGGGTGGTGGTAGAAGAGGGATATACCACTTGGTATTCTTTGTTAAGGCCTTACTTAATATTCCGCACATATGAGTTAGGAACATGATAGTGTGGTTAATATTCCAGTACTGCATGAAGGCATCTTTATTCTAGGTATAGGCGTATTATATGTCCTCAGCGCGGTCAGAGGACCCGCGGGCGGACTCTTGGCCTGACTTGGTGGTATAGTTTCAGGTACCCGATATACTGCTTGATTTTGTGCTGTTATGACGGGGTCTATTCATATGGCGGAGAGTGAGTGGTTGAAACCTGACTTCACCAGATTCACGCGTTTGGGATTTTTCCCTAATTATACTCTGTTTTGACCCGGCTCTGCCGTGGCACTGGTTGTATCACTTTCAGAACTTATGCCCTTTGCATGATAAAGGATTTCCCGCGTTGTAGACTTAGGGCAGGTACAGGGGTTTACCCCGGGGTCTCCAACAGACCTTCCGGATTTGGGTGCGAAATCCCACTTTAAACTACGCATCTTCGATTTCAAACCTTCAACCTGTACTCGGGGCGCAAGATCCCAACGAGGGGTTTCATCCCTCGAAACGTAACTCGGGAATCATAATCCTGGGCCGTTACATAAATGTTGAATAATACATTATATTAACTAGTAAATTCTTATTATAATAATGTAAGAGTATGTTTTGATGAGAAATTATATAAGTGACTAATAAATGTTGAATAATACATTATATTAACTAGTAAATTCTACTATAAGAGTATGTTTTGTGGAGAACTCTTATAAGTGACTAATAAATGTTGAATAATACATTATATTAACTAGTAAACTCTTATTATAATACTATAAGAGTATGTTTTGATGAGAAATCATATAAGTGACTAATAAATGATGAACAATACATTATATTAACTAGTAAATTCTACTATAAGAGTATGTTTTGTGGAGAACTCTTATAAGTGACTAATAAATGTTGAATAATACATTATATTAACTTGTAAATTCTTATTATAATAATGTAAGAGTATGTTTTGATGAGAAATTATATAAGTGACTAATAAATGTTGAATAATAAATTATATTAACTAGTAAATTCTTATTATAATACTATAAGAGTATGTTTTGATGAGAAATCATATAAGTGACTAATAAATGTTGAATAAAGCATTATATTAACTAGTAAATTCTACTATAAGAGTATGTTTTGAGGAGAACTATTATAAGTGACTAATAAATGTTGAATAATACATTATATTAACTAGTAAATTCTTATTATAATACTATAAGAGTATGTTTTGACGAGAAATCATATAAGTGACTAATAAATGTTGAATAATACATTATATTAACTAGTAAATTCTTATTATAATACTATAAGAGTATGATTTGATGAGAAATCATATAAGTGACTAATAAATGTTAAATAATACATTATATTAACTAGTAAATTCTAATTATAATACTGTAAGAGTATGTTTTGATGAGAAATCATATAAGTGACTAAGAAATGTTGAATAATACATTATATTAACTAGTAAATTCTTATTATAATACTATAAGATTATGTTTTGATGAGAAATCATATAAGTGACTAATAAATGTTGAATAAAGCATTATATTAACTAGTAAATTCTACTATAAGAGTATGTTTTGAGGAGAACTCTTATAAGTGTCTAATAAATGTTGAATAATACATTATATTAACTAGTAAAATCTTATTATAATACTATAAGAGTATGTTTTGATGAGAAATCATATAAGTGATTAATAAATGTTGAATAATACATTATATTAACTAGTAAATTCTTATTATAATACTGTAAGAATATGTTTTGATGAGAAATCATATAAGTGACTAATAAATGGTTAATAATACATTATACTAACTAGTAAATTCTTATTATAATACTATAAGAGTATGTTTTGAGGAGAACTCTTATAAGTGACTAATAAATGTTGAATAATACATTATATTAACTAGTA
Organism: Persicaria tinctoria; assembly: GCA_037127255.1. Classification (NCBI taxonomy): domain Eukaryota; kingdom Viridiplantae; phylum Streptophyta; class Magnoliopsida; order Caryophyllales; family Polygonaceae; genus Persicaria; species Persicaria tinctoria. Next base: position 35,717,714 of record JBANSL010000013.1, on the reverse strand, counting down.
AATTCTTATTATAATAATGTAAGAGTATGTTTTGATGAGAAATTATATAAGTGACTAATAAATGTTGAATAATACATTATATTAACTAGTAAATTCTACTATAAGAGTATGTTTTGTGGAGAACTCTTATAAGTGACTAATAAATGTTGAATAATACATTATATTAACTAGTAAACTCTTATTATAATACTATAAGAGTATGTTTTGATGAGAAATCATATAAGTGACTAATAAATGATGAACAATACATTATATTAACTAGTAAATTCTACTATAAGAGTATGTTTTGTGGAGAACTCTTATAAGTGACTAATAAATGTTGAATAATACATTATATTAACTTGTAAATTCTTATTATAATAATGTAAGAGTATGTTTTGATGAGAAATTATATAAGTGACTAATAAATGTTGAATAATAAATTATATTAACTAGTAAATTCTTATTATAATACTATAAGAGTATGTTTTGATGAGAAATCATATAAGTGACTAATAAATGTTGAATAAAGCATTATATTAACTAGTAAATTCTACTATAAGAGTATGTTTTGAGGAGAACTATTATAAGTGACTAATAAATGTTGAATAATACATTATATTAACTAGTAAATTCTTATTATAATACTATAAGAGTATGTTTTGACGAGAAATCATATAAGTGACTAATAAATGTTGAATAATACATTATATTAACAAGTAAATTCTTATTATAATACTATAAGAGTATGATTTGATGAGAAATCATATAAGTGACTAATAAATGTTAAATAATACATTATATTAACTAGTAAATTCTAATTATAATACTGTAAGAGTATGTTTTGATGAGAAATCATATAAGTGACTAAGAAATGTTGAATAATACAATATATTAACTAGTAAATTCTTATTATAATACTATAAGATTATGTTTTGATGAGAAATCATATAAGTGACTAATAAATGTTGAATAAAGCATTATATTAACTAGTAAATTCTACTATAAGAGTATGTTTTGAGGAGAACTCTTATAAGTGTCTAATAAATGTTGAATAATACATTATATTAACTAGTAAAATCTTATTATAATACTATAAGAGTATGTTTTGATGAGAAATCATATAAGTGACTAATAAATGTTGAATAATACATTATATTAACTAGTAAATTCTTATTATAATACTGTAAGAATATGTTTTGATGAGAAATCATATAAGTGACTAATAAATGGTTAATAATACATTATACTAACTAGTAAATTCTTATTATAATACTATAAGAGTATGTTTTGAGGAGAACTCTTATAAGTGACTAATAAATGTTGAATAATACATTATATTAACTAGTAAATTCTTATTATAATAATGTAAGAGTATGTTTTGATGAGAAATTATATAAGTGACTAATAAATGTTGAATAATACATTATATTAACTAGTAAATTCTACTATAAGAGTATGTTTTGTGGAGAACTCTTATAAGTGACTAATAAATGTTGAATAATACATTATATTAACTAGTAAACTCTTATTATAATACTATAAGAGTATGTTTTGATGAGAAATCATATAAGTGACTAATAAATGATGAACAATACATTATATTAACTAGTAAATTCTACTATAAGAGTATGTTTTGTGGAGAACTCTTATAAGTGACTAATAAATGTTGAATAATACATTATATTAACTTGTAAATTCTTATTATAATAATGTAAGAGTATGTTTTGATGAGAAATTATATAAGTGACTAATAAATGTTGAATAATAAATTATATTAACTAGTAAATTCTTATTATAATACTATAAGAGTATGTTTTGATGAGAAATCATATAAGTGACTAATAAATGTTGAATAAAGCATTATATTAACTAGTAAATTCTACTATAAGAGTATGTTTTGAGGAGAACTATTATAAGTGACTAATAAATGTTGAATAATACATTATATTAACTAGTAAATTCTTATTATAATACTATAAGAGTATGTTTTGACGAGAAATCATATAAGTGACTAATAAATGTTGAATAATACATTATATTAACAAGTAAATTCTTATTATAATACTATAAGAGTATGATTTGATGAGAAATCATATAAGTGACTAATAAATGTTAAATAATACATTATATTAACTAGTAAATTCTAATTATAATACTGTAAGAGTATGTTTTGATGAGAAATCATATAAGTGACTAAGAAATGTTGAATAATACAATATATTAACTAGTAAATTCTTATTATAATACTATAAGATTATGTTTTGATGAGAAATCATATAAGTGACTAATAAATGTTGAATAAAGCATTATATTAACTAGTAAATTCTACTATAAGAGTATGTTTTGAGGAGAACTCTTATAAGTGTCTAATAAATGTTGAATAATACATTATATTAACTAGTAAAATCTTATTATAATACTATAAGAGTATGTTTTGATGAGAAATCATATAAGTGACTAATAAATGTTGAATAATACATTATATTAACTAGTAAATTCTTATTATAATACTGTAAGAATATGTTTTGATGAGAAATCATATAAGTGACTAATAAATGGTTAATAATACATTATACTAACTAGTAAATTCTTATTATAATACTATAAGAGTATGTTTTGAGGAGAACTCTTATAAGTGACTAATAAATGTTGAATAATATATTATATTAACTAGTAAATTCTTATTATAATACTATAAGAGTATGTTTTGATAAGAAATCATATAAGTGACTAATAAATGTTGAATAATACATTATATTAACTAGTAAATTCTTATTATAATAATGTAAGAGTATGTTTTGATGAGAAATTATATAAGTGACTAATAAATGTTAAATAATACATTATACTAACTAGTAAATTCTTATTATAATACTATAAGAGTATGTTTTGAGGAGAACTCTTATAAGTGACTAATAAATGTTGAATAATACATTATATTAACTAGTAAATTCTTATTATAATACTGTAAGAATATGTTTTGATGAGAAATCATATAAGTGACTAATAAATGGTTAATAATACATTATACTAACTAGTAAATTCTTATTATAATACTATAAGAGTATGTTTTGAGGAGAACTCTTATAAGTGACTAATAAATGTTGAATAATACATTATATTAACTAGTAAATTCTTATTATAATAATGTAAGAGTATGTTTTGATGAGAAATTATATAAGTGACTAATAAATGTTGAATAATACATTATATTAACTAGTAAATTCTACTATAAGAGTATGTTTTGTGGAGAACTCTTATAAGTGACTAATAAATGTTGAATAATACATTATATTAACTAGTAAACTCTTATTATAATACTATAAGAGTATGTTTTGATGAGAAATCATATAAGTGACTAATAAATGATGAACAATACATTATATTAACTAGTAAATTCTACTATAAGAGTATGTTTTGTGGAGAACTCTTATAAGTGACTAATAAATGTTGAATAATACATTATATTAACTTGTAAATTCTTATTATAATAATGTAAGAGTATGTTTTGATGAGAAATTATATAAGTGACTAATAAATGTTGAATAATAAATTATATTAACTAGTAAATTCTTATTATAATACTATAAGAGTATGTTTTGATGAGAAATCATATAAGTGACTAATAAATGTTGAATAAAGCATTATATTAACTAGTAAATTCTACTATAAGAGTATGTTTTGAGGAGAACTATTATAAGTGACTAATAAATGTTGAATAATACATTATATTAACTAGTAAATTCTTATTATAATACTATAAGAGTATGTTTTGACGAGAAATCATATAAGTGACTAATAAATGTTGAATAATACATTATATTAACAAGTAAATTCTTATTATAATACTATAAGAGTATGATTTGATGAGAAATCATATAAGTGACTAATAAATGTTAAATAATACATTATATTAACTAGTAAATTCTAATTATAATACTGTAAGAGTATGTTTTGATGAGAAATCATATAAGTGACTAAGAAATGTTGAATAATACAATATATTAACTAGTAAATTCGTATTATAATACTATAAGATTATGTTTTGATGAGAAATCATATAAGTGACTAATAAATGTTGAATAAAGCATTATATTAACTAGTAAATTCTACTATAAGAGTATGTTTTGAGGAGAACTCTTATAAGTGTCTAATAAATGTTGAATAATACATTATATTAACTAGTAAAATCTTATTATAATACTATAAGAGTATGTTTTGATGAGAAATCATATAAGTGACTAATAAATGTTGAATAATACATTATATTAACTAGTAAATTCTTATTATAATACTGTAAGAATATGTTTTGATGAGAAATCATATAAGTGACTAATAAATGGTTAATAATACATTATACTAACTAGTAAATTCTTATTATAATACTATAAGAGTATGTTTTGAGGAGAACTCTTATAAGTGACTAATAAATGTTGAATAATATATTATATTAACTAGTAAATTCTTATTATAATACTATAAGAGTATGTTTTGATAAGAAATCATATAAGTGACTAATAAATGTTGAATAATACATTATATTAACTAGTAAATTCTTATTATAATAATGTAAGAGTATGTTTTGATGAGAAATTATATAAGTGACTAATAAATGTTAAATAATACATTATACTAACTAGTAAATTCTTATTATAATACTATAAGAGTATGTTTTGAGGAGAACTCTTATAAGTGACTAATAAATGTTGAATAATACATTATATTAACTAGTAAATTCTTATTATAATAATGTAAGAGTATGTTTTGATGAGAAATTATATAAGTGACTAATAAATGTTGAATAATACATTATATTAACTAGTAAATTCTTATTATAATACTATAAGAGTATGTTTTGATGAGAAATCATATAAGTGACTAATAAATGTTGAATAAAGCATTATATTAACTAGTAAATTCTACTATAAGAGTATGTTTTGAGGAAAACTCTTATAAGTGACTAATAAATGTTGAATAATACATTATACTAACTAGTAAATTCTTATTATAATACTATAAGAGTATGTTTTGAGAAGAACTCATATAAGTGGCTAATAAATGTTGAATAATACATTATATTAACTAGTAAATTCTTATTATAATACTGTAATAGTATGTTTTGATGAGAAATCATATAAGTGACTAAGAAATGTTGAATAATACGTTATATTAACTAGTAAATTCTTATTATAATACTATAAGATTATGTTTTGATGAGAAATCATATAAGTGACTAATAAATGTTTAATAATACATTATATTAACTAGTAAATTCTAATTATAATACTATAAGATTATGTTTTGATGAGAAATCATATAAGTGACTAATAAATGTTGAATAAAGCATTATATTAACTAGTAAATTCTACTATAAGAGTATGTTTTGAGGAGAACTCTTATAAGTGTCTAATAAATGTTGAATAATACATTATATTAACTAGTAAAATCTTATTATAATACTATAAGAGTATGTTTTGATGAGAAATCATATAAGTGACTAATAAATGTTGAATAATACATTATATTAACTAGTAAATTCTTATTATAATACTGTAACAATATGTTTTGATGAGAAATCATATAAGTGACTAATAAATGGTTAATAATACATTATACTAACTAGTAAATTCTTATTATAATACTATAAGAGTATGTTTTGAGGAGAACTCTTATAAGTGACTAATAAATGTTGAATAATACATTATATTAACTAGTAAATTCTACTATAAGAGTATGTTTTGTGGAGAACTCTTATAAGTGACTAATAAATGTTGAATAATACATTATATTAACTAGTAAATTCTTATTATAATACTATAAGAGTATGTTTTGATGAGAAATCATATAAGTGACTAATAAATTTTGAATAAAGCATTATATTAACTAGTAAATTCTACTATAAGAGTATGTTTTGAGGAAAACTCTTATAAGTGACTAATAAATGTTGAATAATACATTATACTAACTAGTAAATTCTTATTATAATACTATAAGAGTATGTTTTGAGAAGAACTCATATAAGTGGCTAATAAATGTTGAATAATACATTATATTAACTAGTAAATTCTTATTATAATACTGTAATAGTATGTTTTGATGAGAAATCATATAAGTGACTAATAAATGTTGAATAATACATTATATTAACTAGTAAATTCTTATTATAATAATGTAAGAGTATGTTTTGATGAGAAATTATATAAGTGACTAATAAATGTTGAATAATACATTATATTAACTAGTAAATTCTACTATAAGAGTATGTTTTGTGGAGAACTCTTATAAGTGACTAATAAATGTTGAATAATACATTATATTAACTAGTAAACTCTTATTATAATACTATAAGAGTATGTTTTGATGAGAAATCATATAAGTGACTAATAAATGATGAACAATACATTATATTAACTAGTAAATTCTACTATAAGAGTATGTTTTGTGGAGAACTCTTATAAGTGACTAATAAATGTTGAATAATACATTATATTAACTTGTAAATTCTTATGATAATAATGTAAGAGTATGTTTTGATGAGAAATTATATAAGTGACTAATAAATGTTGAATAATAAATTATATTAACTAGTAAATTCTTATTATAATACTATAAGAGTATGTTTTGATGAGAAATCATATAAGTGACTAATAAATGTTGAATAAAGCATTATATTAACTAGTAAATTCTACTATAAGAGTATGTTTTGAGGAGAACTATTATAAGTGACTAATAAATGTTGAATAATACATTATATTAACTAGTAAATTCTTATTATAATACTATAAGAGTATGTTTTGACGAGAAATCATATAAGTGACTAATAAATGTTGAATAATACATTATATTAACTAGTAAATTCTTATTATAATACTATAAGAGTATGATTTGATGAGAAATCATATAAGTGACTAATAAATGTTAAATAATACATTATATTAACTAGTAAATTCTAATTATAATACTGTAAGAGTATGTTTTGATGAGAAATCATATAAGTGACTAAGAAATGTTGAATAATACATTATATTAACTAGTAAATTCTTATTATAATACTATAAGATTATGTTTTGATGAGAAATCATATAAGTGACTAATAAATGTTGAATAAAGCATTATATTAACTAGTAAATTCTACTATAAGAGTATGTTTTGAGGAGAACTCTTATAAGTGTCTAATAAATGTTGAATAATACATTATATTAACTAGTAAAATCTTATTATAATACTATAAGAGTATGTTTTGATGAGAAATCATATAAGTGATTAATAAATGTTGAATAATACATTATATTAACTAGTAAATTCTTATTATAATACTGTAAGAATATGTTTTGATGAGAAATCATATAAGTGACTAATAAATGGTTAATAATACATTATACTAACTAGTAAATTCTTATTATAATACTATAAGAGTATGTTTTGAGGAGAACTCTTATAAGTGACTAATAAATGTTGAATAATACATTATATTAACTAGTAAATTCTTATTATAATAATGTAAGAGTATGTTTTGATGAGAAATTATATAAGTGACTAATAAATGTTGAATAATACATTATATTAACTAGTAAATTCTACTATAAGAGTATGTTTTGTGGAGAACTCTTATAAGTGACTAATAAATGTTGAATAATACATTATATTAACTAGTAAACTCTTATTATAATACTATAAGAGTATGTTTTGATGAGAAATCATATAAGTGACTAATAAATGATGAACAATACATTATATTAACTAGTAAATTCTACTATAAGAGTATGTTTTGTGGAGAACTCTTATAAGTGACTAATAAATGTTGAATAATACATTATATTAACTTGTAAATTCTTATTATAATAATGTAAGAGTATGTTTTGATGAGAAATTATATAAGTGACTAATAAATGTTGAATAATAAATTATATTAACTAGTAAATTCTTATTATAATACTATAAGAGTATGTTTTGATGAGAAATCATATAAGTGACTAATAAATGTTGAATAAAGCATTATATTAACTAGTAAATTCTACTATAAGAGTATGTTTTGAGGAGAACTATTATAAGTGACTAATAAATGTTGAATAATACATTATATTAACTAGTAAATTCTTATTATAATACTATAAGAGTATGTTTTGATGAGAAATTATATAAGTGACTAATAAATGTTGAATAATACATTATATTAACTAGTAAATTCTTATTATCATACTATAAGAGTATGTTTTGATGAGAAATCATATAAGTGACTAATAAATGTTGAATAAAGCATTATATTAACTAGTAAATTCTACTATAAGAGTATGTTTTGAGGAAAACTCTTATAAGTGACTAATAAATGTTGAATAATACATTATACTAACTAGTAAATTCTTATTATAATACTATAAGAGTATGTTTTGAGAAGAACTCATATAAGTGGCTAATAAATGTTGAATAATACATTATATTAACTTGTAAATTCTTATTATAATACTATAATAGTATGTTTTGATGAGAAATCATATAAGTGACTAAGAAATGTTGAATAATACGTTATATTAACTAGTAAATTCTTATTATAATACTATAAGATTAGGTTTTGATGAGAAATCATATAAGTGACTAACAAATGTTTAATAATACATTATATTAACTAGTAAATTCTTATTATAATACTATAAGAGTATGATTTGATGAGAAATCATATAAGTGACTAATAAATGTTAAATAATACATTATATTAACTAGTAAATTCTAATTATAATACTGTAAGAGTATGTTTTGATGAGAAATCATATAAGCGACTAATAAATGTTGAATAAAGCATGATATTAACTAGTAAATTCTACTATAAGAGTATGTTTTGAGGAGAACTCTTGTAAGTGTCTAATAAATGTTGAATAATACATTATATTAACTAGTAAAATCTTATTATAATACTATAAGAGTATGTTTTGATGAGAAATCATATAAGTGACTAATAAATGTTTAATAATACATTATATTAACTAGTAAATTCTTATTATAATACTATAAGAGTATGATTTGATGAGAAATCATATAAGTGACTAATAAATGTTAAATAATACATTATATTAACTAGTAAATTCTAATTATAATACTATAAGATTATGTTTTGATGAGAAATCATATAAGTGACTAATAAATGTTGAATAAAGCATGATATTAACTAGTAAATTCTACTATAAGAGTATGTTTTGAGGAGAACTCTTATAAGTGTCTAATAAATGTTGAATAATACATTATATTAACTAGTAAAATCTTATTATAATACTATAAGAGTATGTTTTGATGAGAAATCATATAAGTGACTAATAAATGTTGAATAATACATTATATTAACTAGTAAATTCTTATTATAATACTGTAACAATATGTTTTGATGAGAAATCATATAAGTGACTAATAAATGGTTAATAATACATTATACTAACTAGTAAATTCTTATTATAATACTATAAGAGTATGTTTTGAGGAGAACTCTTATAAGTGACTAATAAATGTTGAATAATACATTATATTAACTAGTAAATTCTTATTATAATACTATAAGAGTATGTTTTGATAAGAAATCATATAAGTGACTAATAAATGTTGAATAATACATTATATTAACTAGTAAATTCTTATTATAATAATGTAAGAGTATGTTTTGATGAGAAATTATATAAGTGACTAATAAATGTTGAATAATACATTATATTAACTAGTAAATTCTTATTATAATACTATAAGAGTATGTTTTGATGAGAAATCATATAAGTGACTAATAAATTTTGAATAAAGCATTATATTAACTAGTAAATTCTACTATAAGAGTATGTTTTGAGGAAAACTCTTATAAGTGACTAATAAATGTTGAATAATACATTATACTAACTAGTAAATTCTTATTATAATACTATAAGAGTATGTTTTGAGAAGAACTCATATAAGTGGCTAATAAATGTTGAATAATACATTATATTAACTAGTAAATTCTTATTATAATACTGTAATAGTATGTTTTGATGAGAAATCATATAAGTGACTAATAAATGTTGAATAATACATTATATTAACTAGTAAATTCTTATTATAATAATGTAAGAGTATGTTTTGATGAGAAATTATATAAGTGACTAATAAATGTTGAATAATACATTATATTAACTAGTAAATTCTACTATAAGAGTATGTTTTGTGGAGAACTCTTATAAGTGACTAATAAATGTTGAATAATACATTATATTAACTAGTAAACTCTTATTATAATACTATAAGAGTATGTTTTGAGAAGAACTCATATAAGTGACTAATAAATGATGAACAATACATTATATTAACTAGTAAATTCTACTATAAGAGTATGTTTTGTGGAGAACTCTTATAAGTGACTAATAAATGTTGAATAATACATTATATTAACTTGTAAATTCTTATTATAATAATGTAAGAGTATGTTTTGATGAGAAATTATATAAGTGACTAATAAATGTTGAATAATACATTATATTAACTAGTAAATTCTTATTATAATACTGTAAGAATATGTTTTGATGAGAAATCATATAAGTGACTAATAAATGGTTAATAATACATTATACTAACTAGTAAATTCTTATTATAATACTATAAGAGTATGTTTTGAGGAGAACTCTTATAAGTGACTAATAAATGTTGAATAATATATTATATTAACTAGTAAATTCTTATTATAATAATGTAAGAGTATGTTTTGATGAGAAATTATATAAGTGACTAATAAATGTTGAATAATACATTATATTAACTAGTAAATTCTACTATAAGAGTATGTTTTGTGGAGAACTCTTATAAGTGACTAATAAATGTTGAATAATACATTATATTAACTAGTAAACTCTTATTATAATACTATAAGAGTATGTTTTGATGAGAAATCATATAAGTGACTAATAAATGATGAACAATACATTATATTAACTAGTAAATTCTACTATAAGAGTATGTTTTGTGGAGAACTCTTATAAGTGACTAATAAATGTTGAATAATACATTATATTAACTTGTAAATTCTTATTATAATAATGTAAGAGTATGTTTTGATGAGAAATTATATAAGTGACTAATAAATGTTGAATAATAAATTATATTAACTAGTAAATTCTTATTATAATACTATAAGAGTATGTTTTGATGAGAAATCATATAAGTGACTAATAAATGTTGAATAAAGCATTATATTAACTAGTAAATTCTACTATAAGAGTATGTTTTGAGGAGAACTATTATAAGTGACTAATAAATGTTGAATAATACATTATATTAACTAGTAAATTCTTATTATAATACTATAAGAGTATGTTTTGACGAGAAATCATATAAGTGACTAATAAATGTTGAATAATACATTATATTAACAAGTAAATTCTTATTATAATACTATAAGAGTATGATTTGATGAGAAATCATATAAGTGACTAATAAATGTTAAATAATACATTATATTAACTAGTAAATTCTAATTATAATACTGTAAGAGTATGTTTTGATGAGAAATCATATAAGTGACTAAGAAATGTTGAATAATACAATATATTAACTAGTAAATTCTTATTATAATACTATAAGATTATGTTTTGATGAGAAATCATATAAGTGACTAATAAATGTTGAATAAAGCATTATATTAACTAGTAAATTCTACTATAAGAGTATGTTTTGAGGAGAACTCTTATAAGTGTCTAATAAATGTTGAATAATACATTATATTAACTAGTAAAATCTTATTATAATACTATAAGAGTATGTTTTGATGAGAAATCATATAAGTGACTAATAAATGTTGAATAATACATTATATTAACTAGTAAATTCTTATTATAATACTGTAAGAATATGTTTTGATGAGAAATCATATAAGTGACTAATAAATGGTTAATAATACATTATACTAACTAGTAAATTCTTATTATAATACTATAAGAGTATGTTTTGAGGAGAACTCTTATAAGTGACTAATAAATGTTGAATAATATATTATATTAACTAGTAAATTCTTATTATAATACTATAAGAGTATGTTTTGATAAGAAATCATATAAGTGACTAATAAATGTTGAATAATACATTATATTAACTAGTAAATTCTTATTATAATAATGTAAGAGTATGTTTTGATGAGAAATTATATAAGTGACTAATAAATGTTAAATAATACATTATACTAACTAGTAAATTCTTATTATAATACTATAAGAGTATGTTTTGAGGAGAACTCTTATAAGTGACTAATAAATGTTGAATAATACATTATATTAACTAGTAAATTCTTATTATAATACTATAAGAGTATGTTTTGATGAGAAATTATATAAGTGACTAATAAATGTTGAATAATACATTATATTAACTAGTAAATTCTTATTATCATACTATAAGAGTATGTTTTGATGAGAAATCATATAAGTGACTAATAAATGTTGAATAAAGCATTATATTAACTAGTAAATTCTACTATAAGAGTATGTTTTGAGGAAAACTCTTATAAGTGACTAATAAATGTTGAATAATACATTATACTAACTAGTAAATTCTTATTATAATACTATAAGAGTATGTTTTGAGAAGAACTCATATAAGTGGCTAATAAATGTTGAATAATACATTATATTAACTTGTAAATTCTTATTATAATACTGTAATAGTATGTTTTGATGAGAAATCATATAAGTGACTAAGAAATGTTGAATAATACGTTATATTAACTAGTAAATTCTTATTATAATACTATAAGATTAGGTTTTGATGAGAAATCATATAAGTGACTAACAAATGTTTAATAATACATTATATTAACTAGTAAATTCTTATTATAATACTATAAGAGTATGATTTGATGAGAAATCATATAAGTGACTAATAAATGTTAAATAATACATTATATTAACTAGTAAATTCTAATTATAATACTATAAGATTATGTTTTGATGAGAAATCATATAAGTGACTAATAAATGTTGAATAAAGCATGATATTAACTAGTAAATTCTACTATAAGAGTATGTTTTGAGGAGAACTCTTATAAGTGTCTAATAAATGTTGAATAATACATTATATTAACTAGTAAAATCTTATTATAATACTATAAGAGTATGTTTTGATGAGAAATCATATAAGTGACTAATAAATGATGAATAATACATTATATTAACTAGTAAATTCTTATTATAATACTGTAACAATATGTTTTGATGAGAAATCATATAAGTGACCAATAAATGGTTAATAATACATTATACTAACTAGTAAATTCTTATTATAATACTATAAGAGTATGTTTTGAGGAGAACTCTTATAAGTGACTAATAAATGTTGAATAATACATTATATTAACTAGTAAATTCTTATTATAATACTATAAGAGTATGTTTTGATAAGAAATCATATAAGTGACTAATAAATGTTGAATAATACATTATATTAACTAGTAAATTCTTATTATAATAATGTAAGAGTATGTTTTGATGAGAAATTATATAAGTGACTAATAAATGTTGAATAATAAATTATATTAACTAGTAAATTCTTATTATAATACTATAAGAGTATGTTTTGATGAGAAATCATATAAGTGACTAATAAATGTTGAATAAAGCATTATATTAACTAGTAAATTCTACTATAAGAGTATGTTTTGAGGAGAACTATTATAAGTGACTAATAAATGTTGAATAATACATTATATTAACTAGTAAATTCTTATTATAATACTATAAGAGTATGTTTTGACGAGAAATCATATAAGTGACTAATAAATGTTGAATAATACATTATATTAACTAGTAAATTCTTATTATAATACTATAAGAGTATGATTTGATGAGAAATCATATAAGTGACTAATAAATGTTGAATAATACATTATATTAACTAGTAAATTCTTATTATAATACTATAAGAGTATGTTTTGATGAGAAATCATATAAGTGACTAATAAATGTTGAATAAAGCATTATATTAACTAGTAAATTCTACTATAAGAGTATGTTTTGAGGAGAACTATTATAAGTGACTAATAAATGTTGAATAATACATTATATTAACTAGTAAATTCTTATTATAATACTATAAGAGTATGTTTTGACGAGAAATCATATAAGTGACTAATAAATGTTGAATAATACATTATATTAACTAGTAAATTCTTATTATAATACTATAAGAGTATGTTTTGATGAGAAATCATATAAGTGACTAAGAAATGTTGAATAATACATTATATTAACTAGTAAATTCTTATTATAATACTATAAGATTATGTTTTGATGAGAAATCATATAAGTGACTAATAAATGTTGAATAAAGCATTATATTAACTAGTAAATTCTACTATAAGAGTATGTTTTGAGGAGAACTCTTATAAGTGTCTAATAAATGTTGAATAATACATTATATTAACTAGTAAAATCTTATTATAATACTATAAGAGTATGTTTTGATGAGAAATCATATAAGTGACTAATAAATGTTGAATAATACATTATATTAACTAGTAAATTCTTATTATAATACTGTAAGAATATGTTTTGATGAGAAATCATATAAGTGACTAATAAATGGTTAATAATACATTATACTAACTAGTAAATTCTTATTATAATACTATAAGAGTATGTTTTGAGGAGAACTCTTATAAGTGACTAATAAATGTTGAATAATACATTATATTAACTAGTAAATTCTTATTATAATAATGTAAGAGTATGTTTTGATGAGAAATTATATAAGTGACTAATAAATGTTGAATAATACATTATATTAACTAGTAAATTCTACTATAAGAGTATGTTTTGTGGAGAACTCTTATAAGTGACTAATAAATGTTGAATAATACATTATATTAACTAGTAAACTCTTATTATAATACTATAAGAGTATGTTTTGATGAGAAATCATATAAGTGACTAATAAATGATGAACAATACATTATATTAACTAGTAAATTCTACTATAAGAGTATGTTTTGTGGAGAACTCTTATAAGTGACTAATAAATGTTGAATAATACATTATATTAACTTGTAAATTCTTATTATAATAATGTAAGAGTATGTTTTGATGAGAAATTATATAAGTGACTAATAAATGTTGAATAATAAATTATATTAACTAGTAAATTCTTATTATAATACTATAAGAGTATGTTTTGATGAGAAATCATATAAGTGACTAATAAATGTTGAATAAAGCATTATATTAACTAGTAAATTCTACTATAAGAGTATGTTTTGAGGAGAACTATTATAAGTGACTAATAAATGTTGAATAATACATTATATTAACTAGTAAATTCTTATTATAATACTATAAGAGTATGTTTTGACGAGAAATCATATAAGTGACTAATAAATGTTGAATAATACATTATATTAACTAGTAAATTCTTATTATAATACTATAAGAGTATGATTTGATGAGAAATCATATAAGTGACTAATAAATGTTGAATAATACATTATATTAACTAGTAAATTCTAATTATAATACTGTAAGAGTATGTTTTGATGAGAAATCATATAAGTGACTAAGAAATGTTGAATAATACATTATATTAACTAGTAAATTCTTATTATAATACTATAAGATTATGTTTTGATGAGAAATCATATAAGTGACTAATAAATGTTGAATAAAGCATTATATTAACTAGTAAATTCTACTATAAGAGTATGTTTTGAGGAGAACTCTTATAAGTGTCTAATAAATGTTGAATAATACATTATATTAACTAGTAAAATCTTATTATAATACTATAAGAGTATGTTTTGATGAGAAATCATATAAGTGACTAATAAATGTTGAATAATACATTATATTAACTAGTAAATTCTTATTATAATACTGTAAGAATATGTTTTGATGAGAAATCATATAAGTGACTAATAAATGGTTAATAATACATTATACTAACTAGTAAATTCTTATTATAATACTATAAGAGTATGTTTTGAGGAGAACTCTTATAAGTGACTAATAAATGTTGAATAATACATTATATTAACTAGTAAATTCTTATTATAATAATGTAAGAGTATGTTTTGATGAGAAATTATATAAGTGACTAATAAATGTTGAATAATACATTATATTAACTAGTAAATTCTACTATAAGAGTATGTTTTGTGGAGAACTCTTATAAGTGACTAATAAATGTTGAATAATACATTATATTAACTAGTAAACTCTTATTATAATACTATAAGAGTATGTTTTGATGAGAAATCATATAAGTGACTAATAAATGATGAACAATACATTATATTAACTAGTAAATTCTACTATAAGAGTATGTTTTGTGGAGAACTCTTATAAGTGACTAATAAATGTTGAATAATACATTATATTAACTTGTAAATTCTTATTATAATAATGTAAGAGTATGTTTTGATGAGAAATTATATAAGTGACTAATAAATGTTGAATAATAAATTATATTAACTAGTAAATTCTTATTATAATACTATAAGAGTATGTTTTGATGAGAAATCATATAAGTGACTAATAAATGTTGAATAAAGCATTATATTAACTAGTAAATTCTACTATAAGAGTATGTTTTGAGGAGAACTATTATAAGTGACTAATAAATGTTGAATAATACATTATATTAACTAGTAAATTCTTATTATAATACTATAAGAGTATGTTTTGACGAGAAATCATATAAGTGACTAATAAATGTTGAATAATACATTATATTAACTAGTAAATTCTTATTATAATACTATAAGAGTATGATTTGATGAGAAATCATATAAGTGACTAATAAATGTTAAATAATACATTATATTAACTAGTAAATTCTAATTATAATACTGTAAGAGTATGTTTTGATGAGAAATCATATAAGTGACTAAGAAATGTTGAATAATACATTATATTAACTAGTAAATTCTTATTATAATACTATAAGATTATGTTTTGATGAGAAATCATATAAGTGACTAATAAATGTTGAATAAAGCATTATATTAACTAGTAAATTCTACTATAAGAGTATGTTTTGAGGAGAACTCTTATAAGTGTCTAATAAATGTTGAATAATACATTATATTAACTAGTAAAATCTTATTATAATACTATAAGAGTATGTTTTGATGAGAAATCATATAAGTGACTAATAAATGTTGAATAATACATTATATTAACTAGTAAATTCTTATTATAATACTGTAAGAATATGTTTTGATGAGAAATCATATAAGTGACTAATAAATGGTTAATAATACATTATACTAACTAGTAAATTCTTATTATAATACTATAAGAGTATGTTTTGAGGAGAACTCTTATAAGTGACTAATAAATGTTGAATAATATATTATATTAACTAGTAAATTCTTATTATAATACTATAAGAGTATGTTTTGATAAGAAATCATATAAGTGACTAATAAATGTTGAATAATACATTATATTAACTAGTAAATTCTTATTATAATAATGTAAGAGTATGTTTTGATGAGAAATTATATAAGTGACTAATAAATGTTAAATAATACATTATACTAACTAGTAAATTCTTATTATAATACTATAAGAGTATGTTTTGAGGAGAACTCTTATAAGTGACTAATAAATGTTGAATAATACATTATATTAACTAGTAAATTCTTATTATAATACTATAAGAGTATGTTTTGATGAGAAATTATATAAGTCACTAATAAATGTTGAATAATACATTATATTAACTAGTAAATTCTTATTATCATACTATAAGAGTATGTTTTGATGAGAAATCATATAAGTGACTAATAAATGTTGAATAAAGCATTATATTAACTAGTAAATTCTACTATAAGAGTATGTTTTGAGGAAAACTCTTATAAGTGACTAATAAATGTTGAATAATACATTATACTAACTAGTAAATTCTTATTATAATACTATAAGAGTATGTTTTGAGAAGAACTCATATAAGTGGCTAATAAATGTTGAATAATACATTATATTAAATTGTAAATTCTTATTATAATACTGTAATAGTATGTTTTGATGAGAAATCATATAAGTGACTAAGAAATGTTGAATAATACGTTATATTAACTAGTAAATTCTTATTATAATACTATAAGATTAGGTTTTGATGAGAAATCATATAAGTGACTAACAAATGTTTAATAATACATTATATTAACTAGTAAATTCTTATTATAATACTATAAGAGTATGATTTGATGAGAAATCATATAAGTGACTAATAAATGTTAAATAATACATTATATTAACTAGTAAATTCTAATTATAATACTGTAAGAGTATGTTTTGATGAGAAATCATATAAGCGACTAATAAATGTTGAATAAAGCATGATATTAACTAGTAAATTCTACTATAAGAGTATGTTTTGAGGAGAACTCTTATAAGAGTCTAATAAATGTTGAATAATACATTATATTAACTAGTAAAATCTTATTATAATACTATAAGAGTATGTTTTGATGAGAAATCATATAAGTGACTAATAAATGTTGAATAATACATTATATTAACTAGTAAATTCTTATTATAATACTGTAACAATATGTTTTGATGAGAAATCATATAAGTGACTAATAAATGGTTAATAATACATTATACTAACTAGTAAATTCTTATTATAATACTATAAGAGTATGTTTTGAGGAGAACTCTTATAAGTGACTAATAAATGTTGAATAATACATTATATTAACTAGTAAATTCTTATTATAATACTATAAGAGTATGTTTTGATGAGAAATCATATAAGTGACTAATAAATGTTGAATAATACATTATATTAACTAGTAAATTCTTATTATAATAATGTAAGAGTATGTTTTGATGAGAAATTATATAAGTGACTAATAAATGTTGAATAATACATTATATTAACTAGTAAATTCTTATTATAATACTATAAGAGTATGTTTTGATGAGAAATCATATAAGTGACTAATAAATGTTGAATAAAGCATTATATTAACTAGTAAATTCTACTATAAGAGTATGTTTTGAGGAGAACTCTTAAAAGTGACTAACAAATGTTGAATAATACATTATATTAACTAGTAAAATCTTATTATAATACTATAAGAGTATGTTTTGATGAGAAATCATATAAGTGACTAATAAATGTTTAATAATACATTATATTAACTAGTAAATTCTTATTATAATACTATAAGAGTATGATTTGATGAGAAATCATATAAGTGACTAATAAATGTTAAATAATACATTATATTAACTAGTAAATTCTAATTATAATACTATAAGATTATGTTTTGATGAGAAATCATATAAGTGACTAATAAATGTTGAATAAAGCATGATATTAACTAGTAAATTCTACTATAAGAGTATGTTTTGAGGAGAACTCTTATAAGTGTCTAATAAATGTTGAATAATACATTATATTAACTAGTAAAATCTTATTATAATACTATAAGAGTATGTTTTGATGAGAAATCATATAAGTGACTAATAAATGTTGAATAATACATTATATTAACTAGTAAATTCTTATTATAATACTGTAACAATATGTTTTGATGAGAAATCATATAAGTGACTAATAAATGGTTAATAATACATTATACTAACTAGTAAATTCTTATTATAATACTATAAGAGTATGTTTTGAGGAGAACTCTTATAAGTGACTAATAAATGTTGAATAATACATTATATTAACTAGTAAATTCTTATTATAATACTATAAGAGTATGTTTTGATAAGAAATCATATAAGTGACTAATAAATGTTGAATAATACATTATATTAACTAGTAAATTCTTATTATAATAATGTAAGAGTATGTTTTGATGAGAAATTATATAAGTGACTAATAAATGTTGAATAATACATTATATTAACTAGTAAATTCTTATTATAATACTATAAGAGTATGTTTTGATGAGAAATCATATAAGTGACTAATAAATTTTGAATAAAGCATTATATTAACTAGTAAATTCTACTATAAGAGTATGTTTTGAGGAAAACTCTTATAAGTGACTAATAAATGTTGAATAATACATTATACTAACTAGTAAATTCTTATTATAATACTATAAGAGTATGTTTTGAGAAGAACTCATATAAGTGGCTAATAAATGTTGAATAATACATTATATTAACTAGTAAATTCTTATTATAATACTGTAATAGTATGTTTTGATGAGAAATCATATAAGTGACTAATAAATGTTGAATAATACATTATATTAACTAGTAAATTCTTATTATAATAATGTAAGAGTATGTTTTGATGAGAAATTATATAAGTGACTATTAAATGTTGAATAATACATTATATTAACTAGTAAATTCTACTATAAGAGTATGTTTTGTGGAGAACTCTTATAAGTGACTAATAAATGTTGAATAATACATTATATTAACTAGTAAACTCTTATTATAATACTATAAGAGTATGTTTTGAGAAGAACTCATATAAGTGACTAATAAATGATGAACAATACATTATATTAACTAGTAAATTCTACTATAAGAGTATGTTTTGTGGAGAACTCTTATAAGTGACTAATAAATGTTGAATAATACATTATATTAACTTGTAAATTCTTATTATAATAATGTAAGAGTATGTTTTGATGAGAAATTATATAAGTGACTAATAAATGTTGAATAATAAATTATATTAACTAGTAAATTCTTATTATAATACTATAAGAGTATGTTTTGATGAGAAATCATATAAGTGACTAATAAATGTTGAATAAAGCATTATATTAACTAGTAAATTCTACTATAAGAGTATGTTTTGAGGAGAACTATTATAAGTGACTAATAAATGTTGAATAATACATTATATTAACTAGTAAATTCTTATTATAATACTATAAGAGTATGTTTTGACGAGAAATCATATAAGTGACTAATAAATGTTGAATAATACATTATATTAACTAGTAAATTCTTATTATAATACTATAAGAGTATGATTTGATGAGAAATCATATAAGTGACTAATAAATGTTAAATAATACATTATATTAACTAGTAAATTCTAATTATAATACTGTAAGAGTATGTTTTGATGAGAAATCATATAAGTGACTAAGAAATGTTGAATAATACATTATATTAACTAGTAAATTCTTATTATAATACTATAAGAGTATGTTTTGATAAGAAATCATATAAGTGACTAATAAATGTTGAATAATACATTATATTAACTAGTAAATTCTTATTATAATAATGTAAGAGTATGTTTTGATGAGAAATTATATAAGTGACTAATAAATGTTAAATAATACATTATACTAACTAGTAAATTCTTATTATAATACTATAAGAGTATGTTTTGAGGAGAACTCTTATAAGTGACTAATAAATGTTGAATAATACATTATATTAACTAGTAAATTCTTATTATAATACTATAAGAGTATGTTTTGATGAGAAATTATATAAGTCACTAATAAATGTTGAATAATACATTATATTAACTAGTAAATTCTTATTATCATACTATAAGAGTATGTTTTGATGAGAAATCATATAAGTGACTAATAAATGTTGAATAAAGCATTATATTAACTAGTAAATTCTACTATAAGAGTATGTTTTGAGGAAAACTCTTATAAGTGACTAATAAATGTTGAATAATACATTATACTAACTAGTAAATTCTTATTATAATACTATAAGAGTATGTTTTGAGAAGAACTCATATAAGTGGCTAATAAATGTTGAATAATACATTATATTAACTTGTAAATTCTTATTATAATACTGTAATAGTATGTTTTGATGAGAAATCATATAAGTGACTAAGAAATGTTGAATAATACGTTATATTAACTAGTAAATTCTTATTATAATACTATAAGATTAGGTTTTGATGAGAAATCATATAAGTGACTAACAAATGTTTAATAATACATTATATTAACTAGTAAATTCTTATTATAATACTATAAGAGTATGATTTGATGAGAAATCATATAAGTGACTAATAAATGTTAAATAATACATTATATTAACTAGTAAATTCTAATTATAATACTGTAAGAGTATGTTTTGATGAGAAATCATATAAGCGACTAATAAATGTTGAATAAAGCATGATATTAACTAGTAAATTCTACTATAAGAGTATGTTTTGAGGAGAACTCTTATAAGAGTCTAATAAATGTTGAATAATACATTATATTAACTAGTAAAATCTTATTATAATACTATAAGAGTATGTTTTGATGAGAAATCATATAAGTGACTAATAAATGTTGAATAATACATTATATTAACTAGTAAATTCTTATTATAATACTGTAACAATATGTTTTGATGAGAAATCATATAAGTGACTAATAAATGGTTAATAATACATTATACTAACTAGTAAATTCTTATTATAATACTATAAGAGTATGTTTTGAGGAGAACTCTTATAAGTGACTAATAAATGTTGAATAATACATTATATTAACTAGTAAATTCTTATTATAATACTATAAGAGTATGTTTTGATGAGAAATCATATAAGTGACTAATAAATGTTGAATAATACATTATATTAACTAGTAAATTCTTATTATAATAATGTAAGAGTATGTTTTGATGAGAAATTATATAAGTGACTAATAAATGTTGAATAATACATTATATTAACTAGTAAATTCTTATTATAATACTATAAGAGTATGTTTTGATGAGAAATCATATAAGTGACTAATAAATGTTGAATAAAGCATTATATTAACTAGTAAATTCTACTATAAGAGTATGTTTTGAGGAGAACTCTTAAAAGTGACTAACAAATGTTGAATAATACATTATATTAACTAGTAAAATCTTATTATAATACTATAAGAGTATGTTTTGATGAGAAATCATATAAGTGACTAATAAATGTTTAATAATACATTATATTAACTAGTAAATTCTTATTATAATACTATAAGAGTATGATTTGATGAGAAATCATATAAGTGACTAATAAATGTTAAATAATACATTATATTAACTAGTAAATTCTAATTATAATACTATAAGATTATGTTTTGATGAGAAATCATATAAGTGACTAATAAATGTTGAATAAAGCATGATATTAACTAGTAAATTCTACTATAAGAGTATGTTTTGAGGAGAACTCTTATAAGTGTCTAATAAATGTTGAATAATACATTATATTAACTAGTAAAATCTTATTATAATACTATAAGAGTATGTTTTGATGAGAAATCATATAAGTGACTAATAAATGTTGAATAATACATTATATTAACTAGTAAATTCTTATTATAATACTGTAACAATATGTTTTGATGAGAAATCATATAAGTGACTAATAAATGGTTAATAATACATTATACTAACTAGTAAATTCTTATTATAATACTATAAGAGTATGTTTTGAGGAGAACTCTTATAAGTGACTAATAAATGTTGAATAATACATTATATTAACTAGTAAATTCTTATTATAATACTATAAGAGTATGTTTTGATAAGAAATCATATAAGTGACTAATAAATGTTGAATAATACATTATATTAACTAGTAAATTCTTATTATAATAATGTAAGAGTATGTTTTGATGAGAAATTATATAAGTGACTAATAAATGTTGAATAATACATTATATTAACTAGTAAATTCTTATTATAATACTATAAGAGTATGTTTTGATGAGAAATCATATAAGTGACTAATAAATTTTGAATAAAGCATTATATTAACTAGTAAATTCTACTATAAGAGTATGTTTTGAGGAAAACTCTTATAAGTGACTAATAAATGTTGAATAATACATTATACTAACTAGTAAATTCTTATTATAATACTATAAGAGTATGTTTTGAGAAGAACTCATATAAGTGGCTAATAAATGTTGAATAATACATTATATTAACTAGTAAATTCTTATTATAATACTGTAATAGTATGTTTTGATGAGAAATCATATAAGTGACTAATAAATGTTGAATAATACATTATATTAACTAGTAAATTCTTATTATAATAATGTAAGAGTATGTTTTGATGAGAAATTATATAAGTGACTATTAAATGTTGAATAATACATTATATTAACTAGTAAATTCTACTATAAGAGTATGTTTTGTGGAGAACTCTTATAAGTGACTAATAAATGTTGAATAATACATTATATTAACTAGTAAACTCTTATTATAATACTATAAGAGTATGTTTTGAGAAGAACTCATATAAGTGACTAATAAATGATGAACAATACATTATATTAACTAGTAAATTCTACTATAAGAGTATGTTTTGTGGAGAACTCTTATAAGTGACTAATAAATGTTGAATAATACATTATATTAACTTGTAAATTCTTATTATAATAATGTAAGAGTATGTTTTGATGAGAAATTATATAAGTGACTAATAAATGTTGAATAATAAATTATATTAACTAGTAAATTCTTATTATAATACTATAAGAGTATGTTTTGATGAGAAATCATATAAGTGACTAATAAATGTTGAATAAAGCATTATATTAACTAGTAAATTCTACTATAAGAGTATGTTTTGAGGAGAACTATTATAAGTGACTAATAAATGTTGAATAATACATTATATTAACTAGTAAATTCTTATTATAATACTATAAGAGTATGTTTTGACGAGAAATCATATAAGTGACTAATAAATGTTGAATAATACATTATATTAACTAGTAAATTCTTATTATAATACTATAAGAGTATGATTTGATGAGAAATCATATAAGTGACTAATAAATGTTAAATAATACATTATATTAACTAGTAAATTCTAATTATAATACTGTAAGAGTATGTTTTGATGAGAAATCATATAAGTGACTAAGAAATGTTGAATAATACATTATATTAACTAGTAAATTCTTATTATAATACTATAAGATTATGTTTTGATGAGAAATCATATAAGTGACTAATAAATGTTGAATAAAGCATTATATTAACTAGTAAATTCTACTATAAGAGTATGTTTTGAGGAGAACTCTTATAAGTGTCTAATAAATGTTGAATAATACATTATATTAACTAGTAAAATCTTATTATAATACTATAAGAGTATGTTTTGATGAGAAATCATATAAGTGACTAATAAATGTTGAATAATACATTATATTAACTAGTAAATTCTTATTATAATACTGTAAGAATATGTTTTGATGAGAAATCATATAAGTGACTAATAAATGGTTAATAATACATTATACTAACTAGTAAATTCTTATTATAATACTATAAGAGTATGTTTTGAGGAGAACTCTTATAAGTGACTAATAAATGTTGAATAATATATTATATTAACTAGTAAATTCTTATTATAATAATGTAAGAGTATGTTTTGATGAGAAATTATATAAGTGACTAATAAATGTTGAATAATACATTATATTAACTAGTAAATTCTACTATAAGAGTATGTTTTGTGGAGAACTCTTATAAGTGACTAATAAATGTTGAATAATACATTATATTAACTAGTAAACTCTTATTATAATACTATAAGAGTATGTTTTGATGAGAAATCATATAAGTGACTAATAAATGATGAACAATACATTATATTAACTAGTAAATTCTACTATAAGAGTATGTTTTGTGGAGAACTCTTATAAGTGACTAATAAATGTTGAATAATACATTATATTAACTTGTAAATTCTTATTATAATAATGTAAGAGTATGTTTTGATGAGAAATTATATAAGTGACTAATAAATGTTGAATAATAAATTATATTAACTAGTAAATTCTTATTATAATACTATAAGAGTATGTTTTGATGAGAAATCATATAAGTGACTAATAAATGTTGAATAAAGCATTATATTAACTAGTAAATTCTACTATAAGAGTATGTTTTGAGGAGAACTATTATAAGTGACTAATAAATGTTGAATAATACATTATATTAACTAGTAAATTCTTATTATAATACTATAAGAGTATGTTTTGACGAGAAATCATATAAGTGACTAATAAATGTTGAATAATACATTATATTAACAAGTAAATTCTTATTATAATACTATAAGAGTATGATTTGATGAGAAATCATATAAGTGACTAATAAATGTTAAATAATACATTATATTAACTAGTAAATTCTAATTATAATACTGTAAGAGTATGTTTTGATGAGAAATCATATAAGTGACTAAGAAATGTTGAATAATACATTATATTAACTAGTAAATTCTTATTATAATACTATAAGATTATGTTTTGATGAGAAATCATATAAGTGACTAATAAATGTTGAATAAAGCATTATATTAACTAGTAAATTCTACTATAAGAGTATGTTTTGAGGAGAACTCTTATAAGTGTCTAATAAATGTTGAATAATACATTATATTAACTAGTAAAATCTTATTATAATACTATAAGAGTATGTTTTGATGAGAAATCATATAAGTGACTAATAAATGTTGAATAATACATTATATTAACTAGTAAATTCTTATTATAATACTGTAAGAATATGTTTTGATGAGAAATCATATAAGTGACTAATAAATGGTTAATAATACATTATACTAACTAGTAAATTCTTATTATAATACTATAAGAGTATGTTTTGAGGAGAACTCTTATAAGTGACTAATAAATGTTGAATAATATATTATATTAACTAGTAAATTCTTATTATAATACTATAAGAGTATGTTTTGATAAGAAATCATATAAGTGACTAATAAATGTTGAATAATACATTATATTAACTAGTAAATTCTTATTATAATAATGTAAGAGTATGTTTTGATGAGAAATTATATAAGTGACTAATAAATGTTAAATAATACATTATACTAACTAGTAAATTCTTATTATAATACTATAAGAGTATGTTTTGAGGAGAACTCTTATAAGTGACTAATAAATGTTGAATAATACATTATATTAACTAGTAAATTCTTATTATAATACTATAAGAGTATGTTTTGATGAGAAATTATATAAGTGACTAATAAATGTTGAATAATACATTATATTAACTAGTAAATTCTTATTATCATACTATAAGAGTATGTTTTGATGAGAAATCATATAAGTGACTAATAAATGTTGAATAAAGCATTATATTAACTAGTAAATTCTACTATAAGAGTATGTTTTGAGGAAAACTCTTATAAGTGACTAATAAATGTTGAATAATACATTATACTAACTAGTAAATTCTTATTATAATACTATAAGAGTATGTTTTGAGAAGAACTCATATAAGTGGCTAATAAATGTTGAATAATACATTATATTAACTTGTAAATTCTTATTATAATACTGTAATAGTATGTTTTGATGAGAAATCATATAAGTGACTAAGAAATGTTGAATAATACGTTATATTAACTAGTAAATTCTTATTATAATACTATAAGATTAGGTTTTGATGAGAAATCATATAAGTGACTAACAAATGTTTAATAATACATTATATTAACTAGTAAATTCTTATTATAATACTATAAGAGTATGATTTGATGAGAAATCATATAAGTGACTAATAAATGTTAAATAATACATTATATTAACTAGTAAATTCTAATTATAATACTGTAAGAGTATGTTTTGATGAGAAATCATATAAGCGACTAATAAATGTTGAATAAAGCATGATATTAACTAGTAAATTCTACTATAAGAGTATGTTTTGAGGAGAACTCTTATAAGTGTCTAATAAATGTTGAATAATACATTATATTAACTAGTAAAATCTTATTATAATACTATAAGAGTATGTTTTGATGAGAAATCATATAAGTGACTAATAAATGTTGAATAATACATTATATTAACTAGTAAATTCTTATTATAATACTGTAACAATATGTTTTGATGAGAAATCATATAAGTGACTAATAAATGGTTAATAATACATTATACTAACTAGTAAATTCTTATTATAATACTATAAGAGTATGTTTTGAGGAGAACTCTTATAAGTGACTAATAAATGTTGAATAATACATTATATTAACTAGTAAATTCTTATTATAATACTATAAGAGTATGTTTTGATGAGAAATCATATAAGTGACTAATAAATGTTGAATAAAGCATTATATTAACTAGTAAATTCTACTATAAGAGTATGTTTTGAGGAGAACTCTTAAAAGTGACTAACAAATGTTGAATAATACATTATATTAACTAGTAAAATCTTATTATAATACTATAAGAGTATGTTTTGATGAGAAATCATATAAGTGACTAATAAATGTTTAATAATACATTATATTAACTAGTAAATTCTTATTATAATACTATAAGAGTATGATTTGATGAGAAATCATATAAGTGACTAATAAATGTTAAATAATACATTATATTAACTAGTAAATTCTAATTATAATACTATAAGATTATGTTTTGATGAGAAATCATATAAGTGACTAATAAATGTTGAATAAAGCATGATATTAACTAGTAAATTCTACTATAAGAGTATGTTTTGAGGAGAACTCTTATAAGTGTCTAATAAATGTTGAATAATACATTATATTAACTAGTAAAATCTTATTATAATACTATAAGAGTATGTTTTGATGAGAAATCATATAAGTGACTAATAAATGTTGAATAATACATTATATTAACTAGTAAATTCTTATTATAATACTGTAACAATATGTTTTGATGAGAAATCATATAAGTGACTAATAAATGGTTAATAATACATTATACTAACTAGTAAATTCTTATTATAATACTATAAGAGTATGTTTTGAGGAGAACTCTTATAAGTGACTAATAAATGTTGAATAATACATTATATTAACTAGTAAATTCTTATTATAATACTATAAGAGTATGTTTTGATAAGAAATCATATAAGTGACTAATAAATGTTGAATAATACATTATATTAACTAGTAAATTCTTATTATAATAATGTAAGAGTATGTTTTGATGAGAAATTATATAAGTGACTAATAAATGTTGAATAATACATTATATTAACTAGTAAATTCTTATTATAATACTATAAGAGTATGTTTTGATGAGAAATCATATAAGTGACTAATAAATTTTGAATAAAGCATTATATTAACTAGTAAATTCTACTATAAGAGTATGTTTTGAGGAAAACTCTTATAAGTGACTAATAAATGTTGAATAATACATTATACTAACTAGTAAATTCTTATTATAATACTATAAGAGTATGTTTTGAGAAGAACTCATATAAGTGGCTAATAAATGTTGAATAATACATTATATTAACTAGTAAATTCTTATTATAATACTGTAATAGTATGTTTTGATGAGAAATCATATAAGTGACTAATAAATGTTGAATAATACATTATATTAACTAGTAAATTCTTATTATAATAATGTAAGAGTATGTTTTGATGAGAAATTATATAAGTGACTAATAAATGTTGAATAATACATTATATTAACTAGTAAATTCTACTATAAGAGTATGTTTTGTGGAGAACTCTTATAAGTGACTAATAAATGTTGAATAATACATTATATTAACTAGTAAACTCTTATTATAATACTATAAGAGTATGTTTTGAGAAGAACTCATATAAGTGACTAATAAATGATGAACAATACATTATATTAACTAGTAAATTCTACTATAAGAGTATGTTTTGTGGAGAACTCTTATAAGTGACTAATAAATGTTGAATAATACATTATATTAACTTGTAAATTCTTATTATAATAATGTAAGAGTATGTTTTGATGAGAAATTATATAAGTGACTAATAAATGTTGAATAATAAATTATATTAACTAGTAAATTCTTATTATAATACTATAAGAGTATGTTTTGATGAGAAATCATATAAGTGACTAATAAATGTTGAATAAAGCATTATATTAACTAGTAAATTCTACTATAAGAGTATGTTTTGAGGAAAACTCTTATAAGTGACTAATAAATGTTGAATAATACATTATACTAACTAGTAAATTCTTATTATAATACTATAAGAGTATGTTTTGAGAAGAACTCATATAAGTGGCTAATAAATGTTGAATAATACATTATATTAACTTGTAAATTCTTATTATAATACTGTAATAGTATGTTTTGATGAGAAATCATATAAGTGACTAAGAAATGTTGAATAATACGTTATATTAACTAGTAAATTCTTATTATAATACTATAAGATTAGGTTTTGATGAGAAATCATATAAGTGACTAACAAATGTTTAATAATACATTATATTAACTAGTAAATTCTTATTATAATACTATAAGAGTATGATTTGATGAGAAATCATATAAGTGACTAATAAATGTTAAATAATACATTATATTAACTAGTAAATTCTAATTATAATACTGTAAGAGTATGTTTTGATGAGAAATCATATAAGCGACTAATAAATGTTGAATAAAGCATGATATTAACTAGTAAATTCTACTATAAGAGTATGTTTTGAGGAGAACTCTTATAAGTGTCTAATAAATGTTGAATAATACATTATATTAACTAGTAAAATCTTATTATAATACTATAAGAGTATGTTTTGATGAGAAATCATATAAGTGACTAATAAATGTTGAATAATACATTATATTAACTAGTAAATTCTTATTATAATACTGTAACAATATGTTTTGATGAGAAATCATATAAGTGACTAATAAATGGTTAATAATACATTATACTAACTAGTAAATTCTTATTATAATACTATAAGAGTATGTTTTGAGGAGAACTCTTATAAGTGACTAATAAATGTTGAATAATACATTATATTAACTAGTAAATTCTTATTATAATACTATAAGAGTATGTTTTGATGAGAAATCATATAAGTGACTAATAAATGTTGAATAATACATTATATTAACTAGTAAATTCTTATTATAATACTGTAAGAATATGTTTTGATGAGAAATCATATAAGTGACTAATAAATGGTTAATAATACATTATACTAACTAGTAAATTCTTATTATAATACTATAAGAGTATGTTTTGAGGAGAACTCTTATAAGTGACTAATAAATGGCGAATAATACATTATATTAACTAGTAAATTCTTATTATAATACTATAAGAGTATGTTTTGATGAGAAATCATATAAGTGACTAATAAATGTTGAATAATACATTATATTAACTAGTAAATTCTTATTATAATACTGTAAGAGTATGATTTGATGAGAAATCATATAAGTGACTAATAAATGTTAAATAATACATTATATTAACTAGTAAATTCTAATTATAATACTGTAAGAGTATGTTTTGATGAGAAATCATATAAGTGACTAAGAAATGTTGAATAATACATTATATTAACTAGTAAATTCTTATTATAATACTATAAGATTATGTTTTGATGAGAAATCATATAAGTGACTAATAAATGTTGAATAAAGCATTATATTAACTAGTAAATTCTACTATAAGAGTATGTTTTGAGGAGAACTCTTATAAGTGTCTAATAAATGTTGAATAATACATTATATTAACTAGTAAATTCTTATTATAATACTATAAGAGTATGTTTTGATGAGAAATCATATAAGTGACTAATAAATGTTGAATAATACATTATATTAACTAGTAAATTCTTATTATAATACTGTAAGAGTATGATTTGATGAGAAATCATATAAGTGACTAATAAATGTTAAATAATACATTATATTAACTAGTAAATTCTAATTATAATACTGTAAGAGTATGTTTTGATGAGAAATCATATAAGTGACTAAGAAATGTTGAATAATACATTATATTAACTAGTAAATTCTTATTATAATACTATAAGATTATGTTTTGATGAGAAATCATATAAGTGACTAATAAATGTTGAATAAAGCATTATATTAACTAGTAAATTCTAATTATAATACTGTAAGAGTATGTTTTGATGAGAAATCATATAAGCGACTAATAAATGTTGAATAAAGCATGATATTAACTAGTAAATTCTACTATAAGAGTATGTTTTGAGGAGAACTCTTATAAGTGTCTAATAAATGTTGAATAATACATTATATTAACTAGTAAAATCTTATTATAATACTATAAGAGTATGTTTTGATGAGAAATCATATAAGTGACTAATAAATGTTGAATAATACATTATATTAACTAGTAAATTCTTATTATAATACTGTAACAATATGTTTTGATGAGAAATCATATAAGTGACTAATAAATGGTTAATAATACATTATACTAACTAGTAAATTCTTATTATAATACTATAAGAGTATGTTTTGAGGAGAACTCTTATAAGTGACTAATAAATGTTGAATAATACATTATATTAACTAGTAAATTCTTATTATAATACTATAAGAGTATGTTTTGATAAAAAATCATATAAGTGACTAATAAATGTTGAATAATACATTATATTAACTAGTAAATTCTTATTATAATAATGTAAGAGTATGTTTTGATGAGAAATTATATAAGTGACTAATAAATGTTGAATAATACATTATATTAACTAGTAAATTCTTATTATAATACTATAAGAGTATGTTTTGATGAGAAATCATATAAGTGACTAATAAATTTTGAATAAAGCATTATATTAACTAGTAAATTCTACTATAAGAGTATGTTTTGAGGAAAACTCTTATAAGTGACTAATAAATGTTGAATAATACATTATACTAACTAGTAAATTCTTATTATAATACTATAAGAGTATGTTTTGAGAAGAACTCATATAAGTGGCTAATAAATGTTGAATAATACATTATATTAACTAGTAAATTCTTATTATAATACTGTAATAGTATGTTTTGATGAGAAATCATATAAGTGACTAATAAATGTTGAATAATACATTATATTAACTAGTAAATTCTTATTATAATAATGTAAGAGTATGTTTTGATGAGAAATTATATAAGTGACTAATAAATGTTGAATAATACATTATATTAACTAGTAAATTCTACTATAAGAGTATGTTTTGTGGAGAACTCTTATAAGTGACTAATAAATGTTGAATAATACATTATATTAACTAGTAAACTCTTATTATAATACTATAAGAGTATGTTTTGAGAAGAACTCATATAAGTGACTAATAAATGATGAACAATACATTATATTAACTAGTAAATTCTACTATAAGAGTATGTTTTGTGGAGAACTCTTATAAGTGACTAATAAATGTTGAATAATACATTATATTAACTTGTAAATTCTTATTATAATAATGTAAGAGTATGTTTTGATGAGAAATTATATAAGTGACTAATAAATGTTGAATAATAAATTATATTAACTAGTAAATTCTTATTATAATACTATAAGAGTATGTTTTGATGAGAAATCATATAAGTGACTAATAAATGTTGAATAAAGCATTATATTAACTAGTAAATTCTACTATAAGAGTATGTTTTGAGGAAAACTCTTATAAGTGACTAATAAATGTTGAATAATACATTATACTAACTAGTAAATTCTTATTATAATACTATAAGAGTATGTTTTGAGAAGAACTCATATAAGTGGCTAATAAATGTTGAATAATACATTATATTAACTTGTAAATTCTTATTATAATACTGTAATAGTATGTTTTGATGAGAAATCATATAAGTGACTAAGAAATGTTGAATAATACGTTATATTAACTAGTAAATTCTTATTATAATACTATAAGATTAGGTTTTGATGAGAAATCATATAAGTGACTAACAAATGTTTAATAATACATTATATTAACTAGTAAATTCTTATTATAATACTATAAGAGTATGATTTGATGAGAAATCATATAAGTGACTAATAAATGTTAAATAATACATTATATTAACTAGTAAATTCTAATTATAATACTGTAAGAGTATGTTTTGATGAGAAATCATATAAGCGACTAATAAATGTTGAATAAAGCATGATATTAACTAGTAAATTCTACTATAAGAGTATGTTTTGAGGAGAACTCTTATAAGTGTCTAATAAATGTTGAATAATACATTATATTAACTAGTAAAATCTTATTATAATACTATAAGAGTATGTTTTGATGAGAAATCATATAAGTGACTAATAAATTTGAATAATACATTATATTAACTAGTAAATTCTTATTATAATACTGTAACAATATGTTTTGATGAGAAATCATATAAGTGACTAATAAATGGTTAATAATACATTATACTAACTAGTAAATTCTTATTATAATACTATAAGAGTATGTTTTGAGGAGAACTCTTATAAGTGACTAATAAATGTTGAATAATACATTATATTAACTAGTAAATTCTTATTATAATACTATAAGAGTATGTTTTGATGAGAAATCATATAAGTGACTAATAAATGTTGAATAAAGCATTATATTAACTAGTAAATTCTACTATAAGAGTATGTTTTGAGGAGAACTCTTAAAAGTGACTAACAAATGTTGAATAATACATTATATTAACTAGTAAAATCTTATTATATAATACTATAAGAGTATGTTTTGATGAGAAATCATATAAGTGACTAATAAATGTTTAATAATACATTATATTAACTAGTAAATTCTTATTATAATACTATAAGAGTATGATTTGATGAGAAATCATATAAGTGACTAATAAATGTTAAATAATACATTATATTAACTAGTAAATTCTAATTATAATACTATAAGATTATGTTTTGATGAGAAATCATATAAGTGACTAATAAATGTTGAATAAAGCATGATATTAACTAGTAAATTCTACTATAAGAGTATGTTTTGAGGAGAACTCTTATAAGTGTCTAATAAATGTTGAATAATACATTATATTAACTAGTAAAATCTTATTATAATACTATAAGAGTATGTTTTGATGAGAAATCATATAAGTGACTAATAAATGTTGAATAATACATTATATTAACTAGTAAATTCTTATTATAATACTGTAACAATATGTTTTGATGAGAAATCATATAAGTGACTAATAAATGGTTAATAATACATTATACTAACTAGTAAATTCTTATTATAATACTATAAGAGTATGTTTTGAGGAGAACTCTTATAAGTGACTAATAAATGTTGAATAATACATTATATTAACTAGTAAATTCTTATTATAATACTATAAGAGTATGTTTTGATAAGAAATCATATAAGTGACTAATAAATGTTGAATAATACATTATATTAACTAGTAAATTCTTATTATAATAATGTAAGAGTATGTTTTGATGAGAAATTATATAAGTGACTAATAAATGTTGAATAATACATTATATTAACTAGTAAATTCTTATTATAATACTATAAGAGTATGTTTTGATGAGAAATCATATAAGTGACTAATAAATTTTGAATAAAGCATTATATTAACTAGTAAATTCTACTATAAGAGTATGTTTTGAGGAAAACTCTTATAAGTGACTAATAAATGTTGAATAATACATTATACTAACTAGTAAATTCTTATTATAATACTATAAGAGTATGTTTTGAGAAGAACTCATATAAGTGGCTAATAAATGTTGAATAATACATTATATTAACTAGTAAATTCTTATTATAATACTGTAATAGTATGTTTTGATGAGAAATCATATAAGTGACTAATAAATGTTGAATAATACATTATATTAACTAGTAAATTCTTATTATAATAATGTAAGAGTATGTTTTGATGAGAAATTATATAAGTGACTAATAAATGTTGAATAATACATTATATTAACTAGTAAATTCTACTATAAGAGTATGTTTTGTGGAGAACTCTTATAAGTGACTAATAAATGTTGAATAATACATTATATTAACTAGTAAACTCTTATTATAATACTATAAGAGTATGTTTTGAGAAGAACTCATATAAGTGACTAATAAATGATGAACAATACATTATATTAACTAGTAAATTCTACTATAAGAGTATGTTTTGTGGAGAACTCTTATAAGTGACTAATAAATGTTGAATAATACATTATATTAACTTGTAAATTCTTATTATAATAATGTAAGAGTATGTTTTGATGAGAAATTATATAAGTGACTAATAAATGTTGAATAATAAATTATATTAACTAGTAAATTCTTATTATAATACTATAAGAGTATGTTTTGATGAGAAATCATATAAGTGACTAATAAATGTTGAATAAAGCATTATATTAACTAGTAAATTCTACTATAAGAGTATGTTTTGAGGAGAACTATTATAAGTGACTAATAAATGTTGAATAATACATTATATTAACTAGTAAATTCTTATTATAATACTATAAGAGTATGTTTTGACGAGAAATCATATAAGTGACTAATAAATGTTGAATAATACATTATATTAACTAGTAAATTCTTATTATAATACTATAAGAGTATGATTTGATGAGAAATCATATAAGTGACTAATAAATGTTAAATAATACATTATATTAACTAGTAAATTCTAATTATAATACTGTAAGAGTATGTTTTGATGAGAAATCATATAAGTGACTAAGAAATGTTGAATAATACATTATATTAACTAGTAAATTCTTATTATAATACTATAAGATTATGTTTTGATGAGAAATCATATAAGTGACTAATAAATGTTGAATAAAGCATTATATTAACTAGTAAATTCTACTATAAGAGTATGTTTTGAGGAGAACTCTTATAAGTGTCTAATAAATGTTGAATAATACATTATATTAACTAGTAAAATCTTATTATAATACTATAAGAGTATGTTTTGATGAGAAATCATATAAGTGACTAATAAATGTTGAATAATACATTATATTAACTAGTAAATTCTTATTATAATACTGTAAGAATATGTTTTGATGAGAAATCATATAAGTGACTAATAAATGGTTAATAATACATTATACTAACTAGTAAATTCTTATTATAATACTATAAGAGTATGTTTTGAGGAGAACTCTTATAAGTGACTAATAAATGTTGAATAATATATTATATTAACTAGTAAATTCTTATTATAATAATGTAAGAGTATGTTTTGATGAGAAATTATATAAGTGACTAATAAATGTTGAATAATACATTATATTAACTAGTAAATTCTACTATAAGAGTATGTTTTGTGGAGAACTCTTATAAGTGACTAATAAATGTTGAATAATACATTATATTAACTAGTAAACTCTTATTATAATACTATAAGAGTATGTTTTGATGAGAAATCATATAAGTGACTAATAAATGATGAACAATACATTATATTAACTAGTAAATTCTACTATAAGAGTATGTTTTGTGGAGAACTCTTATAAGTGACTAATAAATGTTGAATAATACATTATATTAACTTGTAAATTCTTATTATAATAATGTAAGAGTATGTTTTGATGAGAAATTATATAAGTGACTAATAAATGTTGAATAATAAATTATATTAACTAGTAAATTCTTATTATAATACTATAAGAGTATGTTTTGATGAGAAATCATATAAGTGACTAATAAATGTTGAATAAAGCATTATATTAACTAGTAAATTCTACTATAAGAGTATGTTTTGAGGAGAACTATTATAAGTGACTAATAAATGTTGAATAATACATTATATTAACTAGTAAATTCTTATTATAATACTATAAGAGTATGTTTTGACGAGAAATCATATAAGTGAGTAATAAATGTTGAATAATACATTATATTAACAAGTAAATTCTTATTATAATACTATAAGAGTATGATTTGATGAGAAATCATATAAGTGACTAATAAATGTTAAATAATACATTATATTAACTAGTAAATTCTAATTATAATACTGTAAGAGTATGTTTTGATGAGAAATCATATAAGTGACTAAGAAATGTTGAATAATACATTATATTAACTAGTAAATTCTTATTATAATACTATAAGATTATGTTTTGATGAGAAATCATATAAGTGACTAATAAATGTTGAATAAAGCATTATATTAACTAGTAAATTCTACTATAAGAGTATGTTTTGAGGAGAACTCTTATAAGTGTCTAATAAATGTTGAATAATACATTATATTAACTAGTAAAATCTTATTATAATACTATAAGAGTATGTTTTGATGAGAAATCATATAAGTGACTAATAAATGTTGAATAATACATTATATTAACTAGTAAATTTTTATTATAATACTGTAAGAATATGTTTTGATGAGAAATCATATAAGTGACTAATAAATGGTTAATAATACATTATACTAACTAGTAAATTCTTATTATAATACTATAAGAGTATGTTTTGAGGAGAACTCTTATAAGTGACTAATAAATGTTGAATAATATATTATATTAACTAGTAAATTCTTATTATAATACTATAAGAGTATGTTTTGATAAGAAATCATATAAGTGACTAATAAATGTTGAATAATACATTATATTAACTAGTAAATTCTTATTATAATAATGTAAGAGTATGTTTTGATGAGAAATTATATAAGTGACTAATAAATGTTAAATAATACATTATACTAACTAGTAAATTCTTATTATAATACTATAAGAGTATGTTTTGAGGAGAACTCTTATAAGTGACTAATAAATGTTGAATAATACATTATATTAACTAGTAAATTCTTATTATAATACTATAAGAGTATGTTTTGATGAGAAATTATATAAGTGACTAATAAATGTTGAATAATACATTATATTAACTAGTAAATTCTTATTATCATACTATAAGAGTATGTTTTGATGAGAAATCATATAAGTGACTAATAAATGTTGAATAAAGCATTATATTAACTAGTAAATTCTACTATAAGAGTATGTTTTGAGGAAAACTCTTATAAGTGACTAATAAATGTTGAATAATACATTATACTAACTAGTAAATTCTTATTATAATACTATAAGAGTATGTTTTGAGAAGAACTCATATAAGTGGCTAATAAATGTTGAATAATACATTATATTAACTTGTAAATTCTTATTATAATACTGTAATAGTATGTTTTGATGAGAAATCATATAAGTGACTAAGAAATGTTGAATAATACGTTATATTAACTAGTAAATTCTTATTATAATACTATAAGATTAGGTTTTGATGAGAAATCATATAAGTGACTAACAAATGTTTAATAATACATTATATTAACTAGTAAATTCTTATTATAATACTATAAGAGTATGATTTGATGAGAAATCATATAAGTGACTAATAAATGTTAAATAATACATTATATTAACTAGTAAATTCTAATTATAATACTGTAAGAGTATGTTTTGATGAGAAATCATATAAGCGACTAATAAATGTTGAATAAAGCATGATATTAACTAGTAAATTCTACTATAAGAGTATGTTTTGAGGAGAACTCTTATAAGTGTCTAATAAATGTTGAATAATACATTATATTAACTAGTAAAATCTTATTATAATACTATAAGAGTATGTTTTGATGAGAAATCATATAAGTGACTAATAAACGTTGAATAATACATTATATTAACTAGTAAATTCTTATTATAATACTGTAACAATATGTTTTGATGAGAAATCATATAAGTGACTAATAAATGGTTAATAATACATTATACTAACTAGTAAATTCTTATTATAATACTATAAGAGTATGTTTGAGGAGAACTCTTATAAGTGACTAATAAATGTTGAATAATACATTATATTAACTAGTAAATTCTTATTATAATACTATAAGAGTATGTTTTGATGAGAAATCATATAAGTGACTAATAAATGTTGAATAAAGCATTATATTAACTAGTAAATTCTACTATAAGAGTATGTTTTGAGGAGAACTCTTAAAAGTGACTAACAAATGTTGAATAATACATTATATTAACTAGTAAAATCTTATTATAATACTATAAGAGTATGTTTTGATGAGAAATCATATAAGTGACTAATAAATGTTTAATAATACATTATATTAACTAGTAAATTCTTATTATAATACTATAAGATTATGTTTTGATGAGAAATCATATAAGTGACTAATAAATGTTGAATAATACATTATATTAACTAGTAAATTCTTATTATAATACTGTGAGAATATGTTTTGATGAGAAATCATATAAGTGACTAATAAATGGTTAATAATACATTATACTAACTAGTTAATTCTTATTATAATACTATAAGAGTATGTTTTGAGGAGAACTCTTATAAGTGACTAATAAATGTTGAATAATACATTATATTAACTAGTAAATTCTTATTATAATACTATAAGAGTATGTTTTGATGAGAAATCATATAAGTGACTAATAAATGTTGAATAATACATTATATTAACTAGTAAATTCTTATTATAATAATGTAAGAGTATGTTTTGATGAGAAATTATATAAGTGACTAATAAATGTTGAATAATACATTATATTAACTAGTAAATTCTTATTATAATACTATAAGAGTATGTTTTGATTAGAAATCATATAAGTGACTAATAAATGTTGAATAAAGCATTATATTAACTAGTAAATTCTACTATAAGAGTATGTTTTGAGGAAAACTCTTATAAGTGACTAATAAATGTTGAATAATACATTATACTAACTAGTAAATTCTTATTATAATACTATAAGAGTATGTTTTGAGAAGAACTCATATAAGTGGCTAATAATTGTTGAATAATACATTATATTAACTATTAAATTCTTATTATAATACTGTAATAGTATGTTTTGATGAGAAATCATATAAGTGACTAAGAAATGTTGAATAATACGTTATATTAACTAGTAAATTCTTATTATAATACTATAAGATTATGTTTTGATGAGAAATCATATAAGTGACTAATAAATGTTGAATAATACATTATATTAACTAGTAAATTCTTATTATAATACTATAAGAGTATGATTTGATGAGAAATCATATAAGTGACTAATAAATGTTAAATAATACATTATATTAACTAGTAAATTCTAATTATAATACTGTAAGAGTATGTTTTGATGAGAAATCATATAAGTGACTAAGAAATGTTGAATAATACATTATATTAACTAGTAAATTCTTATTATAATACTATAAGATTATGTTTTGATGAGAAATCATATAAGTGACTAATAAATGTTGAATAAAGCATTATATTAACTAGTAAATTCTACTATAAGAGTATGTTTTGAGGAGAACTCTTATAAGTGACTAATAAATGTTGAATAATACATTATATTAACTAGTAAATTCTTATTATCATACTATAAGAGTATGTTTTGATGAGAAATCATATAAGTGACTAATAAATGTTGAATAAAGCATTATATTAACTAGTAAATTCTACTATAAGAGTATGTTTTGAGGAGAACTATTATAAGTGACTAATAAATGTTGAATAATACATTATACTAACTAGTAAATTCTTATTATAATACTATAAGAGTATGTTTTGAGAAGAACTCATATAAGTGGCTAATAAATGTTGAATAATACATTATATTAACTTGTAAATTCTTATTATAATACTGTAATAGTATGTTTTGATGAGAAATCATATAAGTGACAAAGAAATGTTGAATAATACGTTATATTAACTAGTAAATTCTTATTATAATACTATAAGATTAGGTTTTGATGAGAAATCATATAAGTGACTAATAAATGTTTAATAATACATTATATTAACTAGTAAATTCTTATTATAATACTATAAGAGTATGATTTGATGAGAAATCATATAAGTGACTAATAAATGTTAAATAATACATTATATTAACTAGTAAATTCTAATTATAATACTGTAAGAGTATGTTTTGATGAGAAATCATATAAGTGACTAACAAATGTTGAATAATACATTATATTAACTAGTAAATTCTTATTATAATACTATAAGAGTATGTTTTGATGAGAAATCATATAAGTGACTAATAAATGTTGAATAATACATTATATTAACTAGTAAATTCTTATTATAATACTGTAAGAATATGTTTTGATGAGAAATCATATAAGTGACTAATAAATGGTTAATAATACATTATACTAAATAGTAAATTCTTATTATAATACTATAAGAGTATGTTTTGATGAGAACTCTTATAAGTGACTAATAAATGTTGAATAATACATTATATTAACTAGTAAATTCTTATTATAATACTATAAGAGTATGTTTTGATGAGAAATCATATAAGTGACTAATAAATGTTAAATAATACATTATATTAACTAGTAAATTCTAATTATAATACTGTAAGAGTATGTTTTGATGAGAAATCATATAAGTGACTAAGAAATGTTGAATAATACATTATATTAACTAGTAAATTCTTATTATAATACTATAAGAATATGTTTTGATGAGAAATCATATAAGCGACTAATAAATGTTGAATAAAGCATTATATTAACTAGTAAATTCTACTATAAGAGTATGTTTTGAGGAAAACTCTTATAAGTGACTAATAAATGTTGAATAATACATTATACTAACTAGTAAATTCTTATTATAATACTATAAGAGTATGTTTTGAGAAGAACTCATATAAGTGGCTAATAAATGTTGAATAATACATTATATTAACTAGTAAATTCTTATTATAATACTGTAATAGTATGTTTTGATGAGAAATCATATAAGTGACTAAGAAATGTTGAATAATACGTTATATTAACTAGTAAATTCTTATTATAATACTATAAGATTATGTTTTGATGAGAAATCATATAAGTGACTAATAAATGTTTAATAATACATTATATTAACTAGTAAATTCTTATTATAATACTATAAGAGTATGATTTGATGAGAAATCATATAAGTGACTAATAAATGTTAAATAATACATTATATTAACTAGTAAATTCTAATTATAATACTATAAGATTATGTTTTGATGAGAAATCATATAAGTGACTAATAAATGTTGAATAAAGCATGATATTAACTAGTAAATTCTACTATAAGAGTATGTTTTGAGGAGAACTCTTATAAGTGTCTAATAAATGTTGAATAATACATTATATTAACTAGTAAAATCTTATTATAATACTATAAGAGTATGTTTTGATGAGAAATCATATAAGTGACTAATAAATGTTGAATAATACATTATATTAACTAGTAAATTCTTATTATAATACTGTAACAATATGTTTTGATGAGAAATCATATAAGTGACTAATAAATGGTTAATAATACATTATACTAACTAGTAAATTCTTATTATAATACTATAAGAGTATGTTTTGAGGAGAACTCTTATAAGTGACTAATAAATGTTGAATAATACATTATATTAACTAGTAAATTCTTATTATAATACTATAAGAGTATGTTTTGATAAGAAATCATATAACTGACTAATAAATGTTGAATAATACATTATATTAACTAGTAAATTCTTATTATAATAATGTAAGAGTATGTTTTGATGAGAAATCATATAAGCGACTAATAAATGTTGAATAAAGCATTATATTAACTAGTAAATTCTACTATAAGAGTATGTTTTGAGGAAAACTCTTATAAGTGACTAATAAATGTTGAATAATACATTATACTAACTAGTAAATTCTTATTATAATACTATAAGAGTATGTTTTGAGAAGAACTCATATAAGTGGCTAATAAATGTTGAATAATACATTATATTAACTAGTAAATTCTTATTATAATACTGTAATAGTATGTTTTGATGAGAAATCATATAAGTGACTAAGAAATGTTGAATAATACGTTATATTAACTAGTAAATTCTTATTATAATACTATAAGATTATGTTTTGATGAGAAATCATATAAGTGACTAATAAATGTTTAATAATACATTATATTAACTAGTAAATTCTTATTATAATACTATAAGAGTATGATTTGATGAGAAATCATATAAGTGACTAATAAATGTTAAATAATACATTATATTAACTAGTAAATTCTAATTATAATACTATAAGATTATGTTTTGATGAGAAATCATATAAGTG
Organism: Persicaria tinctoria; assembly: GCA_037127255.1. Classification (NCBI taxonomy): domain Eukaryota; kingdom Viridiplantae; phylum Streptophyta; class Magnoliopsida; order Caryophyllales; family Polygonaceae; genus Persicaria; species Persicaria tinctoria. The sequence continues at coordinate 35,673,907 of JBANSL010000013.1, read as the reverse complement.
ACTAATAAATGTTGAATAAAGCATGATATAAACTAGTAAATTCTACTATAAGAGTATGTTTTGAGGAGAACTCTTATAAGTGTCTAATAAATGTTGAATAATACATTATATTAACTAGTAAAATCTTATTATAATACTATAAGAGTATGTTTTGATGAGAAATCATATAAGTGACTAATAAATGTTGAATAATACATTATATTAACTAGTAAATTCTTATTATAATACTGTAACAATATGTTTTGATGAGAAATCATATAAGTGACTAATAAATGGTTAATAATACATTATACTAACTAGTAAATTCTTATTATAATACTATAAGAGTATGTTTTGAGGAGAACTCTTATAAGTGACTAATAAATGTTGAATAATACATTATATTAACTAGTAAATTCTTATTATAATACTATAAGAGTATGTTTTGATAAGAAATCATATAAGTGACTAATAAATGTTGAATAATACATTATATTAACTAGTAAATTCTTATTATAATAATGTAAGAGTATGTTTTGATGAGAAATTATATAAGTGACTAATAAATGTTGAATAATACATTATATTAACTAGTAAATTCTACTATAAGAGTATGTTTTGAGGAAAACTCTTATAAGTGACTAATAAATGTTGAATAATACATTATACTAACTAGTAAATTCTTATTATAATACTATAAGAGTATGTTTTGAGAAGAACTCATATAAGTGGCTAATAAATGTTGAATAATACATTATATTAACTAGTAAATTCTTATTATAATACTGTAATAGTATGTTTTGATGAGAAATCATATAAGTGACTAATAAATGTTGAATAATACATTATATTAACTAGTAAATTCTTATTATAATAATGTAAGAGTATGTTTTGATGAGAAATTATATAAGTGACTAATAAATGTTGAATAATACATTATATTAACTAGTAAATTCTACTATAAGAGTATGTTTTGTGGAGAACTCTTATAAGTGACTAATAAATGTTGAATAATACATTATATTAACTAGTAAACTCTTATTATAATACTATAAGAGTATGTTTTGATGAGAAATCATATAAGTGACTAATAAATGATGAACAATACATTATATTAACTAGTAAATTCTACTATAAGAGTATGTTTTGTGGAGAACTCTTATAAGTGACTAATAAATGTTGAATACTACATTATATTAACTTGTAAATTCTTATTATAATAATGTAAGAGTATGTTTTGATGAGAAATTATATAAGTGACTAATAAATGTTGAATAATAAATTATATTAACTAGTAAATTCTTATTATAATACTATAAGAGTATGTTTTGATGAGAAATCATATAAGTGACTAATAAATGTTGAATAAAGCATTATATTAACTAGTAAATTCTACTATAAGAGTATGTTTTGAGGAGAACTATTATAAGAGACTAATAAATGTTGAATAATACATTATATTAACTAGTAAATTCTTATTATAATACTATAAGAGTATGTTTTGACGAGAAATCATATAAGTGACTAATAAATGTTGAATAATACATTATATTAACTAGTAAATTCTTATTATAATACTATAAGAGTATGATTTGATGAGAAATCATATAAGTGACTAATAAATGTTAAATAATACATTATATTAACTAGTAAATTCTAATTATAATACTGTAAGAGTATGTTTTGATGAGAAATCATATAAGTGACTAAGAAATGTTGAATAATACATTATATTAACTAGTAAATTCTTATTATAATACTATAAGATTATGTTTTGATGAGAAATCATATAAGTGACTAATAAATGTTGAATAAAGCATTATATTAACTAGTAAATTCTACTATAAGAGTATGTTTTGAGGAGAACTCTTATAAGTGTCTAATAAATGTTGAATAATACATTATATTAACTAGTAAAATCTTATTATAATACTATAAGAGTATGTTTTGACGAGAAATCATATAAGTGACTAATAAATGTTGAATAATACATTATATTAACTAGTAAATTCTTATTATAATACTGTAAGAATATGTTTTGATGAGAAATCATATAAGTGACTAATAAATGGTTAATAATACATTATACTAACTAGTAAATTCTTATTATAATACTATAAGAGTATGTTTTGAGGAGAACTCTTATAAGTGACTAATAAATGTTGAATAATATATTATATTAACTAGTAAATTCTTATTATAATACTATAAGAGTATGTTTTGATAAGAAATCATATAAGTGACTAATAAATGTTGAATAATACATTATATTAACTAGTAAATTCTTATTATAATAATGTAAGAGTATGTTTTGATGAGAAATTATATAAGTGACTAATAAATGTTAAATAATACATTATACTAACTAGTAAATTCTTATTATAATACTATAAGAGTATGTTTTGAGGAGAACTCTTATAAGTGACTAATAAATGTTGAATAATACATTATATTAACTAGTAAATTCTTATTATAATACTATAAGAGTATGTTTTGATGAGAAATTATATAAGTGACTAATAAATGTTGAATAATACATTATATTAACTAGTAAATTCTTATTATCATACTATAAGAGTATGTTTTGATGAGAAATCATATAAGTGACTAATAAATGTTGAATAAAGCATTATATTAACTAGTAAATTCTACTATAAGAGTATGTTTTGAGGAAAACTCTTATAAGTGACTAATAAATGTTGAATAATACATTATACTAACTAGTAAATTCTTATTATAATACTATAAGAGTATGTTTTGAGAAGAACTCATATAAGTGGCTAATAAATGTTGAATAATACATTATATTAACTAGTAAATTCTTATTATAATACTATAAGATTAGGTTTTGATGAGAAATCATATAAGTGACTAATAAATGTTTAATAATACATTATATTAACTAGTAAATTCTTATTATAATACTATAAGAGTATGATTTGATGAGAAATCATATAAGTGACTAATAAATGTTAAATAATACATTATATTAACTAGTAAATTCTAATTATAATACTGTAAGAGTATGTTTTGATGAGAAATCATATAAGCGACTAATAAATGTTGAATAAAGCATGATATTAACTAGTAAATTCTACTATAAGAGTATGTTTTGAGGAGAACTCTTATAAGTGTCTAATAAATGTTGAATAATACATTATATTAACTAGTAAAATCTTATTATAATACTATAAGAGTATGTTTCGATGAGAAATCATATAAGTGACTAATAAATGTTGAATAATACATTATATTAACTAGTAAATTCTTATTATAATACTGTAACAATATGTTTTGATGAGAAATCATATAAGTGACTAATAAATGGTTAATAATACATTATACTAACTAGTAAATTCTTATTATAATACTATAAGAGTATGTTTTGAGGAGAACTCTTATAAGTGACTAATAAATGTTGAATAATACATTATATTAACTAGTAAATTCTTATTATAATACTATAAGAGTATGTTTTGATGAGAAATCATATAAGTGACTAATAAATGTTGAATAATACATTATATTAACTAGTAAATTCTTATTATAATAATGTAAGAGTATGTTTTGATGAGAAATTATATAAGTGACTAATAAATGTTGAATAATACATTATATTAACTAGTAAATTCTTATTATAATACTATAAGAGTATGTTTTGATGAGAAATCATATAAGTGACTAATAAATGTTGAATAAAGCATTATATTAACTAGTAAATTCTACTATAAGAGTATGTTTTGAGGAGAACTCTTAAAAGTGACTAACAAATGTTGAATAATACATTATATTAATTAGTAAAATCTTATTATAATACTATAAGAGTATGTTTTGATGAGAAATCATATAAGTGACTAATAAATGTTGAATAATACATTATATTAACTAGTAAATTCTTATAATAATACTGTAACAATATGTTTTGATGAGAAATCATATAAGTGACTAATAAATGGTTAATAATACATTATACTAACTAGTAAATTCTTATTATAATACTATAAGAGTATGTTTTGAGGAGAACTCTTATAAGTGACTAATAAATGTTGAATAATACATTATATTAACTAGTAAATTCTTATTATAATACTATAAGAGTATGTTTTGATGAGAAATCATATAAGTGACTAATAAATGTTGAATAATACATTATATTAACTAGTAAATTCTTATTATAATACTGTAAGAATATGTTTTGATGAGAAATCATATAAGTGACTAATAAATGGTTAATAATACATTATACTAACTAGTAAATTCTTATTATAATACTATAAGAGTATGTTTTGAGGAGAACTCTTATAAGTGACTAATAAATGGCGAATAATACATTATATTAACTAGTAAATTCTTATTATAATACTATAAGAGTATGTTTTGATGAGAAATCATATAAGTGACTAATAAATGTTGAATAATACATTATATTAACTAGTAAATTCTTATTATAATACTGTAAGAGTATGATTTGATGAGAAATCATATAAGTGACTAATAAATGTTAAATAATACATTATATTAACTAGTAAATTCTAATTATAATACTGTAAGAGTATGTTTTGATGAGAAATCATATAAGTGACTAAGAAATGTTGAATAATACATTATATTAACTAGTAAATTCTTATTATAATACTATAAGATTATGTTTTGATGAGAAATCATATAAGTGACTAATAAATGTTGAATAAAGCATTATATTAACTAGTAAATTCTACTATAAGAGTATATTTTGAGGAGAACTCTTATAAGTGTCTAATAAATGTTGAATAATACATTATATTAACTAGTAAAATCTTATTATAATACTATAAGAGTATGTTTTGATGAGAAATCATATAAGTGACTAATAAATGTTGAATAATACATTATATTAACTAGTAAATTCTTATTATAATACTGTAAGAATATGTTTTGATGAGAAATCATATAAGTGACTAATAAATGGTTAATAATACATTATACTAACTAGTAAATTCTTATTATAATACTATAAGAGTATGTTTTGAGGAGAACTCTTATAAGTGACTAATAAATGTTGAATAATATATTATATTAACTAGTAAATTCTTATTATAATACTATAAGAGTATGTTTTGATAAGAAATCATATAAGTGACTAATAAATGTTGAATAATACATTATATTAACTAGTAAATTCTTATTATAATAATGTAAGAGTATGTTTTGATGAGAAATTATATAAGTGACTAATAAATGTTAAATAATACATTATACTAACTAGTAAATTCTTATTATAATACTATAAGAGTATGTTTTGAGGAGAACTCTTATAAGTGACTAATAAATGTTGAATAATACATTATATTAACTAGTAAATTCTTATTATAATACTATAAGAGTATGTTTTGATGAGAAATTATATAAGTGACTAATAAATGTTGAATAATACATTATATTAACTAGTAAATTCTTATTATCATACTATAAGAGTATGTTTTGATGAGAAATCATATAAGTGACTAATAAATGTTGAATAAAGCATTATATTAACTAGTAAATTCTACTATAAGAGTATGTTTTGAGGAAAACTCTTATAAGTGACTAATAAATGTTGAATAATACATTATACTAACTAGTAAATTCTTATTATAATACTATAAGAGTATGTTTTGAGAAGAACTCATATAAGTGGCTAATAAATGTTGAATAATACATTATATTAACTTGTAAATTCTTATTATAATACTGTAATAGTATGTTTTGATGAGAAATCATATAAGTGACTAAGAAATGTTGAATAATACGTTATATTAACTAGTAAATTCTTATTATAATACTATAAGATTAGGTTTTGATGAGAAATCATATAAGTGACTAATAAATGTTTAATAATACATTATATTAACTAGTAAATTCTTATTATAATACTATAAGAGTATGATTTGATGAGAAATCATATAAGTGACTAATAAATGTTAAATAATACATTATATTAACTAGTAAATTCTAATTATAATACTGTAAGAGTATGTTTTGATGAGAAATCATATAAGCGACTAATAAATGTTGAATAAAGCATGATATTAACTAGTAAATTCTACTATAAGAGTATGTTTTGAGGAGAACTCTTATAAGTGTCTAATAAATGTTGAATAATACATTATATTAACTAGTAAAATCTTATTATAATACTATAAGAGTATGTTTCGATGAGAAATCATATAAGTGACTAATAAATGTTGAATAATACGTTATATTAACTAGTAAATTCTTATTATAATACTGTAACAATATGTTTTGATGAGAAATCATATAAGTGACTAATAAATGGTTAATAATACATAATACTAACTAGTAAATTCTTATTATAATACTATAAGAGTATGTTTTGAGGAGAACTCTTATAAGTGACTAATAAATGTTGAATAATACATTATATTAACTAGTAAATTCTTATTATAATACTATAAGAGTATGTTTTGATGAGAAATCATATAAGTGACTAATAAATGTTGAATAATACATTATATTAACTAGTAAATTCTTATTATAATAATGTAAGAGTATGTTTTGATGAGAAATTATATAAGTGACTAATAAATGTTGAATAATACATTATATTAACTAGTAAATTCTTATTATAATACTATAAGAGTATGTTTTGATGAGAAATCATATAAGTGACTAATAAATGTTGAATAAAGCATTATATTAACTAGTAAATTCTACTATAAGAGTATGTTTTGAGGAGAACTCTTAAAAGTGACTAACAAATGTTGAATAATACATTATATTAATTAGTAAAATCTTATTATAATACTATAAGAGTATGTTTTGATGAGAAATCATATAAGTGACTAATAAATGTTGAATAATACATTATATTAACTAGTAAATTCTTATAATAATACTGTAACAATATGTTTTGATGAGAAATCATATAAGTGACTAATAAATGGTTAATAATACATTATACTAACTAGTAAATTCTTATTATAATACTATAAGAGTATGTTTTGAGGAGAACTCTTATAAGTGACTAATAAATGTTGAATAATACATTATATTAACTAGTAAATTCTTATTATAATACTATAAGAGTATGTTTTGATGAGAAATCATATAAGTGACTAATAAATGTTGAATAATACATTATATTAACTAGTAAATTCTTATTATAATACTGTAAGAATATGTTTTGATGAGAAATCATATAAGTGACTAATAAATGGTTAATAATACATTATACTAACTAGTAAATTCTTATTATAATACTATAAGAGTATGTTTTGAGGAGAACTCTTATAAGTGACTAATAAATGTTGAATAATACATTATATTAACTAGTAAATTCTTATTATAATACTATAAGAGTATGTTTTGATGAGAAATCATATAAGTGACTAATAAATGTTGAATAATACATTATATTAACTAGTAAATTCTTGTTATAATAATGTAAGAGTATGTTTTGATGAGAAATTATATAAGTGACTAATAAATGTTGAATAATACATTATATTAACTAGTAAATTCTTATTATAATACTATAAGATTATGTTTTGATGAGAAATCATATAAGTGACTAATAAATGTTGAATAAAGCATTATATTAACTAGTAAATTCTACTATAAGAGTATGTTTTGAGGAGAACTCTTATAAGTGTCTAATAAATGTTGAATAATACATTATATTAACTAGTAAATTCTTATTATAATACTATAAGAGTATGTTTTGATGAGAAATCATATAATTGACTAATAAATGTTGAATAAAGCATTATATTAACTAGTAAATTCTACTATAAGAGTATGTTTTGAGGAGAACTCTTATAAGTGACTAATAAATGTTGAATAATACATTATACTAACTAGTAAATTCTTATTATAATACTATAAGAGTACGTTTTGAGAAGAACTCATATAAGTGGCTAATAAATGTTGAATAATACATTATATTAACTAGTAAATTCTTATTATAATACTGTAAGAGTATGTTTTGATGAGAAATCATATAAGTGACTAAGAAATGTTGAATAATACATTATATTAACTAGTAAATTCTTATTATAATACTATAAGATTATGTTTTGATGAGAAATCATATAAGTGACTAATAAATGTTGAATAAAGCATTATATTAACTAGTAAATTCTACTATAAGAGTATGTTTTGAGGAGAACTCTTATAAGTGTCTAATAAATGTTGAATAATACATTATATTAACTAGTAAAATCTTATTATAATACTATAAGAGTATGTTTTGATGAGAAATCATATAAGTGACTAATAAATGTTGAATAATACATTATATTAACTAGTAAATTCTTATTATAATACTGTAAGAATATGTTTTGATGAGAAATCATATAAGTGACTAATAAATGGTTAATAATACATTATACTAACTAGTAAATTCTTATTATAATACTATAAGAGTATGTTTTGAGGAGAACTCTTATAAGTGACTAATAAATGGCGAATAATACATTATATTAACTAGTAAATTCTTATTATAATACTATAAGAGTATGTTTTGATGAGAAATCATATAAGTGACTAATAAATGTTGAATAATACATTATATTAACTAGTAAATTCTTGTTATAATAATGTAAGAGTATGTTTTCATGAGAAATTATATAAGTGACTAATAAATGTTGAATAATACATTATATTAACTAGTAAATTCTTATTATAATACTATAAGATTATGTTTTGATGAGAAATCATATAAGTGACTAATAAATGTTGAATAAAGCATTATATTAACTAGTAAATTCTACTATAAGAGTATGTTTTGAGGAGAACTCTTATAAGTGTCTAATAAATGTTGAATAATACATTATATTAACTAGTAAATTCTTATTATAATACTATAAGAGTATGTTTTGATGAGAAATCATATAAGTGACTAATAAATGTTGAATAAAGCATTATATTAACTAGTAAATTCTACTATAAGAGTATGTTTTGAGGAGAACTCTTATAAGTGACTAATAAATGTTGAATAATACATTATACTAACTAGTAAATTCTTATTATAATACTATAAGAGTATGTTTTGAGAAGAACTCATATAAGTGGCTAATAAATGTTGAATAATACATTATATTAACTAGTAAATTCTTATTATAATACTGTAAGAGTATGTTTTGATGAGAAATCATATAAGTGACTAAGAAATGTTGAATAATACATTATATTAACTAGTAAATTCTTATTATAATACTATAAGATTATGTTTTGATGAGAAATCATATAAGTGACTAATAAATGTTGAATAAAGCATTATATTAACTAGTAAATTCTACTATAAGAGTATGTTTTGAGGAGAACTCTTATAAGTGTCTAATAAATGTTGAATAATACATTATATTAACTAGTAAATTCTTATTATAATACTATAAGAGTATGTTTTGATGAGAAATCATATAAGTGACTAATAAATGTTGAATAAAGCATTATATTAACTAGTAAATTCTACTATAAGAGTATGTTTTGAGGAGAACTCTTATAAGTGACTAATAAATGTTGAATAATACATTATACTAACTAGTAAATTCTTATTATAATACTATAAGAGTATGTTTTGAGAAGAACTCATATAAGTGGCTAATAAATGTTGAATAATACATTATATTAACTAGTAAATTCTTATTATAATACTGTAAGAGTATGTTTTGATGAGAAATCATATAAGTGACTAAGAAATGTTGAATAATAAATTATATTAACTAGTAAATTCTTATTATAATACTATAAGATTATGTTTTGATGAGAAATCATACAAGTGACTAATAAATGTTGAATAAAGCATTATATTAACTAGTAAATTCTACTATAAGAGTATGTTTTGAGGAGAACTCTTATAAGTGTCTAATAAATGTTGAATAATACATTATATTAACTAGTAAAATCTTATTATAATACTATAAGAGTATGTTTTGATGAGAAATCATATAAGTGACTAATAAATGTTGAATAATACATTATATTAACTAGTAAATTCTTATTATAATACTGTAAGAATATGTTTTGATGAGAAATCATATAAGTGACTAATAAATGGTTAATAATACATTATACTAACTAGTAAATTCTTATTATAATACTATAAGAGTATGTTTTGAGGAGAACTCTTATAAGTGACTAATAAATGTTGAATAATACATTATATTAACTAGTAAATTCTTATTATAATACTATAAGAGTATGTTTTGATGAGAAATCATATAAGTGACTAATAAATGTTGAATAATACATTATATTAACTAGTAAATTCTTATTATAATACTATAAGATTATGTTTTGATGAGAAATCATATAAGTGACTAATAAATGTTGAATAAAGCATTATATTAACTAGTAAATTCTACTATAAGAGTATGTTTTGAGGAGAACTCTTATAAGTGTCTAATAAATGTTGAATAATACATTATATTAACTAGTAAATTCTTATTATAATACTATAAGAGTATGTTTTGATGAGAAATCATATAAGTGACTAATAAATGTTGAATAAAGCATTATATTAACTAGTAAATTCTACTATAAGAGTATGTTTTGAGGAGAACTCTTATAAGTGACTAAGAAATGTTGAATAATAAATTATATTAACTAGTAAATTCTTATTATAATACTATAAGATTATGTTTTGATGAGAAATCATATAAGTGACTAATAAATGTTGAATAAAGCATTATATTAACTAGTAAATTCTACTATAAGAGTATGTTTTGAGGAGAACTCTTATAAGTGTCTAATAAATGTTGAATAATACATTATATTAACTAGTAAAATCTTATTATAATACTATAAGAGTATGTTTTGATGAGAAATCATATAAGTGACTAATAAATGTTGAATAATACATTATATTAACTAGTAAATTCTTATTATAATACTGTAAGAATATGTTTTGATGAGAAATCATATAAGTGACTAATAAATGGTTAATAATACATTATACTAACTAGTAAATTCTTATTATAATACTATAAGAGTATGTTTTGAGGAGAACTCTTATAAGTGACTAATAAATGGCGAATAATACATTATATTAACTAGTAAATTCTTATTATAATACTATAAGAGTATGTTTTGATGAGAAATCATATAAGTGACTAATAAATGTTGAATAATACATTATATTAACTAGTAAATTCTTGTTATAATAATCTAAGAGTATGTTTTGATGAGAAATTATATAAGTGACTAATAAATGTTGAATAATACATTATATTAACTAGTAAATTCTTATTATAATACTATAAGATTATGTTTTGATGAGAAATCATATAAGTGACTAATAAATGTTGAATAAAGCATTATATTAACTAGTAAATTCTACTATAAGAGTATGTTTTGAGGAGAACTCTTATAAGTGTCTAATAAATGTTGAATAATACATTATATTAACTAGTAAATTCTTATTATAATACTATAAGAGTATGTTTTGATGAGAAATCATATAAGTGACTAATAAATGTTGAATAAAGCATTATATTAACTAGTAAATTCTACTATAAGAGTATGTTTTGAGGAGAACTCTTATAAGTGACTAATAAATGTTGAATAATAGATTATACTAACTAGTAAATTCTTATTATAATACTATAAGAGTATGTTTTGAGAAGAACTCATATAAGTGGCTAATAAATGTTGAATAATACATTATATTAACTAGTAAATTCTTATTATAATACTGTAAGAGTATGTTTTGATGAGAAATCATATAAGTGACTAAGAAATGTTGAATAATACATTATATTAACTAGTAAATTCTTATTATAATACTATAAGATTATGTTTTGATGAGAAATCATATAAGTGACTAATAAATGTTGAATAAAGCATTATATTAACTAGTAAATTCTACTATAAGAGTATGTTTTGAGGAGAACTCTTATAAGTGTCTAATAAATGTTGAATAATACATTATATTAACTAGTAAAATCTTATTATAATACTATAAGAGTATGTTTTGATGAGAAATCATATAAGTGACTAATAAATGTTGAATAATACATTATATTAACTAGTAAATTCTTATTATAATACTGTAAGAATATGTTTTGATGAGAAATCATATAAGTGACTAATAAATGGTTAATAATACATTATACTAACTAGTAAATTCTTATTATAATACTATAAGAGTATGTTTTGAGGAGAACTCTTATAAGTGACTAATAAATGGCGAATAATACATTATATTAACTAGTAAATTCTTATTATAATACTATAAGAGTATGTTTTGATGAGAAATCATATAAGTGACTAATAAATGTTGAATAATACATTATATTAACTAGTAAATTCTTATTATAATAATGTAAGAGTATGTTTTGATGAGAAATTATATAAGTGACTAATAAATGTTGAATAATACATTATATTAACTAATAAATTCTTATTATAATACTATAAGAGTATGTTTTGATGAGAAATCATATAAGTGACTAATAAATGTTGAATAAAGCATTATATTAACTAGTAAATTCTACTATAAGAGTATGTTTTGAGGAGAACTCTTATAAGTAACTAATAAATGTTGAATAATACATTATACTAACTAGTAAATTCTTATTATAATACTATAAGAGTATGTTTTGAGAAGAATTCATATAAGTGGCTAATAAATGTTGAATAATACATTATATTAACTAGTAAATTCTTATTATAATACTGTAAGAGTATGTTTTGATGAGAAATCATATAAGTGACTAAGAAATGTTGAATAATACATTATATTAACTAGTAAATTCTTATTATAATACTATAAGATTATGTTTTGATGAGAAATCATATAAGTGACTAATAAATGTTGAATAAAGCATTATATTAACTAGTAAATTCTACTATAAGAGTATGTTTTGAGGAGAACTCTTATAAGTGACTAATAAATGTTGAATAATACATTATATTAACTAGTTAATTCTTATTATAATACTATAAGAGTATGTTTTGATGAGAAATCATATAAGTGACTAATAAATGTTGAATAATACATTATATTAACTAGTAAATTCTTATTATAATAATGTAAGAGTATGTTTTGATGAGAAATTATATAAGTGACTAATAAATGTTGAATAATACATTATATTAACTAGTAAATTCTTATTATAATACTATAAGAGTGTAAGGGCTCGGATTTTTTTTCTTTTCTTTCGGAAAAAGTGAATTAAAAATGAAATTAAAATCGATTTTAAAACTCGTTTAGCGGGATTCGGGAAAACTAACATTTAAAAACTAATTTCGGGATTCAAAATTCGCGTATTCGGGATCTATTTCCGGGTATTGGTTAACCAATTTCACACTCAGCCTCTCACCCACTCCCCCCCCCTACCTTGTCCTGCAACCCAAGCCCATTCCCCGTCTATATCACCCCGTCCCTTCCCCTGGTTCACCATCACCCACGCCCTCCCTCGCCATCACTCTCTTCCCACCCTCCTCCTTGCTCCCTCCTTCCTCAAGGGCTGCAGCAGCAGCAGCTGGACACCATCGCCACCATCCCAACGCCGCCCTAGCGCCTCCATCGAGCCATCGGAGCTCCACCACCTCGCCGAGCGCAAACTCCGTTCGGTAAGCTTCGACCCCTCGTTCGATCCGAAATTCCATGGATGAACCTTCCTTTAACCTTCCTTTACCCTCCTAGGTTGAATCCGAGGTTCCTCCCTCTCCGACGCAACGAATCGAGCCTCCGGCGAGCTCCGACGAAGCTCCGACGTCCGCGAACACCTCAGTGAGCCTCGTTCATTCTCCCCTTTAGCTTCAATCCGTGTGCGTGTGTCTTTAGTGTGATTGGGATTGAGGGTCTGTGAGGTTGAGAGGGGTCGGAAATGGAAGGAGAGCCAAGCTCCACCAAGAAGGGCCGAACCAGTCCGACGCGGAGGAAGAAGACGATATGCTGCGGGCGCCGCACATGCTGCGGGCGCCGCACATGCTGCGGGCGCCGCACATGCTGCGGGCGTCGCAAATTGCTGCGGGCGCCGCACATGCTGCAGGCGCCGCAAAGTGCTGCGGGCGCCGCACATGCTGCGGGCGCCGCAATTTGCCGCGGCCGCGGCACTGTTTGTCCGTGTGAGTTTAGTTGCGTTTTGGCGGGCGTTTTGGTCATTTGAATTATTTGTTTAAATAATTAATATTAATTGAGGTTTAAGGTATAAAAATATTATTATTATTTTTTTAGAGATTTTATAAAAGGTTAAAAAGTGATTTAATAAATAATTAAAAAGGGAATTTAGCGAGTATTTTCAAGGGGTCAGAACTCTTGACTGTTTAATTCGGATTTGAAACGATTTTGAAGCTAACTTGGGAATAAGACGATGACTAATAGCGTGGTATTGTGGTGAATTTCACAAGAGATTAAATGTTCGATATTTATGATGATGATGTATATGGAAAGTATAAGTATGATATATATAGGGAGTATATTTTTTAAACTGATAAGTTGACAAGTTATGATGAATGGTATGAGATAAGAGATGGTTGATCGTGATAAATTGAAAGTATGATTGATGCAAGCTTACTTATCTATCTGCTAATTTGAGTGAGTAATATATGTGTTCAGAAAGGCTATAGAAGTATACTTAGTATATTCTCGTTATGTGATTAGGTGATATTCTGTGATCGTGACTACTGTGTGCTGGATTATTCTTTTGCTGATCTTCTCTCTAGGTAAGTACCTCCGGGGCTTACTCAGTAACCAGTACCTCCTGCCTGATGTGTCATATAGTATGTAGGTGCTGCATATGCATAAGAGCATATCATGTAGTATCATGCTTAGGAATTGCATTTACAAATGAGCATCCTTATTCTGTATGCGTTTGAATACAGAACGGCCGTTATCTGTGAGTCCTAGAGTCCTTGCTAGGGTCATAGGGCAGCCCAGCTTCATCGGGCGTTGTCCTCCTCGAGTCATTTATATATATCACGAGATACGAGATGGGCATGAGATATGATACGATGATGATATTTGATATGATTATAGCATCGAACTGGCCAGTCTCCACCTTGTCTGGAAGAGGGGTGGTGGTAAAAGAGGGATATACCGCTTGGTATTCTTTGTTAAGGCCTTCCTCAATATTCTGCACATATGAATTAGGAGCATGATAGTGTGGTTTTATTTCAGTACTGCATGAAGGCATCCTTTATTCTAGGTATAGGCGTATTATATGTCCTCAGCGCGGTCGGAGGACCCGCAGGCGGACTCTTGGCCTGACTTGGTGGTATAGTTTCAGGTACCCGATCTACTACTTGATTTTGTGCTGATATGACGGGGTCCATTCATATGGCGGAGAGTGAGTGTATGAACCCTGACTTGACCAAACTCATGCTTTTTGGATTTCTTCCTACTCTACTCCGTTTTGACCCGGCTCTGCCGTGGCACTGGTTGTATCGTTTTCAGAACTTTCGCCCTTTGCATGAAAAAGGATTTTCGCACGTTGTAGATTTAGGACAGGTACAGGGGTTTACCCCGGGGTCTCCAACGGACCTTCCGGGTTTGGGTGCAAAATCCCACTTTAAACTGCGCACAATCGATTTCAAACCTTCAACCTGTACTCGGGGCGCAAGATCCCAACAAGGGGTTTCATCCCTCGAAACGTAACTCGGGAATCCTAATCCCGGGCCATTACAAAGAGTATGTTTTGATGAGATATCATATAAGTGACTAATAAATGTTGAATAAAGCATTATATTAACTAGTAAATTCTACTATAAGAGTATGTTTTGAGGAGAACTCTTATAAGTGACTAATAAATGTTGAATAATACATTATACTAACTAGTAAATTCTTATTATAATACTATAAGAGTATGTTTTGAGAAGAACTCATATAAGTGGCTAATAAATGTTGAATAATACATTATATTAACTAGTAAATTCTTATTATAATACTGTAAGAGTATGTTTTGATGAGAAATCATATAAGTGACTAAGAAATGTTGAATAATACATTATATTAACTAGTAAATTCTTATTATAATACTATAAGATTATGTTTTGATGAGAAATCATATAAGTGACTAATAAATGTTGAGTAAAGCATTATATTAACTAGTAAATTCTACTATAAGAGTATGTTTTGAGGAGAACTCTTATAAGTGTCTAATAAATGTTGAATAATACATTATATTAACTAGTAAAATCTTATTATAATACTATAAGAGTATGTTTTGATGAGAAATCATATAAGTGACTAATAAATGTTGAATAATACATTATATTAACTAGTAAATTCTTATTATAATACTGTAAGAATATGTTTTGATGAGAAATCATATAAGTGACTAATAAATGGTTAATAATACATTATACTAACTAGTAAATTCTTATTATAATACTATAAGAGTATGTTTTGAGGAGAACTCTTATAAGTGACTAATAAATGTTGAATAATACATTATATTAACTAGTAAATTCTTATTATAATACTATAAGAGTATGTTTTGATGAGAAATCATATAAGTGACTAATAAATGTTGAATAATACATTATATTAACTAGTAAATTCTTATTATAATAATGTAAGAGTATGTTTTGATGAGAAATTATATAAGTGACTAATAAATGTTGAATAATACATTATATTAACTAGTAAATTCTTATTATAATACTATAAGAGTATGTTTTGATGAGAAATCATATAAGTGACTAATAAATGTTGAATAAAGCATTATATTAACTAGTAAATTCTACTATA
The DNA here is from genome assembly GCA_037127255.1 of Persicaria tinctoria. Taxonomy (NCBI): domain Eukaryota; kingdom Viridiplantae; phylum Streptophyta; class Magnoliopsida; order Caryophyllales; family Polygonaceae; genus Persicaria; species Persicaria tinctoria. The sequence continues at coordinate 35,657,253 of JBANSL010000013.1, read as the reverse complement.
AGAGTATGTTTTAAGGAGAACTCTTAAAAGTGACTAATAAATGTTGAATAATACATTATACTAACTAGTAAATTCTTATTATAATACTATAGAAGTATGTTTTGAGAAGAACTCATATAAGTGGCTAATAAATGTTGAATAATACATTATATTAACTAGTAAATTCTACTATAAGAGTATATTTTGAGGAGAACTATTATAAGTGACTAATAAATGTTGAATAATACATTATATTAACTAGTAAATTCTTATTATAATACTATAAGAGTATGTTTTGATGAGAAATCATATAAGTGACTAATAAATGTTGAATTATACATTATATTAACTAGTAAATTCTTATTATAATATTCTAAGAGTATGTTTTGAGAAGAACTCATATAAGTGACTAATAAATGTTGAATAATACATTATATTAACTAGTAAATTCTACTATAAGAGTATGTTTTGAGGAGAACTCTTATAAGTGACTAATAAATGTTGAATAATACATTATATTAACTAGTAAATTCTTATTATAATACTATAAGAGTATGTTTTGATGAGAAATCATATAAGTGACTAATAAATGTTGAATAATACATTATATTAACTAGTAAATTCTTATTATAATACTATAAGAGTATGTTTTGATGAGAAATCATATAAGTGACTAATAAATGTTGAATAATACATTATACTAACTAGTAAATTCTTATTATAATACTATAAGAGTATGTTTTGATGAGAAATCATATAAGTGACTAATAAATGTTGAATAATACATTATATTAACTAGTAAATTCTTATTATAATATTGTAAGAGTATGTTTTGATGAGAAATCATATAAGTGACTAATAAATGTTGAATAATACATTATATTAACTAATAATTTCTTATTATAATAATGTAAGAGTATGTTTTGATGAGAAATTATATAAGTGACTCATAAATGTTGAATAATACATTATATTAACTAGTAAATTCTTATTATAATACTATAAGAGTATGTTTTGATGAGAAATCATATAAGTGACTAATAAATGTTGAATAAAGAATTATATTAACTAGTAAATTCTACTATAAGAGTATGTTTTGAGGAGAACTCTTAAAAGTGACTAATAAATGTTGAATAATACATTATACTAACTAGTAAATTCTTATTATAATACTATAAGAGTATGTTTTGAGAAGAACTCATATAAGTGGCTAATAAATGTTGAATAATACATTATATTAACTAGTGAATTCTACTATAAGAGTATATTTTGAGGAGAACTATTATAAGTGACTAATAAATGTTGAATAATACATTATATTAACTAGTAAATTCTTATTATAATACTATAAGAGTATGATTTGATGAGAAATCATATAAGTGACTAATAAATGTTAAATAATACATTATATTAACTAGTAAATTCTTATTATAATACTATAAGAGTATGTTTTGATGAGAAATCATATAAGTGACTAATAAATGTTGAATAATACATTTTATTAACAAGTAAATTCTTATTAATACTATAAGAGTATGTTTTGATGAGAAATAATATAAGTGACTAATAAATCTTGAATAATACATTATATTAACTAGTAAATTCTTATTATAATACTGTAAGAGTATGTTTTGATGAGAAATCCTATAAGTGACTAATAAATGTTGAATAATACATTATATTGACTAGTAAATTCTTATTATAATACTATAAGAGTATGTTTTGATGAGAAATCATATAAGTGACTAATAAATGTTGAATAAAGCATTATATTAACTAGTAAATTCTACTATAAGAGTATGTTTTGAGGAGAACTCTTATAAGTGACTAATAAATGTTGAATAATACATTATATTAACTAGTAAATTCTTAATATAATACTATAAGAGTATGTTTTGATAAGAAATCATATAAGTGACTAATAAATGTTGAATAATACATTATATTAACAAGTAAATTCTTATTATAATACTATAAGAGTATGTTTTGATGAGAAATCATATAAGTGACTAATAAATGTTGAATAATACATTATATTAACAAGTAAATTCTTATTAATACTATAAGAGTATGTTTTGATGAGAAATAATATAAGTGACTAATAAATCTTGAATAATACATTATATTAACTAGTAAATTCTTATTATAATACTGTAAGAGTATGTTTTGATGAGAAATCCTATAAGTGACTAATAAATGTTGAATAATACATTATATTGACTAGTAAATTCTTATTATAATACTATAAGAGTATGTTTTGATGAGAAATCATATAAGTGACTAATAAATGTTGAATAAAGCATTATATTAACTAGTAAATTCTACTATAAGAGTATGTTTTGAGGAGAACTCTTATAAGTGACTAATAAATGTTGAATAATACATTATATTAACTAGTAAATTATTAATATAATACTATAAGAGTATGTTTTGATGAGAAATCATATAAGTGACTAATAAATGTTGAATAATACATTATATTAACTAGTAAATTCTTATTATAATACTATAAGAGTATGATTTGATGAGAAATCAAATAAGTGACTAATAAATGTTGAATAATACATTATATTAACTAGTAAATTCTTATTATAATACTGTAAGAGTATGTTTTGATGAGAAATCATATAAGTGACTAAGAAATGTTGAATAATACATTATATTAAGTTCATTTTGCCCTTTCAAAACACTTTCAAATATTTTGAAATTCATGGGCGGTTTTCCAAAACATACACTCGACCCTTGCGTACATGAATTGCACAACCTCAGCTCTGATACCATCTTTGTAACGGCCCAGAATTATAATTTCCGGGTTACGTTTCAAGGGATAAAACCCCTTGTTCGGATCTTGCAATCCAAGTACGGGTCGAGGTTTCAAACTTATTTAAGATTAGTAGAAAGAGGGATTTCAAACCCTAAAACCTCGAAGGGCCATTGGGTACCCTTAACCTGTCCTAAGACTATGTCGTGGAATCCATTTCAAACGGAAGTAAAGCGGAAGCAAGGTAAAGATACAAGTGCCACGACAGAGCCGGGTCAAAACCAAATCATAAGTGGGTGATTACCATTTATAACGAGTTATAGAATTAGCCAGGTTCTTCGATTCGCAAAAAGGGAACCCCGTGATATAGACATCGAGCACTCAAATTTGCAGAAAATACCTTTAAAAGAAGAACGGGGAAAGGAGTCAGATCGAGCCACTCATGCGGGACCGGCAATCCTCGCTGAGGCCACATAGTATGTGCTATACCTAATAAAGATGCTCTAATGCAATACGAAAGTCAAACACACTAGCATGCTCCTAGTCATAATAATGTGTAAAAATACTGTAAAGGGCCCAAGACAATGCCAAGTGGCATATCCCTCTCCTACCTCCACCCCCTTCCGATAGGGCGGAGACTGGCCAGCTCGTGAATGCATTCCATCATAATCGGGCGGCACGCATGCCTAACCCGCTCCACAATAAAGCCCGCAGGCATCTCATAATATAAAGAAGTTCATGACTCGATTGACTCAGGGTACCCGATGAGGCTGGGCTACCCTATGACCCTAGCAAAGACTCTAGGACTATCACAGATAACGACCGTTCTGTTTCAAACGCAATAAGTAAGCAGATGCTCATTCAATTAGTGCAACCTAAACAGGATACTACATGACATGCTTTTATGCATATGCAACACCGAACATAAAATGCAACAACAGGCATGAATGTCCAATCTGAGTAAGCCCCCTAGGGAACTTACCTGAAGATGCAGAACAACATGATAACACAAGCAAGGGCCCAATGCAAGTCCAAGCAATCCCAAAAGCAATACACACCTATCATCAAGCCATTTCCATAAGCTACCGGACCAACATTCATACACACGAAACCCAAGTTCTCAACATCCTTAAAACCAATCGACGGTAAAACCATTTTCTAAAACCTTTCTGATATGATCAATATCAACCAAAATCATTCTTCCAATCAAACCCTTTGATAAAATCATACCAACAACACCTTTCAAACTTCTTTCCCAAAATTAACATTATCAAACCAAAACAAGGAATCCCGACGTTAAACATTTAAACATTAAAACCAATTTTCTAATAGAACTAATTCCGGCATTCTTATTTCAAAACCTAGACCCGTTAAATATTTTATCAAACAATAATTGTCTAATTTAAACGCCAAAATAAATCCGTTTTAACAATCCGCATTTTGAGAGCAACACTACTTAACTACGTTATCATGCAATAAATATCAATTAAAATAACTCATAATATCATAAATATATTTATATCAAATAATACTATTTTTAAACACTTTTATAATATATACAAATTTTTAGAAAATAGATAATCACCAAATCATAAAATAAGAACCTACTAATAATAATTTCGTAACATATATATGTATAGAAAAATAACATATAACTCTGAACTGGAAATTAACATATAACTAACAACAATCATCACAACACACTCACCAGCCTAACCGAGAGCCCAAACTGAAAGACAAAACCCAGCCCATAACCGAAATAAATGACCCAACCCGGAACAGAAAACCGGATCCCATTTCCTCCCAAAACTGAGGACCCGACCTAGCAAAATAAGAAAAGAAAAGAAGGCTTGGATCCCTACCCGACCCGAAGGAAATAAAACAGGCCCACGACCCGGATAATCAGGCCCAACAATTGCTCTTCTTCCCTAAACTCAGAACGGAGGCTCAACAACTCACGGAAGGAAGAAGGAGAAAGCCGGGCTCGCCGGAGACTGCATTTCGGCCTGAGATTCACACACTCCTACCGAATAGCGATTCCAACCACCCCAAATCGAACACACGACGCGAGAAGGAGGAGGGAAAGGAGAGGCTCACCGAGATTTTAACTCATCGGGAAACGTCGCCGCTCGATTGGATTCGCCGGAAAGTGTTCAATCGGGGTTCCTTCGGCCTCGTCGGAGGCGGCGCTGCATTCCTCGGACCTGGATCGAGTGCGCTTGGTCATAAAGGTGTGTCTTTGCTAGACATTACAGCTGTTACTCGGTTTTCGGACGTCGGAGTCCCCGACTGCTGGGCTTGACGAAAGGAGAAGTATTGGTGGTGCTGCGGTGCTCGTACAGTTGCAGCTCGAAGGAGAAGGCTGCGGTTGGGCTCGGCGTCTTGGTAAGCTGTTGTCGATCAAGAGAGCAGGAGAGGTGGCTCAACAAGGGAGGAAATGGTGGAGCTTAGTGACTGCGGCAATGGTGGCTTGAGAGAGACATTCTGAGAATGAAAAGAGGGAGAGGGGAGGAAGGGTTAATAGGACAAAGGATGCAAGTTGTACATGAGTTCCTCTTTACTACATTTTGAGCGAGAAAGAGAGAGAGGAAAAGAAAAAAATTAAAGAAAATGGAATTTGGAAGTAGTCCCGAGAATACCAAAGAATTCAAAATAGCGGAATAGACTCGAAACCCGTTCGCTCCACCTTATCCGACCCAACTCAAAAAGATTTTTAAATTTCCAATTCCGAAATTAATAAGAACTTCAAACATTTTATTTTATTTTATTTTATTTTTCCGCATATGGAAGCGAGATAAAGTATATTTTAAATTTTCAACTAAATAATGCTGGAACTCGTTTTAAAATATTTAGAATAAAACCAATAGCTCAAGGACGGAAATTCCAAACCTCTCAAATCTTAGAAATCGGGATGATTATAAATCACTATTTTAATAATTTAATATTCTAAATTTCCCGGTCTTTACATCATCCACCTCTAAAAACAAGTCTCGTCCCCGAGACTAAAATTCACTCTAAAACATGGGGATGATGTTTTAAATTGGTGAGTCCGAGGATCCTGTCATTGATTCTGTAAGCATCCCATAGGGGCCCGTATGAGATCCTCACAGCACCCTTGACGTGATCATAACATTCCCCATTGGTCGTAGTAAGTATGTGATATGGGCCCCTATCACACTCTTACCTCGATCTTTCGGTCACATCATAATTCGGAAAGCAATTATAGCGCCCCCACTAGGTCTTAGCAAGCATTCTATATGCGTCCCTATAAAGTACTTGTATCCACTTCGCGAGGCGTTATAATATAAGCCCGGGTGTGAAAATTCTCTAAAAGGGATTCCGCAGTTGGAAAAGATTGACCTCAAAATCGTTGAAATTCTCGGTAACGTTTATTCTTTAAAATATCAAGTAATATTTCTTTTCAAACCGCTCAAAATCTTTAAATAAGACGTTTAACCAAGCAACTTTACACCAAAATAAGTAAAATCCTTTCGATCAAAATTTCGTCAAAATCTTTCAAAATCAAATCAGTTTCTCGCATAACAATCAATCAAATACAGAAGCTCGGAGGTGGAATCATCCACCTCTAAGGGCTAATCCCATATTCTCTTCCTAGTTTCCAAAATCAAATCAATCTATTAGTCTCAATTCAAGCAAGATTCACAAGCCATAAGCAATGCATAACCACATAACCAATCGATCCTCAACGAGTACATCATATAACAAGTCTCAAACATATGTCAGCACGCTGCCACAAGATCACATCAACGTCTCCACATTATACTAAAGGTCATAATATGCATCTATGCCAAAATCATAACACACATCTCGATATCACACCAAGGTCGTAACAGTTACATCCTCATCATAAAGTCAACGAATCAAACTCATTGTCAACAAATCAACACAAAAAGTCATGTTATTAAGATTCCGCGAAAGGGGAGGTTAAACAGTATATCAGTCATCGAATGTCAGCATATTCACCAAACATCACCTTAACTCATCAAAATGCCATGTAACGATCATTTAGAAATCTGGTATCATTATCTCACATATACAAATCATATTCATCCTCAAGGTCATATTCATCATTTAACATACCCACAATCATGCTTAACGATCATATAACATAACATCATGATGTATCACCTCATAATATAATATAATGTTTTCACATAGCAACATGTCATTATCTCATGATTCATATAGCATATCATAACATGCTTCTAAAACGCATAACAGGGTAGTAATGCTTCAATATATCATGATAACACTAGTCACTGTCAATTAGAGTTCAATATTGCAGATCAGTATGTAATATCATCGTATATCAGGTTCATCATGGTTGCTATCTAGCATCATGCCAGCAAATATAAATAATCACATAATCAAGAAAATTCTCACATCATACCAGTCAAAATAAAACAAAATCCCCACTCGCCCATCTCCACTCTCAAGCCAAGACTAATCCTCTTCTAGACTCGCCAACGCCAACTCAGACAAAAATTCTCCAAAGAAATCCCAATTCAACCCAATGCTCAATCTCTCCCTCATTCCACCAAACACTACCTCGCACCATCCACCTCTAAGAATTCAACTCCTATCTCTAGCTCCACACCTAAGCATCCTCTCATGCTATGTCCTAGATACTCTCAAGAGCCATTCCCTACTCTTCTCATACTACTCAAGACATCACAACATCATACCCTGCCAACCACATCCCTCTCTCGTCTTACCTCGTAATACCATTGATCATCCTAACCGCCTACAATTCTTTTACCACTCATCAACCACTCCACAAGAGAACTCTCACCCACAAGTTCAAAGAAGAAGCAATCATGGACATAAGGACTACATCTTATCAACAAGCACTTATGACAATAGCATCATTAACTCTTGATTCCTGTCATGCTCAATAGTTATTGCAAATCATTATGTATGCACGTAATTAAGTCAAGCTAACATGTTGCATTATAACCTTATCCGATACAATTCATGCTTCTTAACATATGTAGTTCATATTTTACAGGCAAAGGAATTCAAATCATGCTTAGCAACTTAGAGTAGCAACACGTCAAGACATCATGGTACATGAGATCTATAAGTCATCAAATCATATCATCATAGGCAACAGGCAATCAGGCAACAGTCATTATCAAGTCAGCACATCAACACATAAATCTCATCGCTAGGTCAGTGCAATATCATCGTCAACAAATTCAAAAGGGGTTAGCAATTCGAACGGAGAACAATCCCGCTTGCAATCCTTGAAACGTGTTTGTCCCACCAACATCGTCGATCCTGAGGCACGTGGGTTATGGGCCCACGATTCTGCCACACTGCTCTATCGCTATGTAACTTCCTTTCTTTTTCAAGCAGTCGCTCAGCCAATGTATCGCGCATGAATCCAAGTTAGCAGAGATAGAGGAGTGACAAGAGCGGACAACCCAATGTTCCTTTCGGAACCAAACATGGACCAAGGCTAAGAACGACAAGACTAAAGACAAGACTTCGACCCGGGAATAGCAACGATGCCCTTATGAAAGTCTATTAGGTTATAATCGCGACAAGTAACATGAATTCATCATGGAACGTATCAATTGCACTAATCCACACTAACATGTACCTATCTCAAGGGGGACAACGTTCATATTCATTTTCAAGGGCACAATCGAGTACTACAACATGCATGTGAGACAAGCTAGTAGCATATTATTCCACGAAACGGATAGGCTTAGCAACTTCAAACAAGTTATGCGAAGCTAGTAATGATCATACAGGGTTCGAGTTCATGTGAATTTTAATGAGAATGACAAGTGTTATATATGTGAATGAATGCACAAGCATGGTATACGTATCAACATGTGAGGTCAAGCATGGCAAGGTATATCATAATAGTGAGACTAAATGTCATAGAGGAAGACATAAGAGGGGCATAGTAGTTATCACATCTGACACAATGATCATATAATAGGTTAAGAATCCGCTTTAACAATCCGCATTTTGAGAGCAACACTACTTAACTACGTTATCATGCAATAAATATCAATTAAAATAACTCATAATATCATAAATATATTTATATCAAATAATACTATTTTTAAACACTTTTATAATATATACCAATTTTTAGAAAATAGATAATCACCAAATCATAAAATAAGAACCTACCAATAATAATTTCGTAACATATATATGTATAGCAAAATAACATATAACTCTAAACTGGAAATTAACATATAACTAACAAAAATCATCACAACACACTCACCAGCCCAACCGAGAGCCCAAATTGAAAGACAAAACCCAGCCCATAACCGAAATAAATGACCCAACCCGGAACAGAAAACCGGATCCCATTTCCTCCCAAAACTGAGGACCCGAACCAGCAAAATAAGAAAAGAAAAGAAGGCTTGGATCCCTACCCGACCCGAAGGAAATAAAACAGGCCCACGACCCGGATAATCAGGCCCAACAATTGCTCTTCTTCCCTAAACTCATAACGGAGGCTCAGCAACTCACGGAAGGAAGAAGGAGAAAGCCGGGCTCGCCGGAGACGGCGTTTCGGCCTGAGATTCACACACCCCTACCAAATAGCGATTCCAACTACCCCAAATCGAACACACGACGCGAGAAGGAGGAGGGAAAGGAGAGGCTGACCGAGATTTCAACTCGTCGGGAAACGTCGCCGCTCGATTGGATTCACCGGAAAGTTTTCAATCGGGGTTCCTTCGGCCTCGTCGGAGGCGGCGCTGCATTCCTCAAACCTGGATCGAGTGCGCTTGGTCATAAAGGTGTGGCTTTGCTAGACATTGCAAGGAAAGGATGGGAATACAATCTCACCGATCGAAATCGAAGAAATCAGGGGAGGAGAAGACTTGGCGGCGGCGATGGAGGCTCCTCGGCGGCTCGGCTCGCCCGGGAACGTCGGAGCCCTGCTTCTGGCTTGGACACGGAGAAGGGAAGAGGAGCTGTGAGGCGCGGCCTAGCGTCGCAGAAGGTGAGGACGGAGACGCTGGCTGCTGCCGCTCGTGTAACGAGGAGGAATAGGGCTGTAGGGACTCGGCGGGAGGAGCTCAGTGGTGCCTAGTCGTGCTGCTGTTACTCGGTTTTCGGACGTCGGAGTCCCCGACTGCTGGGCTTGATGAAAGGAGGAGTATTGGTGGTGCTGCGGTGCTCGTACAGTTGCAGCTCGAAGGAGAAGGCGGCGGTTGGGCTCGGCGTCTTGGTAAGCTGCTGTCGATCCAGGGAGCAGGAGAGGTGGCTCAACAAGGGAGGAAATGGTGGAGCTTAGTGACTGCGGCAATGGTGGCTTGAGAGAGACATTCTGAGAATGAAAAGAGGGAGAGGGGAGGAAGGGTTAATAGGACAAAGGATGCAAGTTGTACATGAGTTCCTCTTTACTACATTTTGAGCGAGAAAGAGAGAGAGGAAAAGAAAAAAATTAAAGAAAATGGAATTTGGAAGCAGTCCCGAGAATAACAAAGAATTCAAAATAGCGGAATAGACTCGAAACCCGTTCGCTCCACCTTATCCGACCCAACTCAAAAAGATTTTTAAATTTCCAATTCCGAAATTAATAAGAACTTCAAACATTTTATTTTATTTTATTTTATTTTTCCGCATATGGAAGCGAGATAAAGTATATTTTAAATTTTCAACTAAATAATGCTGGAACTCGTTTTAAAATATTTAGAATAAAACCAATAGCTCAAGGACGGAAATTCCAAACCTCTCAAATCTTAGAAATCGGGATGATTATAAATCACTATTTTAATAATTTAATATTCTAAATTTCCCGGTCTTTACATCATCCACCTCTAAAAACAAGTCTCGTCCCCGAGACTAAAATTCACTCTAAAACATGGGGATGATGTTTTAAATTGGTGAGTCTGAGGATCCTGTCATTGATTCTGTAAGCATCCCATAAGGGCCCGTATGAGATCCTCACAGCACCCTTGACGTGATCATAACATTCCCCATTGGTCATAGTAAGTATGTGATATGGGCCCCTATCACACTCTTACCTCGACCTTTCGGTCACATCATAACTCGAAAAGCAATTATAGCGCCCCCACTAGGTCTTAGCAAGCATTCTATATGCGCCCCTATAAAGTACTTGTATCCACTTCGCGAGGCGTTATAATATAAGCTCGGGTGTGAAAATTCTCTAAAAGGGATTCCGCAATTGGAAAAGATTGGCCTCAAAATCGTTGAAATTCTCGGTAACGTTTATTCTTTAAAATATCAAGTAATTTCTTTTCAAACCGCTCAAAATCTTTAAATAAGACGTTTAACCAAGCAACTTTACACCAAAATAAGTAAAATCCTTTCGATCAAAATTTCGTCAAAATCTTCCAAAATCAAATCAGTTTCTCGCATAACAATCAATCAAATACAAAAGCTCGGAGGTGGAATCATCCACCTCTAAAGGCTAATCCCATATAATACTATAAGAGTATGTTTTGAATAATACATTATATTAACTAGTAAATTCTTATTATAATACTATAAGAGTATGTTTTGATGAGAAATCATATAAGTGACTAATAAATGTTGAATAATACATTATATTAACTAGTAAATTCTTATTATAATACTGTAAGAGTATGTTTTGATGAGAAATCATATAAGTGACTAATAAATGGTTAATAATACATTATACTAACTACTAAATTCTTATTATAATACTATAAGAGTATGTTTTGAGAAGAACTCATATAAGTGACTAATAAATGATGAATAATACATTATATTAACTAGTAAATTCTACTATAAGAGTATGTTTTGAGGAGAACTCTTATAAGTGACTAATAAATGTTGAATAATACATTATATTAACTAGTAAATTCTTATTATAATACTATAAGAGTATGTTTTGATGAGAAATCATATAAGTGACTAATAAATGTTGAATTATACATTATATTAACTAGTAAATTCTTATTATAATACTATAAGAGTATGTTTTGATGAGAAATCATATAAGTGACTAATAAATGTTGAATAATACATTATACTAACTAGTAAATTCTTATTATAATATTATAAGAGTATGTTTTGATGAGAAATCATATAAGTGACTAATAAATGTTGAATAATACATTATATTAACTAGTAAATTCTTATTATAATACTATAAGAGTATATTTTGATGAGAAATCATATAAGTGACTAATAAATGTTGAACAATACATTATATTAACTAGTAAATTCTTATTATAATACTGTAAGAGTATGTTTTGATGAGAAATCATATAAGTGACTAATAAATGGTTAATAATACATTATACTTACTACTAAATTCTTATTATAATACTATAAGAGTATGTTTTGAGAAGAACTCATATAAGTGACTAATAAATGATGAATAATACATTATATTAAGGGTTATTTGCAAAACTAACCTAAAAACCCGGTTGGGTTGCACTCCCTATCCCCTATCCATATTATTTGCAAAAAGTTAGCCCAAAGCCTTTAAAATTTGCAGCCTAGCCGGGTACAATAGGGAGAGAGACCGGTTGCATTGATGGAGGAGAGAGAGGGAGACGTGTGGGGGGAGTTAATTGACAAAAGCATGTCAATTCAAATGTCGATAGTTGCTCCATCTCTCTCTCTCACAGAAAATAAAAAATGGAAGGAAGAAGATGAAGGAGTTCCAAGAAGAACAAGAGCAAGTCTGCAAAGGAGAAGTAGAGGCGGACATCAAACAGGCCACACACCCCGAAAATGGATATATTGGTTGTAGTTAGATGGGGAAATCGGGGGAATGGGGGGATTGGCGAAATTGGAGGAATTGGGGATTTTGGGGGAATTGGGGAAATTTGGGAACGGCTATGTGGAATACGAAATACCAGAAGTAGGGCGACTTGGATATGTTTAATCTTGCGATACCTTTGAACATTTAATGGATTTGCCGACACTTTGATTTCTGTCATGTTTGTAGTAGTCAGATGTCATGTTTATAACTCAACCTGTCATGTTTGTAGTAGTCAGGCGAGGTATATGGTTTAATGTTTTCCTGGTTCTAGTGTAGCCCTCCCCCCTAAACCCAGGCGGTAAAAAGAGAGAGGATAGAGGGGATAAGACAGAGACAAAGATAGAGGGGGGGGGGGAGTGACGGTAAGGGGGAATTAATATAATTTGAATTAAATCTTAAGTTTCAGAGAAAAAACATCGAACCATTAATATAATTTGAATTAAATCTTAAGTTTCAGAGAAAAACCATCGAAGGAGAAGCAAGTGATCGAGCTGGGGTTTATTTGCAGTTTGACGTGTAAGCAGTTAGTTTTAACTGGACACCAAAAGCAAAACGACATGCCACATATTGGAACCGACTGGACAAGAGTTATCGGAGAAACATATTCACCGTCGACTTCGGATAAAAAATGGGTAAGTTTGCTTTCGATAAAAAAAATCAGAGAGAGAGAGAGAGAGAAAGTATGCAGCGGAGATAGAGGACATGAGAGAGAGAGAGAGAGAGAGAGGAGTGAAAAATAAAAGTAAAGTTGTAGATGAGAGAGAGAGAGATTAGTGAGGATAAGATAGAGAGAGAAAAGTAAAAGAAGGTCTGCAGTGGAAAGAGAAAGCCTGCAGAGGAGCGAGGGAGAGAGAGAGAGTGTGTGTGTGTGTGTATGTGAAAAAAGAAAAGTAAAGTTGCAGAAGAGAGAGAGAGATCAGTGGGGATATGACAGAGAGAGATGGAAGGGTCCTCTCTCCTCTGCAACTTTACTGTTGTTGTTTCACTTCGAAGAAGAAGCAATTGGGTGGGGTTTATTTGCAGGTTGACATGTAAGCAGTTAGTTTTAACTGGACACCCAAAGCAAAACGACATGACACATATTGGAATCGACTGGACATGAGTTATTTGAGAAACAAATTCACCATCGACTTCAGATAGAAAATGGGTAAATTTTCTTGAGATTTGAGGGAGACACCTCTCGCATAACCTTTATCAAAAGCAAACTTGCCCATTTTCTATCCGAAGTCGATGGAGAATCTGTTTCTCCGATAAATCTTGTCCAGTTGATTCCAATATGTGTCATGTGATTTTGCTTTAGGTGTCCAGTTAAAACTAACTGCTGACACGTCAACATGCATATAAACCCCCGCCCAAATGCTTCTTTGAAGTGAAAGAGTAACAATATCTTTTTATACCCCCTCACTGACACTCTCTCTCTCCTCTCATACTTCACTTTTCTTTTTCAACTCTCTCTCTCTCTCTCTCCCTCCCTCCTGTCATTTCTCAATTGGTTTTTCTCTCTCTCCGCCTCTCTCCTCTGCAGACGGGACTTGTTCCCTCTCTCTCTCTCTCTCTCTCTAGCCAAGTGTCACACATTGGAAGGTTGCACCCCCCTCCCTTACCTGCTACCGGCTCCAAGGGTTTCCCAATTATCCGGTTTCACCAATTTATAAACCGAGTTGGGTTAACCTTGCAACACTTTCGGGTTTTTGGGTTAGTATGTGCAATTCCCTCTTATATTAACTAGTAAATTCTACTATAAGAGTATGTTTTGAGGAGAACTCTTATAAGTGACTAATAAATGTTGAATAATACATTATATTAACAAGTAAATTCTTATTATAATACTATAAGAGTATGTTTTGATGAGAAATAATATAAGTGACTAATAAATGTTGAATTATACATTATATTAACTAGTAAATTCTTATTATAATACTATAAGAGTATGTTTTGATGAGAAATCATATAAGTGACTAATAAATGTTGAATAATACATTATATTAACTAGTAAATTCTTATTAATACTATAAGAGTATGTTTTGATGAGAAATCATATAAGTGACTAATAAATGTTGAATAATACATTATATTAACTAGTAAATTCTTATTATAATACTATAAGAGTATGTTTTGATGAGAAATCATATAAGTGAAAAATAAATGTTGAATAAAGCATTATATTAACTAGTAAATTCTACTATAAGAGTATGTTTTGAGGAGAACTCTTATAAGTGACTAATAAATGTTGAATAATACATTATACTAACTAGTAAATTCTTATTATAATACTATAAGAGTATGTTTTGAGAAGAACTCATATAAGTGGCTAATAAATGTTGAATAATACATTATATTAACTAGTAAATTCTTATTATAATACTATAAGAGTATGATTTGATGAGAAATCATATAAGTGACTAATAAATGTTGAATAATACATTATATTAACTAGTAAATTCTTATTATAATACTGTAAGAGTATGTTTTGATGAGAAATCATATAAGTGACTAATAAATGTTGAACAATACATTATATTAACCAGTAAATTCCTATTATAATACTATAAGAGTATGTTTTGATGAGAAATCATATAAGTGACTAATAAATGTTGAATAATACATTATATTAACCAGTAAATTCTTATTATAATATTATAAGAGTATGTTTTGATGAGAAATCATATAAGTGACTAATAAATGTTGAATAATACATTATATTAACTAGTAAATTCTTATTATAATACTATAAGAGTATGTTTTGATGAGAAATCATATAAGTGACTAATAAATGTTGAATAATACATTATACTAACTAGTAAATTCTTATTATAATACTATAAGAGTATGTTTTGATGAGAAATCATATAAGTGACTAATAAATGTTGAATAATACATTATATTAACCAGTAAATTCATATTATAATACTCTAAGAGTATGTTTTGATGAGAAATCATATAAGTGACTAATAAATGTTGAATAATACATTATACTAACTAGTAAATTCTTATTATAATACTATAAGAGTATGTTTTGAGAAGAACTCACATAAGTGACTAATAAATGTTGAATAATACATTATATTAACTAGTAAATTCTACTATAAGAGTATGTTTTGAGGAGAACTCTTATAAGTGACTAATAAATGTTGAATAATACATTACATTAACTAGTAAATTCTTATTATAATACTATAAGAGTATGTTTTGAGGAGAAATCATATAAGTGACTAATAAATGTTGAATAATACATTATATTAACTAGTAAATTCTTATTATAATACTATAAGAGTATGATTTGATGAGAAATCATATAAGTGACTAATAAATGTTGAATAATACATTATATTAACTAGTAAATTCTTATTATAATACTGTAAGAGTATGTTTTGATGAGAAATCATATAAGTGACTAATAAATGTTGAACAATACATTATATTAACCAGTAAATTCTTATTATAATACTATAAGAGTATGTTTTGATGAGAAATCATATAAGTGACTAATAAATGTTGAATAATACATTATATTAACCAGTAAATTCTTATTATAATATTATAAGAGTATGTTTTGATGAGAAATCATATAAGTGACTAATAAATGTTGAATAATACATTATATTAACTAGTAAATTCTTATTATAATACTATAAGAGTATGTTTTGATGAGAAATCATATAAGTGACTAATAAATGTTGAATAATACATTATACTAACTAGTAAATTCTTATTATAATACTATAAGAGTATGTTTTGATGAGAAATCATATAAGTGACTAATAAATGTTGAATAATACATTATATTAACTAGTAAATTCATATTATAATACTCTAAGAGTATGTTTTGATGAGAAATCATATAAGTGACTAATAAATGTTGAATAATACATTATACTAACTAGTAAATTCTTATTATAATACTATAAGAGTATGTTTTGAGAAGAACTCACATAAGTGACTAATAAATGTTGAATAATACATTATATTAACTAGTAAATTCTACTATAAGAGTATGTTTTGAGGAGAACTCTTATAAGTGACTAATAAATGTTGAATAATACATTACATTAACTAGTAATTTCTTATTATAATACTATAAGAGTATGTTTTGAGGAGAAATCATATAAGTGACTAATAAATGTTGAATAATACATTATATTAACTAGTAAATTCTTATTATAATACCGTAAGAGTATGTTTTGATGAAAAATTATATAAGTGACTAATAAATGTTGAATAATACATTATATTAACTAGTAAATTCTTATTATAATACTATAAGAGTATGTTTTGATCAGAAATCATATAAGTGACTAATAAATGTTGAATAAAACATTATATTAACTAGTAAATTCTACTATAAGAGTATGTTTTGAGGAGAACTCTTATAAGTGACTAATAAATGTTGAATAATACATTATATTAACTAGTAAATTCTTTTTATAATACTATAAGAGTATGTTTTGATGAGAAATAATATAAGTGACTAATAAATGTTGAATTATACATTATATTAACTTGTAAATTCTTATTATAATACTATAAGAGTATGTTTTGATGAGAAATCATATAAGTGACTAATAAATGTTGAATAATACATTATATTAACTAGTAAATTCTTATTAATACTATAAGAGTATGTTTTGATGAGAAATCATATAAGTGACTAATAAATGTTGAATAATACATTATATTAACTAGTAAATTCTTATTATAATACTATAAGAGTATGTTTTGATCAGAAATCATATAAGTGACTAATAAATGTTGAATAAAACATTATATTAACTAGTAAATTCTACTATAAGAGTATGTTTTGAGGAGAACTCTTATAAGTGACTAATAAATGTTGAATAATACATTATATTAACTAGTAAATTCTTTTTATAATACTATAAGAGTATGTTTTGATGAGAAATAATATAAGTGACTAATAAATGTTGAATTATACATTATATTAACTAGTAAATTCTTATTATAATACTATAAGAGTATGTTTTGATGAGAAATCATATAAGTGACTAATAAATGTTGAATAATACATTATATTAACTAGTAAATTCTTATTAATACTATAAGAGTACGTTTTGATGAGAAATCATATAAGTGACTAATAAATGTTGAATAATACATTATATTAACTAGTAAATTCTTATTATAATACTATAAGAGTATGTTTTGATCAGAAATCATATAAGTGACTAATAAATGTTGAATAAAACATTATATTAACTAGTAAATTCTACTATAAGAGTATGTTTTGAGGAGAACTCTTATAAGTGACTAATAAATGTTGAATAATACATTATATTAACTAGTAAATTCTTTTTATAATACTATAAGAGTATGTTTTGATGAGAAATAATATAAGTGACTAATAAATGTTGAATTATACATTATATTAACTAGTAAATTCTTATTATAATACTATAAGAGTATGTTTTGATGAGAAATCATATAAGTGACTAATAAATGTTGAATAATACATTATATTAACTAGTAAATTCTTATTAATACTATAAGAGTATGTTTTGATGAGAAATCATATAAGTGACTAATAAATGTTGAATAATACATTATATTAACTAGTAAATTCTTATTATAATACTATAAGAGTATGTTTTGATGAGAAATCATATAAGTGACAAATAAATGTTGAATAAAGCATTATATTAACTAGTAAATTCTACTATAAGAGTATGTTTTGAGGAGAACTCTTATAAGTGACTAATAAATGTTGAATAATACATTATACTAACTAGTAAATTCTTATTATAATACTATAAGAGTAAGTTTTGAGAAGAACTCATATAAGTGGCTAATAAATGTTGAATAATACATTATATTAACTAGTAAATTCTTATTATAATACTATAAGAGTATGATTTGATGAGAAATCATATAAGTGACTAATAAATGTTGAATAATACATTATATTAACTAGTAAATTCTTATTATAATACTGTAAGAGTATGTTTTGATGAGAAATCATATAAGTGACTAATAAATGTTGAATAATACATTATACTAACTAGTAAATTCTTATTATAATACTATAAGAGTATGTTTTGAGAAGAACTCATATAAGTGGCTAATAAATGTTGAATAATACATTATATTAACTAGTAAATTCTTATTATAATACTATAAGAGTATGATTTGATGAGAAATCATATAAGTGACTAATAAATGTTGAATAATACATTATATTAACTAGTAAATTCTTGTTATAATACTGTAAGAGTATGTTTTGATGAGAAATCATATAAGTGACTAATAAATGTTGAATAATACATTATATTAACTAGTAAATTCTTATTATAATACCGTAAGAGTATGTTTTGATGAAAAATTATATAAGTGACTAATAAATGTTGAATAATACATTATATTAACTAGTAAATTCTTATTATAATACTATAAGAGTATGTTTTGATCAGAAATCATATAAGTGACTAATAAATGTTGAATAAAGCATTATATTAACTAGTAAATTCTACTATAAGAGTATGTTTTGAGGAGAACTCTTATAAGTGACTAATAAAGGTTGAATAATACATTATACTAACTAGTAAATTCATATTATAATACTATAAGAGTATGTTTTGAGAAGAACTCATATAAGTGGCTAATAAATGTTGAATAATACATTATATTAACTAGTAAATTCTACTATAAGAGTATGTTTTGAGGAGAACTATTATAAGTGACTAATAAATGTTGAATAATACATTATATTAACTAGTAAATACTTATTATAATACTATAAGAGTATGTTTTGCTGAGAAATCATATAAGTGACTAATAAATGTTGAATAATACATTATATTAACTAGTAAATTCTTATTATAATACTATAAGAGTATGTTTTGATGAGAAATCATATTAGTGACTAATAAATGTTGAATAATACATTATGCTAACAAGTAAATTCTTATTATAATACTATAAGAGTATGTTTTGATGAGAAATCATTTAAGTGACTAATAAATGTTGAATAAAGCATTATATTAACAAGTAAATTCTACTATAAGAGTATGTTTTGAGGAGAACTCTTATAAGTGACTAATAAATGTTGAATAATACATTATATTAACTAGTAAATTCGTATTATAATACTATAAGAGTATGTTTTGATGAGAAATCATATAAGTGACTAATAAAGGTTAAATAATACATTATATTAACTAGTAAATTCTTATTATAATACTATAAGAGTATGTTTTGATGAGAAATCATATAAGTGACTCAAAAATGGTTAATAATACATTATACTAACTACTAAATTCTTATTATAATACTATAAGAGTATGTTTTGAGAAGAACTCATATAAGTGACTAATAAATCATGAATAATACATTACATTAACTAGTAAATTCTACTATAAGAGTATGTTTTGAGGAGAACTCTTATAAGTGACTAATAAATGTTGAATAATACATTATATTAACTATTAAAATCTTATTATAATACTATAAGAGTATGTTTTGATGAGAAATCATATAAGTGACTAATAAATGTTGAATAATACATTATATTAACTAGTAAATTCTTGTTATAATACTATAAGAATATGTTTTGATGAGAAATCATATAAGTGACTAATAAATGGTTAATAATACATTATACTAACTAGTAAATTCTTATTATAATACTATAAGAGTATGTTTTGAGAAGAACTCATATAAGTGACAAATAAATGTTGAATAATACATTATATTAACTAGTAAATTCTTATTATAATACTGTAAGAGTATGTTTTGATGAGAAATCATATAAGTGACTAATAAATGTTGAATAATACATTATATTAACTAGTAAATTCTTATTATAATACCGTAAGAGTATGTTTTGATGAAAAATTATATAAGTGACTAATAAATGTTGAATAATACATTATATTAACTAGTAAATTCTTATTATAATACTATAAGAGTATGTTTTGATCAGAAATCATATAAGTGACTAATAAATGTTGAATAATGCATTATATTGACTAGTAAATTCTACTATAAGAGTATGTTTTGAGGAGAACTCTTATAAGTGACTAATAAAGGTTGAATAATACATTATACTAACTAGTAAATTCATATTATAATACTATAAGAGTATGTTTTGAGAAGAACTCATATAAGTGGCTAATAAATGTTGAATAATACATTATATTAACTAGTAAATTCTACTATAAGAGTATGTTTTGAGGAGAACTATTATAAGTGACTAATAAATGTTGAATAATACATTATATTAACTAGTAAATACTTATTATAATACTATAAGAGTATGTTTTGCTGAGAAATCATATAAGTGACTAATAAATGTTGAATAATACATTATGCTAACAAGTAAATTCTTATTATAATACTATAAGAGTATGTTTTGATGAGAAATCATTTAAGTGACTAATAAATGTTGAATAAAGCATTATATTAACAAGTAAATTCTACTATAAGAGTATGTTTTGAGGAGAACTCTTATAAGTGACTAATAAATGTTGAATAATACATTATATTAACTAGTAAATTCGTATTATAATACTATAAGAGTATGTTTTGATGAGAAATCATATAAGTGACTAATAAAGGTTGAATAATACATTATATTAACTAGTAAATTCTTATTATAATACTATAAGAGTATGTTTTGATGAGAAATCATATAAGTGACTCAAAAATGGTTAATAATACATTATACTAACTACTAAATTCTTATTATAATACTATAAGAGTATGTTTTGAGAAGAACTCATATAAGTGACTAATAAATCATGAATAATACATTACATTAACTAGTAAATTCTACTATAAGAGTATGTTTTGAGGAGAACTCTTATAAGTGACTTATAAATGTTGAATAATACATTATACTAACTAGTAAATTCTTATTATAATACTATAAGAGTAAGTTTTGAGAAGAACTCATATAAGTGGCTAATAAATGTTGAATAATACATTATATTAACCAGTAAATTCTTATTATAATACTATAAGAGTATGTTTTGATGAGAAATCATATAAGTGACTAATAAATGTTGAATAATACATTATATTAACTAGTAAATTCATATTATAATACTATAAGAGTATGTTTTGATCAGAAATCATATAAGTGACTAATAAATGTTGAATAAAGCATTATATTAACTAGTAAATTCTACTATAAGAGTATGTTTTGAGGAGAACTCTTATAAGTGACTAATAAAGGTTGAATAATACATTATACTAACTAGTAAATTCATATTATAATACTATAAGAGTATGTTTTGAGAAGAACTCATATAAGTGGCTAATAAATGTTGAATAATACATTATATTAACTAGTAAATTCTACTATAAGAGTATGTTTTGAGGAGAACTATTATAAGTGACTAATAAATGTTGAATAATACATTATATTAACTAGTAAATACTTATTATAATACTATAAGAGTATGTTTTGCTGAGAAATCATATAAGTGACTAATAAATGTTGAATAATACATTATATTAACTAGTAAATTCTTATTATAATACTATAAGAGTATGTTTTGATGAGAAATCATATTAGTGACTAATAAATGTTGAATAATACATTATGCTAACAAGTAAATTCTTATTATAATACTATAAGAGTATGTTTTGATGAGAAATCATTTAAGTGACTAATAAATGTTGAATAAAGCATTATATTAACAAGTAAATTCTACTATAAGAGTATGTTTTGAGGAGAACTCTTATAAGTGACTAATAAATGTTGAATAATACATTATATTAACTAGTAAATTCGTATTATAATACTATAAGAGTATGTTTTGATGAGAAATCATATAAGTGACTAATAAAGGTTGAATAATACATTATATTAACTAGTAAATTCTTATTATAATACTATAAGAGTATGTTTTGATGAGAAATCATATAAGTGACTAAAAAATGGTTAATAATACATTATACTAACTACTAAATTCTTATTATAATACTATAAGAGTATGTTTTGAAAAGAACTCATATAAGTGACTAATAAATCATGAATAATACATTACATTAACTAGTAAATTCTACTATAAGAGTATGTTTTGAGGAGAACTCTTATAAGGGACTAATAAATGTTGAATAATACATTATACTAACTAGTAAATTCTTATTATAATACTATAAGAGTAAGTTTTGAGAAGAACTCATATAAGTGGCTAATAAATGTTGAATAATACATTATATTAACCAGTAAATTCTTATTATAATACTATAAAAGTATGTTTTGATGAGAAATCATATAAGTGACTAATAAATGTTGAATAATACATTATATTAACTAGTAAATTCATATTATAATACTCTAAGAGTATGTTTTGATGAGAAATCATATAAGTGACTAATAAATGTTGAATAATACATTATACTAACTAGTAAATTCTTATTATAATACTATAAGAGTATGTTTTGAGAAGAACTCATATAAGTGGCTAATAAATGTTGAATAATACATTATATTAACTAGTAAATTCTTATTATAATACTATAAGAGTATGATTTGATGAGAAATCATATAAGTGACTAATAAATGTTGAATAATACATTATATTAACTAGTAAATTCTTGTTATAATACTTTAAGAGTATGTTTTGATGAGAAATCATATAAGTGACTAATAAATGTTGAATAATACATTATATTAACTAGTAAATTCTTATTATAATACCGTAAGAGTATGTTTTGATGAAAAATTATATAAGTGACTAATAAATGTTGAATAATACATTATATTAACTAGTAAATTCTTATTATAATACTATAAGAGTATGTTTTGATCAGAAATCATATAAGTGACTAATAAATGTTGAATAAAGCATTATATTAACTAGTAAATTCTACTATAAGAGTTTGTTTTGAGGAGAACTCTTATAAGTGACTAATAAAGGTTGAATAATACATTATACTAACTAGTAAATTCATATTATAATACTATAAGAGTATGTTTTGAGAAGAACTCATATAAGTGGCTAATAAATGTTGAATAATACATTATATTAACTAGTAAATTCTACTATAAGAGTATGTTTTGAGGAGAACTATTATAAGTGACTAATAAATGTTGAATAATACATTATATTAACTAGTAAATACTTATTATAATACTATAAGAGTATGTTTTGCTGAGAAATCATATAAGTGACTAATAAATGTTGAATAATACATTATATTAACTAGTAAATTCTTATTATAATACTATAAGAGTATGTTTTGATGAGAAATCATATTAGTGACTAATAAATGTTGAATAATACATTATGCTAACAAGTAAATTCTTATTATAATACTATAAGAGTATGTTTTGATGAGAAATCATTTAAGTGACTAATAAATGTTGAATAAAGCATTATATTAACAAGTAAATTCTACTATAAGAGTATGTTTTGAGGAGAACTCTTATAAGTGACTAATAAATGTTGAATAATACATTATATTAACTAGTAAATTCGTATTATAATACTATAAGAGTATGTTTTGATGAGAAATCATATAAGTGACTAATAAAGGTTAAATAATACATTATATTAACTAGTAAATTCTTATTATAATACTATAAGAGTATGTTTTGATGAGAAATCATATAAGTGACTCAAAAATGGTTAATAATACATTATACTAACTACTAAATTCTTATTATAATACTATAAGAGTATGTTTTGAGAAGAACTCATATAAGTGACTAATAAATCATGAATAATACATTACATTAACTAGTAAATTCTACTATAAGAGTATGTTTTGAGGAGAACTCTTATAAGTGACTAATAAATGTTGAATAATACATTATATTAACTATTAAAATCTTATTATAATACTATAAGAGTATGTTTTGATGAGAAATCATATAAGTGACTAATAAATGTTGAATAATACATTATATTAACTAGTAAATTCTTGTTATAATACTATAAGAATATGTTTTGATGAGAAATCATATAAGTGACTAATAAATGGTTAATAATACATTATACTTGTAAAGGCTCGGATTTTCAAATCCTAATTTTCTGGAATAAGAGAATTAAAAATGAAATTAAATCGGTTTTAAAACTTGTTTAGCGGATTCCGACCGGAGTATAAATTTAACGAACAATATCCTTTTGGATTTTAAAGATCTAATTGATCGAGGAAGCGAGAGTCGGGGAAACTAACATTCGAAAACTAATTTTGAGATTCAAAATTCGCGTATTCATGATTTAATTCCGGGTATTTGTTTAACCAATTCCACGCACAATCCCTCACCCACTCCCATCACTCACCTTACCCTTCAAATTCAACCCACCCCTCACCTTGTCATTCCCTCATCGTCATCACCCTGTCACCCGTCACTCTTCTGTTGCGCTTCCTCCCTCCATCCTTCATCTCCTCCATTGGCAGTCCTCCATCCCCACCTGTGCACATCGACAGCAACATACACCATCACCATCTCCTGCTCAACACCTCAAACTCCTCCACGCCCCTGTTTTCACGAGCCCCGAATTGAGCTCCGATAACCCATTTCTTCTTCCTCTTCAAAGGGCAGCAGCAACAACATCACCCTACATCTCCCTCGACGTCCACCAGTAACTCGAGGCAGCCCAAGGAGCCCTGAACGCCACCACCGAGCCACCGAGGCTTCGTCGCCCCGTTTGAGCGCGAAATCACCTTCCGGTAAGCCGTTCTCCTTCGTTTCCAATCCAAACCACCCTCGAGCCCTACCATCATACTCACCGACATCCGACGCAGGTTCGAGGAGCCATCGAGAGCCTCCGACGATGCCCAGAAATCCGATCGAAGCTCCGACGCCTGCGAACACCCCGGTGAGCTTCGTCCCTTACCTTTCCTTTGCCCATTCTATTCCTTTTGTTCCTTATGGTCGGGGAGAGGGTATGAGAGTCGAGTGTGGGAAAGGATGGCCAAGCTCGAGAGCTCCGGCGAGCTCGAGAGCCCCGGCGAGGGTCGAACGTGAGTTCGAGTGAGGCAGAGGCGAGCGCGAGAGCGGCTGGGAGCGTATGTGGGGGTGCGACTGGGCGAGTGTTAGTGAGTTGCAGGCGGGGAGTGTCCGGGTGATGCGGAAGAGTTGAGGCGGACGCGGCGTCGCGCTGGGAGGAGCCAAGGCGGCGGAGGCAGGCGTCGAGCCCTGCAGGCGAGCAGGCGGGAGTTTGAAATCGGAGGAGGAAGAGGAGATGTGGGCTCCATCCGCTGCCCAGTCAGCACCTGTGGGCCCCCATACTAACATATATACATTGTATTGTGTTTAATGCTAATCGGTTGGGATTAATTAGCGGGTTTGGTTGGGTTCGGTTCGGCTCGGGTTAAAAGCGTTGGTTCGGTTCAAGTTTATTCGTTATTTATTTATTAATTAATTGCTTAACCGATAACCGATAATTGATTATTTAGAAATTGATTTGTGTGTCGGTATTTAAAAGGGCTCGGTTTTAAAGTATATAAATTGAATTATTTAGTAACGGTTGAAAATTATTAAGTCCCTAGAAGGATGATTTTAATTAAAGTAAAGTATGCCGGGATTATTTAATCGGATTTTTGGAAGTAGTTTTAAAGATTAAATATTTTATGAATTAGAATTGGCTAAGTATAATTTTGAAGTAATTGTTTTGACTAACAACTTGACTAGCGAGTGAGATTTTATGGATTGAAGTATGATTTAGCCCGTTATGAAAAATGACAATGGAATAAGATGATATAAGATGTTGAGATAAAGGATGCTGATGATGCTATGATTAATGGATTGATGAGCATGTTATGTAGTGGTAAATGGATCCCGTTGTGTGCAGTTTACTTATGCATATTTATTAATAATTGC
Source organism: Persicaria tinctoria (assembly GCA_037127255.1). Classification (NCBI taxonomy): domain Eukaryota; kingdom Viridiplantae; phylum Streptophyta; class Magnoliopsida; order Caryophyllales; family Polygonaceae; genus Persicaria; species Persicaria tinctoria. The sequence continues at coordinate 35,630,961 of JBANSL010000013.1, read as the reverse complement.
TAGGTGATCTGTAACCTGCTTGCTTATATCTTGCTGCTTTTCATCTTGCTGATCTGCTACTCCAGGTAAGTTCTTTGAACTTACTCATGATGGGCGCTCTATGCACTGGGTGTTATATAGTAGGCTAGTGTCCATGCACCATACGACTTAGAATCATGCTTAGGAGCTAAAAATGAAAATCATATGATTGCTATATGTCCTTGCAAGAGAACGGCCGTTATCTGTGATAGTCCTAGAGTCTTTGCTAGGGTCATAGGGTAGCCCAGCCTCATCGGGTACCCTGAGTCAATCGAGGCTATATGAGCATGATATGAAAGCCCAGCACCATCGGGCAAGCGATGAGATGATATGATATGATGATGCCGTGGGTTGTGCACCACCACGAGGAAATTGATATGCTATAGCACCGAACTGGCCAGTCTCCGCCCTATTGAAAGGGGGTGAAGGTACGAGAGGGACATGCCATTTGGCATTCTGTGTGGATCCATTTATCGCTTTCTGCATTATATTAATCTGTCAGTATATATATATGTGATTTAATTTACGTATGGCATTACGCATTTCATCTTAAGAATAGGGTGCTTATTATATGCCTCTCAGAGTGTGTTTACATACGCGCATGAGTGACCTGATGATTGACCCAGATCCCCCTCATTTTTTTTAGATTCAGGTAACCGTTAGCCGCTATCGTTGCTTATGTGGATGCTTGGCGGGTTCAGACCTTTGGCGTTAGATCGAGAGGTTGAGAGACCACCACACTTCCTCTCTTTTATACTCCCTTTCGGATTGTATTTGAACTCAACCTTATTTTTGCTTTCGCTCGATTTCACGATTAGACTAAGGCAGGTATTTGATCCCCAATGGATCCGCGATCTTTAAGGGTTCGAAATCCCTTCTTTTAGTACAAATATTTTGTTTTAAAACTCAACCCGTACCTGAATTGCAAGATCCGAACAAGGGGTTTTATCCCTTGAAACGTAACCCGGAAATCATAATTCTGGGCCGTTACAAAGATGGTATCAGAGCTCAGGTTGTGCAATTCGGGTACACAAGGGTCGAGTGTAAGTTTTGAAAACCGCCCACGAGTTTCAAGGACTTTTTGAAATGGATTTAAAGGGGCAAAATGAATTTAAGATGCTTAACTAAAATTGAACTAAGTAATAAACTCGACTAGTAATAAATGAGGAAAATCGACCAAACGGGGACACGCGTGGGTAGTAAAGGCGCTAGACCACCCCTATTGGGTGTAGTTGGGAACGGTAGGCAAAATACTAGCTTGCTTTTTACAGAGGGTCCAGAAGACTCCAAGGAATTTGCATCAAGGTGGTTGGAGTGGCGAGTTAGGTAGGATCGCGAGGTTTTTGCCCCTCCGGTCAGTCGCTCCTTGAAGAGCGACATTAGATAGCTTGATGTGCTTTATATATTGAGACTGAGTACGATCTCCCTCGAAGGAGGTCATTATAATTGTCATTGATTAATTCTATGTTGAGTGCTTGATATGCTAAGGTCTGATTGGTATGCCTAACAATTAAATGTGTATCGACTGATCCGTACAAACGAGATAGTGGGAGTAACCTTAATTCTATGTGGTCAACCCAGCTTGTGTGAAATATCTCATTCTACTATGTTTGTTAACCCTTTGATGGTTCTATCGAGTCTTTCTCCCGGATGTCGGTATCTTTCATGGGAATCGGGTTGGTAAACACATTGCGTCATAAACTCATGTATGTATATGAAGGTTGTCTGATTGAGTATTGGAAGGTAGTTCTTGATGTCATTTTGAGTCAAAAGTAAGGTGTTTTGGGGTTGTCTTCCTTGATTCTTATGATGATCAACCGAGGTTTTCTTGCCACAAAGAGTCGTACGTACCCAGGTCCCACAAGAAATAGGGGTGATGAGTAAGTTGGGGAAGGTCAATGGTTGCCCTTAGGGATCTCTATCCAGTTGTAATGGTGACTCTCTCTGAATTGCATGACATGATTTTGTAACCTCCTGCATGTATCTTGCAAAATGCTTATTTGTAAAATGTTGCTCATGTTATTACATCTGTGATTAGTTACATTGATCAAGTCTTGTGTTATGTCTCACTCTCTATCGGGATTACGTTGCCATAGCATGCCTACTTGACTTATTGTATTAGTTGTACTAATGATTGATTGGAAGCGTATAAACCACATGATATAAACCTACATGATAATTGTTTTCTCCTGGGTTAGGTCCATGATAGTGTGATAAACTCTTCTTCGTCTGAATGCCTGTAAATGATATCTTTAGCATACTAGTGGATGACGCCTTGATGCTTATTACTCGTTTTATGACAAGAATCTACAACATGCCCATCTATTTTGTATTCATCAGATTAATGATTGTTGGTTGTTTTCACTTGATATTGTTGTGTGATTAGTTGCGTTGGATGGGGAATATGGGGTATAATTGAGTCTTGATGAATGCATGCTATAATGTTCATGATGGCCATTGTGTGAGTCCAAGTTACACGTGTTATGTCTCTATCATCCCAGCATGCCCTACTCAGTATGTTGCATCGTCATACTAGTGCATGAATGTAAATGTCATGTGTAGGAAGCCGCATAATTAATGTTCTCCCTGTAAATAGGTTCATAATAGTGTGATCGTTCAGTTCTAGTGTCATGATAGAGTGAGTTCCATACTTGATGAATATGTGTTATAACTTGATGTCAACATGCCTTATATGATACGTAATTCCCAGTACATGTTAAGATGATGATCCTTAATGTAAATTTGTGGTTGTATGACATTCTGTACCCATGCTTGCCCCATTGCTTAGGTCCCGTGTTGCATCTTGCTTCTTGTCCTGATTATATGTCGCCTTTGTATGTCTAATTGACCTGTTGTATTGGTCGTACTAACGACTGATTTGAAGCATGAATTGCATGATAAGTGTCTGTATATAGTTATTGTCTTCCCCTAGATTAGGCCCATGATAGTGTGCTACACTTCCCTTGTATGAATGTCGTAAGATGATTTTCCCTGCATGATTAGTCGATGTTACCCGTGGTTTGTTAACTAAATTAGTAGTTCAATTGCGATAATGCTATTTGACGTGATGTCTTGGTAAATGCATGCCTTATTAAAATGGTTGTTGAGTTGGAATACATACCTTGTATGCTTGTCATATTGCCAGTTGCGTAGGTTTGCATTATGCATTGCTATATTCCTCCCATGCTTCTATATCGACGGGCTATGTTAATATGATTTCTTGCACATGGATGTGTTGGTCATTCAAGCGCATGTATGTATCGAATGTCATGTTGAGCCTTTAGCATTATGTAGAGTCCTTGTTTGTGACTTGTGCGGATTTATACCTTGCTTGCATTATTACTGATTCTCTCTCGAGCTAGGTCCCTCATAGTGTGATCCTTTCCTCTTCCCATCACCTTGAAATATCTTACTCATGTAAATTAGATTGATGTTGAATTCGATGATCAATTGCTTTATGTGGTGGTTTATCCTGGCATGCTTACATGTTATCACTCGGTAGTGTTTCCCCTATTACCTTATGAATTCCTGTAGTGTTGGCATAGATGTATGACTTGGCACCTCGCATGATTACACACCACGTTATATCATTTCGCATATGTATGACGCATAAATGTTACAATGAATTTAGGCGAGTTACCTTGATTGTGGTCATGATTCGATATGTGCTAGTAGTATCCTGTAGGGCTTATGATTTCTAGTATGACTCGCTAAATGATTACATATTGTACCTGTTCTATGATGTGATAACTATTGTACCTTTATATGTGTCGCTAGTATCATGTAGGACATGTGCTTTCTAAATGTATCTCATCATATGATTACGTGCCATGCTCGACCTATTATATGACCAGTGTGTTTGGATGAGATAGTTACTAGGTTGCTCCTATATGTTCTCGTATGACGCTTAATCTAGTTGTTATGTTACACCTTGCCATGCCATATTTGACCTCACCTATTGATGCGTACACCATGCTTGTGCATTCGTTCATATACACCATACTCGTCATCGTCGTTAAATCCCACATGACCTCGAATCCTGCATGCTCATTCTTGATTCCGCATAACTTGCTAGGCATAACTGCTTTCATGGAATAATAGACTATTATCCTGTCTCGCATGCATCAGTATAGGAATCGATCGTGTCGTTGGAAATGAATACGAATGTTGCTCCTCTGAAATAGGTACCTGTTAGTGTGGATTATCGTGATTGATATGCTCCATAATGAATTCGTGTTTGCTTGTCGCGATTATAACTTAATGGACTTCCATAAGGGCATCGTTGCTATTCTCAGGTCAGAGTTTCGTCTCTAGTTGTCGTCCTTAGGGTTGGTGTGTGTTCGTTCCGAAAGGAACATTGGGTTGTCCGCTCTTGTCCCTCCCCTATCTTCGCTAACTTGAAATCCTACACGACACGTTGGACGATTGACGACATGAAAGAGGAAATGGGAAGTCTGATAGCGATAGAGCAACGCCGCGAAGGCGTGGGCCCATTACCCACGGGCCTCAAGATCAACGATTTCGGCAGGACAAGCACGTTTTGATGATGACGATTACTGAGTACGCTATGACTTGCGAGCGGGAGTGTCCTCCGTTCTAACTCTTAATCCTTCGAAATTAGTTGATGGCGATATTGCACTGACCTGACGATGAATTTACGTGTTGATGTGCTAACTTGGTAATGAATGGTTCCTGAGGGTCCATTGATTATGATTATATGATTCAATGCCTTGCAGTTCTTATATACCATGATGTCTTGATGTGTTGCTAATGTGAGTTGTTAAGCATGATCTAAATTCCTTTGTCTATAAAAGTATGAACTGCGAATGCTAAGGAACTTGAATTGGTATCTGATAAGGTTATGATGAAAGTTGCTAGCTTGAATTGACTATGTTCATATATGATGTTTTGCAATAATTTTGAGCATAATAGCAAATTGAGACTTGTTGACGTACTGATGATAATTTGGGAATTTTCTTGCTTACATGACTTGTAAATATGTACTGGCATGATGTTAGATAGCGACCATGAGGAACTTGGTATGGAACAATACTACATGTTGATATGCAATATTGAAATCTAGTGAAAGTGACAAATGCTATCATGAGATATTGACGATTTGCTATCCTGTTATGTTGTTATAAAGGAATGTTAGGATGTGTTACGATAAGATATATGAGATAATGATGTGTTATTATACGAAAGCATGATGTTGTATTATATAGTTAAGCATGATTATTGATATGTTAAATGATGAACATGACCTAATGGTGCCTGGTTACTAAATGATCGTCATTCGATATTGTGATGAGTTGAGGTGATGTCTTTCAGAGCATGCTGACATGTTGGTGAATTATATACTACTTGATCTTTCTTTTCTGAATCTTAATAGCATGACCTTGATGTGTTGATATGTTGACATGGTAAATCTGCTATGACTGGTTCTACTTGTAGTGCAATGTTATGCGATTGTGAGAATTGATGTGTACTAACATACTTACCCCGTGACACCTAGCTCATTGATCTCTTGACATGTGTGCTTACATGATAACTTATGAGAATTCGATCATGGACTTGTGATGCCTTCAGTATGATGTAGATATGCCTTATGGCTTGTGGTATGATGTTTAGATTTTGTTATTGCTTTTGACATGTTTTGAAGGGATGGTATGATTTATGTTATGGGTAAACATGTTATGTGGTTGAGATTATCATGATTGATGTTGAGATTTGCCACATGAGAGGTGGCTGATGATGTTATGAGTTGATGAGTTGGTTTACTTTTGTTCATGCTGAGTTGAGAATGATGATTGATCTGATTCGAAAACTTAGGAAGAAAATACGGGATTAGCCTTAGAGGTGGATGATTCCACCTCTTGAGATTTGAAAATTGCTTGATTAACGACGGGTTAGGGAATTTTGAATGGTGTTTAAAAAGGACTGAGTTGGATTTAGAGAAATCAAACGCGATTGATAACTTCAATGATTTTGAGACCAAACCTTTTCAAACAAAGGACCCTCTTGAAAATTTCTCACCGAGCTTGCATTATGACTCCCACGAAGTGGATACAGACATTTTATAAGGGCCCTTATAGACTGCTTGCTAAGACCTAGTGGAGATGCTGTAATGCTTTTTGAGTTATGATATGACCGAGAAGTCGAAGTAGGGATGTGGTAGGGGCCCATATTACATTCTTACAACGATTTCTTGGGGATATTATGATCACGACAACGATACTGTGAGGATCTCATAGGGGCACTTGTGAGGTGCTTACGGGATCAATGACAAGATCCTTGGACTCACCAATTTAAAACTTCAATCCCCTGTTTTTAAAACGATTTTAGTCTCGGGGACGAGACTTGTTTTTAGAGGTGGATGATGTAAAGGCTCGGATTTTCAAATCCTAATTTTCTGGAATAAGAGAATTAAAAATGAAATTAAATCGGTTTTAAAACTTGTTTAGCGGATTCCGACCGGAGTATAAATTTAACGAACAATATCCTTTTGGATTTTAAAGATCTAATTGATCGAGGAAGCGAGAGTCGGGGAAACTAACATTCGAAAACTAATTTTGAGATTCAAAATTCGCGTATTCATGATTTAATTCCGGGTATTTGTTTAACCAATTCCACGCACAATCCCTCACCCACTCCCATCACTCACCTTACCCTTCAAATTCAACCCACCCCTCACCTTGTCATTCCCTCATCGTCATCACCCTGTCACCCGTCACTCTTCTGTTGCGCTTCCTCCCTCCATCCTTCATCTCCTCCATTGGCAGTCCTCCATCCCCACCTGTGCACATCGACAGCAACATACACCATCACCATCTCCTGCTCAACACCTCAAACTCCTCCACGCCCCTGTTTTCACGAGCCCCGAATTGAGCTCCGATAACCCATTTCTTCTTCCTCTTCAAAGGGCAGCAGCAACAACATCACCCTACATCTCCCTCGACGTCCACCAGTAACTCGAGGCAGCCCAAGGAGCCCTGAACGCCACCACCGAGCCACCGAGGCTTCGTCGCCCCGTTTGAGCGCGAAATCACCTTCCGGTAAGCCGTTCTCCTTCGTTTCCAATCCAAACCACCCTCGAGCCCTACCATCATACTCACCGACATCCGACGCAGGTTCGAGGAGCCATCGAGAGCCTCCGACGATGCCCAGAAATCCGATCGAAGCTCCGACGCCTGCGAACACCCCGGTGAGCTTCGTCCCTTACCTTTCCTTTGCCCATTCCATTCCTTTTGTTCCTTATGGTCGGGGAGAGGGTATGAGAGTCGAGTGTGGGAAAGGATGGCCAAGCTCGAGAGCTCCGGCGAGCTCGAGAGCCCCGGCGAGGGTCGAACGTGAGTTCGAGTGAGGCAGAGGCGAGCGCGAGAGCGGCTGGGAGCGTATGTGGGGGTGCGACTGGGCGAGTGTTAGTGAGTTGCAGGCGGGGAGTGTCCGGGTGATGCGGAAGAGTTGAGGCGGACGCGGCGTCGCGCTGGGAGGAGCCAAGGCGGCGGAGGCAGGCGTCGAGCCCTGCAGGCGAGCAGGCGGGAGTTTGAAATCGGAGGAGGAAGAGGAGATGTGGGCTCCATCCGCTGCCCAGTCAGCACCTGTGGGCCCCCATACTAACATATATACATTGTATTGTGTTTAATGCTAATCGGTTGGGATTAATTAGCGGGTTTGGTTGGGTTCGGTTCGGCTCGGGTTAAAAGCGTTGGTTCGGTTCAAGTTTATTCGTTATTTATTTATTAATTAATTGCTTAACCGATAACCGATAATTGATTATTTAGAAATTGATTTGTGTGTCGGTATTTAAAAGGGCTCGGTTTTAAAGTATATAAATTGAATTATTTAGTAACGGTTGAAAATTATTAAGTCCCTAGAAGGATGATTTTAATTAAAGTAAAGTATGCCGGGATTATTTAATCGGATTTTTGGAAGTAGTTTTAAAGATTAAATATTTTATGAATTAGAATTGGCTAAGTATAATTTTGAAGTAATTGTTTTGACTAACAACTTGACTAGCGAGTGAGATTTTATGGATTGAAGTATGATTTAGCCCGTTATGAAAAATGACAATGGAATAAGATGATATAAGATGTTGAGATAAAGGATGCTGATGATGCTATGATTAATGGATTGATGAGCATGTTATGTAGTGGTAAATGGATCCCGTTGTGTGCAGTTTACTTATGCATATTTATTAATAATTGCTAGGTGATCTGTAACCTGCTTGCTTATATCTTGCTGCTTTTCATCTTGCTGATCTGCTACTCCAGGTAAGTTCTTTGAACTTACTCATGATGGGCGCTCTATGCACTGGGTGTTATATAGTAGGCTAGTGTCCATGCACCATACGACTTAGAATCATGCTTAGGAGCTAAAAATGAAAATCATATGATTGCTATATGTCCTTGCAAGAGAACGGCCGTTATCTGTGATAGTCCTAGAGTCTTTGCTAGGGTCATAGGGTAGCCCAGCCTCATCGGGTACCCTGAGTCAATCGAGGCTATATGAGCATGATATGAAAGCCCAGCACCATCGGGCAAGCGATGAGATGATATGATATGATGATGCCGTGGGTTGTGCACCACCACGAGGAAATTGATATGCTATAGCACCGAACTGGCCAGTCTCCGCCCTATTGAAAGGGGGTGAAGGTACGAGAGGGACATGCCATTTGGCATTCTGTGTGGATCCATTTATCGCTTTCTGCATTATATTAATCTGTCAGTATATATATATGTGATTTAATTTACGTATGGCATTACGCATTTCATCTTAAGAATAGGGTGCTTATTATATGCCTCTCAGAGTGTGTTTACATACGCGCATGAGTGACCTGATGATTGACCCAGATCCCCCTCATTTTTTTTAGATTCAGGTAACCGTTAGCCGCTATCGTTGCTTATGTGGATGCTTGGCGGGTTCAGACCTTTGGCGTTAGATCGAGAGGTTGAGAGACCACCACACTTCCTCTCTTTTATACTCCCTTTCGGATTGTATTTGAACTCAACCTTATTTTTGCTTTCGCTCGATTTCACGATTAGACTAAGGCAGGTATTTGATCCCCAATGGATCCGCGATCTTTAAGGGTTCGAAATCCCTTCTTTTAGTACAAATATTTTGTTTTAAAACTCAACCCGTACCTGAATTGCAAGATCCGAACAAGGGGTTTTATCCCTTGAAACGTAACCCGGAAATCATAATTCTGGGCCGTTACAATACTAACTAGTAAATTCTTATTATAATACTATAAGAGTATGTTTTGAGAAGAACTCATATAAGTGACTAATAAATGTTGAATAATACATTATATTAACTAGTAAATTCTTATTATAATACTGTAAGAGTATGTTTTGATGAGAAATCATATAAGTGACTAATAAATGTTGAATAATACATTATATTAACTAGTAAATTCTTATTATAATACCGTAAGAGTATGTTTTGATGAAAAATTATATAAGTGACTAATAAATGTTGAATAATACATTATATTAACTAGTAAATTCTTATTATAATACTATAAGAGTATGTTTTGATCAGAAATCATATAAGTGACTAATAAATGTTGAATAATGCATTATATTGACTAGTAAATTCTACTATAAGAGTATGTTTTGAGGAGAACTCTTATAAGTGACTAATAAAGGTTGAATAATACATTATACTAACTAGTAAATTCATATTATAATACTATAAGAGTATGTTTTGAGAAGAACTCATATAAGTGGCTAATAAATGTTGAATAATACATTATATTAACTAGTAAATTCTACTATAAGAGTATGTTTTGAGGAGAACTATTATAAGTGACTAATAAATGTTGAATAATACATTATATTAACTAGTAAATACTTATTATAATACTATAAGAGTATGTTTTGCTGAGAAATCATATAAGTGACTAATAAATGTTGAATAATACATTATGCTAACAAGTAAATTCTTATTATAATACTATAAGAGTATGTTTTGATGAGAAATCATTTAAGTGACTAATAAATGTTGAATAAAGCATTATATTAACAAGTAAATTCTACTATAAGAGTATGTTTTGAGGAGAACTCTTATAAGTGACTAATAAATGTTGAATAATACATTATATTAACTAGTAAATTCGTATTATAATACTATAAGAGTATGTTTTGATGAGAAATCATATAAGTGACTAATAAAGGTTGAATAATACATTATATTAACTAGTAAATTCTTATTATAATACTATAAGAGTATGTTTTGATGAGAAATCATATAAGTGACTCAAAAATGGTTAATAATACATTATACTAACTACTAAATTCTTATTATAATACTATAAGAGTATGTTTTGAGAAGAACTCATATAAGTGACTAATAAATCATGAATAATACATTACATTAACTAGTAAATTCTACTATAAGAGTATGTTTTGAGGAGAACTCTTATAAGTGACTTATAAATGTTGAATAATACATTATACTAACTAGTAAATTCTTATTATAATACTATAAGAGTAAGTTTTGAGAAGAACTCATATAAGTGGCTAATAAATGTTGAATAATACATTATATTAACCAGTAAATTCTTATTATAATACTATAAGAGTATGTTTTGATGAGAAATCATATAAGTGACTAATAAATGTTGAATAATACATTATATTAACTAGTAAATTCATATTATAATACTATAAGAGTATGTTTTGATCAGAAATCATATAAGTGACTAATAAATGTTGAATAAAGCATTATATTAACTAGTAAATTCTACTATAAGAGTATGTTTTGAGGAGAACTCTTATAAGTGACTAATAAAGGTTGAATAATACATTATACTAACTAGTAAATTCATATTATAATACTATAAGAGTATGTTTTGAGAAGAACTCATATAAGTGGCTAATAAATGTTGAATAATACATTATATTAACTAGTAAATTCTACTATAAGAGTATGTTTTGAGGAGAACTATTATAAGTGACTAATAAATGTTGAATAGTACATTATATTAACTAGTAAATTCTTATTATAATACTATAAGAGTATGTTTTGATGAGAAATCATATAAGTGACTAATAAATGTTGAATAATACATTATATTAACTAGTAAATTCATATTATAATACTCTAAGAGTATGTTTTGATGAGAAATCATATAAGTGACTAATAAATGTTGAATAATACATTATACTAACTAGTAAATTCTTATTATAATACTATAAGAGTATGTTTTGAGAAGAACTCATATAAGTGGCTAATAAATGTTGAATAATACATTATATTAACTAGTAAATTCTTATTATAATACTATAAGAGTATGATTTGATGAGAAATCATATAAGTGACTAATAAATGTTGAATAATACATTATATTAACTAGTAAATTCTTGTTATAATACTTTAAGAGTATGTTTTGATGAGAAATCATATAAGTGACTAATAAATGTTGAATAATACATTATATTAACTAGTAAATTCTTATTATAATACCGTAAGAGTATGTTTTGATGAAAAATTATATAAGTGACTAATAAATGTTGAATAATACATTATATTAACTAGTAAATTCTTATTATAATACTATAAGAGTATGTTTTGATCAGAAATCATATAAGTGACTAATAAATGTTGAATAAAGCATTATATTAACTAGTAAATTCTACTATAAGAGTATGTTTTGAGGAGAACTCTTATAAGTGACTAATAAAGGTTGAATAATACATTATACTAACTAGTAAATTCATATTATAATACTATAAGAGTATGTTTTGAGAAGAACTCATATAAGTGGCTAATAAATGTTGAATAATACATTATATTAACTAGTAAATTCTACTATAAGAGTATGTTTTGAGGAGAACTATTATAAGTGACTAATAAATGTTGAATAGTACATTATATTAACTAGTAAATTCTTATTATAATACTATAAGAGTATGTTTTGATGAGAAATCATATAAGTGACTAATAAATGTTGAATAATACATTATATTAACTAGTAAATTCATATTATAATACTCTAAGAGTATGTTTTGATGAGAAATCATATAAGTGACTAATAAATGTTGAATAATACATTATACTAACTAGTAAATTCTTATTATAATACTATAAGAGTATGTTTTGAGAAGAACTCATATAAGTGGCTAATAAATGTTGAATAATACATTATATTAACTAGTAAATTCTTATTATAATACTATAAGAGTATGATTTGATGAGAAATCATATAAGTGACTAATAAATGTTGAATAATACATTATATTAACTAGTAAATTCTTGTTATAATACTTTAAGAGTATGTTTTGATGAGAAATCATATAAGTGACTAATAAATGTTGAATAATACATTATATTAACTAGTAAATTCTTATTATAATACCGTAAGAGTATGTTTTGATGAAAAATTATATAAGTGACTAATAAATGTTGAATAATACATTATATTAACTAGTAAATTCTTATTATAATACTATAAGAGTATGTTTTGATCAGAAATCATATAAGTGACTAATAAATGTTGAATAAAGCATTATATTAACTAGTAAATTCTACTATAAGAGTATGTTTTGAGGAGAACTCTTATAAGTGACTAATAAAGGTTGAATAATACATTATACTAACTAGTAAATTCATATTATAATACTATAAGAGTATGTTTTGAGAAGAACTCATATAAGTGGCTAATAAATGTTGAATAATACATTATATTAACTAGTAAATTCTACTATAAGAGTATGTTTTGAGGAGAACTATTATAAGTGACTAATAAATGTTGAATAATACATTATATTAACTAGTAAATACTTATTATAATACTATAAGAGTATGTTTTGCTGAGAAATCATATAAGTGACTAATAAATGTTGAATAATACATTATATTAACTAGTAAATTCTTATTATAATACTATAAGAGTATGTTTTGATGAGAAATCATATTAGTGACTAATAAATGTTGAATAATACATTATGCTAACAAGTAAATTCTTATTATAATACTATAAGAGTATGTTTTGATGAGAAATCATTTAAGTGACTAATAAATGTTGAATAAAGCATTATATTAACAAGTAAATTCTACTATAAGAGTATGTTTTGAGGAGAACTCTTATAAGTGACTAATAAATGTTGAATAATACATTATATTAACTAGTAAATTCGTATTATAATACTATAAGAGTATGTTTTGATGAGAAATCATATAAGTGACTAATAAAGGTTAAATAATACATTATATTAACTAGTAAATTCTTATTATAATACTATAAGAGTATGTTTTGATGAGAAATCATATAAGTGACTCAAAAATGGTTAATAATACATTATACTAACTACTAAATTCTTATTATAATACTATAAGAGTATGTTTTGAGAAGAACTCATATAAGTGACTAATAAATCATGAATAATACATTACATTAACTAGTAAATTCTACTATAAGAGTATGTTTTGAGGAGAACTCTTATAAGTGACTAATAAATGTTGAATAATACATTATATTAACTATTAAAATCTTATTATAATACTATAAGAGTATGTTTTGATGAGAAATCATATAAGTGACTAATAAATGTTGAATAATACATTATATTAACTAGTAAATTCTTGTTATAATACTATAAGAATATGTTTTGATGAGAAATCATATAAGTGACTAATAAATGGTTAATAATACATTATACTAACTAGTAAATTCTTATTATAATACTATAAGAGTATGTTTTGAGAAGAACTCATATAAGTGACTAATAAATGTTGAATAATACATTATATTAACTAGTAAATTCTTATTATAATACTGTAAGAGTATGTTTTGATGAGAAATCATATAAGTGACTAATAAATGTTGAATAATACATTATATTAACTAGTAAATTCTTATTATAATACCGTAAGAGTATGTTTTGATGAAAAATTATATAAGTGACTAATAAATGTTGAATAATACATTATATTAACTAGTAAATTCTTATTATAATACTATAAGAGTATGTTTTGATCAGAAATCATATAAGTGACTAATAAATGTTGAATAATGCATTATATTGACTAGTAAATTCTACTATAAGAGTATGTTTTGAGGAGAACTCTTATAAGTGACTAATAAAGGTTGAATAATACATTATACTAACTAGTAAATTCATATTATAATACTATAAGAGTATGTTTTGAGAAGAACTCATATAAGTGGCTAATAAATGTTGAATAATACATTATATTAACTAGTAAATTCTACTATAAGAGTATGTTTTGAGGAGAACTATTATAAGTGACTAATAAATGTTGAATAATACATTATATTAACTAGTAAATACTTATTATAATACTATAAGAGTATGTTTTGCTGAGAAATCATATAAGTGACTAATAAATGTTGAATAATACATTATATTAACTAGTAAATTCTTATTATAATACTATAAGAGTATGTTTTGATGAGAAATCATATTAGTGACTAATAAATGTTGAATAATACATTATGCTAACAAGTAAATTCTTATTATAATACTATAAGAGTATGTTTTGATGAGAAATAATTTAAGTGACTAATAAATGTTGAATAAAGCATTATATTAACAAGTAAATTCTACTATAAGAGTATGTTTTGAGGAGAACTCTTATAAGTGACTAATAAATGTTGAATAATACATTATATTAACTAGTAAATTCGTATTATAATACTATAAGACTATGTTTTGATGAGAAATCATATAAGTGACTAATAAAGGTTGAATAATACATTATATTAACTAGTAAATTCTTATTATAATACTGTAAGAGTATGTTTTGATGAGAAATCATATAAGTGACTCAAAAATGGTTAATAATACATTATACTAACTACTAAATTCTTATTATAATACTATAAGAGTATGTTTTGAGAAGAACTCATATAAGTGACTAATAAATCATGAATAATACATTACATTAACTAGTAAATTCTACTATAAGAGTATGTTTTGAGGAGAACTCTTATAAGTGACTAATAAATGTTGAATAATACATTATATTAACTATTAAAATCTTATTATAATACTATAAGAGTATGTTTTGATGAGAAATCATATAAGTGACTAATAAATGTTGAATAATACATTATATTAACTAGTAAATTCTTGTTATAATACTATAAGAATATGTTTTGATGAGAAATCATATAAGTGACTAATAAATGGTTAATAATACATTATACTAACTAGTAAATTCTTATTATAATACTATAAGAGTATGTTTTGAGAAGAACTCATATAAGTGACTAATAAATGTTGAATAATACATTATATTAACTAGTAAATTCTTATTATAATACTGTAAGAGTATGTTTTGATGAGAAATCATATAAGTGACTAATAAATGTTGAATAATACATTATATTAACTAATAAATTCTTATTATAATACCGTAAGAGTATGTTTTGATGAAAAATTATATAAGTGACTAATAAATGTTGAATAATACATTATATTAACTAGTAAATTCTTATTATAATACTATAAGAGTATGTTTTGATCAGAAATCATATAAGTGACTAATAAATGTTGAATAATGCATTATATTGACTAGTAAATTCTACTATAAGAGTATGTTTTGAGGAGAACTCTTATAAGTGACTAATAAAGGTTGAATAATACATTATACTAACTAGTAAATTCATATTATAATACTATAAGAGTATGTTTTGAGAAGAACTCATATAAGTGGCTAATAAATGTTGAATAATACATTATATTAACTAGTAAATTCTACTATAAGAGTATGTTTTGAGGAGAACTATTATAAGTGACTAATAAATGTTGAATAATACATTATATTAACTAGTAAATACTTATTATAATACTATAAGAGTATGTTTTGCTGAGAAATCATATAAGTGACTAATAAATGTTGAATAATACATTATATTAACTAGTAAATTCTTATTATAATACTATAAGAGTATGTTTTGATGAGAAATCATATTAGTGACTAATAAATGTTGAATAATACATTATGCTAACAAGTAAATTCTTATTATAATACTATAAGAGTATGTTTTGATGAGAAATAATTTAAGTGACTAATAAATGTTGAATAAAGCATTATATTAACAAGTAAATTCTACTATAAGAGTATGTTTTGAGGAGAACTCTTATAAGTGACTAATAAATGTTGAATAATACATTATATTAACTAGTAAATTCGTATTATAATACTATAAGAGTATGTTTTGATGAGAAATCATATAAGTGACTAATAAAGGTTGAATAATACATTATATTAACTAGTAAATTCTTATTATAATACTGTAAGAGTATGTTTTGATGAGAAATCATATAAGTGACTCAAAAATGGTTAATAATACATTATACTAACTACTAAATTCTTATTATAATACTATAAGAGTATGTTTTGAGAAGAACTCATATAAGTGACTAATAAATCATGAATAATACATTACATTAACTAGTAAATTCTACTATAAGAGTATGTTTTGAGGAGAACTCTTATAAGTGACTAATAAATGTTGAATAATACATTATATTAACTATTAAAATCTTATTATAATACTATAAGAGTATGTTTTGATGAGAAATCATATAAGTGACTAATAAATGTTGAATAATACATTATATTAACTAGTAAATTCTTGTTATAATACTATAAGAATATGTTTTGATGAGAAATCATATAAGTGACTAATAAATGGTTAATAATACATTATACTAACTAGTAAATTCTTATTATAATACTATAAGAGTATGTTTTGAGAAGAACTCATATAAGTGACTAATAAATGTTGAATAATACATTATATTAACTAGTAAATTCTTATTATAATACTGTAAGAGTATGTTTTGATAAGAAATCATATAAGTGACTAATAAATGTTTAATAATACATTATATTAACTAGTAAATTCTTATTATAATACTATAAGAGTATGTTTTGATGAGAAATCATATAAGTGACTAATAAATGTTGAATAATACATTATACTAACTAGTAAATTCTTATTATAATACTAGAAAAGTATGTTTTGATGAGAAATCATATAAGTGACTAATAAATGTTGAATAATACATTATATTAACTAGTAAATTCTTATTATAATACTGTAAGAGTATGTTTTGATGAGAAATCATATAAGTGACTAATAAATGTTGAATAATACATTATACTAACTAGTAAATTCTTATTATAATACTATAAGAGTATGTTTTGAGAAGAACTCATATAAGTGACTAATAAATGTTGAATAATACATTATATTAACTAGTAAATTCTTATTATAATACTGTAAGAGTATGTTTTGATGAGAAATCATATAAGTGACTAATAAATGTTGAATAATACATTATATTAACTAGTAAATTCTTATTATAATACTATAAGAGTATGTTTTGATGAGAAATCATATAAGTGACTAATAAATGTTGAATAATACATTATACTAACTAGTAAATTCTTATTATAATACTATAAGAGTATGTTTTGATGAGAAATCATATAAGTGACTAATAAATGTTGATTAATACATTATATTAACTAGTAAATTCTTATTATAATACTGTAAGAGTATGTTTTGATGAGAAATCATATAAGTGACTAATATATGGTTAATAATACATTATACTAACTAGTAAATTCTTATTATAATACTATAAGAGTATGTTTTGAGAAGAACTCATATAAGTGACTAATCAATGTTGAATAATACATTATATTAACTAGTAAATTCTTATTATAATACTGTAAGAGTATGTTTTGATGAGAAATCATATAAGTGACTAATAAATGTTGAATAATACATTATATTAACTAGTAAATTCTTATTATAATACTATAAGAGTATGTTTTGATGAGAAATCATATAAGTGACTAATAAATGTTGAATAATACATTATAGTAACTAGTAAATTTTTATTATAATATACTATAAGAGTATGTTTTGATGAGAAATCATATAAGTGACTAATAAATGTTGAATAATACATTATATTAACTAGTAAATTCTTATTATAATACTGTAAGAGTATGTTTTGATGAGAAATCATATATGTAAAGGCTCGGATTTTCAAATCCTAATTTTGGGAAAAAGGAAATTAAAAATGAATTTAAATCGAATTAAAAGCTCGTTTAGCGGATTCCGACCTTAATATATATAAAATTTGATGAATAATTTCCATCATTTTACCTCGAAAATTCAAAATAATTATCGGATGGCGATATCCTTTTCGATTTTAAAAATCTAATTGATCGAGAAAGCGAGAGTCGGGAAAACTAACGTTTGAGAACTAATTACGAGATTCAAAATTCACGTATTCGAGATTTATTTCCGGGTATTCGTTTAACCAAATTCATACTCAATCTTCACCCACTCCCTCCTCCTATGTACCTTACCCTGCTCGAGACCATCCCTCTCCCTTTGTATATCTTTCACTTTAATCCTCACCCATCCCTCTCCGGTTCTTCATTCATCATCATTCACCATCTCACGTCATCACTATCTCCTCCTCACCATCACCCCGCAGCCGCCGTCACCATTGTCACTTTCTCCATCAACACCAAACGCCACCACTGTTTTGCTGCTCCCAGCTTCACCATCTTCACCCAGCACCACCACATCCTCCCCTCGTTAAATCCCGACGTCCACGAGCACCCTGAAGCAGCCCCAAAGGCTTCCCGTCGCCACCACTAAGCCACCGGAGGTCCACCACCCCATTCGAGCGCGAACTCCGTTTCGGTAAGCCGTTCTCCTCCGTTTTCGATCGGAATCGTCCTCGGACTTCACCATCATCCTCCCCCATGTCCCACGCAGGTCCGACGAGCCATCGCGAGCCACCGACGAAGCCCAGAACTCCAATCAAAGCTCCGACGTCCGCGAAACTACCTCGGTTAGCTTCGACCCTCCCTTCTCATTTCTCGGTCGTCGTTTTCAATTCTTCCGTGTATGTGATAGTTGGGGGAGGGTATCGGTGGGGTCGAGGGTGAGATCGAGCTCGGTTTCCGACGAGCGAGAGTGCGAGGGCGGTTGGGAGAGGACGGCGAGACGAGCTCGAAAGGCAAGCTGAGAGGGCGAGGGCTATGAGCGCTGGCATGGGCGAGTGTGAGGGAGCTGTGGGGAGTGGCGGGGGTGCGATCAGTGAGCGAAATCGAGAGCCGGAGCGCCGAGGAGCTGGGCGCAGTTGCAGGTGCGGTTCGGAGTTGATCGGAGCACTGACGAGGCGGGCTTTGTTTTGAAATCTGGAGGAGGAGGGAGGCTGACGTAGCTTGTGGACCTTGCTAACATTTCATATAGTATATATATATTGTTATATAACGGTTGGGGATTAATAATTAGTGGGTTTGGTTTGGTTTGGTTCGGTTCGGGTTATCCGTTTAATTATTTAATTAATTAGTGGAATTAAAAATATTATATATATGCAATATTATTTGAGGTTTTAAGAGATAAAATATTATGTCGGGAGATTTATAAAGGATTGGTTTTATCGAATAGAAACGGGTTGGAATTATTTCATAAAGGATGTAGAAATATTTTATAAGGGCGTTTTATTAAATGGTGTTTTAAAATATAACATAAAATCATTGGGATTTAGAAATAAATTATTAAGACTCGTCGATTTAAAAAGAGAATTTGGAAAAGAATTTCAAGGTCGGAAAATGATTTAATAAATAATAGAAAAAGGGAATTTTGCTAACACTTTCAAGGGTCGGGATTCTAACGCGGATTTGACACAGATTTGAATCTAAACTTGGAAATAAGACTTATTCGATGATTAACTAGCATGATAATATGAGTGTTTGACTAACGACATGATATGTGTGACTAATAACATGACTTGCAGTGATTTACTATATGAGATTAAATGTTAGATATTATGATGTTGATATATATCTGTATGCCAAGTGTGAGTATGAAACGGTAATATGTGAAATTGGCTAAGTATGATATGGAGGTTGTCATGAGCTGATGATGATGATGTTATGATCGAATTGAGAAAGATGTTAATTTATGAGATATGATGAGACAATATGAGAAATGAAGATGAGATGATAATGTTAATAATGACAAGATCGTTGAGTTATCATATGTGTGTATCTTACATGTTTCATATGTGACTTGTGTGCTTTGTGTAAATTAGACTTAGACTTATTATGTTATTTATGGGATTACTAGGTGATCTCTAATATGTTGGATTGCTTGCCATTGCTGATCATTGTTTGGATTCTGCGCTTCTCCAGGTAAGTTCTTTGAACTTACTCATGATGGGCGCTCAATGCACTGGGTGTTATATAGTAGGCTAGTGTCCATGCACCATACGACCTAGAATCACGCTTAGGAGCTAAAATGAAAATCATATGATTGCTATATGTCCTTGCAGGAGAACGGTCGTTATATGTGAAGTAACTAGAGTCTTTGCTAGGGTCATAGGACGACCCAGTCCCATCGGGTCCCGTCCTGAGTCAATCGAGTCATGGAAGTTCCTTTACTTATATTATGAGCATGATTGCGAAAGCTGCCTGCGGGCTTTATTATTTCTTATGGGGCGGGTTGGGCATGCGTGCCGCCCGATTATTATGGAATGAATTCACGAGCTGGCCAGTTTCCGCCCTATCGAAAGGGGGTGGAGGTAGGAGAGGGACATGCCACTTGGCTTTCGGTGTGGATCCATTTATCGCTTCCTGCATTATATTTAACTGCCAGTATATATATATACGTGTATATATGTGATTTAATTTCCGCACTGCATTACACATTTCATATTAGGGATAGGATGCTTATTATATGCCTCTTAGAGTGTGGTTACACACGCGCATGAGTGACCTGATGATTGACCCAGATCCCCCTCTTTTTTTTAGATTCAGGTACCCGTTTCACTCCTTGATTTCGTGCTGTTTTGACGAGGTCCATTCATATGGTGAAGAGTGAGTGTTGAACTATGACTTCACCAGATTTACACTTTTTGAGATTTTTTTCGCACTTATACTCTGTTTGACCCGGCCTTGCCGCGGAACTGGTTGTATCATTTTCAGCACTTATGTCCTTTGCATGATAAAATGTTTTCCGCGTTGTAGACTTAGAACAGGTACAAGGGTTTACCCCGGTGTCTCCAACGGACTTACAGGATTTGGGTGAGAAATCCCGCTGTAAACTACAAATCTTCGGTTTCAAACCTTCAACCTGTACTCGGAGCGTAAGATCCTAACGAGGGGTTTTATCTCTCGAAACGTAACTCGGGAATCATAATCCCGGGCCGTTACAATATAAGTGACTAATAAATGTTGAATAATACATTATACTAACTAGTAAATTCTTATTATAATACTATAAGAGTATGTTTTGAGAAGAACTCACATAAGTGACTAATAAATGTTGAATAATACATTATATTAACTAGTAAATTCTACTATAAGAGTATGTTTTGAGGAGAACTCTTATAAGTGACTAATAAATGTTGAATAATACATTACATTAACTAGTAAATTCTTATTATAATACTATAAGAGTATGTTTTGAGGAGAAATCATATAAGTGACTAATAAATGTTGAATAATACATTATATTAACTAGTAAATTCTTATTATAATACCGTAAGAGTATGTTTTGATGAAAAATTATATAAGTGACTAATAAATGTTGAATAATACATTATATTAACTAGTAAATTCTTATTATAATACTATAAGAGTATGTTTTGATGAGAAATCATATAAGTGACTAATAAATGTTGAATAAAGCATTATATTAACTAGTAAATTCTACTATAAGAGTATGTTTTGAGGAGAACTCTTATAAGTGACTAATAAAGGTTGAATAATACATTATACTAACTTGTAAATTCATATTATAATACTATAAGAGTATGTTTTGAGAAGAACTCATATAAGTGGCTAATAAATGTTGAATAATACATTATATTAACTAGTAAATTCTACTATAAGAGTATGTTTTGAGGAGAACTATTATAAGTGACTAATAAATGTTGAATAATACAATATATTAACTAGTAAATACTTATTATAATACTATAAGAGTATGTTTTGATGAGAAATCATATAAGTGACTAATAAATGTTGAATAATACATTATATTAACTAGTAAATTCTTATTATAATACTATAAGAGTATGTTTTGATGAGAAATCATATTAGTGACTAATAAATGTTGAATAATACATTATGCTAACTAGTAAATTCTTATTATAATACTATAAGAGTATGTTTTGATGAGAAATCATATAAGTGACTAATAAATGTTGAATAAAGCATTATATTAACAAGTAAATTCTACTATAAGAGTATGTTTTGAGGAGAACTCTAATAAGTGACTAATAAATGTTGAATAATACATTATATTAACTAGTAAATTCGTATTATAATACTATAAGAGTATGTTTTGATGAGAAATCATATAAGTGACTAATAAATGTTGAATAATACATTATATTAACTAGTAAATTCTTATTATAATATTGTAAGAGTATGTTTTGATGAGAAATCATATAAGTGACTCAGAAATGGTTAATAACACATTATACTAACTACTAAATTCTTATTATAATACTATAAGAGTATGTTTTGAGAAGAACTAATATAAGTGACTAATAAATGATGAATAATACATTATATTAACTAGTAAATTCTACTATAAGAGTATGTTTTGAGGAGAACTCTTATAAGTGACTAATAAATGTTGAATAATACATTATATTAACTATTAAAATCTTATTATAATACTATAAGAGTATGTTTTGATGAGAAATCATATAAGTGACTAATAAATGTTGAATAATACATTATATTAACTAGTAAATTCTTATTATAATACTATAAGAATATGTTTTGATGAGAAATCATATAAGTGACTAATAAATGGTTAATAATACATTATACTAACTAGTAAATTCTTATTATAATACTATAAGAGTATGTTTTGAGAAGAACTCATATAAGTGACTAATAAATGTTGAATAATACATTATATTAACTAGTAAATTCTTATTATAATACTGTAAGAGTATGTTTTGATGAGAAATCATATAAGTGACTAATAAATGTTGAATAATACATTATATTAACTAGTAAATTCTTATTATAATATTATAAGAGTATGATTTGATGAGAAATCATATAAGTGACTAATAAATGTTGAATAATACATTATATTAACTAGTAAATTCTTATTATAATACTGTAAGAGTATGTTTTGATGAGAAATCATATAATTGACTAATAAATGTTGAATAATACATTATATTAACCAGTAAATTCTTATTATAATACTATAAGAGTATGTTTTTGTAACGGCCCGGGATTATGATTCCCGGGTTACGTTTCGAGGGATGAAACCCCTCGTTAGGATCTTGCGCCCCGAGTACAGGTTGAAGGTTTGAAATTCTATCCTAACATTTTAAAGTGGGATTTCATACCCAAAATTTGAAGGGATCGTTGGAATCCCCGGGGAAGTCCCCTGTACCTGTCATAAGTCTAAGCGTGGAAAACCAAAGGTCACACAAATAGCGGAAGTAAAGCATAATACAAAGGGGTGCCACGGCAGAGCCGGGTCAAAATATGATCAACCATTCAAATTCGAGCCTTAATTAAATTGGTGAAGTTGGGATCTCAACTCTCTCTTTCCGCCATGTTAGACCCAGTGGTCATGGACTCAAATCAGCATCAACAGTAGTAAGCATAACGGATACCTAAAAAATTTGAAATGGGGCGGGATCAGATCGATGCCCTCTTTAACTCTGCATCCCAACCCTAAGCACACATATACGCTATACCTAATAAAGATGCTTCTAGATGCATGGCGGAATATTAACACACTAACATGCTCCTAAGATCAAGTGCATAATAATAATAAGGCCTTAGCACAGAATACCAAGTGGTATGTCCCTCTCCTACCTCCACCCCCTTCCGATAGGGCGGAGACTGGCCAGCTCGTGAATGCATTCCATCATAATCGGGCGGCACGCATCCCTAACCCGCTCCACAATAAAGCCCACAGGCATCTCATAATATAAGGAAGTTCATGACTCGATTGACTCAGGACGGGACCCGATGAGAATAGGTCGTCCTATAACCCTAGCAATGACTCTAGTTACTTCACAGATAACGGCCGTTCTGTTTACATACACATAAAGAAATAGAAGGCTCAACAGCCGATGCAACCTAGCATGGTACTACATGGCATGCTGATCATGAATGCAAGCACCTAGTATATCATGCACCTAAAGCAGGGAATAACTCTATTCAATCTGAGTAAGCTCCGAAGAGACTTACCTGGCGGTGCAGAACAGCAAGGCAAGCATTATAATAGATTAAAGATCACCTAGATACATATCAGAACACATATATAAGTCTACGTCTAATCATCCAAGCACTCAAGTATATCATTCGACGAGAATAGCAACCATATCACAATCATCGTTCCATCAAGTTCAACCATTCATCATATTGCCACCTTCCACAAGACCATATCATGCTCATCATTCCATTCAGCCACATTCATGTATTTGCCATAATATATCAATAATCCGCATATCACATATATCAAGTTCATCATATTCATCATATCTCGAAAGCATAAATTAACGCTACACAACTCTAACACTTCACTATGCCATTAGTCAATCAATCATGTCATTAGTACACACCAATCATGATATTAGTCAACCATCCACATCAATCATGCTAGTTAGTCACCGATCACATAATTTCCGAGTTAGTCCCGAAACCATTTCAAAATCCGAATTAACTAGTTAGAAATTCCGATCCTTGAAAACGCTCATCAAATTCCTATTCCAATTTAATCCCAAGAATATACTTTTAAATCTCCAAGTCTCAATAATAATATTATTATATAATATTTTAAATACCATTTTCTTTTAAACACTCTCATAAAATATTTCCAAATCCCTTAAAAATCCCAACCATTTTTATCTCATAAAATCAGCCCCTTCGAAATTGACAAAACCGACCCCTTTATTTATAAAATCCAAAATCGACCCTCCTTATTCTATTAATTACCAAACCGAGCTCTCATTTTCTTAAACCCCAACCAAATCCCCCATTTCCCAATTTTTCTTAAGACTTCTAGGAATATGTTAGAACAAAGATTGAACATAAAAATCTAGGTTTGAACGGATTTCTCACCCAAGTTCCTTCTTTTCCTTCGGTTTGCTCGTGAAGCTTCATCCGGGCTCCGATTGGACTCGTTCTTGCGCGAGGGTGCCTAGGATTGTTAAATGGTGTTAAAGGTGTGAACTTTGAGTTAGTATGAGGTGGAAGGAGGGAAAAACGAGCTGTTACCTTCTTGAATCCGAAAATAGTGAGTTTGAGTCTCTTAGGGCTTCTCCGACTTCTCCGGGCTGTTGGGGCTTCTTCTTCCACTTTGAGGACCTCATAGGGAGGCTAAGGGAGATGTTGTTGCTGCTCATGGAGGGAGGAAGAGAAAAGGAGCTTGCTTTGGCTTGCTTTGAGCTCAAGAGGTGGAATGGAGCTCTTTTGGCATGTAATGGAGAAGGGGGTTGAAGGGGATGATGAAGTAGGAATGTTGTGGGGAGGAGTTGGGCACGAAATGCTGTGTTAGGGCTGCTGGAATTCTCAGCAATGGAGGAGGAAAAAGGAGAAAGAAAGAAGGAGAAAGGATAAGGTTCCTTGAGAGCTTTTTGGATAAGGCTTGTGTTTGATTTTTGTGTGGTGTGTTGGTTGAGCCAAATCTGATTTTTGAAGAGAAAAAGGAGGCATGGGAGAGGGCTGAAACGGATGGGGCTAAGAGAGAGACATGGAGCTTGTCTCCTTGGCTACTTTGGGTATGGTCAAAGATGGGAGATGGAAAAGCAAAATGGGGGTGTTTGGCTTCTTTGGGTAAGGAGGAAGCTTCCTTTGTATTTCAAATTGGCTCCATGGGGACCATTGTAGGGCTGAGATTTTGGATCCCCATGGGAGAATGAGACAAGATGTGGTCCCGAAAGCTATAGTTTGAATTTCCGACGCTAGATCCCGATGTTAGTTTCCCAAATCCCGCTCTTTCCTTCGTGAAATTAGAATTTAAAATCTGAGAATCGAGGTTGCCATGTCAGTTCTCAAAATTTTATTTAGGTCGAAAATCCTCTTTGAGAGTTCTAAAATCCAAATTAGCGAGTTTTCCGTTCAATTCCGCTTTTAAATTCATTTTGTTTTTCCTTTTTCCAAAAAAAACTAAGATTTAAAAATCCGAGCCT
The DNA here is from genome assembly GCA_037127255.1 of Persicaria tinctoria. Classification (NCBI taxonomy): domain Eukaryota; kingdom Viridiplantae; phylum Streptophyta; class Magnoliopsida; order Caryophyllales; family Polygonaceae; genus Persicaria; species Persicaria tinctoria. The sequence goes on along the minus strand of JBANSL010000013.1, from coordinate 35,604,751 downwards.
TTACATCATCCACCTCTAAAAACAAGTCTCGTCCCCGAGACTAAAACCAAAACAAAGTAGGGGATGAAGTTTTAAATTGATGAGTCTAAGGACCATGTCCAATGATCTTGTAATCATCTCGGTTGCGTCTTCCGGGATTCTCACAACACCCTAGTCACGGTCGTGACATCTCCGATCGGCCTTGACAAGTATGCAATAAGCGCCCCTATCACATCCCCGCTTCGACTTTTCGGAAGTACCACAACTCTAAAAGTTCTACAATATCATCACTAGGTGTTAGCATGCGCCCTCATAAATGCCTGTATCCACTTCGTGAAGTATTATAGAGTTGTCCGGGTTTGAAAAGTTCAAGCAGATTCCGCAATTGAAAAAGATTGGCCTCCAAATCATGGAAATTTCCGATCGCGCTCGGTCTCTCAAAATCCAAGTTAGTCCTTTTTAAACATTATTCAAGATCCCTTAAACCCGATGTTAGTCAAGCAAGTTTCAAATTCAGAAGGCGAAATCATCCACCTCTAAGGACTAATCCCATATGTCCTTCCTAAGTTCCAAGTCAGAATCAAATTTCATCAATCTAGTTCTAGCATCCTAGTAATTCCAATCCAATGAATCATATAACGTAACAATTATACAACATAGTAATCGTATCACACATTCATAAACAGATCATATTCATGTCAAGGATAGTCATATACAATAACAAATCTAGCATAGTGTCGCACATAGCAGGATTCGTCATATCACAAAAGCTGCACATCATATCAATCAAATAAGCAATTCATACTTACACTAACTACCAAACATCATCACATTAGAGGCAAATAAGTTCCTCCGCACTCTAGCATTTCATCAAGTTCAGGCGAGTAACTATGTTAGTACTAACAATTCATTATTGTCTATGGCAATTCATCAGGGGATCAACATCGTCTATAGCATAGAACTCGCACAACACTCGGCTCCAAGTAACGCACAACATTAAGTCAGATCCTCAAGAGAAACTGCATATCACTACTAACCATAACAAAACACGACAACTACTCCTTATCTCTCGCATCAAGATCAACCTCACCTAAGTCTACCAGCCCGATCCAATACTAATTATATACACCATTGCATCTTGTCCACATACAACTCTCTAGCCTCACGTCTATCGGCAATCAAACCAAATTCCCAAGGCGACTACTAAGCATCCCAACTCTTATGCCATCAAGCCATCTAAGAACCAACCTACTTTGACATCCGACCTCAAATCCTACTCGCCCACCTAAAACCATATCTCAGAGTTCCCAATCGCACAATTCCCTTATTCCGACAAGCTTAACAACTCGACTGGCTACCAAGATTCTCTATAAAGCACACCCTCGTCCTAGAGGTCCTCTACCAGTCCCGTCTTTACCTTCCAAGAGAAGTCCCAAGTCCTCAACCGAACCGCTCTCACGATCGATATACGCTTCCCAACAATCTCGCTGACTCTTCATAGGCTCTCAAGACTCCGCCTGGCCATCAACTCCCAAATAGACATCTCAGATCACCTAGCTAACCTGATCATACTCCCCACACAACTAATCACTCTCACTAACTATCCACCTCTAATAACCCAACTCATACTGACCATCTCACACCTGTCGCTCCCGATCAACTCTAACCCTCGAAGCATATCTAGTGCTACTCCGAACCACGAATCACCAAGACCCTCATCACAACGCCTATCCTCAAAGACTAACCACAAATTCTACCTACTTGTCCCATTTCGATCCTCACGAAACCTGAACATCCACGATTCCTCGATTGACTTATTCTGGATCCCCGTCTCCGCATATTCCCAAATTTCCTCATTCTAAATCTTACTAAACCTTAACCATTCGAAATCCTCAAATTGTCCTACTCTAGTTCCTCATCTCTTCATATTCATAAATTGCCTCAAACTCCTACTTCTTACCCATGACACATTACTGTCCAAAGCCCTCTTTTACCGATCATCATTTCCGTAAATCCCTAAACAATCCTCATTTGAGTTTCCCAAGTACCGCCATTTTGCCAGCCTGCTAAAATCTTTTATCCTCTAACGTTCCCAATACCTCCCGCTTTGCCTAGTTCCCAAATCCATGCTCGGAATCTCCCTATCTCAAGCCCGCAGTCTTACTACCAACCTCAACGACATTCTCGCCTAGCTACCAGCCTTTCCTCGAAGATTCCCTCTACCTCCTCAAATACCTTGATAACAATTTCCACGCATTAGTTTTGATTTCTTCCCTATGCTAAAATCTTCCAACAACGCATCTCGAAATCTTTCACTCATGACTTCGCCAAGCATTACCAATCATATCTAACAACCCCAAATACTTATCACACGTACAGTCCTGACATGAACAATCTAATCCCCAAGATCGATGATTTCCCAATTCAAGCTACCCTATACTACTCATCCTTAGCACTTCACCAACCTCATCCTTTACCAAAACTGCTCCCAATCCCGCACTTACAACCTAGTCTTGAATTCTACGATTCCTTGGACCTTCCTTAACCGATCGTCCTTGACACCGCCCACGATTCGCTCCTAGGCTATCTAGACACTCTTTTGGCACACTAACCCGTCTATCAACACATCCCCTCGAGAATCCATCCGAACCATTCCTAGCTCACTCATACATCTCTAGAACTACACTAATCACCTATACTTGCTCCCACTACCTACCGACACTTATAGCTAGGACCTCTTCCTCGAAATCTCGCCATGCTAACTCCACTCTTCACCTAAGACCTACCTGGAAGCTCAAATATAATCACTGACCGTTATCCCTGACAAGTCTTAACTCACTCGGCTCTCCTCAAGCTGGTGCATCCTTCCTACACCTCATCTCACACAACCAATGACCCAACTCGAAGGCTCTAATCTACCTGCAACTTTACGACCCATCTCACCAAGAAAACACTCGACTCATTCCCAAGAAGAATACACCACCACATATATATCCCATAACTTTCTTACTAGCAAGTCAGTACACTCAAACATCAAGTCACATCATCGCAAGCATAAGTTAGTGAGGCAATCCTTCATTACTAGTTCAACATATTCGTCATCACACCTCAATTTAGTTAGTTCCAAGCCTATCACACGACATCGATTCCAGATCGCATAGGAGAGATCACAATTCGGACGAAGAACGTCATTCCTTGAGTCATTTAGGAGGATTACGTCTGCAACCGCCATCTTCGAAAGGCGTCCTTCCTTTGGCGACGTCGATCCTAAGGTCCATGGACCATGGGCCCACCCCACTTCCGTTGCGCCACTCTGGTTCCACTCGATCGCTCGTTTTCTCTTCTATGTCGACGTCCATCAAGGGGATCGCGAGGGGTTAGAAGTCACGGAGATAGAGGAAGGCAAGGGAGGACAAACGACTTTCTTAAGAATTCAGACACAAACCAGGACTAGAGATGATGAGACTCAAGACAAGACACAGAATCGAGAGTTACAACAATCCCTTTAAGGTATTCTATAAGGTTACAGGTGCACATGGCAATCATAAAATATTTCAATCATATCATTCCACACTATCATGTACCTATTAAAGGAATATCGTCCTATGCATCCATAACATCTCACATAATCAACTTTACATGCACACGGGACAGGCTAAAACTTATCATCTCATGCACTAATCATGCTTGACATATTAATATCATGTATGCACAAACCGACAATAGACATATGCAGCATGAGTTATATATGACATAGCGAGCATTATAGGATATCACATGTATGATCCATTACTCACTTAGTGTACACATAAGTAGGTCAAAACAATGTGGGTTCCAGGTAAGCATGTTAAGATGCACTCTAATAATCGTGTCAAGGGGTATGGTTAAGTCATTTGGGCATAACAACTATCACATCCAACACAACCATATACATGTAGTATGACAAGTATGGCACATAGATGCATGATGGTCAATAATTAAGAGATGTATATCCTACATGATACTACCAACACTCATTAAGAAAATACATAGTCAATGAGGTTCAATTTGGTGAACTTAATATGCTCAAAAATTCATTTCTCATGGCACTCATACAAAGAGGGTTGACCACACTATCATGGACCTAATTCAAAGGAGAGTAACAATGATGGGAATTCATAGATTCGATATATATATATTCGTTCATAAGTGCCATCATGCAAGTTATCAGACAAGTCATGCTGAAATATACCAACACACCATGTCATACAATCACCGACTCATCACCCTGTTTCCCCATGGGACGCTAATATGACTCGCTCGGTATGACACAAGGACATTCACACTGTTTTCGAGATGAGAGGGTATAATTTCTGTTTAGACTCTCGTGGTAAGAAGACACAGTTGATCAGTATAAGAATCGAGAAGGATAACTCCATAAGACAAATCACTTCTAACTCGAAATTGTTTCATTGATCATCCTCCGTAAAACACTCATGGATTTCCCATATCCGACACACCCCCGGAAGTAGCTAGTTGACCGACCCAAATTTTCCCGTGGAAGACACCAACCTAAGGTGCGTGACTCGATAGAAGCATTGGTGGTGGGATACAAAACAGGACTCGAAACGGGAAGAGCGGATGCTCTTCGACCCTTGCTAACATGCCTAAATGTGTTGGTGGGACGGTTGACGGAGTCAGAATCATCAGGGGTTTGAATTATGGAAGAGATATTCCGACAAGACATGAGTTCCAATGACATAAGAACAAGTTATTCTCCCGCTATCCCGTTTGCACAGTTATTCAATACATGATTCAAGTCAAGGCATACTGATTAGTTCTCTACCCTAAGCACAATAGCACTCAGCATGGAAGCAATCAACGATCAAGCTATCCTATGGGCCGCCCTTCGAGGGGCGACTAACCTGAGGGGCAAAACCTCAAAGTCTCTACCTAACTCGCCACTCCAGCCACTACGACGCAAGGCCTTGGAGTCTTGTAGGCTCATCTGTAAAGAAAAAGCTACATTTTTGCCTACCCGTTCCAAACTACATCCAATAGGGATGGTCTAACGCCTTTACATCGGGGGATTTGGTTGGGGTTTAAGAAAATGAGAGCTCGGTTTGGTAATTAATAGAATAAGGAGGGTCGATTTTGGATTTTATAAATAAAGGGGTTGGTTTTGTCAATTTCAAAGGGGCTGATTTTATGAGATAAAAATGGTTGGGATTTTTAAGGGATTTGGAAATATTTTATGAGAGTGTTTAAAAGAAAATGGTATTTAAAATATTATATATTAATATTATTATTGAGACTTCGGTTTTTAAAAGTATATTCTTGGGATTAAATTGGAATAGGAATTTGATGAGAAATCATATAAGTGACTAATAAATGTTGAATTATACATTATATTAACTAGTAAATTTTTATTATAATACTATAAGAGTATGTTTTGATGAGAAATCATATAAGTGACTAATAAATGTTGAATAATACATTATATTAACTAGTAAATTCTTATTAATACTATAAGAGTATGTTTTGATGAGAAATCATATAAGTGACTAATAAATGTTGAATAATACATTATATTAACTAGTAAATTCTTATTATAATACTGTAAGAGTATGTTTTGATGAGAAATCATATAAGTGACTAATAAATGTTGAATAATACATTATATTAACTAGTAAATTCTTATTATAATACTATAAGAGTATGTTTTGATGAGAAATCATATAAGTGACTAATAAATGTTGAATAATACATTATACTAACTAGTAAAATCTTATTATAATACTATAAGAGTATGTTTTGATGAGAAATCATATAAGTGACTAATAAATGTTGAATAATACATTATATTAACTAGTAAATTCTTATTATAATACTATAAGAGTATGATTTGATGAGAAATCATATAAGTGACTAATAAATGTTGAATAATACATTATATTAACTAGTAAATTCTTATTATAATACTGTAAGAGTATGTTTTGATGAGAAATCATATAAGTGACTAATAAATGTTGAATAATACATCATATTAACTAGTAAATTCTTATTATAATACTATAAGAGTATGTTTTGATGAGAAATCATATTAACTAGTAAATTTCGACGTTGTTTTCAAACCGGGTTCGTAGCCACAGCCACGTCATATGTCATCTACTATTAGCCACGGACGTAGCCATGGCTATAAGTTTTCGTTGCTAAAATCCGTTGCTAAGGCCCGTCGCTATTTAGTTGCGAGGCATATAGCAGGGGATGGCTCGCCCGTGGCTGATTCCGTTGCTAAACCGATTAGCAACGGACATTCGTGGCTAAATCCATTGCTATTTCCTGCGTTTTTAGTAGTGACCTAAGACGGTCATAAGAAGGTAGCCTATGATGCAACCTTTGGTAAGGAGTTTCCATTTTCAACAACTTAGAAGGGTATCTATATATTGATGAGATAGGCTGCAATCAACACATTATCACCCCAAAACTTCTTAGGCAAATGTGACTTGAACATGAAAGCTCTAGCCACCTCAAGTAAAGGCCTATGTTTTCTCTCTACGATCCGATTCTGTCGAGGTGTGGCAACACAAGAGGTTTGGTACTCTTAAACCGGAAAAATAACCACTAACTTCTCGACTCGAACCATGGCAATGAACTGCTTAATCAATTGGAAGGAAATGCTTTTGTTTGACAAAGGTTGAACCCATGGAGTTCGTGAAAAATATCCATTTTTAAAGCATGATTTATTCTTGTTCTTTCATGCTAATTGGTTAGGAATGAAACATGTTATTTATTTGATGTTTCCATCATTTATTTGATTTGATTTCATTTAATTTGGCATCCATGTTACCTTTAAATGACATGGGTTACTTTTGCATTATCTGATCATATAGGATGACAATAAATCAATAGTTAACAATATCAGGATTGTGTATTACGATTGGAACTCAATTGAATCAAGAGAAATCAATTAAAACATACCAGTCAACGTAATGCAAAGTGAATGTAATGTGTAGAGTAACAAAAATAATGGAAACAGGTTGGGACTGTGTTTACCCGGTCTATAAAGGGTATCATGAAACTAACACATTTTCGTAGAGAAATGTTAAACTACTGAAATTGGTAGTAGGCTGCTATCTGTTAGTGAGAGCGGGGTCGGTATTATATTATGATAAATAATGTGTGATGTAAATCATTCAACTCATATTAAAAGTGGTAAACATGTTAAGTGTGTAAACTTGTGTTTAAACTACGCAACGTGAGGATGTGAGTGAAGTGTGTGGTATTTATTTTAAAGAACAACATTTTATAGTGATCACAACTAATTCAAGCTATATCATATTCCATCTGTAATCGAAGTATGATTCCTAAGAGTGTTTGTCACTCACATCTTTTCTTATTCAATCCCTCAGGATTATCCGTGTCACATGAGTCGTGTCTTACAATGTTAAAGCCTACATAAAATATTCTTAATAATCACATTTGAGTTTAGATTCATACCTTATGATAACTCCACTCCCTTTGATGAAAATCGGAATAAGTTTCAAAGGCCTTGACAGTCTGTTTGTGTCAAAGGTCTTGAAGCTTTAGGAGTGTTGATGAAACACAAAACCTGTTCTTTATTATATTATGTCCGAATATTATATATTATATGGTTCCAGATATTATTATATATTCACTAACATTTCAGGAAGCTTTTTGAATATTATCTCCTTCCAAAGTCGAAAAGTTAAGAAGGACACAATCGGAGATCATGGCTTCAAAAGTTTCCAAGTTTAGAAGATCTCAAAGATAGCCATGATCAGCCTAAGCGTTGAAGAAGATTCCTTCCTTAAGTGGCGCCGATGATCTTCACTATATAAAGGAGATGAAGAAGAGAGAGAGGGAGGGACATTCACGAATATCATTGCACACTCAGCCCTCAAGTTTACGATCTCTCTTCAGCGTGTTCTCTCTGCTTGTTCTTAAGAGTCTTATATTTTGTTTCAAAGCATTTGAGAGATACACAGTGAGCTTATAGGATATATTCTGAGAGAGTGTTATACTCGAGAGTTTATAACTCAGGAAGTGGGCACTAGGCTATTGATTCTCGAGAGTAAGAGGATTGTACTAGATAGCTGAGAGAGGTGGGGCTCTTCTAGATTGGTCTAGGACTCCAAGGGAACGTGAGTTGACTAGATTGCAATTGTATAGGAGAGAGGCTTCTCGGTGAGCTATTAGGATCCTAAGCTTTGTGAATCAATAAAGCCTGTTGAATCCTAGGTTTGTGGAAGAACCCTAGACGGGGACGTAAGCCAAGTTCGTGCCGAACCTCGTAAACAACTCATCGAGTCCTTTACTTTACTTCTTTACCTTATTTCCGCACTTGGTTCGAATTGTTTAACTTTGTGATTCAGGTTTTCAGAGAAAAGACTAAGTCCAATCTCAAAGGGTTTTGTACGAGCTTCAAAAGTCTTGAGACTATCTGCGAAAAACCGGCATACTCTATTCAACCCCCCATCTAGAGTATTTCTATATTACTTAGTTTTATATTATCGAACCTTCACTTGGTATCAGAGCTTTACTCACTGCTTTTGATCTAACAATCTTGTGAGTTTTCGATCATGTCTGGTGAAGCAAGCGAAGGATTTGCACAAGGGAGGTCTACCATTAGACCACCACTCTTTGTAGGAAACAACTTCGTCCACTGGAGGTCCTTGATGAAAATGTTCATTATAGATCAAGATCTGGAACTTTGGAACATTATAGAGAATGGTCCGAAGGTTCCAGTGAAAGAAGGACCAAATGGAACCAAAGTCGCGAAGGCAGAGGCTGAATACATCCAAGCGGATCTTGAACTCGTCTCCAAAAACTACAGGGCTATTAACTTACTTTATTGTGGTCTTAGTACTGATGAGTTTAATCGTATTTCATCTTGTAGGTCAGCTAAAGGGATTTGGGACAAGCTGGTTGTCACCTACGAAGGAACCAGTCAAGTGAAGGACACCAAGATCAGTATCTTCCTTCGAAAGTATGAACTCTTCAAAATGAAGCCAGATGAGTCTATTAAGGCTATGTTCACACGGTTCACGGAAATCACAAACAACCTTGACTCTTTCGGCAAGACCTTTGAGAATGTTGAGAAAGTGAGGAAGATATTGAGGTGCCTCCCAAAAGACAAATGGGGTCCGAAAGTAACAACCATAGAAGAAGCCCAGAATCTCACCACTCTACCCCTTGATGACTTGCTTGGGAAGCTGATCACACATGAGATGATTCTCAATGAAGATGATGGAGAACTCCCAGCAAGCACTAAGAACTTGGCGCTTAAGTCTAAGAAGGATGAGCCCAAAGATGTGCGTTTGGGAGGACTGCAGTTGGGTTAAGTATGATAGATGATGCTAGAGATGGCCTCGATAGTTCTGCAACTGAGTCAGGAAGTGATCATGCACATTTAGGTAGTGTTAATATAGGCATTTAGATGAGTTTAGGTAGGGTAAAATGCATGAGTTTAGAGTAGTTTTCATGTTTTCATTATATTTCAATTAGAGTCGGAATCTACAAGTTTTGTGCATGATGTCAGGTGGTTGTGGAAAGGTGGAGCTGAGCTTGTGTAAATGACAGAAGATGAGACGGAAATCGGAGCCTTGAGCAACAGAGCTGAAGAGAGGAGCTGAACGTAGGTGCAAAGAAGTGGAACTGTCAAGAACTCGGGCCAAAATGTAAGGAAACTCGGCCGAGTTCTGTGAAGGAAACCGAGTTTGTGGATTCAAAAGAACTCGGGTGAAGAGGAAGAAAACTCGGCCGAGTTCTATGGCCACCCGAGTTTGTGCCGTAAAGCTGTTACGCTGTGTTAATTAGTTTCTTTTATTTTTAATTTGAGGGGGACATGAAACGTTAGTGGTGGACGAACAATAGAGTGTTGTACTGGGTGTTTTTGGTTTTTGTTTTCATTCGAACGAGGAACGAAAAGAGTTTGTGGTATGGAGTTTCTTTCTTATTTTTCTATTTTCTCGATTATGATCAACTAATCCTCTTTGCTCGGGAAAATTAATCGAAGCTTCAGGTTTTCTATTTCATTGTGAGATTTCCGTTCTTAATACTCTTCGTTGAATATTATCAATTCTTTGCTTAGATTGTTTAGGGTTTTCGTGAATTTCCGTTAGTCTGATCAACTGATGTCTTTTCATGATAATCTATAGCTAGATATAGGTAATTTCTGGTTGAATTATCTATATTATTGTGTAGCAAAGTATGAATCTCTGAAACTGGTTGATTTAGGGATTTGTATAAAGAATTGATTTGCAATTGGTGCAATAACTGGTTGTGCGTGTCGATTGTCTTTGTTGATTTCCTTTAAGCTAAATCGATTATTGAATTGAATCTTGATAGTTTCAAGGTTGTTTGATAATTAGGGTTTTCAGGGTCTGGTTGTCCTGTTAACTAATTTCGATAAGGAATTGGATTCAAAAGACCTAGTCTTTCCACAACAAAGTGTTCAAGAGGAAGTTATCTATTCGATTTTGGATGATCAATGAACAAACCTGATTGCTGAGATTGATTGACCTGAGCTATTCTCTCATATTCATTCACTTAATCTGTTTTACTTATTGTTTTGCTTACTATTGTTGCTTAGTTAGTTCAAACCATCAAAACCCCCCCTTTATTTCTTGTTCTTGTTGACGCACTCTGATTTGCATGCGGATCATAGACTCTCTGTGGGATCGACCCGTGCTTGCCAAACTACATTAGTTAGGCCAGTCGGTTATATTTTATAGGATTTAAGGCGACTGAAAATCCTCTGTCAGGAAGGTTAGGTAGCACTCTTGGTGTATAAATTATTAGATTAAATCTTGCTTTTTGGTAGTTTGTTTGTCTTTGTTAGTTCGGATTGTATTTCTATTTATGGTTATGTTCCTAGTTAATTATTGTACTTTGTGTTCATCAGACCATATTGTTCAACACTTTTAAAATGATAAATGAAATATTGTGTTTTTGCTAGTTTCATTGTGTTTTTGCTAGTTTCATTGGTCTGAATAATAATAATAATATATTGTACGACACTTTTAGAGAAAGGAGAGGTTTCATTTTCCTATTTACTACTTGTTTATATACATAATTTGCTCCTTCAATATCCCAGTGAACTTTGTGTGTACAAGATTTTTGACCAATCATTAGTGACATTGTGGTGACTCATGATTTGCCTTCTTTTGTCACCTCTATTCAAGGGTCTGAATATAGTTTATCAAGGTTGTATCAGTTAAGAGGAAAAATGATATCTTGGAGATAAATAAAAAATATATCAAGATATGTCTGATTTATTGAATTGGCTAGTTTTTAGTCAAAATTATTATATTTATACACTTGTACAAAAAAATTGTTGAAGTTGTGAAAAGTTATACTTCAATATTTCAAATAAATTTAATAAAATAATGCTTAAATTGCAAAATGTATTAAATATCACCAATGTATCGTGAAATATCAACGATATATCGGTGATACGTCGTTAAATATCATCGTTGACCATTTTTTATGTATTGATAGATAAATTTTAACTGATATGCTTTAATCTTATCAGATTCTAATTCTAAATATCGCGGATATATCGACTGGTATATTCGATATTTAGAACAATGCCTCGATCTATCTATCATCTTGTGCCACTTTTATCATATTCTTGCATAATTACATGATGAATATGGTTTTCTTATTAATGTGTATGTTTGGAAAACTTAATTATCTTATTCTTATTTTCTTCTTCTTTTGTACATAAAGGTTATTTCAAAAATCGGTGGTATTCACTTTCATAATGGTTTGGAGGATGTTGACACAACAAACAGGGCAACAGGGTTATGTAGTGAACGTATGTGACAAGCTTCAAAATTGTGTAGTGATTCTATGTTTAATGACTTGACATATTGTTTCATCTAATATGCATTTATAAAATTTTAGATACTTGGATAATGTATTTGTGAAGGCTCATATATGTATTGGTGAAGTATTACCGCTATTTATTCATAGATAATTATTTATATGTGAAGAAACGTAGAGAGGTTTTTGGGAATTTTCTGTGTATTAGAAACTTGGAACCACTAATTACAATTGATCTCGTATTTATACTGTACACTAAACAAAGCTACTCCTAACTAACCTCTAATAAACTCCTAATAACGAATAAGGCTCCTAACACAAAACTTCAAATGGCTAAGCTAACCGAGCTGGGCTCACTAACCCGGAGGCCCAATCCGAGAAGGCCCAGAACCCAAATTCCCATAGGTCTTTACATCCCCCCCCCCCCCCCCGCGCAAGGTGGACATATGTGAGGATATAGGAGACCAAGCTTGCCGGAGAGGAAAACATGAGGAGCAGCACCTAAAGCCCTAGTGAATATATCTGCAATCTGAAGAGATGAAGGCACGTAGGTGGTGTGAACAAAGCCCTGCTCGACCATCTCACGCACGAAGCGACCATCAATCCGAATGTGTTTAGTATGCTCGTGAAAAACGGGATCGACAGCAAGTTGAAGGGCAACTTTGTTGTCGCAGTACAGAGTGATTGACAGAGGTACATGGATTAGCAAATCAGTGAGGATGTTATGAAGCCACACCAACTCACTTTCCACAGCTGACATGCTTCGATATTCACTCTCAGCTGTGGATTTAGACATTGTCCGTTGCTTCTTAGATTTCCAAGAAATCACCGAGCTGCCTAGGAACACATTGTATCCAGTTAAAGAATGAGTTGTGAAAGCACAACTTCCCCAATCAGCGTCACTATAAGCTCTTAATTGAAAATCTGATTGAGACGGATAGAAGAGAGCCAAGTTGAACGTCCCCTTGAGATATCTCAGTAAATACATATCAACATTCATGTGGGGAACTGGAGGCTGAGACACAAATTGACTCAATTGCTGGACAGTGTAAATGATATCCGGCCTTCTCAAAGTGAGATAGAGAAGCCTACCAATAGGCGCCTATATCTCTCAGGGTCACTGTACAGTTCACTATTAGTAGAAGAGAGCTTGACCCCATGTTGCATTGGAAACTTTGATGGCTTACAATCTGATACACCGGCACCATCAAGAATATCTAAAATGTATTTCCTTTAATTAAGCATAATTCCCTTAGGAGACCGAGCAATCTCCATACCTAGAAAGTATCTAGCAAGCCCAAGATCTTTGATGGTGACAGTTGAGTGTAATGCATGTTTGGTAGCCTCAATCTCAATAATAGAATCCCCAAGAATCATCATATCATCAACACAGACAAGAGCAATGGTTTGATGACCAACATATCCTTTAGTAAAGAGGGAGTAATCCAATTTAGATTGCTTGAAACACAAATTGAACAAGAACTTGGTTAGGGTGATGTTCCACTGCCTGCTTGCCTGCTTTAAGCCATGCAAAGACCTTGTCAACCAGCAAACCTGCCCTGGCAAAGCCTTGTCATAACCATCAGGAGGTAGCATATACACCTCCTCATCAAGGCTTCCATGTACGAAAGTAAAGGTTCGATAATGTAAAACAAAGTAATATAAAGATACTCTAGAAGGGGGGTTGAATAGAGTATGCCGGTTTTTCGCAGATAGTCTCAAGACTTTTGAAGCTCGTGCAAAACCCTTTGAGATTAGACTTAGTCTTTTCTCTGAAAACCTGAATCACAAAGTTAAACAATTCGAACCATGTGCGGAAATAAGGTAAAGCAGTAAGTAAAGGACGCAATGAGTTGTTTACGAGGTTCGACACAAACTTGGCCTACGTCCCCGCCTAGGGTTCTTCCACAACCCTAGGATTCAACCGGCTTTTATTGATTCGCAAGACTTAGGATCCTAATAGCTCACCGAGAAGCCTCTCTCCTATACAATTGCAATCTAGTCAACTCACGTTCCTTTAGAGTCCTAGACCAATCTAGAAGAGCCCCACCTCTCTCAGCTATCTAGTACAATCCTCTTACACTTAGTGAATCAATCACATAGTGTTCACTTCCTGATTTACAAAACTCTCGAGTATAACACTCTCTCGAAATATATCCTATAAACTCACTGTTTAACTCTCAAATGCTTTGAAATGAAATAACAGACTCTTAAGAACTAGCAAAGAGCACACGAAGAAGAAAGATTTCACTTGAAGGCTTGAGTGCGAATGAGAGCTTGTCTTCAATGAATTGTTGTTGTCTTCTTTTCTTCATTTCCTTTATAGAGAACAAATCGGCGCCTCCAAAAAAGAATCTTCTCTTCAACGGCTGGGCTGATCATGGCATCTTCGAGATCTTCTATACTTGGAAACTTTTGAAGCCATGATCTCCGATTGTGTCCTTCTTCATTTTTCAACTTTGGAAGGAAATAATACTTGAAAAACTTCCTGAAACGTTAGTATGAATATCTGGAAGTATAGAATAATATAAAATAATATTCGAGCATAATATCATAGAAAACAGGTTTTTTGTTTCATCAATACAGTTGTAGCTTCAAGACTCTATACATAAACTGACTTGTCAAAGCTTTTGAAACTTATTCTGATTTTCATCAAGGGAGTGGAGTTATCAATCTCCCCCTTGATGAAAGACAAAACATGTGCATCCCTGCAACTTAGTCAAACATATATAATATAAGCAGCATCGGACTAAGTACCTGCATGGGTTAGATGAATGTTGGATCATAATTTTAAAACGTGAAAGACATCCAACTGAAAACAAAACAAGGTCTTCCAAGACCTTCACAGCAGTTAAAAAAGTTTTCAAAGTCTAAACCACATCAGATCATCTTCCCCCTTTTGTCTTTCAACAAAGAGAGGAGGTAAAACAGTCACCAAAAAGTTTTGAAACAGTTTCCAAAAACCAGCAATGTTTCAGATTCGGGGTTAGGGTAGGGTAGGATAGGGTTAAGCTTCATCGTCCAGAGCATCATCCGTGAGCAGTGACCTCAGACCTTGCAACATCTTGGACACCCCGCTCATCTCCGTCATAAACTCCTTGTTCAGCTCCTTGATTTCCAGGCGAACTTCCTCCAAGCCCAACTCCAGGTTGTCCATGCATTCATCAATGGCTGAGGCAGTGGGAAGAGATTTTGAGGGAGAGGCAAGACTCCAAGTCCCTTGGGATGACCGATTGATGCCTATCTTCTCAAAGCTCTTGGAGTCGAACTTACCCATATGACATTGTTGTTCTTCATTTTTGAAATCGATTCCAGAAGCTTTGAAGATATGGGTCAAAAGTGTGGCAAAGGGGAGGGGAGTTTCTTTTCTGGCTTTTCGAGTGTGAGCAATGGATCCGAGAATAGTGTTGGTCAGATCAAGATCAAGGCCGTTTAAGATGCGGTATAAAAGGATCATGGCATTATCGGTAAGGAGAGAGCCAGAGTTTAAGCGGGGTAGGAGGCAACGCACAATAATGTTGAAAACAATTTTTTCCTCTAGGGTAAGGGATGAGTGGGTAAGCTGTTTTGAGGTGATGTTGGATGCTTTGGGTAGGAGATATTTGGATCAGGCAAGGACGATGTGTTGTAGGAGGAAATCGAGTATGAAATATAATGAAATATAAATCAAACCAGATTCAGGCCCACGCAAATAATTACAAGACTTCCTCCCGATGCAGCAGTGGGAAGTCAGGATCGATCCACGAGGAACCGTGTCAGCGTATCCTAGGTAGCTGTAAATATCACAGAAAAGCAAACAAAAGATAGAAACAAAGAAACAAAGATAGAAATAACAAACGAAAACAGAAACAAAAGCAAAGACATAACTACTCGATCTCTACTAACAACAACTCGAGATAGACTAAAAACAACGACGATAGAGAACTCAGATTCGACAACAGTAACTCGATCTAGACAAACACCCCACTCGATCTCGACAACAGCTTACTCGAGATCGAAAAAATCTCCTCTAGATCGACTAAACACACAGAAATTGTAAATTGCAGATTTCGAACACAGAACTCAGATTTCGGACGAAATAAACTCAATGTATAAAGAACTTCCAAAGCCAGGGTATCAACACCACAACGATAACTATGCAAAGTAACACATAAAGGCATAAAAGATCATGCTTTCCATCAAAATAACTTTCGTTATTAACAAATAGGCATATAGAGGATTTCGCATAAACCCTAATTGTTACTAACCCTTTTCACATAATTAATCCAAGTTGCATTAAGATCACTTTCGCTTCAATAACACAAACAAGGATCACCTTCAACTCTCGCAAAAGAATCATGCTTATAGGGATAGAAGACGAATTGCATAACAAGATTGTACCTTTACCGCATCACCTAACATGGCCACCGTCGGGCTCAACCCAGCCCCAGAAGTGGGTGGACTACTCGCTCTTCATTATAAAGAAAGACATTAAATAACAAAAGAAACTAACTTGCATTGAATTAAATAAAGAAATCTTACAACCAAACAAGACAAATCCGCTTTCGCCTTTCCACCTTGCTCGCCACAAACTCTCTCTCTCTACTACTACTTACTTGTTCTCTCTGAAATTGAATGATGAAAAACCAGCCCCTAAGGCTTTATTTATAGCCTTCTACTCCTTGCTATTCAAGGATAGAATATCTCTATCTTTATCTAAATCTATATCTAAAAGCTTTATGATAAATAAATGCAATAAAGGAATTAAATCTATAAGGAAAATTATATCTAAAATAAGCAAGTCTCTTCTTGTGTTGATAGGTCTTCTCTCCATAGATAGGTGTTGATAGATCTCGGCCAGATTCGGATTTCTTCGGCTCTAAGGACTTCCAAACCGCGTAGGATAACAAACCGTGTAACGCGGCTTCCTCGATCTCGACAAAGTTACTCGAGATCGAGTAGGATTGGTTGTCGACTATGGCTCGGCTGGGCATCACGGGTAGCAGCTGCTCGATCAAGCTCGGACATGTGCTTCTGGGTCCTCGAGATCGAGGAGATTCCTCGAGATCTAGTACGGTGGTGCTCGGCTTCTCCGTGTTCGGCTTCTCGACTTGGCACAGCTCGTCGACTCCGGACATGGCGTCAAGGTTTTGTCGAGATCGACAAAGGTTACTCGAGATCGAGTTGGCTTCCCGAGTCGGGTTGTCTCTGACTCAGTTTCTCGATCAGTGCTTAGCCGACAAGGCTTGTGCTCGGACACCTTTGTCGAGATCGAGTAAAGTTAGGTTTCCAGCTTGATTCGACTGGTTCCACTGCCTCTTGACCTTGGACTTTTGTAGTTGATTTCCGAGCTTTTCCACCCTTTCTCAGAACTGCTGTAATTTTCCTCGAATTCTGCGAAATTAAACAGAAACTGATGTAGATTCCATAATTTGGAAAATAAGCATAAACTACATAGATTCTGTACTATCTTAGCCCAAATGCATGAAATGTATGCAGAAAACGATATAAAAGTTACTGTAAAACATGGTAGATTCGGCTCACAATAAACACCCCATACTTAAGCTTGTTTGTCCTCAAGCAATACTTTTATTTTTCATTCAGGGGAAGAAATCAAAACTCTCAACATCTTAGATTCATTCTCATATGTCACTGCAATCAATTACCGTCCTCGAAAAGGTACTAGTGTCACAGATCCATGCATGTGCAAATAAAAGCAACATCTACTCACAAAAGGGGGGTTATGCAAAACATTTCATATGTGACAAAGTATTAATAATCAAGAGGATTTTAATTTAAGCTCAAATAGGGAGTAGAATTGGTAAAAGGCTAAAAGGTGTGCAATTTTTGGGCAATGTGGTGCTAATGATCCGGGGAAATGGAGTACTTCCAAACTTTTCATACCACACTCCTTTTCATAAGATTCATCACCTTTCATATTGCTTTTTCTCAATAATAATGCTTTTACCTCTCTAACCTTAGCACTGCCTTCTCGCGAGTCGCAAACATGGGTGTCATGAATGGCCCCGGATACTTAGTGCTTCGGACTCCTCACATGTGTGTCCCATCTCGCCAAACTATTATCTTAGCGAGTAGGTCAATCTACCTTTATCTCCTGAGGTGATTGGATTTTTTCTCACTCATTAAATTTTCCATATATTTCGAACATTCTCCTACCAAACTCCAATAATGATAATAACAACACAACAACCATACAACATTTCCATAATGTGACATCATTCTCAACATAATCCCCGGATAGGAAATAAGGTAAAGAATGGCAATATTTAGAATATGCATGTGGAGCAATATATGAAATAAGGCATAATATGGCTTTTTGTGATGCATAAGCATAGGTAAGGCCAGGATTTCAAAATATGAGCATATATGGAAATATAAAGTCCTCCATCATCTTATCATGCAACATGTCAAAAGCAACTTCAAATTTTATCTCCTTTCATGGTTTTCAAGAAAATAATGCACTTCATTGTGACTTCCCTTTACTGGGCAATTTCATGCTATATCTCTAATGAATCCAATTTTGCATCGTCGAGTTCAATAAAGCTTCCATGACACTATCAAAAAATTTCAATGGGGGTCATTTTTTCACAAACTTTGGAAAACATGTATGTAAGCACATAAATCAATAATGAGTTCCAAAATAGCCATGTACAAACATTTCAAGAAATAAATTCTAAATATGCACACATAATGTCAAATATGTCAAATATGCATAGAGTAAGCCCTTCCCCCACCCCATACTTAAACATTACAGTGTCCTCACTATATAAAAACAAGGGTAAAGAAAGAAACTCACTAGACAGGTGTGCTAATCGAGTGCTATGCTGCTGGGCCGAGTCTGAATATAGCTTGCTTCTATCCATGGACCTGAAAATTGTAGAAGACATATACCCACAATACAAAAACTAAAAATGTTCAAAACCAAAAACAAACAAAAGAAATGTCCAAAAAGTCCCAAAAATAAATGTCTATGTACAAGCTCTAGATTTTATAGTCGCTAGGCCGACTTTCTCCATTAAGCTCAAGGTGGCATTTGCAGGGCCCATGTAGCTTGGGCTTCAAATAGGATTCCATTCTTGTCCATCAGCTGTAATCCTCCAGAATGGATCTTGTTCACCACAAAAGGTCCCATCCTCTTCTTGTTGAATTTGTTAGGAAACCAATGATCCTTTGATTTAGAGACATAGAGCTTGTCTCCAACTTCATACTCTTTGGGCTCATCATTGGAAATCCTACACAAGCGCACATACCAAGGCAAACCTCTCCCATGTATAGATAGATCTTTAATAGAAATAGGAGAAGAAAGATCCATACCTTGGCTTACCTTCGCAGAAACGGAATCGGGTACCACGGTGTTTGGTCGATCTCGAGTAGGCGTACTCGATCTCGAGTAACTTTCAGGTTCTGGTGGCTTGCTGCTCGAGGTTGCTGGAGTCGAGGAAGGGGGTTGCTCGATCTCGACAAGTTTAGTCGATCTCGAGGAGTTCTGGCCTTCTGGTAGAGTCAGCGTCGAGGAAGGTGAAGTCGAGTCAGCGGAGTCGTGGTCGATCTCGAGTACTCTACTCGATCTCGAAGAGTTCTGATCTTCAGGTTTGCTGCTTGACGACGCTGGTGCTGGTGGAGGCTCCTGGTTTTGGTCGAGATCGATTAGAGTCCTCAATATCGAGGAATCTTGGTCGACTATGACCCCATACTTGGTTCCTGTCAAAGCATCTAAAAGATAGTTAGTCCATAACAACGTACCTTGGTCCGTGTCGAGTGGATTCTCTGTTTCCTCCTGTAGGATGGCCATGATCTCCTCCACCTGGGCCTCCATATCCCTCTTTTCCAGCTCCTAATGGGTCATATTTCTTACCTTGGGTTCCCCGCAAGTGATGTAGCCAGCTGAGATAGATTTGACCTCTTCCATTGGACCTGTATGCCTTTCAGTTTTATTAAAGGAATACTCAATTACCTCATCGCTGATGTTGAAAGTGAGCACCCCTTTCCTTACGCTTATGTTGGCATCCACTGTCGCCAAGAAGGGCCTTCCTAGAATAATTGGACAAGCAGGGTCTTCTTGCATATCAACAACTAAGAAATCAGCAGGGACAAAGAATTTACCTACTTGTACTGGCACATTGTCCACCATGCCTGTTGGAATGACCACCGTGTTGTTGGCCATATAAAGTCTAGCATCCACAGGCTGTAGGACACCTATCTTAATCTTGGACCAAATTGTTAAAGGCATTAACAATTTGGTCCAAGATCACATAAAGCATTAATTTTGTATGGACCAAATCCAATGGATATAGCAAACTTACTTGGATCTGGCCTCTTCTCCAGTATGTCCAAATGGCTGCACTCCTTTGTAATTTCAGCCATTGACCTCTTTTTGCCCAGAATCTCCTTCAGGAACTTGACATAGGATGACATTTCATTGAGAGCTTCTGTGAAGGGAATGGTGACATTGAGCTTCTGAAGCATCTTGATGAAGCGCTGGAATTTCTTCTCTGTTGGGTCCTTTGGAGATTTTGTGGGGAAAGGCAGCTTCTTTTTCTGATTCGGAGCCAGAACAGATGTCGGAGGTGTAGCAGCCTTCTCGATCTCGACTTGGTCTTCCTCGATCTCGACCAATTTCTTCTCGATCTCGAACAGTTTATGCGGTGTCGAGTTGATGTGTTGTGCAAACGAAGGATTGCCCAATTGTTCCTCGATATCGACTAAGTGTTTGTCGATATCGACTTGCTGCTGGTCGACTAGTTGTTCTCCTTCGTTTTGCTGCTCTCCGACTTCTGGCTCTTGAAGTTGATGGACGCGTCTGAGTTTTACAGCAGCGATGTCTCCAGTCTTTCCCTTAGGATTGATCCTGGGAGTGAACCTGACTGTCTGGGGATTCCTGCTGCTAGCTGACCAATCTGTGTATCAACTGATTTCCGTCATATATCAATTTCCCCAAGCCTAGAGTTGACACCCTGCATCTGAGTGTAGACGGAGTTGAAGGACTGCTTAGTTTCTGAATGATTCCTCCCTATTTCTTCTAGGACTGTTTGTAGATCATCCCTTTTCTGGTCCCTTTCCGGATGTCCTGGAGCTCTGTAGGGCGGGGGATTCGTAGGGGCACCTTGGTTCCATTGTGGTTGCTGAAACCTTTGGTCCCCCATATAGTGATTGGGACCCCCTGCATAAGCTGCCTCTTCGTGGTATTCTGCTAGCCTGACTTGCTCAGTGTGTGGGCACTCAGTAGTGGTGTGCCTCTGTGATCCGCATTCAATACAAGACTGGTTGACAGAAAGATACTTTACTTATTTGAGGAGCTTCTTATAGGGGCATGGATGGTGCTGGCCTGGATGGTGATGGCCTGGCGTAGGGGGCTCATATAGGGTTCTCCTCATAGTTGACTGGAGTCCCATACTTGTTGTCATAGTTGGTCAGCTTGTCGAGAGCAGCCCATGCATCAGCAGGCGCCATTGTCAGATACTCATAGTGAGTATATGTGTTGATTTTGTCCTTTGCAGCCAAGTCCAGATAATTGAAGAAGATCTCTTGAACTACGCAGGGTTGTTGCCATGTCTAGGGCAGGATCGCAGTAGATCCTTATAGCATTCCCAAGCCTTTGCCAGCGGCTCCTCAGACTGCTGTTTGAAAGATGTGATCTTCTAGCGAAGGAGCGCTGTCTTAGCAGGAGGAAAGAATTTGTTAAGAAATTCCTACTTCACTTGAACCCATGTCGTGAGAGATCGTGGTTTCAGCCCTTCCAGCCATTTCAATGCAGGACCAGCGAGAGACCAACGGAAAGCCTTCATTAAGATGTATTCCAAGGTGGTACCTTCAAAAAGAGTACGACACATATCAGTAAAGTTGGTAATATGCCTCAGAGGGAATTCATTAAATCTACCATGAAAAGCATGATTTTTAATTTCAATAAGGAATTGAGTATGAATTTCATAGTTATTTTCAGGGATTAGAATGGTCGATTCAGGCACGGCGAGAGTCGGGTGCATATAATCCTCTGCAGTGGTTAGGTATAGGGCAAGCTCAGCTTCTGCTTGCCTCGCACGCTCAGCTTCCTGTTGCCTGCCTGCTCTCTCAGTGGCGAGAGCAGCATCCCTGGCAGCTAGATCCCTCGTGAGCCTCTCGATCAGCTGCCATGGCTCTTTTAAGTTTAGCTTGGATGTGTATAAGGCGCTCCGGTTCGTCTAAGGCGTCAAACTCAGGTGTTCGACCAGAACGGCGCATATACCTGCAAAGTAACACAAGAGAAAATTGAGAACTGACTACCTAAGGCGTGAATGATTGCTTCCCCGGCAGCGGCGCCAATTTGTTGTAGGAGGAAATCGAGTATGAAATATAATGAAATATAAATCAAACTAGATTCGGGCCCACGCAAATAATTACAAGACTTCCTCCCGATGCAGCAATGGGAAGTCAGGATCGATCCACGAGGAAGCGTGTCAGCGTATCCTAGGTAGCTTCAAATCTCATAGAAAAGCAAACAAAAGACAGAAACAAAGAAATAAAGACAGAAATAACAAACGAAAGCAGAAACAAAAGCAAAGACAGAACTACTCGATCTCGACTAACAACAACTCGAGATAGACTAAAAACAGCGACGACAGAGAACTCAGATTCGACAACAGCAACTCGATCTAGACAAACACCCTACTCGATCTCGACAACAGCTTACTCGAGATCGACAAAATCTCCTCTAGATTGACTAAACACACAGAAATTGTAAATTGCAGATTTCGAACACAGAACTCAAATTTCGGACGAAATAAACTCAATCTATAAAGAACTTCCAAAGTCAGGGTATCAACATCACAACGATAACCATGCAAAGTAACACATAAAGGCATAAAAGATCATGCTTTCCATCAAAATAACTTTCATTATTAACAAATAGGCATATAGAGGCTTTCACATAAACCCTAATTGTTACTAAACCTTTTCACATAATTAATCCAAGTTTAATTAAGATCACTTTCGCTTCAATAACACAAACAAGGATCACCTTCAACTCTCGCAAAAGAATCATGCTTATAGGGATAGAAGACGAATTGCATAAAAAGATTGTACCTTTACCGCATCACCTTACATGGCCACTGTCGGGCGCACCCCAGCCCCAGAAGTGGGTGGACTACTTGCTCTTCATTATCAAGAAAGACATTAAATAACAAAAGAAACTAACTTGCATTGAATTAAATAAAGAAAGCTTACAACCAAACAAGACAAATCCGCTTTCGCCTTTCCACCTTGCTCGCCACAAACTCTCTCTCTCTCTACTACGACTTACTTGTTCTCTCTGAAATTGAATGATGAAAAACCAGTCCCTAAGGCTTTATTTATAGCCTTCTACTCCTTGCTATTCAAGGATAGAATATCTCTATCTTTATCTAAATCTATATCTAAAAGCTTTATGATAAATAAATGCAATAAAAGAATTAAATCTATAAGGAAAATTATATCTAAAATAGGTAAGTCTCTTCTTGTGTTGATAGGTCTTCTCTCCATAGATAGGTGTTGATAGATCTCGGCCAGATTCGGATTCCTTCGGCTCCAAGGACTTCCAAACCGCGTAGGACAGCAAACCGCGTAACGCGGCTTCGGGACGCGGCTTCCTCGATCTCGACCAAGTTACTCGAGATCGAGTAGGATTGGTTGTCGACTATGGCTCGGCTAGGCATCACGGGTAACAGCTGCTCGATCAAGCTCGGATATGTGCTTCTTGGTCCTCGAGATCGAGGAGATTCCTCGAGATCGAGTACGGTGGTGCTCGGCTTCTCCGTCTTCGGCTTCTCGACTTGGCACAACTCGTCGACTCCAGACATGGCGTCAAGGTATTGTCGAGATCGACAAAGTTTACTCGAGATGGAGTTGGCTTCCGGAGTTGGGTTGTCTCTGGCTCAGTTTCTCGATCAGTGCTTAGTCGACAAGGCTTGTGCTCGGACACCTTTGTCGAGATCGAGTAAAATTATTCTAGATCGAGTAAATTTAGGTTTCCAGCTTGATTCGACTGGTTCCGCTGCTTTTTGACCTTGGACTTCTGTAGTTGATTTCCGAGCTTTTCCACCCTTTCTCAAAACTGCTGTAATTTGCCTCGAATTCTGCGAAATTAAACTGAAACTGGTGTAGATTCCATAATTTGGCAAATAAGCATAAACTACATAGATTATGTACTATCTTAGCCCAAATGCATGAAATGTATGCAGAAAACGATATAAAAGTTACTGTAAAACATGGCAGATTCGGCTCACAACACAATGCACTGTTCTTTCGTGGGGTTTTTAGGAGAGGGTGGACAAGGTCTAGGTAGGCCAAGGAAATCAGCGAAGTCAATGGAGTTGAAAGAGATTCTAACTCCCTTGACGACGGATTCCAAAGACAAACCGTCGGCATTGTGTTTGGCTTTTAGGTTTATGTAGAACAGGCGGGTAAGTTGGGGATAATAGACAGCTTCAAGGTTAAGAAGGGTCCAGGCAGGGGATTGTTTGAGTAGAGAGATGCATGCCAAATTCAAAGCTTCAAAGAACGCAAGATCTAAAAAATCAGAATAACAAATCTTACGAGTTCGAAACTCATCTACCCACTTTCTAGCCGTTTTAGCATTTTCAAACCATGAAGAGGGCAATGATTGGTTTACCTGGATGAAGGCAGGTGGATCAGCATTCTTCCTGCGAGCCTGTGTGGGAGCAGTCCTCTAGGCAGGCGCCTCAAGACTTCTGAGAGTGCCCTTCCTGGTACGCTTGGGAGATGGAGGCTTGGCAGCTGCTAGGGCTTTCCGCTTCTTTGGAGACGGGGGAGGAGGAGGAGGAGAAGAAGAGGGAACAAGTTCGGGCTCCTCATCCTCTTCGTCCTCAGACCCCGAGTCCTCAGCGGACCCTTCATCGTTGTCTCCTTCAGCATCCTTGTCATCACAGGTCTCGTCGTCCTTCTCTTCTTCTTCCTCTGGTTCCTCCTCAGTGGGAACCTCATTCTCAGCCTCTCTTCGAACTCTCTCGGCCTCCTCCTCGGCCAATTTCCTTGCCAGCTCGGCCTCTTCTTCGGCCTTTTTCTTTCTCAGAGCTTCTTCCTCGACTTCTTTGGCTGCATCTCATTCCAAGATCGCATCTAGATACTCCTCTTCCTCTTCTTCGTCCACCTACTCAGCAATGATTTTCTTTTTCCCTTTTTGCTTAGCACTGAGAGGTTTCTTCGTTGAGCGCTTCTGAGAACTCTTGGTTACTATAGTAGTGCTTACAGCGATGGTGCTCTGAACAGTAGTTGGGACGATTGCTTGTAGAGTGGGTTCTAGTTGAGGAGAAGTAGTAGTGGTCTGGCGTCCCTTGGGGTTGGCGCCAAGACGTTTGGGTGTGGAGGCTTTCTTTGATTTGAGAGCCATGGAGATTTTCGGCTAGGGTTTCAGAACAGTTGAGAGGTTGAAGGAGAAGAAGAATTGGAAAGGTTTAGATAAGTCTGAAGTGGTGAGAGAATCGGGTACAGTTTGGGGTTTAAGTAGAGTGAGATAATGGAGTTGATGAGACGGGTTTAGAGTTCCAATGATGGTAATCATAACATTGCCATTTTGAAAATATTTCAATTCAAAATTCAAACCTTCTTCTCACAATTTTAAAAAGGAGGGAAAGTAATCCGAAAATATCTTTTCCAAAATTAAAACACATACTCGGATAACATAAGTGATATATATAAAGAAGTTTAAAATCCATTAAAAACTATATTTGATCAAATATCTAAAAAGATATTAACCAAATATATGATCTGATATCTGTTCTCTACTATTCAGAGCACAAACCTTGACATAATTCTCAAAGGTCTTGACACTGAGTAGAATTTATCTTTCGTAAAGGGAAAGCTCCCCCTACGAAGTTGCATCCTTGTTAAGCATTCCAATCTCACGTCTAATGAAGGTGAACCTGTCCTCTGCCAAAGGCTTAGTAAAAATGTCAGCCCATTGATAATCAGTAGAAATAAAGGATATGGACACATCACCTTTTTCAAAATGATCTCTAATGAAGTGATGCCTTACATCAATATGTTTGGTCCTTGAATGCTGAACATGATTCTTTCTGATTGATATGGCACTTTTATTGTCACACTTAATGGGAATACCTTTGAGGTTGATGCCAAGATCTCTCATTTGTTGAGCTATCCAAAGGATTTGGGAGCAACATGCTCCAGCTGCTATGTATTCGGCTTCAGCAATGGATAGAGCAACCGAGTTTTGTTTCTTTGAATGTCAACTGATCAAGGATGCTCCTAAGAATTGGCAACATCCTGACGTGCTCTTTCTATCCACCTTATAGCCTGCAAAATCTGCATCAGAATACCCGATTAATGTAAAATCTTTTTGCTTTGGGCACCACAAGCCAAGCTCCTTAGTGCCATTGAGATATCGAAAGATCCTCTTCACAGCTACAAGGTGAGATTCTTTAGGATCAGCTTGAAACCTAGCACACATGCAAACACTAAACATGATGTCAGGTCTACTAGTTGTAAGATATAGTAAAGATCCAATCATTCCTCGATACTCCTTTTGATTGACACTCTTCCCAGTCTTGTCTTGATCTAGAGATAATGTTGAGCTCATGGGTGTCTTGGTTACTTTGGATTGATCCATCTTGAACTTCTTCAAGAGATCCTTGGTGTACTTGCTTTGGTTGACAAAGATCCCTTTCTTAGATTGATGAACTTGTAATCCCAAAAAGAAGTTGAGTTCACCCATCAAGCTCATCTCAAATTCACTGCACATAATGTCAGAAAATTCCTTGCACAAAGATGTGTTAGTAGCACCAAACAATATATTATCAACATATATTTGAATAACCAAAATGTCCTTTCCTTTGGTCTTGATAAAAAGAGTCTTGTCGATCAACCCCCTTTTAAAATCATTTTCTAAAAGATATTTTGACAAGCGCTCATACCAAGCTCTTAGGGCTTGTTTCAAACCATAAAGCGCTTTGACTAGTTTATAAACATGATTAGGAAAATCCTTACTTTCAAAACCTGGGGGTTGAGCCACATAAACTTCTTCTTCTAAGAAACCATTAAGAAAAGCACACTTGACATCCATTTGATATAACGTTTTGCTCATAAAATATGCAAATGCTAGTAAAATGCGAATGGCTTCAAGCCTGGCTACGGGAGCAAAGGTCTCCTCGTAGTCAATACCTTTCTCTTGATTGTAGCCTTGAGCAACAAGCCTTGCTTTGTTCCTCACGATCTTACCATTCTTATCTAGCTTGTTTTGAAATATCCATCGTGTGCCAATGACTGATTGATGCTTTGGCCTAGGCTTCAAGGTCCAGACTTTGTTCCTTTCAAATTCGTTGAGCTCACTTTGCATAGCAATGATCCAATCTGGCTCTTGAAGGGCCTCATCTACCTTCTTTGGTTCTATAAGAGAAACAAACACGTGAAAAGCACAAAGATCTTTAAGTTTAGAACGAGTTTGAACACTAGATGTAGGGTCAGAAATAATATCCTTTAAAGAGTGTGATGAGGAATATTTGCATTTTCTTTTGCTAGTCTCAGCTCCTTGATTCGTCACACCAGCAGGATTGATTTGTGGTACATCTGACTCCGTGGTCCTGTTAGGTTCAGTTACAGCAGTTTCTGACGTCTCAACACTGTTGGATTGGACACCAAGGGCTTTGGACGAATCATCAACACCTTGGGCCAATTATTCAGTGTTGAGAATCAGTTCTTGCATGTTCCTCTTCTCTGTGTTCTTGGTAGCAGCATCATCACCTTCCTCATTCTCTGCATGGATGTTAAGATCTATATCTGCAACACTTTCACTCAAAGAACCGTCATTACATTCATCAAATATAACATGTATACTTTTTTCAACTAACTGGGTCCTTTTATTGAAGATTCTATAAGCTTTGCTACTTGTGGAGTAGCCAAGAAATATACCTTCATCACTACGCGCATCAAATTTCCCAAGGCTATATTTTCCATTGTTATGAACAAAACAAGTACAGCCAAAGGGTTTAAAGTAAGATATAAGTGGTTTGCGGCCTTTGAAAAGTTCATAAGGAGTTTTCTTTAAGATGGAACGAATAAGACAACGATTCAAAATATAGTTAGTTGTGTTAACAGCTTCAGCCCAATAGGTTTTAGGTAATGCATTTTCTAAAAGCATAGTCCTGGCCATGCCCTCTAGGGTGCGGTTCTTTCGTTCTACAACCCCAATTTGTTGAGGTGTCCTAGGAGCAGAAAAGTTATGGGAGATGCCATATTTAGCACAAAACAAATCAAACTGAAGTTGATCAAACTCCCTACCATGATCACTTTGAATTGACACTATGGGCTCGTTTCTTAAAGTTTGCAACTCCTTACAAAGTTTTGAAAACTCAAATAAGGCCTCTGATTTTTCTTTTAAAAATGCAACCCAAGTGTATCTAGAAAAATCATCAAAAACAACAAGCATGTACTTTTTACCATTGGGAGATTTTACTCGTATAGGACCACATAAATCCATATGTAAAAGTTCAAGGGGTCTAGAAGAACTTACAACCGTTTTGGGTTTGAAAGAGCTACGTGTTTGGTTACCTCGTGTGCATGCATTGCACATATCAATACCTTTGAAGTCCATCTCAGGTAGCCCTCTTACAAGCCCTTTAGACACAAGCTTCTGTAGTGTATGTGGACTCACATGACTGAGTCTCCTGTGCCAGAGCTCTGGATCGTCCATCAAAGCCTTTAGACAGGTTAAGCTTCCTTGTGCCACTTGCTCAGCATTTACAGCATATATATTGTTGTAACGATATGCAATCAGAACAACTTCACATGTATCTTCTCTGTATACTAGACATCTTTTCTTGTTAAATCTGACATCATTTTCACTATCAAATAATTGAGATACACTAAGCAAATTATATTTTAAACCATTCACAAGATAGACATTTTTAATGCTATGGTTGGAATCACTCTCAATTCTACCAATACCAACGATGTCGCACTTTCCTTTGTCACCAAGAGTGATTGTTCCAGTGGATTGCTTCTTTAGATCATTGAAAATAGAACTCCTTCCACTCATATGTCTCGAGCATCCACTATCAATAATCCATTTTTGCTCTTTCACCTTGGGGATCTCCTGCAAGACAAACATCAACTTTTGTGGTTAGACCAATAAGCAAATTTAGATCCATTATTGAGATAAACCATATTTAGTAAAATAGTGCCTTTGGGGACCCAAACTTGCGTTATCCGTTCTTTTCTCAAATGAACAGGAAATGTATTGCGAATAATATGTGGATCATTTCTTCTATAAGCGCAGGTCTCTTTTACATGTCCCTTTCTAGCACAGTGGTGACATATAGGAGAGGTTTTGCTTCCTTTTGCCTTTACAAAAGTGGTAATGTGCTGCTTCTTTAAAAATCTTGGATTGTAACCAATACAACTTTTGTTTAGAGAACTTTGTTGCTCACCCAACATCCTATCAAGAGTGTCTTTGGATTTGGTAAAACTTATGAGGGCTGTCTGTTGGTCTTGAATCTTATTATTCAAGGAGAACTTCTCGTTCTCTAAGTCATGATGTTCACTTCTTAGAGAGGAGAGATCTTGCTTGAGTTCAGATTTCTCTGAGTCAAGAGTCTTGACTTTAATGTCAAGACCTGAATAAGAAGCTTTAAGATTTTTGACCCCCATAGACAGATCCTCAATAGTTCTTTCCTGGTCCACAGTTTTCTTAAGAAGAGTGTTAGTTTGGGCAATAAGTTTCTCTTCATTGGCAATCATATTAGAAAGGAATTCCGATAATACCTCTTTTGGACTTGCCATAAGTTCTCTTACAATTACCTCAAGCTTCTCATCGTGGGATTCATCTCCTGATACCATAAGACAAACATTGGCCTTCTCATCATCGGAGTCAGAGTCGGAATCACTCCAAGTTACCACCATGGCTTTCTTCTTCCATCTATCACCCTTCTTGGACTGGCTCTTCGTCTTTTGAGAGCAGTCTTTCACAAGATGATCTGTTTCACCACATTCAAAATAAGACAAAGGTTTAGTCTTCTTATCATATTTGTTGTATTGAGACTTACCTCGAAATTTAGAAGACTCTGATCCATCCTTGTTGTTGAATTGTTTCTTCATTTTGAGGATTCGAGCAAGGCCTCTTGTGATAAGAGCAAAAGGATCATCCTCATCCTCATCTTCGGAATCAGATCCATCTTTGGGCTCATCCTTCTTAGACTTGAGCGCCAAGTTTTTAGTGCTTGCTGGAAGTTCTCCATCGTCTTCATTAAGGATTATCTCATGCGTGATTAGTTTCCCAAGCAAGTCATCAAGGGGCAGAGTGGTGAGGTCTTGGGCTTCCTTTATGGCTGTTACTTTAGGACCCCACTTTTCTTTTGGGAGGCACCTTAATATCTTCCTTACTTTCTCGACGTTTGTAAAGGTCTTGCCAAGAGAGTCAAGGTTGTTGGTGATTTCTGTGAATCGTGTGAACATGGCCTTGATAGACTCATCAGACTTCATTTTGAAAAGCTCATACTTTCGAAGGAAGATACTGATCTTGGTGTCCTTTACTTGGATGGTTCCTTCATAGGTGAAGACCAACTTGTCCCAAATCTCTTTAGCTGACCTACAAGATGAAATACGGTTAAACTCATCAGTGCTAAGACCACAATAAAGTTAGTTAATAGCCCTGTAGTTTTTGGAGACGAGTTCAAGATCCGCTTGGATGTATTCAGACTCCTTCTTCGCAATTTTGGTTCCATTTGGTCCGTCTTTCTCTGGAACCTTCGGACCATTCTCTATAATGTTCCAAAGTTCCAGATCTTGATCTATAATGAACATCTTCATCAATGATCTCCAGTGGACAAAGTTGTTTCCTACAAAGAGTGGTGGTCTACTGGTAGACCTTCCCTGTGCAAATCCTCCGCTTACTTCACCAGACATGATAAAAAACTCACAAGATTGTTAGACCGAAAGTAGTGAGTAAAGCTCTGATACCAATTGAAGGTTCGATAATGTAAAACAAAGTAATATAAAGATACTCTAGAAGGGGGGTTGAATAGAGTATGCCGGTTTTTCGCAGATAGTCTCAAGACTTTTGAAGCTCGTGCAAAACCCTTTGAGATTAGACTTAGTCTTTTCTCTGAAAACCTGAATCACAAAGTTAAACAATTCGAACCATGTGCGGAAATAAGGTAAAGCAGTAAGTAAAGGACGGAATGAGATGTTTACGAGGTTCGACACGAACTTGGCCTACGTCCCCGCCTAGGGTTCTTCCACAACCCTAGGATTCAACCGGCTTTTATTGATTCACAAGACTTAGGATCCTAATAGCTCACCGAGAAGCCTCTCTCCTATACAATTGCAATCTAGTCAACTCACGTTCCCTTGGAGTCCTAGACCAATCTAGAAGAGCCCCACCTCTCTCAGCTATCTAGTACAATCCTCTTACACTTAGTGAATCAATCGCCTAGTGTTCACTTCTTGAGTTACAAAACTCTCGAGTATAACACTCTCTCAAAATATATCCTATAAGCTCACTGTGTAACTCTCAAATGCTTTGAAATGAAATAACAGACTCTTAAGAACTAGCAGAGAGCACACGAAGAAGACATATTTCACTTGAAGGCTTGAGTGTGAATGAGAGCTTGTGTTCAATGAATTGTTGTTGTCTTCTTTTCTTCCTTTCCTTTATAGAGAACAAATCGGCGCCTCCAAAGAAGAATCTTCTCTTCAACGGTTGGGCTGATCATGGAATCTTCGAGATCTTCTATACTTGGAAACTTTTGAAGCCATGATCTCCGATTGTGTCCTTCTTCATTTTTCGACTTTGGAAGGAAATAATATTTGAAAAACTTCTTGAAACGTTAGTATGAATATCTGAAAGTATAGAATAATATAAAATACTATTCGAGCATAATATCATAGAGAACAGGTTTTGTGTTTCATCAACACAGTTGTAGCTTTAAGACCCTTGACATAAACTGACTTGTCAAAGCCTTTGAAACTTATTCCGATTTTCATCAAGGGAGTGGAGTTATCAAAAAGCATTTTCAATATCTAACTGATATAAATCCCACCCTTTA
The DNA here is from genome assembly GCA_037127255.1 of Persicaria tinctoria. Classification (NCBI taxonomy): domain Eukaryota; kingdom Viridiplantae; phylum Streptophyta; class Magnoliopsida; order Caryophyllales; family Polygonaceae; genus Persicaria; species Persicaria tinctoria. The sequence goes on along the minus strand of JBANSL010000013.1, from coordinate 35,572,916 downwards.
GCAGCCGTCAAAGCCAAAACCACTCTAACTGTTGGGAGCTTAGCAACGGGGAAAACGTATGTTTATAATCTTTATCCTTCACTTGATTAAACCCATTTGCAACTAAACGAGCTTTGTATCTTTCCACTGTACCATCAGCCTTATACTTAACCTTGTAGACCCATTTTGATCCAATTGCTCTCTTGCCTGGTGGGAGAGTAGTTAAATGCCAAGTGTGGTTTAACTCCAAGGCATCTAGCTCTTTTTTCATAGCCTCTTCCCATATTGTCTTACCCTTAGCCTGGTGATAACTGTGTGGCTCAAAAATTAATAGACAACATATTTGCCAAAGAGGTGAAAAAATTGGATGATAAGTGAGACAAGTGCCGTGTAGAGAAAACAGCAAATGACATGGAAGAAGAACTAATAGCGGTTAACTTTCTAGATGGCAAATTTGCACAGATGAAATCATCATACTTAGCTGGTTGAATAACAGCTCTAGAGGACCGTCGAGGAGCCTCATAGATAGGAGACTGATAGCATGCATTTAGGTAGGCATAATAGGTTGTATTTAGCTTAGTTAAGATGCATTTCATTGATGGATTAAGCACGATTTGCATATTAGTTCTCTATGTTAGTGGAGTCGGAATCTACGCACTTTTATTGATTATTTCAGGTAATCGTGGATCCGATGATGAGACATGGGTTGATAACGCATTGGATGAGAATGTCTAGTTGATCGAATAAGCTTACATGAAGATCTCAAAAGGTCCTGAGAAGAAGAAGTGAACATAAACGAAGAACAAGTCTGCCCTCCTAACTAACCAACCTCTAACACTAAACAAAGCTACTCCTAACTAACCTCTAACAAACTCCTAATAACAAATAAGGCTCGTAACACAAAACTCCAAATGGCTAAGCTAACCAGACCGGGCTTACTAACCCGGAGGCCCAATCTGAGAAGGCCCAGAACCCAACTTCCCATAGGTCTCTACAATATGTAATTTATTATATTTTATGGGGAATGAAAACTTTGATGAGTTTAAAGGAAAACTGGGAAACAAATGCATGACCTGAATTTTTTGGGAGATAAACACCAACAAATTTCGACGCTAAAAGTGTAAAAAATGGCTCCAATGCTAAGAGTCGAAAATTGCACCGACGTTGAAAAGAATTGAACATGGTATCAACGTTTGCAAGCGTAGAGAATGGCACTCACCATTCGTGACGGCGTAATTTCTGACGTTTAAAACGTCAAAAATAGAAATTTCGTCGCTAAAAAGCGTCGAAACTGGCATAAATATCTGTCGAAAATCAGACCCATTTCTTGTAGCGACACCAATGCTTCCTTGCTCAGCAACCAAGATTGAGTTAATCATCTCGTGCTGTTTTTGTGTGTGTCTGAGAGTGTGGATGATTCAACTTTGGATTTCTTGTTTATATATGAATGCATACACTACTCGATCTTTACTTAAAAGCTATAACGTACATTAATTCCTTGAATAAACATAGTAAGCACAAATAAAGCATAAGAAGATGGAGGAATTAACTTAAAATTGCAGGGCGTTATATATAAGATAAAACGCCGTATACATATATATAATATAGTAAGCGCCAAAACTCGGTTGCCCTAATATCACACATAAATGCTCGTATCGATCGATCAGTTATTTTTGGGAGGGTGGCGATGGGGGAGATTGTAATCAGCACAAGGCACAAAAGAATCCATATCAGATGATGTGGGCGTTCGTACTGTCCTCTTATCGCTGCGACTGATACCTCCATAAACCCTCTTGCCCGACTCTACTTGTTTCTCTTCATAATGCTTCTGGACTGATCCCAACTTTGGGTTGATATTGATCTGATTCATATGCTGCTGGTCATTGCCTGAGTGCCTCGATGTCGACTTTGCATTCTCGGTTTTCATCTTCCGGCCTCTCAATAGAGTATCGGTCCCTCGAACTTCTTCAATACTCGACCTCATCTGTGTTATTTACATGTATATATGTACATATATAATTAATTCATAATCCAACCCAAAAAAAAAAAAAAAATGGTGACTAGTTTGGAATGAATGGACAATCGTCAAATAATACCTTCATGTTAGAAGTAACAGGAAAATTGTTGAGATGATGAATTGAAGGATCTCCGTTTTCAGCTGGCTTGGCATAGGAGGGAAGTGGAATTGAAGTTGAAAAACAGGCAGTGAAGAAGAAGATGGGGAGGAGGAAGCATGAGCAGTTGAATTTGATCAACTCACTACTTGACTTGGTCATCAACATGGACAATGTCTCAGAGTTTCCAGAGAGAATGTTACAGAGTTTTCGAAGATTCACTCTTCACTACATCCATTAATCATATATATATAAACTTAAATTTCCAAAGAATTAAATATTATATTATATTTATCGTACTATGCTATATATATATATAAACATCGCCCAAGGTTTTTTTTTATTTTTTATCATAAATCTGTAATTCGAAATATTGTGATCTTGCATCGAATGGATTTTCTAATTAACCTATCCCTCGAGCGTTGATTTGATTCCGGGCTCGAAATATACTTTGGCGACAAGGAAGACGCTCGATTTCTAGAGGATGAAAGAAGGTCGATTGCTAGGGTTTTCGAGTGCAAAAGGGAAGTTAGTAGTGACGGTGGCGTACAAGCAGCGGGCGGAGGCGCGGCAAGCGACAAGCAGAAGCGAGGGGATGAATCAAAGGTGGTGGGCGGAGGCGCACTTTTGTATAAATTATCTTGCTAATAGATAAAGCTCATATTGTCAATAGACTTTCTTTATCAATTTTTTCATACATTCCATTGCTCCAACGTGCTTTAAAAAAAAATAAAAAATATATAGGTGTGTGAGGTCTTGGTAAGAAAATTATTCGTTTGCTTAATTATTTCATTATGAGTCTTGAAGTATTAATTTCAATGAAAAATAATTTACTTATCTAATATATATGTGTATTGATATATTAATTTCAATACATTATGTTGTATATTGATTATGTTGTATATTGACTATGTTGTATATTGATTATGTTGTATATTGACTATGTTGTATATTGATCTGGCCTAAATATACTCTTAACTTAGTTTATTGTTAAAGAAAATATAAATTAAATATCATTTTATTTATTAAGAAACCGCACAACGGGCGGATAATAAGACTAGTTACATACAATTAACGGAATTTGACGTGTAAATAAAACATTTTTCATATCTTACTCTTCTAAGAAAGAGGCCCGAGTTTAACGCGAGTGCACCACTTTGCCATTAGCCCAACTAAGTATTTAAAATGAGAGGCTATAAATACTTAACAAAGATATTTATGATTTTTCGAGCTAGGCCATGTGTCGGTTTCAAATACCTATGGAGGAAGAAATCACGAGGTATTGAAATTACAACTAAAATTACTAGGGATTCAGGAGTATTTTGATATGAGTAAAACCTAATGACTCAAATTTGTTTCTCAAAGTTTTCATATGCTTCGTTGTTTCATTTATGGAAAATCTATATACATATGCTAAAACTGATGTATAACGTCCTATGCGTCGCGTTATGTTTGATTTTAGGAAAAAGGATAAAATAATATGTTGTCATAGTTTATAAAAGGTTATATAAGTCACAATATATCTTGAACAATTTAGAGATAACCATGATCCGGAAATGAAAGTAAACCAGTTGTTTAACTCAAAAGATCTTAACTGAATTTGGAAGCTAAATCTACCTCTTAGAATAAGAAGCTTTATATGGAAGATAATCGTAGATGGTCTTCCCACAACTCAAAGGTTTAATAAATACGTTAACTGAGTTCCCAACCAGTGTAGCCTTTGCAACCAAGCGGAAGAAGATGCGGAACACTTAATGAGAAGTTGTCTATTCACCAGGAAAATAATTGACCACTTTGAGATATAAACCGGAAAATACTTCCAACATATGAATATAAATGATTCCCAACCTTTTAATATAAATGAAATTCAAATTGGAAACAAATTTTTTGAAGAACTAGTCTTTATTTGGCAAACTGTTTGGGAAATCATAAATGAACTTATCTTTAAGAATAAAACTCCGACCCCAATAGAAAATATCATTCGAAGAATCACTGCAAACATCTGGGATTGGACCCAAATTGAAAAAGATAATAATAGGAATAAAACTACAAACAAAAGATCTAAAGCTAAATGAAGCAGACCACCTGGGCTGTCTACAAAATCAATGTGGATGGCTCTGTTAATCCCACTGGTGCTTGCCATGTGGGAAGGGTTGCTCGGGACTCCCGGGGCCATTTGTTTTACAAGGAAACTGTCAAAGGCTCGGTCATTCAAACTGAAGTTATCGCTATCCAGACAGGTATGGAGCACGCAATTAGGAAAGGACTATGAAGAGTAATAATAGAATGGGACAATCTATAGCTCATCAAAGCCATCACCAGCAGTAATAATGTCATATGGGAGATTATACATCACATTGAAAAGATCAAGCAACTAGAATTTGCTTTTGACCTTCTTCAATATAGACACTGCTACCGAGAAGCGAATCAAGTAGCCGACTTTATAGCTCAGAAGGGTATCATTTGTAATAGCTCTACTATCCCTTTTAATAGGGAACTTTGTACCATCATCCTTAAGGATGATCAAGGAGCCAGATTACAGCATGTGTAATCGCTCCTAATTATTGTCTACTGTAAAAAAAACTACAATATATCTATATACATTTTACTTAATTAACAAAAATATAAATAAAAAATATTTCATAGTCATACTTACCAAAAATATTAATAGATAAATATTTATCATTTGATAGGTGATATTTGATTTATATCTAGATTAATTTGTTGTGGAAAGTATTATTTATATCAAAATTAATTATTTAATAATCATTATTTATTTATACCCATATTATTTTTTGAGGCCAAAATAAATTATTAAAATATTATTTAATCATAATATATAGCCACAGACCACAGTCCATCTACGCATAAATATTTTAGTAAATTAATGTAATAAATATATACTACATATTTAATAAAAAAAAATCAGCTATGTATTGAATTATATGAGATTTAATTAACAATAGATTAGAAAAAAAAAACTTTTACCTTATAAATGTGAATTTTATTTATATTTTGAGAAAATCTAAATAAAAGATATTTAGATTATTGTAATCTATCGAATTAATTTTTTTATATCTATATTATTTTTTATTCATTGGAATCTATCTGCATTATTTATAATATTGTATTAACGTATTTTCCGTGCACGGGACGAGACCTACACTAGTTAGAAGATATACATCCAATTTTAACGCCATGTGTTGCGTTGTGGGCAAAAGGAGCACAACTTCGATAAGATGTTCTCCTTTTGCCAAATTTACCAATCTGACACAAAATCTAATTGACACTTGAATAAATAAATAAAAGATTAGATTTGAAACTGATTAATTCGATTCGATTTAAGTTCGGAACCAAAGGCAATTCGCATCCTATAACTATTCAAACTCAATTATATCTGAATGGATTGCCCCCAAATTATTCAAACTCGATTCTATCTGACACGTGAAACAACTCGAATTCATTTTTATCCGAAACGCAAAACAATCTTAAATGTTCTCTTAAAATATCTCATATAGTATATAAAATCCAAAATAACCTAAATATTTGATTAGGTAATAATAGACGTTAATATTATCATACATATAGTATAATCAGAAATTGCATTCTATATAAAAAGATAAATATGTTGTAGAAAAAAAAATTATGTATATCGGTAAAAAAAAAATGAAGCTTTGATTTACCTACCTTAGTGTTATTTGATTCATCGAATGTGATTCATCAGGTTGAATTTGACCGATCCGATTTGTCATTACCTTCAATATCAATGTAACCCAAAACCGAGATGAGCCGACCCAAATTGCCCAATTTCCACCTACTCTACTTAGAGAGATAAATGCGTGAAATAACCATTTCGGAATGGCTCACTGAAAATGACTTGCGGATAGTACATAAAGGTCCCCAATTCGAACTCCGGATATAACCGCTCTTTATTTACAAATTCAAGATACATGCATGAAATGAAATGAAGTGAAAAGGGGGTACGGTGGAGATGGAGAACTTCCAAATTTCCAATTAATTGGAAAGAGGGGAGTGAATTGGGAAGAGGGCAATTAAGCACACAACGTACATTGAAAGGAAGGTATTTGGTGTTCTGCGCTTGTCTGCCGCCCTTGTTCAATTCACTCATCCAGAGACCTCCCCCGTTAACGTGTCTTCACGACCAACGCCGCTACCTATCCATCCCCATTCCATGGCTACATAGATCTATATATTTAGGGACGAAGCCAGGAATTTATCGAAGGGGGGGTGAAGTTCTATACAAATTGTTAATTCACTTTTTAATAGATTTTTTTCCAAGTATGTTTAACGAACCAAAACTATGATATTTTAGTTTAAATAACGTTTTTTAGTTCAAAACACAATGTTTTTTATTCAAAACGGTGATGTTTTAATTTAAAATTGTGTCAGTAGTTGTTATATTTTTTTTTCTCTTTAAACAAAAAAATGACGTCGTTTCAATCGATAACAACATTTTTTTCGTCTAAAAATATATCGTTTGAAACTTACAAAGTTAATATGCAACTTGTTGTTCTCTTGGCATGCAATAACATGTAATAAGATATACAAACTTTAAACTTGCATAAGTTCTTGTATAATTATTGAATTAAGTAATATAACCTCTTGTTTTGAAGCTCTTTGGTTGAATTATATTTCCAAAATATCAAATTAAGTCAAATTATAAAAGAATCGTGCGTTATTAAAAGACATTTGAAATAATTATATGTATTTAACTTTCAAACGGTCATAACTTTTTACTCGTTTATCGGATTCTGGCTTATAATATATCAAAATGAAGTTATCGACACGTAGAACAAATATAGGTGATTCGTCGGATGAAAGGGGGGGCATATGCTCCCGTTTTCCCCCGCCTAGATCCGTCTATGTATATATCGATTAATTGTGGATTTGGCAGTTAATTTCAGATACATTTTCGCGCTGCAAGAAAACACTTATTTTAACCATTCTCGCCGCTTTACCGGGTCAAAAATTTTAATTTAAAAAATTATTCCGTCACAAGTCATAATCGACGAAAAAAATTGTCAAAACCAACCTCAACACTCTTTTATGTACCCTTTAGTGTACAACAGAAATCACTTTAGCGAGAAAATATTCTTCCTTTTTAGGTGGTCGTTGAAAGCTCGTCGCAAAATGGTCTAGTTTGGAAATATGAAATCGTCGCAAAAAATATTTAGCCACAAAGTTAATATTTGTCGTTGTAAATTTTTAGCGACTATTAAATTCATCGTAAAAGGTAATTATATTTGTCTCCAAACTTTAATTCCTCGCAAATTTGTATATTTCCTCATTAATGATGAGATGAAGTTAAATTGATATTATTTCGTGACTTATATTTTCATAAAAAAAATTAATTTCATCGGAAAAAAATGTTAAAGGAATCAAGAATAGTCGTTAAATGTATTTGGCGATAACATAAAATTCATCGCTAATATATTATTTTCCTCGCGAATAATGAATTACAATTACAAAATTCGATTTAAAAAAAAAGCTTTGACGAGGAAACTATTTGTTACTAGGCATACTATTACGATGAGGTCGAATTCTGATTTACAACCATTCTATCAGCTTCCAATGAGATGCCAACTGATCCAACTTAGAAAAATAATAACCATTTCCATCCATGAACTGTTTTCCATCCATGAACAATTGCTTCAAACACATATTAACCATTTCCATGTTAACATAAATTTTCCCTTTGAAAAGCATATTGAGGGAACAAAAGGGATCACTTTACTAATTAGAAATTCTAGAACCCAAAAGACCTGCTATAAGATTTCAGAGTTCGATTCATCAAGTTCATATGGCATCCTTGTGTACAAATTCGAATTTCATGGAATGTTATGCTTGAAATGTCCCCAATTTACTATATTTGTGTATTTGCTTTGTCGTATATGGAGTATTGTTCGATGTGGTCGCTTGCATTAGGACCCTTTCTCTCGTTTGTTTGCTAGTGTGAATCTTTCATGGTGGGGCTCCTTTATTAGTTTATTTGTTATTGTGTTTGCTTCACACCAGTAGGGGTAGCCATCATTCTGTTTTTCTACTATTGGCATCAACTGGTTTGGAAGACAATATAGGTTATTATATTTTTTACCTCCTCTAAAATCCTATATTCATATTGCTATTTCATGTAATAATACTGTTTATTATGTTAAACTCGTGTAAAATCCTATGTCCAAGCTAAGGAATCTCTTAGCAGCAAATGTTTACCCATCATATGAAGTTCACTGTTTTTCATGAAACAACACACAATGGTTGTAGCTTTAGATCTACCTACCTATTGTAAAACACCCTAACCAAAGTGTAAAACACGAGTTCTCTTTACATGAATCATTGAATGTGTATATCAATATGAATTAGTAGTTACCAGTACATGAATAACAAAATGAATATGAATATGAATCACTTTCTTGGAAACATGTATTGTGTGGTTTGGTCGATTGCATATCAGTTGTTTCTCTACATGAATGAATATCAATCACTTGCCAATCTTTGTTGAAACTTGGTGGTTGTCACTGTTCAAACACTTCACTTTACAATTTTATGTGTTTCAAACATGTATATGAATATGAATCAGTTGACAATCATTTGTTGTTATCATAGTTTGGTGGTTGTCACTTTTCACACACTTCAGTTTACAATTTTATCTGTTTGGCACATGTATATGAATATGAATCACTTGACAATCCTTTCTTATTATCATGTTTTGGTTTGGTCTACTGGCTTGTTAACTCTAACAAATTGTTTATAAAAACTACATGTTTTAAAGATCGAGCTACCACCTTTTATAATTATCAATTACAAACTACGCTAGCAAATTGTTTGTCTACTAGCTTGTAATCAGGTTTTGGTGGTTGTCACTTTTCACACACTTCAGTTTATAAATCCCAATTATTGTGCTTCTATCCTGAGTATCTATTTGCTTCTTATGCCTCTTCTTCCTTCCATCATCACTGCATACATAAGTTTGGTAAGTGCCATGAGTGATCACCTTCTTTGTTAACTTCACCAAAGTTTTTCCTGATCTCATTGTGGTTGTAAGCTGGCAGCATGTGTTTCCTTCTTGTTTGTCTTCTTCCTTCTTTGATGACTACATATACAAGCTACTCAAGTGCCATGAGTTATCATTCCATTTGTTACCTTCAGCAATTTTGTTTGTCCTCTCATTATATATTGTGATAAGCTAGTAGCATGTGATCTTATATATGTTTCTCTTCTTATCTACTCCCCCATTGTTCTACTATTGTACTCTGTATAGTACTCTGTATATACGTTTCCTTCTTGTTTCTGTTGTGCCATGAGATAGCGGGTTTTCTCCTTGTCATCTCAATTTGTTATATGTTTTCTATTCTCATAATTTGTCAGTTCTGTTTGTGAATTGCCATGATTTTTCTGATTTCTTCTTGTCATCCCAATTTGTTATATTTACCTCAACAGATATCTTCTTGTGAATTGCCATGATTTCTCTGATTGCTTGTTGCCATGATTTATATGATTTCTTCTCGGGGTTGTTTGTTATATTCCTTCTCTTTCATCACATGCATACACAAGTAACACTTCGTGCCCTCCCTCATCTCTCTCTCACCACTTTGTTCTCCCTTCGTAGGATGTACCTGTTGTTTGAGAACATTAATTAAATAGTTCTATCATTAGAAAGTCTATCTATAGATGATATTTATCTATAGAAGAATTATTATGGATGGTTTATCTACAATAGGTTTTAGATAAGATAGGTTTATCTATATCTAGGTTTATTTAGATATAATAGGTTTATCTATATCTAGGTTTATCTATAGGGTTATCTATAGGAGATCCTCTATTATAAATAGAGGCATGTAGGGTTGGAATTATGTATCCATCAAAGCATCACAATAATAAGAAACCTTAGTTGCAGAGTGGTTTTTCTCTACGGGGTGTTCTGCGCGGTTCTTGCCAGAACACGGAAATCCTTTGTGTCCTATTGTTCATTCTCCTTCTCTTTAACGGTATTCACTCGGGGAAATTCACAACAATTGGTATCAGAGCAAGGTTAGACAATGACATCTGGTGCGAAATTTGAGGTTCCGCGTTTCGATGGCACTAGAAATTTCGGTCTTTGGCAACGACGAGTGAAGGATCTGCTGACTCGGTAGGGAATGTTAAAGGCTTTGAAAGAGGTAAAGCCTGAGGCAGTGAAAGATGAAGATTGGGAAGAGATGCGGGAAAAGGCGGCGCCGATAATTCGACTCTGTCTAGCAAACGAGGTGATATACCATGTAATTTATTTCAAATTATCGCATGAGATTTGGGTGAAATTGGAGAACAGGTATATGTCAAAATCCTTGTTCAGCAAGTTGTATCTAAAGCAAAGATTGTATGGGTTGAAGCTGACAGAAGGCTCTGAATTGGTAAAGCACATCAACACTTTTAACCAAGTTATCGGAGATTTGACACGACTGGATGTAAAGCTTGAGGATGAAGACAAATCCATGATCTTGCTATGTTCTCTACCCTCTTCGTTTGAGAATTTGGTGACGGCGCTGATAGCAGGGAAGGAAATGATATCCCTGGATACGGTGAATACGACGTTGCTTGCTCATCATGAGCGACGTCAAAATTCTAACGGCGAAGGTTCACAAAGCGAAGGGTTGTATGTCAAAGGAAACCAGGGAAGAGGGAGGAAGAACGAGAAGCAAGATGGGGGTGACAGATCGTCCAGATCGAAGTCCAGAGGGAAAAAGGCAGTTACTTGTTACCATTGCAAAGAAGAAGGTCACTTTAAGCGTGATTGTCCAGTAAGGAAGAATAAGAATGAGGTAAAGACGGATGATTCGTCTTCGAAATCAGCAAACGTATTGCAGAAAGAAGATTCAGACAGTACAGACTCAGATATGCTTTCAGTAACATCTGGAAGATGTTCAGATTTATGGATCTTGGATTCTGGTTGTTCATTCCACATGACTTCGAACAAAGGCTAGTTCGAGGTGTACAAGTCAGGAAGTTTTGGTTCTGTTCGATTGGGAGACGACAAGCCATGCAATGTTGTAGGAATCGGGCATATCAAACTCAGGATGCATGATGGTGTAGTCTGGACATTGACTGACGTACGTTATGTTCCAGATCTCAAGAAGAATCTGATTTCCTTGGGCACGTTACATTCAAATGGGTTCCGTCACAAGACATTCGATGACAGTCTGAAAGTGAGCAAAGGAGCCATGACAGTAATGAGGGTGAGACGAACCTCTGGAAATATATATCTCTTGTTAGGGAGTACAATTGTAGGTGGAGCTGCAATTGTAGAGTCTGAGTCTGATAGTACAACTTTGTGGCACATGCGCCTTGGCCACATCGGCGAACATGGCATGACTGAGCTTCACAAGTGAGGTCTTCTGACTGGTGTAAAGAGTTGTAAGATGGATTTCTGCAAGTTCTACGTGATAGGAAAACAGTCCAAAGTATCGTTCAAGATAGGCAAACACAATACAAGCGGCCTGCTTGACTACGTACATTCTGATGTGTGGGGGCCAACTCAAGTAGAGTCATTAGGAGGATCAAGGTACTTTGTCACCTTTATCGATGACTATTCGAGAAAAGTCTGGGTGTTTTTCATGAAACACAAATCTAAGGTCTTCAGCAAGTTCAAGCTGTGGAAGGCAGAGGTAGAGAACTAGACAGGGAGGAAGGTGAAGTATCTGAGATCAGATAATGGTACAGAATATACTGACACAAAGTTTCAGCAGTTCTGTGAACAGCATGGCATTCAAAGACACTTTACAATCCGAAAGACACCACAACAGAACGGTGTTGCATATAGGATGAACTGTACAATTACAGAGAAGGCTCGTTGCATGAGGTTGCAAGCAGGGCTTGCAAAGAGCTTTTGGGCAGAAGCAGTGAGCATGGTGGTCTATCTGATTAATAGATCACCACAGATTTCTCTAGACGGTAAGGTCTCTGAGGAGGTATGGACTGGTTCAGATTTAGATTCGTCAAATCTAAAGATCTTTGGTACTCCTGCATATGTGCTGATTCCAAGTGATGAGAGAACGAAACTGGATGCAAAGTCTAAGAAGTGCATCTTCTTGGGCTATGAGAAAGGTGTAAAGTGTTTCAAGTTTTGGGACCCTGTTGCTAAGAAACGAGTAATCAGTCGAGATGTTGTATTTAATGAGCAGTATATGCTTCAACATGCCAAAGAAGTTTAGAGGTCTGTGGTTACAGAGACTGATCTTAAGACGGTGGAGGTGGAGCTTGGTGAATAGATTGACACTAATGCTCCTATATCAGCAGGAAGTGAGCAACAACAACGGCAGGTGGAGAGTTTTATTTCTGGAAGACCTAAGCGCGTGACACGACTTCCAGTTAGATTTGGTTTTGATGAGATGGTTAACTATGCTCTTGTTATTGGCGAAGATGATCCATCTAACTTTCAAGAAGCTATTCAAAGTCAGGAGAAAGAAGGATGGGTAGGTGCTATGGCAGAAGAGATGGAATCTCTCAATAAAAATCAGACACGGAAGTTAGTTAGTCTTCCGGCAGGGAAGAAAGCTATAGGGTGCAAATGGGTGTTCAAGAAGAAACAAGGTGACTCACACAGAGAAGGGGTGAGGTTCAAGGCACGCTTAGTAGCAAAGGGCTACTCACAGAAGAAGGGGACTGATTATGATGAGATATTTTCCCCTATGGTCCGACACACTTCTATCAGATTGGTGTTGGCACTGGTAGCTAGTTGGTGATTTGGAGGAAGAAATTTACATGGAGCAACCAGAGGGTTTTGTTGAACCTGAAAAGGAGCAGCTTGTATGCAGTTTGAGAAAGTCACTGTATGGGTTGAAGCAGGCTCTTAGGCAATGGTACAAGAAGTTTGACTCTTATATGCTTCGAATTGGCTACCAGAGATGTGAGTATGATTGCTGCGTTTATGTGAAATATCTGGATGATGGCTCCCCTTTGCTTTTGCTGCTATATGTTGATGATATGCTCATTGTTGGGAAGAACATTGATGATATTGTTGAGTTGAAAGCTTTGCTGGGAAATGAGTTTGATATGAAGGATCTTGGTACAACAAAGAAGATCCTTGGTATGGAAATTCGCATAGATAGAAGTTATGGGAGATTGTGGCTATCTCAACAGAATTATATTGAGAAAGTGCTTGACAGATTTGACATGGCAAAATGCAAACCTGTTAGCACCCCTTTGGCGAATCACTTCAAACTCTCTTCCACTCTGTGTCCGAAGTCTGATGAAGAAATCAGATATATGTCGAAAGTTCCGTATGCTAGTGCAATTGGTTGTTTGATGTATGCTATGGTATGCACAAGACCTGATCTGGCCCAAGCTGTTAGCCAAGTCAGCAAGTACATGTCTAATCCTGGGAGGGAACACTGGAATGCATGCAAGTGGATTCTCAGGTATTTGAGGGGTACTGCTAACCATGGGATCATGCTTGGTGGCGAAAAAGGCGGTCTTTCAGTCAAAGGGTACGTTGATTCAGACTATGCGGGTGATCTTGACAATCGGAGGTCCACTACTGGATATGTCTTTACTCTTGCTGGGGGACCTTGGCTTTAGCAGAGGCAGCCAAGGAATTGTGAAGGAACTGACTATTGAGCAAGGTGGAGTTGAGATATATTGTGATAGTCAGAGTGCTATATATCTGGCTAAGAACCAAGTATATCATGCTCGGACGAAGCACATTGATGTGAGATTTCACAAGATCAGAGAGCTTGTAACGTCCGAAGAATTCATCTTAGAAAAAGTTCACACCTCTCAGAATGCTGCTGATATGTTAACCAAACCAGTCGTCGTAGACAAGTTCAAGCATTGCTTGAATTTGGTTCATATTCCTCGATGTTAGCTGAGTGAGAAGCCCCAGGGAACGGAGCACAGGAAGACATGGGGCAGACAAGATCCTGGAGATGTTTCCGTTCGTTGCTATAGATATAGATTATTTGTCTAGGTGGAGATTTTTGTTTGAGACAATTAATTATCTAGTTCTATCTTTAGAAAGTCTATCTATAGATGATATTTATCTATAGAAGAATTATTGTGGATGGTTTATCTACAATAGGTTTTAGATAAGATAGGTTTTAGATAAGATAGGGTTATCTATATCTAGGTTTGTTTAGATATAATAGGTTTATCTATATCTAGGTTTATCTATAGGGTTATCTATAGGAGATCCTCTATTATAAATAGATGCATGTAGGGTTGGAGTTATGTATCCATCAAAGCATCACAATAATAAGAAACCTTAGCTGCAGAGTGGTTTTTCTCTGCAGGATGTTCTGCGCGGTTCTTGCCAGAACACGGAAATCCTTTGTGTCCTATTGTTCATTCTCCTTCTCTTTAACGGTATTCACTCGGGGAAATTCACAACAGTACCCCTACTCTAACACAGACTCCGACTCCGATGCGAGCTACCAATTCGGCGACCCTGACAAGTATTGGTGGATATATCGGGGGGACTACCCGTATAGAGACCCATGGGCCGACCACGATGATGATGATGATGATGACGAGGTGCAATCCCAGGCCCAAGATGGAGCTCTACTGGACGATGAGCTGGCAGAGTACCATGACCTGGTTAACATTTTGGAATCTCACATTGTGAAGCTCCGTACAGAGGTTGCCACCATCAGAGAGCGGGATATTACCTGTGAGGCCCTCCTCCAGATGAACCAGCAGGACCTGCACGCAGCTAATGTTGAGTTAGCCCACTCCGAGACATCTAGACATGAGTTGACTCAAAGGGTCGCCAACCTCGCCACCTTCCACTGCAGGACTTGGGTCGATCAAGCTGCCCAAACCCTTCGCATCAAGCATCTACTTCAGGAGAGAGGCATCAACGGTTGGATCACCATCCTCCTGCTAGGTGTCATTGCGAAGCTCACTTCTCGTAAGTAGACACTACTGGTTCTAGCTCTTCACTAATAGACTTGTTGTTTTGGATACCAAACTCGTTTCGTGCTCACCCCATTTTGTATTTTGTTTTGAGTGGTGTCACGACTATGACTGATGATGGTTAACGAGCACTTGGGTAGTGTAGGTTGGTTTTTGTGTACCTAGGTGCTTCGTATGTGCTTCATAGGACTCTGATCATGGTGCATATTGAGCATTTTCAGTCTCTAGTATGAACTTGTTTTATTTGTTGCCTATGTTTTCTTTGATAACTATCTTGTTTATGTAAGGAAGGTCTATCGTACTTGTATTTCTCATTCGCTCACAAACATTTCCATCTATTGTTTTCTTTGATCATGTTGGATCATATTTGATGGCTTGTTGTATAACATATACCCACCACACAAACCACATTACTTGTTTGAAGCCAACCAATCAAACAAACCACATTAATTACTTGATTAATAAACATGATGCCCCAATTGTTCTGTTTCCTTACATGATGGTCTAACGAACGACCTTTCTTGTGTCATGACAATTAGCAAGCATACAAACAACATTAGTTGATGAATACAAAGCATGAGGACGAAGAAGCATACAAACCACGGGACTTATTTCATGACAACCACTGAAGTGTTTGCTAACATGATGCCCCCAAAGCCAATCCCTACCATACCCAGGATTGTTTCGTGGTATGAGGTATACCAAGCATAGAAAATGAGGAGCTTCGTAGCATGATGCCCCCTAAATCAGGCCTCAAACAGCATCCCTTACCCATGACTGGTTTGTTGCATGAGGTATAACAAAAAAAAATTAGGAGCTTCCTACAACCATGTATCATATATGAGGCCTTACCACCTTTGCATAATCTACCATGTCGCCGGTCGTTCCATATCTGTTGAGTTATGGTGTCGCGAAGGGCCTTGACTCCAAAGGCAGACGCCTTCTCATCGTCCGCCTCGAACAGGCCGTCCACCTCCATCTCATCTACGCCCTCGGGATGGTCTTATGCATCGTCCTTGCCTGACTGAATACCATCATCGGGCCTTGAAACCTTGACTCGTCATCGTCAATCGCGTCCTCCCTCCAAAGACTGACGAGATTGTGAAGTGCGAAGCAGCATGTTATCAAGGACACTTGCCGAGCGACTGTGTATTTAGGAATCCACTAGAGAATCTTCCACTGGCTCTTCAGCACACCGAATGTCCGCTCAATAGCTCTGTGAATTGATGAATGCACTCTGTTGAAGGCCTCCTTCTGGTTTTTAGGTTGTGCCGCTTAAAAGGGGGGTCGGTGGTACTTTGTCCGTGAGTATCGAACCATGTACCCATCTCGATCTGGGTATCTCTTATTGCATAAGTGGTAACGACCAGCTGGTGGGTGGGGGAAGTGAAACCTCGGTGTCTGCCCGGAGGGCATGATCGAACACTCGTGCATCGTGTGCACTCCCCTCCCATCCGTTTGAGATGAAGGTGAACGGGAGGCCGAAGTCGCATATGGCCATGACATTGTCCCTTTTCGGCTTAGAAACGGGATCTGCTCGTCGACGGGGATGGTCGCTTGGATATGGGTTCCATCGATGGCACCTCGCTTGAGGGCCATTATCCTCCATAGTGCGATCCTATTTGGCTTTCGCATCATGTACCCAGTTAAACAAACCTATTGGTTCGACATTTTCAAGGCCACTACTCACTTCGCCCTCATCAACTGAGTTTTATTTTTCCATGTCATCCTTTGCCTATTCATGTGTTTTCTGTTGCAGACGGTGGATAAGATTCCGACCGCTAATTGCCCAGTTCTGGTCATACATGTGAGCTTCTATATATGATACTCCCTAAGATTGAAAATAAACAATGTTTGAATTTTGTGCACGTAGTTTTAGGAGATAAAAAATATATAAAATCTTATTTATTTTGATTAATTTTTTCCATAATTTAATACTTCATAATAATAAGTATTAAATTGTGAAAAAAAATTAATTAAAATAAATAAGATTTCATATAGTTTTTAGCTTATAAAACTACGTGCATAAATTCAAACATCGTTTATTTCCGACCGGAAGGAGAATTCTCTATTTTCAACTGTTCTCGTCGACTGTCGTGCTAAATTGAGATTGTAATGCCTTCAGGGGACTCATGATGACGTAGTGCCTTACCGTCATGCAGTTGTGGGAACTTTGCAAGGTCAAGTTTGAGCCACTCTGGGTGGAAGGCGGTAAGCACTGCAACTTGGAGCTCCACCCTCTGTACCTGACTCATTTATTGAAGTTATTTTCAACTGTTGAGAAGCTACAAAATCCACAGCAATCGCCCCATCAGAGCGCCAATAAGTTAGCCAACAGAAAAGAGAGCTCAAGATTGAGTGTGAAGAATAAGGATACCTTGACAAGTGGCAAGCGGACAGGCAAGTATAGACACAATGTTGGCAATGAGGAGCATGAGCAACCATGGGGTTACCTCTTCCCCTTTTTAATTTTCATCTCTTTATCATAATTTGACACCTCATATATTTTTTCTCTAAATTATTTTCTATTTTTTTTACATCTTCTTTAGATGTTACCCTTTTAACCATAGGATTACCTTGTTCCCCACTTTTTCTACCTCATTTTTATTTACAAATAAAATTTATAAGTGCTTGATATTAATATTTTCATTTCATATAAATGAAAAATAACGAAAAATAATAACATTACATTATAGGTTGTTGATTTGGGAGAAAGAGAGGATTATACATATTTGTAGGATTTTCCCTAGCAAATTGATGTATATTTGGATTATAGTTTGAGTATTCGGATCTTGGATGGTTGTTAAACATTTGTAATATCATTTGAAATTGAGGATTATTGACAAGATTTGGATCAAAATGGATGTTTGTGATGGGTGGGGTATTTGGATGATTGATATCCATAGTTTATAAAATAGAAGATGGAAAAAGAAGTACAAAATACAATAGGTCAAAATAGGGTATATATAGGAAAAAATTCTACTCAAGATTATGAAGAAAAATAAAATAAAATTAATGGTATAACTTATATAATAAAATAATATATATATATATATATTATTAATAAATTGGAGTTATTAACATACTAAATAAATATGAATAGAATATAGTGACCTACTTGTGTATTTAAAAAAAAAGAGTAAAAATAAAAAGAGAAGACCTTGGTAGAGAGAGTAACCCCTTTCAACCTTTTCCTTAAGATTTGCCTTGCAATCATTGGTTTACCTTTTAAGATCTATATGATATTAAAAACTCATGGTTGCACATTGTCTAACATCTAGAGCTGATAGTAGTAGGAGATCAGGAACAAAAGAGCAATCAAGAGTGTGGACGGATTAGTGAAGCCCAGAAACAGTTGATAAGCCGAGAATTAGTTTTGGTCGGTATGGTGAGCTAGCAAATGGCAACTGCCTTCTTTTGTTCTTAATTTGTCCTTCACTGATGTAAGATGAGAGCTGATGAAGCTGAAAAAATTACAGCATTGGGGAAATGGTGAGATCAGTAAAACTATGCAGCGTCGACTCCTTCAAGCAGACAACTGTAACTGCACAAGGTAACAACTGCAAGGGCTTTTCACAGTTTCTGAAATCTTGAAATTTCAGTTGTTGACAAATATATTCGGGTAAGATTCCTTCCCCCCATGAACTTGTGTGATTGTTTGTGCAGCCCCATTCAGAAACATCTCCACAGCTGGTCATTATCAAATATATATCAATATTCAAATAGACAAACTTGTAGAATGTAGAGGATTGATTCAAGTAGCCACCTTTAGTTGAGTTACCTTCTTATCTCCTTCATTTAGTTGTCTATTTTAAACTCTAAATCGGTTATAATGTTTAGATGGTTTCTGGTGCGAACTGATAATTTGTGTTTATACCTATCTTTTTTGTCATGGAGATTGGAGAGTTTAGAGGTAAAAATAAGAGGGTATTTTCTTAGCAGCGTTAAGGAGAGCCTTCAGAACGCATTGAGATTGATACAGTACTTGAGTATATCACCACGAAAGATTTACTATTTTTACATTTAGCATGAAGGAAGTCAACAATTTGTCAGGTCCATATCAACATACTTAACCCCATACATGTTAACTGAGACTTAATTACGGAATGCGTCCACCCTTCTCCCTCTGAGCACCCAGGATGTACGAAAATTAGAAATACATTTCATTGCATAAGAAACAAGTCGTACCAAAATGATTTGGGCAGAACGGACATGAGTCGTGACAGAGTTCTCTCTCTGCCCCAGCAGCTCTTCAGCTAACCCGAGATTCAAAACCTACTTTGTTAGAAATGACCAACTGTCTAGAACCTGCACTGCAAAGAAAATTAATACTCTCTCCGTCCTAAAATACATGGTCTTTTAGACTCTTTCACGTTGATTAAGAAAACCTATTTATAATTAAATCTCATTATTATTATGGAGATATGAACTCTTTAATTTTACTTACATTGTACTTTTTTAGGGGTAATAATTACCCTATAAACCTAAAAACCCATGTATTTTTGACAAAAGTTCAAGGTCTAAAAGACTATGTATTTTAGGACGGAGAGAGTATATAAACAAACAGGATTAGTCTTGAATAGGTAAAAGACCCACCACCACCACCTCTGAACACAAATCGCCACCTGTGTGTGACAACTACCTTTGTTCTGCGATAACTTACGGCCTACCTATGTTCAATGACTCAGTAAAGCAACCATGATGAAAGCCACAAAAGCCCTAAAATACACAAGTTATCATTAAAATTGGTTACCTATCATAGAACACACATTTTGTTGTGATCTAGGCTCGTTGTTTTAAAAGAGATGTGTGACATTTTTTATAGCAAAAATGAAGGAAAAAAATATGAGCCTAGATCACATCAAATTTTAAGGATGAAAACAAGGAAGAAAAAGGTAACACCAAACTGCAAACAAGAAACAAAGAAAATACTTACATACATAAATGTCTGACCACAAAATGACAGTCATATGTGCTACTTTTCCATTGTTTTCCAGGTTAGTTTTTGAATAGCCATTAGCCACTACGTGCAGCAAAACTTTGTAGACAAGAAATTAAAAAAAGGCATTCATTTCATGTACCATTACTGATGTCTGCTTAATTGCAATAACAAGAAGAAAGCAGGAAATCAAAATTTTGGTAGCATATCGGTCATGAAACTTAATCCTTTAGACACTGTCAAACAATGGTGGATAAGAAAGTCACCTGTTGAGTGGATTCCGTGTAACCTTCATTAATGCTTTACTGAGGATTAAGATTTCACAATGCATCGAAGATTGGGATCGATGCCGGTAGGCTGAGGATAAGCACTTGACAAAACCAGGGATAATCCCAGTGAAGATGAAGGACCAGCTGCAGCTAGTGTGGGAAACATTTGATATAAGAAAGAAACATAGATTCAGATGAATTACATTATGTGACAACATACAGATAAAATCACTAGTCAAACATATATAGGACTCAAAAATAAGATTTACTCACTTCCTTTGCCAGGAGACTTTCAATGATGAAGTCCACCCAAGGATAAACAGTTGCAAGTTTCATCGACTGGAACTGCAATATCGAAGAAGAAACACATGAAATCTACATCCTAACAAAGAAGCATCAAAACATAAGTTTAACAACTGCAGTACCTTTGCGCTGCTATTTTCTTAGGAGTTAAGACCCTGATCCTTTTTAGAGAGTTTAAAAAGACTCCAGTATGAACCTTAGAGAGAAGGTCATAAATAGGACAGAAGAATGATTAGCCCATAATATTATATCATGATACTTTCCACTGTAGCATAAGAGGTGGAAAGTTTATTCAACATAAAAATATATCTATATCAAAAACTTGATCAAGAACCATCTTAATTTGTACCTGAAGTTGTCATTGTAAACACATTTGCATAATTGATGATTTCATCTTGGCATAACTGTTTTGTGGAATCAGGGCATCAACAAGTAGAATATCACCAGAAGTCACCACAAGAACAAGTTCCATCTTTAAACAGATGATAGCGAACAGAGTCTCTAACAAGTATTTCCCTCCTCGTGATTTTAGAAATGAGTTTCGTTGCATTATGGCAATCCCCACAGACCCTTAGGTTCTTCATCACTCGTATTGGCAGGTCGGGTGGAACAAAGAGCAACCCGAAAACAATAGCAATCCTTTCACTGTGGCGGCTAAGGATCCGTAGCTTCTCTGAATCCTCAACCTCATGTAGTACAGAGTTAATGTCAGGGTTGTAACCCTCTTCAATCATCTTCAAGTTGAGTTTTTCTAGTTCATCATATATCTGATCCAGATATGGGCTAGACTGGTCATCGGCAGAAAATATGTGCACTTTATTCTTAAATTTAATCCAACTATATCCAGGCTCCTTCTTTACTCCATGATCTCTCATCGCCCTTCTTAACTCAGCCACATCAGCCCACATCGCATTGGCAGCGTAGATGCTCAAAAGCAAGATATAACCAACAGAATTATGAGGTTCCAGTTCCAATAGAGACTCAGCAGCCCATTTACCAATTTCCATATTACCATGAACTCTGCAAGAACTCAAAAGCGTAGACCAGCCAACTGCATCAGGTTTGCAAGGCATCTTATTTATAAAATCTTTTGCCTCCTTTAGCCTCCCTGATCGCCCAAGAAGATCAATCATACAGGTATAGTGATCAGTAGATGGCTCAATACCATGTTGCTTTACCATGGATTCAAAATACTGCTTCCCTTTCTCCACTAAACCTGATCTACTGCACGCTGAAATGACTGCAGCAAAAGTAGCTCCATCAGGCTTAAGACCATGGCCCAACATTTCTTCAAACAGATTAGTAGTTTCATTAGCCTTCCCAAACTGAGCGTATCCAGAAGCCAAGGCGGTCCAGGAAACCCCATCCCTGAAACCCATCTCATTGAACAACTTGTGGGAATCTTCTATGCTTCCACATTTACCATACAAGCTGATAAGTGCATTAGAAACAGTAACAAATGGTAGCAAGCCAGATAAGATTGCTAGGGTATGAAATTGAGCACCCTCTTCTAAGCTCGCTAAATTAGCACAAGAACTGATAACACTTGCCAAGGTGAAATAATCAAGTGGCACTCCAATTTTCTGCATCTTGTAGAAAGTCTTCAAAGCCTCTTCACTAAGACCATTCTGACCATAACCCACCACTATTGCAGTCCATGAGACAATGTTCTTGTTTCTCATTCTATTGAATACTCTCTCTGCGTACTTGATCCTTCTACACTTGCAATACATGTCAACTAGAGCACTGCCAGCAAAAATGTTTTCTTGGTAACCAATTCTGGTAATATGTGCATGAAGTTGTTTACCTTCTTCCAGGGCCAATAATCCCCCACATGCAGTCAATATACCACCGAAAGTAAACTGATCCAAAGGAAAACCTTCTTCTATCATTGCTCTTACCACATTTATGGCTTCCCTATCCAAACCATTTTGGACAAGACCCGAAATCATTGATGTCCAGCTAATTGAATCCTTTTCTTGCATACTGAGGAACAAAGAATTGGCGCTTTCAACCATTCCACAGCGCAAAAATCCAGCAATCATCGTATTATACATAACCAAATTCCTCTCAGGCATTTCATCAAACACTTTCTTTGCATCATCAATAAACCCCAATTTTGAATACATGTCCATCAAAGGATTGCCCACAAACACATAAGAAACAAATCCAAATTTCACTATTTGAGCATGAATCTGCCAACCCAAATCGACACACTCTCTACTCAATGACAGTATAAGCATTGTCGAAAAGGTAATCCTGTTCAAATTTGCAGTACCATCATGGAACATCAATCTATAAGCACTCAAAGCTTTGCCAAACAGCCCATGATTCGCATAGCCCGAAATAAGGGCGTTCCAAGAAATCCCATCTCTGCTGGGCAAACGACTGAACACCTGTTGCATTTCAAGGAGTTGGCCAGTGTTCGAGTAGGCTGAGAGCAAGATGTTCCAGGAGAACATGTTGGGTTGAAGAATTTGGTCGAACACGTTGCGTGCATAGGCTGAAATTTTCAACCTGCCGTATAAACTGACGAGATTGTTTAACAGAAAAACGTCTTGGCTGTTCTGGGTTTTGATTATCACACAATGGAGCTTCTTGGCCAGTTTATGATTTAAGCTTCGACTGCACTGTTTGAGCAGTGAATTGTAGTAATTGGGGGAAGAGGTCATTAGGCCTGTTTGGTTTTGATACAAGGATATAATTATCAGTTAAGGGAAGATCAATCGGAATGAAAGTGATACCTTGGTAAGCAAACCTTATTAGCTTCCAGCAGCTTGCATCTTTCTCTCTTCAGCAGCTTCCTCAAAAACTGAAATTGCACCAGAGCAACAAGAGAGGGAGAGGGATTGACCGAGAGAGTGTGAGAGAGTGGAACATCAACGGAGAGGGTCCAAGCGGCGAGATCGAGTGTGTTTCCGTCTGTTCAGATCACCTGTTATACTTTTTGTGTTACACTCCCTATTACACTTATTAAATTTGATCTAAATTATGAATCAAACTATGATATGACATCTTAGGTTTAAACATATATATAAACCGAAGTTGTCAAAGTATAAAAAATATATTTTGCATGTATATTTTAATGTTTTAGCTTCTTACGGTTTATGCACCCACTAGGGGTATCTTTTTTATAAAAGGCTAAAAAATTATAAAAATACATTTTAAACATCAATTTTTTTTTAATGCTTTAGCTTCTAGGGTTTATAGATTTAAACTAAAGTATCTTTTTTCTCAATTTTATTTATAATTCATATCAATTTAAGAGATGTAACAAAGAGGGTAACATGAAAAGTGTAACAGGGGATTAATACCGTGTTTCCGCTGGTGCAGGGACGGAGCCAGAAACATTTGAGGGGGTCACCATAGTAGTACACAATAAGAACGAGAAAAAAGTCGTAAAACACAAAATATGTCCGATAGTGCAAACTAGTGCCAAACGATAATACAACCAGTGTCAAACGATATTACAAACTACTACAAGGAGAGTTTCATTCCTTGTAATTAGATATCTATTCTACTAAATAGTTTAACTCGAGGATAAATAAGGTAAATCCATTTTTCGAGTTTTCATGTCCAGAATTCAATATGAATCTCAATCCTAAAATCAATATCAATTCAAACAAAATCCAATCTAAATTCGAAACAAAATGCAACATCAATCTCAAATCAATCTCATGTTCCTATCTATTCAAAATTTCAAACAAAATACTAACCAAATCCAATTCAATATCAATGCAATACCAATCTGACAATCTCAATCCTAAAATCAATCTCAATCTCAATTCAATTCAATAATCTAAATTCAATAACAAATTTATCATATTCCTATCTATTCAATCGGTCAACCGAATCCAATTCAATAACAGTCTCAAATCAAATTACAAATTTACAATTCAACGTCAATATCAATTTTAAAGCAATAATCTCAATCATTTTGTAAATGAAAAGGAGTTAGATTAATAATTTACCTTTAGAGTTTCGACAGTAGACCAGAAGGTCAGCAGCGGCAGCAGTGCAGCACTCAGCAACCCAAATGGAGAAGGAAGGAAGGAGGCGGCGTGGATCCGGTCGGCGACGGCGGCTCACGGGAGAACTGGAGAACTGGAGAAGGAGGGAGGCAGCGACCGGCGTGGCTCCTGTCGACTGCTCGAGTGCTCGACTGAGATCCCCCGTTCGACTTCGTTTGACACAGCCACACAGCCACAGGGCGGGAGAACTTGCGCAGCTCCGGTCGGAGACGGAGTCGGAGATGGCGTGGCTCCGGTTAGCGACGGTGGTTCACAGGAGTCGGCCGTCGGGAGAACGAGGCAGCGACCGGCGTGGCTCCTGAGAGGAGTTAGGGTTTTAGTTGTACAAAACGACGTCGTTTTGTTATGTTTTTTTTTAAACTACATATTTCTGGCGCCGAGGGGGGTTACGTGACCCCAGGGCCCAGGACCCCCCGCTCCGCCTCTGCGCTGGTGTGTTGTTGACGGCGATGTGAATATGGGTGGTTTGATGTAATTTCATGTTTTGTGGGTGATTTGATGCAAATCATCGACGATCGGCTAAGATGGGATTTTATGAGGACACCCTAGCCGAAGCGGGGCTTCTTAAGGACAGGATAGATTGGATCGGAGTGTGCATCAGGCGCACCCATATGCAGGTCTTGTGGAGGCGAAGTCACAAAGAGCTTCAAGCTCGAGAGAGGGTTGAAGGGATCACTATCACCGTATCTCTTTGTCTTCGTGTTATGTATTGAATGATCCGCTATTACTATATCCGCATGGAGAAATCGAAGATTTACGTTTCTAAGAACATGTCCACTGAGCTTAGAGTCGAACTTAGACCGGAAATGGGGCGGGTTATAGGTGAAAATCTCAATTCCATCACCTGCACCCCGAGTATAAACCTTCATCTGCTCTGTCACCCGCATCCAACCCATGCGGGTGAGCGGGTGATTATTGGATATCCAATAAGGCGAACCAAACATTTTTTTTTTCAAACATTTTATGAAATATAATATCTTAGAAACATATAATATTATATCAAGTTTGAGTTCAACAATACGTGAAAAATATACAACTTGTAAAATAAAAAATATTATAAGTTCTAGTTTAACAATACGTGGAAAATACATAACGTAGAAAATAAAAAAGAAGTGAATATATTCAATAAGAACACAATATAGAAACATTTTCGGATTAGCTAATAACAAAATAAACACAATATAGAAACATTTTTGAATTAATTACATTTTTCAAATGGAAAATTTTGGTGGGTGTCCATTTAAGACCCCATTTTTTACTCCGTATCCATTTTCATATATCATTTAGGTGATTGTCCTAATAATCTAATTTTCAAATGGAAAAATTTGGTAGGTGTCCATTTGAGACCCCATTTTTTACTCCGTATCCATTTTCATATATAATTTAGGTGATTGTCCTAAAAGGACAATTGTGCCCCTACCTTCACAATACCCAGCGCTACCCTCATTTGCGTTTATCTCTCAGTTATCAGACCACAATCGGGCTAACCCTTCTTCTTCTTCTGCTTCCCCAACCATTTTCGCCGACCCGAAGCCGAAGCCGAAGCGACGCTCCTTGTCTCCGGATCTTGAGCTCTCTTTGGCTTTTCCCATGGTCGTTTTCTCCCCAGCTCTATTGTCAACAGACGTGAAAGAAGGCCTGACGCCCAATGACGCCAATCCTAATTGGCTAGAGCAGCGTTTCAACCCTATTTTCGCGGATGAAGACGATGTGATTGAGATCCGTCTTCCTCCAACACCTCTTTCACCGATGATTACTATCAATCAAGCGCCACCGTTTTTGCCGCCAGGGAATCCATCTACGATATCCTAACATTATCCTTGACACGACCATCAGATCTCTCATCATCCGACATCATCCTTGACGCCACCATCAGATCTCCTACCCTTGACGTCGCCATCATCCTTTGTTGGTAACGAAGTTTTCATCCTTTCCATCACCTCGATATCTATAATCCGCTAGAGAGGTGAAGTGATAGAGTTGCAATTCCATGGTGGGGGAGGAAGAGAAAACACCGGAGAGACAAAAGTGATAGGAAGCGAAGAAGACGGAGGTGGGGGTGACTGTAATTGCCGGTTGTTGTTGTTGCAGGAGGATGGTCAAGTATGAAATAAATATAGAATAAAGATCACACTGACTTCCCTGTCTCAGCAAATAAATACAAGACTTCCTCCCGTTGTAGTAGAAGGTTGTCAGGATCGAATCCACGAGGAAGCACGTCAGCAGTTCTTAGGTAGCAGCAGATTCTCACAGACAAGCAGCAGAAAAGACAGAAATAAAAGCAGAAAATAACAAATAAAAACAGAAACAAAAGCAAAGACAGAAAATAACGAAAGAAAGTAAAGAACAAAAGCAAACGAAAGTAAAGAACAAAGCAAGGCAGCAACTTAACTCGATCTCGACAAGCCTAGTCGAAATCGACAACAGTAAGTCAAAAATCGAAAACAGAAACTAAAAATCGACGACAACAGAAGAAATCTCAACTCGACCTAGACAAGACTCTACTCGATGTCGACTAGGGTCCTACTCGAGATCGACAAGGCTCTCCTCTGTATCGACAAGAAAGACAGAAACTTTAAATTGCAAATTCGACCACAGAACTTAGATTTTTGACAGAAATAAATCAATATAATAAAAGACTTCTAAGGCCAGGGTATCAACACCACAACGATAACCATGCAAAGTAACACATAAAGGCATAAAAGATCATGCTTTCCATCAAACAACTTTCATTGTTAACAAATAGGCATATAGAGGCTTTCGCATAAACCCTAATTGTTACTAACCCTTTTCACATAATTAATCCAAGTTGCATTAAGATCACTTTCGCTTCAATAATACAAACAAGGATCACCTTCAACTCTCGCAAAAGAATCATGCTCATAGGGATAGAAGACGAATTGCATAAAAAGATCTGACATTTACTGCGTCATCTCACATGGCCACCGTCGGGCTCACCCCAGCCCCAGAAGTGGGTGGACTACTCACGCCTCATCGCAACCTCAGACATTGATTGATGAAAAGAAACTTGCTTTAAACTATATTCAAAAACCTTTACAATCCCGGCAATCAACTTTCGCAGAAAGCCAAAACCCTAAAAACCTTAGAACCCCTAAACTGTCTCTGTGGAACTACTTCTCTACCTCTGAAATTGAATGAATGAAAAACCAGCCCCTAGGGCTTTATTTATAGCCTTCTAACCCTTGCTAATCAAGGATAGAATATCTATATCTATATCTAAAACTATATCTAAAAGGCTTAAGGATAAATAAAAGCAATAAAGAAATTAAATCTAAATATATCTAAATGTCTTAAAGTGGATAAAACTCTCTTCCATGATGTAATTTGATAGAATCGGATGGATTTTGGTCTTCTCGGCTTCCAAGGAATCCCAACTTTACTCGGACTGCTCACGTCGACGCGATTCCAGAAGCTGTTCTACTCGACTTCGACAAGGGCTCGTCGATGTCGACTAGGATTCGTCGTCGACTGGACTCCTCGGGTGACTCTGCTCGACAAGGCTCGGACAAGGCTCCTGGGCGTCGTCGACCTCGACAAGGCTCATCGACATCGAGTTGGGTTCTTCCTTTTCGCTTCCGCGAGTTGCCTCTTCCGCTGGAGCGAGTTGGCGAGATCCTTCGTCTTGGTGCATCCCGCTGGCAGCGAAGATTTCCGCGGCAACGAGACCCCTACAGAAAAGTTCGAAAAACCACTACAGAAGCCCAAGGTCAAAAAAAAAAAAGCAGCGGAACCAGTCGAATCAAGACGAGACCCCAGGCTACTCGATTTCGAGTAGACCTTACTCGATCTAGACGAGCATGTCCGAGCACAGGCCTTGTCGACTAGGAGCAATGTCGAGAGCCAGACCAACCCAGCTCCGGAGCCCTACTCGATCTCGACAAGCCCTAGTCGAGATCGACGATGCCTCAGTGCCACACCCGGAGTCGACGAGAAGAGGAGACAAGCCGAGGACGAGGACGACCAGGCAGCTTTCGCTGCCAGCGACTAGACTCTCGCTGCCGCAGAAATTCTCGCTGCCAGCGGGATGCACCAAGACGACGGAGCTCGCCAACTCGCTCCAGCGGAAGGGGGCTCTCGCACCCGCGGATCGACGAACTCGCTGCAGCGGAAGAAGCGACTCACCCCAGCGGAAGGGAAGACCTAGTCGATGTCTACGAGTCCTTGTCGAGGTCGACGACGCCTGTGAGCCAAGTCCGAGCCACATCGAGCACCAGCTAGCCGAGACGACAAAGTCGAACCAGTCGACAACACTCCTACTCGATGTCGACAAGACCCTAGTCGACATCGAAGACGAATCCAGAAGCTGTGTGACGTGGCTTGACGAATCCTACTCGGTATGGGATTACTTGGGCTCGAAGAAGACCGAGTTCTATCCGATTCTATCATATTACATTATGGAAGAGAGTTTTATCCACTTTAAGACATTTAGATATATTTAGATTTAATTTCTTTGTTGCTTTTATTTATCATTAAACATTTTAGATATAGTTTTAGATATAGATATAGATATTCTATCCTTGAGTAGCAAGGTTTAGAAGCCTATAAATAAAGCCCATGGGGCTCAGTTTTAGATATATTCAATTTTAGAAGGAGAGGAGTAGTTCCACAGAGATGGTTTAGGGAGTTCGAAGGTTTTAGGGTTTTGGTGTTCAACGAGAGTTGATTGCCAGGATTGTAAAGGCTTTGAATTTAGTTAATGCAAGTTGTTGTTTCTTTCAAATCGATGTCTGAGTTTGCGATGAGGCGTGAGTAGTCCACCCACTTCTAGGGTTGGGGCGAGCCCGACGATAGCCATGCGCGTTTGAGGTAAAGATCCGACCTTTATCATGTTTTGAGCATTTTCCTACTTGTTTATGTGTTTATTACCCTTCTAATGGAGATGCATGTTAAAAACTTGGACTATAAACATAAAATTAGTAGAGACAATTAGGGTTTCTTGAAAGAGTTGTCTAATTGTTGGAAAAGGCGAAAGCTTACCCCTTTGATGCGATTTACATGATAATTTGTTTGGTTCTGCCTTATGCATGCTTGGTTATCGTTGTTGAAAACCCCAATCTTGGAAGCCTTTTATATTAAGTTTAGTTCGAAATCCCAAAGCAATTGTTTTTACTTTCTTTTACTTTCGTTTTATTCTCTGTCTCCTCGATATCGAATAGCACTCGTCGATATCGAGTACTGATTCTCGATCTAGCATCGCTGTAGCTTCTGTGTGCAGGTACTCGACGAGACGAAGCGCTGTTTCTGACCTTCCTTAGAGTTGCTGTAAAACGTCTCGAATTCTGCGAATTTAAACTGAAACTGGTGTAGATTCCATAATTTGGCAAATAAACATAAACTACATAGATTCTGTACTAGCTAACCCAAATGTATGCAAAGTATGCAGAAAACGATATTAAAGTTACCGTAAAATATGGCAAATTCAGCTCACAACAGTTGTCCTTTGGATTTTCATATGCAATGTTCAATTTCTTTCCGTATAATCTTGATATGGTGTTGCTTTTGATAGATATTGAAAAGGTAGAGCGCAACCAGAAGTTAGGAATGAAATTGTGACTTGAATCGGCATTTCCATAGTTATTGGTGACTAACATGTATTTATCATATTCCGCTTTTAATGGCATTGAAATTTTAAGGAATGAAATTGTGTATAGTTACAAATATAAGAATTTGCGATTTATCTTACATTTTATGACAACTAAAAAAAGTTGTCACAACACTAAAAAAAAATTAATTCTTATCTACCCGTGAATGATTGATTACACTATATTTTTCGGTGATACTGTATTTGATTACACTATATTTTTTGGTGATATTGTATTTGGACATCGTGACTCTTCCGGCAAAACTAAGAGTCCTCTTTTCCCACCCGACGAGCCGAATTCCAATCTTTTCTAACAAGGGTGCAAACACCTCTTAGCCGAGGGATTCACATGGTGACTCTTGGGGTTTTGACGAATGACTTCGAAAATCAGATTTGATGTTCCGGAGAATTGAAATGTCTTACTTGATGACTTGAGCTTGGGTTTTGGAAAATGAACTTAACGATCATTTTCAAAGGTCAGAAGTCCTAACTATTTGACTCGGGATTTTGAAACAGTTTTGAACTAACTTGGAGATTTTTATGTGTTCGATGACTAACATGGCATGATGTTATGAATGTTTGACTAATAGCATGATAGTATGATGAGAAAATGTTATAAAAGAGTATGATCTGATGAGCATGCAAATTGGCTAAATATATTATGGAAAGATGTTATAATATGATGAGTTGGCAAATGATGATGTGATGATGGTTGATCATGATGAATGGAAAGTATGGATGACGCAGGCTTGTCTATCTATCTGCTCGTATGTGTGTGTGATATATGTGTTAGAATAGCTATATAAGTAAACTCATTATGTTCTCGATGTGTATTTAGGTGATACTCTGTGATTGTGACTTGTTGTGTGTCGGGTCTACTATTTTGCTGCTCTGTTTATCTAGGGTCATAGGATAACCAAGTTCCATCGGGTCTTGTCCTGAGTCATTGAGTCATGAGTAACACCTTTATGAGTAAAATGAGCATGATGATGATTATGAACATGATGAACAAATAATGGTATGGTTAAATGGAATGCATTCACGAGTTGGCAGTGTCCGCCCTAACGGGAAGAAGGGTGGAGGTACGAGAGGGACACGTCACTTGACATTTTGTGCTAGGGCCCTAATTTAATGTCTTTTGCAAATATATATATATATATATATATATATATATATATATATATATATAAACTGCTAGCATGCATGATATTAGGAATAACGTATATTTGAGCTTATGTGTAGAGACTAGCCAAGTGCGGGCCTCAATCTGATCCTATGACCGTCTATGTTTTTAGGTATATGATTGATGTGCATATGATGCTTGTATTCTTTTGTGAGTAGTGTGGGACTCTTGTATGGTGCGTGAGAGAGAGAGCTATGAGACTCTGACTTCATCACCACATCAAAATTTGATAGTTTTTGGGATTATCGGATTTTTGTTTTGACCCGCCATTGCCGTGACACTCTGGATGTGTTTGGTTTTAGACTATGATGATTGGTTGCTAAATGATTTCGGTGGCTTTGTCCCTAGGACAGGTACATGGGTGTTAAGCCCAGGTCTCAAACGAACCTCGCGACGTTTTGGGTTCAAAATCCCACTTTCTACGACTAATCATTTGTTTTCAAACTTCAACCTGTACTCGGTGCGCAAGATCCGAACGAATGATTCTATCTTTCGAAACGTAACCCGAGTTTTCTAAACCCGGGCCTTTACATGTTAAAGGTATATTTCACCAACTTTCCTCATGTATAAAAATGTTATCAATAAAAATGTAATCAACAAACACATTTTACGCCCCAATTCAATACAAATGATTGAGATCAATGGAGTGAATCGCAAATGTCATCAATGAATAAAAATCATCAATAAAAGATGTTATCAATGGAGTTTAATCACACATTTTATGCTCCCGTGTCATCAGTGATATAAAAATGTAATAAAAATGTCACCACAAATGATTGCATCAATGAAGTGTAATTATAGAAGTGTCATTAGTGAATAAAAGTAGAATCAATAAAAATATATCGATATACAATTGACTTAATTAAAAAAGTGGCATCAAACGATTTGATTAAAAAAGTGACATCACATTAAAGAAAAAATATTTTTTAAAAAATGGCATCAAACCACTCATTTAAAAAAATGGCATCATGGTAAAAAAATAACATAAAAAATTAATATTAAAAAAGTGACATCAGTAGTCAATGTAAAAAATGCATTATAAAAAGTAACAACAATGGTGAGGGTGAGAGGAAGGAATGAAAGGAAGGGGAAAGTGGGAGGAAGGAATAATTTTTATTATTTTATTTTGTAAAAATTTGCACCACGTGTCAATAACTGATCAACCATAAGAAGTTTATCTCCTCTGCATCCCACATTCTCTTCAACCATTTGTTTTTCTACAAAGCTAAATTTGATTTGAAGTAACCATCGATTTATTTTCCACGTTCGTCCTCAAACATAAGTAATAGGAGGCGGCAATCGGACGGATGGCAGAGGATTTCGAGTAGGGGGAGGTAGATTCAGTCGGGTACTGCGAGCAGATGATGTCGAATTGGGCGAGGGGACTCAGTTGGGGCGGCAGAATTAGTGGTTGGACTCACAATTATCTTCTTCATCGGATTTGATTGGGGGCATTGTGGAGGCGGTGCACGATTTGTGGGCGGCCGAAGTGCGATTGACCACTGTTTATAAGTTCCACCGTTCGAATGTGTTCAATTTCGCCGAGGTGTTAAGGCTGAGGTTTTTTGGCATTCCATTGCCAATCAATGATTCATCCTCCTTGGGGTCTTTGTTCGTGCTTGGATCTGGGCAAAATTCGAATCCTCTCCATAGATTCGGACTAATGTTCCAAAATCGAAAAAAGAGGGAGTTGTTAGGTTCGACGTTCTCACAGTCGTTGTCTTCTTCTTCCAGTCGTTGTATCTCTTCATGGCGCCTGAGGTGTAGTCCTTCCGGGGTTATCTCGCAGGTTCGTCGGCCTTCTTTTCGGTGTCAGTTGTGTCGTTTTTTTTCCCGATCTGTTGGGCATCAGTTTTCCGATCTGGGTCGCGACTGTTGTGTCTGTTTTGGATCCATCGCGACTCACGAGGGCTGGTCTGGTTTGTTGTTCCTTCTCGAGGGCTGGTCACGAGGGTGCGTGGAGTGGTGTTTGTTGCTTCCTCCTTTTTTTTAGTGCGTGTACTTAGTTCAGGCCGGTGGTGGTGGTGGCTGTGTGATCGGTCCGGTGACGGTTGCGTTGGTGGTGGGTGTCGCTGGTGGTCGCAATTTGTGCAAGCTGCTCTTTGTGCTCATGGTTTGCTTCTTCCTTTTTTCTATTCAAGGGGTGAAGTTTGATTTTATGGTCAAATTTCCGCCAGATCTGGATCTTCTTTCATGAGTCTTGCTTGATTTTGGTGCTTCTTGCCTTGGATTTGAGTCAGCTTTTATAGATCTGGGTGGTTGGAGATTTTATGGTGCCTAGGTTACTTGGTTAACGACGTAGCCACTGAGCCTCCGCTCTTCAAGAAAAGGACCCTATTGAACAAAAATGCGCAAATAATCGTACAACACATTTTATTTGATTTTTAATATTTGAGTTCGACCCCTTTTGATTATCCTCTTGATTCGAAGTCGTATCAATACCAGGATTTTGGTGATTTGGGCTGCAACCGAATTTTAACGGGTTTCATATGTATATGTTGGAAGAGTATCAAGCCTCACGTAGTTCATATTGTTTTAGTTTGTGTGTTTTACCCTTTTAAAGGTTTTCATGCATCATCGGATCGTATTAGGACCCACCTTCTCGGAAGGGTAGCCCTCACATAAATCACACTATCATATGCATGAGATTTTCTCGTATATCATCCGAATAAATCGAGCACACCTTCTTGGAAGGGTTTCTCAACTTAACGGCTATCACTTACATGGAAAATCTTGTATATTTAATTTAAATTTGATTTTAACCTCATTTTTCTTTTAAAGGTGGATTTAGAGGTTGACAACTGTACCCGATATATTTTTGATATTTAATATCGGGTTACCTACGTAGCCGTTTTTACGGCATCAAGTCTTTACGTAGTTCTTTATGGTAAACCAATTTGATTTTATTTTTGATCTGCGATTGTACCCGACATTGCCGACAAGCTCTTAAGTTTTATGTCGAGCTACCTACGTGCCCGTTTGAACGGGATCAAATCACCCGTAGTTCACTTTATAAGCAAATTTGATTTAAATAAAATCAATCCGTGAGAATTAATTGCCGAGAAATTTTCAAGGGATTAACATTTTAATTTTTTTGTTAACTTCTCTGGCCACTTTGGACCCATTATAATTCCAATACTTTTACGGATTAATTTTACAATTAGATGTAATTCCATTGAGCAAAAAAGGCTCGTGAAAATCAATGGGCCGAGCTACTAATTAGGTCCACCGATTATAACCCTAGACTCTTTGTTGATTTACAAGAAACGAATCCAGCCCAGTTGCATTAGATTCATTCATCACTTTCCCATTTTTTAATTGAGTGAAGCTAGATACAAGACGTCTGAATGACTATTGACACGATAATTTTAACTAAATTACACAAAGCCCTTTTCATTATTTCCAAATAATTACCCATTGACTCCATGAGGACAAGAGGGAGCCCTGGAACTGCAGCCGCCATTATCCATGGATGAGAGATGAATAGTCCGACACCGACATCTTACCTCCTATGATCTCCCCCTTGTTGAGATCAGATTGCCTCCTCCTCCGCCATGAATTTCTCTGCCAACGGATCCTCGCAAGAGCCGCTCAAGTCCATCATCTACGGCCGCAAGGGCTGGATCGACGGCTTGCTCGGCAAGATCTACGAATCCCAGGGCATCGGCGGCTTGCTCGGCTATTTAATGTTGTCTGGATCGACAGCTTGCTCGACTTGTCATGGATCCAAACAATTATACGAGGCTATGGAGTTGCCTCTTCCAGCCTTCAATGCTCTGCAGTCTCCTCGCCCAACCCTATCGAGTCTCCGTTGTCCGTCAGCACCAGCACTCGAGCACCTCCCACCCCCAAAAAAAGAGTTCATATTTGAGTTCAAACACCCCAAATCGAAAACCAGCCATTTCGTCAATTTTGATTTCAATTTCAACTCATAAATCAATACCCACAACACACATATCAACAATAGTTAAACTACAACTATAAACACTCATCAATTTTATTAATTTTAGTTCTAATTTCAAAAAACCCTAATTCAATTTCATAGAAAAAAATTATAAAACCCAACTATAACCAAACATCTTACCTTAAATTCGATAGATCGAACGAAATTTCTCTTAAATCTACCAAAAAAAATCAACTAATGGGACCTTCTTCGACTTCTTAGGGTGATAAATCTCGTTCAAGGAGACCTAGCTTCTTGTTCCAAATCGTTCACTGTGAATGAGAGAGCTATTGGGCCTATTTGCAATTTTTTAGCAAAAAATGAAAAAGAGTGGGTGCAATTTAGCTGAAATTATCTTGTCAATAGTCATTTTGGCATCTTGTGTAAAGCCCTTATGTTTTTAATTCCAACTCATGTTTACTCTGGAGGACTAATTTCAATCTAAACCCTCTTATGCCCCCTTTTTTTTTTTTAATTTACAGTGCCGATTCTTTAGCCCTAAAACTCCCACAAGAGCTCGCACACTCCAGCAGAGAGAAATCCACTGCCTAGCTCTTTGCTTGCGTCGGGGACAGAGGATCCGACTAATTGATGGCACCACCGTCGACCGGTGCTAACGGCACTTTCAGACCAGCATGGTGCGACATCAAACGGAGAGGAAGACGCAAAAGCCAACGCAGTGGCCCTTGGCCCCGAAATCAAGAAGAATCGAAGGGACCCCTGACAAGAGAAAATTTTGATTCCGTATGTCCATTGAGTTTACAGATTTGATTTTCCTCTTCTTCTTCCCCTTCCTCTCTTCTTCTTCTACTTTGATTTTTTTTACCGGTACCAATTGGGGCGTCATTTTTAAAAGGCAGCCCCACCGATTAGTTTGAATGTAATTAGCCTATTTTGACCTAAGGAGTTTCAACTGAATTAATGGAATCCATTATATTTGAGTTTCAATTTGAAACGTCCTTCTTATTTGGCCATATTGAGTTGGGTAATTTATTTATTTGATTTTTCTTTTGCAATGAATGGGTATATGTGTTGTAATTTGGATGAGCCCTACTCAAACGAAATCAGATTTGAGATGAGCATTTAACTTAGCCTCTTTTTAGACTTTAATTTGATTTTGCTTTTCTTTTTTTATAATCCTTGGTCTGTAAAATCAGTTATTTTGTTTGAGGTTTGGAGAAACTCCCGTCTTTGATCAGTCACCCATGGCCCTTAATTTGGACTCATTATTGAGCAAAATCGGGTAGCATATCGACTCAATTTTGAGCGATTAACAGACTTTGGAACCCACGTCATGGGGAAAGCTCGCAAGGTTTTCCATGGTGGTATTCATGGAATAAAAAAGGGAACACTCCTCCATATTGATGCAATTTCGACAGCAACCATGTCCGGTTAAAGGGGTTTGATGATTGTGATACCAAAACACCCGAAGAAGCTCGCAAGGTTCTCGA
The DNA here is from genome assembly GCA_037127255.1 of Persicaria tinctoria. Taxonomy (NCBI): domain Eukaryota; kingdom Viridiplantae; phylum Streptophyta; class Magnoliopsida; order Caryophyllales; family Polygonaceae; genus Persicaria; species Persicaria tinctoria. The sequence goes on along the minus strand of JBANSL010000013.1, from coordinate 35,536,199 downwards.
GTGCCCGGTTTCAAGAATCGACCCAAAATTTGATGTAAACAACTACCTGATTGTGTTTGCACTTTGCAGGAGATCGACAAGAATTTTTTTCTAGGAGTGTTTGCTTTCTTTCTTTTTCCTTCTTGCTGGAGTACGTATTAGCCCCACAAGTTGTCAAAGCTATCCCTTTTATAGGTAGAAAGGTGTACAGTTATAACACCATCCCACTACCCCACTATCTCCTTTTCTTTTCTTTTTTATACGTGTTCCCCAATTCCACCACAAAAGATTTGATTTGGGCACCAAAAAAAGGGTTTATACTTTCGTGTCCTGAAAACAGAATGGTAAATGTACTTTTAATTTATGTCTTCCGTTTTTAAAACACGGGAGTGTTAAATATAAGTTGTACTTCTGTTTTTGAAAAACGAGAGTACAATTTTAGTTTTGCTTTCCGTTTTTAAAAAATGGAAGGCAAAAAACTGGGTTGTACTTTCGTATTTAAAAAACGGAAGTACAATTTTAATTACACCTCCCCTCTTTCAAATACGGGAGTACAACTATTTTAACTCCTGTTTTCTAAATACGGGAGTACAATTTTTAAAGTATTTTGAAAAAACAAACGAGTTTGATTTTAACTTTTTTTAAAAAAAAAAAAATAGAAACACACATAACTTTAATAAATAAATTGTAACGGTTACCCACGCCCTTGCGCGTTTTGTTATTAAATTATATTTTAGTATATCATATAAGAGTAAGTACTCTTCTTTACATACTGTTTAATATTTTTTCATTTATTTATCCAATAAAGAGTAAATAACCAAATTTATTGCATAAGTTACATTTTGATATCCTTTAATATAATGTTTTATAAATATTTGATTTTTTTATAAAAATTTGTTAATATAATTAATACAAAATTAAATAATAATATAAAATAAATAATAACTAAAATATAATAAAATCCTTAAAATTCAATTAGTTACATTTTGATAATGATTTGTGATACTTTACAATAACATATATATTCATCCGAAAAAAATCAACCAAAATTATGTTAAACTTGTATAAAAGTATATGTGAGATAAACCGATATATTCTCAAACAATTAACTTAAACAGAACATAAAAACTAAATAATTTAGAGGTCGTATAAAATAATGGGGGTTCAATTTTGCTCACTAACTTAAAAGTCATGGTACTGAGGAAGCAAAATAAATACTACGTAAAAAATAAAACCAATCAAAACTTTAATTTTAAGTGAAATTCAAAACTTATCTTTGAATGCAAAAGAAAGGTTTATTGGCTTTTTGCGAACCAACATTCAAAACTTTTGATTTCTTGTAGATGTTATTACATCATGAGTTTAGAATAAATTAAACCCAACGATCCACAATACTAAACCATATTTATATCATTTCATTGACATAACAAATTTACTCCCAAACTAAAGAGACAAAGATAAATTTTTCATAGAGTTGGAAGTTTAAAATATTCTAATAAGGACGTTGAACAAAAGAAATTCCAAAACAGACAACTTTCAACTAATAGGTCTACATACTAAACTACAAATTTAGAGTAATCAACATAATAAACTACTCTTGGGAGTAGTAACGATGCTGGCTAGGTCCTACTTGTTGATGTTGGGATGGCATCCACTCTGGGGCGACACGCGGCATTGGATCATCACCCATCAACACACGATGCAATAAAGCTATCTCATCGGCGGATGCACCCTCACCACACTCGTGTAGCTCAAGCACCATGGTAACATCATGTTGACGGTAATCTATGTGTTTATATAACATTATAGATATGATATTTATGGGCGAATGATTTTAAACTTTACCTCCTCAAGATCTATCATCAAGGGGGGGGGGGGGATGGGACGCACAAGGGGATCTGATGTGTATGAGCTCGGTAGAAGAAATGGTTTACCATGTCGAATGTTTAATGGAAAAATTAGGTGTCTTAAGTTTAGTCATTCACTTGGATGAGAGATTATGTACCTATTTGTTGTTCGGTTGTCGAGATGAAAATATCGGTCGGTCAAGTGCCAAACCAACTTCTCCTTATGACTAACCCATACAAGGTCCAAATACTCCATCAAACCCCACCGTGTCCCCCAACGACCCTTCATCTCAGATCCCACCATCTGATGACCTTGCAGCCTAGGAGGCAGTTAATGGTTACGCATACCAAACTCCACTCTCAGTCGCCATACATTTCTTTCTGCTTCTCAACCATACAACAAAAAGGGACAATTTTTTTTAGACCTTCCATCCCGCGGGACTATTACTGGTACATCAGCACCTCTGATTTTCTTCTTACGATTTCTATTTTCTCCATATTTTTCACATCCAAAATATAATGAGCCGTATCGGGTTGCAGAGCTATTTCAAGATTTTACAATTGTGAGAACAAAGTTGTTCACAAAAGCAATCTGATGAGCCCATTCTAACATCGATTTTCTATCCGACCAGTAATAATTATTCGCAAAACAAGGCGAATAATCGAATCCAACAATGTTCATTCTATCAAACTAAAAACAATTGAAATAGCGTTGAAAATAATCAAATTTCACGAATTGAATCAATATTATTATTAAATTTCACGAATTGAAAACAATTGAAATACTTGAATATTATTGTTGACTCCTTCGTTGCTATTGGATGCGTGGTTTGACATTTTTCTACTCGATTCGGCACAACTAGGGCAAATAACGGTTATTACTAGTATATTCGTCCTATTAAGAAGAAAATCAGACCCTTTTTTGACCTGGAAAAAAAAACATAACCTTCCATTTTCTAAATACGGAAGGCAAATAGCTATTTTGTACTTCCGTATCTAAAAAACGGAAGGCAAAAAGCTATTTTGTACTTCCGTATTTAAAAAACGGAAGGCAAAAACAGCTTTTCTCTCTCGTGTTTTAAAAACGGAAGGTATAAAGTTGATTTGACCTTCCGTTTTTCAAGCACGGAAGTTATGGATAATATTTTCCAAAAATTAAAAAAAAAGAAATAATTAATATAGTACAACTTCCGTTTCTAAAATATGAAAGTGTATTTTGTTTTTGGGTGCCCCACCAAATTTTTTGTGGTGCAGTTAACAACATTATTATATGTTTGAAAGGGTAAGGTAGTTGAGTCTAAGGAGGAAGACAAATAACCCCCCATTTCTACAGGTTTTTGGAAAAAACCGATTTACACCCCCACATTGGTTTGTAGCTACATGTGAACATGCCATCTATTTGTATAATATTTTTTATTCCATTTCCTTTTTTATTTGTGTGGAATAAACTTTGGGTCTTGAATGAGATTAAATAGACTACCCATTTATGGGATGACATGAACTTTACTCCACCAAATTGACTAAATACATTAATTTTATGACCATCTCACATAAAATGACGAGTTATAATGTGAGTACTAGAATTTATGAAATTTTAGAACCCAACCGCTGCCCCCGAACTTTGAATTTGTGAGGAACTTACCCAAACATATTCAAAGTTCGTCTTTTTTCTTGTCTTTCCTCCTTTTTTAATCTGACGTTTTGTTTGCTTAATTTTCAGCTCATCAAAATGAACGTTTATGGAGGCATTCAATCACAAAAGGCGTTGGGTCATGATGGTCAAGAACTCGAATATGGGCCCCTTTACCAGAGATCTCTCTCTATTCGTGAGATCGACGTTCCTCAACTTGTTCTATCGCATCGAGTTTGGATTGAGAGGGAAGATGCTTTTTTCGGCTATTTGACATTTTTTGGTGAGGATGTGTGAGGTTGCGTACAAAACAGTGTGAGGAATGGTAAACTACTGAGCGGTGTCTTCCTCAAAAAGTTTCAAGCTGATAGGGAATTTACCAACAAGCTTCTTGACAGTGCGAAGTTTTATCCAATTCTCAAGAATTTATTGGCAAAGAAGCTGCATTGGGGTACAAATTTCAGATTTAGCGGGACTGCAAACTTCATATCTGGTTTGTCTGATTAGACTAAGAAGATGATGGACCATCATGAGGACACCCTGCGTCGTACCAACATATTTGGTCTTGTGGATGTTTCACGCTTTTCTTACATATATCACAAGGATGTATGAAGAGCTTTATGTGAACTTTGGAGCCCTTTGACGAATACCTTACATCATGGAGGCGGCGAACTCGGGATTTTCCTCAATGACCTCAAGCAGATTGTAGGTCTACCCATTCTAGGTGACCCTTATGAGAAATTTTTGCCACTGAACGAGAATCTTTCTGATGAGAATAAGTTCCCTCCCACTATTTTAGAGCTTATGCGAATCCATGCTGATCTTTGTAAACATCATAATAGAGACCGGGTCTCTTGGGAGGATTGGATAGATTTCTTTTATAGGGATGAATGGCATATTGCTGCCATCAAAGACCAATCAGGTATTGAGCTGACAAGGAACCAGGATATCCGCGATGACTCTATACACATTTTGAGAGACCGTGTGCGACAAATCTTCCTCCCGAGGAGAGTTGGCAGCATTTTTTAGCTCTTTTGCTTAGTAGATTTATTTTGCCACAGAGTTCTCGAGTAGTTCGTCCCGAGACCTTTGTCATGGCATGCTTGATGGCGCAAGGTACGCAAGTCTCTTTAGCCCCTACTGTTTTAGGCCACATTTATCATGGTCTTAATGAAATGGCCACTCATCCATCGCATCCTGGTAGGGTTAATCCTTGCTTTGAGATTCATTTTGTGATTGGCTGGTTGTTAGAGTATTTCCCCGACCTATACAAATGCCATGACCACAAGGACTTCCCTCAGGGACTCCCTCTCCTTATACGATGTGCCGGACTCCGGCCTGAAGATCATGACATTCATCATGTTAGGTTGATATTGAGGCATGACCAGTTTGTTCGATACCGTATTATACCTTTTGGCAAAAGGGCCAAATTAGACCTAGTTGATAATGGGGGGCTTTCAGACATCACTTTTGAACGGTTGCTTTGCCTACGCTCTACTAGGCTGCCTATTTGGATGGGTCAGACTTTGACTCTAGAACCCTATTAGCCTAATAGGTTTGCTCGCCAATTTGGCTATGACCGGGGTGTTCCTGCAAATGCTTTGACGTTTGGTTTCGCACTCAGAACTAGGAGATCATTGAAGGATATTGCTGAGTGTTATGCTCGTTTCTTCTAGAGTGGTACCATCAAAGTTTTCCATATACCTTACTGGAGTGATCATGGAGCATGTACTCGGAACTATTGTGCTTGGTGGGTTGGAGCTTCAACGCCTTACTTGAGTCAATCAATTCGGAAGGTTAATGCAACTCTAACCGATAGTGATACCCGTCTGAGAGAGCCTATCTATCTACTTACTGATGTGAGGACAATGATTAGTGGGTTCCATGGTATTGGGAACACCTATAAGGCAGCCGAACCTTCCAGTGGCATGTTTTGCTCGCCTATTACCAGTTCACCAGCACCATCGAAGGTAGCAGAGGAAAATATAGGAAGTCTCCCGATTCCTGAAGATGTGTTGGAGGGTTGTCCAGAACATATCTCAATGCCTGCCGAGGTTAGGGCTGGGCATCCGGTCTGGACCGTATCGGACCGGACATTCCGGTCCCGGTCCGATCCGATGGACCGGAATTTTCTAAAACATGGACCTCGGATTGGACCAAGACCGAGAAATATGGTCCCGGGTTTTTCGGTCCACAGACCGGAAAGACTGTTTGGACCGAATTGTCCCTGCAACCTCAATTTTTTTTTTTTGGGGTCATGAGCACAGGTTGAAGAGAGCTCCAAAAGCCTTACATTGTCACTGTAACAAATCAAGTTAATCACCAATACAATTCCTCCAGATATGAAAATTGAAATTTCTTCTACACCATGTACACAAAATCAGATCTAAAAATTTTAAAATACAAATTGAAATTTCTATAAACCTAGATCTGAAAAGGGAGGGAAGAGAGAGGGATCTACGGTTGGTCGGTGGCGGATGACGGCTTGTCGGCCGGTGGCGATGGCAATGGCGACTGAAGAGGGCGAGTCCGAGGGTTGCTCTGTGCGAGAGTGAGTCTGTGAGCCCAGCGTGAACTGTGTGCGAGAGTGTTAAGGAAGTGCAGACTAAAGAGAAAGGGGAGAGAGATGTCGGCAGGAGGGTGATGACTGATGGGTGGTTGCGAAGGGCGAGGGTGGTGGCGAGGGCGGTGGCGATGTCGGCAGGAGAGTCTGAGAGAGAGAGCGGCTAGTGAAGACTGAAGAGAGACCATGAGAGATCGAGAGAGTTGAATTAGGGGATTGGGATTTAGACAATTAGGGCCGGCTGTTTATTAAAAAAGAAAGAAACAAAAGGCTGGCACGTTTTGCCTATTGGGTCTACTGCACAACTAACTTTTTTTAAAAAAAAAAAATCCGGTCCAATTCTGGTCCAGACCGGAATTTCCGGTCTGGTCCCGGGTTTGGACCAGAAACCGGAAATCATAATTTATTGGACCGTGGACCAGACCGTAATATTCCGGTCCGATCCAAAGACCGTAATTTTCGGTCGGGTCCCGGTCCGATTCTGGTCCGATCCAAATTTTGCCCAGCCCTAGCCGAGGTAGTAGAAGGAAACCAGAAAAGTCCCCTAGTGCCTGCAATTGGGACAAGGGAAAACTCTGACAATTCCTTGAGTAGTGATGTAAACCCTAAGAGGAAGAAGCCGAGACATAAAAGCCCCATATCGTTGGAAGATTCAGGCGCCGGAAACAAAGGTGCAACGTTTTTCTTCTCACATTGCATTTTTTTAATCTCTTTTTTTTTATATGATCTTGAGCGTATTTTTAACATCTGACCTTGATGTTAATGCAATAGGGAGATTGACTTTTTAGAGTGAGCACTACTTAGATGAAGAAGACTATGATGACAACGATCCAGATCTTGATTTTGATATTACCGGAGCGACCTCTACCAATTTGGAGATGCTAGCACCAGTAACCAAACCAAGCTGATGATGGATTTCTTGTTGGGTTACAACAACATCCTCTTGAGCCGATATAGAATTTGCATGATTATGCTCCCCATGAGAATGCACCAGCTTTATCAGATAGTCTATTTCCTGACTCGGTGAAGCCTTCAAACCCAGGAGAGGAGGTTTCGACTACTGCTCTTATTGAAAGGGCTTTTGATAATCTGCATGTTTTGCTTTCTGCATCAACGAGGAATTGGATCCATGACAGCATCATTTCTGGCGTTAGCTCTATTGTAAAGACACTCTCCTCCCTCACATCGCCCCACGCTTTATTGGCTGAAAGATCCCGGACACTCGAGCAGCTGGGAATCCTAGAGCATATGGCAATTGGCATCAAGGTTGACCTTTCTTGGTTTATCTCAAGAACTCGGGATGCTTTTTCTGATGCCGAAGCCACTTTGAAATTAGAGGAGGATGTAGACCTTGAACATGTTGAGAAGTTGTCAGCTCAACTTGCTCAATATTCCTCTGCACTTGAATCGGATCGAGCTCAACTCCCTCTCTTGGCTAAGAGATCTCCTGACTTGCAAGAAAGAAAGAAAGCTCTTTCACTTCTGAAGGATCAGGTTCACAAGATGGAGGCCATCATCAACTCCGACTCTGCCATCTTGGAGGTCGATGACGCTAAATTGCATAGCTCTATTCAAGATGGTGACGACAAGATTAGAGCGCTCGAAGCTGCACTTGATCAAGTCGGATTGGCGAAAATGATCGAGCTTAAGTTGATCAAAGAGCATCGCTAGACTTTGATTGAAGGGTTATCTAATTTTTCCTCCTCTCACTGAGTTGTATTTTGCTAGTTTAGTGTCTAGCTCAAAGTCAAACATATTCTTTTATTAATTATTCATGTTAGATGATTGACTTTAGTTAAACTGCTAGGAATTCGTTTCCCATTTTCTTGGAGATGCTTTCGTTTGCTTTCTCCCTTATTTTATTGATTCTTTAAGTCCAAGCACATATTATGGACTAGTGGATCGTATTCATCCACCAGATGTTAAATTGCAAGGGAAGCTTGGTCGAATTATCTCCAATCTTAGCTTGAAAATCGTGATATAGGGAATGATTTCGACTAGCTAGAATGCCTACGTACCCTCTTTCTGAGGGATCAAATTGTTCGTTGTTCTTTCAGGCGCCCATTTTTCACATATGCTCCAAGGCGCATCGATTTCGGACTAACTTCAAGTCCATATTTTTTTCATTCACCATTTTTTTTACTGGGATTTTTTTTACCGCATCACTCGAATTACCTGGGCCCACCTTCTAGGAAGGGTTTCCCAAATGACCCGACTATCATATGCGAACCCGTTTTTTTTTACGCGACTGAATTTGACAAATGTTTTGATGTCAAACGTCCTACGTACTCCTTATTGGAGATCAAGTCTTAACGCAGTTCTTAACATTGTAACTCTCAAACTTCATGTGAAAAACTTCTTCACAAATATTCAGTTCACACATGAGTACACCACTTCGCCTTTGGTATTTGAAAGTTCATATGCACCTTTGGGGAAAACTTTGGTCACCATATAAGGACCTTCCCATTTGGATTCAAACTTGCCTTGCGCTTTTCGATTGATGACAATCGGTCTCCGAATGGTAAGAACCAAGTCACCAATAGCGAATGAGCGATACTTGACCCGTTTGTTGAATGCCCCAACTACTTAAGCCTGATAGATTTCAAGCTTTTGTTGCGTTGCTAGCCTGATCTCATCTAATGCTTCAAGCTCGGCCAAACGGATTTTGACATTCTCTTTGGGGTTGGTAAGTTGAACCGCTGCTCTAAGAGATGGCAATTGTATCTCTAGTGGCAACACGACCTCGGATCCAAAGACCAAGTTGTATGGTGTACAACCTGTCAATGTTCGGGTTGTAGTCCGGTAAGCCCATAATGCCTCTGGTAACCGTTCATGTCAATCTCTCTTCGATTTTGAGACCACCTTTTTTAGAATTTTGCATAGCACTTTATTAAATGCTTCAACTTGGCCATTTGATGACGAATTGTAGCTAGATGAAAAGTTATGTTTAAACCCGAATTTCTCGCTCAACTTCATCAACATTTGATTCTTGAAGTAAAGAGCGTTATCGGAGATGATCTTCGAAGGCACTCCATATCGATAAATCAAATGAGTCCTTCTAAAATTGGCTACTTCTTTAGCTCCCACCTCCTTTAAAGGTATAACTTTAGCCCATTTGTAGAAATAATCCGTAGCCGCCAAAATATATTGGTGACCTCGGGAAGAAGATGGCTTTATACTCCCTACCACATCAAGACCCCATGCATTGAAAGGCCTTGATAAAGTAGTAGGATGTAGCATTTGAGGAGGTTGATGTATGAAGTCGCTATGAATTTGGCAAGCATGGCAAGCTTTAGCGAAGTCCATATCATCTTTCACCATAGTAGTCCAATAATAGCCTAACCGTTTGATTTGATTAGCCAATTTAGGACCTGTTTGATGCGCTCCACACACTCCAGCATGAGTTTCGACTAGAATGTATTTAGCTTCTTCTTTGGACATACACCTTAGCAAGATTCCATCAAACGTTCTTCGATACAAGGTATCATTTTTAAGTAAGAATCTTGACACTCGTCTTTTAACGTCCACCCTCCTTTTTGCATCATCGGGGAGGACTCCATGACGAAGATATTCAATAAGTGGTTGTCGCCAATCCATTTCTTCCTCGATTTCATAAACGGAAGCGACTTCCACTTCTTCTTTTGGCTCATCTCGCTCCGAGGATGGTATAAACAAATGACGTTCACCGATGGTAACATGTATTCGTCTTTCATTTGGAAATGTCAACGATGAAGCTAATTTTGCCAAAGCATCTGCCTTGTCATTCTCACACCTCGATATATGTATCGCTTTAATTTGACGGAATTGATATGTGAGATATTTAGCTCTTTGATGCAAAGGGATCATGTTTGAGTTTTGACCTCGTATTGCCCATTTAATTGTTTGATGACTAATTGAGAATCACGAAACACCTTTAACGGATCAACACACAATTCAAGAGCTATCTCCAAGCCGATAATGAGTGTCTCGTATTCTGCCATGTTATTTGTGCAATTCTCCAAAAGAGAAAATGAATAAGGCACTATTCCATCACTTGAGGTAATGAAAACAATACCCACACCAACCCCTCTTTTTGTTGCAGCACCATCGAAATATAACTGCCAAGACTTTTCTTCCGTCATAAAGACTTCTTCTTCCGGCAAATCATCCGACAACTCCTCATTATCCGGAGTAGGATGGGTTGCTAAGAAATCAGCTATGACTTGCCCCTTTACTGCCTTTTGAGGCACATATTTGATGTCAATAGGAGCTAGAAGCATAGCCCATTTGGATATTAATGTGATTTGGTGGGATAAAAGGTAATGTCGTAGCTTTTGGATGGAAAAGATCACCGTTAGACATATCTTCTCCATAGCGGAATAATTTTGTTCTGCCCCCACCATTGTTCAGTTGATGTAGTACAAGGCATTTTGCTTTCCGTCATCATTATTTTGAGCCAACATAGCCCCTAAAGATCGCTCAAGACTTGCGATGTACAAGATCAAGGGCCTTCCTTGAACTGGCGCCATAAGAACTGGCGGATCGATTAAATATTTTTTGATGCTCTCAATGGCATTTTGGCAAGCTTGATCCCAAACGAAAGGAACATCTTTCTTCATCAGCCTTAGAAAAGGTTGACATCTTCCCGTTAGGTTCGAAATGAACCGTCGGATATAAGCAAGCCTGCCTTGCAAGCCTCGCAATTCACGGAGATTCCTCGGAGCTGGCATTTCCATGATTGCCTTAATTTTATCGGGATCGATTTCTATCCCTCGACCTCGAACAACGAAACCAAGAAACTTTCCCCATGTTATACCAAAGGCGCATTTAAGAGGATTCATTTTCAATTGGTGCTTACGCAATCTCTCGAAGATTATTTTAAGATCATTTATATGATCCTCCCTCTTTTTCATTTTCACCACAAGGTCGTCCACATTACACTCAATGGTGTTGTGAAGAAGATCATGAAAGGTGATTGTCATGGCTCTTTGATAGGTTGCCCCGACATTCTTTAACCCAAAAGGCATCACAGTATAGCAATATGTGCCTAATGGTGTACGGAAAGCCGTTAGCTCCTCGTCTTCAGGATGCATTTTGATTTGATTGTAGCCTGAAAACCCATCCATAAAGGACAAGGATCGGAACCCCGTAGTGGAATCAACCAAGAGCTTTGTTATGGGAAGAGGGAACTCATCCTTGGGACATGCTTTATTTAAGTCTCTAAAGTCAACACAGATGCGCAGCTGACCATTTTTCTTCTTCACGGGAACAATGTTAGCCAACCATATCGGATATTGAACCTCCTGAATGAATCCGGCCTCGATGAGCTTATTGACTTCAGCTTTGATTTGTACAGTCAACTCGGGCCGAAAACAGCAATGCGCTTGCTTTACCAGCTTCTCTTCTTTCGGAATGGACAACTTATGCATTACCACCTTTGGATCTAATCTAGGCATATCTTGGTACCCCCAAGTAAACACGTCTCGATATTTGATGTGGTCTAAACCAACACAAGAATAGTGTAGCCTGAACCAACCTCGCAAAAATACGAGATCAATTGCAGTATACGGATATCGATCACGGGGATTATATATGTATCAATCGTTATCTAGAACTAATAAGCTAAGCCAAGAAAGAGGGATTTGATTTTCATCTAAACTAAGAAAAAACAAGCAAAGATTATGAAGAAAATATATAAGAGAAGTAATTCTAGAGTTAAAGATTCTCACGACAATGCCACAAAGAATTCAACCCGATATTCACTCGAACTTCATCCTCTTAATATGTAAAATTGAAGGTGAATTATCTAAGGACATCACTACTCAGCTGTCGCATGTTGTAGTAATTGTGTCTAAATTAACCAAATCTAGACCCTTTAAGCTCTTTATAGATCTTAGGAGAAAATCAATTAAACTTTCGCTGTCGCGCTCCGCCTAACTGATTCACACCTAATAATCTACGATAATTTATCAATCCTCAAGAGTCCTCAACAATCGTTTAAATGTCACAATAACAATTTTTGATTCCTCAAGTTCAATCCTAGGGTTCCGATGAAACCAATCTTTCTTTCGGGTTCATGAATTTCATCTATTTATCCAATTTCCATTCGCAGCGGTAGCATCTTGAATCTAAAAAGAATTCTAATCGATTGACATCAATTAGGTTAAGCAACTAGGATCAAATTAATTCATAAAATTCAGACTAAGTTCAAGCAAATATCGAAATCAAACAAATCGTGACATTGTCGGGTTCACCCTAACCCTAAAACGGAAAATTTAGCTAAACATAATATATAAAGAAATAGAATAAATTAAAGACATGCTTAAAATAAAATACAAACCAGAAATCTTTGACTTCAATCCAAAGTGCAATATAGAAAGCAAATAAAGGGAAACCTAAATCTAAACCTAAAACTAAGAAGCAAATGAAGTTGGCGGCCAAGCTCCAAAGTCCGAACTCTGGCCTCCCTCGTTCACTTTCCCATACGAGAGTATATATATATATAACTTTATAAAAACTACAATTTCAGCCCTCAAAATTTAAGAATTAAATTCAGCCCAACACCTAATTCTAATTGCAGCCCATCACCCAACTTTCAAATCTGACCGTTTCTTCACTTTAGCTTTCAAGGTTCGACCCAATCATTCTCGCTCCTCCGTAGTGACTCTTGAACTTCCACAATATTCATCCCAAATTGCCTGAAATCAATAATAACTCGGTGTAGACTCCGAATATACAAAATAAACTAAATAAAGTATAAAATATGATAAATATGCATGAAAATGATCTAAACTAATATGCAAATGCAACCCTAAAGTATGACTAAATTAGATGTCATCAAATCATCCCATGCTTGAACCTTGCTTGTCCTCAAGCAAGAACAAGTGTAAAGATTTCACAAGAAGGATTTCGATTTCTATCCAAGCAATGCTTTTTTCTCATTTAGATCAAGACATTGGGTTCAAAACAAGAACTAGCAAATCATCCAAGAGACAAAATCAAGACATCAATTCCAAGACCTCGCATAGGATAAATTTTTGTGGAACGCTTTCACTCTTGTGTTTAGGGTATAAATATCGCTCAAGCTCAAATCTTGAAAACTCATCTACCATAGGCTTGCATTAGCGTCCTAAATCTCCATCACTTGGACTATGCACAAAAACATAAATCATGAGGTCTTTTCATAGGTTGTAATGGGGCCAAGGTGAGAAAAATAAGGCATAGAATTCTTTGGCCATTGTGGTGCTAAAATCCGGGAAATAGAATTACTTCCTAAACATTCACCACAATTTCAACTTCTTTTCATGCACATACCAAATTTCTCTCAACAACCACATTACATAATCAAATAAGCTCAAAACTCACAACTTTGAAAACTCATTCCCTTTTCACAAACATTTCTCTAGTGATGAAGAATTTTATTCACTTTTTTTTCTTTTTTTTTTTTTCATCTTTTCCATTTTCTCTTTTTTTTTTCAATTTTTTTTATTTCTTCATCACAAGAAAATTACATTTGAAGCAGAAAATCCTCCACTCAATACATCAATCACTCAAAGCGCAATATTCTCCCTTCTCCACTCAAATGAACCATAATTCTATTTCATCCTAGTTCCCGAATGGGTAAATAAGGCTAAAATAGGCTTAAGGATAATCTCGTGGAGCTACAAATAAATAGGCAAATAGGCTCAATGGGCTTCAAGCAAAGGATATAACTACGGGTAGGAAGGGAATAATAGGCTAACAAAATTGCATCAATCATGTTTATGCAATGCACACAAGTCATACATGTGGCCTCAAAAGGTTCTAACGCAAGTTCTGAAGATAGAGCAATCAAGATGAGCAATTCACACACAAAAGAAAGAGGACTCATGGTTGTTAGTCCTAGGCCCAGAATCTCACGGCTTTTGTCTTAGAATCTCAATCTCAACAAGTCTCAAGTAATGACTAGTTTTGAAAGAATTATAGCATAAACCCAAATATCCAAATCATCACCAGCTTGTTAACATGCCTTAAAGGATATCATCAACTAAAATCAATCAAGGAAAATACAAGTTCTTAAAGAAGAGCAAGGATTTTTTTATAGCAAGGGTTCATCTCAAGACACCTATATGCAAATGCAATGCATGAAATGCACATGAAAAAGAAAAGAAAAGAAAAAGAAAACATTATATGAAAAAACGGAGTTACACACGAGCTACATGTGAATTACAAGTGAGTTACCCCCACCCCATGCGTAAAACCTACTTTGTCCTCAAAGTAGAGAAAAAGAAAGAGTAAGGGAAGAGGAAACTCACTAAAGAATCAGGCATACTCGAGGAAAATTCAAGCAATCCTAATCCGAGGTAGTAGTGCAAGAATTTTTTGGAACCATCTGTGATATTTGATCAAATTTCAGCGGCATCTCCTTTTGTTTTTGGGCCTGTACACAACACAAAAACAGCAGTAATGCAAGCCTCACAAGTACAAAACTATCACATCAGCAACCAGGATCCAATAATCAATAAAATTCAGCACTTTCACACTTTAGCCATCAATATAGACAAATCACAACCACCACAACAAAATTAAAAACTAGATGATAGACATTTAAGATCAAACGGACTAGCATCACATACAACAATCATTTCAGTCCAGTAGAATGATCAAATGCCAAGGTTCACTCAAAACAAATGTTGCAATTGCACTCAGTTACATGCCGATAAATATCAAAGAATTCAAGTAACTTCAGGAAGTGCAAAACTAGCAAGAATTAGAAGTGCACCTAGACCAATCATATAAATCACCTAAAATCCGGCATATGATCACACAAATTTCAGTTCCACCTCCAAGTAGCAATTACAATTCAAGCTGCAATCAATAACAAAGACTTCCAGCAGATAGCTAAATTAGTCCAACAAATTACTAGTAAACACTAAAATCAGCCTTGTTAAGTAAATCAATGGACACAGCAAGCCATCAATAACTTAAAGCACAATGAACAATGCATCAAAAGTAAACAATTTCCGCAATAAGAATACTCTCAACTCAAATTCACCAGATTAAGTTCCTCCCCAATTCAAATTCAGCAAATTCATCTCATCAACACAAGAGAGAGGTCAACCATGTCATACCTGTAGTGCAGTAGAAGCCAAGCCAAGAGAAGATGAATTGAGAGCTAAGCTAAAGAAACAGCGGGCCGATGAGTAGAGTGTACAGCAAATCTGGAGAAGCATCGGCGGCGAGGTTCCCGGCTGTGCTAAGCAGAGGCGGGCACTGAACTGAGGGTGAAGGAGCGGCGGGCTGCGTTTAAGGTGGGATGAGAGAGAAAAGGTCGGGAAAGGGGTCGCCCGCCGATGGTGTGGCGTCGGCGATCTGTGGGGCAGAGATGTGCAATGCCGGTCCGGGGCGGGCTGCTGAGTGCTGGGGGCGGAAAGGTTAGGGTTCTGGCAAATAGAAGGGAGATGGATAGGGAAAAAGGAGAGGCGGCGGCGTGTGGGGCAGTGGGATCGGTAAAGCGGACGGAAGCATCGGAGAGGGGTGGAGGAGTGGAGGCATCGGCGGAAGGTGGCGCGAGGGAGCAAGTCGGAAGGCTGAAGGGAGGAGGGCGAGAGGGAAGACGGGGAGTGGTGGTATGTTCTTCCGCCTGGTTGAGAGGTAGGCGGCAGAGGGAGAGGCCGGAGGCGGGTTTGAGAGAACGCAAAAGCGTTTTTTTTTTTTGTTTGCTGAACAACATGGAAGATAGGGGCTATACGCGCGGCCGCGCTCTATGAAACATGGGCGTGCATTTTTTTTTTTTTTGAATTAGCAAACAATTCTAACTAAAATAAAATAAAAGAAGACTTACCTTAGATTGACTCGAAAACGTTTGAACCTTCCCGAATGGATGGTCCATGGCTCGATCCAACCATCTAATAAAGTCTTTTCGGAGCGATATAATTGGAATCCATTGAAGCTCAAGCTCTCGAAAGATGTGCTCTTCTCCTTAACATCTTGTCCCTTTGTGTGTTCATCGTTACCACCCTCTTCGAATATAAAAAATTCCTTTTGGGATTTGTTGTATGACGGTATGTCAATGAGAACTTCCTTTGAAGGGTCATCTATATGCCACTTGGAGAGTAATCCAGCAAATGCCCCAAATCGTTCCTTAACCTTCTCTTGAACCATGACTTCAGAAAATAGCGATGGTGACATGTATACTCGGGGAACAACCACTCTGGGTTCTTCTCTGGATTCCTCTTCCCTAGGATCATCAATCTCAGGCATCTTAGACTCATGTATATGCTCTTCCAGACTTTCCTCAATCTCAATAGATATGACGGTGCAATCGTCATTGTCACTTGTTTGGCTCGGGAGGCTCTCTGGAACAGTTTGAGCATTCATGGTAAGGTGAGCAATTTGGGCTTCAATTGCCGCAATCTTAGTGAGTAGCTCCTCCGTTGATAGGTGTGAATATGGTCTTTGCTCGGGAGGAGGTTGTGGAGGTCGAGACTGAAATCCTATCGGAGCCCTTTCATGAACGTGATAGCTCTCACAATACTCATCAGAACCGCACCTATGGTACATATCATCTGCATCCTCGTAGTCGAGGGCCCACAACACCGAGCATTCAAAGATCATATGCCCAAAACCTCCTCAAAACTCGCAATGCGGATGAGTCCCATACGTCGAGAATTGATTTTCCAAAGTGGCATGACCAGACGATGAAAAAACACCACAATAAGGAACGCAATTCATCTCTACAAGAACACACCTGAAATCACAAAAAGAAAGAAAAAAATCAAAAGCAAAAGAAAGACTTAGCAAACTAGTTATCTAGAACTAATAAGCTAAGCCAAGAAAGAGGGATTTGATTTTCATCTAAACTAAGAAAAAAAAGCAAAGATTATGAAGAAAATATATAAGAGAAGTAATTCTAGAGTTAAAGATTCTCACGACAATGCCACAAAGAATTCAACCCGGTATTCACTAGAACTTCATCCTCTTAATATGTAAAATTGAAGGTAAATTATCTAAAGTCATCACTACTCAGTTGTCGCATGTTGTAGTAATTGTGTCTAAATTAACCAAATCTAGACCCTTTAAGCTCTTTATGGATCTTGGGAGAAAATCAATTAAACTTTCGCTGTCGCGCTCCGCCTAACCGATTCACACCTAATAATCTACGATAATTTATTAATCCTCAAGAGTCCTCAACAATCGTTTAAATGTCACAATAACAATTGTTGATTCCTCAAGTTCAATCCTAGGGTTCCGATGAAACCAATCCTTCTTTCGGGTTCATGAATTTCATCTATTTATCCAATTTCAATTCGCAGCGGTAGCTTCTTGAATCTAAAAAGGATTCTAATCGATTGACATCAATTAGGTTAAGCAACTAGGATCAAATTAATTCATAAAATCCAGACTAAGTTCAAGTAAATATCGAAATCAAACAAATCGCGACATTGTCGGGTTCACCCTAACCCTAGAACAGAAAATTTAGCTAAACATAATATATAAAGCAATAGAATAAATTAAAGACATGCTTAAAATAAAATGCAAACCAGAAATCTTTGACTTCAATCCAAAGTGCAATAACGAAAGCAAATAAAGGGAAACCTAAATCTAAACCTAAAACTAAGAAGCAAATGAAGTTGGCGGCCAAGCTCCAAAGTCCGAACTCTGGCCTCCCTCGTTCACTTTCCCATACGAGAGTATATATATATATATATAATTTTATAAAAACTACAATTTCAGCCCTCAAAATTTAAGAATTAAATTCAGCCCAACACCTAATTCTAATTGCAGCCCATCACCCAACTTTCAAATCTGACCGTTTCTTCACTTTAGCTTTCAAGGTTCGACCCAATCATTCTCGCTCCTCCGTATTGACTCTTGAACTTCCACAATATTCATCCCAAATTGCCTGAAATCAATAATAACTCGGTGTAGACTCCGAAAATACAAAATAAACTAAATAAAGTATAAAATATGATAAATATGCATGAAAATGATCTAAACTAATATGCAAATGCAACCCTAAAATATGACTAAATTAGATGTCATCAATATTCATGGAGAATCTCCTCATATAATCCTTTTCCTTGTCTTTTAGAAAAGCACTAACAAATACAGGCTTAGGATTTTCTATACTCCTCAGATTGATCTCTTGAAGTTTATCGACCGTGGCTTGACCACCATCCTCCATTTCTGGTGGAGCCGGTTGGATTATTTTAGCAAAATCCCGTGAATCTTCGGCTGATTCACTCTCACTAGAGGCCAACACCATGATTACCTCCTCCATTTGAATATCTATTGGCTCATCCGACATGCAAGTAGGAGCTTTTGACTTCTTTTTCTTAAGCTTCCACTTTTTATTTTTCTTGCCATTGGTCTTCTTGTTCTTGGACACACTGACTTCTCCAAGTCTCTCAAACACATAAACTTTTGGAGAACTTGTGCCTAGTCTTCCAAAGACCAAGACTCGTGGAACATTTGTTGTATCCTGCAAGAACATACTTTGCTCCTGGCTTGTAAGAGTCATAGGCTCTCAGACTTTGGCCGACAACAATTCTCCTTCTTGTGAAAGTTGCAAATCATCCATCGAGATCTTGCTAAGGGGATCTTGTTGGCTTTTGCATTTACACAAGGGTTTTTTCACCTTAATTTTGACTTTTTTATCAAGATTTGAAGAGACCTGTTCATCGGGCAACTTAGACGACTCGCCCTTGAACACTACCCTTGTGTCTTCATTTCTTTTCTCTCCGAAATGCCGATGAATGACCAACTTCTTCTTAGGCACATATTGGACAATCTTGCGGAGAGGAAAAGTGTAACTTGTCATTAACGAATGCATGGCTTTCTCCGTTGCACTTAATGGCTTTTGGATAGGTTGACGTTTGTCTTTAGGTGTATATTTGAACAATACCTTCGGACGCGTCCTTTGCACCTCTTTCTTGCAAACAAGGGAGATCTTAGGAGGTGAAGACTCTTGTTGGCCAATCTCTTCTTTTTGAGGACTTCCACTTCTACTGTCCTCTTTCGCTTCTGAATGAGTGCTAGGACTACAAATACACCGATTTGTAGAATTTGGCGTCCGCGTAATTAACGCTTTCACCTTGAAAAGGATCACTATCACCTCGGATAGTCCTCTCATTCCCGTTCTCATTGATGTATTTTAAGCACCGACGAAGTGTAGAAGCGATTGATTTGCTAGCATGAAGCCAAGGTCTTCCAAGCAAAGCATTATAAGAGGTTCCGGCATCAATCACATGGAAGAGCGCATCTTTGTAGAGGTCATCCAGAACCACTTTTAAGGCGATAGCACCTAGTTCCTTTTGTCCCACTTGGTTGAATCCTTGAATCGTTAGTAACGTTAGGGATAGATGGTCAACAGTCAACCCCATCGCTTCCAAAGCCCGCAAAGGCAATAAGTTTACTACAGACCCACAATCCAATAGGATTCGATTAAATTTTGTCGCCCCGACCATACCCGTTACATATAAGGGTCTATTATGGTCATTGCTTCCCAATTGGAGATCTTCATCGGAGAAGGTTATACATGCCATGCAAGAAGCACAATGAACCGGAGGAGATGATGTGACTTCATCGACCTCTACATGATCAACTTGGTCCTTATAATCCTCCGGGTTTATGAGAACTTGAATTAACACTTTCCTTAGGTCGGTCGACATTTGTAGAGCATCATACACACTTAGACGTGAGGGAATGCGCTTTAAGTGACCGCTAACATCATACTTCACCTTCTCTTTATAAGAAGTTTTTCTAAGCGACATCGGCATTCGTGGTGCAACTTCTTTTTGATTAGATGCCCTCGCACTGAGGGTGGTGCCCTTTGTAGCCAAGTAAAGCTGTAGGTTCTCCGACGTTTGAGGTTGGTGCAAAGTGGGCATGCGTTGTATGAAGACCTTTAAATCTTCGAAGGCGTGCTGGAGCTCCGGGGTCCACTATATCGGTCCCTTCTTCTTCAGCAATGCAAAGAAAGGCAACGATTTATCGGCCAAGAATGAGCAAAATCGCCCTAGGTAGTTCACTACCCCGTTTAAAGACTGTACCTCCTTGATGGTGCGCGGCGGCTGTAGTTCTTGAAGTGCGGTGATCTTTTTTGGGTTTACATCTATTCCCCGCTGAATAACCATAAAATCAAGAAACTTTCCGGAATCCACACTGAAAATGCACTTTTTCGCATTTAAGTTGAAGCCCTCTCGTCTTAGGGAGTCAAAAGTTTCCTGCAGATCCGCTGCATGGTTCTCCGCCTTGCATCTTCTCACTACTATGTAATCCACATAGATTGATACGTTCTTCATAAGCTGCCCACGGAAGATCTTGTCAACAGTTCTTCGGAAAGTGGCCCCGGCGTTCCTCAGGCCAAATGGCATCACTCGATAGCAGAAGATCCCCTAATTAGTGATGAAAGTGGTCGCCTTTTTGTCCAGCGGGTCCATGCGGATCCGGTTATACCCAGAGTAGGCGTCTAGAAAACTCAAAGCTTCATTCCCCGCAGTGATATCTACTAGCTCGTCAATCGAGGGCATGGGGTAGCTGTCTTTTGGGCATTACTTGTTTAAGTCAGAGAAGTCTACACACATTCTCCACTTTTCGTTCGCTTTCTTGACCAGGACGACGTTAGAGAGCCAATCGGAGTCTTCCACTGCTTCTATAAAACCTGCTTCCAGCAGTTTCTCCACTTCTTCCTTCGCGGCGCGGGACTTCTCAGGGGCCATTTTTCTCTTCTTTTGAGCCACAGGTTGGGCGTCATGGCGAATCCTAAGGGTGTGGATTGCTATGGATGTGGGGACCCCTAAAAGGTCCTTTGGTGACCACGCAAACACGTCGCGGGATTGTCGGATGATATTCAAGACACTATCTTTTTCTTCCGTTCCTAGCGCTTGGCCCATATAGATCCTTTCCTCGGGGTTGGAGAAAGGTTGGTGGACCATCCTTTGATCCGCGGTCGGGACTTCCCGTTCTACGGGTTTAACCTCGAGCTTGGCTTCTTGAGTCCTTTCCTGCGGGCTATCTAACTCTTCATCCCCTGCTCAGGGGCCTTTCTCCGCCCCCTCGCCCTCGCTTTGAGCGATATCATGGAGACACATTACTTCTTTCTTTTCCAAAGGGAGGTCATGTAACATCTTCTGCTCTCCGGCTGCTGGCCAGATACTTCCCCAGTTCCCCCTTCGGGTATCGGGAACTTCCCCTTAAAGTGGTATATGGACACCACCATCTCAAACTTGTAAAGGGATACCCTGCCAAGGAGCGCGTTGTAGGTAGTTGGTATCTGGATCACGGTGAAAACTATGTTTTCCATCTGGTGGCTGGGGTTGGACCCTAGGACCACTACTACTTCTATGGTACCAGCCACCTGTACCTCATCTCCGGAGAAAATCACTAGGGTTCCGTGGTAGGGTTTCAGGGTCGACACGGATATGCCTATCTGGGAGAAAGCTTCCCAGGAGAGGATGTCCACGGACGAGCCAGTGTCGATAAAGACTCTTCTCATGGTCTTGGTGGCAATCTCAGCGTGTATGACCAAAGGGTCCGCATGAGGCATGCGGACGTCTTCAGCATCTTTTGCGGTGAATATTACCTCGATATGCGCCCGTAAAGCAATCTTTTGGTTGGCCGAGGAAGGGGGTTGCTTCGCTTCTCTTTCGTAGTTCTTCCTATCCTGTCGGCTAGCTCCTGAAAGCGAGGGTCCTCCAGCCAAGGTGTTGATGAAACCTTCTGGCTCGAGGATCCGGTTGGTCCTGGTTTTCTCATGACGGACCTCGTCCCTAGGGGCTTGGTTAACTAATCGTTGTGCCAGCTAGGCTCTTCCCCTTCGGCCACCTCGCCATATTTGACCCCACCTCTTGCTGCGGTTAGAGGCGGATAACGCTGCTCATCATACCGATCCTCCTGTTGTCGCGGATATTCGTCCCTCTAAGCCTGCCGAAGGCCCCGTTGGTGTTCTGCATATTGCTCTTCCCTTAGGTCCTGGGGGCCGTAATGGGGACGCCTATGGTCGCGGCGCCCTTCGTTTCTCCGGGGGGTGTCACGTTCTTTATTGCGTCGTGCCCCCTGATCGTGTTCGTTTTGGTTCACGGCCGGGTTTCTCTTTTCATCATTGAGGTGAACCTCATCTTGCCGAGACATGGGCTGGTGCCCCACGGAGTATTGCCTTTTTTGCTTCCCGTCTCACTTATCCTTTTAGAATTTTCCAGCGATCTTTCCGAAGAAACCTTGCTGTCCTTCATTCACCCTTGAGCTGGAGGTTGCCGCCTCCTCTGCTTCAATCTGGGTGGACACCATGTCTCTCAGCGTGTCATAGCTCTTCGTTTTCTTTCTAAAGAGTAGAGTCTTAAAATCCCCCTCCGCTAAGTTCCCCATGAGGATGATGACGGTCGATTCGTGGTTAAAATTCGGGATTTGCACTATTACACTGGTGAATCGTGCGAAGAACTGTCCCAGTGTCTCATGTATCCCTTGTCTGATAGAGTTTAGATCCAACATGGTCTTCTTGCGCGACCGAGAACTCCCAAAGTGTGATTTGTAGACTTGGGAAAGCTGCGCGAAACTGGTAACGAAGTTCTGCGGTAGGTTGGTGAACCATGTCAGGGCTATGTTGGTCAGAGTCGAGGGAAAAGTGCGGCAGAGCATCTCATCATTATGCTCGTTTATCCCCATAGCTGTTACAAAGTGGCACATATGATGTCAGGGTCGATGGTGCCGTCATATTTCATGAGACCAACATCTCTCCATCGCTTGGGGACAGGGGCTCGACAAATTTCACTAGAAAAGACCGACGGTATGAGATCAGAGGCCTCTGTCCACGCAAGGAGTGAATTCGTCTTGGTTGACGTGGAAATATCAAAGGACCGCTCACCGCGGTGGTTCTTGCTAGTGTGTCGGTTTATGTAGTGGAAATGTTGACCAGGGTACTCAAAATCTCTCTGTTGGTGATACTCATGCCAAGCATTGTCGGAGTCATTCCTGTAGAAACCATTGCGAACGTTCTCCCGCTGATGTGTCTGGTACCTGTCGTGCCCGTAGAAGAAAGTATGTTCGGGGTTTGGTGGGGGAAAATAGTAACCTCTGTTCGCCCCACCACCTTGCCAAAAATATTCGGGATTCGGCGGAGGGAAAAAATGGTCTCCATTGATTCCATTGCCCTGTCCGAAATGCTGAGGTATGTATGGCGAGAAGACAGGGTCATCGGGGACCCCTGAGGGATTTGGATAGGCGTCGTGCGGAGCAGATTTTGCAAACGCCTCTGCGTCGTGACTCATCATGTTGGATGCGTCCTCCATATTATTGCTCATTTTTTTGTATCAAACAAAATTTGTGGTTAATTGTCATAAAATGTTTCTACTACTTAACTTGTATATCCTTTTTTGGGACCTCTTAGCGTGAGACTATTCCCACGGACAACGCCAGTGATGAAACCACATTTGAAAAGTGGACCTACCTCCACGGCACCATGGATGGATTTGAATAGGCGTCGTGCGGAGCAGATTTCGCAAACGCCTCTGCGTCGTGACTCATCATGGGTGATGCTTCCTCCATATTATTGCTCATTTTTCTGTATCAAACTAAATTTGTGGTTAGTTGTCATAAAATGTTTCTACTACTTACCTTGTATATCCTTTTTTGGGACCTCTTAGCGTGAGACTATTCCCACAAACAACGCCAGTGATGAAACCACATTTGAAAAGTGGACCTACCTCCACGGCACCGTGGAGGGAGGGGAGCCACGTGTACTGATTAAGTTGGTCAATGGTCTTACTTGAAGTTCCCCCCCCCCCCCCATATCTTTGATCCTAGAACACTCCTATCCTAGGGGGGAAAACCCTTCTTTGTGCCGCTATGACCATAGATCCTATGACGGTCTTACCCAGACTCAAACCTCCGCGGATGGCGGACGGTCTGAGTCTGGCGCTGTCGAGCCTCGTTCTTGGCTGGTTCTACCTTTCTGGCGTCGATTTCATCAATGCCCTCGGGATAGGATGGGTTCTTGCTCTAGAATAGAGAAGACGGATCGAGATGGGGCTATATTCGAATAGACCCTATTTTTAATACATGTATCCTCGCCTTTCGGGTGATAGCGGTGATTGCGCGGATAAGTTGGTATTTTCTCGTTTGTCTCCTTTCCTCTCTCTTTGTAGTTCAAGACCCTTCTTTTGGTTTTCCGGAAAAAGCCCCTTTCTTAGAATGTCTCCCTGTTTATATAGTGCATGCCCACATCCTTCCGTGAGTGGGGCATTTCCTTCTCCCGGCCATTTGTCGCCTTGTGGCTGCCACGTGTTCTACAAAGATATACGATAAAGAAAGCCTGTGTAAGTGGTTTTCCCTAAGGATTAAGAATTCTTGGTTCGAGGGGGAACATAGATAGATATGATTTATTATTTCCTCTCCAAATTCTACAAAGATATACGGTAAAGGAAGCCTGTGTATGTGGCTTTCCCTAAGGATTATTCTGAAAAATTTAGGATTTGGAAAAAGTATAGTGTTTGTGACGAAAGTTGGTGGAGGGGTTTCTAGTGGAGAGAGTTCTCCTGAAACCATGTCGAAACTTGGCATAGTGTTTTTAGGTAATTAAATTTGTATTTCTGATGCTTTCATTTATACCGGTTCTATGCGTAGTGAATATGGATGTTGTTCTGCCAAGGTATATCTGAATTGTTATGAAGCAAGGAGGTGCGTGTTTTCCGCTTGTTTTTCGTGCAGCTCGGTGTATGAATTTTGCTTGTAACTATTCTCCACCGCTTGGATTGACCTTGTTCTTATCAGATACTCTTTTTTTGTATTATCTGATATTTGTTGCCCTCGTGGTAGACCTGGGTGGTAGGCGGTTTCTTTTGATGTTTTTCCTTGCAGAGGTTAGTATAAGAAGGTAAGAAACTCATGGTCTTAATGTAGTTTGCTTGTGACAATGATGCCTACGACGCCAGTTGACATTCCAGGTGTATTTTTTCCTCGCGTGAGGGGTTTCACTCGGGATATTGTCGTTGAGGGGCATTTACATAGACTGGTAAGTTATATTTATGCGATTGCTTTTTTCTTGATAAGTAAAGCGTTTCTGATGTGTTTGTTTTTGTTGTAGCCTTTACCATCCATATATCGGGATTATGGTTATGGTGCCCTTGGATTCGTCCAAGGGCACCATAACCATAGATGCTAGGATTTTTCGCGAATGAGAGAGAGATCTCAATCTCAATCTCCAGCGTGTTGTTCGCGAATGAGAGATTGAGATCTCCAGCATCCTTAGATGCTAGGATTTTTCTTCGAATCATTAGACAAATATTGATGACAATTCAAATCTAAAGAAACAAGTTTTTTTGATAGGCCGAGTTTCAAAAAAAATTGAAATGGAACAACATTGCTCACCGAACTGTTCCTGGGATTTAGTGGAAACCATTTGTTGTCGGACCGTCGTAGTCGCTATCGTAGAGTTTGTCCTCTATGTAGCGGCCTTGTTTGTCTAAAAAATGGACTTCAAACCTTGCTTCTTCCAAGTGGGTGAACTTTATTGATGTTTCCAAGTGGGTGAACTTTATTGATGTTTCCAGTGAGATCCGTAACTGCCCCCAACGATGTGGACAGGGAAATCTTTGACGACGCGAGTGGATAAAAAGATATGTTCGGGAACATGGGGTTGGAAATGTTGACCAAATTTGTAAGGCAACATCATGCGTATGTATTGCTCGTCCCCTACTAAATAAATATTGAAAATAAAGGGATTGTTTAGGTTTTGATTGCCGATGTTCGCTGCCATATTTATATTTTTGGAAGGACCACTGATGAGAAGGTTGTGCCTTTTATATTGGAAGGAAGAAATGCTTTTATAGTGACTTTGACTGATTTGAAAAATGTTTTTGTGATAAATGACTATTTTCGAATTTAAAATGCGTTAGTGTACTTGGTCGGGTTCTGAAGGGATTCTTTGTCACATGTAGCACATGTAGAGTATCTCGGGAAATCCCTCTCTCAGATTCTTTGTCTAATTTCAATGTATGCAATAAATGCTTTAGACGATTTTCAAAGTATGTACAACCTTCTTCTGGGTATAAGAAGGCGTAATGTTTGTGAAATTTGCAGTTGTTGGCTTGCTTTGTTAAGTATTGTTGCTTTGGCAAGGGAATGGCGTATCCCAACCCTGAGATGCGAGATTTTTATCGCTGTGTTGATGTAGAGGGGAGGATGCATCATCTTGTATGTTTTATACGTTGGTCATGCTTTTTATGTTTTTTGAATTATTTGCGAAGTAATGCTATTTTGCTTGCAACCTATTCCTGATGCTTTTGAAAGGATGTATGGTCATGTTGTATCTGACCATGTTTGTTTAGTTTCCGCAACTGGTGAAACTTTTGTGTCAACGTCTCTAAGGATTGCTCGAATCGTTGGTGGTTATCTAGCGGTTGGAATAGATTTGCTACCATTAACGGCGTCAAGGTTGGAGCATCGATGGTGCTCTTTCAATATGTAGGAGGGCATCGTTTCAAAATCCTTATTCTTGAAGATGAGTAGGGCTTGGCTATTTTGTAATAGTTGTGTAACCAGACGTTTGTTCCTCTGTCGCGCTTTTGTTAACCTTAATCATGTGTGTTGCTTATGTGTAATCGTGCGTATTCATGTGATAATATCTTGATGTGTTTAAAGATATGGTCTGGGTTTTTGTGTTTTGTCTCTTTCCAACTTTGATGCGACTGCTCTTTTGCGTGACACTGGCGTTTCTGGGTAGCAGAGATATGCTCTGTAATTTTGCCACTTGCTTGGCATGCAGTTGGCTCTGAAGATATTGCTTTGGACGGATGTGAATTATTTTTTGGTGATGAAACAAGGCTGCCCTATTTGCTTTATTTGCTGATAAATAGTAGATGTTTGGATAAAATCTACGGCAGTCATCCTTGTGGTTTGTTTTAGATGTTGGTGTTTTTTGTAGTGAGGAATCATGACAACCCCTCATCCTCGTCGTCGTGACTTTTTCCGTTCTATTGATTCTGAAGAGAAGATGGAATATATGGTAGCTTTCGCTATCCTTCTTTTGCGTTATTTGTGTTTTTTTTGTTGATATTTGATCTTGTGGCTTGCAGCTTTTGCCTGAATTGTTTGGAGCTCAATACGCTTGTGAGGGATTATCTCAAGTTTGTTTGGTTTCTCCTACTAGGCGAGAGTTTCGAGTAAGGATGTTCCGAGACACCTAGGACCATTATATCCTTACTAAAGATTGGCGTGCTTTTGTTGTGGACAGTGGATTGCGTGTTGGCGGGTCCCTTATTATTTTTAAGTACGAAGAGGGTAGTCATTTCACTATAATCGTTTTAGAGGCGAATGAGTGAACTCCAAAAGACTTGTAGTCAAATTTGTGTTTATCCCTTTGTTCGTGTAAAACCTTTAATGTTAATTATTCTTTGAATACCCTTGCTGGAGTTTTCTGGTAGAGAAACATGCGACTGTTAAATTTACTCTCTCTTGAGGTTTGTTTGCATGCGTATCCGTGTTTAAAGTGCACGTGATCGCTAAATTTACTTTTCTTGGAAATCTTGCTTGCACATCGCCGTGTTCGAAAGACACGTGATTGCTAAATTTATTCTCTTTGGAGGCTTGCTTGCATGCGCATCCGTGCTTAAAGTGCACGCGATCGCTAAATTTATTCTCCTAGGAGGCTTGTTTGCATGTGCATCGGTGCTTAAAGTGAACGCGATCGTTAAATTTATTCTCCTTGAAGGCTTCCTCGCATGCGCATCCGTGCTTAAAGTGAACGCGATCGCTAAATTTATTCTCCTTGGAGGCTTGCTTGCATACGTATCCGTGCTTAAAGTGCACGCGATCGCTAAATTTATTCTCCTTGGAGTAGGGATGGCAACGGGGCGGGTTCGGGGCGGGGAGTACCCTCTCCGTCCCCGTCCCCGTTTTTAAAAAGTCCCCCTGTCCCGTCCCCGTCCCCGTTCGGGAATCATAAATGTCCCCCGTCCCCATCCCCGTTGGGTCCCCGTCCCCATTGGGGAATCCCCGTCCGCGCTTAATTTTCCCCATTTGCATTCCCCGCGGGTTTCCCCGTCGGGTTCCCCATTTAAAACTCATGGTTTTCCTCCATTTAATAGAAAACTATAAGATATTATTAAAGTTATGTAAAAAAATATGATATGAATATTATATATAATATCTTATAAATGTAAATTGTAAGATAGATGTTCAAAAATAAAAGAAAAATTATTTGAAAGTATGTAAGATCTAAGCAAAAATGAGGATTTCATACCCCATCGGGGATCCCCGAGGAGTTCCCCAACGGGGGCGGGGCGGGGCGGGGATCGGGGTGGGGACTAGTATCCCCGTCCCTATCCCCGTTCCCGCCCGGGGAATCACTTTGGCCCCCATCCCCGTCCCCGTCCCCATTTAATTTCCCCATCCCTGTCCCCAAAATGGGGATTCCCCGCGGGGATCGGGGAGTCCCCGCCCCATTTCCATCCCTACCTTAGAGGCTTGCTTGCATGTGCATCCGTTCTTAAAGTGCACGCGATCGCTAAATTTATTCTCCTTGGAGGCTTGCTTGCATGCGCATCCGTGTTTAAAGTGCACGCGATCGCTAAATTTATTCTCCTTGAAGGCTTGCTTGCATGCGCATCCGTGCTTAAAGTGCACGCGATCGCTAAATTTATTCTCCTTGAAGGCTTGCTTGCATGCGCATCCGTGCTTAATGTGAACGCGATCGCTAAATTTATTCTCCTTTGAGGCTTGCTTGCATGCGCATCCGTGCTTAAAGTGCACGCGATCGCTAAATTTATTCTCCTTGGAGTAAGGATTGCAACGGGGCGGTTTCGGGGCGGGGAGTACCCTCCGCGTCCCCGTCCCCGTTTTTAAAAAGTCCTCTTGTCCCCGTCCCCGTTCGGGAATCATAAATGTCCCCCGCCCCCATCCCCGCCGGGTCCCCGTCCCCATCGGGGAATCCCCGTCCCCGCTTAATTTTTCCCATTTGCATTCCCCGCGGGTTTCCCATTTAAAACTCATGGTTTTCCTCCATTTAATAGAAAACTATAAGATATTATTAAAGTTATGTAAAAAAAATATGATATGAATATAATATATAATATATTATAAATGTAAATTGTAAGATAGATGTTAAAAAATAAAAGAAAAATTATTTGAAGGTATGTAAGATCTAACCGAAAATGGGGATTTCATACCCCATCGGGGATCCCCAACGGGGGCGGGGCGGGGATTGGGGTGGGGACTAGTATCCCCGTCCCCATCCTCGTCCCCACGCGGGGAATCACTTTGGCCCCCATCCCCGTCCCTGTCCCCATTTAATTTCTCCATCCCTGTCCCCAGAATAGGGATTTCCCGCGGGGATCGGGGAGTCCCCACCCCATTTCCATCCCTACCTTGGAGGCTTGCTTGCATGCGCATCCGTGCTTAAAGTGCACGCGATCGCTAAATTTATTCTCCTTGAAGGCTTGCTTGCATGCGCATCCGTGCTTAAAGTGCACGCGATCGATAAATTTATTCTCCTTGGAGGCTTGTTTGCATGCGCATCTGCGCTTAAAGTGCACGCGATCGCTAAATTTATTCTCCTTGGAGGCTTGCTTGTATGCGCATCCGTACTTAAAGTGCACGCGATCGTTAAATTTATTCGTATTCGCAATGTTTGTTGGGTTTGAAACTTTCATTTATATATATGAAGTGGTATACCCAATCCGGAACCCTGGTGACTCCTATACATAGAAAATCTATGTCACTAGATTTCTAATATGTCTAGCCTTTACGCAAAATAAGCCTTGAGATTCTTGGCGTTCCATGATTTTGCGAGGATCGCACCTTCCGAATTTTGAAGCCTGAAGGAACCCCTACCTACTTCTTTGTGAATGACGTATGAACCTTCCCACTTGGGTTCAAGCTTTCCCCCGGTCGTTGCTTATTGGCCCTAAGGGAGGGCCAATAATAGCCCAGTCGTGTGATTTTGGACGCTACGGCTCTCTGTCCCTGGTGGTTGCCACAGAGGCCCGTGTGCAGTTCTTGCACGAGATTAAAGGATTCCTGGTTTGAGACACATAGAAGATCCGAAAGGTTAAAACCCCTTTTGTATAGTCGGTCATCTCTGACTCGAAAGCGGACCTCTCTTCTTCTGGTGTTTTGGCTGTCCTGTAATTCGCCTCCTAGTACTCCTTCAGTTATGTATTCCATGAGGGGTATACGCTAGTCTCGAGGTTAGATATTCTAAATACCCCCTGATGGATTCCTCAGGCATGCCTCTGTTCGATCACCACGCGATCGCTTAAACCTAAGGGTAGTGTGGCCCCCATTCTGGCCAATGTATCGGCGCACTCATTTTGTTCGCGAGGTATGGACGTGATAGAACATTTCTTGAAGGCGGCAGTAAGTGTTTTTACACGGGGCAAATACTCAAGCAGCATTCCGGTCTTTGCTTCGTATTCCCCCTTAACTTGTAGGGCAACCACCTCTGAACCAGTAAAAATTCGAACTTGTCGAGCCCTGTTAACCAGGGCCTTTTCAATACCCGCGATCAAGGTTTCATACTTTGCTTCATTGTTGGTGACTTCAAATAATAATTGGAAAGATAAATCGGTTATCTCTTCGCTTGGGTTAGTAATGGTGACTCCTGCCCCACATCCTCCCATTGATACTGATCCATCGACATTAATTACCCAGTCCTCTCCATCGTGATCCCGAGAGTCCGTAAAGACGCCTTCGACAACGAAGTCGGCCAACGCCTGGGCCAAACGAGATTTTCTGGGTTTGAAATGAATGTCGAATTCGGAAAGCTCTACTGGCTGACAACGAAGTCGGCCAACGCCTATCCAAAATGGTAGTTCATTCGACTGGACCTTTCTTTTTTAGCTGCTCAAAGAAAGGCAGTGAGTGCTCGGCTAATCACGAACAGAATCTGCTCAAGTAGTTGACTGATTCATTCAGCTTTTGGATGTCATTCAGCATCTTTGGATGGGCCATGTCGATGATGGTTTGTAGTTTTGAGGGATTTACGTCTATTCCACGGTGGCTTATCATGAAGCCTAGGAACTTCCCGGAATCTACTCCAAAAACACCCTTTTCTGGATTTAGGCAAACACGATTTTTTCTTAGTGTATCGGTGGTTTCCTGCAAGACTTTACAGTGGTCCTCCTTTGCGGGGCTCTTGATCACGATATCATCGACGTAAACTGCAATATTTCTTCTCATCTGTGACACAAACACTTTTTCTATCATTCGCTGAAAGGCGGCACCCGCGTTCTTGAGCCCAAATGGCATCTCCTTATAACAAAAGGTTCCCTGGTTGGTGATAAAGGCGGTGCTTTTTTCGTCGCGCTGACTCATCTTGATCTGATTGTAGCCGGAATAATCATCTAGAAAGCTTAGGGTGGCATGTCCTGCCGCGGTGTCCACCAGCTCGTCGATGGATGGTAAAGGATAACTATCTTTTGGGCATGCTTTGTTTAGATCTTTGAAGTCTACGTACATCCTCCACTTGCCACTGCTTTTTCTGACTAATACCACATTTGATAACCAGGTTGAGTCATTAACCTCGCAAATAAATCCGGCTTGCAGAAGCTTGTGCACCTCCTGTTTCGCTGCTTCTGACTTTTCGGCGGCCATCTTTCTCTTTCTTTGGCACACGGGTTTCGCTTCGTGATTAAGTCTCTGAGAATGTTCTGCGGTCTCTCGGGGGAGCCCCTTTATATCTTGTGGTGACCATGCAAAGATGTCTCGTGATCCTTGCAACAAATTCTTGAGGCGCTCTAAGGCGGGGCCAGTCAAACTGTGACCGTGGTATAGGGCTTCGATCTTGTTTGGGAAGGGAAAGAAAGCGACTTTTTCCTCTACAATCTTGTCAGCTATCTTTTCATGTCGAACCTCTAACTCCGCATGTTGTTGTTCGGTCGTGGCCTCCTGATAATGCATATCTTAGATAGGCATTTTTAGCTTAGAGAGGTTGCATTTCTTTCATTCTTTGTTACTAAATTGCGTCTTATGATTATTCTAGAAGAGTTCGGATTCTGCGCAAATTTGTGGTTATCTTGCAGATCGAATCGGAACACATGTGGGAGATGAAATATCTTGAAGAGGAGTATAAAAGACATTGGAGAGAAGCAAGGAATGAAAAGAGCAAATCACCTCAAACTACTCTCGGAGAAGACAAGAAGAACCGCAAACAGGAATGCGGCGGGCGCCGCATGGTGTGCAGCGGTCGCCGCCAGGGCCGATGCAAGAGGAATGCTGATGTTGTGGCCGCAACATACATGAGGCGGCCGCCGCATCTGCCGTCAGCGCCAGTACGATGCGTTTCGTTTAATGAAACCCTAGTTTTTATTATTAGTTGTTTTGTGGCCGAATTTGGATGATATTTAAGGCCACTTTTAGTTATTTTTTCATGACTTCTATTTTATTCATTCAGCAGACACTTTAGAGATTTTGAGCGATGTCTTCCATGAGGAACTAAACTCATCTATTATGCCTGCAATTTGAAGCTTTATTTGGATTGATTGTGAGTTTCTAATTCTCGTTCTTGTTTCCTATATGTGAATGGTTCCACTTCTTTGTGCTTGATTGTCTATTTTTTTATTCTATCTAGCCCGCGCAACTAGTTAGAATCAATTCAATTGCTGAGGTTTTGTAGATTCCTGATTGTGAACCTTAACCTAAGTGGCAAACTTGTTCCTTTAGGGTTGATTGAACTAATTGAATAAGTAGGAAGTTGAATGCGTTGTTAAATCCTTCTTTAGGGACTGCAAATACCTTGGCTAATCTCTGAACTTAAAGCTATCAATTGGGTTAAATCCTTCTTTAGGGACTGTTCGATTGGTAAAGGTTGCTAGGACTGATTGGACTAGTAACTATATTAGGTCGAGACAAGGGCATTCATAGGAAACTTAATAGGATGAGAAGAAGTTACAAGGATCGCTTCAATCCGATAAAGTGGAAAATTGTAGGTAGAATTACGTCTCCTAATTATCTAAAACAACTTCCTTTACTTTGCTTTCTTTACTCCGCTTTGATAAAAGGCGGAACTTTTACAAACAAAAACCCCCTAAATTGGTTACTTTGATTGACACCTGAATTACACTTGAGTTATAATTTTCCCTGTGTATCGACCTCTTACTTATTGATATACTTGCTATAGGTTTGAGTTTTCTTTGGCGGATCAACGATAGGTTTTACCTCCGTCACCTCCTGCTCGCGCTCATCGGTTGTTTCTTCTTTTAAAGATCCTCGAGCGTCTCCTTTAATCACAAATATTCGGTTGTGGCCCTTCCTTAGCGAGGATAAGTAGCAAACTCTACTTTCTGCCTGCTCTCCTCGCGCTTCACCCACCTTTCTGTCGGCGCATGGAAACTTGACATTGAAATGGCCTATAGAGCATGATATTTGGAACTTGAATAGACTTACTCGGCCCATGATAGCGTTGTAGATGGACGACAATCTAACCACCGTGAATTCAATCATGTGAGTTCTTCTATTTGGTGCGATCCCTAATGTCAGGGCCAACTCGATCGTTCCAGCGACCTCAACCTCATCTCCAGAGAAGGAGACTAACTTTCCTGAGTAGCGACGTAGAGCGCTCTCAACGATTCCGAGTTGCTCGAAAGCGTCCCAATAAAGAACGTCTACAGTTGAACCAGTATCTATCATGACTCGCTTGACAGTTTTG
The DNA here is from genome assembly GCA_037127255.1 of Persicaria tinctoria. Lineage (NCBI taxonomy): Eukaryota > Viridiplantae > Streptophyta > Magnoliopsida > Caryophyllales > Polygonaceae > Persicaria > Persicaria tinctoria. The sequence goes on along the minus strand of JBANSL010000013.1, from coordinate 35,502,582 downwards.
GTTCCTATCTGCACATGGATGACCATATGATCTGAGTGAGGCATCCTAAGATCACGAGCGTCTCGGGTGTCAGAAACAGAGAAACTCAGTACAGCGTGCGCGGTGGATGCTTGTTTGACGCTGGCCTCGGATAGGGAGCTTCTGGCTTCTCTTTCATAGTTTTTCCTTTCCTGATTACTGGTGTCGGACGTCGCGGGTCCCCCTAAGATGGTATTGATGCACCCATCTGGTGTGGGGGGCTTCCGATGGTCTTGGTTAGAGCGATCAGGTTAGTTGGACGAGGATCGGGCTTCTTGTGCGTTCCTCGTGTCCCTTGGGGGGGGGGGGGTCTGTACCCTCCCCCTCTATTCTCATTTATCCCTCCTCTATTTTGAGGGTAGACTCCGCTTCCCCTTCCTCTAACCGCATATTTGGGGTTGTAAGGCCTCGGCGGGGCACTCGGTGGCTTATATTGCTGAGGCCGTGCCACGGGGGACTGGCGTTGTTGTGGTGTCTCGACTGGGTGATTAGGGCCCGTTAGCGGGGCGCAAATCTAAAGGGGTGTTTCTTTCTAAGGGCGGGTTTGCGGAATTCCATAAATCGGAGGTGACACATAGTCGGGGTGGGCCATCATTACATTCGTCGGGGCGCCGATCGAGCCTGGTCCTGTTCCGTGGTTGTACTAGACCTCTTGGATTTGAGGTCGCGGTAGGATGACTGGGTACTGCGATGGAGGACCGTGGTACTGCTGACCCCCGAACTGGTGTCGCTGGCCCCCAAAATTTTCTCTTCCTTGGCGTTTGTCAGGAACCCGGCGATAGGCTGGTGGTCCAGACTCATTGGGCCACGAATTAGAACTTGCATCCTCCATGGCGTGGATCTGCTTAGTTACAAGCTCTCTGACAGAGGGAAAACCTGTCGTTGATCCGCCAAAGAAAACTCAAACCTATAGCAAGTATAGCAATAAACAAGAGGTCGATCCACAAGGAAAGTTATAATTCCAGTTTGATTTAAATGTCAATCAAAGTAACCAATTTAGGGGGGTTTTGTTTGTGAAAGTTCCGCCTTTTATCAAAGCGGAGTAAAGAAAGCAAAGTAAATGAATTTGTTTTAGACAATTTGGAGAAGCAATTCTACCTACAATTTTCTATTTTATTGGATTGAAGTGATCCTTGTAACTTCTTCTCGTCCTATTAAGTTCCCTATGAATGCCCTTGTCCCGACCTAATATAGTTACTAGTCCAATAGTCCTAGAAACCCTTATCAATCGAACAGTCCCTAAAGAAGGATTTAACCCAATTGATAGCTTTAAGTTCAGAGATTAGCCAAGGTATTTGCAGTCCCTAAAGAAGGATTTAACAACACATTCAACTTCCTACTTGTTCACTTACTTCAATCAGCCCTAAAGGAAAAAGTTTTCCACTTAGATTAAGGTTCATAATCAGGAATCTACAAAACCTTAGCAATTGAATTGATTCTAACTAGTTGCGCGGGCTAGATAGAATAAAACAATAGACAATCAATCACAAAGAAGTTGAAGCATTCAAATATAGGAAACAAGGAACGAGAATTAGAAACTCACAATTAATCCAAATAAAGCTTCAAATTGCAGGCAGAATAGATGAGTTTAGTTCCTAATGGAAGACATCGCTCAAATCTCTAAAGTGTCTGATAAATGAAAGAATAGAATAGAAGTGCTGGAAAAATAACTAAAAGTCGGTCTTATAACACCCAAGTCGACCATAAAACAAATAAAGAAGATCTAGGGTTTTTAATTATTTAAAACACTGCGGATAAGCGCTGACGTCCATGCTGCGCCCGCAGCATCAACAGCTCTCCCATATCCCGCTGCAGCGGCCCTGGCGGCGGCCGCGTCATGCATGCTGCAGCCGCGGCATATTGTCTTTCACATAAATTCTATTTCGAATTTTCTCTTTTTGTCAACAGGAAAGTTGTATCTCTTTGAAATAGCTTTCCAACGCATGGTGATAATAGTCAATCGGACAATCGAGGCCTCCAGTAAGTGCAAAACAAGTTCAGCATGTCTGGCGACAACTTCTGCAGACTTGTTCTTCATTTAGATCCGCTTCTTCTTCTCAGGACCTCTTGAGATCTTCATGTAAGCTTCTCCGATCAACTAGACATTCTCATCTAATGCGTTATCAACCCATGTCTCATCATCGGATCCACGATTACCTGAAATAATCAATAAAAGTGTGTAGATTCCGACTCTACTAACATAGAGAGCAAATATGCAATTTGTACTTAATCCATGCATAAAATGCATCTTAACTAAGCTAAATGCAACCTATTATGCCTACCTAAATGCATGCTATCAAACTCCCCCACACTTAACATTTGCTTGTCCTCAAGCAATGATAGAATGAACATGAATCAATGCATCCCACGGGAAATCCCTTCAAGTTTCAACCTCATCAAAAAGCAACATCATAGCAGGTGAAAACATAAACCAAGCAAACAAACGTCATAACATGTATTCTAGTGATCAAAGCTTAGAAGTAGACATTATCCAACCTCACAAGAAATATGTGCTTCACTCATGTGTTTAGGCTTTAAGGTACAACTCTCAACTCAATCCAAATTGCACTAAGCTCATAGACATTGACCACCATATCACCAAATATCTACCGAAATGTCATTACTTGCGGGACATAATAAAGACAACTAAATAAAATGTGACACTTTTTTTTTCTTTTTTTTTTCTTTTTTTTTTTGCCTTAGTGCTTTCCTTACGCGAGGCGCAAACACGGGTGTCGTGAATGGCCCCGGTCTATCAACACATCAACCTACTAATATGAAGTCCACTTGAACATCTTTTGATGCAAGTTACAAACATGGGTGTCATGAATGAACCTGGTTACTCAATGATCAAGCTTTCTTTCCTAGTGGATAGTTTTCAACACATTTTTGCGCGAATCATACCCATGGGTGTCATGCATAGACCCGGTTACTAGCGCATCAACCATTGCCACCTTATTCACTAAATATGTACAAATTCAAACAAAAGACTCAAAATATAACATAAACTTCGCAAGTAATCAAACATGTGAGTCGGTCTTGAAAAATAGATACTGCAGTCAATGCCAAGAGGTAGCAACACAACGAGAGTAATTCACACAATTGAGCAAAAGAATTCAAATAAGGCCAAACATTCTCACATGGTCATGTTTTGAGGACTTCAATCATACTTTAGCTCAATCATACATGCTCAATTATATTTGTTAGCTCATGTTTCACTAAAATCTAATATAGACAAGGCCAAAACACCCAAAACTCCATGAGATTTATATGATTATGCTTGAAATTTAAATTAGAGGACAAACTAAGCTAAATGGGTGTTTGAATAACACATATGTATGCAATGCATGCTTATTTTTGGGATTTTTCGATTTTTTTTTTACGAAAATAAACAAGAAATTAATAAAAAAATGAAATAAATTAAACATGGTGCATAAATTTAAATATGATATCTTATATGCATCTATATACAGAATTCCTCTCCCCCACACTTAAAGTTTTCATTGTCCTCAATGAAACAATAAAGACAACAAAAGTAAATCAAATATAATCAGGGTGAAGGAAAAGAAAAAGGAAAAAGAAAGAAAAGCTTACCTCGGGTTGCCTCCCGAGAAGCGCCTTTGTTTCAAGTCGTTGGCTCGACGTAATGTTGAAGCTCAAGACACTAATCAGACATAGTCAAAGCCCTCATTAACCTGTCAAACTCTTGTGCACAACTAACAAACAAACATCCACTACATACAAATAAATTGAAACTAAATATTAATACATTTAAGAACCGTTTTAACTTATTGTATTCATGAGCTTGACAACCCACAGAGGGTATATAATACCACCAATTTAGTTCTATTGGTGGCTTGTCAAAGTAGCAGTCAAATGGATCAACGTATCCCCCAATATTCTCTCTAGTGCAGGAGCCAACATTTACTTGCTCTGTAGCCTCAGCAGTAGGCTCTAGATCAGATTCATCAATGGGGGAGCTAGGGATTATCTCATCAGATGGAGTGTGGTCTTCCTCTACCTTCTCAATGTGAGTTTCCACCATGACCTCAAGAGGTGCAACAGAGGTCTCAACGATTTGAGATACTGGAGGAAGTGACTCGTTCTGCGCACAATGATGATCAATGTAGCAGAAAAATTCCCACATCTCCGAGAGTCCCATATCTAATAAACATCCATCACTCATGCGCTCAGTAAGACTCCGTGTCTCAGAAGTCATGCCATCAAATATGCATAGAAGCACTTCCCTTATACTAGCTTGATATCCCCATGAATAAACATCGTTAATGTACTCTTGCAGTCTGATGAAGTATTGATGAAAACTCTCTCCGTCTAACTGCAATAACCTCACCTTCAACATGTTGTATGAGGAAATCGAGAATGCAAAACAGTAAGCAGAATAAAGTAAAGCAAACCGATCAAATCCCAGCAAATAATGTTCAAGACTCCCTCCAATGTAGTAAGAGAAAGTCAGGTTCGAATCCTCGAGGAAGCGGGTCAGCGGATCCTAGGAAGCGGTGGAATCTCACGGACAGAAGTCGACAATAGGAGCTAGATCTCGACTAGGGTTAGTCGACAGGAGATCAGGCTAGTCGAACAGCGTAGCAGTCGCAGGCAGAGGCTTGTCGATGTCGATGAGGGGCTACTCGATGTCGAGTACAGTCCTTGTCGACTTTGAGTTGGGCTTGTCGAGTTCCTGCACAAGTAAGCTACGACGATCTGAGATCGGGAATCAGTAGTCGAGATCGACCAGACTTGGTCGAGATCGACGAGGGCAAAAAAAAATAAAAACAAAAGCAGTTTCGGTTTCTGTAACTTTATGAATTTAGAAAACTTCCAAGATTAGGGTTTGCGACAACGATTACCATGCAAGCGGAATATAAATCACAGAAGGCGGTAACTTTATTGATAAAGGAAAAGACTTTCACCTAATCCGTCAAGTAGGAGTATAAATCTCGCGACAAATAATCCTAATCGCATCTATTCCTTTTCATAATTAGCATTTATAATCTTTCGAATAAAAATCCTAATTACTACCCAAGTTTCGCAACATGAGTTCTTTAATTTCTCAATCAAAGATGAAGCACATAGGGAATAGACTAAAATATCGACAAAATACCTCCTTTTGCAATCGCTAATCCACCGGCATGGCTCTCGTTGGGCTCACCCCAACCCCAGAAGTAGGTGGACTACTCGCGCCTCATCGCAATTGCAGACATTGAATTAAAAGAAATAACTTGCATTAACTAAATTCAAAGCATTTACAATCCCGGCAATCAACTTTCGTAAACTGCCAAAACCTTAAAACCTTCGAACTCCTAAATCTCTACGTATAACTGAGCCCCATGGGCTTTATTTATAGCCTTCTATACCTTGATACTCAAGGATAGAATATCTATATCTATATCTAAAACTATATCTAAAACTTTAATGATAAACAAAAGCAACCAATAAATTAAATCTAAAAGGGAAATAATATCTAAATTGTCTCAAGTGGATAAAACTCTCTTCTTCATGATATATGTAGATAATTCGGATAGACTAGGCTATCCTCGGCTCCAAGGACTCCAACTCCGAGTAGGATTGCATCAATGCGTCTCGCGGCTTTCGGAAATCTTCGTCGATCTCGAGTACGACGTACTCGATGTCGAGTAGAAAAGTCGTCGACTGAGCTGGCTTGTCGTCTCGGCTAGCAGGTCCTCAACGTGGCTCGATCATGGCTCCTGGCCCTAGTCGACATCGACGAGAGCTCCTCGATCTCGACGAGGGTTCTTCCTTTCCGCTTCCGCGAGTTGCTTCTTCCGCTGCAGCGAGGTCGTCGATCCGCAGGTGCGAGAGCCCCCTTCCGCTGGAGCGAGTTGGCGAGCTCCGTCGTCTTGGTGCATCCCGCTGGCAGCGAGGATTTCCGCGGCAGCGAGAGGCTCGCTGCAGTGAGTCTAGTCGCTGGCAGCGAATACTGCCTGGTCGTCTTCGTCCTCGGCTTGTCGACTTAGACGACGCTCCTCGATCTCGACGACAACGGATCATCGACTTGGCCAGCTTGGTGTTGCCGAGTGGCCTCTTGTCGACATGCTCGGACACAGGCTTCTGGGCTTCCTCGATCTCGACAAGAGCCTTGTCGATTTCGAGTAGATCATGGCTGGCCTGGTGTTTGTCGAGCAGCATCTCTTTGACGTGGCTATATGGTCTGGCACTTGTCGACATCGACGAGACTTTAGTCGAGATCGAGTAGACTTGCTGCTTCCGTCTTTGCTTCTTGGTTTTCTCCCGAAATGTTTCCATATTCTACAATATTAAACAGAAACTTATGTAGATCTCCATTTCTAACAAATAAGCATATACTACATAAATTCGACATATTCCCAACTCGAAATATGCAAAATGTAAGGAATATGGAACTAAAATATGCATAAAAACATGGCTACTTTGGAGACATCAAATCACCCCATACTTAGGCTTGCTTGTCCTCAAGCAATAACCAAACAATAACCAAGACCTACAACACATCCTTCAAGTCTTCGCCTTTTGTCAAAAGCAACATCTCAAGTAGTAGTAATGTAAGACAAGTGAATTTAACGTCATCACACATATATGAGCGATCCATAGGCATAGGTAATATAAATCCAACCTCACAGGGATAATGTGTTTACACTCAACTCTCAATGTGTACTTAGCCTTCATTTCCTACAAGCCACTTTATGGTGTACTTAGCCTTCATTTCCCAATAAAGTACGAAATTTTTCAAAAGCAAAAACCACAGCAAAAAATTCCTTCTCTGTTGTGGTGTACTTAGCCTGAACCACATATAGAGTCTTGCTTGCATAGTAGATGGCATGCAATTTCTTGTCCTTCCGTTGTCCTAGAACTGCTCCCACAGCATAATCGCTGGCATCACACATGATCTCAAATGGTAGTGACCAATCCGGCGATTGAATGATTGGAGCTGAGATAAGAGCTTCCTTTAACTTGTTGAAAGCTTCAAGACATTCGCTAGAAAATACAAACTTAACATCCTTCATAAGCAGGTTAGTTAGTGGTTTGGCAATTTTAGAAAAATCTTGAATGAACCTTCTATAAAAACCAGCATGACCAAGAAAACTCCTTATCTCTTTAATGGAAGAAGGTGGGGGCAATTTCTCCACTAGCTCTATTTTTGCTCTATCCACCTCAATTCCTTTGTTGGACACTTTGTGGCCTAGCACGATCCCTTCCTTTACCATAAAGTGGCATTTTTCCCAATTAAGAACCAAATTTGTCTCTTCACAGTGCTTGAGTACCCTGCGTAGGTTAGAGAGACAAATATCGAAAGTAGTGCCATAAACTGAGAAATCATCCATGAATACCTCCACTATGTCCTCAATCATGTTGGAGAAGATGGCCATCATGCACCTCTGAAAAGTAGAAGGGGCATTGCAAAGGCCAAAGGGCATCCTCCTATATGCGAAAGTTCCATAAGGGCAAGTGAAGGTGGTCTTTTCTTGATCATCAGGATGAATGGGAACCTGCCAAAAGCCAGAATATCCATCCAGGTAACAAAAGTAATCATGTTCAGCTAACCTTTCGAGTACTTGGTCAATGAAAGGGAGCGGAAAATGATCCTTCCTGGTGGCGGTGTTGAGCTTTCTGTAATCTATGCACATCCGCCAGCTGGTAGTGATCCTTTTAGGAACAAGCTCTCCCTTCTCATTCTCCTCGACGGTCATTCCACCCTTCTTAGGAACAACATGAACAGGGCTAACCCACTTGCTGTCGGAGATTGGATAAATGATTCTTGCATCCAGCATGCGATGAATCTCCTTCTTGACAACTTCCTTCATGTTGGGGTTAAGCTTTCTTTGATGCTCAATTGTTGCCCTGTGATCATCTTCCAACAAAATTCTATGCATACAAGTAATGGGTGAAATACCTTTTATGTCCTCTAGGGAATAGCCAATGACCTTCCTATGAGTGCGAAGGACATCTACTAGCCTGTTTACTTCCTGTGGGTTTAATAAAGCATTTATAATTACAGGAAAAGTAGAGTTAGGACCAAGAAATTCATACCTAAGGGTGTCATGTAAGGGTTTTAGCACTGGAGAAGGGCCCTGTGGAATCAAGATAGGTTCAACTTCCTCCGTCTTCATGACCTCCCCTAAGTAATCCGTCTCAATCCTCATAGAAGAAGCATCCAAATCAGCTACAGGAGTTGGCGTCGACCAGACATACATCGATGACAATGCTGAATTGGACATAGGACTGTATTGCTGCAGGAAGCTACTCGACAATGGGTTAGAAAGATCAAAATCGACCAAAAACTCAGAACTTACATTGAATACAGGACTGGTCGACTTCGAGTGGGTCTCCTCGATATCGAGGAGGATTGTCGAGTTAGCTTCGTCGACTTCTGGTGTGTCTGCATGGGACAAGGTAGTCGACATCGATGGTGACTGGTCGATGTCGAGTAGGTTTAGAGGACTTACAGTGTCTGGATGACTGGTGTTTGTCGATCTCGATGAGGGTTCGTCGAGATCGAGTAGCTCAGTGGAGGTCGACTTGATTTGCTCGGCATCGGGTGAGTCGTTCAGCTCTGCCGATAATGCGTCGTCGAAGATTTCCTCCTCACTTAATTCCGCAGCAGCCATCTCTTCCTCTGCTAGTACAGATTCTGCCCTACCTTCTTCTTGGATCGAGAGTTGTTCTGCAGGTTCATCACAGGAGATAAAATTAAATTTTGAATATATAGCTTTAATTTCCATTACCTCTTCTGTTTCTGGGTTGAAGAAGTATTCAATAATCTCATCTCCGATGGTGAATGTAAGGATTCCTCTTTTCACTCCAATGTTGGCATCAACAGTTTCTAGGAAAGGTCGCCCTAGGATGATTGGGCATGCTGGATCCTCTGCCATTTCTACTACAAGAAAATCTGTAGGGACAAAGAATCTACCAACTTTAACAGGAACATTATCAACAATACCTGTAGGGATTCCTCTTTTCACTCCAATGTTGGCATCAGCAGTTGCTAGGAAAGGTCGCCCTAGGATGATTGGGCATGCTGGATCCTCTGCCATTTCTACTACAAGAAAATCTGTAGGGACAAAGAATCTACCAACTTTAACAGGAACATTATCAACAATACCTGTAGGGATTACCACGGTGTTGTTGGCCATGTAGAGTTTGGCATCAATTGGTTCCAGGGCACCTATCTTCACCTTCGACTAGATGGATACGGGCATGATGCTGACACTTGCTCCTAGGTCACACAGTGCTTTAAATCTATGACGACCAAGTCCAACAGTGATAGCAAACTTACCTAGGTCAGGTCGTTTCTCAGGGAAGTCCATCTTTTTGCACTCCTTAGCAATCCCAATCATCGATCGCTGGTTGCTGAGAATCTCCTTGAGGAACTTGACGTAGGCAGGCATCTCATGTAATGCTTCTGTAAAAGGAATAGTAACATTCAGACTCTGAAGCAATTTCACAAAACGCTGAAACTTACCGTATGTTGGATCTCTTTGGTTTTTGAAAGGGAAAGGGAGCGTCGTTTTAGTTTTCTGAGTCAGAACAGCTTCCGGAGGTGGTGAGGACTCATCGACGCTGGTCTGCTCCTCATCGATCTCGACAACGGTTTCGTCGATCTTGAGTTGGGTAGTCGACTTCGGCTCGCCTGGCTGTGCAGCTGCGTCAGAGCTCCTTTTCTCCTCTGTGTCGAGAAGGGTTTTGTCGATGTCGACTAGACTCTTGTCGATGTCGACGACAGTGTTATCCTTCGTTTCTCCGTTTTCTGGTTCGTGCAGTTTGTGATCGCTCCGCAACTTTACAGCAGCTACATGTCCGTGCTGCCCCTTGGGATTTGGTTCTGTATGTCCTGGGAGCTGCCCGGATGGTTGTGGAATCTGCACCGCTAACTGACCCATCTGAGTCTCGATGTTTCTCTTCCAGATGTCTAGCTCCCCAAATTTTGCACTGATATTCTGGAACTGATTGTTGATGGTGCCTTGATTTCAGCGCATCTCCTCAAGGATGAGTTGTAAATCATCCTTCTTCTGATCCCTTTCTGGATGTCCCGGAGCTCTGTAAGGCTGGGGGTTCCTAGGAGGACCTTGGTTCCGTTGAGGTTGATAGAACCTTTGGTCCCCCATATAGCGATTGGGAGCCCCTGCCTAAGCTGCCTCCTCATGAATTTCTGCCATCCTAACTTGCTCTGTATGCGGGCACTCAGTAGTGGTGTGCCGTTGTGAACCACATTCGATACAGGGTTGGTTGACAGAGAGATACTTGACTTGTTTGAGGAGCTTACGATTCTGATCTCTGTAGTACTGCTCCTTGACATCAGGGTCTATCTCCTTAGATGGCTCATAGAGAGGCATGGATGGGGTTGGTCTGGTATATATGTTATCCTCATAGTTTGTAGGAGCCCTATATTTGTTGTCGTAGTTAGTGAGCTTGTCTAGCACACCTCATGCGTCGATTGGTGGCATCGTCAGATACTCATAGCGAGTATAATGGTTGATCCTGTCCTTAGTGATTTGATCAAGAGAGTTGAAGAAGATCTCCTGAATGACGTAGGGTGGCTGCCCATGAGTGGGGCAAGATCGCAGCAGTTCTTTGTAGCGTTCCCATGCCTTTGCCAGCGGTTCCCCTTGCTTCTGTTTGAAGGCGGTGATTTTCTGGCGGAGAAGTGCTGTTTTGGCGGGTGGGAAGTATTTGTTCAGAAACTCTTGCTCTACTTGGGCCCATGTGGTGAGTGATCTTGGTTTCAGCCCCTCAAGCCACTTCAGTGCGGGTCCAGCGATAGACCAGCGGAAAGCTTTCATCTTGACATATTCCAGAGTTGTACCTTCAGCAAGAGTACGACACATGTCATGAAAATTGGTAATATGTTCAAGAGGACACTCATTAAATCTTCCATGAAAAGCATTGTTTTTAAGCTCTATAAGAAACTGAGTGCGAATTTCAAAAGAGTTTTCAGGGATTAGAATCGCCGATTTAGGCACGACGAGAGTTGGATGCATATAATCCTCAGCAGTGGTTGGATATTGGGCAAGCTCAGCTTCTGCTTGCCTTGCACGCTCAGCTTGCTGTTCCCTGGCTTCTCTCTCAGTGGCGAGAGCAGCATCTTTGGCGGCTATTTCCCTTGTAAGCCTTTCGATCATTTGCTCTTGTGTTTCAACGGCCGCCATTATCCTTTTAAGTTTAGAGTGGATGTGTAGGTAGCGCTCCGGTTCGTCTAAGGCGTCAAACTCAGGTGGTAGACCAGAACGACGCATACACCTGCGAAGTAACTCAAAAGAAACGTGAGACTTAACTACCTAAGGCGCGAATGATAGCTTCCCCGGCAACGGCGCCAATTTGTTGTATGAGGAAATCGAGAATGCAAAACAGTAAGCAGAATAAAGTAAAGCAAACCGATCAAATCCCAGCAAATAATGTTCAAGACTCCCTCCAATGTAGTAAGAGAAAGTCAGGTTCGAATCCTCGAGGAAGCGGGTCAGCGGATCCTAGGAAGCGGTGGAATCTCACGGACAGAAGTCGACAACAGGAGCTAGATCTCGACTAGGGTTAGTCGACAGGAGATCAGGCTAGTCGAACAGCGTAGCAGTCGCAATTAGAGGCTTGTCGATGTCGATGAGGGGCTACTCGATGTCGAGTACAGTCCTTGTCGACTTCGAGTTGGGCTCGTCGAGTTCCTGCACAAGTAAGCTACAACGATCTGGGATCGGGAATCAGTAGTCGAGATCGACCAGACTTGGTCGAGATCGACGAGGGCAAAAAAAAATAAAAACAAAAGCAGTTTCGGTTTCTGTAACTTTATGAATTTAGAAAACTTCCAAGATTAGGGTTTGCGACAACGATTACCATGCAAGCGGAATATAAATCACAGAAGGCGGTAACTTTATCGATAAAGGAAAAGACTTTCACCTAATCCGTCAAGTAGGAGTATAAATCTCGCGACAAATAATCCTAATTGCATCTATTCCTTTTCATAATTAGCATTTATAATCTTTCGAATAAAAAACCCTAATTACTACCCAAGTTTCGCAACATGAGTTCTTTAATTTCTCAATCAAAGATGAAGCACATAGGGAATAGACTAAAATATCGACAAAATACCTCCTTTTGCAATCGCTAATCCACCGGCATGGCTCTCGTTGCGCTCACCCCAACCCCAGAAGTAGGTGGACTACTCGCGCCTCATCGCAATTGCAGACATTGAATTAAAAGAAATAACTTGCATTAACTAAATTCAAAGCATTTACAATCCCGGCAATCAACTTTCGTAAACTGCCAAAACCTTAAAACCTTCGAACTCCTAAATCTCTATGTATAACTGAGCCCCATGGGCTTTATTTATAGCCTTCTATACCTTGATACTCAAGGATAGAATATCTATATCTATATCTAAAACTATATCTAAAACTTTAATGATAAACAAAAGCAACCAATAAATTAAATCTAAAAGGGAAATAATATCTAAATTGTCTCAAGTGGATAAAACTCTCTTCTTCATGATATATGTAGATAATTCAGATAGACTAGGCTATCCTCGGCTCCAAGGACTCCAACTCCGAGTAGGATTGCATCAATGCGTCTCGCGGCTTTCGGAAATCTTCGTCGATCTCGAGTACGACGTACTCGATGTCGAGTAGAAAAGTCGTCGACTAAGCTGGCTTGTCGTCTCGGCTAGCAGGTCCTCAACGTGGCTTGGTCATGGCTCCTGGCCCTAGTCGACATCGACGAGAGCTCCTCGATCTCGACGAGGGTTCTTCCTTTCCGCTTCCGCGGGTTTCTTCTTCCGCTGCAGCGAGGTCGTCGATCCGCAGGTGCGAGAGCCCCCTTCCGCTGGAGCGAGTTGGCGAGCTCCGTCGTCTTGGTGCATCCCGCTGGCAGCGAGGATTTCCGCGGCAGCGAGAGGCTCGCTGCAGCGAGTCTAGTCGCTGGCAGCGAATACTGCCTGGTCGTCTTCGTCCTCGGCTTGTCGACTTAGACGACGCTCCTCGATCTCGACGACAACGGATCATCGACTTGGCCAGCTTGGTGTTGCCGAGTGGCCTCTTGTCGACATGCTCGGACACAGGCTTCTGGGCTTCCTCGATCTCGACAAGAGCCTTGTCGATCTCGAGTAGATCATGGCTGGCCTGGTGTTTGTCGAGCAGCATCTCTTCGACGTGGCTATATGGTCTGGCACTTGTCGACATCGACGAGACTTTAGTCGAGATCGAGTAGACTTGCTGCTTCCGTCTTTGCTTCTTGGTTTTCTCCCGAAATGTTTCCATATTCTGCAATATTAAACAGAAACTTATGTAGATCTCCATTTCTAACAAATAAGCATATACTACATAAATTCGACATATTCCCAACTCGAAATATGCAAAATGTAAGGAATATGGAACTAAAATATGCATAAAAACATGGCTACTTTGGAGACATCACAACATATGTTAGTAGCACGAGTGCGGACCATGTAAGTGGTCCACACCAAAAACACACAAGAATTAATAAAAATTCCCCGGCAACGGCGCCAAATTTAACGGAGGGAAAACCTGTCGTTGATCTGCCAAAGAAAACTCAAACCTATAGCAAGTATAGCAATAAGAAAGAGGTCGATCCACAGGGAAAGTTATAACTCAAGTGTAATTCAGGTGTCAATCAAAGTAACCAATTTGGGGGGTTCTTGTGTGTGAAAGTTCCGCCTTTTATCAAAGCGGAGTAAAGAAAGCAAAATAAATGGATTTGTTTTAGACAATTAGGAGAAGTAATTCTACCTACAATTTTCCACCTTATTGGATTAAAGCGATCCTTGTAACTTCTTCTCGTCCTATTAAGTTTCCAATGAATGCTCTTGTCCCGACATAATGTAGTTACTAGTCCAATCAGTCCTAGAAACCCTTATCAATCGAACAGTCCGTAAAGAAGGATTTAACCCAATTGATAGCTTTAAGTTCAGAGATTAGCCAAGGTATTTGCAGTCACTAAAGAGGAATTTAACAACACATTCAACTTCCTACTCATTCAATTAAATCAATCAGCCCTAAAAGAACAAGTTTGCCACTTAGTTAAGGTTCGCAATCAGGAATCTACAAAACCTTAGCAATTGAATTGATTCTAACTAGTTGCGCGGGCTAGATAGAATAAAATAGTAGAAAACCAAGCACAAAGAAGTTGAAGCATTGAAATATAGGAAACAAGGAACGAGAATTAGAAACTCACAATCAATCTCAATAAAGCTTCAAATTGCAGGCAGAATAGATGAGTTTAGTTCCTCATGGAAGGCATCGCTCAAAATCTCTAAAGTGTCTGATGAAAGAATAGAATAGAAGTGCTGAAAAAATAACTAAATTTGGCCTTATATATAATCCCAAGTCAGCCATGAAACAAATAAATAAGATCTATGGTTTTTAATATTCAAAACGCAACGCAACAGCGCTGACGACCAATGCGGCGGCCGCGGCATGGATATTGCGGCCGCTGCATCACCAGCTCTCTCATATCCCGCTATTGCGGCCCTGGCTGCGGCCGCGGCATGCATGCCGCGGCCGAGGAATATTGTCTTTCACGGAAAATCTGTTTCGAATTTGCTCTTCTTGTCAACAGAAAAGTTATAGTTCTCTGAAAGAGCTTTCCAACGCATGATCATAATAGTCAATTGGACAACCGAGATCTCCAGAAAGTGCAAAACAAGTTCAGCATGTCTGGCGACAACTTCTACAGACTTGTTCTTCGTTTATGCCCGCTTCTTCTTCTCATGACCTCTTGAGATCTTCATGTAAGCTTCTCTGATCAACTAGACATTCTCATCTAATGCGTTAACAACTCCTGTCTCGTCATCGGATCCACGATTACCTGAAATAATCAATAAAAGTGTGTAGATTCCGACTCCACTAACATAGAGAGCAAATATGCAAATTGTACTTAATCCATCCATGAAATGCATCTTAACTAAGCTAAATGCAACATATTATGCCTACCTAAATGCATGCTATCACTAGGGTTTCAAATAATTCGCGAGAACAATTAGAACTTTTCGTAGCAAGCATAATTAAGTGATTTCGCGAGGATGATCTTGATTGTTTAGGGTAATGACAGTGTGGGCTAGCTTTCTGCCGCTAAGGATTGTCATCTCCGTGAGGAATGTCTATCCCTATAAGCCAAAATCGGAATAATAAATTGCGATTGAATAATTGGGAATTGAGTCAAGGATCGAGTAGAATCAACCATTGTTGCGAATTGTAGATGAAACCACACTCTTATTTTATCTTTTATTTGCTCTTACTAACATTCATCATACTTCACCTATATTCCTTTATTACCGATTTCCATTCGCATCTTCTCTTTATTTGTAAATTGATAAATACACATTGCATTGGAATACTTGTTTCTCTGTGGGTTTGACCCCTTACTTATCCACTATACTAGTTTACAAGTTAGTTTATTAGTTTGAGTTATTATTTCTTTGGCGAGGTGAAATCTAACGACGTTTCTCCTCCGTCAAAAGTGGCGTTGTTGTCGGGAAATCAAGATTATTTCTTTGTTTTGTGTATTTGTTGATTTTTGTTTATATATCTAACTGTGTTGTGAACCTATCTTACGGTTCACAACAACCCGCTACTATTTTTTTTTCAAGATGTTGATACTATATCAGTACCAAGGAGAAACCTTTCACCGCTACTTCACAAGAGTGGAGAATTTAGTGAACTACCGTGCTTAACAAGGAATCTATGATCATGTGCGAGATAAGGTGAGTTGCATTTATGAGGGTGCACGACCTGAAATAATTAAACTTATTGACGATGGTGAGTATACCCCATAACTGTTTAGAATGTGGAGGTTTGTCAAAGACTTAGATCACCAATCATTTGAGGAAGGATGCAAGAAATTGGTCGAGCTATTTAAGTTGGCAAACGGTGATCCTGCAGAGCCGGCGCCCGCCGTCACTTCTGTTGATAACCCAAACGAAAGTGGAAAGGAAGAAGGAAGCCCGACGACTATTGACATGGAATTGCATGAGTCGACTCATAAGATTTCATCTATTTTAGCATCTCTTTCATAACCCATCATACCATCCACCCCATCACCCATTGTGCCTTCTTCTCCATCATCTATCATACCTCCTATTTCATCATCCATTACTTTTTCTTACCCATCATTCGGTGAAGTGGAAAGCACAATGCCTATTGAAATGGAGTCTCATGAGCGTACACATTAGGATCTATATGTTTTGAATCCTAATTCACCCGAAGAATTCATCTCAATCACGCCTATCAAAGCACAAAGTCCAGAGCCGATCTCTGTGGCTCTTGGGCAAGGTAATGAAATTTCTAACACTTTTGTGGATTATGCTGAATATTTGGATCCCTGGGAGCATTACTTCTACAAGACATCAGCGAAACTGTGCTGATTTTTTTTTTTTTTTGATTAGGTAAAATTTTGGGTAGCTAAGAGCATCCAAGCGGATGAGATCCTGAAGATCTTTGTTAGTTGTTAATTGCTCCCCTGAAACAGAGTGGCAAAGGTGTGCAATCTTATCAGCCACTCGATTTCTAGCACGGGGAGTGTGAGAAAAAGAGACATTTCTCACGTTTCGAATTATGGTTTTAGCGTCGGATAAGATCATTTCCACTTCCCAAGGGCATCGGGTGTTATTTGTGAGGTGGTCGATGATGATTTTGGAATCACCTTCTACAATCATGTCCTGGATATTTAACTTCTTGGCCTCCAAAACCCCCAACCGAAGGGCAACAGCTTCCGCCATTATGGGGGAGGGACGCCGTAGCTTTAGGAATGAGATTTGGATTGGTTTAGCATTCCAGTCTCTGATGATAATCCCCGCAGAACCGGATCCATCCAGTAGCACAGAGCCATCAAAGTTAACTTTGAACGTGCCATATGGTGGTCTTTTCCAAGTCATCTGTTTTGTTTCCTTGGCTCGTGGATTGTTCTTCCTATTTGCTGAGTATGTAGTTTGAGTATTTGGCAGTCTGTTTTCATCTAAACGCTGGGCTCGGATCCAGTCGTCAATTTGTCTTTTAGAGAATGCCTCAATCTTGGCTATAGTGGGTGGTTGTTGGTTTCTGAATGTTGCCATGTTTCTAAAATACCAGATACTTCACCAGTTGATGGATACCACCTGAATTTTTGGTTTTGGTAGGCTGCGAAGCCAGTGGATGAGAGAACTTGTATCTCTGGTACAGGCTATTGTTTGTTGAAGCTTCTGTTGTTCTAATTGACTTAGGGGTCGGAGGGTTAGTTCAGGGAAGCACTCAGTAAGGATATGCACATCATCCTCCACGCAGCCACAACATCGATCGCAAGAGGAGGGCACCGAGACCCCTCGTGAGGCTAGGCGGGCTTTTGTTGGTAATCCCGAACTAGCTATTTTCCATAAAAAGTTCTTTATTTTGGGGGGTATATCTAATCTCCATATCCATTGAAAGTCTTGGGTATCATTTCCTACTGCATTTGTGAGGAGGTTGTAAGCAGAGGATGTATTGAACCATCCATGCTTGTCCGGCCACCAGTACAGCCTATCCTCCAGGGGGGCCACATGCAATTGGATCCCGAGGATTTCATCAACCATTGCTCTCGGAAGCACCTTGAGGAGTTTCTGTTCCTTCCACTGGCCATTTTCAATGTATTCACTAACCGTTTCGTTTCTATTAATCTGTATCGGGCAGTCAGGCCTCCCCACCAGTGGTTTATCTGAAACCCAATTGTCGGTCCAGAACTTGACGGAATTTCCGTTCCCAATAGACCAGATGATACCATTTTTGAATTTTTGTAATAGGTTGGTTAGTTTTGCCCAT
Organism: Persicaria tinctoria; assembly: GCA_037127255.1. NCBI lineage: Eukaryota > Viridiplantae > Streptophyta > Magnoliopsida > Caryophyllales > Polygonaceae > Persicaria > Persicaria tinctoria. The sequence goes on along the minus strand of JBANSL010000013.1, from coordinate 35,484,784 downwards.
TGCCATGACATATTTCCCGATTTTTCATAATTCAGGATATGTTTTTCTTTTAAGTATTTGTGTGTGATCACTCGTACCCAAGTACTATTCGGTTCCGCTAAGACCTTCCACAGAAGTTTTAACTGCAGGGCCTCGTTCATTTCTTTGGATTTTCTAATCCTCAAGCCTCATGCCTTATTTGATTTGCATATTTTGTCCCACCCTATTAATGGTCTATGTTGGGCATCCATGTTCCAAAGGAATCTTCTGTTGATTGTATCTAACTCACTATGCATTGTGGCTGGGAGCATGAAGTTCTGCATTATGTATAATGGCTTTGCGGAGAGATTTGATCCGATGAGAGTTGTTCGTCCTTGTTGGGATAATGAGTCCACTCTCCATTTACTCAGCTGGTCTTTTGTTTTGGTAATCACTTCCCTGAATGTGTCCTTGTTTACCCTACCATTGATGATCGGGCATCCCAGATACTTTTCCACAGAGTGGGATTGGTTGATGCCCAGTATTCGCCCCAACTCGATGGTTCGTGGACGGGTGATTCCCGGAGTGGCCTGGAAGGTTGATTTATGATAATTAACTTGCTGCCCCGAGATTTGGCAGTAGTCGTCTAGGATACTTCTTACTTTGAGGCAAGCGTTATTACCACCTTTAAGGAAGATAAGTATATCGTCTGCAAAGGCAAGAAACGGTATACTAGGTCTAGAAGACCCGAATCTGAAGCCAACAGATTTGTCGGTACAACTAGCTTCTAATGCCAGTTTGTGTGCCAAAACTTCTGCACCCAGGATAAACAGATACGGTGATAAGGGATCCCCTTGTCTTTTGCCTCTTGTTGGGGTAAACAGTTCAGTCGGTCCATTGTTAACAAAGACCGAGAATGAGACCATTGTGATGCATTCCTTGATCCAGTGTATAAATGTTGGGTGGAAACCGAAGCGCGACATTACAGCCTCCGTGTGCTGATGGTCTTACATTCCCTCGGGAGATGATCGAACCAAGGTAAATAGGGAAGTGTCAAATGTATCCTTAATTGCCAAAATTTTCATGTTTAGTGTTCATTCAAAATTTGGTTGGGCACAAGAATTTGATTTTCTTTTAAGGGCTTTAACAATGTCTGAATGAGTCTTAAGGGAAGGACAAAATAAACAGTCGAGTCTATGATGATAACCAAGGACGCTTCTTGGGAGGCAACCAAAGATATGTTTTCTAGTTTTCAAAGTTTTTCAATTCTTATCTTTTAGTTTGAGATGCTTAGTTTTTTGTCTTTGTCTGCAATAGGTTTTTTTTGGAATTTTAATAGCATTTCTCTCTTTTTAATTAATCGAATTTGTTTTTCCCAACTAGCTTGTTTGTTCTGGTGGCATCCATCTGTCTGAAGTTGTAATAGCATTTCATCTGTTTTCTTAAGTTGTTGAAAAATATTGCCAAAAGTCTTATTGTTCCAATTCTTTGATGCTCTTTTGATATGCTTTGATTTTTGTGTTAACTGAAACATTGATGAGCTCTAGCGATGAGCTCTGGCAGTCAATCCACCAAGATTGATTAACAATATTTCTGTAGTCTTTGCTTAGAAACCACATATTTTCCATGCGAAAAGGGAGAGCTTTGCTATTACTCTTCTTCTCAATTTCAATACCAATAGGGCAGTGATCCGATGATGTAAAAGCGAAATTTGTTGTTTAAATGTCCGGGTATGAGTCTATTACATCTTGTGTTACCAGAACTCTATCGAGTTTTTCATACATCCAGTCGTTATGAGGCTGGGCTTTTCTCCAAGTGAATTTATTGCCCTCTGATGGAATATCCACTAGTTCGCACTAGTTTTTAAATTGAATCAGACGACTGAATCGCCTGGGGTGTGGTATTACACCACCTTGCTTTTCGTTGCTTCCACATATTTCGTTTAAGTCACCTAGAATGATACATGGAGAATGACATTTGCTAATTATTTCTGTCAAATGGGCCCAGAATGGCGGTTTAACTTTTTCTTGTGGAGAGCGTACTCAAATACTCCCTCCGTTCGCGAAAACTTGTCATTTTAGAGTTTAGATTTTGTTCGAAAAAACTTGTCTTTTTAGATATTATATCCAATTATTTCATAAACTACCCTTGCTTATTTTGTCTTATTTAATGTTATGGACAATGGCCGTCTACACAAGTGGTACACAATGACCTCTCATCTCCCCGCGCCAAAAAAACAATTTGAATTCTACAGAGTAATTATTTGCAATCATTTCAAACGTACCTACTCACATTAACAAGGTTATAGTGCAATTGGTCTAAGCTAACTACGGGCAATTTGGGTAGTTTTTTCAAACGAACCTATTAGTTAGCAATTTGGGTAGTTTAATAAATTCCTTAAAAATTGTGCATGAGCCTAAAATGACAAGTTCATGAATGACAAGTTTTCGTGAACGGAGGGAATATAATCATGTTGCATGTGGTGTTGTTAGAGTTTGTGTGTTTGAACACAATGATTCTGTCTTCTTGGAGTTGGAGCTCAAGCTTGTCAGTCTTTCCATAAAACTCCAATACCCCCCTTCCTCCCTATAGCGGGTGACCATACCGCATGATCAAACCCCGCCCTTGGATGAACTCTTGAAAATGCTATAATTTATGTTATTATGGAATTTAGATGCCAAAATAACTTCTACTTGATCATAAAATAAATTTGCACAAAATCAGTTTTATATAATTTATTAATAATTAATCCTAGATTTCCTTTAACCCAAGGAACGCATACTTCGACACCGTTCACCAAACCACCAAGATTACTAATTGACCTAATTAATTCTTCTTGCTCTTGCTGCTCCCTGTGACAAGCGTCTCCCATTCTCTGTAAACCCCAACCCAAAATTGTTCACCAGCTTGAAGAACAACGTTCGAAACTAGATCAATCCTGCCATGGGTCACTCTCTGTCCTCACTTCAGAGGGTTCAATCACTTGCGTCTCTGACGAATCTGCTTCTTCTGTGGGATCAACTGGGGACGATTCTTCCTCGATCCTGCCCCATCTCCCACCAAGAGCCATTGTCATCATCTCGTAGATCTTGTTACCTAGCTCTGCTGGGCTGTCCGGCTAGCATAGAAAATTAACCATCAATTTCAAGGCATGAAAACGTGAAATTTGTAAATGGTTGTCATAAAGAGTTTGAACTTACAGTGAATCCACTGGAAACCAAGGCAGTGTCGTATAACAGTTCAACAGCCTTCTTGGCATCTCCACTGTCAGGCGAGTTCTTGCATGCAGCCTGGAATGAAACAAAACCAAAACCGATACAAAAAATAATCAATGTGCCTTCATAAGAACTTGCATTTTTTCCTGCAAGTCTTGAGAACTTACATTGAGGTCCTTAACAATTGGATGATCAGGATTGATCTCCAGTATTCTCCGGCCTCTCATGAACTCCAGTGTCGAAGTGTCTCCAAGGGTCTGCGCTTTCATCAATCTTGAATGCATGCACAGTCCCATTAGTATAATGATTTTTATTTAAAGAAAAAAAAATTAATTGCAGTTGGTAGTAAAAGCAGAAAACTTGAGATCTGTATCTGTTCACCTCTCCATGTTTGCTGACCAGCCGAATTTTCCAGAAACAAGCACACAAGGGGAAGAGCTTAAACGCTTCGAAACTTGGACTTTGGCAACCTTATCACCAAGCTGTTGTTTTATCCAGTCGCAAAGAAGAGTGTACTCCTGTTTGGATTCCCTCTCCTTGACTTCATCCTCATCACCTGGCAACATATTATTTATCATGAGGCAATCAGTTTAAAGACCAGGAATAGACTATATGAACATTATTTGGTTGGGAGGAAGAACAGACCAAGTTCCAAGTCTTCCTTGCTAATATCAACGAACTTCTTCTCTTTGTATGTTTGAAGATTCTGGATCGCAACTTCATCAATCGGCTCAACCAAATACAAAACCTGAAATCGTTTCAATTGAATAGCAATTAAAATGTGTTCTACACTGCAGTATCATTTCAATTGCCCCACAACTATACCCATGTGGACAACAGCGAAGACATTTCTCTAACATGAGAGCATTCGTACCTCAATATCCTTCTGCAGCAACTTCTCTAGAAATGGAGCACTCTTAGCACTTTTTAGGCTGTCAGTAGCCAGGTAGAAGATAGCACTTTGTTTCTCGCCCATGTTCTCCACATAGTCATCTAAGCTTATTGGCTCCTCCTCACTCTTAGAGGAGTAGAACCGCAACAGAGGGGAAATCCGCTTATGATTCCCAGTATCCTCTACACATCCCAACTTTACAAACTTACCAAAATTCTCCCAGAACTTCTTGTAGTCCTGAAACAAGTACAGCAAGAACAGTGTAATTAGTTAGTCCTGTGCTAAGGAGATATGTGAATGAGCAAGAAGAAGAAAGGCACCACCAACCTCTTTATTTTCATTTTCAGAAAGCTCTTGAATCATGTCAAATGTTTTCCTCACGAGTCTCTTTCTCATTATTCTTACCTGAATCAGAATTTTTTTAACATAATGCATTAGACAGACTTGTGTTGAAAGCTAACAAGCAGAACGTGATCAGAGCTGTCTTTTAGACAAAGGACAGAAAGGTAATAATATGCCTTGGTGACTTACAATTCTACTTTCTTGAAGAATCTCTCTAGAAACATTAAGAGGAAGATCATCTGAATCCACTACACCCTTCACAAAGCTCAGGTATCTTGGAAACTGAGGAAAAACCGTCACAGAGTGAGGTATGAACTTCAGGTATGCATAAATTGCAAGGAAATTAGGGGTGGACTGTGCATTGCCCCTTTTTTTTAATTAACAAATGTGCATGCACTTTTTGATAAGGCAATACCATACCACATGAAGAAGCTGGCTTATAAACAAGAATCAATGATAGCAAGAAACAGACAATGAAAACCTACCAGTTCACCGTCAAAATCATCAGAAATGAACACACGCTTTACATATAAACGTATGTTCTTGGTTTTGGGATTAATCACGTCTTCATTGTTTAGAGGAGCCATCCCGGGAATATAGAGCACACTCCTAAACTCCACTTCACCCTGCAGAAAATTCAGTCATTCACAGTCACAAACCAGGCACAAATCAATCTAAAGGATAATATTATTCAGATTTCATTGCAAAGAGCATTGAAGTACCTCAGTAGTGAAGTGGGCATAGGTAAGTGGATCCAGAAACTCACTGAAAGTCTTTTTGTAGAATTCTTGATAATCTTCCTTTTGAACTTCTTTAGGATTTCGCATCTAGGAAAAGGAAACAAGCATGTCAACTTATTATTACATCACGGATAAATGGAAATTTTATTGATAAAGCAATATCAAACCAAAGCTATTGTAGCCCATTGTATGAACAAATATTATAGCACTAACCCATATAGGTTTGGTCTCATTAGCCAGCTCCCAGTCCCAATACTTTTCAGTAACAGTCTTCTTCTTCTTTTTCTTTTCTTCCTGAAGCAAACAGCAGATCGCTTAGTCCCGTTCATCTTCGGCGCATGAGATCCCTATCCAGAAAAACTGGGCAAAGATGAAGAACAAGAAGGAAATTTACCTCAGGCTGGGCCTCTTCTCCTTCTTTTGGTTCTTCCTCCTCTTCCACCTACATAAAATGGAAGCTCAAGTTGAAGTTGGTAGCAGAAATATAATTTCATAGGTGTTCTGAGTTTCCAGTACACTTTTCCACAATTGTTTTCACAACATAACTTGACTTGCCTACTCCTGTTGAACCCTCATGGATTAGCTGAAAGCATCACTTTTAGCTTATTCTTTTTTCAACTTAAAACCCCACTTTAGCTAAAAGACTTGAAGGATCTCAACTATATAATTTCAATGGGCATATGAGAACAAATAACCTAGACGTGACCACGGGTTTGACCCGCCGGGTCAAGGGTCAGGGTTGGTCGACCCGAACCCTAACCCGAAAATTCACGGGTTGACAGGTTCAGGTCGACCCGACGGATTACTATATTTAAAAAAAATATTTTTTTATAACATTTTTTACTAATAAAAATTGAAAAAAAAATGATATGAAAAAACTTTTTCTACCTATCATTTTTCATATCCACTTCATTTCAATATGAAGTTGAACAAATAAACATTAGAAATTTTATATTTCTATAAAACTTCCCTCATCCACTACCATATAAATGTAGGATATCAGACTTCTCAAACTTTACTTCATTCCAATATAGGAAATAAAACTTAACAACAAAGACTAGACACCTAAACATCTGCAACCCGTATACACCTCCTCCACCAGCCAAGTGCCAGAAATTATTTATAGTTCCTCAAATAGGCGATAAATATTGTCTAAATCAGTTAGCAAGATAAGAGTGTTACCTCAACAGTTCTAGATTTCTCCTGCCATGTGTAGATGGGGAAGGAAACAAACTGCGAGTAGTTCTTGACCAAATTTTGAATTCTGGTAGGTTCAGAGAATTCAAACTTGTCATCAGGCTGTAAGAAGATGCAGAGACAAAATGTAAATTAGGCACATATGGTTAAGAACAAAAGTGAAACAGGTGCACTTATAGGAGTGAACAACGAGTATCAGATGCACGATAATATTTTAATTTTAATTCATCTCCAATCCTTATAGGATAGCCGTACTAAGTAAACTTCTGTTATGTTTGTTTATCTGTTACAGATTGCTCTCCTTGATAATAAAATCACTTTCCAGCAGACTCTTCATCTTTTACTTTAGAAAAACAAAGTATAGCATACCCTCAAGTACAGCGTGATTTGTGTACCACGCTTAAGAAGCTTCTCTGGGTCAGTTTCTTCTCTGATCAGATAGGAGTTGCTGTCAGCTACAGACTCCCAAACATACTGCTTGTCAGATCTTGGGCTCTTTGTAGACACGACAATCTAGTCAACAAGAAACATCATCAAAAACTCTTTTAAGATAAAAATATAAAACATGCAACAACTGCCAGGTGCTTAGTAAATTAAGGTAAAACTCTTATGCCTTGAGATACCCATTTTCCTCATCTCATCTACTATATAGAAAAAAAGCATCAGCCTGTGCCTGACTATGTGACAACACTGGCCATGGGAAAAGAAAAATAGTATAAAACAGTAGCTACATTGAGAACAACACAGTTACCTTCTCAGCAACAAGGAAAGCAGAGTAAAATCCAACCCCAAATTGTCCAATAAGGCCATTGTCTCCCCCAAAATCTTTATTTTCCTGCAGAGTTTGCCAAAGCAATGAGCTCAGCGCCACAAAACAACTCTAGAGGAAATTCTTCAAGAATATCAAATAAGAAAGTATTTTAGGACAAAAAAAAAAAATCCTATCATGAATACCTTTAAAGCCTTCAAGAATCTTGAGGTACCACTTTGGGCAATAGTGCCTAAGCAATCAATGAGCTCTTCCTTGGTCATTCCAATACCAGTGTCACTGTAAACATTATCAGGGATAACCAGTGTCAATGTAAACATCATCAGGGCCGGTAATCAGGGCTTTCTGGAATCACAACACAATGAATGTACTTACGTAATAGTAACCGTCCCATTCTCAGGATCAGGCTTGATGCGTATCTCAAGCTCACCAGATACTCCAAGTAAAGAAGGATCAGTCACACTCAAAAACCTGAGCTTGTCTAGTGCATCACTTGCATTACTGGATTGAGCAAGAAGGGGGGGAAAGGTAAATGAGTAAATGTCTACATTTTTGGAATTAGTGTGGAATCACATTATTACAAGGCAAAACACAGCCTGAAGATAAAGCTTACTCCGTGTGTGTCATATCATTTTCTCATTGATAAAGAAAATATGATATAGCTCTCCAAAAATCTTATCTTTGTGCAAACAACAACCAGACACGGTAAATTGAATCGAAAGATAGAGAGATGATACAAACCTCACAAGTTCTCTGAGAAAAACTTCCTTGTGGCTGTACAGACTGTGAACAATCAAGTCCATTAACCGACTAACCTGCATTAACATATACGATTGAGAAATTGAGATGAAAACTCCGAACCAAATCAATTTTACATGAATCCAAAACACCGAGAATAGAGAAAGGGGAAAAGGATCGAGTGAGACGCACCTCAGCTTGATACTCGAACTTCTCACCATCAGCCTCAGATGCCTCCTTTTCGGCCACAGCGGCATCACAACGAACCCCCAATTTCTTAGATAGCCTCAGCGACCCATCTCTGCGTCTGAAACCCTTGACCGACAATCCAGGTCTAAATTCAGTTTTAGATAAGGAAGTGCCTCTCAGATAAGAAATTCGGGTTTGCGCGCTGTTGAGCGCGAAGGAAGAGGATGAAGGGAGATAGGCGAGGGAGGCAGAAGCCAAGCTCCTACTGAGAACAGGAGCCATTGACGGGGGAGGAGAGAAGATGGATGAACTTGTTACTTGTGTGAACTGTGAAGTGGGTTAGGTTGAGTGTGGGAGAGCGAGTGTGTATAAAAGAAGATGGAACGAGAAAAACCCTAGCAAAGGGTTTAACGGGCGAGTTGTTGTGGAGAGTTCTAGAACTGCAAGAAACGCAAAACGCAAGTGTGGAGGGACTTTGGAGGGATGTGCCCTGAATTTGTATGGTTGTGCTTCCATTTCGGCAACTTTGGTTATCCACGCCAAGTTGTGTTCATTTCGCCAATTTTACTTTTTAAAATAATATTATAAGGGGTGATTTAGCTAATTGTATGTTTGGTAAATATAATTAGCTAACTAGTGATTTTCCCGTACATGGGTACCGATTTTTATTTTGCATGATATTTATGACGTTATATCCTTAAATACAATGAATACATCTTATTTGATTTGTTTTCATCCTATTAATTACTACTCCAAATCTATATCTAATCCTAAACAATACTAAAGTAGAAGCTGCTTAAGACACGTGTCGCGCTCTCAACAAAAATTTTCCCGCCTTTTTTTTAGCCAATTAAATTTTGCCACGTACATTATCTAATGCCACATATTTGTTTTGATTTTTTTTTAAATATATTTGTCCATATTATTCCATTTGGTAAGAATCTTCCCTAATTCCTTGATAATATTTTTTTTTATTGGTAAGAATCTCCCATAATTGATAAATAATATCTTTATCGTTATGCAATGTTTACAACATATTATCCGAGAAAAAATCTCATTCAAACTTTTACCAATCATATTATATCATGTATTAACCTATTGACCCTTATTTATTATTAATATTTAATTCTTTTTAGGCAAATGGTCATTATATTTGGCATTTTTCTTTTTCAAGTTCTCTATTTACCTTATTTGAAAACTTAAATCTTTATATATACTCTTTAAACTACGTCTTTGGGTAGTCTAAGATATTTATTATTTAATATTCTATTTGATGAAAAATTATAGTGTATTTTTTTATGCAAAATTAATTTTGGATAATTGATAACTAATGTTACATAGTTGATATTTAATAACTATTATATTGTTACATAGTGTTATAATGCTATTATTAAATTATAATATTTTCTAATGTATAGTCTATTATTTTTTATATCCAAAAATCATACTATTGATTATAAAATTCGAGCATAGTTGATGATTTCATATATTATAAACTAATAATTATAATTTTGTTATATCAATTATCAATTTTACCAAAACTATTATATATATATAATGCTACAGTGATCATTTAAATCCAATTTCACAACTTCGTATACCCATATTTTTCTAACAATTCATATTGATTATTGTATTGATTTTACCCTAAAAATATATTTATAAATTTTTATGGTATTGATTTGTACCATCTAATATAAAAACGTGCTGATAATTTTCTAATAATTTTTGTTTTATTTTATCACATTAATAATTTTTAATTCATTATAAAATATTTCTTACCATTTTGAGGTTATTATGTTTGTGATTAAATGTAAAATCAAAATTACTGAGTAGAAGTTTTTTTAAAAAAAATTATTTGATATATAGAAAGTAGTGAGATAATCTATAATTAATGGTGTTGTTAAATACACCACTTTTTAATTAATTAGCACACCTTTTCAATTAATTAGCCCACTACAAACAACCACGTCCATTTGAACGTGGTGATTTGTGATGTATTTAGTTTGCACGTATAAATAATCTGGGTATTGTTAGATACACAGCAAATCCCCTTTCATAAGCACATGTTTACAACAACGTGGTATGGCGTCCAAAGCAACGTGATATAATTTTTTATTTAATTATGCATTTAATCATCTTTAATTTAACAGAGAGAATTATTGCACGTCGAAAGCAACGTGATACCACGTCCAAAGCAACGTGGTGATTTGCGGTGTATTTAGTTTCCGCGATTAATCTTAATCTTGAATGATAGTATGACAATGGTTTGTATAAGAACCATGTATAGATTTATAGATTTTAACCTTAAATTAATTTTAAGGTTGAAATATGCAATGAAATTGTCGAATTAACCATTAATTCTATATTTATGTACATTATGGGTTGGATTGTATAATTTTGGTAATGCAACATATATAAGATCGATTGTGGCAATTGTTTGTGTATAATATGACCGGGATAGTTGTCGACATGGTGAGAGATGACAATATGTGAGTTTCATAGATGTGGATTATAATTATAAATTTTGGATTAGGGTACATTAAATTTGATGAAGTGTTAAATATAGTACTGTTTGCTAATTTAATGAGTTTATATTAATCATAGTTCCATTTAAACAAACAAATACGAAATATTTCATAACTATTAAGAATTGATTTATTACATTTTTATTAAGAATTATTATTATTTTTTAGCAAAAAGCCCGTGCAAAGCACGGGTAATGGACTAGTATAATACTAAAACACATGTTAAAGATGACACGTGTCACCCAACCTTTAAAATTAGGCTTATGTGGAAGATTTTCATTAATCATGGCCCCACCTTTTTAATTAATTGATTTTTACTAATTAAATTGTTTAATTAATGCCAAAATATTTGATTTTAAGTGGGCCCGTTTTTAAATTGATAAGACCACTTTTATTATAAAAAATAAATGAATCGTGTTTGCAAACCGAGATTTCAACTCTCCAAACAAATTATGCAAATCCTAAGTATATTATCTAACCAATTAATTGATCATTTTCTTTTATTTATCCAACTTACCTTTTATTTTATACTAAATCTAAACTAATTATATTTCTTAAGCTATATCATTTTCTTAAATCTTACTAGATCAATTTTTTTCCTCTTTTAAAATTTGAATTCATACTAATCCATACTCCCTCCGATTATTATTATTATATGTTTTTTCATAATGGCACAATAATTAAAGAAAAATATATCTCATATCATTAATTAGATTTTAGACTCCTTATATGCATTGTCTCTCGATCATATCCTTTTTTTTTAAAACTTGCTGGGCAAGATTTTCATTCAATTAATTACGAAAATTTAACCTAATCTAAATTTTGATTTGACCTTACAAATTTTTCTGGTGTACGAGACTACGAGTGTTGCTTCATTTGTTAATGTTTACCAAAGTTTATCAAACGATCGAGTGCGCGCATGATCGAACGTACGTTGCTGAAGGTTGGTGTTCTCCTCGCTAAAAAACACCCCCAATAAACATTCATATATCACTAGCTTATCGGGTATTGCATTTAATTCATTTTTCTTTGGTGTCTATATCTTACTTTTTTTTCTTCCAAATTTATACTTACATTTGAGAGACAAAAACAATATATATGATAACACCGGATTAATCAAGTTCGACATTGTTCATGTATGAAATACATCCTAAGACATTTCTGTGTACATGCAAAACATTAAAATTTATATTTTCTTTTGACCCATATCATAGTAGAAGCATTAAACTTTATATTTTCTTCTTCTCTTTGTACAATAATATAGTTAAATCTAATAATAAAATAAATATACTTAAAATCATTTTTATTAAATTAAATATTGAATTTGTTGACCAAATCATAACAACTCCTGCAAATTTGCATATTATTTTTCATCCAATATTTTTTAAAGCCAAAAAATAATAAATCAATATATTACTAATAAATAATTTTCAAAACTCTTTTGAATGACTTTAATTTACTAATAAATAATTTATTTACGTAAAACAATCTATAAAATCCATAAGATCCAATGTTATAGAAAAATTAATAAATAATCTAAGTATGTACGTAAAACAATCTAATTAATAAATTAATTAGATTGTTTTACGTACACGTAATACTTTTCAAAACAATTGAGTCAATATTACTAATAAATAATTTACGTAAAAAATTCTAATTAATTTATTTCTTAAATTAATAAATCTAAACAATTTATTTATAATAATTTTTGAATAATTTATTTACAAGATAACTACCATGCACTCACACACATAATCAGGAAAATATTGACTCAATTGTTTAGAATTTCTATATAAAATCTATTAATTTTTCTTATAAAATATCTTAAGTTGTTTTTAATTAAATAAGGAATTGTTTAAATTTTATCTGAATTTAATGACTTGATATAAAAAAAATTTTCTTTTTTTCATAAAATCTTAACAAAATAGGAAATCTTTTAATTTGTATTACCTTTATTTGATATTTGATTTTATTATAGATTTTTTCCAATTCAAACTATAACTGCACTTTTAAACTTTTCCAATTTCAATTTCAATCTTTTTTTAATTACAAAACTAAATCCATGAAAAAATATATAATCTAGAGTATGTATGTTTCCTTTAACCTAAAATAATTTGAAATTTCGTATTTAAATGAAATATTTAATGGTTATTGTTGATTTTGGGCAAATAAATACTCTTTTGAAACATAAAATTCGAATCCAAGTTAAAGATTTTCATTATCAATAGGTTATGAGCTCGATTCCCAATCCCCATTTTGTTTAATGATTTTTCATCCTCTTCTTTTTTTTTGTTTACAATTGCATTGAAAGTACAAGCTTGAGATCCAAAAGGATTTCATTCATTTTTTTTACTAAGCTAACTATCCATGCTTTGGGTTAATATATGATAATAAAGCTTCTATTTAGACATTGCAAATCATATAACATGCTCAAATAAAACTAATAAAAAGATAATATTTGATAGAGTTTTTAGCTTTTTTAAAAACATGTCAAAAAAATAAAATGGCCTATATTTGAGACGAAATGATTTTTTTACTTTTAAGTTTAATAATATACTCTATCTTTTTTTATGTTCTCTCCAACCCAAAGTTCTGAAAATTTCATTCACCAGTGTTTGTTGAATGTGTAGGCTAAAAAATCTCAAATAGCAGTGGTGACTCTAAACTTTATACTACCTTTGTATCAAAATATCGGTCGTTTTACTTTTTAGCATGTTTTTAAGAAGCTAAAAACTTTATAAAATATTAAATTTTTATTAGTTTGTAAAAATAATGCTATACTTATTATTAATAAGCATAATATTATTTTTACAAACCAATAAAAATATAATATTTTATAGAGTTTTTACCATATTAAAAAACATGCCAAAAAAATAAAACGAAATATATTTTGAGACGGATGAAGCAATTTTTTTTACTTTTAAGTTTATTACAAAAAATATTTCTTCTCCGGCATTTTTATATGCTCTCCAGCTAAAAGTTCTTAAAGCTTCATTCACCTAGAGTTTGTATAATATGTAGTCAAACTACCAAATTATTTGGTCTTAACTTCCAATCAATTAACACAACAAAAAATAATAGTAGAGGGCCACATTTTTATATCTTGCCTCGGGCATTTCAAATCTCAAACCCGAGCCTGCGAGGAAGGTGAGACATTGACGTTTTGCCACATATATTATATATTGATATAATATAAACATTATTTGTTCGTCCAAATTTATATTATTTTACTATATCGTTTTCATATTATTATAATAGTATAATATATCTAATATATAATGTAAATAAATTATGATAATATCTTCTATAAAATATAATATATTTTACAAATCCCGTGCGTTACGCACGGGTACTATGCTAGTTATAATACTAAAGGAGAAGTCGCCTACGACATGTGTCGGCTTCTCCTTTAATGTAGCGTTTTTTTTAAGATTAATTTATTTAATTGATTTATTTTAATGGTTTGTTAATTTTTAGTTGATATATTTTAATTGTTTGTTTTTTTATTGTTAAAATCTTAACTAATCTAATCTAATTTAGAGGAGATCATAACCAAATCTTAAAAAATCAACGTGATGTTAATTTATATGATTGATTTGGATGAGGCTATCGGTAACTTTTTTTTAAGATTAATTGATTAATTTTAATTGTTTGTTAATTTTTAATTGATTTATTTTAATTTGTTGTTAATTTATTTTTAAAATCTATACTTATCTAATTTAGAGGAGATCCTAACCGAATCTTCAAATATCAACGTGATGTAAATATATATGATTGATTTTGATCCCCTAAACCTGTTATCGGTAGATTCTTTTTATTATTTATTATAAATCAAATTACTTATTTAAATACATAATTCATTCATTCATTTCTTTTCCCCTAAATCTTAACCGATTGATTTTCTTTTTCAATTTCTTTTTATTAATTTCACTATAACTATTTTGAATTGGATATTTTTGCAATTTTGAATTTGAATAACAATTCGGATAAACTATAACTATTTTTTATTAATTTCACTATAACTATTTTTATTAATTTCACTATAACTTTTTCAATTTTCTTTTTCAATTTCTTTTTCAATTTATTATATATTATAAATCAAATTACTTATTTAAATATGTAATTAATTAATTCATTTATTTTTCCCTAAATCTTAACCAATTGATTTTGATTTTAAATTTCTTTTTATTAATTTCATTAAAATTATTTTGAATTGGATATTATTTCAATTTTGAATTTTAATAACAATTCGGATTAACTTAAATAACTTAAAAATCTAATTGGTTTTCTTTTTACTATTTATTATAAATCAAATTACTTATTTAAATATGAATTAATTAATTAATTCATTTTTCCCTAAATCTTAACCGAATGATTTTCTTTTTAAATTTATTTTTACTAATTTCATTAAAATTATTTTGAATTGGATATTATTGCGATTTTGAATTTGAATAACAATTCGGATAAACTTAAATAGCTAACAAAATCTATATTGGATCTTTTCAATAAGATTCGTATACAAAAATACCCTTGTGGCTTCAATTCTATAAATTTTATCGTCTCTCCATCAATGTGTCTTTCTCACTGTAAGTTTTTATTCATCATTCTAATTTATTTTAAATTTCTTGCAATCTTGTCATCGATCTAATTTTTAGCATTTTATCTTTCTACTTTGATTGTTTGTTTATAATTTATTTGAATTGGCTCTTAATTAGTATGTGCATGCAATTGTTTTGTTTATAGGATAGGATAGTGTAAAAGTAAAACTTTGGGAATCGACTTGATTTAGTTCAATTTATGTTTTTCTACCCCCACTCAATAACGTCATAGTTTTCGAGGTGAGTAATGTACAAGTTTCTATTCTATAATTATAATTTACAAATTAAACTATTAATGTCTTTCTATGACCTTTTAACTTAATGTACGTGGATGGTTTCATTTCTCTATTGGGATAAAAATTTCCCTATATTTTCAAAATCTTAATTATTTTTTATTAAAATAAATATGTACGTGTGTTAAAGACGTTATAGGTAATCCAATTCGACCAGTTATCGATTCTCTTGCACTCACATTTATATAAAAATTATGATCGTTATGTTTGTGGTTTGCCATTGTTGTTGTGAATTCCCATCTCTCCCTTTATTATGTTTGATTTGAAATATATGCAATTGATAATGAAATCTCTTTTAATATATATGTACGATAAAAACAAATCTCAACTATGTATACTAAGAGATAAAAACAAATCTCAAGTATACCTAACAAACCACAATAAATAAATAAATTTACTAAACAATTTTCAAATATAAACAATACATTCATTTATATTGTTCCACAATATAATTGAAAGATGACAAATGCATTCAAATATGACAAATACATTCGAAGAGAAGAAGAATAAATTAAAGAAAAACAATTTCAACTCTAAATAACAGTACATTTCATATATAATTTATGATTATTTTTACATACATGCATTTGAGTACAAATATTAATCAACAATGGGATAAAATTCTATCTTTAATTACAAATTTTCAAAGTTTTTTTTACCATTAACTATATAATAATTAACAATGTTTAGATGTGAATTTACTTAGAGTTTAGAGTTTATTTGGAAAAATTATTTATACATTTTCTAATATTAAATATATTAATTAAAAAAAAATACCCGCACAAAAGTGCGGGTACTAAACTAGTATGATACAATAACACTTACAATTATTAAAAAAAAATCTCAAAAGTTAATAAGCTAGAAAGAAAATTATGTCATTAAACGGACTAATGGGCTTCTTACACCCAATGTGAATAATAATTAAATTCGAAGTATGATGTGTTACTCTGTTGTGTTTGTAAAGGCTCGGTTTTTTTAAATCCTAATTTTCGGACAAAGCAATCAGAAATGAATATAATCGGATTTAATTCGGATATTTCAAGAAAAACTCGTCTTTAATTTACTAAATCGAAATCGAAATTCTTAAAGCGAATTCCGGCCTAATTTTGAACATTTGAAGATTTATTCCGTCTTTTCACCTCGGAGTTTAAAAAATATCCTCAATGTCGATATCCTCTTGTTTTGAAACGTTATTTTGATTGAGTTATGATAAATTCGAGAGAACGGGTTTCGGAGTTTGTGTTTTAGGTAATTCAAATCGGGTTAGTGGTCCTTGTTTCTTTCCCCCATTTTGTCCTCATCTATCCTCCCTTTGTCCGAGGAACAACCGATGCACACATCTCTCTCCAAATTTGTATTTTTCTTCAAATTAGGCCCAACACCCCTATCCTCACTTTCTCTTCTCCCACGACTTTCTTCATAGTTGGAGGTGCCCAGGCAAAGTCCACGCCAATTCCAGGCTCCCTGTTCATTTTCTTCCCCCTTCCTCTGCCCTTTCTGCAGTATCGACAGCAACAACCCATTTCCCATCACTGCTCTGCCCTTCTACCCTTGTTTCACAGTCCACACTACCCTTGCTTTCCCTTCCTTTTCCTCCGAAGCTAGCAACACTCGGGCAAAACAGCAGCACCACCATTCCTTGTTTTCTGGTCGCCCAAAGCACCACGAGGCCGCCCCTTTGTTCTCCGTCCTAAGGCCGCAGCTACCGAGACGTGCTCTCTATCCTTCGAAAACACAAAGCACCACACTCCCTCTTTGTCTTCCGCCGAACAGCAGCCAAGAAGCTCCACCTCCGACGTTCGGAGGCGTCCAACAGCCACCCAGGAGCACCCCGGGGACACTGCCGCCGCCACCTCCTCCTCGTTCCCCTGTTTTCCCCAAAACCGAACGGTAAGCCTTCAATCTTTCAATTTCCGACCCAAAACCTTGTAAAGGTCCCCCCTTTTGACCTTTTCCTTCGTCTTAGGCCGAGAAACGCAGCCCTGAGCCTCCGACGAGCTCAATCGTGCACTGACGGGATTTTTCCGGCGAGTCGACGCCCTCGGTGAGCACCCTAACCTCCCTTCGATTTCCGTTTCCTGTTTCTGTGTTGATTTCCGCCCCTCCGCTTCTTGATTTAACCGGGGAGTGGGCGAGAGTGGGTCGGGGAGAGAGAGTCGGCGACGAACGAGGAGCTCCGGTGAGGGTTGTGCGAGCGGCGAGCGCGAGAGCGAGTGAGCAGAGCACGAGAGCGGGTCGAGTGGGCAGAGAGGGAGGACGAGGACGCCGGAGACCCGAGGAAGGAGAGTGGAGGAAGAAGGCTGAAGCCGGCGGGATCGGTTTCTGGGCAACGGAAGAAGTCCGAGAGAAAGAGGAAGAAGAAGACCATGGCGGGCCCTCGCCACGTTGGAACCAGCTCAGCGCGGGGCCCACCCCATTTTTATTTCCTCTAAATTTCTGAGAGCGAGACTGGAGTGTTGTGAGAGTTGGGCTTGGGCAGACTGGGTCGGTTCTTCTTCATTGAGCATTTGGGCCGGACTGGGTCGGTTCTTCTTCATGGGAGGAAACTGGAGGACCTCGACAGCCCCTACCGAACCTATTTCCGCAACTGCACCAGACGGAGTGGACGAATATGAGCAAGACGGTCATGGACTCTGAGATTCATATGGCGTTCTGCAGTATGGGAGCGCTGAAATCTCCTGGCATTGACGGCTTTCAACCTATATTCTAGAAGTGTTGGAAAATTGTGTGCGAATCAGCTTCGAGCTTTGTTTGAAACTTCTTCTCGTCTTCAAAAATGCCAGTCGGGGTTAATGACACTTTGATTGTGCTTTTGCCGAAGGTTGGGAAACCTGAAAGCATCAAACAATTTCGCCCAATTAGCCTTTGCAACGTCCTGTATAAAGCCATCACTAAGATTATGACGACCCGCCTGCAACCTCTCATGCCGAAACTAGTTGGGCCTATGCAAGGTAGTTTTATCCCGGGAAGATTTATTTTAGATAATATAGTTATTGCCTAGGAAATTGTCCATTCTATAAGGAGAAAGCAAGGAGAAAAGGGATGGATGTGTTTCAAACTGGATCTTGAAAAAGCCTATGACAGGCTAAGTTGGGACTTCATAGAGGAAACCTTCGATTATGTCAGCATGCCTAAAGACTGTGCGGAGAGAATCATGGAATGCTTTAGAACCCCAGGAATGCACGTGCTATGGAACAGAGAGGTGTCTGAGAGGTTCATACCTTTGCGAGGTATCCGGTAGGGCGACCCCATCTCCCCATACATATTTATTTTATGTATGGAGAGGTTGGGTCACTTAATTGTGGACACTGTCGAAGATGGGAGTTGGAAACCTATCAAGATCGCGAGAAGCGGACCCTATCTGTCGCACCTTTTCTTCGTCGATGACATCATTCTTTTTGCATAAGCTTCTATTTCGCAAGTTAAGGTGATGAAGGATTGCATTGATAGGTTTTGTGGAAAATCAGGGCTTAGAGTTAGTCAAGCCAAGTCGAAAGCCTATGTCTCTCTAAATGTTAGCAAAGAGCTGGAGAAGAAAATCCAGGTTGATGGCGGAATTGAGGTAACGGGGGACCTGGGTAATTACTTAGGAGTCCCCATATTGCACAAGAGGTCGATGAAGGCCACCTTTGCCCCTATACTCGAGAAGTTCACGTCTAGGCTTTCGGGCTGGAAGACGAACCTCCTGAGTCTAGCGGGCGGGGTGACGATCGTTCGATCCGTGCTTTCCTCAATCCCCGTCTACACGATGTCAACCATGCTTCTCCCTAATAGTGTGTGCAAAAGTATGGATAAATGTTGCAAGAACTTTATTTGGGGTTCCACTGTGGAAAAAAGGCGGATGCATAAGGTGGCATGGGAGGAGATCACTAGACCAAG
Organism: Persicaria tinctoria; assembly: GCA_037127255.1. Lineage (NCBI taxonomy): Eukaryota > Viridiplantae > Streptophyta > Magnoliopsida > Caryophyllales > Polygonaceae > Persicaria > Persicaria tinctoria. The sequence goes on along the minus strand of JBANSL010000013.1, from coordinate 35,465,446 downwards.
GAAGCTTGGGGCCCTTGGAATCAAGAGGATGGTCGATCTTAATCTTGTTTTGGTGGCGAAACTTAGTTGGAGAATGCTTAATGAAGAGGAGGGTGTCTGGGTTGACGTCCTCTTCCAAAAGTACGTTAAGAACAAGCTCGGGAAGTGACCCAGAGCCTCCCTGGTGTGGAAAAGTATTACGAAGGCCTCAAACATTGTCATCAAACCCCGTGTGAAGTGGCGGCTAGGGAATGGTGAAAGCATCAGATTTTGGAAAGACATGTGGATAGAGGAGGTTCCGCTTAGTTCTTTGACTCATGGGAATGTGGATGGAGCTCCGACATTGGTTGCGGACTATTGGAAAGAAGGAAAAGGTTGGGACTGGACTAACTGTGCGCATCTCCTTCCTACGGCTACAACCCTCAAGCTTCTTGCTAAAAGGGTGATGGAAGTTGAGGACAGAATCTGTTGGGTCAGCAGCAGCGATAGGGACTATTCGGTGCGAGAAGGATACTCGGCGATTTGTGGCTTCGAAGACGATCGATCAGCAGACCACCTCTTCTTCAAGAGGATATGGAAGCTAAACGTTATGGAGAGGGTTCGTACTTTTGTTTGGTTGGTCTGTAAAGGTGGAATCCTATCGAACGAAGAGAGGGTTCGGAGACACATAGGTAACTCGGACGTTTGTCCTATCTGTCATTGCAATTGCGAATCTTTTATTCATCTCTTCCAGGACTGTGGGGTTGTGAAGATCTTCTGGATGCAGGTTGAAGGCGCCGAATGGGAGGAGGATTTCTACTCGCTCTCATTCGTTGCGTGACCAAGACAGGCCCATAGAGGAAGAGCTGGAGCGAGTTCTTTGCAGTTAAACTATGGAAGATATGGACTAGAAGGAACGATATGGTGTTAGGGGGGCATAGCTCGCCCAATCACATCGGAGAGTTGTTGGAGTGTTATAGAAGAGTATTCAACTCCTAAGACAAACCTGTTAGGTATGAAGAAAACGGTTATAAAGACCTCAAGGTCTGTCAATTAGAGACCTCTTGAAGAAGGCTGGGTCAAGATGAATTCCGACAGAGCAGTCAAGGTCGACGGTGTTGCGGCAACGGGAGGAGCTATCTGTAACAAGAAGAGGGAGTGGATCAAGGGGTTCTTCCATCACATCGGGAGCTGCTCAGTGGTGGAAGCGGAACTTTGGGGTCTTGTGAAGGGGATCGAATTGGAGTGGGACCGTGGTTGTAGGAAGGTTATATGCGAGGTTGATTCGAAGACAACCCTCGATCTTGTGTCCAAATCGGTGAAGCCGACACATCAGTGTGCTAGCCTAGCGATAACCTGCCAAGGCTTCCAAAGTAGAGACTGGAACGTCCAATTCCATCACGTGTTCCGGGAAGCTAACCGTCTTGCGGATGAGTTGGCTAAGTTTTCTTTTCATTTTCCTTTAGATGTATTTAGCTTGGACAATCCTACTGAGTGTGTTGCTACTTGTTTTGACATGGATGCCGGAGGGATGGAGACATCCCAAAGGTGTGTGAACTGATTTTTTTACTACTAAATAATATCTCCCTCCTGGGAGTGGGCTAAGCCTGTGTCTCGACCAAAAAAAAAACTTTGTTGTGTTGCACATTCTAGATACCAACGTGAACCAAATTCATAATTGAACTATTGTAATTAGGTTCGAATTTTCAATTGTAGATCCCATGATACTTACCAAATTAGTGTCTTTTGCAATCATATAACAATGAATGAATATTTTCGGTCGAGTTTAAGGCGTAAAAAATACTTAACACGCCAATTTCCTATTAATATACTATTTTGCCCACACTTCTCGCCATATCATTCTTTGAAATATTCGGTTGTCATGATTGACGATGTCGTGGAAAATAGACTATAAAATAAACACAAAGTATGACATCATAAATGAGTCGTCCAACGCAAAAGGATGTCTGTTCCCACCATTAGATCCATCGCAAGTAAGGTACCTCATCAAAACCAAATAACTAGACCTAGCGCCCCCAAAAACTTTGTCCCTTATTTCCCTCGCGACCTGAACCCCGTGTAAGAATCAGAGTGAATTCTCCAAATAGCTCCACGTGTATTGCCTATGCCCCTAAGCATGTGGGCATGCATTACACGTGTCCTACATAGAACCACGAGGTTGCCAGCCAGCTGCTCACTTGGTTTCCCTATAAATACCCCCTCCGACCTCAAAGGAAGGGATCTGATTTCAAGATAGAAAAGCATAAGAGCTCTGATTCTCCCCCGGACTTAAAGCCCCCGGAGTTGAGTTCTAAAGATCTTTGATCGGAGAAGAACGTTATTTGGGATAAAAACCCCGCCTAGCTCCCTCTACAAACGACGACCAAAGAGTAACTTAATTCACCGCGAGCCAAACTCTTAATCCCCATCTCTTGGAGTAATAAGTATATAATCTGATTATCACTCCATACCGCCAGGGCCCGTAGGTATTTTAAAACATTTTGTCGTCATAGTGAGGTAATAAGTATAGGCGAAATCCCATAAACGCGTCATTGACGCCGTTTGTGGGAACCTTTCACAACGAGAGGTTCCGCGTAGCGATACGCATCCTTTACTTTACGTTCTTTCAAATTCTTTTTTCACCTTCTGTTTTGTTTCAATACTATCTTCTTCTCGGAGATCCCATCTAGGATAACAGATGCACAACGCGTATTCCCTTGTAAACACTCGTAAATTTCGCAGGAAATCATGAACTTCACCCTATTCGAGGAGGAATTTGGGAACCAGCACCACGACGCGGAAGAAACCAACGGTCTCAACCTCAACATTCCCCCCAACGAGGAGGCTCTACACAGTGGCAACGATAATATCCCTCAACAACTTCCCTGGGATACTGCACAACCACCTCCGTTCGCTCTTGTTGTAGGAGGAAATCGAGTTTAAAATATAATGAATAGATCAAACCAGATTATGCTCACGCAAATGATTACAAGACCTCCTCCCTATGCAGTAGTGGGAAGTTAGGATCGATCCACGAGGAAGCGTGTCATCGGATATCAGGTAGCTGTAAATCTCACAAACAGAATAGCAGACAGAAAGACAGAAATAACAAAGCAAAGCAAACAAAAGCGGAAAATAAAGCAAAGACATAAACTGGTCGATATCGACAACAGTAACTCGATATCAACTAAGACTATGTCGATCAACAGAAACAGAAATCAGCAAACACAGTGTTGAGTAAAACCTTCCTCGATATCGAGTAAAGCCAACTCGATATCGACGAAAACTTCCCCGAGATCGACAACACATAAACTGTAAAAATGCAAACTTCGAACACAGAACTCAGATTTTCAACGAAATAAATCAACAAACTAAAAAACTTCCAAAGCCAGGGTATCAACACCACAACGATAACCATGCAAAATAACACATAGAGGCATAAAAGATCATGCTTTCCATCGAATAACTTTCGTTATTAAAAAATAGGAATATAAAGGCTTTCGCATAAACCCTAATTGTTACTAACTCTTTTCACATAATTAACCCAAGTTGCATTAAGATCACTTTCGCTTCAATAACACAAACAAGGATCACCTTCAACTCTCGCAAAAGAATCATGCTCATAGGGATAGAAGACGAATTGCATAAAAAGATCGTACCTTTACCGCATCTCCTTACATGGCTACCGTTGGGCTCACCCCGACCCTAGAAGTGGGTGGACTACTCGCTCTTCATCATCAAGAAACTCTTCAATAATAAAAGGAAATAACTTTGCATTAAATAAACTAAAGAAAGCTTACAACCGAACAAGCCAAATCCACTTTCGCCTTTCCACCTTGCTCGCCACAAACTCTCTCTCTCCTGATAAGGTAAATATATAGATAGGGTGATAACACCAGATATACAAAAGATGAGACCAAACTCAGGGTCTCATGAAAAAGGGGAACCGTATACCCAAAATGGCCCCTATACCCTCCAAAAGACAACAAATCTAACTAAGTATCCAATACTTCATCCACCGCCTACTAGTGCTACTAGTCGCTCATGCCACCTACCTCCTAATACTCATCTACCTAAGGAAGAATTTTTTCCAAGTGTATTCCGTGAGTGTTTTGCACTTCCACTTCACGGAAATACGAGCTTTCCAACTATCAATAATAATATTAGCATAAACATGGGGATCAAAAGTTTCATTACCAAATACACATTTATTCCTTCCGATCCAGGTGAAATACACCAACGCTTCAAAAGCCAGCAACTTAGCTTGAAATGGCAAACACAGTGTGGATGTGTGGGATGTCAACCTGAAAGTTGATGATTCCTGGTTCCGGAAGAGCATCCTTGAGACGAGGAATGACGTCAGTAGCGCACTATCAGTTTCCAACAACCACCCGATCTCTCTTCAGCCGATCTTGAAGCCGAGTGGGGGTTTGTCCTACTCAAAAACTTATGAGTTGTTAAGGGACAGGGGCATAGAGACTTGCTGGGGAGAGTTATTATGGAAGAAACTGCAGAGTAAGAAATGGGCCTTCATTGTTTGGCTTGTAGTAAGGAATAGATTGCAAACTGGCAATCGAGTGAAGTATTGCAAGGGGAATGATGCCTCCATGTGTGTGTTGTGTAAGCAGGAGGAGGAAACGGCTTCACACATGTGGTTCAGTTGTCCAGCAATCAGGCAGGTACAATCTTTAGTGTTGAATTGGGCCGGCGTGGGGTGCAGGTTCCAATCGATTGAAGCTGGGCTGCAGTGGTTTGCCAGTGGGGCCCCCAATCGCCAAACTCTCTCTCTCACTTTCTCTATGTAACCACTTACTTGTTCTCTCTGAAATTGAATGTCTAAAAAACCAGCCCCTAAGGCTTTATTTATAGTGCTCAAGCCCCGCTAATCAAGGAAAGAACAACTATATCTATATCTAAATCTCTATATCTAAAAGCTTAAAGATAAATAAATGGAATAAAGGAATTAAATCCAAAAAGGGTAAATCTTCCATGTGTGGGTAGATCTTCTCTCCATAGATAGAATTTGATAGATCTCGGATAACCTTCGGATAGAACTTGATAGACTCGGACAACCTTTGGATCCAAGCAAGCCAAAACCGCGTCGGACAGCTCACCGTGTAACGCGGCTCAGGATGGCGCTCCTCGATATCGAGTAAACTACTCGATATCGAGTAAAGTTGACATCGACTTCAGCTGGCTTGGTGATGTCGGGTAGCAGGTCCTCGATCTGGCTCGTCATGTGGTTCTGGGGTCCTCGATATCGACAAATCTCGTCGATATCGAGTAAACTTGTGTCATCGACTTGCTTGGCCTGGTGTTGTCGAGCAACTTCTTCCCGATCTGGATATGACAGGCGCTGCTGGTCTTGTCGATATCGAGTAGTTTACTCGATATCGAGTAACTGGTGCTCGGCATCTCCAGGTCTTCGGCTTCTCGACTTGGCATGGCTCCTCGACTCAGGGCATGGCTTTCAGGTTTGTCAATATCGAGCAGTTTACTCGATATCGAGTAGAGCTCCGGAGTCGGATTGGCTTCGTCTTCAGCTTCCTCGATCAGCTCTACTCGACCAGCACTGCTCGGACATCCTTTGTCGACATCAAGTAAAAGAACTCGATATCGAGTAACTTTGGGATCCAGCTTGATTCGTCATGGTTTCGTCATTCTTTGACTTTGGACTTCTGTAGTTGATTTCCGAGCTTTTCCAACCTTTCTCAGAACTGTTGTAAATTGCCTCGAACTCTTCGAATTTAAACAGAAACTGGTGTAGATTCCATAATTTGGCAAATAAACATAAACTACATATATTTTGTACTATTCTAGCCCAAATGCATGAAATGTATGCAGAAAACGACATAAAAGTAACTGTAAAACATGGCAGATTCAGCTCACAACAAACACCCCATACTTAAGCTTGCTTGTCCTCAAGCAATACTTTTATTTGTCATTCAGGGGAAGGAATCAAAACTCTCAACATCTTAGATTCATTGCCATATATCCCTGCAGTCAATTACCATCCTCGAAAAGGTACTTGTGTCACAAATCCATGCATGTGCAAATATACAAAAACAACATCTACTCACAAAATGAGGGTTATGCAAAAAAAACATTCATTCGTGACAAAGCATTAATGATCAAAAGGACTTTAATTTAGCTCAATAAAGGAGTAGATTGGTAAAAGGCTAAAGGTGGGCAATTTTTGGCAATGTGGTGCTAATGATCCGGGGAAATGGAGTATTTTCAAACTTTCATACCACATTCCTTTTTCATAAGAATCATCACCTTTCATAATGCATTTTTTCAGTAATAATGCTTTTACCTCTCTAACCTCAGCACTGCCTTCTCGCGAGTCGCAAACATGGGTGTCATGAATGGCCCCGGATACTAAGTGCTTCGGACTCCTCATAATGTCCCATCTCGCCAAACTATTATCTCAACAAGCAGGGTCGATCTACCTTTATCTCCTTAGGTGATCGGATTTTCTTTCACTCATTAAATTTTCCATATTTTTCAAACAATTTCCTTCCAAACTCCATATATGATATATAACAACACAAACACCATATAATAATCTCCATAATGTAACATCATTATCAACATAATCTCCAGATAGGAAATAAGGTAAAGAATGGGCAATATTTAGATCATGCGGAGCAATATATGAAATAAGGCATATTCTGGCTTTTATGATGCATATAAGCATAGGTAAGGCTAGGATATAACAATGAGCATTATATGGAAATATAAAGTCCTCCATCCTTTTATCATGCAACATGTCAAAAGCAACATCAAATTTACCTTCTTTCATGGTTTTCAAGAAATAATGCGCTTCATTGTGACTTTCCCTTACTAGGCAATTTCATGCTATATCTCTAATGAATCCAATTTTGCATCATCGAGTTCAATTAAGCTTCCATGACATTTATCAAAAAAAATTGATGGGGGTCATTTTTATAAACTTTGGAAAACATGCATATAGGCAAATAATGAATTCCAAAATAGCCATGTATAAGCAATTCGCGAAATCAACTCTTAAAATATGCACACATAATGTCAAATAAAATCAAATATGCATAAAGTAAGCCCTTCCCCCACCCTATACTTAAATATTACAGTGTCCTCACTGTATAAAAACAAGGGTAAAGAAAAAAACTCACTAGACAGGTGTGCAGGGCTTCAAAATCTCGAGTGTAAATGCCTGGGCCGAGTCCGAATATAGCTTGCTTCTATCCCATATACTTGAAAAATATAGAAGACATATACCCACAATAGAAAAACCAAAAATTTCAAAACCAAAAACAAAAAGCAACAATGTCCAAAAAGTCCAAAAAATAAATGTCTATTTACAAGCTCTAGATTTTATAGTTGCTAGGCTGACTTCTCTTTTAAGCTCAAGGTGGCATTTGCAGGGCCCATGTAGCTTGGGCTTCAAATAGGACTCCATTCTTGTCCATCAGCTGTAATCCTCCAGAATGGATCTTGTTCACCACGAAAGGTCCATCCTCTTCTTGTTGAATTTGTTAGGAAACCAATGATCTTTCGATTTGGAAACATAGAGATTGTCTCCAACTTCATACTCCTTAGGCTCATCATTGGAAATCCTATATAAGCTCACATACCAAGACAAACCTCTCCCATGTATAGATAGATCTTTAATTGAAATAGGAGAAGAAAGATCCATACCTTGGCTTACCTTCGCAGAAACGGATTCGGGAGCCAATGTATTTGGTCGGTCTCGAGTAACAGTACTCGATATCGATGAGTTTTCAGCTTCTGGTGGCCTGCTGCTCGAGGATGCTGGAGTCGAGGAAGCCAGGTGTTGGTCGATATCGAGTAAATTACTCGATATCGAGGAGTTCAGCCTTGATGGTGGCCAGAGTCAGCGTCGAGGAAGGTGGAGTCGATGCAGCGGAGTGTTGGTCGATATCGAGTAGCTTACTCGATATCGAGGAGTGCTGTGCTTTAGGTTGGCTGCTCGACGACGCTGGTGCTGTGGAGGCTTCTGATTTTGGTCGATATTGACTAAATTACTCGATGTCGAGGAATTTTGTCCGACTTCGACCCCATACTTGCATCCTGTCAAGGCATCCGAAAAATAGTTAGTCCATATCGATGTACCTTGGTTTGTGTCGAGTGGATTCTCTGTTTCTTTGTTTAGGATGGCCATGATCTTCTCCACCTGGGCTTCCATATCCCTTTTTTCCAGCTCTTCAGGAGTCATATTTCTTACCTTAGGCTCCACACAAGTAATGTAGCCAGCTGATATAAACTTTACTTCTTCCATAGGACCTGTATGCCTTTCAGTTTTATTAAAGGAATACTCAATTACCTCATCGCTGATGTTGAAAGTGAGCACTCCCTTCCTTACGCTTATGTTGGCATCTACAGTCGCCAAGAAGGGCCTTCTTAGAATAATTGGACAAGCAGGGTCCTCCGCCATATCAACAACTAAGAAATTAGCAGGGACAAAGAACTTACCTACTTGTACGGGCACATTGTCCACCATGCGTGTTGGAATGACCACCGTGTTGTTGGCCATATAAAGCCTAGCATCCACAGGCTCTAGGGCACCTATCTTAATATTGGACCATATCGTTAAAGGCATTACACTTACACTAGCTCCAAGATCACATAAAGCATTAATTTTTTATGGACCAAATCCAATGGTTATAGCAAACTTACCTGGATTTGGCCTCTTCTCAAGTATGTCCAAATGGCTGCACTCCTCTGTAATCTCAGCCATTGATCTCTTAGGAACTTGACATAGGATGACATTTCATTGAGAGCTATTGTGAAGGGTATGGTGACATTGAGCTTCTGAAGCATCTTGATGAAGCGCTGAAATTTCTTCTCTGCTGGGTCCTTTGGAGATTTTGTGGGGAAAGGCAGCTTCTTTTTCTGATTCGGAGCCATAACAGATGTCGGAGGTGTTGCAGCTTTCTCAACGTCGACTTGATCTTCCTCGATATCGACCACAGTCTTCTCGATATCGACCAGATTCTTCGATGTCGAATTGCTTTGCTCTGCAGACGAAGGTTGGTCCACTCTATCGTCGATATCGAGTTGTCCTTCCTCGATATCAAGTTGTTGTTCTCCTTTGTCCTGCTGCTTTCCGACCTCTGGCTCTTGTAGTTGATGGCCGCTTATGAGTTTTACAGCCGCGATGTGTCCTGTCTTCCCTTTGAGATTTGGTTATAAAGATCCTGGGAGTGAACCTGACTGTCTGGGGACTCCTGCTGCCAGCTGGCCAATCCGTGTATCAATTGATTTTCTCCAGACATCGATCTCCCCAAGCCTAGAGTTGACACCTTGAATCTGAGTGTAGACTGAGTTGAAGGATTGCTTGGTGTCTGAATGATTTCTCCTAATTTCCTCTAGGACGGTCTGTAGATCATCCCTTTTCTGGTCCCTTTCCGGATGTCCTGGAGCTCTATATGGTGGGCAGTTCCTAGGGGCACCTTGGTTTCATTGTGGTTGCTGGAACCTTTGGTCCCCCATGTAGCGATTGAGACCCCCTGTGTAAGCTGCCTCTTCATGGTACTCTGCCAGCCTGACTTGCTCTATGTGTGGCCACTCAGTAGTGGTGTGCCGCTGTGATCCGCACCCGATGTAGGCCTGGTTGACAGAAAGATACTTGACTTGCTTGAGGAGCTTGCGGTTCTGATCTTTGTAGGATTGCTCCTTGACATCTGGGTCAATCTCTTTAGAGGGCTCGTAGACGGGCATGGATGAGGCTGACCTAGCATAGGCATTCTCCTCATAGTTGGTTGGAGTCCCATACTTGTTATCATAGTTGGTTAGCTTATCGCGAGCAGCCCATGCGTCAGCATGCGGCATTGTCAGATACTCATAGTGAGTATATGTGTTGATTCTATCCTTTGCAGCAAAGTCCAGAGAATTGAAGAAGATCTCTTGAACTACGCAGGGTTGCTGTCCATGTGTAGGGCATGATCGCAATAGATCCTTATATCTTTCCCAAGCCTTTGCCAACGGCTCCCCAGGCTTCTGTTTGAAAGCTGTGATCTTTTGCCGAAGGAGTGCTGTCTTGGCAGGAGGGAAGAACTTGTTGAGAAATTCCTGCTTTACTTCAGCCCATGTCGTGAGGGATCGCGATTTTAGCCCTTCAAGCCACTTCAATGTTGGACCAGATAAGGACCAACGAAAAGCCTTCATCAAGATGTACTCCAGGGTGGTACCTTCAGCAAGAGTACGACACATGTCAGTAAAGTTGGTAATATCCTGAAGAGAGCATTCATTAAATCTACCAAAGAAAGCATTATTTTTAATTTCAATAAGGAAATGAGTGCGAATTTCATAGTTATTTTCAGGGATTAGAATGGCCGATTCAGGCACGATGAGAGTCGGGTGCATGTAATCCTCTGTAGTTGTTGGGTATTGGGCAATCTCATCTTCCAATAGCCTCGCACGCTCAGCTTCCCTTGCAGTGCGTGCTCTCTCAGCAGTGAGAGCAGTATCTTTAACAGCTAGTTCCCTCTGAAGAGTCTCAATCAGCTGTTCCTGTGTCTCTGCAGCCGCCATGGTTCTTTTCAGTTTAGCTTGGATGTGTATAAGGCGCTCTGGTTCGTCTAAGGCGTCAAACTCAGGTGTTTGACCAGAACGGCGCATATACCTGCAAAGTAACTCAAAAGAAAAGTGAGATCTGACTACCTAAGGCGCGAATGATTGCTTCCCCGACAACGGCGCCAATTTGTTGTAGGAGGAAATCGAGTTTAAAATATAATGAATAGATCAAACCAGATTATGCCCACGCAAATGATTACAAGACCTCCTCCCTATGCACTAGTGGGAAGTCAGGATCGATCCACGAGGAAGCGTGTCAGCGGATCTCAGGTAGCTATAAATCTCACAAACAGAATAGCAGACAGAAAGACAGAAAGAAAGACAGAAATAACAAAGCAAAGCAAAAAAAAGCGGAAAATAAAGCAAAGACAGAAACTGGTCGATATCGACAACAATAACTCGATATCAACTAAGACTATGTCGATCAATAAAAACAGAAATCAGAAAACACGGTGTCGAGTAAAACCTTCCTCGATATCGAGTAAACCCAACTCGATATCGACGAAAACTTCCCCGAGATCGACAACACAGAAACTGTAAAAATGCAAACTTCGAACACAGAACTCAGATTTTCAACGAAATAAATCAATAAACTAAAATACTTCCAAAGCCAGGGTATCAACAACACAACGATAACCATGCAAAATAACACATAAAGGTATAAAAGATCACGCTTTCCATCGAATAACTTTCGTTATTAACAAATAAGAATATAGAGGCTTTCGCATAAACCCTAATTGTTACTAACCATTTTCACATAATTAACCCAAGTTGGATTAAGATCACTTTCGCTTCAATAACACAAACAAGGATCACCTTCAACTCTCGCAAAAGAATCATGCTCATAGGGATAGAAGACGAATTGCATAAAAAGATCGTACCTTTACCGCATCTCCTTACATGGCTACCGTCGGGCTCACCCCGACCCTAGAAGTGGGTGGACTACTCACTCTTCATCATCAAGAAACTCTTCAATAATAAAAGGAAATAACTTTGCATTAAATAAACTAAGAAAGCTTACAACCGAACAAGCCAAATCCGCTTTCGCCTTTCCACCCTGCTCGCCACAAACTCTCTCTCTCTCTCACTTTCTCTATGTAACTACTTACTTGTTCTCTCTGAAATTGAATATCTAAAAAACCAGCCCCTAATGCTTTATTTATAGTGCTCAAGCCCCGCTAATCAAGGAAAGAACAACTATATCTATATCTAAATCTCTATATCTAAAAGCTTAAAGATAAATAAATGGAATAAAGGAATTAAATCCAAAATGGGGTAAATCTTCCATGTGTGGGTAGATCTTCTCTCCATAGATAGAACTTGATAGATCTCGGATAGCCTTTGGATAGAACTTGATAGACTCGACTTCAGCTGGCTTGGTGATGTCGGGTAGCAGGTCCTCGATCTGGCTCGTCATGTGGTTCTGGGGACCTAGATATCGACAACTCTCGTCGATATCGAGTAAACTTGTGCCATCGACTTGCTTGGCCTGGTGTTGTATTGCAACTTCTCCCCGATCTTGCTCGGACAGGCGCTGCTGGTCTTGTCGATATCGAGTAGTTTACTCGATATCGAGTAACTGATGCTCGACATCTCCAGGTCTTTGGCTTCTCGACTTGGCATGGCTCCTCGACTCAGGGCATGGCTTTCAGGTTTGTCAATATCGAGCAGTTTACTCGATATCGAGTAGAGCTCCGGAGTCGGGTTGGCTTTGTCTTCAGCTTCCTCGATCAGCTCTACTCGAACAACACTGATCGGACATCCTTTGTCGATATCGAGTAAAAGAACTCGATATCGAGTAACTCTGGGCTCCAGCTTGATTCGTCCTAGTTTCGTCATTCTTTGACTTTGGACTTATGTAGTTGATTTCCGAGCTTTTCCCACCTTTCTCAAAACTGCTGTAAATTGCCTCGAATTCTCCGAATTTAAACATAAACTGGTTTGGATTCCATAATTTGGCAAATAAACATAAACTTCATAGATTATGTACTATTCTAGCCCAAATGCATGAAATGTATGTAGAAAACGACATAAAAGTAACTGTAAAACATGGCAGATTCAGCTCACAATAGCTCCCTATGGAATGTGGGGCGGCTACCCCCCGTACCCATTCTTCACGGGAAATTACCCGTAGGGCACATACTTCAACCAGCAAGCGAATGGGGTACCATTCCAACATGACCCCCGTGGCTATTATCAACAACAGGGCCCCATACCGGTGATGGTCAACCATTTCCCCAACCCTGCGAATGGCCCTATCAACCCCGGCCCAGAGCTCGACGAGAACGCCAATAAAATCGCACATGCTTTCAAAGCTAGGGACGCGACGTCACGTTCGAATTCCCCCGAAGCACCCGGGCAATCCTGCAAAGGCGAACCATCCTTCCATTCTGCCTTTTGCCGAGATATACGAGAGGCGCCAGTTCCCAAGAGATGGAGGGATATCTCCATCGCCAAGTACAAAGGAGATATTGATCTCAAAGACCACCTCAACCAATTCACCACGGCGATGGGAATGAACGAGGACAACGACGCGATATATTGATGTTCGTTCCCGTCTACGCTAAGAGGGGTAGCTTTGACGTGGTTCACATTTTTGGCTCGATCCTCCATCAGCAACTTCGCACAACTATCGGGCACGTTCGTTGCCCACATCAGCAACGCCTGTACAAGGAAAAGGACCATGCTGGATCTCAACTCTATCAAGCAAGGAGCGACCGAATCCCTGGGAAACGTTTTCAGTAGGTTCACCAACATGGCGGTACAAATCCCGAGATTCAACCAAGAATCTGCGAGCACCATACTAATGGGCAATTTAGCCGAAGGAGACTTTAAGATCTGCCTCTTTTTAAAGGAGCCAGAGAACTACGATGTTCTGAGAGAGTATTGGCATGCATTTAGATAGGCATAATAGGTTGCATTTAACTTAGTTAAGATGCATTTTATGTATGGATTAAGTACAAATTGCATATTTGCTCTCTATGTTAGTAGAGTCGGAATCTACACACTTGTATTGATTATTTCAGGTAATCATGGATCCGATGATGAGACATGGGTTGATAACGCATTAGATGACAATGTCTAGTTGATCGGAGAAGCTTACATGAAGATCTCAAGAGCTCCTGAGAAGAAGAAGCGGATCTAAACGAAGAACAAGTCTGTAGAAGTTGTCGCCAGACATGCTGTACTTGTTTTGCACTTTCTGGAGGTCTCAGTTGTCCGATTGACTATTATGACCATGCGTTGGAAAGCTATTTCAAAGAGCTACAACTTTTCTGTTGACAAGAAGAGCAAATTCGAAATAGATTTTCGGTGAAAGACAATATGCCGCGGCCGCCGCCAGGGCCGCTGCAGCGGGATATGGGAGAGCTGTTGATGCCGCGGCCGCAGCATTGGTCGTCAGCGCTTATCCGCGACATTTTAAATAAATAAAAACCCTAGATCTTCTTTATTTGTTTTATGGCCGACTTGGGTGTTATAAGGCCGACGTTTAGTTATTTTTCCAGCACTTCTATTCTATTCTTTCATTCATCAGACACTTTAGAGATTTGAGCGATGTCTTCCATGAGAAACTAAACTCATCTATTCTGCCTACAATTTGAAGCTTTATTTGGATTGATTGTGAGTTTCTAATTCTCGTTCCTTGTTTCCTATATTTGAATGCTTCAACTTCTTTGTGATTGATTGTCTATTGTTTTATTCTATCTAGCCCGCGCAACTAGTTAGAATCAATTCAATTGCTAAGGTTTTGTAGATTCTTGATTGTGAACCTTAACATAAGTGGCAAACTTGTTCCTTTAGGGCTGATTGAACTAATTGAACAAGTAGGAAGTTGAATGTGTTGTTAAATCCTTCTTTAGGGACTGCAAATACCTTGGCTAATCTCTGAACATAAAGCTATCAATTGGGTTAAATCCTTCTATAGGGACTGTTCGATTGATAAGGGTTTCTAGGACTGATTGGACTAGTAACTATATTAGGTCGGGACAAGGGCATTCATAGGGAACTTAATAGGACGAGAAGAAGTCACAAGGATCACTTCAATCCAATAAAGTGGAAAATTGTATGTAGAATTGCTTCTCCAAATTGTCTAAAACAAATTCATTTACTTTGCTTTATTTACTCCGCTTTGATAAAAGGCGGAACTTTCACAAACAAAAACCCCCTAAATTGGTTACTTTGATTGACACTTAAATCAAACTGGAATTATAACTTTCCCTGTGGAACGACCTCTTGTTTATTGCTATACTTGCTATAGGTTTGACTTTTCTTTGGCGGATCAACGACAGGTTTTCCCTCCGTCAAATTTGGCGCCGTTGCCGGGGAAATTTATTAATTCTTGTGTGATTTTAGTGTTGATTTTTGGTGTGGACCATCTTATATGGTCCGCACTCGTGCTACTAAAATATGTTGAAGGTGAGGTTAATTATTGCAGTTAGACGGAGAGAGTTTTCATCAATACTTCATCAAACTACAGGAGTACATTAACAATATTTATTCATGGGGATATCAAGCTAGTATAAGGGAAGTGCTTCTATGCATCTTTGATGGCATGGCTCCTGAAACACGGAGCCTTGCCAAGCGCCTGATTGATGGAGGTTTATTAGATATGGGACTCTCGGAGATGTGGGAATTTTTCTGCTACATGGATAATCAATGTGCGCAGAACGAGCCACTTTCTCCAGTATCTCAAATCATTGAGACCTATGTTGCACCTCTTGAAGTCATTGTGGAAAATCACATTGAGAAGATTGAGGAAGAAGACACTCTATCTGATGAGATCATCCCTAGCTCCCCCATTGATGAATCTGATCTAGAGCCTACTGTTGGGGCTACAGAGCAAGTAAAGGTTGTCTCCTGCACTAGAGAGAATATTGGTGGATACGTTGATCCATTTGACTGCTACTTTGACAAGCCACCAATAGAACTGAATTGGTGGTATTATATACCCTTTGTTGGTAGTCAAGCTCCTGAATACAATAAGTCGAAACGATTCTTAAATGTATTATTATTTAGTTTCAATTTATTTGTATGTAGCGCATGCTTGTTTGTTAGTTGTGCACAAGAGTTTGACAGATTGTTGAGGGCTTTGACTATGTCTGATTAGTGTCGTAAGCTTAAGCAAAACGTCGAGCCAACGACTTAAAACAAAGGCGCTTCTCGGGAGGCAACCCGAGGTAAGTTTTTCTTTCTTTTTCCTTTGTCTTTTCCTTCACCCTGATTTTATTTGATTCACTTTTGTTGTCTTTACTGTTTCATTGAGGACAATGAAAACTATAAGTGTGGGGGAGAGGAATTCTGTATATAGATGCATATAGGAGATCATATTTAAATTTATGCACCATGTTTAATTTATTTCATTTTTTTTTATTAATTTCTTGTTTATTTTCTCCTTGGTACTGATATAATATCAACATCTTGAAAAAAATTAGCAGCGGGGTGTTGTGAACCGTAAGATAGGTTCACAACACAGTTAGATATATAAACAAAAATCAACAAATACACAAAACAAAGAAATAATCTTGATTTCCCGGCAACGACGCCACTTTTGACGGAGGAGAAACGTCGTTAGATTTCACCTCGCCAAAGAAATAATAACCCAAACTAATAAACTAACTAGTAAACTAGTATAGTGGATAAGTAAGGGGTCAAACCCACAAAGAAACAAGTATTCCAATGCAATGTGTATTTATCAATTTACAAATAAAGAGAAGATGCGAATGGAAATCGGTAATAAAGGAATATAGGTGAAGTATGATGAATGTTAGTAAGAGCGAATAAAAGATAAAATAAGAGTGTGGTTTCATCTACAATTCGCAACAATGGTTGATTCTACTCGATCCTTGACTCACTTCCCAATTATTCAATCGCAATTTATTATTCCGATTTTGGCTTATAGGGATTGACATTCCTCACGGAGATGACAATTCTTAGCGGCAGAAAGCTAGCCCACACTGTCATTACCCAACAATCAAGATCATCCTCGCGAAATCACTTAATTATGCTTGCTACGAAAAGTTCTAATTGTTCTCGCGAATTATTTGAAACCCTACGAAAAGTTCTAATTGTTCTCACTTAATTAGGTAGGCATAATAGGTTGCATTTAGCTTAGTTAAGATGCATTTCATGGATGGATTAAGTACAATTTGCATATTTGCTCTCTATGTTAGTGGAGTCGGAATCTACACACTTTTATTGATTATTTCAGGTAATCGTGGATCTGATGATGAGACAAGAGTTGTTAGCGCATTAGATGAGAATGTCTAGTTGACCGGAGAATCTTACATGAAGATCTCAAGAGGTCATGAGAAGAAGAAGCGGGCCTAAACGAAGAACAAGTCTGTAGAAGTTGTCGCCAGACATGCCGAACTTGTTTTGCACTTTCTGGAGGTCTCAGTTGTTTGATTGACTATTATAACCATGCGTTGGAAAGCTCTTTCAGAGAACTACAACTTTTCTGTTGACAAGAAGAGCAAATTCGAAACAGATTTTCCGTGAAAGACAATATGCCGCGGCCGCATCATGCATGCCGCGGCCGCAGCAGCGGGATATGAGAGAGCTGGTGATGCAGCGGCCACAACATCCATGTCGCGGCCGCCGCAATGGTCGTCAGCGCTGTTGCGCTGCGTTTTGAATATTAAAAACCCTAGATCTTATTCTATCTAGCCCGCACAACTAGTTAGAATCAATTCAATTGCTAAGGTTTTGTAGATTCCTGATTGTGAACCTTAACCTAAGTGGCAAACTTGTTCCTTTAGGGCTGATTAAACTAATTGAATGAGTAGGAAGTTGAATGTGTTGTTAAATCCCTCTTTAGTGACTGCAAATACCTTGGCTAATCTCTGAACTTAAAGCTATCAATTGGGTTAAATGCTTCTTTAGGGACTGTTCGATTGATAAGGGTTTCTAGGACTAATTGGACTAGTAACTATATTAGGCCGGGACAAGGGCATTCATAGGAAACTTAATAGGACGAGAAGAAGTTACAAGGATCGCTTCAATCCAATAACGTGGAAAATTGTAGGTAGAATTACTTCTCCTAATTGTCTAAAACAAATCCATTTACTTTGCTTTCTTTACTCCGCTTTGATAAAAGGTGGAACTTTCACACACAAGAACCCCCCAAATTGGTTACTTTGATTGATAACTGAATTACACTTGAGTTATAACTTTCCCTGTGGATCGACCTCTTGCTTATTGCTATACTTGCTATAGGTTTGAGTTTTCTTTGGCGGATCAACGACAGGTTTTCCCTCCATCACCTAGCACGATGCAATTCTACAAAGATGCGAATCAAAGTAAAACTAACAACATAAATCTGTGCAAGGACAATGAAATAAACATGAGAATAATATAGAAATCAAGTCTCACGATTCAACCAACCAAGTCTTGAATTGAAGACAAAACCACGAGAATCCTAGGTATTCATGATGTACCTTGGACCGCTCAACATGAATCCTTTCATCTCTCTAAGTTAGTCAATAGTTGAATCAATGAAAACTCATGAAAATAACCTAATATAGGTCTCCTTTCGTCGGCCAAACCCTAGAATAAGTTTAGATAAAAGTTCTCATAAAAATAGATTGGGTCGCGTATCGCAAATCCGAATCTGACGAGGACGGCGGGCGCCTTGGCAAAGGTGGCGGGCGGCGCTCTTACAGTGCTGACAACTTCGACTGACTGAACTTGTAACACACTTTTTGGAGTCATCATTCGTTCGATTAACGCATATGAATATGCGTTGGAAAGATCTTTCCAAGCACTACGATTCTCATGAAGACCTCAGAAAGCTAATTCCAACTCCTCGGAACCTTAAAGATGGGATTTCTCTATGTTCTCCATTTCCTCTCTAGTTTCTTAGCTCTTCTTTGTCCATTCGCTGCAAGTTTTCTCCACCTTTCGAGTCTGAATCATAAGACTTACAAATAAACACTAAAAACCGTAGATTCAGAACTTTGAATACCAAATTATCAAGAATATGAATAAGCTTATTAAAGATGCAATATGAATACTTAATGCACCTAAGACCTACCTATAATGCCTATCTGAAATATGTATTATCAGAAAGATTGAAACAAAACCGCCCGATGAATGTTGTAGACGAGATCCTAAGAATTCATATCCCTAAAACAGATATTGAAGATAGGTTATATTGGAAAGCTAGAAGAAACGACTGGTTTTTCCACGGCTAACGCTTTGGACCATATCACAAAAGCAAGAAGAGCTAGACGTGACCCTTTAGAGTGGATATGGAAGATTGACTGGCCACCGAAAATTAAAACCTTTCTTTGGAAAAATATTTTTAATGGAACCCCATCGAAAATCAGACTTAGGAACAATGGAATTGATGTCCCTTTGGGATGTCCCCTCTGCAACAATTGCGAAGAAGATGCAACCCATTTATTCACGGCATGTCTGACATCTCTGACACTAAATGGAAGAATGGACAAGCAGACTGAAAGAATAATACGAAACAGTGACAAAACTAACAAGACCTACAAGATGATAAGTATTGAAATCTTTGATCTCCCAACTATCACCTACTCAGAAATCAATACTAGCGTTCTCATTATGGGGGATTTGGGTCTATCAGGAACAAAATTCTTATCGAATATCATGATGTCAGCAATATGAAACAATGGATAAATATCATTACACGATATAGGTTATCCTGGAAAAAAGCTCTAGATTATGATATAGAGAACGATAAGGCTACAACTATACATCACAATCCTCAAAACAGATCGAGACGCTAGAAAATAGTTAAATGGAAGAAATCGTCCGAGGGATTCATGAAGCTAAATTTTGATGGAGCGCGCCAAGGTCGGGTCTGGACAAGCTGCTGCTGGGTTTGTTATCTACGACTGCCATGGTAGAGTGGTGCGCATGGACTTGGTAGCGCTTCGTCAATACATGTTGAGTGTATGTGTCTTCATTCCAGCCTTCTTTCTGCCATTAGGTTGGGTTTCTCGCGCCTCGTGGTGGAAGGAGATTGTCTGACCGTTGTCAACGCCCTGCGTGGGATCGGTACTTGCATGTGGCCTATTGAGATAGTGACTACTGATATTCTCGGCCTCTGCAAATTCTTCGAGACCATCAAAGGCCTTCGATGCCGAGAAGGTGAAGAACAACAACCCACCTACGAAAACGGAAAAACCTGCGGAAGTGCGGATCATCGACGTTGTCCACACCTAGATGAGGGACATTCGAAGACCACGAACACAACCACAATCCTCTCGATCATACAGGACACATGATGTTGCAACCCAACTCGGAACTAATCATACCCATGCCAAAACAACGAACCGACGCCACTAGATGGGACTAATACGGCCTAAAACTGGGAGGGAATCAATCATCACACGGAAGTTTGTGTGTTAACCCGGAACCAAACTGAAAAGTCCGGGGAGAAATTATTATTAATACTATTATTCAAATTATTCTCTAATCCTTTTCCGGATTTTAGTCAAACCATTTTGGAATTTTATTTGACCCTTTCGGGAATTTAGTCAAACCATTTCGTTTGTTTAAGTAAAATATATATAAATATATAATTAAAAACAAAAATTTATATATATAAATTTTAAACTAACAAATATAGACACCTGGGCCCCAAGGACCAAGAACTTGGGTCCGAGGAGCACCAAGAGCATTGAATTGGTAGACCGGGCTTCCCCGAAAGATCGGGTGCATGCCGCTCGTGATACGACGGACGGAGGCAGTCAGGAGCAGAGATAACGGAGCGCAGGCATGGCACCCCACCTACACACCGCCAGAAGCCCGGAACCCCACACGCGTCGATGAAGGAGGAATGATGTGTAACAAGCACTAACAGTCCGGAAGCGAGATTGACCAAGAGGAGAAGTAGGCGACACCGACGGTGAGGAGGAACGCCGTTGACCAGAAGATCCATAGAAGTGGACAGGTTTGAACGGCTAGAGCGAACCCCGACCCTAAGAAGACACCGAGGACAGCAAGACACCTCCTAAAACAGTCCCAATCGGCATCCAGAAAGGGAAACTCGGTTCAGAGAAAGTGGGAGACACCGCGAAAGAATCGAAACGAGGAGATCTGAGCGTAATCGAGGGAGATGGTGACCGAATTAGGATAAGATTGTGGAGAAGGAGGACAAAATCAACCTAAAAACCCCCCAAATCCCAGATTGAAACCGCAAAAGGAAGATGGACAAAAGAGATACACGTACACCAATTTCTACAAATTTCACAAAGAAATCAGAATTGAGAAAGGCTGAGATATAAGGGTTTACACATTTAGGGGTTGTTTGTATGGAGGAAGGGAAAGGAAATGTAAGGAAATATTTCAAGAGAAAGGAAAGGAAAGGAAAAGGGTTAAACTCCAATTTTGTTTGGTTAATTTAAAATGGGAATAATTGCTTTCTTCATTACATTTTTATGTGTTTGGTTGATTTAGGGAAAGGAAAGAAAACAAACAATAAGAACTTTGCATTTTTTTTTATTGTTTCCTAATATTATTGCAAAATCATATAACAATGATGAACATATATAATAAACTCATGAAATCACTTGAAATCCACACAGTCATAATTCCATACAGTCACAAATCCACATACCCAGAAACACCACTGCGCACTAAAAAAATAAGAAGCTATAACCACGTTCAAAAAGGCATAAAGAAAGTAGACTACATGAAGTCATAAACACCACTTTGCAATAAAACAAAAGCTACAACCACATGTATAAAATCCACACGATCAACTCCTCATCTTGAGCAAGTCGGTCACATATTTTTTCCTCAAACTGTTGTTGGCCTGAAAGAATATATGAAGTTTATGTTCCCCTCCCATTAATATCGTTGCTACCTACATATTTCAAAGGTATATTGGTTAAGGACAATAAATAAATTATTTAAATGAAACAATTCATAAAGAATAATTACAATGATAGTTACCTCGAATTAATGCATCAGACGGGGGACGAACATCCAATTCACCACTTCTTCTAAAATTTTGTTGCTCTCACTTTCAAGTCTCTTCTTCCTCTCATCTTCATTTGTCCAAACTTGGGCCATTGCAACTAAACTAGTATTCATCTCTTCAAACAATTTCCCAAATGATGTGCTAACCGAGTCTAGAGATGAAGCCAAATCTCCAACTTTGTCCTTTTTCCTCTTCGAGACCTTTTGTTTCTTTGCAAACCTTGCTTGAGATGAAGGAGCATTCCTCTTCCTTGATCCACTTGCATCACTTGCCCCAAAACCTTTTATTTTTACCTCTTTCCCGAATAGCGCATACCATCATTCACCTAAAAGTGAAGAGGAAATTTGAGAGTTAAAAAAATCGTAGCAAAAATGACCAAACAGCAACCTAATCGGCAAAAATTATCAAAAGTGAAGGGGAATTTGTTTCAATTTCAAGTATACATGCCAAATATATGTATAAACTACACAGTGTACACGTCAACCCAGCAACATGTACTAAAGTATGCTCCTACATACAATACAATACAATACAATACAGTAGTATAATATAGTATATGGAATAATTTGTTGATAATGAAGAATAAAGCAAGTTGATAAGTTACAAATATATATGGTTTAAAATTAAAATAAAATTAAATAAAAGTTCAAATATGAAAGATGAAACCAATCAAGCAAATAAATGGATGCACAAGCACAAGCGCTGCACCAACCATCTTACCCTGCCTGCTAATACGTGTGTGTGAGCGGCAAGCAGTAAACAGTAAGCAATACTTGTGTCATTGTGTGTGTGTTGACCTTGTGGTGTGGTGAAGTGAAATTAAACATGCGATGATGTTAGCAGTGTATAATTTCTTTCCTACCAACCTAGCTATATTGTACATTATTATTAGGTGGAGAGATAGGGCTAGTGATTGGAGGAAGATTGATGTAAAGCAAGGAGTCCACTGATCGATGGATATATAAGTGAATTTGAGAGGATGAAGGCAGCTCATTCCTCTTTTTTAACTTGTCACAAAGAATATCATACTCATTTACAAAAAGGCAACATTCACCTAAAAGTGATGAGTGAGAAGCAGAACCAAACAGGGCATGTCATTTGGTAATTTTGTTTTTACAGCCAGACAGTGACATAATTTTTCATTAAGCATTCCAATCTTGTATTGAAACAGAGACATAAAAAATGGCTTCATCATCTGTGGCAAATAATTTCTCTTTAATTACTCTCAAGACTATGGAATGAATAAATAAACAAACAACTGTGAATTTATAAAAAAAAAAAAAGAAGGTTTGAACATGTGTTACTGCAAAGTAATACAGTTCACTTACAATTAGCTAATTGCAAGTGATCAGCAATTAGGTTATCAATCTTACAAGTGATCAGCAATATGGAATTTAACACCAATATGTGCAAGCCTTATAAAACCACTAGAAATATACAAATACGCAAACAAAGGACAAACACTGTGCAACAAATTACCAGTAGGCAGAGAGAGGACATCAGGGAGGACAAAAAAAAAACCAACAGTTCACTACTTGCAATTCCAGCTCACTACTTGTAAAACAAAATCCAGTTCACACATGTGCATGAGTGAATCGATGAGACATATACCTGAACTCTCAAATGGAGGAGAAGCAAAAATCTTGAAGAAGCACCTAATGCGTGAAGAGGAAATTAAACAAACCCCAATTCCTCCCTGTAGAAAGTAGAAAATATTATCCATTTAATAAAAATTGCTCGTATAACCTGAAATCAAATATAAAGTAAACCAAATAATGCAAAAAAGTTTTGAGTTACGACTTCAAACAAATTTCTTGTGCCTAGGTTTGTAAAATATTTGATCAAAGATCCAATCCTATTGAATTACAAGTCAAACCCAGACTATATTTTGGGTGGGGTTGATTCATTTTGAGTTATCCAGTGGAACAAATACTGCCCAATTCATAGTCAAATTGAAATAAAAGTGCATTGCAGGAAGGAACCACCTACTCTTATTTGAGTTACCTAGTGGAACAAACTACCTACTCTTATTTGAAAAAAAGAAGAAGTGCATTGCAAGAATGAATGAAGAAAATTGAAATATATAGTCAAATTGAAATAAAAGTGCATTGTGAAAATGACACACCACCTACTCTTATTTCACTAAACAACTGAACATAACAGACTTGAAATATATAGTCAAATTGAAATATGTAATCTCAAGTTATTCATTTCAAGTAAGTGATTAAAACATAGCAGACTTGGCTTCTGAATCAGTTGACTTAATCAAGTTATTCGTGCAACAAGGACAGCAGAGAGAGGACAACAAGTCAACAAATTACCAAAAAATTCCAGTTCACTACTTGCAAAAAAATCTAGAAGAAACACCGAATGTGTGAAGCAATCAGACCCTAATTCCTCCCTGTATAATGTAGAAATTTTAGGGTTTTAGGAAAGGGGAAGCTATCTGTAAAATTGAATACCAATAAATAAAGATAAGCATAATCACAATGTGAGAGATATTACCAGCTGTCATTTAACCAAGAGCAACAAAAATGAGAGGGGGGAGCGATCAAAGATGGAGAGAGAGACGATAAGCCAACGAGGGGATGAACCAAGAGAAACCGAGAGAGACAGAAGCCACGATCAACTGAGAGAGATCAAAACCAAGAGCAACTGAGAGAGAGATCGAAACCAAAAGCAACCGGGAGAGATTGAAACCAAGAGCAACTGAGAGACGATATTACCTGTGATTTAACCAAGAGCAACGGAGAGGGATCGAAGCCAACAATTGAGACAACGATAAGCCTAGTGAGACAGACGAGGGGATGAACGATTAGGAGAAACGAGGGAGCAACGCCATTGGAGAGAGGGATTGCGAGGTCGAAGGCGCCTAGCGAGCCTGAGGAAGAACGTCGCCTGACTCACCCATCGGGAGATCTCGAGATAAAGAGACGGGAGATTGGGATGTGAATCCCTAATTTTTTCAGGGGTAATAAGTCGAGTGAATCCTTGAAAAGAAATCAAACATTTGAAGATGATAAACAAACAAGCCCAAAAGTAAACGGGGTTTATCATTCCTTTCTTGGGCCAATATTTGAGCAAACAAACATGCCCTTAATTTGGGAATTCTAGAGAGAGTGCAGAACCCCTCTCTCTAGAATTGGGGTGGGAATCATCTCAAACACGAATTGTATGTAAAATGCTATGTGTCAAATTGAGATCGAGTTTGAGATTGAAATTGAGATTGAGATTGAAATTGTTATTGAGATTGAGATTGAAATTGAAAATGAGACTGAGATTGAAATTGAAACTGAGATCGAGATCGAGATTGATTATTAAATATAGATTTTGTGATCGATGTTATATATGAATTTACAATTTTCATTGAGACTGAGATGTTTGACATGTTTATGCACATCGAAAGAGAGTTGCATAACAGTCTCGGGTGCTAAGAATCAAGTTAAGAAGAGCTTAGTATAAAGTTGGCGGTTTCTAGACAGTTCCAAGTTAGTAACGTATTATTAGAATGAGCCATTTGAGCCCTACAATATTCGGATCGAGTCATTCTATAGCTTGTTGAAAAGCTGATTTAAAGGGCTACAACTTTCGTGTTGAAAATTTTTGCAAATTCGATTGAAAGCATAGAGAAATCAAGTCAAAAAGTTAATATCGCCTCAAAATTTCCTCAAAACGTAAATCTAATTCAGGTGACGAGAAATGAATTAATGTTGGTCGCCTAAGTATATGGCGCCTAATTTCCCGCTTAAATTTTTGCGAAATTTTGAAACTCATTCAAGTGAGGAACAATTTTTTTTTTTTTTGAGAACCAGCCGATCAACCTTTTCCATTTCTTTCAGTAAAATCAAACCAACAGAGTCTGGAAGTGC
This sequence comes from Persicaria tinctoria, assembly GCA_037127255.1. Taxonomy (NCBI): domain Eukaryota; kingdom Viridiplantae; phylum Streptophyta; class Magnoliopsida; order Caryophyllales; family Polygonaceae; genus Persicaria; species Persicaria tinctoria. The sequence goes on along the minus strand of JBANSL010000013.1, from coordinate 35,440,084 downwards.
AAGAAAATTGAATGACTAATAGGTCTAATAGCAGCAATTTCATGAGCTGCGTTGTCCCCCCCCCCCTCTTCACATGGCACCAGGTCACCTTCTCAAAGTTGATGGCGGTGTGTTGGATAGCAGCAATGAGGTTATGCATGTAACGACCCAGAATTATGATTTCCGGGTTACGTTTCAAGGGATGAAACCTCTTGTTCGGATCTTGCAATCCAGGTACGGGTCAAGGTTTCAAACTCATTTTAAGATTAGTAGAAAGAGGGATTTCGAACCCTAAAATCTCGAAGGGCCGTTGGGTACCCTTAACCTGTCCTAAGACCATGTCGCGAAATCCAATTCAAACGAAAGTAAAGCGGAAGCAAAGTTAAGGTACAAATGTCACGACAAAGCCGGGTCAAAACCAAATCATAAGTGAGTGATTACCATTTTACCAACTTAGAATGTTAGCCAGATTCTCCGACTCACCAAAAGGAAACCCCGTCATCGAGCACTCAAATCTGCAGAAAATAACTTTAAAAGAAGAACGGGGAAAGGAGTCAGATCGAGCCACTCATGCGGGACCGGCAGTCCTCGCAGAGGCCACATAGTATGTGCTATACCTAATAAAGATGCTCTAATGCAGTACGAAAGTCAAACACACTAGCATGCTCCTAGTTCATAATAATGTGCAGAAATACTGTAAAGGGCCCAAGACAATGCCAAATGGCATATCCCTCTCCTACCTCCACCCCCTTCCGATAAGGCGGAGACTGGCCAGCTCGTGAATGCATTCCATCATAATCGGGCGGCACGCATGCCTAACCCGCTCCACAATAAAGCCCGCAGGCATCTCATAATATAAGGAAGTTCATGACTCGATTGACTCAGGGTACCCGATGAGACTGGGCTACCCTATGACCCTAGCAAAGACTCTAGGACTATCACAGATAACGGCCGTTCTGTTTCAAACGCAATAAGTAAGCAGATGCTCATTCAATTAGTGCAACCTAAACAGGATACTACATGGCATGCTTTTATGCATATGCAACACCTAACATAAAATGCAACAATAGGCATGAATGTCCAACCTGAGTAAGCCCCCTAAGGAACTTACTTGAAGATGCAGAACAGCAGGATAATACAAGCAAGGGCCCAAATGCAAGTCCAAAGCAATCCAAAAGCAATACACACCTATCATCAAGCCACTTCCGTAAGCTACCAGACCAACATTCACACACACTAAACCCAAATTCTCAACATCCTTAAAACCAATCGACGGTAGAACCATTTTCCAAAACCTTTCCGATATGATCAACATCACCCAAAATCATTCTTCCAATTTTCCTTCTCAAAACCAACATCATCAATCCAAGTTCAAATAGTTCAAGTTCCGTCAAATCCCTTCTTTAATATTGAATATTAAAATAATATTTCAAAACTCGTTTCCCAAAGGTTTCCAAACTCTTAAATCTCAAGTTAAGTCAACTCATTTTTCTTTCTTTTTTTTTAAAACAATTTCTCAAATCATATTATAGAAATAATTCCGGCATTTTATTTCAAAACCTTGACTTTAATGTTTCAAGTAATTTAAGACATGGATAAACATTTCTAAAATAAATCCATCTTTATAAAACCCCATTTATAACTCAAATTCGTCAATTCACTTTAAAATCTCATTTATAAACAACATCCAATAACATACTCCAAGTACTATTTAAAGTATAAGAAATCACCAAAAACAAATCCATTTTAATATCCCATATTTATAAAACAATAATACCAATTTACTTTACGATTTCCAAAATCAAATATTAAAACAACACATAACCACATAGTATATAAAGATTCCAAATAATTCTATACTTTAAACAAATACACAATATTTAATGATTTTACAAAAAATATATTTATCACTAAAATCAAAATTAACGAATACTAATAATTTATGAAGGCTAACAATAACTAAATATAACTCATAACATATAGTCATAAGTTCATACCATGTAATATATAACCCAACAATAACTTAACAATTTATAAAACAAAACCCATCAAGCCCAAACCGAGAGCCCAATCCCAACCCGGATCAAGAGCCCAACCCGAAAATGGAAACCGGATCCACCCACTCCCAACTCAATACCCACCAGGAAATGATATAACCCGTTTGTGAAATCCGGATCCGAGCCTAGATCCAATAAATTAGGCCCAAATGGATGTCTTCCAATTTCGGAATAGGCCCAACCAAAACCAGACCTGACTTGATTAAAATGAACCGAACCGAACCGGGATGTAAAAGAAAATGGATGAACCGTCCCAAGGAAAGAAATTGAAATTGAACCCGTCTCCCTCCCTGCTTCCCAGTTTCAACCGAACACAGCAACGGAAACATGAAGGAGAAAAGATGGAGGAAAAGGCTCCCCGGAAACGAAATTGAGACCCGACCAATCTTCCGACATCATGGACACGAAACCGGACAAGAAAAGGAGAAAGAGAGAGATTCTCACCGAGCCTTTCGAACTCGCTGGAGACGACATTGACAGTGCTCGGTTGGTGCTCGGTGTGGCTCGTCGGGGCTCTATCCGGCTTCCTCGGAGTCGGTATCGGCCTCTTTTGGGTCTAGTAAGGTGGAGGAGCTAGTAAAGGTACTGTTTTGTAATGTTTTAAGTCGAAACGGAACAAAACAACGAAACCGACCTCGGATACAAATGCAGGGGAGGAAGCTGTCTCGAGGCTCCGACGGAGCTCCGGGGTGCGCCTGGGCTTCATCTTCTTCATCTCGAAATGTCGGAGGAGGCTTCTGCTTGGAGGAAAAGAGAAAGGAGGGAGAAGCTGCTACTGGGTTGCTCAACGGAACGAGAGAGAGAAGGGGTGAAGTGGGTGGTTGCTCTGGAGGCTGAGCCTCTCGGCTTCTTTACTCGCCAGAAGGGAGGGTCTGGGATTGCCGCCGCCCGTACACGAAAAGAGGAGGCGGAGGAAGTACTCGGCGCTAGCGACAGGAAACGAAAAGAAAAGGTGGGGTTTGCGGTTGCTCGGCGAGACAGAGGCAGGAAATGTGGTGCTCGGCGGCTTCAACAGAAGTAGAGGAGGAAGCTGGTGATTGGTGGTCTTGAATCTAGAGGATAGGGCTCGGTGGAGAAACGAAGGGAAAGGAGAGGCTCCTCCTGGCACTTGCAGTGAATGGGAAGAGGGGAAGTGAGGGAAAGGTTTTCGTGGGTTTGTGTCTGTGGGTAAATTGGAGGATTGCATCTTTATACATAAAAGACAAAAATTGTACAGACTGTGAAAGGCAAGGTAAAGGGTTCATGGCACAAAAGAGTGTAAGAAGGCACATGGGAAAGGAGGTAGGAAGAGCTGTAGGTGTGTGCCCCAAAATGGAAAAGATGCAGCTAGAGGCTATCACGGATTGAGACTGGAATGAATGGGTGGAAGAAGACATCAAAGTGGTTCCAATATAAATTTTAAATATTCCAAATAAAATCCCGAAACCCACTTGCTCGATTCTATCCCGACCCGAAATTTCAAATTGAATTTGTAAATCATTACCGGAATTAAATTAATCTATCAAGACTTGCAACTCGAAAGCGGAATCAAATTCCGTCAAAATCAAAATTTTAAAACGATGCCGGAAGGATTTTAAAATACGATTTTTAAGGCGAATATGAGGATTTTCAAATATCCGAATTTTTGACATAAACCCCTTTTATTTTATTAATTATTAAAATTTATTATTTAAAAATCCGAGCCTTTACAATGCAGAGCCTCCTTTCCGAGCCCCCATTTTTTCAATTTGCTCATCAACGGTAGACAATCTGACTCGATCAGGATGTGTTGCATACCTCGCTCCTTTGCGAGTTGGAGCGCCCACCTCACCGCCTGAGCCTCCGCCTTCTCCACGCACCCGGTGCTCTGGATCTCCTTCTGCCCCCCGAACTGTAGCTCTCCCAGGTGGTTCCTGCACACCACACCTATCGCCGCCGGACCCTCCACAGGAAGGCTCGCATCGCAGTTGAATTTCATTACTCCACTCGGTGGTTTATGCCAAGTATCTGCCCCTACACCTTGCTGTTGTTTTTGTCCGGGACTCGACACCACGTCCCTATAGGAATTGAATTCCATCAGCAGCTCCTCGACCTCTTGGACAATTTCCTCCGGCTCTACCACGGTCCCCTCGAAAAGGCGCTGGTTCCTTGCCTTCCAAATCGCCCAAGCAGTTGTAGCCCACCATATCTTTATAAGATTGAGCCAGCAGTAAAGACCGACCCAAAGACATCCTGGGTAGTCGTTGAGCGCAGCCAATAACGTTCGATCTTAGGTGTTCGTTTCCACACCCTTCTCGCAATCTTGCACTCAAACAAGGCATGATAGGTGGTCTCTTCTTTCCCACACCTTTCACAGCACCCATCCCCCGTGATCTTGTGTCGGGCCAAGTTTACTTTACATGGCAGTATCTCTGACACAACCCTCCAGATCAGTGATGACACCTTCGGCATAGTTTTGAGCTTCCATAGAGCCTTCCAAGCTCTCTCTGTTTGGGAACTATTCGACGCCCCTGCCCTCTCCTCCAAATTTACAGTCCTCTCGAGAAGAGCATGGTACGCCGATCGAACCGTGAAGATCCCATTCCTGGTGTGGCTCCATACTAGCTGGTCCTTATTCGATGCCTCCACAATACGAATCTTCCGGACCATCTCTATCTTGACCGGAAGCAGGAAGCGCTATAACTGTGCCTCATCCTATCGACCAACCGTCCAATCAATGATATCGAGCACTCTCATCTCCGGATCTCCCCTGAAAAAGTTCCCGATGACTTTGTAGCTCGATGGTCTGGGGATCCATTTGTCATTCCAAACTTTGATATCGGCTCCGTTGCCAACACTCCATACTAGCCCTTCCATCAGGCCATCTCTCCTGCAAACTATGTTTCGCCAAGTGTAGCTAGTATTGTGGCCCACTTTCGCTTGAAGCAGCGTCCCGCGAGGGAAGTACTTAGCCTTCAACAGTTTGGCCAAAAGCGAATCCGGGTCCTCCATCATTCTCCATGCTTGTCTAGCTAAGAGGGCTTTGTTAAATATATCAAGGTCCCTAAATCCCATACCACCCCTAGCCTTCGATCTGCACATCCGCTTCCAACTCATCCCGTGTGTTTTATTCCTGCCCGCACTCTCCCCCCACCAGAAATTGCATAAGAGCATCTCAATCTCTTGACACAGTCTCGTTGGGAGCAGAAAACAGGACATCGTGTATGTCGGAATAGCCTAAGCAATTGCCTTGATCAATACCTCTTTCCTCGCTCGGGATAAAGTTCTCTCCTTCCACCCTTTCATTTTCTTCCAAATTCTCTCCTTGAGCTGCTCAAAAATAACTTTTTCTGATCATCCCACCATTGTTGGCATACCCAGGTATCGTTCATGCTTCGATACCTCCCGGATACCCAACAACTCATGGAGCTCCTGCCGCCCCAACATTCCTGCTAAACGAAAGCTCAGATTTCGAGAAGTTTACCTGTTGACCGGATGCCGCTCCATAAGTATGGAGAATATGTAAAATTTCCGTGCTCTGTTGACAAGTAGCTCCCAAAAAAAGAACACAATCATCAGCAAAGAAGAGGTGGGAAATCGGCGGTGCAGTAGGCTCAATTCTGATCCCCTTCAGCCTATTATTAGCCTCGCTCACCCGAATCATCCCGGACAGCCCTTCTGCACATAGGAGGAACAAATACGGCGACAAAGGGTCCCCTTGCCGGAGCCCCATATGCGGTCGGAAGACTGGAGACGGTGAACCATCCATGAGCACTGAGAAGGTCACTGTCCTCACACACGTCGATATCAAGGAGACCCACGACTCGGAGAAGCCGAATTTCCTCATGCAATACTCGAGGAAACCCCACTCGACTCTGCCATAGGCCTTTGTCATATCTAACTTCAGTGCCATGTATCCCTTCCTCCCGCCCCTTCTGGTCTTCATATAATGGAACACTTTGAAGGCCACTAGCTAACACGTTGTCTGGGATGAGTCTTCCCGGAACAAAAGCGCTCTGGCTAGGTGCAATCAACTTCCCAAGCACTTTCTTCAACCTTAATGTTAGAACTTTCGACACAATTTTATACAGAACATTGCAAAGACTGATAGGACGAAGATCTTTCATTCTGGAAGGAGCCGTTACCTTAGGGATCAGTGTAATGAAAGTGTGATTCAAACCTTCCGGTAACGAACCCCCATTCAAAATGTCAAGTACAACAGTTGTGATGTCCTTCCCGACGATATGCCAACACTTCTGATATAAGATTGCTGGCATGCCATGGGGACCCGGAGCTTTTGTGGGATGCATTGAAAAAAGGGCAGATTTGACCTCTTTTGTAGTAAAGGGGTGCGACAGCTCGTGGTTGTCCTCTTTCGATAACAAAGGCTTGATTCCTTGAGTAGCCGTGTTTGGATTTGCCAAGGCTTCAGACTGAAACAGTTTGTCAAAATAGGTATTGCCACCTCCGTCATCCCCGCTAAAGACTTCCTCTCTATCCCATCCTCATCAATCAGTTTCTGAACCCTGTTCCTCCTCTTCCGCCCTGAAGCTTTCTGATGGAAGAAGTTCGTGTTGCGATCCCCACACCGAAACTCATTAGCCCTAGCCCGCTGGAACCACATAACTTCCTCCTTATCCATTAAATCCCTCTCTTTATGTTCCAGCTCCTTCCTCTCCCTAACTAGATTCCCATCCATGCGGTTCCCAATCTCCGTCAGTCTCTTCCTAACATTCTCCAACTCCGCTTTCACATTTCCGAACACACTCCTATCCTACTCCTTAAGGTCATCAGCACACCTTCCAAGCTTTCCTCTCACTCCACCCATAGCTTAGGTAGACCCAGGATTCAACCACCCATTCGATATAATTTCAATACAATCATCATCTTTGAGCCACATCGCCTCGAACCTAAAAGGTTTCTCCCCTACCGCGCACCTCCTTCTCATTTCACCCTCCAAACCAATTTTGATAGGGAGGTGATCTGACCCACACTTCTTTAAATGGGTTACCATAGTATTTGAGAATCTGTCTAAGAAGGCTCCATTGCCGAAGGTCATGTCTAATCTCTCTTGAATAAATCCCGCTTCCTCCCTATTGTTGTCCCAGGTAAACCTGATCCATGTAAATGGACTATCTCTCAACCCACAGTACTCGATAGCCTCCCTAAACTCAACCACCCTCTCAAAACTCGCCTGATTGCCCCCCTTCTTGTCATCTAACGAAGTGAACAAGTTGAAGTCCCCTATACAGAGCCAGCTATCATGGGGATCCTCATATAACCGCCTCAACAAGCTCAACGTTAGATGTCTGTCTTTGCTCTCTGGCCAACCATACATCCCTGTCAGCCTGAAAATACCGCTTGGCTCAAGCTTCACTTGACTGTCGATATGGTGCTGGGTGTAAGACACCACTCTGACATCACACTCCTCCTCCCACAACAAGGCTAGCCCACCCGATCTCCCTACCCCCTCGACCACAAACAACCCTTTAAATCCTATCTCGGTCCTAACCTCCTCCATCCTCTTCTTATTGCATTTCGTCTCCATCAAGAACAACACTCTCGGGGCCTCTCTACTCACCAGCTCAGCAAGTTTTCTAACTGCACGGGCCGTCCCCAATCCCCGACAGTTATAGCTTATACGATTCATGGCTCCCGGTAGGGGATGCTATCCCCGGCCGATATAACGATGTTTTCCATCGGGTTCGTATCTATCCTTCTTCTCTTCTCATTGTCACCTTCTGCACCCTCCCCCGTAGCTTGATCCACACACATTTGGTCCTCGCCATGCCCTTCACCCCCTTTCCGTTTTGTTCCCCCTTGCCTCCCCGACCTATACCCTCCCTAATGTTTGTAATATTCCTCTCCTCTCCTCTCCTCTTGCTGCCCTTTTCCATTTTTTCTTTAATCCAACAGTGTTCTCCTGCCCTATATCCTTCCCTTTCTCTTTATCTGCAACCCCATGGTCATCAACTGTACCTCCCTCCTTCCCCGTGGTATCGCCCTCATCCCCCATGCCCCGCTCCCTCTTATCTCCCTCCTTATATGTGAGTGTAACCCTAACCACCCCCTCCAGGACCTCACTGGCTTCCCTCGTCAGTTCTTTCTCTACCGAATTACCCATTTGCTCATCCACCGACTCCCTCTCCTCCAGAATTTCTATGAGAGTTTTTCGTCGACTTCTCCCCGATTTCTCACTTATAGTACTCTCCTCCCTCCCTCTCATTCTCTCAATTAGCTCCCTATCAGCCTCCCTCTCTGAACTGCTCCTCTCCCTTATGATTTTAACAGGTGATGCCCTCAACCAATCCCCATACTCCCCCTTATAGTGTTCCTCTTCAACCTCTCTATCGCACTCCACATCCGTGTGCCCCAAGCAACCACATATGTAACAAATATTTGGCATTCTTTCATACTTCACTTCAACCCAAATCTTTCTCTCTTCAATGGTAACCATAATGCCTCTTCTAAGGGGTTTAGTTACATCAATTATCACGCGCATTCGTATGAACCTACTGCACGTTAAAAGTTCCTCTTCATCCATCTCTAGAACCCCTCCGAAGGCTTGTCCCAATTTCAGAGCCATTGATTTAGTATAAGCAACAAGGGGAATGTCGTAGATTCTTGCCCAAAATGTTGTTTTCGTGAATGTTATGGCCGACACTTGCTCCATACCCGGTTCCTTCAACATCACCAGTGATCGATCGAAAGACCACGAACCTCCCTTGAGTACCTTCTCTTTATCCTCTTCACTGCTAAATTGGAAGCTATATAGATTATCTTTAATTTCTCCAAATAAGAAGCCCTTTTTCGTCTGCCACGCACCCTTCATCGTCGCTTTTAGGGCATGAGCATTCGAAGCCTTCTTCAATAATACGCACCCTATCAGCGAGAGTTTTCTGTGGATAGACCTTTCCTCTTTTACTGCTTCATTCCCAATCACCGGAGTACATTCCTCCTCCGTTAGATGGATCGCTTTCCCTCTGCCTCTCATTCCTGCAATGACCTACCCGACGCACTGATTAGCCTAACCCGAGTGTAGCCAAACACAGTGAATCTCGCACTTATCGGCGAGAGGATACCTAGCTCCCACGACCCTAGACCGGAGAGGAAGAACAGACGATCGGAGATCACCAGGGGTGTTCGCCGTCAACCCCTGTCGCCCCTAGGGTTTTTTAATCCGTTTCACCCTCGGATCTGGAACATCTGAACTCTGTAGCATTCATATAATCACGAGGGACAATTTTCTATAAAGTCTGTCGCTTGAATAAAATAGTATAAAAGCTAAATTAAGAGTCACTTTTTGCAGTATTAACACTTATCCTTTCTCCTCCTTCCTCTTCAACCTTGAAATCCCCAAACCCAACCCTAACACCTCTGTAGGTTGATTTTTGCCCTCTGTTGATCAAATTCAACTCCAAATCCTCCAAACTCAACCCTAATCTCAACTTCTTGTTATCTCCTACCTCATTCATATCTAAGAGCTTCCAGATCTAGAAGCTTTTCAATCTAAGTTCTCAACTCCCTCATTTGGTATGGCATAAACAAGGGCAGTAACGTCATTCCGAATATATTTTTTTTACTCAAAATGTACTCAGGTGATGAACAAAGGCTAGATTAGTTGCTTCAATTTGTTGTTTTTTTAATCCAAACATAACTCAAGCGACGAACATTTAAAATAAATTGGTCACCTGATTGACCTAGTGACGGAAAAAAGGTACATAGAGTGGTCACAAAAAATTCAAGTGACGGAACAAAGTCGTCGCCTTAATGTTATGACCTTCTGGCAATGACAAACGACGTCTCCAGAGTTCGTCACTTGAAATGGTTCAGGTGACGACAAATACATGGAGCCGTCACTAACTTGCTCAGATGACGAGCACCCAGTGACGACCCTCCAGGTGACGGAATAGTCGTCACTAGAATGTTCCAGCGACGAAAACCCTATTCAGGCGACGACTTTTGGTCCGTCACCTGAGGTGCATGGTGGCGTATTAGTTTGGGATCTGTTATTTACAAAATGTGGCCCAATTAATTAACGTCCTTTGTTTTACAAATAAACCACACTATATCTAGGCTTGTCCACAAGTCGGACCCGCCATGTCCGACCCGCCGGGTCACGGGTCGGGAAAGGCATGACCCACACCCGAACCTGTGGAATAGCCGGGTCGACGGGTCAGTTGACCCAACAAAATAAAAAAAAAACTTTTAAAAAATTATACTATAATATATTTATATTTATAATTATTATTATAAATATTATTATAAATATTATAAATATAAATATAAACTTGAAAAAACTAGAATATATTTTATATTTAGTTTTAATTTTTAATTTATATTTATAATTATTATAATTATAAATACAAACATAAACAAATTATAAACAAAACTAGAATTCATATCCATAAAATATAAATTCATATTAATATGCAACTCATATGCAATATGCAATATGTAATGCATGGTAAGATTCATCACTTGTGTATCTCCTTTTATAGAGTAGGATACTCCCAACCACCTATCCTCTAATTTCCGATGTGGGACAAAAAATCTCTCATTTTCAATGTGGAACAAAAAAGATGGAACTTATTCATCATTTGTTTATCTTCTTTTTTGCCTACTATATTGATATATTTGTATAATTGTCTTTGAAGATGATTAATTAGTTATGATATGTAATGATTAATTAATTCACATAAGTCGCAGGTAAGCAGAATAAACATTCTTGACATCACTACCCATGAAAAAATACTGAATAGAGAATAAGAACTGCTAAAGTTTAGCATCCAGAAAATTTTAAGATCTTGCAATGTTTAATCTTTATTGATCTTAAGAGATACATATGTTGCTTGACAACTAGAGATACTTTCTGAAGACTCCACCTTGATTGTAAAACCTTGAAACTAACCTGCAGGGTCTTGACAGATGATGAAAGATAAACAAGAAGGCCAAATTGTTTGATCCAGTTTTTAGGTCCAATGGGCTATGTGGTTCTGACATTTCTTTTTGATAGGTTTATCAATTTAAATGGGCCTTGTATTTTTTCTTGGGCTGCATATATCTATTTCTACTAACCTATAGGATTTGAGTTTTGGTTGAGATCTTCTTGGAGAATCAGAACCAAGTTGAGCGTCTTCATTGGAAGTTCTCTAGAAGCTAGGTTTTGAATAGCTGGTGTAACGGCCCGGGATTATGATTCCCGAGTTACGTTTCGAGGGATGAAACCTCTCGTTGGGATCTTGCACCCCGAGTACAGGTTGAAGGTTTGAAATCGATTATGCGCAGTTTAAAGTGGGATTTTGCACCCAACCCGGAAGGTCCGTTGGAGACCCCGGGGTAAACCCCTGTACCTGTCCTAAATCTACAACGCGCGAAAACCTTTATCATGCAAAGGGCGAAAGTTCTGAAAACGATACAACCAGTGCCACGGCAGAGCCGGGTCAAAACGGAGTAGAGTAAGAAGAAATCCAAAAAATATGAGTTTGGTGAAGTCAGGGTTCATACACTCACTCTCCGCCATATGAATTGACCCCGTCATATCAGCACAAAATCAAGTAGTAGATCGGGTACCTGAAACTATACCACCAAGTCAGGCCAAGAGTCCGCCTGCAGGTCCTCTGACCGCGCTGAGGATATATAATACGCCTATACCTAGAATAAAGGATGCCTTCATGCAGTACTGAAATAAAACCACACTATCATGCTCCTAATTCATATGTGCAGAATATTGAGGAAGGCCTTAACAAAGAATATCAAGCGGTATATCCCTCTTTTACCACCACCCCTCTTCCAGACAAGGTGGAGACTGGCCAGTTCGATGCTATAATCATATCAAATCTCATCATCATATCATATCTCATCATTATATCATATCTCATGCCCATCTCGTATCTCGTGATATATATAAATGACTCGAGGAGGACAACACCCGATGAAGCTGGGCTGCCCTATGACCCTAGCAAGGACTCTAGGACTCACAAATAATGGCCGTTCTGTATTCAAAAACATACAGAATAAGGATGCTCATTTGTAAATGCAATTCCTAAGCATGATACTACATTATATGCTCTTATGCATATGCATCACCTACATACTATATGACACATCAGGCAGGAGGTACTGGTTACTGAGTAAGCCCCGGAGGTACTTACCTCGCTAGAAGATCAGCAAAAGAAGAATCCAGCACACAGTAGTCACGATCAGAGAATATCACCTAATCACATAACGAGAATATACTAAGTATACTTCTATAGCCTTTCTGAACACATATATAACTCACTCAAATTAGCAGATAGATAGGTAAGCTTGCATCAATCATACTTTCAATTTATCACGATCAACCATCTCTTATCTCATACCATTCATCATAACTTGTCAACTTATCAGTTTAAAAAAAAATATACTCCCTATATATATCATACTTATACTTTCCATATATATATCATCATCATAAATATCGAACATTTAATCTCTTGTGAAATTCACCACAATACCACGCTATTAGTCATCGTCTTATTCCCATGTTAGCTTCAAAATCGTTTCAAATCCGAATTAAACAGTTAAGAGTTCTGACCCCCCTTGAAAATACTCGCTAAATTCCCTTTTTAATTTATTTATTAAATCACTTTTTAACCTTTTATAAAATCTCTAATAAAAATAATAATATTTTTTTATACCTTAATCCCCAAATAGTATTAATTATTTAAAAAAATAATTCAAATGACCAAAACGCCCGCAAAAACGCAACTAAACCCACACAGACAAACAGTGCCGCGGCCACGGCAAATTGCGGCGCCCGCAGCAAAATGCGGCGGCCGCAGCAAGTCGTCTTCTTCCTCTGCGTCGGACTGGTTCGGCCCTTCAATCCCATCCACTAAAGACCCTCAATCCCACAGACCCTCAATCCCATCCACTAAAGACACACGCACACGGATTAAAGCTAAAGGGAAGAATGAACGAGGCTCACCGAGGTGTTCGCGGACGTCGGAGCTTCGTCGGAGCTTGCCGGAGGCTCGATTCGTTGCGTCGGAGAGGGAGGAACCTCGGATTCAACCTAGGAGGGTAAAGGAAGGTTAAAGGAAGGTTCATCCATGGAATTTCGGATCGAACGAGAGGTTTAAGCTTACCGAACGGAGTTTGCACTCGAGCGAGGTGGTGGAGCTCCGGTGGCTCGATGGAGGCGCTAGGGCCTTTAGGGCGGCGTCGGGATGGTGGTGAACGCTAGTAGAGGTGGCTAGGTCTGCTGTTTCTGCTGCTCGTCGAGGAACACGAAGGTGGAGGTGGAGGTGGCGATGGAGATCGGTGGTGGCGCAGCGGGAGTGATGGTGACGGTGGAGGTTCGGTGATGGCGTCCAGCTGCTGCTGCTGTGCTTTCGAGGAGTGGGACAGATGCTGCTGCTACAACTCTTGAGGAAGGAGGAAGCAAGGAGGAGGGTGGGAAGAGAGTGATGGCGAGGGAGGGCGTGGGTGATGGTGGAAACAGAGGAAGGGACGGGGTGATATAGGCAGGGGAATGGGCTTGGGTTGCAGGACAAGGTAGGGGGGAGTGGGTGAGAGGTTGAGTGTGAAATTAGTTAATCAATACCCGGAAATAAATCCCGAATACGCGAATTTTGAATCCCGAAATTAGTTTCCAAATGTTAGTTTTCCTGAATCCCGCTAAACGAGTTTTAAAATCGATTTTAATTTCATTTTTTAATTCACTTTTTCCGGAAAAAAAAGATTAAAAAAAATCCGAGCCTTTACATCATCCACCTCTAAAAACAAGTCTCGTCCTCGAGACTAAAATCATTTTTAAAACAGGGGATGAAGTTTGAAATCGGTGAGTCCATGAATCACGCCATTGATCCCGTAAACATCTCATAAGTGCCCCTATGAGGTCCTCACAGTACCGTTGCCGTGATCATAATATCCCCAAATAGACCGTAGTAAGGATGTAATATGGGCCCCTATCACATCCCTACTCCGACTCCTTGGCCATATCATAACTCAAATACTTATCCACTACGTGGGGCGTTATAATGAGGTCTAGTGTTGTATTATTATTATTATTTTTTTATTATTATTTTTATTATTATCCACGTTAGTCTCTTTTGAAACACGATTCAAAATTTCATGTTCGACGTTAGTCAAGTTCATTTCCACCTTCTCAGTTCATCTTACCATCCACCTCTAAGGGCTAACCCCACATTCTCTTCCTAGGTTCCATGTTATGATCAAATTCAAATACTTCAACTTCCATCATTTCTATCATCAAGCCTCATATATATATAGAGTGACACTCATATCACATATTAATAGCATGACCTAAACACGTCAAGTATAGTCGCATACCATAAAATATCTAGCACGTCATCACATCATCACAGCTCATCATATCATATCACCAAGGATCTGCACACAACTACCAATCATAAGTACACAAGCAAAGAGATACTACCAACCAACCCCAATCCAACTAGACAACTCACCGCACTCGCGAGGTCAGGGAAATATCTACGCTCGGCTCGACATAGGATGCGAGCAACTCGTCTAGGACATCCCCATAACTAGCCCGAATACTCTCCTCAGTCTCCCACGTGGCCTCCTCAGGGCTCCTCCTTGACCACTGAACTAGAAGCAAAGGAACCTCCCTGTTCCTAAGCCTCTTGACTCGACGGTCAAGAACTCTCACAGGACGCTCTACAAAGGTATGGTCAGGCTCAACCTGAAGGTCTGAATAGTCTAGGATATGGCTAGGGTCAGGGATATACTGGCGAAGCTGTGAGACGTGAAAGACGTCATGAACATCGGCCAAGGATGGGGGCAATGCTAAGCGATAGGCCACCTCGCCAACTCTATCCAAAATCTCAAACGGGCCAATATACCTCGGACTCAACTTTCCTTTGATCCCAAACCGTCGGACTCCTCTGGTAAGTGAAACTCGAAGCCATACATGCGAACTTACCTCGAACTCAATCTCTGTCCTCCGCCTGTCTGCATACTTCTTCTGGCGATCCTGAGCGACTCTCATGTGCTCACGGATGCGTCCCACCTTATCAATGGTCTCTCTATCTAGGTCCGGTAAAGATGAAATCGTGTCCGCAGGCTCATCCCAACAAACTGGCGACTTGCATCGCCTCCCATACAGAGCCTCATATGGAGCCATCTCGATCGACGCATGGTAGCTGTTGTTGGATGAAAACTCCACCAATGGTAGGTGTCTAACCCAACGGTCTCCCCACTCCAAAACACATGATCGCAGCATATCCTCCAAGGTCTGAATCGTCCTCTCACTCTGGCCATCTGTCTGAGGATGAAAAGCTGTACTGAAATGCAGTCTAGTACCTAGGCTCTCCTGAACCTGGTGCCAAAACCTCGAGGTAAAACGTCCATCTCTGTCAGATACGATCCTCTCAGGTACTCCATAAAGTCTCACGATCAGGCAAATGAACTCCTCAGCTAACCGCGATGATGGCCATGTCTCCTGAATCGGAATGAAGTGAGCCGACTTGGTCAACCTATCGACCACGACCCAAATGGCGTCGAATCCTCTGACATCCCGCCTCAGCCTGGTGACGAAATCCATCGAGATATCTGTCCGCTTCCACGCGGGAACTGAAAGCGACCTGACAAGTCCTCCCGGTCTCTGGTGCTCAATCCGAACCCGCTGGCAAACCTGACATATGGCTACAAAGTCTGTGATGTCTGCTCGCATCCTCTGCCACCAATAATATCTCCTCAAATCCTGATACATCTTATTCGTCCCTGGATGGACAGAATAAGGAGCGGAGTGAGCCTCCTGCATGATCCTCTGCCTCAGACCTGACGTCGACGGAACTACAACTCTGCCCTGAAAGGTCAGCATCCCATCTCCTCTCTCTACAAGCTCTCTAAATCGACCCTGGGTCATCCGATCCCTCAGAACTGCAATCTCTGGACAGTCTTCCTGACCTCGCCGAATCTCCTCGGTCAACTCAGCCTGAACCTCCAAGAATGATAACTGTCCATTCTCCCGCTGAACCCACACCTCGAAGCAACACCTCATCAGATCTGTCTGTAAATCCCTCTGAGCTGTAAGCCTCGCAACTGATGCCTCCTGGTGAGTCTTCCTACTAAGCGCATCTGCCACCACATTGGCCTTTCCTGGGTGATAAACTATGTCCAAGTGATATTCCTTTAGAAGCTCTAGCCACCGTCTCTGTCGCATGTTGAGCTCCTTCTGAGTGAAAATATACTTCAAGCTGTTGTGATCCGTCATCACCTTGCATGAAGTGTCGTACAGGTAATGCCTCCAAATCTTCAAAGCATGAACTACAGCTGCCAACTCCAAGTCATGAACGGGATAGGACACCTCTGCAGGCTTCAACTGGCGCGAAGCATAAGCGATGACCCGATCTCTCTGATGCAAAACACATCCCAAGCTGAAACGCGAAGCGTCTGTGTAGACGACGAAGTCCTCTGTCCCTTCTGGCAACGCTAGTACTGGGGCGGTCGTCAGCTTCTCCTTCAGAAGCTCAAAGCTGGCCTGACACTCCACACTCCACTCAAAAGGAACATCCTTCTTCAGCAGCTACGTCATCGGCCTAGCAATGCTCGAGAAACCCTGAACGAATCTCCTGTAGTAACTGGCCAATCCTTGACGTTCTTGGGCACCTCCCAAGCAACGATAGCATCAATCTTCGTCGGATCCACGGCGACTCCCTCAGCTGAAATCACATGGCCTAAGAAAGCCACCTCTCTGAGCCAGAACTCGCACTTGCTGTATTTCCCATACAACTGATGTTTCCTCAGCGTCTCGAGCACGAACCTCAAATGCTCCTCGTGCTCCTCTCTACTCCTTGAGTAGACTAAAATGTCATCTATGAAGACAACGACGAATCTGTCGAGGTAGTCAATGAACACGCGGTTCATGAGTTCCATGAAAGTAGTTGGTGCATTGGTCAGCCCAAACGGCATGACCACGAACTCGTAGTGACCATAGCGGGTCCTAAAAGCGGTCTTCTGGACATCCTTTGGCTTCACTCTCAGCTGGTGATAACCCGACCTCAAATCAATCTTCGAGAAAACAACGGCGCCCTGCAGCTGATCCAACAGGTCGTCAATCCTGGGAAGGGGATAACGGTTCTTCACCGTCGCACGGTTCAGCTCCCTATAATCGATGCATAGCCTCAATGACCCGTCCTTCTTCTTGACGAACAACACTGGTGCTCCCCAAGGTGATGCACTAGGCCTGATGTAACCCTTCTCGGCTAGCTCCTCCAACTGAGCCTTCCGCTCCGCCATCTCCGTCGGTGCGATGCGGTAAGGGACTCGTGAAATAGGTCTGGTGCCTGGGTCTAGCTCGATCCCAAAGTCAACCTCTCTCGGTGGGGGAAGTCCCGGTAGCTCATCTGGAAACACATCTGCGAAGTCTCTCACAATAGGGACATCTGCCAAGCTGGGATGTGTGCGATCCACCTCTAAAGCGTAACACCAATACCCTATGCATCCCTGGTCTAGAAGTCTGGCGGCTTTGACTGCGCTAATGAGCGCTCCGTTCCTCTTGGGGTCGCTCCCCCAAACCTGGTGCTCAGTCCCGTCATCTGCCAAGATAGACACCGTCCTCGTCCTCAGATTTATGATCGCTCCATAGTGGTCCATGAAATCCATACCCAGAATGAGATCATCCATCCTCAATGGCATGACAATAAGGTCGGTTGGCCACTCACGCTCACCTATATGGATGGGGCAACCTAAAATCTCCCGACTCGTCCTAACCTTTGCCCCGTCCGCTAGACCAATAGTAAGGGGTAAACCACTCGTGCAGCTCAGGCTCAGCCTAGCAACGCACGCCTCTGCTATGAAGAAGTGAGTAGCACCAGTGTCAAACAATATAGACAGGCACGCATCATGGAAATGTATAGTACCTGCGGAAGTAGGGGCAGTACGGTCATCAGCTCTCATCTGGAACACGCGGGGCGGTGGGGGTAATGCTGGTCCTCGGCCTCCGGAAATCTGGCCACGATCATACCAGACCCAGATGGTCTTGCAGATGCCGAACCTCTACCCTGACCTGGCCCTGACGGCCCTCTGCCTCCACGATCGTAACCTCTACCTCCTCCTCGACCTCTACCAGAAGCATCTCCTCTCCCCTGACCCTGGGGATAAGTCAGCAGTGGCGGCTGTGGAGCCGCAGGAATTCTCGGTGGCTGTGCAGTCGGCGGGGCTCTACCGTCCTGGGGACAACGGGTAGCTCTGTGCCCCATGGTGCCGCAAGTGAAGCAGACAATCGAACGATCTGGGCAGGAAGCGACATAATGACCTCTCTCGAAGCATCCATGGCAAGTGACACTCATCACTCGTGCATCTCCTCCATAAACAGCTGGACCGGGCGGCTGGGGTGTCCTCGGTGTAACTCCGTGATATCCCCCTCTAAATCCTCCTCCATAGCCTCCTCTCCTGGATCTGTCGTCTCCGCGACCATCCGCTGGTCTCGCTCTCTTCGCCTCAGGGCGAGAAGTGGTGTATGCAGTCTCGGACAAGATCCGCTGCTGGTCGTACAAGAGGATGACCTCCAAGAATCGATCAAAACTGACAACTCCCAAGCTAGAGGCATGCAGAAGTACTGGAGGCGGTAGTCTCATCGATAACATGCGAATCCGGCTGTCATCGGAAGGGCACAAGTGAGCACAATAGACCAGTTCCTTCTTGAACTGGCGAACGATGGTAGAGACAGAAGCTGATCGGTCGTAGTAGCCTCGCATAAAGGATACCTGTCGGGCTATCTCAATCCCAGGAAGGCGGTACTCTCTCAGCATCAGATCCCTAAACTCCTCGTAGGTCCACTCAGCCCGATCTATCTTAAATAAAGACCAGCGGTCAAAAGCGTCTCCCTGTAGACGGCCTGCGGCAAGTCTCTGTCTCTCGGAAGCGGGGACAACAACATGGTCGAACAACCCATCCATCTCACGGAACCATCTCTCAATATCCCCCCCCAACCTCTCCAGTAAAAGCCGGAGGACAGCACTGAGCTAATGTCTTGACCCAGTCGACGCGCTTCTCAGGGCGTGCATCGGCTACGGGCTCAGCTGGCTGAACAGGAACCTCGGGCGTCGGTGCTGTAGATCGGGCTCCTCCCCGTAACTCGCTCAGAATGTCGTGAAGTGCCACCTCTAGCTGTCCAAGTCTAGTCTCTGTGGGAATCGGAATCTGGTCGTCAGCCGGCGGAGGTGAAGCTCGCTTCTCAACGTGATCGTCAGCAGCGCGCTCCTCGACGCTCTCAACAGCAATCCGACGGGGGCGTCCCCGACCACGATGTGCTCTACCCCCACGCCCAACAGAACCGCGTCTAGTATCGACCATGAGTACTACATGAACAGTTAATTTAAACACTCAGCACAGAAGCACTCGACGATTAATATGATCCCCTTCAAGGAGGATCGCCCTCAGGCATAATTGCATATATGTATAAGTTAAGCATAGAGACGATCTATGCCGTCCTTCGAGGGACGGCTGACCGGAGGGGCAAAACCTCACGGTCACCTAACCCGACACTCCAACCTCCATGGTGTTCCTTGGAGTTATCTAGGCCCATCTATAAATCAAAGCTACTATTTTGCCTATCGTTCCCCGAGTTCTACATCCATAAGGGAGGTCTATCGCTTTGGTCTCTACCCACGAGATTGTTTCCCATTTATTCATTTTACGTTTTAATTCTAATTAAATTCATTTTGCCCTTTTGAAAGCATTTCTCAAACCCATTTGAAAACATTGGGCGATTTTCAAAACCATCTTCAACCTGTTGTACTCGGATTGCAAAACCTCG
Source organism: Persicaria tinctoria (assembly GCA_037127255.1). NCBI lineage: Eukaryota > Viridiplantae > Streptophyta > Magnoliopsida > Caryophyllales > Polygonaceae > Persicaria > Persicaria tinctoria. The sequence continues at coordinate 35,420,302 of JBANSL010000013.1, read as the reverse complement.
CTCTAATACCACCTTTGTAACGGCCTGGGATTATGATTCCCGAGTTACGTTTCGAGGGATGAAACCCCTCATTGGGATCTTGCGCCCCGAGTACAGGTTGAAGGTTTGAAATCGATTATGCGCAGTTTAAAGTGGGATTTTGCACCCAACCCGGAAGGTCCGTTGGAGACCCCGGGGTAAACCCCTGTACCTGTCCTAAATCTACAACGCGCGAAAACCTTTATCATGCAAAGGGAGAAAGTTCTGAAAATGATACAACCAGTGCCACGGCAGAGCCGGGTCAAAACGGAGTAGAGTAGGAAAAAATCCAAAAAGCATGAGTTTGGTGAAGTCAGGGTTCATACACTCACTCTCCGCCATATGAATGGACCTCGTCATATCAGCACAAAATCAAGTAGTAGATCGGGTACCTGAAACTATACCACCAAGTCAGGCCAAGAGTCCGCCTGCGGGTCCTCTGACCGCGCTGAGGACATATAATACGCCTATACCTAGAATAAAGGATGCCTTCATGCAGTACTGAAATAAAACCACACTATCATGCTCCTAATTCATATGTGCAGAATATTGAGGAAGGCCTTAACAAAGAATATCAAGCGGTATATCCCTCTTTTACCACCACCCCTCTTCCAGACAAGGTGGAGACTGGCCAGTTCGATGCTATAATCATATCAAATCTCATCATCATATCATATCTCATCATTATATCATATCTCATGCCCATCTCGTATCTCGTGATATATATAAATGACTTGAGGAGGACAACACCCGATGAAGCTGGGCTGCCCTATGACCCTAGCAAGGACTCTAGGACTCACAGATAATGGCCGTTCTGTATTCAAACGCATACAAAATAAGGATGCTCATTTATAAATGCAATTCCTAAGCATGATACTACATGATATGCTCTTATGCATATGCAGCACCTACATACTATATGACACATCAGGCAGGAGGTACTGGTTACTGAGTAAGCCCCGGAGGTACTTACCTCGCTAGAAGATCAGCAAAAGAAGAATCCAGCACACAGTAGTCACGATCACAGAATATCACCTAATCACATAACGAGAATATACTAAGTATACTTCTATAGCCTTTCTGAACACATATATTACTCACTCAAATTAGCAGATAGATAGGTAAGCTTGCATCAATCATACTTTCAATTTATCACGATCAACCATCTCTTATCTCATACCATTCATCATAACTTGTCAACTTATCAGTTTAAAAAAATATATACTCCCTATATATATCATACTTATACTTTCCATATATATCATCATCATAAATATCGAACATTTAATCTCTTGTGAAATTCACCACAATACCACGCTATTAGTCATCGTCTTATTCCCAAGTTAGCTTCAAAATCGTTTTAAATCTTAATTAAACAGTTAAGAGTTCTGACCCCCTTGAAAATACTCGCTAAATTCCCTTTTTAATTTATTTATTAAATCACTTTTTAACCTTTTATAAAATCTCTAATAAAAATAATAATATTTTTTTATACCTTAATCCCCAAATAGTATTAATTATTTAAACAAATAATTCAAAGGACCAAAACGCCCGCCAAAACGCAACTAAACCCACACAGACAAACAGTGTCGTGGCCGCGGCAAATTGCGGCGCCCGCAGCAAAATGCGGCGGCCGCAGCAAGTCGTCTTCTTCCTCTGCGTCAGACTGGTTCGGCCCTTCTTGGTGGAGCTTGGCTCTCCTTCCATTTCCGACCCCTCTCAACCTCACAGACCCTCAATCCCAACCACTAAAGGCACACGCACACGGATTGAAGCTAAAGGGAAGAATGAACGAGGCTCACCGAGGTGTTCGCGGACGTCGGAGCTTCGTCAGAGCTCGTCGGAGCTCGCCGGAGGCTCGATTCGTTGCGTCGGAGAGGGAGGAACCTCGGATTCAACCTAGGAGGGTAAAGGAAGGTTAAAGGAAGGTTCATCCATGGAATTTCGGATCGAACGAGAGGTCGAAGCTTACCGAACGGAGTTTGCACTCGAACGAGGTGGTGGAGCTCCGGTGGCTCGATGGAGGCGCTAGGGCCTCTAGGGCGGCGTCGGGACGGTGGTGAACGCCAGTAGAGGTGGCTAGGTCTGTTGTTTCTGCTGCTCGTCGAGGAACACGAAGGTGGAGGTGGAGGTGGAGGTGGCGATGGAGATCGGTGGTGGCGTAGCGGGAGTGAAGGTGACGGTGGAGGTTCGGTGATGGCGTCCAGCTGCTACTGCTGTGCTTTCGAGGAGTGGGACAGATGATGCTGCTACAGCTCTTGAGGAAGGAGGAAGCAAGGAGGAGGGTGGGAAGAGAGTGATGGCGAGGGAGGGCGTGGGTGATGGTGGAAACAAGGGAAGGGACGGGGTGATATAGGCAGGGGAATGAGCTTGGGTTGCAGGACAAGGTAGGGGGGAGTGGGTGAGAGGTTGAGTGTGAAATTGGTTAATCAATACCTGGAAATAAATCCCGAATACGCGAATTTTGAATCCCGAAATTAGTTTCCAAATGTTAGTTTTCTCGAATCCTGCTAAATGAGTTTTAAAATCGATTTTAATTTCATTTTTTAATTCACTTTTTCCGGAAAAAAAATATTAAAAAAAATCTGAGCCTTTACAGCTGGTGAAGTTGTCCGGCTGGATATATTTTTGGAATTAAGGAAGCTAAGGATTCAGATTTCTAAATGGCTAGAAAGAGGAGAAGACTCGACCTATTTATTGAAGATTTTATAGCCAGAGTCGATACACTTCTCTCGCCATCTTCTACTGGGAATAGCTTTCTTCTGCAATCGATATTCTCTCAGATTCTTAGAGTTTCTTTCGTAATCTTTTGTTTGAGAGTTTGTAAAAGAAAACACTCGAGCGCTTTAGCACGATTCATTAGATTTATAATATGAGTATTTCGATACTCAAACGTATATACATTTCGGTGTAGTTAGGGCTTTTATTTCACTTGTGAGTTTGGGTTTCTATATAGAAGTGGTTAGGCTTTATATAGAAGAATGGAAGTTCTTCTAGGTCGTTTTTAGGGCTCTTAAGGAATGTGGAATAAGAGTTGTTTTGAATTCGACGGGTTAAATAACCTTAGGCGGGGACGTAGGCCAAGTTCGTGCCGAACCTCATTAACATATCGCTTGTCTATTTATTTCTATTTCCGCATTTTACATTGATTTATTCGATCACTTTACTTGTTCATAGAACTGACAAGATTTTGGCTTCAATATCAAGACATTGACAATTGATTTTAAAGCCTTGAAATTTATGTGTTTTGCCAAAAACTGTCATACTCTATTCAATCCCCTCCTCTAGAGTATTCATATCATCTATTTGGACTCTTCACCTTCTGATTCAGTATTTGTAGGACTTAACTAGGAAAACCTGCTACATATCTAAGAATGACCTTTCCTGACTTTCTCATTCAAAAACACGTATCTAAATGATGTTGGGTTCTTATTTATGTATCTGCATGCTAGGAATAGATAAAATTATCCTTCTAAAGATATATTTATCATATCTTTCTCTAATTTTTTATTTCTATCGAAATCTTGTAAATTCTTAGCGAGCAAGGATCCTTAGAGTGCAATTGAGATGTTGGAAGCCGAGATGAAAGAGAATGCAAATCAAGTAAACCTCTCGTTGTCTAGAAGGGAAACCTTGAGGCAACCAAATGTTCAATCCTCTAACATGTGTCCCCAAATATTTACTAGATAGTCAATGTACTTGTGCTTAATTTCAAAAAAAAGAGATGTTATTGTTACCTGCACTATCAAAAACACGGGAAATAGCCACGGTCAAATAACCACGGATAGGCCACGAAAGATCGTGGCTAAACAGTTTCGCGATGGGCATAGCCACGATTTTTACGTTCGTCGCCATTCGTGGTTATATGCCTCGTCGCTAAATATCAGATTTCCAACATCCGTGGCTAATAGCCACGAACTGACAAGGTCGTGGCTAAGTCCGTGGCTAGGTCATACTCGAGGAATTCGTGGCTATAGCCACGAATTCAGCCACGGTATGGTCGTGGATGATGTCCTAGCCACACACGTGCGAGTCTCCATTGAGGCTCAACGACTGTCGTGGCTGATGTCATGGCTAACGTCGTGGCTAGCATGTGAACCTCGTGTGGCTATATTCGTGGCTACAATTTATGTCGTGGCTATGACCGTGGCTAATGTCGTGGCAAATATGTTGCTATGGTCGTGGCTACAATGTATGCCCGTGGCTAATGTCGTTGCCACATCTTATTTAAATCTTTAAGTATAATATATTTAGTAATGCTGGACACAAAAATACCAAAATAAAATATCATTGAACCATTGACATAATTTGTTCTTTCCAACCACATCCAACACACAACCACCAGTTCAACGAACCAAAACACAAACATAAGTTCAACCATCCAAAACACAACCAAACCACAACTAAAACAAACCCAAAAGTTCAGCAGTACGTACAACATGGGAGAATACGATAAAGTCTTAAGTTAGTGGAACCCAAAACAACAACACACAACTTACTTTCACTTGTCTTTGCCCTGACAGAACTGCATCATGGTGTTGAGGAGCTTCTCCTGTCACTCTTCGTTGGCCTTCCTAGTCACGCCCATTAGTTGCTCCCCAATAGCTATCACGTCTTGTTGGACGCTTAAGCTAACTTGTTTTTTTGTTTACTTGTATTTTGATGCCTTTTCATTCATTTTATAATTTTGATGCCTTTAATTTCACAATACAAGTAATTATTAAACAAAAAAAACATAATCTGTATGCAAGCCTGAAATTAATATTTGATTCTTAATTGAATCTTGATCGATATTGGATGCATATTCAATATTAATTTCACTACAACGATAGCATGATTTTTCTATTTTTAAAAATTGAAAAATCATGTTTTACAATTTTTAAAAATTTAAAAGGCAATATTTAACAAAATACAATTATTAAAAATTTTAAAACATGATTTTTCAAAATAAATTTTTATAAATATATAAAAATGGATGTGTAATATAAATATAATTTTTTTAATTTTTTTAAAGATAAAATAAATGTTAAAATATATTTATAATGTTGGGAGGGGAGTATATGTGTAACTACTTCTGGGAAATTGGTCGTCATTTACATGAAAGTAATGCTTATGCGAGAAGAAGGTATTATGAGTAATCGTTCAGGAAAATGAGATTAGAGAAAGCTTGGGATTAAGGCTTCGTTTGGATGCATAATTTTTTACTTATAAATCATCACTTTCACTATTGTTAGGGGTTGTTTGGATAGATGATACTTCTACTGCACAACCCCTGTAAAATTAGAAAGATGACGATAGTAATGGAACCTTGACTTACTCTTTCCCACCATCAGTGAAATCGAGTTCAAATTTAGATCGACTTGGCTGGAGAGAGCGACAACCTCAAAACCCCTTTTCGGTTGAATCTAGTGCAAAGGGGAAAGAGAGGGTCTTCAACATGCAACTTCAACCCTCACCAATCTCCTTGTTCATTAATAAAGCCCTTTTTTGTTAATCGAAACCCCTTTTCGGTTGAATCGAAGGTGTAATTTAGTTTTACGAAAGGGTAGGAAGAAAGAAAAGAGGAAACAGGCTGGTTGACGAGCTCGTCCTGGAAGTTGGTGAGGACGAGAATGAAGAATCCAGCGACGTCGGAGAAGTCAAGGGCATAGGTCCAGAGACGGCATCGGCGGGTCTGCAACTAGATGTGTTCAAACCCTAACAAGTAACAACTCTCCCAAAGCTATGAAAATCAAAGCCCTAATCAAATTCAATTGAAAAGAGAGGGAGTTGCTCTATAATTTTGGAGCAGAAAGGGGCAAAAACGGGAAAGTAGATGAATTTGGGACTTAAAGATGATGAGGGACGAGGAGAGAGATGAAATTTGGGGGAGATGAAAGATTTTAGGGATTAAAAAAAATCAAAATATTTACTTACCCCAAACAACATCAGTCAACAATGACTATAAAAAAAAAGATGCTTTATAAGTGAAAGTTTATGAATCCAAACGAAATAATTTTAACAGTTACTGAAATAATTTCAACAATACTAATTAACTTGAAAGAGAATGAGAATGAATTTAAAAGGAAAACTAAACTTGATCAGTACAATTGATCAATTACTAGCTAATTATTAAATAGCACTAAAATTGCATAAAATAAAATTATAAATTGCACAATCTAAGATTCTAATCTTATAAGAGGTCACTCGAAAGCCCACTGGTTCTCTGAACGAACCTCCTACTCTTCCTCCGGTGTGAAGTCATTCTTGATGTTGAAAGTGTTGCGAATCTCCTCCGGAGTCTTTCCCTTGATGAACTGAGTGATATCCCATTTGATGATACACAACTTCTTCATCTGAATTCTTTTCAGACTCGTCGTCGCTCATGACTTCTTAGTTCATAAAGTTGGTTTCAATTGCTTTTTGTTTCTGTAATTTCTTCTTCCATTCTGGGTCATCCAACTTAGTGCTAAATCTCCTTGTTTGTCGAAGTGGATGTTGATTCTTTTTAAGATTTTGATTTTCGTCTTGATTTTCTTCTTCTACAGTCGCCTTTGTTATATTGTCTAATTTAGTTGAAAACTTCTTTTTGGATTTTTTAAATGGATAAATGTATTTAAAAGGATCTCCTTTCTTGATTTCACCACCTGATGTTAAGCTTATATGATGACTTATTTCGTTAATGGCTTTTAGATTGGTTGAGTGATGTACTTCACCTATTTCTTTTACAATCTTAAATATTTTACTACTAATATCATAAGTATCGAACATTTAATCTCTTCTAATAATCACCATGATATTTGTCAAACGATCATATTATCATGCTAGTTAGTCATCGAACAAGTATAATTTTCAAGTTAGTTCCAAAACCGTTTTGAAATCCAAATCAAACAGTTAAGAATTCCGGCCCTTGAAAATACTCTCTAAATTCCTTTTTCAATTTATGTATTAAATCACTTTCCGACCTTGAAATTCTTTTCCAAATTCTTTTTAAATTTTTAAGTCCAAATAATATATTTTAAACCCCCAATAATATTATATTTTATATTAAATACCATTAAATAATTTATTAAGTAAACGGATAAACCCGACCGAACCAATGTTGGAGTTGACAAAATTAAAAATGAAGACATTAGAAGCAAGGTTGGAGTTGGAAGTATTCTTGACAAACTGCGGGAGTCTAGATTACGATGGTTTGGGAAGGTACGTAGGAGACCTATATCAGCCCCTGTGCGTAGGTGTGAAAGCTTGGAGATTGGTGCTATCAGCAGGGGGAGAGGTCGCCCGAAGAAGAGCTGGATGGAGGTGAGGCACTGGACAGAGACCACTGGAAGAGGCGCGTTCGGGTTTCTCATGTTTAGTAGTTCGAGTCTAGGCGTTGAGTCTTATTGTTTATGCTTCTTTTCAGTCTTTGATCTCCGAGCTTTCTATTGCTTCCTTTTATACTGGTTGTCCTGTCCCCATGTGATTTATGTGGCTTATTATTTTGGGTATATCGGAAACACTCTCTCGACTTGTTCGGGAAAATAGTGCGTACATCCTGGCCCCCCAGACCTTGCTTTATCGCGGGATATATTGGGTTCTTGTTGTTCTTTGGTTTGACTCAGTCTGAAACTCTGAATCATGTATCAGGTTCGAATACATAGGTTTCTTGAGAAAACAAAGAACCCAATGACAACTAAGACAACTGAAGATGAACCTGAATCCCATACTTCATCAAAAGCAAAAGAGAGATTGAGGAAAAAAGTCAATACTTTGATCAAACAGCAAAAGGTGCACAAGGTCAGGCAAATTGTTTAGGATCATGATGATATGAAGCCTTGGGGCCAGGAGAATCAAGTTAAGGCAAGAAAATGAATCCTAATTTAGTATCTATCTATTCAGTTTTCACTATAAAGTATAAACATTAACAGTTTCATCCTATTGTCCCTATTTGAATGTTATTTAGGAAAAATATAACTCACATCTCTATTTTCACTTTTCAGGTTTGTGCCGCTTGCTTCAGCTGCTAACTGAGACAACATATATAGTCTCCGACTAACCAACTAGGAGATGATCCTGATATCCGACCTGCATTTATACACACCTTTCAAATTGTTACCGCTGAAACACGGTGTGAAATAAAATATTTTATTTACATTAATGACTTCCTTCCACTTTGCATAAACATGTATACTTCATGTCTTACAAACTCTGTTCTTCTGTTTAGGAAATTTAGTGGGCGGTATGGCGTCATTGAATGTGATCCACTTGTTCGCAAAGGATTGGAGAAGACTGTATGTACATGACTTGTAAAATCTTTTCCTTTCAGATGCACATTATAGTTTCTGCAAGGCATTTTTTTTCCCGGTTGGCAGGATATAACATTAAAAGAGTGTTGCTTGCACCATTGAGAAGACATGTTGCTTACACATTTTTTGTCCACGGAATAATGCTTCTATTCTTCGCAAATGCCTTTGCAGGATAGGCACATGGTGATTCCGTATATGCCAATGCTGATTCCTCCACTCAAGTGGATATCGTATGTGGCTCAGTTTCTCTTTTTCTGTTACTGTAGTCATTAATGTCACGTTGTTTAAATCTAACTACTTGTTATTGAAACGCTGCTCCCTGACTTTTTTCAGTATCTTCACTCATAGACTAAAAATGCAATAATAGTATGGGAACTACTATCTAGCTGATGCAGTGATGGTATGGGAACTGTACTATCTAGCTAATGCCTTCCCATTGTGTTGCTCTATTTGGCAAAATGGATCATTTGAGAAATCGTATGGCTGGGAAAACTGCTATATGAATCCTGGAATAATTTAGTAGCTATTTTTTTTTTTGTTTCTTCTTTTATTTTAATTTTTATTGGGAGGATGGGGGGACTGTGGTATCTTGCCGATTTTGGTCATTTGCATGGTCCTTCTAGACCTTTCTATAGTTGGCTTTAGTTAATAAATCTTGTTCACTTTGGCAAGTACGATAAAGGTGCATATTGTTTCCTTCCATCCTATGTTATGCGTATACATGGAGCAAAACAGCAACAGGAAGCTGTTAAAAAAGCTCAGTTGAAGCAGTTAGATAATGTCTATGAGGTGTGTGAATCTGAAAGTTATTTTATTTTTCAAGTGCTTAATATTTCAGAGTTGTGGGGAACATTTTTCAACTACACATCTGTCAACTGCACACATGTTGGAAGGATATAATTTTCTATCCAATTTATCTTGCCACCTTGACCTTGTTATTTTTGCCAAAAAGGAAAGGATCTTTGCTCCTACTATTATATATGTGATTTTGGTAGGTGGCCATTTTGAATGTTTAATTAGGTAGCTAGTCTCAAACTAATTTAATTAGTTTTATGTAGATCCCTTTCCAATAGAGTGGCATGGTCAATGGTCAACCGTTTGACCATTGACCGGTTAACGTTGATTAACCCATTTGGATTTTTTTTTTGTTTTTTAACCATTTTGATGCTAAAATTTTATTATATTTTATATTCACTTTGATGTCATTTTTCTAATGAAATGATTGGATGACACCTTTTTAATGCCATTTTTTTAAAACTTTGATGACATTTTTTGTTTACTGTAATGTCACGTTGACCATTGATGCCATTTTTTTTACTGTTAACGACTGATGCCACTTTTTTTATGTCAATTTTTTGATGATTTTTTTTACCGTGATGCCATTTTTTTGATGAAAATTTTGCAAAGTAGTATTTTGATGATATTTTATTCAAAGTAATATTTTGAAGACGTACATTTTTTTCTTTAATGTGATACAACTTTTTCAAAATGGTGTTTTGATGTCATTTTTATAATGTAATTATTTGATGCCACTTTTTTAATCAAATCAATTGATGCCACATGTTTTTAATTTAATCAATTGTATATCGATTTATTTTCATTGATTATACTTTCATTCACTGATGACACGTTTGTGATTACACTTTATTGATGCAATCACTTGTGGTGACATGTTCATTAAATTTTTATTCATGGATGACATTTGTTATTACGCTTCATTAATCACAATTGTTTATGCTGACAATTTTATATAATTGATGACATAAGAGCTTAAAACGTGGAATCAAAATATTATCACCTTATTGCACATATAAAAATACAAAGTCTTTGAAACTACGACATTAATATTGGTTGTATACGTAAAAATACTTATTATAACATGTCATCAACTAAAAAAAATGTATCAATGTAATTAATATAATGTTGAATCAATAAAATCAATACAAGGTGACATAACCATCCAAGAATTATATACAACATTTCTAAAGATTCCACATCAAAAGTGGCATCAAAGTAGTTGCTAACAACATAACTCTTCTTCAACCATGAAAGTAGTTGCTAACAACCCAAAAAGCTCTTAAGAGCAAAGTAAAAACAGATGTAGACAATTATCTAATTGTTGTAAAGAGTGAGGTCAACTAAAAAGATGCAGCAACAAGACATTTAACCGTCCTCCTTGCAGGCTCTACATATCAGATTCATCCCATTAGTATCAATAACCCACTTTCTCATTCAAATCGAATTAATGTTGCTGCCATTAACGACAGTCGAAGAACTATAGTCAGTAAAGACCCTCTTAAGCACTTCATCTGCACCGAAATTTTTGAGGTGGAGGTCTGTTAATAGAGAAGTGATTCTTTCTTCCTCATCCTCCGCCCACGGTGCAACTTCCAAATACTCGAGGCAGGAGAGCACTCCGGCATCGAATCCAATTGCAGCTGAAATCTAGTATGAAGAGGTAAATATATAGATGATGGCGAACGCCAAAGAGTAAACAAGAAGCAAGACCATACGGGTCTTACATAAAAATATGAGACTACCCACAAAAAACTCCCCACTCACGGAATAACTGGAATCCCACTACACCCTCTCTCCAACCGGCTTCTTTAAATATAATACATATTTTCATAAAAATTATATGAAAATAATTTAATGAAAATATGTGCAATATTAAAAGAAGCCAATTAACAAAGTCAACCAATCACCTAAGGAATCAGATACAAATAATTCACAAAATATGCCTAAGCCCAATCCTAAACCATATGCCCAGCCCAGAAAACAACATAAAAGCACCTACTAAAATCTATACCAGCAGATAGATGCACAAAAGGCCATCAGAGGAGCAAACACATCCACTAAAAACTATGACAGCAAGCACGGCAAAAGCACAACCAAGCCAATGCAGTTGAAATCTATTGCAAACAGGAAATAATACAGATTCAATTCAACCTATTGTGTCTAGCAGCACCTCGTAAATTCTCATGAATTCGATGAATGGAGGAACATTTGATTCAATTTGAATTGTAAAATTGAATAAATTTCATCAATTTTGCCTAAAATCCGAATCCTAAAACCTCAAAATTCAGGGATAATTGTAATGCAGATCATTGTAAATTCAGCAACAATGGAAAACAACAAAGAAATCAGAAATGTACCTTCAAAATCCCAAGAACATTTGAAACAAAAATAAACTCAATTCATCTAGTTATAAACAAAAACAAACTCAATTCATCTAGGCATTTCATCGAACACCTTGAATGCAACTCTTACCTCACCCAATTCAAAGTTATTCAGCATCTTCAAATTTCTCAATCTTCCCCTGACTTCCCCTAATTTCAAAAGCCTAAAGATACACAAAGAGTCAACAACAAGACGAATACATAAATAAGAAGAAAATGGAAGCAATTTCACAAAATTGGGGACAATTAGAAGCAAGACGACTGCATAAACAAGAAGAAAATGGAAGAAAATGGAAGCAATTTCACAAAGAGTACAACCTAATTTCTCGTTCTTTTTTTTTTTACTTACCATCGCCGCCCTTTTTCTCATCCCTTTGGCCTTCCTCTCCTTCACTCGCCTTTCGCTGCTAGTCACCACCAGAACCCTCGCCTCCCACACCAAGGCCACCGGCGAAGCTAATTCCCCACTGCAGACGTCGAAGATCGCCGACCTTCATCATCTTCTTCTTCGCGAGATTCCGCGATGGAAAGGGCGATTCCAATGGAGATCTGAAAGGAGACATTGAAAGAGAAATGGAGAGCGAGAGAGCGCGGAGGCAACGTACATGGAGCGAGAGGGCGATTCCCATGGAGATCTGAAAGGGACTGTGGAGATGAAGGATGGTGCAGCTCCCTTCTCCTCCTTCATGAAAACGGATGGATATGCAAACAGGAGACGGTGAGATCGAAGAGGGTTAGGGTTGCAGGGTACAAGGAGCTACTAAAAATTGAAAAGGGTTTAGGACGGCTAAAAAAACATTTAAGGGGCTAATCACCCAACGAAATATTCCTAAGGGTCTAATTCACCACATTCCCTCTAATATGTTTTGGGGCTTGGATTAATCATATTTCTTTCCCATATAACCAGGCTCTTGATACACTGGGCAAAACTAAATAGAAGGTGAACAAAAGATTGCCAAATATCATAGATAGCGTTTGGGCTATCTATGATATTGCTGACCTGGTTGACCCTGAAGATGTAAGTTACTCATAAACCAATTAATGTTTCTGCCAGTTTTCAAGTTGGTCATCTACAATTTAGATTATTCTTAAATAAATGTTTTTATTCCTGTATTTCAGATTCCTTTTCCAGAAAAGCCAGACACAGATGATGAAAAAGAAATTATTAAATGGAAGTGGATCGAAAGACAAGACTGAAAAAAATAAACAGTGAAAGACATGCACAGTGTTGCGACATAGAGTTTAAACTAGCCGGGAGCATCTGTCTGTATAAGATGATTTGTGATCCTTTTCCATCTGTTAATTGGTTTATTATTGATGGATAATTTTGCACATGTTTGTGAATGCATAATAGGTGGATAGGAAGTTGCAAGATGAGGAAGGTTTTTATTACCCTCACAATCTTGATTTTCGTGGTCGTGCATATACGATGCACCCTCATCTAAACCACCTTGGTTCTGATCTATGTGGAGGCATTCTTGAGTTTGCAGAAGGGAGACCTCTTGGAAAAGCAGGTTTACGCTGGATAAAAATCCACTTGGCCAATTTGGATGATATTATTGATTCAGCGGACAGACCTTTGGAAGGAAAACAGTGGTGGCTAGGTGCTGATGACCCATTTCAGTGCTTGGCGGCATGCATGAATCTAACCGAAGCTTTGAGAAGCCCATCACCAGAGGTTTATGTTTCGCATATGCCTGTTCATCAGGTACTTGTTGGCCAAATTGCCGGATTGGTATAAAAAAGGTACTACAAACGACATATTGGTATAAAAAATACTTCAAGCGACAAATAGGTATAAAAACAATATCAATGCGACAAATTGGTATATTTTTCTTTAAAAATCGATTTTTAATAAATTAAGTGAATTTATATCCGTACAACTTATTTCCATTTAAAATATAAACAATTAAAATAATATACATTCTATTTTTAATATTTTAAGTTTTATATTTAAATTTTATACTCAAATAAATTTAAAAATCTATTTGAATTATATTTTTTAAAATATATAGATATTTAAAAAAACTTGATTTATATATCGACACCAACTCTCCCATTTTATTATTGAAAATGTTTATAAAGTTTAAAAATATTTTATAGATGACATTTTAATTAAAATCAAAATAAGTTTATAAAGCATTAACATTATATAAATTTTAATAAGATTTTGAGTTTAATAATTAATGTTAAATTTAATGTAACAATTTATTTAATTTGTAAACATCTACATTGTGTGCCAAGTGAAAAAAATATTTTAAAAAACATTAATCTCAACCTTCCAAATAAATTCCAGGTTATTTTTTTTCTCAAAAGTTTGCTTAAATTTTGAAACAAAATTCAACAAAATCTTCAAATTTTATAATCCTCGCTAATATAATTATAATTTATAATTTTTTTTATAGATTTATTTTATCCTACCGGTCTAATGTTTCATTAAAAATAAATAAGTTGATTTATTAATTGAATTGGAAAATTGGATTTTATAAGGAAAATATACCAATTTGTCGCACTTGTGTCATTTTTTACACCTATTTGTCGCTCTAAGTTTTTTTAATACCAATCCGTCGTTTGTAGTACTTTTTTTATACCAATCTGGTAATTTGGCCGGTACTTGTTACATTCTGGATATCATGAAACTAGGAAAGTTCAAGTGAGATTTATCTTTTTGATATATTGCTGAATCTAATTCTCCTTATCTTTCGGTGTAGATGTAGCATTGCCTAGGGGAAGTTTTGTAAGACTGGATTCCATTATTTCGTGTAGCTTTGTCATATGAAATCAAGCATAATCAATTATGAATAATAGAATTGCCTTTCAACTCACCACCACATGTAAGCGTTTGACATTGTCTAACACTGTCTCTTTTGGTTTTGTACCCAATTGTGCAAAGGATGGTTCATGCAATGGCCTTCAACATTATGCAGCCCTTGGTAGAGACAAGGTGTTGAGCTCTTCCCTTCCCTCTTCTATTTTTGTGCTCATTCTGGAATTATCAGCTGAGTGATTGGCTTGAATGTATTGCTCCTTTGATTATAGTTCAGATTCTTACTGCTGGTTTCTTAGCTTTTTCTACTACAAGTTCTTCCTGTTTTTCACACTTTGATTAATTCCCATCACTTGTATTTTTTTTTCTATGTTGGTTTAGCTGGGAGCTGCTGCGGTCAATCTTGTGGCAAGGGATAAGCCAGCGGATGTTTATTCGGGAATCGCAGCACGGTAAGAAGTTTTCTCCGGTCAAATTATTAAGGTTAAATTGGGTAACTATCCCTTTTTCAATTTTTGTTTTAGTAAATATAACTTTGAAGATTTTGTTTTATTAATGACAGATTTGTCTATGATTTAACTGTAACAATAAATATCCAAATCTCTAATTAATTCTTATTCCATTGACACTTCTTCTATTAATTGACGCTCCTCTTTCAAGAAATTTCGTAGACGCACCTCCCTTCCACGGGTATTGCTTGTGAAGATATTGAAGGTTGGTTTTGTGTTATTTATTCAAGTGATTGCTAATATGACTTCCCCCGGTTACTATAATTTGAAAACTCACCAAATTTGTCTTTAACGGATCGGTTATGAGGTCAATCAAGGTTGATGAATTGCTTATGATTTATGTCGTGATTCATAGTTAGATGCAACGCTTCCTTCAACTAGGATTTTTTTTTATGATTTCATTTAAGAACAAATTCACAATAATCGCTTATTATGATTTGATGAAGCGCTTATTTAATTGGTTACAATAATTTTAGGCTACAATAATCGCTATCTATGACTACAATAATTGTAGGTTACAATAATCGCTACCTATTGTTACAATAATCGATTCATTTAGGTGGTTTCATGTAACTCAACTCCACAATTCAATTACGGATATAGTAATAGGTAGAAGACTCTGCTCATTACAGGAATTCACTCAGTACACGAAATCTTGTATTACATGCGTTTGATTACGCAAGGTTGATTGATGATTAACAATACAGGAACGTGGTTACAATCTTGTATTACATGAGCGCTATTGTAATATAAGAATAATTTTGTATTAGAGGAATGTTATTGTAACGCAAGAATGAGATGGTATTACATGATTTTGTAACAAGAACATTATTCTATTACATAAGTAATATTGTAATACAAGAATGATATTGCCTTACAAGAATCGACCCCGTACATGAATTAGAGTTTGTACAATACAACCGTCAATAAACAATTCTAACCAAATAATTTGAAGATTCAAGAGTAACTAATTAAAACCCTAATCAATTCCACGTTGAGAAAAATATCTTCATCTACCAAATCTTCCAATGATTTAACCGTTTACTTTTTAAAATGATAGAATTTGTTTTTAAAAAAAATTTTTTTTTACTTTTTAAATTGATAAAATTTGATTGTAAGGGTATAAAAGTAATTTCCATCAAAAAAAAAGTATAATTACCTACAAGAAAACTCAAGAAGTATAGTTAGTAAACAAAAACTTAAAAAGGGTATACTCTATCCAATTTTCTCAATTATTAAAGTATACGTACAAAGCTAGTTTTCAACAAATAGAATATAGTTATTTTACCATGTGATCCTCGTGTTTCAACTTTCAAATGTTTTGATACAATGATATGGTTTAATGGTCAGTTCGAATATGGTTTTTAAACCTCTTCTCAATCCTTTCCCTCTCGATGGGACAGTTCTTCGCGCGATTCATGAAGAAATATATCAACCTTGAATAAATTAAACATTTTCTATTTTAGAAAACAAATTCTCACCACATTTATTTTTAGTTTGTGATTAGCTTTGTTTAGAAAATTTCAATCAATCACAAAATGTGCGTACGAGTAACTATAAATATTGTGTAATTATATTCAAATCAAATAAGAGAGAAACGATTCAGAATCCATAAGAAATATTCCTCTTCTCTTCCTCCTTATTTTTGAGTTTAACGCTTCCGCGAGAGAAAATTAGCAAGTTTCATCTCCAACATATGATATCAGAGCTAATATAAAAAAAAACACATTGAGCGGAAATATGGCATCGAACAACACAATGCATCTACAACTCCCGAAGTTAAATGGGAAGAATTATGATAGTTGGTCTATCCAACTAAAAGTATATTTTTGTTCACAAGAACTATGGAGTTTTGTTGAATCTGGCTTTGATGATGTTACCGACTCAGATGCATATGAGTCACTTAGTCAAGAAGAAAAAAAATTGTTAAACGAAAAGAGGAAGAAGGATCAAAAGGCCCTATATGCAATCTTTCAAGCAGCGGAGGAAGCACTATTTCAAAAAATATCAATGGCAGAAACATCAAAAGAAGCGTGGGAGATCCTGCAGAAATCCTACAAAGGCGATGATCGTGTGAAGCAAGTACGATTACAAACCCTTCGAGCGGATTTTGAGTCTTTATGTATGAATGACTCATAATCAGTTTCACCATTTCTTGATCGAGTTCAAGCGATCGTTAACCAATTACGTATTAATGGTGAAACGATCGATGATAAAAGGGTCATAGAAAAAATTATGCGATCCTTAACTGCAAAATTCGATTATGTGGTAGCTGCTATTGAAGAAGGGCAGGATCTTTCAAAGTTATCCTTTGAGAGATTGTTGGGTTCGTTGTCCTCACATGAACAACGAATGAACAAACGAACTAATACCTCTACCTCAGAGCAAGCTTTGCAAAGCAGAGCAAACATGACCAATCATGGGAGTCATCACGGTGGTCGAGGCCGTGGACGTGGTCGTGGACGATGAAGAGGAGGAAATGTTCATTCCTCTACTATAGATGGAAATGGAGAAGGCAGTTCTACAAGAGGTAGTAGAAGAGTAAATTCTACACGTGACAAATCAATGATCCAATGTTACAAATGTGATCGGTTTGGGCATTATGCATCTGAATGCCGAATAAGGTCGCAAGCAGAACAAGGAGATCATGCCAATGTAGCTGAAGCAGAAGAAAATTTGCTTCTTGCTTGTAAAGAAGGACTAGATACCGAATGTTCTAATGTTTGTGTAACGGCCCAGGATTATGATTCCCGAGTTACGTTTCGAGGGATAAAACCCCTCGTTAGGACCTTGCGCTCCGAGTACAGGTTGAAGGTTTGAAACCGAAGATTTGTAGTTTAAAGTGGGATTTCTCACCCAAATCCGTAAGGTCCGTTGGAGACCCCGGGGTAAACCCCTGTGCCTGTCCTAAGTCTACAACGCGGAAAATCCATTTAGGCATGCAACCAGCATAAGTGAAGTTAAAGCAAAATACAATCCCAAAGGTGCCACGGTAGAGCCGGGACAAAACAACGTAAAAGAGAGGAAGTCTAGTGGTCTCTCGAGCTCTCAATCTAACGCCAAAAGTCTGAACCCGCCAAGCGTCCATATAAGCAAAGATAGCGACTAGCGGTTACCTGAATCTAAAAAAATGAGGGGGATCTAGGTCAATCATCAGGCCACTCATGCGCGTGTGTAAACACACTCTGAGAGGCATATAATAAGCATCATCTTCCTAAAATGAAATGCGTAATGCAAAGCGGAACTTAAACAGATAAGCATACGAATAATTAAGTGCGTACATAAATAAAGAGGCGCGCAGTTACAAGAAATGCCAAAATAGCATGTCCCTCTAGGCTCATAAGGAATCCTCTAGCAACTCCCTTAAAAGGGAACTACCTCACCCATGGTGTAGGCCGTCCCTACGTAAGGAGCCTACTAACTACGAAGGGAAGACAAACAACGACACCCATATAAGGCCTAATGCTCTAAGAGTTCTATGGCGACTTATTACCAAAAAGCCTACCTCACCCATCAAGTGCAAGCAACTTTCTATAATAAGCCCCACTAAGATGACAAGAATAGAGAAAAAGGTCACATCCAATAAACACCTATAACGGCCGTTTTCTAGCAAAGACATATAACAAGTCATATGGTTTCCATTTTAGATCCTAAGCGTGATTCTAAGTCGTATGGTGCATGAACACTAGCCAACTATATAACACCCAGTGCATAGAGTGCCCATCATGAGTAAGTTCAAAGAACTTACCTGGAGAAGCGCAGAATCCAAGCAATATAGCAATCAAGCAAATCCAGGCAGATTAGAGCTCACCTAGAAGATAAGTAACATAATAAGTCTAAGTCTAACTTACACAAAGCATATCAAATAACACACACAAGATTCACATAAAGCATATATAAGTTAACCATCCCATCATCAACAACATTAATGTCTCAAATCAATTTCTCATCTCGTTTCACCATCTCATATCGTTTTCATCAAAACTTGCCAATTCATCAGTTTAAGATAACCTCCATATCATACTTAGCCAAATTCGCATACTATCATTTTATACTCATACTTTGCATACGGATATATATATATATATCATCATTATCATAATTAAGTAATTAACTAACCTTTAATCTCTAATATAATTCACCACAAGTTATGCTATTAGTCACCCACACATATCTTATCGTTAGTCAAATGATCATGCTAGTTAGTCATCGAGCAAGTATAATTCCCAAGTTATTTTCAAGACCGTTTTGAAATCCGAATCAAACAGTTAAGAATTACGACCTTTGAAATTATTTTCTAAATTCTTTTTAACTCAATAATATATTTTAAACACCATTTATAAAATATTTCCGGATCCCCTAAAATCCAAACCATTTTTATTTAATAAAATCAACCGTTATAATTCTCTCAAAATAATATTTTATCTCTTAAACCTCAAATAATATTGTATATATATATATAACAATTTTAATCCCGTTAATTAGTTAAATAAATAAACGGATAATCCGAACTGAACCGAATCCGTAAAATCTCAACCCAGCTCAACGGAAACAATTTTTGAAAAGAATTGAAGCGGGCCCCACGGGTGCTGACTGGGCAGAGGAGGGCCCGCCCCCATCTTCTTCTTCCTTCAAACATCTGAAGGCTCCCGCTCCCGAGTCCCGCCTGCTCGCCTGCGCTGCTCGACGCCGCCCGGAGAAGAAGGTCGCCGGCGGCTGCTCGTCCCAGCACCTCAGCTCCGCCGTCTCCGCTCGTGCTCGCTGCTCAAGATCTCGCTCAGGCCAGTCCCTCGCAGCTCACTCCCTCGCCCTCGCTGCTCACGGTTACGCTCTCGACCTCACCGTTCTCGAGCTCGCCGGAACTCGCCGGAGTTCGACCAAGCTTCCCGCACTCGACCCTCACTACCCCCCGACTAAACTAAGCCAACAAGGACACACATAATCGATCGAGGAAAGAAAGGAAGGCTTGGGAGCTCACGAGGTGTTCGCGGATGTCGGAGTTTCGACCGGAGTTCTGGGCTTCGTCGGAGGCTCTCGATGGCTCCTCAGACCTGCGTCGGATGTGGGTGAGCGTGATGATGGGGCTCGAGAGTGGTATGGATCAGAAACGAAGGAGAACTGCTTACCGGAAGGTTGGTTTCGAGCTCGAACGGAGGCGACGAAGCCTCGGTGGCTCGGTGGTGGCGTTAGCTGCTCTTTGGGCTACCTCGGGACACTGTTGGACGTCTCGGCTTGTCTGACAGCGATGAAAGAGGCTCCGAGGTGGATCGAATTCGAAGGAAGGAAGGCCGGTGGGAGGTGTGGTGACGGTGACGAGGGGAGGAATCGAATGATGCGGTGGACGCGTGATGGTGATGAAGGTGGTATGATGGGGGTGGCGGCGAGTTGAGTTGGTGATGGCGTGCAGGAGGGAGTGGAAATGTGAATGATGGGGAACAGAATGGACGATGACGGTGAATGGTGAATGACGGGGTAAGGGGTGGGTTGAATTTGAAGGGTATGGTTAGTGATGGGAGTGGGTGAGAATTGTGTGTGAAATTGGTTAATCAATACCCGAAAATAAATCACGAATACGCGATTTTTTAATCCCGAATGTTAGTTCTCAAATGTTAGTTTTCCCGACTCTCGCTCTCTCGATCAATTAGATTTTGTAAAATCGACAAGGATATCGTCATCCGATAATTATTTTAAAATTTTCGAGGTAGAAGGATGGAAATTATTCGTCAAATTTTATATTTCGGTCGGAATCCGCTAAACGAGTTTTAAAACCGATTGAATTCCATTTTTTTTTATTCCCTTTTTCCGAAAAATTAGGATTTGAAAATCCGAGCCTTTACAGTTTGGTATCTTGATACACAGGCTGTAGCAATCACATGACAGGAAAACGAGAAATGTTCTCAATTTTAGACGAATCCGTGCAAGGAGAAGTCAATTTTGGGAACAAATCTAAAATTCCGGTGAAAGGAAAAGGTAACATTAGTATTCAATCAAAGAATGGGACTAATGTTACGATTGCAGACGTGTTCTATGTACCTAGCCTATTTTGGAATTTATTGAGCTTAGGCCAACTTTCAAAAAAAGGGCACAAAGTTCACATCGAAGATGGAGTATGCAACATTATGAGCAAAAGTGGAAAACACATTGCGACGGTGAAAATGACAAAGAATCGGATGTTTTCTTTGTCTCTTCAGACAAGTGTTGCCATGAACTTGCAAGCAATGGTGAAGGATATTAACTGGCTATGGCATATGCGATTCGGTCATTTGAATTTTAGAGGGTTGAAATTATTGGCACAAAAACAAATGGTGACTGGTCTCCCTCTAATCAATGCCCCTGATAGTCCTTGTGAGGGTTGTATTCTCAGGAAGCATCATCGTGACCCATTTCCGGTTGGGAAATCAACCAGAGCAAAGCGACCATTGGAGCTAGTGCATACAGATATTTGTGGACCTGTGGAGGTGGAATCACTCGGACACAAAAGGTATTTTTTACTTTTTATGGATGATTTTACCCGGAAAAATTGGGTTTATTTCCTAAAGGAGAAATCTGAAGCATTTAAGAAGTTTCAAGAATTCAAGAAACTTGTGGAAAAGCAATGTGGATTCTCTTTGAAGACTTTGAGATCTGATCGAGGCGGAGAATTCACATCAAATGAATTCAATGAATATTGCAAGAAGGAAGGGATTCATCGTGAGCTAACAACCAGTTATACACCTCAGCAGAACGGTATAGTTGAAAGGAAAAATAGAACAATATTTGAGATGGCTAGAAGCATGTTGAAAGCCAAATCATTGCCAAAGCCTTTATGGGAAGAGGCTGTTTTTTGTTTGGTTTATGTATTGAATAGATGTCCAACAAAAAGCGTCCGTGATAAGACTCCAGAAGAAGCTTGGAGTGGAAGAAAGCCAGATGTATCTGCTCTACGTGTATTTGGGTGTGTTGTATATGCCCATATACCTGATCAACGAAGGAAGAAGCTTGATGACAAAAGCCAAAAGTGCATTTTTGTTGGCTATAGTGAAACAACCAAGGGTTATAGATTATATATGCCGGATACAAATGAGATGATAATAAGTAGAGATGTCCACTTTATTGAAGATGAGACATGGCGTAGTAATGGAGAGAACGAGTTGACTAGAAATGTTGTCATCTCGGAATTGGTGGTAGAAGATTCCCCAACTCATTCCTCAAATAGCAATTCGGCCCCAGAGGATGAAGCTCCTATTGTGACAGAAGAGCCAAGAACATCCAGATATCCTCGAAGAACAAGAGTTCGACCAACTTATTTGAATGATTATGTTGTAACTGGAGACGAGGATGATGAAAACATATTCAATGATGAATCTCTTGTCAACTTCTGCTTATTTGCTGATTGTGATCCAATTTCCTATGAAGAAGCTGCAGTTGAGGGAAAATGGGTTAATGCTATGAATGAGGAAATTCATTCGATTCAAAAGAATGACACATGGGAGCTAACTTCTTTGCCGACAGGAAAGAAGCCTATTGGAGTCAAATGGGTGTACAAGACAAAGTACAGACCAGATGGGAAATTCGATCGATACAAGGCGAGATTAGTGGTCAAAGGCTACAAGCAAAAGCCAGGAATTGACGATTTTGAAGTATTTGCTCCAGTCTCCAGAATGGATACCGTTTGTTTGATTCTATCTATTGCAACTCAGAATAGATGGAAGATTCATCAAATGGATGGGAAATCAGCATTTTTTAATGGTGTTCTTGAAGAAGAAGTATATGTTGAGCAACCACTAGGTTTTTTGAAGAAAGGGAAGGAAAACGAAATCTATCGTCTTAAAAAGGCTTTGTATGGATTGAAACAAGCACCTCGTGCCTGGTATTCACGGATGGATACATACTTACTGCAAGATGGTTTCCAAAAATGCCCTTATGAGCACACATTGTACACAAAGTCAAATGACAAGGGAGACTTGTTGATTTTGTGTTTATACGTTGATGATTTGATATACACTGGAAACAACGAGACCATGATCCAGGAGTTCAAACAGGCTATGACTCTTCAATTTGAGATGTCTGATTTAGGGATGATGTCGTACTTACTCGGCATTGAAGTGGTGCAATCAGATGATGGGATATTTGTTTCTCAGAAGAAATATGTAGGTGATATTATGAAGAAGTTCAAAATGGAATCTTCTTCTCCGATTCGAACACCTGTTCAAGAACGTCTTGAAATGAAGAAAGAAGGTAGCGGAGAACTGATAAATGCTACTTATTTCAAGAGTATAGTTGGTAGTCTATGCTATTTGACTTCCATTAGACCTGACATTGCTTATGGAGTTGGGTTGATCAGTCGTTTCATGGAGAAACCGTATCAGTCACACTTGCAAGCAGCTAAGAGAATTCTACGATATGTTAGTGGTACTCGAAATCATGGAATTTTCTATACACGGTCGGCTGATTACAAATTAGAAGGGTACACAGATAGTGATTGGGCAGGAGATGTTGAGACACGGAAAAGCACATCGGGATATGTTTTCTACATGGGAGATGGTATTTTTTCTTGGTCTTCTAAGAAGCAACAAGTGGTGGCCTTATCAACAGCGGAAGCTGAATACATGACTGCGACATCTGCAGCATGTCAGGCAGTTTGGCTTCGCAGAAATTTAGAGGAGTTGCAACATGCACAGAAGTATCCAACACCAATCATGTGTGATAATAAGTCAGCAATCACATTGGCTAAAAATCCAGTTTTTCATGGAAGATCAAAGCACATTGATATAAGATATCATTTTATTCGAGGTCTTGTTAAGTATGAAGAAATTCAACTCGAATTTTGCAGATCTGAAGAACAAGTGGCTGACATCATGACAAAACCACTTTGCTCAGAAAAATTCGAGAAGTTCAGAACTATGCTTGGTGTCACTCAGCATCGCTGAAGCTAGAAACTTTATTAAAGAATATATTCAAGTTTGAGGGGGCGTGAAGAAATATATCAACCTTGAATAAATTAAATATTTTCTATTTTAGAAAACAAATTCTCACCACATTTATTTTTAATTTGTGATTAGTTTTGTTTAGAAAATATTGTGTAATTATATTCAAATCAAATAAGAGAGAAACGATTCAGAATTCATAAGAAATATTCCTCTTCTCTTCCTCCTTATTTTTGAGTTTAACGCTTCCGCGAGAGGGAATTAGCAAGTTTCATCTCCAACAATTCACCAGTGTAGTGGTACAAATCCCAAATTTCAACCACGAGTCTGCCGCCATAATCCTCATGGGGAACCTAGCTGAGGGGGATTTTAAGACTCTCCTCTTTAGGAAGAAACCAAATAACTACGACACGCTGAGAGACTCAGATTGAGGCTGAGAAGGCCGCGTCCTCTAGCTCGAGGGAGTCCGGGAGCAAAGAAGGCAATACTCCGCGGGAGACCAGTCTGCGTCTTGTCAAGATGAAGTCCATCTCAATGATGAAAGAAGAAACCCGGCCGTGAACCAAAATGAGCGCGATCAGGGGGCGCGACGCAATAAAGAACGTGACTCCTCCCGGAGAGACGAAGGGCGCCACGATCACAGGCGGCCCTATCACGGGTCCTAGGACCGACGGGAGGAACGATACGCAGATGACCGACGGGGCCCTCGGCAGGCTCCGAGGGACGAATATCCGCGGCAGCAGCAGGATCGGTATGATCAGCAGCGCTATCCTCCCCCTAATCGGGGAAAAGGATGGGGTCGAAGATGGCGAGGTGGCCAAAGGGGCAGAGCTCAGCCGGCACATCGATCAGTCAACCAAGCCCTGGGAGATGAGGTCCGCCGCGAGAAATCTAGGACCAACCGGATCCCTGGTCCGGAAGGCTTCATTGACACCTTGGCCAGAGGGCCCTCAATTTCAGGGGCTAGCCGCCAGGATAGGAAGAATTATGAGAGAGAAAGATTGCTCTACGAGTGCATGCCGAGGTAATCTTCATTGCAGGAGATGTTGAAGACGTCCGCATGCCCCACGCGGACCCCTTGGTTATACACGCCCAGATCGTCACTAAGACCGTAAAAAGAGTCTTTATTAACACTGTCTCTTCGGTGGATATCCTCTCCTGGGAAGCTTTCTCCCAGATAGGCATATCCACGTCGGCCCTGAAACCTCACCATGGCACCCTGGTGACTTTTTTCGGAGACGAGGTATAGGTGGCTAGCACCATAGAGCTAGCGGTAGTCCTAGGGTCCACGCCCAACCGCCAGATGGAGAACATTCTCTTCACCGTGGTCAGGATACCGACTACCTACAACGCGCTCCTGGACAAGGTGTCCATCTACAAATTTCAGATTGTGGTATCCATTTACCACTTTAAGGGGAAATTCCCGGTGTCCGGAGGAGGAACGGGGGAGGTCTGTGGTCAGCAACCGGAGAGCCGAAGTTGTTACATGACCTATCTCCGAAAGAAGAAGGAAGTGATGTGTATCCATGATACAACACAAAGCAAGGTCGAGGGATCGGAGGAGGATCCCTGAGCAGAAGATGAGGAGACGGATGGCCCACATGAAAGAAATCAAGAAGGCGAGCTCAAAGTTAGATCCATGGAGCAGGAAATCCCAACCGCGGATCAAAGAATTGTTCATCAACCTTTCCCCAACCCCGAGGAAAGGATCTACATGGGTCAATCACTGGGACCGCAAGAAAAAGACCGTGTCTTGGAAATCATCCGGCAGTCTCGCGACGTGTTTGCCTGGTCACCAAAGGACCTTTTAGGGGTCCCCGCGTCCAAAGCAATCCACACCCTTAGAATTCGACATGGCGCCCGACCTGTGGCTCAAAAGAAGAGGAAAATAGCTCTTGAGAGGTCTCGCGCCGCGAAGTAAGAAGTGGAGAAACTGCAGGAAGCCGGTTTTATAAAAGAAGTGGACGACTCAGATTGGCTCTCTAATGTCGTCCTAGTCAAGAAAGCCAATGGAAAATGGAGAAGGTGTGTAGACTTCTCGGACTTAAACAAGTTGTGCCCAAAAGATAGCTATCCCTTGCCATCGATCGATGAGTTGGTAGATATAACCGTGGGAAATGAAGCATTGAGTTTCTTGGACGCTTATTCTGGGTATAACCAGATCTGCATGGACCCGCTAGAAAAAAGGACGACCACTTTCATCACCAATCAGGGGATCTTTTGCTACCGGGTAATGCCCTTTGGCCTAAGGAACGCTGGGGCCACTTTTCAAAAAGTCGTTGATAAAATATTTCGCGGACAACTCATGAAGAACGTGTCAATCTACGTGGATAATATAGTGGTAAGAAGTTGTAAAGCGGAAAACCATGCAACAGATTTGCAAGAGACTTTTGACTCCCTGAGACGAAGGGGCCTCAACCTAAATGCTGAAAAATGTGTCTTTTGTGTGGATTCCAGAAAATTTCTTGGATTTATGGTCAGTCGGCGAGGGATAGACGTGAACCCAACAAGGATCACTGTGATTCAGGAATTGCAACCGTCGCTCACCATCAAAGAGGTACAGTCCTTGAACGGGGCGGTAAACTATCTGGGGCGTTTCTACTCATGTTTGGCCGACAAATCGCTACCTTTCTTCGCATTGCTGAAGAAAAAGGAACCGATACAGTGGGCCCCAAAGCTCCAACGCGCCTTTGAGGAACTGAAAGTCTTTCTACAACGTTTACCTACTCTGCACCAACCCCAGAGATCAGAGAACTTACAGCTCTACCTGGCTACAAAAGGCACAACCATCAGTGCAGTACTCACTAGGGAAAGGCGATACCTCGTGTACTACGTGAGCAGGGTGCTACAAGACGCTGAAACCAGATACGAGCCGGTAGAAAAGGTGATTCTATGTCTAGTTTTCGCGGCCAGAAGGCTCCGACCGTATTTCCAAGACCACATGATCGAGGTGTTGACAAATCTCCCATTGAGGCAAATCCTTCACTCACCCAGCCTGTCAGGACGAATGACGAAGTCGGCCGTGGAACACTCTGAGTTCGAAATAACGTATATGCCCCGAAAAGCGGCCCTCGCTCAGGTCTTTACAGATTTCATCTGCGAGACCAGCTTTGAAGATGATGGGGCTGATGACCAGAGCAGATGGGTCATGAAAGTAGATGGGGCCGTGAACGCAAATGGCAGCAGAATTGGGATAACGCTCAGCTCCTTCGAAGGTGAACAGTCATGCTTCGTTCACAAACTAGACTTCTAGGTGACCAACCACGAAGTAGAGTATGAGGCCCTGATCGCCAGGCTCGAGATCGCACTGGCTCGAGATCGCACTGGCTCGCGGAGCCAGGGCGATTGTCACCTACACTGACTCTGAGGTAGTTGCAAGACAAATTGATGGAACATAAGAGGCCAGGACTGGCTTGTTACCGGACTACTTACGGAAGGTCATGGCCTTGAAAAAGTCGTTCATGCACTTCAGCCTAGAATCGCTGCCCCGAGAGATGAACGAGCAAGCAGATCTTTTGGCCCGGATCGGGCGGCAATACCCCCGGGAGCCGAAGAAAAGTTCGTGTTCGAAAGAAAGGGGCAACGAGGACTCATCCAGAAAGTCTACACGGTCCAAACTGAAGGGTCAGGGAACTGACGAACCCCAATTGCAGAATATCTGGGGAGGGAGGCACTCCCCTTAGATAAAGCAGAAGCGAAGAAAACAAACTACTAAGCAACCCGATTCACTATCCGAGAGGGTAGGCTATACAAGAAGGGTTTTAACTTCCCCGATTTACTATGCGTCATAAAAGACGAAGGAAAAATCATCGTCAAAGAGCTGCATGCCAGGGTGTGTGCTCACCACCAGAGGTGGAGAGCCCTAACGACCAAGATCATGAGGCTAGGATACTACTGGCCAACAATAAGAGCAGATGTGCAGAGCCCCGTGCGGAGATGTGACGCCTGCAAGAGGCATGGAAACGTCCGAACGATGCCCGATGAGCCGCTTCAGAGCATCTATGGAGCGTGCCCTTTCGCTTTGTGGAGGATGGACATCTTGGGGCCCTTCCCCACGGCTCAGGGGAAGTTGAAGTATGTCCTTGTTGTGGTGGACTATTTCACCAAGTGGGTCGAAGCGGAGGTCATGGGATTGATCACGGCAGAGAAGGTCTGTAAGTTCATCTGGAAGAACCTGGTATGCCGCTTCAGAGTCCTTGAAGCCATCATCACGGATCACGGGACGCAGTTCGACTGCGAAGGGATTCAAGATTTCTGTAAAGGCCTCAAGGTCACGCTAAAGTTCTCATCAGTTGCACATCCTCAGACCAACGGCCAGGCAGAGATTACTAACCGTCAGATCCTAGAAGGAATAAAGAAGAAGCTGGGGAAGACCGCCAAGGGCCGATGGGCAGAGTTGCTCCCATTAGTGTTGTGGTCATACCGAACAACGACCAAAACACCCACATGGGAGACCCCTTTCGCGCTAGTGTTCGGATCAGACGCAGTCATCCCTGTCGAGAGACTGGTCCCCTCGACCCGAGTCCTCGCTTGCGAATCCAAGGCCAATGATGAGGCCCTGGAGGTGGAACTACACTTCCAAGAGGAAAGGAGAATGTTGGCGGCCTTGAAAGCACGAGAGTACTGAAATACCCCAAAGTATTTTTGGGTATTTCTATTTTAATTTAAGTAAATAAAAAAAATAAGTTTATAATTTTGATATAAAAGAATTTATACAATTATTTACGGAATATATATTATTATTTGGTTCTTATTATTTAAAATATAAAATATGGTTTGACTTTATTAATTTAAGAGTGAAACTTATTATAAGTAAAATGGAGTATGCATTTTGTTGTCGATATACAAATTGATGTGAGTTTATTATTTTATTCTTTAATATCTTATGTGAAAATCCTTTTGATTGAATTATTGAGATGTTCTTGTGATGTCTTTTTTACTTACCATCGATAGTACTAGAACCGAAATTGAGATAGTAATTAGTTGCAATGGATCAAGGTAGATATGTTAGGGCAAGGAAATCAGATGTATTTACCCTACAAACACTATCATTCGATCTCATATTGGAGATTGTCGGTCGAGTCGCAAGTGAATATATAGTGGATGTCTTCAACTTACGGTTAAGGTATTGTCTATATAGTCGATGAAATTGCCTCCACTTTTTTTTTTCCTTATTTGATGCATTTGCAAAAAATTTGATTTACTTAATTGTGTTGCAGTTGCAAAAGTTTTGATTTGGTTGGAAAACATAGTTATGTGCTTGAGAAGATGGCAATTGCAAATCTGGATGAATTGGAAATTTCGCTTATAGCCGCATCGAGAAATGATAGTAGACCCGGGCAAACTCGGGCACGGGTCGGGCTTGGGATGGGTTTTACTCAAGATTGTCCCATTGTTGCGGGCGCGGGTCGGGCTAAGCCCGCTTAACGGGTTGGGAGTCGTGTCCAAGCCCGTCCGGGAATGCGTGTGCGGGTATTCCGCGGGTACCCGCAAACCCAGTTAATTTTTCTTATTAAAGCTATACTAAGCCTATTATAATCAATTTTAATATATATATATACACACACATATATATTAATTTTAATAAAAAAAGTCGGGTACCCGTTACGGGTCTAGCGGCCCGTAACGGGTTGATTGATATGTCCAATCCCACACCCGTTGCGGGCGCAGACCAGGCCTAGCAGCCTGTATGGGCTTTTCTCCATGTCTAAGCCCGCTCACTAATGCGGGCGGGCAGGACGGGCCGGGCGGGCCTACCCGCGTTTATCCAGGTCTAAATGATAGTCATGCTAGAAGTTTTTTAAAATAATGCATCAATGCGGGAAACCCAAAGGCACTCTTTCAGCAAGGAATGGTAAGATGATCTATAGTTCCTCATAGCTTGATTGTAGATCATTGGTTCAGTGTGTGTGCTTGATCATAGGTAGAAAGCTCACATTGTCTAATATATTTGATTCATAAACTTGTTATATAGATTGAATACTTCATTTGAAATTGCAAGTTAAATTCTTCACAGAATGCGATCACGATGCAGGCATTCAAGATCTTCTAAAGGCGTCGGAGTTGGGACACGACGTGGAAAGTTATGCTTGTGGCATACTTATGTATTGTTGGGGATCTGAAGAGCTCAATCCCAAAGGCTTTGCATTACTTAATAGTGTGAAACATAAGTTGGGCTATAAAATAATTTCGTGTCGCCAGAGAGTTGCTGATCTATTTGACAATGTCATAATTACTCTAAGACTTCCCTTCAACTGGAAGCGGAACACATGTACAAATATCTCCAATGGAACATCACTTCGGAGTTGTCGAAGATCATGCCCCTGGAAAGCAATGCAGCTCATTGTTGAAGATAAAGAAGATGGTCTTGCTTGTGAGATGTGAACGTGTAGAATTGAATGTAAGGTGATCGAGGGTATTATTCGGTGAATTACACGAAATATGGTGGAATAACAAATTGCCTAAGTTTGGTAAATTGAGATACTATATCTAATGTGTTATTATAACATATAAAGATATTATTGTTACTGTATCTAAATATGATCAATTGAGAAACTATATCTAAATATGAAGAGTATTTATCCCATAATTAAATAAATTTAACAATGCCATATGCTAAATATTATTACCAAGATTATACATATAATGATCGATATCGAGAGTCATATCGAGAGACATTCAAAGCCAAGAGCCAAGGTTATACATATAATGATCGGTGGTATAGTTAATTATTTTTTGTTGTTATACATATCTAATCGAAATGGTATAGTAATTTCAAGTGTTAATTTTTATAAAGTTCGTAAGCATTGATTAAAAATATTAATATTATGACTAAAAACATAAAATATTGTTATAAAGTTTGTAACATAAAATGTTAATATTATATTGAATAATATTGAAATAATAATAAAACCGAAGATTGAAATAATATTGAACTAGTATTTATGTATTTCAAAGTACCTAGTTAGTTTTATACGGAGTATGTTTATAATCATAATGGGCCGAAAACAAACACTTTGGGCCCAAGTGTAAAAAAGTAGAACATGGCTTGTATGTCAAAAATAAACACTAGTAAATATCAGGCCATTTTAATGCATTCGAAATCAAAACACACCCTTACAATATCGAACAACGGTTGTGTAAGAAGATAAATCATAGTGGAAAAAAGTACTTCAGAACTCGGGTTGCTTGTAAAGCATGAGAATGACATCAACTTGATGCTTAAGTTTGGGGATGTCTCATGAATGGGCCGAAGCTAACTGTTCCCCCCTGCGTAATCTGTAGTGGTGGAGTAACTTGACCATAGTGTCGACCATAAGCAAGTGGCGGTAGCATCTAAGGAATCAAAGAAGTAAACAACATAAATATGTAGTTCTTCTCCTGAATTGTAAGAAAGCATCTTGGAAGCATTAAAACTTGAAAGATAACATACCGGTGAATAAACTATGTTCGGATGGTGTTGAAGTGTGTTAGCTAGATGATTGACCGAACTTGTTTGCGCGGTACTCTGCGAAGGCTGCTCTTCGGTGACCGATTCAGTGTTCCTTCTCTTGGACTTACGAGTACGAGCACTTGAGCTTGCAAACCCTTTCCTTTTTGTTGAGGTTTTACCCCTTCCCCTCTGGTCTACTAGCTCTTTCACCGACGGGTTGCAAGCACTCTCCACCAGCCCGTCTTTGGTAGATTGATTGTTTTCTGGTGGAGGACCTTGTCTCCTCCCATATACCTTCCCAATGTTGTCCATGGTGTGAAATCGCAGACCATGCTTTTCCCGTGCCATGTTCTTAATCTCGATGTTAAGGGCCTTGAGTGTCTCCATCACCTTAACATACAATTCGGGATCATTCATTGTGATCCCTGGACATTCATCTAAAATTTCGTGCATCTTCGCAATCCGTTGGCTCCCCTCCGGTCTCTTCTCAAGCAATTTGTAGTAGGGAACTGACACTTTCAAGTGCTCCCTAGGTAAGTCTTTCCTCCACCTATCCAAAATATATCTCTAGGGGACAAACTCCAACTGTTCTTCAGTGAAGACGCGGAATATATGGGTGCACAAAATCCCTCTGAATTCAAAGTTCTTGCACTGGCATTTCATATCCTTCATCGTGTTGTGAACTTCGACTCTAAAAGTTTGGAAGTGGGGTCGTCCGTACCGAGGCTGCTTGACGACAATGTCGTAGTGGGATGTAGTTTCGTCGCCGAGAACCTTTATGGCATTATTGTACACAAGATTTCTAACCTCGTGCTGAAACTCCGTAAACTTCACTGTTGTGTACAATTGTTGGAACACGAGCTCATACACGTGATTGGTCATACAATGCTGTGGGGAGTTCAAGGATTCGAAATTTGCCTTAATCTCAACAGTAACCCTATCCGATAGTGCTAGTCCATACTGCTCCATGAACATCGTAAGGGTAGTGTTAATATTGACGTACCTTTTGAAGAAATGGTTCATTCCTTCACTCCTTTGGGTGCTGGATATTCCACCCCAAAAAGTATCTTTGAAATAGATGGAAACCCATCGCTCGCGATCACGATACATCTTCTTAATCCATGTATATCGTGATAGATCGAACTTATCTACCATCTCCGACCAAGCAGCCTCAAAGTCATCCACACTATATGATTCGTGTAGGGCGCTTTGGAGCGCCTTATGGATGTCTTTCCAGTCCTCCCGTCTACCCATATGGTTGTGCGAATTTTGCATCACATGCCAAATGCACCACCGGTCATGTGGAGTGTTAGGGAACACTTGTGCAATTGCCCCCCCTACCAATATCATAGACCATACACAATGTGTTATGACTTATGACACAAATTAAACAAATAGACTAATCCTAGGTGACTCGACAATCAACTCATAAACTGATCCTAGGAGAATGGAATTATATTTCAACACAATCAACTCATATTTAGCAAAAAAAAGAAGCTAGTAATTAACAACTAATCTGATAACTCCACTCCCTTTGATGAAAATCGAAATTAGTTTCAAAGGCTTTGACAGACAGTTTGTGTCAAAGGTCTTGAAGCTACAGCTGTGTAGACGAAACACAAAACCTGTACTTTATTATATTATGTCCGAATATTATTATATATTATTATATGCTTCCAGATATTATATTCTAACATTTTAGGAAGCTTTTCGAATATCATCTCTTTCCTTAAAGCTTGAAGTTGAGAAGGACACAATCGGAGATCATGGCTTTAAAGTTTCCAAGTATAGAAGATCTCGAAGATAGCCATGATCAGCCTAAGCGTTGGAGAAGATTCCTTCCTTAAGTGGCGCCAATGATCTTCACTATATAAAGGAGATGAAGAATAGAGAGAGACTGACGCACATTCACGAATATCATTGCACAATCAGCCCTCAAGTTTACGATCTCTCTTTAGCGTGTTCTCTCTGCTTGTCCTAAGAGTCTGTTATTTTATTTCAAAGCATTTGAGAGTTACACAGTGAGCTTATAGGATATATTCAGTTATTTTATTTCAAAGCACAGGTTTTGTCTTTCATCAAGGGGGAGATCGATAACTCCCTCCCTTGATGAAAATCGGAATAAGTTTCAAAGGCCTTGACAGTATGTCTGTGTCAAAGGTCTTGGAGCTTTAATAGTGTTGATGAAATACAAAACCTGTTCCATATGTTATATTGTTCGATTATTATATGCTTCCAGATATTATATTCTAACATTTCAGGAAGCTTTTCAAATATCATCTCTTTCCTTAAAGCTTGAAGTTGAGAAGAACACAATCGGAGATCATGGCTTGAAAGTTTTCAAGTATAGAAGATCTCGAAGATAGCCATGATCAGCCTAAGCGTTGGAGAAGATTGCTTCCTTAAGTGGCGCCGATGATCTTCACTATATAAATGAGATGAAGAAGAGAGAGAGGTTGACGCACATTCACGAATATCATTGCACAGTCAGCCCTCAAGTTTACGATCTCTCTTCAGCGTGTTCTCTCTGCTTGTCCTAAGAGTCTGTTATTTTATTTCAAAGCATTTGAGAGTTACACAGTGAGCTTATAGGATATATTCAGTTATAGTGTTATACTTGAGAGTTTGTAACTTTGGAAGTGAACACTAGGCGATTGATTCACTAAGTATAAGAGGATTGTACTAGATAGCATATAGAGGTGGGGCTCTTCTAGATTGGTCTAGGACTCCAAGGGAACGAGAGTTGGCTAGATTGCAATTGTATAGGAGAGAGGCTTCTCGGGGAGCTACTAGGATCCTAAGTCTTGTGAATCAATAAAAGCCGGTTGAATCCTAGGGTTGTGGAAGAACCCTAGGCGGGGACGTAGGCCAAGTTCGTGTCGAACCTCGTAAACAACTCATCGAGTCCTTTACTTTATTGCTTTACCTTATTTCCGCACTTGGTTCGAATTGTTTAACTTTGTGATTCAGGTTTTCAGAGAAAAGACTAAGTCTAATCTCAAAGGGTTTTGCACGAGCTTCAAAAGTCTTGAGACTATCTGCGAAAAACTGGCATACTCTATTCAACCCCCCTTTTAGAGTATTTCTATATGACTTAGTTTTATATTATCGAACCTTCAATTGGTATCAGAGCTTTACTCACTGCTTTTGATCTAACAATCTTGTGAGTTTTCGATCATGTCTGGTGAAGCAAGCGGAGGATTTGCACAGGGAAGGTCCACGAGCAGACCACCACTCTTCGTAGGAAACAACTTTGTCCACTGGAGATCCTTGATGAAGATGTTCATTATAGATCAAGATCTAGAACTTTGGAACATTATAGAGAATGGTCCGAAAATCCCAGAGAAAGACGGACCAAATGGAACCAAAGTCACAAAGAAGAAGTCTGAATACATCCAAGCGGATCTTGAACTCGTCTCCAAAAACTACAAGGCTATCAACTTACTTTATTGTGTTCTTAGCACTGATGAGTTTAACCGTATTTCATCTTGTAGGTCGGCTAAAGAGATTTGGGACAAACTGGTCGTCACCTATGAAGTAGCCAAGTGAAAGACACCAAGATCAGCATCTTCCTTCGAAAGTATGAGCTTTTAAAAATGAAGTCTGATGAGTCAATCAAGACCATGTTCACACGATTCAAAGAAATCACCAACAACCTTGACTCTCTCGGCAAGAGCTTTACAAACGTTGAGAAAGTGAGGAAGATACTGAGGTGCCTCCCAAAAGAAAAATGGGGTCCAAAAGTAACAGCTATAGAGGAAGCACAGGACCTCACCACTCTTCCCCTTGATGACCTGCTTGGGAAGCTGATCATGCATGAGATGATCCTTAATGAAGACGATGGAGAACTTCCAGCTAGCACTAAGAACTTGGCACTCAAGTCTAAGAAGGATGAGCCTAAAGATGGATATGATTCCGAAGATGAGGATGACGATGAGGATGATCCTTTTGCTCTTATCACAAGAGGCCTTGCTCGAATTCTCAAAATGAAGAAACAATTCAACAACAAGGATGGATCAGATTCTTCTAAATTTTGAGGTAAGCCTCAATACAACAAGTATGATAAGAAGACTAAACCTTTGTCTTGTTTTGAATGTGGTGAAACAGATTATCTTGTGAAGGATTTCCCTCAAAAGACAAAGACCCAGTCCAAGAAGGGTGACAAATGGAAGAAGAAAGCCATGGTGGCAACTTGGAGCGATTCTGACTCTGACTCCGATGATGAGAAGGCCAATATTTGTCTTATGGCCTCAGAAGATGAATTCCACGATGAGAAGCTTGAAGCTACTGTAAGAGAACTTATGGCAAGTCCAAAAGAAGTATTATCGGAATTCCTTTCTAATATGATTGCCAAGGAAGAGAAACTTTTTGCCCAGACTAACATTTTTATTAAGAGAACTGTGGACCAGGAAAGAACTATTGAGGATCTGTCTATGAGGGTTAAAAGTCTTGAAGCTTCTTATTCAGGTCTTGACATTAAAGTCAAGACGCTTGACTCAGAGAAATCTGAACTCAAGCAAGATATCTCCTCTCTAAGAAATGAGCATCATGACTTAGAGAACGAGAAGATCTCCCTGAATAATAAGATTCAAGATCAACAGGCAGCCCTAATAAGTTTTACCAAATCCAAAGGCACTCTTGAGACCTGCCCCTATAGAAAAGTGGTATTGGTTACAATCCAAGGTTTTTAAAGAAGCAGCACATTACCACCTTTGTACAGGCAAAAGGAAGCAGAACCTCTCCTATATGTCACCACTGTGCTAGAAAGGGACATGTAAAAGAGACCTGCCCCTATAGAAGAAAGGATCCTTATATCATTCGCAATACTTTTCCTGTTCATTTGAGAAAAGAACGGATAACACAAGTTTGGGTTCCAAAATGCACTATTTTACCAAATATGGTTTACCCCAACAATGGATCCAAATTTGCTTATTGGTCTAGCCACAAAGGTTGATGTTTGTCTTGCAGGAGATCACCAAGGTGAAGGAACATAAATGGATTATTGATAGTGGATGCTCGAGGCATATGAGTGGAAAGAGTTCTCTCTTTCATGATCTAAAGGAGCAATCCACGGGAACAATCACTCTTGGTGACAAAGGAAAATGTGACATCGTTGGTATTGGTAGTGTTGGGAGTGATTCCAACCATAGTATTAAAAATGTTTATCTTGTTAATGGTTTGAAGTATAATTTGCTTAGTGTCTCTCAATTATGTGATAGTGGCAACAATATCAGATTTAACAAGAAAAGATGTCTAGTGTGCAGAGAAGATACAGGTGAAGTTATATTGACTGCATATCGTTACAACAATATATACGCTGTAAATGCGGATCAAGTGGCACAAGGAAGCTTAACCTGTCTAAAGGCTTTGACGGACGATCCAAAGCTCTGGCATAGGAGACTCGGTCATGTGAGCCCACATACGCTACAGAAGCTTGTGTCCAAAGGGCTTGTAAGAGGGCTACCTGAGATGGACTTTAAAGGTATTGATATGTACAATGCATGCACACGAGGTAAACAAACACGTAGCTCTTTCAAACCCAAAAAGGTTATAAGTTCTTCTAGACCCCTTGAACTTTTACATATGGATTTATGTGGTCCTATGCGAGTCAAATCTCCCAACGGTAAAAAGTACATGCTAGTTGTTGTTGATGATTTTTCTAGATATACTTGGGTTGCTTTTTTAAAAGAAAAATCAGAGGCCTTATTTGAGTTTTCAAAACTTTGTAAGGAGTTGCAAACTTTAAGAAACGAGCCCATAGTTTCAATTCGGAGTGATCATGGTAGGGAGTTTGATCAACTTAAGTTTGATTTGTTTTGTGCTAAATATGGCATCTCCCATAACTTTTCTACTCCTAGGACACCTCAACAAAACGGGGTTGTGGAACGAAAGAACCGCACCTTAGAGGATATGGCCAGGACTATGCTTTTAGAAAATGCATTACCTAAAACCTATTGGGCTGAAGCTGTTAACACAGCTAACTATATTTTGAATCGTTGTCTTATTCGTTCCATCTTAAAGAAAACTCCTTATGAACTTTTCAAAGGCCGCAAACCAGTTATATCTTATTTTAAACCTTTTGGCTGTACTTGGTTTGTTCATAACAATGGAAAAGATAACCTTGGGAAAGTTGATGCGCGTAGTGATGAAGGTATATTTCTTGGCTACTCCACAAGTAGAAAAGCCTATAGAATCTTCAATAAAAGGACTTAGTTAGTTGAAGAAAGTATACATGTTATTTTTTATGAATGCAATGACGGTGCTTTGAGTGAAAATGTTGCAAATATAGATCTTTACATCCATGCAGAGAACGAAGAAGGTGATGATCCTGCCACCAAGAACACATAGAAGAGGAACATGCAGGAACAGATTCTCAACACTGAAGAATTGGCCCAAGGTGTTGAAGATTCTTCCAAAGCCCTTGGTGTCCAATCCAACAGTGTTGAAGCGTCAGAAACTGCTGTAACTGAACCTAACAGGACCACGGAGTCAGATGTACCACAAGTCAATCCTACCGGTGTGACGAATCAAGGAGCTGAGACTAGCAAAAGGAAATTCAAATACTCCTCGTCACACTCATTAAAGGATATCATTTCTGACCCTACTTCTAGTGTTCAAACTTGTTCTAAACTTAAAGATCTTTGTGCTTTTCACGCGTTTGTTTCTCTTATTGAGCCAAAGAAGGTAGATGAGGCACTTCAAGAGCCAGACGAGATAATTGCTATGCAAAGTGAGCTTAACGAATTTGAAAGAAACAAAGTCTGGACCTTGAAGCCTAGGCCAAAGCATCAATCAGTCATTGGCACGCGATGGGTATTTCGAAACAAGCTAGATGAGAATGGTAAGATTGTGAGGAACAAGGTAAGGCTTGTTGCTCAAGGCTACAATCAAGAGGAAGGTATTGACTACGAGGAAACCTTTGCTCCCGTAGCCAGGCTTGAAGCCATTCGCATTTTATTGGCATTTGCATCTTTTATGAGCATAAAGTTATATCAAATGGATGTCAAGTGTGCATTTCTTAATGGTTTCTTAGAGGAAGAAGTATATGTGGCTCGACCCCCAGGATTTGAAAGTTTGGAATTTCCCAATCATGTTTATAAACTTGACAAAGCGCTTTATGGTTTGAAACAAGCCCCAAGAGCTTGATAAGAGCGTTTGTCAAAATATCTTTTAGAAAATGATTTTAAAAGGGGGTTGATCGACAAGACTCTTTTTATCAAGACCAAAGGAAAGGACATTTTGGTTATTCAAATTTATGTTGATGATATATTATTTGGTGCTACTAACACATCTTTGTGCAAGGAATTTTCTGACATCATGTGCAGTGAATTCGAGATGAGCTTGATGGGTGAACTCAACTTCTTTTTGGGATTACAAGTTCATCAATCCAAGAAAGGGATCTTCGTCAACCAAAGCAAGTACCCTAAGGATCTCTTGAAGAAATTCAAGATGGATCAATCCAAAGCAGTCAAGACTCCCATGAGCTCAACATTATCTCTAGATCAAGACAAGACTAGGAAGAGTGTCAATCAAAAGGAGTATCGAGGAATGATTGGATCTTTACTATATCTTACATCTAGTAGACCTGACATCATGTTTAGTGTTTGCATGTGTGCTAGGTTTCAAGCTGATCCTAAAGAATCTCACCTCGTGGCTGTGAAGAAGATCTTTCGATATCTCAATGGCACCAAGGAGCTTGGACTATGGTACCCAAAGCAAATGGATTTCACATTAATTGGATATTCTGATGCAGATTCTGCAGGCTATAAGGTGGATAGGAAAAGCACATCCGGATGTTGTCAATTCTTAGGAGCATCTTTGATCAGTTGGCATTCTAAGAAACAAAACTCAGTTGCCCTATCCACTGCAGAAGCCGAATACATAGCAGCTGGAACATGCTGCTCCCAAATCCTTTGGATAGCTCAACAAATGCGAGATCTTGGCATCAACCTCAAAGGCATTCCCATTAAGTGCGACAATACAAGTGCCATCTTCATTACAAAGAATCTTGTTCAGCATTCAAGGACCAAACATATTGATGTAAGACATCATTTCATTAGAGACCATGTCGAAAAAGGTGATGTGTCCATATTCTTTATTTCAAATGATTATCAATGGGCTGACATTTTTACTAAGCTTTTGGCAGAGGACATGTTCACCTTCATTAGACGTGAGATCGGAATTCTTAACAGGGATGAACTTTCGTAGGGGGAGCTTTCCCTTTACGAAAGATAACTTCTACTCAATGTCAAGATCCTTGAACCTCATTTCAAAGGTTGTGAACTGCATAGTAGATAGAGCACATATAACGGATCAGATATTTGGTTGATATCTTATTAGATATTTGATCAAATATGGTTTTAATGGATTTTAACCTTCTTTATATGTTACCTATTTTATTTTTCGGGAAAATCTTTATTATTGCATGTTATCCGATTATACTCGTATCTGTGGAAATTTTTTAAATCGGATAAATCTTTTCTTGCCTTTATGATTTGAAAGGATCTTTTTGAATTTTGAATTGTTTTAGTAAGTCTGATTTTGGAGAATATTTTCACGCTCCTCCCTTTGTTGAAAGACAAAAAGGGGGAAATGGTTTGATGGTTTAGACCTTTAAAACTATCGTGAACCAAGGGTCTTGGAAGACCTTGTTTTGTTTTACTTTGTTGGATGTTTTTCATGTTAAAATTATGATCCAACATTTATCTAACCCATGCAGGTACTTAGTCCGATTTTGCTTATGATATTATTACTTGACTAAGTTGCAGGGATGCACAGGTTTTGTCTTTCATCAAGGGGGAGATTGATAACTCCACTCCCTTTGATGAAAATCGGAATTAGTTTCAAAGGCTTTGATAGATAGTTTGTGTCAAAGGTTTTGAAGCTACAGTTGTGTTGACGAAACACAAAATCTGTACTTTATTATATTATGTCTGAATATTATTATATATTATTATATGCTTCCAGATATTATATTCTAACATTTCAGGAAGCTTTTCAAATATCATCTCTTTCCTTAAAGCTTGAAGTTGAGAAGGATACAATCGGAGATCATGACTTCAAAGTTTCCAAGTATAGAAGATCTCGAAGATAGCCATGATCAGCCTAAGCGTTGGAGAAGATTGCTTCCTTAAGTGGCGCCGATGATCTTCACTATATAAAGGAGATGAAGAATAGAGAGAGACTGACGCACATTCACGAATATCATTGCACAATCAGCCCTCAAGTTTACGATCTCTCTTCAGCGTGTTCTCTCTGCTTGTCCTAAGAGTCTGTTATTTTATTTCAAAGCATTTGAGAGTTACACAGTGAGCTTATAGGATATATTCAGTTATAGTGTTATACTCGAGAGTTTGTAACTCGGGAAGTGAACACTAGGCGATTGATTCACTAAGTGTAAGAGGATTGTACTAGATAGCATAGAGAGGTGGGGCTCTTCTAGATTGGTCTAGGACTCTAAGGGAACGAGAGTTGACTAGATTGCAATTGTATAGGAGAGAGGCTTCTCGGGGAGCTACTAGGATCCTAAGTCTTGTGAATCAATAAAAGCCGGTTGAATCCTAGGGTTGTGGAAGAACCCTAGACGGGGACGTAGGCCAAGTTCGTGATGAACCTCGTAAACAACTCATTGAGTCCTTTACTTTATTGTTTTACCTTATTTCCGCACTTGGTTCGAATTGTTTCACTTTTTGATTCAGGTTTTCAGAGAAAAGACTAAGTCTAATCTCAAAGGGTTTTGCACGAGCTTCAAAAGTCTTGAGACTATCTGCGAAAAACCGGCATACTCTATTCAACCCCCCTTCTAGAGTATTTCTATATTACTTAGTTTTATATTATCGAACCTTCATAATCATTTACATACTATTATAAATTAAGAGGGGATGGAAGGAGGGAGGGAGGGACGCACCTATGGAACGGCATTAGTCGATTATGATTGCTTTGGGCGCCTTCCCCGACATGCATGTGAGCCATGTACGAAACAACCACACAAAGTTCCGGGTCTCTTCTGGAGCAAGTAACGTACAACCGAACAACACGGATTGGCCGTGATTGTTGATTCCTATGAATGAAGCAAATGGCATCTTCTATCTATTAGATACATAAGTCGTATCAAAGGACAAGACATCGCCGAACTCCTCGTAAGCCGCCCTACTCCTTCCATCGGCCCAAAAGACGTTCCCCGATCTCCCCTCATCATCCACATCGTAAGATTAAAAGAAATTTGAATTGCTCTCTTCGCTCATTTCATCAAAGTGAGCCTGCATTGCAGCAAAGTCACCTTTTTCCATGAGGCGTCATCTAGTCTTGGTGATTAAGTCACGACAATCCTTGTGGTGGGTGAACGGAACAGAAGCATGGCAGCCATAATCTACCACAAAAGTCCCGAAGTTCTTGGCTATAGGAACTCCTGCCCTATCCGAGTTCAAAATCCGGATCTTCTTCCGTTCGCTAATCACTCTATAGTTCGGTAGGAGCGTTGAATTTTCCGGCACACACTCATGGTTGTGCTCTAAATGGACCCCACCAATAACCCATTGTCCGTTTTTATGAAGTGCAGCATTCACCCCAAACTTACATCCTGTAATACAAGAGGTCGATCATGCCCTTGGCTTCTTTGAGTTCGAATCAAATTTTCCATGCTTTGAGCAAGCCAACCGCAACCTTTTGTACTTGTCAGGTGCATTGGGGTCACAAGGTTTATCCGAACTCCTGATCATATACTAGAATCCTATTGCCATCGCGTACACATGCATGTAATCCAAAATTTCTTTTGAATGTGAAATTATCATACCGGTCTCTTGAGGTTTGAGTTGCACATAGCCTTCCCGATTAGCACCTTCACAAACCTGGACCTCGTCTTGGTGGTTCTCACCCTGGACCTCGTCTTGTGCATTTTCGCTAGCTTCATCATTGAGGTCGATTTGGTTGTTTTGAACTTGGACGTCTTCACTATTTTCATCGTCCGTAATGAGGTTATCATCTCCATCACCGATATTGTCACCGTATTCCCCAACAGAAGGAATCCGATCAGATCCATTATCTGTTACAAAACAAGTATCAACTTATACACTAATTTCAGTTATATGTATATATAATTATCCAAACTAATGAATGAACGACAAATCATACCTTCTTGTTCGGTTTCATACATGACGTTTAGGTCAAATTCACGATCATCCATTTACACTTTATTGATAAGGACCAAAATTCCTAGATATACATTACACACATAAGATGAATCCAAGTCAAGGGATACACATCCAAAGAATCTTTGAATCCAAATACACATCAAACATCAAGAAAGATTTTGGGTCCAACCCAAACTCAAATTAGATGAATCAAATTCGAACCCTGGATGCTAAGGTCGTTGGTGGTTTCTTGTGATCTATGAAGCACCAAATAGGAGCTTTATCTCCTGTTACCCCTTCTTGGAATTGTATACAGGTGCTCTTAAATCCTAAATCAATCAAATTGGGTCCAACCCTAAATCAATCAAATTCGAATCCTAAATCCTTGATGAAATTCGAACCCTAAATCCTAAATCAAGAAAAATTTTAGGTCCAACCCAAAATCAAATTGGATGAATCAAATTTGAACCCTCAATCCTAAATCGAATTAGAACCCTAAATCCTAAATCAAATTGAAAAGATTAAATTTTGTAAGTAAACCTAAGAGGGAGACGCACACTGACTTGATTCCTCTTGTCGTCGAAGACGAAGACGAAGACGCAATTTCGTTGAAGATGTAGGTACTTGTCGTTGGCGAAGATGAATAACCACCGGAGATGTATGGAGGTGTGGTATCCGGTCGCTGATCGAGATCGTTTTCCCGTGTTGAATGGGGATTGATTTGGCAGAGGTTGAAGAAGAAGATAGCCGTTGGGCGTTGGTTCCAGCGTTGGATATGTAGCCGTTAGGCGTTGGGCACGCAGTGGGAGTTGCCCTTCTTCATCTTCAAGGCATGTATGGAGATTAGGGAGGAGAGCGCCATTAATTAGAGGAGAGAGAGAAGGGGAGTTTAATTATGCCTGATTTTTTGCTTTTGCTTTTGACTG
Source organism: Persicaria tinctoria (assembly GCA_037127255.1). NCBI lineage: Eukaryota > Viridiplantae > Streptophyta > Magnoliopsida > Caryophyllales > Polygonaceae > Persicaria > Persicaria tinctoria. The sequence goes on along the minus strand of JBANSL010000013.1, from coordinate 35,377,166 downwards.
CTTTTTTATGGGTTTTTACTTTTTTTTTGGTGGGCAAACGGGGAGAAGCGGCTCCCCAAACCGTTAATCATATAAATAAGAAGAAAAAGTTTTACACCCTAGAAAAACCAAAAACATCACACCACACAGTATCTAGTCCAAGTCCTTCCTTTTTCGTCAAGCAGCAGCAGATCGGCTACCAAAGCAGGGGGTGAATGTAACTGATGACAGCCGATCGGCAAGGACCAGGCCAACTCTGCCAGCTTGTCCGCGACCGAGTTTGTCTCGCGGAAAGAATGAAGAAACTGGACGGACCAGTCTCTACGCAAAAAGCCATGGCAGGCGACCACCAGGCTGGACAACGGATGAGAGGGATTGACCCTCCCTGCCATCAGCTTAATACACAACTCCGAATCCGACTCGATAATAACCTTCTTACAACCCAAGTTCCAGGCCTCTCGGGTATGTATACCTATGTGTAAGTGTAGCAGCCCCCCTAGGGAAGAAGCAAGATAATAGAAATCAGCTGATTCAAGCAATGATGAAGAAAGGATGCTTCTAGTTATGAAGCGTCTATTGTGCAAACACGTGGTGGGGCTTGTATGGAGCACTCTGGAGTCTGGTCCGATAGGGGTCCTGATCCAACGTCCCAATGAGGGCAACATCCCATGACTCGACATCCCAATGAGGGCAACACCTACGACTGTGCTTCACCGTGCTAGATCTGATAGCTGATTGGTTGTTGCCAATATATATCAAGCATGTTTCTGGAAAAATAGCATTGTGATTTTGTGAGTTTGTACCTTGCGGTTGAGTAACAAATACACTACTCCCTCCGTCCTAAAATACATGGGCTTTTATTATTTTGCACAAGTTTTAATAAAAATACTTTACTTTTAAAAAAACATAATCATTGCACTAACTTGTTCATAAATTTTATTATTTTTTAACCCCCGCTACACATTTTAACCAATTAAATTATTTTAAAAAGTCAATAACACACAAAATAATACAAATCATTACAACTTTTTACATAGAAAACATAAAAGTCCATCTATTATTGGATAAAAATTTACCTTTAAAAACCCATGTATTATTGGACGGATGGAGTATTTATTTTCTTCTGAAGTGCTGTGTTAACTGCTAATTATAAATGAATACAGATTGAACAACAAGAACAAGGACCACATTGTTCATACCAAACTGCAAACAAGAGACAATATAAATACATACATCTCTCTGTAGAGATGGAAGGAAAAACTCTTCCCTAACAAAGCATAGCATCCCTGATTCAACTGTTCCTCACCCACTTTCCCTTTTGATCCACAAATGAGAGTTTCAGAGCTCTAAAACAATGCCCAACTTACAGTAATTTCATACTTGCAAGGAAATCGTCTAGCCAAGAGATGATAGTCCTGCTTTGCGAGTTTTCAGAAAGTTGGAATGAGATTGCAGTCAAGGGGCAAGTTGCCTTGAAATGTGGTTGAGTTTTGAAAGCGCTATGTACTTATAGTTATGCTTCGTCAGGAGCGGTCTTTGGTTGTATGGAAGCATAAGGAAATGGTTTCGTTGCAGTGTAGATATGACTGACATATAAACTCAAGGTTCGACTTTCATATGAGCAGGTGGCAACGAACCTGCAGATGCATAATAGGAAAAGTGAGATCTCTTGATTTTGCAAGAACTTTTGCTGATGAATTTTATTATTAACGCTTTCTAATGTAAGACAGAAAGACCATACTATTTGTATCTTGATTGTCAACTGGAGCAGTAGGATCATAGCCCATCTGAACGACGTTTTGGAGATCATAGTCCCAAACATTAGGCACCTGTAGAAACGTTATCACAGGAAGATTAGAACTAACTTCACGGTAAGGTGTATCATACCGGTTTATATGAACTGATGCTAGTCAAACAGAGATCGCACTTGCTATTGAAAATTAGAGCTTTAGAAAACAAGGCTGGATAAGAAAGTTACCTGTGGAGTGGATTCCCTGTAACCTTCAGTCATACATAAGGGAGGATTAAGATTTCGCAATGCATCTGAAGCGTTCCTGATGATGGGAAGACTGGGATGGATGCTGGTTGACTGAGAATGCATTGGATGATAAGCCATTGACACATCTGGCGAGAATCCCACTGAAGATGAGGGACCAGCTGCAGCTAGTGTCGGGAACATTTGCTATAAGAAAGAACCATAGATTCAGATGAACTCCAACATGTAGCAAATTGACAATAAAATCAATAGTCAAACATACGTATGAACTGAAAAATAAGATTCACTCACTTCCTTTGCTAGGAGACTATCAATGTTGAAGTCCACCCTAGGATCAACAGTGGCAAGTTTCATTGACAGGAACTGCAAAATCGAAGACGAAACATGAAAAACACAAGAGATGCGATGTGCGAAAGCCAATTCAACATGAAAATAATATCAAAAACTTGATCAAGAACCATCTAAATCTCTACCTCAACTTGCCGTTGTAGAGACTGAACATAATTGATAATTTCATCAAGCATAACTGCTTTCCCAGTCACCTGCAGCACTAACAAGATCAATAAGTCCGAGAACTTGTAAGATAATAACGGAGTACTAAATTCGGCTTTGTGAATTAGCAAGACCGAATATTGACCTTGCTGCAACCAGGAACAAGATCTTGAAGAAACTTCATCCTTTCACTGATCTTTTCCCTTCTGATCTATTATGTAGATAAAGCCAATCAAATATCAGCTGCGCTGAACGTAATCCGTCAGCTCAAGCAAGATTACACACAGATAGAAACCATACCCTCTCCGCAAGACTGTGACTATTTGTAGCTTGTCCTCTTCGCGCTCTGATGTGAATGTATTCCTCCTTTGAAGCATCTGAACCTTGGGGATTCGGTTTACCATTTTTCGCAGTAGTCTTGGTTTTAGGAGACGGTGAACTTTGTTTACCGATATCATTCGCATCTTCACCTGATAGCTGCTTAGACTGCTCAGGTTCAGTATCCTAAAAAAGTAATGAATAAACAAAAAACATGTTAAATCTCAAAACTGAAGGCTTCAAATATAATCTCACAAGCAAATATTTTACCTGACCAGCCCTTTTTCTCTTCTTAGCAGTATCCATTAGAGATGTATCGTCTTGTCTGCGACCACCAAAAGACTCAGCTTCATCAGATTCAGTTTGTTTCGCTTCAGCCCAGCGTCTCGTGTTCTTCACCTGCGGACTGCCTTCATCCTTGGAAGTTGAAGGCGGGTTCGTTTCATTCTTCTGAGGCTCCTCACCACACGCAGGCCGTGTAACAGCATCCATGAAGCCTTCCATTGGTCCAGTCAGCATTGAGGTAAGTTGATGATAGGGACTAATAGCTTGGTTCATGGGAAAAGAGCTCATCAAGTCAGCCATATTCCCTGAATTGAAACACGAGAACCGGGCAGCTCGCTCAATGAAAGCCGAATCTGCAGGAAGCTGGGACAAATGTGGGACACTGCCTGATACACAAGGCAATAAGAAACCACCTTTCGAAGCCGAATTCGGATCCTGCCATCCAGCATCAGGCCTGATCCTCAATGAGCCCAGAACCGGAACCCCTCCAGCTAAACCAATTTGGTTCACACTGCTATACGGTTGTGAATTGCCAGGATTGTCCCAAACACCATACGAATCGGCAACTGAACTCATGGAGGCCGAATTCACGAAATTTCCGCCTCCAAACCGACAATCTAAAGGCAACCGAGGTTCCTCATTCCTCTTCTCAGAGTCCGACTTTTCCTTGTCACCCACATCCATATGAAAACACAAAATCAGGAAAACCCCCAAACCCTAAGCAATGATTTTAAGCTCACCGGGTTCGAAATTAGAGTCTCAAAGACCTAACTGGGATGCAAAGGTTCAGTTTCAAATGGCAAGAGCTGTAATTTCACTACCTACAGAGAAGAAGCAAATCAAACATTTAACAGTGCTGATAAGTTGTGCTGGGTTCAATCAGTATCAGCTTAAAGGTGGGCGAGTTGAATAAAAACAAAGAAAACCCACTTCAATTAATGAGGTGAAAGCAACATAACGGGGATAAAAGCAAAACCCCATGTACTGAAATCTGTACTACAATCAGACAAGTGTTAAACCATCACTGTTAACAAAGCCATCAATGAAAAAAATTGTAGTACAATTCAAAATTTAGACAGTGTGAAAGGGGGAGGCCTACAATGAAAGCCACAGCAGAGGAATCTAGCTTCAAACAGGAAACAGGAGCAGAAAAAAGTCCACAGCAACGGTCAATTAGGCTAAAGAACATTGATTTCAGCAAAATCAAATAGCCCCCTTTTTTCTCCTCCATTCAAAATATAACCCTAATCAGAGAAATCAAACACCAGAACTGAAAAATCAGAAGAGAAAAATACCCTATTTGGAGATTTGGTGCTTACTTTTGCTGTCTGTACATCAGTCGAAGAAAAAGCAAGGAACTTTAATTGAATCCCTCCAACCTTGTTAAACTTATCTCACTCAGAAGCTAGTGTTTAGCTTCCTCGACTGCCAATGTTTTTTTTTTACCAGGAAGAACCCAGAGAGAAAGTAAAAATAGGAGTGTGATTAATTAAGAGAGAAAATTTGGTAAACAGGTACAGAGAGAGAGAGAGAGAGGAGTAGACCCGGATAAAAGGTGCTGCATTTATACCCACGCCTGTATAGATATCAGAGCTGTTGATGATTAACCACCGCCACTGCTACTGTCAAACTTGAATTTTGATTAAAGAAATACCAGTACTGTAAAACAATGATTTTGGTTATGACAAGAAGATTCAATTTTTTTCACTTTAATCCGTAAATAAATCACTATGATTAGCTGTACAGCAACCCTGACAGTGCCAGCTCCCTCAAATTTTAGGGATTTTCTGGTGGATCTTGTGGGATTGTTCTTGATTGCACCTGGGGAGGGTCGCCATTTAAAGCCATTAATTTCAATCAGAGTTTCTGATTGGTCGATGGATTCTACTGGTCTTTGACCAACTTTCTATTCCTTTCCCCCCTACTCAGCTCTTACAGTACATACATGCAACTTAGGCCGCGTTGGGCAATTGGCACCATATCTTTGTCCTTTATCATCTTAAATTTATTCATTATCGGTTACTATTGTTTTCCAAAGCTCGTGTTTGGTACCAATGTACATCATTTCGACTAATACTTTTAAGCCTATATACTATTATGAATAGCATTTATCATTGACAGATACGATGCCTAATCAACGAAAAATATTTTCATTCGTTATTTTTTTGGGGGGTTCATCTACATTAATCCCTAAAATTCGTAAGTTTTTTTTCTTAGGGAAAATAGCAGAAAACCACCCCTTAAATAGGGGTTTTTGCAGAAAACCACACCTTACAATACAAATTACAGAAAACCACTCTTTAAATACATTTCATTTGAATATGACCACCCCTTGCCACTTTCACGTTAGGAAACTGTCAATAAAGGTGTGAAATGTCTAATTTACCCCCACCATCATCATTATTATTTTTTATATGAAATAATATTATTAATATCTAAAAGTTTTACAAGAAATTGAATGGAAAAAGGTAGAAAGTGCAATTGCAATTAAACTCTCATCCAATACCCAAGCTGAACATAGAGAAGTGGTTGCTTGAGTGTGAAAGGGTGATGAAATGAAAGAACACAGAGCAAGCAAAAAAATAATTTAAAAACAAACAAAATCCCACATATCACTTCTTCAATCGATTTGAACCTTGAACGCCTTCGCCCTTCTGGAGCACTCTGAAGATTGGAACAGGTGGGTAAGAGGTGATTCTAATGACGTGGAACGGTGGTGAGACTAGTGAGAGACGCTGGATCTAGGATACTAGAAATCGATGTTGAATCGAACCCCAATTTGGGGAGTGAATCTCAAATCCGGTGACCCGAGGATGGTGGCGGAGATTTTGGCCCTTGCCTGCTCAATAATGGTTATTCCCCCAAACGGTGCATATGGATATATCATATATGGTAGCTAGGGTTTGGCCAGTTTGTCGATTTCCTCCCAAATACAGTTCGTGGTGCTTACTTCACTTGAACCTTGAGTAGAAGTTGTCTTGTTGTTCACACAAAGAGAGGGAGGTGCGATTTGGGGAACTTGTGGCGGAAATGGGCGAGTTGTTTGGTCAGGACTCAGGAGGGTTTTCCAACTGGGGAAGAAGATGGAATGGGATAGGGTTTGGAGTTAAAAAGGGTAAATTGGACTTTTCATATTTTTTTGACACTTTACTAACGGAAAAGTGACGAGGGGTGGTAAAATTCAAACATAATTTATTTAAGGGGTGATTTTCTGCAATTTGTATTTTAAGGGGTGGTTTTATGCAAAAGCCCCTATTTAAGGGGTGGTTTAATGCCATTTCCCCTTTTTCTTATTAGAGGAGCATCTCTAACCGTTTCTCCATTTTGAGGATTTTTGAGTTTTTGAAGAATTGTAAGGTATTTTTTGATGCAATATATTCACTATCACCTTGAATTGGTAAATAAAGAGCGGTCATTCAAGGGTTCGAACTGGGGACCTATAGGTACTACCCACAAGTCCTTTCCAGTAAGCCATTATGAAATGTTTAATAGATTCACTATCACATTTTCCCTAAAGGGACAGTTACTATACATGCCACATTTTTTGCCTATATTAGGAAATTGTCCACCACCCTCTCCATATTAGCAAAATGTTCACCCACTGCTAAAACAAAGTTGCTGAAATTGATTTTTTTTTTCGCGACATTGAGTTTTTTTTCATGCGTTGCTGAAACTGCTGAAACTGAAGTTGCTGAAAATAAGTTTTTTTTTTCCGCGAGATTGAGTTTGTTTTTCTGCGTTGCTGAAACCGATGTTGCTGAAATTGAGTTTTTTTTTTCCGCGAAATTGAGTTTTTTTTACGCGTTGCTAAAATCCCGATTTCAGCACTTTTGTTGATGCTGAAACCCCGGTTTCAGTACCATTGTTGATGCCGAAACCACGGTTTCAGCAGTGTTGTTGATGCTAAAACCGGGGTTTCAGCATCAACAACAGTGTTATAATAAGTAAAACTAAAATTAAAATGACACCAAAAGTTTAAGGTTCAATTCCCACTAGCCTCAATTTTTTAAAAAAAATTCACCTCTAAAAAAAAACATTTTTATTATTTGTTCAACTTACACTCCACTCACTTTCTATGTTTCTACCCCATTATTTAATTATATTCTCACTTCCCGACTTCCTACTATATACAAACTATCTAGCTATAACTAATTAAACTCCATAAAATTGGTGAAATTAGCCTCTCTTTTTTTTTAAAAAAAATAAAATCGCCTCCCTCGAAAAAGCTTTTTTATTCTTTGTTTAACTTGAACTCACTCTCTATGTTTCTACCCCCTTATTTAATTATATTCTCACTTTCCGAGCTCCCTATTATTTACAAATTATCTGGCTATAAACTAATTAAACCCCATAAAATTAGTGAAATTAGGATTTGATTATGAGAATAAATTTTGTGAAATTTTCATTAGAGTTTGTGATTTTGAGAATAAATTTTGTGTTTTAATTATTGTGTATGTGATTTTGTGAATGAAATTTATGAATTGAATTTGGGGTTTGTTAATTGAATTTGTGAAGCTTTATGCAATATTTGTATTTTTGTATCCTACATATTCAAATCACAATTTCTATCATGTCTTTGAGAACCAAAAAATATTATAAAGTTGATGAGTTTACAATCCTAGCTAATATGCAAAAGCCTTGAATTTAGCATGCTTGAATTTCGATAAGTTTACACTCCTAAATATGACAAATGCCTGAATTTCCAATGAATGATAAGAAACCACTACCATAGCAACCAAACAAATGTAAGTCTACTTTTCTACAATCAACTTCTAAGTTGAAAGTCGTAGATTAGGTAAAAGAGTTTATTTCAAGGCCAATATCTCAGTCTACAGTAGAAATTTTGCCCCACCTTTCGGAGGATCCTGCAGCCGCCACTGTCGCCGGAGGATCAATTGTAACAGCGAAGAAGAGCGCCGGCGCCAAAGAGAGGAGCGCCACACTCGTCATCGACCTCCTGTAAGGCAACAAAGACGAAAATGACGGCGATCTGATGGCAACGAATTCGCAGGCCATATCGTCTTCCTCTACGATCGGCGATCATTGCTCCCATGAAAACTTGCTGAAACTCGCGCAGAGTAGGCCAGGTCGTCTTCCTCCGCGGCGGTGCGGTGGGAGATGAAGAAATCGACGGGGAAGTAGATCTCAAAATTGGATTTGCTTGCAAAGACGAAGATGACGGGGAGAGGAGTGAGAGAGAAGACGACGAGGAGAGAACGACCAAGAGAGGGAAGGATATCTGAGATTTGACGGGAAGGAGAGAGAAGAGAGATTTAAGATTTAGGTTTAGATATGAGGAGGGTAAATTTGTCCAGAAAATTATAGATGGACAAAAAACTAATTTAACAAGGTTGGGGGACACTCCCTCAATAAAGGCAAAAAAAATTAATGCCGGTTTGGCAAATTTTCTCTTCCCTAAATGTGCAATATTCTTCAAATTAAATGATTATTCAAATCTTCAAAAAGAGGAAGCTGTTGGAGTTTAAAACAAAAAAAATTTAAAAAATATGTATTTTGTTTCCCCATTTTGAATTTTTTTTCCGGAAAACTCTTAGAGATGGTCTTACTCCATAAACTTTAAGGCTTTCTAGTTAAATCCCTAAACTATTGAAAGATTGCACCATTAACGCTTCCAAAAAAAGAAATAATTTGGTAAAATATCCGTTTTCATATAACCCATTATCTAAATGTCTACCATAATATCCCATTTTACTAAATGTCCAAATATTTTTCATAATACCAAGTTTCCCTCTCTTTTAATTTACCCTCTCCGTCCTCTACCTCGATCCGCTTTTTTTTTTCCCCCCACATTTGAGAAGATGCTGCTCGAGCTCTCGGACTCCTCTCCCATGGCACCTCCTTCATTGACGTTGATGCCAAACCGAATCTGCCTCCTCCACACTCGCCGTCGGGGATCCCAAGGAAACGTTCTCCTTCTATGTCACCCGTCAATGAATGCGCCGACCCTCGCTCCTTTAGACTGATGCCGCCGACGAGGAGACCTCGGCAAGGAGTTGAACTTCCGACTCTCTGGTGTATATATTGTTAGATCTATTGTTTTGTCATTTGTTCTTTCCAAAGAGGTTATTTAATTTTTTAAATTGGCTTCAATTTTGTAGTTGCTCAATATAGCAGTGGGTTTAGTTGTTGTATAACCTTGAATTTTATTGTGTTTTTTCATTTGATTTCAACTGCAACTCGATCAATTACTCCCCATATTCTCATTGCTCTTTTTTTTGTTTCATATTATCAGAGGTTGTAATTGATTGATTCATCATTTTGTTAAAGTTGTTAGATATATAATGAAATTCAAGTTGTGTTTCCTCAACCTGATAAGTGCTTTGAATCCAAAGGAAAAAAGTGAATAGATTGGAAGGGGCACTGGAATTGTCAAGCTGAGCTTGTGTTCGTTTGTGACAGCTAATTAAAGTTGCTGCTCATGAATGCTTCAACAAATTCTTGGATTGATTTTATCAATGAGTGTGCCAAAGTGGAGAATGGGGATTATGTAATTCTTTGGCAAATTAATTGATTTGTAATGGTTAGATATGTGTTTAAATTGAATTTCATGTATAGATATATTTTCGTAGGTTTCATTAAAAGCATATTGAATAAGATCAGTAAGATATACACATATTTTTATTTTGATGACACATCGACCTTTTTATTAAGGTGACACCAACGGTGACAATATTGTTTTTATATGTTGTGTTCCCTTTGTTATAGAATTTATTTTTGGTGACACTGTTTTTCTGTTGATGACGCCGTTATTTACACTCTAAAATTGTCACTACATGTGTCTCCACTATTAAAGGTGGTGACACCACAAATAACACTTGCCCTAAAGTTTTCCTTTGTTGATAGTAGTAGTTTTGCTTAGCATTAGCCCTTCTAAGGTTTGTGCTTCCCTTGTCCTAGGATTTTCCTTTGGTGACAATAGTGGTGACACTCGTATGTGTACTTTGTGATGACATATATTGAACACCACATGTTCTTTTGTTTAGAATTATCCTCTTTAATATTTCTGCTTCTCTTGACATGGAGTTTTCCTTTGGTGACAAAAATGATTACATTTTTTTTATTGTGGTAACACTACGAATAACACTTTCCCTTTTTCTAGGGTTTTTCTTTAGTGACAACAGTGCTGAAATTTTTATTTATTGTGGTGACAATACTAATAACACTCTCCCTTGTCTTAGAGTTTTCCTTTGGTTACAGCTGGAGTTTTGTGGGTTTTTTATTTCCCTTATCCTAGGGTTTTCCTTTTGTGACAACAGTGATAACATAATAATTAGACTTTGTGATTACATATACTGAACAATAAGTTTTCTTTTGCTTAGCATTAGCCTCCTTTAGGGTTTGTATTTCCATTGTCTTAGGATTTTCCTTTGGTGAGAACAGTGATTACAATGTTTTTACCTTAGCGACACTACTAATACCACTTGCCCATTATTTCACTTGGTACACTGGTTGTGACAACCCTTGATATACTTGTGGTGACACTGTTTTTATGTTGGTGACACCACTATTAACAAACGTAGTCATTCATCTCTTAATGGAGTACTATTTTCATTTGGTGACAGCAACAACGACATTTTTTTTATTGTGGTGGCATCACTAATAACACTTTCCTTTTTCCTATAAGGCCCTAAACCCTAAAAACTCAACCCTAAACCATAAACCATATTGTACACTACGTGTTACTTTATTAGCATTAGCCCTTCTATCGTTTTTTTTGCTTCCGTTGTCCTAGGCTTTTACTTTGGTGACATAAATGGTTACATTGTTTTTATGGTGGTGACACCACTAATAACACTTTTGAAGGTTCGATAATGTATAACAAAGTGTAATAGAGATACTCTAGATGGGGGGTTGAATAGAGTATGCCAACTTTTCGCTGATAATCTCAAGTCTTTTGAAACGCTTGCAAAACCCTTTGTGATTTGACTTAATTCTTTCCTCTGAAAAACCTGAATCACAAGAGAGTTATAAAATTCGAAACAAGTGCGTAATTATGGTAAAGCAATAAGTAAAGGACGCAACAAATTGTTAACGAGGTTCGGCTCCTTAAAGGCTTAGTCCCCGCCTAGGGTTCTTCCACAACCCTAGGATTCAACCGGCTTTATTGATTCACAAGACTTAGGATCCTAATAGCTCACCGAGAAGCCTCTCTCCTATACAATTGCAATCTAGTCAACTCATGTTCCCTTGGAGTCCTAGACCAATCTAGAAGAGCCCCACCTCTCTCAGCTATCTAGTACAATCCTCTTACACTTCGTGAACCAATCGCCTAGTGTCCACTTCCGGAGTTATAAACTCTCGAGTATAACACTCTCTCGAAATATATCCTATAAGCTCACTGTGTAACTCTCAAATGCTTTGAAATAAAAGATACAACTCTTAACACCTAGAAGAGAGTACACGAAGAAGACAGATTGACTTGAGGGCTTTGTGTGCGATGTAGATCAATGAGGTTTTTGTTCAACACTTGTACTTGTCTTCTCTTCTTCATCTCCTTTTTATATTAGATCAAATCGGCGCCTCTTTGAAAGAAGGATCTTCTCTCAACGGCTAGAACAGATCACGACAATCTTCACAATCTTCTATTCTGGGAAACTTCGAAGCCATGATCCACCACAGCTGCATTGTTAGTGCATTCGAAATTCTTGTTGCATTGTTAGTGCATAATAATATCTGGAAATATATATAATAATAACATATAATAACATTCGGAACTAATATGCAAATAATACAAGTTTTGTGTTTCATCAATACAGCTGTAGCTTCAAGACCTTTGACACAAGCTGTGTGTCATACCCTTTGAAACCATTTTCGATTTTCATCAAGGGAGTGGAGTTATCAATCTCCCCCTTGATGAAAGACAAAACCTGTGCATCCCTGTAACTTAGTCAAGAAGATATATTATAATGCAAAATCGGACTAAGTACCTACATGGGTTAGACAAATGTTGGATGATAAGTTTTAAAGCCAAAGAGAAACATCTAACAAAGTAAAACAAAACAAGGTGTTCCAAGACCTAAAGTCTAAACCATCAAACCATCTCCCCCTTTTTGTCTTTCAATAAAGGGGGGAGGATAAAAACAGTAACTAAAAGTTTTGAAAAAATAACCAAAACCAGCAGTGTTTAGATCATGGGCTAGGGTATGGTAGGGGTTTAGGATTCATCATCTTGAACACCATCCGTGAACAACAACTTCAGCTCATTCAACAACTTAGCCACCCCGCCCATCTCCAGCAACAACTCTCGATGCAGCTCCTTGACGTCTAGGCGAACTTCCTCCAAACCCAACTCCAGGTTTTCCATGCGCTCCTCGATGGCAGAGGTAGGGGGAAGAGTTTTTGAGGGAGAGGCAAGACTCCAAGTCCCTTGGGAGGACTGAGTGATGCCAATCTTCTCAAAGCTCTTGGAATCGAATTTACCCATATGATGTTGTTGTTCTTCATTTTCAAAATCAATTTTAGAAGCTTTGAAGACATGGGTCAAAAGGTTTGCGAAGGGGAGGGGAGTTACTTTTCTGGCTTTGCGGGTGTGAGCCATGGATCCTAGAATGGTATTGGCCAGATCAAGATCATGGCCATTCAAAATTCGGTATAGGAGGACCATAGTGTTGTCAGTGAGGAGAGAGCCAGAGTTGATATGGGGTAAAAGACATCTCACAATGATGTTGAAGATGATTTTGGCTTCGAGTGTGAGGGACGAGTGAGTAAGTTGTTTGGTGGTGCTGTTAGATGCTTCGGGGAGCAGGTATTTGGATCGGGCAAGAGCAACACACTAATCTTTTGTGGGGGTTCAGGAGAGCATAGAGAAGGTTTAGGAAGGCCAAGGAGATCAGCGAAGTCAAGGGAGTTGAAGGTGGTTCTAACTCCTTTGACGACTGACTCCAGAGACCAACCATCAGTAGTGTGTTTGGCTTTGAGGTTTATATAAAATAGACGGGTGAGTTGGGGGTAATAAACGGATTCAAGGTTCAGAAGGGTCCAGGCAGAGGTTTGTTTGAGGAGAAAGATGCAGGGTAGGTTCAAAGCTTCTAAAAAATCAAGATCAATAAAATCTGAACAACAAATCTTACGAGTTCTAAACTCATCTACCCACTATCCAGCCATCTTGGCATTCTCAATCCAAGAGGAGGGTGAGGATTTGTTTACCTGGATAAGTGAAGGCGGATCGGCGTTCTTCCTTCGAGCTTTCGTGGGAGCAGCCATCTTGACAGGCGCGTCAAAGCTTCTGAGAGTGGCTTTCCTTGAGCGCTTGGGAGGTGGAGACTTCTTGGCTTTAGTGGCTTTGCGCTTCTTCGGAAACGCGGGAGGAGGAGGAGGAGTAGGAGAGGGAACAAGTTCTTGCTCCTCTTCCTCTTCTTCGTCAGACCCCAAGTCCTCTGCAGACACTTCAACATCATCTCCCTCGGCCTCCTCGTCATCATCAACAGTGTCGTCGTCCTTCTCTTCCTCTGGTTCCTCTACAGCGGGAACCTTCTTCTCTGCTACTCTTTGGGCCTCTTCCTCGGCCTCTTTCCTTGCTTTCTCAGCCTCTTCCTCGGCCTCCTTTGTAGCATCTCGCTCTAGAATCTCATCAAGATCCTCCTCTTCCTCGGCAATGATCTTTCTTTTCCCTTTTAGCTTTGAACTGAGAGGCTTCTTCGTCGGACGCTTCAAGGACCGCTTGGTTTCATCAATGGTTCTCTCAGGGACGGTGCTCGGGACAATGCTTGGGACAATTGCTTAAGGAGTAGGTTCGGGTTGAGGGGAGATCACAAGAGGGGTCTGGCGTCCTTTGGGGGTAGCGCCAAGGCGTTTGGGTGTGGAGATCTTTTTGGATTTGGGTTCCATGGATGGGATTCGGTGAATCTTCCAGAAAAAGGTTGAAGGAGAAGGTTGAAAGACGGAGGGTTTAGGTAGTTCTGGAGAGGTGGTGAATAGTTAGGGTAAGAGTGTGTGGTTTAAAAAAGGGCAAGAGGGTAAGTCGATGGGACGGTTTTATGGTTCCAATGGAGATAATCATAACACTACTGCCCAAAATTAAAAGATCTGATTTGCCAAAAATTCAAAATTCAAACCATCCTTTCACATTTTAAAGGCAAGAGAGAATATATCCGAAAAAAAATAATTTCCATAAATAAAAAATACTCGGATATAAGATTTTTTGGAAAATGAAATTGGTAACAAATAAAGAAGGTTAAAATCCATTAAAACTATATTTGATCAAATATCTAATAAGATATCAACCAAACATATGATCTGTTTCATGTGTTCTACCATTCAGTTCACAAACTTTGACATGAATCTCAAAGGTCTTGACACTGAGTAGAAGTTTTTCTTTCGTAAAGGGAAAGCTCCCCCTACAAAAGTGCATCCCTATTAAGCATTCCAATCTCACGTCTAATGAAGGCGAACATGTCCTCTGCCAAATGCTTAGTAAAATGTCAGCCCATTGATAATCAGTTGAAATAAAGGATATGGACACATCACCTTTTTCGACATGGTCTCTAATGAAATGATGACTTACATCAATATGTTTGGTCCTTGAATGCTGAACGGGATTCTCTGTAATGGAGATGACACTTGTATTGTCACACTTAATGGAAATGTCTTTGAGTTTGATGCCAAGATCTCTCATTTGTTAAGCTATCCAAAGGATTTGGGAGCAACATGCTCCAACTGCTATGTATTCGGCTTCGGCAGTAGAAAGAGCAACTGAGTTTTGTTTCTTTGAGTGCCAGCTAATCAAGGATGCCCCTAAGAATTGGCAACATCCCGACGTGCTCTTCCTATCCACCTTATAGCCTGCAAAGTCCGCATCAGAATACCCAAGCCAAGCTCCTTAGTGCCATTTGAGATATCGAAAGATCCTCTTCACAACCACGAGGTGAGATTCTTTAGGGTCAGCTTGAAACCTAGCACACATGCAAACAGCAAACATGATGTCAGGTCCACTAGCATTAAGATATAATAAAGATCCAATCATCCCTCGATACTCCTTTTGATTGACACTCTTTCAGGTCTTATCTTGATCTAGAGACAAGGTTGAGCTCATGAGTGTCTTGGCTGCTTTAGATTGATCCATCTTAAACTTCTTCAAGAGAACCTTAGTATACTTGCTTTGGTTGACAAAGATCCCTTTCTTAGATTGATGAACTTGCAACCCCAAAAAGAAGTTGAGTTCTCCCATCAAGCTCATCTCAAATTCACTGCACATAATGTTAGAAAATTCTATGAAAAAAGATGTGTTAGTAGCCCTAAACAATATATCATCAACATATATTTGAATAACCAAAATGTCATTTCCTTTGGTCTTGATAAAAAGAGTCTTTTCGATCAACCCCCTTTTAAAATTGTTTTCTAAAATATATTTTGACAAGCGCTCATACCAAGCTCTTTGGGCTTGTTTCAAACCGTATAGCGCTTTGTCTAGTTTGTAAACATGATTAGGAAATTCCGAACTTTCAAAACCTTGGGGTTGAGCCACATAGACTTCTTCCTCTATGAAACCATTAAGAAAAACACACTTGACATCCATTTGATATATTTAATGCCCATAAAAGATGCAAATGCTAATAAAATGCGAATGGCTTCAAGCCTGGCTACGGGAGCAAAAGTCTCCTCGTAATCAATACCTTCCTCTTGATTGTAGCCTTGAGCAACAAGCCTTGCTTTGTTCCTCATTATCTTACCATTCTCATCTAGCTTGTTCCGAAATACCCAACGTGTGCCAATGACTGATTGATGCTTTGGCCTAGGCTTCAGGGTCCAGACTTTGTTCCTTTCAAATTCGTTAAGCTCACTTTGCATAGCAATGATCCAGTCTGGCTCTTGAAGGGCCCCATCTACCTTGTTTGGTTCTATAAGAGAAACAAAAGCGTGAAAAACACAGAGATCTTTAAATTTAGAACGAGTTTGAGCACTAGATGTAGGGTCAGAGATGATATCCTTTAATGAGTGTGATGAGGAGTATTTGAACTTTCTCTTGCTAGTCTCAGCTCCTTGGTTCATCACATCAACATGATTGGTTTGTGGTACATCTGACTCCATGGATATGTTGGGCTCAGTTACAGCAGTTTCTGAAGTCTCAACACTTTTGGATTGGTCGCCAAGGTCTTGGACTGAGCTTCAACACCTTGGGACAATTCTTCAGTGTTAAGAATCTGATCCTGCATGTTTCTCTTCTTTGTGTTCTTGGTAGCAATGTCATCACCATTCTCATTCTCTGTATGGCTGTTAAGATCTAAATCTGCAACACTTTCACTTAAAGAACCGTCTTGGTCCTTTTTTTGAAGATTCTATATGCCTTGCTACTTGTGGAGTAGCCAAGAAATATACATTCATCACTACGCGCATCAAATTTCCCAAGGTGATCTTTTCCATTGTTATGAACAAAACAAGTACAACCAAAGGGTTTAAAATACGATATAAGGGGTTTGCGGCCTTTGAAAAGTTCATAAGGAGTTTTCTTTAAGATGGAATGAATAAGACAACGATTCAAAATATAGTTAGTTGTGTTAACAACTTCAGCCCAATAGGTTTTAGGTAATGCATTTTCTAAAAGCATAGTCCTGGCCATGTCTTGTAGGGTGCGGTTCTTTCGTTCCACAACCCCATTTAGTTGAGGTGTCCTAGGAGCAGAAAAATTATAGGAGATGCCATATTTAGCACAAAAAAAATCAAACTAAAGTTGATCAAACTCCCTTCCATGATCACTTCGAATTGACACTATGGGCTCGTTTCTTATAGTTTGCAGCTCATTACAAAGTTTTGAAAACTCAAACAAGGCCTCTGATTTTTCTTTTAAAAATGCAACCCAAGTATATCTCGAAAAATCGTCAACAACAACAAGCATGTACTTTTTACCATTGAGAGATTTGACTCGGATAGGACCACATAAATCCATATGTAAAAGTTCAAGGGGTCTACAAGTACTTACAACCTTTTTGGGTTTGAAATAGCTACGTGTTTGTTGACCTCGTGCGCATTCTTTGCACATATCAATACCTTTGATGTCCATCTCAGGTAGTCCTCTTACAAGCCCTTTGGACACAAGCTTTTGTAGTGTATGTAGGCTTACATGACCGAGTCTCCTGTGCCAAAGCTTTGGATCGTCCGTCAAAGTCTTTAGATAGGATAAGCTTCCTTGTTCCACTTGCTCAGCATTCACATCATAGATGTTGTTATAGCGATAGGCAGTCAGAACTATTTCACCTGTATCTTCTCTGCGCACTAGACATCTTTTCTTGTTAAATCCAACATCATTACCAATATCACATAGTTGAGTAACACTAAGCAAATTATACTTCAAACCATTAACAAGATAGACATTTTTAATGCTATGGTTAGGATCACTCCCAACACTACCGATGCCAACGATGTCACACTTTCTTTTGTCACAAAGAGTGATTGTTCCAGTGGATTGCTTCTTTAGATCATGGAAGAGAGACCTCTTCCCACTCATATGTCTTGAGCATCCACTATCAATAATCCATTTTTGCTCTTTCACCTTGGTGATCTCCTCAAGTTGCTCATCGTGGGATTCATCTCCTGAGGCCATGAGACAAAGGTTGGCCTTCTCATCATCGGAGTCTAAGTCACCTGAGTCAAAATCCCTCCAAGCTGCCACCATGGCTTTCTTTTTCCATCTATCACCTTTCTTGAACTGACTCTTCTTCTTTCGAGGGCAATCTTTCACTAGATGGTCTGTTTCACCACATTCAAAACAAGACAAAGGTTTAGTCTTCTTGTCATATTTGTTGTATTGAGACTTACCTCGAAATTTAGAAGACTCTGATCCATCTTTGTTGTTGAATTGCTTCTTCATCTTGAGGATTCGAGAAAGACCCATTGTAATGAGATCGAAGGAATCATCCTCATCATCATCCTCATCTTCAGAATCAGACACATCTTTAGGCTCATCCTTCTTAGACTTGAGTGCCAAGTTCTTAGTGCTTGTTGGGATTTCTCCATCGTCTTCATTGAAAATCATCTCATGTGTGATCAACTTCCCAAGCAAGTCATCAAGGGATAGAGTGGTGAGATTTTGGGCTTCTTCTATGGCTGGCACCTCAATATCTTCCTTACTTTCTCAAAGGTCTTGCCAAGAGAGTCAAGGTTGTTCATGATTTCCGTGAATCATGTGAACATGGCCTTAATAGACTCATTAGGCTTCATTTTGAAAAGTTCATACTTTCGAAGGAAGATGCTGATTTTGGTGTCCTTCACTTGGCTGGTTCCTTCGTAGGTGACAACCAGCTTGTCCCAAATCTCTTTAGCCGACCTACAAGATGAAATACGGTTAAACTCATCAGTACTAAGACCACAATATAGTAAGTTAATGGCCTTATAGTTCTTGGAAATGAGTTCAAGATCCGCTTAGATGTATTCGGCCTCAGTCTTCGCGACTTTGCTTCCATTTGGTCCGTCTTTCACGGGAATCTTTGGACCATTCTCTATAATGTTCCAAAGTTCCCGATCTTGATCTATAATGAACATTTTCATCAAAGACCTCCAGTGGACGAAGTTGTTTCCCACAAAGAGCGGTGGTCTACTGGTAGACCTCCCTTGTGCAAATCCTCCGCTTGCTTCACCAGACATGATAAAAACTCACAAGATTGTTAGATCAAAAGCAGTGAGTAAGGCTCTGATACCAATTGAAGGTTCGATAATGTATAACAAAGTGTAATAGAGATACTCTAGAAGGGGGGTTGAATAGAGTATGCCAACTTTTCGCTGATAATCTCAAGGCTTTGGAAATGCTTGCAAAACCCTTTGAGATTTGACTTAATTCTTTCCTCTGAAAATCCTGAATCACAAGAGAGTTATACAATTCAAAACAAGTGCGGAAATATGGTAAAGCAATAAGTAAAGGACGCAACGAATTGTTAACGAGGTTCGGCTCCTTAAAGGCTTAGTCCCCGCCTAGGGTTCTTCCACAACCCTAGGATTCAACCGGCTTTATTGATTCACAAGACTTAGGATCCTAATAGCTGACCGAGAAGCCTCTCTCCTATACAATTGCAATCTAGTCAACTCACGTTCCCTTGGAGTCCTAGACCAATCTAGAAGAGCCCCACCTCTCTCAGCTATCTAGTACAATCCTCTTATACTTCGTGAACCAATAGCCTAGTGTCCACTTCCTGAGTTATAAACTCTCGAGTATAACACTCTCTCGAAATATATCCTATAAGCTCACTGTGTAACTCTCAAATGCTTTGAAACAAAAGATACAACTCTTAACGCCTAGCAGAGAGTACACGAAGAAGACAGATTGATTTGAGGGCTTTGTGTGCGATGTAGATCAATGAGGTTTTCGTTCAACACTTGTACTTGTCTTCTCTTCTTCATCTTCTTTTTATATTAGATCAGATTGACGCCTCTTTCAAAGAAGGATCTTCTCTCAATGGCTAGAACAAATTACGACAATCTTCACAATCTTCTATTCTGGGAAACTTCGAAGCCATGATCCATTAGATTCGATCTTCATGTCCTTTTAGTTTAAGGAAGGAGATTTCATTCGAAATTTTTGCTGCATTGTTAGTGCATAATAATATCTGGAAATATATATAATAATAACATATAATAACATTTGGAACTAATATGCAAATAATACAGGTTTTGTGTTTCATCAACACTACTTTAGCTTCAAGACCTTTGACACAAGCTGTGTGTCAAAGGCTTTGAAACCATTTCCGATTTTCATCATGGGAGTGGAGTTATCAACTTTGTTATTCATCTCTTAATATATCATTGAGTTTTTCTTTGGAGACAACTGTAATTGCACTTTTTTTTTATGATGGTGACAATTATATTTGAACTTTGTCATTATTTATATCGAACACCACATGTTATTTTGGTCAGCATTAGCCCCTATAAGACTTTTTTCTCGCATTAGTTCTATAGTTTTTCTTTGGTGAAAGTAGTGGTTTCACTGTTTTTTTTTTGTGGTGACACCAATAATACTACATTGGAACTTTTTTCTACGGTTTATTTTATAGCCTTCATGTGGTGACAAACTTTTTTTGGTGACAATTTTTTTAACGAGGTCAGTGCTACCAACCTTATCAATAATGACTAGTGACACCATTGGGAATACACGTGGTGACAATTTTTCATATATATATAATAACTCTTTTTATTTGTTTAATAAGGTTAGTGGTACCACCCTTGTTGGTGACATCCAAGGAAGCTAATAATAAAAATGATTAAAGTTTTGGATTTTCCACTTGCATTCTTGCAAAAAAAAATGATCAAACTCCATTTAAATGCTACGGCTAGCCATTACACATAAATATAAGTCAGGAGAAGCAAACTTTCATAAATCGAGTTTTCAGATATCACCTAATATGGGACGAGCGACTATTTCTTAGATCACTTCGAGATTAGGAATTCTACACTCCACGACAATAGAGAAATATCTTGGATGCCCTATTATTAATGGACGGGCTAATAAAGAAACTTTTAACCAAGTCGTTCAAAAAACTAAGGCACAACTTTCCAAATGGAAAGCTTCTTCGCTATCATCCGAAGGCCGCAAGGTCCTAATAAAATCTAACCTTAGTGCACAACAGTCTTTTCTGATGCAATCTTTTATGCTTTTCGTTTCTATTCTTGATGAACTGGATAAGGTCTACCGATAATTTTTCTGGAATAAACAGCTATCGTCGACTCTTCTTATTAGTTGGGATAAAACTTGTTCGGACACCTTGGCGGGAGGTTTAGGGATATATAAAGCCAAAACTATGAACACTGCATTGCAAATGAAACTCTTTTGGAAAATCATTGCTGAACCGACTAATGTATGGGTTCAGGTAATCAAAGAAAAATATCTTAAAGGTGCCGACTTACTTTCTTATCAACAAAAGGGTGGAACCTCTTGGCAGTGGTCAAAACTGATGCCTATCCGGAAAATATTTGCCAAAGGACTTCGATGGGTCGTTGGCGATGGTCATATGATCAACTTTTGGTCAGACTCTTGGGCCTCAAAAGGTTTGCTACTTGATCATCTGGTGCTTCCTGTTTCAGCTGATCAACTGTCTTGGAAGGTAAGCCGGTTTCTTACGAACTCAAATTGCTGGGATGTTTCTGCATTGAGAAGGGATCTTATGGATGTTCTTCCTCAATGTGTTATCGATGAGATTCTGGCGGTTCAACGGTCGGTTCTCCAGATCACTGATAGATTATATTGGGGTCCTAACCCGTCTGGGTGGTTTACGACCAAGTTGGCTTCGACAATGATCCCGAATGGCTCCCAGCTGCATAACTTCCACTGTCCTTGGATTTGGAAGCTTGATGTCCCCCCAAGATTAAGCACTTCCTTTGAAATATTGCTCGAGATGGATTACCATCTAAGGAACGACTACAACGTTTGCATATCTCAGTCCCTACGACATGTATGTTTGGGGACTGCACTTTGGAAACGACCAATCATATTCTACTAGACTACACGATGACAAAACATGTTCTAGCTATTCTTAATATTTACTTAATAGTTAATTTGAGTTACAACTTTACTAACCAAAGAAATGATATAGCTCTACAAAGCATTTATGACCATATTGGTCCCAAGCTAATGCCGAACCTTGCTTTCTGCTGCTGGGCTCTTTGGACTCACATAAACCATCTCGTTTTTAACCCTACAGAAACTCCAAATCTGAACCGTATTAAGGATTTACTCCTAACAACACAACAAACTTGGATTTAAGCATCCTATTTCAATTTAAAATCGGATTATTGGGATGATAACCCTACGAGCAGCCCTCCGCTTCAAAAACATTCTAGTCATTGTAAATATAAACACCAGATAAGACAGATGATATGGGATAACCCCCCCCCCCCTAATTACGTAAAACTAAAATTTGATGGTTCTAGTCTGAAGTGTTGAAAGGCATCATTTGGTTTTGTTATCCGCAACCCAGACGCTTCTGTCATCTCCCTTAGTGGGGGTTTATGTGGTGGTATGCCTTCTATCTATGCAGAAGCTCTTGGCCTCCGTAATGGCTTGCTAAGGGCTAACTCAATGCGTTTGGATAATATCCTTATCCTTATAGAGGGGGATAACCTCACAATAGTTAAAGTTCTTTTGAGTGAATGGAGTTGCCCTTGGATTATTGAGATCCTGGTAACGGAGATTAGACTACTATTGTGTAATTTTAATTCTATTTCAATTCTTCATATTTTCAGGGAAGCTAATACGGTTGCAGATTTGATTGCGCATCTGACCTACTGTATCCCTGCCGACGATGTTATGGAGACTAATGAAGAACTGCGTATTCTCGTCCGTAAGGACGCTCTAGGGTTGGGTTAGACCGTCTATGGTCTCCCATTCTAACTCTTTCCTTATGTTAAAAAAAATGAAATCCATTGCTCATGTATATATATACGAGCTAGCCTCCATTGTTTCGACAGAGTTTATACGAGGCATCATGTCCCAGACATTGTCACCATGAGTTAAACAATTCGCAAACGAAATAAAATTTTGTAGATTAATGTAATCCTCTGCAAATTGGAAAATTTGAGGATGCAATCACATGGAACAATCTAACACTTAATTGTAATCAAATTTAATTTATCAACTGCATGTATGATCATAAGTTGGAAAAAATTGAAACGAAAGCCAGTAATCACTCAATCGGTTCAAAAATGGAAGACATAATTGAAAACTAGCTTCCAGAATAGACAGATTGGTGATTGAAGAACACCAATAAGCTCAAATCAACTGCGGATCATCTGATTACGATCCTCCTCCTCGCGCTCGACCTCGGCCGCGTGATGGCATCACGCCGTCGAGCTCTCGGTCGTGTGATGCTAGTGTTCGAAGCAGCAGATGCCTGATCTCGCTTCAATCCTCCTCCATCGCCTCTATCATGGCCGCTAGGGCTGTGCATCGGTCTAAAACCTAACCGAACCGGGCCGAACCGAAACCGAAAATCTCAAAATTTCAAACCGAAAGCCGAACCGAATCTCAAAATCTCAAAATTTCAAACCAAAAGCCAAACCGAAAATCTCGGTCGCGTGATGCTAGTGTTCGAAGCATTAGGTTCGGTTCGGTTATTTACCGGTTCGGTTTGTGTTCGGTTCGGTTTTAACAAAAATGAACCGAATTTCCATTAAATTTTTTTTAAAGTATACAAAAATACATATATTATATTTGTATTTATGTGTATATATACACATATTGTAATATAAAGTATACAAATAATATATATATGTAATACAAATACATTGGTATTAATGTATATATTACATGTAAATTCATATATATATATATATATATCACATACAAATATTTCAGTACGTGCAAATACAGTGTGTGTATATATATATATACACTGATGATGTATATATATATATACACTGATGATGTATATATACACCGTATATGTATATACATAGTAAGTATGTGTGTATTAGTGTATATATAAAGTATACAAATATATATATATATATATACTACATTTATATAGTGTATAAAAAAATTCGGTTTAACACAAGGTTTGTGTTGGTTCGGACCGAATCATGCACAACCCTAATGGCCGCTGCACCTCCTCCGGTCTCTGAATTCCGTCGATGGGGAATCAGTCCTCATCGACCAAAATCTATTCCCAAGGCAGCGATCGCCGACCTTAACGCGCGACGGATCTTGATCTCATCGTCTTCTTCCACAATCCAGGATGAGAACGACCTGATCGCGGCAATCTGAAGCCTTCGCCATGGATCTACCATTGATGGTGAGGTGTGGGATCACATCTGTAGTTCTTCCTCCTCGCTCGGTGGTCTCCGAGTGCAGGCGGGGCAAATTCAGAAGGAGCATGGGAAGAAAAATGTTGTAGTGTAATGTGTTTATTTCCCTATGTCTTGCTTTCATATATGTTGCATGTAATATTGTTATGTGCTTGTATCATGTATGTGTGTATGATGAGTATACATATAACATATATAATATATACTTAGGTATACATGGATGCACGGTTGTAGTTAGGCTCGACTGAGTCGTATCGAGTCGAGCAATCAACTTGATCCTCTAACAAGCTTAATGGACAATAGTGGTGTATAGTGTATAACCTATAGTATGTTATATATGTATAATATGTATGATGTGTAAGTTATAGAAGAGAGATCTGTGTGGGCTTTCAGCCCATACCCGAGTCCAATCTCTCCAGAAGATGGAGCAAGCCTGGTAGCCCATCCCGGTTGAGTTGAAGCGCTGCGTTTTGCCTTGGCTTCACTTGTGATCCGGTGACCTAGCGATAAAGGTTCACTTCAGCTCCTTGGTTGTTCATATTGGCTCTCTCTCTCTCTCTCTCTCTCTCTCTCTCTCTCTCTCTCTCTTCCCCTCCTCCGTCTCCTCACAAATGCTCTTAAAGGGTTCTAGGGTTTTCTAGGGTTTATCTTTGATTTCCTCTCGGCGATTGTGAATGCGAAGGCATTGATTGATCTCAGAGATCTCAGAGTTCTCACTTGCAAAACAGCTGATAAGCTCTGGGAGATGCTGCAAACATTATAATTGGTAAAATCTTTACCAAGCAGGATAAATCTCTTCAATAACTTTAAAATGTCTACTGCTTGCTCTCTTGCTGATAACCTTGATAGATTTCTGTCTATTACTTAAGATTTAGAGAGATGTGGCGATAAAGTTGATGAGACTCAGCTGTGTGTTTTGTTGCTTAGTTCTTTGCCTGCTCACTTTACTACCTTTGTTGATGTTGTTCAGTATGGTAGTACTAAGTTGACTAAAAAGAAGCTTATTGAATCTATCATACAGAAAAATGAGACTTTAAAGGTGTTTAAAACTGTGAATGGTCATAAGGCTGATCCTAAACCTGGAAATAAAGAGGAGGTTCTTATGGTGATGTCTAAATTCAAAGGCAATAAGAAAATTAAGCAACTGGAAAATAAAGATAATAAATCTGATTATGTGTCCTATGATAAATCCAGTACTGAAAAACCTGATAAATCTCATCTGCTTTGTACTTACTGCAATAAAACTGGTCACTGAAATAAGCATTATTTTAAAAAGAAAAGAGATATTAAATTTCCAAGAATCCAAATGTGTCTGCTGTTTGTGAATCTCATCCTTATGTTACTCATGAAGGTCTTGCATTATTAAGTGATATTGATTCTACTACTTGGATCTTGGATTCTGGGTGTACCATGCATGCTACCTTTCACAAGTCTTGGTTTTTTGATTTTAAATGCCTTGATGCTGGTACTGTTATGTTGGGTGATCACTCTGTCCTTAAGATTAAAGGTGCGGGATCTGTTGCTTTAAAAATGTTTGATGATGTGATTAGAATCATTAAGGATGTTAAATGGGTTCCTAATTTAAGGAGAAACTTTGATACGGGGTTAGCCGTGTGATGGTCCGATCTTCGACAACAAGCAAGAACTGATCAAGAAACAAAAGACATGATTCAAGACTTAACAAGAACAGCAAGATTCGATTCAAGAAGCAATCAAGATTGATCAAGAATCTCAAGAACGCAGCAAGAACTAAAGAAAGACTCGGAATTGAAGAACAAGAATTGAAAGACACGACCTGATATGGACTGAGTCGATCTGTATAGAAAAAGATAGAGACCCCAGGCTTCCGTAGAAGGTAGGAACCAATACCAATGACTACACAACCCGCCTCTACAACCCTACACAATCAAGCGGACAACTTGAAGGCACAAGGAGGGGGCTTGTGGATACTAGATTCACCAAGTCTTGCGAAGTTGATGAACGGCAAAGCAAACCAAGCTGAGATAGATACCAATTCGTGATCAACGAGCACAACTCTAGTTAGATCAACAAGACACTCCATGTGTTTCACACAATTTGAGAGATCTAAATTCTATTCATCATGTTCCTATTGAATTAAAAAGGAAGAACTCGGCTTAAATAGGCCTTAGGGGCTGAGTTGGGTCGAATTCTAGATAAAAGAAGATAAAAGTATTACTTGAAGTAGTTAAATAAAATAACATTTAAAGTTTCCTAAAATAACTTAAGTAAAACTAATACTAAAATATGAAGGCCGTTTGTTGTAGGGATTGACCACTCCTCAACGGTTTTTGTCTCAGCTTCATCTACAAAATCAAGAAAAGAAACTTTATGAGTGCATAATTCAGATTCCATATCAAAGTCATGATGTTCTAACTTAATATGCACTTTAACTTGGTCATTAATCCCTAAGTTTCCAATCCAAAGCTAGCAAGTTTTCATCCGTTTGCAAGGCTGAATTTTCAATTAATTCTAGGCTAGCAATATTAGAACAATTTTCACCATCAATGATCATATTACTAACTATGCCTTTTGCTATGCACTTAGTATGACACAATTCTTCTTTGTGATCATAAGGCACATGTTGAACATTTAAATCAATCAAAGAATCATCATGCTCATATTCAATGCAATCATTATGATCATAGGCAAGTAAATAAACATCTTGATCATTGTTATTATCAACATGCTCTACATTTTCAGCAATAAAAGAAGCATCTATGCTAGTAGAAACATGATGTGAATTAGCATTATGGGGAGAAATAGGATGAGTTTCTTCCCTTTTAATTGGTTGCACTTCATCTCTGGGTGGGACTCCTTGTACAAACACCGTATTAGAGCCAAAATGCCGAAGCTCCATTGTCGTAAAGCGTTTATCCACCTTAACCATTTCATTATTGAGCTTTACCAACATCTCATTCATGGCGTTCACTGTGATCATCAAGGTGTTGAATTGCTCAGGAGTTATAGTAGTACTTGAGGTAGTGGCGTTGTTGCCATCATTGTTATCCTGATTATTAGACATTATAACAAAGAGAAAAGAAACAAAGAACTATGTTAAAGGTTAGTAAAATATAAACAGCTCACAATTGTGTTTCGCTCACACTCCCTCTCCGATTGATATATCACGCTTGGTAGGGTAATCCGCTTTGGGCAAATCAACAACCAAGCAATAAACTTAACAATCAAAGTATGTAATCAAGAGAATGAATGAAACCACAAACAATAAGTACTCGACAAAGGGGCTGAGTACTCGACACAAGCAAGAGAACACTCGAAAAAAGAAGCAAGTGCTCGACACAAACAAGTTCAACTCGGCAATGGTAAGTAGAACTCGACAAATCAATTGCACAATGAACAAAAGCTCAACAATGACAATTTAAGACACAATAAGGACTGATTTTATGTGGAAAGAAAAGAAAGGAACAACCTTTGATCAATTTACCTCTTTTGATTGTAACCCCAAGTAAGGATGTTGTAGTTGCAAGGTAGGGTTTCAAGGTTGTTTTTAGGAACAAAAGGTGTCAATTAGGGTTGTTCTTCACCACAATTAAAATCCCTTGATATCTTTTTGCACTAGATGAACAAACAACTCAAAGATCAACAATCTTCTTCTCTCTCTCTCTCTCTTTTTTTTTTTTTTTTTTACAGTGCTAACAATGCACGAAAATAAACTAGAAATACAAGGGAAAATTCAAAATTGATGAAATTATGATGAAGAAATAAAATTCAGCCCTAAAAGATAGAAATAGGTTAGGTTTTGGGCTAATGTAGGCAAGTAGCTTTCTATCTTATATCTTATGATCTTAGGATAGATAGAATGATTTAATTCCCTTTTTTTATCAAGCAAATTCAGCAAGAATAATGTGGAGGGAAATAAAATTGGTCCAAGATAGATAGATCAAAAGATAGATAAAGGATAAAGATAGAACTTGGTTAATTTAGGTAAATGGATCTATCTTAAGCCTTCAAGATATATGATAGATCTAATAAAATTAAATCCACCAAATAAAATCTGAATTTTAATAAGGCAATGGAAATAGATAGAGCAAATATCCCAAAGATAGAAAATGATAGAACAAACTAGGGTTTGTCTTGTGTGGTGTTGTAGAGTCGGCCAAGCAAGAACTACGGGGACACAAGGCTGTGCCGTCGGCTGTAGTGCACACAAAGAGCTGCGTACACTTGTGGTCAACTCCACTAGTCTCGGCTAGGCTTTGTGTTTAGGCTATGCAACCACAAACAATCACAAACTTCAAGATTAGTGCAATAATCAATTAAAGAAACAAGAAGTAAAAGACCAAAACAAGAAAATGACTCTTTTTGTGGGTTTTTATGTTTATGAAAAGAAAAGACTCAATCTTGATGTCGGAAACCAAAGCTCTGATACCAATTTGATACGGGGTTAGCCGTGTGATGGTCCGATCTTCGACAACAAGCAAGAACTGATCAAGAAACAAAAGACACGATTCAGGACTTAACAAGAACAGCAAGATTCGATTCAAGAAGCAATCAAGATTGATCAAGAATCTCAAGAACGCAGCAAGAACTAAAGAAAGACTCGAAATTGAAGAACAAGAATTGAAAGACACGACCTGATATGGACTGAGTCGATCTGTATAGAACAAGATAGAGACCCCAGACTTCCGTAGAAGGTAGGAACCAATACCAATGACTACACAACCCGCCTTTACAACCCTACACAATCAAGCGGACAACTTGAAGGCACAAGGAGGGGGCTTGTGGATACTAGATTCACCAAGTCTTACGAAGTTGATGAACGGCAAAGAAAACCAAGCTGAGATAGATACCAATTCGTGATCAACGAGCACAACTCTAGTTAGATCAACAAGACACTCCATGTGTTTCACACAATTTGAGAGATCTAAATTCTACTTAAATAGGTCTTAGGGGCTGAGTTGGGCCGAATTCTAGATAAAAGAAGATAAAAGTATTACTTGAAGTAATTAAATAAAATAACATTTAAAGTTTCCTAAAATAACTTAAGTAAAACTAATACTAAAATAGGAAATAAATATAATGTTCCAAGTCTTAATAAAATCCCGTCAAAATAGTGACAGTTTGCAAAGAATGCAATTTTCGGCCAAGCTGCATGTCGAATCTGGAAAAACCTTCAACAGCAATGTTGTAGATCTTTTCGTCCTCGTTCCAACAAGGTATGGCACGCCTCAATCCGATCAATATTGAGTCCGTACGACCCATTTTACAGAGACGTCGAAAAGCTGTCAAAATTCTGAACGAGAGTCTAAAACGTCATTTGATCAAGCTTGCACCTTTGGACCTTCTCCCATGGTGGAGCCTTCTTCTTCCTCTTGAGGATGACTTCCTTCTCACGAGCTCGAATCATAGGTCCATCCCCAAGTATAGGTGTGTCCAAAGGTGTCTTGGATGGTTCCGCATCAAACTTGCTATCTGAAAGTGCTTTTGAAGGATTTTGTTATGACGTGTCAAGTTCTAATGGTGTTAGGATTATTTCTAAAAATGGGAAGCATGTCATTAAATGCTTGAGAAAGAAAGGTTTTTATCAAGTGTTGGCTACTCCTATTGTGAATTATTCTGCCTTTGCCTTTACTGCTTCTGTGCATACTATGTCTCTGCATGATACTATGTTGTGGCATAATAGATTGGGTCACATAGGCAATAAAGGCTTAGAAGACCTGCATAAAACTGGCATTATCAACTCCAAACCATGCATGATTGACCTCTGTGAGAATTGCATCTTAGGGAAGCATACTAGAAAAGGATTTAAACATTCATCTTATGTTGCTACTGCACCTCTTAAATATATACATTTTGATTTGTGGGGCCCTTCCTAAGTTCCTACTGTTGGTCAAAAGAGATATTTTATGTCCCTTATTGACCATTAGTACAATAGAAAGGTTTGGGTCTATCTGCTTAAAACTAAAGATGAGGCTTTTGAAACCTTTCAAACATGGAAAGTTGGAGTTGAAAATGAAACTGGCTTGACTGTTAAATGCTTGAAAACTGATAATGGTCTTGAGTTTTGTAATTCTTTGTTTAATGAGTACAACAAGTCCAATGGAATTAAGAGACACTTAACCATACTTGGAACTCCCCAGCAGAATGGTACTGCTGAGAGGATGAACATGACTCTCCTTGAAAAAGCTAGATGCATGCTTATATCTTCTGGTTTGAAACATTGCTTGTGGGGTGAGGATGCTGTTACTGCTGCTTACTTGATAAATAGGACTCCTTCTTTTGTCATTGATTTTAAAACCCCTTATGAGTTGTGGACTAAAAGAAAGCCTAACTTAGATCATATTAAACCTTTTGGTTGTACTGTGTTTTCATATGTTAACCAAGGTAAACTTGACCCTAGATCCCAAAAATGTGTGTTATTAGGTTATCTTGAAGGGGTTAAGGGATATAAGTTGCTTCTTGTCCAACTTGGTGTTTATAAAACTATTGTTAGCAGAAATGTCTTTATCAATGCGCATGAGTTTCATTTTAAGAAAACCTCCACTGTTGTGACTGATAATAACTTGCAGGTACAAGAGGATCAGTTCTTTGTGCCTCAACACAATGACTTTGATACAGATGATGAGTTTGACAGTAGTTTCTCTCCCTCTACTCTCTCTACATCTGATTCATATGTGTTTATTTCTTATCCTGTTGTTTATGATTCTATGCAATCTGATGATTTGCAACCTCACCAATTCGGTGGGGAAATAAATAATGAACCTAATTCCTCTTCTGCTTCTCCTATTTTGGTGAATGACGATGTTATTGTTGAATATGTGCTTGTGTCTGGTTCTGGTTCCTCTAGTTCTACAACCACTGAAGGGCATGATTTGACTAATTGGCAGTTGACTAGGGATAGGAGTCCTAGGGCTGTTATACCAAATAGAAGGTTCATTAATAAGATTGTTGAGTTTGCATGCTTAGTTTCTGATGTTGTGAAGATATTTACTCTTGAAACTTATGAACAAGCTATGAGATGTGTTCACTCTACTAATTGGAAACATGTTATGAATGATGAGATAGAATCTACGAGGGTGAATAAAACTTGGACTTTGGTGCCTAAACCCGCTGATGTTAGATTGATTGATTATAAATGGATCTATAAGCTTAAGGAGGGCATTTCTAAGTCCGATCCTCGTAAGTATAAAGCTAGGTTGATTGCTAAAGGTTTTACCCAAAGAGAGGGTGAGGATTACAATGAAATATTTGCTCATATTGTGAAATATAAGACTTTGAGACTGCTGCTTGCCATGACTGTTGTTTATGATTTTGAATTAGAACAAATGGATGTTAAAACAACTTTCCTTCGTGGTGAGTTGGATGAAACAATTTATATGAAACGGCCTAAAGGGTTCATTGATTCTGTGCATACTAATCATGCTTGTTTGTTAAATAAGTCCATCTATGGGTTAAAGCAATCTCCTAAACAATGGAATATTAAATTTGACAAATGGATGAGGTTTAGTCTAGGGTTTAAAAGAAGCAAGTTTGATACCTGTTTGTACTTCAAAGGTGTCAATAAGAGTCTTGTGATTTATGTGCTTTTATATGTGGATGACATCTTGCTGATTTTTAAATCTGTTGATTCTATTCATGATATTAAAAAGAATTTGCAGAACCACTTTGACATGAAAGATTAAAGTATTGCTAAAAACATTTTAGGTATGTCTATTATAAGAGATATGAAGGATAAAAGACTATGGTTGCATTAGTGTGATTATATGCATAAGGTTCTTGAGAGATTTCATATTTCCGGTGACAAGACTAACAGTATTTCATTAGGTGCCCATCCATCCCTTATGATGCTGCTGATAGAGATATTTTAAGTCGTTAAATCCTATCAAATAGTTCTGCACTAACCTAACTAGTATAGCTTGGCAAGTACAGGTCGAACCCAAAGAGACTTGTGCAATTCGTATGCTCAATTTGTATGCTAATATGAGAATGATATGAAATGGGGATTTTGGAAGTATGCAACGTAACACAAAAATAAGCAAAAGGATGCAATGATGGTGATTGATAACAATATGTGAGAAACACGCTTGATTAATTAGTATCCACTCTCAATTTGGATTCCGATCCTTGAAATTACATAAACCTATTACTCTTGAGCAACCTATTGTGAAAATCAATTGTACCTTGACAATAACATTCATTTCATTCCCTGCAATTAGTGAATATGTCAACTAGACTCTAAACACCCTTATTGATGAATTACCTAAAAACTATCCAGATTCAATTCAACAATAGCAATGCACACTAAGTAAATTCAATTGGAACAATTGAAATAAAGCAACTAGCAATAAACCAATTGTATATTTATCTTCATGCAATCAACCAAGTCAACTATCCCTAGATGATCACAAGTTGCTACTACGATCTAAGTTCTTCAACTAGCGTCCCTATAGATCTAGCGATAGATTGAATTCAAGTAATATTAGGTGGCCAATCCAGTAGAACACAAACTCAATCATAAGCAATGACAACGGAAGATAAAGATTACTCAAAAGTAAATAGAGTAGAGAATATCTCCTCCAGGGTTTCTTCAATTGCTAAACGGTCTCTAAAACTTCTCCTAAAAACCCCTTAAATAGGTGTCCAAAAGGGTTACAAAATAACCTAATTAAAATAAGTAATTCAGTAATTTAGAGTTTCGACGCTAACAGAGGCCGCGGGCGCGGCATAATGGATCAATCAACTTTTGCTCTCGGCATTGGCCGCAGGCGCGACTACTATTCACAGCAATCTTCTCCTTAGCTCTTTGATCGACTCTTGTGATCCCACTTTTACATTTCTTGCCTCTCCCATCCAAGTTCATCATACTTGAAATTAACCACAAATATGTGTAGATTCCGCCTCGATAACCATAACTAGAGCTGGCAATTCGGATCATCCGGTCGAGTTAGGGTCGATCACATTCGGGTCGTGCACTGATGAGTCGGGTCAACTCGGGTAAAAAATTCGGTGTCGGTCGAGGTCGGGTCGGGTCAGATTCGGTCAAAATGAAATTCAGATTGGTCAGAATCGGGTTGGACCCATTCGGGTTTTCGGTCAGAATCGGGTCGGTCTCATTCGGGTTTTGGTCGGTACTCGGGTCGGTCTCATTCAAGTTTCAAGTAGAAGCGGGTGAGGTCTACATTTGTTTTAAACTTTTAATCGTTTGGATTGAATTTGTTAAATCATGTTCGTTCGGGACTTTCGGGTAATCAATTTTATTAAATCGAATATGTAATTCATGTTATTTATGTATTTCAAAAAGTATTTTAGTAAAATTAAATATGATTCAATATATAATCTACTCATTGGCTCATAAGCTCCAATGTTGTTAAAAACTCGATTCGATCCTACGATCTAAAAATGGAAAAACGATCTAGATCGTTTTTTTTTGCGATTATAACGATCGTATAAAATATATTTTTTATGATTTAACATAAAAAATATTTTTTATGATTTAACATAATATTTATCTAATATTATGTTAAACATAATATTTATCTAACATAAAAACGATCTATATTTTTTTTTACAATCTTTATGGATATTTTTTATGATTTAACATAATATTTATCTAATATTAAATATATTAACTTCATTTAAAAAAAATTCATCCACGCGGTTGGTAAGCTCATTCTATTAATCATTAAGGTCATTGTAATTTGGCAATATATTGTTATCAAAATCATACTTGATTCCCTATCTAAAATATAATTCACGTTATTATATTGTTATTTGTGTCTTTCAAAAAGTAGTTTTCAAAATAAATTTCACTATGTATATGATTCAAGTTATAATTCATCCACCCGGTCGGGTTGGGACTCGGGTCAGTTGGGAGTCGGGTCGGGTTGGGCGTCGGGTTGGAATTCAGGGCGGATCCGGGTTGAGTCGGGGTTCTCTGTATTTGGGTCACTTCGGGTTTCGGGTCAAAGTCGGTCGGGCTCGGTTTCGGGTTCGGGTTATGCATAACGCTAAATTTTCGGGTTCGATCGGGTTTCGGTTCGGGTCGGTCGGTCGGTTTCTCGGGTCGGGTCAGATTTTGCCAGCTCTAACCATAACAATCTAATTCACAAATTAATACTAATGAGGACATTATTTACACCTAAACTATGCTAAATAAGTCCTATAACACCTATATGAATGCATGCTATCAAATTCCCCCACACTTAAACCTTTGCTTGTCCTCAAGCAATGAAAACAACATCATATCACCCCATAGACAAACCCTTCATGCATACACCCCAATTCTCCACCGCTGGTGATTGATGTCCATGTTTTATGCCATGTTTTTATATCTATTTTAGCCCCTTATTCTGTCATTTTGTATATTCTGGGTTGGGAATGTACATAATATATGTAGTTTATGCTTATTTGCCAAATTATGGAGTCTACACTAGTTTCTGTTTAATTTCGCAGAAATCGGACGCACTTTGGAGCTTAAATTAAAGTCATGAAGAATCTAAGGATGTTGCAGCTGGAGAAAAGCCCATATTTCGACATCCATCATTCTAAATCAAGTTCTGATATCTTCAAGAGAGTTGTAGCCCTAGAAAAGAGCTTTACAACGCATACTCATTTGCGTAAATCCGACAAACGATGACTCAAGAAAGTGCGTTTGAAGAACAAAGCAGAATGCTGAAAGCCAGCAGAGTTACTCGAAGTCGACCAGAACTGGTAGACATCGACTAGAACTCATCGACGTCGACCAACTTTTGCTCGGCGTTTTCTCCAGAAGACAACTCGAGCACGAGCCGTACTCGACGTCGAGTACACTTTACTCGAGGTCGACTAGAACTGGGCGGTTATCCGATCTCGACAAAGAGAAGCACTCGACAAGCTAAAGATTACCAGAAATCGAGTACACCCTACTCGACGTCGACCAGACTTGGTCGAAGTCGACTACCACCAGTGCCCGAAATCGAGCTAGTCCGAGTCTTGTTACGGTTCTATCCCGAATCCGATGGAGATGTTTTCCAGACGAGATTTCCAACACATGAAGATCTAGATATTTTTATCTTTTTATTTATCTTAATGTTTGAACAATTAATTACCCTAGGATTTATCTTGTTTTATCTAGTTTAGATATATTTATTTCCAAGTGGAATGATATCTTCTATGATGGATAGAGATATAGATAGAATTCCTTCCTTGATTAGGAAGGATTGGAAGCCTATAAATAAAGCCCATGGGGCTAGTATTTCATTCATTCAATCTTATGAAGAGAAGTAGGAGAATAAAGAGAGAGAGTGGAGGCCAAGAGGAGTTTGTGAAGCGAGAGCGGAATTGGCTTCCTTTGGTTGTAAGCTCTGTTTAGTTTATTAATGCAAGTAGTTTATTTTCCATCAACAATATCTGCGATTGCAATGAAGAGCGAGTAATTCACCCACTTCTAGGGTCGGGGCGAGCCCGACGATAGCCCTGCGTGTTTGAGGTAAAGATCCGACCTTTATCATGTTTTGAGCATCTACTACATGTTATGTGTTTATTATCTATTTAATAGAAATCCATGCTAACAACTTGGATTAATAAACGTAAAATCGGTAGATACAATTAGGGTTTCTTGAAAGAGTTTCTTAATTGTTGGAAAAGGCGAAAGCTTGATCCTTCGATGCGATTTGCATGATTTTCGTTATTTATCTTGCCTTATGCATGTTTGGTTATCGTTGTTGCAAACCCCGATCTTGGAAGTTCTTTTACATATTTTTATTCCGAATTCCGAAAAGATTTGTCTTTTATTTTATTTACTGTTTCTACTCGACTTCGACCACCCCTTGGTCGACGTCAACGACTGATTTTCGATCGAGAAAAGATCGATGCTGCTTCTGTCTCTGCAGGAACCCGAAGTCGACCAGACCCTAATCGATTTCGAGTAAGCCTAGTCGACGTCGACCACCACCAGCATCGTTTGTTGCTCGAAATCGGTTGTGTCTGACCCTTGTCGACCACCCTTGGTCGAGGTCGAGTACACCGTGGTCGATCACCACTTGTGAGATTCTCCGTTGCCTAAGATCCGCTGACACGCTTCCTCGAGGATCGATCCTGACTTTCCACTCCTACATCGGGAGGAAGTCTTGTAATTATTTGCGTGGGCATGAATCTGGTTTGATCTATTTTATTATATTTTAAACTCGATTTCCTCCTACAACAGTGACTCCACACACAACAAACATCATGAGGTCTTTCAATCAGGTTGTATTGGGGCCAAGGTAGAAAACATAAGGTATGGACATTTTCAGGCCATGTAGTGCTCATAGTCCTGGAATTAAGGAAATCACCAAATTACAAACCACTACTCATCAACTCATACCATATCTCTACCATGTCATACAATTCCAATCTCAAGCATACAACTCCCAAGCATACTAAACTCTTTCCTTTATTATATTTTTTTTCTTTTTTTTTTCTTTTCTTTTTTTTTCTTTTTTTTTCATGCTATATTAATTGATTTTCCTTGACTTTTACCCCTAAGTGAATTTTATCCTCCTTAGGTCCCAAGTAATAAGCACTAGTAAGAAACAACTAAACATATCATAAAGATACCTCAAATCACATCATCCATCACTGAAACCATCATCCACAATATAGATATTCACCAACTATTCCTAAATTCCCGGATAGGGTCAGGCTATAATTGGCTATGGATAAATTTTGTGGAGCTACAAAAGAATAGGCAATCAAGCTCAAATGGACTTCAAGCAACGGATAATATGTAAGGTGGGAATGAGTCAAATAGGGCTAATAAAGGTGCCTCAATCATGTTTAAGTCATGCGTAGAAATCATAAAATGGAGCGTTGAAAAAGATATCTAACTGTAAGACAAAGAGAAAGCAATCAAAGAGAGTACACTCAACAAGAAAGAGGACACAATTTAGATTGTCCTGAAATAGGCCAAAATAGTCTCACCGGGTAATTTGTACAAAATCTCAATGTCACCTAAATTCAAGAGTCATACATGCTCAATCATCAATAAACCATGCTCACTAAAATATGAAAGTACTAAATCAAAGCTTCAACAATCCAAGTGAGTCATGGGGCATCATAAATCACAAATAAAATATAGAGGACAAGTGATCTTCCATCTTGGAAAATAAGACCTAAACTTAATTAATGCATGATTTTTTTCTCTTTTTTTTTTGTTTTTTTTTTGTTTTAAGACTATGAAATAAACATGCAATGAAATAATATGAAATAAACATGCAAAGGAAATAAACATGTTATCTAAGGCAATTTAAAACCTAAATCCTAGCTAATAATCCCCCCCCCCCCCCACTTAAGTTTTTCATTGTCCTCAATGAAGATAAAGACAAATACAAGAATTAGTATGGAAAAGGAAAAAAAAAGAAAAACTTACCATGAAACTTATGATGGTGGCGTAAAAAGCGGGAACTACGACACCTCTAACAATCTACCACAACCCATAAAAGTAGGACGAGGATGGGCTCAATAACCCTGAGTCACATTCAAAAGTTGCTGCAGGAGAAGGGCCGCGGGCGCGGTAGGTAGGCCGCGGGAGCGGCTCCATATGTATTTCAACCTTTTTTGATATTCTGAAGGCCACGGGCGCGGCTCATTGTCCTTGCGTTCTTCTCTTACTTATTATGAAATGTTAGTGTCTTGTCGAAAACACCCAAACTACCTACTAATAAATAAAAATTACAATAAAAGAAAATAAAAGCAAAGTATGAATAAACCTACCTAACTCGGGTTGCCTCCAGAGTAGCGCCTTTGTTTTATGTCGTGGGCTCGACTCATTTTAGTTTTCCGTTTAAGACTTAAGCGGATATTGTTAGCGCCCTCAAAACTAAATCAAACTCTAGTGCCCATCCAAAAGATGAATGGATACAAAATATGAAAAAGTTGATAGAAAATAGTATAGTTTTCAAGAATCTTACCAACTCATAATATTCTTGAGTCTGATTTTCGGTCGAGGGTATGTAAGTCCACCAACACAGTCCCGTTGGTTGTGCATTGAAGTAATGATCCCATTGATCGACATAATCACCACTACCTTCCGAGTCGCAATAGTTAACCTTTATTTCCTCTTGAGCCTCAGTAGTTGGCTCTAGACTTGGTTCATCATCGGGCAAGCTAGGGGTGATCTCGTCAAATGGAATGTTGTCTTCCTCCATCTTCTTAGTATGATTCTCCACAATGACCTCAATAGGTGAAACACAAGTCTCAACGATTTGAGATACTTGGGTAAGTGACTCATTCTGCCCACATTGAAAATCCATGTAGCAGAAAAAATCCCACATCTCCAAGAGTCCCATATCTAATAAACCTCCATCACTCATGTGCTCAGTGAGGCTCCGTGTCTCGGCAGTCATACCATCAAAGATGCATAGAAGCACTTCCCTTGTAATAGCTCGATAACCTCATGAATAAAGATCGTTAATGTACTCCTACAATCTAGTAAAGTATTGATGAAAACTCTCTCTATGTAGCTGCAATAACCTCACTTTC
The DNA here is from genome assembly GCA_037127255.1 of Persicaria tinctoria. Classification (NCBI taxonomy): domain Eukaryota; kingdom Viridiplantae; phylum Streptophyta; class Magnoliopsida; order Caryophyllales; family Polygonaceae; genus Persicaria; species Persicaria tinctoria. The sequence goes on along the minus strand of JBANSL010000013.1, from coordinate 35,338,876 downwards.
AACATTGGTCAGTAACACGAGTGTGGACCATATGGATGATCCACACAAGAAATAGCACACAAGTAAAACACACAAATTATCAAACAAGTCCCCGACAACGGGGTCAAATTTGATAGAGATATTTTCAGTCGTTAAATCCTATTAAATAGTTATGAACTAACCTAACTAGTATAGCTTGGCAAGTACAGGTCAAACCCAAAGAGACTTGTGCAATTCGTATGCTCAATTGGTGTGCTAATATGAGAATGATATGAAATGGGGGTTTTGGAAGTATGCAGCATAACACAAAAATAAGCAAAAGGATGCAATGATGGCGATTGATAACAATATGTGAGAAACACGCTTGATTAATTAGTATCCACTCTCAATTTGGATTCTGATCCTTGAAATTCCATAAACCTATTACTCTTGAGCAACCTATTGTGAAAATCAATTGTACCTTGACAATAACTTTCAATTCCTTCCCTTCAATTAGTGAATATGTCAACTAGACTCTAAACACCCTTATTGATGAATAACCTAGAAACTATCCAGCTTCAATTCAACAATAGCAATGCACACCAAGGAAATTCAATAGGAACAATTGAAATAAAGCAACTAGCAATAAACCAATTGTATATTTATCTTCATGCAATCAACCAAGTCAACTAGCCCTAGATGATCACAAGTTGCTACTACGATCTAAGTTCTTCAACTAGCGTCCCTATAGATCTAGCGATAGATTGAATTCAAGTAATATTTAGAACACAAACTCAATCATAAGCAATGACAACGGAAGATAAAGATTACTCAAAAGTAAATAGAGTAGAGAATATCTCACGGAATATGAAATCGAAAGCTTCAAACTAATCAATCAAACGAAAGAGGAGTGTAGTTTGCCATAGCACAAAAGCTCTCCTTTAGGGTTTCTTCAATTGCTAAACGGTCTCTAAAACTTCTCCGAAAAACCCCTTAAATAGGCGTCTAAAAGGGTTATAAAATAACATAATTAAAATAAGTAATTCGGCAATTTAGAGTTTCGATGCTGACAGAGGCCGCGAGCACGATTTCTAGGCCGCGGGCGCGACATAATGGATCAGTCAACTTTTGCTCTCGGCATTGGCAGCGGGCGCGGGTCACTATTCACAACAATCTTCTCCTTAGCTCATTGGTCGACTCTTGTGATCCCACTTTTACATTTCATGCCTCTTCCATCCAAGTTCATCATACCTGAAATTAACCACAAATATGTGTAGATTCCGCCTCGATAACCATAACAATCTAATTCACAAATTAATACTAATGAGAACATTATTTACACCTAAACTATGTTAAATAAGTCCTATAACACCTATATGAATGCATGCTATCAGCTGCTGTAGGTTCAGTGATGTACTCTATGATTTGTACTCGTCCTAATCTTGCATTTGCTTTAAGCACTCTTATTAGGTTTATGTCTAAATCCGCTGAGAAGCACTGGGTGTCTATGGAATATCTTTTGAGATACTTGCTTGGAACTGCTAATCTATCTATGTTATATGCTGAACATTCCTCCTCTTATGACTTACATGGTTTGGTGGATGCTGATTGTGCTTCAAATAAGGTTACCAGGAAATCCATTACCTCCTACGTATATACATGGCCAGGCAACTGTGTTTCCTGGAAATCCCAGCAGCAACCAATAGTTGCTCTATCATCCACTGAAGCTGAGTACATAGCAGCTACAGAGGCCTACAAGGAGGCTATCTGGCTGCAAGGTATCCTAAAGAAGATAGAGAGGAAGCACTATACTTATGTTCTGCACATTGATAGCCATAGTGCACTCTATCTCTGCAAGAATCGCATGTACCACGAGCGTACTAAACATATTGATGTTAGATACCATTTTATTTTTGAGAAAGTGGTAGATAATGTAATACATGTTAAGAAAATTGATGGTAAGTTTAACCCTCCAGATTTTGGCACTAAAATTGTTCCTTATGATAAATTTGTGTTATGCAGGAACTTCCTCCATTTGGAGGATGTCCATGGGTGATCTTTGCATATCTGGGCCGATGAAGGATTGTCTTGGAATCCACTTTATTTAGGTTATAGTCTGCATAGAGCAAGACTTCAAAAAATAGAGGGTGATTTGTTGTAATGTAATGTGTTTATTTCCATATGTCTTGCTTTCATATATGTTGCATGTAATATTGTTATGTGCTTGTATCATGTATGTGTGTATGATGAGTATTGATAATACATATTTAAAAAAGGCATTATAGGTGTTTCTTATTGGAATTAGGTAATGGTTTTGTTATGTTTTGAGTCTAGTTCCGTATATTACTTGTGAAGTATTCGAGTTAGGAATCTATGCATTTTTAGTGTTTATTCTACATAATTACATTCCGACCTTGAATGGACTTTGGGAAGAGCTTAAGAAGCATGTTTTGGAGCATATGAAGGCTAAGGAGGAGCTAAGAAAGAGCAAGGAGGCACGACATTGGAATCCGTTGAAGGAAATTGAAAAATGTTGGACACTGCAGAGACGGCGCCCGCCAGCCCTTGCACGGCACCCGTCGTGACTCCAGATTTCGAAAACGCGGTTTTGGATCCGAAGACCATTATTTTATATTATTTCCTACTAGGGTTTGGCCGACCTTTGGGAGGCTTTATTAGTTGTTTTTCAGTTCTTTTGAAAGTTGACGATTGTTTTGGGAGAGACTATAAACTCAATTAGAGAGAGATAGAGAATTGGCCTATGAGTTGCTAAACTCATAGTTTCGCTGGTGATTCGAAGACATGTTTGTTTGGATTGTGATGATTTGATTCTATTTGATTATTCATGTTCTTAGTTATCATCTTGTGCTTAATTTATATTTGTGTTCCTTTTTATGCATGATCAACATGTTACGAATTTCATCTTTAGCTATGCATTCGTTATTGTTTTCTCGATAGCAAACAAAGGTATTGATGATAGTGATGTCTCTTTGTCTTTATAGTGGACGATTTCAATTGATCTATGTTCAGGATATTCAATTAGGATTGAGTTCGGTATGCGCCAATTAGTCTTAATTGTGTAGAGTCAATGTGCCAATTGGTCTTGATTACTTGAGTTCTTAATGCTATTCTTTAGTGATATTGAATAAGATAAGTGAATCTTTGTGGATCTCTAAACATTAATCAAGTAGACTGTAAGACCCGGGGTCTTTAGAGGCGCCAGCCCTTGCCACCGAGCCCTCTCAGGTACGTTGTCATCACTTCGAGCCTGAAAAAGAAGAGCTCTTGTGGCATAGGTAGGGCTTGAATCGCTTATAAATCACTCCGTACATCCTTATTATATCCGATGTGGGATGGAGGTGTTACAATCTCCCCCACTTAAAGCACTGACAACCCAGTCAGGCCCAAGAGACTGACCTACGGGAAGAGCGTACCCGAGCATACGGTCGATGCACCTCTAAGCTCGGAGTCGGCTCTGTAAGACCCGGGGTCATAAGAGGCACCAACCCATGTCACCAAGCCCTCTCAGGTCCGTTATCCTCACTTGGAGCCTGAAAAGGAAGAGCTCTTTTGACATAGGTAGGGCTTGAATCACTTATAAATCACTCCGTAGATCCTTATTACATCCGATGTGGGATGGGGGTGTTACATAGACCTAGGAATATGAATAATTGATAGATCAATCCAAGGACCATGAATTCCAACTATTGTCAGAGAATTACAGGTGAAATGTTATTTCTACTTTGATATCTATTTGCTTTGTGATTTGCAATTTGGTTACTTTTACATATTTACTATTTGTCAACAATCATTGCTTCGCTATAAGAGTGTTTGTTTAGAGGTACTGAATAAGAAATCTCTTCTCCCTGTGGGTTCGACATCGTACTTCATTGCTATAGTAGTAGTTATTTGGTTTATCAAGTGATTGGTTGGCTAATCTATTGGTTGTGTGTTCAAGTTTGGATATTATTACTATTTGGCAAAGGGAGAAAGTGCCAAGGATGTTCGCCCCGCACCAAATTCTTGGTGCCGTTGCGGGGGAAAAGAAAGGAGTTTGCTTTTCTTTAACTTTTTCAATTACTTTTTATTTTGAGTCTGTTGTGTCCTTGTATGGTTCAAATTAGATCTTCTAATTCATCGCCTTTGTCTTTTGATCTCGAGATTGAAAGATCTCTTAGGTTGAAGAGGAAGCTTGTGTTTAAGGCAGATGAAGAGATGGCAGCGAACGTTGTTGTTAATCCGCCAAGAAGGACCCTGAGAAATTTAAAAGAACCTGATTTGAGTGCTCAACCACTTGCAATTAGTCTTCCTAATCTCCCCGAGGGTTCAAGATTTGAGTACAAGTTGAGTTGGTCATCTATTTTTCCCTACTTTCATGGATTGCCTGGGGAGGAACCAAACAAGCACATTGCTACCTTCGTGAGCGTGTATGATAGACTGAGACCCCAAGGCCTGTTTGACAACCAATTGATGTTGAGAGTGTTCCCCTTTACCTTGAAAGATGATGCAAGCGATTGACTTTACTACCTACCCCAGAAAGTATTATTACTTGGGTGCAATTGATAAAAGCTTTCCTGCAAAAGTGCTTTCATGCGACTCGCCTCAACAACTTTAAGATGGAGCTGTCCAGTATTAAGCAATCACCTACAGAGAGTCTTTATGAGTATGTTGAGCGGTTCAAGAAGCTTAAGGGTAGTTGTCCACAACACGGTATACCCGAGGATGATCTAGTGTTCTATCTTTATGAAGGCTTGCTTGACACCGACAAGAGTTTCATCAATGCATATTTTTGAAGGGTTGGCTAATTCTAGTTAACAATATGGGAGACACCAAGGATTTAGAGGAGTTCATAAATTTGATAGTTCGAGGGATGGACACAAGGATGATATCGATAGGCTTATGGAGATAGTGAACAAGATGGGTATGCAAATGAATCAACCCCATCAACCCAGACCTTCTGTTGTTTGTGGTGATCAACCTCATCCGAATGATAAGCGTCCTTTTATTCAGGAGGGCATCGCTGAAGTAAATACTATGGATTATGGACATCGCCGCAACTTTGGTAACAATTACAATCAGGGCTAGAATTCAAACAACCAAAGTGGATTCAACGGAAGAGGCCAGCAGCAACAAGTTTCTTTTCAGAGAGGACAATTCGAGAATCGTCCTAGAAACACTCAACAAGATGATAGAGATGAGACATTGATGTTGTTGCTGGACAATATAAGTGTTCAATCCCCAATAAAAGTTGAAGAGAGGCCTAAGGAAGAAGTTGATTTGGAAAATGAGGAGGAAGAGACGGAATCGGAGACGCACTGCATAGACGACGCCCTCCGCCCCTCACCACGAAGGCCTGCCGCCACCTCCATTTATGGATCCAATTTCTGATGTTGTTCAATCCCCGACAAAAGCTTCCAAAGAGTGGTCTTCTGAGGTTTCAAGACCTGCACCACCCTTTCCTCATGCCTTAATATCTGATCGTAAGTGGGAAGATGAATAAATTCTTTATGACACCTTTGCTCATTGTGAGGTAAATATTCCATTTTTTTAATTTGATTAAAAATGTGCCTCGTTATGCGAAATTCTTGAAAGAGCTATGCACGATGAAGCGCAAGCAAAGGATGAGAAAGAAAGAAAACGTAAGTTTAAGTGAGAATGTTTATGCTTTGCTTCAAAAATGATTGCCTGAAAAGTGCGGAGATCCAGGTATGTTTACTATACCATGTGCAATACGTAATGCTAGCTTCACTAAAGTTATGTTAGACCTAGGTGCTTCAATCAATGTTATGTCTTATAACTTGTACATGTTTTTGGGTCTCAATTCATTGTCCAAAACTGGTGTTACTATACAACTCGCTGATCGTTCTAGTATTAAGCCTAGAGGAGTTGTTGAACATGTTTTGGTAAAGGTAAATGATTTGATATTTCCAGCTGATTTCTTCATTCTATACATGGAACAAGGTACGCCTGAAACCCTGATTATCTTGGGAAGGCCATTCTTGTGAACGACCAAGACTAAGATTGGTTGTTTTGAAGGTTCACTAACTATGGAGTTTGATGGTAGAGAGATTGAGTTTTCTATATTTGAGCCTATTGTTTCTTTTGCAAATGATTCCGTAGATGTTCTTGACTCTAATGAAACTAATCACAGGAAAGAATCAAATGGTTTGTTAGATGCTTCTGTTGAAACTGAATATATGAATCTTGAGTTTTTTTAACAAAGATGAAATTGGATTAGAGAAAGATGACATTGAAAGGAAAATTGAGAATTGGTTTAACTCGCATGAAAATGTGTCTTATTCAAATGATTCTATTTCTATTCCCTATGAGAAGTTGATTCCTAACAATGTTGAGGTTTTTGCAATTGCAGGACAACCTTCAGGAGTAATTCATTTAAGAAGGAATCTGTGGATGCAATTGATGAATATGTCGGAGAAGTTCCTAAAGTTGCACCTATTGTTTTGAAAAGGAAAAGTGTGGGGGATCTTGGTGGAATAACTTGATGAAGAGTTCATCACGTCGAGCCAAAGACATGAAACAAAGGCGCTTCTTAGGAGGCAACCCAAGGTAGTTAGGTAGTATTTCTATTTTTGCATTTAGTTTTCAATTCTTTAAAGTAGGATCAATCGTGTCACCAGATTTCAAAGTAGGATAAAGTGAAACCCGTGTTGGGATTGAGTCTTGATTGATTTGAAAGAACGGAGCCACGTTCTATGAACACGGCGCCCGCCGCCACAGCCACGGCGCCTGCCGCCTATGTGTTCGAATTTTGGTAAACTTGGAAGGGATGTTTCTATCTTTTTATTTTTGGTTATTTTCCGGTTTAGGTTAGTTTTTATTATATTTTTAAGATTAGATTATTTTCCATCTATTTTAGGTTAGATTGTTTTCTATCTTTCTTAGGTTAGTATTTTATCATTTACTTGTTTTCTATTTTATTTTAGGGTTAGATTTTTCTTTTTAGGATTAATTTCCTTATCTCCTATGATTAGAGTTCTATCTTTATTATATCTAGTCTAACATTTTCCTTTTGTCTTTTTGATAGATATCCCGTCCAACTCACCATATATTGTTCTCCCTATTTTTGGATCAATCAAGCTTGCTCAAGGAATCTACTGGAAAACCAAAAGCCTGCTGGAATCGATTCTATCCAACAAAACACTTTCTGCCATCACTCTACATCCAAAAAATTCAATCTTTTCCCATTCCATTCCCTTACCTATTACAAAAGAACCCTTTGAAACCAAGTTGTCCGAGAAAGTTTGAAGTTTGGAGGAGTGGACGTCGGTTTTTCAACGTTTTCACTTGGATTTGTGGTTCTGCGTACACGACGCCCGCTGCCCCATCCACGGCACCCGCCGCCACTAGGGGTGTGCAGAAAAACCCGAGACGATAGACACGACATGAAAAGACGACACGAAAAAACCCAAAACCGAAAAATACTATACGAAAATAACACGAACCGAGAAAACACGGCTCTAAACGGTTTCTGTTCGGATCGGGCAAATCGCCTAGTTGGGTATCCGGCACGAACCGTTTTTTATATATATATATTTTAGGTTGGGTAGGATAATACTAGTATGGATAGAATACTACAAGTTGTTGTGAGCCTAAATTGCCATGTTTTACACTTACTTTTATATCGATTTCTGTATGCATTTCATGCATTTGGGTTAGAATAATACATAATCTATGTAGTTTATGCTTATTTGCTAAATTATGGAGTCTACACTAGTTTCTGTTCAATTTCGCAGAAATCGGACGCACTTTGGAGCTTAAAGGAAAGTCATGAAGAAGCTAAGGATGGTGCAGCTGGAGAAAAGCCCACTTTTCGTCATTCATCATTCTTAATCAAGTTCTGATGTCTTCATGAGAGTTGAAGCCCTCGAAAATATCTTTCCAACGCATACTCATATGCGTCAATCGGACGAAGGAGGACTCGGGAAAGTGGTTTCAAGAACGGAGCAGAATGCTGAAAGCGCACAGAACTAGTCGACGTCGACCAAACTGGTCGACGTCGAGTAACTTTTTGGTCGACTTGCCTCCCAGAAGTCGAGAACGAGCACCAGACCACTTGAGAGCACAATTCTACTCGACGTCGAGGAGTTTGGTCGATGTCGAGTAAACCCGACGAGTCCGAATGCTGCTCGAGCTCGAGTGTAACCCCGAGAGAAAAATCCTACTCGACGTCGAGGAGGCTTGGTCGACGTCGAGGACAATCCAGTGGCCGATCCGAGTCGAAATTGAGTGGAGTCCGGAGAAGATAGATTACTTGCAAAGAAAGGAACAAGATATTTTATCAAGAGAAAATATATCAAGATGGAAGGAATCTACCCACATTAGTCCTAGTTTCCTTTTAGATTTAACTATTTTATTTTCAAGTTTTATCTTTATGTTATTAGATAGAAAGTTTATATATAGATAGATAGTTCCTTCCTAGAATAGCTTGGATTGGAACCTATAAATAAAGCCTTATGGGGCTGATTTTCATGAATTCAAGTCAAGTCGTCTTCGGGCGCAAGGAGAGAGGAGAGAGAGAGGAGGCGAGAGAAGAGAGAGAGAGGAGGAACGTTTGGAAGGTTTTGTAAGTTTAAGTTTTATTTTTAATGTTAAAGTTATTTTCTTTTACTATGTTTAGTTTCTAATTTCTTTCTTCTAGGATTGGGGTGATCCGAACAATAGATATGTGTGTTTAATTTATGAATTTATGAATTTGTATGTCTTTATTATCATCTACATATGTGTTTAATCCTTTGCGAGAGTTGAGGAAATTCCTTATTCATGATATTGAAGCGAAAGTGATCTTATTATGAATTTGGATAGTAATTAGGGTTTATTTGCGAGAGCCGACTAATCCTAATTAAGAAAAGGTAGAAACAAATTAAATATTTATGCGAGAGCCTCTATCACTTAAATTGTTGGAATTTGCAAAAGTCGATTCTTTGATATAAAACATGCATGTTTATGTGATTTATGATCTACACATATGTTTATTGTTGTGGTGATCCCTAACCTTGGAAGTTCGCATCTTTATTTGCTATATTTTATTATTTTTATTCGACATAGGTTCTACTCGACACCAACCACCATTCCCTCTCCATCCATCGACATCGACCCCTCTATTCTTTGTCGACAGCCACCCTCATCACCTCTTCCTGCTATCCCTGAACCCCAAAACATACTAAACCTAGAACCGCTGACTTCTCTCCTGAGGACGAACCTGACTGCACTATCCTATAGTGGGATCTTGACTATAAATTTATTTGGTCGAGAAACTCTCTCGTCAGAAGTATCAACAAACTCCACTAGCCCAATTGGTTCTAAGGATGTGCATGCTCACAGCTCTTGAAATTAGGGCCGAGTTCGACTCCTTTTAACTCCCTTTTATTTTTATCCCTAAACAGTCTATGAGACTCCTCCTCGCCCTGCCGCCTAACCCTAAATAATCTGAATCTGTCATTTCTTTTTTTCTCTTTCGCTGGTTCACACTCGTAGAGACGCAACGCATACAGTCAATTTACGACGCAGTTGTTCTTTTGAATCCTCTCAAATCCTCACAAATCTCACCATTGGGTCCTCTCCAGTCTCGAAATCAGATATGAAATGATTTTTCGATCTGAAATGATTTTTCGAAGTTGTTGTTCTTTCGGCTCCCTTTCATGTATGTTTGTGACTTTGTGTTGATGATACATTTTTTTTTTTGCATTAAAAAACACATTAGCAGTAGCTTGTTACATGTATGTAGCACTAACATCACATGGGTGTTTATTTAAAGTAGCAACACATGGACATTGGACAACAACCATATTTTTTACAGTAACAACGCATACATGGACATCAGAGCCAGAGACAGACCACGACAAAAAAAAAGGTTCGTGTCGGGGACCCGGGTATCCGACACGGAACTGAATACCTTAACCCTTTCGGGTACCCGGGTTAAGACGGTTCGGATACGGTTCGGCCATTTTGAGCTTAATGGTTTCGGGTACTCGACACGATTATCCGGTTCGTGTCGGGTACCCGGATATGCACACCCCTTGCCGCCGCTACAACAAAGCTTGTATTTTGGTCGTTTTTGTGGTGTTACGTCATTTTTTCCTCGATTTGCATCACGTCTATCCCTTCTATGAAGAATCCCCATTTACTGTCTTGGGAAGAAGAGGATCATTGGCTCAAGCTTGAAAAGAGGCGGTATGAATCCACCATATTCATTTATCCCCCGACGTTGAAGAAATTGGGAATATTTGAGGAGGTTTATCGACTCATGCGAGTTGGGGGATTGGGTGATTTCTTGGACTTGTTTTCTTATACCTATCTGGCATTAGTGAGAGAGTTCTTAGCTACCCTGGATTATCGCTCTGATATGGAGATTCGTTTTCAGCTGAGGAATTGGAAGTTTGTGGTAACTAAGAATCTCATTGCACAAGCCTTTGGTGTTACTGAGATGCCTGCTGATGCCAAATTTGGGGACAAGTTGGGTGCTCCAAGTCCTGTTGATATGTGGAAGGAGGCTACTGTAGAGTTCGCTGATTATGACCAAGACTGCCATGCATCCATGATTACTCATCCTGCATTGAGGTTGTGTTATTTGGTACTATGTGACTCTTTCCTGGGTGTGAAGATTTCGTCCATTGTTACTATGAGAGCCTGGAGCTATATTTGCTGCTTGACTCCGGGAAGGGTGCGCATCCCTGACTGGGTTCAGCTATTTTTGGGAAATTGTATGGAGGTGACTAGAGCTACTTATGTAAGGCTGAATCGCATTATTGTTTTCGGAGGTTTGATATATCGATGATTGCTCGCCGAGTGGGCATCTGTCTTGATGGTTTGCAGTGCCTCGATGATAATAATGTTTACAATCTTGCCATCCTACAATGGTAGGGCATGATTGAGTGGGCCCAACGTCCAGATATAACTTAATGTTTTAAATGGAAGTCGGGACCAGGACAGGAGCATCACAATTATCTACATGCGAAACTACTATATTGCCTGAGGATGTCAGATTTCAATCTCTATCACAACAAGTTTCCATTAGATTATGAGGGGCATAGTTTAAAGAGACGATGACCTTTTGTTGATGATGAGGCTGCGTGTTGTAGGAGGAAATCGAGTTCAAAATATAATAAAATAAATCAAACCGGATTCGTGCCCATGCAAATGATTACAAGACTTCCTCCCGATGTAGCAGCGGGAAGTCATGATTGATCCTCGAGGAAGCTGGTCAGCGGATCTCAGGCAGCAGAGGAATCTCACGGGCAGAAATCGACTTCAGGTTGCTCGACCTCGACTAGGTTGTAGTCGACAGGGGCCAAGCAAGTCGAATCCGAGCAAGCAGCAGCTACTGGGTTTTTGGTCGATCTCGAGAAGATTACTCAATGTCGAATTGTTTGGCCAGGCGATCAGCGAAATACTTCGGGCCCCGGGGAGGTTTCCTTGGCCACAGGGCGATTTTTATTCTTCGAATTTGGCCCCGATGTCAACACGAAAGTTATAGATCTCGAAAAGAGCTTTCCAACGCATGGTCATAATAGTCAATCGGACAAGTTCAGCATGTCTTCCGACAACTTCTGCTGACTTGCTCTTTACTTAGGCTCTCTAACTTCGATTCCGCTCCCGGGCTCTTCACTTTTCATCCTCCTTTTCACTCTTCCTTCATCCATGAGCTTCCTCATTCCTCGTCGGATCCACATATACCTGAAATAATCCATAAAAGCGTGTAGATTCTGACTCCACCAACAACACAAATATAAATGCAAATCTAGCTTAAATTATACGATATGCACATCTAAATCATGTTAAATGCATCCTAATATGCCTACCTAAATGCATGCTATCAAATTTCCCCACACTTAAGCCTTTGCTTATCCTCAAGCAATTAAAACCTAAATCAAATCAACTCCCCACAGACAAGCAATCCATGTAATAACTTTGGTAAAACACTTAAAAGCTCAAAATAAGGAAACGAAGATTGACAATTAACATCATAACATGTATAGGTGCAATCCAAGGAATAAAGCAAGCATATTCATTCAACCTCACCAGGAAAATGTGTTTTCACTCTCGCTCATCTATTTAGGGTTAAACATTCACGCTCAAACTCAATCCTTGAAAACTTAGCTACGACAAAATTGCGTCAGTGGTCTAAATCTCCACCGCTAGTGATTTCACATGCAACCAAAATCATGAGGTCTTTGTATGGGTTGTAATGGGGTCATGGTAGGAACATAGGGTATGAAAATTATTTAGGTTATGTGGTACTAAAAATCCGGGAAAAAGGGTTAGTAAACAACCAGAAAAACACCAACACCAAAACACTTCGTATACCATTCCAATAACATGTACTCCTTCACAATATAAATTCGCACACATTTTTCCAATATCCACACAAACTCATTCATTTCTTTTTTTCTTTTGATAATGATTTTTTTTCTTTTCTTCTTTTTATTTTCCTGACTTTTACCCCTAAGTGAATTTTATCCTCCTTAGGTCCCAAGTAATAAGAACATATAAACCATCTCTATGAAGTACAAATGAATCACCCAACATAACTTTTCAACTCAATGCAACTCCATCTATACATCAAGTATTCACCAACTCTTCTCCTAATTCCCGGATGGGTCAGCCTAATAATTGGCTAGGAAGAATTTGTGGAGCTAACAAAATAGGCTTATAAGGCTCAAATTGGCTTCAAGCAAAGAATAATGTATACGAGTGGGTAGAGTATAATATGGCTAAAAGAAAATCATGCCTCAATCACTTTAAGGAGACATGGAAAAATCATATAAACGCAGCCTCAATAAAGATATCTAAACGCATGCCATATAGTATCATGCTAGGATTGCATTGAACTGAGTATATGGTTACTATGTGTGTTTGAAACAGAACGACTGTTATCTGTGAAAGTCCTAGAGTCTTTGCTAGGGTCATAGGGTAGCTCAGCCCCATCGGGTTTGCCCTGAGTCAATCGAGTCGATATGAGCATGATATGATAGCCCAACACCATCGGGCAAGCAATGAGATGATATGATATGATGATGCCGTGGTTTGTGCATGACCACGAGGAAATTGGCTATCCTATAGCACCAAACTGGCCAGTCTTTGCACTAACGGGGTGCAGAGGTAGGAGAGGGATATGCCACTTGGCATTGTCTTGGGTCCTTTACAGTTTTTCTGCGTATTATAACTGTCAAAGCATGCTTATGTGATTTAAATCTTATACTGCATTAGTCATCCTTTGTTTAGGTATAGGCATGTTATATGGCCTCAGCGCGGTCAGAGGACACGCAGGCGATTACCGGGCCTGACTTCGTGGATAGTGTTAGGTACCGCTCTTGTTTGCTCCATGCTTTTGTGACGGAAAATCCTTTGGCGAATTGAAGAATCCGGCTAATATTCTAACTTGATAAAATGGTAATCACCCACTATGTTTTGGTTTTGACCCGGCTCTGCCGTGGCACTTGTATCTAAACTTTACTTCCGCTTTACTTTTATTTGAATTGAATTTTGCGACATAGTCTTAGGACAGGTTAATGGTACCCAATGGCCCTTCGAGGTTTTTAGGATTTGTAATCCCTCTTTCTACTCATCTTGAAATGAGTTTGAAACCTCGACCCGTAACTGGATTGCAAGATCCGAACAAGGGATTTCATCCCTTGAAACGTAACCCGGAAATCATAATTCTGGGCCGTTACAGTAGGTTTATTCCATCGGTAGGTTTTCCTATTGTTCCCAAAGAGCCTTTTTCCTTTACTTTGTTTCTGTATGCCGTCATCCTCCATTCTATTCCATCTACTAGCTTTCCTCCAATTATCAATATTGTTCGTGATCATTTTCTTGATAGCCTCTGCAGAGGGGATGATTTCATTTCTAAAGATTGTTTGATTTCTTATGAACCAAATGGTCCACCATTTGATTGTTATCTGTTGTTTCTTCTCCATCGGAAGAGTGGAGCCTAAATTTTGTAAAATTTGATTCATATCTCTGTTTTCTGTAATTAGGTTGTTAATGTTTTGAGATATTTGTCTAGAGAATTGTTGTTGGAAATTGTTGACGTGACATTCTATGAATATGTGAATATCATCTTCCACGAACTGGTTGCACAAGATACATGTGTTTGGTACCGCCACCCCTTTTAGGGTCAGCCAAGTAGCCGTGGCGATGCCTTTTTGTGTTATTTTCCAAATAAAGTTCTTAACTTTAGGTGGGCGTCGAGTTTCCAGATCCATGAGAATTCATCCGATGGTCATTGTGGTGTGGATGAGATTAAGTTATAGGCATTTTTCGTTGTGAACCATCCCTTTTTGGCGGGCCACCAATACAGTCTCTTTGTAGGGGGTGATTGGCAAGAGGATTTTCATAATATCCTCTACTATGGGCTTAGGAAGCACCGATACAAGTTTTTCCTTACACCATTGTCTTCCTATTATGAAACTGCTTACAGAATCATGTGGATTAATGTTATGTTGAGTGTCTATTTTGTCCTTTAGAGGTGTCGTAGCCACCCAATTATCTTCCCAAAACTTAATTGATTTCCCATCCCCCACCTGACATATGAGTCCCGTTTTGAATTTGGGGATTAGGTGACTCAGTTTCGACCATTGCCACGAGGCATTGCCTTTTCTAGAGTAGGTAAGGATGTGGTTTTCCTTCAGATACTTGTATTATATGATTTTGACCCAGCTATTTTCCGGTTCTGCCAGAATTTTTGAAAGGAGTTTTAGTTGAAGAGCTTCATTCATATCTTTGGTTTTTCTAATTCACAGTCCTCCATCCCTTTTTGATTTACATATTTTGTCCCGACTGGTTAATGGGCTATGTTGCGCATCTTTGTTCCAAAAAAAGGTTCTGTTGATTTGATCTAGTTGTTTGTGGACCGCTACCGGAAGCATGAAACTCTGCATTGAGTATAAATGTTTTGATGATAAATTAGACACTATAAGGGTTGCCCTGCCTTGTTGAGAAAGGGCATTAGCACGCCATTTGCTCAATTGGTCTTTAGATTTGCATATCATTTCGCCAAAGGTTTCCTTGGTAACCCTCCCATTAATGATGGGACAACGTAAGTATTTTTCCAGGTTTCGTTCGATGGGTATGTTTAGAATTCCTTCTAGGTCTCGATCTCTTGTTCTAGGAATACCTGGGGTGGTTTGAAAGGAGGATTTGTGGTAATTTACTTTTTTCCCTGAGAACTTACAATATTCTTCAATGATGGGACAACGAGCAAGAATTTCAGCCCCGAGCAGAAAAAGAAACAGGGAGAGGGGGTCCCCTTGCCTCAAACCTCTTGAAGGTTTGAAAGGATCTGTAGGGCCGTTGTTTACTAAAACAGAGAAAGAGACTGTGGTCACCTATTCCATAATAATATCTACAAATTTTTGGAGAACTGCTTTGGTGAAATGCCAATCTACTATGTCGTGTGCTTTCTCAATATCAAGTTTTATTACAGCCCAACCCTTGGTACCTTTTCTAGTACGAAAGGAGTGGAATACCTCGTGTGCTATTATGATATTGTCTTTGATTGCTCTATCGGAAACAAAGGCTCCTTGTAATGGGTGTATAAGTTTTCCTATTACCGTTTTCATTCGTTCTGTTATTATCTTTGAGATGATTTTATATAAGGTAGAACATAGGCTAATCGGGCGATAGTGTGTAGTCATGGAGGGGTTATCAATTATTGGTATGAGGGAGATAAATGTATGGTTAATTTGTTTTAACATTTTGCGAGAGTGAAAGAAAGCTTTTGTGGCCCGAATGATATCAGAGCCAACGATGTCCCAATAATTTTTGTAGAACTCAGTCGTCATTCCATCAGGGCCGGGGGATTTGTTGTTCCCCATTGAGAAGAATTCTTTTTTTATTTCACTATTTGTTGGTTGTTGAATAAGTGATTTGTTTTCCTCTTCTGTAATGACCGGGTTGATTTCTGAAAGGTATTCTTCTAATTGGGGGGAGGGGTCCTATACAATTTTTCCTGATTAAATCTGTTCTCAAAATCTCTTTGAATTTCCCTTTTAATGTTTTCATTGCCAATTATGTTAGTTCCTTGATGGACGGTTTTTAGTCGCGTAAATCGTATCAAAATAAAACTCAAACCTACAAACTAGTATAGCAAATAAGTAAGAGGTCGATCCCAAAGAGAATCAAGTATTTCTCAACAAAGCGTATTTACCAATTAGTAGAAAAGGGGAGTTTTGGTTGATTGAAATAAGAAAGAAAACAAAATAAAATATAAATAGATTGATGCAAAACAATTTAGAGAATATCGCTTTACCTACAACTATCCACTTTATTTGGTTGAATTCATATTGTAACTCAACCTAATATAGTTACTAGTCCAACCAGTCCTAGAAACTCTTATCAATCAAACAGTCCCTAAAGAAGGATTTAACCCAATTGATAGCTTTAAGTTCAGAGATTAACCAAGGTATTTGCAGTCCCTAAAGAGGGATTTAACAACACATCCAACTTCCTACTCATTCAATTAGTTCAACAAGGCCTAAAGGATAAGTTTGCTACTTAGGTTAAGGTTCACAACAGGAATCTACAAAACCTTAGCAATTGAATGGATTCTAACTAGTTGTGCAGGCTAGATAGAATAAAACAATCAAACATGCAAGCACAAAGAAGTTGAAACATTCAATATAGGAAATAAGGAACAATATTCATAAACTCACAATCAATCCAAATAAAGCTTCAAATTGCAAGTAGAACAAATAGAGTTTAGCCGCCCATGGCGAACATCGCTCTCTCTCCAATTGTCTGATAGAACAGAAGTTGTGAAAATAACATAAAACTCGGCCTTCTAAAAGTCTAGGCGGCCACACAAAAGGAAAACACAAAACTAGGGTTTTTAATTAAAACGGCATCGCGCTGGCAACACGTGCTATGGCTGCGGCTTCATCCATCCTCGCTACAAATTGATTGGTCGTGGACGCGGCATGGTTGCTGCGGCCGCAGCTAGGGGCCTTTCACTGAAAATCTATCCCGAATTCGCTCTTCTTGTCAACAGGAAAGTTGTAGTTCTTTGAAAGAGCTTTCCAACGCATGGTCATAATAGTCAATCGGACAACCGAGGGTTCCAGAAAGTGCAAAACAAGTTCAGCATGTCTGGAAACAACTTCTACAGACTGGTTCTTCGTTTAGGTTCGCTTCTTCTTCTCATGACCTCTTGAGATCTTCATGTAAGCTTCTTCGATCAACTAGACAATCTCATTCAATGCGTTATCAACCCATGTCTCATCATCGGATCCACGATTACCTGAAATAATCAATAAAAGTGTGTAGATTCCGACTCCACCAACATAGAGAGCAAATATGCAAATTGTACTTAATCCATGCATGAAATGCATCTTAACTAAGTTAAATGCAACCTATTATTCCTACCTAAATGCATTCTATCAAACTCCCCCACACTTAACCTTTGCTTGTCCTCAAGCAATCAAAAACAAATATAGAATTAATCATCCCACAAATAAGATCTTCATGCATGCTATCATTTTAGAAAAGCAACATCAAGCAATAGGAGACATGAATAAGAGGACAAATATCCTACCAAGTATATGAGTAATCCAATAGTAAAGGCAAATTTAATCCAACCTCACTGGGATAATATGTTTCACTCAAGCTCTTAAGTGTTTAGGCTTTAAAGTCCAACTCTCAACTCAATCCAAAATGCTCTGTACACCGTGAAAGTTATCACTTGCAAACAACATCACGGGGACTTTTATAAAGTTGTAATGGGGCTTTGGTAGAAACATAAGGCATGGGAAATATTTAGGGCTTGTGGTGCTAAAAATCCGGGAAAAAGGAACAACAACCAACCAGAACAACACCAAAACTTCCATACTTTGCAAACCATTCCAACAACATAAACTCCAATACACATCAATAAGCACTTTTCGATTTCAATAACCATACAACTCATGCAATTTTTTTATTATGATGACTTCTTTTCTTTTCTTTTATGCTTACTTTTGCCCCTAGGTGAATTTTATCCTCCCTAGGTCCAAGTTTACTAGACTTTTACTCCTAAGTGAATTTTATCCTCCTTAGGCCCCTAGTAATAAGTCATCTCTATTATGCAAGAAAGGTTACCTTATTTCGGGTATGCCTCTCACAATGCACAACCATACATATATCATCTCCACTCAAAGCAACTCCAACATATAGATTTTTCACCAATTCTCCTCCTAATTCCCAGATGGGTTCAGGCTAATCATTGGCTATGATATATTTTTGTGGAGCTATGAAAAAAATAGGCTTTAAGGCTCAGATGGGCTTCAAGCAAAGGATAATGCAAAGGGTAGATAAGGTATAATACGACTAAAGAAAACATGCCTCAATCATTTGAAATTCACAAGCAACAAACACGTGCAATACGGTCATGACAAACAAGCATATGAAGAGTATAATCACACAATAAAAGCAAAAGGGAATAATATGTAAAGTCCCTATAAGGCCAAAACAAACCCACAAAGGTTATATTTTTTTTATATTTCAATTTAACCTCAACTATGAACCATACTTGCTCAATTATATTCTGAAATCATGCTCCAAAATCATTTTCAAGCAATTCAATCAAATCATGGGATTTATGCAATGAGATCATAAAAATAAATTAGAGGACAAACTAAACCAAGATGGGTATCTTTAATAACACCTAAATGCAATGCATGATATTTTTGTGATTTTTTAATGTGATATATGAATAAGAATCAATATGAAGACATAAATAAACATGATAACATACATAAACATGATATGCAAACTCTATCTATATGCAATGCAGTCCCTCCCCCCACACTTAAACCTTTCATTGTCCTCAATGAAACATAAAAGACAGCAAAAACACAAAAACACGGAGGAAGAGATGAATGAAATACTCACAATGTGGTGGACGAATAGGGTCATGGACTTTCATAGACAACCAAATGGTACGACTGGGCCTTGCGGCGGCTTTTCCAGAAAAGTTAGTCTATCCCAAAAACTAAAAGCAACTATCTAATGCCTAATGGAAAACCTAATTTATTGAAAAGAAAACTAGCTAACTAGGAATTGAAATAACTAAATTAGAAAACTTACCTCGGGTTGCCTCCCGAGAAGCGCCTTTCTTTAATGGCATCGGCTTGACTTATTCTCAATCTCAATATCTTACCAATCAGAAATCGTCAAAGCCCTCAGTAGCCTATCATATTCCTGTTCACACATCTTACAAAGAACATCATAGCACAATAAATTGAAAGCATAAAATGTGGAACTCAAGAACCCTTTCAATCTATCAAAGACTCTAGCATGACTCTCTGCAGAAGGAATATGATATCACCAACATAGTTCCGTTGGTGGCTTCTCAAAATAGCAATCAAAAGGATAAAAATAATCACCATTAACTTCAAAATTGCAAAATTTTACCTTTATTACCTTTTGAGCCTCAGCTGATGACTCTAGAATTGGTTCATCAATAGACAAGCTCAGAATTGATGTTGCAGATGGAGTAGGAGACACATCACATGTAACCTCATGTGTCGACTCATGAGATTCCAAGTCAGGAAGCACTAGACCATCTCCCCCATCATCTAAGAAACTATCGTTGTCTGCAACCAATTCCTCCTCATTCGGCATGTCATTGTCATGTTGAAACCACATAGGAGGGAATGAACTAAGTGTAATGACTTCGATAGGATCTTCCATTCTTGCATCCTTTAAAGACTCAAGGGGTGGTGGGGTGGGTTTCTCAAAATCAAGAGCAGAAGACGTCGAAGGGGGCTCATTAGTAGCAGTGTGGCGATCGCCGCCCTCCTACGGCGGTTGCCGCTCCTCAGAATTTTCACCCTCCGTTACGACTTCAACTCCTTCTTCTAAGCCTCTTTCCTTATCACTTTTTGCACTTTTTAAATTTGAATGAGTTTGTTCATCTGATTCTCCAAGTTCTTACTGCTATCAGCTTGCTCTTGCAACACTTGTGTAAGGCTATGGAATGAATCCTCTAGGTATGTGACAGAGTTCTCCATTGGCGGAGGAGACGTGGTGAGCAGTTCTTCTTGTGCAACATGGTAATCCATATAACACAAAAAATCCCACAACCCCGACAATCCTCCTAACCGCTTCAGGCCTCCGTTACTCAGGTGCTCAGTAATAGTCATCCCATCAATTATGCACATAATCATATCCCGGATGCTGAATTGATAACCCCATGAACCAAGGTCGTCAACATAATCATGCAATTTCCTAAAGTATTGGTGAAAGTTCTCACCTTCAAACTGCGCTAATGTCAACATCTTGAAAAAGATAGTAGCAAGGGTGTTGTTAACCGTAAGATAGGTTCACAAAAAAGTTAGATATATAAACAAAAATTAATAAATACACAAAACAAAGAAATAAACTTGATTCCCCGGCAACGGCGCTAATTTGATAGACGGTTTTTAGTCGCGTAAACCGTATCAAAATAAAACTCAAACCTACACACTAGTATAGCAAATAAGTAAGAGGTCGATCCCACAGAGAATCAAGTATTTCTCAGCAAAGTGTATTGATAGCATGCATTTAGGTAGGCATAATAGGTTGCATTTAGCTTAGTTAAGATGCATTTCATGGATGGATTAAGCATGATTTGCATATTAGTTCTCTATGTTGTCGGAGTCGGAATCTACACGCTTTTATTGATTATTTCAGGTAATGGTAGATCCGAGGAGAAGACATGAGTGGATAACGCATTTGATGAGAATGTCTAGTTGATCGAAGAAGCTTACATGAAGATCTCAAGAGGTCCTGAGAAGAAGAAGCGAACCTAAACGAAGAACAAGTCTGCAGAAGTTGTCGCCAGACATGCTGAACTTGTTTTGCACTTTCTGGAGGCCTCGGTTGTCCGATCGACTATTATACCCATGCGTTGGAAAGATCTTTCAGAGAGCTACAACTTTCATGTTGACGTCGAGAGCTAATTCGAGACGGAATTTTCGGGAAAAACCAATGCAGCGGCCGCCGCATTATTTGCTGCGCCCGCCGCCAGGGGCGGTATTCATGCTACGCTCGCCGCTTATTTGCTGCGCCCGCCGCAGCTGCCGTCAGCGCGTAGCGTTTTTGGAAAAAAACCCTAGATGTTCTAATTTGTTTTGAGGGCCGACTTGGATGTCTTTTAGGCCGACTTTTATGTTATTTTTCATTACTTCCATTCTATTCCACGTTCTATCAGACAATTAGAGAGAGAGCGATGTTCGCCATGGGCGACTAAACTCTCTTCGTTCTACTTGCAATTTGAAGCTTTATTTGGATTGATTGTGAGTTTCTGAATCTTGTTCCTTATTTCCTATATTGAATGTTTCAACTTCTTTGTGCTTGATTGTTTATTGTTTTGTTCTTTCTCGTCTGGCCAACTAGTTAGATCAATTCAATTGCCAGGGTTTTATAGATTCCTGATTGCGAACCTTAACCCAAGTGGCAAACTTATTCCTTTAGGGCTGATTGAACTAATTGGATTGGTAGGAAGTTGGATGTGTTGTTAAATCCCTCTTTAGGGACTGCAAATACCTTGGTTAATCTCTAAACTTAAAGCTATCAATTGGGTTAAATCCTTCTTTAGGGACTGTTCGATTGATAAGGGTTTCTAGGACTGATTGGACTAGTAACTATATTAGGTCGGGACAAGGGCATTCATAGGAAGACTAAAAGGACAAGAGGAAGTTACAATATCAATTCAATCAAATAAAGTGGATAGTTGTAGGTAGAGCGATCTTCTCTAATTTGTTTTGCATTAATCTGTTTATAGTTTATTTTGCTTTCTTTCTTATTTCAACCACTCAAAAACCCCCCTTTCTACTAAATGGTAAATACACTTTGCAAAGGAATACTTGATTCTCTGTGGGATCGACCTCTTACTTACTTGCTATACTAGTTTGTAGGTTTGAGTTTTATTTTGATACGGTTTAGGCGACTAAAAACCGCCCATCATGTATTTACCAATCAGTAGAAAGGGGGAGTTTTGGTTGATTGAAATAAGAAAGAAAACAAAATAAAATACAAACAGATTGATGCAAAACAATTTAGAGAAGATCCCTCTACCTACAACTATCCACTTTATTTGGTTGAATTGAAATTGTAACTTCCTCTTGTCCTTTTATTCTTCCTATGAATGCCCTTGTCTTAACCTAATATGGTTACTAGTCCAACAAGTCCAAGAAACCCTTATCAATCAAACAGTCCCTAAAGAAGGATTTAACCCAATTGATAGCTTTAAGTTCAGAGATTAACTAAGGTATTTGCAGTCCCTAAAGAGATATTTAACAACACATCCAACTTCCTACTCATTCAATTAGTTCAACCAGCCCTAAAGGAACAAGTTTGCTACTTAGGTTAAGGTTCACAAACAGGAATCTACAAAACCTTAGCAATTGAATTGATTCTAACTAGTTGCGCGAGCTAGATAGAATAAAACCATCAAATATGCAAGCACAGAGGAGTTGAAACATTCAATATAGGAAATAAGGAAAAGCATTCAGAAACTCACAATCAATCCAAATAAAGCTTCAAATTGCAAGTAGAACGAAGAGAGTTTAGCCGCTCATGGCGAACATCGATCTCTTTCCAATTGTCTGATAGAACGTAGAATAGAATAGAAGTTGTGAAAATAACATAAAACTCAGCCTTATAAAAGTCTAGGCGGACACACAAAAGGAAAACACATAACTAGGGTTTTTAATTAAAACGGCGTCGCGCTGGCAACACGTGTTGCGGCCGCGGCATATGCTGCGGCCGCGGCTTCATCCATCCCCACTGCAAATTGATTGGTCGTGGCCGCGGCATGGTTGCTGCGGCCGCAGCCAGGGGCCTTTCACTAAAAATATATCCCGAATTTGCTTTTCTTGTCAACAAGAAAGTTGTAGTTCTCTGAAAGAGCTTTCCAACGCATGGTCATAATAGTCAATCGGACAATCGAGGCCTCCACAAAGTGCAAAACAAGTTCAGCATGTCTGGCAACAACTTTTGCAGACTTCTTCTTCATGTAAACTTCTTCAATCAACTAGACATTCTCATCCAATGCGTTATCAACCCATGCCTCATCATCGAATCCACGATCACCTAAAATAATCAATAAAAGTTTGTAGATTCCGACTCTACCAACATAGAGAGCAAATATGCAAATTGTACTTAATCAATGCATGAAATGCATCTTAAATAAGCTAAATGAAACCTATTATGCCTACCTAAATGCATGCTATCATTCCTTCTGCGGAGGTAATTATTATCTTTTAATTTCTTCTCCCTGTGGCTACTCTATGGAAAAAGGAGGAGTTGGTATCTACTAACTTTAAGTGTTTTGATTTAGCTCTTTGGTTCCAGTAAATTTTATGAAAACAGAGTATCTTTTCTCTTTTAGACAATAGATTTTGTTCTTTTGTGTATGACTCTGGGTTTGGGTTATTTCGTTGGATAGATTGTATTTCGATTAGGGCGTCATCAACGTCTTGTATTTGTCGAAAGATGTTTCCAAATGTTTTTTATTCCAATTTTTTGCCTTTTGTTTGAGGATTTTTTATTTGTGTCAAGTCGTAACATAGCAGAGTCTGCACATGAAGCACTCCATGCTTGTTTAACAATATTTCGAAAGTCTCTCCTTTGCAACCAAATGTTTTCAAATTTAAAAGGGGGTGGTTTAAAGCTAGTATTTTTTGAAATGTTAATTGAAATAGGGGCAGTGGTCCGAGTTAGAGAATGCTCCATTTTTAGTTGCCAAATCGGAGAACATGTCGATTATTTCATGGTGGACAAGCACCCTGTCATGTTTTTCCAAAATGTTATCTAGGCCAAGTTGCTTCTTTCTCCAAGTAAATGAGTTACCATACGAGGGGATATCCAGCAAAGAGCATGCATCTTTGAATTCCATTATTCTTAGAAATCTTCCAAGTAGGATTTCTGCCCCTCTGCTCTTATCCGATGATTGGCTTATTTCGTTTAAATCTCCCATGATTAGGCATGGAATGTCGCTTTGGGTCATCGGATTGTATAGATTTCTCCAAAAGTCATCTTTTTCTTAGCGGTTTGGGGGGCGTATACAAACAGCATTAGACACTCAAAGTTCTCTTTTATGTTCTCGTATTTTACGCCAATAATTCTTGGAAGATGAATAATTACCGAGATGGATTCGTCTATGAAGGAGTTTTCATTCCAGAATAGGGCAACACCCCCGGCACGACCAGAAGTTGGGGACCAACACATGTTTGTGAATCCCGCATTTTTCCAAAAAGGTTCTTTTGGTGCTGTTTCAGTCTTTGTTTATGCTAGAATTAGCATTTGTACATGATCTAGCGAGCGCCATTCGTTCATGTTAGTCTAGAAGGTTCTTTATCCAATCCCCCTACAATTCCAATATCGTATGATCATGACCACTTTGTTTTTGCATAGGAGAGCAAAAGGTGAGCCCTCCCATACCCATATCGTACTCTTTTTGCGGTGTTCCCCGTTTTCTACAGAATAGTTTGTCTTATGAGTTTCTTTTGAAAATTCTTTTCCTTAGAAAATATTTCTCTTATTGGTATATTCGGACTACATTTACAAGGAATATACCCACTGAAATTGAATTTTTTTTGTTTCTATAGAAATTAAACACCATTAATTGGGTTATGCTATAACAGTTGCTCATGCAAGTTTTATGTTTTATGCAACACAGGTAAGCGCTTGTTAGAGAATACCGTTTTGTTTTAGTAATATGATGTGTCCTTTTTTGGGTAAGAAATTTATAATCATACTTATACGGAATAATCCCATAGGCTTTTTGTTTTGCTATGTTTTCCACTGGAATACGTAGCCAATTAGGTACATATGCTATCGCTGTAAACTTCACCATGAGACAAATGATGTTTACACGTGGGCTGTTTATGCATATTATTATACCAATTCTAATGATGTTTTTAGGTTCGAGAGAGCTAAGATGAGCTCTGAGAGTGCTAACAACTGATTTTTCTTGATCAATGATGGTCTTACACTTATTCAAAGCTCCTACCCGAATCGGACTGATAGCACAAAAGAGTATAGTGCTTACATCCTTCACCACAAAGCTCAAACTTTGAATTATTAAATATGTGAATCTCAATAAAAAAGGGTAATCTAGAGAGTTTGTTATTTTTGCAGGTTTTAATGACAGTGATCATATGCAATCTGATTTTATGGCATCGTTCAATGCCCTCGAAATGGATGTGCTCAACAACAGCTTGACAGAGCTTGATTGTAGCCCAGTTGATTGTTTGATTAAGCTTTGGATGTTTTACAAAATTAATAACTTGTAATTTAGCAAGATACTCAAAATCAGATTTTTCCAATTTAAATCGGTTATACATGCAAATTTGTTTCCAAGCTAAGCATTTTGTTTCCAGATTATCTAAGCATGATGAGGGATTCTTTAAGAATTCATTATAAAGAAAACCTTTGACATGTAAGAGATTCCAAGAAAGCAGGTTTTCCTTTAATTTATTGTTTGTAGTAGAAAGGAGTGTGGATCCTCTACAACACTCGGTGCACCCTACGGTGCACCACAAAATTATTTCGGGTGTAATTTGGCTTTAAAAAAATATATTTATATTCCACATACTTATATTTATATATTTATAAACGTTTTTTGAGAAAAGTCAGTTTTTAAAAAAATATAAAATTTCTTTTCTAATATAATTGATCTTTTAATTTTATAAATTTTTTAAAATGAATTTTTTTATAATAAAAGTTTATAAACATATAAATATAAGTATGTAGAATGTAAATATATTTTTTTAATGTAAAATTACACCCGAAATAATTTCGTGGTGCACCGTACGGTGCACCGGGTGTTGTAGAGGATCCACACTCAGTAGAAAGGGTTAAGGGAGGATTAACAATGTTACTTAGTGACAGGTTCCAAGCTACACAGACGATAATGTTAATAGAACTGGTAGGCAGCAAGCGATTGTAGAACAAGGTAAATAGATGCCAAATTCTGAGATCAGCCATATTGAAACAGCTCATGCTCCACCACACTTTCCTTAAATCATAATTTCACTTAAGAAGCACAAAAAAAAAAGCTCAGATTCCAGGGACATAAAACCCCACTTTGCCAAATAATTAATTCACAAATATAAACTTTATTGAGAAAGAAATTCATTGAAGGAGGGCGATGCTTACCCAAGGCAATCAACCCATTGAGGGCAACAATATTATCTTGAACACCAGTTTTGATCTCTCTCAACGAGTGTACATCAATCTTGGAATTCTTCATGATTTTCTCAAGCTGTTTTTGGTTTGCTTTTGGTAATCCCATTGAAGGAAAATGAATCCCCTCAGCCGGACAACCATCAACATGTGTTTTTGGGCCCTTTCGGGAGTTTGTTGGTGGTGGAACGGGGAACTCCTCCACCACAGGTTTTTTACCTTTGTCCATAGAGGACGCAACCATTTCAACACAACAAACACATAATTGGTTAGAAAGCAATGGAAAGAGAGAGAGTTTGTAAGATCAGGGAAGAGAGGAGTTGTGTGAAGATGAGTTGAATACCCAACCTTTGCTATCCATGCCCAATTGTCCCAAGTCGCCAAACACATAGGAGAAAATGTACTCAATTGTACAATGATTAAGTCTAGTATTTCTATAACCTTAGTTATCATTTTGTGATCAAAATGTTCACCTAAAGACATAACCGATCTAGCCTTCCACCATAGGGATTAGAGCTCAAATTATTTAGTCAATGACAACAAACATGTTCCCCCCTAGAATAAGCTTTGAACTTTTCTTAGCTATAGATTTCTGTAATGTTGAATAAGGACACAACAGATACTTAAAATATTTTAGCCATTGTCGATCAAAGATAACCACACTATTACAAGAAAAGGCTATCACCCCAAGCATGGGATAGGAGTTCTTAAACTTGAAAACAAGCACTAGACTTGTGTTGAGACCAAGCAACAGGCCATCCACAAAACATACAGACCTACCATGAGTCCAACACAAGTTTTCACCATTACAAGTGAAATAAACGAATAAAAAGTGACAAATACAAAGCCTCTTATGCCCAGAATTGTAGGATTCAAACATGTATATGGGGATTGCACTATTTTTGTTCCACCAGTAGCTAGATTTGGTTTGACAAACGGCTCGACTATACCTTTGTACCCAAGAGTTTTTTACCGCAACAATCTTATACTCTAGTAACGCCATTAAAGGCAAGTGCTCATGAACATGTAAATGGAAAGGGCAAGAAGTCCAAGCCATTAAAACAAAACCCACTGGAATACTCCCTTCCAAAGTGTAGTCTACAAAAGAATACAGAAATAAAGAAAGTTCACTAAAGAAATCTAAAAAAGTCTTACCATTAACAACTTTTTGCCAATTAAACTTCCCTAAATAGTGTGTTATGCTATTTGCTTATTTTCATGTTGTTTTCTTGAAGACGGAGAGTTAATAAAGATTCTCAAGTGTATGGTTGCAATTATGTATGGTTTCAAACTTTCAAGTGTGGACTTGTTATTTATGCTCTTTCTTATCTGATTTCATTTTTTTGGAATTATGTATGGTTTCAAACTTTCAAGTAGGGGTGGGCATGGGACGGGACGTGACGGGATTGAGCCGAGACGGGACGGGACGTGATCGGGACGGAATTGACACTTTTTTTTTCGGTACGGGATGGTGTCTGGACAGGACGGGATCAGGACGGGACGAGCCTTGTCCCGTAAATAAAAATAATAAAATATTATATAAATTTGCAAAGTGCAAAATGCTTTCATAATTCATTAATTTGTATAATATGTTGAATACGGTATTCTTCTCAACTATATTATTCAATAATAATAATAATAATATTATTATTATTATTATTATTATTATTATTATTATACTATTATTAATTCATACAATGATTGGGTACATTATTTTACTAGATCAGGACGAAAAGGGATTGAGACGAGATTCACCAGATATTGTCTCATTATCGATTGATAGTAGGAAAGAATATCGTATTTAGCTATTTGTCTCTTATAGCTATTTGGCTCTTGCCTCTTCAGATGTTGTTGCTTTGCTGAAGCGGATTAAGAAATTCTCGGTATCTCAGGATGCCGGAGCCCGTGATGCAGCCTATATTTTTACTAGACATAGTTTTGCTATTGCTAAGGGGGTGGGAGCTCAGATATTATCTCGGCTACCCACTAATTTCTCTGCTAGGGCAAAGGGACTAGCGCGATTGCCGATCGTCCTTCCAGCCTTCGTCCGACCATGGTAGCGGGTGGCCTTCTAGTGTCTTCCTAGACGTTGCTCCGGTGAATGCGGCTCGGGGCTGGTGGCTTCACCCTCCCTGGCGGCTTCTTCAGGTTTGTGATTCTTCTCGCAGTTTTGTTCGGTGGTGTCGGGTCGTGCCTTGGCTGTTCGCTCTTTGTTCGTTCTTCTTTAGTGCCTGGTAATTGATCGTTGTTGATCGCTGTTGTCTGCTCTGGGTATACCGGCTGGGGTTCCGTTAATTGTCGGAGTTGCTACTAATTGTCGTTAATTATCGGGGCTGCTACTAATTGCCGATGGTCCGTACTTGTGCAATTGAAAGATGGTGCTAATTGTTGATGGGGCTGTGGTTATTTGATGTTAATTGCATGTTGGTTTTTTATGATTGCCACTAATTAGGAGTGTTTGATTTTAATTCTGCCATTTGATCGGTGTGTGCTGGTGTTTGAAGTGGAGGCCGCCGGTTGTCTATTATTCCTAATTGTATTGACGTACATTCTTTATTGTGGGCTTTGACTTGCTTAATTTCGTTTTTCAATTTATCATGTCTGATCTTGTTCGGTACCATTGCCCTTTTGTGAGTCTTTGTGGGTGTCTTGATGGTGGTGGTAGAGGTCTTGTTAAAACCTCCATGCTCAGGCACCTTCGTGATCGACATTGAAGTGGTGATGCTCAAGCACTTACTCGTCAAACTCTTTCTGATAGCTTGACTATTTATTCTAATGCCGAGATGAATTTCAAGCGTATGGGGGTTTGGTTATGTGGAGTTTGTCTTAAAACTCATACCTTTCGTGCTCGTTGTCGGCATAGTCAAGATGATTCAGTGGCTCCTCCGGATTGTGGTGATGGCCTTGTTCGTTTTATTATTTACGATATTCCCAGACCTCCATCTCCATCTTCGACGGTTCCCTTGTCTGATGTTGGGGTTGTACCTGCTGGTTTGTCTATATCTTCGCTTGACCGGTTGTTTTCTCGGGTTTTAAAAGGTGCATTAGATGGTGTGGCTGACTCTCCTGGAGACCTCTCCTTATGGATTCGCTTGCTTGTGATGCCTCTTTGTATACTTAAGACCTTTTCCCCACGGAGTAATCTCGAGTGTAGGACTGCTGTCAAGCGTCAACGTCAAGAGGAGAGTATTGCTAGTACTATTCGTGTTTGGGATGTGCCTGGTGGCGGTTTACAGCTTATACAGGAGACCTTAGCTTAAGCCTCCCCCTCTTTTGATGTCGAGGAGGAGCTTGATTTAAGTGAGCTTAACCTTCGACAATGTCGAAGGAAGATTTGTGATGGTCATTACACTGCCGTTGTTCGAGTTCTTTCTTCATCAGGTATTGCTCCTTATTCTGAGGCCACTCTAGCGGCTTTGCGGGAGAAGCACCCCATTGCCCCGTCTCCCATCTTGCCGCCTTTGCCTATTGATCACCATCCTCTCATTGCCTCTTCGACCGTTGTTTTGGATATGATTCGGAGCTTTCCGCGTGGCACGTCATGTAGGAGGGATGGGTTCCGTGCTCAACATCTTCTGGATTGTTTAGGTGGAGCAGCTATCGCTATTTCGTATGATTTGATCGCCTCTATTACTCGGGTTGTCAATCTTTTCCTTGAGGGTCGTTGTCCGCAGGCTCCGGGTGAGTATATTGCTAGTGCTCCACTCACCCCGCTTGTTAAGCTAGGTGGAGGTATACGTCCTATTGCCGTTGGTACTATTTGGAGACGTCTTGTCTCTAAGGTTGATGCTTGTTTGGTCGGTCCTTCTTTGTCTGGTTATTTTTCAGGCCTTTAGTTTGGGGTCGGGGTATCTGTTGTGAGCTGAATTTGCCATATTTTACAGTAACTTTAAATATCGTTTTCTGCATACTTTGCATACATTTGAGTTAGATAGTACAGAATCTATGTAGTTTATGTTTATTTGCCAAATTATGGAATCTACACCAGTTTCTGTTTAAATTCGCAGAATTCGAGACGTTTAACAGCAATTCTAAGGTCAGAAAAGCTCGGAAAACAACTACAGAAGTCCAGAATCCGAGAGTACAGAACCAGGACAAACCGAGCTAAAGCCAGGGCTACTCTATGTCGAGTACATATTACTCGATGTCGAGTAGAGAGCCCAGGCGGACTTGGTCGACAAAGCCTGGTCGAGAAAGCTGAGCCAGACCAACCCGACTCCCGGAACGCAACTCGATCTCGACAAGCCCTAGTCGAGATCGACGACACCTCAGCGCCACACCCGGAGTCGACGAGAAGAGGAGCTGATCGACAAGCCGAGGACGAAAACGACCAGGCAGCATTCGCTGCCAGCGACTAGACTCGCTGCAGCGAACCACTCGCTGCCGCGGAAATCCTCGCTGCCAGCGGGATGCACCAAGACGACGGAGCTCGCCGACGCGCTCCAGCGGAAGGGGTCTCTCGCACATGCGGATCGACGAACTCGCTGCAGCGGAAGAAGCGGCTCGCGAAAGCGGAAAGGAAGAACCCTAGTCGATGTCGACGAGCACTAGTCGAGATCGACGACGCCCAGGAACCATGTCCGAGCCTTGTCGAGAAGAGTCACCCGAGAAGTCCAGTCGACGACGAATCCTAGTCGATGTCGACGAGCCCTTGTCGATGTCGACGAGCCCTTGTCGATGTCGAGTAAGAGCCGCATCTGGAAACGCGTCGACGTGAGCAGTCCGAGTAGAATTGGGATTCCTTGGGCACGAAGGAAGTCCAGAAGGCCGAGAGTCTATCCAATCTATCAAAATACATCATAGAAGAGAGTTTTATCCACTTGAGACAATTTAGATATATTTATATTTAATTTCCTTATTGCTTTTATTTATCCTTAAGCATTTTAGATATAGTTTTAGATATAGATAGGAGATTCTATCCTTGATTAGCAAGGATTAGAAGGCTATAAATAAAGCCCATGGGGCTCAGTTTTATTCACTCAATTCTAGAGAGGGAAGTAGTAGGAGAGAGAGAGAGAGAAAGTGAGCGGCCGATTGGACTTGCGAAGCGAGAGCGGAAATAGCTTCAAGCGGTTGTAAACTTTGGTTTATTTTAATGCAAGTTATTTTCTTTCAACCGATGATGTCTGTGATTGCGATGAGGCGTGAGTAGTCCACCCACTTCTAGGGTTGGGGCGAGCCTGACGATAGCCATGCATAATTGAGGTAAAGATCTGACCTTTATCATGTTTTGAGCATTTTCCTACTTGTTTATCTGTTTATTACCCGTCTAATGGAGATCCATGCTAACAACTTGGATTATAAACATAAAATTAGTAGAGACAATTAGGGTTTCTTGAAAGAGTTGTCTAATTGTTGGAAAAGGCGAAAACTTAGTCCTTTGATGCGATATACATGATAATTTGTTTGGTTCTGCCTTATGCATGTTTGGTTATCGTTGTTGTAAACCCCAATCCTGGAAGCCTTTTACATTAAGTTTAGTCGAAACCCTAAGCCCTTTGCATTTATTTTATTTCGTTTTAGTCCCTGTCCTACTCGAGATCGAATAGCACTACTCGATCTCGACGACTGATGTTCGACCCAAGGTCGCTGTAGCTTACTTGTGCAGGTACTCGACGAGACGAAGCGAAGTCGACTAAGACCTCTACTCGACATCGAGTAGGCCTTGTCGATATCGACGAGCCTCTGCCTGCGACTGCTGCGCTGTTCGACTGTGCCTGACCCCTGTCGACTAACCCTTAGTCGAGGTCGAGTACCACTGTTGTCGACATTCGTGAGATTCCACCGCTACCTAGGATCCGCTGACACGCTTCCTCGTGGATCGATCCTGACTTCCCGCTGCTGCATCAGAAGGAGGTCTTGTGATTATTTGCAAGGGACGGAATCTGGTTTGCTGTGATCTATTTATATTTTATATTTGCATTCTCGATTTCCTCTATCAACAGTATCCGGTGGACGAGAGGCTATTCTGCATACTCTGAATCGGTTCGTTGAGGCTCGCGGTGGTGAGGAGGGTCTCTCCATGTTGTTGGTCGACTTCCAGAATGCGTTCAACTTAGTTGATCGTGTCGCCTTGTTAGAAGAAGTTCGCCGTCACTGCCCTATTCTATCCTGATGGGTGGAGTTTTGTTACTCTAGTCCTGCCCGGTTGTATCATGGGGAGCATAACCTATGGTCTTGTCAAGGGGTTCAACAAGGAGATCCGTTGGGCCCTCTTCTATTTGCTTTGGTGTTGCATCCTTTAGTGTGCAAGATCAGAGACTCTTTTGACCTGAGTTTGCAGGCTTGGTACTTATATGACGACACTGTTGTTGGGGATACTTTGGTTGTGGGGAAGGTCTTGGATCTGATTATGGAAGATGGTCCCCGCCTTGGTCTTCATCTTAATGTGGATAAGACCGAGGTTTTTTAGCCTACAGAAGACCCTATGAGTCGGCTTTCTGGTGTTTTCCCCCCCTCTATTGCTCGGCCATTGCGCGGTGTCAAGGTTTTGGGGGAGGGGGTTGTTAGTGTATGCTCTGTTTTGAGCAACGAACTTGTGACAAGGAGAGTAACTAGGATTGATGACCCTTAGTGCGAGTTGTTTCTGCTTCGGGCTTGTACGGGTATTTCTAAGCTTTACTTTTCCTTGCGTACTTGTTCTCTGCGTGTATTTGGGCCGGCCCAACTTTCCTTTGACGAGGCACTCCGTTCTAATTTGGAACTTATTGTCGCTGCGTCTGGGCCTGGGTTTGGAGATTGGCAGTGGAGGCTCGCCACATTCCCTTTTCATTTTGGTGGGCTTGGAGTGTATGCCACTAGTGATGTCATACATTATGCTTTTTTGGCGTCCCGTTTGCAGTCTGCTGAGTTGCAAGCTAATATCTTACGTTCTTCTGATATCATTGTTGTTGGACCTACTTTTGATGATGCTTGTCCCTCTTTTAATAAGGTCACGGGTTCTGATCTTCTAAGCGATCCTAGTGAAATCGCTGCACCCAAACTTATGAAGAAACTGACAGATATATATTTCGCGAAGGTTGCTGCTACATCAGACTCTGTTTTCTCATTGACTCCGCGACAAGTGGCATTATGGAAGTCTCAGCAGGGTGCTCACTCATCTGATTGGTTGCGTGAAATTCCTATTTCTGGGTTGGGGCAGACTATGAATGGAAGGACCTATCGTAGTGTGCTTAGCTATCGATTGGGAGTTCCATTGTTCGCGGTGTCCAGACCATGTTCCGCTTGTTCTCGAGTCTTTGATGGTGATGTCTACGGTGACCATGTCGTGTCTTGCGCTAGTTCCGTGGGCATTAAGCATCGACCTAACCTCGTTTGTGACACCTTATTGGATATCTGCTACAGGTTTGGGATTTCTATCGGTAA
Source organism: Persicaria tinctoria (assembly GCA_037127255.1). Taxonomy (NCBI): domain Eukaryota; kingdom Viridiplantae; phylum Streptophyta; class Magnoliopsida; order Caryophyllales; family Polygonaceae; genus Persicaria; species Persicaria tinctoria. The sequence goes on along the minus strand of JBANSL010000013.1, from coordinate 35,305,387 downwards.
AGAGGTTGATATCGGTTTGATTGATAGACATGATAATCCTTTTCGTCCGGCGGATTTGCTACTTTATTCTTGGGACAGAGGGCGGGATGTTTGTGTCGATCTGACGGGATCTTCCCCTTTGACTCAGTCTGGGATGTCTGACTTTGTGCTTGGTCGTGATGTTGTTGATGCTGCTCGGCGTAAGTGTGTCAAGTATCGAGATTTGTGCACGGAGGCTGGTTATGGTTCCATACCCTTCTCCTTCTCTTCGTTGGGGGAGTTAGATATGGATGCGGTTGCTTTGCTGAAGCGGATTCAGAAATTCTCCGTATCTTAGGATGTCGGGGCTCGTGCTGCCGCTTATATATTCACTAGACTCGGTTTTAGTATTGCTAAGGGAGTGGGTGCCTAGATAGTATCTCGGATACCCACTAATTTCTTGTAAATAGTAATTGGTTAATAATAATAATAATAATAATAATAATAATAATAATAATAATAATATTAAAAATAATAATAATAATAATAACAACAACAACAATAATAATAATAATAATAATAATAATAATAATGCCTTATTATAATTAAAAATATATATTATTATTATTATTATTACTTATTACTTATTTTTATTCTTATTATTATAAAATAATTATACTTTACAAGAAAAAAACTAGAACATGATATAATAATACTATAATAGTATAATATAATAATAATAATAATATTATTATATTATATTATAATATTATATAATATTATTATTATTATTATAATCAATTATTATTATAAATTGAAAATTATAATTATAATTATAAACTATATTTGCTCAAATAATAATAATATTATTATAAACAAATATTATTATTATAAATGGCAGATTATGGTTATAATTATAATTATAATTATAATTATAATATATTATTATAATTATAATTATAAATGGCAGATTATAAAAAAATATTATTATTCTATAATAATAATAATAATATTATTATTATTATAAAAATTGTTATTATTATTACTTTTTATAATAATAATAATAATATTATTATAAAGATGGCTTACATAAAGTTGGTTGGAAGCCTCGTAACAAATTGGGCTTCAACGCCTTTTTGAATAGTGAAACCAACTCTATGAAAAACAAAAGAGAAAATGGTACAAAATAGACCATTTTTTGGGCCTATTTGCACAATTGGCCTAGTAGGCCCAAAAATTGCTAAAGTAAGCATGTCTACTTTTTGCAAATAAAAACCCCGGTTTTCTTGCACTCTTGGTGGCCGGATGTAGGAGGTTAAATCTCATGACCGACTCAATCTCATTCCCCTTTGGAAGAGCGTCATACATGGCGGCGGGGGAGTAGGAGAGATTTTAGGGGAATGTATCTCGTCGCGCAGGGTCTCACTGCCTTAGTCTTTGGTCAGCGGCCACAACCACGCTATCAAAAACTGGCTCTCGGATCTCAAGGACGACATCCAGGACGTGCTCGATTTGATCTCTACTGAGCGCTTGGAGCGCCAAGTCGTCAACGGGGTAAACCCTTGCCGACGACTCGCCGGACTGTACTCTCGTTACTGCTTGGCTAAACAGATAAAGGAAATCTGTCAATGGGGTAAACGCTTCTTCTTTTCCTCCTCCTTTCATGCTCAACCGCCCTGTGGTAACCCTAGGTCCCCTCCGCTTGGCCGTCTAGCCTCCTCCGATCTGCACCCCTACAACTCCATTCAATTGGAATCTTACCCCTTTTCGCCTAATTGCAGTCAAGCACCTAATTGCAGTAAAAGGCCTGTTCACTGATATCTTGTGGAAAATTAATTCAATGTGTAATATGGGAATGGGTTTTGATGTGTGAACAGAGAGAGCGAAGCGAGAGGATTCGGTGCCACGGCGCCTAAGAATTCGGTCGAGCTTAAGAAATGCAACAGGGATCCTCTCAATTTGGCCAAATCCCCTATTTGAAATACTCACACAAAAAGTAGACTAAGAACAAACTCAATGTAGAATCTAAATTTGAAGCCCTAGGCACACTAAACAGTTTAGGAGAAGGAGAATGTTTATTGAACAAGAATTTATTTGATCCAATTGTACAACATACTTGTTCAGAATGCTAGTTTAGAGTTACACTGAGCCTTTTGAGTTAAAATTTGATTGTGCTCCCGCTATCGCGTTTACTGACAATAATAATGACAGTAATAGTGTTCATCCTATAACTGAGAGTGTCCTTGATTTGAGGGCCTTGAGTCCTGCTAGTATCTGCAACGATCACCAGATGCAAGAATCTACTCAGAATCCCATCCAGACCATCTTTAATGGTGATTACTCAAATCTCCTTGTGCCTTGTAAGTTTTAACTGACTTTCTTTGCCAATAAAGAACAAAATATTGTGTCTGGCTTCGGATTTGTTGATCTGCTATCGACATATCTTGATTTTTGCAGATCTTCCAATGGTTAGGAAGGCCTCTCTACAGCGCTTCCTGGGGAAAAGAAGGGAGAGGTATCTGCCTAATTTCATCTTCGCTTAGCTATTATGTTTGTGTTAGTATCGCTGTTATAGATCCACAAAATATGGCAGCTGATTTTTAGAGACACTTCATAGGCTATTTTTTAGCTTATTTAACTTGTGGCTTATAATGGTTTAGCTGTGATCTTGTATTCTTGTGGCTGTGATCTTGTATTCTTGTGGCTGTGATCTTGTCAGTACCGAATTTGTAGTATCTATGATCTCAGAAAATTGCATAATCGCAACAAGGGCGCCATACAGCACGAGCAAAAGAGGGGATTTTGAATCGGAGTCACAGCCAAATGAGACAGATTCATGGCTTGGGTTAGCGGCCGCTGCTGGAGCTGGAGCTGGACTGCCTTGATTTGATGCAACCCTGATGCAAAATTGTGAAAAAGTATGTAAATATGACTAGCTAGAATAAAATGGTTCACTGAGAAGGCGCCCATAATAAGTTCAGGACGGAATTTGGTTGTGAATATATGAGGCGATGTTGTGAATAGGGCTAGTTTCTGTAGATAGTTTTTTAGAGTTTCTCAAGTTCTCAACTCTGGTTAGTGGTTATGTACATGATGTTGAGTACTGTCTTCGACATGATGTTCAGCAATAAAGACTGGTCTTTTTCACTTTTTTGTTTTGAAAGGTCGCTATTAACAACTTGCCGATGCAGAGGTGTGATGCTCTCGTGTTTGGATGAGTCTTTAAGGGCCTGTTTGGTTTAAGATGATGTGGAGGTAATGTATATACTCTATTATTTATAAGTTAAGATTCATTAATAATAAACAGGATCTCAAATAAGCTAAAGAATCTTGTGGTGGCCACCCAAAAATTTCCCCAAAGATAATGTGTTAAATAAGTATGAAGTGTGGTAGAGCATTGTGTATGCACACAAAGATGTGAGTTCGACTCTCACATAGGCTAATGCGGAGTATGTGTTCATATCTCTCGGACTTATACGATTGAACATGGTAGGAAATATATACACTAATGGCAGGACAAATTTGTGAATCTGGTACGACAAATTTATGAATTATGAATATCTCTGAACTTATAAAATTATGAACTTGGTAGGAAATATATAGACTAGTGGTAGGATAAATTTGTGAACCCGGTAGAATAAATATACCATTTTGGTATGATAAAAATGTAATCATCGAAATTCTTAAGTGTATAACTTGACACTATAATAGTAAGATAGATGTACACAAATGGTAAGATATATTTGTACTATTGGCAAAGAAGTAGAATTAATATTGACCAATCCACAAATTCCAGACTAATAATCATTGAGGCGTGAATTGACTTTAATCTCAATCTCAATTACCAATCCATAAATCTCAATCTCAATCCAATTTCTATCAATCAAAATTCATGAATCCAATCTAATTCAATGCTTGAAAGCTATTTAAATTGGTAGGATAGATGCACAAAAATGGTAGGATAGATGAAACCTAATGGTAGGAGAAAACAACGATATTGGTAGGATCATAATGGTAGGATTTATGGAAACTAATTGTAGGAGAAAACAACGATATTAGTTGGATCATAATGGAAACCCAGTAATTCCTGTATAACTTGACACTAATGGTAGGATAGATGCACACTAATGGTATGATATATTTATACTATTGAAAAAATGTAAATGCATAATTGCCTTTACGAAAAAAAATTTACTTCCACATGAATCTCAGAAAAGCAAAAGGAGAAGGCATGTTCCGCAGGCAGAAACTGAAGTTATATGAACCATAGATGCAAAAGCTATACATGGATATATCATGTGTGATGATGAATCTCAAGGTATGGTCCCTATCCTGGATAAAGTTAGTGTTGCACTGAAAGACAAGTTCCAAGTAGTGAAGATTGACACTCAGAAGTACCCAATCATCGCTTACATGTTCATGATCATCATTTGGAGAAAGAAAATTGAGTAAAACCTAAACTTCGAAAAGAAAATGGGGAAAGTGAGACAGTGGAAAAGAAAATGGGGAATTGTCTCCACCATATTCACAAATTTATCCTACCACTAATGTCTATATTTCTTACTAGGTTTATAATTATACAAGTCAGGAGAGATTTATAAATTTGCCTTACCATGTTCACAGATTTGTCCTACCACCAATGTATATATTTCATGTCATGTTCATAATCGTATAAGTTCATAGAGATTTATGAATTTGTCCTAACATTTTCGTAAATTTGTCCTACCATTAGTATATATATTTTCTGTCAGGTTCATAATTGTATAAGTTTAGAGAGATTCATGAACACATACTCCGTATTAGTCTATGTGAGATTCGAACTCACATCTTTGTGTGCAAACACAACGCTCTACCAATTGAGCTAATAGACTATTTTCAACGGCCCTTTATGATCGTCTAGGCATCAAGAAGTGATAATTTCATAGGAAGCAAAAATAGCGCTTGAATTCGTAATCTTAATTTGCAAGTTATGCAATTGATCAAAAAGAGAGTATAAATTATGAACTTTATGCAACTGGTCTTGTGAAACCGTCACCTTGGGGTAGTTCTGTTATAAGAAAAAGAAACAACTACAAAGGATAGGTACAAGATCACTTACCCATCGCTGCCACTGTCATCAGACAAACTTCTTGCACTTTTTCAGGTATGAAAGGATAGTTGTACACTATTGGTAGGACGGAAATATTCTATTGGTAGGATAGGGACTGTATCGTTTTCTGGAATGAACGGGTAACTTTTTCCCCATCCTTTCCGCTTCTCTCCTATTCTGCCTCACTTTTTGCAGAACATGTTATGGTGTTTCAGATCCTCCTCTCAAGCTTATATATGTTCTTGGGGGACACTCATCAATGCAATCATTGCATTTTCCCCTCATAAATGCTTCCCCCTTTCCCCAAAGGAGGAACCCTGTTTTGGTGCCATAAATGCACTGACAGCCCGTCAAATCGGCTACAGTGAATCCCCTCTAGATTCTCTCCAAAATATCTACAGGTATGGAAAGACAGGTTTAGCATATTGCTAGGACCATTTAATACTATTGGTAAGATGGGCAGTCTATATATTTCTGAAATGAACGGAGGATGCCTTTTGGTGCCACATGTCACTGACAGCTACTGACAGCTACAGTATCCCTCCCCTTCACTTGCTACTTCCTCTCCCGGTTACAATTTTTATTTGCAAAAATTAGCCACATTCTACCCCTAGCAAATAAACAAGGCACATGGCTATTTGTGCAAAGTTTTTTTTTTTTGGTCTAGTTATGCAAAATGGCCAAAACAAAATCGCCGTTAACAAACCCCGTACCATGACTTTTCGTAACCAACTGAACCCGCTTCAAAAAACCAATAGCCTTATCTCCCAATTCCCCCAAAGTAGAAAACCAATAGCCTTATTATTATTATTATTATTATTATTATTATTATTATTATTATTATTATTATTATTATTATAATATGCGGGACGGGATTTGCGGGATCCCACCGGGATCGGCCCGCGTTTCGTCCTGCGTAATTTTTGCGGGACAAGATCGGGACGGGATTCGCTATTTTGTCCTGAATCCCACCGGGACCGGGATGGGATCGGGTCGAGACTGGGACGGGATCGGGAGTTGTGGGATTTGTGCCCACCTCTACTTTCAAGTGTGGACTGTACGAATTATGCACTTTCTTATCAAATTTCAGTTTGTTGCAATTTCAGGTTGTGTACTTATGAATCTTATCAAATTTCAGTTTGTTGCAATTTCAGGTTGTGTACTTATGAATATGTTATTAGTTATGTACTTTGTTCATGCTTATTGCATTCAGGTTGCCTCTTGCAGACTAATCATAGTATGATGTGCCATTCTCAGGTTGTGTTTTGGTTGAATAAATTAAATAATGGATTCTTTGAAACCGTTCACGTGGCATGCCTAGAGTTTTTATGTTTAATATTACCAAGTACACAATTAATATTATAAATTTCATAAATAATATTACAAAGTGCAAAGAGAATATGATTTTAAGCCTATAGGCTATTAGCTCAAAATGGTAGAGCAATGTGTTTATACACAAAGATGTGGGTTCAAATCCCACATAGGCTATCTATGGTTTTGTCTTCTTTTCTTTCCGTTCATAAAGTGCAAAAATATGGTTTGTGTGATTCATGTAATTAAGTTGATTGATTTTTCTATTGTGCAAAAATAAGATACAATTGTGCAAATTTATAATACAATTGTGCATATTTAGAACACAAGTGTGTATGCAACAATTACTAATATTATAACGTGTAAAAGGAAGATTCAATTGTGCAGATTTAGAATACAAGTGTGCAAAAAACATTATTAAAAAAGAGTGAAGGAATTTGGCAGATCATATCTCAATCAATTGTGCAAAAGTAAGATACAATTGTGCCGATTTATAATACAATTGTGCACATTTAGAATACAAGTGTGCAAAAGTAAGATACAATTGTGCAGATTTAGAATACATTTGTGCAGATTTAGAATACAATTGTGCACATTTAGAATACAATTGTGCACATTTAGAATTCAATTGTGCAAAAGTAAGATACAAGTGCGCATATGTAGAATACAATTGTGTAAAAGTAAGATAAAATTGTGCATATTTAGAATACAATTGTGCAAAAGTAAGACATAATGATGAATTGTACTCATCTTCACCATAAAGTGTATGAATAAAATGATAAAGTGCAAAATAAGATTATAAAGTGCACCATTAAGATCATGAATTGCACTTTTATAAAAGATAATACAAACTATTAAAATTAATTAAGCAATTTAGCTTATGTAGGAGTCGAACCCACATCTCTGCGCATTAGCACTTTGCTATACCATTGAGCTAATAGGCTTTTAAAGCTTATGAAGTACAAAAATCAAGGCTTTTGGACAACAAAAATCACAAATTCGAAAACATGCAATAAACAAAGTTCAAAACAAACAGATCTAATGAATAGAGACCATGGCTCTGGAATATAAGAAGAAATAATGGCAACCTGATATACATGCAGGAAGGCCAAATCAACAATCTACTATCAGTACTAAAGTTTTTAATTTCCCCTCTCCCTTCTTGAACAGAACAAAAATCAACAAATCTGTGCGTATTTCATCCTTGGATTTTAAGACAAAAATGGAAAATCTCACATCTTCTATTTCCCCTATATAACTTCACAGATATAGTTGAAGAACTACTTCCTATTTAATTAGCAGGTGTGGATAATCTGCTAAAAAGCTTAACCAAATAGCAGCTCATGCCAGCACTCAGGTTACAACATTAATCAAATAAAAGCATCTAAAAAGTAAAAAGATGGTTTCAGTTGACGCTACGCAAACATTACCGGGGTAAAGGAAGGGAATCGGAACCCATAATAAGACTTTAACGTTGGTAATCTCAAGTAGAAATAAGTAAGCGAAAAACAACCCATTACCCATGGCATTGTCATCGTAATGCCACTGCAATGCCTAATATCACACAGACTTCCAAAGCTACAGCTTATCTAAGAAGTAGCTATAATTTTCATATTTTCTCATGTTAATAAAGTTTTTAAGTAGTTCAGAAATTATAAACTTCAAAAGGAGAATGAAATCCCCAAGTAGCAGCATTGATGTTGACATTATTTGAGAACATCAGAAAGTCTAATACAGTGGATTTATGGATGTGGAAAAGACAAAAGACTATTTTTCCGATAACTAGAAATGTGATTCATGATGTATGCCTAAGGTTTTCAGCCAACTAGCATATGTACCAGCAGCTTCCTAGTTGTTTCCTGTCTGGGAATACACGTGAAAGATGTAAATCTCGCCATCAACGCCCATCAAAATATATTCATATAACATAATTCACATAATCTGCTAGTGCCAAATCAAGAACTCCATCCAACTGCGGCTTAATTTGACGCTTCCGGTTCAAACTAGTGAAGTTTTCATAAGCAATAAACGTGTTTAGAAGCTTCTGTTTCTATACTTTTATTTTTGACAAGTTCAGAGATCAAAGAGAGCACAAATGCTAGCTATCAACTTGAAATTCAACCCCAAATATTGGAAGATAATAATATATAGCAATGATGATGCTCACACGTTACACACATTTCACACACTATTGAGACTCAACTGATCATTTTTTTTATCTGCGCTCGTCTTCATTTTCCAATTGACAAAACTAATTCATATTCTCAACCAAATTCATTTTCCAATATGCACAAAGGAAGAAATTTTGCATTAGAAGGACTTACCTCGAGATTGAATAGATTGTCGAAGGACAACTGCTTGGGTTGTGCATCAGTCTAAAACCGAACCGAATCGGGCCGAACCGAACCCAAAATCTTAAAATTTCAAATCCCAAACCGAACAGAAAACATTAGGTTCGGTTCGGTTATTTGCCGGCTCGGTTTTAGCATAGTTGAACCATATTTCCACAAACATTTTTTATAAAAAAAAATCATTTAAAAAATTCCGATTTAACACAAACCGAACATAAGAAAAAATATTAGTGTATATACACTGTATATATGTGTGTATATACACACTACACAAAAAAATGTGTATTGGTGTATATATACACTATAGTGTATATATATGTATTTGTAGTTTTATACACTTTATATATGTGTATATATAAGTATACAAATATATATAATTTATGTAGTGTATAAAAAGTAACATATATATATATAAGAATATTTTAAATAAAAATCGGTTTAACACAAACCGAACCGAAACTGAACACAAACCGAACTGAAACCGAAAAATGAAAATTCTCGAACCGAAAAACTTCGGTTAGGTTCGGTTTGTGTTGGTTCGGCCCAAAAATTCAGTTTGGACCGAATCATGCACACCCCTAACAACTGCCCCCGGAGTCTATGGCCGGTGGTGGAAGGACTTGCCTGATTCTTGCTCACTCGCTTCCGACTTGACAGACGACGTCATAGAGCGATGTCAGCGCGCGCGAATCGACTGGCGGAGGCTTGGAATTCGGAGTCTACTTGTTCACCAACCTTTGTTTCGATTGGATCTCATCGGCGGGTTTCTGATTTTACATGGAAGGCGGCGGCAGTAGGGGAGCGAGACAGAGGAAGCGTCGTAGGAGAAGAGAGGAGGAGCTTCGCCGCCCTGTTCATATCGATAAGAATCAGGCGATGAGAGAGGGAGTACCTTGACTCGCCGCGAGGAAGGAAGAAGCGTGCGCTACTCATTTTTTTAAAACTAGCCCGCATGTCCGATTTTCCATTAAAATACAAAGTTTTACACATTAAGCATTTTACACCCTTAGACAATTTTACATTTTAAAATTTCCCTATATATATATATATATATATATTTACATATACCAAAATCGATGCATATAGTCTTAGTGGCGCATTTGTTGTTATTTTAGGATAAAAATTCCTAGTAATAAATTGAATTATTGGACCTGTTTTGATTTTTTTATTGTAGAATTTAATAAGACGTTGAAAAACTCCATTGCAAACCCCTTTTATGGGCAATGAACGTGCTTGCCTCCTCATACACGCGCCCCCAATTCTAAGCATCTTAACCTCAAATCCTTAAATCAATGGTGAATATCGGCGAGTCCAAATCAGTATCAAGCCTCATAATCAATCTCGATGTTGTATCGAGCCTCATTCCCGTCGTCCTCATGCTGTTGAATCACAAAAATCCCTCTTCACTCGTGATTTCTGGGTATCGGTTTTGGATCGCGAGTATGGTGGGCGGAGTCCTGTCGGTCATGAAATCGGCAGTCGAAGATTCAAGGAGGTGGGAAAATTTTCAAAAAGAGGAAGAAAGTGTCTCGCCAGTTGAGGAGGTGGTACTGTGTAGTCATGTTGGGTGCTCTGTGGTGGCCCGACGAGGGCAGCGCTTCGTACTGCCCTAGATAGTGGGACTTGTTGGATGGGTTGAGAGTTCGCTCCTCTTTTCCCTTTCTTTCTCGTTCCCTGTTTTATTTCCTCAATAAATCTAATATCAGAGCTTCTTTTTTGTGGTTTGAGTCTTTCACGGTCGGAGATGAAAACGGCAAACAACCAGTGGCTTCGGTGTCTTTCGCTAATCCATCGATCACCCCCCGAAAGGGCCCTAAATCCAACTATGGCGGAGTTCTTTCCTTTGAGATTGTACTTGGGTGTGCTCGGTATGTCATGACTAGCATGGAGACCTCTCCTGTGAGGTTTACAGGCAAAACAATTGGAATGGTGAACCTAGTTCCCTCCTCATCTGAATCCCAAAAGGGCCCAACCCCTCATCATGAGGTCAAACAGGCGGATAAGGGATCACTCCCTGTTGAAGGCTACAGTCATAAAAGGATGGAAAGAAAACATAACAAATCCAAAAAACATTCCTTTTTTCGAAACCGCTCTGGTTGCGTTTTCATTAAGTTGCAAGACATAAATGTTCATTTGTATATTCATATCCTTGTTTGCAAAATTAATGACTATGTGTATGTTGTTCTTGTTTGCGAGTTAAGGGTATCAACAAGGCACCTTGTGTGTTCGCAAGCTATTTGTTATGATTATTATCATGTCCCTTCTCCTAGAATTTTAAGTAAAATTATGGTGTTTATAGTTGAAAATGCAAAATTCTGCATTTTTGTTTCTTCCTTGCATTAATCTTTGTGTAGTCGAACTTGCTACTCTCCATTGAAATAATTTTGCTTGTTGGATAATTTTGTAGATGAGCCTATTGTCCCTTTGCAAACTGCTAGTGTATTCCCCCTAATCAAACGATTTGTCCACAAAAGATTGAAGTTTCGGGTCTTCAGGTTAAGGGATTATTATATCAACTCCTTTTCTGTGAGGGGTCTCTCCATTTCTTCTCGGGATGGTAGGATGTTAAAAGGCTCACACCTCTCTTGTAATTGCTTCTAGGTGGTCGATTCAATTATATAGGTTTTTGTTGGGATGTTATTTCAATGGGTACTGAAGTATGCCTCCCCTTGGTATACTATTGTTCTTGTCAATGATAGTTGTGAAAGTGTTTTACCAAGGTTGGTTTATGTCGATCGATCTCTTCGGAGGTGCTTAGTGCAGAGTAAATACAAAAATCAGAGGATAAAATATTTGTTGTTTGCTTCAACTAGCCATAGTTTGAACAAATATCTTTTCGTCATTAGCCTATATTACCTTCAAAAGTGTTTCAAATTGCTTAATCCTGACTTTGTTGAACTCATTGGACTAGTCCTAGTAAGTAAAGGTAATCTCTTTGAAACCCTTTTCACCACTAATGCCGATTACTATCTTATACCAACTCATTCACGTTGTGCTAAATGCCCATTTATTTTTCAAATTAATTTAAATGAATCACTCTCAAAATCTAATTATGCCTCAATTAAATATAACTTGTGGGTTGTATGGATTCGTGGATACTCTAGTGTAACAATAGGGATACCTATTGGTAAATTAGCAGTTTTGATTTGGACCGACAAATTTCAAAGTGGCTTTCATAAGTCATCGAAAATCCCCTTCACAATTAGAATATATTTCCAAAACGAGTTATTTGTTAAATTGCCTTCCAATATGAGGACTCTTAAATCTCGTCTCTATATCACCGATTGTTATATATGAAGATTGCTTATTGGAATTGTAGAAGTATAGAGAAAAAGACCTTTTAGACTGAAGTCAATATTTTGTGTAAAAATGAACATATTCAAATGATGGCACTAGCGGAGACTAAAACTGAATCCATTTATGAAGACAAACTTTGGAAAAATGTTGGCTTTGATGCTGCTATCTGGTCACCGGCTACTAGGCGATCGGGTGGGCTTGGGATATTATGGAAAAACCACCAACTTTCAAATGAAATTATTTTTATTGAATTTCAATTACCTCGTATCATAGGGATACGTTATGAAAATGTGAACGATAGATTTATGACTCTCCTTCTATTTGTGTATGCCCCTCAATTGTGAATGGTTCATCTATCCTATGCATGGTGATAGGTGATCTAAACAAAATTGTATGTAGTTAGGACAAATTGGGAGGAGTTGACTCCCGTTCCTCTCGATTCACTGGACTCCTAAATTTTAAAAATGAATATTGTTCACTCATGGATCTTCCCACTTTCGGGGACCCATTCACGTGGAGAAAGAATCATGATGTGGTGAAGAACATTCGTGAAAAATTGGACTGAGTTCTTGTTCATCACCAAATCATACATAAATTCCCCAACCTAATCACCAATAATGGGGCCTTTTCTTCATTAGATCATTGTCCCATATGAATAACACCCGAGAGAAGTACCAATTTCAAAGCTCCATCTTTCAAGTTTGAGAACACCTGGCTTCAACGGAAGGATTTTCGTAACATTGTCAAACAATCTTGGCGCGATCTTGCCCAGGCTCTACTAGGTTTTGACTTATTTTTAAAGAAAAAGTTCTTAAGAAAAAAGCAAAGGAATGGAATAAGTACACATTTGGAAACATATTTCGTCAATTGAAAGAGGTGGAAAACGAATTGCTAAAATTCAATCAGCAGAATCAGTAAATACCATACTGAGTGCCAATAATAAAGAAAACTGCCTTCTTAGAAAAAAAAGGAAAAACTACTTCTATTTCAGAAGCTTTTTCGAATCAAAGAGAAAAAAAATAGGCATATTAAGCTTTCAGACTCTAAAACATCGTTTTTTCATCGGGTTGCCTCTGGGAGAAGACATAGGAAACAAATACGTCACATAACTATTGTTGAAGGTACATTAATAATTGGAGAGGAAAATGTCAGAAATGAAATTAAAAATGATTTCGAAAAAAGATTTAGAAAAGAGCATATCGATGATAGTCTTCTAAATGAAATGCGAAACTTAATTCATCCCTCTATTACCACATAGGAAAATGAATTCCTCATTCGACATCCATCTAATAATGAAATAAAATCTACAGTTTTTAGTTTGGGTAAAAATAAATCTCCATGTTTGGATGGGATTAAAGCCGAATTCTATAAGAAGAATTGGGACATTGTTGGTGTATCGATTACTAGAGCTGTTAAAGGCTTTTTTCACTCCGGAAAAATACTTAAACAAATAAACCACACGTTTATTTCACTACTATCGAAGCGAGACAACCATTCTTGATGCGAGATCATCCAAAACACCGTTGAACACACCTATACTTGGGGATGAACCTATGATTCGACCTCGTGAGAATGTTGTCATCCTCAAGAGGAAGGAGAAGGCTCCACCATGGGAGAATGACCAAAGGTGGAAGCTTGACGTTTTTTAGATTCGTTCAACATTTGACAGCTTTTCGACGTCTCAGTAAATTGAGTCGTACGGAGTCTATATTAATCGGATTGAGGTGTGTCATAGGTTTTTCGATATTCGACCTAGAGCTTGGCCGAAAATCACATTCTTTGAGCTGTCCCTCTTTAAGACGGGAATTTGTTAAGTGTTGGAACTTTCTTTTATTGCTATTTTTAGAGACCTTATTTACTTAAGTTATTTTAGGTAATTTAGGGGTTATTTTTAATTATTCTTTTAATTATTATTTTCCATCTAAATCAGTCATATGTTATATATTGACGGCTGATCTCCTTGTAGAAAGATTCACGTACAATTTTATTGAAATTTCTCTCTTTTTGTGTGAAACACAAGAGTGCAAGTCAATCGATTCGAAGCGTTGCTCATCGATTGCACAATTGGTTATAGATCTTGCTTGGTTTGCTTTGAGTTCATCAACCTCGCAAGAGCTTGGTGATCCTGGTAATCACAAGTCCCCTCCTTGTGCCTCTAAGTTGTCCGCTTGGTTGTGTAAGGTTGTAGAGGCGAGCTTTGTAGTCGTTGATACTTGGTTCCTACCCTCTTAGGAGGCCTGAGGTCTTTATCTCGTTCTACCTTAGTGATAGCATGCATTTAGGTAGGCATATTAGGATGCATTTAGCATGATTTAGATGTGCATAACGTATAGTTTAAGCTAGATTTGCATTTATACTTGTGTTGTTGGTGGAGTCGGAATCTGTACGGTTTTATGGATTATTTCAGGTATATGTGGATCCGACGAGGAATGAGGAAGCTGATGGATGAAGGAAGAGTGAAGAGGAGGAAAAGTGAAGACCCCGGGAGCGGAGTCGAAGTAAGAGAGTCTAAGTGAAGAACAAATCAGCCGAAGTTGTCGCCAGACATGCTGAACTTATTTCATACTTTTTGGAGGCCTCGGTTGTCCGATTGACTATTATGACCATTCGTTAGAAAGCTCTTTCCGAGATCTACAACTTTTGTGTTGACATCGGGACAAAATTCGAAGAGGCAAAATCGCTGTGAACAGATAACCTGAAGAAGATCTGACGAAGTATTTCTCTGATCGCCTAGCCGCCCCGCGGCCTGGGTTGGCTGCCTCGTGGCCTCTGCAGAAACGCCGAATCTCCTGAATGAGCTTTTTATCTCTTTAATTAGGTTTTTAGAATTATTATTTGACCGACTCTTTTGAGACTTTTTAAGGATGTTTTAGGGTTCGTTTTAAGTATCTAATTCATTAGTTTATGCACTTGGAGATTATCAGTTGAGAGAACCCTAGAGAGGAGCCTCCATGGCCATGGAGTGCTAAACTCTTCCGGTTCGTCTATGGATTGAAGCTTTGGTTTAATAAAGTTGTGAGATTTCTATTCTGATTCTATTCCTATTGATTCGTATTGATTCTTTTGCGAATATTGTTGATTTCTTCTAGTCCGTACAACTAGTTGAGATTATTGCTAGGATTTTGTAGATTCCTCGTAGCGAACCTTAATCCATAGTAGCAATCATGCCTTTTTAGAACTCGTAGGACTAAACAGGTGTGTAGAGAATCAATTACATGTTGAATACTAACTCGTAGCTTGGTGTTGCATGTATCCTGGTTAATCCTTAATCTTAATGCTACTATTAGGTTGAATCTTGACCGTGTTAGGGTTATTTAATTATTAAGGGTTACTAGGACTCGTAGGACTAGTAATTTACGCAAGATCAGGACAGGAACAATAATAGGATGAAAAGATAACCTGAAGAAGAATCGATGATCAATCAACCAAACAAAAGTGGATATTTATAGATGGAACTATTTTCTCAATTTTTATCTCTACTAACTCGTTTATAGTTTCTTTTCTTTACGTACTTCAATCACCAAAACCCCTATTTCCTATTAATTGGTAAATATACATTGCTTAGGAATACTTGATTCTCTATGGGATCGACCTCTTACTTGCTTACTATACTAGTTTGTAGGTTTGATTTATACTTTGATAGGAACAACGCCAGTTTCCTCGAGTTCATAGTTGCTGTGTTTTGTTTGTCCTTTGTCGATATCGAGTCCTTGTTTGATTTTCTTGTCTTTGAGTCTTGATTGTCGAAGATCGGGTCATCCTGCGGCTAACCCCGTATCACTTCTACCCCAAGCAATTACCGTCTAATTAGTTTATGTTCAATACTATATAAAATTATATCAAAATTTTTGACAGAAAGAATCAAGACAATTATAGGTAAACTAATTCCCCATTTACATGGTGCATTCATTTCAGACATGACCATTTAAGATAATGTTCTGATAGCTCACAAAATCTTCTACTCCTTTAGGTCATGGACGGGCCGTGAGGGATGGTTGACAATAAAAATAGATATCGAAAAAGCGTATGATAAAGTTGATTGGAATTTTACAAAATAGATTTTAGAAAATTTTGGATTCCACCATACTTTCATCGCTTGGGTTATGGAATGCGTAACGACTATTTCATTCACAATGTTAGTAAACAATGGCCCTACTTAGGGGTGTGCAGAAAAACCCGACACGTTTGACACGACACGGAAACATGATATGAAAAAAAACGAAACCGAAAAGACAGGACGCGAAAATGACACGAACCGAGAAAACACGGGATGAAACGGTTCTTGTTCGGATCGAGCATATCCCTTTAGCGGATACCCGACACGAACCGTTAATTTTTATAAAAAAATTTATATCACAATGATATAGTACTAGTATAATTAAAATTCCTAAAATATCAATTAAATCCATTAGCTCAACTGGTATTGTCCTTATCCGTGTCCTCATATATTCCATTCAACCCAAGTTCGAGGCCTTGGGGCTGCGTTTTTTGTAAAACCTATTCAACCCCATTTTTTCTACTCTTTTTTGTTTTAAAAAAATCTCAATCTCAACCTTTTTTTTTCCTTTTCAATCTCAGACCTTTTTTTCATTCCCAAAACCCGAAATTCATAATAAACTCTCTCTGTATAAATCCAACAATAAGAATTATGCAGTTCATCATAGAAGAATTTATCCAGTTCATCACAAACAAATTTTTTTGTTGTAAAAAAAGAAAAATACATTTTTTGTCGTAGCATTTGAAAAAAAGCGGATCTATCTCTCTATCTCTCTCTCTCTCTCTCTCTCTCTCTCTCTCTCTCTCTCTCTCTCTCTCTCTCTCTCTCTCTCTCTCAGCCGACACTCACGTACATTACTATCTCTTCTCCTTCTCTCACTTCTCTTGGACTATCAGGCAGCAACAATCTTTCAATCTCTTCTTCTTCTCCACTTTACTTGTGCGCCCACATGCCACAATTGTCACCGCCAACCACAAGGAGTTGTCGCCGCCGGAACCGCACCCTCCGCCACCAGCAATTAGACACCCCCAACCTTTTTTTTCCTGCGATTTCAGCACATTTTCTCAACTAATTCCCCTAATTTTTGGTTTAATTTCCTCTCTTTTGCTTTATTCTTCACATATGCTCATTCTCTATTTTGTTTTTGGTTGAGTATTGGGAAGGATGAACTAGTTTACTGGTGGCCGCACTACGACAGGTTTTGGTGGGTTCACTGTACATACTCGTTTTTTTTAACATATGGTTCATGTCAGATAACCCGGTTATTCGACACGGATCCGATTAGTTTACCGTGTTGGATACCCGGCTTTTAACGGCTCGTGTACGGTTCGATATTTTGGGCCTAAACGGTTTCGGGTATCCAACACGGTTATTTGGTTCATATCGGTTACCCGGATATGCCCACCCCTACCCCTACTGATATGTTTTTCCCCTCTCGTGGTCTATGCTAAGGGGATCCTTTATCCCCTTTCTTGTTAATCCTGGGTGTCGAAATCCTCACACGGAAACTCTCAACGGAAACTAATTTGGATAATAGTCCTATTGGGTTTTCCTTAAGTAGGAATGGCCCTCGGGTTCCTTTCCTATCCTTTGTTGATGACATCATCGTTTTTACAAGGTGTAGTATTGATGCATGACAGAGAATTAAGGCAATAATTGATGCATAATGTAGAGTCTCGGGCAAAAAGTCAATTATCATAAATCAAGCTTCCAAGCTTAGTAGTTGCTTAGTAGTTGCTTGAATATTACAAACGAGAACTCATTGGAAAAATATTTGGGCTGCCCGATTATTAATGGAAGAGTAAACAAACATACTTTTGAAGACATCATCTATAAATCTAAAGAACAACTAAGCAAATGGCGTGTTAATGCCTTATCACAACAAGGACGTTCTTCTGCTAAACTATTTTATACAATGCAAAACTTTCTATTACTCGCTTCGATACATAAAGAGCTAGACCAGATTAATAAGATGTTCTTCTGGAATAAAGATCTTCAACACCGTCCTCTTATTAACTGGGATATGATTTCCAAATCAAAGAAGTGTGGGGGCTTGGGGCTTAAGAAATCTAAAGAGATGAATGAACTCCTTCAAATGAAACTACTATGGAAAATTCTAGCTGAACCAGACAATGTCTAGGTTAAACTAATTAAACACAGGTATTTATGCTCTGCTAACATTCTTGAATACAAGAAAAGAGGTGAATCCTCTTGGCAATGGGCCAAACTGACAACTTTCATTGATAAATTCAAATCTAGGCTTATCTCTTTAGTTGGAAATGAGAAATCTATCAAACTTTGGACGGATAGTTGGATTACAACCTCATCTCACTACTAGAAAAATGCAATTAGACATCTGTTGTCAACAGATGTCTTTCAAAAAAAATTCTGGTATCTTTGTGCGTGTAGTAAAAGATCAAACTTTCCACATCAGTTTTAAGCAGATGCCTTTCCTTAAGTAGAACCCCACAATTTTGTGTATGACATATTCACTTGTTGATGAATATCCATGATTTGTCATTTGAAAACATGTGAAGATGTTCTCCCAAAGCAAAAAAGTGACATTTACATCTTTATTTATAAAATCAGTAATGTCTTAAGACAAAATAGACAACAATTTTTGTTTTAGTGATTACGTTTAGAATCATGTCCGATATATAATTTGTGATTTTATATTGTTTTAATTTAACTGATCACATACGTTTCAGCCCTCGTCGGTGTTCCTTCATCAATTTCTCTGATTTTCGAAGGTTGTTCTGATACTTTCATCTCCCATTCCGATTTTGTGTTGCCCTTCCTTCTTCTAATGGCATCGTCATCAGGTACTGCTCACTGTCGTTTAAAATGAAATCGGTTTCTGTTTAGGGTTTTGCAATTTCTGTTTGCATTTGGACATCTCCTTCCATTTCCTGCATGTTCTTCTCTGATTGTCTTCAGTTTGTTGTTTAATTTGGTTTGGTTTTTGTGATTTTACCCTGTTAAGCAACGGTTAGGGTTTGTGTTTTGCTTTTATTTTTATCTAAGGGTTATGAGTTTATGATATGATGCATTGTTTGTTTGTTGAACTGATTTCGTTTCTAATTTAGCATTTATGCACATTTGTTTGATCAATTTTGCATGCATGGTGACAGTAGTTTCCCTTTTTGGTTCCAGGATGTTGTAAGCCCTTGTTCTTTCTGTTTTGTGATTCTTCTGTTTTCTATAAGGTTTTTGAGTTTGTGATATGATGCATTATTTCTTCCTTGGACTGATTTTGTTTTGAATTTAGTATTTATGTATTTGATATATTCTTCATGCTTGGTGACATTATTTTATCTGTCTGGTTATAGTCTTTCTATGTCCATTCGTGGTGGAGAGACCATTCATTGCTTAGAATTATCCTTTTAGTGACACCATATATTCCCATTGTTATAATGTTTTACACCACATTAAGCTTTGCTTAGCATTAGCTCTTTTAGGGTTGTTGCTTCCCTTGTCCTAGAGGTATCCATTTAGTGACTCAATTACTTTTGGTTACATGATTCTTTTACACCACACATGTATCTTTGCTTATCATTAGCCCCTCAGGATTGTTGCTTCCCTTGTCCTAGGGGGGTATACATTTGGTGACACCATTAATTTTTGCGATACCATTCCTCCTGCTGGCAGAATATTTGCTTAGCATTAGCCCCTTTAGGGTATTTGATTCCCTTTTCCTATGGTTGTCCTTTTGGTGACACCTTTACGTGTGGTGACACCCCTCATCTCTTAATGAAGTACTGTACGTAAATAAAATTTTAGGGTTTAGGGTTGAGGATTTAGGGTTTAGGGCCTTGGCCATAAACCCTAAACCATACTGCACACCACATGTCCTTGTGGTGACAGGATTCTTTACACTACACATGTATCTTTGCTTAGCAGTAGCCCCTTAGGGTTGTTGCTTCCCTTGTCCTAGGGGTATCCATTTGGTGACACCATTACTTTTGGTGACATCACTAATTCTGCTGACAGAATATTTGCTTAGCATTAGCCCCTTTAGGGTATTTGATTCCCTTGTCCTAGGGGTATCCATTTGGTGACACCATTACTTATGCTGACAGAATATTTGCTTAGCATTAGCCTCTTTAGGGTATTTGATTCCCTTGTCCTAGGTATGTCCTATTGGTGACACCATTAAGTATGATGACACCCCTCATCTCTTAATGAAGTATTGTACATAACATTTTAGGGTTTAGGGTGGAGGATTTAGGGTTTAGGGCCTTGGCCCTAAACCTTAAACCCTAAACCATACTGTACACCACATGTCCTTGTGGTGACAATATTCTTTACACTGTTTTTTATTATGCCCTTATTCTTTGTCTTTTGTGTATTTATGTATTGGATATATTTCTTATGCTTGGTGACAGTAGTTTATCTGTTCGATTACAGTCTTTTATATGCCCTTGTTCTTTCTCTTTTGTGTATTTATGTATTTGACATTTCTCATGCTTGGTGGTAGTAGTTTATCTTTTTGGTTACAATCTGTTATATTTCTCTTTTGATGACATTATCTTCCATATGGTGACATTTCATTTTTATTTATTTATGTTTGAATTTGATATGTTGTTCGGGTAAAGATATTGTGCTATTTAGTGAACCTTCTCCTTGGGAGACGTCATTTCCTCCCGAATCTGCTCGATTTAAGTTCATTGTCCCTGAGAAGAAGCGTTTTCGTGCATATCTTAATGTATACTCAAAGTTTGCTATTATTGATGTCATTCGGGAGGGGTTGTCTTCATCTGATTGGGCTGCCCTTATTGATGATTGTTTTGGGTCAATTGTGTGTGCCAGTGATCGCCTGTATTTCTATTCACAACTTGTCCACCACATGCTGCTACATGAAGTGGAGACTAAGAAAAGGAATGAAATGTGGTTTAAAGTTGGACGACATTTGTTAAGGTTCTCGCTCGCTGAGTTTTGATGTGTAACCGGGTTGGTTTGTGAAGATAATGGTTATGATAAGTCTACCTCTCGTCATGTTGATATGGAGGAGTTTTTGGGAGTTTCTGAGTGTACTTTGGATGGTCTTATTGCCATTTATAAAAAAGGAACCAAAGCTGTCTCAGAAGAAACTATCCTTAGCATATATATTACTTATTGAGGGTGTTTTGCTCCCCCATAGGAAAAACTATCTTGTCCGTCAACAGTTTGTTGATCTTGTTTCTGATTTGGGCAGATTATCGTTGTATCCTTTTGGACGTCTTGTCTATTTGGAAACATTCTCTTTTTTGAAGAAAGGCATGAGATCAGAACAAGCCAACAGAGGTGAGAGGTTTGGCTATGTTGTAGGAGGAAATCGAGTTCGAAATATAATGAAATAGATCAAACCAGATTCGTGCCCACGCAAATGATTACAAGACCTCCTCCTGATGTAGCAGCGGGAAGTTAGGATCGATCCTCGAGGAAACGCGTCAGCGGATCTCAGGTAGCGGAAAATCTCACAGACAGAAAATTAAACAGACAGACAGAAATAACAGAGAAAAGCATAAAAGAAAGCAAAGACATCAAACTGGTTGATATCGACTACAGTTACTCGATATCGAGTAAAAAAATCGACTAACAGTGTTCGAAATCGACTCAACAGAAAGCAAAACTCAAGCAGACAACTCGACCTCGACCAAATCAACTCGACATCGAGTAAAAAACTCGACGTCGACCAAATTTCCCCGAGATCGAGTAACTCAGAAAACTTAAATTGCAACCTTTTCGTAACACAAAACACGATTTTTGATGAAATAAATCAACAACCTAAAGACTTCCAAGATCAGGGTTTCAACATCACAACGATAACCATGCAAAGTAACACATAAAGGCATAAAAGATCATGTTTTTCATCAAATAACTTTCGTTATTAACAAATAGGAATATAGATACTTTCGCATAAACCCTAATTGTTACTAACCCTTTTCACATAATTAACCCAAGTTGTTTTAAGATCACTTTCGCTTCAATGACACAAACAAGGATCACCTTCAACTTTCGCAAAAGAATCATGCTTGTAGGGGTAGAAGACGAATTGCATAAAAAGATGGTACCTTTACCGCATCACCTCACATGGCCACCGTCGGGCTCACCCCGATCCTAGAAGTGGGTGGACTACTCGTTCTTCGTCATCAAGAAAGTCATCAATAATAAAAGGAAATAACTTTGCATTAAATTAAACTAAAAAGAAAGCTTACAACCGAACAAGCCAAATCCGCTCTCGCCTTTCCACCTTGCTCTCGCCACAAGCTCTCTCCTCTACTTTCTCTATGTAACTAATTGTAACTGAAATTGAATGCCTAAAATCCAGCCCCTAAGGCTTTATTTATAGGTTTCATTCCCTCTCTAATTAGGAAAGAAAACTATATCTAAATCTATATCCATCTATCTTTTATCTAAACATTAAAACATGGAAATAAATAAATAATTCTAAAAGGAACTATATCTAATTGTGGATAAGTCCTCCTTGGACTTGATAGATCTTGATAGAATTTGCCCTTGCGGATATCTCCATTGGATTCGGGATAGAAACTTCACAAGAACCGGATACCTCGATGTCGGTCACTGTTGGACAACTCGATATCGAGTACCTTCGTCGATATCGACCAACTTTTCTCGCGTCTTTAGCTCAGGTACTCGATTCCGGCCTCCAGAGTGAAAATCAACCAACTTTTACTCGATATCGACTTGTACTGGTCGATATCGACTTGAATTCTTCTTGGCTCAGCATCCTTGTCGGTTTCTGGGACTCCGGCTCGATTTGGGCTTGGTCGACTTCGACCAATGTGGTCGATGTCGAGCAAATGTGAAAGCTCTCATCTTTCTGCTCTGTTCTTGAAATGCACTTTCCTGAGTCCTCGTTCGTAGGATTGACGCATATGACCATGCATTGGAAAGCTCTTTTCGAGGGCTACAACTCTCATGAAGACATCAGAACTTGACTCAAAATGATGAATGGCGAAAAATAGCCTTTTCTCCAGCTGCACCATCCTTAGCTTCTTCATGAGTTTCCTTTAAGCTCCAAAGTGCGTCTGATTTCTGCGAAATTAAATAGAAACTTGTGTAGAGTCCATAATTTGGCAAATAAGTGTAAACTACATAGATTCTGTATTAATCTAACCCAAATGCATGAAATGTATACAGAAATCGATATAAAAGTCAATATAAAACATGGCATAAAACATGGACATAAGGCTACAATGTGTTCGGTTATCCCTTGGCATTTCAGGTACTTCCCTTCTAGTTACTTTTAAGTTCCAATTTTTATTATTTTTATATTATTGTTCTTTTATTCTATTTTTTGTCCTTATTGTTGTTTTGATCTCAGGTTTGGATTTTAGAAGTAATTCCTCAAATTGCTTTGATGACATGTTGTAACTTTGCATTTTGTCAAGGATTACCCGCCTCTATTGTTTGGTATAGTGAAAATGTTGATTTCTGCATTAGCTATGACAAGTGTGCTGAATTTTTTTCAAAAGATTTGGTAAGCATCCTTTTTCTTCATGTGTTTTATTATTTTAATATCAGTTCATTGTTCCATTTCCTAACTGTTATTGTGTAATGTTGTTTCTTGTTCTCTTGCTAGGGTGTTACTATCCATCCTATTTATGACGAGTTTATGAATGGCCCTCAACTCTCGTTTTCTGATAAAGTCTCTGATGACGCCATTGATTCATTTGTTTCTTCTTTCGTTGGGTTGGTTACTGATGACAGTGATGTAGTATCTGCTAAGAAGTTACATATCCAAGCTCATGGTGTTAGGCAATCAGGTGGTCCTATATTTCATGGTAGAGTTGAAGCTACTCTCCCTTCTCTTAAACTTCCCACTCGAAAGAATGACTTAGTCAGAAAGTCACCATTGGGGAAAAATAAGTTATTTGTCACTGATGCCACATCTGACTTTGAGAGTCATGTCCCTCTCAAGAAGGCAGGTGTGACACGGTCCACGCGCACTACTGCTAGTCATGTTCCTCTCAAGAAAGCAGTGGTTACACGGTCCAAGCGCAGTGATGCAGTACTGGTCCTGTGGTGAAGAAGAGAGAGTTGAGAAGCTCTGCTGTTGTTGATCAACCTATGAAGAAGAAGAAATGAGTTATGCCATCTTGGCAATCTTCAAAGAGCCAATCTCCCTCTAAGAGTAAAGAAGAAGCAAAAAAAGGGTGACAAAGTTCCAGCTCATGCTGACAAGCCAAAGAAATCCATGTTTAAGCTACCTAGACCTGTTCCTCCTACAGGTGGTAAGTTTAGTGCCCCTCCGTCTGAGTCTACACCTGATTTTCCTTCCTCTTCTATTTTTGCAAGTGATGATCTTCCTCATTGGGCTAAAGATTTGGTTGGAAAAGCTGACTTTCTTGAAGGAATTATCAACTCTTTTAGGGCATCCTTTGACAAGATTGAATCACAGTTGAAGGAGTGTGTTTCTAAGATCGTTGACTTGAGCAGAGAATTGCTTCACTAGAATCTCATCGTTCTAGTGACGACAGTGAAGCCGCTCTAAAAAAGTTTCGTGAAGAATTGGATGCATCTCTCAAGCATGATATGGTTGGGATTAGGGAGAACTGCTATCAGATTTCTTAACATGGGTATCCTTTTAGTTGTTTAAATGAAACGAATGACAACGATACTATCACTGAGTCTTACTCTGCAGATTATTGTGTTCGTCCATCAAATAATGCGCCAACTTCAATAGAGGGTGATGTTGATTGCACTGCTGATGGGACAGATCCAGTCCAAATTCATACGATCAATTATATGTTAAATGCTGACTCGTAGCTTGGTGTTGCATATATCCTGGTTAATCCTCAATCTTAATGCTACTATTAGGTTAAATCTTGACCGTGTTAGGGTTATCTAATTAGTAAGGGTTACTAGGACTCGTAGGACTAGTAATGTAAAGGCTCGGATTTTTTTTAAATCCTAATTTTTACGGAAGAAAAAAATAAAAAAAAAAAAATTAAAAATGAAATTAAATCGGTTGTAAAACTCGTTTAGCGGATTCCGACTGGAATATAAAATTTGACGATATCCTTGTCGATTTTTAAAAAAAATCTAATTGATCGAGAGAGCAAGAGTCGGGGAAACTAACACTTGAAAACTAATTTCGGGAAAACTAATTTCTGGATTCAAAATTCACGTATTCGGAATTTATTTCCGGGTATTGGTTACCCAATTCAACACACAATTCTTCACCCACTCCCATCACTCACCTTACCCTTCAAATGAACCCATCACTTTCACCTACTCCCCATCACCATCGACATCCCCATCTCCTCTTCACCTTCCCCATCTGATTCACCATCACCTACTGCTGAGCCATCCCACACCATCACTGTCCTCCTTCCCCATCGGTTCACCACCACCATCGTCACAATTGTTCTTCTTCATCACCAACGTCTCTGCTCCCTCCGATCACCACCATCACCAATCTCTCTTCATCCTCATCCCTTTGAGCCACAACAGCTATACTCCATTGCCTCGAGGCAGCTCAAGGAGCTCTCAACGCCACCATCGAGCCACCGAGTCTTCATCGCCTCCGTTCGAGCGTGAACCAATCTTCCGGTCCGACGAGCCATTGCGAGCAACCGACGATGCCCAGAACTACGATCGAGAGCTCCGACTTCCGCGAAATCACCTCGGTGAGCTCTTGTAGCTTCGTTTCCTTCCTTGTTTCAAATTCGTCCCTCCTTTTCCGCTTAGAGTAGTCGGGGAGAGCGAGTGAGAGCTGAGCGTGGGGAGCTTGGTCAATCGCGAGAGCTCCGGCGAACTCGAGGTCCGGCGAGGACGAGCGCAGCGAGAGCGTACGCGAGAGCGAGAGAGAGAGAGCGTGTGCGAGAGAGTGAGCTGCGATGGACAGGCCTACGGGAGCCTGAGCAGTGGGCAAGAGCGGAGATGGCGGCGCTGAGGTATTGGGACGAGCAGCCGCCGGCGAGCCTTCTTCTCCGGGCGGTGTCGAAGCGGTCGAGCAACACCGGCGAGCTACGGGAGCGGGAACCTCCATTTTTGAAGGAAGAAGAAGGATGTGTGGGGCCCCTGCCCAGTCATCAATGGGGGCCCACACCTTCAGATTTTATTTGTTTGTTGAACCGGGTTGGGATTTAGCGGGTTTGATTCGGTTCGGGTTAAAAGCCTTGGTTCGATTCGAGTTTATTCGTTATTTATTTATTTATTAATTAATTATTTAACCGATAACCGATAATTGATTATTTAGAAATCGATTTGTGTGTCGATATTTAAAAAGGGTCGGTTTTAAAGTATAAATTGAATTATTAAGTAACGGTTGAAAGCTAATTAAGTCCCTAGAATGGTGATTTTAATTAAAGTAAAGTATGCCGGGATTATTTAATCGGATTTTTGGAAGTAGTTTTAAAGATTAAATATTTTATGAATTAGAAATGGTTAACTATAATTTTGAAGTAATTGTTTTGACTAACAACTGGACTAGCGAGTGAGATTTTATGGATTGAAGTATGATTGAGCCCGTTATGAAAATGACAATGGAATAAGATGATATAAGATGTTGAGATAAGTTGAGATAAAGGATGCTGATGATGCTATGATTAATGGATTGATGAGCATGTTATGTAGTGGTAAATGGATCTCGTTGTGTGCAGTTTACTTATGCATATTTATTAATAATTGCTAGGTGATCTGTAACCTGCTTGCTTATATCTTGCTGGTTTTCATCTTGCTGATCTGCTACTCCAGCTAAGTTCTTTGAACTTACTCATGATGGACGCTCTATGCACTGGGTGTTATATAGTAGGCTACTGTCCATGCACCATACGACTTAGAATCATGCATAGGAGCTAAAATGAAAATCATATGATTGCTATATGTCCTTGCAAGAGAACGGCCGTTATCTGTGATAGTCCTAGAGTCTTTGCTAGGGTCATAGGGTAGCCCAGCCTCATCGGGTACCCCGAGTCAATCGAGTCTATATGAACATGATATGATAGCCCAGCACCATCGGGCAAGCGATGAGATGATATGATATGATGATGTCGTGGTTTGTGCACCACCACGAGGAAATTGCTATGCTATAGCACCGAACTGGCCAGTCTCCGCCCTATCGGAAGGGGGTGGAGGTACGAGAGGGACATGCCATTTGGCATTCTGTGTGGATCCATTTATCGCTTTCTGCATTATATTAATCTGTCAGTATATATATATATATATATATATATATATATATATATATATATATATATATATATATATATATATATATATATATATATGTGTGATTTAATTTACGTATGGCATTACGCATTTCATCTTAAGAATAGGGTGCTTATTATATGCCTCTCAGAGTGTGTTTACATACGCGCATGAGTAACCTGATGATTGACCCAGATCCCCCTCATTTTTTTAGATTCAGGTAACCGTTAGCCGCTATCGTTGCTTATGCGGATGCTTGGCGGGTTCAGACTTTTGGCGTTAGATCGAGAGGTTGAGAGACCACCACACTTCCTCTCTTTTATACTCCTTTTTCGGATTGTATTTAAACTCAACCTTATTTTTGCTTTCGCTCGATTTCACGATTAGACTAAGGCCGGTATTTGATCCCCAATGGATCCGCGATCTTTAAGGGTTCAAAATCCCTTCTTTTAGTACAAATATTTTGTTTTAAAACTCAACCCGTACCTGGATTGCAAGATCCGAACAAGGGGTTTTATCCCTTGAAACGTAACCCGGAAATCATAATTCTGGGCCGTTACAAGTAATTTACACAAGATCAGGACAGGAGCAATAATAGGATGAAAATAGAACTTGAAGAAGAATCGAGGATCAACTAGTCAAACTAAAGTGGATATTTGTAGATGAAACTATATTCTTAATTACTATTTCCATTAACTTGTTTATAGTTTATTTTATTTTCTTTCTTATTATCACCACATAAAACCCCCCTATTTTCTCTTAATTGGTAAATAAACTTAACTTAGGAATAACTTGATTCTCTGTGGGATCGACTCGTGCTTACCACACTACATTAGTTAGTAAGTTCGAAATTGTTTTGATACGGTTTACGCGACTAAAAAACCGTCCGTCAAATTGGCGTCGTTGCCAGGGAATCAAAGTTTATTTCTTTGTTTTGTGTGTTTGCCGATTATTGTATATAACTTAACTTTGTTGTGAACCTATCTTACGGTTCACGATAACCTTACTACTAACATTTTAAGATGAGATTAATGCAGTGTCAAGGGGAAATTTTCACTATTATTTCACAAGAGTGCATAATTTATTGGACGCCCGTTATGCAAGGGGTTACCAAGATAGTTTGCAAGATATGATTGTTTGTGTACTTGAGGGCATGACTCCT
The DNA here is from genome assembly GCA_037127255.1 of Persicaria tinctoria. Taxonomy (NCBI): domain Eukaryota; kingdom Viridiplantae; phylum Streptophyta; class Magnoliopsida; order Caryophyllales; family Polygonaceae; genus Persicaria; species Persicaria tinctoria. The sequence continues at coordinate 35,277,065 of JBANSL010000013.1, read as the reverse complement.
GTGACCAAAGAACTTGCCGAGTCTATGAGTAACGGAGGCTTGACAAGATTCGACTTATCAAAGATGTGGGATTTTTTCTGCTACATGGGTCACCAGGTAGAGCAGGAAGAAGCTTTCACAAGCTAGGTTATGTTGGAGCAGGTTCTTAAAAGGATGGAGCAAATTGAGGAACAACAGAAAGGGTTATTGGCGAAGAATTTTTTCCTCGTTGAAAAGTGATATTTCGTCGCTAAACATGTTTAGCGAGAAAATATGCTTCCTTTTTAAGTGGTCGTTGAAACATCGTCACAAAAGAGTCTAGTGTGGAAAAATGAAATCTTCGCAAACAAAACATTTGACGACGAAGTCAATATTCGTCGTTGTAAGTCATTAGCGACTATTAAATTCATCATAATAGGTAGTTATATTTGTCACGAAAGAAATCAAAGGATTCCATAGTAGTCATTAAAGGTACATAGTGAGAAACTTTAATTCCTCGCAAAATTGTATATTTTCTCGTTAATAATGATATCAACTTGGCTCGATATTATTTCGCGACATATGTTTTTGTCGCTACAAAATAATAATTTCATCGACAAAAATGTTGAAAGAATCGATAATAGTCGTTAAATATCTTTAGCGATGACATAAAACTCATCGCTATTATCATAGTTTCCTCGGGAATGACGGACTATAATTACAAAACTTTGAACATGAAAAGTTAATTGGTGAGGAAATTGTTTGTTACTATAAGCATGCTATAACGATGAAGTTGAATCTATCGTTATAGGAATCGTTTTAGCGATGAAATATAGTTTTAGTGGCAAAATGTTGACTTGAGAAAATGTCTCGTCAATGACCATTTAATATGATTTAATGGGGAAATATAAAGCATATATTATAATTTAAAATAAAAAAATCCAAAAAAATATAAATAATTAGCAATCAATCAAATATAGCATTAATATTATATATAGTGTGCATTTCCCCAAACTAAGTGATGCAAATTGAATTCCAAACAAAATCCAAGTCTTTCTAACTTACTACAACGTTAAGCAAAAATTCCATGCTATTGATTGAACTTGGCCATGAATTCTTCAATCTTTGTGGTAGACTCTTTCAATGCAATGATCTCTTCAGCCTTAGCTTCGTCGGTCTCTTTAGCCTGTGCTTGGCCGGTTCATCAGGTTGTGAAGTCGCGCACACACATATTCTTTTCAACACGGTCACATCTAGATATATCGTATGATAATTAATATGAATTTATATGTTCAAAGAACTTATTATATACGGAGTATTGAATTTTCTATACATACCAGGTGGTCGGCGAGGAAACTACTCTTGAATTGTCGGATGTTCGATTAAGCATGCCTATTGAGAGGAATAAACATTAATATAAAAAATGATAAGGTATCATATAACTATCTTATATCCTTAACTTTGGGAAGAGAGAAACTAATGTAGAAAATCAACGGGAAAACTAAATGCTTGGTCCAAAAGGCCTTACACAGTTGAGTTAACAAGCTGCAAGACTCTTTGGAAGTTCAACATTTCTCCACCAAGTCAACTAGAACATCTTGCCTCAAGCTCTACAATTATATGTAAAGTCATAAAATAATTAGCTCATAAATCTAATTATGCAAACGACTTGGTCAAGTTCTAATCTTATCAAATCTAGAAGCAAGATAGAACTCAAGAAGTATCGGTCAACAATCCAATCAAATTCACTCCAGCAATTGATTTTCCACACAAATTTGAAATTTAGGGTAAGAAATCAATGTCAAGAGAGAGTAATTGGTGTTTACAACCTTGTAGCAGCTTCTTCGCTATCAAATAGCCCATAATAAATATACCTGCACCAAACATTGCACTCAATGATAAATAGTACGTTAAATACAGTATTTCCAAACAATCTATCTAAGAAAGGAAAGTATGTTGATTAAGAAATATCCCTTTCCGATTCTGAAACTGATAACAAAATATGTGTTTTCTCCCATTTTGTAATGTAACCACTACAGAATAATAAACACTGTAAAATGAGAGCTATACTTTTTACCAAGAAACTGCCCCATCCGAGCTTCCCATCTGCCACACTTGTGCAGCGTTACGCCTCTGTACTTTGAGCTTCCTCTCGAGAAAGCTGTACTCTGCCGGCGAAGTATGTGCACAAATTCTTCCTTGCTCAAATTCCTCATCTGCAACTGCACCAAAAAATTAACAATCACTATAATCAGCTACCAGATGAGCCTTAAAAGAGGGAAAAAAACACAGTGCATTTCGCGCTTGAACAACCCGTTTCATTTCCTCCTCATAATCAATAAGATTAAAATTGATATTAGCATCAACTCTGCGAAACTTAATAGCAGCTCGATCATACGCCCAACTCGTAGCAGAAACCATCAGACAGAAAAAAAAAATTAAAAAAAAATTGACTTGTAACTTCTCAAATCAGATAAACATAATCATATATACCTAGCAGCCGCATGTGCAATGTCAAATCCACCTGATACAAAATTCCCCAAAACAGAAATCAACATGACAGAAATAGCAACAAATTTCATCCAAAACTATCAAGTTTCTTAAGAATCAATTGGCCTTACCCAAATACATCCTGCTTCCCACAATCCCTGCATTCATCAGATCAATCAACAAATTAAAAACAGTCAGGAAATGGAAATCAGAACCTCGCCATAAACAGCCCTAAAAAATGCCCCGACAAGGGAACATCATATTTCCAGTCCACTGATGCTGGCAACACTAAGTCAACTTACCAAATATGCGATTCCCATCGACCAGTTCGCCGGTAATAGGTGACTCCTCGGTACTAAGAGCTCCGAGACCTCGGCCCCCGGTGACTCTTCTTGACCTGCGGTTGTTGTACAACCCTATGTTCTGGCAAGGTAGGAGCTCTCTGATTCAACGAGAGATCGATCCAATTCACCTAAACTAAATGCGCAAATAAATCATGCTTTCACGGATGAACTGATCGGAATCAAAATACGAGCGACTTCGAAATCACCTGGATGAAGCGAAATCTAGTCCGAATACGGAGGAGAAGGATTCACAAGTCACAACCCATCGGGAGCAGCTATGGCCTTGGAGGACTGTCTGCGGTGAAGACAAAGGTGGCGCGAAATGACAAATTGCAATGGAGCGGCAGAGAGAAACGAAGTAGGGAGCATCGGAATCGAAGTGGATGAGAGGAGATCGATCAAGAGGTGTTAGGAAGGCTGCTGAATTGAAATTTGGTGTGTGAGTACGGTACTACGGTTTTGGGGAAGATAATACGGAGTATCATTATACGGATTACTAGGGCTTTAAATTGGGTACTGCGTAGTCTGGGGAGTAATGGAAAAAATTGGGCGGTATCATGCTGAAATATCAAATTTTGGTAAAAATTTGGAGGGAATTTTTTTTTTTTAGAAGTAACTATTACGGAGTATTATCCAAATACTCCGTATATACTACTGTATAAAAAAATCATATAAATCAAGGTAAATTAAATGCTTACATAATAAAATTATTGCATTATAATTTATATATTTTGGAATTCAAACACAATTTTTATATGAGTTTTATACAGAGTATAAAATTATTTTTATAATATTACTTAATAATCAAATTTGGATTGTATAATAAGATCATCCACAATGTTAGGGTATTACTTAGACTAGTTTATGTCTCTTCTCATACACCGAGAACATATTAATATAATATTATAAATAATTTAAATAAATTCGAATAAACAATCAAATATGAATAATTTTTCCATCAAAAATTAATATAGATATAAATAAAACTAGTTCAACGGATTATATATAATATAAATATCTTTTATTTAGATTCCCTCAAAAAATAAATAAAATTCACATTTATTGAGTATAGTATAATTTTTTTGCTAGTCTACCATTAATTGAATCTCATGTAATTTAATACTCCCTCCGCTCGGCAAAACTTATCGTTTTAGAGTTTTTTTTTTCCGGAAAAACATGTCATTTTAGGTACTTTTGCTTCTACTTTACCAAAATGCCCTTGATTTGATTGACGTGTTGTGAGTTGTAGTTTTTGACAAAGTAAAAAGTAGAGTAATAATTGAGGACAAATTAGTAAAAAAGAAGTGTAATTATTAGTTTTATTAAAAGTTGTGTGGAGAGTTAAAGTGACAAGTTTTGCCGAACGGAGGGAGTAGATAATTATTTTTTAAAATATTTTAATATTTTTTTTGATGAAATATATAGTATATATATATTCATGACATTAAAATATTTATGCACAGAGGAATTGTGCCTACATAATATTTTGATAAATTATTTTGGTTTCTAAAAATAATATAGATATACATAAAATAATAATTAATAATTAATTAATTTTGATATAAATAATTTTTTCCACCAAAAAATAATCTAGATATAAATAAAATAGAACTTATCAAATACTACATATTTATCTATTAATATTTTTAATAAGTATGACTATGAAATATTTTTTATTTATATTTTTGTCAATTAACTGATAGATAGATAGATAGATAGATGAGATAGATGCATAGATGCTATAGTTGCGATTTTTATATACATATACTAAAATCGATGCATAGATGCTTATATGGCATCTTATGGTTGATTATGAGAAAAAATTTCTCCTACCAAAAATAATAATAAAATAATACTATAGTTGTGATTTTTAGAAAGTCACCGCAATACACAATATATATATATATGTATGAATATTTTTATTTAACAAAAGTATAAATCTATATCTATCTATCTATCTATTATATTATTATATATAATAAAAGAGAAGCCAACTGAGATATATGGCGGCTTCTCCTTAAAAGTATTCGTATGAACCAATAACATTTTTTTAAAGAAATAATTAATATTTGTTTAAGATAAAATTATACCCAATTTGATTAGATATGGATATATTTTTGGATAAAATTGTATTCTAACTCTATTCAATCAATATATTTATATATGCATAAGATAAAAGACCCAATCTAATTAATGAATATATGCATAAGATAAAATTTATTTTAACTCTATTTAATCAATATATATATATATATATGCATAAGACAAATTTTGACCCAATTTGATTATATATGGATATATTTTTAGAAGATATTAATCAAATTTAAATAATATTATTTGAGATAAGATTTAATAATTAATATATGCATAAGATAAAATTTTATCCTAACTCTATTTAATCAATATATCTATATCTTTATAAGATAAATTTTCTATCCAGTTATGTAATTATATATTTTTTATTTTTGGTAATCGTATCTATCTATCTATCTATTACGGAGTATATACTATATATAATAAATGATAAGTCGTATGTAACATATTACATCTTCTCCTTATTTTAATAATAACCCATCAAAAAATTTATCTCCATCTTAATCAATTTTAAGATAATAGTTTTCATAAGTTTTTAGACATAGATATATTTTGGAAAGATTTTACCCAATTTGGTAAGATTTGGATAATAATTATATACAAGTTTGATAATACTTTCAAGAGATTTATTTTAATTTCAAAAGTGTTGAAATAAATTAGTTAGCTCTCTGGATGAGTATTTATATTAAACTATTTAAATTGTAAAAATCGCACACGGTACAAGTACTGACCTGGACAACTAGTATAGAGGATAAAAGAAAAAAGATCAATATTTTACAAACATGGGTAAAATTTAGATATAAATAAAATAACATCTATCAAAGTGTCAAACATTTATGTATATTAATATTTTTAATAAGTGTGACTATGGAATGGTTTTTGTTTATATTTTTGTCAAAATATATATATATATATATATATATATATATATATATATATATATATACCACAATAAGTCAATACGTAACGTATGACACTATGCATTGATTTTAGTACGTATATTTATATGTATATTTTTTTATAAATATAGCTACGAAAAATTTTGATTTATATTTTTGTTAATTATCTAAAATATATATCGATAGATTATGACTTATAATAACTTTCTATAAATGATGATCATATATTATTTTAATAATTTTTTTTCTTAAAATCAACTGCAATACGTCACGTATTAGTCATACGTGACTAGAACTGTATCTTATAATGTCATACTAAAATTGATCCATAGTCTATTAGGCATCCTATAATTAAGTCTTAGAAAATATGAATCCACCAAAAGTATTCAATAATAAAATGAATATGGATAAAAAAAAAGAATATGAATAAAAATAACTAAGATTTATTAGCAACGGACTAGTACTGTATCTTATAAATGTCATACTAAAATTGCACAAGTCTAACGGAAGCCAATCCTGTGAACTATCGGTCGACGGCCACTGCCTTCGACGTCTACAGTCTACATCGTCCGTCACCATCGGCGCCACCACCACCACCACCTTCGACGTTGCCGCCGCTCTACGTCCTCTAACCATCTCTGCCTTCCGTGCAATCAAAATACCATGAGTCTATCCTTCCTTCTACCACTGTAAGTTTCTCATTCTTGTTTCAGTTGTTTGTTTTTGACATTTTGCATATGCTTTATAAGGTTTAATACTTTAGAAATCGATGAAATGATGAGCTCTGTCTATTTGGATTCAAAAATCTTCAATTTTTAAGGTTTACACATGGAATTTAGGAATGCACTCCACCTATTCGACAAAATGCCCAACAGTGAACCATTAGCAGTAAAGCTTTCTAGTTTCTACTGCTTTCCTTTTTAGTTATAAGATTAATTTAATCAATGTTTTTTAGCTTTTCATCTCAAATAATTTGTTTCTAAAGGTCATTAGTCATTACAATAATTTGTGTAAATCAACTTTTCTCTGGGGTTTGCATCTCATGTGATTTCTTCACATCTTTGAATTATGCTAAAGACCCCAAAATAGTAAAGCTACATTGTTGTAAAGGTCATTTGGAATTTGGATAAGAAATCATTTTTTTGCCAGAAATTGTGTATTGGATGTTCATCTATTCAATAAAATGTTAGATATTTTTAGAGTTTTTAGTGTAAGATCATTGGTGAATTGCTTCCCTTATTCAAGTATAGAACAAGTTTCCTATAGCTTATGCATATGATTAACTTGCTTGTGCCATAACTTGCTCTTGTAGCTCCTTTGCGAGCATGGCTTGAGTTTCTATTTAGAAAAAACATTTCCCATGTTGTCTAGCAGCCCCTACCTCTGTAGTTTAACAACCATTCTTAAATATTCCATCCTATTTATTTCCATCTTAAATTTTCATCACAGCTACTTGTTTTCTTGCTTGATAAATTGGATAATTTTTAGTCTATATATATCACTTGCTCTCATTCCCCCCCTCCCCCATGGGTTGCTCGATTTCCTGAAAGCCTTGCCAATAATTGTGTGCAAGCAAAATTGAGCTGATCACTCAATGCAGAATGATATCAAACTAACAAATTTATACCATCAAGTACTTTTATGTTTGATTAGCTTTTAGATGAGGTACTTGAATAAAGACTCTGCCAAGGTATTTGCAGGGTTCTTATATTTTAGCTCATTGTTTGAAGCTGGGGTCAAGTTCTCGGATGAGTTTAGGCAACTCCTTATTGTCTATTTGTAGTTTTTAACAAACCAAGAGCAATTGGCAAGTTGGAAGCGAATTCAATGGAATAGGCCATTCCAAAACTTAAGATTATTATATTGAAAAGTTCGGATAAGATTTCATTAGGATTTGTACTCTTACCTGAATCAATTTTGAAGGTTGGATATAGGTGGAGACTTGTAAATGTATTTAGGTTTTTGTGGAGATGAAAACAACACTGATTTTTTTCCATTTGGAAACAAAAAGGAATTTCTCTGCAGCTTTTTTCCCCTTTTGCATGAGAAAATGTCTCCTTTTGGTGAAAGCTACTTGTGATTTGTCGAGTTATGTGTGTGAATTGTGATTGTGTTGTTTAAATCTTAGTCTAATAAAGATGCGCGGCCTATTCCCAAATAATTGAAATTTCAATGTGGGATGTGATGTCCGTTTTGAGCATATGACACTTGTATATATAGACATGTATTAGTATATTGCTGTTTTTCTTATCCTGGATTTTGGTAGTTGATATACTGTCTTCATTTAAGTCTACTCTCATTGCCCTTGTCTTCCTATCTACCATTTTATCATCATCATCATGATCATCATCTTCATCATCTCCTTGTAGCTCTGTGTTCTGAGTTTGGGCTCCAAGGTCTTTTTGTGTGTAGAGACTAGAGAGGGTTTCTTTTGTTGGTGGATTGCTTGCAGTATATAGGAGGGAGAAGTTCCAGGAATAGCATGTCTGTTTCTTCAGGAGTGAGTGGTCTTCCATGTTATGTTTGTATGATTTTGAGTTGTTAGCAGTTAATATTCTCTTAATACTAAACCTTCAAAAATAAACTCTTTATAATCTGTGTGTCTGAAAGTAATGCGGGAAACAAGGAACTCCAAGTGGGATAGAATGAACAATGAGGAAATAAAGGGAAATCAAACAAGGGAAGAAATCAGTGCTGCTGAAGTTATGACAACAAGAGAGGCCAAAAGAGTGACTTTTGAGGTTATGTCAGCAAGAGAAGCTAAAAAAATCAGTGCTGCTGTGTTTTACCATGAGAGGAAGACCCAAAAGGAGGCTGCAGATGACATCACAATAAGGGTGAGTGCAGCGGCAGGTATGACATCAACTTTTAATGGGGGGAAAGGGGGAGGGGAAAGGAAGAGCATTGAGACTGCCCCCAACGTGGCTGTGTCTGACTTGGATACCAAAGCATGCTTGGCACAATTAATTAGGGAAAGATCTATTTACTGTGATGTTAGGCCTCAATTTTGTTTTATTTATGTAAGTATATTTTGTTCCTCACTAATTACTTTACTTGTAAACATAGGGGAGCCTCAAGCAGCAATTTGTTGAGCTATGTGAGCAAACATATGATTCCTGTTCTTGACAAGGTATTGTTTGAACATTCATTATGTATCTCCTTTTTGTTTGTTCTCATATTATGTGTTTTAGATTTATTAGGTGCTTCGTTCCATTTGTGTAACCATATACTAGGAACCCTAGAATGATGGGAATCAAATGCAAGGAATGATTCTGAAAAAGTTTTGTGGAGGATCCGCTGGTGTTATTGAGCCTTTTATGGGCATTATCAAGCCTGTCTATGTTGCATTACTTTGGGCAATATCAATCTTTTTTTTTTAATTTTTTGTATCTGTATATTTGAGAGTACTCGGGGTTATGAAAAAGCTGGCAAATTAATCTTTTTTTTTTTCTGTTTTCTGTGTCGAATTACATTTATACCTAGATTCTAGAAGACAACTTTTTTTCTTGCATTTTTTAAGTAACATGCCAATTTGGAAATGTTTGACCAAATTTTCTTTATTTTTTGCAATCTTCAATGAGTCTCACTGTCTCATTATCCATATGTTTCCTTCTCTCCTATTTCCTAAATTTTATGACAAGAAGTGTCTGAGAATACATAAAAGAGTCCTAGGAACATTGATCTTTAAGTCCTTAATACAATAAGGTCAGTGAATTGTTTTCTCCAACTGAAAGTTAATGAGTTAATGCAATAGGTATACACGTATAAAGTTACACGGTAGCAAGTCCCTGATGCTTTAGAAATGTACATTTATGTCTCTCCCTTATCAGTATCCCTCCATTAGTTGAGTGAAAGTTTCAAAAGCATCCTGTGTAGCGTCTATATGAGTATAATTTTACATGGATACCCATGATAATTTGGCAAAGCAGTTGGGTACTTGGGTTAACTTACTTATGCTTTCAACTTGAAACAGGAACAAAGGATTGAGATGAAATCTTTTAGAAGGATGAGCTCAGGCACCACAGAGGTATGATGTTATATTTCTTGATATGATAACTGAGGTTGTTGTTACAGTGATTCGCGAGTTTACTATAGTAAGATGATCTCATGAGAAAACTTTTGCTTGATAGGAATTTAGTTGCTAGTGATAAGTTGCAAAAATTGATGGGCAATTACTTGCCCCAGCTGGAAAGTTAGTTGGAGTTATCATTCTTCATTCGTTGCTTAGTATGGCTTTGATTTTCTGTTTTGACCTTATCAATCTGTTCTGTTTTGGAAAACCAGCCACAAACAAAGAATTGTGTCAATAGTCGGCCTTGAGGCAACTCTAATTGACTCAATTGATACCTTATATATAATGGGTCTCGATGAGCAGTTTCAGAAGCTATTGAGTGAGATTGTATTTTCTCTATATATTTTAATGCTTCAGTACATGGTTTCAAAATTCAAACTAATTTTTTTTATTATGTTCTCAAAGAATTGACAAATTTTAAATGATATGATAAATTGCCTGGACATAAATGGATTGTGTGGTTTCATTAGTGATGATGGATCATTAAGATTATACGATTACACCTAGATATGCAGTTGTATGACCTGCAGACACTTAGCCCAAACATACCATTGATGCTAGCTAGCCAAGCAGCCGCCGACATTACTGCTTGTCCCTGTTTCTCCTCCACCGCGAGCCATCTGCTTGTTGACATGCAACCCCTCAATATCCTCTCTGCCAGATCACCTTGCTCTCCTTCCACCTCCAGTTTTGCTGCCCCTATCGCAGATTCATCCCTTGCTCAATGAGGAATACTGGAATGGTTACTACAGTCCACCTTCAGCCACGCAAATATGTCCCGATTGTGATGTCTCACCCCTCAATTACGCTGCCGCTATATGCTAGTTAACACTAATCAGTAATTTTGATAGGTAGTATAAAAGACCTATGATCTGATATTCGGTTCAATTTGATTGTCCTATAGGCTATGCGCTGGACATTCTTGCTCGAGATCCATTATGAAGGATGGACTCTGTTATCGACATGGTATTGGTCATGGTGTTTGTTCTTTTCTGAATGTTTATGAAGATAAGCTCAAAATAGTAGGATGTATTGAGACTTGTTATGTTGTGTATATCTACGTTCATCTTTTCACTGGCTTGACTCCAAAAATCCTTTGCACAGGCCCTCATTTAATTAGCTTCAGAGCTCAAGTTCGAAATGTGCCATAACGGCCACCATTACAATAACCGATGGTTAGTATCTTCGTCTTTTTATTTTGTTGTCTGCTGCATTAGGTATCATTTGGTTCTCATTTTGAAGACCATTTGCCTCTTAATTTTTTGTTGAATGCTTAATTGTCTGCAATTATTTTTAGTGATAATTAACATTTCTAAGCTAAAATACAAGAGTTATCGTGGCTTGAAAAGCAACTTTTCAAATTTGATGTGGTTGTACAACTACCACCATATCTTTTTTTTTTCTTTTAAACCTAATGGAAATTTACTTCATTTTTTCTTTGATTTCATTTTGATCTGTTTTAAATTTAGGTTGCAGAGTCTAGCTGCTAATGAGGACGGAGAGTTTGGAATAAGGTTAGAAATTGTGTTTGTTGTGAAGGAGGTTGGGACAGAATTCAATATCCCTTTCGATTTCCGAAAGGGGTATTGGTGTTTTCGTGGCGGGGGCTTATATTTAATTATTCGTTTTTACTGTTTTAGTGAGGATATTAGTGAATAAAATCTCTGCCGACTCAACCCCTATCCCATAAATGCTCAAGATCTTGTTAAAATATTACTTTTTATTAAAAAAAATTATGTCTATTAGCTCAACCGGTAGAGCGATGTGCTCATGCACAAATGTGCGGGTTCAAATCCTGCATAGGCAAATATTAACTTAAATGAAATTAACATTCCCTTAGCAAAGTAATGGGCAACTTTCTTACCTAAACAAGTAGCAAAAACACCAAGGAATGTACACTTCACCGCCTTTGAATTTTTTAGATTGTTAAAAAAAATTTTGCCCATGTTAATACACCAAACATGTATTTTTTGCGATGAAATCGTTCCTTGTCAAACATGTTTTTTTTTTTTTTACGATGAAATTATACTTTTGTCATCTTATAATTATGTGTTTGTGTCATAATTTTCTCTATACCACTAGTGACGAAATTGATACTTCCTTGCTAAAAGGTTGTTTCAAGGAGGAAAATGTTCCTTGTAAAATATAAACTTTTGGCGATGAATTTATACTTTTCTCACCATTGAATTCGGGATGTTTTATCCATTTTATGTTTTTAACACGAACAAGTAGTGACGAAAATTCAGTGTCCTCACTAATTAATTTTTGTAGCGACAAATTATTTTCTCTAGAAACATGTACTTTCAACGAGAAATTTGAGTATTTGTCGCTAATAAATTAGGTGGGGTTTTCATAATTCCCACCAAACATTTAACAACAAAATTGAAATTTCCTCGATAAATGTATTTTTAGCGATGAAAATATTCCTCAATAAAGACTTCACATTCGTCGCTATTACCCTTATGCTTTAAACGACAATAATATGGTGACAATTAGTGATGAACCAAAAAATTTGACGTTGAATGTCGCTTGTAGCAAGGAATATAGGTTCCTCGCTAATGTTTTCGTGCCATTTTATGAGGAGTGATTATGTTCGTCGCCAAAGATAACATTTTTCGACGAAAAATAATTTGTCACTAAAAATTTGGTCGCTAATAACCCTTTTTGTTGTAGTGGTTCCTAACTGTTATTGTGTAATGTTGTTTCTTGTTCTCTTGCTAGGGTGTTACTATCCATCCTATTTATGACGAGTTTATGAATGGCCCTCAACTCTCGTTTTCTGATAAAGTCTCTAATGACGCCATTGGTTCATTTGTTTCTTCTTTCATTGGGTTGGTTACTGATGACAGTGATGTAGTATCTGCTAAGAAGTTACATATCCAAGCTCATGGTGTTAGGCAATCAGGTGGTCCTATATTTCATGGTAGAGTTGAAGCTACTCTCCCTTCTCTTAAACTTCCCACTCGAAAGAATGACTTAGTCAGAAAGTCACCATTGAGGAAAAATAAGTTATTCGCCACTGATGCCACATCTGACTTTGAGAGTCATGTCCCTCTCAAGAAGGCAGGTGTGACACGGTCCACGCGCACTACTGCTAGTCATGTTCCTCTCAAGAAAGCAGTGGTTACGCGATCCAAGCGCAGTGATGCAGTACTGGTCCTGTGGTGAAGAAGAGAGAGTTGAGAAGCTCTGCTGTTGTTGATCAACCTATGAAGAAGAAGAAACGAGTTATGCCATCTTGACAATCTTCAAAGAGCCAATCTCCCTCTAAGAGTAAAGAAGAAGCAAAAAAGGGTGACAAAGTTCCAGCTCATGCTGACAAGCCAAAGAAATCCATGTTTAAGCTACCTAGACCTGTTCCTCCTACAGGTGGTAAGTTTAGTGCCCCTCCGTCTGAGTCTGCACCTGATTTTCCTTCCTCTTCTATTTTTGCAAGTGATGATCTTCCTGATTGGGCTAAAGATTTGGTTGAAAAAGCTGACTTTCTTGAAGGAATTATCAACTCTTTTAGGGCATCCTTTGACAAGATTGAATCACAGTTGAAGGAGTGTGTTTCTAAGATCGTTGACTTGAGCAGAGAATTGCTTCACTAGAATCTCATCGTTCTAGTGACGACAGTGAAGCCGCTCTAAAAAAGTTTCGTGAAGAATTGGATGCATCTCTCAAGCATGATATGGTTGGGATTAGGGAGAACTGCTATCAGATTTCTTAACATGGGTATCCTTTTAGCTGTTTAAATGAAACGAATGACAACGATACTATCACTGAGTCTTACTCTGCAGATTATTGTGTTCGTCCATCAAATAATGCGCCAACTTCAATAGAGGGTGATGTTGATTGCACTGCTGATGGGACAGATCTGGGTTCACCAGAGAAAGTTGATGATAGGGTTCTCCCTTCTTCTTATGAAAGGTGATAGGGTTTATTTTAGTCATGTTTTAAGTAGATATTTACATATTATTTTAGAGTATTTTTACATGTTTATAGCTTATTTGTTATTATTTAGTTTTCGGAGTCTACACAAGTGTTTATATATATTTCAGGTATTTTGGACTGGATCATATGAATTTGGAGGTCGATAATAATATATGGGATTATTGTGCAAATTAGAAGGACGATGAAGATGGTCAAGCTGAGCAATACACATAATGAATTGGAGGATTGGGCCGAGCTGTCCGTGGAGCGCATGGACATCTGAAGGAGAAGCCGACGTGATTGGTTGGGCTTATGAGTGCTGCTTTGCCAAATTGAAATATACGCAGTGCTCGAGCATTAGATTATATATCTTTATATTATATATATATTATATAGGTGACTAACCGACGCCGACTTTACTTTAGTTTACCCTAAACCCTAATTGTGTTTTGTCTTATTTTTATGGAGATCTAAATTCTTCCGTTTCGTCTATGGATTGAAGCTTTGGATTGATAAAGTTGTGAGATTTCTATTCTTGTTCTATTCCTATTAATTCGTATTGATTATTTTGCGATTATTGTTGATTTCTTCTAGTCCGTACAACTAGTTGAGATTATTGCTAGGATTTTGTAGATTCCTCGTAGTGAACCTTAATCCATAGTAGCAATCATGCCTTTTTAGGACTCGTAGGACTAAACTGGTGTAGTGAATCAATTATATGTTAAATGCTGACTCGTAGCTTGGTGTTGCATATATCCTGGTTAATCCTCAATCTTAATGCTACTATTAGGTTAAATCTTGACCGTGTTAGGGTTATCTAATTAGTAAGGGTTACTAGGACTCGTAGGACTAGTAATTTACACAAGATAAGGACAGGAGCAATAATAGGATGAAAATAGAACTTGAAGAAGAATCGATGATCAACTAGTCAAACTAAAGTGGATATTTGTAGATGAAACTATATTCTTAATTACTATCTCCATTAACTTGTTTATAATTTATTTTATTTTCTTTCTTATTATCACCACATAAAACCCCCCTATTTTCTCTTAATTGGTAAATAAACTTAACTTAGGAATAACTTGATTCTCTGTGGGATCGACTCGTGCTTACCACACTACATTAGTTAGTAAGTTCGAAAATGTTTTGATACGGTTTACGCGACTAAAAAACCGTCCGTCAAATTGGCGTCGTTGCCAGGGAATCAAAGTTTATTTCTTTGTTTTGTGTGTTTGCCGATTATTGTATATAACTTAACTTTGTTGTGAACCTATCTTACGGTTCACGACAACCTTACTACTAACATTTTAAGATGAGATTAATGCAGTGTCCAGGGGAAAATTTTCACTATTATTTCACAAGAGTGCATAATTTATTGGACGCCCGTTATGCAAGGGGTTACCAAGATAGTTTGCAAGATATGATTGTTTGTGTACTTGAGGGCATGACTCCTGTGACCAAAGAACTTGCCAAGTCTATGAGTAACGGAGGCTTGACAAGATTCGACTTATCAAAGATGTGGGATTTTTTCTGCTACATGGGTCACCAGGTAGAGCAGGAAGAAGCTTTCACACGCTAGGTTATGTTGGAGCAGGTTCTTAAAAGGATGGAGCGAATTGGGGAACAATTGAACCAACTTAATCAACCGGTGAGTGAGTTGGTAGTAGATCGCGAGCAATGCTTTATTCCTCAAGTTGATGAAAGCCAAGACACAAACAATGATGGTTTGATCGATGAGAGCCCGATGCTCCCTTACATGGATTCTCATGAGTGCACGCATGGGGATCAATGTGTTTTGGCTCCTATTTCATCGGAAGAAATCATCCCTGACTTGCCTATCAAGGAACCATGTACCGAGTCGATTGTTGTGGCTCCCGAGCAAGGTATTGATATTTCTTACTCTTTTGTGGATTTTGGTGAATATGCAGACCCTTGGGAACATTACTTTGAGAAGCCACCAGCGAAACTGTGTTGGTGGTATTACATACCCTCTACAAGGAGCCATGCTCGCATATTTGATAAGTTGAAACGATTTTTATCTACAATATTATTTAGTTTCGATTTATCATTATATTATATGTGCTTAATTGATATGTGTGCACAAGAGTTTGACAAATTGCTGAGGGCGTTAACAATGTCTAATCTTAGGTTGGAAAGAAACCCAAGGTGTTTTTTTTTCCTTGTTCGTTTATTTTATGTTATGATTATTTTTTATATTTTTTATATTTATTTTCTTCTTAAAAAAAACAAAAAACAAAACCTCTTCCCGTCTCCCTGTTCCTCTCCCACTACACCACATCTCTCCCATTTTTCACCGGCGCCGCACCGCCAGCATCAGCCCCGACGTTCACCAGAGTCTCGCCATCAACAATCCAACGCCGCTGCTCGTCTCGACGCCCTCTTCCTCTCCACTCCGGTCCACTACGACCATCTAAAACCGTCGGCTCCCGTCTCCCTCGTTTTTTCTTGAATCCGCTTGAGCGCCGCCCCCACTTCCGACCGCCCGTGCTCACCTCCTCCTTCGGTGCACGCGAGGCCGCCGCCGGGCCGCCATCTTGCCTCCTCTCGCCGGATCTGTCTACTGCGAGTCGACATCTGCTCTAACCGCCCGGTTTACACAGACCTAGCCGCCGACTTCAGTTGCCGCCTCAATCCTTGTTGCCTTGCCGGCTTCGATTTCAATCCCTGAATCTGTGCCCTAGACGTCAATCTCCGCCCGGTAAGTACAGGTATGCATTTTTTCCTTTCTCTTTTGATTTGCAAAAGATGGAACTCAGGGCTAAAGATTCTCAATTGTGTGCTAGACGTGGCATTGATGAATTGGGGTCACATTGATGAATTAATTATATGCTATTCCTAATTCATGCCGGATTCATGAGGTTTTTATTGACTGAGTTTGATGGTAACTTAAATGCTGAATTTTGTCATCTCGCCCCTAAATTCTGAACTTGATGGTAACTTAAATGCTGAATTTTGTCATCTCGTCCCTAAATTCTGAACTTGTTTTCCTTGCTTACATCTTAGGCCTGATTTTTGAGACTTTGTAGTGATACATACTCTCTTAAGTTGATCAATTTCTTCTTGTTACATCTGAAATCAGCAGAGTTATTTATTTTTTGTATCATGCTTACTTTGGATTTGAATTTAGAGGTGTATGACTGTTTTTTATTGCTAAAGTTGATTACTTTCGCTCTTGAAATTTAGTCATGGTACACTAATTTTTTTTTTTTATGAAGTGTTTACTGCTTGGATTGTTGATTTATATGACTCTGTCCCTCCTGAAATTCTTTTGTCTCTCATGCTATCTGTGTCCATATTGATTTTTCATGACTTTCGCCTTGAAATATATGGATGCGCATGATTTAGAGGGCTGATTTTTCTTTGATAGCTGAGTTGATGTAGTGGCGATTTTTTTTATTGATTATTGGATCCTGGTTGCTATTTTGATTTTGCTATACTTGTAGGCTCATGTTTGTTGTTATTTTTTGTGCTCTGCGCATGCCAATTAATCTCAGAGACACTGTCGAAATTTGATCAAATATCACAGATGGTTTCAATCAATTCATTGCACCACTACCTCCGCTTGAGCTGGAAGCTTGTCTTTGAATGCCTGATTTGTTTGGTGAGTTTCCTCTGCCTCATAATCTTTCTTTTTCTTTACTTTGAGGACAAAGTAAAATTTTAAGCATGGGGTGGAGAATTCAAGTGTAGCTCCGCATTTTTCAATTTTTGTTATGCATTTCTTTTCATGATAGGTTGCAATTTAGATATTTATGTTTGATAATTATCCCATGGTCATAGTATGTTATTGAGTCTTTTTTTTTATTTGTTAGTTTTTCATTTTAGTTGTGTTATAGGAAGTTGTTTCTATGATTGGTATGACCTCGATGATGATATATGGTTTTTCATGGCTTAAGAGTTAATAAATTTGAATTTTGATTGAATAAAGACACTTGTGGGATTCTCATAGATAATCTGGATTATGAGTTTTAGTTATAACTTGATTATTGGTTGGATGTTTAGTTTAGAGCAATTTTTTAAAAATTATATGATATCTATTATTTATGTCTAAACCCCTGATGAAAAGCACTAGTAAATTCGGTTATATGCATGTTTTATGTGCTTTGATATATGTGTTAGGTTGATGAGTGTAAGGAGAATAAAATTCACTTACACCGCTCGGGGAGGATAAAATTCACTCGAGTGAAAAGAATCATCAATAAACCAAGCTTCATAGAAATGATCGAGGAGAATAAAATTCACTCGACACTAATAAGAATTGAGAAAAAAAAATACGGTTAGTAACCGATCCTGCTTGTGGAGGAGGATAAAATTCACACTAGGAGGAAGAAAATGTGTTTATAAACAAAAAGAAAGGAAAAGTATGAGCTTAAATGAAATTTCGAAGTAGAAAAGGTCTAGTAATCTATGGGTGTTTATGACGATTTTTATGTGCTTAATGAATTTGTTTGTTCAATACATTCTGAGTGCAAGCATCCCCTAAACCTAATTGGAGTTTAAAGCAATGAGTATGAAGGGTTTGATATGGGTCTCATAGTGTCATAACCATTTTAAGCTTTACCATACTAAATACTTTTGAAGTCATCATAACCATACTCATGAGTGATCATTCATAGAAATTTATTTGAGTCTCTTGTCTTTCATTTTGAATCTGTCTTTGTTTTGAGTTAGTTTGCTTAGAGACAAGCAAAAGTCTAAGCATGGGGTAATTTAATAGGGTTTATTTTAATCATGTTTTAAGTAGATATTTACATATTATTTTAGAGCATTTTTACATGTTTATAGCTTATTTTTTATTATTTAGTTTTCGGAGTCTACACAAATGTTTATATATATTTCAGGTATTTTGGACTGGATCGTATGAATTTGGAGGTCGATAATAATATATGGGATTATTGTGCAAATTAGAAGGACGATGAAGATGGTCAAGCTGAGCAATACACATAGTGAATTGGAGGATTGGGCCGAGCTGTCCGTGGAGCGCATGGACATCTGAAGGAGAAGCCCACGTGATTGGTTGGGCTTATGAGTGCTGCTTTACCAAATTGAAATATATGTAGTGCTCGAGCATTAGATTATATATCTTTACTAGTGTAGGCCCCGTCCCGTGCACGGAGAATATTTTAATACAACATTATAAATAATTTAGATAGATTCCAATAAATATAAATATAAATATTTTTTTCAACCAAAAAATAATATACATATAAAAAAAATTAGTTAGATAGATTATACAAATTTCACATTTATAAGCTAAAAGGTTTTTTTTTCTAATCTACTATTAACTGAATCTTATGTAATTTAATAGATAACTGATTTTTAAAAATATATTTTTTATATAAAATATATATGATATATTTATTATGTTAGTTTACTAAAATAGCTATGCATAGATGGGTTGTGGCTACATAATATTTTTATAAATATTTAGGCTCAAAAAATAATATATATATATATATATATAAATAAAATAACTATTATTAAATAATTATTTTTTATATAAATAATTTTTTTCACCAAAAAATAATCTAGATATAAATAAAATAGCCCTTACCAAATACTACATATTTTTCTATTAATATTTTTGGTAAGTATGACTATGAAATATTTTATACTCCGTATTTATTAGATTTCCTTTTTGACGGGAGAAGGCTTTGCGAGATGCACTCACACGCCACCACGTAGGCAGATTCACTCACGTGCCGCCACGCAGGCACCAATGCATCGGTTTTAGTATATGTACTAGCGTAGTACCCGTGCGTAACGCACGGGATTTATAAAATATATTACTATGTATATTTTATAGAATATATTACCATAATTTATTTACGTTATATATTAGATATATTATACTATTATAATAATATGAAAACAATATAGCAATAATATAAATTTGGATAAAAAAATGCTTATATTATATCAGTATATAATATATGTGGCAAAATGTCAAAGTCAGTGACATCTTTACTTTGGATAATGTCAAAGTCAGTGAATTGAATGTCTTGAGATTGGAACTTCGGTTATTTATTTGTCGTCTGTTTAGCAGAGAAGATAACCTTATGGGGGTGGGAGGAATGGAGATATTGGTAAATATACTTTATATATCAAAGTGAAATTTGATATCTCGAACATGTCATATTATGATATGCACACAAACGTTTTGATCAATGGTCTTCTTATGGAAGCATGAACTTTATTACCCTGAAGAAAATAGAATGAATGTTTGTCAACATTGATATGTGCCACGAAAATATACAAAATCCAAAAATTAGAATGACACGCACCTTTTCGTCGACACATATCAAGTCCTTCGAAATAATTTCCTGTCTATTTTTAAAGTTAATGTTGTCAAACATGCACACAATACAGACTCGGATGCTGCCTTTGATGTTGGTAGGATTAAGCTCATCGATTTATATGATCTTCGCTCTTCATACCTAAAATAACAATAGAAAACTGAATCAATACTAAGACATGAAGAAGAAGGTGATTTGAAGGGCATGAAAAGATGGGGAAGATGATACCGAGAGGGTGCAAGAAGGGGAAACAATGGAGATTGTCAACGATCCTGAAATACATAAATGTAAAACATCAGTAAGTAAAAGTGGGTTGAGAAGAAGTAGAAAAAAAATGAAGATGAAGTAGGAATCAGAAGATTGTAAATCGCTGCATGTGGATGAAAATAGGTGAATTACTTATTATCTTTCATTATGAATATATATAGATGAGTAAATATGATAGTTAAAGTGAATGGATAACAACTTAGGTAAATAAATCGGCAGTCGTGATAAAAAATTCTAGAAAAAACATTGGGTTCGAGATTGTAATCTTTTTTTTTTGGAAATAGATTATAAACATTGGATTTTGACAAATCATTCCAGCATGTAATTAGGCATCAATTTAATATCACATATATTCCATTTTAATGAGTGTTACATGTAAAATCAAATCTTTGTACTGTAGATTGCAATATTTTTTTTGTTTGTGAATAGATAAACATTACTCCCTCCATATCACAAAACTTGTAGTTTTGCTTTTTGATACGCTTTTTAAGGCGCAAATAACTCTATAAAATATTGATTTTTTAAATAATTTTATTAAGTATGAAATTATTTTTTAAAATTAATAAAATTATTGATATTTTATATAGTTTTTACCGTTCTTAAACGAAGTGCCAAACCTAAAACTACAAATATTTTGATACAGAAGTAGTATATTTTTACAAATCATTCCAATAGGTCCCACTCCAATAGATAAATGTGGGATTTTATTTTATGGGGAAAAAACTTGATTTTTTTTTCTTAAAAGTGCCCCCTCAAACAGATAAACATTAGATTTTATTGTAACAAAAGATAGGATTTTAACAAATCTTTTTTTGTTTGTAAATGGATAAACAATGGAATTTTTTTTTCCTTAGGAAAAAAACCTAATTGCATTTCAAGATGATTCAATTTCTTTGGTGAGTTTCAGTGTGTTCCCCCTAAAAGAATTAATTTTGTTCCGAAATCAGTAGTATAGGATAATCAATGCCCATGAAACATTGAATATGGATACCAAGCTTTAAGTTCGATTTGTCTTGTGGTTTGACTATAAATTTTTGGTGCAGATAATGATAAAAAAAAATTAGAGCAAATAGTGAATATGGTGTTGCGAAGAGGCTAACAAAATATAGTGTTCCTACATACTTGGTTGCAATAAGATATGATGTTATGAAGAGGCTGACAGAATATGATGTTCGTACATACTTGGGTGCAAGAAGAGACTCGGATGCAAGAAGAAAGCTTAGTGATATTATGTTTTGTAATTCTTATGAAATATTTAAGAAATTGATTTTTCAAAAGTGACTAATCTTGGCTGAGACAGAGCTCAATGGGCTAATAGCTAGACGATGGCTCAAATGAAGAGGCTGACAGAACAAAGGTGCAAGAAGAATTCACAGCACTGAAGAAGGTTACTAAGATTAATTTTTGTAATTCATATGAAATATTTAAGCAATTGATTTTGTTTTTAATGATTATTATATTTGATTATTTCTATAATGAAATTAAAGATTGTAAAGTAAAATTATGGACCAATTGAATGGTTAAGTATATGGGGACGTGGTCTAAACATTTGATCGACACGAGACATTTTAAACGTGAGGGCGCCACATGGCGGAGAAACGACTGCTTCAAGGTGGAAAGGGGTGAAGGATACAAAAATGGTCTTCACAAAGACTACAATATAGAATGGTTTAACATTAATAAAGATATACAAATTAATCAAAGTTGTATAAACATGGTGAAGGGACGATATATATAAATTGATGGAATAGATATGAATAAAAGTGAATTAGTTGTTAATTTTCATTTTCAATATAGAATATTGATGATTTTACTTAGGGCGCATCAACATAGAAAACCCGTTTAAATCTTATTTTAGAGTAGATATGCAAATATATAATCTTTCGGTTAAAAAAAAAGATAAACATTGTTGTATGTTTACCATCTATGTGTATGTAGTTATCATATATAAAAATAAAAAGGATTGTCTAAAAAAAACATTGTTTAATTCCCCTTTTTTGAGACAAATTTTAATGCTGAGAAATAGGCCACATCAGCTGAGAAAATATTTTTTTTTATTAGTGTTTTGTAGTAAGTATGTAATCGTTTGGTTAAGAAATAGATAAACCTTCAATAATTTAAAAACAATTATCATATAAGCAATAAATAGATAAGCTTTTTATATTAAGGATTGCAATATTAATTTTGTTGTTGTTAAGTAGTAAATAGATTTGTGGTGATTTGTTACCGATAAAAATCCCACTAAATCCTCGGTTTTAATGACAAAAATCTTTAATAATTATTGTTATGTTAGATAAATAGATAAACAGTAAATTAAGGGAAAATCTACTCCCGATTACATGTGTGAGTGCATGTATGTCATAAATAAAGGCAAATTGATAAGATCAAAATAATAAGATAAATGAATTATATAAGAAAAAAACACCATAAGTAATTATTTTGAATAACAATTTTTTTTACCGTACTAATTTTTTGGAAAGTAAATAGAGTGATGAAAGATATGCTAAATTATATTGGTTGTCAATTTATTAATTTATGGATTTTTTTAATTATATTAATTAAAATTAAGTTAGAAAATATAAATAAATTTGATTGGTCAAATTTGGAGAAGTTGTTGTGATATGGTTAACAAATTCAATATTTTAATTAATAATTTTTTTTTAAAATATATTTATTTAAGTATATGTGGGGGTATGTTAAGTATATGGATGCCACGTGTCACTTTCAATGTATGGCCGCCACGTGTCCTTTTTGCAACTGTTTTAGTATTATATTAGATATAGATAGATTGATTAGGATAGTAGTGCTCGAGAATATATATATTCATTCAATTCATACGGCAAAGGTGACTAACCGACGCCGACTTTACTTTAGTTTACCCTAAACCCTAATTGTGTTTTGTCTTATTTTTATGGAGATCTAAACTCTTCCGTTTCGTCTATGGATTGAAGCTTTGGATTGATAAACTTGTGAGATTTCTATTCTTGTTCTATTCCTATTAATTCGTATTGATTCTTTTGCGATTATTGTTGATTTCTTCTAGTCCGTACAACTAGTTGAGATTATTGCTAGGATTTTGTAGATTCCTTGTAGCGAACCTTAATCCATAGTAGCAATCATGCCTTTTTAGGACTCGTAGGACTAAACTGGTGTGTAGAGAATCAATTATATGTGAAATGCTGACTCGTAGCTTGGTGTTGTATATATCCTGGTTAATCCTTAATCTTAATGTTACTATTAGGTTAAATCTTGACCGTGTTAGGGTTATCTAATTAGTAAGGGTTACTAGGACTCGTAGGACTAGTAATTTACACAAGATCAGGACATGAACAATAATAGGATGAAAAGAGAACTTGAAGAAGAATCGAGGATCAACTAGTCAAATCACTACTACAAAAATGACATATGGCAACATTTGATTGTAGCATTTGACCTATTGTAACAATTAATGCAACAATTGTGCTATGTAATAGTCAAGTGAAACATACTTATCTATTGTAACAGGTGCTTGCAACATTTTTTTTCTAAGGTAACACTTACTGTAATAGTTGTGCAACATGTTTATCTATTGTAACAGGTGTTTGCAACATTTTTTTTTAAGGTGACACATAGTGCAACAATTGATATGAATGCAATATTTTTTTTAAGCTATGGTAACATTTTCGATAAGCTACATTTAAAATTAACAAAAGAAAAAAGAAAAAATAAGTCAAATGTTATAAATTTCTAATTTTCATCAAGGGCTCTTGTCCGTTGACTCTTTTTTTTCCAAAACCTCTTTACCGTCATGGTCTAAAATTTTAAATCTTAATAAATAAAAAAAATCAATAGACTTTGTTTATCTATTCATTTTTATCAAAATTTAACAAGTTTTAATTTAGTTAAATTGATTGGTTTTGTCCTTTACGTAGTTTGATTTAAAAATATTTTTATTTTAAGCATATTAAAATAGTTTTTATACACTAGTACAAGATTAATCATGATTTTAGCCCGTGATATTTTACCCTGGATCTCATTTTTATGGGATATAAAGCCATAAATATCAAGTTGTCATTTAATTATTATTTTTTAAAATAAATATACCCCGGACATATAAAAAATATCCATACTATATTATTTTGGAGTATTACCTAAACTATAGAATATACCCCAAACGTTTTTTTTAAGAAATCCGAGCTATTAACTCTTTTACCCCAGAAAGAATAGTTAATATAACTATTTTACCCCATAAAAATATCCGGGTATATATGACTTAAATATCCGGTTTAAATTGGTTCAAAAAAATTATCCGGTTTAAAAAATAAATTTTTTTTTTTAATTTTGAAATGAAATTAATTAAGCGGAGAGAGAGATCGGCGAACCCTCCTTCTTTCCTGACTTCGCACCGAAGATGCTCCCTCCTGTAGCTCCGACTTCGCGCGGCTCTCCAACCTTCAAATCTCCGGCTTCACACTGCCGCCTCCATCACCGAAGCCTCCTCCTCTTCCATCTCCTCTCTTCGCAACTCGTCATCCCCTTCGCAATTCGATCGTCATCCTCGCCTTCTCCTCTCTTCGGCACTGTCCTATTCACCGCCATCTTCGCCTCCGTCCACTCCTCCGCCGTCCCCTCCTCCGTCGTCCTCGACGGAGGAGGGGACCCCTACTTTTTTTTTATTTTTTATGTTTTAAACCACATGTAGCTTTGCTTAGCATTATCCCCTTTAGGGTATTTGCTTCCCTTGTCCTAAGGTTGTTCTTTTAGTGACACCATTACTTGTGGTGACACCATCCATTCTGATGACAGTATTTTTGAAACTGTTTTCATTGTGGTGACACCATTTTCCCCACTGTTTTTTTATTGTAAACCACATGTAGCTTTGTTTAGCATTATCCCCTTTTAGGTATTTTCTTCCATTGTCCTAGGGTTATTCTTTTGGTGACACCATTACTTTGGTGACACACCACATGTCCTTTTGGTGACAGACTCCTTTATAGTTTTTTTCAATTGTGATGACAGAACTTGTGGTTACACCACAAGTGCTTTGTTGGCAGATTATATGTACTGAACAACACTTAAATCAATTTGTTTCATTTTGAACAGAAACTAAAAGCTGGTGAGAGTTTATATAAAAGCTCGTGATAGTGTAAGAAACTCGTTACAGCTAACATTCTATTCAATATAAGAAGAACAAAAACATAAAATGTACTAAAACTCAATGTAGCATAAACTGTCTAGCTGGTCTGATGACTCTTTGATTCTTTTCCTCTATATTCTCCAGCTGAAGGCTTCCTTTTTATTGAGGCCGTCCGCATCTTTTACGCACCAATGGTGGGTGACATTTCTGCTGTTTGATGTCATCTGGCACAATCCAGTCTGCTTCATGTAACACTGGATATATTGTCTCTTGATAAGTCAATGTCCAAGCTTCATTTGTGTAATAAGTGCTAATATACCTCAAAACAACCAGTTTTCTCTCTCTGATGACAGCAAGTGCGTGTACACAAGGTATCTTGTCGTAATCAAATACTTTACATGTACAAGATTTCTGATTCAGATCAACAAGAACCCGATTCATGCCACCAACTTCAAACTGGAAGTCATTCAGTTGTTTGATAGTGTAAATTCTTGATTCACTACATCTTATGTACACTGTATCACTGATTTTTTTGGAAGCTCAAAGTTGTTATCCTCATATTCTTTTCTGCGGCCATTGAACCATTTTGTTAGCTCTCTGATTGCATTCAGTAATTCTATAATTGGGAATGATCTATCTTCACCGAATACACTATTGATTGTCTCTACATTGTTTGAAGTCATCATATTGTACCTGTCAGCTTTTGAATAAGCTCTTGCCCATTTCTCAAACTTCAAATCTTCAAGAAATGTCTTCATCTTTCTATTGGCATTAGAAATGCATTGAAAGTAGGTGTTGAATTCTGATACTGTGTAACTGTTTGCAGCTTGTTCAAATCACTCACACATACTCTTCTTCTTGAATTTTGACATTATAGTCTGCTTCAAGTTCCATCTGCAGTAATAATGCTTAGCACTTGGGTAAACCAACTCTAACGCTCTTGCAATGCTTTGATGACGGTCAAAAACAAAAACCATCTCTTCACTTGATGGGATGACTGTTGCTAGCTTGTTGAAGAACCACTCCCAAGAGGCGTTGTTTTCTGAGTCAACCACTACAAAGACAATAGGGTATATTTGATGATTTGCATCTTGTGCAGAAGCTATGAGAAGAGTCCCTCTGTATTTTACTTTTAGAAATGTACCATCTACCACTAGTTCCTATCATATTGAGTCTGATTACAGTTTTGCAGATATCAAACTTATCTAAAAAATATTGAAAAATAGTTGGTTACAGTAATCAAACTCACTTTTGATGACATGCATGTAATTTAGCTACTGAGATCAAAATTGATGACAATATTCCCATCTCAAACAACAATTGTACTCGAGATTACATAAAAGGCATGTATTAGTTATGATTAAATCTAAGAAATCCATTGATGACAGGCATACAAATTTAATCAAACCCATCTATCATAATGTAAGAATTTGTACCTTTTGCAGAATTGGGAATGCACTGATACATTGTCCAAATGCAATGAATAGATACTTGAACCTTGATTGGGAGTCAACTTGAAGGAAGGTGACAGTTCCAGCATTATGTTGCTTTAGGACACAACAATATGATGGTAATAATTCAAAGCTTCCTTCTAATGACCCTTTTTACCATCGTTATTGCTGCATCACGAGCTTTCCATGATTTCCAATAACTCACATTTATTTTGAAGTCAGTTCTTATGATGTTTCTAATCTGACTTGGAGTTGGCCCCTTTTTGATGTCTTCATATCTGTTCATATGATGTAAAAGAGTCAATAAAATATTAGAGGAGGAGTGATTACAGGAAGGAATTACAGTATATTTCACCTAGGTTTGATCTTTTCAGCTACAAGTTTGTAGCTAGGAGTGCGAGGTTTTCCAATCCTTGCTTCCAAACTGCAACTATGTTCTTGATTGTATTTCTTAATTTGAAATATAGTTGACCCAGTTAATATGGCACCATGAATTTTCCAATCGCAACTCTTATCAACACAAACTGTTCTGTAATAACTTGGTGTTGTCTTTATCACCCTGTAAGCAAACGTTTCTTATGCAACCAACAATGCAATAACATCTTTCAGATCTTCTTTTGTTCTGAACAGTTGTCCCAAAGCTATAATAATGCACTCCTTTCTTGAACTTATATATTCTGCATTATTTGTGGACATTGTAGTGCTACTGATTCCACTCTCAATCTCGATATCATATCCATTATCACCTGTATAATTGGCATTATTTATGCAGTCTACACCATCATTCTGCACACAAAAGTTGTCTTCTATCACATATGCATCCTTGAAATAGCTGTCAGCATGTAAAACCAACTGATTTTCATCATTCATAGATTGTGTAACCCGGTCTTCAATGATTTCCTTTACAACAGTGGCATATAAAGGCAATGTCCAATTCACTTCCTTCAATTCACTAATTTGAAAGAAACTCCTCAAATAACTGTCATTCTCAATCAAAAAGGCTCCATCGTTTTCTTGAAAGAATGCAAATGACTGAATTGAAGATTAGGAGCCAAACTATCACTGTTGATGAATCTGTTGATTATTTCAGTCTTCATCTCATACATACTCATAGGTTGATTGATGACAATCACTTTTGATGACACCTCCCCAACAAACACTAAATCATATTCTTCCATTTTCCATTCTCCTCCAAATTTTACTGTTAGCAGATTAACATCCATTATACTTGTTCCCTGGTGCCATCTCTTATGTTTAATACATATAATCTGATGGAACAATTTGAATCAAACTCAGATACTGTGATGACAGGCATCCAATTTTATTCAAACACAGCTATTATAATCAAATTGCATTTAGCTACAATGATGACAAACATCCAATTTTATTCAAACACAGCTATCATAATCAAATTGCATTTAGCTATTGTGATGACAAGCATCCAATTTTATTCAAACTGAGATCAAAATCAAATTTAGCTACTGTGATGACATGCATCCAATTTTATTCAAACACAGCTATCATAATCAAATTGCATTTAGCTACTGTGATGACAGGCATCCAATTTTATTCAAACTGAGATCAAAATCAAATTTAGCTACTGTGATGACAAGCATCCAATTTTATTCAAACACAGCTATCATAATCAAATTGCATTTAGCTACTGTGATGACATGCATCCAATTTTATTCAAACTGAGATCAAAATCAAATTTAGCTACTGTGATGACAGGCATCCAATTTTATTCAAACACATCTATCAAAATCAAATTGGATTTAGCTACTGTGATGGCAGGCATCCAATGTTATTCAAACACATATATCATAATGTCAAAAAGAGAATTCAGGATTATAGTACAATAATCACCAAATTAGCTACTGAGATGAAAATCATCAACTAAGATCAAAATCAATGACAATATTCACGTCTCAAACAACAAACGAGCAAAAATTCGATATTTACCTCTTTTGAAATCTGAATTTGGGATTACAGTGCTATAACCGAGCACAAATTCGTTCAGGTTTGATGATTGATGGCGAAATCGACAATGCCTGATGAAGAAATTGGTGTTTCTGCTTTAGATCGAGATCGAAATCTTCGAAATCAGGGAGCTTGAGGATGCCTGGTGTTGCTCGTCGTTCCGTGAATCAGAAGAAACGGGGATGCTTGGTGCAATAGGAAAAAGAAGGGTATTGAAGCTAGGGGTAAAAATGTCAATTTAGGACAATTTGCAAAAGCCATTATGAAAATGGACATTTTGCAAAACAGCCCCCATTTTTTGGACACTTACCAAAAAAATCATATAACTATCTATATAAACTCTTAATTTAGTAGAGTTTAGGATGATGTGTCAATCTTAGAAGCATTTGAGGAGTTTTGACCAATCATATATTTTTTTTGTCTTTTTATTTGATTTTTTTTAATTTTTTTTTTCTTTTTTACCCTTTAATTCTCTTTTCTCTTTAATTTTACTAACTAGGGTTTAATTCAAAACATTGAATTCAATCTAATATAACTATTGGTCTTAACTCAAATTTGTTTACTACTCCCTCTGTTAATTAAAACTTGTCGTTTACTATTCAATCATGTTTTTTTAGAATGATAAAAACTATATAAAATATTAACATTTTTTCATATTTGTTTTTATAAATTCATACTTAATTATGTTATGTATGAAATTATTAAAAACACTTATTTAAAATGTTAATGTTTTATATAGTTTTCAACACCTAAAAAAACGTGTGTGAATAGTAAAACGTCAAGGTTTAATTAACGGATGGAGTAACTAACTATAAAAACTCTTAATTTATAAGAGTTTCGGATGATGTGTCAATCTTAGAGCCATTTTAGGAGTCTTGACCAATCTTTTTTTTTCATTTTTCTATGATTTTCTTTAATTTGCCATTTTTTCTGTTTTTCCCTTTAATTCTCTTTTTTCTTTAATTTTACTAACTATTGGGTTTAATTCAAAACATTGAATTCAATCTAATATAACTATTAGTCTTAACTCAAAACATTAATTTCAATCTAATATAACTATTGGTCTTAACTCAAATATATTTATTAACTATTGGACTTAATTCAAAATATTGAATATAACTATTGATTATTCCGCATCACATTTAAACAATAGTATAATGATATTGATATTATTGTTACTGAGTAATTTAAAACATCTATATTTATGTATTATACTTTACATAAGATTTTCAGAAAATAATTTTCTGAGATAATTATAAGATACATTTATTGTAAAGTTTTTTTAATTATTTTTATCTTAACTCTTGTTAATATTTTATAATATTTTTATATATAATCTATATAAACTCTTAATTTAGAAGATTTTAGGATGATGTGTCAATCTTAGAAGCATTTGAGGAGTTTTGACCAATCATATATTTTTTTTGTCTTTTTCTTTGATTTTCTTTAATTCTTCTTTTTTTCCTTTTTACCCTTTAATTCTCTTTTCTCTTTAATTTTACTAACTAGGGTTTAATTCAAAACATTGAATTCAATCTAATATAACTATTGGTCTTAACTCAAATTTATTTACTACTCCCTCTGTTAATTAAAACTTGTCGTTTACTATTCATGCATGCTTTTTTAGAATAATAAAAACTATATAAAATATTAACATTTTTTCATATTTGTTTTTATAAATTCATACTTAATTATGTTATGTATGAAATTATTAAAAACACTTATTTAAAATGTTAATATTTTATATAGTATTCAACACCTAAAAAAACGTGTGTGAATAGTAAAACGTCAAGTTTTAATTTATGGAGGGAGTAACTAACTATAAAAACTCTTAATTTATAAGAGTTTTGGATGATGTGGCAATCTTAGAGGCATTTTAGGAGTCTTGACCAATCTTTTTTTGGGAACCCTGAGATATTTTTTTTTGAAAGACTTTTTTGTTACAATATTCTAATGAGATAATTTGTTGGGAAGGCAATTGTTTCGGCCTAATTGACGGAATGTCAAAGGTTTGGGACAAATTGTGAAATTGTCCATCTCTCCCAATTTGATTAACCCTATCTATCCACTCTATCCGTGTCTTTCTCCTGCTGCTCTCGATCTCTCCTGGAGCCACTACAAGGTCATCGTTGATGACGATGAGGTTCGACGGAGGAGAGAGGACGACATTGTGATTTTTGTTGATTCTCTGTCGATTTTCGTTGGATCTGGTGGATAGATTTATCGTAGATCTGGTACTCCGTCGATTGCGATTGCGAGTGAAGGGCGACGACGGCCAATCTGTGTGCAATCGTCCTTGCTGCAGTTCGATTGAGTTGCCACTTCTGACCGGATCCACCGACTCCTTCACATCAAATTGAGTTGTTGTAATTCGTGGCCAGATATGAAATTTGTTGATCATCTGAATCAAGAAATCATCTGATCGACTGGTTTGGATCCATGGCTGAGGCGGAGGCCGGAGGCCGAGCGGCCGGAGTGAGGGATCGAGCGAACGTCGGAGCGAGGGAGTGAGATCGAAGGCGGAGCCGGCCGGCCTTTCCTCTTCGCGGAAATCGTGAGGAAGGAGATGAGTTTTTGTTAAATTATAAAAATCACCCTATGAATATGAGAAATTAAAAAAACTATCTATATTTTATTATGTGATCCATAATCTATATTTTTATTTTTATTTTTTCACAACAAAATGTTATATTGGCACAAAATATGGTGATATTTGCACAAGCACAATATACAGTTATATTTGCACACCAAAATGTATCGATGCGAAAAAAAAACTAGACTTGGGTCATATTTGCATAACTTACGGTTATTTTTGCACATCGAACTCTTATATTTGCACGAAAAAATGTTAAAAATAATAATAAAAAAACTAGACTTGGGTCATATTTGCACAAGTTACGGTTATATTTGCACAACGTACTCATATATTTGCAGGAAAAAATGTTAAAAAAAAAAAAAAAAAAATAGACTTGGGTCATATTTGCAAAACTTACGATTAAATTTGCACAACATACTCTTATATTTGCATGACAAAATGTAAAAAAAAAACTAGACTTTGGTCATATTTGCACAACTTACGGTTATATTTGCACATCGTACTCTTATATTTGCACGACAAAATGTAAAAAAAAAAAAAACTAGACTTTGCTCATATTTTATTTGCACATGCACAACATACTCTTATTTTTTCACGATGAAATGTAAACAAAAAACCTAGACTTGGGTCATATTTGCTCAACATACGGTTATTCTTGCACATGCACAACATACTCTTATTTTTGCACGACAAAATGTATAAATAAAAAAGAAAAAGAAAAAAAAAGAAAAAATAGTGAGGCTATAGGCAAGATGTTAAAATTGCTATTGACAAGATGGACAATCCAGCAATTTGTCCTAAAATGTGGATATTTCACCAATCGAGACAACTTTTTTGGACATTTTGCAAACTCCCCCTATTCTAATTTTCTTCGCCAGTATGTAGTAGCAACTTTCGAACATCATATCTTTTATTTTCTTCTCCCCCTATTCTAATTTCACCGGTCAACGTTGACCACTCATGTGGATTTATTTATTTATTTATTTATTTTTATTTTAATGTGATGACATTTTTTTGATGCCATTTTTTTCGCTTTGATGCAACTTTTCTAATGAAATAGTTTGATGACACTTTTTGAATGCCACTTTTTTCAAACCTTGATGACATTTTTTTTACTGTCATGTCACATTGACCATTGATGCCGTTTTTTTTACTGTGGACTATTAATGACACTTTTTTTGTGTCAATTTTTTTTACTGTGTTGCTATATTTTTTCAAAGTAGTATTTTGATGACATTTCTTTAATGTAATTATTTGATGTCACTTTTTTTAATCAAATCGTTTGATGCCACTTTTTTAATTTAATCAATTGGATATCGATATAATTTCATTGATTCTACTTTTATTCACTGATGACACGTTTGTGATTACACTTCATTGGTGTAATCATTTTTGATGACATTTTTATACAATTACATGAGTATAAAATGTTATTAAACTTAATTGATGACATCTTTTAATGATGAATTTTATTCATTGATGACATTTGTGATTACACCTCATTGATCTCAATCCTTTGTGATGACATTGTTTGTTGATGACATTTTTATTTATAACATTTTTATACAATTGATAACTTATAAGCATAAAATGTGATTACACTTCATTGATGACACATTAGTAGTGCTATTTAAGAATCTAATAATATTATTAACCTCAGATGATGTTGATATTTCCTCACTTTAGCACAAGAGCCAAACTACATCAACAACATCATTTAAGTAAAAAAACCAGGTCATAAGAATTGAAGAACACTGCAAAAAATGACAATACACATGAGAGAATGAAAATTATCCCCTACACGTGGGGTTCATCATCTTCATCATCCTTAGTAATTTGTTGCACATAATCCATTATTTTTTCCTTAAGCTCCCTCTGTTGCTTCTTCCACAATCCTTATACACTTCAGTCCTACCAAATAGCCCTCGGTTTCTCCTCACATATTATTGTTGTCATAACAGCTGTATAATCACTTTTTCCAAATTTGTCTGTTGATTTTCGGTCTCACTTCTTGCACCTGAAGCCCTTACATTCATACCCCCATTCTCACCCTCCTAGATAGCTCAAATCTGCAAAACAATAATAGCAGCAGCAGCTTGAATAGTTTGCAATTTTGGAGCCCTAACCTGCTGCAGAAACACCTTCAGCATTGGCATCAATGGCCTTTGATTCCGTCTACTTTTCAGCCAACTTTCGAGCATGGCCTTTTGTAGGTCGAAGTCACAAAATGCAAAACTGGAGGCAGGAGCAATATTTTTAATGGCACATATGAAAGTCCATTGTAAATACCTTGGTTGGTCATGTAGACTACGACATTGAATTCCATAGCTAGCTTCAGCAAATGGGAGAGCATTTAAGCCATTTTTTGCTGCAAGGAAAATAATTCAGATCAAAAGAGGTATATTGGATTTTAACCTTAGTATATTGGATAAAATTTTACTGGTGTCTTTACTCATCTACCTTTCGAATTGCTATCGACTTCCAAAAGCCACAAAATCCCCAATTGTTGAAGCAATTTGATCACATAACCCAGACGAATATAAAGACACAAAGTAAAGGCAGAAGAAGCGAAAACACTCTCAAAACCAAAGTATCCAAAAGCAAAACCAAAGTAGTTTCTACATATTCAACACTTGGGTTTTATATTGATATGCATTCCAAACTCTTATAAAGCAGTCATTTGTATACATTAAGGTCATTTAGAATGAATCTTTTTGCTTTAAATCAACAACAGAGTACACAACAACAATTCGCAAAAAATAATATAGACAAAATACACTCAAAACAGATAGATTCAAGTATACACAAGAGAAAGTGTCAGCAATTTCAAATCTAATAAGGAACCACATCCCGGGCATAAGATGAAGAAAACACCCATCAGTTTTGATTCCGAAAACTCTCCTCTTAACGAGGATAGAAGATGAAGAAAACACTCAACATTTTTTTATTTTAGTTGGACATCAAGCAAGGAATCACAGCCCAAGGGAACATAACTTGTATAAAATCAGTTGATCAACATGAAATCTGCTAAGCAATATTTTCCTTTTTTCAAGAAAATGTTACCTATAAAGACAATCCTAATATTTGGAAGCTGAAAAGGATCTTCAATTGATATTCTATACTCACCACTCCTGAGAAAGTGACAATGTTGAGCTTCATTTCCATGGCTTCAAATTGAATGAATGCGCCCTTGTTGCCCATCTACAGGAGAGAACAAATTCATCAGGACACGTCTAGTGTTAAAAGCGTCATAGAAAAAAAACCCAGCAGATTTACAAAGCTAGTGAAATTACCTGATCACGGTAATTCGGAGCTGAAAATATAGTGATAAGCTTGCCATCGTGTTCGATTCCATATGCAATCAGAAGACCTATCTGGATGCCACATGAATTTCACCCCATAGTTCAATCCCAAACTATCATATGCGATTAATTTAGGACTGAAGAAGCACCTTTTGTCATCTATTAAACCTATCTGATGCCATTAAACAGGAGGAACGCAAACGAAAGAGATCATATAAGCATGAGAAACTCACCTTCAAACCTTTGATTTGGACAAAGACTGATCCCTCCTAAAAGCATCCTCTATTAAGTTCATCTGATCGATCAGATCATTCACTGAAGGCCTTGGCTCAAGCAAGCTACAATCACCAAACAATCATATATAATAACTCAATTTCCAGTAAACAAAAAGCACTAAGAAATATACCAATATAACCTGAAAATCTTTGATAACTGATTCCACAGTAACTTGTCAGATATTTCAGAGATTAGAGAAATTCTAAAGTTGTTGTCTCTGTGATTAGAGAAACACTGCACCAAGGAAGCACTACCAAAAACACAGGAAATAGCCATGGAATTTTAGCCACGTCGTACAGTCGTTGCCAAATCCGTAGCTAATAGCCACGACTATAGCTACGACCTGACAAGCCGTAGCTATAATAGCGTCGAATGAAAATATTCGTGGCAAAGCCCGTGGCTAAGGATGAAGAAATAACTTCGTGTCCGAAATTTCGGGGTTTTTAGCCACGAATATAAGTGACGTGGCTGATATCATGTCTATTAGCCACGACTTTGGCCACAGTCACCTTTTCCGTGGCCGATTTCGACGCCATTTTTGGCGTGTCTTACCCGACATGTCAGTGTAGCCACAAATTTAGCCACGAATAATATCCGTTGTTGTACTCATGGCTAAGAATGTGAGGCAATTAGCAATATATGACCCGAGTTGGAGGTGAATAGCCACAAATTTAGCCACTGCTGGATTATCCGTGGCTGTATTCGACGCTAACATGGAGACGCCTATTATCACTTTGGTGTATCCGAATTGAGGAAATTCAAAAATTAAAGCAAATTAATTTGAAAGAAAAACTCAATTTTTAAGCTCAAAATCTCACCCAAAAAAAAGGTAGGGCCTATATAGATGGTCAAACCCAATTTTAGAGAGTTAAAGCTCAAAAAGGGTCAAGCCCATTACTATTAGTCAAAGCTCAATGAATATGTAAGCCCAATTAATAACTCTCGACGTATTAAGAAGCCCAATTAATAGCCACGGTCAAATATGTGGCTAATGCCGTGGCTATTTACAGTTAACCTCAGATGACACACTTTAATTTCTAATGGGCTTTAATTTATTATGGGCCCAAATACGGCTATAATTTTCGACAATAGCCCCATTAATGGTATTTGTATTTATATCTAAATAAATACTAGAATATAAACAAAACTAATAATTGTTAAATAAAATGTGTTTTGAGGGAAAAAAATCATGTAAGTAACTAATAATCGTTGAATAAAACCTTATATTAACTAATAAATTCATATGAGAATATTATGAGAGTTTATCTTGAGAAACAAATCATATAAGTAGCTAATAATTGTGGAATAGAACTTTATATTATGCAATAAATTCTTATTCGAATAATCTAAGCGAGTGTTTTGAGGGAAAATCGTATAATTAAGGAATAAATGTTTAATAAAACCTTATTTTAACTAATAAATTCTTATTATAATACTATAAGAGTATGTTTTGAGGAAAACTAATATAAGTAACGAATAAATGTTTAATAAAACCTTATTTTGACTACTAAATTCTTATTAGAATACTATAAGAGTATGTTTTGAGGAAAACTCATTTAAGTAACTAACAAATGTTTAATAAAACCTTGTATTAACTATTATATTCTTATTAGAATACTATAAGAATATGCTTTGAGAAAAACTCGTATAAGTAACTACCAAATGTTTAATAAAACCTTATATTAACTACTAAATTCTTAATAGAATACTATAAGAGTATGTTTTGAGGAAAACTCATAAAAGTAATGAATAAATGTTTAATAAAACCTTATTTTAACTACTAAATTCTTATTATAATAATATAAGAGTATGTTTTGAGGAAAACTAATATAAGTAACGAATAAATGTTTAATAAAACCTTATTTTGACTACTAAATTCTTATTAGAATACTATAAGAGTAGTTTTTTTTAAGAAAACTCGTATAACTAATGAACAAATGTTTAATAAAACATTATATTGATTACTAAATTCTTATTAAAATACTATAAGAGTATGTTTTGAGGAAAACTCATTTAAGTAACTAACAAATGTTTAATAAAACCTTGTATTAACTATTATATTCTTATTAAAATACTATAAGAATATGCTTTGAGAAAAACTCGTATAAGTAACTACAAAATGTTTAATAACACCTTATATTAACTACTAAATTCTTAATAGAATACTATAAGAGTATGTTTTGAGGAAAACTCATAAAAGTAATGAACAAATGCTTAATATAACCTTATATTAACTAATAAATTCTTATTCGAGTACAATAAGAGTATGTTTTGAGGAAACCTCATATAAGGAATGAACAAATGTTTAATAAAACCTTATTTTGACTACTAAATTCTTATTAGAATACTATAAGAGTAGCTTTTTTAAGAAAACTCATATAACTAATGAACAAATGTTTAATAAAACATGATATTGATTACTAAATTCTTATTAAAATACTATAAGAGTATGTTTTGAGGAAAACTCATTTTAGTAACTAACAAATTTTCAATAAAACCTTGTATTAACTATTATATTATTATTAGAATACTATAAGAATATGCTTTGAGAAAAACTCGTATAAGTAACTACCAAATGTTTAATAAAACCTTATATTAACTACTAAATTCTTAATAGAATACTATAAGAGTATGTTTTGAGGAAAACTCATAAAAGTAATGAACAAATGCTTAATATAACCTTATATTAACTAATAAATTCTTATTCGAGTACAATAAGAGTATGTTTTGAGGAAACCTCATATAAGGAATGAACAAATGTTTAATAAAACCTTATTTTGACTACTAAATTCTTATTAGAATACTATAAGAGTAGTTTTTTTAAGAAAACTCTTATAACTAATGAACAAATGTTTAATAAAACATGATATTGATTACTAAATTCTTATTAAAATACTATAAGAGTATGTTTTGAGGAAAACTCATTTAAGTAACTAACAAATTTTCAATAAAACCTTGTATTAACTATTATATTCTTATTAGAATACTATAAGAATATGCTTTGAGAAAAACTCGTATAAGTAACTACCAAATGTTTAATAAAACCTTATATTAACTACTAAATTCTTAATAGAATACTATAAGAGTATGTTTTGAGGAAAACTCATAAAAGTAATGAACAAATGCTTAATATAACCTTATATTAACTAATAAATTCTTATTCGAGTACAATAAGAGTATATTTTGAGGAAATCTCATATAAGGAATGAACAAATGTTTAATAAAACCTTATTTTGACTACTAAATTCTTATTAGAATACTATAAGAGTAGGTTTTTAAGAAAACTCGTATAACTAATGAACAAATGTTTAATAAAACATTATATTGATTACTAAATTCTTATTAAAATACTATAAGAGTATGTTTTGAGGAAAACTCATTTAAGTAACTAACAAATGTTTAATAAAACCTTGTATTAACTATTATATTCTTATTAAAATACTATAAGAATATGCTTTGAGAAAAACTCGTATAAGTAACTACAAAATGTTTAATAACACCTTATATTAACTACTAAATTCTTAATAGAATACTATAAGAGTATGTTTTGAGGAAAACTCATAAAAGTAATGAACAAATGCTTAATATAACCTTATATTAACTAATAAATTCTTATTCGAGTACAATAAGAGTATGTTTTGAGGAAACCTCATATAAGGAATGAACAAATGTTTAATAAAACCTTATTTTGACTACTAAATTCTTATTAGAATACTATAAGAGTAGCTTTTTTTAAGAAAACTCATATAACTAATGAACAAATGTTTAATAAAACATGATATTGATTACTAAATTCTTATTAAAATACTATAAGAGTATGTTTTGAGGAAAACTCATTTTAGTAACTAACAAATTTTCAATAAAACCTTGTATTAACTATTATATTCTTATTAGAATACTATAAGAATATGCTTTGAGAAAAACTCGTATAAGTAACTACCAAATGTTTAATAAAACCTTATATTAACTACTAAATTCTTAATAGAATACTATAAGAGTATGTTTTGAGGAAAACTCATAAAAGTAATGAACAAATGCTTAATATAACCTTATATTAACTAATAAATTCTTATTCGAGTACAATAAGAGTATGTTTTGAGGAAACCTCATATAAGGAATGAACAAATGTTTAATAAAACCTTATTTTGACTACTAAATTCTTATTAGAATACTATAAGAGTAGTTTTTTTAAGAAAACTCTTATAACTAATGAACAAATGTTTAATAAAACATGATATTGATTACTAAATTCTTATTAAAATACTATAAGAGTATGTTTTGAGGAAAACTCATTTAAGTAACTAACAAATTTTCAATAAAACCTTGTATTAACTATTATATTCTTATTAGAATACTATAAGAATATGCTTTGAGAAAAACTCGTATAAGTAACTACCAAATGTTTAATAAAACCTTATATTAACTACTAAATTCTTAATAGAATACTATAAGAGTATGTTTTGAGGAAAACTCATAAAAGTAATGAACAAATGCTTAATATAACCTTATATTAACTAATAAATTCTTATTCGAGTACAATAAGAGTATATTTTGAGGAAATCTCATATAAGGAATGAACAAATGTTTAATAAAACCTTATTTTGACTACTAAATTCTTATTAGAATACTATAAGAGTAGGTTTTTAAGAAAACTCGTATAACTAATGAACAAATGTTTAATAAAACATTATATTGATTACTAAATTCTTTTTAAAATACTATAAGAGTATGTTTTGAGGAAAACTGATTTAAGTAACTAACAAATGTTTAATAAAACCTTATATTAACTATTATATTCTTATTAAAATACTATAAGAATATGCTTTGAGAAAAACTCGTATAAGTAACTACCAAATGTTTAATAAAACCTTATATTAACTACTAAATTCTTAATAGAATACTATAAGAGTATGTTTTGAGGAAAACTCATAAAAGTAATGAACAAATGCTTAATATAACCTTATATTAACTAATAAATTCTTATTCGAGTATAATAAGAGTATGTTTTGAGGAAATCTCATATAAGGAATGAACAAATGTTTAATAAAACCTTATGTTGACTAACAAATTCTTATTATAATACTATATAAGAGTAT
Source organism: Persicaria tinctoria (assembly GCA_037127255.1). Taxonomy (NCBI): domain Eukaryota; kingdom Viridiplantae; phylum Streptophyta; class Magnoliopsida; order Caryophyllales; family Polygonaceae; genus Persicaria; species Persicaria tinctoria. Next base: position 35,236,892 of record JBANSL010000013.1, on the reverse strand, counting down.
GTTTTGAGGAAAACTAATATAAGTAACGAATAAATGTTTAATAAAACCTTATTTTGACTACTAAATTCTTATTAGAATACAATAAGAGTAGTTTTTTAAGAAAACTCGTATAACTAATGAACAAATGTTTAATAAAACATTATATTGATTACTAAATTCTTATTAAAATACAATAAGAGTATATTTTGAGGAAAACTCATTTAAGTAACTAACAAATGTTCAATAAAACCTTGTATTAACTATTATATTATTATTAGAATACTATAAGAATATTCTTTGAGAAAAACTCGTATAAGTAACTATCAAATGTTTAATAAAACCTCGTATTAACTACTAAATTCTTAATAGAATACTATAAGAGTATGTTTTGAGAAAAACTCATAAAAGTAATGAACAAATGGTTAATATAACCTTATATTAACTAATAAATTCTTATTCGAGTACAATAAGAGTATGTTTTGAGGAAATCTAACATAAGGAATGAACAAATGTTTATTAAAACCTTATGTTGACTAATAAATTCTTATTATAATACTATATAAGAGTATGTTTTGAGGAAAACTAATATAAGTAACGAATAAATGTTTAACAAAACCTTATTTTGACTACTAAATTCTTATTAGAATACTATAAGAGTAGTTTTTTAAGAAAACTCTTATAACTAATGAACAAATGTTTAATAAAACATTATATTGATTACTAAATTCTTATTAAAATACTATAAGAGTATGTTTTGAGGAAAACTCATTAAAATATATTATATTTTTATTTGTATTGATGGTTTTATTTTCTAGATGTAAATTGTGAATGGAAATTAAAAAAACAATTAATGTGCAGGGTCGAATTTTTTTTACCGCCCAAATGAATTTTGAGCAGTCAATTTCCCGCACTTTGGAATTGAGAACAACCCTAAAATATTTTGGGCACCGCCTCCTTGCCTTCCTCTTCATTTCTGATCTCCCTTTGGCCGCTCGTTCATTCCAGACTTCTCTCTCCTAAAAATTTCAGATATCTCGTCCTCCCCGACGACGCTGACAGACCACCACCGGACGGAGCGCCGCCTTCTACCAAACCACCATCGCCGAGCTTCTTCCTCACCAATCCTCCCACCGCCTCCTCATCCCGCTAGCCCTCTTGCCCTCGCACCGATAAACCACAATTGCCGACCTTCTTTCTCATCCCGCTAGCCCTATTGCCCTTGCACCACCTCTCGCCGGCGATAGCCCTCCACCAAATCACCCCACCAATCCTCCCACCGCCTCCTCTGTTGCCCACAAATACCCGTCTCCCCTCTTTCAATGTCGGAACCCTAAGCCTTACCACCGCCTCCTCATCCCTGGTTTTCTCTCCATCACCACTCGCCGTCGTTCACCAAAACCTCCGCTGCTGCTCCCCACTGGTCACGCGGCTCCTCCTCTCGACCTGGCTGCTCCTAACCCCGCTGCGGCTCCTCCACTGGTCGCCAAAATCGGTAAGTGCAGGCCAGTTAAATGTGTTCTCCCTCTCCTATTCTTGGATGCTTAATTGCCGAGTTGTTGTTAACTTGTTTTGGTATGTATTTGGAACAATCCATTGGGGATTAAGCACTAAGGTCGAATGGGGAACTCATCTCTACAAGAGACAGAAAACTCAATTGTTACTGTTAACTTAATTGTTGATAGTGCTATCCATCGGTGCTGTCCATTGTTGATACCATTGTTGCTATCCACTGTTAACAAATAATTGGTAACTTGTCAACAGTTGTTGTTGTTTTCTTTTTCTTTTTTACATTTCATATATCTAATAACGTCTTCTGCATAATTAATGATGATACACAGGTCTCCAGGATAGACAAAAGACTGCACACGGTTGCAAAGCTTAGGATTGACAAAGTAAGCAGAGTTCTTTATGCTCTTATTTCTAATTGTTCTAGTACCTTGCTAATGCCTTCACATCTGGGCTTGTTACTGTCTTGGAGTTTTCTTTGGCGACACTGCTTAGAGAATCATGTAGAAGGTTTTCTCTTGATATGCTAATACATATAATTATAAATTTATAATGTTTGATTTTTTTTAATTCAAAGAAGAGTGAGAGAATTATACTTTTATGCATTACCTATATATGATAAGAGGTGTGTAGTGAAACCTCTTTAATTGTGTGCTTATGCAATTGTGTTTGGCATTCCAAAGTTGGGACCTATATTGAATAATTCAGAGCTCGCTTGTAATAGATCAGATCTATGATCTATCATTCATTCATTTTACTCTTCTAATAGAATAAGTCAACACTTTTACGGTACTATTTTATCACAAAAAGATCTTTAGCTATATGGATATGCTTTGCTATGTTTTTTTTTACATTATCATTGTTGTGTGATATGATTTGAGTTTTTTACACAAAATGTGATGTTTTGGCCTCCATGTAAATGAACCCTTTTGGTTGCGAGTTCTCCTTCCCTCGTAGGAGGCGATTACTCCCCCAAAACCTAAACCTATTAGGTTGTTACAACTTTAATTTGATGCTGAAATTCAATTTTGTTTTAGAATGTCGTTGCTGAAATTGAATTTGATACACTGTTTGATTTGAGACTTGGTTGTAGAAAGAAATCTCAAATCAAACAATGCATTGTTATGTTGTAGAAAGATATTGTTATGTCCCTTGCTAATTATATTGGGATTTTTTTGTGTTGTTTGTAGGGAAGAAGGTGGGGCAGATGGGAAATGTGTTGGCATACTACAAGAAGCTATCATTGTTTTGTTTGTGTTTTGGATAGTCGTATTTATGCTTGTGTTTTGGTTGGTTGAACTCGTGGTTGTCTGTTGGATGTGTTTAGAATGAACAAATTATGTAAATAGTATTTTATCTTGATATATTTATGTGTCCAGCATTATTAAATAATTATATTATATTTAAATGAGATGTGGCAACAACATTAGCCACAACCCACATGCAATTAGCCACATAGACAATAGCCACGGCTATAGCTACGGGCATATATTGTAGCCACGATCATACCCACATGCAGGCCACGACATTAGCCACGGGCATAGCCACAACAGTCGCTATGCTTCAATGGAGACTCCCACGTGCGAGGCCACGACATCAACCACGAGCAGACCGTGGCTGATGTCGTGGCTATAGCCACGAATTCCTCGGGTATGACCCGGCCACAGACATAGCCACGGAACTATCAGATCGTGGCTATTAGCCACGAATATTGTGGTGGTGGTTGTTAGCGTCGAGGCATATAGCCTCGAATGGCGACGAACGTCAAATTCATGGCTATTTGACCGTGGCTATTTCCTGTGTTTTTGGTAGTGAAGGAGACCTAAAATTTCTCAATTCAAAGCTCTTAGCTCACCCAATTCATCGAATTCAAAGCTCTTACCTCATCTAGGCATTTCATCGAACACCTAGGATGCAACTCTTACCTCACCCAATTCAAAGCTACCCAGCACTTTCAAATTTCTCAATCTTGCATCTAGTGGAAGGAGATCTCAAATCTCCATTATTTTCTTTGATTCCACTCTAACAATTACATCGAACGGAGTAGGAATTACCTTGGAATACTCGAGTTAGGGCTGATAGTCCCCCTTCGAAATTCTCCTCCTCCAACTGGCGGCGGCGGATGAAGCACCTCTGACTCGTGGCCGGAATGGAGAGAGAGAGGACAAGCAAGCCGCCATGGGAGCGTGATGAGAAAGAATAGGGCGAGGCGAGCAAGGTAGGAACAGAGAGATGGATATCAGACGAAAAGGAGAGGAAGCGACCGTGAATGAGCTTCGGGAAGGAGAAAGGGCTAACTGGCGGAATAAAGGTTGAATCCCGGTTATAAGCTCTAAAAAAACTTTTTAATTAGTTAATGACCTAATTAAAACCTTTTAGATGTCCAAAAACGCAAATTTTCTCTTAAAAAAAAAGACAACAGATTTGAATATATGGCAGTGGGGCGTATATTGAGAAGAACTTATCGATTATTAAACCTAAAATCTATTTATCTATATAAACTCTTAAAACATAAAACTTTTTCCTGTCACATCCCCCTAACCATCTCATTTTCAATCAATCGCCTTTTTGCTTTTTTTTTTCTATTTTGCAATTGATTTTCATATTTAGCATAATCAATAAGTTTAATTCAAAATATTAATTTAATATATAACTTATATATATATTTGCAAAAATTTAGGAGTTGGGCCTAATTTTGTTTCAGTTGTAATTGGGTTAAGCCCAGCCCATTTGTCCATTTGTCTCTCTAGCCTCGGTGCTTTAAAAGCCGATGGTTTGTTACAGATTCGTTCAACAAGTTGAATAACAAACTCGTCTTCTTCCCTTCTTCTCCCTCTCTGTATCCATTTTCTATTTCCAATCAAGAACTCAGTTCCGAATCCTTCATGGTATCAGAGCTCGGATTTTGAATCCAGATCTGGTTCCACTAGTTACTTTGCTTCCGCAATTTTCCAGATCGGTTTGCTGCAACAATGGCCAACAATGAAGTTCAAGCTCACAACGAAGTTCAAGCTCCCCCAGTTTACGCTGATCTGAACGATCCATTTTACCTCCATCCAAGCGACAATCCTGGAACTGTGTTGATCACGCCCGCGTTTGATGGAAGGAATTTTGGAGAATGGAGACGTTCGGTGCTCATTGCCTTGTCGGTGAAAAACAAGCTCGGGTTTATCAATGGTGACATTTCCAAGCCAGATCCGGCATCTCCAAGGTTCCAACAATGGAAGAGATGCAACGACATGGTGCATGGATTCTGAACAGCCTAAGTGTTGAGATCAAGAGAAGTGCGATTTACATGGAAAATGGATGCGCGATTTGGCGCACACTCATTTCGAGATACGAAAAATTAGGAGGAACACAGCTGTTTTCAATCAAAAAAGAGATCGGTCGTGCTGAGCAAATTACGAGTCCTTTTCCGACTTATTTTAACAAAGTTAAATCCCTATGGGATGAGTTGGATAGTGCTCATAGATTACCAATATGTACTTGTGGAGCTGTGAATGAAATGTTAAAATTCTTATAGAATGAAAGGTTGATTGAGTTGCTAATGGGTTTGAATCAGTCTTTTGTGTCTGCTAGGGGATCTGTTCTTATGATGGATCCTCTCCCCAGCATAGATCGAGTATATTCGCTTATTGTGGAAGAAGAGAATCAAAGAGATTCTAAACGAGGTACAGATGTGACTGATGGTCTGTCCTCGCATGTCAGTACACATCATGTCAATCAGAAGGATCCTAAATCTGGTTGCACTGGTGATGTTGTATCCATGTTTGTCAAGACACAGGGTTCCTCAAAAGGGAATGCTTCTGTGAACCAAGCTGGTGCTAGTGGATCAGGGAGGAAGCCTCTCTTTTGTACCAACAGCAAAAAGACTAATCATACAGTCGATAGGTGTTTTTTCTTGAATGGTTTCCTTCCTGGATATGGCAAAGACAAGGAGAAGAAGCCATCTGGAGATGGGAAGTTTGCAGGGACTGTTGCTCAGAGTAGCAATTCTGATTTCACTTCCTCCCAACTTGCTCAGATAATGAGTTTGTTGCAGTCTGCAGGGGTTGGATCTCAAGAGAGACAGCATGTGGCCGGCGACTTTGCCTTTTCCTAACAGTTGTATTAGCACCAAAGACTGTTTTGATTTGATTCACATTGTTGTCTGGGATCCCTATAGGGTACCAACATATGATGGCAACAGATTCTTCATCACATTGGTTGATGATTTCACAAGGCACACTTGGATTAAGTTGTTGCCACACAAAGGTTATAGTTTCACTGTCATTAAGCAGATCATGTCGCTCACAGAGAGACAGTTTGGCAAGAAAGTTCGAATGATTCGAACTGAAAATGCTTTTGAGCTTCGAGGCTCACTTGATCATGCCAAATACCTTCTCGACCATGGGATTGTGCATCAGACATCTTGTGTGGCTACCCCTCAAGAGAATGGAGTGGTTGAATGCAAGCATAGGAACATCCTGGAGGTGGCTAGAGGATTGCTGTTTGAAGCAAATTTGCCAAAGGAATTTTGGGGGGACAGTGTGACCATGGTAGTATATTTGGTAAATCGACTACCAAGCAAAGTTTTAAAGTTCAAATCCTCTTTTGAACTACTGCATTCTAGACCACCTGAATATGATAATCTTAGGTGTTTTGGCAGTCTTTGTTTTGCTTCAACCTTGAAGCATGGTAGAGATAAGTTCTCTCCAAGAGCAATGCCTTGCATCTTATTAGGATTTCCTTCTGGGAAAAAGGGTTACAAGCTGCTTATACTTGATGATAAAAAGGTTTTTTCCTCTAGGGATGTTTAGTTTCAGGAAAGAACTTTCCCATACAGAAGCAGAAACTCTCTTGACAGTGAAGAAAATGCTCCTTTTTTCTCCATCACAGATAACCATGGTTGTTCTTTTGAGGATCACTTTGTGTTGCCTTCTTCCCAATCTGTTCAGTCACCCACAGTTTCTCTTTCTTCTCCTCCTTTTGTTCTTGCTATTAGGAGATCAGAAAGGGCTTCACGACCTCCCACCTATTTGAATGACTATGTGTGTGGGCATGCTTGTGCCAACATGCTCACCTGTTGCCACACCATCACATCCACTGTCAATTTCCCTTCCCCACTTCACCCTATAGATTCTCATCCAGATGTTGAACCTTTTAGCTATGATCAGGCTTACACCTATCAGGTCTGGCAGGATGCCATGAATGCTAAGTTCAAGGCACTGGATTTGAATCACACTTGGAGTGTTATGCCTCTTCCAAAAGGAAAAAAGGAAATTGGGTGTAGGTGGGTTTATGAGGTGAAAAGAAAAGATGATGGCAGTTTAGAACGTTATAAAGAAAGGCTGGTTGTTAAAGGATACACTCAGAAGGAAGGGGTTGATTTCAATGAACTCTTTTCCCCAATGGTCAAAATGACAACGGTTAGAGCTTTGATCACAATAGCTCTCAAGAAGGGCTGGAAGATGATGCAATTAGATGTTAATAATGCCTTTCTACATGGCAATTTAGATGAGGAAGTTTATATGAAGTGACGAAGGGAAAACCTGTCGTTGATCCGCCAAAGAAAACTCAAACCTATAGAAAGTATGATAACTCCACTCCCTTGATGAAAATCGGAATAAGTTTCAAAGGCTTTGACAGTCTGTTTCTATCAAAGGTCTTCAAGCTTTAGCAGTGTTGATGAAACACAAAACCTGTTCTCCATGATATTATGTTCGAATATTATTTTATGTTATTATATGCTTCCAAATATTATTATATATATTCACTAACATTTCAGGAAGCTTTTTCGAATATTATCTCCTTCCTTAAGCTGTGAATCGAGAAGATTCAAATCGGAAGATCATGGCTTCAGAAGTTTCCAAAGATAGAAGATTGCGAAGAATCCGGCTCAAGCCATGATCCTCTCTAGCCGTTGGTGAAGATCCTTAGGCGCCGATTTGTTTCAATATAAATAAAAGGAAGAAGAAGACAACCATACATTGGTTGAGCACAAGCATTCATACATTCAAGCCCTTAAGCGAGATTTGTCTTCTTCGTGTGCTCTCTGCTAGTCCTTAAGAATCTGTTATTTCATTTCAAAGCATTTGAGAGTTACACAGTGAGCTTATAGGATATATTTCGTGATAGTGTTATACTCGAGAGTTTGTAACTCAGGAAGTGGACACTAGGCGATTGATTCACTAAGTGTAACAGAATTGTACTAGATAGCATAGAGAGGTGGGGTTCTTCTAGATTGGTCTAGGACTCCAAGGGAACGTGAGTTGACTAGATTGCAATTGTATAGGAGAGAAGCTTCTCGGTGAGCTATTAGGATCCTATGTCTTGTGAATCAATACAAGCCGGTTGAATCCTAGGGTTGTGGAAGAACCCTAGGCGGGGACGTAGGCCAAGTTCGTGCCGAACCTCGTAAATAATTCATCGAGTCCTTTATTTACTGCTTTACCTTATTTCCGCACTTGGTTCGAATTGTTTAACTTTGTGATTCAGGTTTTCAGAGAAAAGATTAAGTCTAATCTCAAAGGGTTTTGCACGAGCTTCAAAAGTCTTGAGACTATCTGCGAAAAACCGGCATACTCTATTCAACCCCCCCCCCCCTTCTAGAGTTTCTTTACATTACTTTGTTTTACATTATCGAACCTTCAATTGGTATCAGAGCTTTACTCACTGCTTTTGATCTAACAATCTTGTGAGTTTTCGATCATGTATGGTGAAGCAAGCGGAGGATTCGCACAGGAAAGGTCTACCAGCAGACCACTACTCTTTGTAGGAAACAACTTTGTCCACTGGAGATCATTGATGAAGACGTTCATTATAGATCAAGATCTGGAAATCTGGAACATTTTAGAGAATGGTCCGAAGGTTCCAGAAAAAGACGGACCAAATGGAACCAAAATCGCAAAGAAGGAGTCTGAATACATCCAAGCGGATCTTGAACTCGTCTCCAAAAACTACAGGGCTGTCAACTTACTTTATTGTGGTCTTAGTACTGATGAGGTTAACCGTATTTCATCTTGTAGGTCAGCTAAAGAGATTTGGGACAAGCTGGTCGTCACCTATGAGGGAACCAGCCAAGTGAAGGACACCAAGATCACTATCTTCCTTCGAAAGTATAAGCTTTTCAAAATGAAGTCTGATGAGTCTATCAAGGACATGTTCACACGATTCACATAAATCACCAACAATCTTGACTCTCTTGGCAAGAGCTTTACGAACGTTGAGAAAGTGAGGAAGATATTGAGGTGCCTCCCAAAAGAAAAGTGGGGTCCTAAAGTAACAGCCATAGAGGAAGCCCAAGACCTCACCACTCTGCCCCTTGATGACCTGCTTGGGAAACTGATCACGCATGAGATGATCCTTAATGAAAACGATGGAGAATTTCCAGCAAGCACTAAGAACTTGGCGCTCAAGTCTAAGAAGGATGAGCCCAAAGATGGATCTGATTCCGAAGATGAGGATGACGATGAGGATGACCCTTTTGCTCTTATCACAAGAGGCCTTGCTCGAATCCTCAAACTGAGGAAACAATTCAACAACAAGGATGGATCAGAGTCTTCAAAATTTCGAGGTAAGTCTCAATACAACAAATATGAGAAGAAGACTAAACCCTTGTCTTGTTTTGAATGTGGTGAAACAGATCATCTTGTAAAAGACTGTCCTCAAAAGATGAAGAGCCAGTCCAAGAAGGGTGCTAAATGGAAAAAGAAAGCCATGGTGGAAACATGGCGTGATTCTGACTCTGACTCCGATGATGAGAAGGCCAATGTCTGCCTTATGGCCTCAGGAGATGAATCCCACGATGAGAAGCTTGAGGTAACTGTAAGAGAACTTGTGGCAAGTCCAAAAGAGGTATTATCGGAATTTCTTTCTAATATGATTGCCAATGAAGAGAAACTTATTGCCCGGACTAACACTCTTATTAAGAAAACTGTGGACCGGGGAAGAACTATTGAGGATCTGTCTTTGAGGGTCAAAAGTCTTGAAGCTTCTTATTCAGGTCTTGACATTAAAGTCAAGGCTCTTGACTCAGAGAAATCTGAACTCAAGCAAGATCTCTTCTCTCTAAGAAGTGAACATCATGACTTAGAGAACGAGAAGATCTCCCTGAATAATAAGATTCAAGATCAATAGACAACCCTCATAAGTTTTACCAAATCCAAAGGCACTCTTAATATGATGTTGGGTGAGCAACAAAGTTCTCTAAATAAAAGTGTTATTGGTTACAATCCGAGGTTTTTAAAGAAGCAACACATCACCACTTTTGTGAAGGCAAAAAGAAGCATAACCTCTCCTATATGTCACCACTGTGCTAGAAAGGGACATGTAAAAGAGACCTGCCCCTATAGAAGAAAGGATCCATATATCATTCGCAATACATTTCCTATTCATTTGAGGAAATAACGGATAACATAAGTTTGGGTCCCCAAATGCACTATTTTACCAAATATGGTTTACCCCAATAATGGATCCAAATTTGCTTATTGGTCTAGCCACAAAGGTTGATGTTTGTTTTGCAGGAGATCACCAAGGTGAAGGAGCAAAAATGGATTATTGATAGTGGATGCTCAAGGCATATGAGTGGGAAGAGTTCTCTCTTTCATGATCTAAAGGAGCAATCCACATGAACAATCACTCTTGGTGACAAAGCAAAGTGTGACATCGTTGGTATTGGTAGTGTTGGGAGTGATTCCAACCATAGTATTAAAAATGTCTATCTTGTGAATGGTTTAAAGTATAATTTGCTTAGTGTTTCTCAATTATGTGATAGTGGCAATAATGTTAGATTTAACAAGAAAAGATGTCTAGTGTGCAGAGAAGATACATGTGAAGTTATACTGATTGCATATCGTTACAACAATATATACGCTGTAAATGCTGATCAAGTGGCACAAGGAAGCTTAACCTGTCTAAAGGCTTTGACGGATGATCCAAAGCTCTGGCACAGGAGACTCGGTCATGTGAGTCCACATACACTACAGAAGCTTGTGTCCAAAGGACTTGTAAGAGGACTACCTGAGATGGACTTCAAAGGTATTGATATGTGCAATGCATGCACACGAGGTAAACAAACACGTAGCTCTTTCAAACCTAAAAAGGTTGTAAGTTCTTCTAGACCCCTTGAACTTTTACATATGGATTTATGTGGTCCTATGCGAGTCAAATCTCCCAATGGTAAAAAGTACATGCTTGTTGTTGTTGATGATTTTTCTAGATATACTTGGGTTGCATTTTTAAAAGAAAAATCAGAGGCCTTATTTGAGTTTTCAAAACTTTGTAAGGAGTTGCAAACTTTAAGAAACGAGCCCATAGTGTCAATTCGAAGTGATCATGGTAGGGAGTTTGATCAACTTCAGTTTGATTTGTTTTGTGCTAAATATGGCATCTACCATAACTTTTCTGCTCATAGGACACCTCAACAAAATGGGGTTGTGGAACGAAAGAACCGCACCCTAGAGGATATGGCAAGGACTATGCTTTTAGAAAATGCATTACCTAAAACCTATTGGGCTGAAACTGTTAACACAACTAACTATATTTTGAATCGTTGTCTTATTCGTTCCATCTTAAAGAAAACTCCTTATGAACTTTTCAAAGGCCGCAAACCACTTATATCTTATTTTAAACCCTTTGGCTGTACTTGTTTTGTTCATAACAATGGAAAAGATAACCTTGGGAAATTTGATGCGCGTAGTGATGAAGGTATATTTCTTGGCTACTCCACAAGTAGCAAAGCTTATAGAATCTTCAATAAAAGGACCCAGTTAGTTGAAGAAAGTATACATGTTATATTTGATGAATGCAATGACGGTTCTTTGAGTGAAAGTGTTGCAGATATAGATCTTAACATCCATGCAGAGAACGAGGAAGGTGATGATGCTGCTACCAAGAACACAGAGAAGAGGAACATGCAAGTACTGATTCTCAACACTGAATAATTGGCCCAAGGTGTTGAAGATTCGTCCAAAGCCCTTGGTGTCCAATCCAACAGTGTTGAGACGTCAGAAACTGCTGTAACTGAACCTAACAGGACCACACAGTCAGATGTATCACAAATCAATCCTGATGGTGTGACGAATCAAGGAGCTGAGACCAGCAAAAGAAAATTCAAATACTCCTCATCACACTCATTAAAGGATATCATTTCTGACCCTACATCTAGTGTTCAAACTCGTTCTCAACTTAAAGATCTTTGTGCTTTTCACGCGTTTGTTTGTCTTATTGAACCAAAGAAGGTAGATGAGGCCCTTCAAGAGCCAGAATGGATCATTGCTATGCAAAGTGAGCTTAACGAATTTGAAAGGAACAAAGTCTGGACCTTGAAGCCTAGGCCAAAGCATCAATCAGTCATTGGCACACGATGGGTATTTGGAAACAACCTAGATGAGAATGGTAAGATCGTGAGGAACAAAGCAAGGCTTGTTGCTCAAGGCTACAATCAAGAGGAAGGTATTGACTACGAGGAGACTTTTGCTCCCTTAGCAAGGCTTAAAGCCATTCGCATTTTATTAGCATTTGCATCTTTTTTGAGAATAAAGTTATATCAAATGGATGTCAAGTGTGCTTTTCTTAATGGTTTCTTAGAGGAAGAAGTTTATGTCGCTCAACCCCCAAGTTTTGAAAGTACATAATTTCCTAATCATGTTTATAAACTTGACAAAGCGCTTTATGGTTTAAAACAAGCCCCAAGAGCTTGGTATGAGCGCTTGTCAAAATATCTTTTAGAAAACGATTTTAAACGGTGATACGTTTGGGATACCCGATCCTTCGCCTGTGGGTTCAAGATCAAGAACCCCAAACTGTTGATGGCCCAATCTTGCAATATTCTTGATATCCTTGATGTTTACAAGTAGTTACAATAAAAGGTTTTGAACTATACTAAGAGGAAAGAAAAACAAGTAATTAAAACTAAGTAAAAACCAACAAAGAAACAGCGACAGAAGCAATGCAGCAGCGACGGCGCTGGGATGGCCGCGGTGCGGCCAAGGAAGCCGCGGGGCAGCCCGGACAGTGGTGACGGTTCTGGGCAGACTCAGCTACAGCTTCTCTAATTCAGCGACGGTTTCTCATGATGGGTTTCTCCCATATCCCGTGATTTGGGATTGTGTTTAGATCTTTGTTTGGTATCGGATGAGCAAGAACATAAATTGATTGTGAAGGCTTTTGGATTGGGAATCGAGGAAACCTTTTAATCCTTAAAAGGGTTCCTCAATTATAATTCCAATCTAATTAAATCAATTGCAAATACAAGAGTTTAAATAGGGATTTATACCAATTCTATCTTTGCAAAAGATAGAGTTTTGGCTTAGATAAATAAATATTAAATCCTAATAATAATCCTAGATAAATATTCCTACTTAGTGGACAAGGAAAATATCTAGAAGAGATAAACTTTCCGTTTCCCTTTTATTCACCTAACTAAGTATTACTAAAAATAAGACATTCCATAAATAGCCCCAACTAACATAGGAGTTACTAAATATGGAAAGAATATAAAAACTAATAATAATAATAATAATTAAATAAATAAAATATCTTTTCTTCAATCCATGGTGGCGCATTCTTCTTCCTCTTGAGGACGACATTCTTTGCTATCAATGACCCTCGAATCGGTCTTGAGAGCTCGCCTGGATCAAGATAATTGTTTGACCCACAAAAGGTCATCTTGATCCGCATCATTCTCCCCTTCTTAGCTTCGATTCGTCCTCGAATCGAGTCGTTGATGATCAAAGGGGAAGGAGCAACCACCAAAAAGTAACTTCCTTGACAATCAACTTGAGATGGTGCCAGCAGAATTTGAGGAAAAGGAACCTCAAAAACAACACCTGTCATAGGGATCATCGAGCAACCAAAAGGAACAAAATTAAAAGGCTCAATAACCCTATGAAATCCAGAATTCTCAACATTAGGAACATTCTCAAGAGGTACAATAGCTAACTCAAGAGAAGTGTCCCAAACGTCCTCATCGTTGTCGTCAGAAGCAACTACCACATCTGACGCAGCACTGCAGTACACTTGCAGCATAGATTTGGAGATCTTCCCGGAAGAGTCTGGCAGCGTGTCACTAACCGTTGGAAAGCTCGTCGAGTCATCTTCGCAACAAAACTGAGTTGACTCAATTCTGAAATCGGAGTCAACAGGAATATGCGAAACAAAATCGTCGCGCTTTGCTGTTTTTTGGACAGCGATATCGACCTCCTCTTGGGCTGCGGCGTTCGTCTCAGAATCCACGACCTCCTCATTGGCGGGAGCAATAACAACCTCAGCAAATGGTGTGGGAAGTGGAGGAAATCCTGGACGGTGGCAAGCAAAGACGTCCGCAAACCAAGCCTTCCAATATCGGCGTTCTTCCTCCTCTAGGCGTCGTTCCTCCTCTCGGCGATGTTCCTTCTCCTCTTGTCGACGTTCGTCCTCAGCCTCTCTTTGTTGGAGAAGCCGAATCTGATATCGTTATCGACACCTCTTATCTTCGATCTCCAATCGACGTTGTTCTTCCTCTTGACGTTGAAGCCAAAGTTGGCGTCTTTTGACTTCGCGTTGACACTCTAGGGTTTGTTGTTGTAGCCAAGCTCTCCGACGTAACTCTTGTTGGCGTCGTTGTTGTTTAGCACGTTCCAAAGCAAAAAATCCATCCAATGGATCGGGATCATCCTCCCAGTCGCCCCAAACTTCCAGAGCCATATCAAATCAAAACATCAGTAACATCAAAGAAACAAAGAGCGTAGCATAACCTGTCTCTAAATACCAATTGATACGTTTGGGATACCCGATCCTTCGCCAGTGGGCTCAAGATCAAGAACCCCAAACTGTTGATGGCCCGATCTTGCAATATTCTTGATATCCTTGATGTTTACAAGTAGTTACAATAAAAGGTTTTGAACTACACTAAGAGGAAAGAACAACAAGTAATTAAAACTAAGTAAAAACCAACAAAGAAACAGCGACAGAAGCAATGCAGCAACGACGGCGCTGGGATGGCCGCGGTGCGGCCAAGGAAGCCGCGGGGCGGCCCGGACAGTGGCGACGGTTCTGGGCAGACTCAGCGACAGCTTCTCTAATTTAGCGACGGTTTCTCATGATTGGTTTCTCCTATGTCCCGGGGTTTGGGATTGTGTTTAGATCTTTGTTTGGTATCGGATGAGCAAGAACATAAATTGATTGCGAAGGCTTTTGGATTGGGAATCGAGGTAACCTTTTAATCCTTAAAAGGGTTCCTCAATTATAATTCCAATCTAATTAAATCAATTCCAAATACAAGAGTTTAAATAGGGAATTATACCAATTCTATCTTTGCAAAAGATAGAGTTTTGGCTTAGATAAATAAATATTAAATCCTAATAATAATCCTAGATAAATATTCCTACTTAGTGGACAAGGAAAATATCTAGAAGAGATAAACTTTCCGTTTCCCTTTTATTTACCTAACTAAGTATTACTAAAAATACGACATTCCATAAATAGCCCCAACTAACATAGGAGTTACTAAATATGGAAAGAATATAAAAACTAATAATAATAATAATAATTAAATAAATAAAATATCTTTTCTTCAATCTATGGTGGCGCTTTCTTCTTCTTCTTGAGGACGACACTCTTTGCTATCAATGACCCTCGAATCGGTCTTGAGAGCTCGCCTGGATCAAGATCATTGTTTGACCCACAAAAGGTCATCTTGATCCGCATCATTCTCCCTTTCTTAGCTTCGATTCGTCCTCGAATTGAGTCGTTGATGATCAAAGGGGAAGGAGCAACCACCAAAAAGTAACTTCCTCGACAATCAACTTGAGATGGTGGCAGCAGAATTTGAGGAAAAGGAACCTCAAAAACAACACCTGTCATAGGGATCATCGAGCAACCAAAAGGAACAAAATTAAAAGGCTCAATAACCCTATGAAATCCAGAATTCTCAACATTAGGAACTTTCTCAAGAGTTACAATAGCTAACTCAAGAGAAGTGTCCCCAACGTCCTCATCGTTGTCGTCAGAAGCAACTACCACATCTGACGCAGCACTGCAGTCCACTTGCAGTGTAGATTTGGAGATCTTCCCGGAAGAGTCTGGCAGCGTATGACCCACCGTTGGAAATCTCGTCGAGTCAGCTTCGCAACAATACTGAGTTGACTCAATTATGAAGTCAGAGTCAACAGGAATATGCGAAACAAAATCGCCGCGCTGTGCTGTTTTTTGGACAGCGATTTCGACCTCCTCTTGGGCTGTGGCGTTCGTCTCAGAATCCACGACCTCCTCATTGGCGGGAGTAATAAAAACCTCAGCAGATGGTGTGGAAAGTGGAGGAAAGCCTGGACGGTGGCAAGCAAAGACGTCCGCAAACCAAGCCTTCCAATATCGGCGTTCTTCCTCCTCTAGGCGTCGTTTCTCCCCTCGGCGACGTTCCTCCTCCCCTTGTCGACGTTCTTCCTCAGCCTCTCTTTATTGGAGAAGCCAAATCTGATATCGTTGTCGACACCTCTTATCTTCGATCTCCAATTGACGTTGTTCTTCCTCTTGACGTTGAAGCCAAAGTTGGCGTCTTTTGACTTCGCGTTGACGCTTTAGGGTTTGTTGTTGTAGCCAAGCTCTCCGACGTAACTCTTGTTGGCGTCGTTGTTGTTTAGCACATTCCAAAGCAAAAAATCCATCCAATGGATCAGGATCATCCTCCCAGTCGCCCCAAACTTCTTAAGCCATATCAAATCAAAACATTAGTAACATCAAAGAAACAAAGAGCGTAGCATAACCTGTCTCTGAATACGAATTGATACGTTTGGGATACCCGATCCTTCGCATGTGGGCTCAAGATCAAGAACCCCAAACTGTTGATAGCCCGATCTTGCAATATTCTTGATATCCTTGATGTTTACAAGTAGTTACAGTAAAAGGTTTTGAACTATACTAAAAGGAAAGAAAAACAAGTAATTAAAACTAAGTAAAAACCAACAAAGAAACAACGACAGAAGCAATGCAGCAGCGACGACGCAGGGATGGCCGCGGGGCGGACAAGGAAGCCGTGGGGCGGCCCGGACAGTTGCGACGGTTTTGGGCAGACTCAACGACAACTTTTCTAATTCAGCGACGATTTCTCATGATGGGTTTCTCCTATGTCCTGTGGTTTGGGATTGTGTTTAGATCTTTGTTTGGTATCGGATGAGCAAGAACATAAATTGATTGCGAAGGCTTTTGGATTGGGAATCGAGGAAACCTTTTAATCCTTAAAAGGGTTCCTCAATTATAATTCCAATCTAATTAAATCAATTGCAAATCTAAGAGTTTAAATAGGGAACTATATCAATTATATCATTGCAAAAGATAGAGTTTTGGCTTAGATAAATAAATATTAAATCCTAATAATAATCCTAGATAAATATTCCTACTTAGTGGACAAGGAAAATATCTAGAAGAGATAAACTTTCCGTTTCCCTTTTATTCACCTAACTAAGTATTACTAAAAATAAGACATTCCATAAATAGCCCCAACTAACATAGGAGTTACTAAATATGGAAAGAATATAAAAATTAATAATAATAATAATAAATAAATAAATAAAATATCTTTTCTTCAAACCATGGTGGCGCCTTCTTCTTCCTCTTGAGGACGACACTCTTTGCTATCAATGACCCTCGAATCGGTCTTGAGAGCTCGCCTGGATCAAGATCATTGTTTGACCCACAAAAGGTCATCTTGATCCGCATCATTCTCCCTTTCTTAGCTTCGATTCGTCCTCGAATTAAGTCGTTGATGATCAAAGGGGAAGGAGCAACCACCAAAAAGTAACTTCCTCGACAATCAATTTGAGATGGTGGCAGCAGAATTTGAGGAAAAGGAACCTCAAAAACAACACCTGTCATAGGGATCATCGAGCAACCAAAAGGAACAAAATTAAAAGGCTCAATAACCCTATGAAATCCAGAATTCTCAACATTAGGAACATTCTCAAGAGTTACAATAGCTAACTCAAGAGAAGTGTCCCCAACGTCCTCATCGTTGTCGTCAGAAGCAACTACCACATCTGACACAGCACTGCAGTCCACTTGCAGCATAGATTTGGAGATCTTCCCGGAAGAGTCTGGAGTCAACAGGAATATGCGAAACAGGAATATGCGAAACAAAACTGAGTTGACTCAATTCTGAAGTCAGAGTCAACAGGAATATGCGAAACACAATCGCCGCGCTGTGCTGTTTTTTGGACAGCGATTTCGACCTCCTCTTGGGATGCGGCGTTCGTCTCTGAATCCACGACCTCCTCATTGGCGGGAGCAATAACAACCTCAGCAGATGGTGTGGGAAGTGGAGGAAAGCCTGGACGGTGGCAAGCAAAGACGTCCGCAAACCAAGCCTTCCAATATCGGCGTTCTTCCTCCTTTAGGCGTCGTTCCTCCTCTCGGCGACGTTCCTCCTCCTCTTGTCGACGTTCTTCCTCAGCCTCTCTTTGTTAGAGAAGCCGAATCTGATATCGTTGTCGACACCTCTTATCTTCGATCTCCAATTGACGTTGTTCTTCCTCTTGACGTTGAAGCCAAAGTTGGCGTCTTTTGACTTCGCGTTGACGCTCTAGGGTTTGTTGTTGTAGCCAAGCTCTCCGACGTAACTCTTGGTTGCGTCGTTGTTGTTTAGCACGTTTCAAAGCAAAAAATCCATCCAATGGATTGGGATCATCCTCCCAGTCGCCCCAAACTTCCTAACACTACAAAAAAAAAGATATTAGCCACCCTTGGTAGCAACGGCACATATTTGCCGTGGCCATTGGGTAGCAGAAATAATTGGACATATCCTCTGTAACACTCACTCTCAGCCTCACAACTCTCATCTCCTCTCACACGGTCATCTCCTCGTCCACTCATCTCCTCTCTCGCGGTCATCCTCACCACCGTTACTGCCACCACTGTTGCCCACACCGCCACCACCACATCCACCGCCACCGCCTTCATTACCACCGCCGCCGCCGCTTCTCCTATCCCTCCAGATCTGAGATCTCTTCTTTCCATGTTCTCCCAAAACCCTAAACGACTGAAGCCACCAGCGACTCACTCCACCTCTTCGCCGGCGTCTCCATCCCTCCAACTCGACACCTCCTCGCCGGCATCTCCATCCCTCCTGAAACCTATTTCCGGATCTCTCAGGATTCGAAACCCCCTCGTCCACTCATCGATCACCTCTCCCGCGGTCATCCTCACCACCTCCACTGCCACCATTGTTTCCGACACCGCCACCTCCACAACCACCGCCACCGCCTCCACCGCTTCTCCTATCCCTCCAGATCTGAGATCTCCTCTTTCCATGTTCTCCCGAAACCCTAAACGATTGAAGCCACCAGCGACTCACTCCACCTCCTCCTCGCCGGCGTCTCCATCCCTCCACCTCGACACCTCTTCCTTGCGGCGTCTCCATCCCTCCACCTCATACTCAACGATTGACCTATTTCTGGATCATTGTGCGTGGTTTCCCTCTCTCGTCCCACCTCCTGTTGCACTGTTGTCTGAGCTTCCTCCTCCGTCCATCCATTTTTTCGCCGAAGTCTCTCTTGCAACGTCTAAGGTAAGCTTCTTTAGCATCAATTTGTCATTCAATTTATCTCTCAATTAAGCTTTCTTACAACTCCAATTCTAGGGTTTTAAAAATGTTCTCTTTATTTTGTTCTATGAGGAAACTTGTTTATGTGAAGCTTGAAGAGATGCCTAAAAGCCTCGTGTATGTGAAACTTGAGTCGGGACTTGATGGAAAGCAGGTAGTTGAGTCGACAACATCTTAATTGGTGATGGTTTTGATGAATTTCGGGTGGTTTCAAATGCCCACTGCATTGAATTCTCTAGTTTTTTTTTTCAGACCAAGATGAATTACAATTTACAAGGCAAGGTTCCAACTTGTAGGGTTTCGATATGCATCAGCAGGTACTGTCTTGTCCTTTTGGCTTATTCTCACCATTCTAGGTGTTTTGAAAATGAATCTTTACTACAAAACAAACCTATATAACCATCTGATCTGGAAGTTCATGTGATTATTAGTTAACGCACTCTATCGAGTTTGAATTGATGTATCGTTTCATCTATTTCTAGGCGTGACTTAGAATTCTATTCATAGTGTCCTTTTATTGCAATTAAGAGACTGGATTTGCTTTTTTATGATGTATTATTAGTGATTCTAAAGAGTAAAAGGTGTCTTTGTATAATACTATAATTGTATATGGAATATATTGGTGTAATATGTTTGTTGTTCAAGTGTAATTGTGGAGTTGAAATTTATTTTGATATCGTTAGAGCCAAAGTTCAAACTCAGGATTCTTGACATAATTTGTTTTTTTTTTATCAGTTCTTGATATAATTTGTTTGTTTGCTACCTTTGAATCAAAGATCATTGATGCTTATTGCCAGTTTTGTGTTGGACTGTTTGTGTGTTTTGGAATAACAAGGGATATTGTTGCATTACAGTGGGTGTTGAGGCTGATGATGAAAGAATTGAGTTGCTTTTGATTCAAGTGAGGAAGAGGGAGAACACTGAGCTCATTGCATCTGGTAGGGAGTATGGAGGCCCCATTTCTGAAATAAGTATCTTTTTATCCTTTTTTAATCTTCTAATACAGTATTTCACCATGTGTATTATGTTGATTCTTTATTGCAAGATAACCATGCAAAAAAAAAACCCATCATTAGACTGAAAGTAGGGTTGAACCTAGTATATAAGAGGAGTAGAATGGTAGACTAATTTATAGTCGTTCTGTTCTAGTGAATGTTTAACTATTTTTGCATAGTGTTGCTTGCATACTTATTCATCACAATCTCCTAATTATAAATATTCTTTCAGAATCTTCAATCTTGGTACCACCTTCCAAACGGGAGTTGGGAGCTTGCTAGAACTTTATCCACTTTGGGGTCTGAAAGCACCATTTCACTGCCTGACAGAAAGGTTAGTATCCTCGTATTGATAGCATACTTGCACACTTCTCTCATGAAAACATGTTCTAATCACCTGATCCATTTTCAGGTTATATAAGTGCAAGCTGATTGTTTAATACTAGCAAATCTTGATATCCTTGATGGTGTGGATGATTTGATGCAACTTAGTTATCTAAATGAGTGATCCGCCTTGTACATCCTTCAATATAGAATGAACCAAGATACAATTTACGTATGTTCTACCATTTTCAACCAATGTTTTTTACAAGTCATGTAAAACCATGTTTGAAGTTGACTTGATCACCCTTTTCTTTTTACGATCTATAGACTAAAGCTGGACTAGTGGTGGTTGCCATCTATAGACTAAACCTGGATTGTTTTGGGGCATGAACATTAAAAAATAGGAAGAGCCTTTCGATGTTTGACTGCAAATATCCTGGGCAAGCTGTTTCATTTTCTTTCACTAGAGCTAGATAATGTGGATAAAGCAATATTTTAGATTAGAATTATCAAAGAACTCATCCTTTCGATAGAGTAAACATGTGTCATATTATCGATTCTATTGGTTTCTCTTATTATTTTTGTTAAGGAATTGAAGCATATATTGATAGTTACTTGGATAATTACAAGTTTTAGGGTTTTGAGGTTTGTTTTAAGGTGCTTCTAACTTTTCCCAGCAATCAGTTGTTCTCTGACACCTATCTTTAACTCTTGTATGTTTTTTTCTCCTGTGATGTATACCTGATTCTGATTACATCCCAACTCTTGAAGAAGATTTTATGCAAGCATTATCAATTTTTAATAGTGTTAAACAAATAGTATATAATTGTTTAGGTGTTCAGGTACCTGCTTTCATTCAGCAGCTCTGTTGGCTTTCTAAAGGAGCTTGATTCATCTTTATCTAGGATCCAATCCGGTTTTTCCACAGGTTCTAGTTTTTTTTCCCCCATCAGATCTAATCTTTATGGGCTTTTCTTTATTCTCATAAAGATTCATTATTGTTATTACTTTTTATGATGCAAGAATTTCTCATACATTCTTGAAAAAAGAACAATTTAGCTTGTATTAGGTGCTAGCTTGATTTTTTCTGCTCCTGTGACACGGTGGACCCACTTTTTGAATCAGCTTGCTTCTCCTTCAGAAGCTGGTGATACAAATCTGCTTGGAATCTTGGTATGTTGAATCTATTATATTACTTTTGCTGTTAGAATATTTTAGGGCTCGAGCCTGTGCTGAATTTCGTAACATTCAATCACATGTTCTCATTGCAGTGTAGCCCATAACATTAACTCTGCTTGAAATCTTGGGCTGCCATTTATTTCCCCTTCTGAATCATTCTTCATCTATCTCAATAAGATTTAAACAAAATCTCTCTCTTTCCCCCTATTGTCATCTCCTGATAACCTTCTGCAAGATTATCTTAATTTGAGTCAGCAGCTGAGTTGGTCTCTGAATGTCCACATGAAATCATGCGACTAGGATAGTGGCTGTTTGGTTCGTCTATTTTAATGTTATTGTTTGTGTTTTTTAAATAATGTTTCCGATGGTTTCATCACATCTGATCTGCTGCGTTTGAATTGTAGGCGAATTGATGTTGTTTATTGGTCAAGATGGGAAAATGCCAGAAATGTTCAACAAGACACTGGAGCTGCTCCCTGAGGTGTGGAAACCGGCGGGACGCCTCGATGAAGCCATTTCATTGTTTATAGTTTAGGCGAGCTCTTGTGAAGCCTTAGAATTTGGATCCCGAAAGGCTAGCTGCTGTGCAGAAGGATCTGGCATCCACATTGCTATATATATGGCAGTGTTGAAATGAGCCTTCTGAGTCAAAAGTAAGAAAATCATTCACAGGGCTTGTCGAACTTTTGATCGTGTTTGATATATCGATTCAATGAAAATAGACTATTTAAATCGAATTGAAGTTCCTTTCCTTCTTAACTTTATATTAGTGATATTGAAATAGACTTTGTTTTCAAAAGGGGAAATTGGGCATGATTGTTTCACCATCTATTTGAGAAAGGAACTTGAGCTTCATAGCATCTTGCGTGCTTTACTCTATAATATTTTCCATCTTGTTTCAGTTTGTTATGGAAGTCCTTGATGATATTAGCATATGAACACATGGCTGGCTTATTTTAGGTCTTGTCAATGGAGAGATTTGAACACCTTGGTTTTCTGTTTCAATTTGGTGAGAGGGGATCTGATCATATGAAGGAATTCCCTTGAGCCAAGCTGCTTCATTCTTTGCAAATTCGGACCCTGATATAGTGGTATGCTTGCAGCACCTGTTCCGGCTGCTCAAGTTCATGATTGACTTGTGCAGATTATAGCTGATTCTTTGGTACATATAACTGAGTGGAGTTCGGGAAAAGAGAGTGGCTCATCTGCTTCGAGCAATGCTGCTGCAGGGTAATCACGACATTAGAGATGTATTTAGAATAGATTAGCTTAATGTGATTTCATTCTCTAGTAGATTAGCTTAATTGTGTAATTTTACATTTACAATTTTACCATTCAGCTGCTCGAGGAATGTATTTAAATTAGAATTTGTGGTGTATTTTTTTTTATAAATATGGGACTTTTTAGCCCGGGTCTGAAGAATCCGGGCTAAAAAGTAGTGTTATTTTTTTAATTTCCCGGAAATCATTTAGCAACGGCAACTTGCCGTGGCTAGCACTTTAGCCACGGCTATAGCCATCGCTAATCTCTTTTGTACCCCATGTTTCCCCACGGCTTGTTTCTCGTGGCTACAGCCGTGGCTAATACCCTTTGGCCACGGCAAATGGACTTTTAGCCACGGCAAATAGCCGTTGCTAATATCTTTTTTTTTTTTGTAGTGTAAGCCATATCAAATCAAAACATCAGTAACATCAAAGAAACAAAGAGCGTAGCATAACCTGTCTCTGAATACCAATTGATACGTTTGGGATACCCGATCCTTCGCCTGTGGGCTCAAGATCAAGAACCCCAAACTGTTGATGGCCCGATCTTGCAATATTCTTGATATCCTTGATGTTTACAAGTAGTTACAATAAAATGTTTTGAACTATACTAAGAGGAAAGAAAAACAAGTAATTAAAATTAAGTAAAAACCAACAAAGAAACAGCGACAGAAGCAATGCAGCAGCGACGGCGCTAAGATGGCCGCGGGGCGGCCCGAACAGGGGCGACGGTTCTGGGCAGACTCAGCGACAGCTTCTCTGATCCAGCGACGGTTTCTCGGGATGGGTTTCTCCTATGTCTCGTGGTTTGGGATTGTGTTTAGATCTTTGTTTGGTATCGGATGAGCAAGAACATAAATTGATTGCGAAGGCTTTTGGATTGGGAATCGAGGTAACCTTTTAATCCTTAAAAGGGTTCCTCAATTATAATTCCAATCTAATTAAATCAATTGTAAATACAAGAGTTTAAATATGGAACTATATCAATTCTATCTTTGCAAAAGATAGAGTTTTGGCTTAGATAAATAAATATTAAATCCTAATAATAATCCTAGATAAATATTCCTACTTAGAGGACAAGGAAAATATCTAGAAGAGATAAACTTTCCGTTTCCCTTTTATTCACCTAACTAAGTATTACTAAAAATAAGACATTTCATAAATAACCCCAACTAACATATGAGTTACTAAATATGGAAAGAATATAAAAACTAATAATAATAATAATAATTAAATAAATAAAATATCTTTTCTTCAATCCATGGTGGCGCCTTCTTCTTCCTCTTGAGGACGACACTCTTTGCTATCAATGACCCTCGAATCGGTTTTGAGAGCTCGCCTGGATCAAGATCATTGTTTGACCCACAAAAGGTCATCTTGATCCGCATCATTCTCCCTTTCTTAGCTTTGATTCGTCCTCGAATTGAGTCGTTGGTGATCGAAGGGGAAGGAGCAACCACCAAAAAGTAACTTCCTTGACAATCAACTTGAGATGGTGGCAGCAGAATTTGAGGAAAAGGAACCTCAAAAACAACACCTGTCATAGGGATCATCGAGCAACCAAAAGGAACAAAATTAAAAGGCTCAATAACCCTATAAAATCCAGAATTCTCAACATTAGGAACACTCTCAAGAGGTACAATAGCTAACTCAAGAGAAGTGTCCCCAACGTCCTCATCGTTGTCGTCAGAAGCAACTACCACATCTGACGCAACACTGCAGTCCACTTGTAGCGTAGATTTGGAGATCTTCCCGGAAGAGTCTGGCAGCGTATGACCCACTTTTGGAAAGCTCGTCGAGTCAGCTTCGCAACAAAACTGAGTTGACTCAATTCTGAAGTCAGAGTGAACAGGAATATGCGAAACAAAATCGCCGCGCTGTGCTGTTTTTTGGACAGCAATTTCGATATCGGCGTTCTTCCTCCTCTAGGCGTCGTTCCTTCTCTCGGCGACGTTCCTCCTCCTCTTGTCGATGTTTTTCCTCAGCCTCTCTTTGTTGGAGAAGCCGAATCTGATATCGTTGTCGACACCTCTTATCTTCGATCTCCAATTGACGTTGTTCTTCCTCTTGACGTTGAAGCCAAAGTTGGCGTCTTTTGACTTCGCGTTGACGCTCTAGGGTTTGTTGTTGTAGCCAAGCTCTCCGAAGTAACTCTTGTTGGCGTCGTTGTTGTTTAGCACATTCCAAAGAAAAAAATCCATCCAATGGATCGGGATCATCCTCTCAGTCGCCCCAAACTTCCCAAGCCATATCAAATCAAAACATCAGTAACATCAAAGAAACAAATAGCGTAGCATAACCTGTCTCTGAATACCAATTGATACGTTTGGGATACCCGATCCTTCGCCTGTGGGCTCAAGATCAAGAACCTCAAACTGTTGATGGCCCGATCTTGCAATATTCTTGATATCCTTGATGTTTACAAGTAGTTACAATAAAATGTTTTGAACTATACTAAGAGGAAAGAAAAACAAGTAATTAAAACTAAGTAAAAACCAACAAAGAAACAGCGACAGAAGCAATGCAGCAACGACGGCGCTGGGATGGCCGCGGGGTGGCCCGGACAGTGGCGACGGTTCTGGGCAGACTCAGCGACAGCTTCTCTGATCCAACGACGGTTTCTCAGGATGGGTTTCTCCTATGTCTCGTGGTTTGGGATTGTGTTTAGATCTTTGTTTGGTATCGAATGAGCAAGAACATAAATTGATTGCGAAGCTTTTGGATTGGGAATCGAGGTAACCTTTTAATCCTTAAAAGGGTTCCTCAATTATAATTCCAATCTAATTAAATCAATTACAAATACAAGAGTTTAAATAGGGAACTATACCAATTCTATCTTTGCAAAAGATAGAGTTTTGGCTTAGATAAATAAATATTAAATCCTAATAATAATCCTAGATAAATATTCCTACTTAGTGGATAAGGAAAATATCTAGAAGAGATAAACTTTCCGTTTCCCTTTTATTCACCTAACTAAATATTACTAAAAATAAGACATTCCATAAATAGCCCCCAACTAACATAGGAGTTACTAAATATGGAAAGAATATAAAAACTAATAATAATAATAATAATTAAATAAATAAAATATCTTTTCTTCAATCCTTGGTGGCGCCTTCTTCTTCCTCTTGAGGACGACACTCTTTGCTATCAATGACCCTCGAATCGGTCTTGAGAGCTCGCCTGGATCAAGATCATTGTTTGACCCACAAAAGGTCATCTTGATCCGCATCATTCGCCCTTTCTTAGCTTCGATTCGTCCTCGAATTGAGTCGTTGATGATCAAAGGGGAAGGAGCAACCACCAAAAAGTAACTTCCTTGACAATCAACTTGTGATGGTGGCAGCAGAATTTGAGGAAAAGGAACCTCAAAAACAACACCTGTCATAGGGATCATCGAGCAACCAAAAGGAACAAAATTAAAAGACTCAATAACCCTATGAAATCCAGAATTCTCAACATTAGGAACATTCTCAAGAGGTACAATAGCTAACTCAAGAGAAGTGTCCCCAACGTCCTCATCGTTGTCGTCAGAAGCAACTACCACATCTGACGCA
Organism: Persicaria tinctoria; assembly: GCA_037127255.1. Taxonomy (NCBI): domain Eukaryota; kingdom Viridiplantae; phylum Streptophyta; class Magnoliopsida; order Caryophyllales; family Polygonaceae; genus Persicaria; species Persicaria tinctoria. Next base: position 35,210,536 of record JBANSL010000013.1, on the reverse strand, counting down.
GCACTGCAGTCCACTTGCAGCGTAGATTTGGAGATCTTCCCGGAAGAGTCTGGCAGCGTATGACCCACCGTTGGAAAGCTCGTCGAGTCATCTTCGCAACTGTTGTTGCAGGAGGATGGTCAAGTATGAAATAAAGATAAAATAAAGTTCAGACTGACTTCCCTGTCTCAGCAAATAAATACAAGACTTCCTCCCGTTGTAGTAGAAGGTTGTCAGGATCGAATCCACGAGGAAGCACGTCAGCAGTTCTTAGGTAGCAACAGATCTCACAGACAAGCAGCAGAAGGACAGAAATAAAATTAACAAAGGAACAGAGACAGAAAAGGCAAATGAAGGCAGAAATAAAAGCAAACGAAAGTAAAGAACAAAGCAAGGCAGAAGCTTACTCGATCTCGACAAGCAGTAACTCGAGATCGACAAGGAACAGTAAAAACAGAAACTTTCAACTCGACGACAGAAGCAGGAACTCAACTCGACATAGACTAAAGCCAACTCGCTATCGACTAAGGTCCTACTCGATATCGACTAGCTGCTCCTCTGTATCGACTAGAAAACTCAGAAAATTTAAATTGCAAATTTCGAACCAAAACTCAACTTTTCGACAGAAATAAATCAATATATTAAAAGACTTCCAAGGCCAGGGTATCAACACCACAATGATAACCATGCAAAGTAACACATAAAGGCATAAAAGATCATGCTTTCCATCAAAATAACTTTCGTTACTAACAAATAGGCATATAGAGGCTTTCGCATAAACCCTAATTGTTACTAACCCTTTTCACATAATTAATCCAAGTTGCATTAAGATCACTTTCGCTTCAATAACACAAACAAGGATCACCTTCAACTCTCGCAAAAGAATCATGCTCATAGGGATAGAAGACAAATTGCATTAAAAGATCTGACCTTTACTGCATCATCTCACATGGCTACCGTCGGGCTCACCCCAGCCCTAGAAGTGGGTGGACTACTCACGCCTCATCGCAATTGCAGACATTGATGTATCAAAAGAAACTTGCATTAAACTATATTCAAAGCCTTTACAATCCCAACAATCAACTTTCGCAGAATGCCAAAACCCTAAAAACTTTAGAACTCCTAAAACTTCTCTGTGGAACTACTTCTCTCTCCCTAAGATTGTATGATTGAATATGGAATTAATGAAAAACCAGCCCCTAGGGCTTTATTTATAGCCTTCTAACCCTTGCTAATCAAGGATAGAATCTTCTATATATATCTAAAATTATATCTAAAAGGCTTAATGATAAACAAAAGCGATAAAGGAATTAAATCTAAAAGGAAAATAATAAATCTAAACTATGTAAGTCTCTTCATTTTGATAGATCTCCCTTCCATGGATAGAACTTGATAGATCTCGGCTTACTCGACTTCCTTCGGCTCCAAGTAACTCCAACTCGACTCGGACTGCTCACGGCGACGCGTTTCCAGAAGCTGGTCTACTCGACATCGACAATGGCTCGTCGACATCGACTAGGATTCTTCGTCGACTGATCTTCTCGGGTGACTCTGCTCGACAAGCTCGGATCTGAGCTCCTGGGAGTCGTCGATCTTGACTAGGGTTTCTCGAGATCGAGTAGGGGTGTACTCGAAGACGGCTCTCTGGTGATGTCGAGGACTCCTCCTCGGCATGGACTCGGACTAGGGCATAGTGGCTCCTCGATCTCGACAAGGCCTCCTCGAGATCGAGTAGGGTTGCTCAGCGCCTTCGTCCTCGACTTCTCGATCAGCTTCTCTTCTTGTCGACTCCGGGTGTGGCGTCTAAACTTCGTCGATCTCGACTAGTGGTACTCGAGATCGAGTAGGGCTCCGGAGCTGGGTTGGTCTGGCTCTCGACACTGCTCCTAGTTGACAAGGCCTGTGCTCGGACATGTTCGTCTAGATCGAGTAAGATTCACTCGAGATCGAGTAACCTGGGCTCTCAACTTGATTCAACTGGTTCCGCTGCTTCTTTGACCTTGGACTTCTGTAGTGGTTTTCCGAGCTTTTCTGACCTTCCTTCGAGTTGCTGTAAAACGTCTCGAATTCTGCGAATTTAAACAGAAACTGGTGTAGATTCCATAATTTGGCAAATAATCATAAACTACATAGATCATGTATTATCTAACCCAAATGTATGTAATGTATGCAGAAAACGATATAAAAGTTACTGTAAAACATGACAGATTTAGCTCACAACAAACACCCCATACTTAAGCTTGCTTGTCCTCAAGCAATACCTTTAATTGTCATTCAGGGTAAGAAATCAAAACTCTCAACATATCAGATTCATTCTTATAACCCAGCAATCAATTACCATCCTCGAAAAGGTACTAGTGTCACAAATCCATGCATGTGCAATTTAAAGAGCAACATCTACTCACAAAAGGAGGGTTATGCAAAACATTCATTCGTGAAAAAGCATTAATAATCAAGAGGACTTAAATTTAAGCTCAAATAAGGAGTAGATTTGGTAAAAGGCTAAAGGTGGGCAATTTTTGGCAATGTGGTGCTAATGATCCGGGGAAATGGAGTATTTCCAAACTTGAACTTCCACATTCCTTTTCATAAGATTCATCACCTTTCATAATGCTTTTATCAATAATCATGCTTTTACCTCTCTAACCTCAGCACTGCCTTCTCGCGAGTCGCAAAAATGGGTGTCATGAATGGCCCCCGATACTTAGTGCTTTGGACTCCTCACAATGTGTCCCATCTCTCCAAACTATTATCTCAGAGAGCAGGGTCAATCTACCTTTATCTCCTGAGGTGATTGGATTTTCTTTCACTCATTAAATTTCCCATATATTTTAAACAGTTTCCTTCCAAACTCCAATAAATGACAATAATCACAAACACCATATAACATCTCCATAATGTAACATCATTCTCGACATAATCCCCGGATAAGGTAAAGAATGGAAAATATTTAGGTCATGTGGAGCAATAATTGAAATAAGGCATAATATGGCTTTTGTGATGCATAAGCATAGGTAAGGCTAGGAATATAAACAATGAGCATTATATGGAAATATAATGTCCTCCATCATCTTATCATGCAACATGTCAAAAGCAACTTCAAATTTTACCTCCTTCTATGGTTTTCAAGAAATAATGCACTTCATTATGACTTCTCTTTACTAGGCAATTTCATGCTATATCTCTAATGAATCCAATTTTGCATCGTCGAGTTCAATATAAGCTTCCATGACATTATTCAAAAATTTCAATGGGGGTCATTTTTCAAACTTTTGGAAAACATGCATATAAGCACATAAATCAATAATGCATTCCAAAATGGTCATGTAGCAATTCAAAGAACTAAAGTCTAAACATGCACAAATAATGTCAAATATGGCAAATATGCACAAAGTTAAGCCCTTCCCCCACCCCATACTTAAACATTACACTGTCCTCACTGTATAAAAACAAGGGTAAAGAAGGAAACTCACTAGACAGGTGTGCAAATCGTCTTAATATTGAATGAAGGAATCGCCTAGGCCGAGTATGAATGTTGATATAGGTTGCCTCTATCCATGGACCTGAAAAGTGTAGAAGACATATACCCACAATATAAAAACTAAAAGTGTTCCAAACCAAAAACAAAAACAAAGTCTCAAAAGTCCTAAAAAGTCTATGTATAAGCTCTAGATTTTATAGTCGCTAGGCTGACTTTCCATTTAGGTCAAGGTGTCATTTGTAGGGCCCATGTAGCTTGGGCCTCAAATAAGACTCCATTCTTGTCCATCAGCTGTAATCCTCCAGAATGGATCTTGTTCACCCCGAAAGGTCCCATCCGCTTCTTGTTGAATTTATTAGGGAACCAATGATCTTTTGATTTAGAGACAAAGAGCTTGTCTCCAACTTCATACTCCTTGGGCTCAACATTGGATATCCTACATAAGCGCACATACCAAGGCAAACCTCTCCCATGTATAGATAGATCTTTAATGGAAATAGGAGAAGAAAGATCCATACCTTGGCTTACCTTTGCAACGACGGAATCGGGGACCACTGTGTTTGGTCGATCTCGACTAGGGCTAGTCGATCTCGATGAGTCTGCAGGTTCTTGTGGTGGGCTGCTCGAGGATGCAGGATTTGACGAAGAGATAGGCTTGTCGACATCGAGTGGCCTACTCGATGTCGAGTAGGCCTCAGCTTCTGTATTGCTGCTCGATGACGCTGGTGTTGGTGGAGGCTTCTGTGTCTTGTCGAGATCGACTAGGGTCCTCGATGTCGAGGAGTCTTGGTCGATCTTGACCCCATACTTAGTTCCTGTCAAGGCATCCGAAAAATAATTAATCCATAACGACGTACCTTCATTTGTGTCGATTGGATTTTCTGCGTCCTCCTTTATGATTGCCATGATCTCCTCCACCTAGGCCTCCATGTCCCTTTTTTCCAGCTCCTCAGGGGTCATATTTCTGACCTTGGGTTCCCCGCAGGTGATGTAGCCAGCTGAGATAGATTTTACCTCTTCCATTGGACCTGTATGCCTTTCAGTTTTATTAAGGGAATACTCAATTACCTCATCGCTGATGTTGAAGGTGAGCACTCCTTTCCTTACGCTTATGTTGGCATCCACCGTCGCCAAGAAAGGTCTTCCTAAAATAATTGGACAAGCAGGATGTTCTTGCATATCAATAACTAGGAAATCAGCAGGGACAAAGAATTTACCTACTTGTACTGGCGCATTGTCCACCATGCCTGTTGGGATGACCACAGTGTTGTTGGCCATATATAGTCTAGCATCCACAGGCTCCAGGGCACCTATCTTAATCTTGGATCAAATTGTTAAAGGCATTATACTCACACTAGCTCCAAGATCACATAAAGCATTAATTTTATATGGACCAAATCCAATGGTTATAGCAAACTTACCTGGATCTGGCCTCTTCTCCAGTATGTCCAAATGGCTGCATTCCTCTGTAATTTCAGCCATCGATCACTTTTTGCTCAAAATCTCCTTCAGGAACTTGACATAGGATGGCATTTCATTGAGAGCTTTTGTGAAGGGGATGGTGACGTTGAGTTTCTGAAGCATCTTGATGAAGCGCTGAAATTTCTTTTCTGCCGGGTCCTTTGGAGATTTTGTGGGGAAAGGCAGTTTCTTTTTTGGATTCGGAGCCAGAACAGATGTGGATGTGCTGCAGTCTTCTCGATCTCGGGTTGACCGTCGTCGATGTCGAGTAGCCCCTTGTCGATCTCGACCAAATTGGGTGCAGTCGAGTTGCTGTGCAGTGCAGACGAAGGTTTCTGAAGTTTCTCCTCGAGATCGACGAGGCCCTCCTCGAGATCGACTACAGTGTTGTCGATGTCGACTTGCTGTTCTTCGTTGTTCTGCTGCTTTCCGACCTCTGGCTCTTGCAGTTGATGTCCGCTTCTGAGTTTTACAGCAGCGATGTGCCCAGTCTTTCCCTTAGGATTTGGTTCTGAAGACCCAGGGAGCGCACCTGACTGTCTGGGGATTCCCGCTGCCAGCTGACCAATCTGTGTATCAACTGATTTTCGCCATATATCAATCTCCCCAAGCCTAGAGTTGACACCTTGCATCTGAGTATAGACGGAGTTGAAGGAATGCCTAGTTTCTGAGTGATTCCTCCGTATTTCCTCCAAGACTGTCTGTATATCATCCTTTTTCTGGTCCCTTTCCGGATGTCCTGGAGCTCTGTAGGGCGGGGGGTTCCTAGGGACACCTTGGTTCCATTGTGGTTGCTGAAACCTTTGGTCCCCCATGTAGCGATTGGGACCCCCTGCGTAAGCTACCTCCTCGTGGTGTTCTGCCATCCTGACTTGCTCTGTGTGTGGGCACTCAGGAGTGGTGTGCTGTTGCGATCCGCATTCAATGCAAGGCTGGTTGACAGAAAGATACTTCACTTGCTTAAGGAGCTTCTTATACTGATCTCTGTAGTACTGTTCCCTTACATCCGGATCAATTTCCTTAGGAGGCTCATAGAGGGGCATGGAAGGTGCTGGCCTGGCGTATGGGTTCTCTTCATAAGTTGCAGTAGACCCATACTTGTTGTCGTAGTTGGTGAGCTTCTCTAGCACGCCCCATGCGTCACTTGGCGACATTGTTAGATACTCATAGCGAGTATAATGGTTGATTCTGTCCTTAGTGACTTGATCAAGAGAGTTGAAGAAGATCTCTTGAATGACGTAGGGTGGTTGTCCATGAGTAGGGCAAGATCGCAGAAGTTCCTTGTAGCGCTCCCATGCCTTTGCCAGCGGTTCCCATTGCTTCTGTTTGAAGGCGGTGATTTTCTGGCGGAGATGTGCTGTTTTGGCGGGTGGGAAGAATTTGTTCAGAAACTCTTGCTCTACTTGGGCCCATGTTGTCAGGGATCTTGGTTTCAGCCCTTCAAGCCACTTCAGTGCAGGTCCAGCCAACGACTAGGGGAAAGACTTCATCTTGACATATTCCAAAGTTGTACCTTCAGCAAGAGTACGACACATTAAATCTACCGAAAAAGGCATTATTTTTAAGCTCTATAAGAAATTGAGTGCGAATTTCAAAAGAGTTTTCAGGGATAAGAATCGCCGATTCAGGCACGACGAGGGTTGGATGCATATAATCCTCAGCAGTAGTTGGATATTGGGCAAGCTCAGCTTTTGCTTGCCTTGCGCGTTCAGCTTCTTGTTCCCTCGCTGCCCTTTCATTGGCTATAGTGGTATCCTTTGCGGCTAGCTACCTTGTAAGCCTGGCAATCAGCTGTTCTTGTGTTTCAGCGGCCGACATGATCCTTTTGAGTTTAGAATGGATGTGTAGGTAACGCTCTGGTTCGTCTAAGCTGTCAAACTCGGGTGGTAGACCAGAACGGCGCATACACCTGAAAAGTAACTCAAAGTAGACGTGAGATTCAACTACCTAAGGCGCGAATGATAGCCTCCCCGGCAACGGCGCCAATTTAATTGTTGCAGGAGGATGGTCAAGTATGAAATAAATATAAAATAAAGTTCAGACTAACTTCCCTGTCTCAACAAATAAATACAAGACTTCCTCCCGTTGTAGTAGAAGGTTGTCAGGATCGAATCCACGACTAAGCACGTCAGCAGTTCGTAGGTAGCAACAGATCTCACAGACAAGAAGCAGAAGGACAGAAATGAAAGTAACAAAGGAACAAAGACAGAAAAGGCAAATGAAGGCAGAAATAAAAGCAAACGAAGTAAAGAACAAAGCAAGGCAGAAGCTTACTCGATCTCGACAAGCAGTAACTCGAGATCGACAAGGGACAGTAAAAACAGAAACTTTCAACTCGACGACAGAAGCAGGAACTCAAATCGACATAGACTAAAGCCAACTCCATATCGACTAAGGTCCTACTCGATATCGACTAGCTGCTCCTCTGTATTGACAAGAAAACTCAGAAAATTTAAATTGCAAATTTCGAACCAAAACTCAACTTTTCGACAGAAATAAATCAATATATTAAAAGACTTCCAAGGCCAGGGTATCAACACCACAACGATAACCATGTAAAGTAACACATAAAGGCATAAAAGATCATGCTTTCCATCAAAATAACTTTCGTTACTAACAAATAGGCATATAGAGGCTTTCGCATAAACCCTAATTGTTACTAACCCTCTTCACATAATTAATCCAAGTTGCATGAAGATCACTTTCGCTTCAATAACATAAACAAGGATCACCTTCAACTCTCGCAAAAGAATCATAGTCATAGGGATAGAAGACGAATTGCATAAAAAGATCTGACCTTTACTGCATCATCTCACATGGCTACCGTCGGGCTCACCCCAGCCCCAGAAGTGGGTGGACTACTCACGCCTCATCGCAATTGCAGACATTGATGTATCAAAAGAAACTTGCATTAAACTATATTCAAAGCCTTTACAATCCCGGCAATCAACTTTCGCAGAATGCCAAAACCCTAAAAACTTTAGAACTCCTAAAACTTCTCTGTGGAACTACTTCTCTCTCCCTAAGATTGTATGATTGAATATGGAATTAATGAAAAACCAGCCCCTAGGGCTTTATTTATAGCCTTCTAACCCTTGCTAATCAAGGATAGAATCTTCTATCTATATCTAAAATTATATCTAAAAGGCTTAATGATAAACAAAAGCGATAAAGGAATTAAATCTAAAAGGAAAATAATAAATCTAAACTAGGTAAGTCTCTTCATGTTGATAGATCTCCCTTCCATGGATAGAACTTGATAGATCTCGGCTTACTCGACTTCCTTCGGCTCCAAGTAACTCCAACTCGACTCGGACTGCTCACGGCGACGCGTTTCCAAAAGCTGGTCTACTCGACATCGACAAGGGCTCGTCGACATCGACTAGGATTCGTCGTCGACTGATCTTCTCGGGTGACTCTGCTCGACAAGCTCGGATCTGGGCTCCCGGGCGTCGTCGATCTCGACTAGGGTTCCTCGAGATCGAGTATGGGGTGTACTCGAAGACGGCTCTCTGGTGATGTCGAGGACTCCTCCTCGGCATGGACTCGGACTAGGGCATGGTGGCTCATCGATCTCGACAAGGCCTCCTCGAGATCGAGTAGGGTTGCTCAGCGCCTTCGTCCTCAACTTCTCGATCAGCTTCTCTTCTTGTCGACTCCGGGTGTGGCGTCTAGGCTTCGTCGATCTCGACTAGTGGTACTCATGATCAAGTAGGGCTCCGGAGCTGGGTTGGTCTGGCTCTCGACACTTTTCCTAGTCGACAAGGCTTGTGCTCGGACATGTTCATCTAGATCGAGTAAGGTTCACTCGAGATCGAGTAACCTGGGCGCTCAACTTGATTCGACTGGTTCCGCTGCTTCTTTGACCTTGGACTTCTGTAGTGGTTTTCCGAGCTTTTCTGACCTTCCTTAGAGTTGCTGTAAAACGTCTCGAATTCTGCGAATTTAAACAAAAACTGGTGTAGATTCCATAATTTGGCAAATAATCATAAACTACATTGATTATGTATTATCTAACCCAAATGTATGTAATGTATGCAGAAAATGATATAAAAGTTACTGTAAAACATGAAAGATTTAGCTCACAACAGCAACAAAACTGAGTTGACTCAATTCTGAAGTCAGAGTCAACAGGAATATGCGAAACAAAATCGCCGCGCTGTACTGTTTTTTGGACAGCGATTTCGACCTCCTCTTGGGCTGCGGCGTTCGTCTCAGAATCCACGACCTCCTCATTGGCGGGAGAAATAACAACCTCAGCAGATGGTGTGGGAAGTGGAGGAAAGCCTGGACGGTGGCAAGCAAAGACGTCCGCAAACCAAGCCTTCCAATATCGGCGTTCTTCCTTCTCTAGGCGTCGTTCCTCCTCTCGGCGACGTTCCTCCTCCTCTTGTCGACGTTCTTCCTCAGCCTCTCTTCGTTGGAGAAGCCGAATCTGATATCGTTGTCGACACCTCTTATCTTCGATCTCCAATTGACGTTGTTCTTCCTCTTGATGTTGAAGCCAAAGTTGGCGTCATTTGACTTCGTGTTGACGCTCTAGGGTTTGTTGTTGTAGCCAAGCTCTCCGAAGTAACTCTTGTTGGCGTCTTTGTTGTTTAGCACGTTCCAAAGCAAAAAATCCATCCAATGGATCGGCATCATCCTCCCAGTCGCCCCAAACTTCCCAAGCCATATCAAATCAAAACATCAGTAACATCAAAGAAACAAAGAGCGTAGCATAACCTGTCTCTGAATACCAATTGATACGTTTGGGATACCCGATCCTTCGCCTGTGGGCTCAAGATCAAGAACCCCAAACTGTTGATGGCCCGATCTTGCAATATTCTTGATATCCTTGATGTTTACAAGTAGTTACAATAAAATGTTTTGAACTATACTAAGAGGAAAGAAAAACAAGTAATTAAAACTAAGTAAAAACCAACAAAGAAACAGACCAGAAGCAATGCAGCAGCGACGGCGCTGGGATGGCCTCGGGGCGGCCCGGACAGTGGCGACGGTTCTGGGCAGACTCAGCGACAGCTTCTCTGATCCAGCGACGGTTTCTCAGGATGGGTTTCTCTTATGTCTCGTGGTTTGGGATTGTGTTTAGATCTTTGTTTGGTATCGAATGAGCAAGAACATAAATTGATTGCGAAGGCTTTTGGATTGGGAATCGAGGTAACCTTTTAATCTTTAAAAGGGTTCCTCAATTATAATTCCAATCTAATTAAATCAATTGCAAATACAAGAGTTTAAATAGGGAACTATACCAATTCTACCTTTGCAAAAGATAGAGTTTTGGCTTAGATAAATAAATATTAAATCCTAATAATAATCCTAGATAAATATTCCTACTTAGTGGACAAGGAAAATATCTAGAAGAGATAAACTTTCCGTTTCCCTTTTATTCACCTAACTAAGTATTACTAAAAATAAGACATTCCATAAATAGCCCCAACTAACATAGGAGTTACTAAATATGGAAAGAATATAAAAACTAATAATAATAATAATAATAATTAAATAAATAAAATATCTTTTTTTCAATCCATGGTGGCGCCTTCTTCTTCCTCTTGCGGACGACACTCTTTGCTATCAATGACCCTCGAATCGGTCTTGAGAGCTCGCTTGGATCAGGATCATTGTTTGACCCACAAAAGGTCATCTTGATCCGCATCATTCTCCCTTTCTTAGGTTCGATTCGTCCTCGAATTGAGTCGTTGATGATCAAAGGGGAAGGAGCAACCACCAAAAAGTAACTTCCTTGACAATCAACTTGAGATGGTGGCAGCAGAATTTGAGGAAAAGGAACCTCAAAAACAACACCTATCATAGGGATCATCGAGCAACCAAATGGAACAAAATTAAAAGGCACAATAACCCTATGAAATCCAGAATTCTCAAAATTAGGAACATTCTCAAGAGGTACAATAGCTAACTCAAGAGAAGTGTCCCCAACGTCCTCATCGTTGTCGTCAGAAGCAACTACCACATCTGACGCAGCACTGCAGTCCACTTGCAGAGTAGATTTGGAGATCTTCCCGGAAGAGTTTGGCAGCGTATGACAAACCGTTGGAAAGCTTGTCGAGTCAGCTTTGCAACAAAACTGAGTTGACTCAATTCTGAAGTCAGAGTCAACAGGAATATGCGAAACAAAATTGCCGCGCTGTGCTGTTTTTTGGACAACGATTTCGACCTCCTCTTGGGCTGCGGCGTTCGTCTCAGAATCCACGACCTCCTCATTGGCGGGAGCAATAAAAACCTCAGCAGATGGTGTGGGAAGTGGAGGAAAGCCTGGCTGGTGGCAAGCAAAGACGTCCGCAAACCAAGCCTTCCAATATCGGCGTTCTTCCTCCTCTAGGCGTCGTTCCTCCTCTCGGCGACGTTCCTCCTCCTCTTGTCGACGTTCTTCCTCAGCCTCTCTTTGTTGGAGAAGCCAAATCTGATATCGTTCTCGACACCTCTTATCTTCGATCTCCAATTGACGTTGTTCTTCCTCTTAACGTTGAAGCCAAAGTTGCCGTCTTTTGACTTCGCGTTGACGCTCAAGGGTTTGTTGTTGTAGCCAAGCTCTCCGACGTAACTCTTGTTGGCGTAGTTGTTGTTTAGCACATTCCAAAGAAAAAAATCCATCCAATGGATCGGGATCATCCTCCCAGTCGCCCCAAACTTCCCAAGCCATATCAAATCAAAACATCAGTAACATCAAAGAAACAAAGAGCGTAGCGTAACCTGTCTCTGAATACCAATTGATACGTTTGGGATACCCGATCCTTCGCCTGTGGGCTCAAGATCAAGAACCCCAAATCGTTGATGGCCCGATCTTGCAATATTCTTGATATCCTTGATGTTTACAAGTAGTTACAATAAAAGGTTTTGAACTATACTAAGAGGAAAGAAAAATAAGTAATTAAAACTAAGTAAAAACCAAAAAAGAAACAACGACAGAAGCAATGCAGCAGCGACGGCGCTGGGATGGTCGCGGGGCGGCCAAGAAAGCCGTGGGGCGGCCCGGACAGTGGCGACGATTCTGGGCAGACTCAGCGACAGCTTCTCTGATCCAGCGACGGTTTCTCAGGATGGGTTTCTCCTATGTCTCGTGGTTTAGGATTGTGTTTAGATCTTTGTTTAGTATCGGAAGAGCAAGAACATAAATTGATTGCGAAGGCTTTTGGATTGGGAATCGAGGTAACCTTTTAATCCTTAAAAGGGTTCCTCAATTATAATTCCAATTTAATTAAATCAATTGCAAATACAAGAGTTTAAATAGGGAACTATACCAATTCTATCTTTGTAAAACATAGAGTTTTGGCTTAGATAAATAAATATTAAATCCTAATAATAATCCTAGATAAATATTCCTACTTAGTGGACAAGGAAAATATCTAGAAGAGATAAACTTTCCGTTTCCCTTTTATTCACCTAACTAAGTATTACTAAAAATAAGACATTCCATAAATAGCCCCAACTAACATAGGAGTTACTAAATATGGAAAGAATATAAAAACTAATAATAATAATAATAATAATTAAATAAATAAAATATCTTTTTTTCAATCCATGGTGGCGCCTTCTTCTTCCTCTTGCGGACGACACTCTTTGCTATCAATGACCCTCGAATCGGTCTTGAGAGCTCGCTTGGATCAGGATCATTGTTTGACCCACAAAAGGTCATCTTGATCCGCATCATTCTCCCTTTCTTAGGTTCGATTCGTCCTCGAATTGAGTCGTTGATGATCAAAGGGGAAGGAGCAACCACCAAAAAGTAACTTCCTTGACAATCAACTTGAGATGGTGGCAGCAGAATTTGAGGAAAAGGAACCTCAAAAACAACACCTATCATAGGGATCATCGAGCAACCAAATGGAACAAAATTAAAAGGCACAATAACCCTATGAAATCCAGAATTCTCAAAATTAGGAACATTCTCAAGAGGTACAATAGCTAACTCAAGAGAAGTGTCCCCAACGTCCTCATCGTTGTCGTCAGAAGCAACTACCACATCTGACGCAGCACTGCAGTCCACTTGCAGAGTAGATTTGGAAATCTTCCCGGAAGAGTCTGGTGGAAAGCTTGTCGAGTCAGCTTCGCAACAAAACTGAGTTGACTCAATTCTAAAGTCAGAGTCAACAAGAATATGCGAAACAAAATCGCCGCGCTGTGCTGTTTTTTGGACAGCGATTTCGACCTCCTCTTGGGCTGCGGCGTTCGTCTCAGAATCCACGACCTCCTAATTGGCGGGAGCAATAACAACCTCAGCAGATGGTGTGGGAAGTGGAGGAAAGCCCGGACGGTGGCAAGCAAAGACGTCCGCAAACCAAGCCTTCCAATATCGGCGTTCTTCCTCCTCTAGGCGTCGTTCCTCCTCTCGGCGACGTTCCTCCTCTTCTTGTCGACGTTCTTCCTCAGCCTCTCTTTGTTGGAGAGGCCGAATCTTATATCGTTGTCGACACCTCTTATCTTCGATCTCCAATTGACGTTGTTCTTCCTCTTGACGTTGAAGCCAAAGTTGGCGTCTTTTGACTTCGCGTTGACGCTCTAGGGTTTGTTGTTGTATCCAAACTCTCCGACGTAACTCTTGTTGGCGTCGTTGTTGTTTAGCACATTCTAAAGCAAAAAATCCATCCAATGGATCGGGATCATCCTCCTAGTGACCCCAAACTTCCCAAGCCATATCAAATCAAAACATCAGTAACATCAAAGAAACAAAGAGCATAGCATAACCTGTCTCTTAATACCAATTCATACGTTTGGGATACCCGATCCTTCGCATGTGGGCTTAAGATCAAGAACCCCAAACTGTTGATGGCCCGATCTTGCAATACTCTTGATATCCTTGATGTTTACAAGTAGTTACAATAAAAGGTTTTGAACTATACTAAGAGGAAAGAAAAACAAGTAATTAAAACTAAGTAAAAACCAACAAAGAAACAGCGACAAAAGCAATGCAGCAGCGACGGCGCTGGGATGGCCGCGGCGCGGCCAAGGAAGCTGCGGGGCGGCCCGGATAGTGGCGACGGTTCTGGGCAGACTCAGCGACAGCTTCTCTGATCCAGCGACGGTTTCTCATGATGGGTTTCTCCTATGTCTCGTGGTTTGGGATTGTGTTTAGATCTTTGTTTGGTATCGGATGAGCAAGAACATAAATTGATTGCGAAGGCTTTTGGATTGGGAATCGAGGTAACCTTTTAATCCTTAAAAGGGTTCCTCAATTATAATTCCAATCTAATTAAATCAATTGCAAATACAAGAGTTTAAATAGGGAACTATACCAATTCTATCTTTGCAAAAGATAGAGTTTTGGCTTAGATAAATAAATATTAAATCCTAATAATAATCCTAGATAAATATTCCTACTTAGTGGACAAGGAAAATATCTAGAAGAGATAAACTTTATTTTTCCCTTTTATTCACCTAACTAAGTATTACTAAAAATAAGACATTACATAAATAGCCCCAACTAACATAGGACTTACTAAATATTGAAAGAATATAAAAACTAATAATAATAATAATAATTAAATAAATAAAATATTTTTTCTTCAATCCATGGTGGCGCCTTCTTCTTCCTCTTGAGGACGACACTCTTTGCTATCAATGACCCTCGAGTCGGTCTTGAGAGCTCGCCTGGATCAAGATCATTGTTTGACCCACAAAAGGTCATCTTGATCCGCATCAAAAGGGGGTTCATCGACAAGACTCTTTTTATCAAGACCAAAGGAAAGGACATTTTGGTTATTCAAATTTATGTTGATGATATATTGTTTGGTGCTACTAACACATCTTTGTGCAATGAATTTTCTGACATTATGTGCAGTGAATTTGAGATGAGCTTGATGGGTGAACTCAACTTATTTTTGGGATTACAAGTTCATCAATCTAAGAAAGGGATCTTTGTCAACCAAAGCAAGTACACTAAGGATCTCTTGAATAAATTCAAGATGGATCAATCCAAAGCAGCCAAGACACCCATGAGCTCAACATTATCTCTAGATCAAGACAAGATTGGGAAGAGTGTCAATAAAAAGGAGTATCGAGGAATGATTGGATTATTACTATATCTTATAGCTAGTAGACTTGACATCATGTTTAGTGTTTGCATGTGTGCTAGGTTTCAAGCCGATCCTAAAGAATCTCACCTCGTAGCTGTGAAGAGGATCTTTCGATATCTCAATGGCACTAAGGAGCTTGGCTTGTGGTACCCAAAGAAAAAAGATTTCACATTAATCAGGTATTCTGATGCAGATTTTGCATGTTATAAGGTGGATAGGAAGAGCACATCAGGATATTTCCAATTCTTAAAAGCATCCTTGATTAGTTGGCATTCAAAGAAAAAAAACTCAGTTGCTCTATCCACTGCCAAAGTCGAATACATAGCAGCTGGAGCTTGTTGCTCCCAAATCTTTTGGATAGCTCAACAAATGAGAGATCTTGGCATCAACCTAAGAAGTATTCCCATTTAGTGTGACAACACAAGTTCCATATCAATCACGAATAATCATGTTCAGCATTCAAGGACTAAACATATTGATGTAAGACATCACTTCATTAGAGACCATGTCGAAAAAGGTGATGTGTCCATATCTTTTATTTCTACTGATTATCAATGGGCTGACATTTTTACTAAGCCTTTGGCAGAGGACATGTTCACCTTCATTAGACGTGAGATTGGGATGCTTAAAAAGGATGCACTTTCGTAGGCGGAGCTTTCCCTTTACGAAAGATAAATTCTACTCAGTGTCAAGACCTTTGAGAATTATGTCAAGGTTTGTGAACTGAATGGTAGAGTACAGATATCGGATCATATATATTTGGTTAATATCTTTTTAGATATTTGATCAAGTATATTTTTAACGGATTTTCAAATTCTATATTTGTTACATATTTTATTCACCCATCCGAGTACATGTTTTATTTTTGGAACAAAATATTTTCGGATATTTTCCTCCTATTTTAAATTGTGAGAAGGTTTGAATTTTGAATAGAAATATTTTTCAAATTGGCAATGTTTTCATTACCCGTCCTTGGAACTCTAAACCTGTCTCATTAACTCCATCATCTCACTCTACTTAAACCCCAAACTTTACCCGATTCTCTCACCACTTCATACTTATCCAAACCTTTCCCATTCTACTTCTCCTTCAACCTCTCAACCTGTTCTAAAAATCCTAGTCGAAAATCTCCATGGCTCCCAAATCAAAGAAAGCCTCCACACCCAAAAGACTTGGCGACACCCCCAAGGGACGCCAGGCCACTGCTACTTCCCCTCAACATGAACCCACTCCACAAGAAATCGTCCTAGCTGTTGTCCGAAGCACCATCGATGAGAGCACGACTACAGTAACTAAGGGCTCTAAAAAACGCTCAGCGAAGAAGCCTCTCAGTGCGAAACAGAAAGGGAAAAAGAAAATCATCGCTGAGGAGGTGGATGATTAGGAGGAAGAGGAGGATCTCGACGCTATTCTAGAACGTGATGCCGCCAAGGAAGCCGAAGAAGAAGCTTTGAGAAAGAAGAAGGTCGAGGAAGAGGCCGAGCTGGCAAGGAAACTAGCTGAGGAGGAGGCCGAGAGAATTTGAAAAGAGGCTGAGAAGGAGGTTCCCACTGAGGAGGAACCAGAGGAAGAAGAAGAAGAGGAGGACGAGACCGGCGATGAAGAGGATGTTGAAGGAGACAACGAGGACGCTGAAGGGTCCGCTGAGGACTCGGGGTCTGAGGACGAAGAGGAAGAGGAGCCAGAACCTGTTGCCTCTCCTTCTCCTCCTCCCCCGTCTCCAAAGAAGCGAAAAGCCCAAGCAGCTGTCAAGCCTCCATCTCTCAAGCGTATCAAGAACGGCACTCTCAAAAGCCTTGAGGTGCCTGCCAAGAGGGCTGCTCCAACACAGGCTCGAAGGAAGAATGTTGATCCACCTTCCTACATCCAGGTAAACCAATCCTTACCCTCTTCATGGTTTGAAGATGCTGAAACGGCTGGAAAGTGGGTAGATGAGTTTCGAACTCGTAAGATTTGTTGTTTTGATTTTTTAGATCTTGCGTTCTTTGAAGCTTTGAATTTACCCTGCCTGGACCCTTCTCAACCTTGAATCTATCTACTATCCTCAACTTACCCGCCTGTTCTACATAAACCTAAAAGCCAAACACAATGCCGACGGTTGGTCTTTGGAATCCATCGTCAAGGGGGTTAGAATCTCTTTCAACTCCATTGACTTTGCTGATTTCCTTGGCCTGCCTAGACCTTGTCCACCCTCTCTCGAGAACCCCACAAAAGAACAATGCATAGCCCTTGCCCGATCCAAATATCTCCTACCCGAAGCATCCAACAGCACCTCAAAGCAGCTCACCCACTCATCCCTTACCCTAGAGGCAAAGATTATTTTTAACATCATTGTGCGTTGCCTCTTACCCCGTCTAAACTCTGGCTCACTCCTTACCGATAATGTCATGATCATTCTATACCGCATCTTAAATGGCCTTGACCTTGATCTGGCCAACACTATCCTTGGATCCATGGCTCACGCTAGAAAAGCCCGAAAAGAAACTCCCATCCCTTTTGCCACCCTTTTGACCCATATCTTCAAAGCTTCTGGAATCAATTTAAAAAATGAAGAACAACAGCGTCATATGGGTAAGTTCGACTCCAAGAGCCTTGAAAAGATAGGTATCACTTGGTCCCCCCCAAGGGACTTGGAGTCTTGCCTCTCCTTCAAAAGCTCTTCCCACTGCCTCAGCCGTTGATGAACGCATGGACAACCTGGAGTTGGGCTTGGAGGAAGTTCGCATGGATATCAAGGAGTTGCACAAGGAGTTTATGACGGAGATGAGCAGGGTAACCAAGCTGTTGCAAGATCTGAGGTCGCTGCTCACTGATGATGCTCCGGATGATGAATCTTAGCCTTACCCTACCCTACCCTAATCCCAAATCTGAAACATTGCTGGGTTTTTTTAAACCGTTTAAAAACTTTTGGTGACTGTTTTACCTCCTCCCTTTGTTGAAAGACAAAAAGGGGGAGATGATCTGCTATGGTTTAGACTTTCAAACCTTTTTCAACTGCTATGAAGGTCTTGGAAGACCTTGTTTTGTTTTTAGTTGGATATCTTTCACGTTTTAAAATTATGATCCAACATTCGTCTAACCCATGCAGGTACTTAGTCCGATTTCACTTGTATTATATATGTTTGACTAAGTTGCAGTGATGCACAGGTTTTGTCTTTCATCAAGGGGGAGATTGATAACTCCACTCCCTTGATGAAAATCGGAATAAGTTTCAAAGGCTTTGACAGTCTGTTTCTGTCAAAGATCTTGAAGCTTTAGCAATGTTGATGAAACACAAAACCTGTTCTCCATGATATTATGTTCGAATATTATTTTATGTTATTATATGCTTCCAAATATTATTATATATATTCACTAACATTTCAGGAAGCGTTTTCGAATATTATCTCCTTCCTTAAGCTGTAAATTGAGACGATTCAAATCGGAAGATCATGGCTTCAAAAGTTTCCAAAGATAGAAGATTGTGAAGAATACAACTCAAGCCATGATCCTCTCTAGCCGTTGGTGAAGATCCTTAGGCGCCGATTTGTTTCAATATAAAGAAAAGGAAGAAGAAGACAACCATACATTGGTTGAACACAAGCATTCATACATTCAAGCCCTCAAGCGAGATCTGTCTTCTTCGTGTACTCTCTGCTAGTCCTTAAAAGTCTGTTATTTCATTTCAAAGCATTTGAGAGTTATACAGTGAGCTTATAGGATATATTTCGTGATAGTGTTATACTCGTGAATTTGTAACTCAGGAAGTGGACATTAGGCGATTGATTCACTAAGTGTAAGAGGATTGTACTAGATAGCTGAGAGAGGTGGGGCTTTTCTAGATTGGTCTAGGACTCCAAGGGAACGTGAGTTGACTAGATTGCAATTGTATAGGAGAGAGGCTTCTCGGTGAGCTATTAGGATCCTAAGTCTTGTGAATCAATAAAAGCCGGTTGAATCCTAGGGTTGTGGAAGAACCCTAGGCGGGGACATAAGCCAAGTTCGTGCCGAACCTCGTAAACAATTCATCGAGTCCTTTATTTACTGCTTTACCTTATTTCCGCACTTGGTTCGAATTGTTTAACTTTGTGATTTAGGTTTTCAGAGAAAAGACTAAGTCTAATCTCAAAGGGTTTTGCACGAGCTTCAAAAGTCTTGAGACTATCTGCGAAAAACCGGCATACTCTATTCAAACCCCCCCCCCCTTAGAGTATTTTTACATTACTTTGTTTTACATTATCGAACCTTCAAAGTATAACAATAAGCAAGAGGTCGATCCACAGGGAAAGTTATAATTCCAGTTTGATTTAAGTGTCAATCAAAGTAACCAATTTAGGGGTTTTTTTTTGTTAAAGTTCCGCCTTTTATTAAAGTGGATTAAAGAAAGCAAAGTAAATGAATTTGTTTTAGACAATTTGGAGAAGCAATTCTACCTACAATTTTCCACTTTATTGGATTGAAACGATCCTTGTAACTTCTTCTCGTCCTATTAAGTTTCCTATGAATGCCCTTGTCCCGGCCTAATATAGTTACTAGTCCAATCAGTCCTAGAAACCCTTATCAATCGAACAGTCTCTAAACAAGGATTTAACCTAATCGATAGCTTTCAGTTCAGAGATTAGCCAATGTATTTGCAGTCCCTAAAGAGGGATTTAACAATACATCCAACTTCCTACTTATTCAATTAGTTCAATCAGCCCTAAAGGAACAAGTTTGCCACTTAGGTTAAGGTTCACAATCAGGAATCTACAAACCTTAGCAATTGAATTGATTCTAACTAGTTGCGCGGGCTAGATAGAATAAAACAATAGACAATCAAGCACAAAGAAGTTGAAGCATTCAAATATAGGAAACAAGGAACAAGAATTAGAAACTCACAATCAATCCGAATAAAGCTTCAAATTGCAGGCGGCGGGCGTTGAAGGTTGGACGTGCGTACTGGCGGCGGGCGCTGCATTATGCTGCAGGCGCAACTCTTTTGATTGGCCGCGGGCGCCGCAAGGGTGTTGCGGGCGCCGCACCGTAACCTGCTCGTCTTCTCCTTCTATCACCTCTATCTCCTCGTCCATTATTTCCTCGTCGTCCCTTTGAGGTGTGACAACCAGTTCCTTGCCACTTCTAAGCATTACAGCATTGACATTCTCCTTCGTTGGGTTCTCGATGGTATGTGGTGGAAGCTTTCCTGAATTGTTTGCGTCCTTAGCACTTAAGATTTGAGTGAGCTGACTCAATTGATTCTCAAGATTTGTCATCCGATCGGATTGCTGCTTCTTTAGATTTGTCATCTGCTCTGACTGTTATTTATTGTTCTTCAAGACCAATCGCGATAGTTTCTGTAGTGGATCCTCATTATCCTCCTTTGATTGCTGCTGACCTCCCTGTCGAGGTTCACATTGTTGTTGATGCCTTCCCTGTTCCCCTCCTTGCTGATTGAAAGAGGCTTGGTAGTTCCCATAGCCTTGTTGATAGCCTCTGTTGTAATTGTTGTTGTTGAAATACCCAGGATTTCCATAATTTCCTTGCCTAGGCCTTTGTTGAGCGAAATTCCCAATGGAATTCAAATCAAAATTAGGATCTTGTAGAAGCGGGCACATATCCATAGGATAAGTGTATTGATTGCAAAGTCCACATGCCTTCAGTTGTTGAGGAGTTCTATCAATGACCAATTGTTTCATCATCTCCTTTACCTCTGTCATATCAGTCTGAAGTGCAGCCACAGGGGCATTAATAGCGAGTACACCACTTGCACGAGGGCTCTTATTGAACTGTCTAGAGCCCTCATATAGCTCCTTAAACACATCCCATGCCGCGACAGGCATCTTGTTCAGCATGTTTCCTCCAAAAGCAGAATTCACTGTTTTGCGCTCTATATCAGTCAGCCCATTAAAGAGAAAGAGAACCAGATCCTTTTGAGAGTACCCATGGCATGGGCAGGGGGCGCAGAGTTTCTTGAAACGCTCAAAGTACTCATGTATCGACTCTGTCGCGTACTGCTCAATGCTGCTGATTGACATTTTCAAAGCATTGAGCTTTGTTGCAGGGAAGTACATCTCTAGGAAGACTCTCTTCATCTCAGCCCAAGTAGAAATGGATCCAGGTGGTAGATAGAAAAACCATTCACTCTCCCCATCCTTCAAAGAGAAGGGAAAAGCTCTCAGCTTAATTTGATCTTCAGTTACATTCTCTGGTTTCATCTCAACAACCACCGTATGGAACTCAGACAAATGCTTGTGGGGGTCCTCCCCACTCAACCCATGGAATTTGGGTAGAAGATGAATTACCCCAGACTTTATCTCAAAGTTGACTCCTTCTGCTAGCGCAGAGAATTGGATTGCTAGGGGTTGCTGTGCCAGATCAGGAGCAGAAAGCTCCTTAAGAGTGCGGTTCGCGTCGACAACCATCTATGTTGTAGGTTCTTCTTGATTAAAAGGGATTTCGCTAAAGCGATCACGAGTTTCTCGCCTTAGAGCGGCAAAGGTCCTTTCAATCTCTAAATCAAATGGCAACAAAGAAGAATTGGTAGCAGGGGTATGGACCATATAAGACGGTCCACACCAAGATTAACACTAAAAACACACAAGAATTAAATAAAAATCCCCGGAAACGGCGCAAAATTTGACGAAGGGAAAATCTGCCGTTGATCCGCCAAAGAAAACTCAAACCTATAGCAGATATAGCAATAAGCAAGAGGTCGATCCATAGGGAAAGTTATATTTCCAGTTTGATTTAAGTGTCAATCAAAGTAACCAATTTAGGGGGTTTTTATTTATGAAAGTTCCGCCTTTTATCAAAGCGGATTAAAGAAAGCAAAGTAAATGAATTTGTTTTAGACAATTTGGAGAAGCAATTCTACCTACAATTTTCCACTTTATTGGATTGAAATGATCCTTATAACTTCTTCTCGTCCTATTAAGTTTCCTATGAATGCCCTTGTCCCGACCTAATATAGTTACTAGTCCAATCAGTCCTAGAAACCCTTATCAATCGAACAGTCCCTAAAGAAGGATTTAACCTAATTGATAGCTTTATGTTCATAGATTAGCCAAGGTATTTACAGTCCCTAAAGAGGGATTTAATAACACATCCAACTTCCTACTTATTCAATTTGTTCAATCGGCCCTAAAGGAACAAGTTTGCCACTTAAGTTAAGGTTCACAATCAGGAATCTACAAAACCTTAGCAATTGAATTGATTCTAACTAGTTGCGCGGGTAGATAGAATAAAACAATAGACAATCAAGCACAAAGAAGTTGAAGCATTCAAATATAGGAAACAAGGAACGAGAATTAGAAACTCAAAATTAATCCGAATAAAGCTTCAAATTGCAGGCAGAATAGATGAGTTTAGTTCCTCATGGAAGACATCGCTCAAAATCTCTAAAGTGTCTAATGAATGAATAGAATATAAGTAATGAAAATAACATAAAATTTGGCCTTTTAAATCATCCAAAGTCGGCCACCAAACAAAGTAATAGGTTCTAGGGTTTTTTTAATACTCAAAGTGACGCGCAAAAGTGCTAACGACCAATGTTGCGGCCGCGGCATATGCTGCGGCCGCGGCATCAGCAAACTCTGGCGACCCGCTGCAGCGGCCCCTGCTGTGGCCGCAGCATGCATGTTGCGGCCGCGCATGCTGTTTGCTGTGTCCATCTGACTTTTTCCGAGAGTAGCTCCACTTGTCTTCTCTTCTTTCTTCCTTGCTCCTTTCCAATGTTTCTTGTATTCCTCTTCAAGGTATTGCATCTCCCAATTGTGTTCCGATTCAATATGCAAGATAAAAACAAATTTGCGCAGAATCTGAACTCTTCCAAAATAATCACAAGATGCAATTTAGTAACAAAGTACGAAAGAAATGCAACCTAACTAAACTAAATATGCCTATAATGCCTATCTAAGATATGAATTATCATGAAGCTTCCTCCTGGTCTTATGGTTGATGGTGCCAATATGGTTTGCAAGCTGCAGAGGTCCCTTTATGGCCTCAAACAGGCGTCAAGACAGTGGCATGCTCGTTTATCTCTTGCTCTCAAGGCAAGGGGATGTTGTCAATACAAAAATGATTACTCATTATTCTTCAAAAAAACAATCTTTAGAAGAGGTGTTTGTTGGGGTTTATGTGGATGATTTGATCCTTACTGGCAGTGATGCTACTAAGATGGTTGCTTTGAAGCAGTTCTTAGATGAAGAATTCAGAATCAAGGATCTTGGAGACTTGCATTTCGTCCTTGGCATTGAATTCCTTCAAGTTCAGGATGGTCTTGTTCTTACACAGAGAAGTTTCATTGATGAACTGCTACGGGAGTTTCAATTCTCAGGGTCCAATGTTGTTAGTCCTCTTGATCCACAGCTTCGTTTATCGCCAGATGATGGGGTTCCTCTTGATGATTTCACTTTATACAGACGTTTAGTTGGAAAGCTTAATTTCTTGGTACACACTCGCCCTGATTTAGCTTTCACAGTTCAACTACTAAGCCAGTTCATGCAGCATCCAAGATCTGCACATTTGACTGCTGGATATCATGTTTTGAGATATCTTCGTGGGACTCAACATAAGGGATTGCTTCTGACTTCCACTTCATATTTCCGTCTTCAGGCTTTCTGTGACGCCGATTGGGCTAGTTGCCCCTTCTCTTGCCGGTCTATAAGTGGTTATCTGGTGTTTTTGGGTGCCAGTTTGCTCTCATGGAAGTCTAAAAAGCAGGTCTCCGTTTCACTTTCTTCAGCTGAAGTTGAATATAGGTCCATTCGAAGAGTTTGTTCGGAGCTCGCCTAGTTAAGTCGTCTGCTAGCAGAGATTGGGGTTCCTCACATTGCCCCAATTCCTGTCCGTTGCGATAACGAAGCAGCCATTTATATTACACGCAATCCAGTCTTCCACGAACGAACAAAAGCATATAGAGCTGGACTGCCATTTTGCTCGAGAGAAGTTCCTTGAAGGGTTAATTACACTTCCCCACATTTCCACACAGTCCCAGCTTGCAGATTTTTTGACCAAAAATGTTGCTGGAGTCCGGCTTCAACCATTGTTACGCAAGATCGGGTTGATTGAAGCTCCACCTCGATCTTGAAGGGGGGTATTAGATTTAGGAGTTGGGCCTAATTTTGTTTCAGCTGTAATTGGGTTAAGCCCAGCCCATCTGTCCATTTGTCTCTCTAGCCTCGGTGCTTTATAAGCCGATGGTTTGTTACAGATTCGTTCAACAAGTTGAATAACAAACTCGTCTTCTTCCCTCCTTCTTCCTCTCTATATCCACTTTCTGTTTCCAATCAAGAACTCAGTTTTGAATCCTTCAATATATATATATAAGTTTAATTTAAAATATTAAACTAATATTTTATTTAATTATAGTATTAATTTATTTTATTATTAACATTTTATTTTGTAAAAATCGCACCATGGCGCCCGAAATATACTAGTGCTATGTTAAATCAGAAGGCTTTAGCTGACGTGTCATTTTCTCCTCGATTTTAGCTAATTCAACCAATCTCTTATTTCATACTCTTTTATTCCCCCCCCCCCTCTCCTACCTTTGCTTCCCTACAATTAATCGTTTTTTCTTTTTTTTAAAAAAAAAAAATTCTATATACTATTTTAAATAAGAAAATTTAGATTTTCGTGTCATCTTCTCCTTGATTTTAGCTAATTCAACCAATTCCCTATTTCATACTCTTTTATTCCTCCCCTTCCCTTCAACTAATCATTTTTTTCTTTTTTATTTTATTTTTAGCAATTGATTTTCATCTTTGAAATAACCAATCTATATCTATATACGTACTATCCTAAATCAGATGACTTAGACTGATGTGTCATCTTCTTCTTGATTTTAGCTAATTCAACTAATCCTCTATTTCATACTCTTTTATTTGGATTGAGATCCTCTCCTAATGAGTGATGTCCTAATAAGTTCCTAATAAATCAATCTAAGCCATTAGATTAAATCAATGGTTAGGATTAAATATTTATAATTAATTACTCCGTGTATAGTAAATTGATTGATCTTATCTCAAAACTTCCTCTAAGCCACTGGTACTCAATTTTGATGAGATAATTAATTAATTTATTTGGCCTTTGATTCTGCAAGTTCCAACCAAAAAGCCAACCTCTGAAAAATTATTATGGTTAATTAATTAAAACGTGAGTTGTGTTTGTGAGATGAGTCACATGACCAAATTCACCGTTGTTCAATAAAATCAGGACTTAATTCATCCCTGTATTGCAAAATCATTTTCAGACTAGGTTAAATTTCCATTCTGATTCCTTATTGCTTGATTTTGAATGTAGTCTTAGCGCCTCGAAGCAAAAATTGACAATACATAAGAAAAACAGTCGAATAGAGAAAGATGAAAGGGGTTTTGGGATAAGGTTAATTAATTTACTTATCAATTAATCTGAAGTTACTGGCAATTGGAGAAATTCAAAATTGAATCAATTTCACAAAATTCAAACCCCTAATTAACAAATATATGTAGTCATTGAAATTGAACAGAGAAGTTTGATTGATCATCACATCAGTATTGTATAATTAATGAGTTGAGTATGATACTTAAAACAGTTTCAAAGGTCGAGAGAATGTCATGAATGGGGGAGAGATAGAAGAGGATGGCATGACTAGTGAAGAAGAGGGTTCTTTGTAATTGCCATCATCGATATAGATGACCGACATGAAGAGATTCATGGTTTTGGCTTGGTCCATATTCCTTGAAGTTATTGACCGAAGCCATCAGAGATTTAGAGGAAGGCAGATTCCCATTGAATTATTGAAGGAGAATTTTTAGGTTAATTAATTTAGAGAGCAAATCTTGACCGTTTGTCTATTTAAAGGGTGGAGATTAAATTAGAGTAAATGCTACTAAATAGACCAAAAAATGGGCCTATTTTCAAAAATAACATAGCAGACCCTTTAATGTACAAAATTGACCCCTCTACCCCAAGCAAAAAAAAGGCCCGGACATTTGGAACTGGGGCAAATAAGGGGAACTCCAGTGAGACAAGTCGAGGCTGCGTCGGACGGCGGTGGGTGAGGGTGAGGCGGCGACGACAGACGTGTGGCTCCCTCCAGCAGTGGCGCAGCATGGCATCAGTTCTCATATGAGAAAGAGGAGGAGGAAGGTGAAGGGTAAGCTTTCATCAGCTCTCTCTCTCACAACACACACACAAACAATACTCAAACCCCACACTTTTCTTGCCAGTAAATTTTTTAGCTTCTCTCTTTCTGGTGCGCCCTCTTTCTCTCTCCTCTTCAAAATTTGCTCTCAATCCCCACTCAGTTTTGGGTAAATTTCTCAGTTGGAGCCTAATACAAAACATGGTTACTGAAATCTCCTCTCCTCTTGGATCGCCTAGGTCACAACATCTCCAGATTTGAAAGATGTCCTTGCTACGCTCAATTTCTCCCTGTGATCCCTTCAATGTGTTATGGGTTTCTGATTTCTGTGTGGTGAGTTGCTATCTGAAGAATGTGGGTGGTTGAGATTTTACCTGATCTTGTCCTGCTTTTACCTTGGATTTGGGTCCAAATCTACTGATCTAGATCCTATTTTGCCCCAAATTGGGGGTTTCCATTGCTGTGTATTGATGCTTTTATTTGGGATTTGCACTTTACCTTGTCTGAAATTATGGATAGTTATTTGTTTATCCTTGTGTTCATTTTGGGGTTTATGTGTGTGTTGTACTTATCAGCTCATGAGCGTGTACCGAACTTTTATAAGTAGATGCATTAGACACAGTTTTAAGTGTTATTTCTTTGGGATTTTATTGGATCTTGACACCTGTATAGTGTTTACTGTCTGTTGGGGCCTGAGTGTATAGGATTATAGGTAGGGGTGGCCACGGGTTACGGGTCGACCCGTGACTCGACGGGTCGACCCGTGACTCGACGGGTCGTACGGGTCAATGACCCGGTGGGTCATTGACCCGGCGGGTCCGGGTCAACGGGTCAACGGGTGGGGGCGGGTTGCGGGTTAGGGTTAGGGTCAGGGGTTTTGAATCCGATGACCCAGCAGGTCATGACCCGGCGGGTCAACCCGACGGGTCAACCCGCCATCCCAATTTTTTTTTTTTGAAAAAAATAATTTTTTTTATGTTTATATTTATTATGTACTCCGTATATTATTCTTAGAATAAACATAAACTAGTTTGCAATGTGTAATGTGGGTCAAAAGCACTATCACCCTTCCCTTTTTATAGATTTGGAATACATCTCCTATTCTCTCAACTTTCAATGTGGGACAAGATTCTTGTCCCACATTGAAAGTTGAGAGTTAGAATGAGAAGGGATGGATGTATATATATGTGTACTACATCATCCTTTAACCCTCACTCTTCACTTTAAGCTTTATTTCTTATATTTCTTATATTGAAATGAAGTAAAGTTTGAGAAATTTTATATTCCTACATTTATATTGTAGTGGATGAAGGAAGTTTTACAAAAATATAAAATTTCTCATGTTTTTTTCCACTTCATATTAAAATAAAATGGATATAAAAAGTGATATGTAGAAAAAGTCTTTACCTATCATTTTTTTTAAAAAAAAATTTAGTCAAAAA
The DNA here is from genome assembly GCA_037127255.1 of Persicaria tinctoria. Taxonomy (NCBI): domain Eukaryota; kingdom Viridiplantae; phylum Streptophyta; class Magnoliopsida; order Caryophyllales; family Polygonaceae; genus Persicaria; species Persicaria tinctoria. Next base: position 35,183,056 of record JBANSL010000013.1, on the reverse strand, counting down.
TATTTTTTTTTAATTTGGGAATCCGACGGGTCGACCCGAACCCGCCAACCCGTGGAATTCCCGGGTTAGGGTTTGGGTCGCCCTTCCCCGACCCTTGACCCGGCGGGTCGAACCCGTCGACCCGCCGGGTTCGACCCGTGGCCACGCCTAATTATAGGTATGCAGTGATTCTGTGTGACATGGGTTCAAAGAGATGTGATATGAAGTTGGTTGATTCCTTGAGTTTTTTTGAATTTGAGGGCGGTTTTATGATCATTTAGTTTGTACCGCCATTATCAGGTACGTGATAGGCAAAACATTATTGGCATTTTCTAGATGCAGTCCATTGCTTCATGTTGAGGAAGAGGTTGGGCTTTCAATATGCGAGGAAAAGATTATATTGTGACAAAAGCTATCATGGAATCACTGATTTGAAATTTTTTTAGTCATTTTCTTATCTTCCTTTTAACTAGTATGGGAGTATGTTTTAGGCAGACTTGACTGTTAACAATTTTTATTTATAAATATGATTAATGGTTTTTGTGCTTGAATATACTTTGCAATTGCTTCTTTTTTTCCCTACAACAAGATCTAGTCCTCCCTGTACTTTATGAAATGATTGTAATCTTTTCATGGGAAGCTTTAGTCCTTCTAAGTTCTGACATGTTACTTCACTTGGTTTCTTGTAAATTCCTTTGTGTCAACACACTTGGCTTATTTATATATGTTTCTTAATGCATCAGGGCCTGAGTTAACATTTTGATCTTATTTCTTTGCATATAAATAATTTTTAGCCATTTCAAACACCGAATAAGTGCATTGTGTGCACTAACTAGATCATCCGTATGGGTTCTCGGTTTCAATCCACAAATCCCAGACTAGTAATCATTGAGGCGTGAATTGACCCTAATCTCATTCTCAATTACCAATCCATAAATCCCAATCTCAATCAAATTTCTATCAATCAAAATTCATGAAACCAATCTAATTCAATGCTAGAACGACCGAATTAGAGCATCTACCCTTGGATATAATGTTACTTAGGTTTCCTTCATATTCTGTTGTAGACTTGAAACCCTCTACCCTTGGTTGTTTTTCTGAAAAATGTGGAACATAATTTGCCACGGTTTCTAGCTTGATTTTCCTTGAAAGCTATTTAAATTGGTAGGATAGATGCACAAAAATGATAGGATATATGAAAACTAATGGTAGGACAAAACAACGATATTGGTAGGATCAGAATGGTAGGATTGATGGAAAATAATGGTAGAAGAAAACAACGATATTCGTAGGATCATAATGGAAACCCAGTAATTCATGTATAACTTGACACTAATGGTAGGATAGATGCACACTAATGGTATGATATATTTATACTATTGAAAAAATGTAAATGCATAATTGCCTTTACGAAAAAAAATTTACTTCCACATGAATCTCAGAAAAGCAAAAGGAGAAGGCATGTTCCGCAGGCAGAAACTGAAGTTATATGAACCATAGATGCAAAAGCTATACATGGATATATCATGTGTGATGATGAATCTCAAGGTATGGTCCCTATCCTGGATAAAGTTAGTGTTGCACTGAAAGACAAGTTCCAAGTAGTGAAGATTGACACTCAGAAGTACCCAATCATCGCTTACATGTTCATGATCATCATTTGGAGAAAGAAAATTGAGTAAAACCTAAACTTCGAAAAGAAAATGGGGAAAGTGAGACAGTGGAAAAGAAAATGGGGAATTGTCTCCACCATATTCACAAATTTATCCTACCACTAATGTCTATATTTCTTACTAGGTTTATAATTATACAAGTCAGGAGAGATTTATAAATTTGCCTTACCATGTTCACAGATTTGTCCTACCACCAATGTATATATTTCATGTCATCTTCATAATCGTATAAGTTCAGAGAGATTTATGAATTTGTCCTAACATGTTCATAAATTTGTCCTACCATTAGTATATATATTTTATGTCAGGTTCATAATTATATAAGTTCAAAGGGATTCATGAACGCATACTCCGTATTAGCCTATGTGAGAGTCGAACTCACATATTTGTGTGCAAACACAACACTCTACCAATTGAGCTAATAGGCTATTTTCAATAGGTCCTTATGATCGTCTAGGCACCAAGAAGTGATAATTTCGCATGAAGCAAAAATAGCGCTTGAATTTGTAATCTTAATTTGCAAGTTATGCAATTGATAAAAAAAAAAGAGTATAAATTACGAACTCTCTACAACTGGTCTTGTGAAACCGTCACATTGGGGTAGTTATGTTATAAGAAAAAGGAACAACTACAAAGGATAGGTACAAGATCACTTACCCAGTTACCCATCGTTGCCACTGCCACCGGACAAACTTCTTGCACTTTTTCAAATATGAAAGGACAGTTGTACATTATTGGTAGGACAAAAATATTCTATTGGTAGGATGGGGACTGGTTTGGATCCATGCGAGCGATCGAGGGAGCGGCCAGAGCGATTGCATCCTCTGATTGCGTTTATGGTGATCGACTGGTTTGGATCCATCCGACTTGAGCCATCTTCAATCAATCTACGGTGAGATCTTAAATTTGTATATTTTTTTTGCTTGATTTGTTCATCGTCCACTACTCTAATGTTGCTTCGATCTCATATCTCTCTCGGTGACGATTGATCCGGCCTTCTCTCTCTAGTTCACCATCTTCCCCTATTGGTTGGTTAAATTGATCATACACCCTTCTGTTTGTTGCTTTATGTGTTAATTTATGCATATATTCACGATTCATTCAACTGTCTTAACTTGGTTCTGTTTGCACCATAAAAAGGATTTCCTCACAAGTTCTACTCCTTGTGCTGAACTTTTTGAGACCTGCTCGCATGATCTTCGCTTTTTCATACAATGGGATTACTTTTATGAATGGACCAACTTTATAACTCACATCTATATGAAAGAAGTGTAAGGTTTTCTCTCTTATGGGGATATCTGTTACAGCTTCTACAATCTGAAAATACTTCAACTTCATCCTCTCAACTCTGATAAGTTCAAACTTTTTGTTTGTATGTGTTCTTTATTTGTTATTTTGAGTCTATATTCAAGTTCAGTTGTGTGACGTTGTTTTATGTTCTGTAGGTCAAGGATCCTCACAATGGTAACCTATTATTGGATGAAGATGGTCATATTATACACATTGACTTTGGCTTCATGCTTTTAAATTCGTCTAGTGGTGTGAATTTTGAGAGTGCACTGTTCAAATTGACCCGGGAACTTCTTGAGGAAGGAAAAGCCATATCTTTTTTATTTTGAGCTTGCAAATGCTTTTCTTATGCCTTTGATCAACACTGAAGAAATCTGAGCTTGATCCAGGTCATGGATTCTGATGCCGAGGGAGTGCTCAGCGAGTTTTTTGATTATTTTAAAGTATACATCATGTCCCTGTTTTGGTGATTTTTAAACCCCTTATTCCCTCATTGTGAGAATTACAAACATATAATTTCCTTTCACTGTGATTCAGGTTCTTTGTATTCAAGGTTTCCTGACTTGTTGTAAGCATGTTGAGCGAATAATTCTCCTTGTTGAGATGCTCCAAGTAGAGTCATCTTATTAGGTCTATTCACTGGACTAGTTAAGTCATGATTCTTTCTTCCAATCACTTTTATCTGTGCATGTCCTGTCATTTTATAATTGGCTTACCTGACTGTTTTGGATCAGGATTCTGGGTTTCCTTGCTTTAAAGGGGGCCTTCGAACAATACAGAATCTCCGAAAATGATTCCATTTGAGTCTCACCGAAGAGGTTTAACATGCATCTTAATTGTAATGTTTCGTTCTGTCCTATCTTATGCTTCCACTTCTCACTCTTTTCCATTTTAATGTTGACAATTGGCAGCAATGTGTATCTTTGGTGCTTTCCCTTATTAGTAGAGCTTAGATGCGTGGAGGACTCGCCAGTATGATTATTATCAAAGGGTATTGAACGGGATATTGTGATGGTGAAAACCTGGCTACCGTTGTGTCACTATATGAACTTGTAAGTAGTGCAACCAATGAATTCTGGATTCAGAACTATGCAGATGCTCAAGGGATCAAGTCAAATTGCTTTTTTGGTCGTCTTTTGCCCCTTTTCAGATTGTTTTTAACCAGGCTCTGCCGACTACAGGCTGTGATTTGCCTCTTTTGGTTCGTCATCTAACGATGACAAAAACTGGTATCTCACTCAAGTGAAGGTTAGAAGAAGAAGAAGAAGAAGAAGAAGAAGAAGAAGAAGAAGAAGAAGAGGAAGCAAAAGCAGCTCTTATGAGCAGAATACAAAGGCAAACTAAACTGATACTTGTGCCATCAAAGAATGTTGTCCTTGGAATTTTGAATGATTCTGCAAGCCCCCAAATAATCCAATCTACATATTGAATATGGTGATGTATATGTTCATTAATGCTTAAATACCTTTTCATATACAGTACTTTGATCATTTGTATCTATGTATATTCTAAAGCTTGGATATTTTAGTTATAGTAGCTATTTTCTAATTTTCAAGATTGGATGTGTTGAAACATGGAATTATTGAGATTTTCTAGTGCTTATTGAGTTTTAAAAGCCTTTGAGCTCAATGGTAGAGCAATGTGCTTATGCGCAAATACGTGGGTTCGAATCCCACATAGGCTAAAGTTTATAACAATTCTAGTGCAATTTTTTAGTGCTGACATCGTTTTTATGTGAAATTTATATGTGTTGACATAGTTTTTAAGCGTATTTTTTAGTGCTGACATCGTTTTTATGCGTATTCTAGTAACTTTAGAGCTTGTATTGGAAATTTGAAGTTATCGACTTATCGTGGAGGCATGTACCTTTTAAATTTTGTTTTGGTATCGGAAACAGTGGGAGGGGTTCTAACTCCAATACGATACAAAGTATTAAATATTCATGTGAATCCTCTATGTTATTTAAGCGAAAATCACACTTCTTTAGTATATTTTGAAGCATACTGCCAGCAAAACACCAAGTTCATTATAAACAATTCTTTAGCAAAATATACTAAAGAAACACTTATGTCAGCAATACTCCCAAACATCAGAGATCTATTCCCCCCTATTCGAGTTAGGGCTGAGCTTCCGGTCTGGATCGGATCGAACCGGACCGGAAATTCCGGTCCGGTTCAAGACCGATGGACCGGAAACTTTAAAGACATGGACCGCGGATCGGACCGGGACCGGAATATATGGTCCCGGGTTCTCCGGTTCGCGAACCGTTTGGACCATTTGGACCGTTTTTCCAACATCCCCTGTTTAAAAATCGTAAAGTTGAACGCTTGTGAAAATATATTCATGATTTCATCCATTCATCGAAATTCCTCGCTCATACAAGGTAACAACATATACACAGACAAAACCTAGATCTGAAAAGTTTAAACTACAAATTGGAATTCCTCTAACCCTAGATCTGAAATTGGGACGAGATTCTTAATCTTGAATAGTTGAATGCTTGAGATTTCTTCAAATCTAAAGGCTAAAATCGCCTTTACCTGAAAATATACCTAAACCCTAGATCTGAAAGAGAGTGAACAGAGATGCCTACACAGTTGGCCGGTAGCGACAGGCGATAGCTACCTTCGATTGGCTGCTGCCGATGGGCGGTGGCAAATGGCAAGGGCAAGAGAGTCGTCGGCGGTGGCTACTGGCAAACGTGAGACCGAGGGCGCCTTGTTCTGTGCGGCGTGAAGAGAGAATGAGAGAGAGAGACTCGAGACTGAAAGGCGAGAGTGTGGGCCTTTATTTTTTTAAAAAAATTGAAAAGTAGAGCCTGGCAGCATTCAGCACGGTAAAAAAAAAGAAAAATTAAATGTAAAGCCTGTGAGGCATTTTATGAAATTAAAGTCGGTCCAATTCCGGTCCGGACTGAAATTTCGGTCTGGTCCCGGGTATGGACCGGAAACCGAAAATGAGAATATTTTGGACCGTGGACCAGACCGTAATATCCCGGTCCGATCCAAAGACCATAAATTCCGGTTCGATCTACATTTTGCCCAGCCCTAATTCGAGTGCTTAAATTCATTATATTAGACAAGCTAGACAGTCACAGATATTGCAAAAGCAAGCATAAACAGTCACATATTCTAATGGATACTTCAAAATTGTATCCGATACATCAAAAATCAAAGAATAGATTATTTTTGTAAAACATGGGGGATTGGTGGAAATTTGCGCAACATGATCTTATTTTTGCTCAATAATAGATTATTTTTGCACAACAATCGACACTTTGTGAAATTGTTCTCAAAATGATTTTATTTTCTCTCAATATGTTTTCATACTTTCTCAATAGATTATTGCACAACATGCTCTTATTTTTGCTCAACAATTCTTTGTTTTTGCACAACAATCGAGACTTGTGAAATTGTGTGTCCACATAATCTTATTTTTTGTAAATATAATTTTATACTTTTTTAATAGATTATTGCACAACACAGTCTTATTTTTGCTCATCAATAGAGTAAAAGTGCACAACATGGGGGATTGGTGAAATTTTGCTCAACATCATCTTATTTTTGCTCAACAATAGGTTATTTTTGCACAACAATGGAGACTTATGAAATTGTTCTCAACATGATTTTATTTTCTATCAATATAATTTCATACTTTCTCAATAAATTATTGCACATCATCGTCTTATTTTTAGGTTATTTTTGCACAACAATCGCGACTTGTGAATTTGTTCTCAGCATGATTTTATATTCTCTCAATATAATTTCATACTTTTTCAATAAATTATTGCACAACATGCTCTTATTTTTGTTCATCAATACTTTATTTTTGCACAACATTTGAGACTTGTGAAATTGTGTCTCAACATGATCTTACTTTTTGTAAATATAATTTTATACTTTTTTTTAATAGATTATTGCACAACATGATCTTAGGTTTGCTCATCAATAGACAATAATTGCACAACATGGGGGATTGGTGAAATTTTGCTCAACATCATCTTATTTTTGCTCAACAATAGGTTATTTTTGCACAACAATCAAGACTTGTGAAATTGTTCTCAACATGATTTTATTTTCTCTCAATATATATAATTTCATACTTTCTCAATAAATTATTGCACAACATCATCTTATTTTTGCTTAACAATAGGTTATTTTTGCACCACAATCAAGACTTGTGAATTTGTTCTCAACATGATTTTATTTTCTCTCAATATAATTTCATACTTTCTTTTTGTAAATATAATTTTATACCTTTTTAATAGATTATTGCACAAAATGATCTTATTTTTGCTCATCAATAAACAATAATTGCACAACATGGGGGATTGGTGAAATTTTGCTCAACGTCATCTTATTTTTGCTCAACTATAGGTTATTTTTGCACAACAATCGAGACTTGTGAATTTGTTCTCAACATGATCTTATTTTCTCTCAATATAATTTCATACTTTCTCAATAAATTATTGCAAAACATGCTCTTATTTTTGCTCATCAATACTTTATTGTTGCACAACTAGTGGTGAAAATTAGTGCTGACACTGATATTAGTTACAATTAGTGTTGACGCTGATATTAGTTACAATTAGTGCTGACACTGATATTAGTTACAATTAGCGGTGAAAATTTGCTCAACATGTTTAAGAAATACCATGTTGTGAAGCAATACAATGTTGTTTCTCAACATGGTATTGTTTTTTTAAGTAAACAATAATGATAAAATCTAAAATTTGATGACTACCGATGACAGAATTGTGCTGACATATAAAAAAGAATATATATAAACGGAATCAAGAGGCCAATAATCCCAGAAAGACAGCAAAGGTAGCTTGTATTATACAAGTTTGAAGAAAATAGAAACATACAATCTGAATTTATCCGAGGTAGCTTGTATTTATAATAGTAAATTTCAAAAAGTGCTGACACGGGAAAAAAAAAGAGTAGAATTTTAGTTTGAATGTGCAATTTTTAGAACCTATTTTGGTTGAAGGTCTTGAAGATGAGATCATAAGAAGACACACTCAAAACCACTGGTTCATTATCTCTTGGACTGGCTGCAAATGAGGCTCCAGCAACCACAAAGCCACATGTTAGGCTCCCATTATCTATAGGTGTGCATAGTTGAAACCTTTCATATGGGACTATTTACAACGCCTCTAAGAAAAAGCCCAAGTCAAATTGCTTTTATTGAAAAAGCAACACCTAACACTCTTTGAAACAGATCCTTGGAGCCTCCAACTCCATCATCAAGTTCAGTGGATGCAGTCTTTAAAGCATTCAGGACAACAGGAACAACTACTTTCAGCTGCTCAAAACGGCGTCTCTTGATCAAGAGGACAACTACACAGAATATGAAACAGAAACAATTAGGATTTACATTCAGCAGACTTCAAAAAAATACATACTCACTTTTCATACCCTACTTGCATCCCCAACAAGACATTGACCTATGAGAATAAAATCAAATGAATCATTGGCTCAATCAAGATTTATAAATTTTTTGTTAGCATGCAAAACACAAAATGGACATGTTGTATTATCCCTTAGCTTTTGACACGTTGATCAAAGATTTGTACCTTTGGATAACCATCGCAGGAGAGGAGCAAGGTATCCAGGAGCATCAGTTGTTTTGCTAAAGGAATCTATTGCTTGCAGCTACTTTTAGTGGATAACCAAGACATTGAGAAAAATAAAAATAGAATAAGCCTAACTGTATTTCCAATTCTCCCATTAGGGAAAAAAAGAAGCGAAGTGTCCTTAAAAAACGAGTTCCTTATCAATCGATCGAAGGTCGATTGATAAGGAAAACTGTCGGAAGCAAAGATCGATCAGTCGGAAGCAAAAATCGAGTTCCTTATCAATCGATCTTCGATCGATTGATAAGGAAACCTCGGCTCGTAAAAATACAGTCACTCGAATTATTGGGGCATTTCATCAAACAGGTTATGTGCAAAACATAAAACAACATATCAATCACAAACATAAAATAACAAGGACAAGATTTCATATTTCATTAAGCAATTGCAGCCATCACAAACAAAATCGAGTTCCTTATCAATCGATCTTCGATCGATTGATAAGGAAAACAGTCGGAAGCAAAGATCGATCAGTCGGAAGCAAAGATATAGTCAATTAATTACCTGTTCAGAGCTATCATTAGTCATCATCGTTGTTGTATTTTTCTGAAGATGCAATGTTTTCATGCCTCTAATAATCAGATATGCAACATTCTGTTCAACAAAGATTCAACAATCATGAGCAACAAACCTTGCACAGGTGAACGAACGATTGAAAGCATTTATAGACAATAAACAACAACTAGATCTGAGACGATGAAGGCCGCTCCCTCGACCTCGCTCGCTCGCTCCGGATGCTCGACCTCGCTCGCTCTGCTCGCTCACTCGACCTCAACCTTGCTCGGTTTGGAAGCTCGCTCGATAGCTCCGCCGCTCGGTCCCTCCCTCGCTCCACTGCTCGCTCGTCACCGCCTCCCTCCCTCGCTCAGATCTGGACTCGCTTGACGCTCCCTCGACAGAGTATCGACACTTGCCTACAATACAACCAGATCTGAGGTGATGAAGGCCACTCCCTCGACCTCGCTCGCTCCGGTCGCTCGGTGCTCCTCTGCGGCAGGACCAGATGAATCGGTGTAGGTGCCGAGCGGATCGATTTCGTGAAATCACCGTTGAGCAGTGCGAGAGAGAGAGAGAGAGAGAGAGAGAGAGAGAGAGAGAGAGAGAGAGAGAGAGAGAGAGTGCGGAGAGGGAGATCGTGGAGGAGAGAGAGAAAGGCGCGTGGGGGACGGGAGGGGTTTATATTCAGGACATTTCACCAATTTATCCCAAAACATGGACATTTCACCAATTAGTACCTATTTTATGAACATTTCGCAAATTGCCCCTTTTATTTCCCCTCTCTCTCCTACCTTCCCTTCCCTTCCATTTATCATTTTTTTCCTTTTTTTTTTATTTTTTGCATTTGATTTTCATCTTTAAAATAACTAATGAGTATATTTAAAAATATTAAATTAATATAAACCTATGTCTATTTGTAAATCTTCATTTACTATCACAATAGAGTCTATTTTGATTGAACTTATTATATCTTTCTCTTATGAGTTTATTTGTATAAGTTTAATTCAAAATATTAAACTAATATTTTATTTAATTGAATAATTTTAATTTATTTTATTATTAAAATTTATTTTTAAAAATCGTGTTATGACGAGTAAATTGTATTAGTTTTTGAAAAAAATATTCAACAACACACAAATAAATATACAAATCATTATAATCCTCTACCTAAAAACTTAAAAAATCATCTATTTAAAAACAAAAACTTACTTCTAAAAACTCTTATCTATTATTGAACGGATGTCATAAAATCAAAACCTACCTAACATGTAGTTGTATCATCTAACGCCATAAACATATTGCTAATTGATACTACAATATTTTGATAATTAAAACACTTGAAAACATAGAAGTGCTCATAACATGGAGCCTTTAAGATTCAACATATGAAACTTCGAATTTGAAGCAACCTGCAATTGTTAAAAAAACAAAACAAAACAAAACAAAAAGCAACGTGCAGGAGCGGACATCTTCCACTTCCGTCTAATTTTATTACTCCAATTATTAACGACTATCATTTCCATGGATTTTTGTATCCGATTTATGAAATATTCCACTTAACTACTTTCGTAAAAGTAGTAAATTCTTCCATTTGTTCGGTAAAATATACTCCCTATCTTAATTAAAATTTGACGTTTTAATATTCACACACGTTTTTTTTAGATGTTAAAAACTATATAAAATATTAACTTTTTAAATAATTTTTTAAAACAATTTCATACTTAAATTTATAAAAGCAAATGTAGAAAAATATTATTATTTTATATAGTTTTTATCATTTTAAAAAAAGTGTGCATAAATAGTAAATGACAAATTTTAATTAACAGAGATAATATTATTCTAGGTTTTTATTCTATTTAGAAAAATACGTTATTAGAGTTAGTTTTTTTTTTTTTTTTTTGAGAAACAACCGATCACCCTATTCCATTTCTTTCAGTAAAATCAACCCAACAGAGTCTAAAAGTGCAAGAAAATTAAAGAAAATTGAATGACTAATAGGTCTAATAGCAGCAATCTCATGAGCTGTGTTGTTCCCCCCCTCTTCACATGGCACCAGGTCACCTTCTCAAAGCTCATGGCGGTGTGTTGGATAGCAGCAATGAGGTTATGCAGAGCCCCCTTTCCGAGCCCTCCTTGCTTCAGCTTGCTCATCAACGGTAGACAGTCGGACTCGATCAGGATGTGTTGCATACCTCGCTCCTTCGCAAGCTGAAGCGCCCACCTCACAGCCTCAGCCTCCGCCTCCTCCACGCACCCGGTGCTCTGGATCTCCTTCTGCCCCCCGAACTGTAGCTCTCCCAGGTGGTTCCTGCACACCACACCTATCGCCGCCGGACCCTCCACAGGAAGGCTCGCATCGCAGTTGAATTTCATTACTCCGCTCGGTGGTTTATGCCATGTCTCTGCCCCTACCCCTTGCTGATGATTTTGTACGGGACTCGACACCACATCCCTATAGGAATCGAATTCCATCAGCAGCTCCTCGACCTCTTGGACAATCGCCTCCGGCTGTACCACGGTCCCCTCGAAGAGGCGCTTGTTCCTTGCCTTCCAAATTGCCCAAGCAATTGTAGCCCACCATTGTCTTTCTAGGATTGAGCCAACAGTAATGACCGACCCAAAGACATCCAGGGTAGTCGTTGAGCGCAGCCAGTAACGTTCGATCTTAGGTGTTCGTTTCCACACCCTTCTCGCAATCTTGCACTCAAGCCAGGCATGATAGGTGGTCTCCTCTTTCCCACACCTTTCATAGCACCCATCTCCCGTGATCTTGCGCCGGGCCAAGTTTGCTTTACACGGCAGAATCTCTAACGCATCCCTCCAGATCAGTGATGACACCTTTGGCATAGTTTTGAGCTTCCATAGAGCCTTCCAAGCTCTCTCCGTTTGGGAACTGTCCGACGCCCCTGTCATCTCCTCCAAATTTACAACCCTCTCGAGAAGAGCATGGTACGCCGATCGAACCATGAAGATCCCGTTCTTGGTGTGGCTCCATACTAGCTGGTCCTTATTCGACGCCTCCACAAGACGAATCTTCCGGACCATCTCTATGTCGACCGGAAGCAAGAAGCGTTGTAACTGTGCCTCATCCCATCGACCAACAGTCCAATCAATAAAATCGAGCACTCTCATCTCCGGATCTCCCTCGAAAAAGTTCCCGATGACTTTGTAGCTCGATGGCCTCGGAATCCACTTGTCATTCCAAACTTTGATATCGGCTCCGTTGCCAACGCTCCATACCAGCCCTTCCATTAGTCCGTCTCTCCTGCAAACTATGCTTCGCCAAGTGCAGCTAGGATTGTGGCCCACTTTCGCTTGAAGTAGCGTCCCGCGCGGGAAGTACTTGGCCTTCAACAGTTTGGCCAAAAGCGAATCCGGGTCCTCCATCATTCTCCATGCTTGTCTAGCTAAGAGGGCTTTGTTGAATATCTCAAGGTCCCTAAATCCCATACCACCCCTAGCCTTCGATCTGCACATCCGCTTCCAACTCACCCAGTGTGTTTTGTTCCTGCCCTCACTCTCCCCCCACCAGAAATTGCACAGGAGCATCTCAATCTCTCGACACAGTCCCGTTGGGAGCAGAAAATAGGACATCGTGTACGTCGGAATAGCCTGAGCAATTGCCTTGATCAGTACCTCTTTCCCCGCTCGGGATATAGTTCTCTCCTTCCACCCTTTCATTTTCTTCTAGATTCTCTCCTTGAGCTGCTCAAAAATAACTTTCTTTGATTGTCCCACCATTGTTGGCATACCCAGGTATCGTTCATGCTTCGATACCTCCCGGATGCCCAACAACTCATGAAGCTCCTGCCGCTTAGCCTCCCCAACATTCCTGCTAAACGAAAGCTCAGATTTCGAGAAGTTTACCTGTTGACCGGATGCCGCTCCATAAGTATGGAGGATATGTAAAATTTCCGTGCTCTGTTGACAGATAGCTCCCAGAAAAAGAACACAATCATCTGCAAAGAAGAGGTGGGAAATCGGGGGTGCAGTAGGTGCAATTCTGATCCCCTTCAGCCTATTATTAGCCTCACTCACCCGAATCATCCCTGACATCCCTTCTACCCATAGGAGGAACAAATATGGCGACAAAGGGTCCCCTTGGCGGAGCCCCTTATGCGGTCGGAAGACTGGAGATGGTGACCCACGACTCGGAGAAGCCGAATTTCCTCATGCAATGCTCGAGGAAGCCCCACTCCACTATATCATAGGCCTTTGCCATATCTAGCTTCAGTGCCATGTATCCTTTCCTCCCGCCCCTTATGGTCTTCATATAATGGAACACCTCGAAGGCCGCCAACACGTTGTCTGTGATGAGTCTTCCCGGAACAAAAGCGCTCTGACTAGGTGCTATCAACTTCCCAAGCAATTTCTTCAACCTTAATGTTAGAACTTTCGACACAGTTTTATACAAAACATTGCAAAGACTGATAGGACGGAGATCTTTCATTCTGGATGGAGTCGTTACCTTAGGGATCAGTGTAATGAAAGTGTGATTCAACCCTTCCGGTAACGAACCCCCATTCAAAATGTCAAGTACAACAGCTGTGATGTCCTTCCCGACGGTATTCCAACACTTCTGATAGAAGATTGCTGGCATACCATCAGGACCCGGAGCTTTTGTGGAATGCATTGAAAAAATGGCAAATTTTACCTCTTCTGCAGTAAAGGGTCGCGACAGCTCGTGGTTGTCCTCTACCGATAACAAAGGCTCGATTCCTTGAGTAGCCATGTTTGGATTTGCCAAAGCTTCAGACTGAAATAGTTTGTCAAAATAGGTCATTCCCACCTCCGTCATCCCCTCTAAAGACTTCCTCTCTATCCCATCCTCATCAATCAGTTTCTGAACCCTGCTCCTCCTCTTCCGCCCTGAAGCTTTTTGATGGAAAAACTTCGTGTTGCGATCCCCACATCGAAACTCATTAGCCCTAGCCCGCTGGAACCACATAACTTCCTCCTTATCCATTAAGTCCCTCTCCTTCTGTTCCGGCTCCTTCCTCTCCCTAACTAGATTCCCATCCATGCGGTTCCCAATCTCCGTCAGTCTCTTCCTAACATTCTCCAACTCCGCTTTCACATAAGAGAGAGCAAGAAAAAATATAAATTGTTTTATAACCAGCGCTCTCTTTTGACTATGCAGGTGCTTGGGATCATGTATTCTTGGGGCTCTTTTGGATGTACAATGCAATTTCGGTAGTCATACATATTCCGTCAAGCACCTGCTTTTTTGTTATTCCGGAGGTGAGAAGAAAGCGTTTCCGAACACACTCCTATCCCACTCCTTAAGGTCATCAGCACATCGCTCAATCTTCCCTCTCACTCCACCCGTAGCTTGGGTAGAACCAGGATTCATCCACCTATTCGATATAATTTCAATACAATCGTCATATTTGAGCCACGTCGCCTCGAACCTAAAAGGTTTCTCCCCTACCGCGCACTTCCTTCTCGTTTCGCCCACCAACCCAATTCTGATAGGGAAGTGATATGACCCACACTTCCTTAAATGGGTTACCAGGGTATTCGGGAATCTGTTTAAGAAGGTTCCATTGCCGAAGGCCATGTCTAATCTCTCCTGAATAAATCCCGCATCCTCCCTATTGTTGTCCCAAGTAAACCTGATCCCCGTAAATGGAATATCTCTCAACCCACAGTACTCAATAGCCTCCCTAAACTCAACCACCCTCTCAAAACTCGCCTGATTGCCCCCCTTCTTGTCATCTAACGAAGTGAACAGGTTGAAGTTCCCCATACAGAGCCAGCTATCATGGGGATCCTCATACAGCCGCCTCAACAAGCTCAAATGAAAACTCATTTGTAATAATTAATAGATTGTTAATTATATATTTTTAAAAAAGATAATATAATAGATAAGGATATAATAATATATTCAGAAATTTCGCCTGGTGCCCCTATGGTATTGCGTATTTCACACGGTGTACAAAAGTTTTGCTAAATTCGCATGGTTGTTGTAAGAGGAAATCGAGAATGCAAAACAGTAAGTAGAAAAAGTAAAGCAAACCGATCAAATCCCAGCAAATAATGTTCAAGACTCCCTCCAATGTAGTAAGAGAAAGTCAGGTTCGAATCCTCGAGGAAGCTGGTCAGCGGATCCTAGGAAGTGGTGGAATCTCACGGACAGAAGTCAACAACAGGAGCTAGACCTCGAACAGCGTAGCAGTCGCAGACAGAGGCTACTCGATATCGACGAAGGGCTACTCGATGTCGAGTACAATCTTTGTCGACTTCGGGTTGGGCTCGTCGAGTTCCTGCATAAGTAAGCTACGACGATCTGGGATCGGGAATCAGTAGTCGAGATCGACGAGGGCAGAAAAGTAAAAACAAAAGCAGTTTCGGTTTTTGTAACTCTATGAATTTAGAAAACTTCCAAGATTAGGGTTTGCGACAACGATTACCATGCAAGCGGAATATAAATCATAAAAGGCGGTAACTTTATCGATAAAGGAAAAGACTTTCACCTAATCCGTCAAGTAGGAATATAAATCTCGCGACAGATAATCCTAATTGCATCTATTCCTTTTCATAATTAGCATTTATAATCTTTCGAATAAAAATCCTAATTACTACCCAAGTTTCACAACATGAGTTCTTTAATTTCTCAATCAAAGATGAAGCACATAGGGAATAGACTAAAATATCGACAAAATACCTCCTTTTGTAATCGCTAATCCACCGACATGGCTCTCGTTGGGCTCACCCCAACCCCAGAAGTAGGTGGACTACTCGCGCCTCATCGCAATCGCAGACATTGAATTAAAAGAAATAACTTGCATTAACTAAATTCAAAGCCTTTACAATCCCGGCAATCAACTTTCGTAAACTGCCAAAACCTTAAAACCTTCGAACTCCTAAATCTCTATGTATATCTGTATCTCTGAAATTGAATGAATCTAAAATCAGCCCCATGGGCTTTATTTATAGTCCTCTATTCCTTGCTACTCAAGGATAGAATATCTATATCTATATCTAAAACTATATCTAAAATGCTTAATGATAAATAAAAGCAACAAAGAAATTAAATCTAAAATAGGGAAATAATATCTAAAGTGTCTTAAGTGGATAAAAACTCTCTTCTTCATGATAGATGTAGATAATTCGGATAGACTAGGCTATCCTCGGCTCCAAGGACTCCAACTCCGAGTAGGATTGCATCAATGCGTCACGCGGCTTCGGAAATCTTCGTCGATCTCGAGTACGACGTACTCGATCTCGAGTAGGAAAGTCGTCGACTGGGCCTGGCTTGTCGTCTCGGCTAGCAGGTCCTCGACGTGGCTCGGTCATGGCTCCTGGCCTTAGTCGATCTTGAGGAGAGCTCCTCGATCTCGATGAGTGTTGTGCTTATCGACTTGGTCTTCCGAGGTTGTCGAGCAACCCTTCTCGGATGTGGGCTTGTCGACATAGATGAAGCTCCTCGATCTCGACGACAACGGATCATCGACTTGGCCAGCTTGGTGTTGTCGAGTGGCCTCTTGTCGACATGCTCGGACACAGGCTTTTGGGCTTCCTCGATCTCGACAAGGGTCTTGTCGATCTCGAGTAGATCATGGCTTGGCCTGGTGTTGTCGAGCAGCATCTCTTCGACATGGCTATGTGGTCTGGCACTTGTCGATATCGATGAGACTTTAGTCGAGATCAAGTAGACTTGCTGCTTCCGTCTTTGCTTCTTGGTTTTCTCCCGAAATGTTTCCATATTCTGCAATATTAAACAAAAACTTAGGTAGATCTCCATTTCTAACAAATAAACATATACTACATAAATTCGACATATTCCCAACCCAAAATACGCAAAATGTAAAGAATATAGAACTAAAATATGCATAAAAACATGGCTACTTTGGAGACATCAATGGTGCCCCTGAGTTTTGTATCAATTTCGCATCGTGCCCTTGGGGAGTTAATTTTAACGGATTTGAAGTCTCTGTTAACCCCCTGGCCATCTGCCTTACGCTTCCAGTGAAACCAAAGGGAAGAGAGGGGAGAAGGGGATTGGCGAGGAGAGAAGAGGGCCGGCCAGGCCGACCATCGCTGGACCACCACCGACGGCGACATCACCCAGACCACCACTAACTGGAGAAGAGGACTCTTCCTTCATCCGAAGAACTCGTTAGAAACCTGTGAGAAACTCTGAACATACATCAATATTCAACCCAATAACATATAAATGAACATATTAGCAATTCCATAATCCCCAAAATCTCCGTCCACAGCAACACAATCTCATACAAAACACCAATACACACTTAATCAAATCCAATTAATCGAAATCGAGACCAAAAAAAAATCGAAGAATTGGGAAAACGAAAAACGAACCACGACAAAAAGATTGGTGAAGCCATTAACCAAAGTAGGGGCTTTGGTGAAGCGATGTTGAAAGGCGTCGCTGAGATTGTGAGCAGGGTCGGTGGAGATGATAAGAACGGAGGGGCGAGCCCTGGCGAGGAGGATAGCGATAATGGAGCTACAAGTGGTCTTGTCGACCCCTCCCTTTCCACCGATGAACACCCATTTCAAGCTGTCCTGATCGAGAACGTTCGGGACTGATCCCGCCGGAAAGTCTTGATCTGAAGCCATCCCTCAATTGCTCTCTCGAATTGTGAATGTGGGGGGAGAAATATGGGGAAGTTGGGGATCTGGGTGTGTTTTTAAAGTTCGGAATTTGGGGGAATCGGAACAATGAGGAAGAAATTGGGGCAATAGGGAGAAATTGGTAATGGCTTCCTTCAAGTAGGGACGGAGACAGTGAGGGAGATACCTTCCATCGCCGACACCAGTGCCGAAGCCGACGCTAGGGAAGGCGCTAGAGGGCTGAAGGGTAGATGAAGGAAGAGCCCTCTTCTCTAGTGCCAAAGGGTGAGGTCGGGTTCTGGTTCTCCTGCGGTGGCCTAGGTGATGTCGTCGACGGCGATGGTCCAGCGGTGGTCGGCCTGGCCGATCTCCTTCTCTCCTCACCGATCTCCTTCTCTCCTCACCGATCCCCTTCTCTCCTCTCTTCCCTTTTGTTCTGGTAAATGACATTGCCGTAAGGCATATGGCCAGGGGGTTAACGGAGACTTCAAATCCGTTAAAATTAACTCCCCAAGGACACGACGTGAAATTGATACAAAACTCAGGGGCACTGTGCGAATTTAGCAAAACTTTTGTATACCGTGTGAAATACGCAATACCACAGGGGTATCAGGCGAAATTTCCGTAATATATTTGTTGATTTTTTTTTAAATTTATGAAGATAAACTAAAATAATATTGTACCGTAGTAGTATATCTTCGACGGCTTCCTCATCTTTATTGGAGTTGGTCTTCTTGGATCGTCTCGTTGTAGTTGTTTATTTCTGCTTGTTTCATTTCGCTTGTTATTTGTATTTCTGTATTTTGGTTGTATGTTTGACGGTTCGCCGTCTGCCGATTTTAATCGGCCTCTCGATGAGTCAGGCTTGTCTGACCTTCGAATTTTTACCTAATAAAAAAAAAATTATTAAATGTCTTTTGTCTTTTTGTGCACGTTTTTTAAGGAGCGGAAAACTCTATAAAATATTATTATTTTAATTAATTTTTTTATATAATGTTATACTTATTACTACTAAGTATCAAATTATATATAAAAAATTAATTAAAAAAATAATATTTTATAGAGTTTTTCGCTTCTTAAAAAGCGTGCCGAAAAGTAAAACGATATTTAATTTGAGACGGAGGGAGTATAATTTTTGGGCGTCATAATTAATTAATTATACTCCTGAGTCCGGATTATCCGTGGGGGCCGTGTACTGACCTTTATTGCTTCAATTCAATGATTGCACAACCAAGCAAGCCGTTGCTGACTGCTAACGTGCGCGGTGGTGGGGATGTGGTAAGCTACCTCCCATGCCGGTCTAGCACAACCACTTTGAAGCTGTTTCCATTTAAGAAGACGACCAAAAGTTGACAAAAACTTGTGTTACTTTCAGCGGTTGAGTTGCTTTCGAGTAGTTAATTACCCGTGAAACGATTCCAAATCCAAACCCAGATGAGAACAACTGAATCATCACCTTCCCACGGTCCTTACATTTTCTGTCTGTGTAGCAGCAGCTGATAACCCTAGTCTTGAACACCTGATTCCAAGGTAAACCAGTTTTCTACTTTGTTTCGTCTTCTCCTATCTGAAATTCGCCTAAGTTTCAGTTCATATGTTCTGATCAAGGATTAGGCCTGCTGAATTGGATATCTGGTGTGTGAATTTCATTTGCCTTGATAAATATCTGAACTTGTACTGGTACAGTGGTACTGCGGGTTTCATTTATTTTATGCTGGAATTTTGTGAAGAAATTGGTGGAAATTCACAGCTCATTAGCTCTGACATCCTTTATTCAAAAGATGGCCTTCGTTGATTGTTAAGCCCCTTCTTAGTGAAATGATTTCAGGGTTTGAGAATCTCGAAGCTTGAATATTGTTTTTAGTGTGTTTTTATAGGGATTTAGGTGGTCAATTTTGTTTTGTCCAAGGATTTAAGTTTGCCTTAGTTTCTGCTGTACTCCATTGATGGGTAGGAATAACAACTTGCAGGACTGATTGTTCGATTCAACATTGGCGGTGATAAAAATCAATAAACTGGTAAACTTAGAATTGAGAAGAGAAGAGGATAATAGGGATGGATAGCATTAATCTCGAGCAAAACGCTACAATGAGGAGAGCTAAACACAGTCAATTTGATCTACACAGATTCATTTCCCCTATATGTTAATATGATCATAAATATAGAATTTGGTCCATCTCCCTATTGGTTACAGTTTAGTAATTCTAAAGAGTGGCTAATTCCCCGCCTCCTGAATCATCCCCTTTGGTCCATTGGGTTGTGGTTACTAGGTTGTTCCATACAACTGAGTTGAGGCGCTAGGTTCCAAATGAAAAAAACTGGATTGGGAGGGTTATTCCCATTTAGGCCTCTCAAATTTGGATTAGAGGACCTGTGGGCTAGATACTGGATGACCAAGACGAAAAATATTGTTCCTTTATTGGCTATTTAAACTTTTAATTTTAGAACTAAAAATGGTCAACGGAGGCCTATAATGTTCTCTAATATTGGATAAGTTGGTAATGTTAAATGAGGAGTGAACTTATATTTCATCTCAAGCATCTCCTGTTTCTGCATTTCACTACTACTAGTATCCGATTATCAGTTGTGGTTTGGAAAGTTGTGAACTGTGATTGTTCTTGATGCTTTCTTCTGTTGCTACTAATTTCAACCATCAACCATTCTTTGCATCGTTTGATGTAAAACAGAAGCTAAAGTGAGGTGAAACATTGTTTATGTTTGGATCTATTTGTGCTATCTATGAATCTGGTTTCATTTGCTGTATGGTTTATCTGTTTATTTGCAGTCCAGTTTGCCAATCAGAGTTCTTGGAGCTTTACAAATGGACAAAGATCTTGCTGGTGAAAGTCACTCTGATGCATCTACGGCTGGCAAAATCATGTTAACACGGGGAGCTCCAGGCAATAGAGAAACGATGCCAGAGCCTGGAATTGTTTTGGAAATACTAAAGGGATTGGATTGGGATATAGCATGCTCATCTGAAAAGCTAATGAATTTGGATTTATGCATAACGGATATGTCTCTAGGAGAGAATGATCCTGGGGTTTTCTCCACGGAGAAAGGCACTCTCTCAGATGAGCAATGTGAGAAGAACCTAGCTCTTGATCTCTCTTTAAGTTATCTAGGTTCCGAAGTAATTGAGTTGGGAAACTTCTTCGATAGCCTGCAGGTAGAAGTAGTTAATGTTTACGAGAAGATATCTTTATTTGAAAGTGAACCAGAATTGACTGCTCTTTTTGTGGAAAGTCTCGGAAGGTTGGAAACTTCTTTGAAGCCGTTACAACAGAAACTCCTGGAGATGAAGAAACAACTAGGAGTCTTGCAGAGGATTCGATCTTTTGGACAAAACGGTTGTAAGTCCTCGAACCTTACTAAGGGATAGAGTACATTAACTGTGAGAGAAATTAGCAGCATCTCTTATTCTGTCTTATTCTCTTACAATGGTTACCTGCATATCTGCAGCTTATATGTTTTCTGAAGAGAAATATGAAGAGTTCAAGTTGAAGACAGCTGATCAGCAATCATCAGAACTAAATGTCGCCAAAAAGTTGGCAGAGTTCAAAAAAAATGAGGATGAGCTGAAGTCAAAGCTCTTTATGGCTGACCAAAGTGCATCTTGTATTGAAGCAGCAGCAGAACTTACTTGGCTAAGGTTGCTAGAGGCGGAGAATTTGGCAGAGGTGTTTAAGGGTATTTCAAATGAGATGTTGTCCCGTCTTAATTTCCTTCAGTTTAGTCTAAATGGTTCACTCCAGCGAGAAGCGGAGTTCAAATGTCAACTTCAGGTTTACCATGAACAGCTGCAAGGAACCAAAAAAGACAAGGCTGACACTTATCTTAGTGAAGCTGATGCATTGAGGGAGAAGGTAAAGTTGCTTGAAGGGGAATTAGAAAACTCTGAATCAATGCTAAGGCAGGCGAATGCCTCTAATGAAGCTAGTGACCAGGCGCTCTTTGAAATGGAGAAATTCATCCTTTCAATAAGGGAAAATGCTTTAGCTGCTGAAAGTAGAGCCGAGGAAGCAGAAGCCAAGGTTGCTGAATTAACGGAGGTGAACTTGGAACTCACTGAAGAGTTGGGGTTTCTGAAAGGAGCTGAGGTTAATACAGAGAAGGTAACATTGCTTGAGAAACAAGCGAGAGATCTAGAGAAACAACTACAGAAAGAAAAGACGTCGTCGGAAAATTTATATGCAGCAATTTGGGATATGGAAACACTGATTGGGGATCTGAAATCAAAGGCTTCCAAAGCAGAGTTAAGATCAGAAACCACTGAAGATAAATGTCTTAAGCTGGCTGAGACTAATTCAGAACTGAACAAAGAGATCAGCTATCTGAAATCTAGAGCCGAAAGCTTACAGTCGTTGTTGAAAGACGTTACCAGAAGAAAAGGTACAAGTGCAAAAGACGTCAACAATGGGGCCAAACTTATTACTGATATGGTGATGCAGCTAGCTGTCGAACGTGAAAGAATTCAGAAGCAGGTATTACTATTTTCAAGAGTTTCTTCAACTATTTTTGTTCTAAATTTAAAGACCCTTTTGGATAAATGGGGAAAAAAAGGTGTTTAATCATGGTTTTCGCAATTTCCTTGTCACACAGCTATATTGTTTAGCAAGAGAGAATATGATCTTAATGGACGAGCTGCGTAAATCTCGGAAGAAGGATTTTGATACCCCTAATGGAATGAAGGAGGACAATGACAGTGTCAAAGAAGCGCATTCTTCAGTGAATGGCTTCACTGACAGTGAAAGTGAACCTGTTGAACAAACGGAAGCATCATGTACCAGTAATCAGGTGATCTATACATATTGAAAGCTTATTCTTATGTGGTTGGACTATAATTATCTGCTATGCCCAGATCATTGCTTGCTCAGCACACATGACTGCCCACAATGCTGAAACGCTTCCAACTGTTCTTCTGCAGGTGAACGAGTTGGAAGCTGATACATCAGGCGAGAATGAAGAAAGCTCTATGACATCTCCTGACAGTACAGTAAACAACCCTTTATGTGGTGAAACCGACGGTGCAAGCAAGCAAGGAACATGGATGATAAGCAGAAGATACATCTTGATGGCGATTGTCTTGCCAATTCTCGCAGCTGCAGCCATGCTGGTCATCTGTAATGAGGAGAAATTTGCTGCCTTACGACATCGTCTTAACCTATGACTACGAGGAATAACTCAACTACATTGATTCCCTATTTAGCGAGCTGGCTTTAAGGTACATTTGTTTAATTTTGGGTGATTGATTTTGTGTTTATTTGTGTAAACAATGTAGATACCTAGCTAATGTTGCAAATGCAACATGGAATCTGAAGGCAGGTGATTCCATCTGTTAATTGTATATGTTTTCTGCTTCTATTGAAAAAGGGAGGCCAAGAGGTTCTAATACGACCTCGTTTCATTGTAATTGTAATACATAGATGACTCAGGTGGTAAGGACAGAGTCACTTATCTGCAGAATTTGTGAGTTCAATTTGTATTGGGAGTTGGAAAAATGAATGTATTAATTGAACATCTGTACTGTAAGTAAGTTTAATTTATAAGCGATTTAGTATGAATTATGATATGGGATCCGGAGGAGATCCATATATTCAGCAACTAATGTAGATCTGACAGACAGCTAGCTACCGGGCTAGATTGGTCCATCTTCTCAACCAGTTACCGCTTCAGCACTTCATGGAATATTTATTTATATATGGGATGATAGATACTGTATTACAAATCTTGTACAGTACATTACTCCCATCCGTATATATCACACAAAAGTCAACTTGACTTTTGCTACTAAAATAAACACTTGAACAGGGCCGTGCCAATCATTTTAGGGGTCTGTACAATTTTTTTTTATAAATATATTAACATTATTTTAAAATTATTTGTTATTCTTAGTGAAATTTAAATAATGAAAAATGAGGAATAGCATAATTATTTGGATAAAAAAACATCTAAAATTTGGATAAAAAAACATCTAAAAAAATCAACAACAAATTTAAAGATTATAAATAACACGTAAAAAAAAATTTCTTTCAAAAATTGTAAAATGTTGAAAAATATTTAAATACTAATATATTTATCAAAATTTAGATTAAATTAATGTAAATATTTAGAAATAATGTGATAATTAAATATTTGTAAATATATTTAGAATAAAAAGGTTGTAGATGCTTCTTTAAAAAAAATAAAAGCATGCATATGATTTTGTAAAAAAAAATCGGAATGATTAAAGAAATAGAAGAAAAGAGTGCCGGTGAAAATAAATGATGAAAGAATGAGATTCGAACTTGGGGTGAAATGAAAAAAGGAAGGGCCCATCTTTTTTGAATGCAAACTACGTACCAGTAGACCGTAGACCAAAGGTGGTTTACTGATTTTCCTAGAAACAAATTTATATATATACATAACTGTTATATTATTGGACCCCAAAATTTTAGGGGTCCTATTCTATTGGGCCAATTACACCTGCCTAAGCACGGGCCAGCACTTGAATCTTGCACGAAGCTGCATGTACGCTCGGATCAAGAGACTTTTTTTTTTGGGGTTTATTCGATGCAAATTGACCACCATAAAATAATATCACAAGGATTGTTGTTACTGCACAAACGGTGGCCCAATATCTATTGTTGGACGAACTCAATGCAAAATGAATCATCATTGATTGTTAGTTCAATTTCCTGGTTGCATTGGCTACATATGACCAAAGAGAATCAATCTTCAATCATTGTTATATATTTGCCCAAAATCAAAACAATCAACAACCAAAACACGGTGGTTAATTAAACTCTCCTCCTCTAAGAAATACATCCAAATAATCTGCCAACTAATCTGCATTAAATACCTACTTTACGTTCAATAAAATATCATATTCCCCATTACATTACATTACATATATATCAGCCAATGAGCAGGTATATACAACTCTCTCTCTCTCTCTCTCTTCTTATCTCTATAACTCAAATTCAAGGAGCTGATCACAACAACAACAAAAACCAATGGGAAACATCTCTATGAAACTGGGTATCTTCATTCTCCTACTTGTTACATCCGGTGAGTGATCTACATCTCTTTTTAGTTCAATTCTTCATCACTTTATACACAGTACGTTATATATATGCAAACTTTTGGTTTGCAGAGATGGCTGCAGGAGGGGAAGGGGCTCGGGCGATAACCTCTCACCATCGTTCTTCTCCTGCCCCTAAACTTTCTCCCACCAAGAAAAGAAGTCTTCGTCATCGCCATTCCCACGTCGACTGCTCGAGTGACAAATACTGTGATCCGTTTGCAAAGAGGATAGATTGGAGGTGCAAGTACGCAGACGTTTGCCAAAACAAGTGTAACTCGTTTGACGGTGTTTTCAGCTGCACCGATCGCCCTGGCTACTGCCTTTGCCAGATGGAGAACTAGATATGATGTAGTTTTTGATCATATATTTTGTGTTTATTTGTAAAAATAATGCGAAAGAGAAGTGTAAGAACAACGTACACCATCTGCGTTTTTGGTGTTCTTGAATAAAATATACTTGTAATTTTATGATTGTACATGTAGAATAATACGTAAACAATGTGCAGCTAAGTCATGGGTTTGATATGATCATGATGTCATATCCCTGATTTTCAATATTGGCTGATTTTTGTATAGTTGGGTGAGAGATCGTTGATGATCGACCCTGAATCATAATTATAAGCTAGATATAATCCTAATTTAACAAAAGGGCCAGTAATGGGTACTTTGAGTGCAACTTAATATATAATTGTTGTGTATGATAAATTAAATTGAATGAAAATGTATAGGATTCAGTGGAGAGGAGAAAGCTTAAACTTGAACCAAAGGCACATCGATCACATGCTATAATGGGTGATCATTAATTCAACCGCGGAATCAGGCGTGTACCTGTGTAGGCTACAAGTAACCTAATTAAGTATCACCACATACCATTGCAACTTGTACCTATAGGCTATAGGTAATTGTAGCTGTATATATATATATATATATATATATATACTCCCATCTTTCTGTAATTCAAAATACCGTTTGGGCGTCAGTAGACCACGATAGAATGTGAGATGGCGTCGTGGCGACGACATAGTTGGGAAGAGGTGCACTACACGACACTATATAACTTTTTTTTTTTGAAAAGGAAAAAATTTGGCTTAGGGGATCAACCCTAGTAGCCAAGAGCATCCTTACGGATGAGACTACAAAGCAGAGAATCGTCAGGAGTGATTGTGATGTGGAAAGCATAGGTCAGGTGCGATAAGCGGTTCGCAACCTGATTAACCTCCCGATAGACACGACGAATCTCGACGGAAACAAAGAAATCCAGCGAGACTAGATTGTCCAAGACAATAATTTCAGAGTCTCTAGTAGGCTTTCCAATACCTTTTAACCTATTATTATGGTGAGGTTGTCACCTTCAATTTCAATGTTTGTTAGGTTCAGTTCTCGGGCTGCTGAAATCTCTTTCCATAGCCGAAGGCATTCGGAACAAGCAACCGAAGAAGCATGGCAATGCCCCAAACCATAGAAAACCAGATATCCCCTATAATCCCAGATGATGAAGCCATAGGATCCAGAGTTACTAGTTGAGAGAGCGCCATCAAAATTGAGCTTATTAGCTCCCGGCTTTGGTGGTTTCCATCTTGCTTGTTTTCTTTTATGTATTGCCGTTGCTTTACTCGTAGGTTTTGACGTTTCAAGCCCATCGTGATCCTCACTAGTTTTAGTGGAATTCAACATGATCATTTGTTCTTTGGTGAATGCGACAATACTTATGTAATCCGGTTTTATGTTCTTGAATAGTACTCCCTCCGTTTCAAAATAAAAGTCGCTTGACTTTTTGCACGTTTTTTAAGGAGGTAAAACCTCTATAAAATATTGTTTTTTTAATCAAACTTTTTTAATTAATTGATACTTATTAGTAACAAGTATCCATTTATTGAAAAAATTGATTAAAAAAATAATATTTTATAAAGTTTTTACCTCCTTAACAAACGTGAAAAAAGTCAAGCGACTTTTATTTTGAAACAGAGGGAGTACTTTGTTTCTGAAGTACTAGATGCATGCCCCACCAAATTAAGGCTAGTTTGGCAAAGCGATGGAGGCCGAGTGATTCTTTTGCCTTGCCGATGATTTGGTTTAGGTTTGTTCCGTCTATGAAGTAGTTGTTTAACTTGAAGAAAATTGTTGGGTCTATTAATAGTATGGTTTCACGAGTAACTGGGCAGCTAAAGAGTAGGTGTTGTAAATCTTCGTAAGCACTGACACAGTGTGGGTAGTTTGTTGGTATACCCATACGACGAGAAGCAAGCTTAACTGCGGTGGGTACCTCGTTTTTTGTGACTTTCCAAAGAAAATCTTTTACTTTTGGCAATGCGTCAAGATACTAAATCCATCTGACATTGGAACGCTGGTGATGTTTCTTATAGTTTATCATATCAATGACAGACTTGGTGGATGGAGAACAAATCATTCTTACTCCATTTTCAATATAATCTTAGGAGGTGAATATTTTTAGGCATAGATTTTCTTTAAATTGTATACTGTAGCATATTTTTTTTTTACATCTTAAGACTTAAATTATACAGCTTGTTCTTACAGATACACGGCCGGCGGCGATAGCACTCCCCACCACTTCCAACAATTCACGCAAATTTGAACGGACACCCTTGTCGGTACCGAAGTTCTTACGTTCGGCTGGAAGAAAATGAAAGAAATCTGTACATCTCTCCAAACACCCACCCACTGTTCATCTCAATCTTCGTCAAGGTACGCAGCCGAGGAATTTATCTCCGCCGTTTCCTTCGTCTCCGTCTTTTCTCTTCTCCAACTCCCTTTCGAGAAGATCGATGGCAACCCCGTCCCTACTATTATCTTCAAGGATCGACCTTCTCTGTTCCAAGCCTTCGTATTAGGCCTTAATTTCGCCTTCTGCGGAGGTATCATGACCATCTCCCTTCGCCAGATCTATCCTAGGATCGCCGATTTCTGCCGCTACATCTCAATGTTGTCCATGTTCATCGCCATCGGTATTTTCTTCGGATTGGCGGTTCCCTGGGCCGCCGGCGCTCTCTTCCACGAATCTAGCCTCTCTGTTGCTGCTGCTTGAGCGCCGCGCGGCGGTTAGTTGCGAAGCCACCGGAAAAATTGGATGCCTACACATCCCCTTCGACACGATCTCCGCAGAAGCCAAATGGTCGAATGGTGAGTCAAATTGCGCTAATAATTGATCTGAAATTTAGATATTAATTCTTTGGATCTGAAATTCGACTTGTGTTGTGATCTCCTGTAGGTTGACCAAACAGATCCATTCTTGATATTGACATACTGAAATGAAATTTTCAGGATGAAATTGGTGATCTAGCTAGCTGCTTATGGTTTTTAAATTGGTGGCTGGATTCATTTCTGCTAGGAACTTATCTGCAAGCTATTTGATGATTATACAGACTGTATGGTTCCTTCCCTGGATGAAAGTGGGATTGTTGTATCTGTTTATGCGTACTCTTGAATTCCATCTGGTCGTGCGTATCTTAAAATAAAAATTTGTTGATTTGGAAGGTCAATATATGGCCGTATGATACTGCACCAAATGACTTTCCATGTCTTGATGAAGATCAAGGATGTCCTAGTTGCGCCTGGATATATGGTTGATATGGAGAAGGAGGATATCATTATGTTTTATACATGGTTTCGATTGTGGAGAAGGTTCATCTAATGGCATCTGGTTTTTTTGTGCGGCTGAAACAACCAACCAATGCAATGGTTCTCTAGTTGCACCTTGTGAAGTATATGTGTGTGCAATTGCATAATTTTTATTATGGTGGTGACTAAGTTTGATCTGTAGCAACTCTTGTGTGCGTTTTACACTTTGCTTTCGTTGTTGTTGTTGTTGTTGGGATTTCAGACTTGTATATGTTTCATGTGTATGTTTGTATTGTTCCATTTGTGGTCAAAAGTTTGCAACTTACCCATTGTTTGCGGAATTCAACTCTTGCTGCTGTAATTTTATTGCATTTGGTTGCTTACCTTGCCTTGAACGTTTCATGTTTGACTTCAAATGTCATATTCATTTAGATCTGGTGTGTTGTTATATATAGATGAAGACTTTTCTTTTATTGTTAATGGGATTTGATATATTAATCTTTCTTTGACAATGAACTAAACTTGTTCTTGAAGAAGTATTTGAGCATCTGCATCATGGGTTACACTCTCTTAAAATCGATTAGGCTAATCTTTGTGAAATGTGGTTACCTCTACTTTTCTTTAGGGCTGTGCATAACCGGGTATCCGACACGATAAAAAACACGACACGATACGGGGAAAGTGCCGATACGAACACGACACGATAACTACCGGGTATCCGACACGATAACACGATACGGTTTCGTGTCGGATACCCGTATAACACAACACGACACGTTTAAAAAAATCTGAATTTTTTGGGCTGCCCGTACCACGATTTGAGCAAAGGGGGGAGTGAAAATGGCCAGAGAAATGAAACTAGGAGCGGAGAAGCAACAACGAAGGTTAGAGATTGGTCGGAGAAGGAGAGGATTCGCTAGATCTGAATTTTAATGTTTGATAGAGAGACGTCAGATCTGAGTTTGTCGAGTTCTTGAGATGGGAGTGGGCACTGGGCAGCTGCGATTCGAGCGGAGAACGGCCATGGAAATGAAATTGAGAGCACTGGTTAGGGAGAATCGAAAAGTCGACAACGAAGGTGAGAGATTGGTCGGAGATAGATAGGATTCGCCGGCCAAATCTGAGTTTGATAGATAGGTGTGAGTTTGAGAGGGAGAGAGAAAGTCGCGCTCTTTGGTACACGAATTGAACATACAGAATCGGAGTCGTCGATTTCGAAGGAGAAGATGGAAAGGGGCGAGCTTGGGGGCGGCGTACTACTGGATTAGGGTTTTGTTTTGCAAAGTTAAATAAATAAATAAAAAGTTGGGAATTTGTGGGAAAAAAATGAAAAAAGACTGGGCCAATACGAGAGTCGAACCCCCGCTTACCACAAATGCTCCGGATTGAAAGGCAAAAGGCACGCTTGACCATCTGAACTAATTGAATCTTGTGTCATGAATAAAACTTTTATTTATTATACCATACTATTTACAGTTTTAAAAATTTTAAAAATATAATCGTGTCGTGTCGGGTATCCGATAAATAAAAAACCCCGATCCGTATCCGACACGTTTATTACTGTGTTTTAACGTTTCGTGTTATATTCGTGTCGTATCTTTTTCGTTTCGTGTTTTTTCGTGTCGTTTTGTCGCGTGTTCGTGTCGTGTTAGTCGTATCGTGTTTTTCTGCACACCCCTACTTTTCTTCTCCGTTTTTTTTTTTGGAGCAATCTTCCCCATTTTTCTAATTAAAAGTAGTTATAATATTTTTATTAAATAAGTTTGGTTTTGATTGCATAAAAATAAAGTTGAAGGGATCAATGATCAAATAGATTAATGGATACGGGTGAAAAAAAAAAGAGACTGATAGGATAAATTTAGGGTATTTCTATTTACACGGTCATTTAATCGCCTATTACACGATTGCGATTGCGTATTGCGGATACACGGATCAGTCCAGATCTTCACTGCACGGCTGCCTTTCTTTTTTTTCTAAGAAAATGAGATAGGGGTGACAACTTTATGGTACTCACAGGGTTGAACTTTTCCCATATGTGAGTTTTAAAACATCTCGTTGAGCTCAAAATCCTCTCCCTTGCAATTTAATTCAAACTCATATCTCCCCAGTATAATAAACTTGATGGGTTTCCCCACCAAAAAAATAAATAAACTTGTTGGGTTGAACTTTGCAATGTTGTTCCCCCTGTATAATACAGAGTACTCCATAACTCAAAATCCTCTCCCTTTTTCCAATTGCACATACCAGCAAGATTTGGAGCCATTACTCCCCTCCCTCCCTTCTTCTTATGAGTTTAATGCAAGTGATGGGATTGTAATACTCCTCGCCATCCAACCATGCACATCATTCGTTCGCTAGCAAGAGTCGTTGTTGGAGGGCGAGACGACACCGGTCGTCACTGACCAGCAAGATTCGGTGGTGTAGGGATGCGAATCAGGGTTGTCGGCGGCGCCGTCCATCAGACCAGCAAGATCTGTTTGGAGCGGAGAACGAAAACGGAGTGAAAGAGAGGAACAAACATGGTGAAAGGGAGGTACGAACATGGCCGATGAACTGGTGCGCAGCCGGCCGCGTAGTGCGCGTTCGCGCTTCTGATAGTGGGAGATGAAGAAGGATCACATCAGCGCACTCGGAATTCGCAATCACCAATTCTGAGCTCCCGTGATGTGCGGTTGCGGATACTTTCCGTGCAACATGCGAGATAATCGCCGCGTGAATAGCAAACCTGTAAATTTATTATGCAGTTGATATAGTTAAACTCCGAGAATCTCCGGTCGGTTTTTTATTTTAAGGTTAAAATTCATTTTTCTAATACAAAAACTTAAAGTAATTGGGTAAAGGTTTTTATCATTCCTTATAGTTTTGTATTTGATTTTCCCCCAAACTAATAGAGGAACTTTTTATTCTCAACCTGCCCCTCAAGTGCAACCAATCTGCTCTTGTTGACACTTCAAACGAGCTAAACATCTCAATATCTTTATAGTTAATCATCTCAATATCTTTATAGTTTACTAAAAAACGGGTCAAAAATCTCGTTCTCATATAAGTTGTCTAAAGATAATGTGGGTTCGACTAACCCGTCATCGTATACATCTTTTGTTGGGGAAAAAGTCTTGTTGGGCCCGACCAGAAAGCCCAAGATATAAGTCAGACTGGACACCATCTCAAAACTAATTGGCGTTATGTTGAGTAGTCCATCCACTTATATGTTAGATTCAGAATACTCGCACTTCCGACGTGATGTGGGATTCACATCTATCCCAATAGATGAGTCTAACATCTCAGTTTTTTATTACCTTGCTCAAAGCCACAGAAATAGTCCTGAATGGGACCGGCTTTGATAACATGTTAAATTTTGAGAATCTTCGGTCGAGTCTTATGAAATAGGATTCGTATCGATTTTATTTTATTTATTTTTATTAGGTCGAAATCAACCTTTCTAATACAAAATTTTAAATCATTTTGTAAGTTTTTATCATCACTTATATTTTGGTTTTTAATTTGCTCTCAAACCAACATGGAATGAGCATTTTTATTCTCAACAGATATAGATAAAATCACATATAACACGTATCATTCCACTCTTATACCCAATCAAATCTACGAGCATCACCACAACTGAGCTTATAATAACCTTTCCCTGAGCCTATACATATATTCTATCTAACATACCCCCTCAGTCGAATATATATATATATATATATATATATATAAAAGAGTATAAGATAGTTAACCTTAATTACAAATGGGTAATTGAGCCTATACATATATTCTATCTAACATACCCCCTCAGTCGAAACAGGAGGGCAACGAATAGTGAGACTAGATCTAAAATCAAGAAATAAATGGCGAGGCAATCCCTTGGTGAATATGTCTGTATACTGGTACGGGGAGGGGAAATGTAGGACACGCACATGTCCCATAGCGACCTTCTCACGAACAAAGTGGATGTCAATCTCCACATGCTTGGTTCGCTGATGGTGAACCAGATTGTGAGCACGGTAAGTAGCGCTGACATTTTCTGTATACACAACAGACGCTTGACTGAGCGAACAGTGGAGCTCAAGCAATATGTTGCGAAGCCAGGCACACTCAGGGACAACATTAGCAACACCGCAATATTCCGCTTCAGTACTAGACCGAGAAACCACATGTTGGCGCTTAGAAGACCAAGAGAGGAGAGAGTCGTTGAGGAACACACAATATCCTGACGTAGACCGTCCGGTGTCCGGACAACCAGCCCAATCAGCATCCGTGTAAGCAACCATGGAGAGAGGTGAAGTTGATGGGGTAATAGTGATGCCAAGAGAAGTAGTACCCTGAACATACCTGATAATGCGCTTACGAGCAGCAAAGTGAGACTCTCTGGGGTCATGCATAAATAGACAGACTTGCGGAACAACATAGCTAATATCAGGAAGAGTAAATGTCAAGTACTGTAATGCACCAACAAGGCTACGGTACGAAGTCGGATGGGACACAGGCGGACCCGCGGCTTGGGCCAGTTTGGCAGTGGGCTCAACAGGTGTTGCAGCAGGCTTACAGTTAGCCATGTTAGCCTTGACAATAATCTCCTTGGCATATTTCTCATGTGAGAGAAACAAACCTGATGCAGATCGAGATGCATAGACTCCCAAAAAGAACCTAAGAAGCCCGAGATCAGACATAGCAAACTCCTTGCTGAGTTGAGTAATAATGGCAGCCCGAAGAGTCTCTGAAGATGCAGTAAGGATGATATCACCGACATATAACAACAAATAAGCAATCTGATTACCTCGGTGAAAGACAAATAAGGAGGAGTCACTCTTGCTACTGACGAAGCCAAGCATGTGCAGGTAAGTAGCAAAGCGAAGATACCACGCTCGAGGTGCCTATTTAAGGCCATAGAGAGACTTCTGCAATAGACAAACATGACCTGGTTTGGTCCTGTCAGCAAAACCATGCGGCTAGAACATGTACACTATCTCATGCAGATGACTATGAAGAAATGCGTTCTTGACATCAAGCTGATAAATAGGTCAATCGTTGGAGACAACGAGATGCAAGACGGTACGGATGGTAGCTGGTTTTACAACCGGACTAAAAGTGTCATCACAATCGACCCCATTGGCGACCAGTCGCTCCTTATAGCGCTCAAGAGATCCGTCTGAGCGAAACTTGTACCGAAAGAGCCACATGCACCGCACAATGTTGGCCCCAAGAGGCCCCAGAAGGCTCTGATACCATGTCAAAGTGAATAATCCCCATTGGGGTTGCCTTCGCTATCATTAGAACATATATAGGAGTACAAGATAGTTAACCCTAATTACAAATGGGTAATTGGGCCTATACATATATTCTATCTAACAATATCTTTATGCATTTATATTGTGTGAATTGCATTAGTGAACTCTTCTCTTGATTTGAGTTCGAATATTGAGAAACTAAAGCACTTGACCAATTTATTGCTTTATTAGACTAGGTTTGTGAACCGTGTTTTTAAAGGGTATTGTAATTCGTAATTAAGTGATGGCACACGCTACAACACACGCTGAAAGCCGCTCAAACTGAATGGGTCGGGGAAACATCAAACCCTCATACATAGGGAAATATCAAATACTACCATGAGCATGTACAATCATAAAAGTAACTAACAAGATGCTTGACGCTGTAAAATCTGTCCTAGGCATGTGAATTGTTTTTTCCTCAAGTCTTTCTGATGTGTGTGAAGAGAAAGGTGAAGGTGAAGGAATTGTTTATGAAGGGAAGGGATCTTGGTGTGTCAACCTATGTTTCTAGCTAGGAAAAAACATTGGCATCAATCCACTTCTCTCTATTAAGGGAAAGGTGAAGGTGAAGGAATTGCTAATGAAGAAGGATTCTTGGTGTCTCAACCTATGTTTTTAGCTAGGAAGAAACATTGGCATCAATCCACTTCTCTCTGTTAGCATTTGCATGTGTAACACATCTACAACTTTCTACATCTTCGACCAACTGTTTTGCCAAGGTCTTTGCATATTCTCTCTTTGCCTTCAATGTGCTTGGATTTGCTCTTCTATTGCACGTCTAGCAGTTTCTGCTTTGTTGATGATTCCTCTTGTAGTTTTACCTTCTGATTTCTTTGCCTTACATACCCATTTTCGAACTGTGATTATGTGAATATGAATGCATCACATCATTAGTGACAATTCATATGCTAGGATACTCTATATGATTAGACTCGAGTCTTGAGAAGAAGCCTACCTACACAAATTAGGAATGAACTAAATAGAAATATCTAAGGTAGTGACATTTTTTAGGAGAGAATAAGGAGATTACCCTCATATTTGATATTTGACTTGTAGGAATTGTGGAAAGGGAAGTGACGAAGTCCCTCTTGAAAAATCCCTATTTAGTGGGACCCAGGTGGAACCTTTGGAATCTTCCGCGATCAATACGGACTTACCTGACCCACAGGATTTGTGTCCCTGTGGTCTGATCTGTGTTATGGTGACACAGGTAAAATGAATCCCACAATTTCCTCCTTGAGGAACCGCACCCTAAACCCATAAAGACATAGAATCATACCTACTCCCTAAGCGGTGTGTCAACCATGGCTCACGGACAAGGGTTATATGCTCTTGATGGGAGCCTCTCAAAATCTAGGAATGTCGGACGCGAAAATTGTCAAGCGCTACTCCGTGGAGCTAGCTAGTGGCTTAACCAAGAGAATCAAGTTAATCACCACACAGATTCACATCTCTCTCTCTCTCTCCCTCTCTCTCTCCTTCGTATCCTTTGATTTCCAAAATACCCTTTCTCTATGTTCTCGTAACCCTAATATAGTGGCTTAGTTGTACGGACACAGGTATGAAAAATGTCCGACGAGTTATCACATGTGGCAAGTTTACAAGACCCGTGGATGGTGGGGATATGTGACATATGGCCATCATGGTGGGCTCTTTAATTATTCATGGATGGATTGATGTAGACTTCTTTTATCCGCTAACTCTTCCTATGCCGATTTCTGGTTCTTTCTCTTGACCATCTTCGGAAAAGTCCTCAAAGTGACGCATCAGGTTTTGCCAGTTTTTGTCTAGGTTTCATAATAGCTCCTTAGGTTGGGTTAGGTTTGGAAGACTTTGCGCGACCTGAAATATCCTAAAGAAAGATCTGGCAACTTCGAGGTTAATGGGCCTTTGTACCTGGGCCATTTTGGATGGGCCAAAGGCCTAATGGGCCTTGGTACAACCCATGGGGGAAGAAGTGGAACCATCAGTAAAAAAAAACTCTATAAATGAGGTTGTTCCGTTTTTACTCTTATCCACTTCCACTCTTTACTTTTCAGATTTTCACTTCTTTTTGCTCTCTGTTTCTTCTTTCGTCGTCCCTACTCTGGTTTTCATGTTTCCGAATTTGTTGATGAGGTTCATCCTATATTTTTTGTCTTCAAAATGCACTATATTGCCTCAAGCAAGCCCAGCGAGCCCAGTTCAATAAGCTCAAATCCTTTTTTATTTGCTCTGGATTTGGTGCTTGTCAGTCCAATTGTTCGTTATTTGTCTTCTCTATGCACATTATTACTATTTATGTGCTAATATACGTTGATGACATCATTGTTACAAGTAGTTCTACCCGGGCTCTCGCCTCTTTCACTAAGAAGCTTAATGATACCTTTGCCTTAAAAGATCTAGGCCCTCTTCTTCACTTCCATGGCATTGAGGTTACTCATAAGAATGGAAAATTGTACTTGAATCAGAAAAAGTACATTCGTGATATTCTCACTCAAGCCAAAATGGAAGATGCAAAACCAATTTCCACTCTAGCTGAACCTCATTCTTGTCTTACATCATCCGACGATTTTATACTTGATCCCACTATTTATCAAAGCATTGTTAGGGCCTTGCAATATGTTGTGAATTTCCCCGAGTGAATAACGTTAAAGAGAAGGAGAATGAACAATAGGACACAAAGGATTTCCGTGTTTTGGCAATAACCGCGCAGAACACCCTGTAGAGAAAAATCTCTCTGCAGCTAGGGTTTCTTATTATTGTGATGCTTTGATAGATACATAACTCCAACCCTACATGCCTCTATTTATAATAGAGAACATCTTATAGATAACCCTATAGATAAACCTAGATATAGATAAACCTATGTTATCTAGATAAACCAAGATATAGATAAACTATCTTATCAAAAACCTATTGTAGATAAACCATCCACAATAATCCTTCTATAGAAAAATACCTTCTATAGATAGTCTTCCTAAAGATAGATCTAGATAATTAATTGTCTCGAACAACAATCTCCACCTAGACAAATAATCTATATCTATAGCAACGAACAGAAACATCTCTAGGATCTTGTCTACCCCAAGTCTTTCTGTGCTCCGTTCCCTGTGATTCTCACTCAACTAACATCGAGTAATATGAACCAAGTTCAAGCAATGCTTGAACTTGTCTGCGGTGACTGGTTTGGTTAACATATCAGCAGCATTATGAGAGGTGTGAACTTTCTCTAAGATGATCTCTTTGGACGCTACAAGCTCCCTAATCTTTTGAAATATCACATCAATGTGCTTCGTCCGAGCATGATATACTTGGTTCTTAGCCAGATATATAGCACTCTAACTGTCACAATATATCTCAACTCCACCTTGCTCAACACTCCGTTCCTTCACAATTCCTTTGAGCCATAGTGCCTCCTTGGCTGCCTCTACTAAAGTCATGTATTCTGTCTCGGTAGTAGAAAGGGCTACCACAAACTGTAAAACAGATCTCCAACAAATAGGTCCCCCAGTTAGAGTAAAGAGATACCCAGTAGTGGACCTTCGATTCAATATCACCCGCATAGTCTGAATCAATGTACCCTTTGACTGAAAGATGGCTCTTTTCGCCACCAAACATGATCCCATGGTCAGCAGTACCCCTCAAATACCTAAGAATCCACTTGCATGCATTCCAGTGTTCCCTCCCAGGATTAGACATGTACTTGCTGACTTGACTAATAGCTTGGGCCATATCAGGTCTTGTGCACACCATAGCATACATCAAACAACCAACTGCACTAGCATAAGGAACTTTCAACATATATGTAATTTCTTCATCAGACTTCGGACACTGAGTGGAAGAGAGTTTAAAGTGATTTGCCAAAGGGGTGCTAACAAATTTGCATTTTTCCATGTCAAATATGTCAATCACTTTCTCAATATAATTCTGTTGAGATAGCCACAATCTCCCAGAACTTCTATCTCTGCGAATTTCCATACCAAGAATCTCTCAGAACTTCTATCTTTGCGAAATTGATGTCATATTATGGAGATTATCATATGGGGTTTGTGTTGTTGTGTTGTACTATTATTTTGGAGTTTGGCAGGAGAATGATTCATACATTATGGAAAATTTAATGAGTGAAAGAAAATCAGGTCACCTCGGAAGATAAAGGTAGATCGTCCCTGCATGCGTTGAGATAATAGTTTCACATGATGGGACACCAAGGTGAGGAGTCCAAAGCACTAAGTATCCGGGGCCATTCTTGACACTCATGTTTGCGACTCGCGAGAAGGCAATGCTGAGGTTAGAGAGTTAAAAGCATTATCGTGAAAAAAACATTGAGCGATGAGTGAAAGGTGAGAAATCAAAAGAAGAAGGAATGTGGTATGAAGAGTTTGGAAATTACTCCATTTCCCCGGATCATTAACACCACATAACAAAAAATTGCCCACATTTAGCCTTTTACCTATCTACTTCCTATTGAGCTTAATTAAAGTCCTCTTGATTATTCTTGCTCTTTCACTCATGAATTGTTTTGTGCATAACCCCTCTTTTGTGTGCGAAGTTGCTTTTATTCATAGGCATGAATTTGTGGTATAAGTACCTTTTCGAGGATGGTAATTGATTACAGGGACATATGAGAATGAATCCAAGATGTTGAGAGTTTAATTTCTTCCTTTGTATGATCATTAAAAGTATTGCTTGAGGACAAGCAAGCTTAAGTATGGGGTGTTTGATGTACGCCTATTTCGCCATGTTTTGCATTAGCTTTTATATCGATTTCTGCATGCATTTCATATCATTGGGTTAGATTTATACAGAATCTATGTAGTTTATGCTTATTTGCCAATTATGAGGTCTACACTAGTTTCTGTTTAATTTCGCAGAAATTGAGATACTTTACAAGCAATTCGGAGAAAGAAAGGAAATTGTTAGAATGCTCAGGGTCGACTACAGAGAATCCAAGGTCAAGTGAGAGCTGATGCAAGACACATTGAGCAGAAGACAAGGAAGACACCACTCGACACGACTAGTCAACGTCGACCACTATGCCGATGTCGAGTACATCTAGTCGAAACCACCTCTTGGAGCACAAGTCGAGCACCAAATCACTCGAGAGCACAGAACTACTCGACGTTGAGTACTCTACTCGATATCGAGTACCTGTCGAGTACCATCCTAGCCGAGATCGAGCACAATCCGAGGAGCAGAGGAATCCTACCCAACATGGAGTACTTTACTGGATGTCGAGTACATCCTGGCGCCAGTCCGAGTCGAAATCGAGTGGAGATCCGAGAGAGAGATTGCTTACGAGCGAAGTCACAAGATATTTTATCAAGAGTTGAAGAGATCTATCCACTTTAGTAATTCCCATGTTTACTTTAGGGAATTTTAATTATTTTATTTGTTTATCAAAGTTATATCTTAGGAAAGAGATAAGTAAGATTTAGATATAGATATAGAATTGTTCTTTCTTTGGATAGCGGGGATTGAACACTATAAATAAGGCCCTAGGGGCTGAGTTTTAGAACAATCCAAGCCATAAGCAATTCTGTTACATAGAGTTAGAGAGAGAGTGGAGGTCGAATGGAGTTAAGAGCGAGATGAGGCATTTTTTACGATATTTGGTTGTAAGCTCTCTATTTCTGATTTAATGCAAGTTAGTTCTTTTATGTTTTTCATGTGTGTTTTGAGGATGAAGAGTGAGTAGTCCCCCAACTTCTAGGGTTGGGGTGAGCCCGACGGTAGCCAAGTAAGGTAATGCATCAAAGGTACAATCTTTATTGCAATTTCATCTTCTATCCCTGATTTACATGATTCATCTACGACAATCGAAGGTGATCCTTATTTTTGTTATTGAAGTGAAAGTGATCTTAATGCAAACTTGGATTAATTATGTGAAAAGGGTTAGTAACAATTAGAGTTTATGCGAAAGCCTCTATCTTCTTAATTGTTAATGACGAAAGTTATTTGATGAAAAGGCATGATCTTTTATACCTTTAACATTGTTCTTATATGGTTATCGTTGTGGCGTTGAAACCCCGATTCTGGACGCTTTTAGTTTATTGAATTCAATTCACTAATTTCGTGTTTGTTTATGTCTTTCTTTTATTGCGAAAAATTATGTTTTTTTCCTCAGACACACTCGAGATCGACTATTGTTAGTCGACGTCGAGTACTGTTAGTCGACATTGAGTATTTTTAGTCAACGTCCAATACTATTAGTCGATGTCGAGTACTGCCCTACTCGATATCGGCTTGCTTTCGTCTTCTGTTGTGCAGACTTGCAGGGAACTCGACAGTAGTAGTCGATATCGAGTACTTTACTCGACATCGAATAAACTTATGGTCGATTTTGAGGAGAACTTGGGACTTGAAAGGTGAGCGCTAACATGCTTCCTCGTTGATACGATCCTGAATACCCTACCACTACAATAGGAGGTCGGGTTTCTTGTATTTTATTTCCTTGGACAAGGAGTTGGTTTCGTTCTTTATATTTGATATTTATTTCGTTACTTGATTTCCCTCCACAATAAATTTTGGCGCCGTTGCCGGGGAAGCAATCAATCGTGCCCTTTTTAGTTCCTTTTTACTCTTTCTTTTTTTCTTTTTGTTTTGCAGGTGCATGCGAAGAGCTGATCGCACACCTATCGATCCTATTCTCGAACCTGAACGATTCTTCCATCTTCAGCAAAGGCTAAGGAGAAAACTCATGTCGACTACTAATAACGAGAATGAGATTCAGCTCACACCGGCGCATGAGCTTGAGCAACTCCGCGGACAGATAGAGGAATTCACCACTATATAGACAGAATACGCCCAATGAGAGACGGAATATCAAAGGAATCAACAAAGGGGGGAAACAAGGGTGGATCGTGAGGTCAAAGCCATAAGAGAGCTCGAGGAACATATTCAGCATGTCCCTACAAACGCAAAGGAGTATCTGCACCCTACTCTGGAAGTTCCATAATCACCAATCGTTCTCCCGCACGTTAACATGGAAATTCGTCCTTCCCTTATTTCTGAAATTAGGAGGAACTAATTTCAAGGGAAACCTTCTGAATGCCCTTTAGAACATGTTACTGTTTTTCTAGATTTATGCGAGGCTATTGCAGATGATGTCAATCTAGAATAGCTAAAACTAAAGGCTTTTCGTTGGTCCCTTGCAGGAGTAGCTTCACAGTGGCTAGATGGTTTGCCTCCACAATATATTCGCACGTGGAACTAACTAAAGGATTTGTTTCTTAACAAATTCTTTCCTTCAGCCAAAACAGCGCATCTCAGACAGCATATCACAACTTTCAAACTGAAACCAGAGGAACCACTTGCTAAGGTCTGGGAACGTTACAAGAGACTGCTGAAATCCTGTCCTACGCACAGATAACCGCCCTATCTGATCTAAGAGATCATCTTCAACTGCCTGGATGAGCCAACTAAGGAGTGGATCAACAACTAAACAACTTATAGGTATCTCGAGTACACACCACGTCGTGCTTGGGAAACCTTTGAGACACTGGCCAACTATGATAAAACATATGGGACTTCTACGACCTTTGAAGAAAAGTATGAAAGGCTTACCCCTTCTATTCCCCTATATGAGTCACCTAAGGAAGTTGATCCGGGCGTTAGGGACCGGTTCCACAATGATCAGGTACATCGTCTCACAAAACAAGTCAAATTTCTATCTCAAAATCAACCTTGTTTGGAATGTGGCTATGTGAGGCACAACACTACTGCGTGCCCACATGTCGACCAATTGCAGCTTGCGGAAACCCACGAAGAGGCGTGTTATGCGCGGGGAAACTACTCAGGGCAACATCAACAATAGAACTGGAGCCATTATCGCCAGCCCCAATACCAAAGAGAAACCCCGCCCTACAGAGCTCCTGGCCACCCTGACAGAGAAGGTAAGAAAGATGACCTGCAGGTTATTCTTGAAGAGATGCGAAGGAATCACACAGAAAGAAAATAGTCCATCAATTCCATCCACACTCAATTGCATGACATCAATTCTAGAATTGGGGAGATTGACATCTGGTGGAAGAATATGGAGACCCAAATTGATGAATTGGCTACATCCGTTCCCAAACAATAGGTACGCTCCTTGGATCCTCTGAACCTAGCTCTAAGGGTAAATTTGTAGGATAGGTAGCTGCTATGAATCTAAGTAATGGGCGATAGCTGCAAACGCCTGAACAAAACACGGAGGAAGAAGCTGCTGAGGACTACTCGACATCGACCAAACCAATCGACCTCGACCAGAATCTAGTCGATGTCGACCAGCCTGTAGTCGATATCGATCACAATACAGAACATGCCCAGAAGTCGACTACTCACTACTAGAAAACTACAATTAGACATCTGTTGTCAACAGATGTCTTTTAAAAAAAATTCTGATCTCTATGTGCGTGTAGTAAAAGATCAAAATTTTCACATCGGTTTTAAGCAGATGTATTTTCTTGGTTAAAACATCTGTTTTAAGATATAGACATAAATCAACCCCTCAATTTTGTTTATTACATGTTCAATTGTTATTAAAGCATCGTTATTTTTCATTTTTAAACTTTTGAAGATGACCGCACCAAGCCTAAATTTTAGATTTACATCACTTTTTTTAAAATAACCAATGTATTAAAACAAAATAGACATCTTTTTTACTATATTGATTACGTGTTTATTAATTTCATATATATAGTTTGTGATTTTATATTGTTTTCGGATAATATACCACATGAAATATGTGCACACCCGATGTATTAACATGATATATACATCATTTTAGATTTTTATATAGACGTTGTTGTTAGCAATATATATCAATTTATATTAACATTGTGATGTAAAAAATATGTTACGCATTGATTTAGATTTTTTAAACAATGTCTATAATGATACTAGCATCCATTTTTATATAATGATTCGATTTCTCAGTTATTGAGACATTACACCTTTCATCTATATTTAGATGTCTTTGTGTTTGATATACAACACCCTTTGCTCATAAAATGATATTTTGCAAATGATGAGTAATTTAATGAACATGTAGATAAATACGAAATCAACCTTAACAAAGTATAGGCACTTGAAAGATAAATTTTACAAATGAAGGGGACTTTTAAATCATAATTGGAGCAAGAGTTGACCACTGGAAAACAATAGCGACATCGACAGTAGGACACTTTGAGGAGTACATCATTTACAAGTTAATACAACATCTTTAATTACTTCCTTGCACAATGGACAGTGAAGCTCAGGAGGAAGATCTCCCAAAGACCAAGTAGAAGGGATTCCTTCCATTTCCTTTTCAAAAGCATCCCTAAATCAAGACGAAAATCCATATAAACTTACAATATCCTCATTTATAGATGGTACAATTGAAACAAAGAGGCCAAGAGCATACTCGCTAGGCGGTAAAACACCAACATCACCACTAGGCATTACCATTGTGTAAAATGCTAAATTGACATCTTTTTACTACTAAAGAAAGTATAAAAGAGAATGAGCATAAATATGCATCAACTCACCTGGCACCCTGCACCTCTGACAAACATATCCTTGTGGAGGTATTTTCCGCTCACAAATTCGGCCTAAATATACAATTAGTAGAGTAAGTTCCTCATCATGTAGTAATGATGTTTTATCCATGCATTTCCACATTCAAAAACATTTTATGGCATATTACCATCAAGGCATCAACAAATAAAAGATTAAAAATGAAGAAAGAAAAAAAATAACAATTATTTCATGAGCTAATTGTGCATTAAATAACTCAAAACTATTGAGGTGAGCAAGCTATTAGATTATGTACAATTAAGCCAATTATTAACATATCATTAAAAAAATCTCATCTTCG
The DNA here is from genome assembly GCA_037127255.1 of Persicaria tinctoria. Taxonomy (NCBI): domain Eukaryota; kingdom Viridiplantae; phylum Streptophyta; class Magnoliopsida; order Caryophyllales; family Polygonaceae; genus Persicaria; species Persicaria tinctoria. The sequence goes on along the minus strand of JBANSL010000013.1, from coordinate 35,139,667 downwards.
TACAATACATGAATCTGAGATGCTATGGCAATGCCAATTAGATTAAAGGCCTTTAATTCTAACTTTTTATGGACACACGCGCACATGATATCGATAACAAAAAAATTTGACAATGTAACTCTACAAGACTTGTGATAATAACTCACAGTCCACTTATTTTGTTATTGACTATTCACTTTTAATTATGCAATTAGTCCTCATTTTAGAATAGTCACAACTCTACAATTTTAATAATAATAGAAGTACATAACTGACAGTTCTTTCACTTCTTGTGTTATTGACTACTCATTTTTAATAAAAAAAGTAGAAACATAATCGATAGTAGCATTGCATCCTTTTCCATTTCTCGATTCCTTTAACCTATTAGCCAGCATGTTTGGAACTGGCTTGCTACACAAATGGTCTACAACACAAGAAAAATACTAGATCATCCAATTGAGAGAACATTTGGTATAGAGCCCTCACCTGGCCAGGAGGAAGAATAGCATCAAATCTGTCCACTCCAAACATGCCTAAATTCGACAGAGTGAATGTACCTGCATGAATTCCAAGTAAAACTCTTACAGTCTTATATTTACTGTCCTTACAAGTCAGAGAGACTCTTCGAACACAAAGAAATGCATTAAAATGTCAAAAATCAAATAATAGAACCTGAATTATATTCATGTGGCTGAAGTTGCTTGGAACGGGCCTTATCGACCAATTCCTTCCACTTTTGGGATAACAAGTAAAGGTCTAACTGCATGGAAAAATCCAAGTAACTATGCTCAACTAGATACCAATAAGAAGCCCAGTAATTTTTGCATAAAACACATCAACAATTAAGCACAAAAGCCTGAAATGAGCAAATGGTAACCTCCGAATTAGTATGTATATACCTTGTCTGCATCCTGAAGAACTGGGGTGATCAAGCCACCATTTATAGCCACGGCAACCACAATGTTTATGTTGCTGTTATATGTAAAATTCTTGCCATCCTTGCAGGTAGAGTTCACCACTGGATGCTGGGCGAGCGCCATGGCAGCAGCTTTAGCTAACAAGGCAGTCATAGTCACACCCTTTGCCTTCACCTGGCAACATCAATCAACCAATTTTCAAATAAAATCCCGCAAATTAACATCAATAAGCGCAATTGGAGAAACAATTCCACCTGAATCACTGAAGAAATTAAGCTAGTAAGCCAATTTACCTTTGCATAGAGAACATCAATTAGTCCTTATTTTCAAGCTTATATAGCAGAATTAAAAGTACATAGAATAGTCACAAATTTGACTTAAATCCTAAATCATATGCGCATCTCAAACGTTGCAAGGTTGGAGGCAGTACTCATAAAACCTTAGAGGTAGAGCTACCATACTAGAATCCCTAGTAAATCAAAGCTAGAAATCTCTAAGGGGAACTGTATAAGAATCGACTCAAATTCCCTTTGGAATATAACAAGCATCTATTACCTGAAATAGAGGAGCATCCAAACATACCCCAGAAGGCTTCAAAATCTCCTCTCTCTTCTCTGTATGTTCTTCAAAATCATACTAAACTGAGAAAAAAAATTAGATCCAGAGTCCAAACTTCAGAATCTGAGAATCCAAACTTCATAATTTCAAGAAAATTGAAAGTAAAGCTAGGAATGAGAGAAGTTACTAGAATCCACAAAATCAAACCCTAAACAAACTTCAATGACCTCGAAATCAAACCTTAACTAAACATTAATCAAGATTTTGAATTGAAATGAAAAGGGTTTGAAGAGATTACTGGACAATGGAAACGTCGGAGATAGGATAAATGTGCTTGAGATCCACTTTATGTCGATAGTGGTCGAGATATACTTCTGTTGAAGATGCCGGAGATCTGAACGCAAACGAGCAATAATTTAGCCTGACGAAATCACGGCGCCAGAGGAGTCATGGTGGAGTCACCTTCTCTATCAGATCTGGTGATGGAGAAGACCTCGACGATGGAGGAGGAGGTGGTGCTCTGACTAGAATGGTGGCGAGGGTTTTGAGGGGATCTCAGATCTGTGACGGTTGAGGAGATCTCAGGTCTGTGAGAGGAGGAGTAGTGGAAGATTGAAGTAGGGAGAGAGAAGAGAGGTGGCGGCGATGAGGGCAGAGGCGGTGGCGGTGACATCCGGGAGAAATGGTGGAGAGAAGAGAGAGGATTTTGAGAAATAGTCGGGAGAGGAGAGTGAGTGTGGAGAGAGGGGAAATTTTGTTAAGTGTTAATATTTTCCCCAAATTTTGAAACCCCCTCCATGTAATTCAATTCCGCTCCTTTCAACTTTGAAAATTTAAACTCGCGTTCATTTTAATTTTTTCTGACACTAATAATTTTATATCTGTCAAAATATTTAACAGTTGTGTAAACGTTTTAAAACATCCCAAAAAAAATTATTGATGTAGTAGATGAATTTAAAATCTATTGCTTTTTTGACAGACTTAAATCATATGATGTCTAATTACAGTATTCTAGTAGTGACTCCAGTCGATGTCGATCAACCCGTACTCGACGTCGACCAGCCTGTACTCGACGTTGACCACACTCTAGCACCTCCTAAGAAGAAAACGCTTCCATTCCCAAGAAAAACTTTGAAGGACCCAGCAGAGAAGAAGTCTCAGCATTTCGTGAAGATGCTTCAAAGGCTCAATGTCACCATTCCCTTTACAGAAGCCCTTAATGAGATGTCATCCTATGTTAAGTTCCTTAAAGATATCCTGAGTAAGAAGCAATCGATAGCTGAGATCGCAGAGAAATGCAACAAGATGGACCTACCAGAGAAAAGGCTAGATCCATGTAAGTTTTCTATAACTACTGGATTCGTCAAATACAAATTCAATGCACTATGTGACTTAAGAGCCAGCGTCAGCATCATGCCACTATCGATCTGGTCCAAACAGGCATGGTGGATGCCTGACTCTATATGGCGAACAACACTGTAGTCATCCCAACAAGCATGGTGGACGATGTACCCGTGTAAGTAGGTAAGTTCTTTGTCCCTAATGATGTCTTAGTTATTGATATGGCAGAGGACCCTACTTGTCCAATTATTCTAGGAATGCCTTTCTTAGCGATTGTGGATGCCAACATAAGCGTAAGGAAGGGAGTTCTCACTTTCAACATCAGCGATGAGGTAATTGAGTACTCTTTTAACAAAACTGAAAGGCACAACGGTCCTATGGAGGTCAAATAAGTTTCAGCTAGGTACATCACTTGCGGGGAGCCCAAGGTAAGAAATATGACTCCTAAAGAGCTGGAGACGAGAGATATGGAAGCCTAAGTGGAGGAGATCATGACAATTCTGAACGAGGGGAACCGAAGATCTACTCGACATCGACTAGGGTAAGTCGATGTCGACTAACTTTTATTCAGAATATTTGCCAGGCCATAAGTATTTGTTCAAGGTCAACCAGAAGTACTGGACGATGAGTACTCTAGTCGACATCGACCAAACTCAGCAACCTCCATCGACTTCTCCCTCCTCGAGCATCACACCAGAGACGGAGAAGTACTCTACTTGACGTCGACCAGATCCATACCAACTCAACTTCTCCTCCCTCATCGAGCAACCCACCAAACGTACAGAAGTACTCGATGTCGACTAGTCGTACTCTACGTCGACTAGATTTTGAGGTCCCGAACGATGCAAATTCTTCAACGGTAAGCCGAGGTAAGGACATCTCTTCCCTGATTTCAGTTAAAGATCTATCTATACATGAAAGAGGCTTGCCTTGGTAGGTGCGCTTATGTAGGGTTTCCAATGACGATCCAAAGGAATATGAAGTAGGAGACAAAGTCTATGTCTCCAAATCAAAGAATCATTGATTCCCTAACAAATTCAATCACAAATAGTTGGGACCTTTCACGGTGCATAAGATCAATTCCGGAGGATTACAACTAATGGACAAGAATGAAGTCTTATTCGAGGCCCAATCCACATGGGCGCTGCAGTTGCCACCTTGAGCTAAAAAGAAGAAGTCGGTTTAGTAACTATAAAATCTAGAGTTTGTAACAAAACAATCAGTTTTTAGGATTTTTAGACACTTTCTTTTTTGGTTTTTAAACATTATTTGGGTTTGCTTTTGTGGATTTTTGTCTGTCTAACAAAACTTGTAGGTATGAAAAGTTGCAGAAGGGTATTCGACGTTGAGTAGTCTACTCGACGTCGACTAAACATGTGGAGAAAAGAAGCCTATGGACGAGGAGAGACCGTCTTGAGGCTATCATACACTCGATGTTGAGTGGATCTAGTCGATGTCAACTAGTCCTACTCGCTGTCGACCACTCTGCAACAGTTTTTCAGCATTCGATTTTGAGTTTCTGCACATCTATCTAGTGAGTCTCTTTCTTTACCCTAGTTTTTATACAGTGAGGACACTGTAATGTTTAAGTATGGGGTGAGGGAAAGGCTTACTTTGTGCATATTTGATTATATTTGTGCAGATTTATGTTTATTTCTCGAATTGTTCATGCATGGTTACTTTGGAATTCATATTTCATCAATGTGCTTACAAGTTGTTTCCAAAGTTCATTAAAATCACCCCCATCAAATTTTTTGAAATAAGTGTCATGGAAGTTATATTGAACTCGACGATGCAAAATTGGATTCATTAGAGATATAACATGAAATTGCCTAGTAAAGGGAAGTCACAATGAAGTGCATATTTTTCTTAAAAACCATGAAAGGAGGTAAATTTGATATTGCTTTTGACATGTTGCGTAATAAGAGGATGGAGGACTTTATATTTTCCATACAACGCTCATATTTTGATATCCCTGGCCATACCTATGCTTATGCATCATGACAGGCCTAAGGTCGTTATGCCAAATCAAAGTAAATTCCTAAGGTGCAAACTATAACAAGTATAGTAGGTAAGTTAGGGTCGAACCCACAGGGAAACAGAATCAATTGTAAGAGCAAGTATTATTACCCAAAAGTAACCAATTCAAGGGGGAGTTTTGTGTGTAAGCAATAGTGACAGAACAAGTTGCAAATAGAGGTTGCGAATATATGATGGAAAAGTATTACACCAGGTAATTATCTGCACAACAATTGAGATGGTTTATCATCGAATTCTATAAATCTCAAGTTCTAATGTCCAAGTAATTGTTCTCAATTTAGATCGTGTAATGGCTTTTAGTCCTACCAATCCTAAAAGCGCTTATCACCAAATTACAAGGGGAAACCTTCACCGAATAATAAAGCAATAGCATTCAAACATGAATTATAATGAGATACAAGCGATTATGAAAACCCGTTAAAATAGCCTGTAATCGAATCTCCTTCACAATCTAACACAAGCAACCTACTTATGACGATTGTGTCTGCTACAATAGGTCTACAACCCCAAACCTGGAGTTGGAAACCCTAGCAATATGACTAGTATCGATAAACCTAGGTGATCAATCCAGATTAACCAATAATAAGCAATCAAGCGATAAGCTCAAGAGATCGAAACAATTAACAAAGGACGAACTAGAGTAGAATACTCACAACCAATTCAATCGAGGGCTTCAAAGAACCAAGTGTAACAAAGGAGGGTTAGTTCTCCATAGGGTTTGTGAGATGAACAAAGAAGGGAAAAATACGTCTCTGGAAAATAACCTAATCAAACTAAAACTGCCCCCCCTTCCGAAATAATATATCCTAATTAAAGGGTTTTAAAATCCCGTAAAAATATAAATTAACAACTAATATAATAGGGGAAAATCGGATAAGAATCCGTCTCCAGGGACTGACGCGGGCGCGCCATGTAGCAGCGCGGGCGCGTCAGTGAATGTTTGCTACTTCTTCTCTCTGGGGCAACGACGCAGGTACTCCCTCCTAGCAGCGCGGGCGCGTCAGTAGCAGCGCGGGCGCGTCAGTAGCAGCGCGGCCGCGCCAAGCTCACCTGATTCCAGCTGCTTCCGAATTTCTTCACTTCAACTCTTCTATAACTTGCATGATCCTATGATTTCTTCAACTTCTTCAACAAGTTCCGAATCACCAAGTTCATACAAATATCCCTCACAATGACATGTAAATGATGACAAAAACTACTAAATGCGCTATAGAATATATCGCATATCAAATTCCCCCATACTTAAACCTTTACTCGTCCCGAGTAAGCATAGAAGCTAAGCCTACTCTCACCATAAATCTCAAAGGTTCACAGACAGTACAAGGAAAATGAACAATAAGTACTAGTACTTTCCACCATCTCAACAATCAGCACAAAAGACAATCAAAATAGGAAATGAGACTTACAATTATATCTCAACCATCTACACCTTATAGCTCCCAGTGGCCTACCCGAAAACCTCCTTATCACTCCACTTCTTATGTCGCCTTCGCCAAGAGATCAATCCTAAACACTCAAAGTAAACGCTCATCTTGCCAAGGCGCCCTTTTGGGGTTTTCACCAAGCCACTCATTTTTTTTTTCAAAGATGGTACTCACATAAACATTCTCACTTCCCTCAAGTCTCATATTGCCAAAGCCTAAAGCTCGCCAGACTACCTGCTTTTTGCCTGAGTCGCCCTTTCGGGTTTTCAACTCATCCCAGGATTTTGATTGTCTCTTTTCAAATTTTTTTTTTTTTCAATAACAAGTGCAGAATCTGTACAAAAATAATGCGGAAATGAAATATGTACAGGATATGTAAATCCTTTCCCTCCCCCATACTTGAATGAAGCATTGTCCTCAATGTGAAAGAAGACAGAAATAAGTAGGGAGAAAGGAAACAGAAGGACTCACTGAGGGGGTGGATAGTGGCGAAAGTAATCCTCTCGCATGCGGCGAAGCTCTTCCCTCATTCCTCTGAACTCGCCAAAGCCTTCTAGGATGTCGGCTTGCTGGTGGTGAATCTGGTTCTGCACTCTATCTTGGTTTTGAACCATCGTCGTCAAACTCCCTACGTCTTGGCGTAGAAGGCCAATCTGGTCAAGCAGGTAACCCCACTGTTGAGGCTGTTGATGAGCATCCTGAAAAGCTTGTGGGGGCCAAGGGGCCCACTGATGTGAATCCTGCTGGCTCTGATATGTCGGGTGAGAATCCCAACCGTGCGAAGGGGTATAATAAGCAGGTACCTCCTGCTGTGGGTTCTGTGCGAAACCCTGAGTATCTGTCTGAACAAAAGCCTGTGGAGCCACAGGCGCATCCTCAATCGTGGCAGCTCCAGCTGTGCCACTACTGCTACCCACTTCTAGGCGATGCCGTCTACCCAGAACTGATGTCGGAAAATAATCAGCCTCAATATACCAATCAGTCCAAGTCTCAGACCAAGGAAGGGGCTTAGGGAGCCTGAACTGATGCTCTTTCTTCTTGCCTGTACACCAAATGGTTCCCCCATCCGGCGCAGTGTCAAGCATCAAACATCTCCGCAGATACTCCTCTGTGTAGGTCCTTGCTATGACCTGCTCCTCCAGCTCTTGCAAACCACCTGGCTCAACGCTTGCAGCAATGGCTACCCGAGTAATAAGTCCGCCTTGGACCATTTCTGGTCCAGCGACACTGCGATCCCTTCTGACCTTGTCGAGCCCATCGAAGAAAAGCCTAACCCAGTCAGGAGTATATTTTGCAGTAGGCACAACGTTGTACGCAAACCTCAGGTGTGTCATGGAGAGCTTGGTATATGTGGTCAGCCCATAATATGTCCCAGCGACGATCTTGCACAACATACGGAAGACAGGATGGGTAATCCTGTTGTTGTACTCGTTACTGGTTAAGAATTCCTCTCCAGACACCGCTCTAAAGAATGCAACTAGGTCTGGGTCGGTCGCGGCTGTCACCCATCCATCAGTTGGGGCTTTAGTGATCCCCAAAGCAGCTCGCATCCTTGCTGCAGAAATCCTGTAGGTAGTGCCATTGAACCTGAAAGAAACCCCTCTAATTCTGTTATCCCCAAGGGTCAGCTGATATGTCGCAAGGAACTGCTTGCAAAGTTCGGGGTATCCTACAGCTCTCAACTCCAAAAATCCACCAATACCAGCGTGAGCTAGACACTTCTGCATACAATCTAGCATCTGAAGTCTCTGAAGGGTCTCTCTATGCAAATATTTTGTAGAACTGACACAGTTTACCTTATTATAAATAGCCCACTCCTCTTCAGACAAATCTAACTCATCAACAGATCGACTCACCTCTTCCTCCGATGAACTCATATTCGACAGATAATAAGACTAGATCCGAATCGAAATAAGGATAGCTGAAATAACTCACAAAGAACAGCGGAGGCCCGGCTCAGGGGGCCGACGCGGGCGCGTCAGGAACACAGCGCGGGCGCGTCGGCGAGTCCTCCCTCGTTTCGTAACTCTGACAGCGCGGGCGCGCTGACATGTGGGCGCGACCGCGTCGGTGGTTTCTGCAGATTCGGAAATCGCCCAAAACGGTTGTCGACGCGGAGCTTCCGGGACTCACCGGGAGGGTCTTCAGTGCTCGCGCCGGCGGCTGAGTGTGGCGGGGTGGTGTGAGTGTGAGTGTGGCGCAGGGGAGTGAGAGTGAGTGTGGGTGTGGGGTAGATTGGGTGTGAGAGGAGAGGATGTGGGGAAGGGTAGGGTTTTGGGTGTATTTGAGGGATGGTGATGGGGGAGTGATGATGGGGCTTGAAGATGGCGGGCTGGCCCGAAGCGGGTTTTCCAGCCCGTGGTCTTTTTTTTTTTTTTTGAACAGAAAATTAACACTGCGGAAGCAATGGGTCCGAAATGCGGATGCAATTCGTCACCAGAAACTCCTTCTTTATTACCTACAAGTTAGAATAAAATCGAGTTAAGGGAAAGAATGCAATACCTTGGGTTGCCTCCCAAGCAGCGCCTTTGTTTCATGTCGCTGGCTCGACTAAGCCTTTTTTATTATTCTAACTCTGCATTTGGCTCCTCCAAAACTAACTCATCCATAGCCTCCTTTGGGAACCCTTCATAGTATGTCTTAAGCCTTTGACCATTTACCTTAAAATTCTTGTGGCTATTTGAGTCATATAACTCTACAGCTCCATGTGGGAAAACTTCAGCAACAATGTATGGTCCCCCCCACTTTGACCTGAGCTTCCCAGCAAAGAGTTTCAGGCGAGACTGAAAAAGTAGGACTTTGTCACCAGCTTTAAAGTCCTTCCTATGGATGTGCTTGTCATGCCATGCCTTGGTCTTCGCCTTGTAAATTGCAGCATTATCATAGGCGTCCAAACGTAACTCCTCGAGCTCGCCTAACTATAGCTTCATGTGTTCTCCAACCCCGTCACTCTGCATATTGCATTGTTTCACTGCCCACCAAGCCTTGTGCTCCAGCTCAACAGGAAGATGACATGCTTTACCATAGACAAGTCTGAAAGGAGACATCCCAATTGGAGTTTTGTAAGCAGTGCGATAAGCCCACAATGCCTCATCAAGTCTCAAACTCCAATCCTTCCTGTTAGGATTTACAGTCTTCTCGAGAATGGCTTTGATCTCTCTATTGGACACCTCTGCTTGGCCGTTCGTCTGTGGATGGTATGCGGTGGAAACTCTATGTGTGACATGATATTTCTTCAGCACGACAGTCACAGTTTTGTTGCAGAAATGGGTACCCCTGTTACTAATCAGCGCTCTAGGAATTCCATGCCTGGCAAAAATATTGCTTTTCAAGAACCCTGCCACAACTTTAGAGTCATCAGTTCTGGTGGCCTTCGCTTCCACCCACTTGGAAACGTAGTCCACCGCAAGCAAAATATACAAGTTCCCACAAGAACTAGAAAAAGGTCCCATAAAGTCAATGCCCCAAACATCAAAGATTTCGCAAAAAATCATCGATGATTGTTGCATTTCATTCCTTTGAGAGATATTCCCCATTCTTTGACACCTATCACATGCCTTGCAGAAGGAATAAGCATCCTTAAAAATATGTGGCCAATAAAATCCAGATTCAAGCACTTTTCTAGCAGTTTTATTGGCACCAAAATGTCCCCCACATGCTTGAAAATGACAGAATTCAAGAACAGATCGTACCTCATTATCTGGAAGACAACGACGAATTACCTGATCAGCACAATGTTTCCAAAGGTATGGGTCATCCCAAACATAGTGGTTTGCTTCTCTTCGAATCTTCTCCGTTTGAGCCTTGGTGTGATCCGGGGGAAATTCCCCACAAACTAAGTAGTTCACAATGTCCCGGTACCAAGGGTTCACAGAATGAAGTCCTAGAACGGACTGAGATGGGGAGAGAATATGCTCGGAAGAATTTACTTTGCAAAAATCGGAGTCAGGAGTCATTAATATCGCGGGCACGTCAGGGATCGACGCGGGCGCGCCAGACTCCGGCGTGCTTTTGTGCTCGATTTTGCACAATGTGTCATCCGAAAACGTGCCTAATATGGGTTTCTGTGACTCCGGCTTGTCCTTCTCATTCACCAATCTGCTTAAGTGGTCAGCCACCAAATTCTCTGCTCCTTTCTTGTCTTTAATCTCCACATCAAATTCGCTGAGCAACAGGACCCATCGAATTAATCTTGGCTTTGTCTCCTTCTTTGTCATCAAGTAGCGGAGGGCTGCGTGGTCTGTGTAGATAATCACTTTGACTCCAAGCAGATACTGTCGAAACTTCTCTAGTGCAAACACCACGGCTAGCATTTCTTTCTCAGTGGTGGAGTAGTTGCGATGCGCTCCATTCAGAGTCATGGAAGCATAATGGATCACATGAGAGGCTCTTCCCTCTTTTTGGCCTAGCACTGCTCCCACTGCATAGTCGCTCGCATCACACATGATCTCAAATGGGCGAGACCAATCTGGTGCCTGAATGATTGATGCAGTAGTGAGGCGTCCTTTCAGCGAGTCGAACGCCTCTTTGCACTCTTGTGTGAGTACAAAGGTCACATCTTTCTTCAGAAGCTCGCACAAGGGTGAGGATACCTTCGAAAAATCCTTGATAAACCTGCGATAAAAACCTGCATGGCCTAGGAAAGAACGAACTTCGCGCACATTAGTAGGATAAGGCAAAGACTGAATTACATCAATCTTCGCCTTATCGACCTCAATACCCTTTGCAGAGACTATGTGGCCTAAAACAATTCCCTGTTCTACCATAAAATGACACTTTTCAGAGTTCAAAACCAGATTAGTTTCGACACATCTTTTTAACACTAGTGTCAAATGGCTCAAACAAGTATCAAAGCTATCCCCATGTACTGTGAAATCATCCATGAATACTTCAATGAAATTTTCAATGTATTCAGAGAAGATACTAACCATACATCGTTGAAATGTCCCGGGTGCGTTACATAGTCCAAATGGCATTCTGCGATATGCAAAAGTACCGAAAGGACATGTAAATGTAGTCTTCTCCTGGTCTTCCGGCGCTATGGCCACCTGAAAATATCTAGAATATCCATCCAAAAAGCAATAATAGGGGCGCCCAGCAAGGCGTTCTAGCATCTGATCAATAAAGGGGAGGGGGAAGTGATCCTTCCTAGTTACTGTATTCAGCTTGCGATAGTCTATGCATACCCTTTAACCTGTTTGTGTTCTAGTAGGGACCAACTCACCTTGTTGATTCTCCACGACTGTAATACCTCCTTTCTTAGGGACAACCTGTGTAGGACTTACCCATTGACTTTCAGAAATTGGGAAAACCATGTCTGCGGACAGCAATTTCAGCACTTCCTTCTTCACCACATCCATCATGGGAGGATTTAGCCTTCTCTGTGGCTGACGTGATGGCTTAGCTCCATCCTCCAGTAGAATCCTGTGCATGCATGTAGATGGGCTAATTCCCTTGATGTCAGCGATGGTCCACCCCAGCGCAGTTTTGTACTTCTTCAGAACCTCCACTAACTTTTCTTCCTGCTCTGCTGAAAGCTTACTTGACACAATAACTGGTAAAGTGTCATCAACTCCTAGGAAAGCATACTTGAGATGACTAGGGAGTTGTTTGAGTTCAATTTCATGTGCCTGCACAACAGATGGAACAAGCACTTCGCTGGGAGTCAGTAGATTGGGGCCAATGCCCAAAAGATGTGTAGAGAACTTACCTTTTACATCCATCTGGGCTACTAATTCCTGCATGTTAGATGTAATTGAAAAATCTGTATAGGACTTGTCAATCGCATTCTCAATAATTGACTGCAACTCATCTTCCCTAGAAATATCAAATAGATCTTGAGCTAATGGTTCAATTACATCAATAGAGCACAGAGAATGGTCATCAACAGGATGTTTCATAGCCTTGTATAAATCGAATTTAACCTTTTCTCCATCAAATTCCATTGTTAGTGTCTCAGAGACACAATCAATTTTTGTCCTAGCTGTTTTAATAAAAGGTCTACCTAATAAAATAGGCGCATCATGCTTATCATGTTCCATATCCAGGACAAAGAAATCTGCAGGAAAAATCAGTTTATCAACCATGACCAAAACGTCTTCTACTACTCCTTTAGGGTATTTATTAGACCTGTCAGCTAGTTGCACAATTACTCCAGTTTCATGCAAAGGTCCTAAATCTAGCGATTTGTAAAGTGAGTAAGGAAGCACATTTATGGAAGCGCCCAAATCAAGTAGCTCTATCAAATTTTACATCTCCAATGACACAGGGGATAGTAACCATACCTGGATCAGTGCACTTTTTCGGCATTCTCCTCTGAAACATAGCGGAGACCTACTCACTTACTTTCACTTTCTTTTTACCTTTCAGCTTCTGATTTCTCTTTACCGTGCAAAGCTCCTTCAAGAACTTGGCGTACTTGGGCACAATTTTTATCATTTTCAGTAGAGGAATGTTCACCTGGCACTTGCTAAATGTCTCAAAAAGCTCTGAATCATCGATTATCCTCCTCTCTTTGAGTGCCTTAGGGAACGGAGGTTTTGGTTTCTCCGACCCGAGAGGGGGAAAATCCGGTCGTACATATGTATCGACATAGGGTTCGGATTCAGGCGAGATCTTGTTCTCAGGTTCAGGACTCGACGTGGGCGTGCCAGTACCCAGCGCGGGCGCGCCAGTATCCAGCGTGGGCGCGCCAGTGTTGGGCGTTGCCACGTCAGAGACCTGCGTGCTTCCCTCCTCATCTTCCTGACTTTTCAACTCTTTTCCATTTCGAAGAGTTATAGCACTGACGTTTTCCCTTGGATTGACCACCGTTTGAGATGGTAGACCCCCTGACGTCTTTGCTTCTATCCTCGTGATTGCTTCAGCCATTTGCCCCATTTGTTTCTGTATATCTTTTATGCTCGATTCAGTTGTCTGAACATGCGCAGTAAAGTGCTGTGTCAGGGTGTTGAGCATGGACTCAGTAGAGGGAGCGTTACCCTGCTGCCTCTGATTGTAAGGAGGTGGCTGTTGCTATTGTGGTTGGTTTGGTGGATCCCTCCATCTGAAATTTGGGTGATCCCGCCACCCTGGGTTGTAGGAGTTTGAGTAGGGGTCATGTCTGGGTCTCTGAGGTCCATTTCCACCTATAGCACTTACTTCAGCGGTGTCTTCCTGGAGTGTAGGACAGGAATCAGTTGGGTGGAAGTTATCATTGCAGATTCCACAAGCCTTGAGTTGTTGAGGAGTCCCTTGCAGAGTGAGCCTCTTAACCATTTCCTTCAATTCAACAATATCTTTAGATTGGTTAGAGTCTACCGAATTGACTCCTTTCTTTCTGGTGGACTTCCCAAAATTTCTAGTCCCCTCAGCCATTTCCTGAATCTTCTCTATGGCTCCCTCTGGCGTGGCATTCAGAATGTTTCCTCCGCAGGCGGCATCAATCATTCTTCTATCAGATTCCAGCAACCCCCCATAGATGTATAGGACTAGGTCCTTAGTGTTGTAGCCATGGAAGGGGAAATTAGCGCAAAGCTTCTTGAACCTTTCATTGTAATCGTAGAGGGTTTCATCATCTTCCTGCTCTATATTGCTGATCGCCTTCTTCAAGGTGTTCTCCTTCTTAGCAGGAAAGAATTTCTCCAGGAATGCCTTGTGGAGCTTAGGCCAAGTATCGATGCTTCCTGTAGGAAGACTGTAGTACCAGTCATCCGCAACATCGACCAGCGTGAACCCAAAGGCTCTCATCTTTATCTGTGCTTCATCTATATTGGCCGGTTTCATGCTCATGCACACATTATGAAACTTCCCCATGTGCTTGATGGGGTCTTCTCCAGCCAATCCATGGTATTTGGGCAGTTGATGAATCAGCCCAGACTTTAGCTCAAAATGGTTGTCATCCCCCAGAGCAGGGATTGTCACAGCAGGTGCCTGCTGTGTGATGTTTGATGCTGTCAGCTGTCGCAGCGTCTGATTTACATTTCCAGCCATTGGATCAGGTTGTTGGGAATGTTGGTGTTGTTCTCTAAGGCGGCGGTGGTATGTCCTGTCAATTTCCCAATCAAAATCAACAAGATGGGGATCAGTAGCACGAGTGCGAACCATGCAAGAGGTTCGCACCCAAACAGGTGATAAGACAAACAAGAACAAAGATAATCCGTTTCCCCGGCAACGGCGCCAAATTTGACAGGCCTAAGGTCGTTATGCCAAATCAAAGTAAATTCCTAAGGTGCAAACTATAACAAGTATAGTAGGTAAGTTAGGGTCGAACCCACAGGGAAACAGAATCAATTGTAAGAGCAAGTATTATTACCCAAAAGTAACCAATTCAAGGGGGAGTTTTGTGTGTAAGCAATAGTGACAGAACAAGTTGCAAATAGAGGTTGCGAATATATGATGGAAAAGTATTACACCAGGTAATTATCCGCACAACAATTGAGATGGTTTATCATCGAATTCTATAAATCTCAAGTTCTAATGTCCAAGTAATTGTTCTCAATTCAGATCGTGTAATGGCTTTTAGTCCTACCAGTCCTAAAACCGCTTATCACCAAATTACAAGGGGAAACCTTCACCGAATAATAAAGCAATAGCATTCAAACATGAATTATAATGAGATACAAGCGATTATGATAACCCGTTAAAATAGCCTGTAATCGAATCTCCTTCACAATCTAACACAAGCAACCTACTTATGACGATTGTGTCTGCTACAATAGGTCTACAACCCCAAACCTGGAGTTGGAAACCCTAGCAATATGACTAGTATCGATAAACCTAGGTGATCAATCCAGATTAACCAATAATAAGCAATCAAGCGATAAGCTCAAGAGATCGAAACAATTAACAAAGGACGAACTAGAGTAGAATACTCACAACCAATTCAATCGAGGGCTTCAAAGAACCAAGTGTAACAAAGGAGAATTAGTTCTCCATAGGGTTTGTGAGATGAACAAAGAAGGGAAAAATACGTCTCTGGAAAATAACCTAATCAAACTAAAACTGCCCCCCCTTCCGAAATAATATATCCTAATTAAAGGGTTTTAAAATCCCGTAAAAATATAAATTAACAACTAATATAATAGGGGAAAATCGGATAAGAATCCGTCTCCAGGGACTGACGCGGGCGCGCCATGTAGCAGCGCGGGCGTGTCAGTGAATGTTTGCTACTTCTTCTCTCTGGGGCAACGACGCAGGTACTCCCTCCTAGCAGCGCGGGCGCGTCAGTAGCAGCGCGGGCGCGTCAGTAGCAGCGCGGCCGCGCCAAGCTCATCTGATTCCAGCTGCTTCCGAATTTCTTCACTTCAACTCTTCTATAACTTGCATGATCCTATGATTTCTTCAACTTCTTCAACAAGTTCCGAATCACCAAGTTCATACAAATATCCCTCACAATGACATGTAAATGATGACAAAAACTACTAAATGCGCTATAGAATATATCGCATATCACATCACACAAGCCATATTATGCCTTATTTTATATATGGCTCCACATGTTCTAAAAATTGCCCATTTTCTACCTTATTTCCTTATCCGGGGAGTATGTTGAGAAATTGATGTCATATTATGGAGATTATCATATGGTGTTTGTGTTGTTGTGTTGTACTATTATTTTGGAGTTTGGCAGGAGAATGATTCATATATTATGGAAAATTTAATGAGTGAAAGAAAATCCGGTCACCTCAGGAGATAAAGGTAGACCGACCCTACCTGCATTGAGATAATAGTTCCACATGATGGGACACCAAGGTGAGGAGTCTAGAGCACTAAGTATCTGAGGCCATTCATGACACCCATGTTTGCGATTCGCAAGAAGGCAGTACTGAGGTTAGAGAGGGAAAAACATTATAGTAAAAAAAGCATTGGCCGATGAGCGAAATATGAGAAATCAAAAGAAGAAGGAATGTCGTATAAAGAGTTTGGAAATTACTCCATTTTCCCGGATCATAAACACCACATGGCCAAAAATTTCCCACCTTTAGCCTTTTACCAACCTACTCCCTATTGAGCTTAATTAAAGTTCTCTTAATTATTATTGCTCTTTCACTCATTAATTGTTTTTTGCACAACACTCTTTTTGTGTGCGAATTTGCTTTTATTCACATGCATGAATTCGAGGCATAAGTACCTTTTCGAGGATGACAATTGATTGCAGGGACATATGAGAATGAATCCAAGATGTTGAGAGTTTAATTTCTTCCCTTATATGACCATTAAAAGTATTGCTTGAGGACAAGTAAGCTTAAGTATGAGGTATTTGATGTGCGCCTATTTTGCCATGTTTTGCATTAGCTTTTATATCGATTTCTGCATGCATTTTATATCATTGGGTTAGATGTATACATAATCTATGTAGTTTATTCTTATTTGCCAATTATGGAGGTCTACACTAGCTTCTGTTTAATTTTGCAAAAATCGAGACACTTTACAAGCAATTCGGAGAAAGAAAGGAAATTGTCAGAATGCTCATGGTCGACTACAGAGAATCCAAGGTCAAGTGGGAGATGAACCAGAACACATCGAGCAGAAGATAAGGAAGACACCACTCGACAGGACTAGTCAACGTAGACCACTCTAGTCGATATCGACTACTTTACTCGACATCGAGTAACCTTCTGGTCGATTTCGAGAAGAATTTGGGACTTGAAAGGCGAGCGCTGACACGCTTTCTCGTGGATACGATCCTGAATACCCTACCACTACAACATGAGGGTTTCTAGTATTTTATTTGCTTGGATAGGGAGTTGGTTTCGATCTTTATATTTGATATTTATTTCGTTACTTGATTTCCCTCCACAACAGCCCCCATCCTCAGTGCCCATCCAGCCCCGCCCCCCCCCCCCCCCCTCGCATGTCCAGTTTTTTTTTTTTTTTGCGTGCCAGCATATTCTGTTGTGCAAATATAAAACGATGTTGTGCACATATAATATTATGTTGTGCAAATATAACTTTATATTGTGCAAGCTTAAACGACCTTATAGAAAGGATATGCACATGCATTTGTATTTTAAAATTGCATTAATATATATCTTATTTGCACATAAGTACATTGCTCTACCATTGACCTAAGAGGTTTTTAAAGCTCAATTATTACTAGATCATTGCCAACGACGATGCCGCTAACATCGACAATGTTGCTGACACCGACATTCCTAACGCCACTGACACTAACATTGTTGACACTGCTGATAGTGTCACCACTAACATTGCAGATACCACTAACATTTTTCGTGTAAGAACTGACGCTGATGTCGGCTGACACCGACATTGAAGATGCTGACGTTGACATTGCTGACGCTGACATCGAAGATGCTGACACTGACGTTGACGTTGCTGACGCCAACATCAGAGATTCTGACGATGACGTCGGGGATGCTTTTTTTCGTGTCAACACTTTTTTTTTTACTGACATTGCCATTGTTGACGCTAACATCAGAGATCAAACGTTGTTGACGCTGACGTCGAGGATACAATGATGCTGACACTAACGTCGGGGATGCTTTTTTTTCGTGTCATCACTTTTTTCGTGTCAGCGCTTTTATTTTTCGTGTTAGCACTGACGTCGACATCGATGTTGCTGACACTGATGACGCCGATGTCGAATATGCTTTTTTTCATGTCAGCAATGACGTTGACATTGCTGACACCAACGTTGGAGATGCTGACGTTGCTGACGCTGACATCGAGGATACAATGCTGCTAACGCCAACGTCGGAGATGCTTTTTTTGTGTCATCACTTTTTTTTTCGCGTCAGCACTTTTTTTTTTCATGTCACCACTAACACCGACATCGATGATGCTGACACTGTTGACGCCGACGTTGGGGACGAATACTTGTAATATATCCTATAACATTAAAAAAAATTGCAAAAATAAGATATATTAGTGCTGACAACGTTAGTGCTGACACCGTTATTAGGGATGTCAACAACATTGTTTTTCCATCTTAAGAATTAGTAAGAAAAATAATTAATCTGTAGATCATGGTGAGTTACTCAATGTCATCAAACCCTACATAATATAGTAAAACCACTCCATGTTGGTACCAAAGAAGCCATTTAATCTGCATAAGTATATAGGTGTCACCGAATGATGGGAACACAAAAGAGAGATGGAACTAGTGCAAGAAAATGTCATGAACATACGATATCCACTTAAGGGTTTTTTATCTGCCCCGGTATTAGATATGTGGTAGATAATGACAAAATGAAGCAGATAGGAAAGTGGAGCTAGCACATTCAGTTGGGCATCAACATTTTTTTTTCGTGTCAGCACTTTCTATTGTGCAAATATAACCTGATGTTGTGCACATATAATATTATGTTGTGCAAATATAATATTTATATTATATTTGCTTAAAAAACCTTATAAAAAAGATGTGCACATGCATTTATATTTTAAAATTGCACTAATATATCTTATTATTGAACATTTATTAGAAAATTTTGCAAATTACTAGAATTATTATAAACTTTAGCCTATGCGGGATTCGAACCCACGTATTTATGCATAAGCACATCGCTCTACCATTGAGCTAAGAGGCTTTTAAAGAAAAAAAATATAAAATTCAAAAAAATTGGACCACCATTTTGATTTTCTAGTTCTGTATCTTTATTATCAAGGCTTAATATTATAATTGCACTATGATATTTTACTAAAGAGAGCATTTCTTTCCCAAAAAAAATCATAATGAGCGCTTATGATAACTTTAATTAATAACATCAACTGAAGTTTCAGAGTCATATTACATTAAGTTACTGAACTGAATTAGAAATAAAAAAGAGACCATGTCAGCATGTTGTATTTGCACAAGAGACCATGTCAGCACACAAATTAGAAAAAAAACATATACATCAACTTGAATTGCACAAAAAAGAGAAACTATGTCAACACACAATTAGAAATAAAAAAATAATCTATATATTCGGACCAAAAAAAGAGAACCGATATAATCTGACCCTAAAAAAAAGAATATCTACATCAACTTGAATTGCACAAAAAGAGACCATGTCAGCACACAATTAGAAATAAAAAAGAACCTATATATTCTGACAAAAAAAACCTATACATCAACTTGAATTGCACAAAAAGAGACCATTTCAGCACACAATTAGAAATCAAGAATTTGTGAATCGATTTCGACCAATTTAGTGCGTAGGAGCCAATGACTTGTAGATAGATAACACAAAGGAGAGATAAGGGATGAGAACCTGCTTGAGAGTCGCAAATCAACCTGGAGTCGCAAATCAAATTGAAAAACAAGCAATCCAAATTTTTAAAAAAAAGTGAAAAAAATGAGAAGTTTATGTTGTGCAAATATAACTTTATGATTTGCACAAATAACAATCTGTTTTGCAAATTGTTAGTGCTGACACCGTTATTAGTGTGTGTCAACATTGTGTTTCCCTCGTAATTTTAAGCAAATAATGTGACCAATCCTATTCCTCCAGCAATAAGTCTAGTAAAGAGTTATGCAAGTCTAAATCTAAAAAAGATGATATTAGAATAGCACTAAAAACAATTCCTCCTCAAAATTTCATTTGATGAACAATCAAGTTGCATCTCTAAAGTTAGCCTGCATTTGTGCATGTTTAGAAGGCAAAAAATGAAAAGGATTCATTTTAAAACCATGTCAATACATATTGTTTCTAAAAGAACGAAGATATAGAAGTAACATAAACCTATCAAATGGATCAAAATCGAAAATAAAAACAAAATCAGCCCACAAAATCGAAAATGAAAACAAAGGACATAAAACGAAAATGCAATAAGCAATCAAAATTAAAAAGTAAAATGCAGTACATCCTTACTGTTCTGCACTCAATCTCCGCTATACAAGCCAACAAAGCATCTGATTGCTTAAGGTATTGGCATGATAAGCACCATGGTTCCACAAACAAGCTCAACACAGATACAACAAAACAAAATGAAACTCAGAGGCTACAACACTCAAAATCAACATAAAGCAAGCGAAATCAGCAAAAGCAACAAGGGAGCTTGAGATTGAAAAGCAACAGCAGCCCCGAAAATACAGAAACAAGAAGAAACAACACTCACAAACTATCTACTGGATTGAAACAGATGATTAAATTTGTGTGCTGACATGGTCTAATTGTGTGCTGACATGTCTAATTTATATGCTGACATCATCATTTGACTAGGTATAACTAATTCATTTTGTGTCCGATTTAAATGGCTCGGTGCTTACACAACCAACAACACATTCAAACATACACAAACACCAATTTCAAATAGTATGTCTACTGAAATTGCACAAAAAGAGTCAATGTCAGCACACGAATATAAATAAAAAAGAACCTATATATTCTGACAAAAAAAAAGAACTTATACATCAACTTGAATTGCACAAAAAGAGCCCATGTCAGCACACAATTAGAAATCAAGAATTAGTGAATCGATTTCGACCAATTTAGTGCGTAGG
This sequence comes from Persicaria tinctoria, assembly GCA_037127255.1. Classification (NCBI taxonomy): domain Eukaryota; kingdom Viridiplantae; phylum Streptophyta; class Magnoliopsida; order Caryophyllales; family Polygonaceae; genus Persicaria; species Persicaria tinctoria. The sequence continues at coordinate 35,118,983 of JBANSL010000013.1, read as the reverse complement.
AGCCAACGACCAGTAGATAGATAAACAAAGGAGAAATAAGGGGTATATGAGAACCTGCTTGATAGTCGCAAATCAACCTGGAGTCGCAAATCAAATTAAAAAACAAGCAATCTGAATTTTAAAAAAGTAAAAAAATAATAAGTTTATGTTGTGCAAATATATAACAATTTGTTGTGCAAATATAACTTTATGATGTGCACAAATATAAATCTGTTGTGCAAATTGTTAGTGCAAACACCGTTATTAGGGTGTGTCAGCAACATTGTTTTTCCCTATTAATTTTAAGCAAATAATGTGAAAAATCATATTCTTCTAGCAATAAGTCTAGTAAAAAGGTATACAAGTCTAAAACTCAAAAAGATGACATTAGAATAACGCTAAAAACCAATTCCTCCTTAAAATTTCATTTGATGAACAATCAAGTTGCATCCCTAAAGTAAGCCTATATTTGTGCACGTTTAGAAGGCAAAAAATAAAAAGGCTTCATTTTAATTAGTCCCAAGTTCCTAGAAACATCAATTTCATTGTTAAAGAAAAATCCTATCACCAAAAAACCCGAAATCACCATCAAACAACCCAAAATGCATATAATTTAAGCATACTATCCAATGAAGTGATGAACAATTATTAGAAATAAAAAAGAAACTATACATCTACTTGAATTGTACAAAGAGAGACCATGTCAGCACACAAGAGACCATGCCAGCACACAATTAGAGACAATGTCAGCACACAATTAGAGACCATGCCATCACACAAGATTTGTATCTTTTCTTTCTGTTTATCTAGCTCGAAATTTTGATCTAACCATGTTCAAAAGTATTGCACAACACGTAGGAGCACTGAGGACAATATGGAAAGTACTTAAAATTTAGATGTAATAATGTAATTTCTAAAAAAAAAACAATGAAATTAAAAGTGAGCATTAAAAAAAAAGGGCTCGGACACCCTTCCAAACGATGCAACAATTCAGTGACAAGAACACAAATTAATTGTAAGCCTTTTAAGAAAAATAAAAATAAAACTGATATAATGAGAGATTGTGAGTTATAATAGGCGGACATTTCTAGCATATTGCTTCAAAATCTTCTAGCAGTGAGAGCACTATCAAGAAGCTTAATAGCAGCACACAACGTACCCCCGGGGGCAATGAGGTCATCCATCACTATAGCATGCTCCCCTGCTTGTACAACGCAAATAAGCATTTTCATTTTAAAGTGATAAAAAAGAAGCAAATAGAAGGAAATCAAAAGAAATGATAAAAAAAAAAACCAAAAAGGACTTGCCAACTAAACCAACATCCTGTATGGCATCCCCTCTTAATAATAATGAATCTAAAGAAGATGACTATGAACCAGAGAATTGGGATCCCATAACATGCTGACACCCAGATTTTAAATATAGTGAACGATTAGTAATTTTGATTGAGATTGTTTGACAATTAACTGACCAAGATGAACAAATGCAAGCAACCAAAATAGTTTCAGAAACGTCAACATTCAGCGACATAGACCTTCCATCTCAAAGAACCAAGTTCATTCAAGCATTTTATCAATCACCTAGTGAGCAATCACCAAGTGATCTGAGTTTGAATCTATATTCATCCCAAAGGCAGAGTGGCCAAGGTATGCAACCTTGTCAGCCACTCGATTGCTAGATCGGGGCACATGGGCGAAAACCACATCTCCCATGCATTTGAGCATTATCTGGATATCCGACATGATTTATTCGATCTCCCAAGGGCATTTTTTTTTCTGTTTCATGTAATCAATGATAATTTTCGAGTCTCCTTCAATAATGATCGTGTCAGTTCTGGTCTTCCTAATCTCGGAAATGCCGGGGTCCCATTCCCTAGTTTAGCATACGCTATTCTGCACGGTGCTCCATCCCAGTCACTGATTACAATGCCAGCGCTGCTATCACCGGACCATAACGAGGAACCGTCAAAATTAAGCTTATGAGTCCCGTAGGGTGGTTTGGACCATTTCTTATGGCCGTGTTTGCTACTTCTGACCCCAATTTGGTGTTTTCTGTTTGTGATCTGGGTTTTGTTGTTTATCTCAATTTGGTCTCCAAACGTGCACGCCTTTTTCCATAGTGTAAGTTGTTGGTTGATGAAAGTATTTATGGTGGTGTCATTTGGGGGGGACCTACCATGGAAAGCCACACCATTTTTGAAATACCAGAACGCCCACCAGATAGTTCCGATTTTTTGGATTTTTTCTTTAGCTAGCGTCTATATCCAGGCTAGCACCTTCCCAATGTCCCGTTCTGCAGAGACGATTTCGGCTCGTTTCTTGTTTTCCGCTGCTGTTAAGTGCTTCGTTTTTAGTTGTGGGTTACACTCAAGAAGAATGTGGATATCATCCTCACTACAATCCTTACAGATTTGGCAAGTGAAAGGGATCGGCACACCTCTCCCCGCCATCCTATTCTTGGTGGGGAGACAATACGACCCAATCTTCCACATGAAATTTTTAATCGTTAGGGGTATATTGAGGCGCCAAACCCACGCGTTGTCGTGATCACGGGCATTTGTCATGTTGGTTATCAGTTTAAATGCCGATGACGTTGTGAACCAGCCCTTTTTATCAGGCCACCAATATAGTCTATCCTCCATCACCGATACAAGTAGAGGAATGACAAGAATCTCCTCTACCAGTTTTGTAGGAATCACAACCTGTAGTTTTTCCAGACACCACTAGCCACCAATTATGTAGTCACAGACTCTCTCTTCCTTGTTGAAATGGTCAGGACATTCCACCCTACCTTTGATGGGTTCATGTGAAATCCAATTATCAGTCCAGAATTTGACTAACATGCCATTTCCTATAGACCAGATGAGTCCTTTCTTAAACTGCGGAATGAGACTTCTTAGCTTTGTCCATTTCCATGAGGTAGCGCCTGTCGGTTTGTAGTTTAGTAGCTTCTCGTTCTTTAAGTATTTGTATGTGATAATTTATACCCAAGCATTGTTAGGCTCAGCAATACTTTTCCATAATAGTTTGAGTTGTAGTGCTTCATTCATGTCTTTTGCTTTTCTTAGGCCTAGGCCACCGGATTTTTTCGATCTTTAAATTCTATCCCATTCAATCAGTGGCTTGTGTTGTGTGTCCTTGTTCCAAAAGAAAGACCGATTAATTTGGTCCGATTCCTTATGCATGGATGCTGGTAGCATAAAGTTCTGCTTGGTGTAAAGTGGCTTAGCCGATAGGTTAGACCCAATCAGAACCGACCGACCCTGTTGTGACAGAGAATCTGCTCTCCATTTACTCAATTGATCTCTTGTTTTGCTGACAATTTCCACAAAGGTGTCAGCATTGACCCTACCATTTATTATTGGGCATCCCAGGTATTTTTCTATAGATTTTGTATGGTTGACTTGGAGGATGCTCTCCAGTTCAGTGATACGGTTTCTCAGAATTCCTTTCGTGACCTGGAAGACAGATTTATTGTAGTTGACTTTTTGTCCTGATATTTGACAATATTCTTCCAGGATTTTTTTAATGTTCTGACATGCTGTAGCGCTGCCTTTTGTGAAGATAATTTTGTCGTCTGCAAAGGCTAGAAAAGGAATAGTGGGCCCATTGTACCCAAATTTAAAGCCCATGATCTTTTCATCGGAGTGTACTTCCATCATCAATCGTCGAGCAAGTAGCTCAGCTCCAAGAATAAAAAAGAAGGGTGACAAAGGATCACCCTGCCATAAACGCCTTGACGGAAAGAACATATCCGTAGGGCCATTGTTAACTAGAACGGAGAAAGAAACGGAAGAGATACATTCCTTAATCCAATTGACAAAGGTCGTATGAAATCCAAATTTTAGTAAAATCAATTATGTGAATTCCCAACCCACCCTGTCATAGGTTTTTTCCATATCCAATTTTAATGCTAACCATCCTTCCTTACCTGTCCTAGATTTAAAGGAATGGAGAATTTCATGAGCAATTAGGACATTATCCTGGACAACTCGATCTGATACGAACGCTTCTTGGAGTGGGTTGATCAATCTCCCTATTACTGCCTTTAATCTTTCCGTAATGATTTCTTAAATAACTTTATAGATAGTTGAGCATAGGCTAATGGGTCTGTAGTGTCTCGTCATTGTCGGGTTGTCAGTTTTAGGTAATAGGGTTATGAACGTGTGGTTTATTTGTTTTAAAATTTTCCCAGATAGGAAGAACCCTTTGACTGCCCGGATAACAGAGGGTCCCACAACATCCCATTCAGACTTATAAAATTCTGTTGTCATTCCATCAGGTCCTGGTGCCTTATTCCGCCCCAGACTGAAAACTGCATTTTTTATTTCACCATTTGTTGGGATAGCAATAAGCATTTGTTTTCGTCAGGTGTAATATCTGGTTGTATCATCTGTAGGTAATCCTGTAGCTTTGTCTTGTTGATCGGTTGACTTTGAAATCTTTGTTGGAAATCTCTTCGTATTTCATTTCTAATATTCGTATCACCAATGATTTGTGTCCCTTCTGTTGTTGTAATTTGTCTAATGTGCTTCTGATTCCTTCTCCCTGATGCTATCTTATGGAAGTATCCTGTGTTAGAGTCTGTAAGTCTGATATGTTTTGATTTCGCTCTTTGATTCCAATACGATTTTTGAAATAGAAGGAGGCTATCCTTTTTCTTGATTAAACTCCGTTCCAGGCCCTGTACTTTTTATTGTTGCTGGTGCTATTGTTCTGTTGAATCTGAAGTAGTTTATCCTCCACTAATTGAAGTTGGCGAAAGATGTTTCCAAAAGTGCTTTTATTCCACACCTTGGCTTTCTGTTTGAGAAGCATAGTTTTCCATGTTAATTGGAACATAGCAGACCCATGGCAGTTCTGACGCCATGACTATTTAACGATATTTTTGAAATCCTTACGTTGTAACCATATATTTTCAAATTTGAATGGAGGGGGGGGTTAAATGTTTGGGTGGTTGTGAGTTCTATAGTGATAGAACAGTGATCAGAAATCGAAAAGGCCCCATTTTTTGTTGATAGAGATGGGTATTTTTGTAAAATGTCATGCTGAACTAGAACTCGGTCAATCTTTTCTTTGATATTACCTTCTCCCGCTTTTTTTTTTCTCCATGTGAATTGATTGCCCCAAGACGGGATGTCCAGAAGAGCATCTATTTTTAATTTCTGTGAGTCGTTTGAATCTCCCTAGGAGGGTAGTTGCTCCACCTTCTTTATCTGAAAAATTCCCAATCTCATTCATATCTCCCATGACCATGCATGGGAGAGATTCCTTGTTAATGTCGTTCATAATGATTTCCCAAAATTTGTTTTTCTCATTTTCATGAGGTGGTGCATACACAAACCATACCAGACAAGAGAAATTGTCTGTATAGTTTGTGTATTTAATTTTAATGGCTCTTGGTAATTGAGATAATATTTCAATTGTTTCTTGTATCAGTGCAAACTCTTTCCAGAGAAGCCCGATGCCACCAGACTTCCTAATAGACAGGGACCAGATAGCTCTATCAAACCCTGCACCCTTCCAAACAGATTCGGTAGGGATATTTTCCGATTTGGTTTCTTCTAATACTAGCAATTGGATGTGTTCTGATTTACACCATGTATTTATATTTACCCAGAACGCCGGCTTCCCTATTCCTCTGCAATTCTAGAAACTAATCTTCATTTTTTACTCGCGGAGTTGAGGTCGAACCATATATTCGAGCCTCAAAATTTATATCCTGTGGTCCGGGTTGGATGTTATGTTTTGTCCCAAATAATGGCTTCCATTCAACCTTCATGGTATCCTCACATAATCTGTAATCGAGAAGGTGATTGCCTACATAGCTTGATGTAAGCTGTCTTATGTTCATATTGCAATGCAACCAAACTAAATTAATATCACACACATCATTGGTCCTTACAATGCAATAAGGCCTAGTTGCTTTCCTAATTTTCAAATTCTTATCAGAGAAGAAACACACATAATTCAGATCACCTCCGTTTATCATAAGTTTTTTTGGCCCATGACATGGCCTGGGGTCATCCCCCTCCAATCAATCACAAGTGGTTTGGTTTTTCTCATGGAATTTGTTAAGAAAGGTGCTCAACACCTTGTTATCTTGAGTTGGTGGCGAGCTCAGTAAGGCATGACAACCATACCGGCCAAACCAGGGGGTACCTATTGGCAATGGAACGCATCCGATACACCATATACTCAATAATTAGGCTCTTAATATATATATCACACACATATCTTGCATTTGCATACATGTAAGGGTTTATACTACCCCTTGGGCTTAGAACCTTACAAGGTTTGACCATAACTAGCATACTGATTGGACTGATACTATCCTTAGCATGATCTTCGACTAGTAAATTACACAGCATAGAAGAAGATCGGTTATTCCCATCGCTTAAAACACAGGACTTGATACCATACACCACATCAAGCTACCCAAAGACTGATAATGTAAACGCCAGATAGAAACTAGGACAAAGTTGATTAGAAAACAATCACTTACCCAGCACATAAGCACCAGTGGAGTGGTGCTCACCCTCATACAGCAGACTTCACTCTTCATTACGCGGTTTTTTTATGCCGCATCCCATCAGAGAGGATGAAGCAGTGTTGGCCTCCATGTGCCCTGCCTTGCGCTTGCTAGATTCAGAAGTCAAGTTGGTCTTAACCTCCAGCTTCTCCAACTGTGCATCCATGGCAGTCGAAGGAGTGAAGAGCCCAGGTGTCGTACGGATTGCCTCTGCTAGAGCCGCTGGGTTGCTTAAGTTGGGAAGGATGAATTCCTCACCGGGTGGGATGTTCTGCAGGAAGATCTCCATCTTTTCCTGAGAAAATCGCTTCATAGGGTCCAAGCCAACAACTAACAACTCAACATCAGTCATCTCCGTCTCCATGTAGACTTCATCCTCGTCTTCAGACTCAAAGACATAGTCACGAGAGGCCATAAGCTCCAGGAAAGTCTCATCACATGGGATTTGGGGCATCAGGGGAGAGAACTCCACAAAGGGTAGTGGCTCAGCAGCTTGGGTGGGAACTGGAGTGGGCACAACCTCCACTTCAACGGTGGTCATAGGAATCTCAGATGGAGAGATCTCTAAAACATCAGTAGAAACAATAGGTATCACAGAAACAGCCGGCAGGGGAGCCCCCACCTGAGATGAAGCCTGCCTACTAGAAGAGCCAGAGTGGTGGGAGCTAGGGGACCTTGCAGCCACCGAGACATTGGCGCCCACCCACTTGAAGATATCCTCCCTAGTATTACCGATTTTCAGTGAGGGTGGATCAAGCCTCCTCTTCGAAGCCTCAGACACCCATTCTCTAGCTGCATCATTGCCGCCCTCCCAAGCTCTCCCGGGCACAACACGCGGACCCTGTGTTGCACCAACATGAGTGGGAGGAGCTCTCTTTCTCAATGGACATTCGATGAAGAAATGGTCCATCTTGCCACAACTACCACATCCTTCGGGGAATTCTTCTAGGAACACCGGATACTCGACCAGATGGTCGTCCTCATCAGGGACAAAAACACATTTGTTGGGGATGGTAGTGATGTCGATAGTAACACAAATTCTGGGGTATCTCACCCTTTTTCCTTTTGCACTGAATGCATCAAGCTTGAGAACTTTTCGATATCCATTTTCCTCAACAATAGAGGTAAGCACTTCCTTACTAATGAACTCAACAGGCAGCCCTAGTATGCGGATCCACATATCCAAAGTTGTGAGAGGCTCAGTTTCAGGGTCAAACCCCTGCCTCCAAGGCCTAAGAAGCAGGAGCTGACTTTGGATATGGAAAGGCCTGCCTTTCCACACCTTTTCTCTATCTGCAGGCAAAAAAAAATTTGAGCTCAAACCAGTTGTTAGCCATAGGAATAACTTGAAAGCTACCTTCCAAGAACCTCCAATCAAATCTAATTTTCTTTCGGATCTCCTTAAGCTCCAGGGGGCCTCCAATGATGGTGGCATACAAGGTGACGTTCTTCAGCTTGGTGATGTTCTCACGCACACCAGCCAGTTTGGTCTTGTACTGCTCAATGTTGAAAGGGACAAACCCCTTTCATTTTCAAGTGGTTTTTTGCGGATTGATACCCGCATCCGCCGGGGAAGAGTCCCTCTTGGATAGGGTCTTAGGGCTCTTAGCCGATGGCGTAGCAGCACCCGGAACGACCGAGGGCCGCAGAAGCGCATCCTCCTCCATAACTTGCTTCCCTTTCTCCTTAGCAGAGATCGCCATTGTTGTTTCCTCAGAGCAAACACCATAGACACAAACACAGAGAATTAGTGAGATTGGATGAGGAGATTGAAGAAAGTAAGGGCAAACAAGCCCCCAAATCAACAATATATAGCGGATGAGAAAGATTTGAAAGATCAGAGGCCACCACACACCATACCTCTGCAGACGTTTCATAAATGCACACTCACTCTCACACGTACCATAAAACCTTCGACTCGAACTGACATTCGAATCCACCTCCACAGATTTCCCGGACTTGATTCTTCCTTGCGGCGGAAGTATCCAAACGTGCACCCACCACCTCCATTTACTCCATTGTAGTTGCAAATCTTCTATACACACATAGAATTCCCACATCTCTTCATCCCGCACTATCCATCCATTAATTCTTTGGGAAAACGAACACACAATCAGCGCCACAATAGACCGTACTCCTAGCCTGAACCTCCAAATTAGGGGTGAGACAGCCGTAATGATGAGGCGCGGCATTGAAGCCCCATGATTTCCTTGACAGATTTGGATTGAATTCGGGGATTTGGTGGTGGATTTGCACTTGGGGTTTGCCTTCGCAGGGAAGAAGGGTTCACGATGTTTTTCTCTCATCGGGTCTGCGGAATCGCCAAAACTTGAAACGATTAGGGATTTGCAAGAGTTTTAATTTAATTTTTTATTTTTCTTCCTTATATTTTATTAGGTTAAAAGGGATGGACATTCCACCAATTTTTACAAAAACTAGGACACTCCTCCAGTTAGAGTGAAAATGTGTGCATTGGGTACAAATTTTCTTTTTTATTATTTCTTACGTTAGTTTTAAATAAAACTGGGTTTGTATATGGTCCGGGGCCATGCCCAATCTATAATATTCTCCTAACCTCGATCAGTTAGTTGAAACTGATTCTACTTCCCTAATTGGTTCTCAATGTGAGTTTTTTTGGCCTTAGCTTGTGTTTAGGGGTGTTAGATGAACGGAGCTCGCTTACTTATTTAAACAAACTGAACTTGAACAAAATTTTAAGCTAGGTTGAAAGCTCGGTCCGTTCAAATAAAGCTCGAATAGTTCGAATTCTATGGAATTTCTAAAATTTCCTTTAAGTTAACATGTTATAACCAAATAGAACTATTTAAAGCTCGAAAAAAACTCGGCTCGAGCTCGTTAATTTCCTAAACAAGCACAACTTGAACAAAATAAAAAGCTCGTTTAAAAATTAGGCTCGGCACGGCTCGAGCTCGTTTAACAAACGAACCAAGCTTGAACATGCCAAACTCAGCTCATTCAACTCGAATAACACCCCTACTTGTGTTCTTGATCAAGCTCGAATCTGTTTCTTCAAATTTTCTTCCAAATTCAATCACATAGTAGCGAACTCAAAAGTGTATGAAAACCAAGAGGAAAAGAAGCAGATCAGGTTTTCCAATTTCATTTTCCTAAAAACATGTCGAAATGAGCTTTTCCAATTTCTGATGAGTAAGCCTTGACACTTTCTGCAATCAATGAATCAGACTCTACCAATTACACCTTGGGACATTGCATATCCCAATATTGTGAACAAAACCCGCAGCCCCAACAGCCATTCTCATCGCTAATGACGGAGAATGTTTAGTATACCACCCTGGTGATCTACCACCATAACGTGGCATTTTAGTTTGCAATTAAATGGGCCAATAATTAATATTCCAACTCATTTCAAAAAAAGAAAAAGAAAATTAGTAGTCCTTTTAATTATTACACTATGTGTGAGTTCCAATGACACTAAACCAATTTCCATAATTACGGAGTACTAACTATTTTATTTTATTTTTAATAATTACAGTACATTATTACTAGTAAAGTACTACAATACGAAGTACAGTACTTCTTATTTTATTTTACGTTTAATATATGTGTTTAGGCCATAATTAGCAATAGATATAGTATTCGGTATATGTGAGTTCACATTATACTTTGAACTAGTATTATTACCCACGCATTTCGCGGTTTCTTAATTAATAAATTATATTATTTCTTTTTATTATTTTAAATCATAATTATTACTAATAAATATGAGATTGTAATTTTTTTGATATTTTATATTGTTTTTAAAGCACACACTTTGAAATTTTAGGCATGATAACATGAATAAGATAACAAATTTCTCCCATGCATGCATTATTTACATTTTTATTAGATATGATTTTGTATAAATATAGTCAAACTTCATCATATTAATAAATTTGAAATTAATAAAAATAAAAATAATAAGTTTGAAATTAGATATGAAAATTTATTAATTTGATATATTAATAACGTCATATGCTAAAAGATTTGATATACATCTTTTAGGTAAATATCAAGATATGACTATATTTTAATTATTTTTTTATTAAAATTATTTAATTGTAATCATTATCAATTAAGGTGGACACATAAGATGATAGATGGATAAAAGAAATCATTAATCGACGTGACTTAAGTTTATTGGATACGCATTAATTGACGTGTCAAAAAAACCCGAATCAGATTAAACCCGAGAACGACATAGAAGCGAATCGCACCAAAGCCTGCTACGTAGGATTTTCACGTCTATGTTTTATTTGTTATTCAAAAGTAATTAAACCAACATATGATAAGCGTATATTATCTAAATTGATTATATAATTATGTACATATTTGTACACGTATACCCTTTATATGAAATAAATCGTTAGTTGTTGGAGTATTATATAATAAGGTATAGAGAATAATTTATTATTATTTTATATGAAATTTATATGAAATATGATTTAGTAAAAATATATTCAAACTTCATATACAAAGATAAGTATATATATATATATATTTCTTTTTTGAATCAATTTTTCAAAAACCACTCCGGTTGTTTAAGATTTCATTCAATATATTATAAACAGTAATAGAAAAGATAGGATTTAATTCAATATATATACTCCGTATTAGATGATGTTAAATAGTACTAATAGATTATATAAATTAATCTAATCTTTTAAGATTGTGTAGATTTTTCTAGGTAAAATATTTATAAAATAACATAAGGCAAAATGATAAGATTTGTAAGATATGAGATTGAATATTTATAATAAAAATTAATTTAATCATTAATTAAAATGGACACATAGGATGACACATGTATAAATAGATGGGGTTATCGTCTAATGTGGCTTGAATTTATTGGATCATCATTAGTTGACGTGACAAAAAACCCGGTTCAGAATGCACCAGAGAACGACACGTAAAAGAGGAGAAAGTAGAGGTGGGCTCAAATCCCGTTCCGTCCCGATCCCGGTGGGATTTGAAGACCCACTATTTTAAAGGTGTATATACTGTCCCATCCAAAATTCCAGGTTGTATATAGACTAATAAAATTATAAATTTATTTATATTGTTATAATTATGAAAATAATATATAATCTAAAATATTCAATATAGTCAATATAAATAACAATAAAACAAAACGTTAACATAACTATCGTTTACATAGTAAATAGGAAACCAAAAATGAATCATATAGTAAAATACATAAATATAGATAGAGAAACAAAACAAAACTTTATCTTATCTAGCAAAATACATAAATACGAGTTGTTATTAATGCGAGTTTATATTACGTACAAAGGATCTTGAATATGGATTTATTTGATCATTTAAGTTAGTGTGCATATATATGAGGTTTATATAGGTAAAATTTATCAAATTTGATATGATTTTATCGGTTTATGATTTATCAAATTGAATTTAATCAGTTTATAATGAGCTTATATAAGAGGTTATATAATCAATATTTATGAAATTGAGTAAGGTTTGATCCTATAGATTAATTTTATGAGTTCAAGCTTATATGATTAACACTTATGAAACAACATCATCAAATGTTACTACTTTGACTTTATATGATATTAGATTTGGTTTAGTTATATGCATTTTATGAATTTTATTGATCATTAGGTGCCAATTCATCAAATCAGAAAAAAATTGGGCGCTTTTAGCCATATAGGGTGTTGATTTCATAAACAATAGGTAAATTTGGGCTATTAAAATAATATCCTACCACTATCAAGGCATGAGTACAATTAATTTTAATTTAATTTTTAATAGGCGTCCGTAGTGGGGGGTTCAATTGGGAGATTGGGACTTGAGATGAGAAATTAATATGTACTAGTATATGGTGAAGTGTGAACACAATTAATTAGAGTGGTATTTAATGGTTAAAAGTAATAAAGTTTTTTTTTAATGGTGACGTGGCAAGACTACCACCCTGGTATCTAAAACATCCTCCGCTAATAACTCCACCAGCAGTGGCGATATAGATGAATTATATAATCCACGCACTCAAAGAATGGTTTTATAACTTGAAAAGTTAAAAGGTGCAAATGGACATGTAGTTGCCAGTTGGTGGGTGGTTTGTTAAGAATCAAAACAACTCCAAAATGTTCACAATACTCCGTATTGTTAACTCAAACATAAACACAAGTAATTAACCGTTGACCGCCCAAAACCCAAAACATATAATCACCCTTGTTGGTTAATTATGTATATACAAAATGTACTCAACCGTTCCAAATTAAATCAACATTGAAACCCCACAATACTCCGTACCTAACTTCAGTTTAATTTCTTCACGAATCTAAGATATATCACAACTTTTAAAATATTAATTCAAAACACAAACCACAAATTCAAAATAAAATAAAATAAAAGATGGATCAACGAACCCAGTTGAACGCCTTGAAGGTGATCACCGGCGGCGGAGCCACCCTGACGCTAGTCACGATCAACACCATCCCAACGAGGCAAGCCCACGGGACCCATTTGCCATCGCCGTTATTCAAGAACGCGTCAACCACTGCAAAGAACGGGAACAAAAGGGCCGCCAGCCCGGCCCTCTCGGCTCCGGTGGCGAGGGCTGGAAAAACCCTCGCAAGAATCAGGACGTTCCACACCACCGCGGCCGCCGTGGTGAGGATAGCTGCGATGATTACGGTGAGGAGTTTGGAGGAGAGGACCCGGGAGTCGTACCGGAACCACGCGGTGCTAACGGCGAGGCCGATGGACATGCCGAGGGCGGCCTGGGCGAACCGCCGGCAGCGGAGGAGCTTGCCGAGGGGGTGGAGGCTGTGTTCTGGGTTGGGCTGGTCGCCGGAGGCGACGTCCTTAGCGCAGCAGGGGAGGAGGAGTGGGGCCGTGTGGGTCATCTTGCGGAGAGCAGGCTCGCCGCCCGGGATGATCATCAAGAAACGGAGAGGGTGCTTTAAATCGTTATTTATAAGAATGAAGAATGGGCATGACATGTTTACCAACAAAAAAAAAATGTGCATGACATAGTCAATTTTTCAATTTGGATCCCATTTTTAAGATTTAAAAAAAAAAATGCTTTCAGGGAAAAAGAGAAATCATTTTTCATTATTAATTTTTAAAAATAACATGTTTTAAAAATAACATGTTTCACAAAATATATCATTTTTCATTATTAATTTTATTCAAGAAAATATGTCATTGGAGGTATTTTGATTTATTCTCTATAAACATTTCCTTATAATAATGAGTTTTTTTAGCTAAGTGTCCATTTTCTACAGGGCCTTTTGTAAAATGTCCACTTTTATTTTCCCTTTTGCAAAATGTGCTAATATTACATTTTTGTCCCTCCTTCCCATTCTCTTCCTTCCTTCCCATTTTTATTTTGACCATTGACCGGTCAAAGTCAATGAATTGGTGACACAACTTTGGTGACACAAAAAAAATTTGGTGACACGGTTTTTTTTTTACGAATTATTTTTTTTACGAAATTAGTGTCACCACCTTTATAAGTGGTGACACCGGTCAATGACTTTGGTGACACATGTATTATGATAAACAAATTTTTTTTACGAGATTAGTGTCACCGCCCTATCGCTGTCACCACAACCCATATCGATGTCACCACCACCCATATCGCTGTCACCACCCTTATTGCTGTCACCGCCCTATCGCTGTCACCATTCCTATCGTTGTCACCACCACTCCTATCGTTGTCACCACCACCTCTATCACTGTCACCACCACCGATATTGTTGTCACCACCCTTATTGTTATCACCACCTCTATCGCTAACACCGCCCTATCGCTGTCACCACTCGTATCGTTGTCACCACCACTCCTATCGCTGTCACAACCACTCCTATCGTTGTCACTGACTAAACCAATATTGAAAAACATCTGTAAAAAGTATAAAAATAGCAGAATAAAGAACGCCATCTAGATTAAAGAACAAAAGGAAATAACATTATCCGCGGATAATCATCCAAGAGCTGACTCACAAACAATCATCCGCGGATAGAAGACAATTGGCACGTGGCGACCATGCCCACCACCCACGAAGTAGAACACGTGTCAAAATATGAACACCACGTGGCACAGCTTACCAGACCACCCCGGACCTATAAAAGTGAGAAATCTCACCAAAAGAAGAGGGACTTTTTAGAAAAGAGGGGAGGAAGATGGCGGATCTTGGTCTAGTGAACTCAGAAGAAAGAAGAACAAGAAGAAATCGTACGAGTGGAAAGGAACCTGTTTCATAGAAAAAATCAGCACCGTTCACTACGCCAAACTCCGCGGACGAAAATCCTGTTTGTCGTTAGTGTAAATTTCTATTAAGGAAAAGACTGTTGTTAATAAATCTCAGGACATTCAACAGCGACAGGTAAGCGGACCAAGTTTGCAAATTGTCTAAAAAAAACTCGATAAGGGAACCATCCTTCAGAATTAGCTTTAGGTTACTTCCCGCGGCACAGGTTGGGCCGCGTCGATCCTTTCGACGCGAGTCAGGTAAGCCCGTTGGGAAGATTGGTCAATTCACCAGGTAGGTTCCCGGGCCCCACTAAAAAAGGTGGCCTCTATAGTTCGAGGCTTTTTCACTGGCGCCGTCTGTGGGAACCCCCTCACACTAAGGGGTTTCCTTTTTGATAAGAATAGACAAAAACCCTCAAGTCTTTGAAGAGTTAGGGTCCGCGTCTGAACTTAGAGATACAGGTTTTTAGATATTTAAAATTAAACTTTCTTATTACGACAGATTCACGACATTAGGAAGATGAGTGATAGTCAGGACAATCCAACTCAGGACATGAGTCAAGGGGTTCACCAGGATGAGGAGGCCTCTAGTATGTATATCCCGTTGACGCCGCCACCAAATCCAGATGGTGAGATGGGAGATCAGAACCTCGGAACCCCTCCACATCATTATGGCAATCAGTATGGACTGGACGGAGGATTCATCCCGCAGAACTTCTGGCATTATGAAGCACGACACGAGCAGCCTCACGGTTTTCAACAGGAGCAGTCTCAGTACTTTTATTATGATCAGTGGGGGCAGAATCCGCGTCAACAAGGGAATTATCGACCAGAGGAGCAGTATGGAAATTTTGATAGACGTAACACTGCATATGATAATCCCAGCAACTAGAACTACGACTTTAAGAATCAGGAAATATCGGGCCAGACATGGCAGAATGATCACTGGCACCGAGAGAATAAACATCGACGTCAGGCCTCTAATCGAATCCACATTCTCAGAGATGATATTTTATAAATAAGACCTAGGACGCTGGAGCTTGGCTCCGCGTCAGGCCTCTGATCGAATCCGCATTCTCAGAGATGATATTTTATAATAAGACCTAGGACGCTGGAGCTTGGCTCCGCGTCAGGCCTCTGATCGAATCCGCATCCTCAGAGATGATATTTTATAATAAGACCTAGGACGCTGGAGCTTGGCTCCGCATCAGGCTTCTGATCGAATCCGCATTCTCAGAGATGATATTTTATAAATAAGACCTAGGACGCTGGAGCTTGGCTCCGCGTCAGGCCTCTGATCGAATCCGCATTCTCAGAGATGATATTTTATAATAAGACCTAGGACGCTGGAGCTTGGCTCCGCATCAGGCCTCTGATTATTTCTGCATTCTCAGAGATGATATTTTATAAATAAGACCTATGACGCTGGAGCTTGGCTCCGCGTCAGGCCTCTGACCGAATCCGCATTCTCAGAGATGGTATTTTGTTATAAGTCTTAAAACCTTAGAGCTTGTCTCCGCGCCAAATCTCAAAACGTATCCAAACATGCCAAGATCTGAACTCCACGACGGATCACTATTGAAGGCAATCTAGAAAAAAGAAATGGTTTTCATGAACCTTCCCGGAACTCCCAAAGTTTTATAATTTTTAAAAGAAAATCATAGCTATAAATCCATCGATAAAGTAAAAAAAAAAACAAGGATAAAACATGACACCACGTTCAAAAGAGTTGACAATGCAAGATAAAAGAAAACGAGCATCCATTAGCTCATGTCCGCGGAGCACGAGCAGGGATAATGCGAGTTCTGCCCTGACTTAAGCGAAATCCGTTTGAAGAAGGACCTTCTGACTCCGGGGAAGCCCACTCTGCATCTACCTCATCCCCCACAGCATCTAAGATCTGGACATCAAAGCGATTTCCTCCATTATAGATAAAGGTTAAAGAGGAACCAATGTGGACGCTGTGTGACTCGGCAAAATCATTTCAGCCTCCCCTTAAAAATGGAACCCTATAGTCTCCGCGTATAACCTCCACTGGGAAATCACGAAGAATCCTGGTTGATAAAAGAACACTCCTGGGAAGATCTGGCCCAAGTCTATCTTCAAAACATAGTGGCAAAGACTAACAAAAAACAGATTTCAAGGGATGTTAATAGATAAACTAACTCAATAAAGGGAAAATTCAACAATAAAGGAACTAACCAAACGAAGAAGTTGCTCAGGAAAACTAATCATCTCAAAAAAGGACCAAGGTGAACCAACAGAGGAGGGCATCATGAAAGCATACAACAAGTCTAGTAGTCCTTTCCCCCATACTCTCTTTTATAGAGCACGTAAACAATTCTGGACATGTGTCGAAAACATAAATATGGGGCAAATAAATTCGAGAGGTCAAATCGTTGAGACAAAAAACCACATGCACCATGCATGAGATAAACAGTAAACACTATTACTGAATATCTCAGAAATCCCGTGAGAAGAACCTCATAACAAATAGACCTCGAAAGACTAAAACAATCACACCATCAACATACATAACAGAGAAATCTCCTGAAACAATTATCAAAGGCTTGATAAACAACAAAGTTGCTATTAGAACAACAAAGAGGCTTAAAGTCTTATTCCATTGAGAAAAGTACAGATTAATGTCCATTCGAAACTGCGACGCGGGGGGTAAGATCATCATGATTTCCCCTGCGTGGATCCACCACCCGAACCTCGAAACGAGCCTCACCCATGTGAGTGAAAATCATAGAGACCCCCAGTTCAAAACCATGTGACTCCACAAAGTCTTTCTATCCGCGGCCAAGGTAGAGAAGACCACTGTTACGCCGCTCTATACAAACAAGGAAATTGCGCAGCAGATGAGAAGAAAGTAAAACCTGGCCAGGAACAGCATCTGCATACTCCTCCTCAAACCTAAGTGAAAGTAACTAAAAAATAGAAGAAAAATATAAGTTGAAAGGAAGTTATCTAAAGATTTTTAGTATAATTAACTCACCAATTGCAAGAACTGTTCAGGATAATCGATTGCTTGGAAAAAAGCCCATCGGGGTTCTGGCCCAAAAACCTCGTCTGCCCTAAATGACAGGGGAGGAACTATAATGGATCCCCACATCTTGATGAAATTAGAAGAAAACAGTAAAGATCCCCATGCTTGTATTATCAATCACAAGGGAACAGTTGAACAAGAAAAAAGAGAAGCGCATGCATGACATGCAATGGGTGACACAGCCACCAAGGGCACGCGTCTCTCTTTTTCCGAAAATAAAGTTAACCAGAGAAGAATCTTTCCCCAAAATCAGTAAAAGTAAATTACAATGAGGGAAATTAAAATTACTTTTTGGTAAAAAGCGATAAAACCAACGGCAGGAAAACCATGAGTGATGAGCAATCCTAAAAACAAGATGGATCCAAATCCGCAGCCTAGGGCTTTTTATAGAGTCATTATGAGGGAGGAACAACTTCAAACCCTTCGCCTCCCCCTCATGTATGTTCTAATCGACGAAGACGCTCACACTCAAGCTAGGCTCTAATCCCGCTCCAACCAGGAACACGAAGTGAAGGTAGACAGGGATGAAGATGGCCTCTTCTGGTTGACTCAAGGATGGCATGACTTCACACAAGCAAATCGAGTCAATGTAGGGTCAGCTTTGATTTTTACCTACATGGGCGATTCCATCTTTGAAGTCAACGTCGTCAGCCCAGACAGCGAAGAAAATGGAGAGATAGGCCATCCTTGAATTCCCACTAGGCTCTTCGCGTTAATGATGTAACAAGTTTAGAGGGATCCAACCCCTGTGAAAGGTTTTTGTACTCTGTTTCGTATTATTATTAATAAAAGATCCCTCCTTTTATTTCATTTCTAAAAAGCACATGAGTACAATAAGGAGAATCACGGATTCCCTTTTTTCTTTATTCTACAAAAAGCTTATATCAAGAGACCAGTTTAAAAACTCTAAAAGCATGACGCGGAAATAACTCAATTAGAACTGCATGATGAAGAAATCGAGTCCAAGGTAGCCTCGTGTTCATCCTCGATTTCACGACGCGGACAAACTTGGAAGGAAACGTTGCCCTTATGAAAAAACATCATGGCACTTCCTATTCCCAGGTGGTGAAGCATAAGGAACTCATCCCAACCATTATCAATTTGAAAAAGACCATTCTCACTCCAAGATACAACAACTGGAAAGTCACGGACGAGATATGTTGAAAGAAAAGCCCACCGAGGCGGAAGAGGCCCATATTCAGCCTCAAACTGGGGAGGCATGACCTACAATATTAATAAAATTAAAGACCTAATAAAGAGAGCCCAAACTCTAATTAAAGTAAAATTAGAAGAAACTCACTAGCCGAGAAAGTTGTTCCACATTCTCAATCTTTTGCAAAAAAACCCAAGGATTAAAGCTTCCCGGAGGCATGAAACTTACAATAGCACGATCGGTTTAACACAACATGGGAGGCAGTAAAAAAGATGGAGATTAGGGCTTTAAAAAGAAAAATTCATCATGTGGAATGAAAACAAGTGGTAAAGGATTTTGAACATTAGGACCAGCCCATTCGACACTTGGAGAATTCAGAATATAAATATATAGATATTTACTGCAAACAAAACATGCAACTAAAACTACTGTTTTGACCAAAGAGATCTTCAACCCATAAACAAAAGAAGTTTCTCGAAGATATACCAAAAAACAGGGAACCACATATAGGTTCCCAAAATCCATAAAAGTTTCATTCCCCATAAAAACCAAAGACCAAAGTCTACTAAGGGGTGGCTGCCTTCTAATTTTCTTCCTCCGTGTCCTTATCGTCGTCATTTTCAGAATAAGAATCTTCCGCGGCCATCTCCTCTTTTGAAAGTCCCCAGTCGGCAATTTCTAGGCTTGGCTCAAACTTTTCCAGAGGGACGCTCGGATTGAGTGACGAGCGCATAACACTTTGATTGATCCCTGCAACCATTCCCTTCCGAAAATAGCTAAAGCACCTGTCCTTCAAAATACTAGAGCCTTTTGAAGTCTGGAGGTAGGCTTTTGCCATGGAAGACAGGAAGGAAGTACCAACCTCAGTTTTGATCCACTCAGAAGAAAGGTAATCCAAACCTTCAGGACTCTGAAGCCATTGGAGGGCCACGTCTTGATCTGAACGCGCCTTGATGGTGTCAAGATCTTGTTTGGTGATAGACAGTTCTTCGCGGAGGATGGAGAAATCCTCTTCCATTTTATCAATGATAGCTTGTTTACCGCGAAGCCCCTTCAGTAGCTTCCAGCTCTTTGACACGAGAGACGACAGAGCTCGAAAAAACTTTTAAATCATCGTATTTTTTCTGTAAAACTGCCATGGCCTCTTTCTGGTTTTGCACCTCCTCATGAAGGTCAGCTGACCTTTTCTTAAATTTTTCCACTGAAACCGAGTCTCCCACTGTGTTCCCCAAAATTCGAAGCTGGTGGTTCAATTTTTTAATTTCTTCGTCTTTCTTCTTAAGATCTTCCTCTCCGCACACCATACGTCTCTCAACATCCGGTTGAATTACTCTCAACTATAAAAATCAAGGTAGAAGTAGTGACGGGATCCAATCGTTTAATATATCCTTGCTCTGGGAGACAATGCTTCTTGGCCGGAAAAGCAAGGCCTTGTAAGTCAATCGGATCAAAGTATGGGATAGGAAATTCACAAAGAGTTGCTACGCCCTCCAAAAAGAGCCCCTTTTTATCTGAAGCTGATGGCCCGAGAGCAATGGCAATCTTCCTCTTTTTTGATTTAGAAGCTTCGGGTGCAGACGGACAAATACGCTTCTCTCCAGGAACAGAAACCATTGAAGAAGATTCAACCAAAGCCCCAGTCTCATCCACAACACTTACATCAACGTTCGACGCCACTTCTAGGGTCTGGGGAGGAACAGGAGGATCATTGGCTACCACACTAGATTTCTTCTTCTTCCCAGATTTGGTCTTGTGCCGCTTCAAAAGTGCGTCCAAATCCATTTTGTCTAAACACAAAAATACATTTCCCGAATAAGTTATCCATTGAAGAAAGACAAAACATAAAAGACACAAATCTATATACTGAAAGAAATAAATAAACAAAAAAGCCACCTAGTCGCGGATGAGGCATACTCATGCCAGCCATCTCAAGACGAAACGCGGATAACATTTTATCCCACGGAAATCTAGGAATATGAGAAAACGACAGTTTGAACTGAGAAAGATTGGAAATTTTTGGTTTCATCACAGAGCAAAAAAGCCCTGGGACTGTTCGACAGTTAAAGCCTTGCCCAGATATATCACGGACCAAAAACCACTTGTACTTCCAATTCGGCTTACTAGACAACCTTTCCATATACCTACAACTTGAGTTGCACTGGTAAAATCTCGAATCTTGAGTCCCCTTCTTTAAGGAAAAAATACTGAACATTAACTTCAAAGAAGGAGCAACACCAATCTCCTTGCACCTCATAATAAAACTAGTAAAAAACATACAACCATTGGGGACGATCTGAGCAGGGCTCAAGTTATATTCCTCCAAAAACTTCGAGAAGAAAGGGTGTAGAGGAAGCCGGAAGCCCTGAGATAAGCTAGCCGCATATACGACCAAACAATCTTCGTAAGCGTCCAGACAACCACCCCCTTCCTCAGGAAGACAGAATTCCACACCCGTTGGCCAAGGGAAGACATGCGAGAGGGCGTCAAGATCTTCTAGGTTCAAAAGAGTAGTACAACCCACTCAAAGGAGACCTCCACGGATGAATCCTATCAAGCACAACTGGTGGACGACTGGTTGGAGGTGGAAGAGGTTTAAAATCTCCCAAGAAAAGACAAGTATCTAAATCCTCTAAGTCATACACTGGGGTGTCCAAGTCACTCAAGTTCTCCTTAGAATGGATTACCTTCGGACTTTCTGCTAAACCAATTGGAGGAAGCTCATAAGGGATCCAAACCTCTTCCAACTCCTGATCCGCAGAATGAGAAATAGACGAAGCCCCCGCGTCCACTAAAGAACTAGCACCCGATTCATCCATAGCCCTTTGAATTTCATCTTCCGCGCATTCCTTCGAAGAAGAAGAAACTGAGTAAGGTGAAGAATAGTAATCAAGGTCAGAACGCTTCCGGCGCCTTCTCACCTTAATAGGACTACCAGTAGGACCAACTCGATCTGAAGTAGACGCGGATGTAGAAGAAGATGACTCCGACGAAGAATCATCAGAATTGGAAGATGAACTCCCAGAAGAAGAAGAAAGTGCCTCTGGGGACGGACGCACCTGAGAGGATGAAGCGACACCACTTCTCCATCCTTCATCCCTCTCAAAATCTTCTAACAAATCACGCTCCTCGCTGAGACTAGCCATTTCCAAAGAAACTAGAAGAAAATCGCGTGAAATTTCACTAGTACAAGGCAAAATCTCATCCAAAAAACACATTCAGGGACAAACTTTCACCCAAACTTACGATCTAAATGTCAAAAAGTTTAGAAAGTTAACAAGGAGAAATCAAGAACAGTTTAGAACAAAGAGAAATACCTTGCAAAGTTGAAGGAAACAACTGGGAAGTTCAAGTAAACCACTGGAAACCTAGAGAACCGTCGCCGGAAAACTTCAAGATGGATAAAGATAAAATCTCTGAAAAAGTAGAAGAAGACAAATGTGGGGTAAAAAAGAAACGGAACGGAGTAACTTATAGAAAATTACTGACGTTTGAACTTCCGAGCCTAAATGGGCCTGATGGGCCCAATTTGGGCCAAAAATCTATAAAGAAAAAGCCCACCACATCCAATCCAGAATTATACTAGCAACAAAACCACAGATGTTTCCTTGAAAAATCTTTTATCGATCCGCGTAAATCCCCGTTTGGGATCACCTCGGCCCGAGGAGCTGTGGCTAAACCAATATTGAAAAACATCTGTAAAAAGTATAAAAATAGCAGAATAAAGAACACCATCTAGATTAAAGAACAAAAGGAAATAACATTATCCGAGGATAATCATCCAAGAGCTGACTCACAAACAATCATCCGCGGATAGAAGACAATTGGCACGTGGCGACCATGCCCACCACCCTCGAAGTAGAACACGTGTCGAAATATGAACACCACGTGGCACAGCTTACCAGACCACCCCGGACCTATAAAAGTGAGAAATCTCACCAAAAGAAGAGGGACTTTTTAGAAAAAAGGGGAGGAAGAGGGCGGATCTTGGTCTAGTGAACTCAGAAGAAAGAAGAACAAGAAGAAATCGTACGAGTGAAAAGGAACCTGTTTCATAGAAAAAATCAGCACCGTTCACTGCGCCAAACTCCGCGGACGAAAATCCTGTTTGTCCTTAGTGTAAATTTCTATTAAGGAAAAGACTGTTGTTAATAAATCTCAAGACATTCAACAGCGATAGGTAAGCGAACCAAGTTTCCAAATTGTCTAGAAAAAACTCGATAAGGGAACCATCCTTCAGAATTAGCTTTAGGTTACTTCCCGCGGCACAGGTTGGGCCGCGTCGATCCTTTCGACGCGGATTAGGTAAGCCTGTTGGGAAGATTGGTCATTTCACCAGGTAGGTTCCCGGGCCCCACTAAAAAAGGTGGCCTCTATAGTTCGAGGCTTTTTCAGTCACCACCCTTATTGATGTCGCCACCTCTATTGTTGTCACCGCCCTATCGCTATCACCACTCCTATCGCTGTCACCACCACCCCTATCGCTCTCACCACCACCCCTATCATTGTCACCACCACCCATATTGATGTCACCACCCTTAGTGATGTCACCACCTCTATCGTTGTCACCGCCCTATCGCTGTCACCACTCCTATCGTTGTCACCACCACCACCCCTATCGATGTCACCACCACCCCTATCAATCTCACCAGCACCCATATTGTTGTCACCACCCTTATTGTTGTCACCACCTCTATCGCTGTCTCCTCCCTATCGTTATCACCACTCTTATCGCTGTCACCACCACTCCTATCGTTGTCACCACCACTTCTATAGTTGTCACCACCGCCCCTATCACTGTCACCAGACTCACCCCCACCCCTATCGCTGTCACCACCCTTATTGCTGTCACCACCTCTATCGCTGTCACCGCCCTATCGTTGTCACCACTTCTATCACTGTCACCACCACTCCTATTGTTGTCACCGCCACCCCTATCACTATCACCACCACCCCTATTGCTGTCACCATCTTTATCACTGTCACCACCACTCCTATATATCGTTGTCACCACCACCCCTATCACTGTCACCACCTGTATTAGATATGACTGTAGTGACACTGTCGGTGGTGACACATACAATATCAACTTTTTTTGGTCACATATTTGTTGTTCGAGTTTTTTTTACGGAATCATTGTCACCACTAATGTCAGCACCTTTATTAGAGGTGACGCTCTTGGTGACACATGTAATTTCATGAATTTTTTTAAAAAAATATCGTGTAATCAAACACAATATGACAAAAAAAAAACATATAATTATATGAAAAGTCTAGTGTAATCAAACACAATATCACCATAAAAAAGTGTAATCAAGCAATAGTATGTCAACCCTTGACAATAAACCAAAGTGTTGTGCATTTTCGTATTACAAAATCATGTTCACTAGAATTGAACAGATAAATCAAAACTTGGAATAAGAAGAACAGATGGTCGCTTCACTGGAAAATGATGAATTGATGATATTCATAGCAAAATCCAACAACCGAACACAAATTCAGATTTGATTAGCAAAATCAAACACAAACTCGTATTTAAATAGCAAAATCAAACACAAATTCTCAGAGCGGCAATCTGTTCAGCACTTCTTCTTCAACCTCAATTCACGACTCGCAATTCGGAGAAGGAGCTTCAAATCGCAAAATCAAGCTCGATTGAAGTAGTTTTAATAAATTTTAGTCAATTCAATCAGATAAACAAGACTACGAAGCAGATCCTCATCCATGTTCCCTGTTGGGGTACAGTCGCATATCCGTCGCTATTGGCATCATCAGATCGCGAGTGGCGAGCGCGTCATCAGATCGAGAGGTGCGAAGGCGGAGAGACTCGAGATCGGCGCACAACAGCAGCGTCGGCGACTGCTTGAGGATGAGCGGCGGCCAGATTTGAGTACGATAGACGACTGAAGAGGATGATCATCACAGTCCAATTCAATGCAATCATGGCCAAATTTTAGGTTGAAGACCATCACATCCCATCGAATCCGACCATCACATCCCATCCAATTCGATGCAATCATGGCCAATTAGAGGTTTAACATAGATCTCGTTTCCTACCTCTGTGATCTGTTTCCTACCTCTATCGGCAGAATCGGAGGGAGGAATCGCAGAGAGGTTTAACAAAGAGAGGGAGAAGACAGAGGTAGGAACAGTAAGAGTTCTCTGCGAGCTTGAAGGTGAGGAAGCCATTAATTAAGACTTCAAGCTCTTGGATAAGAGGGATGAGAATCGGTGAATAGATATGTTAAAATTAAAGTAAGGGTAAAATGGAGATTACATAAAGTTTTTGGACATTTAGCAAAAAGGGATTTTAGGTGGACATTTAGCAAAAAAGGTTTACTAAAATGGACATTTTGCTAAATAATTTCTATAATAATTAGTATAGATAAATAGTTTTAGTTTTTAAGAAAATAAAAATAGTGTAATAAATGAGGGTATTATAATATTTTATTTGATTTCTTTAACATTTATGAAATACCATAATTAAAATGATATATTTCGACAAACGGATGGATGAAGTAATATATAATAAAACTTTTTACTTCACTCTATATATTAATATACTTTAGGTTTTTATTTATAAAAATGTATTGTAATTTTTATTTATTTATTGTGTCACTCTTAAATTTTCAAGAGATATTTCCATAATAAACAATCCACTTAGCTAGTAGTAAATATATGATATTTTAGTAGATAATTTTTATCAACCATATATAATATTTTAGATTTTCTAGATAGTGAGATACAATGGTTTGTATGTTTTTTCACTTTGAAAACACTTTTGATTTATTATAGATGTGGTGAGAATTAAAAATTAGTAAAATTTCTGAAAAAAATAGGGTAATGATCTTTGTCTTAGAAGAGTGAGGTGCTTTCTTTTTTTAAATGTGTGTCATATATTATTATTTTTTCACAATGGTTCTGATAAGAGAATTATCAATGTTTTAACTCAAACTATTAATAAGATTTCTTGCTGGAGCATAGAACAGGTAAAAATCAAGTTACCAAAACGTATTAGGCCTTGTGATAAAATGATTTGGAAAAATCCCCTAATTAATGTCATTAAAATTAATGTAGATGCTTCGGTCAAAATGGGTTGTCAACCTCAAATTGGGTGTATTATGAGGAATAATTATGGTCAAGTTATTCGAATACATAAATTTAATGCTAGAATGAGTTCTGTTATCCTAGTAGAAGTGTTTGCAGTATATGCAGTTATAAGAGTTGTAGCTGAGCTTAGAATACAGAAAGTCATAGTTGAAAGCGATTGCTCAATCGTTATCAATGCCTTTAATCAAGGGAACAATATATCATGGGAGATTGTGCAAATAGTTCAAGAAATCCGTTCTTTAAGTGAAGATTTTGAGATCATCACTTTCCAGGATTGCTATATATAGAGAGGCGAATTGTGCTGCTGATTTTCTTGCGAAATCTCAGTTGAGCTGTAATTTTATTTCTAGTTCTTGTTATGAGTTCTAGAACATCATCATGTTAGATGATCATGAATGTCGGTAGTACATCCAACTCTTTGCCTACTGTAAAAATAAAAAATAAGAAATAAAGTTAATAAGGTGACATGACTTTTTATGTTATATACTGGCATCAAACAAAATATAAAATTAAATGTTAAAGCGTAAAATTGGGTTTTTCTCTTTATAAAATTGTTACTACCGATCCACAAATGATGTCGTTTGACTTTTTAACACGTATTTTAAAGACGTAAAAACTATATAAAATATCAACTTTTTTAAAATTATTTTTTTATAACTTAATATTTGTTGGTAATAAGTATTAGATTATAAAAAAAAATAATAAAAAAAAAGTTAATATATTATATAGTTTTTAACTTCTTAAGATACGTGTTAAAAAGTCAAACGACATCTTTTGTGAATAGGAGGAAGTATTATCCAAAATAAGGTTATTATACAAATCGCCTATTATTTATATATGTTTATAAAGAGAATTGAACAAAATAGACTTATCCTCCAACCCATTTGCCGTAGAGGTCTCCTCCTATATAATTTTGTATAACTAGACTCCCCATGTTACTAGCCAACTTGAAATAGCATGTCCAAATTAAGGGAGAAGAACTAGAGTACCGGTAATAGTTGCAGGCTCCATCAAATCAATTGTTCAAAGGGAAGAAGGAAAATACAGGGGAAAGGGAAGGAAAAGGGGGAACTTTGACGGTTCCTCGATCACCCTCTCCGCTCACTCCTCCGTTGATGCCTCTCTCTGCCACTGCTGCCCCCTTCAACCTCCCCGTCTTTAGTCTTGTGAGTGCATAAATCTGCTCTCAATAACTGTTGATAGAGACTGATCTTGATGATGATTTCATCACGAACCTTAGCCTGTGAAACAAGAACAAACGAGGTCGGGGCGGGGCTTGTCTCTCCGGAGGACCCTCCGACGCTCAAGTCAGTATTGTTCTGATCTCCCCTCCCAATGGAGGCATAACACATGTTTTATAATCAAAATTAGGGTTTGAGGGTTACCGTAGGAAAGACAATAATGCCCTTGGGCCTTAATGGGCTCGTTTAATTTTACTCTCTTAATTGCCCCTCGGGCTTCTTTAGCACTTATCAGTGGTGAAGGAGGCCGACAATTTCCGATCGTTGGGAATCTTTATGCTTATATTTGGATTTTCCCCTTGATCACTTAGTTGATTCTTGACCTCGTAAATGGGTACTTGGATAACAAGTTGGATAAACTCTCTTGATTGCCAATGGTTGAATAATATTGACCATGATTGATGCTGGGATTCTGGCCTGCAAATGACGACTATAGACCTTAGTTGGTGTCCACTAGTTGGTTTGTAAATGATGACTATTGGCCTTGATTGGCTACTTTTTGCCGAGAGATTGGTCCTGTCATGGACTTATTTCGGCCGTAATTGGCTAGAGATTGGTCATTTCATGGACTTATTTCGGATAATTGGCTAGAGATTGGTCCTGTCATGGACTTATTTCGGCCGTAATTGGCGAGAGATTGGTCCTGTCATGGACTTATTTCGGCCGTAATTGGCTAGAGATTGGTCCTGCCATGTACTTATTTCGGCCGTAATTGGCGAGAGATTGGTCCTGTCATGGACTTATTTCGGCCGTAATTGGCTAGAGATTGGTCCTGTCATGGACTTATTTCGGCCGTAATTGGCGAGAGATTGGTCCTGTCATGGACTTATTTCGGCCGTAATTGGCTTTTCTTTGGGTCTTGATTGACGATAACCTGAATGGCCTATGAGTTGCGAGAATTGTTGGCCTCGACTGGCTATCCATTGGCCTTGATTGGCTACTTATTTAGGTAGACCTACACTTGCAGAGTTGAGAGGTGCAAGGGGTATGCCCTCGGCTTTGCTTGTTGTAGTTAATAGGACAAGGATGCAGCTATCTAATTAATCTATGATAGCTTCAATTCACTCCGTTGTATTGCACCTCGGCTCGATGCTCATCCCGGTGTTCTCTTCGCTCATTTATAAACAAACCCTTTTAGGAATCCAATATAGGAGGCTCGGTTGAGTCATCCGAAGAGGGAGACGTCGAAGTAGACCTGGTGGGGTTCTAGTGAGCGGCGGCCACAGGATGCTTCACCCGCAATAGCCAACGGCGGAGGCCGAGATCGGCAGTCTTATTGTTCACGATCGATGGGAGGAATCGACGGGGATTCCATATGGTCGATGAGTACTTTTCTTGTGACCTCAAACACGATCCAAACTTTTTTTGCTCTTGAGATCTTGCTCCATGTGCCAAGTTATCTGTAAGCTACCACTTCGAAATATACGATCAAACCAATGCTAATCAATCGTTTGTTTCAATACTCGAACCGGCGAAAGAATAGGAGATGAATCATCGACTAAGACCCTCAGTGTAAATTTATTTCAATTTGATCCAAAATTCCTGCATCAATTGAAAAGAAAGTGAGAGAGAGGCAAACTCAGTAATTAAGGTATTGGTTGCGGCTATGATGACGAACCAAATGTGACGAAATCTGCAAAGACTCCAAAAGAAATCTAGCGCAGGACAGATGTGTGCTGGCTAACTGCTCCGCCGATTTCTTCTCTTCCCCCGCCGAGACTCTGATGATCAAGGTGCGATGGAGGAGAGCCAACATATGGTGGCGGTGGTCGGCGTTTGTTTGACCCGCCCAACTAATCGAGATGCAATCAACGCAGAAACGAATATCCTCTTATTTCGCTTGGTCGTTATTGACTATCTTTAACAACTGTGCCCAACATCGTGTGGTGCATATCTTCAAATTGCCCCAGAGCACTGAACTTGATCGATCTAGTCTTGTAAGCAAATCAATGATCTCCTATCCATGATGTGTATATACATATAGATATATTAGATTTGTCGAGTAAATATGTGAATAATGAAAAGACAAGAGAATGACAATGGTCCTGGTCACTTCCTGATTTCAAACCGTTTGGTTTTTAATGCTTCGAAATCTTGTCCGGTCATGAACGCCCTTAGCATCCGCCACCTCTCTCGGATCGGCACCGATTGTGGGCGGGTAGCGGCTGATTTGGCCTTGAGCGGCTAATGTTGTTATATATATATACGCGCATATAAGCATTTCAAGAAATTATATGTCCCTGATGCAATTAACTATATAATATGATTAAATAAAAAGCAAACTTTTCACCGGAATAGGACATAGAGAACTCAGCTTTTGGGTCTCATATGATGGACCGGCCGGACATGATACGTTGCCCCTCCAAGTGAGATGTCCTGCCTTGTGGAATTTGGGCTTTTTCCATAATTAGCTTAAATATGTGGGCTGATTTGTAATTTCCATGAACTCTGGGTTGATTTTGTAATTAATTCCATATTTTGCAAATTC
Source organism: Persicaria tinctoria (assembly GCA_037127255.1). Lineage (NCBI taxonomy): Eukaryota > Viridiplantae > Streptophyta > Magnoliopsida > Caryophyllales > Polygonaceae > Persicaria > Persicaria tinctoria. Next base: position 35,089,194 of record JBANSL010000013.1, on the reverse strand, counting down.
AACGATCATCTTCTTCGTCATAGGGTTTGTGGAAGCGGCGGCGCAGAAACCCACTATACATCCTTTAGCCTCGCGCTCGACAACGGCGTAGGGTCCCGCGGGCGCGCTTGACCCATCGACATCGCTCCTGGTCCGGTTGAGGCTCGGCTATATTGGACGATGATGTCGGTGCTGCCCGGTTGCGACTCGATGACAAAAGCGATCGAGGTCGGGTAGGTGGGAGACGCTCCTGTTGCGATTAGCGGCTGAGAGCGGGGCTGTGTAGTTTCGACAAGCCCGCCCGCATCAACCTCGATGGTGGGGAAGCGGTGGTGTGAGGAGGGCAGTCGACCGAAGCGCTCCCGACGAGGGCTCCTTGCGATTTGCAGTGACGGCGACGTGGCCGGCACGGCGAAGGCTTCGATCTGCGCTGGTCGATTGGTGCAAACAACCAAGGTTGTGGCGATCATGCCCCGAGCCACAATATCTACGCCTGATAACCGGAATCAGAATTCGATGAGAGCGAGGAGATGCGTCCACGAGGAAGAGGAAGAGGGAGGACGTGTAGCCATGGCAGCTAGGCGTCACTGAGTTCTTGTCGAGGGACGACTCCACCGACCCGCTCCATGGAGGTTCACCGGCTCCACCGTCGATCCATTGCAGGTGCTTGCGGCGGCCAAGACGCTCCCTCGCAGTGCCCCTGGTCCTCGGCGACGGTAGGGCTCTTCAATTTATTTCGTTAGAGTTCCGATCTTAGTGCTTTTTGATCGGTTCCCACAGACGGCGCCAATTGTGAGTGCATAAATCTGCTCTCAATAACTGTTAATAGAGACTGATCTTGATGATGATCTCATCACGAACCTTAGCCTGTGAAACAAGAACAAACGAGGTCGGGGCGGGGCTTGTCTCCCCGGAGGACCCTCCGACGCTCAAGTCAGTATTGTTCTGATCTCCCCTCCCAATGGAGGCGTAACACATGTTTTATAATCAAAATTAAGGTTTGAGGGTTACCGTAGGAAAGACAATAATGCCCTTGGGCCTTAATGGGCTCGTTTAATTTTACTCTCTCAAGCCTCATCGTTAAAAACCTCCTTTGACGCGCCCTCTCCTCCGTCGACACTTCTCTCCACCACTACGACGCCCCCTCCACCATCTCATCTTCAACCTCACCACTGAAACCCTTCTTTAGCGCGCCTTCGACCAAGACAGCGGAGGCCGCATCATAAAAGAACCATAATTGTCATTAAATCCTAGAGAAAGAAATGGGAAAAACAAAACCAAAAAAACAAGAATACGATCGGCGCTTCATTGGGAACAAGTAAGTAGCTTCATCTCCCATGATGCATGGGCAAATTTCGAAAAGGCGTCCCACCATTAGGCTAGTTAATGCTCAAACTAAGGATACTTACATGCAAGTGTTTGAAATCCTCCCTAAAGTAGAGAGTTGTAAGGTTTTGTTTTCAATTTGTCGAAATTGGAAATTCTTAATGTATGAGATTGTGGACCAAAATTGACCAACTTTTTTGATTGAATCGAATAAGAAGCAATCACACATGTTGAATTTCAAATATAGGGTAAATGTCTCTAGGACATGATAGATGCGGGGAGTGGCATGTAGGAGCTTACTGACGACATGGAAGGATTAGATTGGGTGACAGAGATGATAGACAATTGAAGAGCTAAAGATTGGTATGTCATGTCGGTGAGAGTGTGTGAAAAGGGATGACATGTAATTTATACAGGATGACCAAAAATGTTAAAGGTGTTGTAGGAAAATTGAAGAGGTGACAATAGGGATCAATTTGGGTCTAGGTGGGAGAAAACAAATGGTATGTAATATTGAAGTGGTGGCAAGAATTTTTTTGGGTGTCATGACAAACTACTGGGGTGACAGAGAATATGTGTCATGGGTTGTTAAGAGCATTGTGAACCTTGCTCCATTACTGTCTTGCTGACTATTTGGTTTGTTTATGTAATGTCAACCTTAATCATGGTTCTAGATCTTTAGGGGTTTTGTGATAGACATAGGATAGATTAAGGGTTTGATATGGATTATACTAGCATATTATATACTCTCCTATATAATATATATCACATATTAGAATTGCAAGTTTAAACCTAACTTGTGATCATATGTGATGTATAATATATAGTAGAAGAGTTAAAATATGTGACATTTCTTATAAGCATCTGAATTGGGCCTAAAAAGCCCATTACTCGGATCTGGCCCAAAAGGTTGCTCCATCTCTTGCTGAAGCTTGCTCTAGAGCTGGAGCTCGCCTATTTAAAGGTGTTATGTCTCTAGGGTTTCTTAGACTTCAGCCGATGCTCCAGGTAAAACCTAAAGAAAGAGAGAGAGAGAGAGAGAACAGAGCGGCGCTAGGGTTTTTCGTGGTGCTCCAAGCTCTTTCCCGACGTTCAAGCTCGGATCTGAGGCGCATCCCTTCAAGGGACCTCTGATCCGATCTCCGAAGATCAACACTCCACTCGTGCACTTCTTGGCCGACGTAGTTCGTCTTCTCCGTCGATCTTCCAGGCGTAGATCTGGTCTCCGACACCAGATCCAGGGAGTTTCTTCATCGCTCTACTACTTCTCCTCTCCAATTCTCTTGTTACTTGCGATTCTTGGTTGTATTCTTCATATAAGCCTTAGATCTAGCCTTGTCGCTCTCGAAACCTTGTAAGCCTGTTTTGATATAGTGGATGAGCTCGAGTCTCCTTTTCTGAGGCTCTGTGGACGTAGGGATTCTTCCCAAACCACGTAAAAATCGTTGTGTCCTTTATCTTGCTTTCTTGTTTTTGATTTTGCACTCCTTGGTCTAAATCTTGAACTCTGATCTGCGAGTCAAGATAAATTAGATCTACAGTTTATATTTGGATTTTGTATTAAATGACACTATATTTCGTATGAACTGTCGCCTATAGCGAAATAGGTGGCAGGGTTATTTATGAGTGTGAACGCCAAGTAAAATAGGCGGGAACAACATTCCTCCCCCCTCCCCCATTCTCCTCCTTTTTAGTATACTTTACCTATTGTCTTCCCTCTCACTCTCCTTGTTTCTTCTCTCCTTCTTTTTGCAAAAGTAAACTAAGTCAACCTTTACATTTTGCAAAAGTAAACTAAGGCCTCGTTTGGCTAAACATAGTAATTTCACTTCATAGGAAGTTACTTCCTATGAAATAAACTTCTCATGAAATAAACTTCCTATTAAATTATTATTTTTAATAATTAAATAAAGTAGAGGGTCAATATTATAAATATAATTAAAATAAGAGAGCAATATGTGATTTATGTGAGCCTTAATGTTATTACGCCGTTCATCAATAGAATTAGGAATTTAGGATTAACTTCTTCCCCATCCCTCGACTGGTTTTCAGACCTCCATCGACTGGTTTTCATGGTGGTTTGAGAATAATCCCTTTTCTTTGAATTTTTTTTTTATGTTTTCAACACACAAGTTATTGACAATATTCAATTAGAAGATTTGTCTTAATCTCCTAATCCAAGTTGTTAGTATCCCATAATATTTTCTTACCCTAACTGCTTGGATTAAACGATGAAGCACATTGACATTGTTATTATCCCAAATTGGATTAGGGGAAACGTTTATACAATCACCAAAAGGACAAACACATAATCAATTGGTGATTTTGATTTCAAATCATCCCGAAATTATAAAATTCCCAATTCTGCCCTCCTTCCTCTTCGTGCTGATTTGTTACATAGATTTGAGTTCTCAAACTCACAAACACGATCAATTGGCAATTCCCATTATCGAGTCCTTTTTTTTTTCCTCTTTGTCATCAACACTGACGTCACGCAACACCATTACGGAGTCACCACAACACCGCCCCTTTTCGCCGCTTTGTTGCTATTGTGCGCCAACATGAAGACACTAATGATAAGTCCCGATGAATGTCGTGATGATAAGTCGCCTATTGGTCAAGACTAAGGAGGATGAAGGTGTGAAGGATGATTATCAAATTTCCATGGAAATCAGATGGGGGAGGAAGACGTAAATGGCCAGAGGAAGAGGATGAAGACCCTTTCCAATTTCCACACAAATTAAAAACTGCCCCTAGTTTTAATCTTGCTCACATTATTGACCAAATACTTTATTGTTTATTTTTAAAACTACCCATTTGACCGGAAATTTGGTTAGAAATGGAAACTGTATTATTTTTGGTTAATATGAGCATAGTTTGTATATGAAATCGTCATTTTAAAAGTTCATATTATTTTTGGTTCAAGGTTGATAGTTGGTATTAATTTTTGTTATTTTTCCTTAATTTTTTGTATCAAACACATATATTGTCCTGGGTTTTTGTACTTAATGGGAAGTAAACAGCTAACCAAATGATACCTAAAGTCTATTTTCACAATTCTCAAATTTTTGGTACATTGTTGCACCTTTTTTTCTTCTTCTTCTTCTTCTTCTTCTTTTTATATTTATTTATAGTTTTGGTTTATTTTTGTAAAAATATAATGTTATACGGAGTATATGGACATGATTAAGTAAGATAAAGTTTTGAAGTGATGAAGAGTTGTTTTTTGGTTTCTACATATAGGTGGAAAAGACTAGTAGAAATCATTTCGGAATGACTCACTGGAAAAGATTTGTGAGTAGATTTTCGGTTCGAATCCCGAAATGATCGCTCTTTATTTACCAATTCAAGGAAAACACTAGTAGCTAGGCTTAACCGGTTGATCGTGTCTCACGTAATGAATTGTATGCATAGACTGTTCAACTGTTTGTTCTCTCATGGCCGATTAGGTCAAATTTCGGATTGAAAGTTCTCTCAAGCCCGATTCAGTCAAAATTCGAATTACAATTGTATAACATTTCTTTTTATAATGTGTTAGATGTGAACAATGATGTTTTTATAAAGTGCGTATATTTAAAACCAAAAGGTAAGAGATCTAAAACTTATCATTGAGCGTATACAGGCGCACGAAATCAACAATGAAAATCGGAGTAAGCTAAATCGTCTTAAATAATAGGTAAAATTTTAAGAGTTATTAATATTATATTTATACCATATATATACACACCTAGAAAAAAACAAATAAAGAGAAGAATAAAATATGTAATGAATAAGTTTTTAAGAGTTATTAATATCACATATATAAACACCTAGATAAAAAAAATTAATTACATGTGGTACAGTTCACAATATACCATCTTAACTGATTGATCTATATTAATATCTTAATTCAGAAGTCTTTTTGATGATGTGTCAACACCTCCTTAATTTAAGTTTTTTCAACTAATCACAATTTTCTCTTATTATTTCTTTTTCTTTTTTTCTCTCACTACAGGAAAACAGTGCCATTTTCGACACTTTTTATGACCAATCTCGACGCTTTAAAGCGTCGCAAATTTCAATTTAGACGCTTTTAAAAAGCGTCGAAAATTCTTGCGTCACGAATGGCAAGTGCTATTTTCGACGCAGAATTCTGTCGAAACCAATCTCGACGCCCTAGGACGTCGGAAATGGCATGTCATTTTCGACGCCATAAGACGTCGGAAATAACATGCCAATTTCTACACCCTAAAGCGTCGAAATTGGCGTGTTATTTTTCAAAAAAAAAAATGTATTTTTCTTCTTTCATCCCCTTCATTACACATTAATTCAAATCCTTTAATTAACAAAAAAAATTAGCACAGATCCAATAAAGCATAGTCAAATGAATCAAGTTCTTACATGAGTGAATTACAAGTTTTAGTCTCCAGCTAACTCCAAGACATTACAAGTTTTTCTGTCATGACTCTGGTCAGTTCATTGCTGAGAATGCAACCAGTAGCCATTTGCAGTTACAAAAATAAAAAATTTCCATAATGCAGATCCATCAAGGGAGACCTTAAATAAAAAAGTGACGATGACACTGATGCGTTTCAGTATTAATACTCAGATGAAATTCAATGAATAACAGGAACTGCATCTAAAACTACTCAGCCAACCAGCTTATGACGACAGGCAAAAAGTACAAAATGAACCAGCTTATGACAATAGGCAGGATGTCTACACTGACTCACCTTGTGATCAGACTTGTACCAATCACCCGAAGCTCTGTGGAATGATGTTGATGGGAAGTATGAGTAGCTTCCAACCTGATCCTTGGATTGCATTGCGTAAGTGTACTTCGTGTTCGGAGGTAACGGGTAGTTGGTTCCCATGCTTTGAGTTTTTACTTGCTTAATCCCATTCCTATTCAGTCAAAATGCATATGAATTCAGAAGTGAACTTGCAATCAAAATCCAGTGTAAAAAGCCATCAGATCATAACATGCTTGAAATAGTTCATTTTTCTTGTCTTAAATTATCAAAACATATCCAAATATTTAATTGGAAATCTGACCATGGAAGGTTTACACTATTTCATTTCTATTTGATTTTCATCAATATGTTATCAATTTCCATTTCCGAAAACTCCATCGGATCCAAACCCGAGAAATTCGAGTACTGGTGATACAATAAAGTCAGAAATAAGGAAACTTCCCATGTCAAGAGTAAAGGTTCATCCAACTAATTGATGACATTATAATAATTAAGTTAGCATTAGTCACACAATCAAGAGGAGGGCCGGGGAAAACGCCATTAATAAGGATAACCTATAAAACCCACAAATTAAACTTAATAAGAAAGAGAACCAAAAATGTCATTTTCATTTTCAAAAGGTTCCAAAATCAAGAAAATTGAACTAAAAAACTCACCTGTTAGGAGACACCAAGAGGAGAAGTTGTACCATAAGTCACTGTCCATGTGAAGAACCTGCAAGGGTCATTAGCACTCACAGTGGCAAAGCTCCACACGCCACAATCCCAAAGATTAGGTTAAGTAATTTTGAGGTTTCCATTTTTTCACTGCACATACAGGTCACATATTTTAGTAAATTTGCAATTTGGGCATATTCATTGAAGGGCGAAATAAGCAAATACCCAGATAGGGAAGAAAAAAAACTGAATCTTGAAAACAAAATGCTTGAAGTGGGACAAGAAAGTAAAGAAACCCCACAAAATTGAAGATTTTGATTCAAGATGCTGATTGTGGGTAAGGATAAAACCAAGCTAAAATGATAACAAGAGAAAGAAATGAAGTGAAATGTGGAATCTGAAGGTGAGATTTTCATATAGAAGAACATACTGTTGTAGGAGGAAATCGAGAATGCAAATATAAAATATAAATAAATCAAAGCAAACTAGATTCCGTCCCTTGCAAATAATTACAAGACCTCCTCCTGATGTAGCAGCGGGAAGTCAAGATCGATCCACGAGGAAGCGTGTCAGCGGATCCTGGCAGCGAAGAAATCTCACAGAAGTTGACAACAGGGTCCTATATCTCGAGTACAGCAACTCGACAGAAGATCGGACAATCGAGCACAGCGCAGCAGCAAGCACAGGTTGTAGTCGATATCGACCAGAGGGTACTCGATATCGAGTAGGCTTCGTCGAGTACCTGCACACAGAAGCTACATCGATGCTAGATCGAGAATCAGTACTCGATATCGACGAGTGCTATTCGATATCGAGGAGACAGAAACTTAAACGAAACGAAAGAAAGTAAAAACAATTGCTTTGGGATTTCGAACTAAACTTAATGTAAAAGGACTTCCACGATTGGGGTTTGCAACAACGATAACCAAGCATGCATAAGGCAGAGATAAACAGATAATCATGTGAATTGCATCAAAGGACAAGCTTTCGCCTTTTCCAACAATTAGACAACTCTTTCAAGAAACCCTAATTGTCTCTACTGATTTTATGTTTACAATCCAAGTTGTTAGCATGGATCTCCATTATATGGGTAATAAACACGTAACAAGTAGTAGATGCTCAAAACATGATAAAAGTCGGATCTTTACCTCAAGCGTGCATGACTATTGTCGGGCTCGCCCCAACCCTAGAAGTGGGTGGACTATTCGCGCTTCATCGCAAACTCAGACATCATCGATTGGAAGAAAACTAATCGCATTAAAATAAACCAAAGTTTACAACCGCTTGAAGCCAATTCCGCTCTCGCTTCACAACTCCAATCGGCCGCTCACTCTCTCTTTCTACTTCTCCTACTTACTTCTCTCTGGAATTCAATGAATAGAAATCAGCCCCATGGGCTTTATTTATAGGCTTCTAAACCTTGCTACTCAAGGATAGAAGATATTTATCTATGTTTAAAACTATATCTAAGACTTAAAGATAAATAAAAGGTATAATGAAATTAAATCTAAAATAGGGAAATATATCTAAAGTGTCTCAAGTGGACAGAACTCTCTTCTTCATGATAGATGTTGATAGATCGGATAGACTTTGGAAAACTTCAAGCCCAAGGAATCCCAATCTGGGTAGAACTCCCCAAAACGTGTTACGCGGTTTCTGAAATCCTCCTCGATCTCGAGTAAGGCTAGTCGAGATCGAGTAGAATTGTTGGTCGACTGGGCTTGTCTCGTCGTCTCGGCTAGCTGGTCCTCGACAGGCTCGGACATGACTCATGACGTTCGTCGATCTCGAGGACCCCTTGTCGATCTCGAGTAAAGGTGGCTCGTCGACTAGGTCTCGCTTAGCTGGTCGGGCAAGTCTTCTCGATGTGCTCGATCATGGCTCCTCGGCTTTGTCGACCTCTAGTACCTCTTGTCGACATCGAGTAAGGACGTCCGAGCATGGTTGGTCGATCTCTCCTTGGCATCCTTGGGTGGCTTTCTCGACTCCTGGGTGTTTGTGCAGCTTTGTCGACATCGAGTAATGGTACTCGATCTCGAGTAGGTTGCTGGAGCCGGGTTGTTCGTCTTCAGCTTCTCGACATGATCCTCCTCGATCCTGGAAGGTGTCTAGACATGGCTTGTCGAGATCGACTAAGGCTTGTCGATGTCGAGTATCTTTGAGCTCTGGTTCTCGCTTCTTGGTTTTCTCCCGAAAATGTTTCCATATTCTGCAATATTAAACAGAAACTTATGTAGATCTACATTTCTGACAAATAAGCATATACTACATAAATCCGACATATTCTCAACCCGAAATATGCAAAATGTAAAGAATATGGAACTAAAATATGCATAATGACATGACTACTTTGGAGATATCAAATCACCCCATACTTAGACTTGCTTGTCCTCAAGCAATAAGCAAACAATAACCAAACAATAACCAAAATCTACAACACATCCTTCAAGTCTTCGCCTTTTGTCAAAAGCAACATCTTAAGTAGTAGCAATGTAAGACAAGTGAATTTAACGTCATCACACATATATGAGCGATCCATAGGCATAGGCAATATAAATCCAACCTCATAGGAATAATGTGTTTACACTCAGCTTTCAATGTGTTTAGGCTATGAAGATCAACTCTCAACTCAATTCCATATACAATCTCATAAACATTGCAATTTAAACATGAATCCACTTCTCAACCAATTATGAAAATGCAACAAGAAATATCAGGAGGACTTCGCTCAATAGAAGTCTTCAAAGAAGATTCCATTCGGCGAGGTTGTAATGAGGCTTGGTAAGAAATAATAAGGAATGGAATTATTTGGCCATGTGGTGCTTAATAAAATTCAGGAATCAAGACTCCTAAATCTCCAACACAACTCAATCAAACCATAACTTCTCAACCATATGCATCAACCAAAATCTCCGATTTATCTTAATAAAGTATGTAATCTTTCAAACTTTCTCAACCTCTCCAAAGTGTGTATCTTGCAAATAATGAAAGAAATAAGGTAAATTTGGCTCATGCACTTTATTGACAAATATATATACTTTTTTCTTATTTTTTTCGGATTTTTTTTAAAACGAAAATAAAATAAAATAATGGTGCATTTATAAAGTGAGCTAAAAATTCTTTTACATAGTATGCATAGAAAGATAAAAACCAACCCATATCTCAATAATTTCAACAATCCTTCATTCTTGAAATGCAACATAAGCTCATTCTTTTCACAAATCATCATTCCAACCAACTCTAAGTCTTAATTCCCAAATGGGGGTCAGGCTCAATTTGGCTAAGGATATTTTTTGTGGAGTTCATAATAAAAGTCTCAGGCTAATGTTATGGCTTCAAGCAGAGATAATGCAGGGTAGGTAAAGAGAGGATAAAATTGGCTTAAAAGGTGCAGCCATCATTTAATTCTCATCAACATAAACATATAAATGCACTGGCTTTGAATAACTATCACAACATTTAGAGATGCATAGGAAGAGTAAATACACTCAAGAAAGCAGAGGGATTTTTAATGTTCTCCCTATAAGGCCAAAATTCTCACTGGGACAAATTTTGTTGGATTTTAACCTTTAGCTTAGGATCATATGTGCTCAATTTCATCACAAGTTCACAATCCACATAAAAACCATTTTGAGGACTTAGGCTAAACCTTCCGAACATGCCATAGGATTTACATGATCAAGTCAGTCATTATTTATCATCATAGGACATCTAAGTTAGGGTGTAAAAAGTAAAACAATGCAAAAATTTAAACATGCATATTTTTTTTATTTTTTTGACATTTTCTTTTTTTTTTTCTTTTGCAAAAATCAAAAGTAAAGTATGACGAAAGAAAAAGGCATAAAATTTAAACATGAATATATAACATAAAAATTTAAAATTTCACCATGTAAAACCAAAAGCAAGACTAACACATATGATAATGATAATGAGCCCTTCCCCCACCCCATACTTAAAATTTACAGTGTCCCCACTGTATAAAATCAAATAAAAACAAGAGTAAAGGAAGGAACTCACAGGATAACACATCGAGGAGGGCGAATCATTGCAGGTCGAGTAACTGGCTGGTCGATCTCGAGTACATGTTACTCGATCTCGAGGAGTTTTTCTGTGTCCAGTGGTTTTCTGAAGTCGAGGAGCTTCTGGTGGCTTGTCGATATCGAGTTGGCCTACTCGATATCGAGTAGTGTCTGGGCTGCTCCTCCTTGTCGTCGTCGATTTGGCCTTCGTCGATTCTGACTGTTTTCAGGGACTTCTTTATTCCACTTTTCGCGATCCTTATATGCTTGCCGACCTAAAAGTGTTAGATTGCACAAGAAACAAGACTATCCACCTGAAATATTCTAAAAGACATAAAACCAAAACCAAAAACAAAAACCAAAAAGGTTTAAAAAGTCCCAAAATTCATAAAGTTCTATATACATGCTCTAGATTTTAGAGTCGCTAGGTCGACTTCTCTATTTGCGCTTAAGGACCATTATTGTGGGGCCCGCTCATGCTTGGCCCTTCTCCTGGATCATCTAGGTCCTGATGGTAGTATGCCAGCTCAGCTGACAAGTGGTTGCTTGCAGGGTCTCCCTTCTCTTTCTTTTTATTCCTTCCAGCTCTTAGTTTTCGCAGATTCTCTCTCCACGGTGTCTTATCTCCCCTTAAATCATTGATAATTTTCTTTATGGACTGAGGGGGAGTAGAATTCATACCTGAACTTACCTTTTCGCACCCAAAACAGAAGTCTTTGGGTTTGGGGCTAGTCGAGATCGAGTACAGCTGGTCGACCTCGAGTACAGGGACGCCATACTTAGGCTCTGGGCAAGTCAGTGGTTCAACAGTGGAAGTCGACATCGACAAGTCTTGGTCGAGATCGAGTAGCGCCCTTGTTGAGATCGAGCAGCTCTTGTCGACCTCGAGGACAGTGCTGGCGCTTCCCTCTGCTGTTTTCTTGGTCCCGCGGTTGCTGATGCTTTTCACCTCCAGCCAGGAAATTTCCTCTTTCGTAGGGCCAAAATAGAAATCCAAAACCTCATCGCCTATGGTGAAGGCGAGCGAGCGATTCTTAACACTAATTCTGGCATCTGCAGTGGCTAAGAATGGTCTACCAAGAATAATAGGGCTAGTAGGATCTTCAGTACAGTCAATGATAAGGAAATTTACTGGAACAAAGAATTTACCAACCTGGACAGGGACGTTCTCAACTATACCTGTAGGGATGACCACTGTATTGTTTGCCATGTATAGCTTGGCATCCACAGATTCTATGCATCCTATTTTGACCTTCCGCCAAATTGATAGAGGCATGATGCTCACACTTGCTCCTAAATCACACAGAGACTCATATTTGTATTGTCTAAAACCCACAGTAGCAGAAAATTTACCAGGGACAGGTCTCTTTTCAGGGAAGTGGAGTACTTTGCATTCGCCTGCGATCTCTGAGATGGATCGCTTCTTACTCAGGATTTCCTTTAGAAATTTGACATATCCAGGCATCTCTTGCAGGGCTTCTGTAAAAGGGATAGAAAAATTCAATTGTTGCAGCATATTAACAAATCTGGTAAACCTACCTGCAGTGGGATCTTTTTGTGCTTTTGAAGGAAAAGGCAGTGGCTTTTTCTGTTTTGGAGCCAGATCAGCTGTCGGAGGTGTTGTAGAGTCGTCGACGTCGGCCAGATTCTGCTCCTCGATCTCGACCACGGGCTCCTCGACATGGAGTTGGGTGGTCGACCGGGAGTTGCTGGTCTGCGCAGCGGAGTCCAAGCTCAGCTTCTGGTCTTGGTCGAGTAGCTTCTTGTCGAGGTCGAGTACGGTCTCCTCGAGATCGAGTTGGGTTTGCTCTGTCTCGAGTTGCTGCTCTGCCTTGCTTTGCTGTTTCCCGACCTTTGGCTCGTGTAATTGATGCCCACTCTAGAGTTTGATAGCTGCGACGTGTCCGGTCTTCCCCTTAGGATTTGGTTCTGTTTGCCCAGGGAGCTGTCCGGACGGTCGTGGGATCTGCGCAGCAATTTGACCCATCTGGGTCTCTATTCCTCTTTTCCAGATATCCAGTTCCCCAAATTTTGTGTTGAAATTTTGGAGCTGATTGTTGATGGTGTTGGTAGCCTGCAGGTTCTGTGTATGATTTCGGCGCATCTCATCAAGGACCAGCTGCAGATCGTCATTCTTTTGATCCCTTTCTGGATGTCCTGGAGCTCTGTAGGGTGGGGGGTTCCTAGGAGGACCTTGGTTCCACTGTGGTTGACAGGACCGTTGGTCTCCCATGTAGCGATTGGGACCCCCCAGCGTAAGCTGCCTCTTCATGAGTCTCTGCCATTCTGACTTGCTCTGTGTGTGGACACTCAGTAGTGGTGTGCCTCTGTGATCCGCATTCGATGAAAGGCTGATTGACAGATAGATATTTGACTTGCTTGAGGAGCTTGCGATTCTGGTCTCTATAGAACTACTCCCTGACATCTGGGTCAATCTCCTTTGCTGGCTCATAGAGTGGCATAGATGGTGCTGGCCTGGCGTAGGAGTTCTCCTCATAGTTTGCAGTAGACCCATATTTGTTGTCATAATTGGTGAGCTTGTCCAGCACACCCCAGACGTCAATTGGCGACATCGTCAGATACTCATAACGAGTATAATGGTTGATTCTATCCTTAGTGACTTGATCAAGAGAGTTGAAGAAGATCTCTTGAATGACGTAGGGTGGCTGTCCATGAGTAGGGCAAGATCGCAGCAGTTCTTTGTAGCGTTCCCATGCCTTTGCCAGCGGTTCCCCAGGCTTCTGTTTGAAGGCGGTGATTTTCTGGCGGACAAGTGCTGTTTTGGCGGGTGGGAAGAATTTATTCAGAAACTCTTGCTCTACTTGGGCCCATGTTGTGAGTGATCTTAGTTTCAGCCCTTCAAGCCACTTCAGTGCAGGCCCTACGAGAGACCAGCGAAAAGCTTTCATCTTGACATATTCCAAAGTTGTACCTTCAGCAAGAGTACGGCACATGTCAGAAAAATTTGTACTTTCTGCTTGTTCCCTTGCTGCTTTCTCAGCGGCGATAGCAACATCTTTAGTGGCTAGTTCCCTGGTAAGCCTGTCAATCAGCTGTTCTTGTGTTTCAGCGGCTGCCATGATCCTTTTGAGTTTAGAGTGGATGTGTAGGTAACGCTCCGGTTCGTCTAAGCTGTCAAACTCAGGTGGTAGACCAGAACGGCACATACATCTGTATAATAACTCAAAGCAGATGTGAGAACTAACTATCTAAGGCGCGAATGATAGCTTCCCCGGCAACGACGCCAATTTGTTGTAGGAGGAAATCGAGAATGCAAATATAAAATATAAATAAATCACAGCAAACCGGATTCCGTCCCTTGCAAATAATTACAAGACCTCCTCCTGATGTAGCAGCGGGAAGTCAGGATCGATCCACGAGGAAGCATGTCAGCGGATCCTAGGCAGCGAAGAATTCTCTTAGAAGTCGACAACAGGTTCCTAGATCTCGAGTACAGCAACTCGACAGAAGATCGGACAGTCGAGCACAGCGCAACAGCAAGCACAGGTTGTAGTCAATATCGACCAGAGGGTACTCGATATCGAGTAGGCTTCGTCGAGCACCTGCACACAGAAGCTACAGCGATGCTAGATCGAGAATCAGTACTCGATATCAACGAGTGCTATTCGATATCGAGGAGACAGAAACTAAAACGAAACGAAAGAAAGTAAAAACAATTGCTTTGGGATTTCAAACTAAACTTAATGTAAAAGGACTTCCAAGATCGGGGTTTGCAACAACGATAACCAAGCATACATAAGACAGAGATAAACAGATAATCATGTGAATTGCATCAAAGGACAAGCTTTCGCCTTTTCCAACAATTAGACAACTCTTTCAAGAAACCCTAATTGTCTCTACTGATTTTATGTTTACAATCCAAGTTGTTAGCATGGATCTCCATTAGATAGGTAATAAACACGTAACAAGTAGTAGATGCTCAAAACATGATAAAAGTCGGATCTTTACCTCAAGCGTGCATGGCTATTGTCGGGCTCGCCCCAACCCTAGAAGTGGGTGGATTACTCGCGCTGAGTTTGGATTACTCGCGCTTCATCGCAAACTTAGACATCATCGATTGAAAGAAAACTAATCGCATTAAAATAAACCAAAGTTTAAATCTAAAATAGGGAAATATATCTAAAGTGTCTCAAGTGGATAGAACTCTCTTCTTCATGATAGATGTTGATGGATCGGATAGACTTTGGAAAACTTCGAGCCCAAGGAATCCCAATCCGAGTAGAACTCCCCAAAACGTGTTACGCGGTTTCTGAAATCCTCCTCGATCTCGAGTAAGGCTAGTCGAGATCGAGTAGAATTGTTGGTCGACTGGGCTTGTCTCGTCGTCTCGGCTAGCTGGTCCTCGACAGGCTCGGACATGACTCATGACGTTCGTCGATCTCGAGGACCCCTTGTCGATCTCGAGTAAAGGTGGCTCGTCGACTAGGTCTCGCTTAGCTGGTCGGGCAAGTCTTCTCGATGTGCTCGATCATGGCTCCTCGGCTTTGTCGACCTCTAGTACCTCTTGTCGACATCGAGTAAGGACGTCCGAGCATGGTTGGTCGATCTCTCCTTGGCATCCTTGGGTGGCTTTCTCGACTCCTGGGTGTTTGTGCAGCTTTGTCGACATCGAGTAATGGTACTCGATCTCGAGTAGGTTGCTGGAGCCGGGTTGTTCGTCTTCAGCTTCTCGACATGATCCTCCTCGATCCTGGAAGGTGTCTAGACATGGCTTGTCGAGATCGACTAAGGCTTGTCGATGTCGAGTATCTTTGAGCTCTGGTTCTCGCTTCTTGGTTTTCTCCCGAAAATGTTTCCATATTCTGCAATATTAAACAGAAACTTATGTAGATCTACATTTCTGACAAATAAGCATATACTACATAAATCCGACATATTCTCAACCCGAAATATGCAAAATGTAAAGAATATGGAACTAAAATATGCATAATGACATGGCTACTTTGGAGACATCACATACCAGGAGTGTATTATTTTGCAGCCAAAAGAGCAAACAACAAGCAAACCTATAAAGATAAAAATCAGCCATTTAATTTTCAGAAAACCTATATAGACAAAAATCATCCATTTAATCAGTATAGTGAAAACATACTGAGATACACCTTTGATCAAAATACATGACAGGAAGAATTCACATTCAAAATAAGATAGCAGTACAAGCTCAGCATAGGCACTATCAAACATGACAGTACAAGCTCTCCTTATTCCACCGAAGCAATATGAAAGAGAACATTGCTGAGATACTAATGTACTATCAAGAAGAAATCAGATTCAAAATAAGATAGCATCTAATCTCAGGCAATTTTTAGAGCTTTGTCGAGCCAAGAAATGCTCCCAGCAGGTCATTTTGTAGCTCTGATAAAATGAGGATAATGTAATTGTTCTTCAACTGAACAACAGAGAAATGCTCCCAACGGATTATTAAGTGAACTAGGGGGAACAATCCAGTCACTCTAGAAGAGTAACAAACCTGTACTACAATAGAGTACATAAAAAAGAGAATAAAGTGACAATCTTTGTGATGATTTGTTCCAAACTATATAGTTCAGTTAGCTGATAATAATCAAAATTTAACAAATAACACATTTTAGATGCACTAGCTAGGCTAACTATTGGGCCATTTCAAATTTTAGTTTGAATTTTTTTTCACCTGGAAGTGAAAAGGATTGACACGAGATTTGCGAATCAGTTCCAGAAATCTCCAGTTAGATTCTAGGAGAAATTTGCCAATGGAATTAGGGAAGCTCTTTGTTGCTCAACATATCGATTAAAACAATATACATAAATAAGTACACGCCAATTAACATAAAGAGATAGCATACCTAGGCCAATAAAAACAAAGTCCAGAATGAGTAGAAAGAGGCTCTTTTCCGAGCATATATCAAATCCATTACCTGAATAAGCTTACATGTTCAGACGTATGATAAGAAATGAGATATAAATAAAAGGCAAGCAATAAGGAAGCAAGGAAAACTAAATCTGTAATTACTCAATATGAAGCATAAGAGAATGAGTCAAATTCCACATCACCCACTCATTCTCGCATGTTCACTCATTGATTAATTGCTCATCCTTGATCCCATCTGGGCATGATGACATTATATTATTCAATAACTAGTGATGAAAAATAATCCTGAAATAAAATATGACATTGAAAGATGAAAAAACAAAGATAACAAGCTCACTCCTATCGAGCATGAGTATGGAGACGTTGGATCGATAAAACATAGCAACACACCTGCAATGCAAGGAATTGAAGGGAAAATATAATAATGAAGAATAATTGAAGGAAATATTTTTGGAGAATTTTGAGTCATTCACATAAGACACTTTGGTAAATGCAACTGTCATAGACTCATAGTGAAGGAGCTTGAAAGGCATTACTGCATCCGGCTTACCAAGATTCTTAGGGATAAATCCTTCAGGCAGTTTCAAGTCATAGCAGAAGTGAACCTTTCTCCGGTATCTATATCCATCAATGTTGGCATAAGAGACAACACCTGCTGATTTAACCCCGAAGAAATATATCATAAATGGATTCAAGTAAAGACAGTTTTATTTATAGGAAGATGATTGCTAGAAAGATGGCCTACTCTTTCAAGATGGAATGCGGTATTACTGCCTCCTCCTCGCATTCCTTCAATATGTTTTCGGTAGGGCTGATTCCACGAGGCTGCAACGAAGAATAGCGAAACAGACACAGTCATGTCAAAATATGCACAGAACAAGATTTGGCAAACTTTCATAGCTAAGTAACAAACCAATCCTCCAGCTACTAGATAATCCAGCATCCCTGGAAAAGACTGTTTCATAGGGCTTCTTTTCCCGACCCAAAGGAATGTCTATCCATCCTTTTCAATGTAGACAATCACATAGATGGAATATATCTGCATTAGTTGGGAAAACAGTAATTTTGATTCATTAGTTAAGGGCAGATATACAGTCATTCACATGAGACACAACAC
This sequence comes from Persicaria tinctoria, assembly GCA_037127255.1. Classification (NCBI taxonomy): domain Eukaryota; kingdom Viridiplantae; phylum Streptophyta; class Magnoliopsida; order Caryophyllales; family Polygonaceae; genus Persicaria; species Persicaria tinctoria. Next base: position 35,071,495 of record JBANSL010000013.1, on the reverse strand, counting down.
AATATAACAAACCTTTGTTCCAAAATAGGTAGCTGCAGCTCATTCCAACAAGAACAACAGTGGGGATCCAAAGGACGGTGCCCCCTTCTTACAAAGAGTCCTTAGACAAAAACTCAAAAATTATTTTCGCTAAAAAATTATACCATATTCAATCCTTATTCTAAAATCCAGTGAACGACTTCTAAATAATCTTTATTGCCCCCTTCTTACATCATTTGATTAATAGTGCTTGATGGAATACAATAAAAAATCTTTAGATTTAGAAAAAATGAATATGAAAGAACCATATGTGATATATCATATGCATTCCCCAACAGATTAATATTTTGTCATATAGAATACAGTAGATTGTAACAAAAGAACAATATAATTTTATCTTGGTGTAACTTACTTCAAGAGCAACTGGATCTTTGGGTGAGGGTTTAGGGGGCAATATAGATGTTTGCATCAACATTTCAACAATCACAACAAAAAGACCTAGGCATTTGCAAGTTAAGGCAAAAATCATTAGATTATGTTGAGGCAAACACATGTTATATCCTATTCAAAAAATTCAACAGCCATGAAGGAAAACCTCCTCAAATAAAAGGGAAAGAGCAACAAAGTTAGAGAAAAATGTTCGTACCGGAGACATACATGAGTGAGACAAAAACAAACCTCAGATGTAAATCGGAATAACTGAAGCCACAGAAGCTGAAGCACTCTCGCATGCTTCAATTCCTGCGTATAATAAACAAATAGGAAAGAGCAATAAAGTTAACATTCACATCTCAAACCAAATGAAACAAACTGCGAATTGGAGGTGATTTGAGCAGAAATGTCACAAAATTTGAGTCGATTTTCAATATTATCACCATATTGCAACCGTAGAGGAAACGAAGACAAAGAAGAGACAAAATTGGAGACATTTCGAAGATGTGAAAACCTTACAGGTGCGAGAAACTGATGAATTTTGCTTCAAGCCGCTTCGAGAAAGTGATTCCTAGACAGCTAAGAAATGCATCCCTTCCAAAAGTAGAAGAAATGAACGATTTCGCGAAGATCTTCGAAGATCAATAGGGTTCAACAACTCAAAAGTAGTAGAAGAGAGCGAGATATCGAAATAGAGAGATGAGAACTATCTAGCGATTGTCGACGAAGGAGATTTCGTAGAGTTGTTTGAGGTCCATTGCTTGGGAACAGCAGACACGACATAGGAGGTCGGGGTCACCGATGAGGTAGGAGGTGAGCCGGCGACAGAGAAGATATGCGAGATGGGAGGGGAAGGGAAGTGGCAGCTGGGTTCAAGAAGAAACCCTAATATTGATCTACAAGCGCATCTCGACTCTTTTTCTTATTAAGCCATTCTCGACGCCCCTTGACGTCGAGAACGTTCCCGACAAATAAAAGTGTCGAAAATGGAACGTACCGATCGACGCTTTTACAAAGCGTCGAGAGCATACCGTCGCTTTTTAGCATAATTTCTTGTAGTGTCTTCATCTCTTTCATACATTTACATTTTCTCCTATAATATCTTAATTTAGAAGTCTTTTTGATAATGTGTCAACACCTCCTTAATTTAAGTTTTTTCAACTAATCACAATTTTCTCTTATTATTTTTTTTTCTTTTTTTTTTCTCTCCATCTCTTTCCTACATTTACATTTTCTCCTATTTTTTTAACCATTTACTAACAATATATAATATCTTAATTTAGAAGACTTTTTGATGATGTGTCAGCACCTCCTTAATTTAAGTTTTTTCAACTAATCACAATTTTCTCTTATTATTTTTTTTCTTTTTTTTTCTCTTCATCTCTTTCATACATTTACTTTTTCTCCTATTTTTTAACCATTTAGTAACCATTGGGTTTAATTCAAAACATTGAATTAAATCTAATGTCTACTATTAATATATGTATATATCTTTATATATAATAATAATAATCTATATCAATATAATATCTTAATTTAAAAACCTTTTTGATGATGCCTAACTTATGGTAAACATTTTTCACATTTTCTTAAAGACTTCAACTCTACCTTCATTATTTTATCCTAACTTTTATTAATATTTTATAATATTTATTTTTTATGTTATTAAAAATTTATTTATTAAAAATCACACCATGGCGTGAGGATTGTACTAGTTGCTTAGCATTTTAACTGATTAATTGCCAGGGGTGAACTGATTAATTCAACATGCCATTTTGTAGTGGCAAATGAAAAATAAAAAGGGATTAAAAAGCACACGGTGAAAATATCGTCAAACACACGGTGGCGGCTACGAATTTGAAAATCGTAGAAATTTTCTTTAGTTTTAAAAACTGTAGAAATCAAGCCGGTCACGGGGTTGAAAACCGCAAAAATATTTACAGTGATAGCTTCACAAATCAGGGAAAAAAAGCCCAAAAAATATTTAAGCCCATTAGCCCAATTTTTCCACGGCCACAATTTTGAAAACTTTGGGAGAGTTGTAGCCTACGACGTGTCTTCTTGATGACCATTATTGAAGCCCATTTTTTAAAACTATGGGAAAACTGTAAAAATGGAAGCCCATTATTTTCACGATTTGAGCAACTGTGGTAGCGACTATAGCGACGGTTTTCAGAACTGTGGCCATAGGAATTCTCACAGTTTTGAGAACTGTGGCTGGCATAATTTTTGCGGTTTTGAGAACTGTGGGCGTCACCGTGTGTTTGGAAAGAAATTGACCGTGCAGTGACCAAGTCTGAAATAAAAACTAGAAGAAGAGGTGGGAATCGAACACTGGTGGGTTCAAAGTATACCCATATTAGACATTCTTAACCAACCATCTAAACTACACAAACTTTTTGATCCCTATTACTCCTAAGTATATAACTTCTGAATTTTTAGGGTGGGCTGTAGCAAAGCCCTGCCCACCCTAGGTCTGTATACGCTGATTGTACACCTTTTCAAGATGAGATAAAGTCAAATATCACAACCTTACTAATATAGTTAGTAATTGTTATCCGCATTTTGTGTGTGTTTTATTGATAAATTATATTTTATTATAATAAATTGCTTTTTTTTTCTTAAATTTTATGTAAAAATTAAAATAGTTTATTTAAAAAATTTTAATAAAAACTTTCAAACAATCATAAATATAATAACTTTTGTAACGACTTAAGATATAAGATTGATAATTGATATAAATATCTTGATGATAAGCTTTTATTGATCAATATATAATTAATTAATAATGAAATCTTATAATTAGATATAATAAACTAAAATAATCAATTTTAAGGACTAAAGATAAAATAATTATTTATAAAATAACTTATGGTAAAATGATAGATTTTGTAACTATTTATAATATGAGATGGAGACATAGGATGACACGTAGATAAAATATATGAGACAATATTGTATGACGTGACTTAAATATATTGGATCATTATTAATTGACGTGTCAAAATATCCATGTCAGATTGCACTAGAAAACAACACATAGGCTAATTGCACTAAATGAGACTTTAGGGCTTTGTTTTTAGTATATTAATTATATAGATACTAATTACTTTGAAATTATTTTTATTACCATTAATCCACATTTTTTAAAGATGATTAAAAAACTACATAAAATATTACTCCATATTTTTTTATATTAATTTCTATTATAGTTTTATAGATGGGCGGGCGTGAAACGGGATGGGAGTCGTCCCGCGTAATTTTTACGGGATGTGAGGTCAAAAAGAGAAAAAATACAACGAATGTGCAAGAAATAAGTACAAAAGCTCTACAAACAGAAACAAGCCTAACTAAATCGGACGAGATGTCTGTGTATGGACACACACACACATAAACACATATATATAAACTATGAACAAATCTAGGCCATAGAATCCAACAAAATCAAAGGTCTAGATTAATCATAATTTTGGAAAAAAAACTAATATGGATGGCCCCACCTAGAGCTATCAAAACTCAACCCGACCCGAACGCCTCGAAAATTTTAAGTCAAGACCTGAAAATTTTGACCAGGAAAGTTTTTGGGATCTGAAAAATAGGTATTTTTCTCAGTGAAAAAAATCCAAAAAGTAGGTTACGGTAAGTTCGGTAATCAATATATTAATCCAAAAAGCTATCAAAACTTTGGTAATCAATATATTAATCCAAAAAGCTAAAAAACTCTATAAAATATTAATTTTTTTACAATAATTGTTATACTCATTATTAATCAATATGAACTAATTTCAAAAAGTTAACTAAAACTCTGATATTTTATAGAGTTTTAAATTAAATCCAAAATCCCGAGCAATAGTAAAAACTAAATATTTCAGATAAAAGGTAATATATAGTTACAAGCGCTCGAGCTTAGAATGACATCTTCTAATAAGTATAGGGACCAAAAAGAACAACTTAGCAACCATGTCTTTAACTTTAGCATTTTGAATTTATCGCAAAGTCATCGAAATAGAATTTTTTTACTTAAAAAAGAAAAAATTGACAAACACAAAATTGACCCAATTTGACAAAAAATTTGGGACAAACCCGAGTTCGTCCCAAATTTTAACTGAAATCCATTTTAACTGAAACCCGAAATGATCCGACCCAAACCCGACCTAAATGACCGGAACCCATTTCATGGAAGAAACAAAGGTCCTTTGCATGCGCATGTGTTATTGTCCGATATTTTTTTGTTTTTACCTTTGATTCCTAGATAGTTATATTGAAATCAATATTCGATAAAATTTGATATATTATTGTATAAATTTGCGTCGCAGTCCATTTTTTCAGACCAAATTGAAAAACCGACTTCAATTTTTTTTATTAGGAAAAAGTCATCTATCAAACCCTAAATTATATTCCTTCCTCCAGGTCGTTGCTCCTCTCCTCTTTCCTTTTTCCCCAATTAGCAAAAACAACTACGCCACGAATGAGGAGAACGACTACAGATTCTTTGTCTTCAAGGTCAATTTGCGCCGTGCGAAGCGCAATCAGCTTCTTGATCCCGCCGTCGCTCACGGCGTCACCCAGTTCTCCGATCTCACACCCAGGGAGTTCCGCGAGAGCTTCTGGGGGCTGAATTGGTTGTCATCGAGCCCGAACACGAGCTCGCTCGATAAGCTCGATTGGGCTCGTTACGAGCTCAAACTCGGGCTCGATGAGCTCGTTAAGGCTCGAACGCAGCAGCAACAAATAGATTACAGAACCCAACAATTCAATGCAAATTAATGAATGTAGCAACAACAAACATAAATGACCAACAATCCAACAATTCACTTGACATTGAAATTAAAGTTCAATTTGAAATTAGAGAGAAACCAACAATCTAGCAGCAACAAATAGAAATTAAAGTTCATAGAAATGAACAACAAACATCCATCAGCAGCATCAATATCCATCAGCAAACATAAAGTAAACCTCCGTCATCAAACAGAATCGTTGACACCTTGAGACTCGTTGACACCTTGAGACTCATTGATATTTGGAGATGACATAATCTACAAAAAAATTATCATTACACGTTAGAATTCACCATCTACAAATTGACATTGAAAAACTTTTCACACCCATAATATAAATGAAACGTTTAGACTTACTTGATCAATAAGAGACATTATCTCCACAAGTAAGAAGCTCAACTCTTTGTTTCTTTATCCAATAAACTGGTAAGATAAGTAAAACAAATGAGTCTTGAAGATTAAAAAAAAAAATCAGCCACACATTCAATAAAACAGATTCAATAAAACAGATTGCTTGAAAGTAAAATGACTCAAAATCAAACTGCAAGATGAACTAACAAATTGATTCAATAAAACATATTGATTTTCGGGAAACCAGAAATAGAAGCCAGAAATCAAAAACTAGTAAAACAAATTGATTCAATAAAACAAATTGCAAGATGAAGTAACAAACAATCCAAATTTCCGGGAAACCAGAAACAAAAGTCAATCAAAAATCGAAGTCAAAGCAATCTAGAAAAGAAAAATGTAATCAAACAGCAATATAAGATGTATTCATATGGAAGCAAAGCACGAGTTTAAAGCAATGAATTGAGCACGTACCGGTGATGGATCCAACCAAAAGAAGAGGAAGAGCAACGATGATGGATTATCGGTTGGGAATTCAAAAATACACTTCCCACTCAAACAAATCAAATTACAATTAGAATTTTGAATTTCCGATTGAATCCAAGAGAGAAAGAAAACCTAATAAACACGCCACTAAAATTAGAATCAAATTCAACAGAATAGCAAAAACCAAATCAGAATCTCAGAAACTGCAAAATCAAAGCACCACAGGCACCGGAGAGAGGTTGCACTGCCGAAGTCGAAAATCAACTAAGTCAAAAATCTAAAAATCTAAATGTACTTATTAAGTACCAAGGGGCAAGAGAGTTGTTTTGCACTGCGCTGCACCACCAGAGAGAGGATGCACCGTCGGAGAGAGGCCGCACCATCGAGGCGCCTGACTGTGCGACGAGTGACGGCCGGAATGCAATAGAGGGTTAGGGACTTAGGGTTTCCCTGTTTGGAAATTGGGGATGACAGTGGATGAAGCGGACTAAAAGAAATCAACATAAAAAAGTGTGAAACACACATACTACTCGAGGGGCAATTTTGTCAATTCCATTGGGGGTACGAGTTGGCGAGCTACTCGAGCTCAAGCTCGAGCTCGGCTCAAGCTCAATTTGAGCTCAAGAATAGGCTCGAACTCGGCTCATTTATACATTCGAGCGATCCCGAGTCGAGCTTTTTTCGAGCCGAGCCCGAATTGATCCCGAACTACTCGGCTCATATATCAGGCCTAGTGTAGGAGTGCTGACGCAAAAAAAAAAGTGTTGAAACAGGAAGGGGGCACAAGGGGCACACGTGGGTGGGTGGGTGGGTGGGTGGGTGGGTGGGTGGGTGGGGGGGGGGGGGGGACACAGGGGCAAATGGGACAGGGGAAGTGAGGTGGACTTTTTGCTAATTTGGAAACATTGGTGAACATTTTACTAATAAAGGCCTTAAATACGGCCATCATAGTAAATGTCCCTATATTAATCGATTAAATTATAGAGATTATTCATATGTGAGAGGACGTTTATTTATAGACATTTTATATAGTCTTAGGGAGGTGATAATAGTAATAATAATTAAAAATTTATACATAATTCGGTAACATTACAAATGGTATTCATACATAAAGAAGAAGTTTGAAACAATTCTATATAAAAATTATACATTATTCAATGAGTGGTTTTTGAAGAAAATTATACATTATTCAGTAAATCGAGAATCATTATTTGTAGATTGAAACCCAATTTTGTTGAGTTTGTTAATTAGTTTCAAAAAAATTATGACAAAATAAAAAATGAAAAAATATTAAATAAATGGAAACATATCTATAAAAATAGAAAATTATTATTCTCTTAATCGAAAATGCTTATTCGTGCATAAACTCATTATTCGTATAAAATCAATGATTAAGTTGAAAAAAAAAATTAAAAAATTGGAATAATACCCAAAAATATTTTATTTGTCAAAAAATAGTTTGCTAAATAGCAAACTTAATAAAAATGGGTTGATATATACGAATAATAATTCATAATTTGTGAAATAATGCATTATTTTTATGGATAATTATTTGAATGTTCTTCTTACATACGATTTAATCAACTGTTGAGATTAAATCGTTGTGGAAGTACAAATCTGACTTTGATGCCTATGAGTTACGGTGCGTTGTTATTTGAATTATTAAAATAAATAATTTCCCATGTCCTTTTTATAGAATTTTGTAATAGTTTCTTTCCGGAATTTTTTATAATATTTTAATTGATTATATTTAATTAATTTATGTCAAAATAACCTTTTTTAAAATTCTAAAATAGATATTGATCGACCAGTTCGTAATTGCACATTGATAATTAATTAGTTGTCATTCTTCGTTGAGGGGCAAAGGATCATATACAAAGTTGAGGGGCAAAGGATCATATACAATGTTTGTATACACATCTAGCTACGTTAGTAAGAGCATCCCCAAGAGAAGATTCAAAATAGAGAAAATTGAAAAATTTAGAGAAAAAGATAGATTTTATGGTCCAACGGTTCCTCTATATAGTTTTGTAAAATAGAGAAATGAGGAGAGATGGTAAAAATTTCTCTATATTTAAAGAGAAAAATCTCTAAAATTAAATATTTTCATCAAGCCCCATGTCAACCATTTAAGTCATAAATAAGATTTAAATGAGATTCAAAATATAAAGCTTAGTTGGACTTATAAATATTATATAATATATGAAACTGAAATGGGATTCAAAATATAAAACTTTATTGGATTCATAATTTCCTTATATAATTTAATATATATCATAAATATTATATAGTATGAAATTATAAAAAAATTAAATAAAAGGTTGATATTTTATAAATTTTTAATCATCCTTAAAAATCATACATGATTAGTAAATGAAAAAATAATTAAACGAAGACATTGATATTTTCAACAAAATAAATTATAATAATAAATAAATTGAATTGATTTATTTTATGGGATAAATCTCGTATAAGGTACGAAAACTATAGTAGTTATTTTAAGTTTAAAACTGTTGGAGTTGGAGGATAATTTTTTTAGAGATTTTGGTGTTTTGATCTCTATTTTAGAGAATTTTTACAAGAGTTGTTGGGTTTGCTTTAAGAACTAAGAAATCTTCTTTTTTTTTGAGAAAATTTGTGCTACATGCACTATTTTCAGTCTAATTGACGGATTGTCCCACTTTTGGCACAAATTGTTAATTGTCCATTTCTCCCAATACCCTATCACTCCACTCTCTCTCCCGGGTCTCTCTCCTACTCTCTCGATCACTTCTGTCTCGCTCTCTCGATCTCTCTTGCTCTCATCTCTCTTGCTCTCTCGATCTCGTCTCACCTGCTCTCTCGACGCCGGATCTGGAGGAGGCAAGGCACTGAAAAGCCCTTTCGATCTGCGTCAATTGCAAAATCGGCGTAGCAGAGACGGTGATCGGAGAAACGCCATCCCTTGCATCTGAGAGCTCTTAGGAGGCCGTTAATGGTGGTCGATTGGTGAGTTCGTTGAGCGACGAGGAGAACTCGAATTTGGATTCTACAAAAGAGAATGACAATGAATTCTGATTTGTGTTTGACACATTCGAGCACTTGCCTATAGGTCTTTCGTTTCCAGGCGAGGTGCACTCGCCGGAGATGTTGCTGCTGCAGATGGAGACTCTGTGGTCGGGATTCTGCTGCAGACAGATGCTCGAGCAAGTGCCTGTAGCGTCTTCAGCGTCTCAGATTCACCATCTTTCTTGTCTCATATTCATCGTCTTCAGCGTTGGAGGTGCCGTTTTTGCGGGGAACTACTGATGTGCGCTTGTCTTCTAGGTAGGGTTGTTGTCATGCTGTATTCAATTAGATGCTCATTTTGGTTTCCGTCTGTTTGGAATCGGCGATTTAGATCTCTCTCGCTTTGATTCGTTCCCTCAGGAGCAAAGAGAAGATGCAATCCTCGTAGTCGATTTAGATTTATCTCAACTTGCTCTCTCAGTTTAGAAGCAGTCCAAAGAGGATGACTCTTCATTGATGAGGTTTGATTTCTTTTCTCCATTTCCTAACTATCACATATTAGCTCAATCTATCTTGTTTGATTGAAATTATACATTTTCTCTTCTTGATCTTCTATATGAAATTACCGAGCTTTCAAAATTGTTAAATTCAGTAAAAATAAGAGCAAATTAATTTTATGTTGAGAATGTTTCTTCTCAAATATGCCACGGAAGGTTCTTCTTGGATAGATGATGTGTTGCTAGATATTCTGTTTCTTTTGGCTGCATAAACATTCTTAATGCTTTAATCTCATGTTTAAGACCCTAATTGTTTGAAGAAAATTAGCTTGCATAGTGCGTACACATCTTGTATGTAGACCTGCAGGCATATATGGCCACCAAAATCACATCAAAATGCCAAGATACAATTGTTCAACTCTAAAAATCTAAACTTGTTGTATATAGATGCTGTTTCATGATTCGACATGATTTTTTTAGAAATTTTTTCTTGTTGGTAGCCTTGCTATGAGGAAGATGGGTGCTGATTTGATTGTCCGAACCAGAGTTGTCAAGGCACTTGAGTGTTGGTATTGATAATCATACCAAGCTTTACAAAGTAGAGATGCATATTGTACTTGTTCAAAATCCTATCTCACATCTACTATGTTTTCTGCTATATTTCCATTAGTTTTAGTTTAATATGCTCAACTGTTAGTTGTAATATACCCAACTGTAATTAGTTTGCAGATGTGCCCAACCAACTGAGCTTCATTTTGGACTTTTCAAGTAAGGTTTTATACTTTTTTCAGTGCTGATTTTTATCTAAAGGTTATTTTTTTATCATTTCATTTAATTAGACATAAACACCTTACAATTGTTCATGTTGTGTTCGTGTTGATGTTGTTGATGTCCAAGACTCAAGTGCCCGGATGCTATTGTTCTTGTTGTGTTCGTGTAATCGTGTTGCTTATGTCGTGCTCGTGCTTTGCATTCATGTTACTCTATTTCAAGCTTTATGTATTTTGAGTTGACAATTGTATTTGAACTTTGTAATATCAGATTAATCCTAATTTAGCCTTGGAGGTTTTGCACCAAAGCATATGAGCTCAAAATGGTAGAGCAATGTGCCTACGCTCAATGATGCGGGTTCAAATCTCGCATAGGCTATCTATGTGACATCTGTTATTATGTTTCTCTTCGTGAATAAGAGTATAAGGTGCAAAAATAAAATTGTAAAGAGCAATTGTGCAACTTTAACGTGCAGTTGTGCAATTTGTAAAATACAGTTGTTGTGCAACTTTAAAGTGCAGTTGTGCAACTTTAAAGTGCAGTTGTGCAATTTGTAAAGTGCAGTGCGCGTCAAGGGATCTATGGTAGCGGAAGAATCTCACGTCGATTTCGACCTCAGGGGAGCACTCGATATCGACCAGAAGTAGTCGATATCGACCTGTTCCAGTCGATTTTGGGGGTTCTGCAGAAGTCAGGCAAATATCGACCAGAGTCCCTCGATATTGACCTGAGGGCTCGATATCGACCAGTTTTGCCCGAAATCGACCTGTACCTCCAAAGACACAAACGAGTAGCGATCTTTCGGGGTCGAGAATCAGAAGTCGATATCGACCAATAGGTGGTCGAAATCGAGTAGGGTGACATTACGTAAATAAAGGACAAAGCTTATAGATTTCGGATTTAACTTATGTAAAAGAAAACTTCCAAGATCGGGGTTTGCAACAACGATAACCAAACATGCATAAGGTAAGATAAAGAGAAATAATTATGCAATCACATCAAAGGAACAAGCTTTCGTCTTCTCCAACAATTAGACAACTCTTTCAAGAAACCCTAATTGTATCTACCAATTTTATGTTTATAATCCATGTTGTTAACATGATCAAAACATATCAAAGGCAGTGGATGATCAAAACATAACAAAAGTCGAATCTTTACCTCAAGCATGCATGGCTATCGCCGGGCTCACCCCGACCCTAGAAGTGGGTCGACTACTCGCTCTTCATCATAAGAAAACTCATCAATAATAAAAGGGAAATAAATTGCATTAATAAACTAAAATAGAGCTTACAACCGAACGAAGCCAACTGCTCTCGCAGGATACAACAACTCTCGGCCTCCACTCTCTCTCTCTCTCCTACTCGCTATTTCTTCCCCTCTCTAGAATTGAATGAATAAAAACTAGCCACATGGGCTTTATTTATAGACCCAAGTCCTTGCTATCCAAAGAAGGAATCTATCAATCCTATATCTAAAGATATAATTCTACTAGGAAATAAATAAATCTAATTTAGGTAAAACAAGATAAATCCTATAGGGTAATTAAATGTTCCACCCTCAGGATAAATAAAAAGATAAAAAGCTAAATCTTCTAAAATATTCATGTATAAGGAATCTTCCCTTGGGAATATCTCCATTAGATTTTGGATAGAACTTTGAATAGAGCTCGAAATTGACTTGGGCTCGACACTGGCAATAAGTTGATATCGACCAAATTCGATCGATATCGAGTCACCCTCTCAGCTTCACTTCTGTCACTCGAAATCGGCCACTGGGAGGATTTTCGAGTAGTCATAGGTCGATATCGACCAGTGGTCGATATCGAGTGATCTTCTTCTCTGCTGGTCATTCTGAGTCGATCTGGAGATTTTCGCCCACAATCTGGTCGATATCGAGTAGGTCTGGTCGATATCGACCACTTTCTCAGCATTCTTCTCTGTTCTTTAAATGCACTTTCCCGAGTCCTCGTTCTTCGGATTGACGCATATGAGCATGCGTTGCAAAGCTCTTTTTGAGGGCTACAACTCTCATGAAGACATTAGAACTTGATTAAGAACGATGAATGGTGACAAATGGCGTTTCCTCCAGCTGCACCATCCTTAGCTTCTTCATGACTTTTCTTTAATCTCCAAAGTGCGCCCACTTCCTTCTAAATTAAACAAAAACTAGTGTAGACTCCATAATTTGGCAAATAAGCATAAACTACATAGATTTTGTACTATTCTAACCCAAATGCATGAAATGTATGCAGGAATTGATATAAAAGTCAATATAAAGCATGACATAAAACATGGACATCAAATTACCCCACACTTAAGCTTGCTTGTCCCCAAGCAATAACTTGGATGGTCATTCAGGGGAAGAATTCAAAACTCTCAACATCATAGATTCATTCTTAAATGTCCCTGCTATCAATTACCATCCTCGAAAAGGTACTAATGTCACAATTTCATACATGTGCAATAAAAAGCAACATCTACTTACAAAAGGAGGGTTATGCAAAAACATTCCATAAGTGACAAAACAACAATAATCAAGAGGACTTTAATTAAGCTCAATAAGGAGTAGATTTGGTAAAAGGCTAAAGGTGGGCAATTTTTGGCAATGTGGTGCTAATAATCCGGGGAAATGGAGTACTTTCCAAACTTTCATACCACATTCCTTCTTCATAAGAATCATCACCTTTCACTCATTCGCTCAATGCTTTTTTTTCCCCAATAATATGCTTTTACCTCTCTAACCTCAGCATTGCCTTTTCGTGAGTCGCAAACATGGGTGTCATGAATGGCCCCGGATACTTAGTGCTTCGGACTCCTCACCTGTGTGTCCCATCTCGTCAAACTAATATCTCAACGAGCATGGTCGATCTACGTTTATCTCCTGAGGTGACCGGATTTTCTTTCACTCATTAAATTTTCCATATATTTTTTCAATTTTCTTCCAAACTCCAATAATGATAATAACAACAACACAAACACCATATAATATCTCTATAATATAACATCATTCTCAACATAATTCCCGGATAGGAAATAAGGTAAAGAATGACAATATTTAGATCATGTGGAGCAATATATGAAATAAGGCATAATATGGCTTTTGTGATGCATAAGTGTGGGTATGGCTAAGGAATATAACAATATGAGCATTGTATGGAAATATATAGTCCTCCATCCTCTTATCATGCAACATGTCAAAAGCAACATCAAATTTTACCTCCTTTCATGGTTTTCAAGAAAATAATGACCTTCATTGTGACTTCCCTTTACTAGGCAATTTCATGCTATATCTCTAATGAATCTAATTTTGCATCGTCGAGTTTAACATAACTTCCATGACACTATTTCTTTGAACAATTTACAAGCTTTTGGAGATGTCTCATAAAACAAACTTTGGGTTTTCACAATTAAGCACAAAAATTAAAAATTCACCCAAAATTCACCATGTAAAACCAAAACAAGAATAAAACAATAATATAATGATAATGAGCTTTTCCCCCACCCCATACTTAAATTTACAGTGTCCCCACTGTATGAAAATAAAACAAAACATGGTTAAATGAAGGAACTCACCGAATAACGCGCTGTAGGGTCAAAATAGGGCGTGTGATAAGCTGGTCGAAATCTGGGGATTTGGTCGATATCGACCTATGCACTCGATATCGAGTACTTTTGGTCAAAATGAACCTACTTCGTCTCCTCTCCTCCTGGTCGAAATCTACCTCAGGGGTCGATATCGACTAGTATTGGTTAATATCGACCAGTTTAACTTGATAGTTTCTCTCGATCCCCGTTCGACCTGAAAAATGTTAGTTTTCGCACGCAGACAAGATTTCCCACAATGAGTATTCAAGACAAAAATAAAAACCAAAACCAAAACCATAAGTTTCAAAGTCCTAAAATTTAAAAGTTTTATGTACATGCTCTAGATTTTAGAGTCGCTAGGCCGAGGTCTCCGCTTGCTCTTAAGAACCCTTAATGTGGGGCCCTCTTGTGCTTGGCCCTTCTCCTAGATCATCTAGGTCCTGGTTATAATATTCAAGCTCAGCTAATAGGTGGTTGCTTGCGTAGAGTCCTTTAGCTTCCTTCTTCTTCTTTCCAATCCTAGTCCTGCGCAGGTTAGCTCTCCACAGGGCCTTGTCTCCTCTAATATTCTTATCAAATTTCTTAACGGATGGAGGAGAAGTAGGGATTATACCCGATCTTACCTTTTCGTGCCCAAAATAGAGATCTTTGGGCTTAGGGTCAGTCGATATCGAGTAGAAATGGTCGACGTCGAGTACAGGGACACCATACTTAGGCTCTTGGCAAGTCTGCAGCTCAGCCCCGTGGTCGCTTATGCTCTTCACCTCCAGCCATGGAATTTCCTCCTTTGTAGGAACAAAAGAGAAATCTAAGACCTCATCGCCTATCGTGAAGGTGAGCAATCGCTTTCTGACGTTGATCTTGGCATCTGTGGTGGCTAAAAAAGGTCTACCAAGAATAATATGGCAAGTAGGATCTTCCGCACAGTCTATAACAACAAAATCAGCGGGGGTATAGAACTTACCAACCTGGACAGGGACGTTATCTACCATACCCGTAGGGATTATCAGTGTATTGTTTGCCATGTATAGCTTGGCATCCACATGCTCTATTCATCCTATCTTCACCTTTTGCCAAATTGACAAAGGCATGATGCTCACGCTTGCTCCTAGATCAGATAGCACCTCATATCTATATTTTCCAAATCCCACAGTAATAGAAAACTTACCAGGGTCAGGTCTCTTCTCAGGGAAATCCATCCTTTTGCATTCACTGGCGATTTCTGTGATGGATCGCTTGTTCCTAAGGATCTCCTTCAGGAACATGACATATGCAGGCATCTTTTGAAGAGCTTCTGTAAAAGAAATTGGGACATTTAGTTCCTAAAGCATCTTAACAAATTGTTTAAACCTACCTGCAGTGGGATCTTTCGCGCCTTGGAAGGGAAATGTAGCGTCTTTTTCGGAGCCAGAACAGATGTCAGAGGTGTTGCAGAGTCCTTGACGTCGACTGGGATGTCCTCGACATCGACTACAGTAGTTGACGTCGAGTGTTGTTGTCGTGCAGAAGACTCCTCGAGGTTACGAGTCTGGTCGATATCGGGTAAGTCTACTCGATATCGGGTAAGTCTCCTCGATGTCGAGTAGTTTGGTCGATTTTGACTAGGCTCTGCTCGACGTCGAGTAGGTTCTCAGCTTCGTCCTTCTCAGCTTCACTCTCTGGCTCGCGTAGTTGGTGCCCGCTACTCAATTTTACAGTAGCGACTTGTCCGGATTGCACCTTAGGATTGGGATCTGTATGCCTAGGGAGCTTTCCGGCTGTTCTTGGGATCTGTTGCGCGAGTTGACCCATTTGGGTCTCCATGCTCGTCTTCTAGATATCCATCTTTCCAAGTCGTGTATTGAGGCCATGGACTTGAGTCTGGATGGCGCTTGTAGATTGCTGCTGTTGTGCCTGATTTCTCCTCATCTCATCGAGGATCATCTATAGATCATCCTTCCGCTATTCCCTTTCTAGATATCCTGGAGCTCTATATGGTGGGGGGTTCCTAGGGGCACCTTGGTTCCACTGTGGTTGATGGAACCGCTAGTCCCCCATATAGCGTTTGGGACCTGTTGTGAGCTGAATCTGCCATGTTTTACAGTAACTTTTATATCATTTTCTGCATACATTTCGTGCATTTGGGCTAGGATAATACATAATCTATGTAGTTTATGTTTATTTGGCAAATTATGGAATCTACACCAGTTTCTGTTTAATTTCGCAGAATTTGAGGCAAATTACAGCAGTTCTGAGAAAGGTCAGAAAAGCTCGGAAATCAACTACAGAAGTCCAAGGTCAAGAAGCAGCGGAACCAGTAGAATCAAGCTAGGAGCCCAGTTTTACTCGATCTAGAGTACTTTTACTCGATCTCGACGAAGTTGTCCGAGCACAGGCCTTGTCGACTAAGCACTGATCGAGAAACTGAGTCAGAGACAACCAGACTCCGGAAGCCAACTCGACCTCGAGTAAACTTTGTCGAGATCGACAAAAACCTTGACGCCATGTCCGGAGTCGACGAGATGTGCCAAGTCGAGAAGCTGACGACGGAAGACGCTAAGTACCCAGTTACTCGATCTCGAGTTCTTTACTTGATCTCGAGGACCCAGAAGCATCAGTCCGAGTCCGTGCCGAGGAGGAGCTACTCGACAACACCATGCCACACAGAAGTCGACATGTCTACTCGATCTCGAGGAATCTTCTCGATCTCAAGGACCCAGTACTGCACCTGTCCGAGCATGTCGAGGAAGAGCAACCCGAGACGTCCAACGAAGCGAAGTCAATGACCAATTCTACTCGATCTCGAGGAGACTTGGTCGAGATCGAGGAACACCACGTCTGAGCCGTGTTACGCAGTTTTGCTCTCCTACTCGGATTGGGAGTCCTTGGATCCGATTCTATCCAATTTGGCCGAGATCTATCCTACATCTATCTAGTTCTATCTATGAGAAGACCTATTTTAGATTTATTTCCCTTAGAGATTTAATTCCTTTATTTAATTTATTTATCTTTTAAGCTTTTTAGATATAGATAGATATATTCTATCCTTGAATAGAAATGGTTAGAAGGCTATAAATAAAGCCTTAGGGGCTGGTTTTTCATCATTCAATTTGAGAGAGAACAAGTAAGTAGTTAGAGAGAGAGAGAGTTTGTAGCGAGCAAGGTGGAAAGGCGAAAGCGGATTTGTCTTGTTTGGTTGTAAGCTTTCTTTATTTAATTCAATGCAAGTTAGTTTCTTTTGTTATTTAATGTCTTTCTTAATGATGAAGAGCGAGTAGTCCACCCACTTCTGGGGCTGGGGTGAGCCCGACGGTGGCCATGTAAAGTGATGCGATAAAGGTACGATCTTGTTATGCAATTCGTCTTCTATCCCTATGAGCATGATTCTTTTGCGAGAGTGGAAGGTGATCCTTGTTTGTGTTATTGAAGCGAAAGTGATCTTAATGCAACTTGGGTTAATTATGTGAAAAGAGTTGGTAACAATTAGGGTTTATGCGAAAGCCTCTATATGCCTATTTGTTAGTAACGAAAGTTATTTTGATGGAAAGCATGATCTTTCATGCCTTTATGTGGTACTTTGCATGGTTATCGTTTTGGTGTTGATACCCTGGCTTTGGAAGTTCTTTATATATTGAGTTTATTTCGTCCAAAATCTGAATTCTGTGTTCGAAGTTTGCCTTTAAAGTTTCTGTCTTTTTACTAGATCTAGAGTAACTGTTGTCGATCTAGAGTACTGTGTACTCGAGATCGAGTAAATTGTTGTCTAGATAGAGTTGTCTATTGTCGATTCTGAAGTTTATGTTTCTACTGAGTTTTGTCGATCTCGAGTTAGCTTTTGTCGAGATCGAGCAGTGTCTGTCCTTGCTTTTATTTTCAGTCTTCGCTTGTTATTTCAGTCTTTGTTGCTTTGTTTCTTTGTTTCTGGCTTCTGTTTGCTTTTCTGTGAGATTTACAGCTGCCTAGGATCCGCTGACACGCTTCCTCGTGGATCGATCCTGACTTTCTCTAACTACATTGGAGGGAGTCTTGTAATTATTTGCGTGGGCCTAAATCTGGTTTGATCTATTTCAATATATTTCATACTCGATTTCCTCCTTACAACAAATTGGTGCCGTTGCCGGGGAAGCTATCATTCGCGCCTTAGGTAGTCAGATCTCACTTTTCTTTTTAAGTTACTTCGCAGGTGTATGCGCCGTTCTGGTCAACCACCTGAGTTTGACGACTTAGACGAACCAGAATGCCTTCTACACATCAGAGCTAAACTAAAAAAAGCCATGGCAGCTGCAGAGACACAGGAACAGCTGATCGAGAGGCTCACAAGGGATCTAGCCGCCAGGGATGCTGCTCTCGCCACTAAGAGAGCAGGCATGCAACAGGAAGCTGAGCGTGCGAGGCAAGCTGAAGCTGAGCTTGCCCTATACCTAACCACTACAGAGGATTATATGCACCCAACTCTCGTCGTGCCTGAATCGGCCATTCTAATCCCTGAAAACAACTATGAAATTCGCAATCAATTCCTTATTGAAATTAAAAATCATGCTTTTCATGGTAGATTTAATGAATGCCCTCTAAGACATATTACCAACTTTACTGACACGTGTCGTACTCTTTCTGAAGGTACCACCTTGAAGTACATCCTAATGAAGGCTTTCCGCTGGTCTCTCGCTTGTCTTGCACTGAAATGGCTGGAAGGGCCGAAACCACGATCTCTCACGACATGGGCTCAAGTGAATCAGGAATTTCTGAACAAATTCTTTCCTCCTGCCAAGACAGCACTCCTGCGCCAAAAGATCACATCCTTCAAACAACAGCCTAGAGAGACGCTAGCAAAGACTTGTGAACGCTATAAGGATCTACTGCAATCCTGCCCTACACATGGACAGCAACCCTGCGTAGTTCAAGAGATCTTCTTCAATTCTCTGGACTTGGATGCAAAGGACAAAATCAACACATATACTCACTATGAGTATCTGACAATGCCGCCTGCAGAAGCATGGGTTGCTCTCAATAAGCTGACCAATTATGACAACAAGTATGGGACTCCAGTCAACTATGAGGAGAACCCCTATGCCAGGACAGTACCATCCATGCCCTTATATGAGCCCCCTAAGGAGATTGATCCAGATGTAAGGGAGCAGTACTATAGAGACCAGAATAAGAAGCTCCTCAAACAAGTAAAGTACCTTTCTGTCAACCAACATTGTATTGAATGCGGATCACACAGGCACACCACTACTGAGTGCCCACACACTGAGCAAGTCAGGCGGTAGAATACCATGAAGAGGTAGCTTACGCAGGGGGTCCCAATCGCTACATGGGGGACCAAAGGTTTCAGCAACCACAATGGAACTAAGGTGCCCCTAGGAACCCCCCGCCCTACAGAGCTCCAGGACATCCAGAAAGGGACCAGAAAAGGGATGATCTACACACAGTCCTGGAGGAAATACGGAGGAATCATTCAGAAACTAAGCAGTCCTTCAACTCCGTCTACACTCAGATGCAAGGTGTCAACTCTAGGCTTGGGGAAATTGATATATGACGGAAATCAGTTGATACACAGATAGGTCAGTTAGAAGAAGGAATCCCCAGACATTCAGGTTCGCTCCCTGGATCCTCAGAACCAGATCCCAAGGCAAAGACTGGATACATCGTTGCTGTAAAACTCAGAAGCGGCCATCAACTACAAGAGCCAGAGTTCAGAGGGCAGCAGAATGAAGGAGAACAACAAGTCGACCAACAGTAAGTCGATATCGACAAACACTTAGTCGATCTCGAGGAACAATTGGGCAACCCTTCGTCTGCACAGCACAACAACTCGACACCGCAAAAACTGGTCGAGATCGAGAAGAATTTGGTCGAGATCGAGGAAGACCAAGTCGAGATCGAGAAAGCTGCAGCAAATCCGACATTTGTTCTAGCTCCAAATAAAAAAAGAAGCTGCCTTTCCCCACAAAATCTACAAAGGACCCAGCAGAGAAGAAATTTCAGCGCTTCATCAAGATGCTTCAGAAGCTCAATGCCACCATTCCCTTCACCGAAGCTCTTAATGAAATGCCATCCTATGTCAAGTTCCTGAAGGAGATTCTGAGCAAAACGAGATCAATGGCTGAGATTACAGAGGAGTGCAACCATTTGGACATACTGGAGAAGAGGCCAGACCCAGGTAAGTTTGCTATATCCATTGGATTTGGTCCATACAAAATTAATGCTTTATGTGATCTTGGAGCTAGTGTGAGTATAATGCCTTTAATAATTTGGTCCAAGATTAAGATAGGTGCCCTAGAGCCTGTGGATGCTAGACTTTATATGGCCAACAACACGGTGGTCATTCCAACATGCATGGTGGACAATGTGCCAGTACAAGTAGGTAAATTCTTTGTCCCTCCTGATTTCTTAGTTCTTGATATGCAAGAAGACCCTGCTTGTTCAATTATTCTAGGAAGGCTCTTCTTGGCGACAGTGGATGCCAACATAAGCGTAAGGAAGGGGGTGCTCAATTTCAACATCAACGATGAGGTAATTGAGTATTCCTTTAATAAAACCGAAAGGCATACAGGTCCAATGGAAGAGGTCAAATCTATCTCAGCCGGCTACATCACTTGTGGGGAACCCAAGGTAAGAAATATGACCCCTGAGGAGCTGGAAAAGAGGGATGTGGAGGCTTAGGTGGAGGAGATCATGGCCATCCTAATGGAGGAAACAGAGAATCCACTCGACACGGACCAAGGTACGTCGTTATGGACTAACTATTTTTCGGATGCCTTGAGAGGAACCGAGTATGGGGTCATAGTCGACCAAGATTCCTCGATATCGAGGACTCTAGTCGATCTCGACCATAACCAGGAGCCTCCACCAGCACCAGCTTCGTCGAGCAGGAAACCTGAAGATCAGAACTCCTCAAGATCGAGTACTTAACTCGAGATCGACCAAGAACCCGCTGCATCGACTTCTCCTTCCTCGACGCTGAAGTCACCAGAAGCTGAACCCTCCTCGAGATCGACTATTCTTGTCGAGATCGACCAAGCCTAACCAGCTCCTGCATCCACGAGCAGCCCACCACAAGAAGCTGAAAGTTACTCGAGATCGAGTACCCCTACTCGAGATCGACCAAACACCGTGGTCCCCGATTCCGTTTCTGCGAAGGTAAGCCAAGGTATGGATCTTTCTTCTCCTATTTCCATTAAAGGTCTATCTATACATGGGAGAGGTTTGCCTTGGTATGTCCGCTTATGTAGGATATCCAATGATGAGCCCAAGGAGTATGAAGTTGGAGACAAGCTCTATGTCTCTAAATCAAAGGATCATTGGTTCCCTAACAAATTCAACAAAAAGAGGATGAGGCCTTTCGTGGTGAACAAGATCCATTCTGGAGGATTACAACTGATGGATAAGAATGGAGTCCTATTTGAGGCCCAAGCTACATGGGCCCTGCAAATGCCACCTTGAGCTTAATGGAGAAAGTCGGCCTAGCGACTATAAAATCTAGAGCTTGTACATAGACATTTATTTGTTTAGAACTTTTTGGACATTGTTTTGTTTGTTTTTGGTTTTGAACATTTTTAGTTTTTCTATTGTGGGTATATGTCTTCTACATTTTTCAGGTCCATGGGGATAGAAGAAAGCTAAATCGGACTCGGTCCATGCATTTACACTTGATATTATGAAGCCTTGCACACCTGCCTAGTGAGTTTCTTTGTTTACCCTTGTTTTTATACAGTGAGGACACTGTAATGTTTAAGTATGGGGTGGGGGAAGGGCTTACTTTGTGCATATTTATTTAACATTATGTGTGCATTTTTAAGCTTTATTTCTTGAATTGCTTATACATGGCTATTTTGGAATTCCTTATTGATTTATATGCTTATATGCATGTTTTCCAAAATTTGAAATGTTTTCCAAAATTTGAAGAAAAATGACCCCCATTGAAAATTTTGATATATGTCATGGAAGCTTTATATTGAACTCGACGATGCAAAATTGGATTTATTAGAGATATAGCATGAAATTGCCTAGTAAAGGGAAGTCACAATGAAGTGCATATTTTAGATGAAAACCATCGAATAAGGTAAATTTGATGTTGCTTTTGACATGTTGCATGATAAGAGGATGGAGGACTTTATATTTCCATATAATGCTCATATTCTGAATTCCTAGCCTTACCTATGCTTATGCATCACAAAAGCCATATTATGCCTTATTTCATATATTGCTCCACATGATCTAAATATTGCCATTCTTTACCTTATCCGGGGATTATGTTGAGAATGATGTCACATTATGGAGATTATTATATGGTGATTGTGTTGTTGTTATCATATTTGGAGTTTGGTAGGAAATTGTTTGAAATATATGGAAAATTTAATGAGTGAAAGAAAATCCAATCACCTCAGGAGATAAAGGTAGATTGACCCTGCTCTCTGAGATAATAGTTTGGAGAGATGGGACACATTGTGAGGAGTCCAAAGCACTAAGTATCCGGGGCCATTCATGACACCCATTTTTGCGACTCGTGAGAAGGAAGTGTTGAGGTTAGAGAGGTAAAAGTATTATTATTGAGAAAAAGCATTATGAAAGGTGATGAATCTTATGAGAAAGAATGTGGTATGAAATTCAGTTTGGAAATACTCCATTTCCCCGGATCATTAGCATGACATTGCCAAAAATTGCCCACCTTTAGCCTTTTACCATTCTACTCCTTATTGAGCTTAAATTAAAGTCCTCTTGATTATTGTTGCTTTGTCATATGAATTGTTTTTGCATAACCCTCCTTTTATGAGTAGATGTTGCTTTTTAATTGCACATGCATGGATTTGTGACACTAGTACCTTTTCGAGGATGGTAATTGATTGCAAGGTTATATGAAAATGAATCTAAGATGTTGAGAGTTTTGATTCCTTCCCTTGAATGACAAATAAAGGTATTACTTGAGGACAAGCAAGCTTAAGTATGCGGTGTTTGTTGTGAGCTGAATCTACCATGTTTTACAGTAACTTTTATATCGTTTTCTGCATACATTTCGTGCATTTGGGCTAGGATAATACAAAATCTATGTAGTTTATGTTTATTTGCCAAATTATGGAATCTACACCTGTTTCTGTTTAATTTCGCAGAATTCGAGGCAGATTACAACAGTTATGAGAAAGGTCGGAAAAGCTCGGAAATCAACTACAGAAGTTCAAGGTCAAGAAGTAGCGGAACCAGTCGAATCAACCTAGGAGCCCAGTTTTACTCGATTTAGATTACTTTTACTCGATCTCGACGAAGGTGTCCGAGCACAGGCCTTGTCGACTAAGCAGTGATCGAGAAACTGAGTCAGAGACAGCCCGCTCCGGAAGCCAACTCGATCTCGAGTACACTTTGTGGAGATCGACAAAAACCTTGACGCCATGTCCGGAGTCGACGAGATGTGCCAAGTCGAGAAGCCGAGGACGGAAGACGCTGAGCACCCATTTACTCGATCTCGAGGACCCAGAAGCGTTAGTCCGAGTCCGTGCCGAGGAGGAGCTACTCGACAACACCAGGCCATACAGAAGTCGACATGTCTACTTGATCTCGAGGAATATTCTCGATCTCGAGGACCCAGCACCGCACCTGTCCGACCATGTCGAGGAAGAGCAACCCGAGACGTCCAGCGAAGCGAAGTCGACGACCAATTCTACTCGATCTCGAGGAGGCTTGGTCGAGATCGAGGAATGCCATGTCTGAGCCGCGTTACGCGGTTTTGCTCTCCTACTCGGATTAGGAGTCCTTGGATCCGATTCTATCCAATTTGGCCGAGATCTATCCTACATCTATCAAGTTCTATCTATGGAGAAGACCTATCAACACATGGAAGATATTCTACCTATTTTAGATTTATTTCCCTTAGAGATTTAATTCCTTTATTTAATTTATTTATCTTTTAAGCTTTTTAGATATAGATAGATATATTCTATCCTTGAATAGAAAGGGTTAGAAGACTATAAATAAAGCCTTAGGGGCTGGTTTTTCATCATTCAATTTCAGAGAGAACAAGTAAATAGTTAGAGAGAGAGAGAGAGAGAGTTTGTAGCGAGCAAGGTGGAAAGGCGAAAACGGATTTGTCTTGTTTGGTTGTAAGCTTTCTTTATTTAATTAAATGCAAGTTAGTTTCTTTTGTTATTTAATGTCTTTCTTGATGATGAAGAGCGAGTAGTCAACCCACTTCTGGGGCTGGGGTGAGCCCGACGGTGGCCATGTAAGGTGATGCGGTAAAGGTACGATCTTGTTATGCAATTCGTCATCTATCCCTATGAGCATGATTCTTTTGTGAGAGTTGAAGGTGATCCTTGTTTGTGTTATTGAAGCGAAAGTGATCTTAATGCAACTTGGGTTAATTATGTGAAAAGGGTTAGTAATAATTATGGTTTATGCGAAAGCCTCTATATGCCTATTTGTTAGTAACGAAAGTTATTTTGATGGAAAGCATGATCTTTTATGCCTTTTTGTGTTACTTTGCATGGTTATCGTTGTGGTGTTGATACCCTGGCTTTGGAAGTTCTTTATATATTGAGTTTATTTCGTCCGAAATCTGAATTCTGTGTTCGTAGTTTGCCTTTAAAGTTTCTGTCTTTTTACTAGATCTAGAGTAACTGTTGTCGATCTAGAGTACTGTGTACTCGAGATCGAGTAAATTGTTGTCTAGATAGAGTTGTCTGTTGTCGATTATGAAGTTTCTATTTCTACTGAGTTTGGTCGACCTCGAGTTAGCTTTTGTCGAGATCGAGCAGTGTCTGTCCTTGCTTTTATTTTCATTCTTCGCTTGTTATTTCTGTCTTTCTTGCTTTGTTTATTTGTTTCTGTCTTCTGTTTGCTTTTCTGTGACATTTACAGCTGCCTAGGATCCGCTGACACGCTTTCTCGTGGATCGATCCTGACTTTCTCTAACTACATTGGAGGGAGTCTTGTAATTATTTGCGTGGGCCTAAATCTGGTTTGATCTATTTCATTATATTTCATACTCGATTTCCTCCTTACAACAGGACCCCCTACGTAAGCTACCTCCTCGTGAGTTTCTGCCATCTTGACTTGCTCTGTATGTGGGAAATCTGGAGTGGTGTGCCGCTGTGAGCCACATTCAATGCAGGGTTGGTTGGCAGAAAGAAACTTGACTTGCTTGAGGAGTTTGTGATTCTGATCTCTGTAGTACTTCTCATTGACATCTGGATCAATCTCCTCAGGAGGCTCATAGAGGGGCATGGATGGGGCTGGCCTTTCATAATTGTTGTTATCTTCATCGTAATTCACAGGAGCCCCATAGGTGTTATCGAAATTGGTGAGCATTTAGATAGTAGCCCATGCCTCTGCTGGGGTCTGTGTGAGGTATTCATACTGCGTGAACTGATTGATCGTTTCCTTGGCGGCCAGATCAAGAGAATTGTAGAAAATCTAATGAATGATGTATGGTGGCTGCCTATGAGTGGGGCAGGATCGTAGTAGATCCTTGTATCGATCCCATGCCCGTGCTGGAGGTTCACCAGGTTTTTGTTTGAAAGCTGTAAATTTTTGTCTGCGGAGCGATGTCTTGGTGGGAGGAAAGAATTTGTTGAGGAATGCATTCCTAACCTCTGCCCATGTTGTGAGGGATCGCGCAGGGAGACCTTCAAGCCACTTTAATGCTGGACCGGCAAGAGACCAACGAAAAGCTTTCATCTTGACATATTCCTGAGTAGTACCTTCAGCAAGAGTTTGGCACATGTTAGAAAAATTCGTAATATGTTCAAGAGGACATTCGTTAAACGTTTCGTAAAAAGAATTATTTTTAATTTCAATAAGAAAGGCAGTGCAAATCTCAAAATTATTAGGAGGGATTAGAATAGCCGATTCAGGCACGAGAAGAGTCGGGTGCATGTAATCCTCCGCAATGGTATGGTATTTGGCAAGCTCAGCCTCTGACTATCTCCTTCGTTCAGCTTCCTGCTCAGTGCGTGCTCTGTGAGCGGCTAGAGTAGCATTGTTGGCTTCTAATTCCCTCTGAAGCCTCTCGATCGTCTTGGCTTGTGTTTTGGCGGTCGCCATGATCCTTTTCAGTCTAGAATGGATGTGTATAAGACGTTCCGGATCGTCTAAGGAGTCAAACTCAGGTGGTTGACCAAAACGGCGCATACACTGCAAAAAGAAAACTCAAGGAAAACGTGAGATCTAACTACCTAAGGCGCGAATGATTGCCTCCCCAGCAACGACGCCAATTTATTGTAGGAGAAAATCGAGTTCAAAATATATAAAAAAAATATCAAACCAGATTCGTGCCCACGCAAATAATTACAAGACTTCCTCCTGATGTAGCAACAGGAAGTCAGGATCGATCCTCGAGGAAGCGCATCAGCGGATCTCATGTAGCGGAAGAATCTCACGTCGATTTAGACCTTAGGGAAGCACTCGATATCGACCAGAAGTAGTCGATATTGACCTGTTCTAGTCGATTTTGGGGGTTCTGCAGAAGTCAGGTAAATATCGACCAGAGTCCCTCGATATCGATCTAAGGGCTCGATATCGACCAGTTTTGCTCGAATTCGACCTGTACCTACAGAGACACAAACGAGCAGCGATCTTTCGGGATCGAGAATCAGAAGTCGATATCGACCAGTAGGTGGTCGAAATCGAGCAGGGTGACAGTACGTAAATAAAGGACAAAGCTTGTAGATTTCAAATTTAACTTATGTAAAAGAAATCTTCTATGATCGGGGTTTGCAACAACGATAACTAAAATGCATAAGGTAAGATAAAGAGAAATAATTATGCAATCACATCAAAGGAACAAGCTTTCGCCTTCTCCAACAATTAGACAACTTTTTCAAGAAACCCTAATTGTATCTACCAATTTTATGTTTATAATCCAAGTTGGTGACTTGAATCTCTATTAAATAGGTAATAAACATATCAAAGGCAGTGGATGATCAAAACGTAACAAAAGTCGAATCCTTACCTCATGCATGCATGGCTATCGCCGGGCTCACCCCGACCCTAGAAGTGGGTGGATGATCATACACATTTAGGTAGTTTTAATATAACCATTTAGATAGGTTTAGGTAGGGTAAAATGCATGAGTTAGAGTAGTTTTCATATTTTGGGTTATGCTTCAATTAGAGTAAGAATCTACGAGATTTGTGCATGATTTCAGGTGCTTATAAAGAGGTGAAGCTAAGCTCGATCCAATGCTCGAATATTGGACAAAAATAGAAGAGCAAGAGAGCTGAGGAGAGGAGTTAAACATGTAAAGGATTGGAGTTGTCCAGGTTGGCGACGCTGCACTAAAACTAGTCGTTTGAACGTTGTAGTCATTGGATCGGGGCGTAATTATACTTGTTGGAAAGAGGATTCGAATACCTACAATTTTCTGGTTTATGAATTTTCCAAATTCGGCCTTGAAAATAGCGGAATCTGGACGTCAAGATGGCTGCTGAAAATAAGCTCGATCCAATGCTCGAATATCGAACATGTTTAGTACGTAGCAATCATTGTACAGGTTTGGTGATTCTTCTTCGATTATGAACAACTAAATCCTTTTGCTTGGAAAAATTGATCGAAGCTTCAGGTTTGCAATTTCATTGTGCGATTTCTCTATCTTAATACTCCTCTTTGAATATTATCAATTCCTTGCATCGAATGTTTAGGGTTTTTCGTGAATTTTCATTAGCTTGATCAACTGATGCCTTTTCATGATAATCTATAGCTAGATATAGGTAATTTCTGGTTGAATTATCTACATTTGTGAGTAGCAAAGAATAAATCTCTGAAACTGGTTGGTTTAGGGATTTGTATAAAGAATTGATTTGCAATTGATGCAATAACTGGTTGTGCGCGTCAATTGTATTTGTTGATTTCCTTTAAGCTTCATCAATTATTGAATTAAATCTTGATGGTTTCAAGATTGTTTGATAATTAGGGTTTTCAGGGTCTGGTTGTCCTGTTAACTAGATTCGACAAGGATTTGGATTCAGAAGACCTAGTCTTTCCACAACAAAGTATTCAAGAGGAAGTTATCTTTTCGATATCAATGATCAATGAACAAACCTGATTGCTGAGGTTGATTGACCTGAGCTATTCTCTCATATTCATCCATTTAATCTGTTTTACTTTATTATTTTTCTTACTTTTGCATTCTTAGTTAGTTTAAACCATCGAAATCCCCCCTCTTTGTTTCTTGTTCTTGTTGACACACTCTGATTTGGATACAAATCGTTGACTCTCTGTGGGATCGACCCGTACTTGCCAAACTACATTAGTTAGGTTAGCCAGATTTATTTGATAGGATTTAAGGCGACTAAAAATCCTCTCTCAAATTTGGCGCCGTTGCCGGGGAGTCAAGTTGTTATTTGTTGTGAACTTGTCTTACGGTTAACAACACATATGCTACTAACAGTTTAACATGTTGAGATTATCGCAGTTCGAAGGTGAGAACTTTCACCTATATCTCACTAGGTTGCAGAGGTGTGTGGACATCCACAATGAGCGGGGTTTCCATGATAGTTTGCGAGATATGGTTGTTTGCGTTGTAGAGGGGATGCCTGCTAAGACAAAGGCGCGTGCTATATACTTGAGCGGCGGAAGTCTAGAACGGTTAGGTTTGACAGGAATTTGGGATCTTATCTACTACATGGGTCACCAGGCCTTGCAGGAAGTGTCCTTTGCGCAAGAACCCCAACCAATGGATTACTTTGACGCACCTTCGGAGGATCTATTCAAGGCCTCCTACGAGGAGAATGAGCACTTGTGTCAGCAGATCATTGAACTAGATGAACGAATGCACCAAATGGTCAAGATGGGGAATGGGACACTGACATATGAAGCGGGTGAACTACCGTCTCAACCGGTGGTTAACCCGATAGAGAGCCTCACCACGAACACCCTAGGGAGTGGAAAGGACCTGTTTGTCACACCCGAGGGAAGCTCAGAAAGTCATGAAGATGTAGGTGAGTGTGTGCATCCTATTCCTCCCTCATTGAGTTCATCCGAGTCTACTTAGCTACCTCCCCTACCCTTGAGCTATGAACATGATAATGTTTTGGCGGAGGAGGATATGTTTGCAGACGATGACAATATCTTCAGCGATGAAGAGGGGAGTACACTACTTCTTGACATGGAGTGTCATGAGTCGACGCAAGAGATCCCATGAGATCCCATGTGATTTATTGTCTACTTCTTGACAACGATGAGATTGTCTCGAGCTCGCCTAGCAAGGAACCAAGTCCGGAGCTGATTTTTGTGGCTCCTAAGCAAAGAATTGATATCCTCTACAATGGTGAGAAGGTCGGTGATTATGTCGATCCTTGGGCTCATTATTTTGACATACCGCCAATGGAACTGAATTGGTGGTTCTACATACCCGCGTCGAGGAGTCATGCTCGGGCATATGAAGAGTTGATGACATACTTTGACTTCAACTTATTCGTATGTAGTGCTAGTCTACCTAGATGGTGTGCACAAGCATTTGATTTTCTGCTGAAGGCACTGACGATGTCCGAATGAGTCTTAAATGAACAACTAAAATGTCGAGCTACCGACCATAACTAAGCGCTTCTTGGGAGGCAACCCAAGGTCAGTAGTTTAGATTTGCATATTTTTTTTCATTTTTTTGGTTGATTTTTCTATTTCGAGTTAAAAAAAAAAGTTCCTGTCTCTCTCTCCCGAGTTCCAAGCGCCCGAGTTCCTGTCTCCCGTCTCCCACAGCCGCCAGCGCTCTCACCTGACCACGCTAGTGCCGCTCTCACCTGCCCTCGTTCATCCATCTCCGGCCCCAACACCGATCACTAGCCGGTCAGCCTCCCTCCTCTTTTTCTCCTCCATTGAAGGTGTTGAGGTAAGTTTTCAAAATCCCCCAATTTCTAGGTTTTATCAAATTGTATAAATTTGTGTAATTTAGGAGTTGATTGGGTGAAATTAAACCTTATTTGTGCTATATTTGTTGATGGAAGGGGATTGAGTTTGTAACTTGTCTTGATTTTATAGTTTGGGATGTCATGTTAGGTGAGAATTTGCAAAGTGGGGTTTATTGAGTTTACACATTGAGTTGATTTAGATCTATGCTATAAAACATGATTTGAGTTGTCTTGTTGAGCTTATTGACATTAGCATTGATGGTTTTGGGCTTGGTTCTGGTTAAATACCACTGGTTTTGAAGATTTGAGGTTTGGTTGTGGTTGTGTGGATTGATATAGCACCGTTGCATTATTGTGAGAGTTGTCCTTGCCGGGACAAAAAAAAATATTTGTGCTTTGTTGGGGTTGTCTTATCTTGTTTGTATAGATGAGGTTGTGATGTCTCCTTGAGGTCGAGACGAGAAAGAACAAGGGCTCATCACATTCTTGTGCTTGAATTCATCACCTCCGCTTGATATGTAGATGACTCCGTAACTATTCTTCTCCTTCTATTTTATTTTTCACATTGAGGACAATGTGTGAATTAAGTGTGGGGGAGGGAGCATTTACATGTTTGTATTTAGGTTGCACTGTATATATTTCTTTCTTTTCATTTCATGGTTATTATTTCTAGTTCCGAATATTAAAAAAAAAGAAAAAAAACTGAAAAAACCATATAAAAAGAAAAAATAGCATGCATGACATTCTAGATTTAGGATTCATCATATGACCCCATATTTACCACTTGCCTTATATTTATTTATTCTTAATCCAATTACAAGTTCCATGATACGCTTGAATTGTTGATCCTTGTCAAATTTGTTTAGTCTATTGGAGCATGAGATAATGGATTGATTGAGCATGCATAACTCTTAAGTTTTAGGTGTCAATGAAATCCAACAAAAATTTACCTTGTGAGTTTATTTTGGTGTTATTGGGACTGTGCTTTATTGATATCCTTTTTGCTTCTTGTGTGTGATACTCTCCAATGTGACTAACTCTGAGAATTGAGATTGATATCCATGTCAAGGCCGTATATTTTGATTATTACTTGTGATTTTCATGTGATTCAGGCAATTCTTTGTTAGCCATATCTTTCTCTATATCTACCTGTATATACTATCCTCTGCTTGAAGCCAAATTTGAGCCTTTTAGCCCATTTTTGTTAGCTCCACAAAACGTCTTTTAGCCGATTTTAGTCTTACCCTATTCGGGAATTAGGGAGAAGATTGGTGAAAATGTGTATTAGTGGAGTATTTTGAGTATTTGGAAATTATGTATGGGTGGTGTATTTTATTTTTTTTGAGCTTCAAATGGATGATTATTGTGCTTCATACTCGGGGCCTAAGGAGGATAAAGTTCACTTAGGAGTAAAAGTCGAGCAAAAATCGTAAAAGGAAAAAAATGAAGAAAAGAGAAGAAGAAAAATCATTGAAAAATCAAGAGAAAAAAAAAAGTTACAAAGTGTGAGAAGGTTAACAAGAGTTGTGCTTAAGTTTTTATTTGTGGATGGAGTTAAAGTTTGAATTCTTTTGGTTGAAGAAATGTTTGGTTTTGAGTGTTTTTTCCGGTTGTAGTTGAGATCACTTTTTCTCGGGTTTTTAGCACCACAAAGCCTAAATCTTTCCGTACCTTGATTTTCTTACCAAGCCCCATTACAACCCTTACAAGACCTCATGACGATTATTGCTTGTAATGTCACCCATGGTGGAGATTTTGATGTGGATTTCAATTTTCATGGAGCTTAGTTGCATTGGATTGATGTTGACCGGAATTGAATTTACCTAAACACAAGAGTGAGAGTGAAACACTTTATATACCCGGTGAGGTTGGATTGAAATGTGCCTAAGCTTTTTAGTTGCCCAAATACATGTGATGATGTTGATTATTGTCTTGTGTCTCCTACTTGATTTTGAATTACATGTTGGCAAGGTGAATGCATGAAGAGTGTATTTGTGGGATGTTTGATTGGATTAGTTTTGTTTTCTGGGGGACAAAAAAGGTTCAAGTGTGGGGGAGTTTTATCATACACATTTAGGTAGTGTTAATATAAGCATTTAGATAGGTTTAGATAGGGTAAAATGCATGAGTTAGAGTAGTTTTCATGTTTTGGGTTATGTTTCAATTATGATAACTCCCTCCCTTGATGAAAATCGGAAATGGTTTCAAAGGCTTTGACACACAGCTTGTGTCAAAGGTCTTGAAGCTACAACTGTGTTGATAAAATTCAAAACCTGTATTTTATAACAGTTTGGGATGTCATGTTAGGTGAGAATTTGCAAAGTGGGGTTTATTGAGTTTACACATTGAGTTGATTTAGATCTATGCTACAAAACATGATTTGAGTTGTCTTGTTGAGCTTATTGACATTAGCATTGATGGTTTTTGGCTTGGTTCTGGTTAAATACCACTGGTTTGGAAGATTTGAGGTTTGGTTGTGGTTGTGTGGATTGATATAGCACCGTTGCATTATTGTGAGAGTTGTCCTTGCCGGGACAAAAAAAAAATATTTGTGCTTTGTTGGTGTTGTCTTATCTTGTTTGTATAGATGAGGTTGTGATGTCTCCTTGAGGTCGAGACGAGAAAGAACAAGGGCTCATCACACTCTTGTGCTTGAATTCATCACCTCCGCTTGATATGTAGATGACTCCGTAACTATTCTTCTCCTTCTATTTTATTTTTCACATTGAGGACAATGTGTGAATTAAGTGTGGGGGAGGGAGCATTTACATGTTTGTATTTACGTTGCACTGTATATATTTCTTTCTTTGCATTTCATGGTTATTATTCCTAGTTCTGAATATTAAAAAAAACGAAAAAAAACTGAAAAAATCATATAAAAAGAAAAAATAGCATGCATGACATTCTAGATTTAGGATTCATCATATGACCCCATCTTTACCACTTGCCTTATATTTATTTATTCTTAATCCAATTACAAGTTCCATGATACGCTTGAATTGTTGATCCTTGTCAAATTTGTTTAGTCTATTGGAGCATGAGATAATGGATTGATTGAGCATGCATAACTCTTAAGTTTTAGGTGTCAATGAAATCCAACAAAAATTTACCTTGTGAGTTTATTTTGGTGTTATTGGGACTGTGCTTTATTGATATCCTTTTTGCTTCTTGTGTGTGATACTCTCCAATGTGACTAACTCTGGGAATTGAGATTGATATGCATGTCAAGGCCGTATATTTTGATTATTACTTGTGATTTTCATGTGATTCAGGCAATTCTTTGTTAGCCATATCTTTCTCTATATCTACCTGTATATACTATCCTCTGCTTGAAGCCAAATTTGAGCCTTTTAGCCAATTTTTTTTAGCTCCACAAAACGTCTTTTAGCCGATTTTAGTCTTACCCTATTCGGGAATTAGGGAGAAGATTGGTGAAAATGTGTATTAGTGGAGTATTTTGAGTATTTGGAAATTATGTATGGGTGGTGTATTTTTTTTTTTTGAGCTTCAAATGGATGATTATTGTGCTTCATACTCGGGGCCTAAGGAGGATAAAGTTCACTTAGGAGAAAAAGTCGAGCAAAAATCGTAAAAGGAAAAAAATGAAGAAAAGGGAAGAAGAAAAATCATTGAAAAATCAAGAGAAAAAAAAAAGTTACAAAGTGTGAGAAGGTTAACAAGAGTTGTGCTTAAGTTTGTATTTGTGGATGGAGTTAAAGTTTGAATTCTTTTGGTTGAAGAAATGTTTGGTTTTGAGTGTTTTTTCCGGTTGCAGTTGAGATCACTTTTTCTCGGGTTTTTAGCACCACAAAGCCTAAATCTTTCCGTACCTTGATTTTCTTACCAAGCCCCATTACAACCCTTGCAAGACCTCATGACGATTATTGCTTGTAATGTCACCCATGGTGGAGATTTTGATGTGGATTTCAATTTTCATGGAGCTTAGTTGCATTGGATTGATGTTGACCGGAATTGAATTAACCTAAACACAAGAGTGAGAGTGAAACACTTTATATACCCGGTGAGGTTGGATTGAAATGTGCCTAAGCTTTTCAGTTGCCCAAATACATGTGATGATGTTGATTATTGTCTTGTGTCTCCTACTTGATTTTGAATTACATGTTGGCAAGGTGAATGCATGAAGAGTGTATTTGTGGGATGTTTGATTGGATTAGTTTTTTTTTCTCGAGGACAAGAAAGGTTCAAGTGTAGGGGAGTTTGATCATACACATTTAGGTAGTGGTAATATAAGCATTTAGATAGGTTTAGGTAGGGTAAAATGCATTAGTTAGAGTAGTTTTCATGTTTTGGGTTATTCTTCAATTATGATAACTCCCTCCCTTGATGAAAATGGTTTCAAAGCCTTTGACACACAGCTTGTGTCAAAGGCCTTAAAGCTACATTTGTGTTGATGAAATTCAAAACCTGTATTTTATAACAGTTTGGGATGTCATGTTAGGTGAGAATTTCCAAAGTGGGGTTTAATGAGATTACGCATTGAGTTGATTTTCATCTATGGTATAAAACTTGATTTGAGTTGTCTTGTTGAGGTTATGGACATTAGCATTGATGGTTTTTGGCTTAGTTCTGGTTAAATAGCAGTGGTTTTGAAGATTTGAGGTTTGGTTGTGCTTGTGTGGATTGATATAGCACCATTGCATTATTGTGAGAGTTGTCCTTGCCGGGACAAAAAAAAAATGTGCATTATTGTGGATGGAGTTAAAGTTTGAATTCTTTTGGTTGAAGAAATGTTTGGTTTTGAGTGTTTTTCCGGTTGCAGTTGAGATCACTTTTTCCCGGTTTTTTAGCACCACAAAGCCTAAATCTTTCCATACCTTGATTTTCTTACCATGCCCCATTACAACCCTTACAGGACCTCATGACAATTATTGCTTGTAATGTCACCCACTGTGGAGATTTTGATGTGGATTTCAATTTTCTTGGATCTTAGTTGCATTGAATTGAGGTTGAGCGGAATTGAATTAGCCTAAACACAAGAGTGAGAGTGAAACACTTTATATACCCGGTGAGGTTGGATTGAAATGTGCCTAAGCTTTTGAGTTGCCCAAATACATGTGATGATGTTGATTATTGTCTTGTTTCTACTACTTTATTTTGAATTATATGTTGACAAGGTGAATGCATGAAGAGTGTATTTGTGGGATGTTTGATTGGATTACTTTTGTTTTCTTGAGGACAAGAAAGGTTCAAGTGTGGGGGAGTTTGATCATACACATTTAGGTAGTGTTAATATAAGCATTTAGATAGGTTGATGTAGGGTGAAATGCATGAGTTAGAGTAGTTTTCATGTTTTAGGTTATGCTTCAATTATGATAACTCCCTCCCTTGATGAAAATCGGAAATGATTTCAAAGGCTTTGACACACAGCTTGTGTCAAAGGTCTTGAAGCTACAGCTGTGTTGATGAAATTCAAAACCTGTATTTTATCTTATTATTATCTTATATTATTTATGTATGGTTTCCGAATAATATTATACACATTTTATACTAACCATACAACAAGAATTTCGAAGATATGTCCTTCTTTAAGCTAAAAGACGTGAAGATCAAATCTGGTGGATTGTGGCTTCTAAGTTTCCCAGAATAGAAGATTGCGAAGATCCTTCCTAAAGCCATGATCTCTAATAGCCGTTGGGTGAAGATTCTTCCTTCAATTGGCATCGAGTTGATCAAGTATAAAAGGAGATGACGAAGAGAGAGAGAGGACTGACGGACAATTAGCCCTCAAGTTTACGATCTCTCTTCAGCGTGTTCTCTCTGCTTGTTCTTAAGAGTCTTATATTTTGTTTCAAAGCATTTTAGAGTTACTAAGTGAGCTTATAGGATATATTCTGAGAGAGTGTTATACTCGAGAGTTTGTAACTCAAGAAGTGGACACTAGGCGATTGATTCACTATGTGTAAGAGGATTGTACTAGATAGCTGAGAGAGGTGGAGCTCTTCTAGATTGGTCTAGGACTCCAAGGGAACGTGAGTTGACTAGATTGCAGTTGTATTGGAGAGAGGCTTCTCGGTGAGCTATTAGGATCCTAACTCTTGTGAATCAATAAAGCTGGTTGAATCCTAGGGTTGTGGAAGAACCCTAGGCGGGGACGTAGGCCAAGTTCGTGCTGAACCTCGTTAACAATTCGTTGTGTCCTTTAGTTATTGCTTTACCATAATTCCGCACTTGTTTCGAATTGTATAACTCTTGTGTGATTCAGGTTTTCCAGAGAAAAGGATTACGTCCAATCTCAAAGGGTTTTGCAAGCGTTTAAAAAGTCTTTAGATTATCTACAAAAAGTTGGCATACTCTATTCAACCCCTCTTCTAGAGTATCTTTATATTATTCTGTTATACATTGTCGAACCTTCAATTGGTATCAGAGCTTTACTCACTGCTTTTGATCTAACAATCTTGTGAGTTTTTTATCATGTCTGGTGAAGCAAGGGGAGGATTTGCACAAGGGAGGTCTACCAGTAGACCACCACTCTTTGTAGGAACTTTGTCCACTGGAGATCATTGATGAAGATGTTCTTTATAGATCAAGATCTGGAACTTTGGAACATTATAGAGAATTGTCCGAAGGTTCCAGAGAAAGACGGACCAAATGGAACCAAAGTTGCGAAGACTGAGGCTGAATACATCCAAGCGGATCTTGAAATCGTCTCCAAAAACTACAAGGCGATTAACTTACTTTATTGTGGTCTTA
Organism: Persicaria tinctoria; assembly: GCA_037127255.1. Classification (NCBI taxonomy): domain Eukaryota; kingdom Viridiplantae; phylum Streptophyta; class Magnoliopsida; order Caryophyllales; family Polygonaceae; genus Persicaria; species Persicaria tinctoria. Next base: position 35,035,106 of record JBANSL010000013.1, on the reverse strand, counting down.
GCACTGATGAGTTTAACCGTATTTCATCTTGTAGGTCGGCTAAAGAGATTTGGGACAAGCTGGTTGTCACCTACGAAGGAACTAGCCAAGTGAAGGACACCAAGATCAGCATCTTCCTTCGAAAGTATGAACTTTTCAAAATGAAGCCTGATGAGTCTATCAAGGCCATGTTCACACGTATCACAGAAATCACCAATAACCTTGACTCTCTCGGAAAGAACTTTAAGAACGTTGAGAAAGTGAGGAAAATATTGAGGTGTCTCCCAAAAGACAAATGGGGCCCTAAAGTGACAGCCATAGAGGAACCCCAAGATCTCACCACTTTTCCCCTTGATGACTTACTTGGGAAGCTGATCACATATGAGATGATTCTCAATGAAGACGATGGGGAACTTCCAGCAAGCACTAAGAACTTGGCGCTCAAGTCTAAGAAGGATGAGCCCAAAGATGAGTCTGATTCCGATGATGAGGATGACGATGAAGATGATCATTTTGCTCTTATCACAAGAGGCCTTTCTCGAATCCTCAAAATGAAGAAGCAATTCAACAACAAGGATGGATCAGAGTCTTCTAAATTTCGAGGTATGTCTCAATACAACAAATATGACAAGAAGACTAAACCATTGTCTTATTTTGAATGTGGTGAAACAGACCATCTGGTAAAAGACTGCCCTCAAAAGACGAAGAGCTAGTCAAAGAAAGGTGATAGATGGAAAAAGAAAGCCATGGTGGCAACTTAGAGCGATTATGACTCAAACTCCGATGATGAGAAGGCCAACTTAGAGAGATTCTAACGCAAGTTTGGGTCCCCAAAGGCACTATTTTACCTAATATGGTTTATCCCAATAATGGATCTAAATTTTCTTATTGGTCTAGCCACAAAGGTTGATGTTTGTTTTGCAAGAGATCACCAAGGTGAAGGAGCAAAAATGGATTTTTGATAGTGGATTCTCGAGACATACGAGTGGGAAGAGTTCTCTCTTTCATGATCTAAAGAAGCAATCCACTGGAACAATAACTCTTGGTGACAAAGGAAAGTGTGACATCGTTGTTATTGGTAGTGTTGGGAGTGATCCTAACCATAGCATTAAAAATGTTTATCTTGTTAATGGTTTGAAATATAATATGCTTAGTGTTTCTCAACTATGTGATAGTGGTAATGATGTTGGATTTAACAAGAAAAGATGTCTAGTGCGCAGAGAAGATACATGTGAAGTAGTTCTAACTGCCTATCGCTATAACAACATCTATGCTGTAAATGCTGAGCAAGTGGCACAAGGAAACTTATCCTATCTAAAGGCTTTGACGGATGATCCAAAGCTTTGGCATAGGAGACTCGGTCATGTAAGCCCACATACACTACAGAAGCTTGTGTCCAAAGGGCTTGTAAGAGGACTACCTGATATGGACTTTAAAGTTATTGAGATGTGCAAAACATGCACACGAGGTAAATAAACACGTAGCTCTTTCAAACCCAAAAAGGTTGTAAGTACTTCTAGACCCCTTGAACTTTTACATATGGATCTATGTGGTCATATACGAGTCAAATCTCCCAATGGTAAAAAGTACATGCTTGTTGTTATATTTGATGAATGGAATGATGGTTCTTTATGTGAAAGTGTTGCAGATTTAGATCTTAACATCCATACAGAGAACGAGGATGGTGATGATGTCGCTATCAAGAACACATAGAAGAGGAACATGCAGGATCAGATTCTCAACACTGAAGAATTGGCTCAAGGTGTTGAAGCTTCGTCCAAAGCCCTTGGTGACCAATCCAGAAGTGTTGAAACGTCAAAAACTGTTGTTACTGAACCTAACCGAAACACGGAGTCAGATGTACCACAAATCAATCCTGCTAGTGTGACAGATGAAGGAGCTGAGACTAGCAAACGAAAATTCAAATACTCCTCATCACACTCATTAAAGGATATCATCTCTGACCCTACATCTAGTGTTCAAACTCGTTCTAAACTTAAAGATCTTTGTGCTTTTCACGCGTTTGTTTCTCTTATAGAACCAAAGAAGGTAGATGAGCCAGATTGGATCATTGCTATGCAAAGTGAGCTTAACGAATTTGAAAGAAACAAAGTCTGGACCTTGAAGCCTAGGCCAAAGCATCAATCAGTCATTGACACACGTTGGGTATTTTTGAACAAGCTAGATGAGAATGGTAAGATCGTGATGAACAAAGCAAGGCTTGGTTCTCATGGCTACAATCAAGAGGAAGATATTGACTACGAGGAGACTTTTGCTCCCGTAGCCAAGCTTGAAGCCATTCGCATATTATTAGCATTTGCATCTTTTATGGGCATAAATTTATATCAAATGGATGTCAAGTTTGCTTTTCTTAATGGTTTCTTAGAGTAAGAAGTCTATGTGGCTCAACCCCCAGGTTTTGAAAGTTCGGAATTTCCTAATCATGTTTACAAACTAGACAAATCGCTATATGGTTTGAAACAAGCCCCAAGAGCTTGGTATGAGCGCTTGTCAAAATATCTTTTAGAAAATGATTTTAAAAGGGGGTTGATCGACAAGACTCTTCTTATTAAGACCAAAGGAAAGGACATTTTGGTTATTCAAATATATGTTGATGATATATTGTTTGGAGCTACTAACACATCTTTGTGCAAGGAATTGTCTGACATCATGTGCAGTGAATTTGAGATGAGCTTGATGGGATAACTCAACTTCTTATTGGGATTACAAGTTCATCAATCCAAGAAAGGGATCTTTCTCAACCAAAACAAGTACACTAAGGATCTCTTGAAGAAGTTCAAGATGGATCAATCCAAAGCAGCTAAAACACCCATGAGCTCAACCTTGTCTCTAGATCAAGACAAAACCGGAAAGAGTGTCAATCAAAAGGAGTATCGAGGGATGACTGGATCTTTATTATATCTTACGGCTAGTAGATCTGACATCATGTTTAGTGTTTGTATGTGTGCTAGGTTTCAAGCTGACCCTAAAGAATCTCACCTCGTGGTTGTGAAGAGGATCTTTCGATATCTCAATGGCACTAAGGAGCTTTGCTTATGGTACCCAAAGCAAAGAGATTTTACACTAATCGGGTATTCTGATGCAGATTTTGCAGGCTATAAGGTGGATTGGAAGAGCACGTCGGGATGTTGCCAATTCTTTGGAGCATCCTTGATTAGTTGGCACTCAAATAAACAAAACTCAATTACTCTATCCACTGCCGAAGCCGAATACATAGCAGTTGGAGCATGTTTCTCCCAAATCCTTTGGATAGCTCAACAAATGAGAAATCTTGGTATTAACCTCAAAGGCATTCCCATTAAGTGTGACAATACAAGTGCCATCTCCATTACAAAGAATCATTTTCAGCATTCAAGGACTAAACATATTGATGTAAGGCATCATTTCATTAGAGACCATGTCGAAAAAGGTGATGTGTCCATATCCTTTATTTCAACTGATTATCAATGGGCTGACATTTTCTCTAAGCCTTTGGCAGAGGACAGGTTCACCTTTACGGAATGCTTAACAGGGATGCACTTTCGTAGGGGGAGCTTTCCCTTTACGAAAGATATATTCTACTCAGTGTCAAGACCTTTGAACCTCATTTCAAAGGTTGTGAACTGAACAGTAGAGAACATATAACGGATCATATATTTGGTTGGTATCTTTTTAGATATTTGATCAAATATTTTTTTAAAAGGAGTTTTAAATATCTTTACTTTATTGTTACCTATTTTATTTTTGGGAAAATCTTTTTATTCTATCTGATTATAGTTTTTTTGTGGAAATTATTTTAAATCGGATAAATATCTTCTTGCCTTAGCCTTTAAGAATTGAAAGGATCTCTTTAAATTTTGAAATTGTTTTGGTGACTGTTTTCACACTCCTTCCTTTGTTGAAAGACAAAAAGGGGGAGATGGTTTGATGGTTTAGACTTTAAAACTGCTGTGAACCAAGGGTCTTGGAAGACCTTGTTTTGTTTTACTTTGTTGGCTTCAAAAACTTATGATCCAACATTTGTCTAACCCATGTAGGTACTTAGTCCGATTTTGCTTATGATATATTTGCTTGACTAAGTTGCAGGGATGTATAGGTTTTGTCTTTCATCAAGGGGGAGATTGATAACTCCATCCTTGATGAAAATCAGAAATGGTTTCAAAGGCTTTGACACACAGCTTGTGTCAAAGGTCTTGAAGCTACAGCTGTGTTGATGAAATTCAAAACCTGTATTTTATGTTATTATTATCTTATATTATTTATGAATGGTTTCCGAATATTATTATACACATTTTATACTAACCATACAACAAGAATTTCGAAGATATCTCCTTTCTTAAGCTAAAAGACATGAAGATCAAATCTGGTGGATTGTGGCTTCTAAGTTTCCCAGAATAGAAGATTGCGAAGATCCTTCCTAAAGCCATGATCTCTAATAGCCGTTGGGTGAAGATTCTTCCTTCAATTGGCATCGATTTGATCAAGTATAAAAGGAGATGAAGAAGAGAGAGAGGACTAACGGACACATACGAATATCATTGCACAATCAGCCCTCAAGTTTACGATCTCTCTTCAGCGTGTTCTCTCTGCTTGTTCTTAAGAGTCTTATATTTTGCTTCAAAGCATTTGAGAGTTACACAGTGAGCTTATAAGATATATTCTGAGAGAGTGTTATACTCGAGAGTTTGTAACTCAGGAAGTAGACACTAGGCGATTGATTCACTAAGTGTAAGAGGATTGTACTAGATAGCTGAGAGACGTGGGGCTCTTCTAGATTGGTGTAGGACTCCAAGGGAACGTGAGTTGACTAGATTGCAATTGTATAGGAGAGAGGCTTCTCGGTGAGCTATTAGGATCCTAAGTCTTGTGAATGAATAAAGCCGGTTGAATCCTAGGGTTGTGGAAGAACCCTAGGCGGGGACGTAGGGCAAGTTCGTGCCGAACCTCGTTAACAATTCGTTGCGTCCTTTACTTTTTACTTTACCATAATTCCGCACTTATTTCGAATTGTATAACTCTTTTGTGATTCAGGTTTTCCAAAGAAAAGGATTACGTCCAATCTCAAAGGGTTTTGCAAGCGTTTCAAAAGTCTTGAGATTATCTGCGAAACGTTGGCATACTCTATTCAACCCCCCTTCTAGAGTATCTTTATATTTCTTTTTTATACATTTTCGAACCTTCAAATTAGAGTCAAAATCTACGAGATTTGTGCATGATTTCAGGTGATTGTAAAGAGGTGAAGCTAAGCTCGAGCCAATTCTTGAAGATTGGACAAAAATAGAAGAGCACGAGAGCTGAGGAGAGGAGCTAAACATGTAAAGGATTGGAGCTGTCTAGGTTGGTGGCACTGCACTAAAACAAGTAGTTTGAAGGCTGTAGTTATCGGATCGGGGCGTACTTATATTTGTTGGAAAGAGGATTCAAATACCTAACTTTTGTGTTTAAGACTTTTCCAGATTCGGCCTTGAAAATAGCGGAATCTGGACGTCAAGATGGCTGCTGAAAAGAAACTCGGTCTGGGCATAAATACTCGCCCGAGTTATTTGGTGCACCCGAGTAATGTTGCATTTCCAAAGATGTGGGCTGTTACTTTTGTTAATTTATGAAAGTTGTTATTTTATTTATTTTTAATTAATTAGGAGAGAAGAGGAAACGTGGGTTCTGGCCAAGAACACTAAAGAGGTTTTGTTTTCTAGATTGGGGGAACCATTGAACAGGTTTAGTACGTAGCAACCATTGTAGAGCTTTGGTTATTCTTCTTCGATTATGAATAACTAAATCCTTTTGCTTGGGAAAATTAATCGAAGCTTTAGGTTTGCAATTTCATTGTGAGATTTCTCTATCTTAATACTCCTCTTTGAATATTATCAATTCTTTGCATCGAATTGATTTGCAATTGATGCAATCACTGGTTGTGCGCGTCAATTGTCTTTGTTGATTTCCTTTAAGCTTCATCGATTATTGAATTGAATCTTGATAGTTTCAAGATTGTTTGATAATTAGGGTTTTCAGGGTTTGGTTGTCCTGTTAACTAGATTCGAAAAGGAATTGGATTCAAAAGACCTAGTCTTTCCACAACAAAGTATTGAAGAGGAAGTTATCTTTTCGATATCAATGATCAATGAACAAACCTGATAGCTGAGATTGATTGACCTGAGCTATTCTATCATATTCATCCATTTAATTTGTTTTACTTTATTATTTTTTCTTACTTTTGCATTCTTAGTTAGTTTAAACCATCAAAATCCCCCCTCTTTATTTCTTGTTCTTGTTGACACACTCTGATTTGGATACAAATCGTTGACTGTTTGTGGGATCGACCCGTACTTGCCAAACTATATTAGTTAGTTTAGTCGGATTTATTTGATAGGATTTAAGACGACTAAAAATCCTCTATAAGGAATCTTCTCAAATCCCATAGGGTAATTAAATGTTCCACCCTTAGGATAAATAAAAAGATAAAAAGATAAATCTTCTCAAATCTTCATATGTAAGGAATCTTCTCTTGGGAATATCTCCATTGGATTTTAGATAGAACTTTGAATAGAGCTGGAAATTGACTTGGACTTGACACTGGAAATAGGCCGACATTGACCAAAGTCGGTCGATATCGAGTCACCTTCTCAAATTCACTTCTATTACTCGAAATCGGCCACTAGGAGGATATTTGAGTAGTCATAGGTCAATATCGACCAAAACTGGTCGATATCGAGTGATCTTCTTCTCTACTGGTCATTCTGAGTCGATCTGGAGATTATCGAGTAGGTCTGGTCGATATCGACCACTTTCTCAGCGTTTTGCTCTGTTCTTTAAACACACTTTTCCGAGTCCTCGTTCGTCGGATTGACGCATATGAGCATGCGTTGGAAAGCTCTTTTTGAGGGCTACAACTCTCATGAAGACATTAGAACTTAATTCAGAACGATGAATGGTGAAAAATGGCGTTTCCTCCAGCTGCATCATCCTTAACTTCTTCATGACTTTTTTTAAGCTCCAAAGTGCACCCGATTCCTGCGAAATTAAACATAAACTAGTGTAGACTCCATAATCTGGCAAATAAGCATAAACTACATAGATTCTGTACTATTCTAACCCAAATGCATGAAATGTATGCAGGAATCGATATAAAAGTCAATATAAAACATGACACAAAGCATGGACATCAAATATGCACTTCATTGTGACTTCCCTTTACTAGGCAATTTCATGTTATATCTCTAATGAATCCAATTTTGCATCGTCAATTTCAGTATAACCTTCCATGACACTTATCAAAATTTTCAAAGGGGGTGATTTTTCGAACTTTGGAAAACAAACATGTAAGCACATAGATATCAATGATAATTCCAAAGTACCCATGTATAAGCAATTCGAGAAATTAATTCCAAATATGCACACATATGGTCAAATAAAGTCAAATATGCATAAAGTAAGCCATTCCCCCACCCCATACTTAAACATTATAATGTCCTCACTGTATAAAAACATGGGTAAAGAAAGAAACTCACTAGATAGATGTGCAGAATGTCGAAATTGAGTGCTGATAGCACGCATTTAGGTAGGCATATTAGGATGCATTTAGCATTATTTAGATTTATATAATGCATATATTAGCCTAGATTTGCATTTAACATGTTTTGTTGGTGGAGTCGAAATCTACATCATTTTATGGTTAATTTCAGGTAGATGTGGATCCGACGAGGGATTAGGAGACTATTAGATGAAGGAAGAGTGAAGAGGAAAAATTGTTGTGAACAGTAAAAGCCGCCCCACGGCCAAGGAAACCGCCCCGCGGCCCGAAGCTCTGACGAAGGATTTCGCTGATCGCCCTAGGCCGCCCCGCGGTCGGGGTTGGTTGCCCCACGGCCTCCTTCATGTCCGAAATGCCGATTTCTCTATTTTATATCTTTTATCTAAATATTTCTACCCTAATTTTGGCCGACTTTGTTAGGTTTATATAAGGACTATTAGGGTTATTTTCTTAGACATCTAACTCATCATCTAATTCATTAGTTTATGCACTTGGAGATTATCAATTAAGAGAACCCTAGAGGGGAGCCTCCATGGACATGGAGTGCTAAACTCTTTTGTTTCGTCTATGGATTGAAGCTTTGGTTTGAGAAAGTTGTGAGATTTCTATTCTTGTTCTATTCTTATTGATTTGTATTGATTCTTTTGTGAACATTGTTGATTTCTTCTAGTCCGTACAACTAGTTGAAATTATTGCTAGGCTTTTGTGGATTTGTCGTAGCGAGCCTTAATCTATAGTAGCAATCATGCCTTTTTAGGACTCGTAGGACTAAACCGGTGTAGAGAATCATTATATGTTAAATGTTGACTCGTAGCTTAATGTTGCATGTATCCTGGTTAATCCTTAATCTGAATGCTACTATTAGGTTGAGTCTTGATCGTGTTAGGGTTATCTAATCAGTAAGGGTTACTAGGACTCGTAGGACTAGTAATTTATACAAGATCAAGATAGGAACAATAATAGGATGAAAAGAGAACTTGAAGAAGAATCGAGGATCAACTAACCCAACTAAAGTGGATATTTGTAGATGAAACTATTTTCTCAATTGTTATCTCTACTAACTTGTTTATAGTTTATTTTCTCATCTTCAATCACCAAAACCCCTCTTTCCTACTAATTGGTAAATATACATTGCTTAGGAATACTTGATTCTCTATGGGATCAACCTATTACGTGCTTACTATACTAGTTTGTAGGTTTGAGTTATACTTTGATAGGAACAACGACAGTTTTCTCCTGTCAAATTTTGGCGCCGTTGCCGGGGAATCATGTTTATTTCTTTGTTTATCAATTTTTGTATACATCTAATTTGTTGTGAACTTATCTTACGATTCATAACACCTTTGCTACTAACTATTTACGATGTTGAGATTAGAGCAGTTTGAAGGCGACCTTAGATCATTGGGTTCATAACACCAATATTTCACTAGATTGCAGATGTATGTTTACGACCTTAGATCATTGGGTTATCAATATGAAATGCGGGAAATATGTGTGTGCATATTTGATGGGATGACTGCTGAAACACGTAGTCTTGTTGAACACATGACTAATGGAGACCTATTGGATATGGGACTCTGTGAGATTTGGGATTTTTTCTGTTATATAGATTGCCATGTTGCTCAGGAAGAATGGCTCGCCACGTTTGAAAAAAATGAGAGTTCCGTCGACGATGGAGGAGAGGGTCTAGTGCTTCCTAACTTGGAATCTCATGAGTCGACGCATGAGGTTACATGTGATGTGTCTCCTACTCCATCTGCATCATCCATTATGAGCTCTCCTATTGATGAACCAGGTGTAGAGCCATCTGTTGGGGCTCAAGAGGTAATAAAGCTAAACTTTTTCACTTTTGAAGTTAATGGTGACTATGTTGATCCTTTTGACTGCTATTTCGAGAAGCCACCAGCGGAACTGTGTTGGTGGTATCATATTCCTCCAGGAGAGAGTCATGCTAGACTCTTAGATAGATTGAAAGGGTTTTTGAGTTCCATATTTTATGCTTTCAATTTATTGTGCTATGATGTCTTTTGTAAGATGTGTGCACAAGAATATGATAGGCTATTGAGGGCATTGACAATGTCTGATAAGAAAGGAATTGAGATTGAGAATAAGTCATTACAATGACATAAAAGAAAGGCGCTGCTTGGGAGACAACCCAAGATATGTAATAATTTTTTTCATCTTGAGTTTAGTTATTGTTTAGCATTTTTATTTAGTTCTAGGTTAGTTTGTGTTTGGCATTTTCGGTATGGGCACCTAACACTACAAATCGAGATGAAGCCACGGGCTACGGATCTTGCTAGTTACTCTTTGTTCATCCATGAAGGTTCATAAATCCACATTTCCACCACATTGTGAGTATTCCATTTATCTCTTCCTTTGTGTTTTTATAATTTTGTTGTCTTTAATTTTCATTGAGGACAATGAAAAATTTAAGTGTGGGGAAGGGATTGCATTGCATATAGATAGATTTTGCATATCATGTTTATTTATGTTTTCATATTTATTTTTACTCATATATTGCATTTGCTAAAAAAAATCCAAAAATATCATGTATTTTATACACTTTAGGTCTTATTTTTCCATCTAGGCTACTTGTTCTCTATATTTATTTTATCATGTGCCCAATGACTTGCTTGAAGTGTTTGAATATTTGAATTGTTTTATAGACTTTTTGGGAACAAGATTGATGAGATAATTGAGCATGTATACTCTTTGGAATTTAAGTGGTAATGAAGTTCTAACAATTTGACCTTGTGAGTTATTTTTGCCTTATTGGGACTACACATATATGTCCTCTAGTTTCTTTGTGTGTGAATACTCTCCTTGATTACTTCCTCTTTAAATTGCGTTTAGATATCTTTATTGAGGTTGCGTTTATATGATTTTTGCATGTAACCATAAAGTTATTGAGGCATGATTTTCTTTTAGCCATATTATACTCTACCCACCCGTACACATTATCCTTTGCTTGAAGCCAATTTGAGCCTTATAAGCCTATTTTGTTTTCTCCAAAAATTCTTCCTAGCCAATTATTAGCCTGACCCATCCGGAAATTAGGAAAAGAGTTGGTGAATATCTTGATGTATTGATGGAGTTTCTGTGAATACTCTCCTTGATTACTTCCTCTATTCGTTATTAACAAATAGGAATATAGAGACTCTCACATAAACTTTAATTATTACTAACCATTTTTCACATAATTAATCCAAGTTTTATTAAGATCACTATCGCTTCAATAACACAAACAAGGATAACCTTCAACTTTCGCAAAAGAATCATGCTCATAGGTATAAAAGACGAATTGCATTGATAGATTGTACCTTTATCGCATTTACCTTACATGGCTACTGTGGGGCTCACCCCGACCCTAGAAGTTGGCTGACTACTCGCTCTTCATCATAAATAAACTCATCAAAGATTTCAGGAAAATAAATTGCATTAAACTCAAATAAAACTTACAACCAATCGAAGCCAAATCCGCTCTCATAGGGATAGAAGACGAATTGCATTGATAGATTGTACCTTTATCGCATTTACCTTACATGGCTACTGTGGGGCTCACCCCGACCCTAGAAGTTGGCTGACTACTCGCTCTTCATCATAAATAAACTCATCAAAGATTTCAGGAAAATTAATTGCATTAATAAACTCAAATAAAACTTACAACGAATCGAAGCCAAATCCGCTCTCATAGGGATAGAAGACGAATTCCATTAATAGATTGTACCTTTATCGCATTTACTTTACATGGTTACCGTCAGGCTCACCCCGACCCTAGAAGTTGGATGACTACTCGCTCTTCATCATAAATAAACTCATCAAAGATTTCAGAAAAATAAATTGCATTAATAAACTCAAATAAAACTTACAACCAATCAAAGCCAAATCCGTTCTCGCAAATAGGAATATAGAGGCTTTCGCATAAACTCCAATTGTTACTAACCCTTTTTCATATAATTAATCCAAATTGTATTAAGATCACTATCGCTTCAATAACACAAATAAGGATAACCTTGAACTTTCGCAAAAGAATCATGCTCATAGGGATAGAAGACGAATTGCATTAATAGATTGTACCTTTATCGCATTTACCTTTCATGGCTACCGTCGGGCTCACACCGACCCTAGAAGTTGGCTGACTACTCGCTCTTCATCATAAATAAACTCATAAAAGATTTCAGGAAAATAAATTGCATTACTAAACTCAAATAAAACTTGCAACCAATCGAAGCCAAATGCACTCTCATAGGGATAGAAGACGAATTGCATTAATAGATTGTACCTTTATCGCATTTACCTTACATGGCTACCGTCGGGCTCACCCCGACCCTAGAAGTTGGCTGACTACTCGCTCTTCATCATAAATAAACTCATCAAAGATTTCAGGAAAATAAATTGCATTAATAAACTCAAATAAAACTTACAACCAATCGAAGCCAAATCCGCTCTCGCAAAACTCCACTCCAATCGGCTACAAGCTCTCTCTCGTAACTCGCTATGAATGTAATTGAAACTCAAATTGAATGCCTAGAAAACAGCCCCTAAGGCTTTATTTATAGTGTTCAACCCTAGCTAATCTAGGAAAGAACAACTATATCTATATCTAAAAAAACTTCTATCTAAAATATTAAGATAAAACATTATTATAAAAGAAATAAATCAACAAGGAAACTATATCTAAAGTGGATAAATCTTTTCCATCTTGATAAATCTTCTCTTGAATTGATAGAATATCTCTTGCTTCATGTGGAAGAAAACCAACTCGAAATCTGGACTCAGACTCGAAATTGACCTCTAATGGTCCACTCGATATCGACCAAGTTAGGTCGATATCGACCTATCTTCGCTTCATCACTCGATCTTGGCCTTTGGAGTGGAAATCGACCAGTACTGACTCGATATCGAGCAGATGTGGTCGATATCGACCTGTTTTACACTCGAATTTTCTGGGTCGATTTCAAGTGTTTCTGCTCGATTTGCTTCACTCGATATCGACCACGTCCAGTCCATATCGACCAGTTGTGTCGAGTTCTTCTTTCCTCGTCCTCTGCTCGACTTTTCCTGGTTCAGCTGCTTTTGGACCTCGGACTTTATATAGTTGACTTCGAGCTTTTCATCCTTTCTTCGAATTGTTGTAAAATGCCTCGATTTCTGTGAAATTAAACAGTAACTAGTGTAGATTTCATTTCATATCATCTAGCCCAATGATATGAAATGCATGCAGAAATCGCTATAAAAGTAAGTGTAAAACGTGGCAGATTAGGCTCACAACAACTTGCTTGATACCGATAGGAGTTTCATCAATGCTACTGGTGGAGGAGATATTTTGGATAAAACACCTTAGGAAGCAATGCAGATTTTTGAGGAGTTCATAAGTTGGATAGTTCTAGAGATGGTCACAAGGATGATAACGATAGACTTACGGAGATAGTGAACAAGATGGCTATGCAAATTAATCAATCCAATGAGACTAGACCTTTTGATGTTTGTGGAGATCCAACTCATCCGAATGATAAGTGTCCCTTGATTCAGGAGGACACCGATGAACTGAATGCTATGGATTATGGACCTCGCCGCAACTTTGGCAACAATTACAATCAGGGCTACAATGCGAACTATCTAAGTAGATTCAACGGCAGAGGCTAGTAGCAACAAGTTTCTTTCAAGAGAGGAGAATTTCAGAATCGTTCGAGAAACACTTAACAAGATGAGAGAGATGAGACATTGAGGTTATTCCTGGATAAGATGAGTGTTCAAGAAAAATTGTTGACTAAGATGGCTAAGGAGATTGGTGAATTGAAAGTGAAAGATTCGGGGAAGTTACCATCGCAGGTGGTAGTGAATCCGAAGGAGAATGTTAGTGCCATGATCCTTAGAAGAGGTAAACAAGTGAATGTGCCCACTAGGAATGTTGAAGAGAGGCCTAGGGAAGAAGATGATTTGGGAAAAGAGGATGAGACAAAATTAGGGACGCTCTGCGAACATGGCGCCCGCCGCCCCTCACCACGGCACCCGTCGCCAACGTCAGTGGAAGATCCGATTTTTGACGTTGTTGACTCCCCGAAGAATTCTTCTAAAGATTGGTCTTCTGAGGTTTCAAGACCTGCACCACACTTGTCTCATGCCTTAAGATCTGATTGTAAGTGGGAAGATGAACAAATTCTTTATGACCCCTTTTCTCATTGTGAGGTAAATATTCCACCTTTCAATTTGATTAAAAATGTGCCTCGATATGCGAAATTTTTGAAAGAAGTGTGCATGATGAAATGCAAGCAAAGGATGCAGAAGAAAGAAAAGGTAAGTTTAAGTGAGAATGTTTATGCTTTACTTCAGAAACGATTGCCTAAAAAATGTAGAGATCCAGGTATGTTTACTATCCTATGTGCAATAGGTAATGCTAGCTTCACCAAAGCTATGTTAGACCTAGGTGCTTCAATCATTGTTATGTCTTATAACTTTTACATGTTTTTGGCTCTCAATGCATTATCTGAAACTGGTGTTACTAAACAACTCGCTGATCGTTCTAGTATTAAGCCTAGAGGAGTACTTGTCGAGGATGTTTTTGTTAAGGTAAATGATTTGATATTTCCTATAGATTTCTTTATTCTAGACATGGAAGAAGGTACACCTGAAACCCCAATTATCTTGGGAAGGCCATTCTTACAAACGATCAAGACTAAAATTGAATGATTTGAAAGTTCACTAACTATGAAATTTGATGGTAGAATGATTGAGGTTTCTCTATTTGAGCCTATTATTTCTTCCGCCAATGATTCCGTACATGTTCTTGACTCTAATGAAAGTAATCACAGCAATGAATCAAATGGTTTGTTAGATGCTTCTGTTAAAACTGAATCTATGAATCTTGACTTTTCTAACAAAGATGAAAATGGATTAGGGAAAGATGACATTGAAAGAAAAATTGAGAATTTATTTAAGCCACATGACAATGTGTCTAATTCAAATGATTTTATTGCTATTCCCTATGAGAAATGGATTCCTAACAATGTTGAGGTTTTTATAATTTTAGGGCAACCTTTAGGAGTAACACATTTCAAGAAGGAATCGGTAGATGCAATCAATGTATATGTTGGAGGAATTCCTAAGGTTCCCCCTCTTGTTTTGAAAAGGACAAGTGTGGAGGATCTTGATGGGATAACTTAATCAAGAAATGCATCTTGTCGAACCAAAGACATGAAACAAAGGCGAATCTTGGGAGGCAACCCAAGGAATTTAGGTAGTATTATTTCAATTTTGTAAGTGGGTTTTTCAATTCAATAAAGTAGGATCAATCGTGTCGCTGAATTTCGAAAGTGATGGTAAGTTGAAACCTATGTTGGAGTTGAGTTTTGCTTGATTTTGAGTACGGAGTCACGTTCTGTGTACACGGCGCCCGTCTCCCCCTGTTCGCTTGACGAGTCCTAATTTTGGTAAAACTTGGAAGGGAAGTTTTCTATCTTTTTATTTTTGGTTATTTTCGTATTAGGTTAGTTTTCTTTATCTTATGGTTATTAGGATTAGATTATTTTCTTTTTATCTTATTTTAGGATTAGAGTAATTCTATCTATTTCTAGTTATATTTATTTTCTATCTTAGGTTAGTTTATTTTATCTTCTACCTATTTCTATCTATCTTAGGATTAGATTTTTCTTTTTAGGATTAGTTTCCTTATTTCTTAGTTCTAAGATTAATTATTCTATCTTTTCTATTTTCTATCTAGTTCTAATATTTTCTAATTGTGTTTTTTATAGATATCCCTTTCCAACTCGCCATATATTTCTATTCCCTATTTTAAATCAGCCAAGCTTGCTCCAAAGGAATCTACAAAACCAAAAGCGTACTTGAATCCATTCCAAAAGACCTAAAGCCTTGTGTTTCAATTGATTCTGTCCATCAAAACACTTTGAACCATTACCCTAGATCCACAAAAACTCAACCTTTCCCATACCATTCCCCTACCTATCACCAAAGAAGCGTTGAAATCAAGTTGTTCGTCAAAGTTTTGACTTTGGAGGGTGTGGACGTCAGTTATCCAATGTTTTCACTCGGATTCAAGGTTCTGTTGACACATCGCCCGCGGCCCTAGCCACGGCGCCCGTCGTCCCTTTAGTGTGCTCACTAGCTTAGTACCCCGTGCATTGCACAGATCTGTTTTAAAAATATGTGTTTCTATAATTTCATTTATCATTTCTTCATCGATACCAAAACTTGTAAGCATTACTTGTAACCATCCAACATACATATGGAGATAATAATCTTGCATACAAAAATGAATAGGGATTTGAATTCTTGTATATAGCATGTGTTGGAAAACATCCGTATAAAAAAGACTCACATATGTATTTTCTCTAGCAAACTGATAAGAAGAAGAAATAAATAAAAATAATTAAAGATACATTACCTAAGCAATAGAACCTATGATATTTGGTTTTATCTTTTAATTAACATACATATGGTTCAAAATTAAATGAATGAATCAATTTTGAGTTATTTATCTAAAAAAAATAGAAATTAAAACTAAAACCGAAATATTCTATAGTAATTCGTGGAATAAAAAATATAATAAAAAAAATAGAATCAAATATTTTCTTGAACAAATGGAAACTTATAATGTAATCAAATTTGATTTTTTGATATAAATATGATTTTATTTGATCTTATCCAGTGAATATCTAAACTAACAAACAAATCATATCTTAAGCGATTTGTTTAGCAAAATCTTCCATAAATTTAATTATATAACCATGACTAAATTATAATTGAAAATCTAAAATTTATTGATTAAAAAGTGGTTCAAAAGATTAATTAGCAAAATCTTCCATAAATTTAATTATATAACCATGAGAATAGACGGAGTATGTTTGAACGAATGCAGCTAACTAAAACCATAAATAAAATAAATGAAATCTGCATTAGCTTGCCCCTATATTTATTAGATGAAACCAAAAGATTAATTAGATAACTTCAAATCAAATCGAATTGGAAGTATTTAGTGTTACGTTGAATGATTTCACGTACATCTTGACTAAGGATTCCACGTAGCAACACAAAGTCGATCGATTTCACATCAATTTTCCGAGTAGTTAAGCACAACTGCACATAATTCCAAGTAGAATCAATGGAATCGTAATTAATCGGATAAACTAAGAAGGACAATAACATAGGGGAGTTGGGGTGGGATTAAAATCAAGTAAATTAGGGTAGAATCAATAACCTGCATCTGCAAATATGATTATGTTAGATTAAGATATATATAAAAGCAACACAGCAGCACAAAAGCAAATGAATATACTTCGTAAAAATGTGAACAATTGAATCAGGAAGAGTTAGGGTAGTATTTATAACAGTAGTAGTGTAGTACTACGATTTTGGCGATGTGAATAATTTTTTTTTAAAATTTCAAAATTCAAAATTGTAACCAAATCAGATTAGTTGATCTACAGAATTGGAAAAATAAAAACTGATTTCAAAATTCAAAATTTTAACCAAATCAGAGATCATTGATTTTAGATATCTACTTTTAATTAATAAATAATTGTAAATAAAAATAAAAATTGACTAATCTGATTAATAACAATCTGTAACTTGGAATGGACTAATCTGATTTTGTTTTAAATTATTTTAGTGATAAGATTGCAATAGATCCAGTAAGAGATTACATTACAAAGTGATAAGATTGGTGATTAAAAAAAAAGTGATAAGATTTGCGTAAGTTTCTAGATTCTGGATTTGCATATATCATCATGCAAACAATAAGATTACGTTTTGGTAAGTTAGTTATTTTAGATATGGCATATCAATTAGGTTAATTAGTAATTTAATTTTTAAATCTAATTCTTTTTTATTATTAATCTTAAATAAAAAAAGCTAACAAATCCTACTAATTAAAAAATCTATAAAAAATAACTAACAAATCCTACTTTAAAGGAGAAGCCCCCACATGTCGTAGGCGACTTCTCCTTTAGTATTATAATATAGATTTTTCGGTGCTTTATTGAGATTTTCCGTGTTCACCTTTCTCTTTTATCAATCATGAGTAATTCTATCAAGAAGGAGGTGCCAGCTTACTTCGATAATACTGATGTGCTATGCTGAAATGCACTTGGGAAGCGCACCTACACGTCCACCATGTTCTTTGACGAAACCACATTAAGAAGGTTGGGCTTGTTCGATTCGGTGATTGCTATGGTGGCACATGGAGGGTTGCGTGATTTTATTGGAAGAAGGGCTCCTACCTACCCTTGCTTGGTCAAGGAGTTCCTTACTATTTTTGATGTAATCTCGCCCAAGGAGGTTCGATTTCAATTAGGAGGAAGAGCTTGTATTCCTCATACGCTGCAATGGGAGTTGCTTTTGGTGTCTCGAAGAGGTGTTCTAGTAAGTGGCAGAATGCCATGCGTGTTCATGATTCAACAGAGATTTGGAGAAGTATGACAGGGATGCCTGAGACTATATCAAGAACTTCAGACCGAATGACATAATTACTCATCCCGCTCTACGTCTCTGTTTGCGGATTTTGGGCTCTACTTTCTATGATTATGAGAGCATTATTGGTGATGATCCTGGTATGATTGATTTCATATATTGCATGACTCTTGAGTCTACTATAGTACCAAACTGGGTACTTTTGTATTTGAGGATGTGTGAGAAGGT
This sequence comes from Persicaria tinctoria, assembly GCA_037127255.1. Taxonomy (NCBI): domain Eukaryota; kingdom Viridiplantae; phylum Streptophyta; class Magnoliopsida; order Caryophyllales; family Polygonaceae; genus Persicaria; species Persicaria tinctoria. Next base: position 35,016,940 of record JBANSL010000013.1, on the reverse strand, counting down.
TCCTGACCAGCGCAGTGAGAATCACTCTCTTGTCATCCCTTTTGGAGGCATGATCACACTTCTGGCAATATTTTATGGTGTTGATGTTTGCTCATTGCAGCTTGTAAGTCCTTCTTATACGTGGGAGATTGATGCTCTTGTGGTAACACGGATGATAGAGAAGCTGCAGTTTCCTTATGCTATTGAGAGATTTCGTTTTCTATTTGAACCCCGACAGTCTCATCATCAGTATCTGCCTACTATTTTACCTTTGGGGCCAAAATTGGTGGACTTTCGCCTGAGCCATGTTCCTGCTGACATTGATTTCTAGAAGCCTGATGATCCTATGACCCCTGTGAGCGATGTTGAGGATATGCAGATCGAGATGACGCCGCCTGTGGTACGAGACGCCTCGCACACCGCCTGCTTGGAGAATAAATTGACTGAATTTGAGAAGCAGCAAGCGGCTGAATTGATGAAGTTAACAAAGTCCCATGGATTCTGGTTGGGAAGATCGATCAATTGCAAGACACTTGCCTTTCGTTGATGGATTTGATCAATCAACGGTCTGGACCCCTGACCTCGCCTTCACAGTAATTGGTTAGTTATTTGCTTCCTTCAAACCCTTTATTTTATTTTTCTTCACTGTTCCTTTTTGTGTTTCTATGCATTGAGGAAAATGCAACATGTAAGTGTGTGGGGGGAGGGGGGGGGGAAGTGAAGTGAATTAGTTAGGTTAGTTTATGTTTGAATTTCTAGTTTTGATTTATTTTTTTGATTTGTTATTTCCTTCATGTTATTTCTTTTATGTTATAGAAAATGTCAAAAATGAAAAAAATAATTCAAAAATGTTGAAAAAATGAAAAAAAAAGTGAGTCTTGTTTTGTGGTTTTGCATATTGTGTTATCAAAGATTTCCATCTAATTTGATTTTATCCTATTTGACTCTATACTGGCATATGTAATTGATTTTATCCTAATTGAAAAATGTCGGAAAAATGAAAAAAAAGTGAGTCTTATAAATCTCATGGAATTCTGGAATGATTGGATCTTCTCTTGAAATTTGGTTTTTATGTGAAATATGATTAGGCATATGTAATTGAGCATGTATGATCTAAGTTTGGGAGCATGCTTGATATTCGACAAAAATTTGTTCCAGTGAGATATTTTTGGCCTTATAAGGGATACATCCATATTCCTTTTGCTTTTCTTTTGAAACTTGTGTTATTTACTCTTCCTATGCATTTATCATTAAGTATTGCCATGATTATCTGTTTTTCAAGGCCGATTATATACATGTTCATTGCTTGGTAAGTTCAAATGATAGAGGTCACCTTTTAGCCAGATATTTATCCATGTCTACCTTATGTTATATCTTCCTTTGAAGGCAATTTGAGCCTTTAGCCTTTTTATTGATAGCTCCACAAAATTACTATTCCTAGCCTATGATAAGCTTTAACCTTATTCCGGAGGAATTGAGATTTTGAGTGGGTTGTGGAATCTATTTTGGAGATTGAGGAGAATGAAGCTAAAGTGTGATGTTACGATTTATGGTTTTGAGAAGATGTAATGTTATGTGCTTATTTATGCCTTTTTTCTTATGCATTTGGTTTACATGTACTTTGGCTCAAGAAAAAGAAATAAAGGCATGGACCTAGGGAGGATAAAATTCACCTAGGAATAAAAGTAAGTTAAAAGTTACATTGGTTGGGTGCTGATATTGAATTTATGTTGGTTAGAAGTTACAATGGTTGGGTGTTGAGATTTCATGATATGTGAGATGATATGATGAGATGAGATGTTTTTGATGAGATGATGATTTTAGAGTTTTTATGATGATATTGAGAGATGTCGTGCATTTGTGAGCTTGATGTTTTTGAGTTGGTTTGTGTTATGTTGGGAGTTGTTGGAATCTTGTTTTCCCGGAATTTATAGCACCACATGACCAAATACAACTCCTTGCGCTTATGTTTCTACCAAGCCCCATTACAACCCCACCGAATAGAATCTTCTATGAAGGTTTCCATTGAGCGAAAGTTCTCTTGATGTAGTTATTTTTGCATTGACGTATCCGGTGGAGATTTTGTGACATAAATGTCAATATTTAAGTTGATGCTTGTATATGAAATTGAGATGAGTGTATGCTTAAAGCCTAAACACATGAGAGTGAGAGATACACATTTTATCCTTGGTAAGGTTGAATTTTTGAGCATGCAAGCAACTTGATCCCATATATACATGTTATGATGTTTACGTGCCTTGATTATATTTGCACTATTGATGATGTTGCTTTTAATGAGTAAAGTTGTGAAAGAATTTCCTGTGGGATGCGTAGATGATGTTTTTGTCTTATGGTTGCTTGAAGACAAGCAAGAGCTAAGTGTGGGGGATTTGATAATGCATATTTCATGTAGGCATTATAGGTATTTCTTATTGCAATTAGGTAGTGGTTTTGCTATTGTTTGAGTCTAGCTTCATATATTGCTTGTGAAGTATTCGAGTTCGGAATCTACACCTTTTTTGTGTTTATTCTGCATAATTACATTCCGACCTTGAAAGGACTTTGGAAGAGCTTAAGAGACATGTTTTGGAGAATATGGAGGCTAAGGAAGAAGCTAAATTGGAGCAAGGAAGCACGACTTTGGAGATTATTGGAGTCATTCGAGGAAAGACGGTCACTGCATAGGCGGTGCCCGCCGCCCTTTGCACGACACCCGCTGTGGGCCGGTTTCCAGCGTTTGCGATTTTAAATCCGAAGGGTTTGGCCGACTCTTAGAGAGTCTTTATTAGGTTATTTTAGTTTGTTCTAGAAAAAAAAGAGGATTATTGTGAGAGTATGAACACAATTAGAGAGAGAGAGAGAGAGATAGAGAATTGGCATATGAGTTGCAAAACTCATAGTTTCGCATGTGAGTCGATGACATGGTTGTTTGGATTGTAAGGATTTGATTCTATTTAGTTATTCGTATTCATAGTTATCATCTTGTGTTTATTAATTATATTTGTGTTCTTTTCTATGATTGATCACCATGTTAGGAATTGCATCTTATCTATGAATTCGTTATTGTTTTCTTGATAGCAAACAAAGGTATTGAGATAGTAATGTTTCTTTGTCTTTGTAGTAGGTGATTTCAATTGATCTATGTTGTGGATATTCGATTAGGGATGAGTTCGGTTTACGCCTATCGGTCTTAATTGCATTGAATGAATGTGCCAATTGGTCTGATTACTTGAGTTCTTAACGCTATTCTTTAGTAACATTGAATAAGGCGACTGTATCTGTACGGATCTCTCAACTTTAGTCAAGTAGACCTATGAATATGAGTAATTGATAGATCAATCCTATGAACATGAATTCCAACCATTGTTTGAGAATTACATGTGGAATGTTCTTTCTAATTTGATATCAATCTACTTTGCAATTAACGAGAGGGTTTCTCAACCAAATAAATTTATAGCCAAGACCCCACTATAGGATAGTGGAGTCAGGTTCGTCCTTAGGAGAGAAGTCAGCGGTTATAGGTTTAGTGTGTTTTGGGGTTAAGGGGTAGCGGGAAAAGGTGGCAAAGTTGATGTCGACGTCGGCTAAGAGTTGGTCAATGTCGAGGGATGGAGAGAGAATGGTGGTTTGATATCGAGTAGAATATGTGCCGAATAAAAATAATAAAATAAAACAAATAAAGATGCAAACTTCCAAGGTCAGGGATCACCACAACAATAAACATATGTGTAGATTATAATCACATAAAGATGCATGCTTTATATCAAAGAATCGACTTTCGCAAATTCCAACAATTTAGCTGATAGATGCTCTCGCATAAAAACCTAATTTGTTTCTACCTTTTCTTAAATAGGATTAGTCGGCTCTCGCAAATAAACCCTAATTACTATCCAAATTCATAATAAGATCACTTTCGCTTCAATATCATGAATAAGGAATTTCCTCAACTTTCGCAAAGTATTAATCACATAGGTAGATGATGATAAAGACATATAAAGTCATAAATTCATAAATAAAACACACATATCTATGATGGGATCACCCCAACCCTAGAAGAAGGAAATTAGAAACAAACCATAATGAAAAAAAATTAACTTTAACATAAAATAAATTAAAACTTACAAAACCTTCCAATCTCTCCTCTCTCTTCTCTCTCGCCTCCTCTCTCTCTCTCTCTCTCCTCTCTCCTTGCGTCCTAAGACGACTTGACTTGATTGAATGAATAAAATCCCACCCCTAAAGCCTTATTTATAGTGTTCCATGTAGCTACTGTAGGATAGAACAAATATATCTAAATCTATCTAATAACATAAGATAAAATTTGGAAATAAAAGAAATAAATCTAAAAGCAATTATATCTAAAGTAGATGAATATCTCTTCCATCTTGACAGATCTTGATAGAATTTGATCTTGTGGATATCTCCATTGGACTTTGAATAGAACTTTGATTAGAACTCGGACTAACTCAAAATCGGCCACTGGGTGTAAACTCGATATCGACTTAGGTAGGTCGATATCGACCTGCAATTCTCAGCTTCTCTTCCTGACTCGATCTTGGCTCCAAGGGATGAAAATTGACTGGCTTCAACTCGATATCGACTAGCCTAAGTCGATATCGACCTGCAATTTTCCTCTTCGACTTCCTTGGTCGATTCCTGGGTTTCTGCTCGATTTTGGCCAACTCGATATCGACCTAGCATGGTCGATATCGACCACCTCTTTACTCCTTCGGCTTCCTGGGTTGATTCCTGACCTCCAGGAGAAAAATCGACCAAAATTAGGTCGATATCGACCAAGTCTGGTTGAAATCGACCTTCTTTGTATTTTCCAGCATTCTGCTCTATTGTTGAAATGCACTTTCCCGAGTCCTCATTTGTCTGATTCACGCATATGAACATGTATTGAAAAGCTCTTTACGAGGGCTACAACTCCAATGAAGACTTAAAATCTTGATTCGAAATGATGAATGGTGAAAAATGGCGTTTTCTCCAGCTGCACCATCCTTAGCTTCTTCATGACTTTCCTTTAAGCTCCAAAGTGCGTCCGATTTATGCGAAATATAACAAAAACTTGTGTAGACCTCCATATATTGCAAATAAACATAAAATACACAAATTATGTATTTTTTTAACCCAAATGTATGAAATGTATACAGAAATCGATATAAAAGTAGATGTAAAACATGGCGAATTAGGCTCACAACAATAATCATAAGTCTGGTTACTTTTACATTTTGGTTATTTGATACAAATCATTGCTTTATCATAAGAGTTCTTGCTTAGAGTTATTGAATAGAAAATCGCTTCTCCCTGTGGGTTCAACACCGGACTTCATCGCTATACTAGTAGTTATTTGGTCTATCAAGTGGTTGATTTCCTAATCTATTGGTTGCGTGTTTAAGTTTGGATATTATTACTATTTGCTAAAGGGCGAAAGTGCCAAAGGCGTTCGTCCCGCATCAACCATCGCCCATCAGTTCAAGAGTGAGCTGATATAATGCAGACATATGTGCCCATCAGATGAGAGTCGGATTCGTATGTTGTCGATGAGGTTGGCACCAGCTGTTCTCCTACACGCATCCAACTTAGGGGCCGCCAGCTTTGATCGTTTCTTTGAGGTTGTTCTCATGTACGATCAGTAGAGGATTTTGTCCGAGACCTCCTACTCTACTGTTCGTCCTGAGGCGAAGAGGGCGCTTCCAGTTGACACCCGCGTAGATGACCGATCTAGGAGAGGAGGTTTCAGGGGAGGATATCACGGAGCTTCTCAGAGGGTACCCCTAGTTCAGATTCCTTATAGAGGAGATGCTAGAGTGAGGAGTGTGACCTGTCATGGATTCTTCGAGAAAGGTTACTATGGTTCTTCTTGCCCAGACCGTTCGACTGTTTGTTTCACCTGTGGTACCATAGGGCACTGAGCTGCCAGATGTCGTCAGAGTCGTGGAGCGCCAGCTCCTACACAACCGCCGAGACGTCCTACAACTCCCCAGCCACTGTTGTTGACATATCCCCACAACTAGGGTCAGAGGGGTGAGGCGATTCTTCCGGCAGAGGCTAAGGCGGAGGTAGAGAAGGTAGAGGTCATGGTCGTGGAGGTAGGGGGCAGTCAGAGCCAGATCAGGGTAGAGGGCCAGCTCCTGCCGGACCGTCAGAGTCCGGGTATGATCGCGGCCAGAGCTTCGGAGGTCGAGGTCAAGGATCACCCCCACCACCCCGCGTATTTCAGAGGCACGCCAATGACTGCTCAGCCCCGACTTTCTCATTTGCCATTGATGTAGGAGGAAATTGAATTAAATAGATATAAAATATAGACTCACATCGAAACTAGGCCATGCAAATGTATTCAAGACTTCCTCCCGTAGTAGGGGAACGGTCAGGATCGATCCGCAAGAAAGTATGTCACCTTATCCCAGATAACCATCGATCACGTTCTATTTCAACTAAGAAACCTCACTCAATATCAAGTAGATGACTTGATATCGACTCAGTTAGTCGATTTCTGATGTGCTTCTGTCGATCTCGAGCATGTGACCTGCAACAAAAAAAACAACAGACTCGACGTCAAGTGTTTGACTCGATATCGAGTGGTTAGCAATAGACGTCGACTAGATCAGAGGATTGTCAGTCAATCTAGTTGACTCGATGTCGACTCAGAATAACCAAGGGTGTTGAGTTTGACGAAGACCCATCGAACGAAAGATTAACGATTGTAAACAATATATGAAAAGATCTTCCAAAGCCAAGGCTTACCAAAACGTTAACCATGCAAGAGAATCAATTAACCGCAAAAGACAAGAACATTATCGATAAAGGACAAGGCTTTCACCAAATCCAGCAAGTAGGAGTATAAACCTTTCGATAAATAATCATAATTGCGTCTATCATTTTCATAATTAGAATTTATAAACTTCCGAATAGAAACCCTAATTACTACCTAATTTTCACAACACGAGTTCCTTATTTTTCCAATTAAAGATGAAGCACATAGAATAGAGCGGGATAAAGTACCTTTCTTTCACAACACATTAATCTACCGACATGGCTGTCGTTTGGCTCACCCGACCCTAGAAGAAATGCGATTACTCGCTCATGGTGACAAGAGACATGATTGATGTAAAAGAAACTTACATTAACCTTTGAATACCTAAATTCTCTACTTGTAATTGGAACTAATCTCTGAAATGGAATGAATAAAACTCAGCCCCTAAGGCTTTATTTATTGGCCTTAGTCTTTACTAATCAAGGAAAGGAAACTCTATCTAAACATAAAAGATATAATTCTAGATAAAAGGAAATAAATCTAAATTGGTAAAATAAATAAATCGTTAGGGTAATTAATTGCTCAACCCATAAGGGTAGAAAGTAGATAAATTGATAAAACGTCTTCTCTTCTCATGCAAGTAATCTCTTGCGCGAATTAGGACTTCAAAACGCGTCAGACCGGTTCTAGGGACTTACTCGATATCAAGTGTATCACTCGATATCGAGTCAATTTGGTGGTCTTGAGTAATGGCTCACTCTACATCGGGTCTTCAGTGTTGCGTCGAGTCTATCTTCACATGATATCGAGTCCTTGAGTAGATATCAAGTTATGCTCTTCAGCTCTTTATGTTGTACTCAGTGCTCACTCGATGTCGAGTCATTTAGTAGACATCGAGTGACTTTAGTGGAAATATATACTCCTTGATTTTGCTCCGAATTTGCTCCAAATTTAGCGATATTAAACAGAAACTTGTGCAAACCTATATTTCTTGCAAATAAGCATAAACGAAACTCGTGTTGTACTCAGTACTCAGTGCTCACCTATATTTCGTGTTGTACTCAGTGCTCACTCGTTGGCACTTTCTCCCTTTACCAATTAGTAATATAATCCAAACTCAAACACAAACCCAATAGATTAGTCAATCATTCACTTTATAAACTAAAGAACTACTAGTATAGCAATTAAGTCCAGAGTCGAACCCAAAGGGAGAAACGATTTCCTATTCAATAACTCTTAATAAAGACTCTTATGACAACGCAATGATTTGTAGCAAATAATCAAGATGTAAAAGTAACCAACTTTATCATTGCAAAGTAGATTAATAACAAAGTAGAAAGAATATTTCACCTGTAATTCTCTACAATGGTTAGAATTCAAACACGAACTAACCTAAATAACTAATTCCCTTCACTTCCCCCCCCCCCCTCCCCCCACAACACTTACATGTTGCATTGTCCTCAATGCATAAAAATACAAAAATGATCAATGAAAAATAAATTAAAGGGTTGGAAGGAAGCCAATAAATAACCAATTACTGTGAAGGCAGGGTCTGGGGTCCAGACCGCTAATTGATGTCATGTAGGGCAGTCAATAATGCGTTTTGAAGACTAGAGAGCGTTTCCGAAAGACTAACAAGCTTCTTAGTAGTGCTCGCCTCAAAATAAGCAAATCGACGCTCAATATCATCCAAAGTAACACATGTAGAATCAGCGTCATCATCAACAACTTCTTCTCTTACTACTACCTCTTCCTTTGTAATCTCAACAGACTTATCCTCAGTGGCCTCATCAGCAACATCAGACCATCATCTTTGCTCATTTGGATCCAAGGGAAATATGTTGTGAAAGATATTAAAATCTGACATCCTCAAGCAATATGGTAGTTTTGCCTGTAGATAGCTGTGATGCTCCTCAGTCTCTCCCGACATCCATTTGAAACATCATGTTCCATCTAGATGCTGGGCACTCAATCATGCCCTAACAATTCAGGTTGGCAAGATTGTAGACCTTGTTCCCATCGAGAGGACGCAGTCAAGAAAACACACACTCGGCAAGCAAGCAGCGATATCAGACCTCTGAAAACAATAAGGCGTTTAGGCCTCACATGAGTAGCTCTAGTCACCTCCATACAGTTTCCCAAAAATAGTTGTACCCATTCAGGAATATGCACTCCCTCTGGAGTCAAGCAACAAATGTAGCTCCAAGCTCTCATTGTAACCATAGAAGAATTCTCCACACCCAAGAAAGAGTTATAGAGCACCAAATAACACAACTTCAACGCAAGATGAGTAGTCGTTGACTCGTAGTATTGTCGGCTCCACTCAAAGAATTGATTTGTAGCCTCTTTCCACATGTCAAGAGGATTTGGAGCATCTAACTCGTGCCCATAGGCGTCAACAAGCGTTTTGGTGACACCAAAAGCTTGTGATATGAGATCCTTAATCACCACGAAGTTCTGATTCCTCAGCTGAAAATGAATATCCACATCAGAATGGTAATCCAGGGTAGCCAAGAATGCTCTCACCAATGTCGGATAGGTGAAATCAGCCAAATCCAAGAAATCACTCAAACCTCCCCTTGCAAGGAGTCGAGAGACCTCCTCAAATAATCTCAAACGCTTCAACGTCGAGGGATGGAAGAATAGGGTAGAGACATACTCCCTCTTTTCTAGCTTGAGCCAACGATCCCCTTCTCCCCATGACGATAAATCGGGCTTCTTCATAGCAGGAACTGAAGACATGGTGGAACTCGAGGGTAAGATCGAAGAAAACCAAAAAAACGACCATAAGACGAACTCTTTGAAGGGACGGCAGACGCCTTGTGTATCGAGCCTTGAATCTGAGTGAAAACGTTGGATAACCGACGTCCACTCCCTCCAAACTCAAAACTTTGATGATCAACCTGGTTTCAACAACTTCTCAGGTAATAGGTAGGGGAATGGTATGGGAAAAGATTGATTTTTGTGGATGTAGGGTAATGGTGGAAAGTTTTGATGGCAAGAATCAATTGAAACACAAGGCTTTAGGTTTTTGGAATGGATTCAAGTAGGCTTTTGGGGTTTTTGTAGATTCCTTTGGAGAAATCTCGGTTGATTCAAAATAAAGAGTGGTAGTATATGGTGAGTTGCAAAGGGATACCTATCAAAAAGAAAATAGAAAATATTAGAACTAGATAAATAGAAAATAGAAAAATAGAAAAGACAAATCCTAGAACTAAGATAAATAGAAACTAACCCTAGATAAATAATCTAATCCTAAGATAGATGGAAGATAGATAGAAGATAAATAAACTAACCTAAGATAGAAAATAAATCTAACCTAAAGATAGATAAAAATAATCTAAACCTAAAATAAGATAAAAAGAAATAAATCTAATCCTAATAAGACATGAAATAAGGAAACTATCCTAATACGAAATTAACCAAAAATAAAAAAAATAGAATTACTTCCATTCCAAATTTACAAAAAATCCAGACTAGTCAAGAGCACAGGGGCGGCAGGCGTCGTGTGAAGGGCGGTGGGCGCTGTGCTCGCAGAACGTGACTCCGTTCTCCAAATCAAGCAAAACTGAACTCCAGCAAAAGTTTTAAGTTACCATCACTTCCGAAATTCAGCGACATGATTGATACTACTTTATTGAATTGAAAAACTAATTGCAAAATTGGAATAATATTACCTAAACTACCTTGGGTTGCCTCCCAAAAAGAGCCTTTGTTTCATGTTTTTGGCTCGACGTGATGCATTTCTTGATTAAGTTATTCCATCAAGATCCTCCACACTTGTCCTTTTCAAGACAAGAGGGGGAACTTAAGGAACTTCTCCAAAATAACCATCAATTTCATCCATCGGTTCCTTTTGGAAATGAAATGAGTTACTCTTGGAGGTTGCCTTGAAATTGCAAAAATCTCAACCTTGTTAGGAATCAATTTCTCATCAGGAATAGTAATAGAATCATTAGAATTAGACACATTGTCCTATGACTTAAACAAATTCTCAACCTTGTTAGGAATCAATATTCAAATATTCAGTTTCAACAGAAGCATCTAACAAACCATTTGATTCATTCATGTGATTACTTTCATTAGAGTCAAGAATATTTACAGAACCATTAGTAGATGAAACAATAGGCTCAAATATAGAAAAATCAATCTTTATACCATCAAATTCCATAGTTAGTGAAGCTTAAAAACAATCAATCTTAGTCTTAGCCATTCGCAAGAATGGCCTTCCCAAGATAATTGGGGTTTCAAGTGTACCTTGTTCCATAGCCAGAATGAAGAAATCAGCTGGAAATATCAAATCCTTTACCTTAACCAAAACATCATCAACAACTCCTTTATGCTTAATACTAAAACGATCGGCAATTTGTATAGAAACACCAGTTTCAGATAATGCATTGAGACCCAAAAACATGTAGAAGTTATAAGACATAACATTGATTGAAGCACCTAGGTCTAACATAGCTTTGGTGAAGCTAGCATTACCTATTGCACATGGGATAGTAAACATACCTGGATCTCCGTATTTTTCAGGCAATCTTTTATGAAGTAAAGCACAAACATTCTCACTTAAACTTACCTTTTCTTTCCTTCGCATCCTTCGCTTGCGTTTCATAGTTCATAGTTCCTTCAAAAACTTCGCATAGCGAGGCATAATTTTAATCAAATTGAAAAGTGGAATATTTACTTCACAATGAGCAAATGTGTCATAAAGAATTTTTTCATCGTCCCACTTACGATCAGATCTTAAAGCATGAGAAAAGGGTAGTGCAGGTCTTGAAACCTCAAAAGACCACTCTTTTGAAGAGATCTTTGGGGATTCAACAACATCGAAAATCGGTTCCATCACTAAAGGGGGTGACGGGCGTCGTGGTGAGAGGTGGCGGGCACCGTCTTTGCAGTGTGTCACCAATTTTGTTTCGTCCTCTTCTCCCACATCAATTTCTTCCCTATGCCTCTCTTCAACATTCCTAGTGGGCACATTCACTTGTTTACCTCCTCTAAGGATCATGGCACTCACATTCTCTTTCAATTCTCCAATCTCTTTAGCCATTTGACTCAACAACTTTTCTTGAACACACATCTTATCTAGCCATAACCTCAATTTCTTATCTCTATCATCTTGTTGAGTGTTTCTCGGACGATTCTCAAATTTTCCTCTTTGAAAAGGAACTTGTTGCTGCTGGCCTCTCCCGTTGAATACACTTTGATAGTTCGCATTGTAGCCCTGATTGTAATTGTTATCAAAGTTGCGAAGAGGTCAGTAATCCATAGCATTCACATCAGTGATGTCCTCTTGAATGAAGGGACACTTATCATTCGGATGAGTTGGATCTCAACAAATACCACAAGGTCTAGGCTGATGAGATTGATTCATTTGCATAGCCATCTTGTTCAATATCTCCGTAAGCCTATCTATGTCGTCCTTGTGACCATCTATAGAACTATCCAACTTATGAACTCCTCTACCTCCTTGGTGTCTCTCATATTGTTGCGATGCGTTAGCCAACCCTTCGGAAATCTGCATTGCTTCCTAAGGTGTTTTACCCAAAATACCTCCTCCACTAGTAGCATTGATGAAACTCGCGATCCTATCGGTGTCAAGCAAGCCTTCATAAAGATATAGCACTAGATCATCCTCGGGTATGCCATGTTGCGGACAACTACCCTTAAGATTCTTGAACCGCTCAACATACTCATAAAGACTCTCCGTAGGTGATTTCTCAATATTGGACAACTCCTTCTTAAGTTTGTTGAGGCGAGTCGCAGGAAAGTACTTTTGCAAGAAAGCTTTATTCAATTGCACCCAAGTAGTAATGCTTTCTGGGGGTAGGTAATAAAGCCAATCACTTGCAGAATTTTTCAACGTAAAAGGGAACACTCTCAACATCAATTGGTAATTGGTAAGGCCTTGGGGTCTAAGTCTATCACACACACTCACAAAGGTAGCAAGGTGCTTGTTTGGTCCCTCCCCATGCAATCCATGAAAGTAATGCAAAATAGAAGACCAAATCCATTTATACTCAAATCTTGAACCCTCATGAAGACCACGAAAGCTAATTGCAAGTGGTTGATCACTCAAATTAGGTTCCTTTTGGTTTCTCAGGGTCCTTCTTGGCGGATCAACAACTTTGTCTGCCATCTCCTTGTTTGAATCAAACTAGAGCCCCATTTTCAACCTAAGAGATCTTTCTATCTCACAATCAAAAGACAAAGGCAATGAATTAGAAGATCTAGTTTGAACTATACAAGGACACAAAAGACTCAAAAGTGAAAATTGAAAATAAAACAAAAAGAAAAAGGAATTTAAAGAGATAAAGAAAAGCAAACTCCTTTCTTCTCCCCGACAACGGCGCCAAGAGTTTGGTGCGGGACCAACATCGTTGGCACTTTCTCCCTTTACCAAATAGTAATATAATCCAAACTCAAACACAAAACTAATGTATTTTTCAATCAATCACTTGACAAACTAAACAACTACTAGTATATAATTGAAGTCCGAAGTCGAACCCACAGGGAGAAGCGTTTTCCTATTCAATAACTCTTAATAAAGACTCTTATGACAAAATAATGATTTGTAGCAAATAACCAATATGTAAACGTAACCAACTTTATGATTGCAAAGTAGATTGATAACAAAGTAGAAAGAATATTTCACTTATAATTCTCTAAAAATGGTTGGAATTTATGGTCTTATAATTGATCTATAAATTATTCATAAACACATGTCTACTTGGCTAAAGTTGAGAGATCTGTAGGGATACAATCACCTTATTTAGTATCACTAAAGAATAACATTAAGGACTCAAGTAATTAGACCAATTGGCATATGGATTTAATGCAATTAAGACAAATCGGAACAACCTTAATCAGCCTTAATTGACATATCCACAACATAGATCAATTGAAATCATCCACTACAAAGACAGAAATGTCCCTACTTCAATACCTTCGTTTTCTATCAAAATAACAAATTCATATCTAAGATGGAATTCCAAACATGGTGATCAATCATATGAAGGAACACAAATATAACCAATAAGCACAAGATGATAACTATGAATATGAATAACTAAATAGAATCAAATCCTCACAATCCAAACAACCATGTCTTCGAATCACAGGTGAAACTATGAGTTTAGCAAGTAATACGCTAATTCTCTCTCTCTCTAATGGTCTTCATAGTCTCACACAATAGCCACACACGGCGAATAAGAAGAATAAAACTTAATATATTGACTCATAAGGAGTCGGCCAAATCCTATTGGAAATAGTAATCAAATAATAGGAAATAAGGTCTTCGGATCCAAAATCGTAATCGCTGGAAACTGGCCCACGACATGCGCCACCTATGCCGTGATGGAATTCCCTCGTTTGACTTCAATAATCTCTAGTGTTGTGCTTCCTTGCTCTTCTCCAGCTTCCTTCTCAGCCTCCATATGATCTAAAAAATGTTTCTTAAGCTCTTGCAAAATCCCTTCAAGGTCGAAATGTAATTCTGCATAATAAACACTAAAAAGGCGTAGATTCCAAAGTCGAATACTTCACAAACAATATATCATATGTTCCCATCGGGTTTGGGGAGTGACCCCAAGAGGAACGGGGCGCTCATCAGCGGAGTCAGAGCCGCCAGACTTCTAGATCAAGGTTGTGTCGGGTATTGGTGTTACACTTTAGAGGTGGATTGCGTACACCCCAATATATCATATGTTCCCATCGTCAGAGACTTTGCAGATGTGTTTCCAGAGGAGGTGTCTGCAGGACTTCCCCCGCCGAGAGAGGTTGACTTCGCGATTGAGTTGGAGCTGGGCACCAAGCCCATCTCGCGAGTTCCTTATCACGTGACGCTGATGGAGATGGCCGAGCTGAAAGCTCAGCTAGAGGAGCTAGCTGAGAAGGGCTACATTAGCCCTAGTGCATCGCCTTGGGGAGCGCCGATGTTGTTCGTTAAGAAGAAGGATGGATCGTTGAGACTGTGTATCGATTATTGGAAGCTGAACCGAGCAACGGTGAAGAACCATTATCCTCTTCCCTAGATTGATCTTATGATGGATCAGCTGCAGGGCGCCATCGTCTTCTCGAAGATTGATCTGAGGTCGGGTTATCACCAGCTGCGACTGAAGCTAGAGGATGTTCAAAAGACCACTTTCCGGACCTGCTATGGACACTACAAGTTCTTGGTCATGCCGTTTGGGCTAACCAATGCACCAGCTGCGTTCATGCAGCTTGTGAACTGTGTGTTGATTGACTTCTTGGACAAATTTGTTGTCGTCTTTATTGACGACATCTTAGCTAAAGCATTTGAGGATTCTGACGGAGACACTAAGGAAGCATTAGCTGTATGAGAAGTACAACAAGTGTGAGTTCTGATTCACCGAGGTGGCTTTGTTAGGCCACGTGAATTTAGCTACGAGAGTCGTTGTGGATCCGTAGAAGACTGATGCTATTGGATCTTGGGAGATGCCCAAGAACGTCAGGGATATCCACTCATTTCTGGGACTGGCTAGTTATTATAGGAGGTTCATCCAGGGTTTCTCGAGCATCGCTAGACCGATGATGCAACTGCTGATGAAGGACATTCCGTTTGAGTGGAGTTCTGAGTGTCAGGCCAGTTTCAAGCTCCTGAAGAAGAAGCTGACGACCGCTCCAGCGTTACTCGATGGGATTGAGGACTTCGTCATTTACACAAACACTTTGCATTCTGGCTTGGGTTGCATTCTGCATCAGAGAGACTGAGTTATCGCTTATGCTTCATGTCAATTGAAGCTTGTAGAGGTGTCTTACCCCATCCACGATTTGGAGTAGGCAGCTGTGGTTCACGCTATGAAGATTTGGAGGTATTATCTGTATTGTACTTCTTGCAAGGTGATGACGGATCATAAGAGCTTGAAGTACATTTTCACACAAAAGGAGCTCAACACGTGTCAGCGGCGATGGCTAGAGCTTCTTAAGGACTATGACTTGGACATAGTCTACCAACCAAAGAAGGCCAATGTGGTTGCAGATGCGCTGAGTAGGAAGACTCACCAGGAGGCGTCAGTTGAGAGGATTACAACTCAGAGGGATTTGCAGAGGGATCTGATGAGATGCTGCTTTGAGGTGTGGATTTAGTGAGACCGCGGGCAGTTATCCTTCTTAGAGGTGTAGGCAGAGTTGTCAGAGGAGATTCGACAGGGTCAAGTAGATTGTCCAGAGGTTGTAATTCTGAGGGATCGGATGGCTCAAGGTAGATTTAAAGAGCTTGCCGAGATGAGAGAGCAGATGGGATGCTGACTTTTCAGGGTAAAGTTGTAGTTCCGTCGATGTCAGACTTGAGGTAGAAGATCATGCAGAAGGCCCACTCCACCCCTTATTCTATCCATCCTGGGATGAATAAGATGTACCAGGACCTGAGGAGAAGCTATTGGTGGCAGAGGATGAGAGCAGACATCACAGAGTTCGTGTCTAGATGCCAGGTTTGCCAGCAAGTTCGAATTGAGCACAAGAGGCCGGGAGGACTCGTCCAGTCTCTTTCAGTACCCGAGTGGAAGCGGACGGACATCTCCATGGATATCGTCACTAGGCTGAGGTGAGGCATTAGAGGATTCGACGCTATTTGGGATGTGGTCGACAAGTTGACCAAGTCGGCCTATTTCATAGCGATCTAGGAAACGTGGCCATCATCGAAGTTAGCAGACGAGTTCATTCGCCAGATCGTGAGGCTTTATGGAGTACTAGAGAATCGTATTCGACTAAGATGGACACTTCACCTCGATCTTTTGGCAGCAAGTTCAGGAGAGTCTGGGCACCAAACTGCACTTCAGCACGACTTATCACCCCCAGACAGATGGCTAGAGCAAAAAGACGATTCAGACCTTGGAGGATATGTTGCGATCGTGTGTCATGGAGTGGGGTGACCATTGGGTCAAGTATCTACCGCTAGTGGAATTTTCGTACAATAACAGCTACCACACGTCGATCGAGATGGCTCCATACGAGGCTTTGCACGGAAGGAAATGTAAGTTATCGGTTTGTTGGGACGAGCATGCGGATACAGTTCTGTCATTGCCCGAGATCGTTAGAGAGATAATTGATCAGGTAGATCGCATTCAGGACCATATGAGACTCACCTAGGATTGTCAGAAGAAGTATGCGGATGGACGAAGGACCGAGCTTGAGTTCTAGGTAGGCTCGCATGTATGGCTTCGAGTTTTGCCCACTAGAGGAGTTCGACGGTTCTACATCAAAAGGAAGTTGAGTCCGAGGTTAATTGGCTCATTTGAGATCCTAGAGAGAGTTGATGAGGTAGCCTATCTTTCATGCCTCCCAGGCCTACCAGTACATTCCCAACCCTAGCCATGTCCTTGACTACTCAGACCTTCACATCGATCCTTACCATACCTTCGTAGAGTGTCCGGTGCAGGGTCGGCCACAGGGGGGGAGGGGGGGGGGGGTTGTCTGGCGATGGAGTTTCAAGTATTATTTTAAAAAATTCACAAAAAATTAAAAAAATAAGGTAAAAAAGAAAACTATGAAAGGGATCACAAAAATTGTCTAGCTTAGTTGACAAAAGGAGGGAATGAAGTATAAGGGAAGCAAGAGGTCATGGGTTCCAATCTCATTCCTTACCTTTTTTGCACTACTTTTTATTCGTACCAAATGTTCCCTATAATAAATGTCATATTTAAATGAAATTTTATATTTTTCTTTTAATATTTTCATAAGATTATTCATTATGTTACACATATTTTAAAAAATTCTTCTAAGTTTTACTTATATTAAAAAAATTTACTACCAATGTCATATGTAAACCATAATTCATGAGTTTTTTTGTTATATTTTTTTTTTAATATTTTCATAAGATTATTCATTATGTTACACATATATTTTAAAAATTTGGGATACTTTTTACTTCTATTAATTTTTTTTACTATCAATGTCATATTTAAACCACAATTTATGAGTTTTTTTTTGTCATACTTTTCAATCCTATCATTTTTTTTTTCATTTACCAACGACAAATTCTATATAATTTTTATAATTTTCTTTCAATATTAAAAAAAAAATTCTTGATCATGCTAAACACACACATATATATGAATTATTATTAAATTATTGTATGAATTTTTGTAATAAAATATGATATTTATACCACAATTTATGATTTTCTTTCAATATATTTTAAAAAAAATTCTTTATTATATATATCAAGAAAAAAACTAATTCCGACCAAAATTTCCGCCCTCCCTCCCTCTAGCAATTCCTGCGGCCGCCACTGTTCCAGTGAGTGTCCTTGACCATCGTGTCAAGAAGCTTAGGAACACGGAGGAATCGTTAGGAGGCCACCTGGGAGACCGAGGAGAGCATTCGGGCTTGCTATGGGGATGTCCTAGATGAGCATCTTGCGTCCTATGTTGAGCCGAGCGTAGACATTTCTTTGACCTCTCGAGTGCGGTGGGTATGTCTAATTAGTTGGGATTGGTCGCTGGTGTCTCTCTGATTCTGTGCTTATGCTTTGTAGTTGTGTGCAGATCCTTGGTGATATGAGGTGATGAGCCTCGATGACATGATGATGTGTTAGATATTATGGTATGTGACTATTATTGATGTGCTATGATCTATTGCTTATCCGAGATTATGTTTACTCTTCTATATCTATGATGCTTGATGATGTAATTGGTAGAGATTAAAATATTGAAATTTGAATATGACTTGGAACCTTGGAAGAGAATATGGGATTGGCCTTTTGAGGTGGATGGTAGGATGATTAGGGAATTGTGGGGCATGTTTAGCTAACACCGAATTTAAGGAAACTGGAAAGGCGTTTTCGAAAACTACTAATTTGGGAATTTTAAAGCAAATCAAGCCAATCCGAGCTTCGTTACGACGCTCTACGAAGTGGATACATGCATCTATGGGGGCACCTATAGATGCTTTCTTGGACATGGTGGTGATGTTATGACATTTGAGTATGATATTACCAAAGATCTGAAGTAGATGTGGTAGGGCCCATACTACATTCTTCTCTGACCTTGGTTGTTTTATGATCATGACTAGGAGATAGTGAATTTAAAAGTGGAACTTGCAAGGCACTTACGGGTTCGATGGAATGGTCCCTGGACTCACCTATTCAGACTTCATCGCCTGCCTTATTTTGATTTTAATCTCGGGGACGAGACTTGTTTTTATAGGTGGATGATGTATTTTAAATCCTAATTTTTCGAAAAAAGAAAACCAAAATGAATTTAAAAGTGGAATTTAGCAGAAAAACTCTCTAGCTCGGACTTTGAACTCATAAAGCAGATTTCTGACCTAACTAAAATTTTGAGAACTAACATGGCAACCTCGATTCTTGATTTTCGAAATTCTATTTCAGAGGAAAAGAGAGCTGGGATTGGGAAGCCAACATCGAGAAACTAACTTCGGGACGTCACTCGGGATTCAAGCTTGCAACGTTGAAACCAAGATCTACACTTGCACTCTCCTAGTGCTAGCCGAAATTCCAACACAAAACCATAATCGCAAGTGGACACTTGTGATTGAATTTGAATGGGTCAAAGATGCTTGCCCTATTTGGGTGAGACACTGACATTCATCTTTCCTTCCTTTCCTTCCTTGCATGCCCTTCTTTTGGAAAGAGACAATCCGTAGCATATCTTCAATCCCATCCTCAAACCATCTAGCAAGGGATAAGGCCATGAAATTACCCTCATTTGAACTTCACCTTAAGACAAACAACACCTCTTTCCATCTCATCTAAAAGGTGAAGAGAGAAATTGGAAGCCTCATTTTCCGTAACACAACCCTAACAAACCCTAAAAACTTCCCTCTTCCTCTCTTGTGCCACCACCTCCAACCACCATTACCCACCACCACCACTGCCTCCTCACCTCTTCTAAACACCACACCAGTCACCAAGAGAAACCCCTCCTCCTCCTTTCCTCTCTCTCGACATTCCCTCAAAACACCACCCCACCACCTACTTTCTCGTCTCTCTCAAGAACCAAGACATCCAAAAGCTACAACAACCTTCTAAGGAGTCCAAGGACGTTTGTGGAGCCACCCAACAGCCGGAGATCCAAGATCCAAGTCCCCAGAGGTCCTTTTGGCCGGTTTTGATTCTAGGAAGGGTAAGTTAGCTCATTTCTTCACCATTCACTTATGAACCTTTCACGTTTCCCCTTTTATTCTCAAACTAAGTTTCCCTACTCACCCAACAAGTGGATCCAGGAGATTCGGCCCCAAATCGCATCACAAGTCATCCGGGAGAAGAGAAGTGAAGCGAGGATGAGTTGGGTGAAAAATTTGTTCAAATCCTTGGGTTTTCTGCATTATTTTTGTACTAACATGTGCCTGGGAGTCTTAGGGAAATTTGGGAGAAAGGGAAGAGGCAAACAAATTTCAATGAGGCCACAAATGGAGCTTGAATCAAAGGTTCAGCTCCATCAGAATGTACGTAGTCAAGTAGGCCGTTTGTATTGTGTTTGCCTGTCTTGAACGATACTTTGGACTATTTTCCCATCACGCAGAACTTGCAGAAATCCATCTTACAACTCTTTACACCGGCCAAAGGACCTTGCTTGTTAAGTTCGGCCATGCCGTGCCCGCCGATTTGGCCAAGGCGCATGTGCCACAAAGTTGTACTATCAGACTCAGACTTTACAATTACAGCTCCACCTACAAGTGTACTCCCTAAAAAGAGATAGATATTTCCAAAGGTACGTCTCGCCCTCAATACCGTCAAGGCTCCTTTGCTCACTTTCAGACCGTCATCGACTGTCTTGTAACGGAACCCGTTTGCATGTAATGTACCAAAGGAAATCCGATTCTTTTTTAGATATGGAACATAATGTACATCAGTCAATGTCCGGACGACACCATCATGCATCCTGAATTTGATCTGCCCGATTCCTACAACTTTGCATGGCTTCTCGTCTCCCAATCGAACAGAACCAAAACTTCCTGACTTGTACACCACGAACCAGCCTTTCTTCGAAGTCATATGAAATAAACAACCAGAATCCAAGATCCCTAAATATTAACATCTTCCCGATGTTATCGAAAGCATATCTGAGTCTGTATTGTCTAAATCTTCTTTCTGCACTACGTTTGCTGATTTCGTAGACGAATTATCCGTCTTTCCTTCATACTTCTTCTTTCTTACTGGAAAACCACGCTTAAAGTGACCTTCTTCCTTGCAGTGGTAACAAGTGACTGCCTTTTTCCCTCTGGACATCGATCTGGATGGTCTATCACCCCCATCTTGCTTCTCTTTCTTCCTCCCTCTTCCCTGATTGCCTTTGACATACAACCCTTCGCTTTAGGAACCTTCGCC
The DNA here is from genome assembly GCA_037127255.1 of Persicaria tinctoria. Lineage (NCBI taxonomy): Eukaryota > Viridiplantae > Streptophyta > Magnoliopsida > Caryophyllales > Polygonaceae > Persicaria > Persicaria tinctoria. Next base: position 34,995,887 of record JBANSL010000013.1, on the reverse strand, counting down.
GTTAGAATTTTGACGTCGTTCATGATGAGCAAGCAACGTCGTATTCACCATATCAAGGGATTTCGTCTCCTTCCCTTTTGTCAGCGCCGTCTCCAAATTCTCAAACGAAGAGGGTAGAGAACATAACAAGATCATGGCTTTGCCTTCATCCCCAAGCTTTACATCCAGTCGTGGCAAATCTCCGATAACTTGGTTAAAAGTGTTGATGTGCTTTACCAAGTCGGAGCCTTCTGTCATCTTCAACCCGTACGATCTTTGCTTTAGATACAACTTGCTCGACAAAGATTGTGACATATACCTGTTCTCCAATTTCACCCAAATCTTCTGCGAGGATTTGAGATCAATTACATGGTATATCACCTCGTCTGCCCGACAGAGTCGAACGATTGACGCCGCCTTTTCCTGCATCTCTTCCCAATCTTCTTCTTTCACTACCTCAGGCTTTACCTCCTTGAGCGCCTTTAACATTCCCTGCTGAGTCAGCAGATCCTTCACTCGTCGTTGCCAAAGACCGAAATTTCCAGTGCCATCGAAACGCGGAACCTCGACTTTCGCACCGGATGTCATCGTCTAACCTCGCTCGGATACCAATTGTTGTGGATTTTCCCGAGTGAATACCGTTAAGGAGAAGGAGAATGAATAGTAAGACACAAAGGATTTCCGTGTTCTGGCAAGAACCGCGGAGAACACCCTGCAGAGAAAAACCTCTTTGCAGCTAGGGTTTCTTATTATTGTGATACTTTGATGGATACATAATTCCAACTCTACATGCCTCTATTTATAATAGAGGATCTCCTATAGATAACCCTATAGATAAACCTAGATATAGATAAACCTATTATAACTAAATAAACCTAGATATAGATAAACCTATCTTATCTAAAACCTACTATAGATAAACCATCCACAATAATCCTTCTATAGATAAATACCATCTATAGATAGATTTTCTGAAGATAGAACTAGATAATTAATTGTCTCAAACAACACTTATGATGCCAATCTGGTGTCTTTGTTGTCTATTGTCATGTATGTCGATTTGTGCAATGTCGAGGTGGATGAAAATAGGTCTGATTATGATGTTGAGCAGTTGATCAACGATTTTGGTAAACTATTATGTAAAACCCCTTATTGGGAATTGAATTATTGGTGTCAATCTAGCTCGTTGAATCATTTTATGCACCTTATGTTGCTCCACATGTTTCTTTTGGTTTGGTTCATGAGTCTGAGTAGCAAGGTGTATATGATACTCGTTCCTCCTCTCCCGGTTATTGCATTGTTGATTCATGGACAACATCTTCCCAGCAGAAGGGATTGTGTAAAAAAATCCAAACATTTGAACCGATTAACATTGCTTTCTTTGTCTCAAACTACTTAGTCTTGATTATTTGGAACATTGTGTTTAACCTTGCCTGCTTTGTCTACATTTACTGGTGCGGCTGGTGTAAACATGCATGTTTTGACTTTGTCTATTTTAGATTGAATAATCAGTCCAAGATTGTAACTCGTATGGTCTACCGGTTTATTGAATCTTATATTATGTATATGCGCTAATTGAAACCCATTGTTTGTTATGACAAGCATACTATGTTTTCAAGGTTGAACTTCGTTGTAAAATCTGCAGTGCACTGTTTTGCAATGTTGATGCTAAATATAATGGGTATGTTACTTACGAGCTATACCTCTACTATTGTTGTGAAAGCGAATATTTTCATTTTTTTTTGCAAATTATCTGTATCCATACTTTACATCTAATCTATCACAAAAAACCAAGACTAAACCCCTTTATGGGCAAACACCAATGTCTCCCTCACTCAAAGGTTAAAATATATTATCATTCTTTGACAAAGGATGGTTCACTAAACAATATGTTAGCTAATTAAATTGCATTCTTTGTTGAATCATCTATTTGGAGAAGTTTATCCCTTTTTTCCTTCCCAAGACAACCGGGCTATTTTGGATATCAAGCTTGCACAAGTCTTTTTTTGCAAACTTCAATCTAATATCGTGTATGTATATCCAGACATCCAATCTGGTCTAGAAATTCACTTTAAAGACCTATGTTTTGGTTCAATTTGGAAAGATGACCCGCAGTCTATAGTTAACCATATGGTCAATAACTCAACCCAGCCTAAACCTTTTGCCAAATAAATTGTATCCAGGGCTTATAACAGAGATGAAACTTCCTCCGTTTTCTGACTTTAACCATGCTATTAAAAAGTGCCAAAAACTAAACAAAGAATACCATCTCCCATTAACCAAGGTATCTTTCAGATATCTATTTAAAATAAGTCACTCCCAACCTTCTTCTAAGGGCCATAAAAAAACATACAATATGCAATTTTGTAAAACCACTTATTTACATATAATCAAGTTGCGTTTAATGATTATAATCCTTGTAATTGCTTACACTCTCTTTAAAACAAAGCAACCATGTGGGAGAGGTCACATTCCCTGCTCTCACGACAGAAAAGGTTATTTATGAAACTCAGCTATTGGAACTGTAGAGGTATAGGAAAAACAGGATTTTGAATCGATGTAAACACATGGTGTAAAAATGATCATATCAAATTCCTTACTCTAGCGGAGACGAAAACTGAAAATATTCCAAACGAAATTGTATGGAAGAATGCGAGGTTTGATAACGCAATTTGGTCACCTGCTCAAGGCAAATCTGGTGGTCTGTGTATCTTTTGGAAGACGAACCACCTTATCAATGAGACAATCTCGTTAGAAATCCACCTCCCCAAAATAATTGGTGTTAAATACAAATGCTCGAAATATGATTCTCCCCTAATGTTATTCGTTGTTCATGCCCCTTCGGTGTTGAGGGAAAAAGACAAATTCTTGAATACCCTGACGGAACTAGTCACCAGTTCAACCCTTCCATGTATCGTGATGGGGGATCTTAATGAAATTTATTGTAGCTCGGACAAAATTGATGGGATAGAAATCAATTCTCATAGATTCCAAAGACTAGCTAATTTCAAAAGCGATTGTTCTATGGTTGATCTACCTACTATGGGGAACTACTTCACTTAGAGGAAAAAACCCTAAGGGGATGACAACATTATTGAGAAACTTGATAGAGTACTTGTTCAACATAAAATTCTCCAATTTTTTCTAGAACTAGTAACTTTTAATGGAGTGGTTTCCTCATCAGACCATTGTCCCATTACAATAAACCTTGATGCTGGTGTAATTCATAAACCACCTCCATTTAAGTTCAAAAATATTTGGCTACAAAGGAAGGATTTTCGCAACATTGTTAAACAAGCTTGGCGAGCGTCGTGTACCGGCTCTGCTATGTTTCAAGTTGTATACAAAACCAAATTTCTTAAGCTAAAAGCAAAGGAGTGGAATAAGAAAACATTCAGAAATATATTTCGGCAACTCTAGGAAGTTGAAACCAGCCTTTTGGAAAAACAACCACTAATGAGTCAACAGAATTGGTTAGAATATAGAGCCAAAGAAAGAAATCTCCAACAAAATAAAGAGAAGCTTCTTTTATTTCAGAAGAAGTATTGGAACCAAAAGGCTAAAACAAAACATCTAAAATTGATAGACTCAAACACATCCTATTTCCATAAATTAGCAACTGGTAGAAGGAATAGAAAAATCATCCGATCTATTACTTCCAACAAAGGTACATAAGAAATGAAATCCGTAGAGATTTCGAGAAAATGATTAAACATGAAAGGATAAATGAAAATCCCATAAAAGAATACCTAAATCTTGTCACCCCGAAAATAACCAATGAGAAAAATAGTTACCTTACCCAGAATCTGAGCAATGAGGAAATAAAAAGGATAGTGTTTAGCCTTGGCAATAATAAATCACCAGGTCCATATGGAATGACTGCAGAATTTTACATAAAATACTGGGACATTATTGGGGGATCGATCATCAAAGCAGTTAAAAGATTCTTCCTTTTTGGAAGAGTTCTTCTTCAAATAAATCATACATTTAATTCCCTTCTACCAAAATGTGATAATCTCTCGATGACTTCACATTACAGACTAATCAACTTATGCTCTACAATTTATAAAATGATTTCCAAAATTCTGATGGAGAGATTGAAAAATGTAATTGGTATACTTATCCACCCTCTGGAAGGAGCATTTGTGTCGGATAGGGCTATACAGGGCAATGTTTCTATAGCCCATGAAATTTTCCACTCTTTTCGTAGCAGAAAAGGTAAAGAGGGGTGGATGACAATAAAGCTGGATATGGAAAAAGCTTCCACCAGACTTTTATTAAATGGATTATGGAATGTATTTCTACAGTGTCGTTCTCTGTGCTTGTCAACAATGGGCCAACTAGAGGTCTTCGACAAAGAGATCCTCTATCCCCGTTTCTTTTCATTTTGGGGGCAGAGGTTTTGGCGAGAAAACTCTCTCATGAAGCAAACATAAGTAATGGTCTTATTGGTTTTAAATTCGGGAAGGACGGACTGCATATCCCGTTCCTTGCCTTCGTTGACGGTATTATTATCTTGACCAAAGGAAACACATCAGCTTGTTTAAATGCTAAATCAATTATAGATGAATATTGTAGCATTTCGGGGAAAAAAAGTTAATTATCACAAATCTTCTTTCCAAACCACGAAAGGAATCCCTAGATCCAGAATCGAGAAACTTGAAAGATGCATGTGTATATCAAATCAAATTTCGATTGAAAAATACCTTCATTGCCCTATTATCAGTGGGAAACTAAATAGACGACCTTTCAAGGAAATCGTTCGCAAATCAGAAGAACAACTTAGTATATGGCACGTGAATGCACTATCACAACATGGACATACCGTCCTTATCGACACAAAGCTTGCATCCAAACCCTTATATACAATGCAAAGCTTCATGCTTCCCGGCACAATATATAAGGAACTAGATCGAATAAATAGATCTTTCTTCTAAAATAAAGATCTTCAATACCGGTGACAAAATCCGTAGACCAAAAGGTAAAGGAGGTTTAGGTATTCGAAAATCCAATGATATGAATGAGGCACTCCAAATGAAACTACTGTGGAAAATCCTTGCGGAACCAGAGAATATATGGATAAAATGAATTCAGTACAAGTACTTGAAAACAACACATATTAAATTACAAGAAAAGTGGGGGTTCGTCTTGGCAATGGTCGAAACTAACTCCTCTTATTGAAAATTTTAAAACCGATCTTATTTCGTCGGTGGGCAATGGTTAATCTATTAAATTGTGGACTGATAACTGGCTTACAACTTCGCCAATAATCAAAAGGGAGTGTCCTACCATGTGTGATGATAACGAAACAGTGAGCGATTATATATTAGGAGGAAAACGGTGGGAAGAAAAATTGTATAACACAACCCCACATAATATAGCAAGAGAAATATTAGATATCCCCCTTCCTAAAAGTACATTGGAAGACAGACTATATTGCTGGCCAGATGGAGAGGGATGGTTTACAACAGCTAGCGTTTACAAACTAATCACTAAAAATAACAGGCAGAATGAGGACAATAATTCATGGACATGGAAAATTGATACGACGCCAAAAATTAAGAACTTCCTATGAAAACTAGGACATAGAGGTATTCCAATGACTACCCGCCTATCCCAGAAAGGGGTCTCCGTACCAACAACTTGTGTACTCTGTAACAATGCCACTGAAGATGATACCCATCTCTTTGGAGAATGCCAGTTTTCTAGTTTCGATCTCCCATTGTCCGTTAGTGCAAATCAAGCTATAACTAACTTGATTGCAAATTCGAGAGATTTCTCTCATATCTTGTCCTTAATTGGTAGCTCTTTGACTAAATCTGAAAAGGGGAAACTAGCGGTAACCTGGTCGACTATATGGTACATCAGAAATCATAAAATCTTCAAGAATGAACCCATTTTGAATCGGGAATCCATTAAACAGATCATTGCAACTCACTTGGAAAATTGGAAAAAAAACGTCCATATGCATGGAAATGAGGATGACATTCAATGTAATCGAAAGGATAATGCTACTAATCACATAGTCAAGACTACGGAAAAAAGCTGCTAAGTAGAGAAAGCCACCTGGTTGTACGTTTAAATTAAACATTGATGGATCTACACTTGATAACAACGATATTTCAATTGGATACATCATTCGAGATTTGAAAGAAAGAACGATACATATTGGCTATGACAGAACCGGAAACCAGGCCCCTTTGAAAGTCAAGGCCTTGGCTTTAAGACATGGGATAATCCAAACTCATGCATTGAGAATAAACAAGTTATAAATTGAAGGGCACTACCTTATAATCATAAATCATTTAAAAACCAACTGCACATGTCCATGGAAAATTGAATTGGTGGTGTCCGATATCAAAACAATGTTGTTGAGTGTGAGAGAAGTCTCTTTCTCTCACGTGCACCGAAATGGCAATAGAGTGGCTGATAAGGTTGCACACCTTTGCCGCTCTGCTAGGGGCTTCAACATTTACACTTATTCAGGTCTTCAAGACCTCATCCGAAAGGATGGTATCGGGTAGTATTATTCCACCCAAATTTTTATATGATAAAAAAATGAATGAATAAAGAGCATGCGATATGGGGTTGGGTACCAATACGGACTTGATACCATTAATGGAATGGAATGCATTAACGAGTTGTCTAGTTTCCACCCTATCGGGAAGGGGGTGGTGGTTAGGAAGAGGGATATAACATTTGGTATTCTATGTTAAGGCCTTCATTATTATTATGCAGTTGTGAATTAGCTGGCATGCTAGTGTGTTAAGATTTCTACCTTGCATCTAGAAGCATGATTATTAGGTATAGCATATATGTGTACTTAGGGTGGGGAAAGAGCCAAGTGGGCATCATTTGATCTCACCCGCTATTAATGTTTTTAGGTATTCATTATGTTCATTACTATCGGTGCTCGTTGCCTACTTACGCGAGTTCTTTTGCATGGCGGAGATTGAGAGCTCGAGTTCTCTGACTTCACCAGACTTATGGCTATTTGGACTTATACTTTAGACTCCGTTTTTACTAGGCTCTGTCATGGCAGTCTTGTATATACACTCTATTTCCGTTGTTTTCATGATTATCTGGTTTTCTACGCTTAGACTTAAGACATGTACAGAGGACTTCTCCGAGGATTCCAACGATCCCTTCAATTTTGGGTACGAAATTCTGCTTTGAAGAGCACTGATCTTGATTTCCAAACCTTCAACCTGTACTCAGGCCTAACATCTTAATGAGGGGTTTCATCCCTCAAAAGGTAAACCTATGAATCATAATCTCAGGCCGTTACAGGCCCATAACCCACATGCCCCGGGATCAATGATGTCGGCAGGACAACCACGTTTCGAGGATTGCGATTACCGAATATGATATGACTTGCAAGCGGAAGTGTCCTACGTTTGAATATCTAAACCCTTTCTTAATTGGTTGATGGAAATATTATGCTGACATGACGATGAAGTTAACGTGTTTTGTGTGCTGACTTGGTAATGAATGTTGCCTGATTGTCCATTGCCTATGATGATATTATTCGATGTCTTACCATTCTCATGTAACATGGTGTCTTGATGTGTTGCTACACTGAGTTGCTAAGTATGATCTAAATTCCTTTGCGTATAAAATGTAAACTACAAATACTGAGGAACCTTAATTGTTTAGTATATAAAGTTATGACGAAACCTGATAGCTAGTGATAATGCATATTTTAGATATGCATTATAGGTAGTTGTTATTTCATTCAGAGGAGATTATGTCATGTTTATTGAGTATTCCACATCATTAGTATTTTATCTTGCAAGTGTGGAATCTACGCTCTTTTTGTGCTTTTCGCGTATTTAGGTTCTGACGCTCGGAAGGATGCAATTATGGCTTTTCTAAGGATAAGTATGGAGAGATAGGAACATGAGGAAACCACTTAGAAAGGCAAGAAGAGGCACATGCAGGAGCTTAGCATGGATTCAGAAGAAATCAGACGACGATTACGCTACAATTAGGAGAGGCGCCCGCCAGTCATGCGGATACGGGATTGCGAATTCTATCTTTGGACAATTAATTAGGTTTTAGGTTTTTATTATTTTTGCCGACTTTTAGCACGTAGTTTTTCATCATTGAGACCTAGTTTTGAGAAACTCCAATGGAGAGATTGAGAGGAAAAACTCTCATGAGGAAGTAAACCTCTTTCGTTTCGCCTGCAATTCAGATACATGGTTATATGATTTGTTAAACTTGATTTCTATCTATTCTTTGTTTGATTTATTCAATATCTTTGTTCCTCCATTGAATGATTGCATATATTCCCTCTTCAATGGCCTCCTTGATGGAATTTGCTTTCTTGCTAAAGATTTGATTATCTCTTGCAATTTAATTGAATATAGTAGCAAAACATAGCCAATCGATCCCGTGAAAGCATCGATTGGGTGTGTAGGGGATATTAACAATTATACTTTATCAATTACATCGATTAGGGTTAGAGAGGTGTGCCTCTATCTTTAGTTGTTTATGTTATTGACATTGTTTAGTTGCTTAGGGTTGGGGTAATCCAATATTAGATGAATCAAATAAGAATAGGTAGGATATAGTCAAGGATCAAAGACCTAACTATTGTCGATGAATTGTAGGGGAAACTATCTCATTAATATTAATTATCTCAAATTCACCATTGCTACTTTTGCTTTTTTCAATTGTCTTTTCATTCAATTTGAGTACACAGGAAATGTATTCTCTATGTGGGTTCGACCCCTTACTATTCCACTACAATAGTTACTAGTTTACTAGTTAAGATGTTGGTTTGGGTTATTCTTTTTGGTGTTGTAGAAAGGTAATGACATTCTGCACACACCGGCTTGACTTGATTATGTGTATATATGATGTTCTGCAATAATTAGTGAGCATGCCGGTAATTAAATTGAGACTTTTCAACATAGTCGCAATGTTTGATGATGAGCTAATGATGTTATTATTATAAATGGTAGTTGATATGATGTAGTCCTTATGTGTAATAATGTCAATAGTTGCTTCCTCTTAAAGTATGTGGGTGAGATCCTCTTAGTGAGTGGTCGGAGGGTTGTGAAAGGATTTGAGTTGTTAGGATGATCGATGGTGGTATGAGGTAAGTCACAGGAGAGGGATGTTGGCTTAGGTAGGACCGAGTGAGTTCTAAGACTTATAAGAGGCAATGTTTGGTGGTTTTTGATGAGCCTTCTAGGTGAATCTTAGGTGGGGTATAGTTAGGATTAGGCCGGCTAGGTGGTGATTGAGGAGTTCTTATAGAAGAGGTGTGATCAGCAGGGCATGAGTCTTGTGAAGATTTGGGTAGTATGGTAAGTGTAAGGAATGACCCTTGTGAGTATTGAGGCCATAGTATGAGAGGGTACTCGGGTGTGAAGTTAGAGATAAGGGTTGGGCTCTTAGAGGTGGATTGCTTGTGAGAGAGCTTGGTGGAATGATGAGTGAGATTATCAAAATGAATTGGGATTTCTTTTAGGGAATTTTGTCTGAGTTGATATTGGTGAGTCCAGATGAAGATTGGTCTTGGCTTGAGAGTTCTCGAGTGATTTTGAAGATAGTTGCTAGAGTCGTCGTAGGAGACTATCCAGACATGGGATTGGGGGACCCTAGTCTAGGAAAGAAGATTCGAGTATTAGATCAAATTGGGATTTCCCTAGGGGAAGTAGTGATCGGATTAAATCTTAGAGGCACTGGTGGTCAATGATCTTGATTAGAGATTTTAATGTGAGCTGGGACATTAGGTTAAATTTTGTTTTCTTAGGGGAGCTTAGGCTTGGGAATTTATGTGTTGTTTTGATGAATTGAGATAATGATGTGTTGCTATGTTAAAGCATGATGTTATATTACATGGTTGATGAGCTTGATTATGAGTATGTTAAATAATGAATATGACTTCGAGTATGAATATGACTTATATATATGAGATAATGGTGTATGATTGCTAAACGATCGTTATATGGCATTGTAATGAGTTGAGATGAATTTTGGTGAATACGATTGATGAGAGGATTTCTCAACCAAATAAATTTGTAGTCAAGATCCCGCTATAGGAGAGGGATGGAGAGGGAATGACGATTGGTGTCGGCTAACATGTATAGAATTTAAGCGGAAAATAATGAAAACAAAGATAATAAAAGTGCAAACTTCCAAGGTTAGGGATCAACGCAACAATAAATATATGTGAAGATTATAAATCACATAAAGATGCATGCTTTATATCAAATAACTTTCGTTATTAAAAAAATAGGAATATAGAGGCTCTCGCATAAACCCTAGGTGTTACTATCCCAATTTCACAATTAATCCAAATTCATAATAAGATTAATTTTGCTTCAATATCAAAAATAAGGATCACCTACTACTCTCGTAGAAGAATTATGTATATAGGATATGAGATGATAAAGAGATACAAATTCATAAATTCATAAACAAAACACACATATCTATGCTCGGGTCACGCCTACCCTATAAGAAGGAAATTAGAAACAAAACATAATAAAAGAAAATAACGTTAATAGAAAATAAAAACTAAAACATACAACCATTCGTCTCCTTCCTCGTCTTTCTCTTTCTCGCCTCTCTTCCTCGTAACTACTCGAGCCCGAAGATGACTTGACTTGAATTCATGAAAAAACAGCCCCTAGGGCTTTATTTATAGTGGCCAATCCTTGCTACCCAAGGAAAGAGAATATCTATCATTGGTGAAGTTGCAGAATGTCGTGACCTTTCTACAACACCAAAAATGATAACCCAAACCAACAACTCAACTAGCAACCGAGTAACTAGTATAGTGGAATAGTAAGAGATCGATCCCACAGAGAGAATACATTTCATGTCTATCAAATCGCTATCCAAAAAGGAACAATATCAAAGAGTGATTGAATATCAAAACAACTGAACGCAACAAAAATAACAATATCAATAATGGTTATGTCCTTGATCCTTGACTCTATTCTATCCTCTTTGGTCGATTCATCTAATGGAGGATCACTCCAACCCTAAGCAATTCAACTATATCAATAACACAAACAACCAAAGATAGGGGCACAACTCCCTAACCCTAATTGGTATAATTGGTAAAGTAGAATTGTCAATGTCCTACACACCCAATCGATGCTTTCAGGGGATCAATTAGTTATGATGTGCTACTAATCCAATTAACTTGCAACGGTTAATCAAACCTTTAGCAGGAAAGCAAATTCCGTCAAGGTGATCAATCAAGAGGGAATAAATACAATCAATCAATAACAAACAAAGACATCGAATCAATCAAACTCATAACAGAAAGAAATTAAGTCTCACAAATCATATAACCATTTCTCCGAATTGCAGGCGAAACAAAAGAGGTTTAGTTCTCCTTATGTAAAGTCTTCCTCTCAATATCTCCATTGGAGTTCTCTCTCAATTAGGTTTCTTCCAAAAACTCTCAGTCTCTTGCCAAAGTCGGCCAAAACATAATAAATACTTTAACCTAATTAGTATGCGTCCTTCCACCGTCGGGACATAAATCTACAGAAAAGCATAAAAAGAGCGTAGATTCCAAACTTGCAAGACTCAACACTACTGACTCAAACTACTCAAATAAACACGAAATAAGTTATTCTAAACTCACTAACAACTACATGTAATGCCTATATAAAATACGCATTATCAAACTCCCCCACACTTAAGCTTTACTAGTCCTCGAACGACCAATAAAAGCAACCTATACCTATGAATTCATCAAGCATGCCATAGCCTTACAAAAACAAGCCCAAAACACAAACTTTCAAGGATCATAAGATCAAGGGACAACCATCGTCCCAATTATTTAATGATCAGAGCATTCAGAAGCATAAATAATCCAACTTTACCAAGGACATGTGTTTCACTCAAACTCATATGTGTTTAGGCTTTGAAGAACAACTCTCAACTCAATCCAAAATGTACTAAGCTCATAGAAATTGACAATAATATAATCAAATCTCCACAGAAATGTCATTACTTTCTTTCGGAAGATCTCACTCTCTTCTTCTTTTTTCTTTTTTGAGTTTTTTTCATCCTTTCTTTCGGCATTGGTGTATTTCGTACGTGAATCGCAAACATGGGTGTCGTGAATGGCCCCGGTCTATCAACACCTCAACTTACTTGAATAAAGTCCACTTGAACATCTTTTGACGCGAGTTGCAAACTTGGGTGTCATGAATGAACCCAGACTCTCAATGATCAAGCTTTCTTTCTTAGTGGGTAGCTTTTGACACCGTTTTGCATGAATCATACCCATGTGTGTCATGCGTAGATCCAGTTACTAAGTGTCTCAACCATTTCCACCTTATTTCACTCAGCACACACGATGATCAACTAAAAACAAATATAAACATAAAAGCGTAAAATTCCGCAAGCAACAAACGTGTGAGTCGGTTTCGACAATAGCTAATGATGTCAATATCAAGAGGTAGCAACATACAGGGAGTAAATCACACATCGAAGCAAAAAGAAATATATGATTCCAATAAGGCTAAAAAACAATCTCAAAAGGGTCATATTGTGTAGGATTTCAATCACACTTCCATCCCGATCATACATGCTCAATTATATCACTAAATCATCCCTCATAATCAAACATTTTCAGCAAAATAAATAAGGCTAGACACTTCAACTCTTTCGTAGGATTTACAAGTTAATGCCATCAAAAGCTCTAGGTTTCATTCAACCAAGATGGTTGTTCGAATAATGACATATTAGACAAACAAGAAATATTTTGGGATTTTAGACATTTTTCGATTTTTTTTTCGAAAGACAGAAACTCAAACACAAAACACAATAATTAAGACAGAATCCAAACATATGTCATCCAAACATAAAGATAATAATATCCCAACATCCAAACGACAGAAATATCCCAATAAAAGTACATACCAACATCAAATCGACCAAAGTACAGATATATCCAAGGAAATTATAGAAAATGTCTCAATAACCCATGAAATCATAAAATAGATCATAAACCCCTCTCCCACAATTAAAGATTGCATTTTCCTCAATGCCGAAACACAAAGGACAACACAACAAATGAAATAGAATGAAGTGTAAGGAAGGGAACATACTCACTCATTGTGGCGGCAGCTGGAACTGCTAATATTGTTGGAACTGCTGAACGAATGTGTCGAAGTTGCTCTGAAGTCCGGAGATAGCACGAGCCTGCTCCTTCTGCCTCTGGTACATCTCATCCTGGCGCTGGCGGAGATCATGGTGGTAGCGTGTGAACTTCATGCCCTGAGCCACCTGCAACTGATGAATCCCATTGAACTGCTGAGAGTAGTGACCAGAGAGGAAGAGGGGGCATAGCTCATGTTAGTGTCATAATCTGAAGCCTGAGCCCGGCTAGACTCTCCTCTCACGAAGGTAGCAAGTGGGACATCCCACCCAGGAGCATCAATAGGGGCCACATCGTCGCCGTCATCACCATACTCGTCAGCATCATTAGAAAGGTCCACAGCTTCCGACGGTAAGTCAAAATCAGCAATCGTCGGTCCAAGCGGAAGCCGAGCCGGTACACGAATAAAGTGGTCACCCCTACGTCCAGTGTGCCAAATAAAAGGAACCTATTCACCCTCCAGGTGCCTCATCCTTGTCAACATCTCCAAGGAGATGCAAGACTCTCCGTTCATAGGCACTAACTTAGTCACTCTCACCCCGTAGCGCACAACAATCAGTGTGATCAATCGTCCAAACCCAATAGTCTTGGTATCTCTCTGAGCTCCCCCTATCGACATGTCAGCACAGGCGTCCAAGAACAATCGAAGCTAGTCAGGGGTAACCTCCGCCTCGGGGGTCAAACAGTACATCGTCGCCCATGTCTTCAAGGAAACCTTGTTCAGCTCATTCTGCCCGAAGAATGTGTTGTTCAACACCTTATGGAAGAGTCGAAGTGCAGGATGGGTGATGGTGTAGTTGAAGTTCCCTCCCCCACTGATCCAAGGAGCACTAGTGGCAGCCTGCCAAGTCTCCGTCGGCGGGGGAATCATCATCATCTGACGCCTCAAGTTAGGAGTAGGAGGTCAAGTGATACCCAAATATCTTCTCAGTTGTGCAAAAGTCCTAATGTGTGTCCATCTCAATACAGTAAACTCAATATGCTCTCTATACTAAAAAACAACTATGTTCGCCAAAAACTCTCGAATCAAATCCGGGTAGGTCAACCCATGCATAACAATAAAATGACCAAGGCCCCCATTCTCGAGAAGAGTAGCACATGGCCATGGTATACCTAAAGCATCTAAGGCCGGATGATCGAAAAAATTAGTCGTCGAATATTTCCTAAGGCTAAGGTCATTCCATTTATGTAACTCATCCCGATACAGTGTACTCGGAGTAATATTGTTCAGAAACGACGTCATAGTGATGAATTAAAGCAAAGAAATGAACAAAGTTACGAAATCTGACGATAATTCAAGCACTGGTATAACGGCGGGCGCCATGCTTCAGGCGGCGGACGCCTTGTACTGCTGTGTGACGTCCCGTGCTCGGTTCTTCCTCAACAAAACCCCTCTAATGTCGGAAAGTACCCTCTTCTGCCTCTTTGCTTCGTAAAAAAGTGATCTAAGGCCTTAGAAAGGGTATTTTGAACTCAAAGTGGCCAAAAGTAGTTGTTTAGGGTTTTGGTGAAATTTGAAAGTGGATAAAATTGTAAGCCGAAGGCGTGTATTTATAGATCGGGTTATGTAGATTCCGAATATGGAGTCGAAATTCCGATTTCAGCAACAGTTTTGATGGGGTGTGAGGGTATGTGAGGTTGGAAGAAGTTTGGAAGTTTGAGGGTTATGGAGGAAGAGATGGAGGTTAGGGATGAAGTGGAGAGGGAATAGGAGAAATAGGGTTTTAAAATAGCATTGGACCCCACCGATAACTAACCGGCAACCCAAACCCTTCTGGTTCAGAAAACACGCGGATGTCGTGGTTTAGGCGGTTGGTGCCGTCTCCTTAGTGCACTCACCTTCCCATTTTCGATCCCAAAATCCAAGACTTACCTTATAATCTCGTTCCAAACATCTCCAAAGACCAAAACCTAACTATCCTAACACTAACTAGACTCAAAAAGAAGAAAAAGAAAATAAAATGAAAATAAAATAAAATAACTCACCTCGGGTTGCCTCTCGAGCAGCGCCTTTGTTTTACATCCATGGCTCAACGGAATAACGTAGTCCTATTCCTCAGGGAGATCCTGCCCTTGCCATGAGTCCATAACTTGGTCGGCGATATCCTCATGATACTTCTTGATTCTCTGACCACTTACCTTGAAGTTATGACCATCCATCAGGTTCTGTAAATCAAATGCACCATAAGAATAGACATGGACCACAATGTATGGACCCGTCCATCTAGACTTGAGCTTTCAGGGTGAAGTTTCATACACAAAACATACAACTGACGAGAGGGTTTCTCGACCAAATAAATTTGTAGTCAAGACCCCCGCTATAGTATAGGGGAGTCAGGTTCGTCCTTAGGAGAGAAGTCAGCGGTTCTGGGTTTAGTGAGTTTCAGGGTTCAGGGATAGCGGGAAAAGGTGTACGGTTGCTGTCGGCGTCGATTAAGACTTGGTCGATGGAGGGGGGACGGTGGTGGATGTCGGGTAACCTGTGTAGAATTTAAGCAAAAATAGCGAAAACAAAGATAATAATAGTGCAAACTTCCAAGGTTAGGGATCATCACAACAATAAATGATAACTCCCTCCCTTGATGAAAATCGGAATAATGTTTCAAAGGCCTTGACAGGATGTTTGTGTTAAAGGTCTTGGAAATTAACAGTTGATGAAATCCAAAACCTGTTCTATATGTCCGAATATTATTTAATTTTATTATATACTGCCTTTATATTATATATATATATATATGTTTGACTAATCTTTCAGGAAGTTTTTCGAACTATTTCCTTCCTTGTGACAAGTGTTGAGAAGGTTCAAATCGGAAAGATTATGGCTTCATTTGTTTCCAAGTTTAGAAGATCTTAAAGATGGCCATGATCTAGAATAGCTGTTGGAGAAGATTCTCGGCGCCGATTTGTCTCAATAAATAGAGAAGGAAGATGAAGATAAAATAACACAAGTGCTACACAAGCTTTCATTCATTCAAGTGAGATCTGTCTTCCAAGTGTACTCTCTGCTAGTGCTCAAGAGTTTGTTGTTTATTTCAAAGCCTTTGAGAGTCACTGTGAGCTTATAGGATATATTCATTTATAGTGTTACTCGAGAGTTTGTAACTCGGGAAGTTGCACTAGGCTATTGATTTGTGAGAGTAAGAGGATTGTACTAGATAGCTGAGAGAGGTGGGGCTCTTCTAGATTGGTCTAGGACTCCAAGGGAACGTGAGTTGACTAGATTGCAATTGTATAGGAGAGAGGCTTCTCGGTGAGCTATTAGGATCCTAAGCTAAGCGAATCAATAAAGCCTTTTGAATCCTAGGGTTGTGGAAGAACCCTAGGCGGGGACGTAGGCCAAGTTTGTGCCGAACCTCGTAAACAATTACTCGTGTCCTTTATCTATTGCTTTACCTTATTTCGTCACTTGGTTCGATTGTCTAACTTTGTGATTCAGGTTTATCTCAAAGGGTTTTATACGAGCTTCAAAAGTCTTGAGACTTTCTGCGAAAACGAGCATACTCTATTCAACCCCCCTTCTAGAGTATTTCTATATTACATTGTTTTATATTATCGAACCTTCAATTGGTATCAGAGCTTTACTCACTGTTTTTGATCTAACAATCTTGTGAGTTTTCGATCATATCTTGTGAAGCAAGCGGAGGATTTGCACAGGGAAGGTCCACAAGCAGACCGCCACTCTTTGTAGGAAACAACTTTGTCCACTGGAGATCCTTGATGAAAATGTTCATCATAGACCAAGATCTGGAGCTTTGGAATATTATAGAGAATGGTCCGAAGATTCCAGAGAAAGACGGACCAAATGATACCAAAGTTGCAAAGAAGGAGTCCGAATACAACCAAGCAGATCTTGAACTTGTCTCCAAAAACTAGAGGGCTATTAATCTACTTTACTGTGGTCTTAACATTGATGAGTTTAATCGTATTTCATCTTGTAGGTCAGCTAAAGAGATTTGGGACAAACTGGTCGTCACCTATGAAGGAACGAGCCAAGTAAAAGACACCAAGACCAGCATCTTCCTTCGAAAGTACGAGCTCTTCAAGATGAAGCCTGATGAGACAATCAAGGCCATGTTCACACGATTCACAGAGATCACCAACAACCTTGACTCTCTCAGCAAGAGCTTTACCAACGTTAAGAAAGTGAGGAAGATATTGAGGTGCCTTCCAAAAGAGAAATGAGGTCCAAAAGTAACAGCTATAGAGGAAGCCCAGGACCTCACCACTCTACCCCTTGATGACTGTTGTGAGGAGGAAATCGAGTATGAAATATAATGAAATAAATTCAAACCAGATTTAGGCCCATTCAAATAATTACAAGACTCCTCCAATGCAGTAAGAGAAAGTCAGGATCGAATCCACGAGGAAGCGTGTCAGCGGATCCTAGGCAGCTGTAAATCTCACAGAAAAGCAAACAGAAGACAGAAACAAAGGAACAAAGAAAGAAAGACAAAAATAACAAACGAAAGCAAGAAATAAAAGCAAACACAGAAGCTACTCGATCTCGACAAGTAGTAACTCGAGATCAACAACAAAAACTCAGAAATCACAGTAGACAGCAAACCCAGCAAGGGCACCTCGTTCTAGACAAGCACAACTCGAGATCGACAAGAAATAGTAAAAACAGAAACTGAAAATCGACGATAAAAAAGCAGGAACTCAACTCGATATAGACCAAAACCAACTCGAGATCGACTAAGGCCTACTCGATCTCGACAAGCCCCTCCTCTGTATCTACCAAAAACACAGAAAATATAAATTCCAGATTCGAACACAGATTTCAGAATTTCGACAGAAATAAACTCAATATAATAAAGATTTTCCAAAGCTAGGGTATCAACACCACAACGATAACCATGCAAAGTAACACGTAAAGGCATAAAAAATCATGCTTTCCATCAAAATAACTTTCGTTACTAACAAATAGGCATATAGAGGCTTTCGCATAAACCCTAACTGTTACTAACCCTTTTCACATAATTAACCCAAGTTGTATTAAGATCACTTTCTCTTCAATAATACAAACAAGGATCACCTTCAACTCTCGCAAAAGAAGCATGCTCATAGGGATAGAAGACGAATTGCATAACAAGATCTGACCATTACCGCATTGCCTCACATGGCCACCGTCGGGCTCACCCCAGCCCCAGAAGTGGGTGGACTACTCGCTCTTCATCATCAAGAAAGACATTAAATAACAAAAGAAACTAACTTGCATTGATTTAAATAAAGAAAGCTTACAACCAACAAGACAAATCCGCTTTCGCCTTTCCACCTTGCTTGCCACAAACTTTCTCTCTCTACTCCTACTTACTTGAATGGAATTGAATGTGTGAAATTGAATTAAGATGCCTAATGCTCAGCCCCTAAGGCTTTATTTATAGCCTTATATTCCTTGCTAATCAAGGATAGAATTATCTGTCTTTATCTAAATCTATATCTAAAGGCTTAAAAGATAAATAAAAATAATTTAGGAATTAAATCTAAAAGGGAAAGATAAATCTAAAATAGGTAAGATGTCTTCTTGTTGATAGATCTTGTCTTCCATAGGTAGATCTTGATTAAATCGGATAGACTCGGCTTCCTTCGGCCCCAAGGATTCCTAAACCGACACGGACAGCCAAAGCGCGTAACGCGGCTTCGGGACGCGGCTCGTCGATCTCGACCAGGGATAGTCGAGATCGAGTAGGACTGGTGTCGACTTGGGCTGGCTGGGCTAGGTCGGTTGGCTCTGCTCGACAGGCTCGGATCTTGGCTCCGGGCTCCTCGATCTCGACAAGGACAACTCGAGATCGAGTTGGGTGTGGTCGAGGATGGCTCGGACTAACGTTGTCGAGGAGCTGGTGGTCGTCACGGACTCGGACTGGCGCGGTGCTGGTCGTCGATCTCGACGAGGCCTCCTCGAGATCGAGTAGGGTTGGCTCGGCGTCTCCGTCTTCGGTTTCTCGACTTGTCACAACCCGGGAGTCGGGTTGCTCTGGCTCAGTGTCCTCGATCAGCTCTGCTCGACCAGGTGTGCTCGGACAGCCTTTGTCGAGATCGAGTAAAGTTCTCTCAGCTTTCTGCTCTGTTCTTGAAATGCACTTTCCCGAGTCCTCGTTCGTCGAATTGATGCATATGTCCATGCGTTGGAAAGCTCTTTCTGAGGGCTACAACTCTCATGAAGACATTAAAGCTTGATTCAGAACGACAAATGGTGAAAAATGGCCTGTCTCCAACTTCATATTCTTTAGGCTCATCATTGGATATCCTGCACAATCGCACATACCAAGGCAGACCTCTCCCATGTATAGATAAATCATTAATGGAAATAGGAGAAGAAAGATCCATACCTTGGCTTACCTTCGCAGAGACGAAATCGGGAACCACTGTATTTGGCCGATCTCGACTAGGGCTAGTCGATCTCGACGAGTATGCAGTTTCTGGTGGTGTCCTGCTCGCAGATGCAGAAGTCGACGAAGGACAGGTCTTGTCGACCTCGAGTAGCCTACTCGACATCGAGTAGGGCTTCGCTCCTGGTGGCTCCAGCGTCGAGGAAGCAGGGTCTGGTGGCGCCGGGTGGTGGTCGACCTCGACAAGGCTTGTCGAGATCGACGAGGCTGGTCCGTCTGGTGGTCTCAGCGTCGAGGAAGCCGGTGCCCGAGGATCTTGGTCGATCTCGACTAGGGTAGTCGATCTCGACGAGGGCTCTGGCTCCGGTAACGTCGAGGAGGGCGAAGTCCGATTGGCCGAGTGGTGGTCGACCTCGACAAGGGTGGTCAAGATCGACGAGCCTGGTTTGTCTGGTTCGCTGCTCGACGATGCTGGTGCTGGTGGAGTCTCCTTGGTCTGGTCGAGATCGACTAGGGTTCTACTCGATGTCGATGAGCCTTGGTCGATCTTGACCCCATACTTAGTCCCTGTCAAGGCATCCGAAAAATAATTAATCCACAACGACTTACCTTGGTCCGTGTCGATTTGATTCTCTGTGTTCTCCTTGAGGATTGCCATGATCTCCTCCACCTGGGCCTCCATGTCCCTCTTTTCCAGCTCCTCGGGGGTCATATTTCTGACCTTGGGTTCCCCGCAGGTGATGTAGCTAGCTGAGATAGATTTGACCTCTTCCATTGGACCTGTATGCCTTTCAGTTTTATTAAAGGAATACTCAATTACCTCATCGCTGATGTTGAAGGTGAGCACTCCTTTCCTTACGCATATGTTGGCATCCACCGTCGCCAAGAATGGTCTTCCTAGAATAATTGGACAAGCAGGATCTTCTTGCATATCAACAACTAAGAAATCAGCAGGGACAAAGAATTTACCTACTTGTACTGGGACGTTGTCCACCATGCCTGTTGGAATGACCACCGTGTTGTTGGCCATGTAAAGTCTAGCATCCACAGGCTCTAGGGCACCTATCTTAATCTTGGACCAAATCGTTAAAGGCATTATACTCACACTAGCTCCAAGATCACATAGGGCATTAATTTTGTATGGACCAAATCCAATAGTTATAGCAAACTTACCTGGATCCGGCCTCTTCTCCAATATGTCCAGATGGCTGCACTCCTCTGTGATTTCATCCATCGATCGCTTTTTGCTCAGAACCTCCTTCAAGAACATGACATAAGATGGCATTTCATTGAGAGCTTCTGTGAAGGGGATAGTGACGTTGAGTTTCTGAAGCATCTTGATGAAGCGCTGAAATTTCTTTTCTGTCGGGTCCTTTAGGGATTTTGTGGGGAAAGGCAGCTTCTTTTTCTAATTCGGAGCCAGAACAGACGTCGGAGGTGCTGCAGGCTGCTCTATGTTGACCAGGGGCTCCTCGACGTCGACTAGGGTCTTGTCGACATCGACCAGGTTGGGCGTAGTCGAGTTGCTGTGTGGTGCAGACGAAGATTTTTGCAGATTCTCCTCGAGATCGACGAGGCCTTCGTCGAGATCGACCACAGGTTTGTCGAGGTCGAATTGTTGTTCCTCGTCGTTCTGATGCTTTCCGACCTCTGGCTCTTGCAGTTGATGGCCGCTTCTGAGTTTTATAGCAGCGATGTGTCCAGTCTTTCCCTTAGGATTTGGTTCTGAAGATCCTGGAAGTGACCCTGACTGTCTGGGGATTCCTGCTGCTAGCTGACCAATCTGTGTATCAACTGATTTCCGCCAGATATTAATTTCCCCAAGCCTTGAGTTGACCCCTTGCATCTGAGTGTAGACGAAGTTGAAGGAATGCTTAGTTTCTGAGTGATTCCTCCGTATTTCCTCCAGGACTGTCTGTATATCATCCTTTTTCGGGTCTCTTTCCGGATGTCCTGGAGCTCTATAGGGCGGGGGGTTCCTAGGGATACCTTGGTTCCATTGTGGTTGCTGAAACCTTTGGTCCCCTATGTAGCGATTGGGACCCCCTGCGTAAGCTACCTCCTCGTGGTGTTCTGCCATCCTGACTTGCTCTGTGTGTGGGCACTCAGGAGTGGTGTGCCGCTGCGATCCGCATTCAATGCAAGGCTGGTTGACAGAAAGATACTTTACTTGCTTTATGAGCTTCTTGTTCTGATCTCTGTAGTACTGTTCCCTTACATCCGGATCAATTTCCTTAGGAGGCTCATAGAGGGGCATGGAAGGTGCTGGCCTGGCGTATGGGTTCTCTTCATAAGTTGCAGTAGACCCATACTTGTTGTCGTAGTTGGTGAGCTTCTCTAGCACACCCCATGCGTCACTTGGCGGCATTGTCAGATACTCATAGCGAGTATAGTGGTTGATTCTGTCCTTAGTGAATTGATCAAGAGAGTTGAAGAAGATCTCCTGAATGACGTAGGGTGGCTGTCCATGAGTAGGGCAAGATCGCAGAAGTTCCTTGTAGCGCTCCCATGCCTTTGCCAGCGGTTCCCCTTGCTTCTGTTTGAAGGCGGTGATTTTCTGGCGGAGATGTGCTGTTTTGGCGGGAGGGAAGAATTTGTTCAGAAACTCTTGCTCTACTTGGGCCCATGTTGTCAGTGATCTTGGTTTCAGCCCTTCAAGCCACTTCAGTGCAGGTCCAGCCAGCGACCAGCGGAAAGACTTCATCTTGACATATTCCAGAGTTGTACCTTCAGCAAGAGTACGACACATGTCAGAAAAGTTCGTAATATGTTTAAGAGGACACTCATTAAATCTACCAAAAAAAGCATTATTTTTAAGCTCTATAAGAAATTGAGTGCGAATTTCAAAAGAGTTTTCAGGGATAAGAATCGCCGATTCAGGCACGACGAGGGTTGGATGCATATAATCCTCAGCAGTAATTGGATATTGGGCAAGCTCAGCTTCTGCTTGCCTTGCGCGCTCAGCTTCTTGTTCCCTCACTGCCCTTTCATTGGCTATAGTGGTATCCTTTGCGGCTAGCTCCCTTGTAAGCCTGGCAGTCAGCTGTTCTTGTGTTTCAGCGGCCGCCATGATCCTTTTGAGTTTAGAGTGGATGTGTAGGTAACGCTCTGGTTCGTCTAAGCTGTCAAACTCTGGTGGTAGACCAGAACGGCGCATACACCCTGAAAAGTAACTCAAAGTAGACGTGAGATTTAACTACCTAAGGCGCGAATGATTGCTTCCCCGGCAACGGCGCCAATTTGTTGTTGCAGAAGGATGGTCAAGTATGAAATAAATATGAAATAAAGTTCAGACTGACTTCCCTATCTCAGCAAATAAATACAAGACTTCCTCCCGTTGTAGTAAGAGAATAGTCAGGATCGAATCCACGAGGAAGCACGTCAGCAGTTCTCAAGTAGCTGTAAATTCTCACAGGCAAAGCAGCAAAAACACAGAAACAAGAAAAGAAACAGAAATAAAAGTAGAAAAAACACAGAACAAAGCAAGAAATAAAGCAAAGCAAAAACGAAAAGCAAAGACAAAGGGCTCGTCGATCTCGACAAACTCCTACTCGAGATCGACCACAGCAGTCGACAACAGAAAATCAGGAAGTGAAAATCGACGAAAACAGAAGAAAACCAACTCGACCTAGACCAGCTCTACTCGAGATCGACAAAGCAGAACTCGATCTCGACAAAGGTCTACTCTATGTCGACTGCAAACAGAAACTTAAATTTGCAGAATCTCGAACAAAACTCAGAATTTCGACAGAAATAAACTCAATATGCTAAAAGACTTCCAAAGCCAGGGTTTCAACACCACAACGATAACCATGCAAAGTAACCCATAAAGGCATAAAAGATCATGCTTTCCATCAAATAACTTTCGTCATTAACAAATAGGCATATAGAAGCTCTCGCATAAACCCTAATTGTTACTAACCCTTTTTCACATAATTAATCCAAGTTGTATTAAGATCACTTTCGCTTCAATAACACAAACAAGGATCACCTTCAACTCTCGCAAAAAAATCATGCTCATAGGGATAGAAATTGAATTGCACAAAAAGATCTGACCTTTATCGCATCGCCTCACATGGCCACCGTCGGGCTCACCCCAGCCCCAGAAGTGGGTGGACTACTCACGCCTCATTGCAATAACAGACATTGAATTGAAAGAAACTTGCATTAAAACTAAATTCAAAGCCTTTTACAATCCTGGCAATCAACTTTCGCAGAAAGCCAAAACCCTAAAAACCTTAGAACTCCTAAACGTCTCTGTGGAACTAACTAATTGTCTCCCAAAATTGAATTGAATAAAACTGAGCCCCATGGGCTTTATTTATAGGCTTCTAACCCTTTCTATTCAAGGATAGAATCTTCTATCTATATCTAAAATTATATCTAAATTGCTAAAAGATAAATAAATGCCATAAAGAAATAAATCAACAAGGAAAAGATAAATCTAAATAGGGTAGGTCTTCATGTCTTGATAGATTGCGTCTTCCATAGATAGAACTTGATGGATTTGGATAGAATCTTCCTCCTTTGGCCCCAAGGAATCCCAAGTCTACTCGGACAGGTCTTCGTCGACGCGTTTCTGGACACTGGCCTACTCGACCTCGACAAGGGCTCGTCGACATCGAGTAGGGTGGATCGTCGACTGGACTTCCTGGCTAGCTCTGCTCGATGTGGCTCAGTCTTGGCTCCTGGTGCTCGTCGACCTCGACAAGGCGTAGTCGACCTCGAGTAGAAAAGTGTTGCCGACTAGGTCTCCTCGGGTAGGTTTACTCGACTGGCTCGGATCTGGACTCAGGCGCTCGTCGATCTCGACCAACTCTTGTTGAGATCGAGTAGAGGTGGGGACGTCTGGTCGAGCAGGCTTCTCCTCGGCATGGACTCGGACTGGCGTTGTGGGGCTTGTCGATCTCGACTAGGGCTTGTCGAGATCGAGTAGGGTTGCTCGGCTTCTCGTCCTCGGCTTCTCGGTCAGCTTCTCTCCTCGACTCCGGGTGTGGTGTCTGGGCTTCGTCGATCTCAACTAGGGCTTGTCGAGATCGAGTAGACTTCCGGAGCTGGGTTGTCTGGCTTTCTCGATCAGGCTTGCTCGACCAAGGTTCCGTTGCTTCCTTGACCTTGGACTTCTGTAGTGGTTTTCCAAGCTTTTCCGACCTTCTGTAGAATTGCTGTAAAATGCTTCGATTTCTGCGAATTAAACAGAAACTGGTGTAGATCCCATAATTTGGCAAATAAACATAAACTACATAGATTTTGTACTATCTTAGCCCAAATGAATGAAATGCATGCAGAAATCGATATAAAAGTTACTGTAAAACATGGCAAATTCAGCTCACAACACTGGCCTTGTGTATGTGTTCTCTTCATAGTTTGCAGTAGACCCATACTTGTTGTCATAGTTAGTGAGCTTGTCGAGCACTCCCCATGCGTCAATTGGTGGCATCGTCAGATACTCATAGCGAGTATACTGATTGATCCTGTCCTTAGTGACTTGGTCAAGAAGTTGAAGAAGATCCCCTGAATGACGTAGGTTGGCTGTCCATGAGTAGGGCAAGATCGCAGCAGTTCCTTGTAGTGTTCCCATGCCTTTCCAGTGGTTCCCCAGGCTTCTGTTTGAAAGCGGTGATTTTCTGGCGGAGGAGTGCTGTCTTGGCAGGTAGGAAGAATTTGTTCAGAAACTCTTGCTCTACTTGGGCCCATGTCGTGAGGGACCTTGGTTTCAGCCCTTCAAGCCACTTCAGTGCAGGTCCAGCGAGAGACCAGCGAAAAGCCTTCATCTTGACATATTGCAAAGTTGTACATTCAGCAAGAGTACGACACATGTCAGAAAAATTTGTAATATGTTCAAGAGGACACTCATTAAATCTACCATAAAAGGCATTATTTTTAAGCTTTATAAGAAATTGAGTGCGAATTTCAAAAGAGTTTTCAGGGATAAGAATTGCCGATTCAGGCACGACGAGAGTTGGGTGCATATAATCCTCTGTCGTGGTTGGGTATTGGGCAAGCTCAGCTGCCAGCTACCTTGCACGTTCAACTTCTTGTTCTCTTCCTGCTCTCTCAGTGGCAAGAGCAGCATCCCTGGCGACTAGATCCCTCATGAGTTATGCAATCAGCTGCTCCTATGTTTCAGCGGCTGCCATGACTCTTTTATAGTTTATTTCTGATGTGTAGGAGGCGTTCCGGTTCGTATAAGCTGTCAAACTCAAGTGGTTGACCAGAACGGCGCATACACCTGTAATATAACTCAAAGAAAAAGTGATAACTGACTACCTAAGGCGCGAATGATAGCTTCCCCGGCAACGGCGCCAATTTGTTGTGAGGAGGAAATCGAGTATGAAATATAATGAAATAAATTCAAACCAGATTTAGGCCCACGTAAATAATTACAAGACTCCTCCAATGCAGTAAGAGAAAGTCAGGATCGAATCCACGAGGAAGCGTGTCAGCGGATCCTAGGCAGCTGTAAATCTCACATAAAAGCAAACAGAAGACAGAAACAAAGGAACAAAGAAAGAAAGACAGAAATAAAAAACGAAAGCAAGAAATAAAAGCAAAGACAGAAGCTACTCGATCTCGACAAGTAGTAACTCGAGATCGACAACAAAACTGGACAACAGAAACTCAGAAATCACAGCAGACAGCAAACCCAGCAAGGGCACCTCGATCTCGACAAGCACAACTCGAGATCGACAAGAAATAGTAAAAACAGAAACTGAAAATCGACGACAAAAAAGCAGGAACTCAACTCGATATAGACCAAAACCAACTCGAGATCAACTAAGGCCTACTCGATCTCGACAAGCCCCTCCTCTGTATCGACCAAAAACACAGAAAATATAAATTCCAGATTCGAACACAGATTTTAGAATTTCGATAGAAATAAACTCAATATAATAAAGAACTTCCAAAGCCAGGGTATGAACACAACAACGATAACCATGCAAAGTAACACGTAAAGGCATAAAAGATCATGCTTTCCATCAAAATAACTTTCGTTACTAACAAATAGGCATATAGAGGCTTTCGCATAAACCCTAACTGTTACTAACCCATTTCACATAATTAATCCAAGTTGTATTAAGATCACTTTCGCTTCAATAATACAAACAAGGATCACCTTCAACTCTCGCAAAAGAATCATGCTCATAGGGATAGAAGACGAATTGCATAACAAGATCTGACCTTTACCGCATTGCCTCACATGGCCACCGTCGGGCTCACCCCAGCCCCAGAAGTGGGTGGACTACTCGCTCTTCATCATCAAGAAAGACATCAAATAAAAAAAGAAACTAACTTGCATTGATTTAAATAAAGAAAGCTTACAACCAACAAGAAAATCCGCTTTCGCCTTTCCACCTTCCTTGCCACAAACTTTCTCTCTCTACTCCTACTTACTTGAATGGAATTGAATGTGTGAAATTGAATTAAGATGCCTAATGCTCAGCCCCTAAGGCTTTATTTATAGCCTTCTATTCCTTGCTAATCAAGGATATAATTATCTATCTTTATCTAAATCTATATCTAAAGGCTTAAAAGATAAATAAAATTAATTTAGGAATTAAATCTAAAAGGGAAAGATAAATCTAAAATAGGTAAGATGTCTTCTTGTTGATAGATCTTGTCTTCCATAGGTAGATCTTGATGAAATCTTATAGACTCGGCTTCCTTCGGCCCTAAGGATTCCTAAACCGACACGGACAGCCAAAGCGTGTAACGCAGCTCGTCGATCTCGACCAGGGCTAGTCGAGATCGAGTAGGACTGGTGTCGACTTGGGCTGGCATGGCTTGGTCGGGTGGCTCTGCTCGACAGGCTCGGATCTTGGCTCCGGGCTCCTCGATCTCCATAAGGACAACTCGAGATCGAGTTGGGTGTGGTCGATAATGGCTCAGACTAACGTTGTCGAGGAGCTGGTGGTCGTCACGGACTCGGACTGGCGTGGTGCTGGTTGTCGATCTCGACAAGGCCTCCTCAAGATCGAGTAGAGTTGGCTCGGCGTCTCCGTCTTCGAATTCTTGACTTGTCACAACTCGTCGACTCCGAACTTGGCACTGAGGTGTATTCGATCTCGACAAGTGGTACTCGAGATCGAGTAGGATCCGGGAGTGGGGTTTCTCTGGCTCAGTGTCCTCGATCAACTCTGCTCGACCAGGTGTGCTCGGACAGCCTTTGTCGAGATCGAGTAAAGTTCTCTCAGCTTTCTGCTCTGTTCTTGAAACGCACTTTCCCGAGTCCTCGTTCGTCGGATTGACGCATATGACCATGCGTTGGAAAGCTCTGTCTGAGTGCTACAACTCTCATCAAGACATCAATGCTTGATTCAGAACGAAGAATAGTGAAAAATGGCCTTTTCTCCAGCTGCACCATTCTTAGCTTCTCCATGAGTTTCCTTTAAGCTCCAAAGTGCGTCCGATTTCTGCGATATATAACCAAAACTTGTGTAGACCTCCATATATTGCAAATAAGTGTAAAATACACCGATTCTATATGCAATGTATGCAGAAATATAACCCAAATGCATGCAATGTATGCAGAAATCGATATAAAAGTTATTGTAAAACATGGCAGATTCAGCTCACAACAATGACCTTCTTGGTAAGCTGATCACGCATGAGATGATCCTTAATGAAGACGATGGAGAACTTCCAGCTAGCACTAAGAACTTGGCACTCAAGTCTAAGAAGGATGAGCCTAAAGATGGATCTGATTTCGAAGATGACGATGACGATGAGGATGATCCTTTTGCTCTTATCACAAGAGGCCTTGCTCGAATTCTCAAAATGAAGAAGCAATTCAACAACAAGGATGGATCAGAGTCTTCAAAATTTCGAGGTAAGCCTCAATACAACAAGTATGAAAAGAAGACTAAACCGTTGTCTTGTTTTGAATGTGGTGAAACAGATCATCTTGTGAAGGATTGCCCTCAAAAGACAAAGAGCCATTCCAAGAAAGGTGACAAATGGAAGAAGAAAGCCATGGTGGCAACTTGGAGCGATTTCGACTCTGACTCCGATGATGAGAAGGCCAACATTTGTCTTATGGCCTCAGAAGATGAATCCCACGATTAAAAGCTTGAAGCTACTGTAAGAGAACTTATGGCAAGTCCAAAAGAGGTATTATCGGAATTCCTTTCCAATATGATTGCCAATGAAGAGAAGCTTATTGCCCAATCTAACATTCTTATTAAGAGAACTGTGGACCAGGATAGAACTATTGAGGATCTGTCTATGAGGGTCAAAAGTCTTGAAGCTTTTTATTCAGGTCTTGACATTAAAGTCAAGACGCTTAACTAAGAGAAATCTGAACTCAAGCAAGATCTCTCCTCTCTATGAAATGAACATCATGACTTAGAGAACGAGAAGATCTCCCTGAAAATAAGATTCAAGACCAACAGACAACCCTCATAAGATTCAAGACCAACAAAGCTCTCTAAACAAAAGTGGTATTGGTTACAATCCAAGGTTTTTAAAGAAGCAACACATTACCACTTTTGTAAAGGCAAAAGGAAGCAGAACCTCTCCTATATGTCACCATTGTGCTAGAAAAGGACATGTAAAAGAGACCTGCCCCTATAGAAGAAAGGATCCATATATTATTCGCAATACATTTCCTGTTCATTTGAGAAAAGAACGGATAACAAAAGTTTGGGTTCCAAAAGGCACTATTTTACCAAATATGGTTTACCCCAACAATGGATCCAAATTTGCTTATTGGTCTAGCCATAAAGGTTGATGTTTTTCTTGTAGGAGATCACCAAGGTGAAAAAATACAAATGGATTATTGATAGTGGATGCTCGAGGCATATAGGAGAGTTCTCTCTTTCATTATCTAAAGGAGCAATCCACGGGTACAATCACTCTTGGTGACAAAGGAAAATGCGATATCATTGGTATTGGTAGTGTTGGAAGTAATTCCAACCATAGTATTAAAAATGTTTATCTTGTTAATGGTTTGAAGTATAATTTGCTTAGTGTCTCTCAATTATGTGATGGTGGCAACAATGTTAGATTTAACAAGAAAAGATGTATAGTGTGCAGAGAATATACAGGTGAAGTTATATTGACTGCATATCGTTACAACAATATATACGCCGTAAATGTTGAATTGATAGTGAAAGAATACAAATGTTTGTCTTGTAGGAGATCACCAGGGAAGAGTTCTCTCTTTCATGATCTAAAGGAGAAATCCACGGGAACAATCACTCTTGGTGACAAAGGAAAATGCGACATCATTGGTATTGGTAGTGTTGGAAGTAATTCTAGCCATAGTATTAAAAATGTTTATCTTGTTAATGGTTTGAAGTATAATTTGCTTAGTGTCTCTCAATTATGTGATGGTGGAAACAATGTTGGATTTAACAAGAAAAGATGTATAGTGTGCAGAAAAGATACAGGTGAAGTTATATTGACTGCATATCGTTACAACAATATATACGCCGTAAATGCTGATCAAGTGGCACAAGGAAGCTTAACCTGTCTGAAGGCTTTGACGGACGATCCAAAGCTCTGGCACAAGAGACTCGGTCATGTGAGTCCACATACACTACAGAAGCTTGTGTCCAAAGGGCTTGTAAGAGGGCTACCTGAGATGGACTTCAAAGGTATTGATATGTGCAATGCATGCACACGAGGTAAACAAACACACAGCTCTTTCAAACCCAAAAAGGTTGTAAGTTCTTCTAGACCCCTTGAACTTTTACATATGGATTTATGTGGTCCTATGCGAGTCAAATCTCCCAATGGTAAAAAGTACATGCTAGTTGTTGTTGATGATTTTTCTAGATATACTTGGGTTGCATTTTTAAAAGAAAAATCAGAGGCCTTATTTGAGTTTTCAAAACTTTGTAAGGAGTTGCAAACTTTAAGAAACGAGCCCATAGTGTCAATTCATAGTGATCATGGTAGGGAGTTTGATCAACTTCAGTTTCATTTGTTTTGTGCTAAATATGGCATCTCCCATAACTTTTCTGCTCCTAGGACACCTCAACAAAACGGGGTTGTGGAACGCAAGAACCGCACCTTAGAGGATATGGCCAGGACTATGCTTTTAGAAAATGCATTACCTAAAACCTATTGGGCTGAAGTTGTTAACACACCTAACTACATTTTGAATCGTTGTCTTATTCGTTCCATCTTAAAGAAAACTCCTTATGAACTTTTCAAAGGCCGCAAACCACTTATATCTTATTTTAAACCCTTCGGTTGTACTTGTTTTGTTCATAACAATGGAAAAGATAACCTTGGGAAATTTGATGCGCGTAGTGATGAAGGTATATTTCTTGGCTACTCCACAAGTAGCAAAGATTATAGAATCTTCAATAAAAGGACCCAGTTAGTTGAAGAAAGTATTCATGCTATTTTTTATGAATGCAATGACGGTGCTTTGAGGGAAAGTGTTGCAGATATAAATCTTAACATCCACGAAGAGAACGAGGAAGGTGATGATGCTGCTACCAAGAACATAGAGAAGAGGAACTTGCAGGAACAGATTCTTAACACTGAAGAATTGGCCCAAGGTGTTGAAGATGCGTCCAAAGCCCTTGGTGTCCAATCCAACAATGTTGAGATGTCAGAAACTGCTGTAACTGAACCTAACAGGACCACGGAGTCAGATGTACCACAAGTCAATCCTACCAGTGTGACGAATCAAGGAGCTCAGACTAGCAAAAGGAAATTCAAATACTCCTCATCACACTCTTTAAAGGATATCATTTCTGACCCTATTTCTATTGTTCAAACTCGTTCAAAACTTAAAGATCTCTGTGCTTTTCACGCATTTGTTTCTCTTATTGAGCCAAAGAAGGTAGATGAGGCACTTCAAGACCCAAACTGGATCATTGCTATGCAAAGTGAGCTCAATGAATTTGAGAGAAACAAAGTCTTGACCTTGAAGCCTAGGCCAAAGCATCAATCAGTCATTGGCACACGATGGGTATTTCGAAACAAGCTAGATGAGAATGGTAAGATTGTGAGGAACAAGGCAAGGCTTGTTGCTCAAGGCTACAATCAAGAGGAAGATATTGACTACGAGGAGACCTTTGCTCCCGTAGCCAGGCTTGAAGCTATTCGCATTTTATTAGCATTTGCAGCTTTTATGAGCATAAAGTTATATCAAATGGATGTCAAGTGTGTTTTTCTTAATGGTTTCTTAGAGGAAGAAGTTTATGTGGCTCAACCCCCGGGTTTTGAAAATTCAGAATTTCCCAATCATGTTTATAAACTTGACAAAGCGCATTATGGTTTGAAACAAGCCCCAAGAGCTTGGTATGAGCGATTTTTAAAATATCTTTTAGAAAATGATTTTAAAAGGGGGTTGATCGACAAGACTCTTTTTATCAAAACCAAAGGAAATGACATTTTGGTTATTCATATTTATGTTGATGATATAATATTTGGTGCTACTAACACATCTTTGTGCAAGGAATTTTCTAACATCATGTGCAGTGAATTTGAAATGAGCTTGATGGGTGAACTCAATTTCTTTTTGGGATTACAGGTTCATCAATCCAAGAAAGGGATCTTTGTCAACCAAAGCAAGTACACTAAGGATCTCTTCAAAAAAGTTCAAGATGGATCAATCCAAAGCAGCCAAGACTCCCATGAGTTCAACATTGTCTCTAGATCAAGACAAGACTGGGAAAAGTGTCAATCAAAAGGAGTATGGAGGAATGATAGGATCTTTATTATATCTCACGGCTAGTAGATGTTGTTGTAGGAGGATGGTCAAGTATGAAATAAATATAAAATAAAGATCAGACTGACTTCCCTGTCTCAGCAAATAAATACAAGACTTCCTCCCGTTGTAGTAGAAGGTTGTCAGGATCGAATCCACGAAGAAGCACGTCAGCAGTTCTTAGGTAGCAACAGATTCTCACAGACAAGCAGCAGAAAAACAGAAATAAAAGAAACAAAGAAAGAAATAACAGAAAAGGAAAATGAAAGCAGAAAAGACAAAGCAAAGCTGAAATAAAACAAAGCAACAGGCGTACTCGATCTCGACTAAACCCTACTCGAGATCGACAAAACTCAGTAAAAACAGAAACTTCAGAATCGACGATAGCAGAAGAAAACTCAACTCGACCTAGGCTAGAGCCAACTCGATATCGACTAAGGTCCTACTCGATATCGACAAACTGCTCCTCTGTATCGACAAGAAAGACAGAAACTTTAAATTGCAAATTTTGAACCAAAACTCAACTTTCTGACAGAAATAAATCAATATAATAAAAGACTTCCAAGACCAGGGTATCAACACCACAACGATAACCATGCAAAGATACACATAAAGGCATAAAAGATCATACTTTCCATCAAAATAACTTTCGTTACTAACAAATAGGCATATAGAGGCTTCCGCATAAACCCTAATTGTTACTAACCCTTTTCACATAATTAACCCAATTTGCATTAAGATCACTTTCGCTTCAATAATACAAACAAGGATCACCTTCAACTCTCGCAAAAGAATCATGCTCATAGGGATAGAAGACGAATTGCATAAAAAGATCTGACCTTTACTGCATCTCCTCACATGGCCACCGTCGGGGTCACCCCAGCCCCAGAAGTGGGTGGACTACTCGCTCCTCATCGCAATAGCAGACATGGATGTATAAAAAGAAACTTGCATTAAACTATATTCAAAAGCCTTTACAATCCCGACAATCAACTTTCGCAGAATGCCAAAACCCTAAAAACCATAGAACTCCTAAACTTCTCTGTGGAACTACTTCTCTACCTCCGAAATTGAATGAATGAAAAACCAGCCCCTAGGGCCATATTTATAGCCTTCTATTTCTTGCTAATCAAGGATAGAATCTTCTATCTCTATCTAAAATTATATCTAAAACTTTAATGATAAATAAAAGCGATAAAGAAATTAAATCTAAAATGGAAAAGATAAATCTAAACTAGGTAAGTTTCTTCATGTTGATAAATTCCCCTTCCATGGATAGAACTTGACGTATCTCGGCAATCTCGGATTTCTTCGGCCCCAAGGATTCCCAACTCTACTCGGACTACTCACGGCGACGCGTTTCCAGGACTTGGTCTACTCGACATCGACAAGGGCTCGTCGACATCGACTAGGACTCGTCGTCGACTGGTGTTCTCGGGTGACTCTGCTCGACATGGCTCGGATCTGCGTCGTCGATCTCGACTAGGGCTCATCGAGATCGAGTAGAGGTGTACTCGAAGACGGCTCTCTGGTGATGTCGAGGACTCCTCCTCGGCATGGACTCGGACTAGGGCATGGTGGCTCATCGATCTCGACAAGGTCTCCACGAGGTCGAGTAGGGTTGCTCAACGCCTTCGTCCTCGACTTCTCGATCAGCTCCTAGTCGATAAGGCCTATGCTCGGACATGTTCATCTAGATCGAGTAAGGCTTACTCGAGATCGAGTAACCTGGGATCTCAGCTTGATTCGACTGGTTCCGCTGCTTCTTTGACCTTGGACTTCTGTAGTGCTTTTCTGAGCTTTTCTGACCTTCCTTAGAGTTGTTGTAAAACGTCTCGAATTCTGCGGATTTAAACAGAAATTGGTGTAGATTCCATAATTTGGCAAATAAACATAAACTACATAGATTCTGTACTATCTAACCCAAATGTATGTAATATATGCAAAAAATGATATAAAAGTTACTGTAAAACATGACAGATTCAGCTCACAACAGTAGACCTGACATCATGTTTAGTATTTGCATATGTGCTAGGTTTCAAGCTGATCCTAAAGAATCTCACCTCGTGGATGTGAAGAGGATCTTTCGATATCTCAATGGCACTAAGGAGCTTGGACTATGGTACCCAAAGCAAAAGGATTTCACATTAATTGGATATTCTGACGCATATTTTGCAGGCTATAAGGTGGATAGGAAGAGCACATCAGGATGTTGCCAATTCTTAGGAGCATCCTTGATCAGTTGGCACTCAAAGAAACAAAATCCAGTCACTATATCCACTGCAGAAGCCAAATACATTGCAGCTGGAGCTTGTTGCTCCCAAATCCTTTGGATAGCTCAACAAATGTGAGATCTTGGCATCAACCACAAAGGCATTTCCATTAAGTGTGACAATACAAGTGCCATCTTCATCACTAAGAATCATGTTCGGCATTCAAGGACCAAACATATTGATGTAAGCCATCATTTCATTAGAGATCATGTTGAAAAAGGTGATGTGTCCATTTCGTTTATTTCAACTGATTATCAATGGGCTGGCATTTTTACTAAGCCGTTGGCAGAGGACAGGTTCACCTTCATAAGACGAGAGATTGGGATGCTTAACAAGGATGCACTTTCGTAGGGGGAGCATTCCCTTTACGAAAGATAAAATCTACTTAGTGTCAAGACCCTTGAGAACTATGTCAAGGTGTGTGAACTAAATGGTGGATTACATATATCGGATCACATATTTTTGGTTAATATCTTTTTAGATATTTAATCAATTATATTTTTATCGGATTTCAAAATTGCCTATTTATGTTATATTCTTAACCGTTAAGATACTTTTAATTTTGGAACTAAATCCTTCAGTTTTTCAGTCCGATTTTAATGGAAACATTTGTTATTTGAATTGGAAACATTTGAAATTTGAATTGGAAACTCTTCAAATCCTGGCAATGTTATCATTACCCTCCCTTCGAACTCTAAACCCGTCCCATCACTCCATCATCTCTCTCTACTTATACCCAAGTCTGTACCCGATTCCATCACACTCTCAAATTATCCAAACCCTTTCGCTTTCTCCTTCTTCAACCTCTCAACCTTTTCTAAAGAAACCCTAGCCGATTTCCTCCATGGCACCCAAAACAAAGAAAGTTGTCACACCCAAAAACTTGGCGCCACCCCCAAGGGACGTCAGGCCACTGCCACCTCCCCCACACCTGAACCCACTCCTCAAGCCATTGTCCCAACTGTTGTCCAGAGCACCATCGCTGAGAGCACGGCCACTATTACCAAGGGCTCTCAAAAGCGCTCTGCTAAGAAGCCTCTCAATGCCAAACAGAAAGGGAAGAGGAAGATTTTGGCTGAGGAAGTGGACGAGGAAGAGGAGGAAGATGACCTCGATGCCATCCTGGAAAGAGATGTTGCCAAGGAAGCCGAGGAGGAAGCCTTGAAGAAGAAAAAAGCCGATGAGGAGGCCGAGCTTGCAAGGAAACTGGTCGAGGAAGAAGCTAAGAGGATTCGGAAGGAAGCCGAAGCCGAGGAGGTTCCATCCGAGGAGGAGCCTGAGGAAGAAGAAGAAGAGCAAGAGGAATATGGAGATGACGAGGAAGCTGAAGGAGATGATGCGGGGTCCGGTGAGGACTCGGGGTCTGAGGAAGAGGAGGAAGAATCTCCCTCTCCTTCTCCTCCTCCCCCGTCTCCAAAGAAGCGGAAAGCCCCAATTGTTGTCAAGCCTCCATCTCTCAAGCGCACCAGGAAGGGCACCCTCAGGAGTCTTGAAGCGCCTGTCAAGAGAGCTGCTCCGACAATTGCTCGCAGGAAGAATGTCGACCCACCTCCATATATCCAGGTAAATCAATCATTTCCCTCATCTTGGTTTGAAGATGCTGAGACTGCTGGTAAGTGGGTAGATGAGTTTCGAACTCGTTGGATTTGTTGTTCTGATTTTTTAGATTTTGAGTTTTTCGAAGCTTTGAAGTTACCCTGCATTGATCTTCTCAAAAAATCCCTAGCCTGGACCCTTCTCAATCTTGAAACCGTATACTACCCCAAGCTTACCCGTCTATTTTACATTAACCTAAAAGCCAAACACGACACCAACGGTTGGTCTTTGGAGTCTGTTGTCAAAGGGGTTAGAATCTCTCTCAACTCCAATGACTTTGCAGATTTCCTTGGCTTACCTAGCCCAGTTCCACCCTCTGAAATACACCCCTCAAAAGAGAATTGCATCATTCTTGCCCGAGCCAAGTACCTCCTACCCGAAGCATCCAACAACACCTCAAAGCAACTCACCCACTCATCCCTAACCCTTGAGGCAAAAATAATTTTCAACATCATTGTTCGATGCCTCTTACCCCGTCTTAACTCTGGCTCACTCCTTACTGATAATGCCATGGTCTTACTTTTCCGCATCCTAAATGGCCTTGACCTTGATCTGGCCAACACTATCCTTGGAACCATGGCTCATGCTAGAAAAGCTAGAAAAGGCTCTCCCCTCCCCTTTGCTACCCTTTTGACCCCTCTCTTCAAAGCTTCTGGAATTGATGTAAAAAATGACGAACAACAACGTCATATGGGTAAGTTCGACTCTAAGGGCATTGAAAAGATTGGCATCACTCGGTCTCCCCAAGGGACCTTGAGTCTTGCCACTCCTTCAAAAGCCCTTCCCACTTCTTCAGCTTTCGATGAACGCATGGACAACCTAGAGTTGGGCTTGGAGGAAGTTCGCCTGGATATCAAGGAGCTGCAAAAGGAGTTTATGACGGAGATGAGCGGGATTTCCAAGATGCTACAAGGACTGTGGACGAGGCTCACTGATGATGCTCCGGACGACGAAGCCTAAACCCTACCCTACCCTACCCTATCTCCATCCTTGATACATTGCTGGTTTTTGGAAACATTTTCAAAACATTTGGTGACTGTTTTACCTCCTCCCTTTATTGAAAGACAAAAAGGGGGAGATGATCTGTGGTTGTTTAGACTTTGAAAACCTATCTGCTTGAAGGTCTTGGAAGACCTTGGTTTTTGATTTTTGGTTTTCGGTTGGATGGTTTTTGCCTGCTTTAAAATTTTGATCCAACATTTGTCTAAACCATGCAGGTACTTAGTCCGATTTCTCTTATATTTTTATGCTTGACTAAGTTGCAGGGATGCACAGGTTTTGTCTTTCATCAAGGGGGAGATTGATAACTCCCTCCCTTGATGAAAATCGGAATAATGCTTCAATGGCCTTGACAGGATGTTTGTGTCAAAGGTCTTGGAACATTAACAGTTGATGAAATCCAAAACCTGTTCTATATATCCGAATATTATTTAATTTTATTATATACTTCCTTTATATTATATATATATATGTTTGACTAATCTTTCAGGAAGTTTTTCGAATTATTTCCTTCCTTTTGACAAGTGTTAAGAAGGTTCAAATCGGAAAGATTATGGCTTCATTTGTTTCCAAGTTTAGAAGATCTTAAAGATGGCCATGATCTGGAATAGCCGTTGGAGAAGATTCTCGGCGCCGATTTGTCTCAATAAATAGAGAAGGAAGATGAAGAGAGAATAACACAAGTGCTACACAAGCTTTCATTCATTCAAGCGAGATCTGTCTTCCAAGTGTACTCTCTGCTAGTGCTCAAGAGTTTGTTGTTTATTTCAAAGCCTTAGAGAGTCACTGTGAGCTTATAGGATATATTCATTTATAGTGTTACACGAGATTTTGTAACTCGGGAAGTTGCACTAGGCTATTGATTTGTGAGAGTAAGAGGATTGTACTAGATAGCTGAGAGAGGTGGGGCTCTTCTAGATTGGTCTAGGACTCCAAGGGAACGTGAGTTGACTAGATTGCAATTGTATAGGAGAGAGGCTTCTCGGTGAGCTATTAGGATCCTAAGCTAAGCGAATCAATAAAGCCTTTTGAATCCTAGAGTTGTGGAAGAACCCTAGGCGGGGACGTAGGCCAAGTTCGTGCCGAACCTCGTAAATAATTACTCGTGTCCTTTATCTATTGCTTTACCTTATTTCCGCACTTGGTTCGATTGTCTAACTTTGTGATTCAGGTTTATCTCAAAGGGTTTTATACGAGCTCCAAATGTCTTGAGACTTTCTGCGAAAAACGGGCATACTCTATTCAACCCCTCTTCTAGAGTATTTCTATATTACATTGTTTTATATTATCGAACCTTCCATAAACATATATGTAACTCATAAATCACATAAAGATGCATGCTTTATATCAAATAATCGACTTTCGCAAATTCCAACAATTTAGGTAATAGAGGCTCTCGCATAAAAACCTAATTGTTTCTACCATTTCTTAATTAGAATTAGTCGGCTCTCGCAAATAAACCCTAATTACTATCCATATTCATAATAAGATCACTTTCGCTTTAATATCATGAATAAGGAATTTCCTCAACTCTCGCAAAAGATTAAGCATATCGGTAGATGATGCTAAAGACATACAAATTCATTGATTTATAAATTAAACACACATATCTATTGTTGGGATCACCCCAACCCTAGAAGAAGTGAAATTAGAAAGCAAATATGATGAAAGAAACTAACTTTAACATAAAATAAACTAAAACTTACAATCGTTCGTCTCCTTCCTCCTCATTCTCTCTCGCCTCCTCCTCATCTCTTTCTTTCCTCTTTCCTTGCTTCCTAGACGACTTGGCTTGTATGAATGAAAATCAGCCCCCTAAGGCTTTATTTATAGGCTTCAATCATAGGTATTCTAGGAAAGAACAATCTATCTCTATCTAAAACTATCTATCTAAAAGCTTAATATAAAGCTTGATAAATAAATGAAATAAATCTTATAATTAAACAAGGGAAATATCGAATGTGGATAAATCTTACTTGAACTTGATAGATCTTCACATGTCTTGATAAAATACCACGTGACTTGCATGGTAAGTAATCCACAATGCTCAGACTCTACTCGTTCTCGACTCGGAATGACTCTGGTGAGTACTCGACGTCGACCAAAGTACTCGACATCGAGTAGTCCACCTTCTCCTCGAATTGCACTTGACCTCGGGTAAATTCTAGAATTGACATGGGTACTCGACATCGAGTAGTCTACTCAACATTGAGTAGTCTACTTGACGTCGAGTAGTTTTGTGCTCTCGAGTGACTGGCTGCTCGATCTCGTGTGATTTTGTCGTCCAAAGTACTCGACATCGACCAAAACGGTCGACATCGACTAGTACGTCCTGTCAGTTTCAGCATTCTGCTTCATCTTGAAATATACTTTCCTGAATCCTCGTTCGTTCGATTTATGCATATGAGTATGCGTTGGAAAGATCTTTTCGAGTGATACAACTCTCATGAAGACACCAGAACTTTATTCAGAATGATGAATGGAGAAAAGTAGGTTTTTCTCGAGCTGCACCATCCTTAGCTTCTTCATGACTTTCCTTTAAGCTCCAAAGTGCGTCCGATTTCTACGAAATTAAACAAGAACTAGTGTAGATCTGCATAATAAGCAAATAAACATAAACTACACAAATCTTGTACTATTCTAACCCAAATATATGAAATGCATACAAAAATCGTTATAAAAGTCATGATTTAGTTTTGTCCTTATAGATCCTAGCATTCTTTAGTTTTGTCCTTATAAACTACACAAATCATTATAAAAGTCATGGCAAATTAGACGTACAACAACAGAACCTTATCTCCTGGGTGGAATTCTCTCCTAAGAATGTGCTTATCCTGCCATCCTTTAGTTTTGTTCTTATAGATCCTAGCATTCTCATAAGCATCCCAACGAATCTCTTTTAACTCTTGAACTTGAAGCTTTCTCAACTCTCCTACTTCAAATGCATCCATATTGGCTTGCTTAACTGCTCACAATGCTTTGTGCTTGAGCTCAACTAGCAAATGACACGGCTTTCCATACACCAGACAAAACAGAGAGATCCCAATAGGTGTCTTGTAAGCATTAAGGTAAGCCCATAATGCATCCTCCAATCTGAGACTCTAGTCTTTTCTGTTCGGTGCTATAGTCTTTTCCAAAATCCGTTTTACTTCCCTATTAGACAATTCTGCCTGTCCATTGGTCCGAGGATGATACGCGGTAGAGACTTTCTGAGTCACGTATTTCCTCAAAAGACCACTAACAATCTTGCTACAGAAGTGAGTTCGTCTGTCACTGATAACAGCTCTAGGCATCCCAAATCTAGCAAATAGGCTCTTCAAGAAACTAGCAACAGTGCGCGCATTGTCAGCCTTTGTCGCTTTCGCCTCAATCTACTTAGAAACATAGTCAACCACAAGCAGGGTGTAGACATTTCCAAATGAACTAGGAAATGATCCCAAGAAATCGATACCCCAGACAAGAAAGATTTCGCATACCATAATCGAAGATAGTGGCATCTTATTCCTTCCTGAGATATTTTTGGTTCGCTGGCATCGATCTCAAGTCCTATAGAATGCATGAGCATCGCGAAAGATATGCGGCCACCAAAATCCCTCTTCAAGGACTTTCCTAGATGTTCTCTGTGCTCCAAAATGTCCACCGCTTGGGTGCTAATGACAGTATCTCAAGACATAAGTTACCTCATTTTTCGGAAGACATCGACGAACAATTCGATTAGCAGAGTGCTTCCACAAGTACGGATCGTCCCAAATGTAGTAGCGAGCATCATGACGAATTTTGCCCTTCTTCGCTTTCGGGCAATTCGAGAGGAAAATTCCAGCCACCAAGTAATTGACAATATCCGTGAACTAAGGTTGCTTAGTCCGAATACTCATAAGCAAAGCTGGCGGCTCACCCTCATCATCTTCAAGCAAATCAGAGATCGGGAAACTGCATCGGCGGCGGGCTCCGTGCTCAGAGGCGGCGGGCGCCGTGTCATCAGTGTCGTCCCATATCGAAATTCTCAGCAATCCTTCGTTAGGAAATTCTCCCAATCTCTCTGGTGGCTCTCCCCCACCATCGGTTCTATAGATTCTGCTCAGGTGGTCAGCTACCATATTCTCTACTCACTTCTTATATCTGATTTCCAAATTGAATTCAGTCAGAAGTAGAATCCATCCAATCAACTGCGATTTCGCGTCCTTCTTCGTCATCAAATAGCGGAGTGCCGCATGATCACTGTAGACCACCACCTTACCATCCAATAAATAAGGACGAAACTTCTCTAAAGCAAACACCACATCCAATAACTCTTTCTCAGTAGTAGTATAGTTCCGCTGAGCCGTATTCAACATCATAGGGGCATAATAGATCACATGAGAAGCTTTATCAACTTTTTGCCCCAAAACAGCCCCAGCGGCATAATCACTAGCATCACACATCAACTCAAACGGCAAGGTCCAAATACGAGCCTGAATAATAGGTGCTGATGTTAACTGATTCCTCAACTCATGAAAGGTCTTCTTCCAATTATCATCAAACACAAAGGAAGCATCTTTCTAAGCAATTCACATAATGGGGAGGTTATCTTGGAAAAATCCTTGATAAATCTCCTGTAGAATCCTGCATGGCCTAAGAAAGAACGAATCTCACGCATATTAGTAGGATAAGGTAAAGACTGAAGCAAATCTATCTTAGCTTTATCTACCTCAATGCCTTTCTTGAACATAATGTGACAAAAAACAATTCCTTGTTCAACCATAAAGTTGCATTTTTCAGAGTTTAAGACCAAGTTAGTTTGAACACATCTCTTAAGCACTAGTGACAAATGATGTAAGCAAGAGTCAAAGTCATTCCCATGCACAGTGAAATCATCCATACACACTTCAATAAAATGCTCAACATATTCAGAAAATATACTAATCATGCATCTTTGAAATGTATCAGGCGCATTGCACAATCCAAAAGACATTTTACTATAAGCAAAAGTACCGAAAGGACATGTAAAAGTGGTTTTCTCCTGGTCCTCATGTGCAATAGAAATTTGAAAATATCTAGAATAACCATCCAAAAAGAAATAATAAGACCGATCATTGTTGTTGCAGGAGGATGGTCAAGTATGAAATAAATATAGAATAAAGATCAGACTGACTTCCCTGTATCAGCAAATAAATACAAGACTTCCTCCCGTTGTAGTAGAAGGTTGTCAGGATCGAATCCACGAGGAAGCACGTCAGCAGTTCTTAGGTAGCAACAGATCTCACAGACAAGCAACAAAAAAGACAAAAATAAAAGCAAAGACAGAAAATAGGGAAAGAAAGTAAAGAACAAAGCAAAGACAGAGGCACTCGATCTCGACAACTACCTACTCGAGATCGACAACAGCAAGTCTACAGAAACTGAAAAATCAACAACAAAAGCAGAAACTCTACTCGACCTAGACAAGACCATACTCGACATCGACTAAGGCCTATTCGATCTCGACGAGCTCCTCCTCTGTATTGACTGGAAGGACAGAAAACTTAAATTGCAAATTCTCGAACCCAAAACTCAGATTTTCGATGAAATAAATCAATATAATAAACGACTTCCAAGACCAGGGTATCAACACCACAACGATAACCATGCAAAGTAACACATAAAGGCATAAAAGATCATGCTTTCCATCAAAATAACTTTCGTTATCAACAATAGGCATATAGAGGCTTTCGCATAAACCCTAATTGTTACTAACCCTTTTCACATAATTAACCCAAGTTGCATTAAGTTCACTTTCGCATCAATAATACAAACAAGGATCACCTTCAACTCTCGCAAAAGAATCATGCTCATAGGGATAGAAGACGAATTACATAAAAAGATCTGACCTTTACTGCATCACCTCACATGGCCACCGTTGGGCTCACCCCAGCCCCAGAAGTGGGTGGACTACTCACGCCTCATCGCAATCGCAGACATTGATGTATGAAAAGAAACTTGCATTAAACTATATTCAAAGCCTTTACAATCCCGGCAATCAACTTTCGCAGAATGCCAAAACCCTAAAAACTTTAGAACTCCTAAAACTTCTCTGTGGAACTACTTGTCTCCGAGTGAAATTTAATTTATGAAAAACCAGCCCCTAGGGCTTTATTTATAGCCTTCTAATCCTTGCTAATCAAGGATAGAATATTCTATCTATATCCAAAATTATATCTACTTGCTAAAAGATAAAAAAATGCAACAAGGGAATTAAATCTTTAAAGGGAAATAATAAATCTAAAGTCTTCCATGGATAGATCTTCCTTCTTCATGATCAATGTTGATAGATTTGGATAGAATCGGCAATCTTCGCACCCAAGCAATCCCAAGTCCAGTAGAATTGGTCAAACCGAGTAACGCGGCTCTGGAGGTCTACTCGATCTCGACAAAGGTCTAGTCAATCTCGAGTAGGGTTATGGTCGACTGGCTCGGCTCGGGTAGACCTACTCGACATGGCTCGGATCTGGGCTCCTGGGTGTCGTCGATCTCGACTAGGGCTCCTCGAGATCGACTAGGGGTGTGGTCGAAGACGGCTCTCTGGTGATGTTGAGGACTCCTCCTCGGCATGGACTCGGACTAGGGCATGGTGGCTCCTCGATCTCGACAAGGCCTCCTCGAGATCGAGTAGGGTTGCTCAGCGCTTTCGTCCTCGGCTTCTCGATCAACTCCTCTTCTCAACTCTGGATGTGGCGTATAGGCTTAGTCGATCTCGACTAGTGGTACTCGAGATAGAGTAGGGTTCCAGAGTCATGTTGCCTCGGACTTGGTTTCCTCGATCAGGCTTTGTCGACCAAGTCTGCTCGTACTTTCTACTCGAGATCGAGTAAGGTGTACTCGACATAGAGTAGCTCTGGCTTCAACTCGGTTTGTCCTGGTTCTGTACTCCCGGATTCTGGACTTCTGTAGTTGTTTTCCGAGCTTTTTTGACCTTCCTTAAAATTGCTGTAAAACGTCTCGAATTCTGCGAATTTAAACAGAAACTGGTGTAGATTCAAAAATTTGGCAAATAAACATAAACTACATAGATTATGTACTATCTTGGCCCAAATGAATGAAATGTACGCAGAAATTGACATAAAAGTTACTGTGAAACATGGCAGATTCGGCTTACAACAAACACCCCATACTTAAGCTTGCTTGTCCTCAAGCAATACCTTTAATTGTCATTCAGGGGAAGAATTCAAAACTCTCAACATATCAGATTCATTGTCATATAACCCAACAGTCATTTACCGTCCTCAAAAAGGTACTAGTGTCACAGATCCATGCATGTGTAATTATATCAAAGCAACATCTACTCACAAAAGGAGGGTTATGCAAAACATTCATTCGTGACAAAGCATTAATAATCAAGAGGACTTAAATTTAGTTCAAATAAAGAGTAGATCGGTAAAAGGCAAAAAGGTGGGCAATTTTTGGCAATGTGGTGTTAATGTTCCGGGGAAATGGAGTATTTCCAAACTGCATTTCCACATTCCTTCTCCATAAGATTCATCACCTTTCATAATACTTTTTTCAATAATAATGCTTTTACCTCTCTGACCTCAGCACTGCCTTCTCACGAGTCGCAAACATGGGTGTTATGAATGGCCCCGGATACTTAGTGCTTTGGACTCCTCACAATG
This sequence comes from Persicaria tinctoria, assembly GCA_037127255.1. Classification (NCBI taxonomy): domain Eukaryota; kingdom Viridiplantae; phylum Streptophyta; class Magnoliopsida; order Caryophyllales; family Polygonaceae; genus Persicaria; species Persicaria tinctoria. The sequence continues at coordinate 34,951,272 of JBANSL010000013.1, read as the reverse complement.
TGTCCCATCTCTCCAAACTATTATCTTAGAGAGCAGGGTCAATCTACCTTTATCTCCTGAGGCGATTGGATTTTCTTTCACTCATTAAATTTTCCATATATTTCAAACAATTTCCTTCCAAGCTCCAATAATGATAATAATCACAACACAAACACCATATGATAATCTACATAATGTAACATCATTCTCAACATAATCCCCGGATAAGGTAAAGAATGGCAAATATTTAGATCATGTGGAGCAATAATTGAAATAAGGCATAATATGGCTTTTGTGATGCGTAAGCATAGGTAAGGCTAGGATTTCAAACAATGAGCATTATATGGAAATATAAAGTCCTCCATCCTCTTATCATGCAACATGTCAAAAGCAACTTCAAATTTTACCTCCTTTCATGGTTTTCATCAAAATATGCACTTCATTGTGACTTCCCTTTACTAGGCAATTTCATGCTATATCTCCAATTTTTTGCATCGTCGAGTTCAATTAAAGCTTCCATGACATTAATCAAAAAAAATTTAATGGGGGTCATTTTGGGTCATTTTTCTCAAACTTTGGAAAACATGCATATAAGCACATAAATCAATAATGCATTCCAAAATAGCCATGTAGTAATTCAAAGAACTAAACTTTAAACATGCACACATAATGTCACAATATAGCAAATATGCATAAAGTAAGCCCTTCGCCCACCCCATACTTAAACATTACAGTGTCCTCACTGTATAAAAACAAGGGTAGAGAAAGAAACTCACTAGACTGGTGTGCAGGGCCTCTAAATTTCGAATGGAAGCACCTCCTGGGCCGAGTATGAATATTGATTGGTTCTATCCATGGACCTGAAAAGTATGAAAGACATATACCCACAAAAGAAAAAACAAAAAACAAAAAAAATGTTCAAAACCAAAAACAAGCAAAAAAAACAATGTTCAAAACCAAAAACAAGCAAAAAAAACAATGTCCCAAAGAATGTCCTAAAAAAGTCTATGTACAAGCTCTAGATTTTATAGTCGCTAGGCCGACTTTTCCATTTAGCTCAAGGTGGCATTTGCAGGGCCCATGTAGCTTGGGCCTCAAATAAGACTCCATTCTTGTCCATCAGCTGCAATCCTCCAAAATGGATCTTGTTCACCACGAAAGGTCTCATCCGCTTCTTGTTGAATTTATTAGGGAACCAATGATCCTTTGATTTAGAGACATAGAGCTTGTCTCCAACTTCATACTCCTTGGGCTCATCATTGGATATCCTACATAAGCGCACATACCAAGGCAAACCTCTCCCATGTATAGATAGATCTTTAATGGAAATAGGAGAAGAAAGATCCATACCTTGGCTTACCTTCGCAAAGAGGGAATCGGGGACCACAGTGTTTGGTCGATCTCGACTAGGGCTAGTCGATCTCGACGAGTCTGCAGGTTCTGGTGGTGGGCTACTAGCAGATGCAGGAGTCGACGAAGAGGAGGGCTTGTCGACATCGAGTAGACTACTCGATCTCGAGTAGGTTTCTATTCCTGGTGGCTCCAGTGTCGAGGAAACATGGGCTGGTGGAGCCATGTGGTGGTCGATCTCGACAAGCCTGGTCGAGATCGAGGAGCCTGGTTCGTCTGGTGGAGTCAACGTGGAAGAAGGCGAAGTCGAGGTAGGGCTCTGGTGGTCGATCTCGAGTAGCGTACTCGATCTCGAGTAGGACCCTGCTTCTGCCTAGCTGCTCGACGATGCTGGTGCTGATGGAGGTTTCTGGTTTTGGTCGAGGTCGACTAGGGTCCTCGATGTCGAGGATCCTTGGTCGATCTTTACCCCATACTTAGTTCCTGTCAAGGCATCCGAAAAATAATTAATCCATAACAACGTACCTTGGTTTGTGTCGATTGGTTTTTTTGCGTCCTCCTTTAGGATTGCCATGATCTCCTCCACCTGGGCCTCCATGACCCTTTTTTCCAGCTCCTCAGGGGTCATATTTCTGACCTTGGGTTCCCCGCAGGTGATGTAGCCAGCTGAGATAGATTTGACCTCTTCCATTGGACCTATATGCCTGTCAGTTTTATTAAAGGAATACTCAATTACCTCATCGCTGATGTTGAAGGTGAGCACTCCTTTCCTTACGCTTATGTTGGCATCCACCATGGCCAAGAAGGGTCTCCCTAGAATAATTGGACAAGCAGGATCTTCTTGCATATCAACAACTAGGAAATCAGTAGAGACAAAGAATTTACCTACTTATACTGGCACATTGTCCACCATGCCTGTTGGGATGACCACAGTGTTGTTGGCCATATATAGTCTAGCATCCACAGGCTCTAGGGCACCTATCTTAATCTTGGACCAAATTGTTAAAAGCATTATACTCACACTAGCTCCAAGATCACATAAAGCATTAATTTTGTATGGACCAAATCCAATGGTTATAGCAAACTTACCTGGATCTGGCCTCTTCTCCAGTATGTCCAAATGGCTGCATTCCTCTGTAATTTCAGTCATCGACCGCTTTTTGCTCGGAATCAAATTCAGGAACTTGACATAGGATGGCATTTCATTGAGAGCTTCTGTGAAGGGGATGGCGACGTTGAGTTTCTGAAGCATCTTGATGAAACGCTGGAATTTCTTTTTTGCCGGGTCCTTTGAAGATTTTATGGGGAAAGGCAGCTTCTTTTTCTGATTCGGAGCCAGAACAGATGTCGGAGGTGCTGCAGGCTGCTCGACCTCGGGTTGGGTGTCCTCGATATCGACCACACCCTTGTCGATCTCGACCAGGTTGGGTGATGTCGAGTTGCTGTGCAGTGCAGACGAGGGCTTTTGCAGTTTCTCATCGAGATCGAGTAGACCTTCCTCGATATCGAGTAGGCTCTGGCCGACATCGACTAGATGCTGGTTGACTTGCTTGTCTCCTTTGTTCTTCTGTTTTCTGACTTCTGGCTCTTGTAGTTGATGGCCGCTTCTGAGTTTTACAGCAGCGATGTGTCCAGTCTTTCCCTTAGGATTTGGTTCTGATGATCCAGGGAGCGCACCTGACTGTCTCGAGATTCCCACTGCTAGCTGACCGATCTTTGTATCAACTGATTTTTGCCATATATCAATTTCCCCAAGCCTAGAGTTGACACCTTGCATCTGAGTGTAGACGGAGTTGAAGGACTGCTTAGTTTCTGAGTCATTCCTCCGTATTTCCTCCAGGACTGTCTGTATATCATCCTATTTCTGGTCCCTTTCCGGATGTCTTGGAGCTCTGTAGGGCGGGGGGTTCCTAGGGACACCTTGGTTCCATTGTTGTTGCTGAAACCTTTGGTCTCCCATGTAGCGATTGGGATCCCCTGCGTAAGCTACCTCCTCGTGGTGCTCTGCCATCCTGACTTGCTCTGTGTGTGGGCACTCGGGGGTGGTGTGCCGTTGCAATCCGCATTCAATGCAAGGCTGGTTGACAGAAAGATACTTTACTTGCTTAAGGAGCTTCTTGTTCTGATCTCTGTAGTACTACTCCCTTACATCAGGATCAATCTCTTTAGGGGCGTCATATAGGGGCATGGAAGGTGCTGGCCTGGCGTAGGGGTTCTCTTCATAAGTTGCAGTAGACCCATACTTGTTGTCGTAGTTGGTGAGCTTGTCTAGCACACCCCATGCGTCACTTGGTGACATTGTCAGATACTCATAGCGAGTATAATGGTTGATTCTGTCCTTAGTGACTTGATCAAGAGAGTTGAAGAAGATCTCCTAAATGACGTAGGGTGGCTGTCCATGAGTAGGGCAAGATCGCAGCAATTCTTTTTAGCGCTCCCATGCCTTTGCCAGCGGTTCCCCTTGCTTCTGTTTGAAGGCGGTGATTTTCTGGCGGAGATGTGCTGTTTTGGCGGGTGGGAAGAATTTATTCAGAAATTATTGCTCTACTTGGGCCCATGTTGTTAGTGATCTTGATTTCAACCCTTCAAGCCACTTCAGGGCAGGTCCAACGAGAGACCAGCGAAAAGCCTTCATATTGACATATTCCAAAGTTGTACCTTCAGCAAGAGTACGGCACATGTCAGAAAAATTTGTAATATGTTCAAGAGGACACTCATTAAATCTACAAAAAAAAGCATTATTTTTTAGCTCTATAAGAAATTGAGTGCGAATTTCAAAAGAGTTTTCAGGGATAAGAATCGCCGATTCAGGCACGACGAGAGTTGGGTGCATATAGTCCTCTGCCGTGGTTGAGTATTGGGCAAGCTCAGCCTCTGCTTGCTCCCTGGCTGTTTTCTCAGTGGCGATAGCAGCATCTTTAGCGGCCAATTCCCTTGTAAGCCTTGCAATCAGCTGCTCGTGTGTTTCAGCGGCTGCCATGGCTCTTTGTATTTTAGCTCTGATGTGTAGGAGGCGTTCCGGTTCGTCTAAGCCGTCAAACTCAGGTGGTTGACCAGAACGGCCCATACACCCTATAAATTAACTCAAAGAAAAAGTGAAATCTTACTACCTAAGGCGCGAATGATAGCTTCCCCGGCAACCGCGCCAATTTGTTGTTGCAGGAGGATGGTCAAGTATGAAATAAATATAGAATAAAGATCAGACTGACTTCCCTGTCTCAGCAAATAAATACAAGACTTCCTCCCATTGTAGTAGAAGGTTGTCAGGATCGAATCCACGAGGAAGCACGTCAGCAGTTCTTAGGTAGCAACAGATCTCACAGACAAGCAACAGAAAAGACAGAAATAAAAGCAAAGAAAGAAAATAGGGAAAGAAAGTAAAGAACAAAGCAAAGACAGAGGCACTCGATCTCGACAACTACCTACTCGAGATCGACAACAGCAAGTCTACAGAAACTGAAAAATCGACAACAAAAGCAGAAACTCTACTCGACCTAGACAAGACCGTACTCGAGATCGACTAAGGCCAATTCGATCTCGACGAGCTCCTCCTCTGTATCGACTGGAAAGACAGAAAACTTAAATTGCAAATTCTCGAACACAAAACTCAGATTTTCGACGAAATAAATCAATATAATAAACGACTTCCAAGACCAGAGTATCAACACCACAATGATAACCATGCAAAGTAACACATAAAGGCATAAAAGATCATGCTTTCCATCAAAATAACTTTCGTTATCAACAATAGGCATATAGAGGCTTTCGCATAAACCCTAATTGTTACTAACTCTTTTCACAAATTAACCCAAGTTGCATTAAGATAACTTTCGCTTCAATAATACAAACAATGATCACCTTCAACTCTCGCAAAAGAATCATGCTCATAGGGATAGAAGACGAATTGCATAAAAAGATCTGACCTTTACTGCATCACCTCACATGGCCACCGTCGGGCTCACCCCAGCCCCAGAAGTGGGTGGACTACTCACGCCTCATCGCAATATCAGACATTGATGTATGAAAAGAAACTTGCATTAAACTATATTCAAAGCCTTTACAATCCCGGCAACCAACTTTCGCAGAATGCCAAAACCCTAAAAACTTTAGAACTCCTAAAACTTCTCTGTGGAACTACTTGTCTCTGACTGAAATTTAATTTATGAAAAACCAGCCCCTAGGGCTTTATTTATAGCCTTCTAATCCTTTCTAATCAAGGATAGAATCTTCTATCTATATCTAAAATTATATCTACTTGCTAAAAGATAAATAAATGCAACAAGAGAATTAAATCTTTAAAGGGAAATAATAAATCTAAAGTCTTCCATGGATAGATCTTCCTTCTTCATGATCAATGTTGATAGATTTGGATAGAATCGGAAATCTTCGCACCCAAGCAATCCCAAGTCGAGTAGAATTGGTCAAACCGAGTAACGCGGCTCTGGAGGTCTACTCGATCTCGAGTAGGGTTATGGTCGACTGGCTCGGCTCGGGTAGATCTGCTCAACATGGCTCGGATCTGGGCTCCTGGGTGTCGTCGATCTCGACTAAGGCTCCTCGAGATCGACTAGGGGTGTGGTCGAAGACGGCTCTCTCGTGATGTCGAGGACTCCTCCTCGGCATGGACTCGGACTAGGGCATGGTGGCTCCTCGATCTCGACAAGGCCTCCTCGAGATCGAGTAGGGTTGCTCAGCGCCTTCGTCCTCGGCTTCTCGATCAGCTTCTCTTCTCGACTCCGGATGTGGCGTCTAGGCTTAGTCGATCTCGACAAGTGGTACTCGAGATAGAGTAGGGTTCCGGAGTCAGGTTGCCTCGGACTTGGTTTCCTCGACCAGGCTTTGTCGACCAAGTATGCTCGGACTTTCTACTCGAGATCGAGTATGGTGTACTCGACATAGAGTAACTCTGGCTTCAGCTCGGTTTATCCTGGTTCTGTACTCCCGGATTCTGCACTTCTGTAGTTGTTTTCGGAGCTTTTCTGACCTTCCTTAAAATTGTTATAAAACATCTCGAATTCTGCGAATTTAAACAGAAACTGGTGTAGATTCCAAAATTTGGAAAATAAACATAAACTACATAGATTATGTACTATCTTGTCCCAAATGAATGAGATGTATGCAGAAATTAACATAAAAGATACTGTAAAACATGGCAGATTCGGCTTACAACAATCATGAAGGCGCTCAAGATAAATGAAAGGTAAAGGAAAGTGATCTTTACATGTCGCCGCATTGAGTTTGCAAAAATCATTACAAACTCTCCAACCAGTCTGTACCCTCATAGGTACCATCTCACCTTTTTGGTTCTCAGAGACCGTGATACCCCCCTTCTTAGGGACCACTTGCTTAGGACTTACCCATTGGCTATCAGAAATAGGGTAGATCATACCTGCCTGAAGGAGCTTCAAGACTTCCTTTTTGACGACTTCCATCATAGGCGGATTCAACCATCGCTAGGGTTGTCTCGTCGGCTTCGCATTCTCCTCAATGAGTATGCAATGCATGCACAATGCCGGACTGATCCTTTTGATGTCAGTAATGGTCCATCCCAAGGCAGTGCAATGTTCCCTAAGGACATCCTTTTGGTGTGAGTAATGGTCTTCTAAAAATGCATATTTCAAATGATCAAGGAGAGGTTTCAATTCAACTTCATGCGCCTGAATGACATACGGAAGTAGCTTTTTACTAGGAGGATCCAAAGATTCAGTTCTATAAGCATGAGACCAATCATCTGGATTGGCATCAAGTGCCACAGACAATTCTTGCAAGTTATCAGGCAAAGCATAATCATAAGATATTTCACCCAAAGGTGATTCCAAAACGACCTGTAACTGGTCAGAACGATCAATATGCATAATATTCTTAGTGAAAGCATCTACATTATCAACCATTTAGAGAATAGGTAGCAGATTTCCCGTCAGGGATAAAAAATTCAGCCTTTTTTCCATCGACTTCCACAGTTAAAGACCTAGAAGAACAATCAATTTTTGCTTTAGCAGTTCGCTGAAAGGGTCTACGTAGTATGATGGGTGTCTCGGGTATACCAATTCCCATGTCAATCACATAAAAATCAGCAGGGAAAATCAAATCATCAACCATAATCATAACATATTCAACCATCCCCGACCTTGGGGTGGAGTTGAGAGCGAACAACAAGTTGTATCACAACCCTAGTTTCATTCAAAGGACGCATACCCAATTCCTCATATAATTTATACGATATCACATTAATAGAGGCACCAAGATCAACCACAACAGTTTTTAATGTAACTTCACCAATCGTACAAGGAAGGGTAAACATACCTGGGTCTCCACACTTTTTAGGCAATCGCTTTTGAAAAACTATTGAAAGATTTTCTTGTAGTTCCTTAACTTCTCTTTCCTTCTCTTGTTGCGTCTTCTTAGTCTTGCAAACTTCCCGAAGGACTTTGGCATAACGAGGAACGGATTCAACTAGATTAAGGAGAGGAATATTTACCTGGCGCTCGGTGAAAGTATCGAATAGATCCTTGTCATTTTCCCACTTACGATCAAGATTTGATGCATAAGATAAGGGTGGTACATGCTTCAAAACATCAAAAGACCACTCTTCCGATGGTTTCTTCGACTATTCAATACCATCAAAAATCGGTTCTGTCATGGGTGGTGGCGGCGGGCATCATGTCAAACGGCAGGCGGCGTTGCAACAACGTGCCTCCGATTCTTCTTTTTCCACATCTTCTTCACAAATCATCTCCCTAGACCTCTTTTCATAATTCTCTTTGGAAAAACACAAATCATTTCTCCCAAGAGCCATAATCATAAAGTCTTCTCCAGACAAATCCTTTTTCCAATTTCTCAATTTGAGTTCTTGTAGCTCCTTGGACATATGTTGCAGAAGTTATCCTTGATGTCTTACCATCATCGTCAAATCTCTAAAAGCACCTCCCTTGGGAACTTCAGAGTTCATACAATACGATTCTCGAGCTTTTTGATTCCCTTAAGCATTAGATGTTGCCATCTGAGCTGCCATTTTCATTACAATCTATGTTAGCTTCGCGACTTTCTCCTCACAACCCTTCACAGGGTCGTCCAATGGAAATGAATTCCCAGATCCACTAGACTTCCTGTACTGCTGGTTCAAATTTGCTAATCCATCGAAGATCAGCATAGCTTCTTCCGGCGTATTGTCTAGTATATCACCTCCCCTAGTGGTGTTGATAACAATGTGTTCTTGGTCAATCAAATCCTCTTCAGGAAATCCATGTTGTGGGCAACTTCCCTTGAGTCGCCTGAATCTCTCAAGGTAGTCATAGAGACTCTCCTAAGGGAGTTGTTCTATGCTAGTCAATTGCTTCTTCACCTTACTTAGACGAGTAGCAGAAAAATACTTCAGCAGAAAAGCTTTCTTCAATTCCAACCAAGTAGTGATACTTCCTTTAGGCAAACAGTGTAGCCAATCCATCGATGCGTCTTTCAGGGTGAACGGAAACAGCCTCAAAATTAGTTGATGATCATTAAATCCTTTAGGTCTGAGTTGATCACAGACATTAACGTATTCAGTAGGATGCTTATTTGGCTCATCTCCAATCATCCCATGGAAAAATGGAAGAATCAGTAACCAATCAGCTTTATATCCCAATTTGGAGCCCTCATGGAGATCAGGTAATGTAATCGCAAGATGTTGCGAATTCATATTAGGTTCCCTTATATCTCTCAATGTCCTTCTGAGAGGATGTTTAGCGTTTTCACCTATCTTTGTTTAACCTTCAAAAATACTCAACAAAGATTGATTAGTAACCAAACGGTAATCCACCAAGGTGAATTACCCAAGATAGCAATAAGAAAAACAAAGAAATAAAGTTATTCTCCCGGGCAACGGCGCAAAAAATTTATGAAGCTGCAAAATGTCGTGACCTTTCTACAACACCAAAAAGAATAACCCAAACCAATAACTCAACTAGCAACCTAGTAACTAGTCTATCAAATAACTATCCAAAAAGGAACAATATCAAAGAGTGATTGAATATCAAAACAACTGAACGCGGCAAAAGTAACAATGGTGAATTGGGAACAACTATGAATGAGATAGTTTCCCCTACAATTCATAAACAATTGTTATTTCCTTGATCCTTGACTCTATTCTATCCTTCTTGGTTGATTCATCTAATGGCGGATCACTCCAACCCTAAGCAATTCAACTATATCAATAACACAAACAACCAAAGATAGGGACATAAGTCCCTAACCCTAATTGGTATAATTGGTACAGTGGAACTGTCAACGTCCTACATACCCAATCGATGCTTTCGGGGGATTAATTAGTTATGTTGTGCTACTAATCCAATTAACCTGCAACAGTTAATCAAACCTTTAGCAGAAAAGCAAATTCCGTCAAGGTGGCCAATCAAGAGGGAATAAATGCAATCAATCAATAACAAACAAAGACATCAAATCAATTAAACTCGGAATAGAAAGAAATTAAGTCTCACAAATCATATAACCATGTCTCCGAATTGCAGGCGAAAAAAAAGAGGTTTAGTTCCTCATGTAAAGTCTTCCTCTCAATATCTCCATAGGAGTTCTCTCTCAATTAGGTTTCTTCCAAAAACTCCCACTCTCTTGCCAAAGTCGTCCAAAACATAATAAATACTTTAACCTAAATAGTATCCAAAAGACGGAATAGGAATTCCGTATAGACACGGGCGGTGGGCGTCATGCATCAAGCAGCGGGCGCCGTCTCATTAGTAACAATCTTCTTCAATTTCTCACTTCTGAATCCAAGCTAACTTCCTCCACGCCTCTTCCTCGCCTTCTTCACATGTTTCCTCAGGTTCCTAGCTCTCCAACTTATCCTTGGGAAGCCATAGATGTGTCCTTCTAGCGTCGGGACATAAATCTGCAGAAAAGCATAAAAAGAGTGTAGATTCCAAACTTGCAGGACTCAACACTACTGACTCAAACTACTCAAATAAACACGAAATAAGCTATCCTAAACTCACTAACAACTATCGATAATGCCTATATAAAATACGCATTATCAATCATCTATCTAAAGATAAAACTTTCCAACTTACTTAATATAAATCTCCTAATAAAATAAATATCCAAATAAATTCCCTAGGGTAAATAGGAAAATACCCATAAGGAAAGAGTCTATCGAACTAAAATAAAGATATATCACTTCGTGGCTAAGCAATTCTCTTCTCTTTAGGACTTCTCAATTCGACTCTGTAGTTTTCTGGATTTTCGACGTCGAGTAGGTTCAGCCGACATCGAATTTTTTCACTGGATCTCTAGTGTCCCGATCGATTTCTAGTGGTAAGTGGTCGACATCAGTCGACTTCGAGTGGGATCAGTCGACATTGAGTGCTTCTGTCAGCTTTCAGCATTCTACTCCATCTTGTAACGCACTTTCCTGAGTTCTCATTCGTCCGATTGACACATATGAGTATGAGTTGGAAAGCTCTTTTTGAGGGCTACAACTCTCATTAAGACATCAAAATTTGATTCAGAATGATGAATGGTGAAAAATGGCGTTTTCTCTAGCCGCACCGTCATGTGCTCTGAAGTGTGTCCGATTTTTGCGAAATTAAACAAAAACTTGTATAGACCTCCATATATTGAAAATAAATTTAAACTACGCCAATCTCATGCTTTCCCAATATAAAAGTATAAAATATAGACATAAATCGAAGTAAAAGAAGATGCAAAACATGGTAAATTGAGCGCACATCAATGATGACATTTTGATGATTGATTGACCTCCCCTTTTGTTGAATCTTAATAACATGATCCTTGTTTGTGTGGATGTCTTGAAAATGGGTTTTGGTTCGTTGAATCTATGATCTCACTGTCGGTATGCGATAGGTTTTACTTGTAGTGGCGTACTAACTCCATGACACCTAATCAATTGATCTCTTGACATGTGCGCTTGCGTGATTAGGTATGATGGTTCGATGATGCACTTGTTATTACTTTTACAATGATGTGGAGATACCTCTTATTACTTCTGGTGATATGTCGAGACGTTTTTTTATGATTTTGGTATGTTGGTGAGATGCACATTATGGCCTTTAGTATGATTTGGAGATGCTTGATGTGACCTTGTGGCACTGTGTTGATATGAGTTTTGAGACTTGTCATATGACGTACTGGTTAGAGATTGGTTGGTTTACGCGGTTATGCATTTCTTATGTCTTATGAATCTTGATTGAGTTGAGACTGGTAGATTGACTTGATTCTGGAAACTAGGAAAATAATATGGGATTAGCCGTTAGAGGTGGATGCCTCCGCCTCTCAAGTTCTGATTTTGATTGGCTAACTTAGGGTTGAAGGATATTGAACGATTCTAAAAAAAGACCAACTTAGATTTTGAAAGGTTTTGATTAATGGTTTGAAGAGAAAGAGTTTTGCTTCTGGAATTGAAGGTGTTAGTCGTAGGGACGAGACTTATTTTTAGAGGTGGATGAAGGTAAAGACCGGAAATTTAATTATTATTTAATTACCAATATTGGAATGTTTTGGGAAACCCGTCCTCGAGCAAATTTCTATTTTCAAAAAGTTTTTTAAATAATTTCGCCATCCCTTTCAATATAAGATTTTGATGGATCATATTTCCGCTATCGAGTTTTGGATTTGAAAACTAAGAGCCTTGTGGGTCATTTTAAAATGATTTGAAATTTCGAGTTAGATTTTCGAGAGTCAGGATTTGGATTGAATTATCGGGATTCAGAGTCAGGCCTAGCAGGACCATCTCTCTCTTTCTCTTTATCTTCATTCCTACTCTCCCTCTTTATGGTTTTCTTCCTTTTCCTCATTAAAAACCTAGAGTGCCTTACGCCTCCCTATCTAAAGAAAACTCTAATCTAGTTCCAAAAACCTAGAAGCAACATAAAATTCTGAGCCTCCACCCCAAATCCCTAATCTCTCTCTCTCTCTCTCTCTCTCTCTCTCTCTCTCTCTCTCTCTCTCTCTCTCTCTCTCTCTCTCTCTCTCCCCCCCCCCCCCCATTTGAAGATCCACGAAAGAAACCCCAAAATATTTCTTCCCTTCTCCTCCTTCAATCTTCAAAAGCCTACTTAGCAAGCGCTGACACACATTCTCGAGGATCTATCCTAATTTCCTACTACTATATCGGGAGGGAGTCTTGTATTTATTTGCGTGGATAGGGGGTTAGTTGAGTTTATATTTATATTTATTCATTCGATTCTCCCTCCTAACAAATTTTGGTGCCATTTTCGGGGAAGCTGACCATCAATCGCGACCTTTGTAGTATTTTTTACGTTCTCTTTTAGTAATGTCTTATAGGTGCATGCGACGTGGTGATCACACAACGGAGTTTGAAGGTGTAGATAAACCTGAGCGTTGTCTACATCTACAATCTAGGTTACAAAGAATCATGTCAAACAATGAGGCTCTAGCTCAGCAGGTTGAGAGGTTTAGGATGCAAATTGAAGATGAAAGAGCTCGCGGAGACAGAGAGGAACAAGCAAGAAGGCAGTTTAAGGCACAAGTCAACCAATACCCTCATATGGATAAGCAATACATAAACCCGACGCCGGCCATGCTTGAATTGGCTAATCTTATCCCTGCCTCCAATTTTGAAATTAAAACTTCTTTCATTTCTGATATTAAAAGACATACATTTGAAGGAAGATCTAATAAGTGTCCTCTGACGCATATAACAACCTTTGTTGACTTATGTTAAACTATTGCCGATGGGCAAAATCTTGAATATGTCAAACTAAAGGCGTTTCGTTGGTTTCTTGCAGTGAAAGCATTGCAATGGCTGGAGAGCTTAACCCCACGTTCACTCACTACATGGACGGAGGTTAAGGACGCATTCATTAACAAGTTCTTTCCTCACTCCAAGTCGGTGATGTTGCGCTAGAAGATCACAAGTTTTAGATAAAAGCCTGGAGAGACTCTAGCGCAGGTGTGGGAGCGACTCAAAGACCTACTGCGATCTTTCCCCACTCATGGGCAGCCATCATACGTCATCCAAGAGATTATCTATAATTTTCTTGATATACCCATAAAGGAGATGATCAACAACTACACCACCTATAGATACCTCGAGCTCACTGCCACCGATGCTTGGATCACTATATAGAGGTTAGTGGAGTTGGACAACACATATGGGACTCATGTGGCTTCCGACGTGAGTGATAGAGCATGATTAGTATTGCATAATAGATTACATTTAGCATAGTTTAGTTGTGAATAGTGCATATTTTAGGTACAATTACATGTTTGCCTGTGGTGTTGGAAGAGTCGGAATCTATGCAATTTTATGGTTAATTTCAGGTAAATGTGGATCCGACGAGGAATGAGGAGTCTCTTGGGTGATGTTGAGGAAGAAAAGTGAAGGGTACAGGAGCGGAGTCGAATTCCGAGAGCCTAAGTGAAGAACAAGTCAGCAGAAATTGTCGCCAGACAAGTTGAACTTGTTTCGCACTTTTTGGAGACCTCGGGGGTCTGATTGATTATTATAACCATGCGTTGGAAAGCTCTCTTCGAGATCTACAACTTTCGTGTTGACATCTAGACCAAATTCGAAAGGGAAAATTTGCTGTGAACAGTATGGCCGCCCCGCAGCCTGAACCTCTGACGAAAGATTTCGCTGATCGCCTTGCCGCGTCGCGGCCTGGGTTGCCTGCCCCGCGGCCTCTGCAGAAACGCCAATTCAGAATTGGACTTTAGTTAGGGTTTTCTATTCTAGTTTTGGCCGACTTGTTAAAGGCTTTAAAAGACATTTTAGGTTATTCTTTTCATTGACCTTATGCACTTTATTCAATTGTTGAGAGCGTCGTTGAGCATGAGCAACTAAACTCTCAAGGTTTCGCCTACAGTGTGGATATTTGATTGTTGAATTGTGAGTTTATTAATTTAGTTCTTATTCCCATTCCAATGTTTTGACTTCTTTGTGCTTAATTGCTTAATTGTGTTTTATTCTCTGTGGCTTGATCAACCAAATAGAGTAGATTCATTCAATTGCTAGGGTTTTGTAGATTCCTCGTAGGGAACCTTAACCCAAGTAGCAATCATATCCCTTTAGGACTCATATGACTAATTGGATGTGTATGAAGTTGAATACATGTTGGATATCGACTCGTAGCTTGATATTATATGTACCTTGGTTAATTCATATTCTTAATGCTATATCTAGGTTGAATCTTAACCGTGTTAAGGTTATTTAGAGATTAGGGTTGCTAGGACTCGTAGGACTAGTAATCTACCTAAGATCTGGACAAGGACATTGATAGGAAAAGACAAGAACTAGAGGCTGAAACAAGGATCGAATTCATCAATCGAAGTGATAAATTGTAGGTGAACCTATTTCTCTCCATTGCATTCTAAAACCAATTCACTTTGTTTGCTTGCTTCCGCTTTGATAATAGGCGGATCTTTTTCACACCAAACCCCCCCCCCCCCAATATTCTTATTAGCGATTAGAATTGACACTCGAATTGAATAGATTTTGATGTGGATCGACCTCTTGCTTACACACTATACTAGTTGTGAGTTTGAGTATTCTTTGGCAAGAACAACGGCAGGTTTCCCTCTTGTCAGCGAGGCCAGCCCCATCCATGCCCCTGTATAAACCCTCAAAAGAGATTGATCCTGAAATGAGGGAGTAATTCATAAAGGATCAAGTACGGAGGTTGCAAAAGCATGTAAAGTTCCTCACCAACAACCGAGCTTCTTTGGAGTGTGGGTCACAAAGGCACAACATCACCGCTTACCCACATTATGATCAAGTCCAACTTGCGGAAACACATGAGGAGGCACGCTAAATGAGGGGTCCCAACAATAGAGTATATTAACAAAATTGAGGCTACCATCAACCCTAATAACGAAATGACCCCCCTCTCCCCACCCCACCATATAGAGCTCCTGGTCACTATGAGAGGGAGCCAAGGAAGGATGACCTATAGCTCATGCTTGATGAGATGAAGAAGAATCACGCTGAATACAGACAATCCAACAATTCTATCCACACTCAGCTGCATGGCATCAACTCACGACTTGGAAATATCGAGATTTGGAAGTAGAACATGGAGATCTAAATGGGTCGATTGGTTGTACAAGCTTCACAACCATCCGGATCGCTCCCTAGGCAACCCGAGTCCAACCCTAAGGGACAATAATCCGGACATGTTGATGTTGTACATCTATAGAGCGGGCGTAAATTGCAAGAACCAAAGATTGGAGACGAGAGCAACAAAACTAGAGGACCAGTCGACATCGACCAGACATTAGTCAACGTCGATTGGATCACACCCGACATCAATTCACTTCCACTCGATGTTGATTCACCTGAAAAACCCCTCCAGTAGCTAGCTACTGCATTCGACATCAACTCCATTCCAGTCGATGTCGACCACCCGTTCTCGACTCCGACAACTGAAAAGAAGAAGAAGACGTTGCCCTATCCCTCCAAAGCTCTTAAGGACCCCACCGACAAGAAGTTTCAGCATTTTGTGAAGATGCTTCAAGGGCTCAATGTTACCATACCCTTCACTGAAGTTCTTCATGAAATGCCATCATATGTGAGATTCCTTAAGGGCATCTTAAGTAAGAAGTCGTCAATGGCTCAAATCGTCGAAGAGTGTAGCAAGATAGAGTACCCATGAGAAGATAGCTAATCTAGGGAGATTCGCAATCACCATTGGACGATTTGAGCCAATGACGGCTTCTTACATCGTTGCAAAGTTCTCTACGACCTAGGGGCTTGTGTGAGCCTCATGGCTTTGTCTATTTTGTCAAAGGTAAATGTTGGAGCTTTGAAGCCCGTGGATATGAAGCTTTACATTGCCGACAACAACTTTCTCACGCCTACAGGAGTTATAGATGATATCCCCGTCAAGATAGGCAAGTTCTTTGTGTCTACGGATTTTATTGTGCTCGATATGGCGGAAGATCCTACATGTCCTATCATTTTTTGTAAGCCATTCTTAGCCACTGCAGACGCCAACATCAGCGTGCGAAAGGGACTTCTCACTTTTATAATTGGTGATGACATTATTGAGTTCTCCTTCAACAAAACCATGGAGGCGCTCAATAGGATGGAGGTCAAGTCGTTGCATATCAAGGGAAGCTATATACCTTGTACGGAACCCACGATGAGGACTATGACCACGAATGAGCTAGAAAAGATAGTTGTGGAAGGCCAATTGAAAGAGATCTTAGCCATTTGGAATCAAGATGAGAAACACACTGAGCGATCAGTCGATATCGACCAATCCCAGTCGACGTCGACTGCATCTGAGGAGCCAAACCATAATCCAGAAGCTATGTATGGGGTTGAAGCACCCAACATCGAACCAATCAACTCTACGATGACTGATCCCAGTCGATGTCGAGTACCACTCCTAGACATTGACTCACCACACTCGACTCCAACATCTGCATCGATTGAGAAGAAGAAAGAAGAACATGCCCACTCGACGTCGACTGTCTTTCCTAGCAGCCAGAAACGATACCTTCAATCCCGACAAGGTAAGTGAATGTAAGGATTTCTTTTCCCCAATTTCAATTAAGGATTTATCTATTACAAATGGAAGAGATATGCCTTAGTATGTGAGATTATGTAGGGTATGCAATGAAGATACAACATCTTATGAAGTAGGAGATACGATGTACGTCTCCAAGTCCAAGAGTCAATTGTTCCCTAGCAAGTTCAAAGAGAAGAAGGTTGGGCCATTTGAATTTCACAAGAGTGAACCCGGGGTAATGGCGTTAAAGGACAAAGATGCAGTCCTATTCGAGGCCTGAGCCCCATGGGCCTTGCCAATGGCCACATGAGCTTAACAGAAGAAGTCGGCCTAGTGACTTAAAAGTCTAGAGCATGTACTGTTGTAGAAGGAAATCGAGTTTAAAATATAATGAAATAGATCAAACTAGATTCGTGCCCACGCAAATAATTACAAACCTCCTTCGGATGTAGCAGCGGGAAGTCAGGATCGATCCTCGAGGAAGCGAGTTAGCGGATCTCGAGTAGCGGAAGAATCTCACAAACATAAAATCAAACAGAAAGACAGAAATAACAAATACAACCGGAAAAGAAAGCAAAAGCACAGGACTTGGTCGATATCGAGTACACTTCCTTGATCAACTGCACTCGAATTCGACTAATAGAAAGTAAACCAAGCAAACTGAACTCGATCTCGACAAACTTTCGTCGATGTCGACTAAATTCCTCGAGATCGAGCAAAATTCCCCGAGATCGAGTAACTTAGTAACTAAAAACGCAACTTTTCGTAACACAAAACATGGATTTCGACGAAATAAATCAATAAACTAAAGACTTTCAGGATCAGGGTTTCAACAACACAATAATAACCATGCAAAATAACACATAAAGGCATAAAAGATCATGCTTTTCATCAAATAACTTTCGTTATTAACAAATAGGAATATAGAAGCTTTCCCATAAACCTTAATTGTTACTAACTCTTCTCACATAATTAATCCAAGTTGTATTAAGATAACTTTCGCTTCAGTAACACAAACAAGGATCACCTTCAACTCTCACAAAAGAATCATGCTTAATTGTTGGGATAGAAGACGAATTGCATAAAAAAAATCAAACCTTTACCGCATTACCTCACATGGCTACCGTCGAGCTCACCCCGACCCTAGAAGTGGGTGGACTACTCGCTCTTCATCATCAAGAAACTCATTAAAGAACAAAAGGAATTAACTTGCATTAAATAAACTAAATAAAACTTACAACCGATTGAAGCCAAAACGTCTCTCAACACGTTTCTCCTCTCGGCTTCTCTCTCTCCTAACTCGCTATCTCTCTCTATTTTCTTGTAGCTTGGATGATTGAATGAATAAAACCAACCCCCTAATGCCTTATTTATAGTATTCATTCCCTCTCTAATTAGGAAAGAATAATCTATCTATATCTATATCTATTTATCTAAATTATTAAGATAAAAACATGGAAATAAATAAATAAATCTCTAAATGGAATTATATCTAAAGCAGATAAATATCTTCTCCTCTTGATAACACTTGATAGATCTTAATGGAATTTGATCTCGAAAATATCTCCATTGGACTTTGGATAGAAAATTAACAAGATCTGGATTACTCGACGTTGCCTTCTGGGGATTTCCTCGATATTGAGTAGAATTGCTCGATATCGACTAGCACTTTTCTCGATTTTTGCTCAACAACTCGATTCCAACCTCTAGGAGCAAAGTGGACTTGGGTTTTTTCGTGGACATCGAGTAAATTTCCTCCACATCGACGAACATCTTCATCTCCTAGCTTCACTTGTCGACTCCGGGTGCTCAGCTCAATTTCAGGTTACCAGATATCGAGTAAAACACCTTGATATCGAGGAACTTCCTTAGCTCTGCTCGATTCTTGGTTGTCCGAGTGGAAATCGACTTGACTGTACTCCATACCAACTAAGGGTCCTCGATATCGACCAAGTGGTGTCAAGTCGATTTTTCCTTGCTTCCAGCTCAATTTGTCTTGGTTCCGCTGCTCCTTGACCTCGGACTTCTGCAGTTGACTTCCAGCTTTTCTTCCTTTCTCAGAACTGCTGTAATTGCTTCGATTTCTACAAATTTAAACAGAAACTGGTGTAGATTCCATAATTTGGCAAATAAGCATAAACTACATACATTTTGTACTATTCTAGCCCAAATGTATGAAATGCATGCAGAAAACGATATAAAAGTTACGGCAAAACATGGAAAATTAGGCTCACAACATGTACATAGACTACTACTTTCAGGGTTTTGAGTTTTCGATATTTTGTTTTGTTTTGAACTTGGTTTTGGATTATTTTGGTTTTTCTTTTGATTTTCTAAAAAGTATATGTGCAAGAGCAAACAATTATGAACCAATGACGGAGTGCTGAAGACCACTCGACATTGACTCACCTAGTCGATATCGAGTGACTATATCGGGCAGTTGTTGCCGATTTGAACCACTCTAATGTGATATCGACTGACCTTGGAACACATGGTTGAAGTCAACATCGACCGAGACCCACTCGACATCGACTTCTGGCAGCGGATTACAACACCTATTTCGAGTTTCTGCGGTTAATTCTAGTAAGTTTCTTCCTTTATGCTTATTTTTATATAGTGAGTACATTGCAATGTTTAAGTATGGGGTGGGGGAAAGGCTTGCTTATGTTTTGATTTTGAAATTATTTTCTTGCATTTCTCTTTACATGGCTACTTTTCTTTGGATTTATGTTTACTTTATCGTTATGCTTAATGTCTATGTCTAAAGAGGAAATTTTAGCATAAAATCGCCCCCACATGGCTACTTTCATTTGAACATATGTTTAGTTTATCTTTATGCTTAATGTCTATGTCCAAAGAGGAAATTTTATTATAAAATCACCCTCATTGAAAAATTGACAATTGTCATGTAAATTCTAACAAGACTCGACGGTGCAAAAGTAGATTCATTAGAGATATTACATGAAATTTGCCTCGTAAAGGGAAGTCATAATGAAATGCGTATTTTTGAGAAAACCACAAAAGGAGGTAAAATTGATGTTGTTTTTGACATATTCATGATAAGATAATTAAGAGGACTTTATATTTTCCATATGAACTGATTTCTTATATATCCTAGCCCTAACTATTCTTATTAGCCTCACAATTTATCTTTACATTACTTTTGCTCCATATATTATATATTGCCTATTCTTATATCTTATTACCTATACGGGGATTATATTGAGAATGGAAGTCTTTTTTGGAGATATTATATGGTTGTTTTGTGTTGTTATTATTGGAGTTTGATGGCACGATGATAAATATATGGAAAATTTAATGAGTGAAAGAAAATCCGGTCACCTAGGAGTTAAGGATGATCGACCCTGCTTGCTTGAGATGTTAGTTCATGCGACATAGGACACACATGGTGATGAGTCTGAAGCACTAAGTACTGGGGCCATTCATGACACTCATGTTTGCGACTCGCGAGAATGCAGTGCTAAGGTTAGAGAGGAAAAAACATTATAGTGAAAAGAACAAAGAGTGTTGAGAGAAAGGTGAGAAATCAAAAGAAGAGGGAATGTGGTATGAAATTTTGGAAATAACTCCATTTCCCCGGATTATTAGCACCATATGGCCAAACCTATCCCACCTTTTATATTTTTACCTTTCTACTCTTCTTTGAGCTTATATAAATTCCTCTTGATTATCGTTGCTATGTTACATAACCTCCTTTTGTGTGAGATGTTGCTTTTATTCACAGGCATGGATTGGATGACATTAGTACATTTACGAGGATGGCAATTGATTGTTAGAGGTTATATGAAAATGCATCTATAATGTTGAGAGTTTAGTTCCTTCCCCTGTATGACCATTAAAAGTATTGCTTGGGGACAAGCAAGTTTAAGTATGAGGTGTTGATGTGAGCCTATATTTACCATGTTTTGCGCTTACTTTTATTCCGATTTCTGTTTATATTTTATACTTTTGAGTTGGGAATGTATGGAATTTGTGTAGTTTATATTTATTTGCAAGATATGGAGATCTACACAAGTTTTGATTTGAATTCACAGGAATTTGAAACATTTCAGAGAAATTTGGAGAAAGAGGAACCAAGTTGAAGAAACACTCGATGTGTAGAGTTTCACTCGATATCTACTGAAGAGTAGCGGATGTTTTGCCAAGTGTTGGATGAAGCGAGCTACTGAGATTCCACTCGACGTCTACTGAAAGTCACTCGATGTCTAGTGAAGATATCCACATTTAGCGGCTGAAGAACAAGAGCCACTCGAGATCCACCTGAAGCACGCGAAATTGAGTAAGCTACTCAATAAGGACTGAACCTTAGTCGATGTCAAGTGAAACCCTAGTGGTTCAGAGATGAGATTTGAAGAAGTCCGAGAAAGAGATGGTTTTCTTAAGCATGAAGAGAAGATCTTTTATTTTCCTTATGAACTTCTATACTTATGGGTTATTGTCTTTTTACCCTAGAGATTTTCCTATGTAGATAATACTTTATTATTTAAAGTTATAGTAGGATTATAATTACTCTCCTTGGATAGCGAGGATTAGTAAATATAAATAAAGCCCTAGGGGCTACGTTTTATTCAATCAATTTCCGCACTTGAGCAATCAAGTTATAGTTAGTAGAGAGAGGAGCAGACGACAGTAAAGAGAGAGAGAGATTGAGGTGTTTTGGCTTTCGGTTGTAAGTCTACTTTATAATGCATATTTCATATAGGCAATATAGGTATTTGTTATTGCATTTAGATAGGATTTTTGCATATGTATGAGTCTAGTTTCATATATTGCTTGTGAAGTATTCGTGTTCGGAATCTAGGTCTTTTTAGTGTTTATTCTGCAGAGTTACATTCCGACCTTGGAGGGATCTTGGAAGAGCTTAAGAGACATGTTTTGGAGCATTTGAAGGTTGAGGAAGAGGTTAGATATGAGCAAGGAAGCACAACATTGAAGACGATCAAGGAAAAAGAGGGAATTCCGTCACTGAGATAGCGGCGCCTGCCGTGCCTTTGTTTCCAGTGATTGCGATTTCGGATCCGAAGATTCTATTTCCTATTATTATATTATTATATTTCTAGGGTTTTTTCGACTCTTAAAAACAATTAGAGAGAGAGAGAGAGAGAGAGATTTGGCCTATGAGTTGCGAAATTCATAGTTTCGCTTGTGATTCAAAGACATGGTTGTTTATACTGTGAGGATTTGATTCTAATTAGTTATTCCTATTCATATTTATCCTCTTGTGCTTATTGATTATATTTTTATTCCTTTCTGTGATTGATCACCATGTTAGGAATTGCATCTTAGATATCAATCCGTTGTTGTATTCTTGATAGCAAACGAAGGTATTGAAGTAGTGATATTTTTTTTGTCTTTGTAGTGGATGATTTTAATTGATCTATGTTGGGGATGTGTCGATTAGGGCTGATTTAGGGTTGTTCTAGTTTGTCTTAATTGCATTGAATCAATATGTCAATTGGTCTAATTACTTGAATCATTAATGATATTCTTTAGTGATATTGAATAAGGTGATTGTATCCCGGTGGATCTCATAACTTTAGTCAAGTAGACATATGTTTATGAGTAATTGATAGATCAATCCTAGGACCATGAATCTCAACCATTGTCAGAGAATTACAGGTGAAATATCTTCTCTACTTTATTTTCAATTTACTTTGCAATCATAAAGGTAGTTACTTTATATCTTAGTTATTTGTCATAAATCATTGTTTGGTCATAAGAGTTCTTGTTAAGAGTTATTGAATAGTGAATCCCTTCTCCTTATGTGTTCGACTCCGGGCTTAATTGCTATACTAGTAGTTTTTTTGTTTATCAAGTGATTGATTTTATAATCTATTGGTTTTGTGTTTGAGTTTGAATTTTATTACTATTTGACAAAGGGAGAAAATTCCAACGACGTTCGTCCCGCACTAAATTCTTGGCGCCGTTGCCAGGGAGAAGAAAGGAGTTTGCTTTTCTTTATCTCTTTCATTGATTCTTTCTTTTTGTTTTTGTTTTCATTTTTTCTTTGAGCCTTTTCTGTCCTTGTATTGTTCAAACTAGATCTTCTAATTCATTGCCTTTGTCTTTTGATTTTGAGATTGAAAGATCTCTTAGGTTGAAAAGTTGGCTTGAGTTTGACACAAACAAGGAGATGGGAGACG
Organism: Persicaria tinctoria; assembly: GCA_037127255.1. Lineage (NCBI taxonomy): Eukaryota > Viridiplantae > Streptophyta > Magnoliopsida > Caryophyllales > Polygonaceae > Persicaria > Persicaria tinctoria. The sequence continues at coordinate 34,928,300 of JBANSL010000013.1, read as the reverse complement.
AAGTTGTTAATCCGCCAAGAAGGACCCTGAGAAACTTAAAAGAACCTAATTTGAGTTCTACCACTTGCAATTAGACTTCCTGATCTCTCTGAGTCAAATTGGTCTACTATTTTACCTCACTTTCATGGATTGCTTGGGGAGGAACCAAACAAGCACCTTGCTACCTTTGTGAGTGTATGTGATAGACTTAGACCCCAAGGCCTTACCGATTACCAATTGATGTTGAGAGTGTTCCTCTTTACCTTGAAAGATTCTGCAAGCGATTGGCTTTATTACCTATCCCCATAAAGCATTGCTGCTTGGGTTGAATTGAAGAATGTTTTCCTGCTAAAGTACTTTGCTGCGACTCACCTCAACAAGATTAAGAAAGAGCTATCCAGTAATGATCAATCACCTACGGATAGTGTTTATGAGTATGTTGAGCGGTTCAAGAAGCTTAAAGGTAATTCTCCACAACACGGTATACCCGATGATGATCTAGTGCTATATCTTTATGAGGGCTTGCTTGACACCGATAGGAGTTTCATCAATGCTACTAGTGGAGGAGATATTTTGGATAAGACACGTCAGGAAGCAATGCAAATTTTTAAAGGGTTAGCTAATGCATCGCAACAATATGGGAGACACCAAGGTGTTAAAAGATGTCATAAGTTGGATAATTCTAGAGATGGTCACAAGGATGATCTAGATAGACTTACGTAGATAGTGAACAAGATGGCTATGCAAATTAATCAATCTCAACAGCCTAAACCTTGTGATGTTTGTGGAGATCTAACTCATCCGAATGATAAGTGTCCCTTGATTCAAGAGGATGTCGCTGATGTGAATTCTATGGATTATGGAACTCGCCACAACTTCGGTAACAATGGTTACAATCAGGGCTACAATGAGAAATATCAAAGTGGATTCAATGGCAGAGGTTAGCAACAACAAGTTCCTTATCAAAGAAGACAATTTGAGAATCGTCAAAGAAACACTCAACAAGAAGATAGAGATGAGATATTGAGGTTGTTGTTGGACAAGATAAGTGTTCAAGAAAAGTTGTTGAGTCAAATGGCTAAGGAGATTGGAGAACTGAAAGCGAAATATCCGAGGAAGTTGCCATCACAAGTGGTAGTGAATCCGAAAGAGAATGTGAGTGTCATGATCCGCAGAGAAGGTAAACAAGTGAATGTGCCCACTAGGAATGTTGAATAGAGGCCTAAGAAAGTGATTGATGAGGGAGAAGAAGATGACAAAGAGTCAGAAACGCACTGTAATGACGGCGCCCGCCGCCCCTCACCACAGCGTCCGCCGCCCTCTCCAGTGACGGAACCGATTTTTGATATTGTTGAATCCCCAAGGAAATCATCCAAGGAGTCATCTTCTGAGGATTCAAGACCTGTCTCGCTATGCGAAGTTTTTAAAATAATTGTGAATGATGAAACACAAACAAAGGATGTGAAGGAAAGAAATGGTAAGTTTAAGTGAAAATGTTTCTGCTTTACTACAGAAATTATTGCCATAAAAGTGCGGAGATATAGGTATTTTTACTATTCCATGTGAAATAGGTAATGCTAGCTATACCAAAGTCATGTTAGACCTAGGTGCTTCAGTCAATGTGATGCCTTATAATTTGTACATGTTTTTTGTCTCATTACATTATCTGAAACTGGTGTTACTATACAACGCGCTGATTGTTCTAGCATTAAACCTAGATGAGTTGTTGAGGATGTTCTGGTTAAGGTAAATGATTTAATATTTCCAATTGATTTCTTTATTCTGGATATGGAATAAGGTATGCCTAAAACTCCAATTATCTTGGGAAGGCCATTCTTGCGAACGGCTAAGACTAAGATTGATATTTTTGAAGGTTCACTAACTATGGAATTTGATGGTAGAAAGATTGAGTTTTCTATATTTGAGCCTATTGTTTCTTCTACTAATGATTCTATAGATGTTCTTGACTCTAATAAAAGTGATCACATGAATGAATCAAAAAGTTTGTTAGATGCTTCTATTGAAAATGGATCATTGCATATTGAGTCTTCTAACAAAGAAAAAGTTAATTTAGGGAAAGATAACATTGAAAGGAAAATTGAGAATTTGTTCAAGTCAGATGACAATTTGCCTAATTCAAACGATTCTATTTCTATTCCCTATGAGAAATAGATTCCTAATAAAGTTGAGGTTTGGGCAATTTCAGGGCAACCTCCAAGAGTAACTCATTTCAAAAAGGGGGTGATTGGTGTAAGTGATGGATATATTGGAGCAGTTCCTAAAGTTCCCCCTCTTGTCTTTACATCTTGATGGGATAACTTGATCAAGAAATGCATCACATCGAGCCAAAGACGTTAAACAAAAGCGCTTCTTGGGAGGCAACCCAAGGTAGTTTAGGTAATATCATTTCATTTTTGCATTTAGTTTTTCAATTCAATAAAGTAAGAAGAATCGTTTCACCGAATAATGGAGTGATTGTAACTTAGATCCTTTGTTAGAGTTGAATTTTGCCTGATTTGAATACGGAATACCGCTCTGAGCACCACGGCGCCCGCCGCCTGGTCCTATTCACATACGCGTCCAGATCTTTGGTAAAATTGGAAGGGAGTAATTCTATCTTTTTTTCTTTCTTAATTCCGGTTGTTTGAGGTTAGTTTTTATATTTTCTATCTGTTTAGGATTAGATGTTATTCTTTATTTTAGGATACGAATGATTTTTTCCATTTTTAGGATTAGATGTTATTTTCTATCTTAGGTTAGTCCTATTTACCATTTATCTATTTTTATCTATCTTTAGGTTAGTTTATCTATCTAGGATTAGTTTCCCTTTATCTTAGGATTATGATTTATCTTTTTTTCTATTTATATTTTCTATTATGTTTATCTATTTCTAATTTATTTTATCTTCTTTTTGATAGATGGATCCCCTTTCCAACTCACCATTAATTCACATTTCCTATTGTAGATCAATCAAAGCTTTTCTCCAAAAAAACCTATAAAACCCAAAGAGCCGACTTGAATCCATTCCAAAAACCCTAAAACCTTGTGTTTCAATTGAGTTCTTGCCCATCAAAACACCTTCCACCACTACCCTACATCCATCAAATTCGATCTTTTTTCATACCATTGCCCTACATATCACCTAAGAAGGCTATTGAAACCAAGTTGATTGTCAAGTTTCGAATTTAGAGGAGTTTGGATGTCGTTCGTTCAACATCTTTGCTCGGATTCGTGTTCGGTAATAGACGGCGGTCGCAACCCTTACACGACACCCGCCGTCCCTACAGAGAGGTCATTTTTGGTCATTTTTTTGGTTTTCTCGTTCATTCCTATGAGTTATGTCTCGTGCTTCTAAGATGGAGGGCCGCACTTATTTGTTTGGAGTTGAAAATGAGCGTTGGTTCCAGCTAAGGGATGTGAGTTATCAACCAACTCGGTTCTTTCATCTAGAGACATTGCAGAGGCTTGGTCTCCGTGGTCCAGTATCTTTTTTGCTGGAGATGGGGGGTCTAGCCAACTTTATTTCGATGGGCGCAGTCATTTGCTTCCTTCAAACTCTTTATTTTATTTTTCATTTTTCCTTTTTGTGTATGTTTATGCATTGAGGACAATGCAACATGTAAGTGTGTGTGTGGGGGGAGGGGAGTGTAGTAAATTAGTTAGTTAGATTAGTTCATGTTTAATCTTTTGTTTCAAGTTTCAATTTCTAGTTCTTTTATTTTATGTTATTTTCGATTATTCTATATTTCATGCATCATGTTTAGTATATTTGTTATATAAAATCTCAAAAATGAATTTTTTTTTAGCAAATGTCGAAAATCAAAAGAAAAAAATGTTTGGTCTCATGCATTGCATATTATGTTATCAAAGATACCCATCTAATTTGAGTTTGTCCTAATTAAGTTTATACGAGCATGATCTTATAAATCTCATGGAATTCTGGAATGATTTGATCTTGTCTTTAAAATTGGTTTTTATGTGAAATATGATTAGGCATAGGTAATTGAGCTTGTATGATCTAAGTTTGTTAGCATGCTTGATATTCAACAAAAAAATTGTTCTTTTGAGATATTTTTGGCCTTATAATGGATGCATCTATATTTCTTTTGCTTTTCTTGTGTTATTTACTCTTTCTATGCCTTTATCATTGAGTATTGTCATGGTTATCTATTTTCAAGACCGATTATATACATGTTCATAGCTTTATAACTTCAAATCATAGAGGCAAATTTTTAGCCACATTTTATCCATGTCTACCTTATGTTATATCTTGCTTTGAAGCCAATTTGAGCCTTTGGCTTATTTTATTAATAGCTCCACAAAATTATATTATTCCTAGCCTATGATGAGTCTTACCCTCATTCCGGGGAAATTGAGATTTTGAATGGATTTTGAGTTGAGGATAAAAGAAGCTAAAGTGTGAGTTTTATGGTGTATGGTTTTGAGAAGATGTAATGTAATGTGCTTATTAGTTCCATCATTTTTATGCATTTGTTCATATATGTATTTCGTCTCATTTTATTTATTTTTGCATAATGTTATGTGCTCATTTTTCCGGAAAAAAAAAATGAATAAAGAGCCAATTTTATTTATTTTTGCATAATGAGGAAGGATTAGATCTATGGTGGTTAAAAGTTAGATTGGTTGGGTGTTGGAGATTGCATGAATATATGTTGATGAGATGATGATGATATGAGTATGAGTTTATTGAGATATTTTGAGAGTTTGTTTATGGAGGATTTGTGGAGTTGTTATTATGGTTTGAGAGATGTTGTGTGTATGTGAGCTTGAGTATTATTGAGTTTGTTTGTGTTATGCTGGGAGTTGTTAGAATCTTATTTTTCCGGAATTTATAGCACCACATGACCAAATACATTTTTTTTGCCCTTATTTTTCTTTATCAAGCCCCATTACAACCCTGCAGAATAGAATCTTCTATGAAGGTTACCATTGAGCGAAAGTCCTCTTGATGTCCTTATTTTTGTATTGACGTATCCAATGGAGATTTTGTGATATAAATGTCAATATTTGAGTTGATGCTTGTATATAGAATTGAGGTGATTGTATGGTTAAATCCTAAACACATGAGAGTGAGAGATACACATTATCCTTGGTAAGGTTGATTTTTTTAGCATGAAAGCAACTTTCTCCTATATATACATGTTATGAAGTTTATATGCCTTTATTATATTTGCACTATTGATGATGTTGCTTTTGATGAGTAAAATTGTGAAAGAATCTCATGTGGGATGCATAAATGATGTTTTTATCTTATGGTTGCTTGAAGACAAGCAAGAGTTAAGTGTGGGGGATTTGATAATGCATATTTCATATAGGCATTATACGTATTTCTTACTGTATTTAGATAGGAGTTTTGCATAGGTTTGAGTCTAGTTTCATATATTGCATGTGAAGTATTCGAGTTCGGAATCTACGCCTTTTTAGTGTTTATTCTGCAGAGTTACATTCCGACCTTGGAGGGATCTTGGAAGAGCATAAGAGACATGTTTTGGAGCATTCGGAGCTTGAAGAAGAGGCTAGAGAGGAGCACCGAAGCACAAAATTGAAGACAATCAAGGATAAAGAGGGAATTCTGTCACTGAGATAGCGGCACCCGCCGTGCCTCTATTTCCAGCGATTGCGATTCCGAAGATTCTATTTTCTATTATTATATTATTATATATCTGGGGTTTTATCGACTTCTTATGTGTCTGTATTAGGTTATTTCCATTAATTCAGAGAGAAGAGGACGAAGAATTGTGAGATTATGAACACAATTAGAGAGAGATAGAGAGATAGAGAGATAGAGAGAGAGAGAGAGAGAGAGAGAGAGATATTTGGCATATGAGTTGCTAAACTCATAGTTTTGCCTGTGATTCAAAAACATGGTTGTTTAGATTGTGAGGATTTGATTCTACTTAGTTATTCCTATTCATATTTATCATCTTGTGCTTATTGATTATGTTTGTGTTCCTTTCTATGATTGATCACCATGTTAGGAATTGCATCTTAGCTATGAATCCGTTGTCGTATTCTTGATAGTAAACGAAGGTATTGAAGTAGTGATATTTCTTTGTCTTTGTAGTGGATGATTTCAATTGATCTATGTTGGGGATGTGTCGATTAAGGCTGATTTAGGGTTGTTCCGGTTTGTCTTAATGGCATTGAATCAATATGTTAATTGGTCTAATTACTTGAATCCTTAATGCTATCCTTAATGCTATACTTTACATCTTGGTTATTTGTCATAAATCATTGTTTGTTCATAAGAGTGTTTGTCAAGAGTTATTGAATAGTGAATCACTTCTCCCTATGGTCAGGTTCGACTCCGGGCTTAATTGTTATACTAGTAGTTATTTGGTTTTGTGTTTGAGTTTGAATTTTATTACTATTTGGCAAAGGGCGAAAGTGCCAACGACGTTAGTCCCACATCACTACTCTAAGTTTATTTCAAATTTTTAAATCATTTTTTGGTCATAAGAGTGTTTTGTCAAGAGTTATTGAATAGTGAATCACTTCTCCCTATGGTCAGGTTCGACTCTGGGCTTAATTGTTATACTAGTAGTTATTTGGTTTTGTGTTTGAGTTTGGATTTTATTACTATTTGGCAAAGGGCGAAAGTGCCAACGACGTTAGTCCCACATCACTACTCTTAGTTTAATTCAAATTTTATTCCTTTATGTTTATGATAGTTTCCATGATGATGAGGTGTGAGTAGTCGCCCCACTTCTAGGGTCGGGGTAAGCCCAGGAATAGCCATGTAAGTATGCTTGACTTTATGATTCTTATGTGATTTTCATCTTCTATCCCGTGCTTAAATCCTCTACAAGGGTAGTGGATAATTTCTTATTTATGATTTTTAAGCGAAAGTGGATCTATTATGAATTCGGATGGTAATTAGGTTTTTCTTGCGAAAGTTGGTTAACCCTAATTATGAAAAGGATAGAGACAAATAGGTTTTTATGCGAAAGCCTCTATATTCCTATTTGATGATAACGAGAGTTGTACATTTGATGAAAAGCATATATCTTTGGATGATTTGAGTATGTTGCATACATAGTTATTGTCGTGGTTATCCTTTGCATTGGAATCTTTTATTATGTTGATAACAAACCCTTTTGATATTTATGTTCATCCTTCGCAACCATTCTTACGTTCTTCGGCCATCTTTGCCAACAACTTTAGTTACTTATTTTTGACTCGATATCGACCTATTCTGTTCGACATTAAGTGGACTGACTCGACATCGACTCCCCTCTAGTCGACGTCGACTGCTTGTTTGTGTTTTGTAGGTTGTACTAGAAATTGACAACCATAGTAGATATCGAATGAACTCTAGTCGACGTCGAGCGACTTCTAGTCGATACAGAGAGCGGATTTCGAGACTACTTAGGTGAGCACTGACACGCTTCCTCGAGGATCGATCCAGATTCCCTACTACTACATTGGGAGGGAATCTTGTATTTATTTGCATGGACATGGAGTTGGTTGAGTTTATATTTATATTTATTCGTTTGATTCCCCTCTTAACAAATTTTGATTCTTGGCTTTTTCTGTATGAGTGTTCTTTGCGTTCACCCTTCAATGCTTGTCTTAGTGATGTTTTAAATGGTCTTAGCTTCTCTGCTATTTGATCAGCCTTTATGGCTCCCTCAAATCCCATTTTATGGGGTTTTTATGAGGTTTTAGATGTTGTGGAGTAGCTATTCAGGCTTGTGAGTTTTAGACGTTATCGAGCAACTTACTCAAATTTCTTTCCAAGTTTCATTTAGCAACTCAAAATTTTTCTTCTCCTCTTATTTATCAATAGTTGCCTCTGCGATTTGAGCTTCAGTACGGGCATCGCGTGCCGGGACAAATCTTTTTTTTCTTCTCATTTAGTCCAAGGCTTTCAGGTGATAGTAACTAGGAAAGGAAACAACTTTTGACAGCTTGACCGCAGACGAAATGAGTTTGTTTCTTTTCAGGGTTTTTGGAGTAGGGTCGTCCATGATGTTTTTTCACATAGGGTATACTTGTTTCGTTGTCTGCCCGCATTGGCTCGAAGGTGACGATGGTGATGAAGGATCCTCGGACATTTCTTCTACATCCATCTCTTCGGACAGGTCCTGTTAGGTTTCATTTTCAAGGATCTAATTCTCATGCTGCGCAATCTGGGTGTTTGAGCCAAGTGTTATGTTACTTTTGTTTGTGTCACGTTAATTTAAGTTAACCAATTGTTTGTTGTTTTGATTTCAGTGATTTGTGCGAAAAGCTCTGAAGATGAGATTAGACTATAGCGTGCACCCAAACACTTAATTTTTACTTCGAAGAGCGAATTTTAGACTGGTAATGCTTTATTAAAAGGGAGATTACGTCGTAGGGCCCACGACCACCTTTATTTGAATTGATAAACCATTTACCTTACACATGAGCCAAGCTACCGTTGTAGTTGCAGTCAGAATTCAACACATATACTTCGAAATGGGAATCCCCTTCATATACGAAGATTAAGGCAAATCCCACACTTACCCGGTGACGGAGAGAAAACCTGTCGTTGATCCGTCAAGGAAAACTCAAACCTATAACTAGTATATCAATAAGTAAGAGGTCGATCCACAGGGAAATTTGCTATTCAAGTATGATTTAGGTGTCAAATAAGTAACCAAAGAGGGGGGTTTTTAGTGTGAAAGTTCCACCTTTTATCAAAGCTGATTGATAAAAGCAAAGTAAATGAATTTGTTTCAAACAATTATGAGAAGCAATTCTACCTACAATTTTCCACTTTATTTGGTTTGAAACGATCCTTGTAACTTCTTCTCTTCCTTTTAAGTTTCCTATGAATGCCCTTACCCTGACCTAATATAGTTACTAGTCCAACCAGTCCTAGCAACCCTTATCAATCGAACAGTCCCTAAAGAAGGATTTAACCCAATTGATAGATTTAAGTTCAGAGATTAGCCAAGGTATTTGCAGTCCCTAAAGAGAGATTCAACAACACATTCAACTTCCTACTCATTCAATTAGTTAAACTAGCCCTAAAGGAACAAGTTTGCCACATAGGTTAAGGTTCACAGCCAAGAATCTACAAAACCTTATCCATTGAATTGATCTAACTAGTTGGCGAGACAAGATAGAACAAAACAATAAACAATCAAGCAAAAAGAAGTTGAAGCATTCAAATATAGGAAATAAGGAATGAGAATTAGAACCTCACAATCAATCCAAAAAAGCTTCAAATTATAGGCAGAACAGATGAGTTTAGTTCCTCATGGAAGACATTGCTCAATCTCTAAATTGTCTGATGAATGTAGAATAGAAGTAGAAGTATTGAAAAATAACATAAATCGGCCTTTTTAATAAATCCAAGCCGACCATGAAACAACTAATCAAAACTAGGGTTTTCATTAAACGAAACGCGGCGTCACTGACGACCAGTGCTGCGGCCGCGACATATGCTGCAGCTTCCATCCCCCGCTGCTCCAATCCTTGTTGCGGTCGCGGCACACCTTCTGCGGTCGCGGCATATGTTTCTGCCAGCTTCTCTTGTCCAATGCGAGAGCAGCTCCAAGTACTTTTCATTCTCTTCATTCATTGCTCCTTTCCATGGTCTTTTGCATTTCTCTCCAAGATATTGCATCTCCCAATTGTATTCAGATTCACTCTACAAAATAAACACAAATTCGCACAGAATCCAAATTCTTGTAAAATAATAACAAGATGCAATTTACCTATAGATTATTACCTAAATGCAACCTAAATAAACTAAAAATGCCTATAATGCCTATCTAAGATATGCGTTATCAAATTCCCCCATACTTAACCTTTGCTTGTCCTCACGCAATGATAGAATGAACATGAATCAATGTATCCCACAGGAAATCCCTTCAAGTTTCAACCTCATCAAAAAGCAACATCATAGCAAGTGCAAACATAAACCAAGCAAACAAACGTAATAGCATGTATTCCAGTGATCAATGTTTAGAAGTAGACATCATCCAACCTCACCAGAAATATGTGTTTCAGTCATGTGTTAAGGCTTTAAGGTACAACTCTCAACTCAAACCAACATGCACTAAACTCATAGACATTGACCACCATATCACCAAATCTCCACCGGAATGCCATTACTTACGGAACACAATAAAGAAAACTAAATAAAATGTGACACTTTTTATTTTCTTTTGTTTCTTTTATTTTCTTTTTTTTTTCTTTTTTTTTTATTTTCTTTTTTTGGTGCTTTCTTTACGCGAGGCGCAAACGTGGGTGTCATGAATGGCCCCGGTCTATCAACATCTATACCTACTAATATGAAGTCCACTTGAACATCTATTGACGCAAGTTGCAAACATGGGTGTCATGAATGAACCTTGTTACTCAATGATCAAGCTTTCTTTCCCAGTGGATAGATTTCAACAGCGTTTTGCGCGATTCATACCGATGGGTGTCATGCGTAGACCCGGTTACTAAGCGCATCAACCATTGCCACCTTATTCACTAAATATGCACAAATTCAAACAAAATACTCAAAAAATAAACATAAACTCCGCAAGCAACAAACATGTGAGTCGGTCTTGAAAAATAGATATTGTAGTCAATGCCAAGAGGTAGCACACAAGGAGAGTAATTCGCACAATTGAGCAAAAGATTTAAAATAAGGCTAAACATTCTCACAAGGTCATGTTTCTAAGACTTCAATCATACTTTAGCTCAATCATATATGCTCAATTATATTTGCTAGCTCATGTTCCAAAAAAATCAAATATAGACAAGGCCAAAACATCCAGAACTCCAAGGGATTTATATCATCATGCTTGAAATTTAAATTAGAGGACAAACTAAGCCAGATTGGTATTTGAATAACACATATGGATGCAATGCATGCTTTTTTTTTTTAGATTTATGATTTTTTTTTAATTACGAAAATGGCAAAAATTAAAAATTAAATAAACTAAACAGCAATTACATAGACTTAAACATGGTGCAGAAGATTAAATATGATTTACTAAATGATAGTATACACAAAATTCCTCTCCCCCACATTTAAAGTTTTCATTGTCCTCAATGAAACAGTACAAACAAAAAAAATAAAGCAGATGACATCAGGGTGAAGAAGAAAGAAACTAACCACTCACTGGTGCGGAGGCTGGTAGGGCGGAATATGCGGGTACTGTTGGTGAAGGTATTAGGTCTGCTCTCTCCGCATCTCCTCCCTGTTGTAGGACATCTTCCGCACATTACAATCGATGTCACTGAGTGTGAACTCGAAGGAGTCCTGACGCATAGACATATGATGGAACTGTGTGAACATGTGGTCTCGCCAGTCAGAATCATCAGCAGTTGAGCTAGGCCCCGCAGAAGTGTCGGCAGCATACTGAGGCATCGGGTGATCATGGGCATCCGCCTGCTCCTCCTCATCAGCATCATCAACATCATCTTCATCACCCGAGAGGTAGAGGGAAATGTTGGTAGGGCCATAAGGCGAGCCCCTAGGTAGCCTCAATCGGTGGTTTCTTTGCTTCCCTGACTTCCGAATGAAGCCCGTCGCCTTAGAGCCCTCAATCAGATAGGCCCTCCTCAGCTGCTCCTCTGTATATGCGTACCCGCTAGACATAGGTACACCACACTGTGTAGGCTCAAGATAAAGGTGGGTGATGAGGCTGATCATGCCTACCAGACCAATTCTCCCTTTCTTCTTCCCCTGGATCCGCAGACAGCTCCCAACAAATATCTCAACCCAGTCTGGCGTAACATGGGACTGGGGAGCAAGGCTCCATAACCAAGGCAAATTGTCGGTGGGTACTTTGTTCACATCGCCTTGGCCGCTGAAAGACATGGCCAGAACTTTGTGAACTAATCGAAGGCAAGGATGGACAAACTTGTAGTTGTACTCGCCTTTGTATCCATCAAATATAGAGCCAGTCGTTGCATACTAGAAGTTATGAAGTTGTTGTTCCGACGCTAGGTAAGACCAATCTTGGGTGGGCGTCTGAGTGATCCCAAATGCCTCTCTCAGCTGGGCAAAAGTACAAGTGTGGCTTTGGTCCATCAAATGGAACTGCATCCGAGAATCATCCACATGCTCCAGCGTAACTAAAATCTCCCACGCCAGCTCTGCATATGTGCGGGCATTGCAGTATATGAATGCCCCCAAAACCCCATGAGCGAGCATCTGACGCATGACGCCCAGCATCCATAGTCTCTGTAACGTAGGAATGTCGAAGAACTTTGTTTGCACAAACCTCTTTGGATCAAAGCTCTCATAGGCCTTCCTCTACTCTCTTGACATGGATCTCAAAAGACGCACCATTTTCACAAAATTTCAACAACAATATATCAACCAAAATAGATCCAAAATCCAACCACAAATTCAGACACACCTCAAGCAAACCAACCAAAGGCCGGCGACCGCCGTAGGCACGGAAACTAGGGCGGCGACCGCCGCTTCTCCGCGTCGCCGCCCTAGTTACCAGCAACCATAGTGGGTGCCCCCGCCCTGCCCCTATCCCACGTTGGCGGGGTACCCCCGTAATCGATTGTCTATTCGAACCGCCAACCACCGCAGTCGACCTCTTTCCTGGTGTTGTACGCCACCCACGTGCAGCCGGCGACCCCCTTGCACACTGACCTCTCCAATGCATTCTCTACCATGGGACTTCAGCAGCCGGACGACAGCTGGTATTTGGATACCGGAGCCTCTTCTCACATGACAAACGCGCCAGGTAACCTACACATTGTTTTTAATTCTAGCACTTTACCATCTATCTATGTTGGAAACGGCGCACCTCTTTCCATTGTTGGTTCGGGGCAATCAACCCTCCCCATTGGCCCTCCCCTTCGCCTTAATAACGTCCTACTTTCCCCTGACCTTGTGAAAAACCTCATCTTTGTTCGTCAATTTACCATCGATAATCACGTGGCCGTCTAAATCGACCCTTTTGGTTTTCTTTTGAAGGATCTACGTACGGGGACCCCAATTATGCGGTGCAATAGTTCTGACGACCTCTATCCACTCGTCGCAGCCCGCCGTTCGACCAATGTTGCACCCTCCGTCCTCATCTCTCTTGGTTCCGACTTATGGCATGCTCGTCTTGGCCACTCTGGCGATCACGTGCTACAATGTCTCCACTCTATCAATTTTATTTCTTGTAATAAAGCCTCTGGCATTTGCACTTCGTGTGAAACCGCGACATCCTTTTAGCATTTCCCATTCCCTTACTTTTGCACCTTTTGACATTAAGCATTGCAATTTGTGGACATCACCTATTCTGAGTGCTAGTGGCACTGCTACAGACTAATAGCCAGCTAAAAAGGTGTCATTTGAATGCCATTTTCATTGATAATGCACTTAACCCTTGATGATATAGAATACATACTAAAGTTTTTCTAATGACAATTTGTTCAATCTTCTCTTGTATCTCATTTAAGACATTTTGTTCTCTGTTTCTATCATTGACTTCACGTTCGATTTGAAAACTCAAATTTCGAGACATGATTATAATTTATTCCCAACCCGGCCTAAAGCTTTTCTAATGACTGTTTTATGGATGAGTAATGAAACTTTATTCCACCTCTATACATGCTATAACTGATATTTTGTTGACTCATCCGCATTAGGGATTCAGGAGCGCTTGAAGTGTACGCCTTATGGCCCTATTGTTTATGTGTTTCGTCAGCCAAATGCAGAATTTTCAAGCAAAGGGTAATTTTCATCTGCTTAAAATAATGATATATATATAGGCAAAAGTTCAATGTAAAATTGTCACAGGGTGTAAAATGTTTAAGGTGTAAAATTCTCTTAATGGGCCTAATTTTTATAAGTAAATTGCTAATGGGCTTAATTAATAAATAAATAGGCCTAATTTAATTGCTATCGTTGTAGTTGCAGTCAGGATTCAACACATATACTTCGAAATGGGAATCCCCTTCATATACGAAGATTAAGGCAAATCCCACACTTACCCGGTTAGCTTGTGTGAATTCTAGCCATCCTTTTGTTAACCAAAAAAGGTCGTCCTAATCTCTCTCCACCTTTACTTCATGTTCTTGGTTAGACCGGGACTAGAGATACACCTGGGTATGGACGTCTTCCTAAGAAGTACATACATTAGTGGGAGTCGGAGCATCTGAAGCTGGTCTTCCCTAAGGATGACCCTGTAGAACGCCCTTGGAGGCGCAACTGGCTCGATTCTTTGTGTGGCACACCTTTCTCTTTTGGGTCATTTTTATATTACTCTCGGGCCGCCCCTCTTTTCAATTTACACCCATTGACCGGTGATGGCACGTGTCAATTCTTGTCGCGTTGTGAGATCACGGGTTATTTTGGTTGTTTTAAAATCTGTCAAATATTTCCATCAGTGGCCAGGTTGTGTGAACTGTTCAAGGCATGCTTTTTTTATCTACTCATGAAGAGGCCAGTGTTCTGCCGCTTAAGTCTAATCGGTTCCTCGAAATGATGAATAATTCGCCTTTGGCCATAGCAGACTTTTGGCACGTGTTAGGCATGCCTGGACCGGGGAAAGACCACAACCCTTTTTGGTCACGTGTGCCCCTTGGATTTCAGTCCATTTCTTTCCGCCGAGGGTCTATTATCCGTTTTTTCTTTATCACGGGAGTTAGTTGTAGGCTTCATGCTCCAAAATTTTGGTGGCTTTAAATGACGGGTCCTCCAAATCCTCCCATTGCTTTTACCGCTAGCATGGCCGCTTCAAGCCGTAGCCCTTGGGCTTTCTTCCAAGCCAAAGATTTCGAGGAGCATATGTTTTGTTTGGTAGGTTTTTGTTGTTTGGGAGAGGGTTATCCTGCTTACTTCTATGTTGCTAATTTTTTCTTTAAATTTGCAACTATGATTTTTTATATAGTTGTTGCCCTTGCGGTTTTGGGACAAATAGGAGTCTGCCATCCCGAAGCAGGTTCTATTATCGTCCCATATACTGCGGGACTTTCCGGTCAGCATTAACAAGGGCGATTATGGCATGTTTTGGTTGAGTTACGGATGGAACGACTTTGTTTCTTCCCATGGGTTCATTATTGGTTTGCCCATGATCTTTCTTAACAATGGAAACACGCATTTTAAAATTTGGAGAATGGATCCTGAAGAAGATGAAGGGAATGTTGGCAGCGCCAATCCCAATCATAGAGGCTCTTTATCTAATGGTTTAACCCTTAGTTCCTGTTTATGTTATTGTGGGTCTCTTTCTACTTTTTTAATGTTCGAGTTTCCTACTGCTTTTCTTAGTAGATGACGTTTGTTGGTAGTGGACATAATGGCCGCTGCTGCTTTTCTTTATATGTAGCAGTTTGAAGTTTGTTCCTTTTCAACCTTTTTGGTGGATTATTCTCCGCGTCTTTGTTGATTATTTCACGTTATTTTTTAATCGGAATCCCAAAGAATCGATATCTTATCCTTTCTTCTTGCTTTGCTTTGGGGTTTTCTATATTGTGCAAAGATAAGAGGCCTAACGCAGAATGAAAGCTCCAGCATCCAAGGACTTATGATGAATCTCGACTCCAAGAGGCTCAGGCTACGATTGGAAGCCCGGCGCGGAAGCGAAGCTCTAGTGTCCAAGGTCTTATGATGCATCTCGACTCTGAGAGGCTCAGGCTACCATCGGAGGCCCGACACGGAGCAAATCTCCAACGTCTAGGGACTTATGGTGAATATTGACTCCGAGAGGCTCAGGCTACGATCGGAGGCCCGGCACGAAGCGAAGCTCCAGGGTTCAAGGACTTATGGTGAATCTCAACTCCGAGAGACTCAGGCTATGGTCAGAGGCCCGACGCGGAGCAATGTTCCAGCGTCTGCAAACATATGTTGAATCTCGACCTCGAGAGGCTTACGCTATGATTGGAAGTCCGACATGAAGCAAAGCTCCAGTGTTCAGGGACTTATGATGAATCTCAAGTCTGAGAGGCTTAGGCTACGATCGAAGGCCTGGCGTGGACTGAAGCTCCAGCGTCCAAGGACATATGGTGAATCTCGACTCTGAGAGGCTCAGGCTACGATTGGAGGCCCGAAGCGGAGCAAAGCTCTAGCGTCTAGGGACATATAGTGAATCTCGACTCCAAGATGCTCAGGCTACGGACGTAGGCCTGACGCGGAGCGCAACTCCAGTATTTAGGGACTTATGGCGAATCCCGACACCGAGAGGCTCAGGCTACGATCAAAGGCCCGATGCGGAGCGAAGCTCCAGCGTCCAAGGAGTTATGATGAATCTTGACTCCGAGAGGCTCAAGATATGATCAGAGGCCTGACACGAAGCAAAGCTCCAGCGTCTAGGGACTTATGGTGAATATCGACCCCGAGAGGCCGAGGCTACGATTGGAGGCTCGACGCGGATGTGAAGCTCTAGCTTCCAAGTACTTATGGTGAATCTCGACTCCGAGAGGCTCAGGCAAAGATCGGTGGACTGATGCGTAGCAATAGTCCAGCATCTAGGGGCTTATGGTGAATCTGGACTCCGAGGGGCTCAGGCTACGATCGGAGGCCCGACGCGGAGCAAAGCTCCAACGTCCAAGGACTGATGGTGAGTATCGACTCCGAGAGGATTAGGCTATGATCGGTGGCCCGACGCGGAGCAAAGCTTTAGCGTCTAAGGACTTATGGTGAATCTCGACTCCGCGTCGGGCCTGCAATCGTAGACCGAGCCTCTAGGAGTCGATATTCACCATATGTCCCTCAACGTTGGAGCTTCGCTCCACGTCGGGCCTCCGAACGTAGCATCACGGCTCAGGTTGAGCCTCATAATAGTCACATGCGTGGGTCAGGTAAGCCCGTGAATCACGTGTCAAACTCTCCTCATTTCCCCTGAGTCCCACCTAAAAAGGGATCTTATTATATATGGTTTCGTCACTAACGCCGTCTGTGGGATGTGGGCATGAATAACAGGTGTCCCGTCCATCTATCTGCGGCCGTTGTTAGAGTTTTGATTGTTCGTGGTTATAATATGAGGAAAGATCTTTTTGGACGTTTCTTATGCTCCGTCCGCGGATACCTTCAAAACGGTCGGAAATTTCCTTCCGGTTTCATCAGTTGTAGCAAAGGAGTTTTGTCGCATTTCAATGTTAGCAGACATTATTTATATTTGTGCATATTACGTGTATAGTGACGATTATACCCTCAGGGTTTTTACCCAATAATATATATACAGGACTAGGCCTCTGAGACCCGTCAAGGACTCAATTATCCAAACACTTACATCGTATCAGCCTTTTTTTTAAACCCTAAATTTTCTTTTTACAAATTGATCCGCCGCCGTTGCTGCTCCCACTGGTTGCCGCCGCCGCACCTACAGCCGTCGCCGCTCGCTGCCCTAATGCCGCCGCCGTACCTATCTTCCTCCGCCGCACTTCCTTGCGGCCACCCCACCCTACCTTTTCCCGATATCTACCATTGAGGACTCCACTAACCCACCAACTAAGCCTAACCCCCCACCGCAGCCCCAAAACTACTTTCATTCTGCTCAATCCGTTACCATCATCAAAAACCGAATCCCCTTAACCCTATACCTCAAGAAGGTTCCATACCACACCTGGGCGGAACACTTCAACACCGCATGTAAGGGTCATGATGTCATCTCCTACATCGACGGCTCTTGCCGTTCGTATGATGTCCTCGAGCCTCTCTGGAACCGCCTCGACTTCATCGTGCTCGGATGGATCTATGCCACCATCTCCGAGGATGTTTTGATACCCTTTCTCCAACTCGCTCCACTTCTCGTGATGTTTGGCTCCGCCTCAAGGGTCTTTTTCATGATAATCAATATGCTAGTGCAGCGGATCTTGAGGGGATGTTCATCAACATCCGTCAGGAGAGTTTCTCAACCACCTCCGACTATTGCCTTCCCATCAAGGCCATCGCCGATCAACTTGGTGACGTCGGACACAAGGTCAGTGACGAACACCTTGTTCTTCGACTCATCAATGGCATCTCCCCCAAATTCAACATTGTCCGTGGTAAGATCAGCAACACCTCGCCACTGCCGACTTTCGTGGTGGCTCGCAGCATGTTCTCCAGGGAGGAAAGCCGCCAGGGCCGTCCTTAGACACCATCCCACATCCTTGTGTCTTCAAAGGACTTCCTGCCTACGGATCCTTACCCCCGACTCACCTGCCAACCAACCCAGGCAGACCCAGCAACGTAGAGGCCAAGAGCGAGGCAGTGGCAACCGCCGTGGGCCCGACAACTAGGGCGGCGAACGCCGCTTCTCCGCGCCGCCGCCATGGTACCAACAGCCATAGTGGGTGCCCCCACCCTGCCCATATTCGACGTGGGTAGGTTACCCCCCGCCGTCGATGGTCTGTTCGAACCGCCAACCACCGCAATCGGCCTCTTTCCCGACGTTGTACGCCTCCCACCTGCAGCCGGCGACCCCTTTGCACACTGACCTCTCTACTACATTCTCCACCATGGGACTTCAGCAGCCGAACGACAGCTGGTATATGGATACCGGGGCCTCTTCTCACATGACGAACGTGCCAGGTAACCTACACATTGTTTTTAATTCTAGCACTTTACCGTCTGTCTATGTCGGAAATGGTGCACCTCTTTCCATTGTTGGTTCGGGACAATCAAACCTCCCCATTGGCCCTCCCCTTTGTCTTAATAACGTCCTACTTTCCCCTGACCTTGTCAAAAACCTCATCTCTGTTCATCAATTTACCATCGATAATCATGTGGCCGTCTAATTCGACCCTTTTGGTTTTCTTGTGAACGATCTACGTACAGGGACCCTAATCATGCGGTGCAATAGTTTCGGCGACATCTATCCGCTCATCGCAGCCCGCCATTCGACCAATGTTGCACCCTCCGTCCTCATCTCCCTTGGTTCCGAGTTGTGGCATGCTTGTTGACGGAGGGGAAACCTGCCGTTGATCCGCCAAAGAAAACTCAAACCTATAGCAAGTATAGCAATAAGCAAGAGGTCGATCCCATATGGAAATTCGCTATTCAAGTGTGATTTAAGTGCCAATCAAGTAACCAAAGAGGGGGGTTTGAGTGTGTATAAGTTTCGCTTTTTATCAAAACGGATTGAAGCAAACAAAAGTAAATGATTTTGATTTAGACAGTTATGAGAAGCAATTCTACCTACAATTTTCCACTTTATTTGGTTGAAGCGATCCTTGTAACTTTTTCTCGTCCTATTAAGTTTCCTATGAATGCCCTTGTCCCGACCTAATATAGTTACTAGTCCAATCAGTCCTAGAAACCCTTATCAATCGAACAGTCCCTAAAGAAGGATTTAACCCAATTGATAGATTTAAGTTCAAAGATTAGCCAAGGTATTTGCAATCCCTAAAGAGGGATTTAACAACACATCCAACTTCCTACTTATCCAATTAGTTCAATCAACCCTAAAGGGACAAGTTTTCTACTTAGGTTAAGGTTTACAATCAGGAATCTACAAAACCTTAGCAATTGAATTGATCTAACAAGTTGGCCAGACAAGATAGAACAAATCAATAAACAATCAAGCACAAAGAAGTTGAAGCATTCAAATATAGGAAACAAGGAACGAGAATTAGAAACTCACAATCAATCCAAATAAAGCATCAAATTGTAGGCAGAATAGATGAGTTTAGTTCCTCATGGAAGACATCGCCCAAATCTCTCAAGTGTCTGATGAACGTAGAATAGAATAGAAGTTCTAGAAAAATAACTAAAAGTCGGCTTTATAACACCCATGTCAGCCATGAAACCAAAATAAGAGCATCTAGGGTTTTTTTGTAATCAAAACGCAGCGTATACACGCTGACGCCAAATGCTACGGCCACGGCATGGATGCTGTGGCCGCGGCATCTGCAACTCTCTCATATCCCGCGGCAGCGGCCCTGGCGACGGTCGCGGCATGCATGTTGCGGCCGCGGCATATTGTCTTTCACGGAAAATCTGTTCCGAGTTTGCTCTTCTTGTCAACATAAAAGTTGTAGTTCTCTGAAAGTGCTTTCCAACGCGTGGTCATAATAGTCAATCGGACAACTGATGCCTCCAGAAAGTTCAAAACAAGTTCAGCATGTCTGGCGAGAACTTCTGCAGACTTGGTCTTCGTTTAGGTCCGCTTCTTCTCCTCAGGACCTCTTGAGAACTGAATAAAATGTGGCACAATAAAGAGAACTGAATAAGCTCATAGACATTGACCACCATATCACCAAATATCTACCAAAATGTCATTACTTGCGGAACACAATAAAGAGAATTGAATAAAATGTGACACTTTTTTTTTATCTTTTCTTTTGTTTTCTTTTCTTCTCTTTTTTTTTCTTTTTTCGTGTCTTGGTGTTTTCCATACGCGAGGCGCAAATATGGGTGTCATGAATGGCCCCGGTCTATCAACACCTCAACCTACTAATATGAAGTCCATTTGAACATCTTTTGGCACAAGTTGCAAACATGGGTGTCATGAATGAACCTGGTTACTCAATGATCAAGCTTTCTTTCCTAGTGGATAGTTTTCAACACATTTTTGAGCGAATCATACCCATGGGTGTCATGCATAGACCCGGTTACTAAATTCATCAACCATTGCCACCTTATTCACTAAATATGCACAAATTCACACCAAAAGACTCAAATTATAAACATAAACTCCGCAAGCAACAAACATGTGAGTCGGTCTTGAAAAATAGATATTGCAGTCAATGCCAAGAGGTAGCAACACAAGGAGAGTAATTCACACAATTGAGCAAAAGATTTCAAATAAGGCCAAACATTCTCACATGGTCATGTTTTTAGGACTTCCATCATACTTTGGCTCAATCATACATGCTCAATTATATTAGCTAGCTCATGTTTCACTAAAATCAAATATAGACAAGGCCAAAACATCCAAAACTCCATGAGATTTATATTATTATGCTTGAAATTTAAAATAGAGGACAAACTAAGCTAGATGGGTTTTGAATAACACATATGTATACAAACCAATTACACCAAATACAATAAAATACCCAAGTACACCAAGTTATTGTGCATCCGCTTAATTTAAATCTCATTTTGGAATTGCTTTAACCAACACAAATAACTGAATAATTCAAGTAATCAAAAAGCAAGCAGAGAAATATCCACTTAACTTACAAAATGAAGTGAAAAAAATCTGCTTTCATATGGTAAAAATAAAAAAGAGAATAGAATAAAATAACTATGGAGAAAAGCATACTTATGTTGTGCCAAATGGAAATGACAATTATTACGACCACTTATGTTGTGCCAAAATATTCATCAAAGGGAAATGACTATTATTACAGATTTCTAGTAGTGGTTCTACATTATAAGTTAAAAGGGCCACCACATGACTGCCAGATCAATCTAGCTGTGAACAAGGTTCAACTACATCAAAATACTAACAACACTCAACCAATGTCATCTAAAATGATTTACTTAACAACAATAGCTTGTTTAAATGCAGGAATGACAAAAGCTAGTAACCTAAAAATCAGAAAAATATCCAGTTTCCCCGACCTAAAAATCTATGCAAATCTCATTTATTCAATTAGATTAAGCTTTGCCCGGCGTGAAAAATAGACAAAGATAAGCCATTTGAGGAAAATCAGCCTTGCAGGCCAAATCTAAGACCATATGGGGCATAATAGCCAAAAATAAGCTTTGGTATTTTAAGATTTTTGAGTTGGTCGATAAGCACAAAATTATTTGAAACCTATCACAAATTCACAAGGCTTGCCTTATCCAAAATAAACTGAAAAACTTTAAATATGTAGTTACTGAAAAGTTCCCTTTATTTCTAAATTAGACCACATATTGATGAGAATCACGTGAAACATAGGCAACCCTGAAGATTGAGGTAATCCTATAGCTTTTGCATATGAATGATTTTCTACTTGCATCAGAAAAGAGCAAAAGCAGAAAGAAAAAACTAGCATTTGAAAACTTGATTTAGGACGAATAACCATATATTTTCACACTGATGACTATTTAACCTACCAGACAACACTGTTATTTGCACAGATGCTGCTAATAATTTTTCTATTTTCATAAGCATGCCAAAAGTTGGTCTTCCAACCAAAAAGAACAGATGTTGTCATAAATCATCAAGGAATTACTTATCTGATAACTTGATAAGCAAAAAATATTGGCATTGTCATGTATTTATGAAAATCATTCCCGATCCCTATATATGAAAATTGTATGCCTTCCCCATAATTCCTCATCCCTATATATGAAAATCATTAAAGACTTCCTTTTTGAAGAAAATGTGTAGAAGACGATAAGAATTCTATAGAAATGTAGCTCATGAAAGGTTTCCATGATATTTTGATTCATCATGTATTTATTTTTTTAAAAGAAGTTTCCATTATGAATCATGAATATTATTTAATAAGTTACAATTCAATGATCAATATGATAAAAGATACTATACATTCAGATCCTTAGTTAGGTTGTGCATGCAAATAGCTATATATTCCACCCGTTAAGAAGAAGAAAAATGTCATTGTAGCCTCTTATTCTAGTTCAGGAAAATGTCATTTTAGGTTCTCTAGTAAATAGTTACAAGTGATTACAATGTATAACAAAGGGCTAATGATTCAATAAATAATAGAAAGATGCAATGATGCAAAGAGAAGATCATGTATAATGCATTTGGGACCTAAGATATATAATCAAGCCTAAATGATGAGCCAAGACCCTGTAATTCATGCAAGAAGAAAATGCAGAGGCTAAAAAACGATCACTGAATCAGTAATTTAAAAGCTACTGATACGGCACTAGAAATGCAAAAAAAAAAGATTACGAATTCAGTAATTAAGTACAGACAGTTCGATCATGTAAATATGGTTACAAGCCACTCATCAAAAACACCAAGAAAACCATAAAAACTTGAACAAGGACTTACCATGTTTCATGATTCTTCAATATAAGTACATCGAGTATTGGTCCAGTTGAGAATTGTTTCCCAGCTTGCTGTAAAAGCAAGCTGGGAAGTCATATTGATGGGCTGCCAACACATGGGGCACTGAGAGCTTCTCTGGTACTTGATATTATCCAATTGGAAGTCATATTTCTTTTAAAAGTAGCATTGCAGAACTGTCCCAATAAAAACTTATTGACATCCAACTAGTCACTCTCACTCAACTCTTCTAGCAATCATTTTCGAGTAAATATCTCTATCTTAGCAATCAATTTCGAGTAAATATCTCTGTCTTAGCAATCATTTTCAAATTGATATATGAGCACGCCATGTAGAAAAAGCACTGAAAATTGTTGTGTGTCTCATGACATGCCTCATCTTTAATACCAAAATTTAAGAGTCCCCTGCTCTCTCAACTGGTGTTATTTTTCCTTCTTTTTGTTTATTTTTCAATGAAAACTCACTAGTTTATTTTATGCAACAGCAAGTCTACTAGGAGTCCAGGACCAATGGAACACAGCACAAACTTAAAGACTCTAAACATCAAATAGAAGATTCAATTACCACTCAAGAATGCACTGAAGATGAAACTCATGCTTACAACCCCCCACCTACAAGGATAAAATAAAGCTAGTTAAGATTCAAGGCCTCAGTCAAAGGAATTAAGCAACATCAATGCTAATAATGAACCGATATTACCGTCGAAGGATCACTTTCACATAAATCCTCAAGGCAGATGCTACAGGCATCATCACAAGCCTCTTGTATGCCACCTTCCACAAACGCAGCAACAGACGTTAACTTAGCCTCCTCCAATTTCTTGCTCTCTTCCACTGATAGAGTCTGCAAAAACATTCAAAATCTCTATAAACATACCAATTCCACAATCTATACATGCAACATGTCACACAATATCTGAAGGTACATTCACCTTCAAGCAACAGATCTAATAAAGCCTTTACATACCATCAAAAACCTAAACTGACCTAGAAAACTCCTCTTTCAAAAAATCGACTCCGCTTACTCATAATCCAAGTTTAAATTTAAACAAAAGAGGTTTGAAATTGGTGCTAAAGAAGCTTACCATGGGCGTTGCAGGAGAGACTTGGACGGACGGAGGAGGAAGCTTATAGAACAACGCATCAAGAGGCGGGACAAGAGAGAAAAATCGTGCGCAGAGACCCGAAATAGGTCAATCGCTGCGGAGGAGGTGGAGGGACGGAGACGCCAGCGAGGATGAGGTGTCAAGGTGGAGTAAGTCTCTGGTGAGGAGGAGGTGGAGTGAGTCGTCGGTGGCTTTAGTCGTTTGGGGTTTCGAGAGAAGGAGATCTCAGATCTAGAGGGAGAGTAGGAGGAGGTGAAACTGAGGTATGCACCGGGAAAGAAGAGATTTGGCGTGTATGGGTTTAGATTTGAGAAGGAAGAACGGATCTGGGCGGATTTGTGAAGGGAGGTGGCGAGAGTAGGAGGTGGAGCGAGTCACCGGAGTCGGAGAGTAGAGTTCTGCAACTTCCCATGGGAGAGAGAGGGGAGGAGGGGTCGGTTTTCTGAGCAAAGGAAGAATGAAGAGAGAAGGAAAAGCGCTACGTATTTGTTTGAGCGGGTGTTCAAATGAATTGAGGTTTAGTTCCGCGCTTTCTAAATTTTTTTAAAACACATCTTTAACATCGGTCAAATAAATGGGGTGATGTTTAGGCTTTTATTTACCTCTCAAATTTAGAAACCGATGTTAATTTTTTTTTAACATGGCAGGTTTTTCTAGGTGATGTTAATGAGCCGATGTTAAATAACATAATTCTAGTAGTGTTTGCAATCATTATTTCATTTACTGTTTTCTGCTCAACATCACTATTGTCTTCTTTACAAACTGCTCGCTCACATACTACGTTTAACCAAAGTCGCATGCACTCTATGTGGGATCGACTTGTACCTGCTGCTAATACTCGTGATTAGTTAAAGGTATAAAATTCAGATTTGAGGTGTAGAACACATTACATTCTACACACACCAATATGTCTAATGTTCTCTGTATGTGAAAAGATGTCAAAAGATGTCTCTCAAAAGCTCTCTCAAATCGACCTAAATAGCCTCCAAGTCGGCCTTAAGAAACCCTAGGAAATATAATAAAACTAACCTCATTGAACTGGTCGGATAAAATCGGCGATTTGCTGATACTAGTTGACCAGCGGGCGCCGGTGTAAAAGCGGCGGACGCCGTTTTTCCTATGCGTCCAGTTTCTTCTTTGTTTTCAATTTTTTTTCCTCTTGGATCTTCTTATGGTCCTACCTTGCCTCTTCTAGGCAATAAATCGGCCTCTTCCAAGCTTCTTTAGCTCAACCTTAGCCCCTCTTCAAGTTCGGATCGTAAATCTACAAAATAAACACAAAATAGTGTAGATTCCGAACATGATGTTCAAATGGATAATAATGCAAAATAACTATAAAACATGCAATAAACCTACTCTAATGCAACAAAAAAGTATCTATAATGTCTATCTAAAATATGCATTGTCATGTATCATATTAACAAATCCGGGTTAATGATTTAAGAATATCGGTGGATGAGATTATAAGTAACTTAGGATTATTTAATGGTATTGAGTAATTATTCATTAAAATAAAATATTCAATAATATTGTGAGATTATTCATTAGAATAAAATTTAATAAAAGTTTTACTAACTCGAACCAACACCATTAAAATATTTTTTACAAGTTTCACACCAACATAGTTGTCATGTTGCGGTGTCGAGTACGTATCTATTTTTCCTTTTCTAGTGATGTATGGTATCATAATGTAATTGGACTTCAAAAAACAAATAATGGAAAGTTATGGCTCACAAAACATGTAAATATTCGGTCTTCACCACTTGAAAACTGGGGACTAAATTTTCGCCTCATAAAATTGTACTATAGTGTATTTACTACCCCAGTACATTTATTGGTCAATAAACTATCATGCATGCCATATATAGATGATGATACACTACTTATCCTCATTATTTGCCCATCAAACTAAAACTCCAATATATATGCATACTAATTAATCAAATCTATATATCAAAATGGTTTGTCATGGTACGTGTGTTAAAGATATTTTATATGAAAAATAATTCTAAAAAAATAAATAAACCCTATAATTTATTTTTAAAATACCTAAATTAGATGTACCTAAAAAAATATTTTCTAATTTTTTTTTTCATTATATATTACTGTATAAGAGTATATAATAGGACAGAAAAATCAATATATTCAACCAGCTGGTCATTAAATTTTCAAACCCATATCAATAATTTGACAAGTTCCTAATATGACATAAACTTAAAGCTTATACGTCATGATTAGTGGATAGCCATGTCCCATTTTAATTATTTTTTTTTACATTTTTACAAAAATTATTTTTTTAATCAAGATTTTTTTTGGAAAATCTTTAATTAAATATAAGGTTAGTGGGTTAGTGGCCTTCCATGGTTTATGTCTTTGGCATATTCCAAAGTGCACTAATTAATTGCAGTAATAACAGTAATAATAAAATATATATCTCTCTTGTTTCAAAACATCTACCTTTCTTGTTACAACTCCCAAATAAATAATTTACATGTTTCTTCTAATAAACTATAGAAAAATGATCACTTAGTGGTGGATCAACTTTCTAATACTCACTCCTTGCTAAGGAAGCTCATGCCGTGCAGGCTGTACAACAAATTAAAGGATAATCTAAAGATTGGTTGCACACATTGGCGGAGTGACGGCCACATAATCATTCCGAAATGGTTCAATCGAAAAAGACTCGTAGGTAGTATTCAAAGATTCCCGATTCGAACCCTAACCACTCTTTATTTACCAAATTCAAGGAGCGGCGGCCACATCCTTCATTCAGATAAGAACCAAGTAAAGCAGGGCTAAGTTAAAACTATATATATTGGTTAAGGCTTCATTTCTTATAACTTATTTGGTGCATCTTTGGAATTTGTTTCTTTAGAATAGCTCATAATGTTAAGATTTAGATAAACAGAGTATATATGTTTAATCTGGGGTCATGTTTTTTATATATATATTGTTATCCATCTTTTAGAATGATATGGATAAGGGCAAGTTCACTAAAACAAAAGGTTAAATTGTGGGTAGCCCAAAAATGCAACTTTAATAACAATTGGAGCATGCATGAAGCATGTTGAAGTATATTAATATGTTTAAACTATATATATGTAGAAAGTGTGAGGTCACATAAATACCTAGACCCCACTCACCCACCCATCTCAACTCTCAAACTCATAAGTGCATATTTGACTCATTATAGGCATTTTTAAAAAAAAAAAAAAAACACAGGCAGTGCTAATCAGATTCAATTTCTTGATACAACAGCTAGCTTTCATGTTTGTCTCGCTCATCAGGACAAAAATTGGTTACATCACACCTACTGTTGACTCTGATATGGAAGTTTCTAAGGTAAGAACATGTATCGCCAATCAGATAAGATCATAAGATCCCAGTTTTGCTTTCTAAGATTTGAGTCTTAAATAATTATCAAGACTAAAATTATTAGCCCAATTAGCATATGACAAAAGCATACATAAGAACTATCCATCATATAAACTAGTCAATAAATAAATATTAGAATGCACTTCTATTGTCATAATGGACCTTTTATTATTTCAATTTGATTAAGGATTATTTTAATACTACTCAAACAATTTTCATTGAAATTCTTTAGCAGCATAAGCCAAAACTCTTGTGTGTAGTTTTATTGACTTTGTGAAGCAATTTCCACCTTTTTATTATTTTTTTAAAACAAAAAGAATTGTTGGGTTCAAGCTTTTTGATGGAGAAGCCGGATTAGAGTTTGTTATTTGAGATCACAGGGGAAATGCCATTTATTATTTGGCTTCACGGTTTAAACGAGTTTATTCATTGATGTCTAAAGCTCTCTTTACATTATACTTTATCAATCAGAAATAAGGGATTGGCTTTTATTGAAGTTGAAATTCTTAGGGTCGTCAATGTTATTAATGAAGTTTCATATTATCCATGAAAAATTGAGATGGGATACTCGATCAAACTCTATTGCGGTCATTTGAGTCAACTAACTTGCATTTTTCAGGTACTACGAAAGGTGAACGCAGAACCATTTCGGAATGGCTCACTGAAAAGTACTTACGGATAGTACCCAAAAGTCACCAGTTCGAACCCTGGATATGCCCATTCGATCTTTATTTATAAATTCAAGAAAGGTGAACTGCTATTGGAGACATTATGATATAATAATTGTTATTATTATAATAGGATAGAAATATATCTTGGATAAATTTAGTTTATCTATATATATCCTTTGTCTTTTTTTACAATGGGCAAATTAGTGGGTGGACGAACTACAAGAGTAAAACACCATCCTGATCATCCTAGCGGATGATATTACACAGATCCGTAATAATAGAGACAATCGAAAGATTACACTTATAAGTACGTATTCCTAGCTATGTAGTCAACCACTCTATTTGGCTCTCTGAAGCAATGTCTGAATTCGATGTAGTCAAAACTTGTCTTCAACCCATCGATCATCTCTATATAGCGCGATATTTCCCTCATGATCTTGGTCCTATCATTAATGGCTTGAACTACTTCCAAGCAGTCCCCTTCGATGATAACATTCCGCAATCCTTTGTTTGCGGCTAATTGTATACCTGCACAGAAATCATAAACTTCTGTTTGTAGAGCTGTAGTGATACAGGTCTCCTATTGAAAGATGTCCATGACCCTTCCATTCCAATCCCAAATAACCCCCCCCCCCCTCTAACTTGGCTGAAGCCAGTGGGTATTACTGAGTGATCCACATGATTTTTGTAGATAGCCCTAGGTGGTTTACACCATTTTGAATTTTGCCTTCTTTTCCTTGCATGTTCCTTCTTGTTTTTGTCATTTTTCGTTGCTTGGTTCCATTCTTTAATGTTACTAATAATTTTTCGTTGCTTGGTCATTTTTCGTTGCTTGGTTCCATTCTTTAATGTATGGTTTCCCAAATAGTTTGCTAGATAAAACACAACTCTTCAAATTGGGAGGTTCCATGTCTTACCTGGATGGTGTCTAGTGTGGGAGTTGGTCAGGCATAGAAAAGTTTTACCCATTGTTTTTTCATAGTTTGAGATAATCAATTTTGTGAATGGACAATTTAGAAATAGATGATTACTATCCTCATGATTACTATCCTCATCACCACCATTACAAAGATAGCATTGGGAAGACACTCTATTAATGTATTTATTCAATATTGCTTTTGTCGGAAGTACATCAATAGCTAATTTCCATAGAAAATTCTTCATTCTTGGTGAGATTTTAGTCGGAGTGCTATTCGTTATCTCTCTAGCTGATTTTGTAGTAAACTTTCCATCTGGATTTAGTTTCCAAATTCATTTGTCTGATGTAGACCAGTTTGGAATGTATATGTTAATAATTTTTTGGATGATATCATGAGGGAACAATTGTTTAGGCAGGTCTAGATTCCAATGTTTTTTATCTGTAAAGAGCTGACTTACTTTTAAATTGGGATCATGTTGTGCTTGAAGATGAGTTAGCGCATGTTTGGTAAGAGGTTTCGTTAGGTTTTATTAGGTTTCATCAGGTTACCCAAAAAAAAAAAGCTCAGCCAATGGTGTTTGGCAATCAGGTGCAAAGAGGTGGAGTTGAAGGTTTGAAGGGGTTAAATTTGGCTAAAATTTAATCTTGGGCTACCAAGCTTTGGGAGGTTTTTTTTTTGGCACCCAGCTCATCTCAATTTTCCCTCTTCATTCTATCTTCCCCCCCCCCCCCCTTGATGGTGTTATTATTAAGGGCATTTGGGTAATTTTAACGATAAATTCATCTCCCAATTCATTTACCCACCAAACACCATTCAGGTTTTTTATAAGGTTATTTTAAAAAATAAACTCCACCTCTCACACCTCCATAAACCCCATAAATAATATCAACCTCTTAAAAAAACTCTAACCCCTAAAAAATCCCCTTTTTGCCAAACACGCCCTTAGTGGTTGATTCAGAATCCAAGGGTGATTCCAGACGTTAATCATATATTCATACTAGTTTAGTACCCGCACTATTGTGCGGTCTTTGTTTAAAATTAATACATTTAATATTAAAAAAATGTATAAAAAATTTCTGTAAGTAAACTTTAAATTCTAAATACCCCTCACATCTAAACATTGTTAATTATTATATAGTTAACGGTAAAAATGAAATCTATATATGGGAACCGAGCCTTACCTCATCTTTCAATTTACAATTAACTACCATCGAACTATATGAAAATCAAACCATAACCACCCGATCGACAAATCCTATCGGTATATATGATTAGTTGTATTTATCCTATCGGTATATATGTTTATTTATATTTATTAATTATTAATTACTCTATCGTTTATAAGGATATTAATTTGATTTGAAATTAATTAATTAACAAATTCTATCCGCATATATATGAAATCATAACCACCTAATCGGCATATATTAATTATCGCCTTAGGCTCTCGTAGATTTGTTATCGACATATATTAATTAGAGTAATTAATTAACAAATTAAAAAAAATATGCTTTAAAAATCAATTAATCAGCATATCTTAAAATAAGTGAGATAACAATCATACCCACCTAATAAGCGGGATAACAATCAATTAATATTTTAAATTTTAAATCTAATTCTTTTTTATTATTAATGTAATTAATCTAATAAGTAACAAATCCTAAATAAAAAATTAAAAAAAAAACTACTTTAAACTAAGAAGTCGTCAAATACTCAAATGACGTAAGCGACTTCTTCTATAGTATTATACTATTGATGTACCGTTATTTAGATTTGTAATTGTTTTTCTTTAATTTATTCTTCTTCTCTTCGAATGCATTTGCTATCTTTGAATGTATTATTTATATTTAAAAATGTTAAATTTATTTATTATGATTTGTTAGGCATACTTGAGATTTGTTTTTATCCCTTAGTATAAATAGTTGAGATTTATTTTTATCGTACATATATATAGATGGAGTAGTGTATAATTAGTGTAGAATTTGAATATTTATGCTAAATTAATTAGTAAAGAACTAAAGATGAATAAGATAAGATGGAGTAGTGTGTAATTAGTTTAGATTTTGAATATTTAATTAAATATTTAATTTATAAATATTTCAAGATAAATAAGATAAGATAATTAAATTAATTGGTGAAGATAATTATTGAGAATATGATTCCATAAATATCGAAACCAACCAACAACCAAATTCATAGTACCTCAACTGATTCTTAAATTATGATTTCACTTTTAATTTGTAAATGTTTAAAGATGAAAAGATAAGATAATTAAATTAATTGGTAAAGATAATTAGTAAGGATGAAATTCCATAAATATCTAAACCAACCAACAACCAAATCTATAATATCTCAAAATTAAAAAAAAAACAATATCTAACACTGAATCTCAATATCTAACAATGAGCCTATCTTCATTAATAAATTCTATAATCCACTAATTGGAAACCAATATCTAAACCAACCAACAACCAAATCAAGTGATGCCCATAAAAAAACATATATGGCTACTATTTTATTATTATTATTATTATCAAAATCAAATCATTCGACATCAACTTAAACAAAGAGGAGTTTAAAAACAAAAAAGATCTAGCATTTGGGCAAAAGAAACACTCATCTACATGTCTTGTGCAAACAACCAATGAACCACATGCACCATTTCTTTCCCTCTTCACATAGCTCCATGCACAACTCATGAGCTCTTGAGTCAGCTCCTCCGTGCGCTTAATCACGTTGCCCAAGTTCGATCTGGCCTTCTATTTTCGCTTAAGATCGATGTGCCAAGACCTACACACAATCACTCTCAATGATGGTACACGTAAGCTCTTCCCAATGTGCCAATTCAATTTGATCACCAAGAGAAATGCTTCTGCCTTCACTGCTACGGGTGACGGAACTCCTTCGACCGAAAGAATGAATGAAACTTTCTTGAATTAGAGTGAAAAAAGTATGAATTATTAGTTTGAGCTATATAATAATTAA
Source organism: Persicaria tinctoria (assembly GCA_037127255.1). Taxonomy (NCBI): domain Eukaryota; kingdom Viridiplantae; phylum Streptophyta; class Magnoliopsida; order Caryophyllales; family Polygonaceae; genus Persicaria; species Persicaria tinctoria. The sequence continues at coordinate 34,896,424 of JBANSL010000013.1, read as the reverse complement.
GCGAAAGAATGAATGAACCTACCTTGAATATTGAATGTCTCAAATTAAATGAATCAAAAGTTCTACACATAATGAGCGCAAAAGTTTGAGTAGATGGGCTAAACATTAGAAAGTCGAAGGTACGATTAATTATATTACTTATATGTCTAAAATTCATATGAATATACGTGAAAACAACTATTTGTATGATGTATGCATAACATTTACCTTTTGAGTTTAATTACAGGCACTGTACCAGTGGCTTCTATTGCATTCTGTTGTGTTTTCACGTATGTCATCGTCGATCAGCATCTTGAGCACCACTTTCTGAATAATTTTGGGCCAAATTAGATATATCAAAAGAAGAAACGGTTAATGTACTTTATAAATTCATCGAATGACCAAGAGATTGGAGGAGGGGGGCTCATTGAAGATGAATTAGGGGCTGAGGGGGTTGTGTTGTGCCATTGGATTTTGTTGTTGTGGTAGGAAGGGGGAAAAGGGTATTTTGAAAATAGGGGTGGTGGAAATTGAATGATCGTTGAAAAAATTGAATTTCATAAAAAAAAAATAGTAAGAGATGAATTGCATATAAAGTAAGTACCCAATTGAGCAAATGGGAGTGGTAGGAACGTACCCATGCCAATTGAGCAAAGGTATCGTTTGTATCGTGATAAGCATTTATTCTGCATTTATAAAACAAAAATAACAAATGTATGAGTCATATCATAAAAAGATCAAAAAAGTGAGAGGAAGAAAAGAAGAACAATTATTATATAGGATATGATGGTGTGTAAAGGAAGCTAAAACCCCAAAAGTTCAAACATATAAACTATAAATTATTTATTAATATTGTAAAAATAAATATGATTTTATTTTGATTTTATCCATTGAATATCTAAACCAACCAACAACCAAATTTATAATATCTCAACTGATTTCGAAATTATGGGGAATTAAAAGAAAATCCGAAAATTCAAGAAAATGACACGTAGATATGCAAATTAATTACTAACTAAAAATCCAAATTTAATTAATTATTAATTAAAAATCCCTACTTTAAAGGAGAAGCCGCCACATGTCTTAGGCGACTTCTCCTTTAGTATTATAATATAGATATCCATTTCCAATAATACAATGAAGGCCTTGGTAAAATTTCTCCCGAAGTTGAATGGGCTGTCCAAATTGCCAAGAAATATTACGAGTAGTTCTTTCCTTTATGGTTTCATTTCTTAAGTATTTTTCTTTTATTACTTTTATCCTAATGTTATTATTGGATCCGTGTGAATTTTCCAAAGTAATTTCATTTGGAGACTGATATTTATATCTTCAGTCGTTCTGAATCCAAGTCCTGGTGTTTTGGCTTTCAAATTTTGTCCCAGCTAATCAAATGTATGTACCTTTCAGATTGTAGTTCGTTACAAAAGAAGTTTTTGTTAATTTGATCAATTTGTTGTAGATTACTGTTGGGAAGGAGGAAGTTTTGTATTAGATAATTTGTTGTAGAATTAAGATTTGCTTGGATGAGGACATATCTGCCAGCCTGAGACCGTTGCCTCGAGCCCTCAATCAAGTAAGGACCCCGTAAAAAAAATGTATAATGTATATAATTGGTAATATGTATATAACTATTTTTGTATGTATAAGTAAAAAAAACTGATTAATGTTAGGATACAAACAAAACATGTACATTTTTCACATAACTTGTTAACTTGTTGAATCTTCAATCTAAGTGAATAAATGACGGATAGTTCAAGATAACCTTATCTTAATTTTGATTTTTACCAATAATACAAGGTGGCTTTTTTAGTAAAAAAAATTAAGTTAGATAGGGTTTACTTCAAATGTAAAAACTCCTTAACGTGTAAAATTTGCTTATCGCGTAAAAATAGCTAATGGGCCTAATTTAATTACTAATGGGCCTAATTTAATTACTAATGGGCCTAATTTCATTAGTAGAATGTCTGCCCCCCCTGCCCATGCGTGTGCCCCCCCTTCTCGGACCAGAATATTTTTTTTTTATTTAAAAAAATTTTTTTTTTTGTCCCAGAATTTTTTTTCGTGTTAACACTTTCTGCTGTGCAAGTATAACTTGCTTTTGTGCACATATAACATCTTATTGTGCAAATATAAGTTTATTTTGTGCAGACAAATAATTCATTATGGGGTAAATAGGTAAATGTGCCTATTTCAATTATAAAAATTTATAATTGAAATATGTTTAATTTATGGGTAAATTGGTAAATATGTCTAATTTTATGGGTAAATGCACTTTTTCCCGTTTTCGATACCTTTTGTGCAACTGTGAAGTGCATTTGTGGAACTGTGAAGTGTATTTGTGCAACTGTGAAGTGCATTTGTGCAACTGTGAAGTACATTTGTGCAACTGTAAAGTGCATTTGTGCAACTTTAAACTACAATTGTGCAAAAGTAAGATACAATTGTGCAGATTTAGAATACAATTGTGCAAATGTAAGATCATAATGTGGAGTAATAAGACAAAAGATGTGCTTTTGAAATCGATGTTTTAATTTTGTTTTTTTTTTTACTTTTGAGAGTTTGGGTTCACCTCTCGGATAATTTAGGTTGATAGATGTATGTTTGAAATCGATTTTTTTACGTATAATCTTTTAAAATTAAAGTGCATAAATAAGATTAAAATGTGCATAATTAAGGTTAAAAAGTGCATAACTTAGATTATAATGTGCATGAGTAACAATTTGCGATTGTTGCGCTCTTGTCTATTATGTAACCTATGTGGGATTTGAACCCACATCTTTTGTGCAAACGCACATAACTTAAATTATGATTGTATGCTAAAATAGAAGAACCTAATCGACCTAAAGCATATTGCAATAAAATTCTAAAATGCAATTAACTCATGATTCACAAACAATTTGACAATGCTATAAACATGAAATTAGCTCCAAATCAACCCAACAACACAACCATATCATCAATTTCAGTCAATTTGGCCGTTGGCAAAAAACCCCAAATTCTAAAGCATATCGCAATATAAAATTTCAAAATTCAATTAGATCATGATCCATAAACAATTTGACAATGCTATGAACATGAAATTAGCTCCAAATCAACCCATTAACACAACCATATCATCAATTTAAGTCAATTTTGCTTTTGGCAAAAAACCCCAAATTCTAAAACATATCGCAATCTAAAATTCTAAAATTCAATTAGCTCATGATCCATAAACAATTTGACAATGATATGAACATGAAATTAGCTCAAAATCAACCCAAAAACACAACCATATCATCAATTTCAATCAATTTGGTTTTTGGCAAAAAGCCCCAAATTCTAAAACATATCGCAATCTAAAATTCTAAAATTCAATAAGCTTATGATCCATAAAAAATTTGACAATGATATGAACATGAAATTAGCTCAAAATCAACCCAACAACACAACCATATCATCAATTTTAATCAATTTGGCTTTTGGCAAAAAGCCCCAATTTCCGCTCCTAAATCAAACCCTAGGTTTTCAATCTCAATCTAAATCATTCAAACAATCTAAATAGATGTAATAAACAAGTTTAGGGTTAGAAATCATACCAAATTCGGGTTGAAACAAGGAGCAAAATCGGGATTTCGAAGGTATTCCGAGCCAAAAGCACCGATTAGCGCTGTTGGGAGAGATGGGCTCGGTGTGGGCTCGGCTGGGCTCGGACCATGGGGGTTCTGGGCTCGGGGGGTGCGCCTGAGGGAGGGGGTTCGAGCTGGTAGGGGCTGGTGGCCGGAGGTGGCTCGTGGGTGGCGTGGGAGGCCGACGAGCGAAGATACGACGTGAGCCTTCGACTGGGCAGTGTGGGCGCGTCTGGGCTCGAACCAAGCCAAGTCAGGGCTCGGGGGGTGCGCCCAGGGGTTGGCTCGAGCACGGCTAGGCGGTGGTGGCCGGAGGTGGCTCGACGTGGGGCTGGAGGTGGCTCGACAGGGCTGGTGCGGGGCAGCGGGAGGCCGAGAGAGAAGCCGCTCAACAGCGCGCGTGTTGTAATTCATTAAAAAAATAAATTTTACACGTTAAGCGGATTTTACACGTTAAGGAGTTTTTACATTTTAAAGCTTCCCTATATATATATATATTCGATTTTAAGATCTTTATTTGAATAGTAATAAGATTATATTTGTATGACCAAATTTGGTATTGCTATGTGTTACGTTTAACTTTAATTACCATAAAAAAATATTATAAAAAAAATTGAACTTTATTTATCACTAGAAAAGTTTCTTATTCTTTTTATACCACTAATAGGGAAATCTATTAACATAAAGAAAATAAGTATAATGGCATAAAAGTATTGCTATGAATCATATAATGATAATTTATAACATTAGATGTATATATACTACGAATCATTAATTAGTAATGAAAGTAGAACTCAAGTTTACTAGCTAGAGTTAAATTAAGTTTAAAATTTATATTTTAAAATAATTTATTTGAAAATATAGTTCATGACTAAATTTGTACCAAAGGGCCCTATTTCTTTTTTAGTCTATAGCTCTAAAAACATCAGGGCCGGCCCTCGGCTTAATAATAACAATTTAGATGTGATCTTCTCCCACCAATTGTGTAGTTTTACCTTCTCTAATATAGACTTTCCTCCACCAATCTATATAAGTGTTTTACCCCTCTCTAAAATCTACATGATATTAGAGCATCCACAGTAGTCGGAAGTGCCCTTCTCGATTTCACTTTTTTATTCGATTTGGGGAACCCGACTATTATGGGCAGCCTCCCCAATTTTAGAGTGCCTGAATATATTGGCCACTTTCCTATATTTGAAACCAATAAAAAAAATGACATGTGTACAACTTTATCAATTATTTCATTTGTCTTATTTTCCTTATTAGATTTTAATTAAAAGATTCAAAATCAAATTATCAGTCGAAGATTAGGTTGAAGATGGTAGCAAAAAATGACACACTACGTCAGTACGTCCTAACAAATCGCATTATAAAGAATTTTTAACAAGTTGTGGTTATTAACAAACCCTATACGATTTTGTAATGCATAAAATCTGCATCATAGTTGTTGAAGGAGATCGATGTTGAGGATCCTCTCAATCTGAATTCTTGCCTGCAAAACAAGAACGAACGAGGTCGGGGCGGGACTTGTCTCCCCCGGAGGACCCTCCGACGCTCAAGTCAGTCATCAATCCCTTTTAATCTGAATATCTCTCCTCTTATTTATACTAGTCGAGTATTAAATAAAAGAAACGGTTACGATACTTAATATAAAAAACCGTTACGTATTTAATTCGGTCAAGACCCTTTAATGCACAAAACCGTTACCGTATTTATTAGGCGAAACGGTAACCGCATTAATGCTGGTCAATGTCGTATTGAATATTCCCTATCACAAATGCTAAGTATCAAAGTGCTAAGTATTCTGTCTCTAATCTTGATTTATTTTGATGATTCAATTATTTTGATACGAAGATGACCAACACTCTATGCATGCGCACTAGATATTCTATTATTTGAAGCAATTAATTAACCTAGCTAGTTTATATATAGCACTTGTATGCTTCTTCATAGGTGATAGAAGAGGTGGGCATAAGGATTACAGAGAAAAGAATTAATTCGGGCATTACAAACAGTATGCCCACGAGACCTAGTGTTACGAACAACACGCATTAGGGCAATGTTCAATCTTTAAGGATAAATCGAAGATATGAAGTGATACTAGGGGGGAGCTAATTGCGTAAGGGGTAAGAAATTTGATAAACCTACTAATTGGTTGATCATGAATTATGTTGAAATGCACTGTTTTCAGGTTTAGGAATACAAATGCAATTGTGTTCACGAACGACAACATATCGGAGCTACAAAAGCAATGAAAGAATTGCCACTTACGGCCACCCCGAAATCGCCACTTAAGGCCAACGAAATCGCCACTTACGGCCACCCCGAAATCGCCACTTACGGCCACCCCGAAATCGCCACTTACGGCCAACGAAATCGCCACTTACGGCCAACGAAATCGTCACTTACGGCCACCCCGAAATCGCCACTTAAGGCCAACGAAATCGCCACTTACGGCCACAACGAAATCGCCACTTACGGCCACCCCGAAATCGCCACTTAAGGCCAACGATATCGCCACTTACGGCCACCCCGAAATCGCCACTTAAGGCCAACGAAATCGCCACTTACGGTCACCCTGAAATCGCCACTTAAGGCCAACGAAATCGCCACTTGCGGCCACCCCGAAATCGCCACTTAAGGCCAACGAAATTGCCACTTACGGCCACCCCGAAATCGCCACTTACGGCCACCCCGAAATCGCCACTTACGGCCAACGAAATCGTCACTTACGGCCACCCCGAAATCGCCACTTAAGGCCAACGAAATCGCCACTTACGGCCACAACGAAATCGCCACTTACGGCCACCCCGAAATCGCCACTTAAGGCCAACGAAATCGCCACTTACGGCCACCCCGAAATCGCCACTTAAGGCCAACGAAATCGCCACTTACGGCCACCCTGAAATCGCCACTTAAGGCCAACGAAATCGCCACTTACGGCCACCCCGAAATCGCCACTTACGGCCAGCGAAATCGCCACTTACGGCCACCCCGAAATCGCCACTTAAGGCCAACGAAATCGCCACTTAAGGCCAACGAAATCGCCACTTACGGCCACTCCGAATCGCCACTTATGGCCAACTATCGCCACTTAAGGCCAACGAAATCGCCACTTACGGCCACCCCGAAATCGCCACTTACGGCCACTCCGAATTGCCACTTAAGACCAAAAAGAATCGCCACTTATGGCCAACTGTCGTCATGTACGACCAAAGAATCGAAACTTACGGCCAACGATAGCCATTTACGGCAAAATCGTCACTCACTTGACAAACTTCGTCATGTACTTTTTTCGGCTTCCTTCATCATCGAGACATGAAGAAGAAACCCGAGGGGCATTTGTGATAGGGAATATTCAATACGACATTGACCAGCATTAATGCGGTTACCATTTCGCCTAATAAATACGGTAACGGTTTTGTGCATTAAAGGGCCTTGACCGAATTAAATACGTAACGGTTTTTTATATTAAGTATCGTAACCGTTTCTTTTATTTAATACTCGACTAGTATAAATAAGAGGAGAGATATTCAGTTAAAAGGGATTGATGACTGACTTGAGCGTCGGAGGGTCCTCCGGGGGAGACAAGCCCCGCCCCGACCTCGTTCGTTCTTGTTTTGCAGGCAAGAGTTCAGATTGAGAGGATCCTCAACATCGATCTCCTTCAACAACTATGATACAGATTTTATGCATTACAGATTTAAAAGCGGATTTAACATATAGTCGCGTGACATTTTTAGCTATCACCTTTAAAGTCAATGTTATTTTCGAAATATTGCAAAGTTGGTATCACTTAGGCTACCGCCCCAAATTCCTGTTATTGGGTGCAATTTCCCCAAAACTAAAAGCTGCTCAATCCCATTGTATTATCTCCGATGCTACCTATCTAGCTAAGTACGTTCTTCAATTGCATTATACTTTGGGAGAAAACTAGCAATTTAATAATTTGACTCCTAAAAGTCAACTTATAATAAGTAAAAGAAATACGCATATGTAAGATTCCAGTAAGTTGTTACATCTTTCATCTACCTAAGCACACAGTACTCTCATCCTCCTTTTTAACAGTGTTCATCCTTAGCCTCAAATAGCCCCCTTTTTCTTCCTATATAAGCCACTCTCCTTTTCATCTTCTATACAACACTTGCAAATTAAATTTGAGGAATGCATCCTTTTGAATTAGCCTCCATGGGTTTCGAAATCCCGACGCAATTCCCACCCAACTTCATCCTCCTACAAGACAACCTTCCGAGCATCCCATCCTTCCCATCCGGCCATGAATTCGTGTTGCAGCCATCGGGGGTGAGCAACAACTCCACATCCGATGAAGCGGAGGAGCAGCAGTTTGAGGTCCTAATCGACGAGAGGAAGAGGAGGAGAATGATCTCGAACAGGGAGTCGGCTAGGAGGTCTAGGATGAGGAAACAAAGGCAGATCGATGAGCTCTGGACGCAGGTTCTCAGGCTTAGGACGGAGAACCATGACCTCGTTGACAAGCTAAAGCACGCGAATGAGTGCCATGAGAAGGTTCTGTTGGAGAATGCGCAGCTCAAAGAGGAAACTGCAGGCCTTCGTGAGATGATCACTGGTGTCCAGTTTGGCAGTCCTTTCGACGCTTTGGAACACAATTTTCAAGGATCTAACCAGTTGCCGACGACTCATATATGTGTTTCTAAACTTGAAATGTGAGTGTCGACTAACAAACACATATTGGTAGTTAAAAACTTGTTTTTTCGTTTCTTCTTTTCCGACACCAGTTTTAGTAGTGGCCAAAATCCATAGTTGAAGAAACTCTACTATATATCACTTTGTAAGTTTTATGATCAACCAAAAGTGAGCAAGGAATTAACACATCATCGATCTTTGTAAGGATACAAGTCTTATTATGATGTATGTAGGCTTGTACAAAGCGAGTATCGCGTGTAGTACAGCAACTTGATCAACTAAAAGCATTCAAACGAGATCGAACCTAGAAAACTGGCAAAAAGCATAATTAAGCTAGATTACGATTCAATTAAAGGCATCGATCCTGAAAACATGTATCGGATGAAAATGGCCACATATTCTCAATTTACGACCAAGACTAGCTATCAAATACGTAGTATATAGATATCTACTTGTTGAAGCAAAGATGGAGGTTATGAGCTAATGGCTCCGAGAAAGAAGTTAAGACGACAGCGAGAAAGGGGATAGTACGTGCATTGACGAGTAATGGAGGTGGGGCAGGGTAGGCCTAGTAGTGTCTTCAAACTCGCACTCAATTCGACCCAAGAAATTTATAAGGCCTGTCCGTGGCTCCATTGTGTGGTCAAATTTGTCCTCACAAAACGTACACACCTACTCGGAACAGTTCTTAAATTGGAACTATATACAAGAATATATTCCATGTATATATACCTAGCTACAAAAGTGTCCTTGTTACGGATGTGTGACCGTACTGGCCACACGAAGATGTATAACTGTTCTGCAAGAAACAAACACAATCTCACCAATTCGAGTGCTACCAAAAAATTCAGTTCTTTAAGGTGTTCTTTTCTTCCTATGATCAATTAGCGGAGACAAAATAGATAGCAAATGCAAAAACGAGCAAATCCAACTTATCGCTTTAGCGGAGACAAAATCGAAAACGGCTCCGGAAGACAAGTTGTGGAAAGCGGCGGGCTTTGATGAAGCTATTTGGTCCCCAGCTTCTGGGCGATCCGAGGGTTTGGGCATCCTGTGGAAATCTTATCAACTAGCAAACGAGACCATTTTGATCCACATCCATCTACCACAGATCATCGGTTTACGGTATGAAAACATCAATGAAAGGTTCTCTATGCTTATACTATTTGTATATGCTCCTCCAAACCCTCAAGAGAAAGACTTGTTCTGGAATACCTTGACATCCATTGTTATTAACTCAGCAACTCCCTGTATGATTATTGGCAACTTGAATGAAATTCTATGCAGCAACGACAAGTAAGGTGGGGCTATCCCTTGCTCGGCTCACTTCACACGGCTACTACAATTTAAAAATGATTGTGCTCTTTAAGATCTACCAACCTTCGGGAACCCTTTCACCTGGAGAAAAAGTCAAGACGATGGAGGAAATATTCGTGAAAAACTTGATCGAGTGATAGTCCATCACCGGATTGTCCAGAGATTCCCAAACCTAATCACGAACAATGGGGCGTTTTCTACATCTGACCACTGCCCCATTTCGATTACTCTAGATTGTGGTTCAGTCTTCAAAGCCCCCCCCCCCTTTAAGTTCGAGAACGCTTGGCTACACCGGAAGGATTTCAGGAATATAGTTAAACAATCATGGCGAGCAATTTGTCCTGGTTCATATATGTATCAACTAATGTTTCAACACAAAATTTTGAAGAAAAAAGCCAAATAATGGAACAAGCGCACCTTTGGAAACATTTTTCGTCAAGTACATGAAATTGAGATTGACCTCCTCAATATCCAATCTTCCGCATTGAAGGGTAACACCAGGTCTAGTAACACAAGAGAGAAAAATCTTATCACAAAAAAGGAGAAACTGCTTCTGTTCCAAAAAAACGTTTTGAAACCAACGAGCTAAAACAAAACATCTTAAACATTCAGACACAAACACAACATATTTCCACCGAGTTGCCTCAGGTCGTAGGCATAGGAAACAAATCCGCAACATTACCTCTGCTGAGGGCACATTGATAATAGGTGAGAAAAATGTCAGAAACGAGATCAAGAACGACTTTGAGAAAAGATTCAAAAAGGAAGCTACAGATGACCAACTCCTACAAGAAATGCTAATTAAGTCTAATCAATCCCTCTATCACCCATGAGGAAAATGACTTCCTCATTTGACCACCCTCAAACAGTGAAATTAAAGAGGATGTGTTTAGCCTTAGACACAACAAATCTCCAGGTCCCGATGGCTTTACAACGGAATTTTATAAAAAGTACTGGGATATTATTGGTCAATCCATTATCAAAGTTGTCAAGGGTTTCTTTCACTCTGGAAAACTTCTGAAACAACTAAACCATACTTTCATCTCACTCCTTTCTAAGAGAGATAACCCGACCAACACGAATCACTACAAACCTATCAATCTGTGCTCTAACCTGTATAAAGTAATCTCAAAAATCTTGACTGAGGGGATCAAAATGGTCATTGGCAGGCTAATTCATCCTCTTCAGGGCGCGTTCGTGTCTGATTGAGCCATCCAAGACAATGTGTTGATAGCACATGAAATCTTCCACTCCTTCAGATCTCGCAAGGGTTGTGAGAGATGGCTTCCTATTAAACTAGATATGGAAAAAAATGTATGATAGAGTCGATTGGAACTTCACTATGAAGGTTTTACAAAATTTTGGATTTTACCCCACATTCATCTCTTGGGTTATGGAATGTGTCAAAACTGTGTCGTTTTCAGTACTTGTAAACAACGGTCCCACAAAATTTTTCTTCTCCTTCCGTGGGCTCAGGCAAGAAGACCCCCTATCCCCCTTCTTGTTCATCCTAGGGGCCGAAATCTTGGCACGGAAACTTTGTGCTGAGTCAATCTCAACTAGTAGCCCTATTGGTTTCCTTTTCGGAAGACACGGTCCCCGGATCCCATTTCTTTCCTTCGCAGATGACATCATCATTTTCATAAAAGGCAACTTGGATGCCGCTCACAAAGTCAGAAATATAGTCGATTCTTATTGTAAGATTTCTGGTCAAAAGGTGAACTATCATAAGTCAAGCTTCCAAGCAACCAATGGAATATCAAGCTCCAGAATTACTGAACTCCGTAGTCGCCTGAACATTACAAATGAAGTATCGCTGGAAAAATATCTCGGTTGTCCTATTATTAATGGTAAAGTGAATAAACAAACTTTCGAAGACATCATTTGTCGATCAAAAGAACAATTAAGCAAATGGCGAGCTCACGCACTATCACATCAGGGTCGAGCAACCCTTATCAACTCATACCTGTCTGCCATACCCCTATACACAATGCAATGCTTTATGCTACCCAATTCCGTACACAAAGAGCTTGATCAAATCAACAGAACTTTGTTTTGGAACAAGGACCTCCAACATCGGCCTCTTATAAGTTGGGATAGGATTTGCAGACCAAAAAAAAGTGGGGGACTAGGGCTTCGGAAATCTAGAGAAATGAATGAAGCACTCCAAATGAAGCTACTATGGAAAATCTTGGCTGAACCAGACAACAGTTGGGTTTCACTTATCATACATAAGTACCTTTAGAATACTAACATTCTGGAATACAAAAAAACACGAGGATACATCATGGAAATGGACAAAAATGGTTAGCCTTATGGAGAAATTCAAATCACGGCTGATTTGGTCCATAGGAAATGGACGCTCGGTTAAAGTCTGGACAGATAATTGGATCACAACGTCCTCGATAGGTTCTAAGGACGTCTCACCTGAAGATGGAAACATTGAGGAAACTGTCAGTGATTATATCCTAGTTGGGAAATGGTGGGAAGAGAAACTCAACAGTACCCTTCCTCCCTTCATAGTGTCTGAAATATTGGACATCCCACTTCCGATATCCTCAATTGAGGATCGCCTGTATTGGTGGCCTGACAGAGCCGGTTTACTACTTCGAGTGCCTATAAGCTACTCACATAACACACAGACTCCAACATCGACATCAATAACTGGATATGGAAAATTAACATTCCACCTAAGAAAAAAAAATTTCTATGGAAAGTATGTCAGGACGGGCTCCCTACACCGTCTAGACTAGTTGCCCGGGGGGTTCCTGTCCCTTCCAACTGCAGACTTTGTAATGGGCCCCCGGAGGATGACGCCCACTTCCTATTCGAATGTCCGTACGTGTTCTCACTTTTCCAGCTGTCCCATCGGGTTGGCTCAACCATTACAGGAATGATACAACAATCTCGGAAAATTAAACCGATCCTAGCTTTTCTTGGAAACAACCTCACCCCGAAGGCTAAGTGTGACCTAGGTTTTGCCTGGTGGTCTGCCTGGTACATTCGCAACCAATATATATTCAGACAAGTTCCCATCCCAAGTAGGGAGCCTGTAATTCAGCTAATCAAAACACACATACGTAATTAGGGTAAAACTTTTCAGACTGAGAGTGGATTTGATGAGGAACCCACGCTGAAAGCACCAACACCAAGGAAAATAAAGAAGAAACACAACACCCGTAGTGTGCGTTGGCGAAAACCTCCAACTGGCACACTTAAATTAAATTTCGATGGGTCCTCCCTTCCTAATTCGGATAGCTCGGTCGGAGCTATTGTACGTGATTGGGAAGGAAGACCCATCACCATATGCTATCAGAAGTTAGGAAACCAGAGCGCCCTCAGAGATGAAGCGCTTGCCTTAAAATTGGGGCTCCAACACGCCTTGAGACTCCGGATAGACAAACTTCATATCAAGGGAGACTCCAACATCATCATAAATTACCTAAACAACCGTATCAAATGCCCTTGGGAAATCGAACTTATATTATCTGACATCAAAACTCATCTATCGACCTTGAGAGAAGTTACATTCTTTCATGTTCCCTGAAATGGCAATACAGAGGCTGATAAGGTTGCACACTTTTGCAACTCTGCTAGGGGTGTCGATATCTACAATAATTCAGGTCTCTCTGACCTCATCCGAAAGGATGCTGCCGGGTAGAGCTCGCTCACCCGAATTCTTTCCTAATAAAAAAACAATCTGATCAATTCACTTTCATGTAATATAATTATCGGAAATTTCGCGGGGTGCCCTTGAGGTATTGCAATTTTTGCCGAGTATACAACTCTGTTACATATTTCGTGTGGTGTCCCTAAGGTTTTATTTCATTTCGGGTCGCGCCCTTTGGGTGTTAACATTAACGGATCCATTCATCTCCGTTAGTTTTTAATTAAGAAAAAACAAAGATATACAGAAAGAAAGAAAGCGAGAGAGAAGATGTTGAAAGTCGAACAGAGAATTGCGAATGAAGGAATGCTCGAGAGAGAGAAAGCGTAGGTCGGCTGAGGGTGGCGGAAAATTATCACCAGTGGATCGAGCTTAGCTGTCTTCGATTGCCGCCCCAATCGCCGCAGAGAAGTCGTCAATTCGTCCTCGAGGGTTTTAATTTGTTTTGAAACAATTACATAAATCTCCTTTGTTTTTATATTATTTCCGCTTCTGGCCATAAGTTAATTATTTCTAAACTGTTTGATTCTTGCCCGTTTCAGCGACACCAAGAAATCTCGAAGCACTCACGCCGGATCCCACCGCTCCCCGAGGAATTCATATTGGTATATAATATTTAATTTTATAGAATTAATTCAATTTCAAATTGAGTTAAGTAAAGTTCATTTCATAAAATATCAATATTAATATTCCTTTTTCCGTTGGATTCGATAGGTGCTAAAATCTCGCCTGGTTGTCATCAGCTGATCATTGGAAGTCAAGGCAAGTGATTTCGTTCAATGCCTTTTGCATGTTTCGTGATTTTCCTTTGATGTGCCTTTTAAATTCTTCCGTGTCGAATGCGGTCCTGTGGCCAATTTCCTTGCCAATTTATCCTTTTAATCATAAATTGACATGAGTTAAATTAATGGGCACTGGTTGCCTGATAATTTACCCGTCTGCTTGATGTAATTTATCCTTTTAATCATAAATTGACATGAGTTAAATTAATGGGCAATTGTTAAATGAATCGGCTGGTGTCCTTCGTTCTCACGAAACACCAGACCACATTCCACAGGTCTAGTGCAAACAGCGGAGCAGGAGAGAGTTGAAGAGCAGACTGTCATTTATTGAATATTTTATTACAAGTTTTGAACCTTTAAAAGTGTTTGCATCGCTACTTTAGTTTCAATTATTTTGGGAAGTTATTCATACTTTATGATTTTGGTATTCTTATTGTTATTGTGATCAGATATTTTAAACTAATAAATTTTATTCACTTCCACCTATTGTATTGTATTTAAATTATCATCTTGTTTATGGGAGCATGATTGCATGTCCCTATAGGCCTCAGGTGAATTCAAAGACATTAAAGTCTACGGATTCACTAGCGCTACAACACTTCTTTGGGATCTAAAAGGGGGTGTTAAAGAAGGTGGTATCAGAGCCAGGTTTTAAAACAATTTTATTTGGATTTTAAAATGATTTCTAAAGTGAATTTCAAAAAGGCTTTTATCAAAACTAAGTTCTACTTACAAAGGTAAGTAGTTTTGGAAATGATTTTAAAATAATTGTCCGATAATCCTGCTCAAGCTCATGCTCCTGCCATAAACTAAGCTTATATTCTTTATTCTTGTTCTAAATCTTTCTTTCTGGATTTTCTCGCTCGAGTATTTATGACTCCTCGCCCTCCTCAATAGATGCCTAATGTTCACAAGACCTGAAGACTGCATGTCACGAGGTTCCCCTAATGCATTGACCTCACCAACAACTCTGACACTGGGTCTGACTCAAGCACATATGTGGAGGTCATGGAAAAAGCTACAATGGAGCTATCCAAGGGGAAGAATGTCCTGGTCGACCCACCTGAAAGAGCTGTAGCCACAGAATATGGCAAGAAGCTCATCCACGAGTGGTACAAGGAACATAATTTGGGAACTCCTCGATTCTATAGAGAGGAAAAGGCAGCAAGGGAAAAGAGAGCCATGCAAGTTCCCCTAGACGACAAAAGGAGAAAGTACCTCCAGAACATCGTCCGAGTTTACGGCATGGAATCATCTCAAAGTCCTAGTGAGGAGGAGCCAAAGAAGAGATTCTAGCAGATGGGAAAGCATTGCAGGCTTTGCAAGCAAGAAGAGCGAGGCAGAGGCTCTGCGCGAGAGAGACCGGGGAAATATACAGGAATAAGGAACGAATTGTGAAGGAGCCGGAGAAAACTCTGTGATCGTGCTAGGGATGATATGAAATAGATGTGTGAGCATGCTGAGTCAGAGAGAGATGCAACATCACAGAAGCACAACTCCAAATTGGACAAACTTGTCGAGCTGCATGTCTTTGCAGAAGACGACAAAGATTAAGATCTCATCAGCAGTAACACAGACCGCAGTAGTACCAGCAGAATACCCAAATTCCTACAGGTTCACAGCCGATTGTGAACAAAGAAAAGAATGTCGTCGGGCCATCTCACCAGGTTCCGCGACTATATGAAATGCGTAGTCTGGATGACACTACTTCTTCTATGGCTCAAGGTGTTATCTATCACCGGGCTGAGCCAATTAATATTCTTTTTTTATTCATATGCTTCTCATTCTTTTATAACCGAGCAAACTGTTGAAAAACTCGGATTAGAATCTGTGACTCTAGATGATTCTTTATTTGTGAAATTCCCTTATGGGGATAGAGTTCGAGGTAGGAAAATGTTACTCCGCTTCCCCATCGCAATAGGTGGTGATGTGTACCTTGTCGATCTTGTTCTGCTTCCGATCCTTCCTCTGAAAATCATTCTCGGTATGTGGATTGACTTACTCGCCATAGTGCAAACATTGATTGTGGATGGAGAATCGTGACCATTTCGTCTGACAGTAGGGTTGTGTGCAAATTTCGTGGGCGCATTCCTGAGGAGGATGGCCGTGTTATTATTGAAATGCAGGCAGCCAAATTGTTACGTCAAGGTGGTGCCGGATTCTTACGCTATCTGCAAGATCAGCTGTCCGAACCAGTCCCTATCTCCAAAATTCCTATAGTTTGGGATTTCCCTGATGTCTTTCCCAAGGAGATTCCTGGTTTACCTCCAAAGCGGTTCATTGAGTTCACCATTGACTTAGAGCCCAGAACTGCTCCTATTTCCAAAGCCCCGTATCGCATGGCTCCAGTGGAGATGCAAGAATTAAAGAGCCAGCTTGAAGAGTTGTTAGAGAAGGGTTATATTCGACCTAGTGCTTCACCATGGGGTGCTCCCGTGTTGTTTGTGAAGAAGAAAGACGGCTCTTTCCGCCTGTGTATTGATTATCGGGAGCTGAACAAGGTGACTGTCAAGAACAAGTATTCGTTGCCACAAATCAACGACTTGTTAGATCAGCTTGAAGGAGAGAAGGTATTCTCCAAGATTGACCTTCGATCTGGTTACCATTAGCTCCGAGTTCATGATGAGGATATTCCAAAGACTACTTTCAGACCACGTTATGGGCTTTATGAGTTCGTGGTGATGCCCTTTGGTTTAACAAATGCTCCAGCAGTATTTATGGATTTGATGAACCGTTGCTTTCACCAATATCTAGATAAGTTCGTCGTAGTCTTCATCACCGACATCCTGATTTACTTGCCAAGTGAGGAGGCTCACTCCCAACACTTGAGGACTATTTGGATAACACTCTGAGAGCATCAGTTGTACGCGAAGCTGTCTAAGTGTGATTTTTGGATGAAGCAGGTGGCATTCCTAGGCCACATCATCTCAGAGAAAAGGGTTATGATCGACCCCCAAAAGATAGCAGTTGTAGAGAAGTGGAGTCCGCCAAAGAACGCCAAGGAAATTCAGAGTTTTCTGGGACTAGCAGGTTACTATAGGAGGTTTGTGGAAGGGTTTTCCAAATTGTCCCAACCATTGACCTTACTCCTGCGTAAATCCCATAAATTCATCTGGAATGACAAGTGCGAAGCAAGTTTCCAGGAGCTCAAGAAGCGGTTGACCACATCACCTATTCTGGCACTTCCTAAGGAGTCAAAGGATTACTTGGTTTACAGTGATGCTTCTAAGCAAGGTTTGGGTTGTGTGTTGATGCAAGATGGGAAGGTGATAGCCTATGCATCACGACAGTTGAAGCCGTATGAGGAGAACTACCCAGCGCATGATCTGGAACTAGCTGCTGTAGTATTTGCTCTGAAAATCTGGCGTCATTATCTGTACGGAGTTCGTTGCAAAAGATACACTGACCACAAGATCCTCAAATATGTGTTCACCCAAAAGGAGTCGAATATGAGACAGAGACGCTGGTTAGAGCTGATCAAGGACTATGACATTGAGCTTCTCTATCATCCTGGAAAGGCTAATGTCGTAGCCGATGCTTTAAGACGCAAATCTCAGCACGAGGCTATGATTAGCTGTTTGACAGCAAGTCCTGCTCTGTAGAAGGATCTACTGAAGTTAGAGGTTGAGGTCTGGTTTGAAAAGAACCGAGGACAGTTGTGTATGATGGAGATTCAGTCTGATTTGTTAGCAGAGATAAAGGCAAAGCAGACAGAGGATGTTATATTACTACAGATCACCGTTGATTTCCTCGAAGGAAAAGCCCCGGGCTTTGTCATGAAGGAGGATGGATCTTTATGGTTTGGGAATCGCATCTGCGTCCCCAATATCCCTGAGATCCGACAAACCATCCTTTAGGAAGCTCATGCATCCAGCTATTCGGTGCATCCTGGAGCAAGTAAGATGTATAAGGATATGAGACAGAACTACTGGTGGTCTGGTATGAAGAATGAAGTGACCGAGTATATGGCCAGATGCTTGGTATGCCAGCAGGTCAATATTGAGCACCAGAGACATGGTGGGAAACTCCAACCACTTCCAGTACCCACATGGAAGTGGGAACAAATCTCGATGGATTTTGTTATGAGGCTGCCTAAGGGTCAGGGTCAGAAGGATGCCATTTGGGTGATTGTTGATCGACTCACCAAATGTGCACACTTCATTGCTATTCAATCTACATGGAAGTCGGCTAAGCTAGCAGAATTGTACCTTCAGCACATCGTCTGCCTTCACGGGATTCCTTCGTCCATTGTCTCTGATCACGATGGACAATTCATCTCAGAGTTCTGGAAGAAGCTGCATGGGGGACTTGGTACACAACTCAATTTCAGTACCACTTTTCACCCTCAAACAGATGGTCATTCAGAGAGGACCATTCATACACTAGAGGATATGCTAAGAGCATGTGTCTTGGATAGGCCGACAGATTGGGAAAGCAGTTTGTGTCTGATTGAGTTCATCTACAACAACAGCTGGCATGCATCGATAAAGATGGCCCCTTTTGAAGCCCTCTATGGATGGAAGTGTCGATCTCCAGTATCTTGGTATGATGCGACTGATGCCATCCATATAGGTCTGGAGCTGTTAGAGAAGACAGCTGAAGAATTTGCAATTATCAGGCAACGAATGTTGACCGCTTAGAGTCGTCAAAAGTCTTATGCCGACCCTAGGCGTAGAGAGGTCAACTTTGAGGTGGGTGATAAGGTGTTTGTAAAAGTATCACCCACGAATGGAGTCTTCCGGTTTGGAAAGTGAGGGAAGCTGAACCCTCGATATGTCGGGCCATTTGAGATTCTGCAGCGTGTAGGAAATGTTGCCTAACGCCTTGCTCTTCCTCCGTCAGCTCATCCGGTGCATGATATCTTCCATGTATCACTGTTGCGGAAATATGTGCCTGACCCGACCCACATCTTGAGCTATGAGGACATTGAGTTCCGCCCCACCGGAACCTATGAGGAAGAACCGGTGCGGATTCTAGAACGGCGAGAGAAGCAACTTCGCACCAAGGTAGTGCCGCTCGTCAAAGTGTTTTGGTCAAAGCACGGAACGGAGGAGACGACTTGGGAAACTGAAGAAGAAATGAGGAGACGATTTCCTCAGTTGTTCTCTACTTAGCGCAAGTCGCATAGTGATTTCATTACCTTGTGTATTCGAATTATAATGAATAAGAAAACTTGTTAGAGACCTTTGTTATGGTTCAGTTGGTTGATGTGTTGGATTCTTGTCGATCTCTTGTTTATTTCCCTCGTTCGTTCTAAAGTCCTAAGTGATTTATTCTCATTTCTTTACTTTTCCTTTCCTTTTTCTTTTTCTTTTTCTAAGTTTCAGGACGAAACTTGTTTCAAGGAGAGAGGTATGAAATACCCCAAATTAATTTTGGATATTTCTTTAAATAATATTATACTATACTATGTGAATTTGGGAAACCAATAAATTCACATAAGATATATATAATATAAATTAGAATAATTATATTATTCTAATTTTATCATCTAAACATTCTTGATATTTAATTTATAAAGTTAAATTAAATTATATTTCTTTCCGCTAATATATAATACATATGTATCCAAACATCTGTATAATATATAGTCAATTACATATTTCATTTCTATAAGAGGAAACCCAATAAAAGAGGACTATTTTTTTTACCCAATTTTGATGCCTAGAATTTTCAACCCAAGGGTTGAGCCCAGAAAGTAGTGCCCAAGTTAAGGCCCACTTATTTTCTTCACTGCAGTAAAAAAAATAAAATAAGGGATCCTTTTACCTTTTTCTTTTTCCCTAAGCACATATCTTCTATCAGATAGATCCAACCAAAGGATCTTCATTGCTTCTCAACCAAGTCCGAGATCTCCTCCAAGCTCAACTGATCGATCCTCTTCCTCTCTATGATCTATCCCTTTTCAGTTCAACAATATAACTAGAGGGGAGGACCCCGTCGATCTTCACACCAACACAAGTAATTCCTCCTCTTCTCTCCCAATTACTCCACCGCCGTGAGCACCAGCCTCCGATTCCCCTGAGCACCGTCGGCGACCTGAGCAACCGGAACCACAACCACTGCCAAGCCCTCGCCGGAAGCACGCCCAGGAATAGAGGTCCGAGCCTCGCTGCAGTGCTCTTCACCATCACCCTTTCCTGCAGCCTTCGCCGCCGAATCCATCACAGTGCAACCGAGCCCTGCAATCACTGCCCATCTCTCCGCTTGCCTCCACCCGCGAGCCACCGCTGCCCATCGCCCCCGATTGCCGACGACTGTCC
The DNA here is from genome assembly GCA_037127255.1 of Persicaria tinctoria. NCBI lineage: Eukaryota > Viridiplantae > Streptophyta > Magnoliopsida > Caryophyllales > Polygonaceae > Persicaria > Persicaria tinctoria. The sequence continues at coordinate 34,876,146 of JBANSL010000013.1, read as the reverse complement.
CAGTCCGAGCGCTGTCTCCGATTGCCGCCCCAATCGCCGTCGAGAAGTCGTCAATTCGTCCTTGGGGGTTTTAATTTGTTTTGAAACAATCACATAAATCTCCCTTGTTTTTATATTATTTCCGCTTCTGGCCCTATGTTAATTATTTATTAAGTTAAGTGGCCAATATTTCTAAACTGTTCGATTCTTGCCCGTTTCAACGACACCAAGAAATCTCAAAGCACTCACGCCGGATCCCGCCGCTCCCCGAGGAATTCATATTGGTATATAATATTTAACTTTATAGAATTAATTCAATTTCGAATTGAGTTAAGTAAAGTTAATTTCTTAAAATATCAATATTAATATTCCTTTTTCCGTTGGATTCGATAGGTGCTAAAATCTCACCTGGTTGTCATCAGCTGATCATCGGAACTCAAGGCAAGTGATTTCGTTCAATGCCTTTTGCATGTTTCGTGATTTTCTTTTGACGTGCCTTTTAAATTCTTCCGTGTCGAATGCGGCCCTATGACCAATTTCCTTGCCAATTTCGATAAATTGCATACCCGTATGCTTGATGTAATTTATCCTTTTAATCATAAATTGGAATGAGTTAAATTAATGGGCAATTGTTAAATGAATTATAGTGATTTGCGTATTAAATGTGATTGATTGTTTATAACATGAGATAACTAAAGGTTGCCCATTTTCTTCCTAAAAGTGCATGATATTCTGTTTGTTTTTTGATGCAAGCTAGTGGCATGTGATAGTAAGACCCTTTTGAATTATCCATGTTTGTTCCTGTTTGGTTTAATGTCGTTATTATGATCACCTAGTATAAACTATTTATGTATAGGCACTGGTGTGATCGGGCCCGTGCTCGAGCAAGAGGATCGGCGACAAGAGTTCCGAGAGGTCGGGAGGTCTTGGTCAGTTTCTGGAGCAGCAGATCAGTCAACAAAGAATTTTAATTTCCCGTCGATTCGCTGGGCTTCTGGGGCCGTGCGAGTGTTAGATTTGTAGCTCTTGAAGTCGCGGTCGCGGATTGGGGCAGATCTTAGCAATCGGAGGTCAGACGAAGCAAGAAATCGCGTTTTACCTAGACGTCGCCTGGGCAGAACGATTCCAGCGGGGGCTTGTTTTGAGAGGGATTTAGGGGCTGCTTTGGAGTGACGTTTGGGGGTGGTTTGAGGGTGAGGATGGGGCTGTGGAAGGCCTTAGAATGGTGATAATGTAGGGGATGGTGGTTGAAGGATATGTGATGCAAGATCCCGAGGGTATCGCGCCCTTAGAATCTCCAACACTCGACCAAAGACACCCTCCGAATCGCACTTCGGGTGTTGTTGATCCTTTTTGTCGTCGGTATCACACCTAGGACAACTTTCTCGTAGGTATCGCACCTAAGAGAGATCGATTTAGAATCGCACTAAATCTGATTTGTGGAAACACAAAGAGGGTTTTGTCCATTCAAATTCAACTTGTAGAATATAGCCTTGTTCTTACAATATATATAGGAAAAACACAGGGAAAAATGCAAAGAGGGAAGGGAAAAGGGTGGCCAGCTCCTAGAGAAGGGGAAAGGAATGGTCTTGAGTTTGATTGTGGCCATGAAGATGGCTAGGGGAAAGGGTTGCCGGCCTTGAAGAGCTAAAGAGGAGTGGTTGCTCTCATTGTGGTCTTTAAATGAGTTTATGGGTGAGTGGATTTTTAATGTGAGAGAAGGGATTTATTTAAAATGGTTCATGGGTAAGGTGAGGCTCGGCATGGGTCCTTGGTTGGCCTCGGAGTTGGCTCGCTCGTGACTTGTAGCATGGTAAGTATTAGAACCGGTGAGCTCTTGTTGCTAAAAAGTCCGGAGGCTAGGACCACATGACCAAGTGTGCGTGCTCGGGCACGAGTGAGAGGCGGGGTGGTCCTAAGAAGAGGAGGGGCCTCTCCCTTGGTCTCTTCGATGTCCAAGTCTCGGGGAGGGGCCTGAGAAGCAAGCTCGCCCTCGGTCTCTTCGATGTCCAAGTCTCGGGGAGGGGCCTAAGAAGCAAGCTCGCCCTCGGTCTCTTCGATGCTAGATGGGAGGATCACATCATCCTCTTCCAGTTGGAAAGGATTCGAACCCGAATCCGCTAGTTGGTCAAGCAATCCATCACCTGCAAAAAATGGGGTTAAGTCGGCGACATTAAAGGTCGGATGGACGCCATAGTGATCCGGGAGCTCAATGCGGTAGGCGTTGTCGTTGATCTTCTCAAGGACCCAGAAAGGACTATCATCTCATGGTCGTAGTTTGGATTGACGGTGAGCAGGAAAGCGATCCTTGCGAAGATGAACCCACACTAAATCTCCCGCCTCGAAGAGAACTTCCTTGCGGTGCTTGTTAGGCTGGCGCACATATTGCTCCGTGCGGTGCTCAAGTTGGTGCCGAACCTGATCATGGAGAGAGCGAACGAACTCAGCCCTTGCTACACCTTCAAAGTCTTCTCTCACCTTAGGAGGCTGTGGAATAAGGTCAAGAGGAGTGACAGGATTGCGCCCATAAACTATCTCAAATGGAGAGCGTTTGGTAGCGGAATGGGTAGCTCGATTGTAAGCAAACTCTATGAAAGGCATGCACTCTTCCCACCTGCGCAAGTTAGTGGACAACATAGTACGAAGCAACACACCAAGAGTACGGTTAACAACCTCGGTTTGCCCATAAGTTTGGGGTTGACAAGAAGTCGAAAATAGTAGTTTCGTCCCCAACTTAGCCCACAGAGTTCTCCAGAAATGGCTAAGAAATTTAGAATCCCTATCCGAAACAATGGTTCGTGGGATCCCATGCAACCGCACAATGTTATCAAAGAACAAGTTGGCTACATTAGAAGCATCATCGGTTTTTGGACAACCCACAAAATGTGTCATTTTAGAAAATCTATCCATAATCACAAAAATAGAATCATGGCCTCTTTTAGACCGAGGCAAACCCATAACAAAGTCCATAGAAATATCCTCCCAAGGAGCATGAGCAATAGGGAATGGAAGATACAAACCTGTCGAGCTCAATTTGGACTTAGCTTTCTTACACACGACATAACTTGCACAACACTTCTCGACGTCCGATTTTAGCTTTGGCCAATAGAAATGTTCCTTGCGGATTCTGAGGGTTTTCGTGACCCCGAAATGCCCCATCAAACCACCACCATGTGCCTCTAAGACAAGTAAACCACGCAGGGAACAAGAAGGAATACACAAGCGGTTTGACTTGAAAAGATAGCCATTATGCACAAAGTAGTGACGATCATGGGTAGATGCAGTAGGCAGCAAGCATTGGGCATAAATTTCCCCAAACTCAGCATCATGGGCATATAAATATTGTATCAAAGAAAAACCCAAAACGCTAGCATCAAGAGAAGAGATCAAGCTATACCTCCGAGATAAAGCATCGGCGACGGCATTGTCCTTACCTTTCTTGTACTTAACAACGTATGGAAAGGCTTCGATGAACTCAACCTAGCGAGCACGCTGTTTATTCAGCTTGGCTTGCCCTCTCAAGTATTTCAAAGCCTCGTGTTCAGAATGGATGACGAACTCTCGCGGCAGTAGGTAGTGTTGCCAAGTGTGTAAAACTCGGACAAGGGCGAAGAGTTCCTTGTCATAGGTTGGGTAATTGAGGGCAGCTCGTCCTAACTTCTCGTTGAAATAAGCAACGGGACGCCCTTCTTGTGTTAGAACACCCCCCAGTCCAATCCCCGAAGCATCACACTCAATCTCGAAAGTTTTCGAGAAATCCGGCAACACTAGCGACGGTGCATGCGTGAGGCGCTCACGAAGGGTGGAGAAGGACTGTTCAGGAACAGGCCCCCATTGAAATATCACGTTCTTCTTGGTTAGTTCCGTGAGGGGGGGTTGCAATGGTGCTAAACTTCTAGACGAAGCGACGATAGAACCCGGCTAATCCAAGGAAACTCCGGACTTGTGACATGGACGTGGGCTGCGGCCAATCCCGTATGGCCTTGATCTTTTCTTCATCTACACGAAGCCCTTCCTTTCCTACAACAAAGCCAAGAAACACAACATATTCGGAGCAAAATTCACATTTTTTAAAGTTAACATACAAGTGCTCGGCTCTAAGGACTAACAACACACTCCGCAAATGCTCAAAATGCTCATCAAGATGTTTGCCATAAATCAGAATATCGTCAAAGTAAACGACAACAAATTTTCCGAAGAACTTTCTAAGCACATGATTCATCAATCTCATAAATAAGCCCGAAGGGCATAACCAACCATTCATAAAGTCCATACTTAGTTTTAAATGCGGTTTTCCACCTTTCGGTCGTGGATCACCTCTCGGTCGAATTGCCATGGACGCCCAAGGAGAAGATGGCAGGCGTTAATAGGACGGACGTCGCAACTCACAACATCATGGTAACCTCCAATGGAGAAGGCTATGTCGGCTTGGTGCTTCACTTGGAGAGGAGAATCAGCATTAAGCCACTGGAGCGTGTAAGGAACCGGATGTGCTCGAGTAGGAAGTGCAAATCGAGCAACCACCTCCTGGCTAATGATATTACAACAAGACCCACCATCAATAATAACCGTACATAGTATGTTATTAATCAAACAACGGGTGTTAAAGAGGTTTTCTCGCTGTGAAGTATCCGGAGATTTCTCACAAGTACTCAAAGCACGCTTTACCACAAAACATTCTCCGGTAGAAGCATGAGAAATGATCTCATCGGCCTCTTCACATGTCTGAAGGGGAGGATCATCAACACTAGTTCCGGAGACCTCGGTTAACACATCACCAAAAGCATTATAAAGTGCCTTTTTGGGATTAGGACACTCACCAGCGTAATGGCCATACTCGTAGCATCGGAAACACTTGGTAGAGTTGGTGCCCTTGATAGGCTCGGGCCTAGGTGTTGGAGGAGGCGGCTGCGTAAAGGGAGGGGGGCAGCTGCCTTAGAGCCGGAGGGAGCCGAAGGGTTAGATGACAAGGGAGCATAGGGTTGTTGCGAAACACGTGTGCCACGAGGATGCTCAGTACCGGTCTCTTGTGGGTTCCATCGTTGGGACGAAACCGTAGATTTCTTGCTTTGAATCCGGTCATATGCATGTGTGGCATGATGAAGGGCATCAACTATGTCGGTGTGACGCAATTGCTCCACAATCTCGGACACATCGGAGTTGAGACCTGAAAGAAACTTAGCAAGCACATATGTATCACTATGTCTAGAATTAGAACGTTGCAAAAGGGTTCTGAGTTCCTTATAGAATTCATCGGGAGAACGAGGGCCTTGTCGGAGTCGTTCAACCTTGAGAAAGAGTTGTTGGTCGTAGTCGATGGGAATGAACCGTGCCCGCATCATTCTCTTAAGTTTAGCCCAAGTCTCTACGGGCATCTCCTGGTGGTACTCACGGTCATCATGCTCCTCTCGCCACCAAGTCAGTAAAATGGATAGTGGCAAGCTCCACTTTCTCAATCTCGGTATAGCGACAATACCGAAAGACTTGTTCCACTTTGGCTTCCCAATCTTGGTAGACACCTGCATCGAAATCTCCTGCAAAATAAGGAATGTTAAGTTTTAAATGATGGTGTCGACGGTGGCGGTCATCCTCCTCACAGCGGCGACGATGGTCATCGTCATCACGATCGTTGTACAAATGGTGGTCATTGCCCTCTCGGCGGTTGTGCTCACGTGAGTGCCCACGTGGAGGTCGGTTCCGGGCGAGGTTTTCCATAGAAATCCTATGTTGCTCGATAGTCTCCATCAATGTCAATTGATCCGCTCTGGCGGCCCTTTGTGCTTGCTCCATTCGGGTCATCCGATCATCAAGAGTGGCTGTGTGGCTCTCCTCGTTGCCATGGACACTCGACTGATCATCGGCCATTGCAACACAAACACCACAACAAACAAGCAAACACGTAAGGTTAGACAAAGCCGAAAACACTCACACTCGTGTGTTTTGGATGTGTTTGTCCTCACAAACACTCACGCTCCTCGCTATAGGTGTTGCTCTCGAACTCACAATCACTCGCGCTCTTCTCACCTTTTCCAACGCAGGGGCGCTGCACTCAACGACAAACTCAAACAACACAATCAAGTACAAGTGGTAGGTGCGCAACGATGGCGCCTTAAAACTCTCACACGATCAACAACCAAAAGTCCCCAAAATATGCACACTCTCACCAAAATACCGCAGTAATGCTTCAATTGGTCCAAGTCAACGCCACAACCGAGCAACGATGGAGTATCGCAGCAATGATACTCAAGGAAACGTTCAATCTTCGGCCGATCTCCGAACCCCTTTCGTACCTGCGAGCCCAGTAATACCAAAGAAAAACAAACCCAAGCGTTCCGACGAGTATTTGCAAGATCTAAGGCCTTGATGTAGCCGAAACTATCAAGTACGAATCCGGGAATTTGAGATCGATGGGAGAGGTGGAAGGGTGGGCTGATTAAGTAACAACACAAGAACATTAACACTTGGAAGCGGATTTTTTTTTTGTATCAAATACAAATTTTTTTTTTTTTTTTTTAATTCGGTTTCTATTTTTTTTTTGAAGAGTGCTAACACAATATGATAAGTAAAGTAAATGAAAAATGATATGGAAACGTATGAAGATGGAAGACAAAAGATTAGCAAATAGCAAATACCGATTCTTCTCTTTTGTTTTCTGTAGTTCGGTTTTCTCTTCTTTTTTTTTTTTTTTTGAAGTGCAGAAATAATATGGAGGAATATGAAGATGGAAGGCAATGAAATGGAATTCTTATGGATCGAAGTTGATCATGGTGTTGATTTTCTCGAAAATGCACAAGTTGTTCTAACAAATCGAAGACACAAAGACAAGCAATTCGTACCTCGAAAACCTTGAGGAACTTATGTCGGTCGGCTCTGATACCACTTGGTGTGCTCGGGCCCGTGCTCGAGCAAGAGGATCGGCGACAAGAGTTCTGAGAGGTCGGGAGGTCTTGGTCAGTTTTTGGAGCAGCAGATCAGTCAACAAAGAATGTTAATTTCCCATCGATTCGCTTGGCTGCTGGGGACGTGCGAGTACTAGATTTGTAGCTCTTGAAGTCGCAGTCGCGGATTGGGGCAGATTTTGGCAATCGGAGGTCAGACGAAGCGGAAAATCGCGTTTTACCGAGACGTCGCCTGGGCAGAACGATTCCAGCGGGGGCTTGTTTTGAGAGGGATTTAGGGGCTGCTTTGGAGTGACGTTTGGGGGTGGTTTGAGTGTGAGGATGGGGCTGTGGAAGGCCTTAGAATGGTGGTAAAGTAGGGGATGGTGGTTGAAGGATATGTGATGCAAGATCCCGAGGGTATCGCGCCCTTGTTACGTCGGTATCGCGCCTAGGATAACTTTCTCGTAGGTATCGCTCCTAAGAGAGATCGATTTAGAATCACACTAAATCTGATTTGTGGAAACACAGAGAGGGTTTTGTTCATTCAAATTCAACTTGTAGAATATAGCCTTGTTCTTACAATATATATAGGAAAAACACAATGAAAAATGCAAAAAGGGAAGGGCAAAGGGTGGCCAGCTCCTAGGGAAGGGGAAAGGAATGGTCTTGAGTTTGATTGGGGCCATGGAGATGGCTAGGGGAAAGGGTTGCCGGCCATGAAGAGCTAAAGAGGAGTGGTTGCTCTCATTGTGGTCTTTAAATGAGTTTATGGGTGAGTGGATTTTTAATGTGAGAGAAGGGATTTATTTGAAATGGTTCATGGGTAAGGTGAGGCTCGGCATGGGCCCTTGGTTGGCCTCGGAGTTGGCTCGCTCGCGACTTATAGCATGGTAAGTACTAGAACCGGTGAGCTCTTATTGCTAAAAAGTCCGGAGGCTAGGACCACATGACCAAGTGTGCGTGCTCGGGCATGAGTGAGAGGCGGCGTGGTCCTAAGAAGAGGAGGGGTCTCTCTCTCGGTCTCTTCGATGTCCAAGTCTCGGGGAGGGGCCTAAGAAGCAAGCTCGCCCTCGGTCTCTTCGATGTCCAAGTCTCGGGGAGGGGCCTGAGAAGCAAGCTCGCCCTCGGTCTCTTCGATGCTAGATGGGAGGATCACATCAGGCACCATGTGAGGTTTAGTTATGATATGTGAAAATGCACACCACGTGATGCGAGTGGCTATAGGCCTTTGGCAAGTTATTAAGTAGACTGACTCTTAAGATAACTCCATGACTAAACCCATAAGAAACTCAAAATTCCAATTTATTAAACCAATTTGATGGGTCTGTCGAGCTTCAAAAACCTACCACCTTATTGGCCTTGAACATATGATTCAAGCACACAAATTCACAATTGTGTTTATCAGACTAACAATGGCCTCAAATAATGATGCAAACTGACAATTGGGAAATGATTCAAGCACACAGATTCACAACTGAGAGCTAAACAAAAAACTGTAAGTAATAATAGATGTGTTGAGACTAGTGAAAAGAGAATTGAGTAACAATTAGGAAATCACTGTAACTGGCTAATTGTAACCTAAACCATAACCCTCAAATTCATAAACTCAAATTGAGTCAAATGAATGAATTTAGACTTAAACCCTAAATTGAGAAACGAATTTTATTAACAGATCGGATTGCAATTGAGAAACGAAATTTTGAATTCCAAATCCATCAATTTCAACCTAAACCCTAAATTTGACATCACAAAAAAACCCCAAATGCTTTAACTTTAACCTAAATCCAAAATTTCTATTAACATTACCTCTCTGCAAAAGCACCTTCTTCTCCTCCACCTCTGGTGCTGGTCGAGGCAATAGGCCCCCACTGCTTTCATGGTCAAGCACAACGCCTCCCACTTCTCCTCCCATGACATCCCTCGAGCACATGCAGCAAGGTACTTTTTCGGTTGCAGCAGCAGCAGCGAGACAACCTTCGAGCAGCGGATCCGTGCAGCAGATCCGAGCTGGCCTTCGAGCAGCAGGGCTCTTCTCCTGTTCGAGCAACGTCGGTCTCCTTCGCTCTCTGGTGTATCGCGTTGTTCTCCATGCCTTTTTTTTTTTTAATTGCAAATTAATGGAAGAAACACAAAACTGTTAAATTTAACCGGGAAGAGCATGAGGCAAAATGATTTTAAACCATAGGGGCGCCACGCGAAAAAGAGTTGTATCCCTCGCGAAAATTGCAATACCCCAAGGGTACCTGGCGAAATTTCCGTATAATTATCTTCGGATAGGGGATTCTTTCTTTTTAGGAAAAAATTGGTGGAATATCTCTTTAGAATACTCAATTAAGTAAATGTTCCTGTTTAAAGGGATATTAAGGAAGTGTCCACAATTTTAATCTAATTTCAACTCTACCCATACTATTAAAATACCCAATTCTCATTCCTCCCTCACGCGTTCGGCCTCCATTAACCTACAAAGGCGATACTCCATCGACAGTGCCGACTCATGTTTCCCTGCTCCATCGCCGATCGCACTCGTCGCCGCCAGACTCACCATTTGTCGTCGCCGGTCGCAGTCGTTGTCGCCGTTCTCAGCTGTAGACCATCAAACACAGTTGTAGACCTTCCTATCGCTCGCTCTTTCCCGTAGCTTGTTCCTTCCTACTACTCGTTGTCTCGCCGGCGTTGCTCCTATTTGTGTCGCCGCTACTGGTACGCTTTCTTTTCTCCTTCCCGTCGTTCTCAATCTATTCCCCTCTCTTTTCGGTTCACTTCCCCTTTTGATTTGAGGAATTTCGTTGTTAGCCCTAAATTCGATTGGGATTGCTTATGCTCTAGATGTGAGTTTTTAGTGTGTTTCCCTTGAATCTACATAATTTGTGGACAGAAGAAAAGCAAATAGATTTAATAGACTTCACCTACTCAATTGGATTCGGATTTGGGAAAACAAACCCTAGCATGTTTGCTGACAATTTGTTAAACTTGCAAAATATGTCAATTTGTTTAATATTGGTGACAATTCGTTAAATTTTATCCTTTCGAGACATTAATTTTGTGATTTGGGACAACATGTGCGGATTTTTGTGTGAATATATACATTGCTCTGATGACAATTTGTTTATGTTTTTTTAGGGTTTGTGTGTTTCTATCTACTGCAAATGGATAATCGAGGTTAGCATTCTTATTGATGAATCTAATTCGTTCTTACTTTATATGTTGTTCAATTTCAAGTGTTTATCATTGCTTGTTTATTTTTGGTGACAATTGTTTGTTTGGTGACAATTAGTATTTAGCTTGATTCTATATCATCAATTTAAATGAGACTATCAGGGGTTTGCTTCATTGTTTGATGACAAATGTAATTTATGTTATTATTTTAGATTGGTGATAATTGGTAGAGTTATATATTCTGTTTTAGTGACAAATGAAATTTATGTTGTTATTTTATTGTTTATTTTTAGATTTGTGACAATTGGTAGAGTTATATCTTCTAATTTGGTGACAAATGGAATTTATGTTGTTATTTTGTTGTTTTTTAGATTGGTGACAATTGGTAGAGTTATATATTTTGTTTTGGTGACAAATTGAATTTATATCTCATTTAGCTATAATCTAATTTTCATTATCCTTCTATTCAATTGTAGTGGAAGTACGTTGTGGTATGTATACCATCAAATATATCGAGGGTCTTGCATTTCATGGTGGTATTGAAGCTATTTCAGACAAGTATATGGTTGCGTATAGAGAGAGGATGGCTATGGATTTGTTCAAGAAGTGTTGGACATGGGAGCTGTTGAACTACAATCTACACCTATGTTTTAATTGTCACTGTTTTAGGATGTTAATTAAGTAGTAGAATGTTGCATGGTGCTTATATTTTGATATTTATTGCAATATGACTATCATAGTGAATGTCTCAACTGTTCCCCTTTCTTTTGGAAGTTAATGTAATTTGACAATTGGGGAATTATATTAAGTAGTACAAAGTTGCCTAGTGCATGTATTTTGGTTGTTAAGTATGAATGTCTCAATTGTTCCCCTTTGTTTTGATATTTTTGCAAGTTAATGTAGTCTGACAATTAAGTATTAAAAAGTTAAACTTTACATCAAATTTCATCTACTTAGGGTTATTATTGTAACAAAAATGCGTTAATATTAGATGACAAATGTGATGCCATTAGTATTGTACATTAAATTATTCGTCTGCTCAAGTTTAGCCCCTTTAGGGTCTATGTTCCTCTAGTTCTGGGTTTTATTTTCGTAACAAAAATGTGTTAATATTAGATGACAAATCTGATAACATTGGTATTGTACACACATTTTAGGGTTTAGGATTAGGCCCTAACCCCTAAAGACTAAACCTTAAACTATATTGTACATCAAATTTTCGTCTGCTCAAGTTTAGCTCCTCTTGGGTCTATGCTCCCCTTGTCCTAGAGTTTCGGTTTTTTAACAAAAATGTGTTAATATTCGATGACAAATGTGATGACATTAGCATTGTAAACATTTTAGTTTGATGAAAGTGCTTTGTAGTTGGTGACAATTTGTTGGTGACACTGTTTTGCCGTCGGTGACAATTAATTTCTAAAAAGAGGTTGTTGACACTAGATTGGTGACAAAGTTTTATAATTGGTGACATTAGATTATTGACCAAAGGTTGATGAAAATAAGTTGGTTACACTATTTTATCGTTGGTGACAATAGATTACCGAAAAGAGGTTGATGACAATAGGGTGGTGACAATATTTTTTATAAGTTGATGACAATACGGTTGATTAAACAATATGAAAACAGTGTTCTGTTGTTGGTAACAATGCCTTGGTGATGTATAATGTTATGGTGACAGTTTTTTAAGGGTACAATATCATGGTGACAATATATTGTCATCAACCTCATCACTAATAGTTGTCAATTGTCATCAACAATTGTCATCGGGAAAATCATCTATTAGCATAAAAGCCCCATTTGTCACCGAGGAAAAGTGTCACTAGCAACTGTCACCGGAAGAAAATCAACTAACACCCAAAATTTTTTGTCACCAACAATTATCACAAGAAAAAAAGAAAATCAATTGTCACTAGAAAAGATTTTCCCCTAATTATCACCGAAAAAAATAAAATGTCACAAAAATAATTGTCACAACTAACTGTCACTAGAAAAATTTACTCAATTGTCACCAAATGCAGGCGTTGACCGGAATGATCAATGTTGACTAGTCAATGTTAAAATTAAAAATAGTCAAATGGGGAAGGAGGAAGAGTTAAGGATGGGGAATGAGGGGTGTTTTTGGAAAAAATGAACATTTACTTAATTTTCACATCTAAAATAGATATTCACCAAAGTTAACCTTATTTAAATAATTAACACAAAAAAAATTGAAAGATGTATGATAATTGCGGTAGTGCGTTTTTTTTTAATTAGGGAAGAATTCGACGCACCGGAAAGACCTGGTGGGCCGAGAGGCCGAATAAATCGGCGACGGACAAACCGTCAAATATGCAAAAGACATAAAACTACAACAAGGAAAACCACCAAATTACAAGGGTGCAATAATAGGCAAATACTAGCATAAATGAGGAAACAACAAGTGATGTACGCATTTTTAGTCTTATTTTGCATCATGTTTTTAATCATATTGTTTGAGTCTTTTATGCATATTTTATATTTGAAAAGTATGAAAATTGTGTAGTTGTTGATAAATTACAAGATATGGAGTCTACACAAAGTTTGATGTGATTTTCAGGTATTTATAGGTGATTTTGAGAGGCTTGGTTGCACATTAGAGCTTAGCAGAAAACCATGAAGACATTGGAGAAGCTAAGAAAGAGCACATGATGGTGCAGCTGGAGAAAATCCCACTTTTCGCCATTCATCATTTTGAATCAAGTTCTGATGCCTTCATGAGAGTTGTATCCCTCGAAAAGAGCTTTCCAACTCATATTCATATGCATCAATCGGAGCAACGAGGACTCGGGAAAGTGTGTTTCAAAACGAAGCACAATGTTGAAATTTGACGGTGCACTCGATGTCGACTCATTTCCACTCGATATCAACTCCTTTCCAGTAGACATCGACTGCATTTCACTTGAAATCGAGTTAAAGCACTTGACGTCAAATGAGCCACTCAATGTCAACCCGAAATCCAGAGAGTCGAGAGCATGCGGATGAGTCCAAATCTAAGGAGGATTGCTAGCTTGGCGGGATATATCCAATTTACCCTAGGGAATTATTTGGATATTTATTTTATTTTGGAAGTTTTATCTTTTACAATTAGATAGATAGGATTTAGATCAAAGAGAGATATATTTCTATTTATTTTTTTATTTACATTTCTTGGTTAGCAAGAATTAGTCTAATATAAATAAGGGCCCTAGGCCTAGGTTTTATTCATTCAAGCCAACTCGTCTTCAAACGCAAGTAGTTAGGATAAGAGTGAAGATTGAAGCCAACTCATCTTCATTCATGAGAGTTGTATCCCTGGAAAAGAGCTTTCCAACTCATATTCATATGCATCAATCGGAGCAACGGGGACTCGGGAAAGTGTGTTTCAAAACGAAGTACAATGTTGAAATTTGACGGTGCACTCGATGTCGACTCATTTCCACTCGATATCAACTCCTTTCCAGTAGACAACGGCTGCATTTCACTTGAAATCGAGTGAAAGCACTTGACGTCAAATGAGCCACTCAATGTCAACCCGAAATCCAGAGAGTCGAGAGCATGCAGATGAGTCCAAATCTAAGGAGGATTGCTAGCTTGGCGGGATATATCCAATTTACCCTAGGGAATTATTTGGATATTTATTTTATTTTGGAAGTTTTATCTTTTACAATTAGATAGATAGGATTTAGATCAAAGATAGATATATTTCTATTTATTTTTTTATTTACATTTCTTGGTTAGCAAGAATTAGTCTAATATGAATAAGGGCCTTACGCCTAGGTTTTATTCATTCAAGCCAACTCGTCTTCAGATGCAAGTAGTTAGGAGAAGAGTGAAGATTGAAGGTTTTGTAAGTATTAGTTTTAAGGCAAAATTGCAGAAAACCACCCATTAAATGTGCTACTTTGCATAAAACCACCCCTTAAACTTAATATTGAGACAAACCACCCGTTAAAGGTATTTCATTAGCGAAATGCCGCCCATCCCCTCTATTCCGTTAACTTGCTGTTAAATTTGTTTAAAGTTACCATCTTATCCCTACACTTTCATAATCAAGTCATTTTAGAGCCACCATGTTCATCGTCTTCTTCTTGTACAACTCACCTCATCCTCTTCCTCATAGTTCATTCTCTTCATCTTCCTACTTCTCCTCTTGTCACCATCGATCTTCCCCGTTTTGGTCCTCTTACCTGCCCTCTTTCCATCTAATTAGAACCCTAACTATATATATATATATATATATATCCATCATTGAATTTCTCCATACGCACTTCACAAGGAATCGGGAACAACAATTGCCCACCAACCCAAAAACAAGTCAAAATTAAGTCATGGATTTCATGAATTTTAGGTGGGGTTCATGAAACTATCAATTTCCAAGCAAATTTGAAACAAATGCAATCTCCAATTTTCGAATTTAGGATTTAGGGTTTGTGCACTAAAAGTACCCTAATTCACAAATAAGAAAATAGCCCAACTTGAATCAGATCGGAATGTGAAAGCAGCTCCAAAATATGAAACATAGCCAAATCAATTAACATAATTTGATGCAAAAACATTGAATTTCGTAACAAAAATTTCAAAGTGTTCTTCCTCTCTCTTAAGCCATGTAAAGTACACAAAGGAGGAGAATAATAAGCATTAACATTCGAGACGAGTTACTAGTGACGATGGCAACAAAAGAAGTGCTTGGAGATTTGACTTTTGGAAGACATGGTTGCCGGTGGTGGAAGCTCTTCTTCTTCTTCTCCCTCTTTTCTCAAATCAACAGGCAGATGTTTTATTTTATTTTATTGTTATTCTTTTAAATGGTTTTTAATTTAGGGTTAAAATGTATTAATAAAAACTCAAGGGTATAACGGTAATCTCCATACAATTTAACGATTACAAAACTGAAATTGAGGGATGGGTTCGCTGACGGATTGTCTTTAATGGGTGGTTTGTCGCAATATTAAGTTTAAGGGGTGATTTCATGCAAAGTAGCACATTTAGTGGGTGGTTTCGTGCAATTTTGCCTAGTTTGAATTTAAAGTTAGTTGTTTTTATTATGTTCTGTTTCTGGTTTCCCTCTTCTAGCACTACTACTTATCAAGACCTAATGTATCACCAATATTTCTTACATTATACCTTAAATATGTTACATTAGGGGAAAAGGTAACACTTTTTGAGGATTACATTTGCGGTTGTTGCATTTGACCTAATGTAACAGTTTCAATTCCCTAGTGTAACATTGGTTCATTGATGAATCTAAATGTTACATTTGATTCCAAAACTAGTACATTTGAATTTAATAATGTTACATTTTCAAATAAATGTTACCTTAATAGGGTGTTACCTTTAGCCAAATATGTTACATTTAAAGAACAATGCTACATTTGAAGAAAAAAAATCTGCTTTTTGGCCCGGATTCTTAATACCCTGGCTAGAAAGTTCAATATTTTTCAAAAAAAATACAATACACACAATTTACATATATAATAAATTTTCATTAATTATACAAAATTGACATATATGATAAATTTTCATTAATTATAGAAAATTCACCCATAATAAAATGTCAAAAACTACAAAATTTATATACAATAAATTTACAAAATTTACATACACCAACAGTTCTATTAAGGAAAGAAAGCACTTGACCATCGGTAACTATTCTTGCTACAATAATCAATTTAATTAGAAGCACAGTAAGTCACATATAGTGCAACAAAGAATAAAAATTAAGGGTTTCACAAACCATACAATATAGTCTCTAGCTAGTAGTAGAGGGGAACCACAGTGAACTCCATACGCAGCAATATGTACTTCAAATACGAGATAGCGAACAACTGAATTTTTTGTCTCTACAAGGGGGAAGGTGAAGAAACCAGTTATGTTAAAATCCTTTTGATATTATAAGGAAACAAACTAGTTCAATCACATTTCCACAAAGAAACAAAGCTAGACAAGGAGTTTAGGGAGTATCCTCAAAGAAAATGCTAACTCACTAAGTACCAAGTGCTAGTAAACTATGTTAACTAAAATAACTATCCAAGGCCCAGAAGACAATCATTACTGGCATATTTGATTGATTATCCATATCAATTAACACTTCACATATTCCAAAGCAGAAACATTGGAAAAAAAAACTTAGATAAGGATTGTACATTTCAGCTTGGGTAAGTAATTTAACCCTTGAGGAAAAATATTCACCTGACAAAGGCACCTCTGATTGAGCAATTGGAAGAGGTTCCCCGTTTGCAACACGAATCTGCTACTCAACAAGATCCTAACTTACAACCATCTCAATACCAGGATGCTCAACCTAAAAACAAAACATGTTGAAAATCAAGATATATAAAAAAGAGGAAGTTAAAGAAACTGCCCTAAATGCGAGAAACTAAAAGCACCTGAAGGTGTGTGTTTATTTTAATAAGATAAAATTGGCCCATTGACCAGTAAAAGGTAGTTGCCGCACATATATTGGCATTGAATTACAGTTAGAGCTTTCTTACAATGGCACATCATTCTGGACATAAACAAACTAAAAATTTGTGGTAGCTTATGGAGAGATCTAAGCTCAATACAAATTCATAAAAGTTGAACAGGCTAAAAAAAACAAATAGCCATTCCAACAGACAAACAGAAAATAACTTTTATCATAGTGTTGCATTTAACAAACTCCTATCAAAAAGTTGTAGCAGTGTTGTGAGCCTAATTCGCCATGTTTTACACTTACTTTTATATCGATTTCTACATACATTGCATGCATTTGAGTTAGAATAATACAGAATCTGTGTAGTTTACACTTATTTGCAATATATGGAGGTCTACACAAGTTTTGGTTATATTTCGCAGAAATCAGACGCACTTTGGAGCTTAAAGGAAACTCATGGAGAAGCTAAGAATGATGCATCTGGAGAAAATGCCATTTTTCACCATTCTTCGTTCTAAATCAAGCTTTGATGTCTTCATGAGAGTTGTATCCCTCGGAAAGAGCTTTCCAACGCATGGTCATATGCGTCAATCCGACGAACGAGGACTCAGGAAAGTGCGTTTTAAGAATAGAGCAGAAAGTTGAGAGATTTACTCGATATCGAGTAGTTGTACTCGAGATCGACCAAAAATGTCCAAGGAGTGCCTGGTCGAGGAGGAGCTGATCGAGAAGCCGAAGACGAAGACATGTCCAAGGAGTGCCTGGTCGAGGAGGAGCTGATCGAGCACCAGCAACCCAAGACGTCGAGCCAGCCCAGTCGACGACACTTCTACTCGAGATCGAGTAGCCTTACTCGAGATCGAGGAAGCCTCCAGAAGCCGCGTTACGTGTTTTGAGTTGTCCTACTCGGATTTGGATTCCTTGGAGCCGAAGGTTGCCGATTCTATCCGATTTTATCAAGATACATCATGAAGAGAGAGATCTATCCACTTGAAAACACTTTAGATATATTTCCCTTATTTAGATTTAATTATGTTACTTTTATTTATCTTTAATGCTTTTAGATATAGATTTAGATATAGATAGATGTTTCTATCCTTGAGTAGCAAGGATTAGAAGCCTATAAATAAAGCCCATGGGGCTGATTTCTAATCACACAGCAATTAGTAGGAGTAGTAGAGAAAGAGAGAGAGAGTGAATGGCCAAGAGGAGTTGGTGAAGCGAGAGCGGAATTGGCTTCCTTTGGTTGTAAGCTCTGTTTGATTTAATGCAATTAGTTTCTTTTCATCAATCAATGTCCGAGGTTGCAATGAAGCATGAGTAGTCCACCCACTTCTAGGGTTGGGGCGAGCCCGACGATAGACCTGCGTGTTTGAGGTAAAGATCCGACTTTTATCATGTTTTAAGCATCTACTACTTGTTATGTGTGTATTACCCATCTAATGGAGGTCCATGCTAACAACTTGGATTGTAAACATAAAATCAGTAGAGACAATTAGGGTTTCTTGAAAGAGTTGTCTAATTGTTGGAAAAGGCGAAAGCTTAGTCCTTTGATGCGATTCACATGATTATCGTTATTTATCTTGCCTTACGCACGCTTGGTTATCGTTGATGCAAACCCCAATCTTGGAAGTCCTTTTCATACAGTTTAGTTCAAATCCCCAAAGCCTTTGCATTTACTTTATTTCATTTTTATTCTCTGTCTTCCTCGAGATCGAATAGCACTCCTCGATCTCGACTACTGATCTTCGACCCAAAGTCGATGTAGCTTCTGTGTGCAGGCGCTCGACCAACCCAAGCCGACGTCGACCAAGACTCTACTCGATCTCGAGTAGGCCCTTATCGAGATCGACCACCAGTTCCTATGACTGCTGCGCTGTTCGACTAGCCTGATCTCCTGTCGACTTACCCTAGTCGAGATCTAGCACCTATTGTCGACTTCTGACCGTGAGACTCCACTGCTGCCTAGGATCCGCTGACACGCTTCCTCGTGGATCGATCCTGACTTCCCGCTGCTACATCAAGAGGAGGTCTTGTAATTATTTGCAAGGGACGGAATCTGGTTTGCCTTAGTTTATTTACATTCTATTTTGCATACTCGATTTCCTCCTACAAAAAATTGGCGCCGTTGCCGGGGAAGCTATCATTCGCGCCTTAGGTAGTTAGTTCTCACGTCTGCTTGAGTTACTTTACAGTTGTATGCGCCGTTCTGGTCAACCACCTTAGTTTGACGGCTTAGACAACCCAGAACGTCTTATACAAGCCCATGCTAGACTGAAAAGAGCCATGACTGCCGCAGAAACCCAGGAACAGTTGATACAGAGGCTTACAAGGGAACTGGCCACAAAAGATGCTGCTATCGCCGCTGAGAAAGCAGCAAGGGAGCAAGCAGAAGTTGAGCTTGCCCAATATCCAACCACTGCAGAGGATTATATGCATCCAACGCTCGTCGTGCCTGAATCGACGATTCTAATCCCTGATAACTCTTTTGAAATTCGCACTCAGTTTCTTATAGAGCTTAAAAATAATGCTTTTTATGGCAAATTTAATGAGTGTCCTCTTAAACATATTACCAATTTTTCTGACATGTGCCGTACTCTTGCTGAAGGTACAACTCTGGAATATGTTAAGATGAAAGCTTTTCGCTGGTCTCTCGTTGGGCCTGCATTGAAGTGGCTTTAAGGGCTAAAACCAAGATCACTCACAACATGGGCCCAATTAGAGCAAGAGTTTCTGAATAAATTCTTCCCACCTGCCAAGACAACACTCCTCCGCCAGAAAATCACTGCCTTCAAACAGAAGTCTGGGGAACCACTAGCAAAGGCATGGGAACGCTACAAAGAACTGCTGCGATCTTGCCCTACTCATGAACAGCCACCCTACGTCATTCAGGAGATCTTCTTCAACTCTCTTGATCAGGTCACTAAGGACAGAATCAACCATTATACTCGCTGTGAGTATCTGACGATGCCGTCAATCGACGCCTGGGGTGTGTTAGACAAGCTCACCAATTATGACAACAAATATGGGTCTACTGCAAACTATGAGGAGAACTCCTATGCCAGGCCATCACCATCTATGCCACTCTATCAGCCAGCAAAGGAGATTGACCCAGATGTCAAGGAGCAATTCTACAGAGACCAGAATCGCAAGCTCTTCAAGCAAGTCAAATATCTATCTGTCAATCAGCCTTGCATCGAATGCGGATCACAGCGGCACACCACTACTGAGTGCCCACACACTGAGCAAGTCAGAATGGCAGAGACACATAAAGAGGCAGCCTACGCTGGGGTCCCAATCGCTATATGAGAGATCAAAGGCTCTATCAGCCATAGTGGAACCAAGGTCCTCCTAGGAACCCCCCACCCTACAGAGCTCCAGGACATCCAGAAAGAGATCAAAAGAAGGATGATCTACAGTTGATCCTTGAGAAGATGCGTCGGAATCAGGGCACCATCAACAACCAGTTCTAGAACATCACTACAAAATTTGGAGAACTGGACATCTGGAAAAGGGGAATAGAGACCCAGATGGGTCAAATCGCTGCACAAATCCCACGACCATCCGGACAGCTCCCTGGACAAACAGAACCAAATCCTAAGGAAAAGACCGGACACGTCGCAGCTATCAAACTCAAAAGTGGGCATCAATTACACGAGCCAGAGGTCGGGAAACAGCAAGACAAGGCAGAGCAGCAACTCGACATAGAGCAGACTCAACTCGATCTCGAGGAGCCCGTACTCGACCTCGACAAGAAGCTGCTCGACACAGACCAGAAGCTGAGCTCGGACTCCACTGCGCAGCCCAGCAAGTCGAAGTCGACCACCCTAGTCAATCTCGAGGAGCCCCTGGTCGAGATCGAGGAACAGCAAGCCGACGTCGATGACTCTGCAACACCTCCGACGTCTGATCTGGCTCCAAAGCAGAAATAGCCACTGCCTTTCCCTTCCAAAGCACAGAAAGATCCCACTGCAGGTAGGTTTACCAGATTTGTTAATATGCTGCAAGAACTGAACGTCTCTATTCCTTTTACAGAAGCCCTGCAAGAGATGCCTGGATATGTCAAATTTCTGAAGGAAATCCTGAGTAAGAAGCGATCCATCTCAGAGATCGCAGGAGAATGCAAAGTACTCCACTTCCCTGAAAAGAGACCTGACCCTGGTAAGTTTTCTGTTACTGGGGGTTTTGGACAATATAAATATGAGTCTTTATGTGATTTAGGAGCAAGTGTGAGCATCATGCCTCTATCAATCTGGCGGAAGGTAAAAATTGGATGCATAGAACCTGTGGATGCCAAACTATACATGGCAAACAATACAGTAGTCATCCCTACAGGTATAGTTGAGAATGTTCCCGTCCAGGTTGGTAAATTCTTCGTTCCTGCAGATTTCCTTATTATAGACTGTGCTGAAGATCCTACTTGCCCTATTATTGCTGAGGCACTGACTTGCCAAAAGCCTAAGTATGGGGTCCCTGTACTCGATCTCGACCAACAGTACTCGACATCGATTAGCCCCAAGCCCAAAGATTTCAGTTTTGGGTCCGAAAAGGTAAGTTCAGGTATAAATTCTACTCCCCCTCAGTCCATAAAGAAATTTTTCAATAATTTAAGGGGAGGTAAGGTCCCGTGGCGAGAAAATATGCGGAAACTAAGGGATGGAAGGAAGAAAAAGAAAGAGAAGGGAGATGAGGTAAGCAACCACCTGTCAGATGAGCTTGCATACTACCGTCGGGACCTAGATGATCCAAGAGAAGGGCCAAGCATGAGGGGGCCCCACACTAATGGTCTTTAAGCGCAAACGGAGAAGTCGGCCTAGCGACTCTAAAATCTAGAGCATGTATATAAAACTTTATGAATTTTGGGACTTTTTGAACTTTTTGGTTTTAGGTTTTTGGTTTTTGTTTTATGTCTTTTAGAATACTCGATGTGGATAGTCTTGTTTTTGTGTGCAATCTAACACTTTTAGGTCGGCAAGCATATAAGGATCGCAAAAGGTGGAATAAAAAAGTCCCTGAAAAACAGTCAGAATCGACGAAGGCCAAGTTGACGACGACAAGGAGGAGCAGCCCAGACACTCGTCGATGTCGAGTAGGCCAACTCGATATCGACTAAGCCACCAGAAGCTCATCGACTTCAGAAGCCACTAGACGCAGACGAAGCTCCTCGAGATCGAGTACCCTATACTCGAGATCGACAAGCCCACTTCCTTGACCTGCACTGATTCGCCCTCCTCGATGTGTTATCCTCATATAAGGATCGCGAAAGGTGGAATAAAGAAGTCCCTGAAAAACAGTCAGAATCGACGAAGGCCAAGTCGACGACGACAAGGATGAGCAGCCCAGACACTCGTCGATGTCGAGTAGGCCAACTCGATATTGACTAAGCCACCAGAAGCTCCTCGACTTCAAAAGCCACTAGACGCAGACGAAGCTCCTCGAGATCGAGTACCTGTACTCGAGATCGACAAGCCCACTTCCTCGACCTGCACTGATTCGCCCTCCTCGATATTTTATCCTATGAGTTCCTTCCTTTACTCTTGTTTTTATTGATTTTATACAGTGGGGACACTGTAAATTTTAAGTATGGGGTGGGGGAAGGGCTTACTACGTGCATATTTGATATATTTGACATTATGTGTGCATATTTAAGGTTTATTTCTTGAATTGCTTATACATACCTATTTTGGAATTCATTATTGATTTATGTGCTTATATGCATGTTTTCCAAAAGTTTGAGATAAATGACCCCCATTTAAATTTTTGATAATTTCATGGAAGCTTATATTGAACTCGACGATGCAAAATTGGATTCATTAGAGATATAGCATGAAATTGCCTAGTAAAGGGAAGTCACAATGAAGTGCATATTTTCTTGAAAACCATGAAAGGAGGAAAAATTTGATGTTGCTTTTGACATATTGCATAATAAGAGGATGGAGGACTTTATATTTCCATATAATGCTCATTGTTATAATCCTAGCCTTACCTATGCTTATACATCACAAAAAGCCATAATATGCCTTATTTCAATTATTGCTCCACATGTTCTAAATATTGCCCATTCTTTACCTTATTTCCTATCCGGGGATTATGTTGAGAATGATGTTACATTATGGAGATTATTGTATGGTTTTTGTGTTGTTGTTATCATTATTGGAGTTTGGTAGGAAATTGTTTGAAAAATATGGAAAATTTAATGAGTGACAAAAAATCCAATCACCTCAGGAGATAAAGGTAGATTGACCCTGCTATCTGAGATAATAGTTTCGAGAGATGGGACACATTGTGAGGAGTCCAAAGCACTAAGTATCCGGGGCCATTCATGACACCCATGTTTGTGATTCGCGAGAAGGCAGTGCTGAGGTTAGAGAGGTAAAAGCATTATTATTGAGAAAAAGAAGTATGAAAGGTGATGATTCTTATGAGAAAGAATGTGGTATGAAATTCAGTTTGGAAATACTCCATTTCCCCGGATCGTTAGCACCACATGGCCAAAAACTGCCCACCTTTAGCCTTCTACCAAATCTACTCCTTATTGAGCTTAAATTAAAGTCCTCTTGATTATTAATGCTTTGTCACTTATGAATGTTTTTTGCATAACCCTCCTTTTGTGAGTAGATGTTGCTTTTGTATAATTGCACATGCATGGATCTGTGACACTAGTACCTTTTCGAGGATGGTAATTCATTGCAGGGTTATATAAGAATGAATCTAATATGTTGAGAGTTTTGATTTCTCCCCCTGAATGACAAATAAAGGTATTGCTTGGGGACAAGTGTAAAGGCCCGGATTTTTAAATGATAAATTTCAATAAATGGATTTAAGGCGAAAAAAAAAATCGGATATTTGAAAATCCTTATCTTCGCCTTAAAAATTGTATTTTAAAAATCCTTCCGGCATCGTTTTAGAATTTTGATTTTGACGGAATTTGATTACGCTTTCGAGTTGCGAGACTTGATAACTTTATTTAATTTTGATAATGGTTTACAAATTCGATTTAAATTGTCTAGTGTCGGAATTTTATTTAGCGAGCGGAATTGGAATCGGGCATTGGGATTTTAAATTGATTGTTGAAAGTCATTTCTTAAATTGTATTTTCCATTCCTTAAATTTTCTTCCCTCTCTCTTTCTCTCTCTCATTGCCAGCACAGTACATCCTTGTCCTCTTCTTCACCTACAACTCACACATACTCCCTCACGGGTTGCCCATTCCTGACATTGTGCTCAGTCTTCCCTGTAAAAGTGGATCTCTTAACCCTAAACCTCATCCACAATCAGCCCTTTTTCTCCTTCTCCTCTTCATCAGATTAGCCACAAAAGCATCCCCTTTTTTCCCTCCTATTTCACAAGACAGAACCATCACCATTGCAATCTGTCCATTTCTGTTCTAGCTGCCGAGCCGCCGCCACTGGCGCCCTTTCCTTCAATCGTCGTTGACAGCTCCGCCAGCAGCTCACACCACTTAGTTGTTCGAAGTCGTCATCGGACAGCCAGAAGCCACGCACCTCGCCCCTTCTCTCTCGTTTCCGTTGAGCAACCCAGTGGCACCACTTCCTCCTCCGTCAAGCAGCAGCTTAGCAGCACCATCTCCAAGACCGACGTAGCAAGAACCGCAGCCCAGGGACAGCCGGAGACGCCGCCGCCGAGCCCCAACGCCCTTCTTCTTCCCTGTTCTGGTTCAATCCGCTCGGGCTCTCGGAGTTCCGTCCACCCTCGGCGAGCCCGATCGACGCCGGAGCCACCGGCGCAGAACCGCTCTCTCTCCTCCTACTCTTGGTGACTCTCAGATCCGAACGGTAATCTTTCCTTTCCCTTCCTTTGATCAAAATCGAGCCAAAGATCCTCTTTTATGACCGGATATGTCCATCATAGGCCTGTTCGAATCTCCTCTCGAGCTCTCGCAGCCGGAGCCGCCCTCGGAGCGTCCCCGGAGTCGGATTTTCGATGTTTAGGTGAGACTCCTTCCCTCTTTTCTCTCTTTCCGCGTCTGTTTTCCGGTATGGGTGAGGGTCGGGATAAGCGGTCGATCGGTTTGGTGGTGGTTGTAGTCGGAAAGTAGCCGCTGGCGAGGCCTGGGCTTCTCCTCTTCATCTTCGTCGATTTTCCGTTCGTGAGCGGCAGAGAGCGCTGTCGAGAGGTCAGGGACGGGTCTCTCTTCTTTCTTTCCTTATACAGTCCGGGTTAAGGGTTTGGGTTTATTCTTTAATTTGGCTCGGTTTAGTGTTTTAATTAAAAGAAACCGGTCCGGTACATAGGTTTTCAAAATCATATTTTAAGAGTTTGAGAGTGGGTTTCATTGGGCCTATTGCTTGGGCCTATTCCGAAATTGGGAGACAGCCCTTTGGGCCTTTTCTTTGTTTAAGTGAATTTTGATTATTTGATATATTATTTAAGTGTTATAAGTTATTTAATTATTATGAGAATTATTCTGAATTATTTATTGAAGTAATAATTTCGAACCTTGATTTATTTACTAAGTATTCAAAATGGTTTTGGTTGGGTGGTTATTCAATTGTGAAATATACTGTTTAAAGGTCCAATTACTTATTAATTCGTTGTTTTTATCAATAAATTATGTAGGTTGGTTGGAATATTTCTAAAGCGTCGGAGTTTATTGAGAGAACGATTTTGAAATAAAATGTCGGGATTATTTCTATAATATGATTTTGAGAGATTGATTGTAAGGATTAAATGTCAGGATTCTCTGTCTTGGTTTGATGATGTTGGTTTTGAGAAGGAAGTTTGGAAATACGGTTTGTACGATTTTATCAATGGGTTTGACTGGAAGAATGATTTTGGTTGATGTTGATCGTATCGGAAATGTTTTGAAAAACGGTTTTACTATCGATTGGTTTTAGTATGTTGAGAACTTGGAGTTGCGCGTTTGAATGTTGGTCCGATAGCTTATGAGACTGGTTTGATGATAGGTGTGTATTGCTTTTGGATTGTTTTGGACTTGCATTTGGGCCCTTGCTTGTGTTATCTTGCTGCTCTGCATCTTCAGGTAAGTTCCCTAGGGGGCTTACTCAGGTTGGACATTCATGCCTGTTGTTGCATATTATGTTAGGCGTTGCATATGCATAAAAGCATGCCATGTAGTATCCTGTTTAGGTTGCACTAATTGAATGAGCATCTGCTTACTTTATGCGTTTGAAACAGAACGGCCGTTATCTGTGATAGTCCTAGAGTCTTTGCTAGGGTAATAGGGTAGCCCAGCCTCATCGGGTACCCTGAGTCAATCGAGTCATGAACTTCCTTATATTATGAGATGCCTGCGGGCTTTATTGTAGATGGAATGCATTCACGAGCTGGCCAGTCTCCGCCCTATCGGAAGGGGGTGGAGGTAAGAGAGGGATATGCCACTTGGCATTGTCTTGGGCCCTTTACAGTATTTTTACACATTATTATAACTAGGAGCATGCTAGTGTGTTTGACTTTCGTACTGCATTAGAGCATCTTTATTTGGTATAGCACATACTATGTGGCCTCAGCGAGGACTGCCGGTCCCACATGAGTGGCTCGATCTGACTCCTTTCCCCGTTCTTTTTTTAAGGTATTTTCTGCAGATTTTGAGTGCTCAATGTC
Organism: Persicaria tinctoria; assembly: GCA_037127255.1. Taxonomy (NCBI): domain Eukaryota; kingdom Viridiplantae; phylum Streptophyta; class Magnoliopsida; order Caryophyllales; family Polygonaceae; genus Persicaria; species Persicaria tinctoria. The sequence goes on along the minus strand of JBANSL010000013.1, from coordinate 34,850,136 downwards.
TGTATGACGGGGTTTCCTTTTGGCGAATTGAAGAACCTGGCTAATTCTCTAATTTGGTAAAATGGTAATTACCCACTCATGATTTGGTTTTGACCGGCTCTGTCGTGACACTTGTATCTTTACCTTGCTTCCGCTTTACTTCCATTTGAAATAGATTCCGCGACATAGTCTTAGGACAGGTTAAGGGTTCCCAACGGCCCTTCGAGGTTTTTAGGCTTTCAAATCCCTCTTTCTACTAATCTTAAAATAAGTTTGAAACCTCGACCCGTATCTGGATTGCAAGATCCGAACAAGGGGTTTTATCCCTTGAAACGTAACCCTAGAAATTATAATTCTGGGCCGTTACAAAGATGGTATCAGAGCTGAGGTTGTGCAATTCGGGTACACAAGGGTCGAGTGTATGTTTTGGAAAACCGCCCATGAAATTCAAAGGATTTGAAAGTGTTTTGAATGGGCAAAATGAACTTAAGATGCCTAACCCAAATTGGACTAAGTAATGAACTCGACTTATAATAAAAGAGGAAAACCGACCAAACGGGGACGTGAGTGGGGAGTAAAGGCGCTAGACCATCCCTATTGGGTGTAGTTGGGAACAATATGCAAAATATGAGCTTGTTCTTTACAGATGGGTTGGGAGACTCCAAGGAGATCATTATGAGTTTTATTGACCGATTCTGTGATGAATGCTTGCTATGCTAGATATCTGATTTGGTATGTCTAACGATTAAACATGTATTGACTAATCTGTGCAAACGGGATAGTGGGAGTACCTTTGTTTCTGTGTGGTCAAACTCAGCTTCTATGAAACAGCCTCTTCCACTATGTTTGTTGACCCTTTGACGCTCCTATTGAGTCTTTCTCCCGGATGTCAGTGTCTTCCATGGGGAAACGGGTTGGTAAACACCTTGTGTCAGAATCATGTATGGGTATAAAGGTTGTCTGAGTGAGTATTGGAAGGTGGTTCTTGATGACATTTTGAGTCAAAATTAAGGTGTCATGGGGCTGTCTTTATTGATTCTTATGATGATCAACCAGTGTCTCCTTACCATAAAGATTCGTACCGGAGTCCCACGGGAATGACGGGTGAAGAGTCAGTTGGGAAAGGTCAATGATTGCCCTTAGGAATCTCTGTCGAGTTGCCTTAATTGCTCTGTCCATGATTGTGTGATTCTATATGTACTACTTCTTGACTTACGGATCGATCCTTAATGTGAACCTGTGCTTATGTGATTTGATGCTCATGATGACCATTTCATAGATTCGAGCTACAATTGTTATGTCCATATCATCCCGACATGATCCATTTAGTATATTGCATTATCATACTAAGGCACGAATATATATGTCATATGGTAGAAAGTTGTGTAATTTATGTTCTCCCTGTGAATAGGTTAATGATAGTATGATCGTTAAATTTTGTTATCCTGACGAAGCAAGTTCCCTACTTGATACGTGTTACAACTTGACGTCAACATGCCCTATATGATTGTTAGTTTCTCCTGGATTAGGTCCATGATAGTGTGATAAACTCTTCTTCGTATTAATGCATGCAAATGACCTCTTTAGCATGCTAGCTGATGACGCCTTGATGTCTATCATTCATTCTGTGACAAGAACCTATAGCATGCCCACCTATTTTGTATTCGTCAGATCAACTATTGTTGATTAAATTGCAAGTTAATATTTTGTGTGTTACTTGCGTTGAATGAAGAACATGTGGTATGATTGAGTCTTGACGAATGCATGTTTTATCCTAGTATGTGTTGATCTGAGCTCATGTCCCCGTATTCTATTCATGTTGCCCATTACTTCGACTCGTATCATACATCATTAAACTTTTCTCATGCTTCTATATCATTGGAATGTGATTGAATTGATTTCTTACGTGTCGTAAGGTTGACCATTTAAATTCATGTATTTATCGCATGTTGTGTTGCGCCATTAGTGTCATGTAAGTTCATGGTTGTGACTTGTGCAAATTCATATCTCGCCTACATTATTGCCGAGTTTCTTTTGAGCTAGGTTCCTAATAGTGTGGTTATTCCCCTGTTGTCCTCTTAAAATGGTTACTCATTCTAATTAGATGGATGTTGAATTCGATGATCGACTTGCTTTCCGTGATGGTTAATTCTAGCATGCTTACATGTTATCGCTCCGTAGTGTTCCCCTATTACCCTATGATATGCTCTCGTGATTGCATGAACATATGACATTCATACCTCGCATGATCACACACCACATTATATCATGATTTCGCATACGCATGACACTTAAATGTTGGAATGAATCTATTCGAATTACCTTGGTTGCAGTCGTGTTTGATGTGTGTTAGTAGTATCCTGTAGGGTTTATGCTTTCTAATATAACTCGCTAAATAATTACATACTATACTTGTTCTATAATGTGATAGTTAGTGTACCGTTTTATGTGCCCTACGACAATTCATTCCTAGCATGATTATGATCTATCGCCGTGATGTTCTTTTCGCTACTCTGTGATGATCTCTCTTATTTTCATGGACATTATGATGAACTCCTTTGAATGACTCTTGACTATGCTTGTATCACATCATGTATCGTTGTTATCATGTAGGACCCATGCTTTCTAAATATATCTCGTCATATGATTACGTGCCATGTTTTACCTATTATATGATCATTGTGTCAGATGAGATAGTTACTATGTTGCTCTTATATGTTCTCGTATGATGCATACACCAAACTCGTGCATTGTTCATATATGAAATAATTGTGATGCCCATTAAATCCCGCATGACTTTGAATCATACATGATTATGGTTGGTTCCGCATAGCTTGCTTGAAGTTGCTAGGCATATCTGCTTCCATAGAATAATGGACTACTATCTTGTCTCGTATGCATCCGTGTAGCACTCGAATATCTTTTTGGAATGAATACTTATGCCGTGCTCCTCGTGATAGGTACATGCTAGTGTGGATTAAATGATTGACATGCTCCATGATGAATTCGTGTTTGCTTGTCGCGATTATAACCTAATAGACTTCCATACGGGCATCGTTACTATTCTCGGGTCGGAGTTCTGTCTCTAGTTGTCGTCTTTAGTGTCGGTCCGTGTTTGTTTTCGGAAGGAACATTGAGTTGTCTTCTCTTGTCACTCCCCTATCTCCCCTAACTTGGACTCTTACGCGATACATTGGACGAGTGACTACATGGGAAAAGAGAATGAGGAGTTGGATAACGATAGAACAACGCAACGGAAGTGTGGGCTCATAACTCACGGGCCTCAGGATCAATGATGTCGGCAGAACGAGCACGCATAGAGAATTATGGGTACTGAGTACGATGTGACTTGCAAGCGAAAGTGTTCTCCGTTCGAATTGCTAACCCTTTTGAACTTGTTGACGATGATATTGCACTGACCTGGCGATGAGATTTATGTGCTGATGTGTTGACTTTGTGATGAATGTTGCCTGATTGTCTGTTGTTTATGATAATATGATTTGATGCCTTATAGTTCCTATGTGTCATGATGCCTTGATGAGTTGTTACTCTAAGTTTCCAAGAATGATCTAAATTCCTTTGCCTATAAAGTATGAACTAAAAATGCTGGGAAACCTGAACTGGTTATTAGATAAGGTTATGATGGAACTTGCTAGCTTGACTTGATTATGTGCATATATGATGTTTCGCAATAATTATTGAGCATGTTGGTTAATCGAGACTTATTGATGCAGTTGCAATATTTAATGATGAACTAATGATGCTATTGATATAAATGCTGGCAGATATGATGTAGTCCTCATGTGTAAAGATATCCATGATTTCTTCTTCTTTGAACTATTGGGTGAGAGTATGGTTAGGGATAGGCCGGCTAGGCAGTGGTCGAGGACTTTTCTAAAGGGGATGTGGTTGGCAGGGTATGATTCTTGTGATGTCTTGAGTAGTATATGAAGTGTGAGGAATGACTTTTGGGAGTATTGAGGATATAGTATGAGAGGGTTCTCGGGTGTGAAGTTAGAGATAGGAGTTGGGTTCTTAGAGGTGGACGGTGTGTGGAAGTGCTTGATGGAATGAGGGGTGAGATTGGAGTATCGAAATGAATTGGGATTTCTTCAGGGGATTTTGTCAGAGTTAGTGTTATTGAGTCTAGAAGAGGATTAATCTTGGCTTGAGAGTGGGGATTGTGTTTTATTTTGACCGGTATGATGTGGGGAATTTTCTTGATTTGGTGATTTATTTATATCTGCTGGCATGATGTTAGATAACGACCATGATGAACTTGATATGGAATTACATGTTGATATGCAATATTAAAATCTAGTTGGTAGTGACAAGTGTTACCATGATATATTAATACTTTGATATCCTGTTATATTGGTTTAGAAGCATGTTAGGAAGTGTTGTGATGTGATATATGAAATAATGATGAGTATGTACTATGGGATAATGATGTGCTATTATGTGGAAGCATGATGTTTTATTATGTGGTAGTAAACATGATGTTATGTTATATGATCGTTAAGAATGATTATGGATATGTTAAATGATGAATATGATTTGAAGTATGAACATGACTTGTATATATGAGGTAATGATGCGTGATTTCTAAATGGTCGCCATTTGGCATTGTGATGAGTCAAGATGATGTTTGATGAATATGCTGACATTCGATGATTGATATACTCCTTGACCCCTTCCCCCCCTTACGCGGGATAGAATTCGGATAGGTTGATAAGATGATTAGGTGAATTATGTGTTCATTGAGAGAAAAACCCTTATTATGACTGGTTCTACTGGTATTGCGATGAGAGAGGCGATCGTGAGATTTGACTTGTAGTGGCGTACTGACTCCATGACACCTAACCTCTTTGATCTCTTGACATGTGTGCTTGTGTGATAAGTTATGAGAATTCGATGATGCACTTGTAATGCCTTTTGTATGAGGTAGATATACTCTATGACTCATGATATGATGTTGAGATTTTGTTATTGCTTTTGGCGTGATAGTATGATTTAAGTTATGGGAAAACATGTTATGTTTTCGAGATGTCGAATGGGTAAGATTATCATGATAGATGCTGAGATTGCCATATTGAGTTGAGAATGATGATAAAATAATTTTGGAACCTAGGAAGAGAATATGAGATTAGCCCTTAGAGGTGGATGATTCCACCTCCGTGCTTCTGAATTTGATTGATGGTTATGCGAGAAACTGATCTGGTGGTTAGAAGATTTTGACGAAATCTTGATTTGAAAGGATTTGACTTGTTTTGGTGTAAGGTTTCTTGATTAGACGTTGGATTTGAAGATTTTGAACGGTTTTGAAAAATGACCAACTTTGATTGTAAAAGAATGAACGATATCAAGAATTTTGAGGCTAATCTTTATTTTCACTTGCGGAATCCCATTAGAAACTTTTCAAACCCGGGCAACTCTATGATACTTCACGAAGTGGATACAAGCATTTTATGAGGGCGCTTGTAGGGTGCTTGCTAAGACCTAGTGATGATATTGTGGAGAGTTGTGGTATTTCCGAAAAGTCGAAGCGAGGATGTGATAAGGGCGCTTATCGCATACTTGTCAAGGTCAATTGGAGATGTCACGACCGTGACTAGGATGTTGTGAGAATCCCGTAAGACGCAACCGAGATGATTACAAGATTCTTGGACATGGTTCTTGGACTCATCAATTTCAAACTTCATCCCCTACTTTATTTTTGTTTTAGTCTCGGGGACGAGACTTGTTTTTAGAGGTGGATGATGTAAAGTTCCGGATTTTTAAATGATAAATTTCAATAAATGGATTTAAGTCGGAAAAAAAAAATCGGATATTTGAAAATCCTTATCTTCGCCTTAAAAATTGTATTTTAAAAATCCTTCCGGCATCATTTTAGAACTTTTATTTTGATGGAATTTGATTCCGCTTTCGAGTTGCGAGACTTGATAACTTTATTTAATTTTGATAATGGCTTACAAATTCGATTTAAATTGTCTAGTGTCGGAATTTTGTTTAGCGAGCGGAATTGGAATCGGGCATTGAGATTTTAAATTGATTGTTGAAAGTCATTTCTTAAATTGTATTTTCCATTCCTTAAATTTTCTTCCCTCTCTCTTTCTCTCTCTCATTGCCAGCACAGTACATCCTTGTCCTCTTCCTCACCTACAGCTCACACATACTCCCTCACGGGTTGCCCATTCCTCACATTGTGCTTAGTCTTCCCTGTAAAAGTGGATCTCTTAACCCTAAACCTCATCCACAATCAGGATCTCTTAACCCTAAACCGCTTCCACAATCAGGATTCTCTTAACCCTAAACCTCATCCACAACCCTAAACCTCATCTCTTAACCCTAAACCGTCGGAGTTTATTGAGAGAATGATTTTGAAATAAAATGTCGGGATTATTTCTATAATATGATTTTGAGAGATTGATTGTAAGGATTAAATGTCAGGATTCTCTGTCTTGGTTTGATGATGTTGGTTTTGAGAAGGAAGTTTGGAAATACGGTTTGTACGATTTTATCATTGGGTTTGACTGGAAGAATGATTTTGGTCGATGTTGATCGTATCGGAAATGTTTTGAAAAACGGTTTTACTATCGATTGGTTTTAGTATGTTGAGAACTTGGAGTTGTGCGTTTGAATGTTGGTCCGATAGCTTATGAGAATGGTTTGATGATAGGTGTGTATTGCTTTTGAATTGTTTTGGACTTGCATTTGGGCCCTTGCTTGTGTTATCTTGCTGCTCTGCATATTCAGGTAAGTTCCCTAGAGGGCTTACTCAGGTTGGACATTCATGCCTGTTGTTGCTGCTCTGCATCTTCAGGTAAGTTTCCCCGTTCTTTTTTTAAGGAATTTTCTGCAGATTTTGAGTGCTCGATGTCTGTATGACGGGGTTTCTTTTTAGCGAATTGAAGAACCTGGCTAATTCTCTAATTTGGTAAAATGGTAATTACCCACTCATGATTTGGTTTTGACCGGCCATGCCGTGACACTTGTATCTTTACCTTGCTTCCGCTTTACTTCCATTTGAAATAGATTCCGCGACATAGTCTTAGGACAGATTAAGGGTTCCCAACGGGCCTTCGAGGTTTTTAGGGTTTGAAATCCCTCTTTCTACTAATCTTAAAATAAGTTTGAAACCTCGACCCGTATCTGGATTGCAAGATCCGAACAAGGGGTTTTATCCCTTGAAACGTAACCCAGAAATCATAATTCTGGGCCGTTATAACAAGCAAGCTTAAGTATGGGGTGTTTGTTGTGAGCCTAATTCGCAATGATTTACACTTACTATTATATCGATTTCTGCATACATTGCATGCATTTGGGTTAGAATAATACTGAATCTGTGTAGTTTATACTTATTTGCAATATATGGAGGTCTACACAAGTTTTGGTTATATTTCGCAGAAATCAGACGCACTTTGGAGCTTAAAGAAAACTCATGGAGAAGCTAAGAATGGTGCAGACGGAGAAAAGGCCATTTTTCACCATTCTTCGTTCTAAATTAAGCTTTGATGTCTTCATGAGAGTTGTAGCCCTCGGAAAGAGCTTTCCAACGCATGGTTATATGCGTCAATCCGACTAACGATGACTCGGGAAAGTGCGTTTTAAGAACAGAGCAGAAAGCTGAGAGATTTACTCGATATCGAGTAGTTGTACTCGAGATCGACCAAAAATGTCCAAGGAGTGCCTGGTCGAGGAGGAGCTGATCGAGAAGCCGAAGAAGAAGACATGCCGGGTTACACTCTACTCGAGATCGAGGAACCCGGAAGCCGGCACCCGAGCCATGTCGAGAAGATCTACCCGACGCTGCCGAGAAGACCTAGTCGGCGAGCCACCTTTACTCGAGATCGAGTAAGGGTACTCGAGATCGACGACGCCCAGGAGTGTTGTTAGGAGGAAATCGAGTTGCAAAATAGAATGTAAATAAAATAAGGCAAACCAGATTCCGTCCCTTGCAAATAATTACAAGACCTCCTCCTGATGCAGCAGTGGGAAGTCAGGATCGATCCACGAGGAAGCGTGTCAGCGGATCCTAGGCAGCGGTGAAATCTCACGATCAGAAGTCGACAACAGTGGTACTCGACCTCGACTAAGGGTTAGTCGACAGGGGTCAGGCACAGTCGAACAGCGCAGCAGTCGCAGGCAGAGGCTACTCGATATCGACGAGGGGCTACTCGATGTCGAGTACAGTCTTTGTCGACTTCGGGTTGGGCTCGTCGAGTTCCTGCACAAGTAAGCTACAGCGACCTTGGTCGAAGATCAGTAGTCGAGATCGACGAGTGCTATTCGATCTCGAGTAAGACAGAGATTAAAACGAAAGAAAATAAATGCAAAGGCTTTTGTGATTTCGAACTAAACTTAATTTAAAAGGGTTTCCAAGATTGGGGTTTGCAACAACGATAACCAAGCATGCATAAGGCAGAACCAAACAAATTATCATGTAAATCGCATCAAAGGACTAAGCTTTCGCCTTTTCCAACAATTAGACAACTCTTTCACGAAACCCTAATTGTCTCTACCGATTTTATGTTTATAATCCAAGTTGTTAGCATGGATCTCCATTAGACGGGTAATAAACACATAAACAAGTAGGAAAATGCTCAAAACATGATAAAGGTCGGATCTTTACCTCAAACACGCATGGCTATCGTTGGGCTCGCCCCAACCCTAGAAGTGGGTGGACTACTCACGCCTCATCGCAAACACAGACATTGATTGAAAGGAAATAACTTGCATTAACTAAATTCAAAGACTTTACAATCCCGGCAATCAACTTTCGTAAACTGCCAAAACCTTAAAACCTCTGAACTCTCTAAACCGTCTCTGTGGAACTACTTCTCTACCTGAAATTGAATGAATAAAACTGAGCCCCATTGGCTTTATTTATAGCCTTCTATTCCTTGCTAATCAAGGATAGAATATCTATATCTATATCTAAAACTATATCTAAAAGCATAATGATAAATAAAAGCAACAAAGGAATTAAATCTAAAAGGAAAATAAATCTAAAATAGGTATGATGTCTTCCATGTCTTCTCCATAGATAGAACTTGATAGATGTTGATAGATCTCGGCCTTCTCGACTTCCTTCGTGCCCAAGGAATCCCAGCTCGACTCGGACTGCTCACGGCGATGCGTTTCCAGAACCTGGTCTACTCGACATCGACAAGGGCTCGTCGACATCGACTAGGATTCGTCGTCGACTGATCTTCTCGGGTGACTCTGCTCGACAAGGCTCGGACTTGGCTCGGAGGTCTAGTCGATCTCGAGTAGCCCTACTCTGTATCGAGTAGAATTCGTCGTCTTGCTGGCTTGGTCGGGTGGCTCTGCTCGACAAGCTCAGACCTTGGCTCCGCGCTCCTCGATCTCGACTAAGCCTCCTCGAGATCGAGTAGAGGTGGTCTGCGTCTTCGTCCTCGGCTTCTCGATCAGCTCTTTCTCAACCAGGCTCTCCTCGATCTCGAGTTGAGTGTACTCGACCTCGAGTAAAGATTTCTCAGCTTTCTGCTCTGTTCTTAAAACGCACTTTCCCGAGTCCTCGTTCGTCGGATTGATGCATATAACCATGCGTTGGAAAGCTCTTTTCAAGGGCTACAACTCTCATGAAGACATCAAAGCTTGATTCAGAACGAAAAATGGTGAAAAATGGCATTTTCTCCAGCTGCACCATTCTTAGCTTCTCCATGAGTTTTCTTTAAGCTCCAAAGTGCTTCCGATTTTTGCCAAATATAACAAAAACTTGTGTAGACCTCCATATATTGCAAATAAACATAATTTACACAGATTCTGTATTATTTTAGCCTAAATGCATGCAATGTATGCAGAAATAAATATAAAAGTTACTGTTAAACATGGCAAATTAGGCTCACAACAAACACCCCATACTTAAGCTTGCTTGTCCTCAAGCAATACTTTTAATTGTCATTGAGAGGAAGAATTCAAAACTCTCAACATATTTGATTCATTCTTATATGTCCTTGCAATCAATTACCATCCTCGAAAACGTACTATTGTCACGAATCCATGCATGTGCGATTATACAAAAGCAACATCTACTCACAAAAAGAGGGTTATGAAAAAAACAATTTTATATGTGACAATGCAACAATAATCAAGAGGATTTTAATTAAGCTCAAATAAGGAGTAGATTGGTAAAAGGCTAAAGGTGGGCAATTTTTGGCAATGTGGTGCTAATGATCCGGGGAAATGGAGTATTTCCAAACTTGAATTTCCACATTCCTTTTCATAAGATTCATCACCTTTCATAATGCTTTTATCAATAATAATGCTTTTACCTCTCTGACCTCAGCACTGCCTTCTCGCGAGTCGCAAACATGGGTGTCATGATTGGCCCCGGATACTTAGTGCCTTAGACTGCTCACAATGTGTCCCATCTCTCCAAACTATTATCTTAGAGAGCAGGGTCAATCTACCTTTATCTCCTGAGGTGATTGGATTTTCTTTCACTCATTAAATTTTCCATATATTTCAAACAATTTCCTTCCAAACTCCAATAATGATAATAATCACAAACACCATATGATAATCTCCATAATGTGACATCATTCTCAACATTATCCCCGAATAAGGTAAAAAATGGCAAATATTTAGATCATGTGGAGCGATAATTGAAATAAGGCATAATATGGCTTTTGTGATGCGTAAGCATAGGTAAGGCTAGGATTTCAAACAATGAGCATTATATGGAAATATAAAGTACTCCATCATTTTATCATGCAACATGTCAAAAGCAACTTCAAATTTTACCTCCTTTCATGGTTTTCAAGAAAATAATGCACTTCATTGTGACTTCTCATTACTAGGCAATTTCATTCTATATCCCTAATGAATCTAATTTTGCATCGTCGAGTTCAATATAGCTTCCATGACATTAATCAAAAAATTTCAATGGGGGTCATTTTTATAAACTTTTGGAAATCATGCATATAAGCACATAAATCAATAATGCATTCCAAAATAGCCATGTAGCAATTCAAAGAACTAAACATTAAACATGCACACATAATGTCAAAATATAGCAAATATGCATAAAGTAAGCCCTTCCCCCATCCCATACTTAAACATTACAGTGTCCTCACTGTATAAAAACAAGGGTAGATGAAGAAACTCACTAGACTGGTGTGTAGGGCCTCTAAATTCCGAATGAAAGAATCGCCTGGGCCGAGTATGAATATGGCTTGCTTTTATCCATGGACCTGAAAAGTGCAGAAGACATATACCTATAATAGAAAAACTAGAAATGTTCCAAACCAAAAACAAAAACAAAAACAAAGTCTCAAAAGTCCTAAAAATAAATGTCTATTTACAAGCTCTAGATTTTATAGTCGCTAGGCCGACTTTCTCCATTAAGCATTAGCCTGGCTCATCTTTGTCCGGAGGTATAGGTGGATCTGGTGGTTCCTCCGGTGGTGGGAAGCGTGGGATGTCATCTGGGGGCATCATGTGAAGAAGCTTAAACCTCCCCGAGTGGACGCTCCATGGCTCCGCCCATCCATCTTCATGGGCTCCAGCTGGCATGCATAAAGGAATATATAAAGGAAATTTGCATACCTCATAATCATACCTCTTTCGCTCCATTGGTTGATTTGTTTGCGCGTCTCCACCACAACAAAACGTTGGAGTGGGAAGAGATATTTCCACTTCATCTTGTGGAGCTTCATCCCACTTTGCGAGGACCCCATACTTGAATATGAACATCGGTTGCTCAAAATTGTCAGGAATGGCCTTCACCTTATAGGGTAAAAGCGACCTTGAAGCACCATGGGCAACGACGTCCGGATTTTGCGTTGGTGTCTCTTCTTCTTCTTGGGATCCTTGCAAAGATTCTTCAAAGATAGATAGCGAAATTGAAATAGAGGAAGGACATACCTGGGTTTCTGTAGTACAAACGATTTTGGCTAGTGTTTCTGGATCAGTTCCTCCAGAATGTGTATATGTCGAGTCCAGGTAGTCGATGTTGACTGGCTCATAGAAGGGGACATTGTCGAACCAACTTGTCATTGTTGATTTGGCGATTTAGCGTAATGTTCCCATCTACGCAATACAAGCTTAGCTTCTGCCCGTTCCCTTGCTGCTTTCTCAGCGGCGATAGCAGCATCTTTTGCAGTCAGTTCCCTTGTAAGCCTCTGTATCAGTTGTTCCGGTGTTTCTGCGGCCTCCATGGCTCTTTTCAGTTCAGGTGGTTGACCGGAACGGCGCATACACCTGCGAAGTAACTCTAAAGAAAAGTGAGATCTGACTACCTAAGGCGCGAATGATTGCTTCCCCGGCAACGGCGCCAATTTATTGTTAGGAGGAAATCGAGTTGCAAAATAGAATGTAAATAAAATAAGGCAAACCAGATTCCGTCCCTTGCAAATAATTACAAGACCTCCTCCTGATGTAGCAGTGGCAAGTCAGGATCGATCCACGAGGAAGCGTGTCAGCGGATCCTAGGCAGCGGTGAAATCTCACGGTCAGAAGTCGACAACAGTGGTACTCAACCTCGACTAAGGGTTAGTCGACAGGGGTCAGGCACAGTCGAACAGCGCAGTAGTCGCAGGCAGAGGCTACTCGATATCGACGAGGGGCTACTCGATATCGAGTACAATCTTTGTCGACTTCGGGTTGGGCTCGTCGAGTTCCTGCAAGAGTAAGCTACAGCGACCTTGGTCGAAGATCAGTAGTCGAGATCGACGAGTGCTATTCGATTTCGAGTAAGACAGAGATTAAAACGAAAGAAAATAAATGCAAAGGCTTTTGTGATTTCGAACTAAACTTAATTTAAAAGGGTTTCCAAGATTGGGGTTTGCAACAACGATAACCAAGCATGCATAAGGCAGAACCAAACAAATTATCATGTAAATCGTATCAAAGGACTAAGCTTTCGCCTTTTCCAAAAATTAGACAACTCTTTCAAGAAACCCTAATTGTCTCTACCGATTTTATGTTTATAATCCAAGTTGTTAGCATGGATCTCCATTAGACGGGTAATAAACACATAAACAAGTAGGAAAATGCTCAAAACATGATAAAGGTCGGATCTTTACCTCAAACACGCATGGCTATCGTTGGGCTCGCCCCAACCCTAGAAGTGGGTGGACTACTCACGCCTCATCGCAAACACAGACATTGATTGAAAGGAAATAACTTGCATTAACTAAATTCAAAGACTTTACAATCCCGGCAATCAACTTTCGTAAACTGCCAAAACCTTAAAACCTCTTAACTCCCTAAACCGTCTCTGTGGAACTACTTCTCTACCTGAAATTAAATGAATAAAACTGAGCCCCATGGGCTTTATTTATAGCCTTCTATTCCTTGCTAATCAAGGATAGAATATCTATATCTATATCTAAAACTATATCTAAAAGCATAATGATAAATAAAAGCAACAAAGGAATTAAATCTAAAAGGAAAATAAATCTAAAATAGGTAAGATGTCTTCCATGTCTTCTCCATAGATAGAACTTGATAGATGTTGATAGATCTCGGCCTTCTCGACTTCCTTCGTGCCCAAGGAATCCCAGCTCGACTCGGACTGCTCATGGCCATGCGTTTCCAGAACCTGGTCTACTCGACATCGACAAGGGCTCGTCGACATCGACTAGGATTCGTCGTCGACTGATCTTCTCGGGTGACTCTGCTCGACAAGGCTCGGACTTGGCTCGAAGGTCTAGTCGATCTCGAGTAGCCCTACTCTGTATCGAGTAGGATTCGTCGTCTGGCTGGCTTGGTCGGGTGGCTCTGCTCGACAAGCTCGGACCTTGGCTCCGGGCTCCTCGATCTCGACTAAGCCTCCTCGAGATCGAGTAGAGGTGGTCTGCGTCTTCGTCCTCGGCTTCTCGATCAGCTCTTTCTCGACCAGGCTCTCCTCGATCTCGAGTAGAGTGTACTCGACCTCGAGTAAAGATTTCTCAGCTTTCTGCTCTTTTCTTAAAACGCACTTTCCCGAGTTCTCGTTCGTCGGATTGACGCATATGACCATGCGTTGGAAAGCTCTTTTCGAGGGCTACAACTCTCATGAAGATATCAAAGCTTGATTCAGAACGAAGAATGGTGAAAATTGGCATTTTCTCCAGCTGCACCATTCTTAGCTTCTCCATGAGTTTCCTTTAAGCTCCAAAGTGCTTCCGATTTCTGCCAAATATAACAAAAACTTGTGTAGACCTCCATATATTGCATATAAACATAATTTACACAGATTCTGTATTATTTTAGCCTAAATGCATGCAATGTATGCAGAAATCGATATAAAAGTTACTGTTAAAAATGGCAAATTAGGCTCACAACAAGGAGCCATGTCCGAGCCTGTCGAGCACCAGCAACCCGAGACGCCGAGCCAGCCCAGTCGACGACACTTCTACTCGAGATGGAGGAAGCCTCCAGAAGTCGTGTTACGCGTTTTGAGCTGTCCTACTCGGATTTGGATTCCTTGGAGCCGAAGGTTGCCGATTCTATCCGATTTTATCAAGATACATCATGAAGAGAGAGATCTATCCACTTGAAGACACTTTAGATATATTTCCCTTATTTAGATTTAATTATGGTACTTTTATTTATCTTTAATACTTTTAGATATAGATTTAGATATAGATAGATGTTTCTATCCTTGATAGCAAGGATTAGAAGCCTATAAATAAAGCCCATGGGGCTGATTTCTAATCACACAGCAATTAGTAGGAGTAGTAGAGAAAGAGAGAGAGTGAGTGGCCAAGAGGAGTTGGTGAAGCGAGAGCGGAATTGGCTTCCTTTGGTTGTAAGCTCTGTTTGATTTAATGCAATTAGTTTCTTTTCATCAATCAATGTCCGAGGTTGCAATGAAGCGCGAGTAGTCCACCCACTTCTAGGGTTGGGGTGAGCCCGACGATAGTCCTGCGTGTTTGAGGTAAAGATCCGACTTTTATCATGTTTTAAGCATCTACTACTTGTTATATGTCTATTACCCATCTAATGGAGGTCCAGGCTAACAACTTGGATTATAAACATAAAATCAATACAGACAATTAGGGTTTCTTGAAAGAGTTGTCTAATTGTTGGAAAAGGCGAAAGCTAAGTCCTTTGATGCGATTCACATGATTATCGTTATTTATCCTGCCTTACGCACGCTTGGTTATTGTTGATGCAAACCCCAATCTTGGAAGTCCTTTTCATACAGTTTAGTTCAAATCCCCAAAGCCTTTGCATTTACTTTATTTCGTTTTTATTCTCTGTCTTCCTCGAGATCGAATAACACTCCTCGATCTCGACTACTGGTCTTCGACCCAAAGTCGATGTAGCTTCTGTGTGCAGACGCTCGACCAACCCAAGCCGACGTCGACCAAGACTCTACTCGATCTCGAGTAGGCCCTTGTCGAGATCGACCACTAGTGCATGTGACTGCTGCGCTGTTCGACTAGCCTGATCTCCTGTCGACTTACCCTAGTCGAGATCTAGCACCTGTTGTCGACTTCTGACCGTGAGACTCCACTGTTGCCTAGGATCCGCTGACACGCTTCCTCGTGGATCGATCCTGATTTCCCGCTTCTACATCAGGAGGAGGTCTTGTGATTATTTGCAAGGGACGGAATCTGGTTTGCCTTAGTTTATTTACATTCTATTTTGCATACTCGATTTCCTCCTACAACAAGCAACCCCCACACTTGATTGATCCTCATCTTAGGATGAAGAATTGAAGAATTATTTTTTGTAGTGAAATGTCCAGTTCAATTAAAAAACATAATACAAATCAAATACTAAATTTCATAAATAGCAGATGGAATAAGTAAATAAAAACAATTTTAAAAATAACAAGTTCATAAACAACGCCATCAAGGATATACATGCATCGATTCAAAATAAACCAGATCCAATTCATACACAAAAAACCGAATTAAACACATACACAAAAAAAAAGCCCAAAGTTGTCGAACCTAAGCGCTAAATCAACACAAAAATCAAAAGATATATTTAAATTTGCAACTACAAAGATTGACTAGGTTTGTATCAAGATATTAGAAAAGTTGGACCAGTGAAGTCAAAAATCTTTACTAAATCAACTACAGGATAGCTCAGTTTTTAAACAAATTCAAGGAAACAAGATACTTCCCATCAAACAAAATTCAGAGAATGAGAACTTGTAGACATAGCATCATTCACTTGTTCAAATATATGTAGTTCACCAAATTAACCAATGAAAATAGTAAATTAGGGATTCAACTCACTTGTTCAAATATATTCAGTTCACCTTACACTGAGGCAATAAACTAACCCTCTTGGCCTCTCTTGTTTCTTCTACAACAATCAATTATAAGCAAACTCTCATCAACATTACTCATCTTTCTAGGATAGCAATTGAAATTGGCAGTGTCTCATCAAAAAAATCATCTGAAACTCTGTCTATCACTATGCAGGAATAAGAAATTTGTGAAACGAAATTTGTGAAACTCACCCTTATCAAGCTCCTGGAAATGAAATTTTTGAAAAGAAATTTCTGTAAAACAGAAATTAGTGAGGCCCTGTTTGGTATTGATATCCTGATATGGGATATGGGTATGGATATCGCTGATACCCATATCCCCATTTGGTATACGGGTATATCGATATCAACATGATATCTCCCATATACCCATCTTTTGTTAATAAAAACCCTATATGATATCTCTCCAAAAGGACCGGTATCACTCTCCAAGGAAAAGAACGCTTCTTCATCGCTCTTCGCCCAGGGTGCGACTGCTCCACTCCATCACTTCTCCAGTCGCCGCCTCTGTTGTCCCCCTCTCAATCTCGACCACCTCCACAGCTCCACCTCTCCAGTTCGCCTCTCCCCCTCTCCGCCTCCACTTACACTGCGACACATTCAAATTTTGAGCGAATCTGATAGAGGTCGCTACTGCAAGTGCAAGGTTTGTATGTGTGGTTTCCATTGTTTTAGATTTTGTACTTTTTTCTTTTAGATTTCAATGTTGGCAGATTTCGGGGTACGGTTGAAGTGCTGAACTTTTGGGCGAATCTAACAGAGGTGGAATGGTTGGATGTATGAGTGAAATTTCAGATTTACTTTTTAGCCTTCAGTTAAGATATCAGATTTTTAAGCCCCTGTTTTATCGTTGATGATTATCGATTCTTCTATTTAGATATCAGATTTACTTGTGCTGAACTTTTGGATGTATGAGTGAAATTTCAGATTTACTTGTGCTGAACTTGTGAGCTCTTGAGCCATGTACACTTTGATATCATCTCATACCAAACGGAGATATTAGATATCAGATATCATATTTGATACTCATATCCCTGATATCAATATGTGATACCCATATCTGATATCTGATATCAGGATATGGACACCAAGCAGGGGCTGAAACGAAATCAAAATTAGGTATATATTAAAAACAAGGAAATTGGAAAATAAAAAGGCGAATGAAAGGGACAACCTTGGAGGATTTCAGAATCAAGGGCAGGGAAAGGCGAAGCGGGTCGGAAGGTGAGACAACACAGGTGGAGGAGTCGGGGGAGACGACATCAGAGAATCAGCGGCCGACGGTGAAGGCGATGGTGGAGCCAGCGGAGCGGAGAGGATTACCAGAGAAAGACAAGCCAAGAGAGATTAATGAACATGGAGAAAGACAAGAGAAAAAGGAAGCAGAAAACAAGTCAGAGATAAAGAGATTACCGAACATGGAGATTCGAAGGAAGGAGGAAGCAGAAAGCTTCAATCCCTTCCGCCTCATTCCTCTTGATGCCGCCTTCTCCAATCTAACCACCGACGTTAGAGTGCAAAACGATGAATGAGGGAGCAACGAAGGGTCTGAATTAGGGATAACATCTGGAATTTTAGGAAGAGATCTAAAATTTTGGGGGGAGAGAAAGATCTTGAATGATGAGGGATTGGTAAGAGGGAGTAAAGAGAGGTCGGGATCGAGCTGTAGAATGTGAATCGGATGGAGGAGAAAGGAACGATGGCAGCCACGGAAACGGGAAGGCAGAGCGCGAGGAAGAGGAATTGAAGCGGCCATGGGGAACTGGATTTTTCCTTTGTGAAGCAGTGATTTTTAGGGTTAAAAGTCAGCTTTGAATTTTGGCCCAAAATTTCGGGGGGAAAGTTACCGCTCAAAACATATTCTAGATGCTAAAAATAATTTCGACAGTTCCCAATATACATCTAGAAAATAAAAACTATCAATACAACTATTTGTTATTAAATATATATTTCAAATAACTTTTTTTTATGGAATTTAATTAGACATCTATATGTTTTCATAAGATTTTACCCAACATCATTACACTAGTTCAGTACCTGTTCTTATGCGAATTTTTTAAATATCAATTTTGATTTTAATATTTATAGGTTTGGTATAAAAAAAATCATGTAAAAAAGTATGTAATCGCATAATATTCATACAAAATTTTATTTCTTAAAATTAGTATTCTCAAATCTTATTGAATAGAGTTATTTTTTTCTCGTTACTTACATAGTTTTATAAAATTCATATATATGGTTTTATTAAAGATTTATTAGTTACTTATATGAGTATTCTAATAAGAATTTACTACTTAATATAAAGTTTTATTAAACATTTATTAGTCACTTATATGAATTTTTCTCAAAACACACTCTTATAATATTCTAACAAGAATTTATTAGTCAATAAGAATTTATTCGTTACTTATATGAGTGTTCCTCAAAACATACTCTTATAGTATTCTAATAAGAATTTATTACTTAATATAAGGTCTTATTAAATATTTATTACTTAATACAAGGCCTTATTCAATAAATTTATTTAATATTGAAAACATCATAACATTCTCAAAACCATTTTAATATGCTCAAAATACAATAATTTTGAATATATTATATTTAAAATAAATTTAAACTAACCTATTAGTAAAAAAGTTTTTTTATTAAGGGAATTATTTGCATTAAATATTATTAGTTATTTATTTCTTAAAAAAGTATATTGAAATAATATATGATAAATTTTATTTAGAACATTTATTACTTAGAAAAATTTATTAAATTTTAAATTTAATATAACAGTGGTAACATTAAAAAAATATAAATAAAAATATATTGAAAATATATTTCTTTTAAAATTTAAAACATTAATAATATTATGACTTTTATTCAATCAACAAATAGAAATGCTAAACTATAAATATTGCTTAGAAAATATGTTGAACATTTAGGGTTATTTGCAAAACTAACCCAAAAACCCGGTTGGGTTGCACCCCCTATCCCCTATCCATATTAATTGCAAAAAGTTAGCCCAAATCCTTTATAAATTGCAGCCCGGCAGGTTACAATAGAGGGAGAGACCGGTTGCATTTATGGATGAGAGAGAATGAGACAAGTGGATGGAAGGGGAATTGACAGTTTTAAAAAAAAAACTCGTCATCTCAGGGGGGAAGGGGAAGGCCAAAGGGTTGATATTGTCCTCTCTCTCTTAAATTTGAAAACGGAAGGAAGGAGTTCGAAGAAAAACAAGAGCAAGTCTGCAGATTTGAAAACGAAAGGAAGAAGAAGCGGATATCAAACAAGCAACAAAAACCGCATACAATTGGGGAAGGCTTGCTCTTGTTTTGATGAGGGAGGGGATAGAAGGGAAATTGGGGGGAAATAACAGTTGGTCTTGAACATTGGGTAAAATTGGGGAAGGTTAATGGAGGAAAATGGATATATTGGTTGTTGTTAGATGGGGAAATTGGGGGAATTGAAGACATTGAAGGAATTGAGGATTTTGGGGGAATAGGGGAAATTGGAGGAATTGAGGATTTTGGAGGAATTGTGGAAATTGGGGAGTTGTTGGGTGGATTACGACATACCAGGAGTAGGGCGAGTTGAAAATGTTTAATGTTGAGATACCTTCGAACCTTTAACGAATTTGCGGGCACTTTGATTTCTGTCATGTTTGTAGTAGTCAGATGTCATGTTTATAACTCTAACTGTCATGTGTGTCATGTTTGATGCCTTCGTCCTTCACCTTCGTTCTGATGGCTTTTCCAGGTTAATTTCAGGCGAGTGGAGGCTGGATTTGGAGTAGAGAAGGTGGAATCGAAGTGGAGGAGCCCTCGCAGAGGCTTGGTGAACCACTTTGTTTTTTTTTATTGATGAATAAACAATATAACAACTTTACACTCAATGTTTCCCTGATTCTAGTGTCACCCTCCCCCCTAAGCCCAGACGGTAAAAAGAGAGAGGACAAAGAGGATAAGACAGAGACAGAGATAGAGGGGGGAAGAGTGACGGTAAGGGGGCATTAATATAATTTGAATTAAATCTTAAATTTCATAGAAAAACCATCGAAGAAGAAGCAAATGGACTGGGGTTTATTTGCAGTTTGACGTGTAAGCAGTTAGTTTCAACTGGACACCAAAAGTAAAACGACATGCCACCTATTGGAACCGACTGGACAAGAGTTATCGGAGAAACAGATTCACCATCGACTTCGGATAGACAATGGATAAGTTTGCTTTCGATAAAAAAAATCAGAGAGAGAGAGAGAAAGAGAAAATATGCAGAGGAGAGAGAGGACATGAGAGAGAGAGGAGTGAAAAAGAAAAGTAAAGTTGAAGAAGAGAGAGAGAGAGATTAGTGAGTATAAGACAAAGAGAGAAAAGTAAAAGAAAGTCTGCAGTGGAAAGAGAAAGCATGTAGAGGAGAGAGAGAGAGAGTGTTTGTATGTGAAAAAAGAAAAGTAAAGCTACAGAGGAGAGAGAGAGAGAGATCAGTGGGGATAGGACAGAGAGAGAGATGGAAGGGTCCTCTCTCCTCTGCAACTTTACTGTTGCTGTTTCACTTCGAAGAAGAAGCAATTGGGTAGGGGTTTATTTGCAGGTTGACATGTAAGCAGTTAGTTTTAACTGGACACCCAAAGCAAAATGACATGACACATATTGGAATCGACTGGACATGAGTTATTTGAGAAACAGATTCATCATCGACTTTAAATAGAAAATGGGTAAATTTGCTTGAGATTTGAGGGAGACACCTCTCGCATAAGCTTTATCGAAAGCAAACTTGCCTATTTTCTATACGAAGTCGATGGAGAATCTGTTTCTCCGATAAATCTTGTCCAGTCGATTCCAATATGTGTCATGTGATTTTGCTTTGGGTGTTCAGTTAAAACTAACTGCTGACACGTCAACCTGCAAATAAACCCCCGTCCAATTGCTTCTTCGAAGTGAAAGAGTAACAATATCTTTTTATGCCCCCTCATTGACACTCTACTGATCTCTCTCTCATCTCATACTTCACTTTTCTTTTTCACCTCTCTCTCTCTCCTGGCCTTTCTCAATTGCCTTTTCTCTCTCTCCGCCTCTCTGCTCTGTAGATGGGACTTGTTCCCCCCTCTCTCTCTCTCTCTCTCAGGCCAGGTGTCACACATTGGAAGGATGCCCCCCTCCCTTACCTGCTACTGGCTCCAAGGGTTTCCCAATTATCCGGTTTCACCCAATTATAAACCGGGTTGGGTTAACCTTGCAACACTTTTCGGTTTTTGGGTTACCTTGTGCAATTCCCTCGAACATTTATTACTTAGATAAATTCCCCCCTAAATGATCGCTTAGTGATAAAGGAGGTTCCATAAATAAAATGAACAATTCAATATGAAAACTATAAATATTGAAATACTAGGAAAAAAAACCCTTGAATGGATTAGTAAAATAAATAAATATTTTTTTAAAATACGAAATAAATTATATTTTAAAAATATATAAATAAAATTGTGTCATGTCATATATGGCATGAATGGGAGTGCCTAGTAGTAGTAAAATGACATTAATAATAATTAATCTTCCTAACTAAAATTAAATCCCACTATTTAGGCTCCTTTTTTATTTGAAATTTTTTTTCTCAAAATAATCACTAAAAATAAATAATTACAAAAATATTCACATTTTAAAATTATTTACGAAAATATTCATTTTTGTCAGATCGGACAGAAAAATGCGGTCTCAAACCGCGTTTTATTCAGAAGGTGAAAATTTTAAAGGTGGAGTAATTGATGAAAAAAATTAACTAAAAGAAACGCGGGTTGAAACCGCGTTTCTTTGTTAATTTATTTCGAATTGATTGATAAAATTATTTTTCTTATTTGTGCCCAAAAGACGCAACTTCAAGCCGCGTCTCCCTCTTTTCTTTTCTTTTTTTTTTCAGGGAAATGAAGCTTAAGCGCCGGAGAGAGGAGGGAGGAGGGCGGATGCCGGAGTCCAGATTTCGAGCGCCGGATGAAGACGCGGCCGTTCGCTGGTGGGAAGGAGGGCGGACGCCGGAGTCCAGATTTCGGACAGAGACGAGGCCGGAGAGAGAACGATCGGAGAAAGCTCGAGCGCCACCGCTCACCGGAGGAGGAGAGAGGAGCTGCCGTGGGCTGCGGGTCGAGCACCCTCGCGAGTGGCAAGCGGTGGGGCCACCAGTCGTCGACCTCCGACCCCGACCACACCTCCTAGATCTATCCGGCCGTCGACCTCCGACCCCGACAACCCTCTTTCCTCTGCCTCTCGCCCTCTCGGTGGCTCTGCGGCATCCTCTTCCTCCTTCCCAGCGAACTCCGGGCTTCAGCCTCTCTATCTCCTCCTTCTTACCACGCATGGGCGATCGATTTCGGATTCAGAGGAGGCCTCTTCCTTCAATTTCGGCCTAATTTGCCGCCTCCTTCAATTCCCGTTGAAAAAAAAGAAGAAAATGAGAGAGATCCGGGCTGGCGTTCTGCCTCCGGTGGCCTGCATCGGCACAGTCCCACTCCGTTTCAATTTTCAATTTTCCCAAAAAAAAAAAACAAACAAACACAAAAAACAAGACACGCGGTTTCAAACCGCGTTTCTAGTGTGAAAAAATTAAGAAATTGCCCATTTCATCCGAAAATAAAATTAGCAATAGAAACGCGGTTTCAAACCGCGTCTCTTTTGTTAAGTTTTTGTCACTTTTTTTTGAATTTTAAAATTGCCCATTTCATCGAGCACTCGGTTTCAAACCGAGTGCTCGATGTCTATATGACGGGGTTCCCTTTTTGCGAATCGAAGAACCGGGCTAATCCTCTAACTTGGTATAAATGGTAGTCATTCGGTTATGTTTTGGTTTTGACCCGGCTCTGCCGTGACACTTTGTATCTTAACTTTGCTTCCGCTTTACTTTCATTTGAATTGAATTTCACGGCATAGTCTTAGGACAGGTTAAGGGTACCAAACGACCCTTCGTGACTTTTAGTGTTTGAAATCCCTCTTTCTACTAATCTTAAAATGAGTTGAAACCTCGACCCGTACCTGGATTGCAAGATCCGAACAAGGGGTTTCATCCCTTGAAACGTAACCCGGAAATCATAATTCTGGGCCGTTACAAGACATGTGTTCCTAATCAATAAATCCATAAGTTTGTGTGTTTCTATCATCATCCACCTCTATACTTAACCCTCGGATGAGAATTTAAGGAATTCATGTTGCAAACCTGGATAGTTATTAGGGTTTTTATTCACATGTTAATTTATTAATCCTAATTAAGAAAAGGTAGAAACAATTAGGTTTCTTTTCGAAAGTTGATTCTTTGATGCAAAGCATGCTCTTTTATGTTATTCATGATTTATACAAATGTGTATTGTTGTGGTGATCCCTAACCTTGGAAGTTTACACCTTTATTACTTTATGTCTTTATTTACATTCTGCACAGATGACGGAGGGAAAGTCGTTGATTTTCCTCGCCAAAAATAATTCTCAAACAAACAAACTAGTATAGTATGCAAGTAAGGGGTCGAACCCTAGAGAATCAAGTATTTCTAAATATTGTGCATTTATCAATATAAAAAGAAAAGATTTTTGTGAATGAAAATAAAAGAAAATAATATTGACAAAAGCAAATAAAGGATAGAAGGAAAGCGTTTCCACCTACAAGTTGTCGACTTTGGTTGGTTTTACTGGTCACCGAATCCTTTTCAAGTTATTATATTTTCATACGAATTCCTCTCGTCTTGGTTTAAATTGATTAAAAGTCCTACGAGTACAATTAATCCCTTACACCTCAATTCAACCTTAACACAGTCAAGATTTAATAAAGAGATATCAAATAGTCCCAAGAACTTGAGCATATAAATAACATCAATTAAACACGGTAAATCAATATTTAAGATATATGTCAACTCCTTACATAATCATGCTTCAAACACGGAATCCACAATCTTATGCGTGCTACTACGGAAATAACACAAATACGAAAGTATTAAATCCTAGCATGAAATCAATATTATCAAGGTAGCTAATCAAGATAATATCAATAACATAATCAATATCACACAAAGAAGTTGAAGGAATTAAAGAGGAAAAATAAATTAAATTAGAAACTCACAAACCACCAACCAAGTCTTGAAAGTGTAGGAGAAAGCTACAAACATAGCCAAACATGGCTTACCTAAACTTTCTTCTCTTCAAAGATGATTTCTCTACTTAAATCGTTCTTCATGAAAACTAACCCTAAACATCCTATTTATAAACCTAAAGTCTTGCATAAACAAAGTAAAAGATAGATAAATAAGATAGAAACTTCCTAAACAAGCTAGATAGAAGATAGACTTTTCATGTATAGACAAGCGTCAGATTTCGCTGGCAGCGAAAATTTCCGCTAGCAGCGAATGGCCTTAAACAATCTACTGTTGGATTTTCGCTAGCACCTCGCTACAATACTCGTTGTCAACGAATGTCCATGCCTTGGAATATTTTCAAGCTTCTTCGGTTCCTAGTTTCCGCCGCTGCGAATCCACCCAGCCGCTTTAGCGAGAGCAACCTTCCGCTGGCGCGAGAGCTCCCACTCGCTGAAGCGAGTCCGGTCTTCCGCTGAAGCGACTCCATTCACTGGCAGCGAGTTTCCTTTCGCTGGTAGCGAATCGTGCTACTCCTGGACATGCTTCCGCTGACTCCACTTGCTGGCAGAGAGATTCCATTCGCTGGTAGCGAGTCATGCTCAGGCCACCTTCTGGCAGCGGAAAGCCATTCACTTTCAGCGAGGTTCCTGACTTGATTCGCTGCAGCGGAAAGCCATTAACTGTCAGCGAATTTTCAGCAGAATACCATCACGTAGATCTTTGAAAGAGCTTTCCAAAGCATGCTCATATGCGTCAATCAGACATCCGAGGCCTCCGGAAAGTGCGTTACAAGCTCAGCTCGCCGGGCAGACAGCTTTCGCGACTCGTCCTTGTTTTCGCTCTTAGACCTCGATTTCGTGCTCCGCTGCTCCTTAGGTTATTCCATGCTTTTCAGGACTTCTTCTGTAACGGCCCAGGATTATGATTCCTGAGTTACGTTTCGAGGGATAAAACCCCTCGTTAGGATCTTGCGCTCCGAGTACAGGTTGAAGGTTTGAAACCGAAGATTTGTAGTTTAAAGCGGTATTTCGCACCCAGATCCTGAAAGTCCGTTGGAGACCCCGGGGTAAACCCCTATACCTGTCCTAAGTCTACAACGCGGAAAACATTTTATCATGCAAAGGACATAAGTTCTGAAAACGATACAACCAGTTCCGCGGCAAGGCCGGGTCAAACAGAGTATAAGTAGGAAGAAATCCCAAAAAGTGTAAATCTGGTGAAGTCATAGTTCAACACTCACTCTCCGCCATATGAATGGACCCCGTCATAACAGCACGAAATCAAGGAGTGAAACGGGTACCTGAATCTAAAAAAAAGAGGGAGATCTGGGTCAATCATCAGACCACTCATGCGCGTGTGTAAACACACTCTAAGAGGCATAGAATAAGCATCCTATCCCTAAGATGAAATGTGTAATGCAGTGCGGAAATTAAATAACATATATAGATATATATACTGACAGTTTAATATAATGCAAGAAGCGATAAATGGATCCACAACGAATGCCAAGTGGCATGTCCCTCTCCTACCTCCACCCCCTTCCGATAGGGCAGAAACTGGCCAGCTCGTGAATGCATTCCATAATAATCGGGCGGCACGCATGCCCAACCCTAAAGCCCGCAGGCAGCTCATAAGTGACGGCAGGCATGCCATAATAATCGGGCGGCACGCATGCCCAACCCTAAAGCCCGCAGGCAGCTCATAATATAAGTAAAGGAAGTTCCATGACTCGGTTGACTCAGGATGGGACCCGATGGGACTGGGTCGTCCCATGACCCTAGCAAAAACTCTAGTTACTTCATAGATAACGGCCGTTCTCCTGCAAGGACATATAGCAATCATATGATTTTTCATTTTAGCTCCTAAGCGTGATTCTAAGTCGTATGGTGCATGGACACTAGCCTACTATATAACACCCAGTGCATAGAGTGCCCATCATGAGTAAGTTCAAAGAACTTACCTGGAGAAGCGCAGAATCCAAGCAATATAGCAATCAAGCAAATCCATGCATATTAGAGCTCACCTAGAAGATAAGTAACATAATAAGTCTAAGTCTAACTTCCAAAAAGTATATCAAATAACACAAACAAGATTCACATAAAGCATATATACATTAACCATCCCATCATCAACAACATTAATGTCTCAAATCAATTTCTCATCTCGTTTCACCATCTCATATCGTTTTCATCATAACTGGTCAACTCATCAACTTAAGATAACCTCCATATCATACTTAGCCAAATTCGCATACTATCAGTTTATACTCATACTTGACATACGGATATATATATCATCATTATCATACTTAAGTAATTAACTAACCTTTAATCTCTAATATAATTCACCACAAGTCATGTTATTAGTCACACATA
Source organism: Persicaria tinctoria (assembly GCA_037127255.1). NCBI lineage: Eukaryota > Viridiplantae > Streptophyta > Magnoliopsida > Caryophyllales > Polygonaceae > Persicaria > Persicaria tinctoria. Next base: position 34,823,453 of record JBANSL010000013.1, on the reverse strand, counting down.
TCATCCCGTCAATCAAACGATCATTTTATCATGCCAGTTAGTCATCGAATAAGTCGGGTTCCCAAGTTAGTCCCAAATCCATTTCAAAATCCAATTTAAACACTTAAGAATTCCGACCCTTGAAAATACTCGCTAAATTCCTTTTTCAATTTATTTATTAAATCACTTTCCACCCTTTAATAAAATCTCCAAAAATAATATTTTTATACCTTAATCCCGAAATAATAGTATATTTTATTTTAAATACTATTAATTAGGTAAACAAGTAAACAGTTAAATCCAAACCGAACCAAACCCATTTAAACCCAACGGAACCGAACCAAGCCAAACCAAACCCGAAATTATATACTCTTAACCGGTTAAACCAAACAAGTAAATAAATAAAATAAAATGGAGGGGGCCCCACAAGTGCAACAACTTCATCTTTCTCGTTTCAAAATGGAACTCCCGCCCGGCACCATTCTTCCTTGGCCCGCCGCGGCGCTCGACGGAACTCAAGCCCGGCTTCTCGGCACCGTCCAGCTTGACCTCACCTGTCCAGCCTCACCTCGGACATCAGCTCTGCCTCGCCTCACGCCCACACACCCACGCTCGCCTGCTCTCGAGCTCGCCTCGCCTCACGCTCACGCACCCACGCTCGCCTGCGCCCGGAGCTCACCTCTCCTCTCCTACCCATCCCCGACTCTCTCTCTCGACCCATCGAAGACAAGAAGGACTAACCCAAAACGAATCAAGGAAAGAATGAGATTCAATTGCTCACCGAGGATGTTCGCGACTTCGGAGTTCTGGGCGTTGTCGGTGGCTTGCGATGGCTCGTCGGACCTGCATCGAGCATGGGTGAGCGCGATGGTGAAGTCCGAGGGCGATTCCGATTGAAAACGAGTGAGAACAGCTTACCGGAATGTTGGTTCGAGAACAGATCGGGGCGATGGAACCTCGGTGGCTCGGTGGTGGCGTTGGGGCCTTCGGGGTTGCCTCGGTGCTGCTGGAGGTGTCGAGGAAGGTGGGGCTGAAGCTTCTGCAGCTGCCCTTCAAGAAGCAAGGAGGGACGAGGAGGAAGAAGAATCGGTGGTGTTCATCGGAGGGAACGAGAGGTGATGGTTGGTGATGGTGATGTTGCTGGAAATGCAGGAGGGTAGAATGATGGATGAGTGTGGGAGGGAAGGGGCTTGTGTGTGAGGAGATCGGTCCTTGCAGCTAGAATTATAGGGAGAGGGGAGGAATGGGTTCAGCTGCAGGGTAAGGTTGGGAAAGATTAGGTGGGAGGGTTGAGTGTTGAAATGGTTAAGAGTTAAAAATAATACCTGAAAATAAATTCTGAATACGCGAATTTTAAATCTCGCAATTAGTTCTCAAATATTAGTTTTTCTGACTCTCGCTCTCTCGATCAATTAGAGTTTTAAAATCGACAAGGATATCGCCAACCGATAATTATTTTGAATTTCTGAGGAAAAAGGACGAAAATTGTTGGTTAAATTTATTTTCCGGTCGAAATTCGCTAAACGAGTTATAAAACCGATTTAATTTCATTTTTAATTCTCTTTTTCTGAAAAATTAGGATTTGAAAATCCGAGGCCTTACATCATCCACCTCTAAAAACAAGTCTCGTCCCCGAGACTAAAATCACCTTAAAACAGGGGATGAAGTTTGAAATTGGTGAGTCTAAGAATCTTGCCATTGATCCCATAAATACTTCATAAGTGCCCTTATGAGATCTTCACAGTACCGTTGTCATAATCATAATATATCCAATAGATCGTAGCAAGAATGTAATATGTGCCCCTACCACATCCTTACTTTGACTTCTCGGCTATATCATAACTCAAAAAGCATTACAACATCTCCACTAGGTCTTAGCAAGCAGTCTATAAGGGCCCCTATAAAATGCCTGTATCCACTTCGTGGGGCGTCATAATGCAAGCTCGGTTAGAAAATTTCAAGAGAGTCATTAGTTTGAAAATGTTTGGTCTCAAAATCATTGAAGTTATCAATCGTGTTCGAATTCTCAAAACCCAAGTTAGTCCTTTTTAAACACCATTCAAAATTCCCTAACCCGACGTTAGTCAAGCAATTTTCAAATCTCAAGAGGTAGAATCATCCACCTCTAAGGGCAAATCCCATATTTCCTTCCTAGGTTCAAGTCAGAATCAAATCTCATTAATTCGGTTCTATAATCCTAGCAGTTCCAATTCAAGACATCATATATCATAACAATTATCCAACATAGCCATCGTATCACACATTCATAACCAGTCATACTCATGTCACGAATAGTCACATACCATAACATATCTAGCATCGTATCGTTCATGGAAGGATTTATCATAGAATCAGCATTGTCTATAGCATAAAATTCGCACCACATTCAGCCATAAGTAAGGCATACGCTAGATCACATCATCCAGAGAACCTGCCTATAACTACCATTCATGACAAAACACGGCCACTACCCATCAGCTCTTGCATTAATTAAGATGAAATTCACCGAGTTCTACCAACTCAAACCACTTCGACATCCCGATCTAAAGTCATACCTTCCATTCGACCATTTTAAACTATCTCTCGGGGTTCCCAAATCACAACATTCCCTTGTTCCGACAAGCTGAACAACTCGATCTACTACCAAGACTCCATATATAATACGTCCTTGCCCTAGGGGTCCTCTATTAGTCCCATCTTTATCCTATAAGAGAAATTCCATATCCTCAACTAAACCGCTCTCACGATTGATCTAGACACCTCTTAACAATCTCGCTTACTCTTTCTAGGCTCTCAAGACTCCGCTTGAACATCACCCCCTAAAGAGATATCTCGAATCACCTTGCTAACCTGATCATATTCCACGCACCACTTACCACTCTCACCAACCATCCACCTCTAAGAATCCAACTCATACTAATCATCTTACACCTGTCACTCTCGACCAACTCTAATGCAGAAATCCATCTCGTGCTACTCCCAACCACGAATTACCAAGACCTTCATCACCAACGCCTATCCTCAAAGACCAACCAATGATTTTACCTACTCATCCCATTCTAGAACTCACGAAACCTGAACCACTCAAGTTACCACTCCTTCACCAACCTTCTAAAATCTCTTATCCTCTAGCATCCTCAATACCTTTTGCTTTGCCTAATTCCCAAATCCATACTCATAATCTCTCTATCTCAACCTTAAGCCCACGGTCTTGCTAGGAATCTCAACTACATCCTTGCCTAACTACTAGCCTTTCCTCGAAGATTCATTTCACATCCTCAAATACCTCAATAGTCACAATAACCTATACTCATAAATCCCGATTCATTCCCTATGCCAGAATCCTCCAACAATGATCTAGAAATCTTTCACTCATAATTTCCCCAACCATTACCAATCCTACCTAAACAACCCCAAATACTCATCATACGAACAACCTTGATGTGAACAACCTAATATCCTCGATCGATAATTTCCCAAGCAACCTCAACTACTCTTCCTTGGCAATTCCTCAACCTCACCCCTTACCGAAATCGCTCCCACACACAGCACACATCACCTAGTCCCATATTCTACGATTCCTCAGATGTTCCTTAATCGATCATCCTCGACACCGCCCACGATCCGCTCCTAGACTATCTAGACACCCTCCTTAGCGCACCAATCCGTCTCACAACACCTCCCCTCAAGAATCCCCCGATCAACTCCTAGCTCACCCATCCACCTCTAGAACTATCCTAACTACCTATACTGACACCAACTCTTAAGGTCACCCTCATGGAACTAGTCTAGACATCAACCATTACCCTCCTAGCCTAAACGTTCACACCATGCACCCACTACCTATCTACACTTCTAGCTAGGACATCTCCCTCAAAATCTCAACATGCTAGCCCCACTCCCCACCTAAGACCTACTTGGAAGCTCATCTATACTCACGAACCACTACCTTCGGCACATCCCAACTCACTCGGCTCTACTCAAGCTAACGCATCATTCCTGCACACCATTTCGCTCATCTCATGACCAAAAACAAAGACTTCAATCCCTCTGCCGCTTTCTGACCTAGCTTACCGAAGAATCTCTCGACTCATGCCTAGGAAGAAGCACCACCACACATATAAGCCATAACCTACTCACCAACAAGTTAGTATACCAAGCACCAAAGCACACCGTCATAGAAACAAGTTAGTCAGGCAATCATTGCTACCAGTTCAACACATCCATCATCACACATTCAATTATGTCAGTTCTAGGCCTCTCACACAACATCACTTCTGATTAGTATAGAAGAATCCACGATTTGAATTAAGAATGCTCTTCTCGTGTCAGCTAGGAGGAACCTTTTCGCGATTGTCCTTTTTGAAGCATATTCGTCATTTTTGCCATCGGTAACGTTGTTCTTGGGGCCTAGGGGCCATGGACCCATCACACTTCCGTTGCGCCGCTCCGGTGCCACTTAGTCGTCGGTCTTTTCTTGCATATTGGCGCTCATCGAAGGATCATAAGGGTTAAAAGTTATGGAGATAGGGGAGAGACAAGGGTAGACAACACATCTTCATTAAGAGTTTAGACATGGACCAGGACTAGGGATGACGAGACCAATGAGAAGATCCCAACCCGAGAGTCACAACGATGCCCTTATAATTGTGGCACGCAAACACATAAAAATCAAGAGATATCATCACATTACTTCACACTAGTATGCACCTATCTCAAGGGATATCGATTTAGGCATTCATAACATGTTCATATAATCATCTTTATATGTGCATAGAACAAGCTAGCAACTTATCATTTCATTCACCAATCATGCTTGATAGACCAAAAACATGTATGCACAGACTGAGATGGGACATATATGACATAAGTTATGCAAGACCTAGCAAACATCACAGGATATCACATGCACGACTTCTCACTCATTTAGATACGCAATTAAGCAAGTCATAATGTTACGGGGTTGAGGCAAGCATGCTAATATGTACCCTAAAAATCATGCTAAGGGTATGATCAGTTCATGCAGGGTTGGTATAGCAACTATCTCATCACATACCTCCATATTCGCATAGTAAGACTAGGACGTCACACAATCATATGAGGGCCTATAACCGGGACGTATATGTCTTACATGATACTAGCAATACTCATTAAACATGTACATGGTCAACGAGGTCTAATTAGGTTAATTTGGCATGCTAAGTCATCTGATATATTAAACATACAACGAGGGTTGACCACACTTCATGGGCCTATTTCATGGGAAGACAATAATCATGGATGTTCTATACATATGGCATAAACATCTCCTCATAAGAGCAACCATGCAATGTACTAGGCAAGTCATTATGAATTATACCAATATAGCATGTCATTAAATCGCAAGGAGGCTATCATTATAACTTGACAGAATTCTCTAAGGGTAATCACCGACTCACCACCCCATTTTCCCGTGGGACGCTAGTATGACTCGTTGGGTAGGACACAAGGGCACTCACACTATCTCCGAAAGGCAAGGGTAGAACTTATGCTTAGACTCGTGGGGCAAGAAGACATGGTTGACCATGACGAGGATCGAAAGGGATGACTCCATGAGGTAACTCATTTCTAACTCAAAACTATTTCAATCATCACCCCCACTAACATACTCAAGTAACCCTCACATCTGACACGATTTCTGAAGGTATTTAGTTGACCAACCCAAATTTCCCGTGGAAGACACCAACCTCAGGTACGAGACTCGATAGCAGCATAGATAGTGGGATACCAAACAAGACTCGAATCAGGGAAAGTAGACGCTTCTCGACCCTTGCTAAAATGCCTAGATATTTTGGTAGGGTAGATGAAAGAGTTAGAACCATCAGGGGGTTTGAATTATGTAAGAGCTATCCCGACAAGACAAGAATTCTGATTACATAAGAACAAGGCTTTCTCCCGCTATCCCGTTTGCACGGGTATTCAACACATGATTCAAGTCAAGGAATATTGATTAGTTCGCTATCATAAGCACAATAACACTCATCACGGAAGCAATCAACAAGATTAATATGATCCTCTTCGAGGAGGATCGCCCTCGGACCCAATTAGATATATGTACATATAAACGTAAACATAGAGACGATCTATGCCGTCCTTCGAGGGACGGCTGGCCGGAGGGGCAAAAACCTCACGACCTTCTAACTCAACACTCCAACCTCCATGGTGTTCCTTGGAGTCTTCTAGACCCATCTGTAAATAAAAGCTATTATTTTGCCTACCGTTCCTCGAGTTCTACATCCATAAGGGATGTTTATCGCTTTGGCCTCTACCCCCGATATTGTTTCCCTTTATTCATTTATGGTTTAATTCCAATTAAATTCATTTTGCCCTTATAAAACATTTTTCAAAACCATTTGAAAACATTTGGCCATTTTCAAAACCATCTTCAACCTATTGTACTCGGATTGCAAAACCTGGCTCTGATACCACCTTTGTAATGGCCCAGGAGTATGATTCCCGAGTTACGTTTCGAGGGATAAAAACCCCTCGTTAGGATCTTGCGCTCCAAGTACAGGTTGAAGGTTTGAAACCGAAGATTTGTAGTTTAAAGCGGTATTTCGCACCCAGATCCTGAAAGTCCGTTGGAGACCCCGGGGTAAACCCCTGTACCTGTCCTAAACCTACAACGCGGAAAACATTTTATCATGCAAAGGACATCAGTTCTGAAAACGATACAACCAGTTTCGCGGCAAGGCCGGGTCAAACAGAGTATAAGTAGGAAGAAATCCCAAAAAGTGTAAATCTGGTGAAGTCATAGTTCAACACTCACTCTCCGCCATATGAATGGACCCCGTCATAACAGCACGAAATCAAGGAGTGAAACGGGTACCTGAATCTAAAAAAAAGAGGGGGATCTGGGTCAATTATCAGACCACTCATAAGCGTGTGTAAACACACTCTAAGAGGCATATAATAAGCATCATATCCCTAAGATGAAATGTGTAATGCAGTGCGGAAATTAAATCACATATATAGATATATATACTGACAGTTTAATATAATGCAAGAAGCGATAAATGGATCCACAACGAATGCCAAGTGGCATGTCCCTCTCCTACCTCCACCCCCTTCCGATAGGGCAGAAACTGACCAGCTCGTGAATGCATTCCATAATAATCGGGCGGCACGCATGCCCAACCCTAAAGCCCGCAGGCAGCTCATAAGTGACGGCACGCATGCCATAATAATCGGGCGGCACGCATGCCCAACCGTAAAGCCCGCAGGCAGCTCATAATATAAGTAAAGGAAGTTCCATGACTCGGTTCACTCAGAACGGGACCCGATGGGACTGGGTCGTCCCATGACCCTAGCAAAAACTCTAGTTACTTCACAGATAACGGCCGTTCTCTTGCAAGGACGAATAGCAATCATATGATTTTCATTTTAGCTCCTAAGCGTGATTCTAAGTCGTATGGTGCATGGACACTAGCCTACTATATAATAACCAGTGCATAGAGCGCCCATCATGAGTAAGTTCAAAGAACTTACCTGGAGAAGCGCAGAATCCAAGCAATATAGCAATCAAGCAAATCCATGCATATTAGAGCTCACCTAGAACATAAGTAACATAATAAGTCTAAGTCTAACTTCCACAAAGTATATCAAATAACACAAACAAGATTCACATAAAGCATATATACGTTAACCATCCCATCATCAACAACATTAATGTCTCAAATCAATTTCTCATCTCGTTTCACCATCTCATATCGTTTTCATCATAACTGGTCAACTCATCAACTTAAGATAACCTCCATATCATACTTAGCCAAATTCGCATACTATCAGTTTATACTCATACTTGACATACGGATATATATATATCATCATTATCATAATTAAGTAATTAACTAACCTTTAATCTCTAATATAATTCACCACAAGTCATGTTATTAGTCACACATATCATCCCGTCAATCAAACGATCATTTTATCATGCCAGTTAGTCATCGAATAAGTCGGGTTCCCAAGTTAGTCCCAAATCCATTTCAAAATCCAATTTAAACACTTAAGAATTCCGACCCTTGAAAATACTCGCTAAATTCCTTTTTCAATTTATTTATTAAATCACTTTCCACCCTTTAATAAAATCTCCAAAAATAATATTTTTATACCTTAATCCCGAAATAATATTATATTTTATTTTAAATACTATTAATTAGGTAAACAAGTAAACAGTTAAATCCAAACCGAACCAAACCCATTTAAACCCAACCGAACTGAATCAAGCCAAACCAAACCCGCAATTATATACTCTTAACCGGTTAAACCAAACAAGTAAATAAATAAAATAAAACGGAGGGGGCCCCACAAGTGCAGCAACTTCATCTTTCTCGTTTCAAAATGGAACTCCCGCCCGGCACCATTCTTCCTTGCCCCGCCGCGGCGCTCGACGGAACTCAAGCCCGGTTTCTCGGCACCGTTCAGCTCGACCTCACCTGTCCAGCCTCACCTCGGACATCAGCTCTGCCTTGCCTCACGCCCACACACCCACGCTCGCCTGCTCTCGAGCTTGCCTCGCCTCACGCTCACGCACCCACGCTCGCCTACGCCCGGAGCTCACCTCTCCTCTCCTACCCATCCCCGACTCTCTCTCTCGACCCATCGAAGACAAGAAGGACTAACCCAAAATGAATCAAGGAAAGAATGAGATTCAATTGCTCACCGAGGATGTTCGCGACTTCGGAGCTCTCGATCAGAGTTCTGGGCGTCGTCGGTGGCCTGCGATGGCTCGTCGGACCTACATCGAGCATGGGTGAGCGCGATGGTGAAATCCGAGGGCGATTCCGATTGAAAACGAGTGAGAAAGGCTTACCGGAATGTTGGTTCGAGAACAGATCGGGGCGATGGAACCTCGGTGGTGGCGTTGGGGCCTTCGGGGTTGCCTCGGTGCTGCTGGAGGTGTCGAGGAAGGTGGGGCTGAAGCTTCTGCAGCTGCCCTTCAAGAAGCAAGGAGGGACGAGGAGGAAGAAGAATCGGTGGTGTTCATCGGAGGGAACGAGAGGTGACGGTGGGTGATGGTGATTTTGCTGGAAATGCAGGAGGGTAGAATGATGGATGAGTGTGGGAGGGAAGGGGCTTGTGTGTGAGGAGATCGGTCCTTGCAGCTAGAATTATAGGGAGAGGGGAGGAATGGGTTCAGCTGCAGGGTAAGGTTGGGAAAGATTAGGTGGGAGGGTTGAGTGTTGAAATGGTTAAGAGTTAAAAATAATACCTGAAAATAAATTCTGAATACGCGAATTTTAAATCCCGCAATTAGTTCTCAAATATTAGTTTTTCTGACTCTCACTCTCTCGATCAATTAGAGTTTTAAAATCGACAAGGATATCGCCAACCGATAATTATTTTGAATTTCTGAGGAAAAAGGACGAAAATTGTTGGTTAAATTTATTTTCCGGTCGGAATTCGCTAAACGAGTTATAAAACCGATTTAATTTCGTTTTTAATTCTCTTTTTCCGAAAAATTAGGATTTGAAAATCCGAGCCTTTACATCTTCCTTAAGCTTTCACAAGTCTCTCTTAGCCTCTCTTAGCTCCGTTCCTCGTGTTCTTTGCCTTGGATATACGAATCTACATAAAACCATCGAAATAGCGTAGATTCCGAACTTTCCCACAAAATGAATACTAATCTAATTAACACTAAAACATGATTATATAACAATGGAATGCACCTAAACTAACCTATAATGCCTATTGGAAACATGCCTTATCAAACTCCCCCACACTTAACCTTTTGCTTGTCCTCAAGCAATACAAAAACAAGAGCAAAACCATCATGCCACACATATAATCTTCAAGCACTAACCTTGTCAAAAGAAACATCAAAGTGGAGGAGGCATGAAGATGAAAGCTAACATCCTAGCAAGTATATAAGTGATTCAAAGTAAAGACACATCTCATCCAACCTCACCGGGATCATGTGTTTACTCTCACCCTCAAGTGTTTAGGCTTAACAATGTATCTCTCAACTCAATCCAACATGCAAAAAGCTACATAGAAATTGACACATATATCACATATTCTCCACCGTGGATGCCATCACTCACAAGCAACATCAATAGGTCTTTTATCAAGGTTGTAATGGGGCTTGGTAAGGAATTAAGGTTGGAAAATATTTAGGCTTGTGGTGCTAAAAATCCGGGAAAAAGAGATCCCTATGAACAACCGGAAGAACACAAAAAACCAAATACTTCCAAAACCAAAATAACTCAAACTTTCACTCTCAAAATACTCAACAAAAGAACTTTCTCTTAACCATATATTTTTTCCTAACTCTCATGTACATAATAAAGATAAAAGACTCTTATTCATTTTTTTTCTTTTATTTTATTTTTTCTTTCATTTTTTTCAATTTTTTTTTCAATTTTTCTAGAGCCGAAAATACAATAATGCACTATGTGAGAAATAAAACCAAAAATTACATAATCATCCAAACTTGTAAATCTCTTAAAAATATCTTCGTTTCCACTCAAACAAATCAATCATTCACCAATTCTAATCCTAATTCCCGGATAGGGTAAGCCTCATCATCGGCTAGGATAAATTTTTGTGGAGCTTCAAAGAAAAGGCTAAGGCTCAAAATTGGCTACAAGCAAAGAACACATATGTAGGGTGGATATGGATAATAGTATGGCTAAGAAAATCATGCCTCTATCATATGGAACTCATAAGCAATAGACATATAAAATCGGCCTCAAATATAGATAACAATGTCAATCTCAAGAGATGATTGCATAAGGAGAGTACAATGTCAGACAAGAAAGAAAAAGGGAATAAATATGATGAAAATCCCTATAAGGCCAAAAATTCTCACTAGGACAATATTTTTGTTGGATTTCAATAATGCCCAAAACTAAGAATCATACTTGCTCAATTGAACTAACAAGTCATGCTCCCATAGAAATCATTTCAAGTTTGTGACAAGGCTAGATAATTCAATCATATTATGGAACATATATGGTAAAACTTATAAAATTAAAATACAGGACAAACTAAGACAAGATGAGTATTTGAATAACACATATATGCAATGCATGATCTTTTTGGATTTTTTAATTTTTTTTTTCATTTTCCAATGCAATAAATTAACAAAAAATAAAAACATGAATCGATGAATAAAATAATGAAAAAAATATGAATGCATGAATCTATGAATGCAACCCTCCCCCACACTTAAACTCTTCATTGTCCTCAATGAAAATCAAAGACAACAAATCATAAAAATATGAGAGAAAGAGGTAGAGAAGAACTCACATTGTGGGAAAAGTTTTGGTGGCGAAGGTGACGAAGCTTAGGAGAAGAACGATGAAGAACGAACCACGAGCATGGATGAATGAAGATGATGAAGAATGAATAAGATGGGATGCGACGACAACGAACGAAGATTGGGCATGAGCTGCTGGATTCCCTGTCAGCGAATGAAATCAGCTCCTATGTCATATGGGCGGCTAGACTCGCTGGCAGTGAATAATGATTTGCTAACAGCGAATTCAGCACAAATCTCTCTATTCTTCGATCTCTTCTTTTTTCTTTTTTTTTTCCTGCATGGTTATCTCAAAATATCCGAAAGCATCTATCTACCATACAGAATAATTAGGAAATTTCTAATTTATTAAATAACAAAACTAATTACCTAACTAGGAATTGAAATAACTAATTGAAGAAAACTTACCTCGTGTTGCCTCCCGAGAAGCGTCCTTATTTATCGTCATAGACTTGATGGTTTATTTGTTCAAGACTCACTCAAACATTGCCAACACCCTCATTAACAAATCAAACTCCAGTGCACACCATCTAGGTAGGCAAGCACCACATATGAAGAAGCCGAAGTCAAAAGATGTGATGTTGAATAAGGTCTCCAACTCTTCATATGCTCGAGTGTGACTTCCCGCCGAGGGTATGTTGTACCACCAACACAGTTCCGTTGGTGGTTTGTTGAAGTAATGCTCCCAAGGATCTACATATTCACCAAAATCCACAAAAGTGTGAGAAATATCATTACCTTGCTCGAAAGCCACATAAATTGGATTCGGACTTGGTTCTTTAATGGATCATTTGGGGATGATTTCTATAGGTGGAGCAGGTGCCAAAATACATGGTTCCTCATGCGTGCACTCACGAGACTCCATTTCATGGGGTATCGAGCTCCCTTCTCCATCATCGATTGAACCATTGGTGTTTGCGTCTTCGCTTCCCTCGTGTATCTCACCCGCCATTGGTTTCAAAGGTAATGGTATGGATGCCAACTTGTAGCCTTCTTCCACCTTCGCCATGTTACCCACGCAAAGGAAAAGATCCCACAATTCCGACCAATCCAAATCGTAAAAGCCTTCCTCTTTCAAAGATTGGGAGAATTCTTGTATCTCAGGAAGCATGCCATCTTGAATGCAAAGTACTCGTTCTTTCAAATCATCTTGGATACCTCGTGAAGCACGGTCGTCGACTAAATATTTCACTCTTGCGAGGTAATGGTGAAAGTATTCTCCTTGGTATTGCCATAACTCCAACTCCATTGTAAATAATTAGTAACGAGGTGTCATGAACCGTAAGATAGGTCCACAACGGGGTTAGATATATATATATATATACACATATACACAAACATTAATAAATACACAAAACAAATAAATAAACTTGATTCCCTGGCAACAACGCCAATTTTGACGGAGGGAAAGTCGTTGATTTTCCTCGCCAAAAATAATTCCCAAACAAACAAACTAGTATAGTATGCAAGTAAGAGGTCGAACCCTAGAGAATCAAGTATTTCTAAATATTGTGTATTTATGAATAAAAAAAGAAAAGATTTTTGTGAATGAAAATAAAAGAAAATAATATTGACAAAACAAAACAAAGGATAGAAGGAAAGAGTTTCCACCTACAAGTTCTCGACTTTGGTTGGTTTTATTGGTCATCGAATCCTTTTCAAGTTATTATCTTTTCCTACGAATTCCTCTTGTCTTGGTTTTAATAGATTAAAAGTCCTACGAGTCCAATTCATCCCTTACACATCAATGCAACCTTAACACGGTCAATATTTAACAAAGAGATAGCAAATAGTCCCAAGAACTTGAGCATATAAATAACACCAATTAAACACGGTAAATCAATGTTTAAGATATATGTCAACTACTTACATAATCATGCTTCAAACATGGAATCCACAATCTTATGCGTGCTACTACAGAAATAACACAAATACGAAAGTATTAAATCCTAGCATGAAATCAATATTATCAAGGTAGCTGTTGTAGGAGGAATTCAAGTTCAAAATATAATGAAATAAATCAAACCAGATTCATGCCCCAGCAAATAATTACAAGACTCCCTCCCAATGCAGTAGTGGAAAGTCAGGTTCGATCCACGAGGAAGTGTGTCAGCGGATCCTAGGTAGCTGTAAATCTCACAGAAAAGAAAACAGAAAGACAAAAACAAGACAGAAATAACAAACGAAAGAAAAGACAGAAGCTTACTCGATCTCGACAAAGCAGTACTCTAGATCGACTAAAACTTCTCTAGATCGACTAAAACAGTAACTTTCAAATTGCAACTTCGAATCACAGAATTCAGATTTCGGACGAAATAAACTCAATATATAAAAGAACTTCCAAAGCCAGGGTATCAACACCACAACGATAACCATGCAAAGTAACACATAAATGCATAAAAGATCATGCTTTCCATCAAAATAACTTTCGTTATTTAACAAATAGGAAGATAGAGGCTTTCGCATAAACCCTAATTGTTACTAACCCTTTTCACATAATTAATCCAAGTTGCATTAAGATCACTTTCGCTTCAATAATACAAACAAGGATCACCTTCAACTTTCGCAAAAGAATCATGCTCATAGGGATAGAAGACGAATTGCATCAAAAGATTGTACCTTTACCGCATCACCTTACATGGCCACCGTCGGGCTCATCCCAGCCCCAGAAGTGGGTGGACTACTCGCTCTTCATCGCAATAGCAGACATTGATGTATGAAAAGAAACTTGCATTAAACTAAATTCAAAGTCTTACAATCTCGGCACTCCAACTTTCGTTGAACGCCAAAACCCTAAAACCTTCGAATTCCTAAAATGTCTCTGTGAACTACTTCTATAACTTCTGAATTGAATCATTCCTAAAATCAGCCCCATGGGCTTTATTTATAGCCTTCTACTCCTTTCTATTCAAGGATAGAATATCTCTATCTTTATCTAAATCTATATCTAAAAGCTTAATGATAAATAAATGCAATAAAGGAATTAAATCTATAAGGGTAAATTATATCTAAAAGTAGAAAAATATCTTCCATGTGTAGGTAGGTCTTCTCCATAGATAGAACTTGATAGTTGTGGATAGATCTCGGACTCCTTCTCCTCCTAGGAAAGCAAAACCGCGTCGGACAACTCGGACAGCTCACTGCGTAACGCGTCTTCAGAAGATCTCCTCGAGATCGAGTAGGGTTTACTCGAGATCGAGTAACGTGGTCGTAGACTATGGCTCGGTTGGGCGTCTCGGGTAGCCGGTGCTCGATCAAGCTCGGACAGGTGCTGCTGGGGTCCTCGAGATCGAGGAGATTCCTCGAGATCGAGTAGAGTTGGTGCTCGGCGTCTTCAGTCCTCGGCTTCTCGACATGGCACAACTCCTCGACTCCGGACATGTCATCAGGGTTCGTCGATCCTGACTAGTTTACTCGAGATCGAGTAAGGCTTCCGGAGTCGGATTGATCTCGCTCTCAGTTTCTCGACCAGGCTTTGCTCGACTAGGTGTGCTCGGACACCCTTTATCGAGATCGAGTACAGTAACTCTAGATCGAGTACATCTGGGCTCTGGCCTGATTCGTCCTGGTTCCGCTGCTTCTTGACTTTGGACTCCTGTAGTTGATTTCCGAGCTTTTCCAACCTTTCTCAGAACTGCTGTAATTTGCCTCGAATTCTGCGATTTTAAACAAAAACTGGTGTAGATTCCATAATTTGGCAAATAAGCATAGACTACATAGATTATGTATTATCTTAGCCCAAATGCATGAAATATATGCAGAAAACGAAATAAAAGATATTGTAAAACATGGCAGATTCAGCTCACAACAGTAGCTAATCAAGATAATATCAATAACATAATCAATATCACACAAAGAAGTTGAAGGAATTAAAGAGGAAAAATAAATTAAATTAGAAACTCACAAACCACCAACTAAGTCTTGAAAGTGTAGGAGGAAACTACAAACTTAGCCAAACATGGCTTACCTAAACTTTCTTCTCTTCAAAGATGATTTCTCTACTTAAATCATTCTTCATGAAAACTAACCCTAAACATCCTATTTATAAACTTAAAGTCTTGCATAAACAACGTAAAAGATAGATAAATAAGATAGAAACTTCCTAAACAAACTAGATAAAAGATAGAGTTTCCATGTATAGATAAGCGTCAGATTTTGCTGGCAACGGAAATTTCCGCTAGCAGCGAATGGCCTTAAACAACCTACTATTGGATTTTCGCTAGCACCTCACTACCATACTCGCTGGCAGCGAATGTCCATGCCTTGGAATATTTTCAAGCTTCATCGGTTCCTTCGTTTCCGCCGCAGCGAATCCACCCAACCGCTGCAATGAGAGCAACCTTCCGCTGGTGCGAGAGCTCCCACTCGCTGAAGCGAGTTCGGTCTTCTGTTGAAGCGATTCAATTCACTAGAAGCGAGTTTCCTTTCGCTAGCAGCGAGTCATGCTACTTCTGGACATGCTTCCGTTGACTCCACTCGCTGGCAGCGAGATTGCATTTGCTGGCAACGATTCATGCTCAGGCCACCTTCTCGCACATGTTGTTGCCGACTTGATTCGCTGAAACGGAAAGCCATTTGCTGTCAGCGAATTTTCAGTAGAATACCATCACATAGATCTTTGAAAGAGCTTTCCAACGCATGCTCATATGCATCAATCGGACATCCGAGGCCTCCGGAAAGTGCGTTACAAGCTCAGCTCGTCGGGCAGACAACTTTCGCGACTCGTCCTTGTTTTCTCTCTTTGACCTCGATTTTGTGCTCCGCTGCTCCTTAGGTTGTTCCATGCTTTTCGGGACTTCTTTCATAAGCTCTCCTAAGTCTCTCTTAGCCTCTTTTAGCTCCGTTCCTCGTGTTCTTTTCCTTTGATCTACGAATCTAGATAAAACCATCGAAATAGCGTAGATTCTGAACTTTCCCACAAAATGAATGCTAATCTAATTAACACTAAAAAATGATTATATAACAATGAAATGCACCTAAACTAACCTATAATGCCTATTGGAAACATGCCTTGTCAACATATTTTACCCGAGACCGACCACCACTTCCTTCTCTATCCCTCAACATCGACCAACTCTTAGCCGACGTCAACAACAACCTTACACCTTTTCCCGTTATTCCCGAAACCAACTAAACCTAGAACCGCCGACTTTTCTCCTGAGGAGGAACCTGACTCCACTATCCTATAACTGGGTCTTGACTACAAATTTATTTGGTCAAGAAACCCTCTCGTCAAATTGGCGCCGTTGCCTAAGAGATATCAATCAAGCCTAGTTTAGTTGTTTAGGGTTTAGGAGTAGCGTACACTTTTTTTCTTGTCCTACGTATCACATACCCCACTACCATCTACCTCATCGGTACCAAATAGGTACCGAGCTTTTACTACTAATTTGTGTGTTCTTGATTGTGTTTTCAAAGCTTGGTACAAATATGCAAGGCACATACAAGTTTTTTGAAGCGGAACTCGAATGGGAAAGATGGGTCAAATAATTGAGACGGAGAAATAGGGTTGCACAGAAGGAGGCACTATTGAGGGAAAATGCTTGGCTGAAAGACTTAGTCTAAAGGTTGAGGCTTTCTATCATTCTAAAGGATTAGAACCTCCTTCTTATGAGGAAATTGCAGCTATGGAAAGTGATGAGGAAGAAGAAGATTGGCACGAACAATGGGCACTCCCACGGTACTTGAGAGATACAACGCCAGTCGATGTTGACCTATCTTTAGGCGATGTCGACATCCCTACCGAAACCCAGGTATGTCCTTTCTCGATCTCAATTCTAATCTTGCTATCTATCTGATAACTCCACCCCCTTGATGAAAATCGGAATAAGTTTCAAAGGCTTTGATACACTGTTTGTGTCAAAGGTCTTGAAGCTACATCTGTGTTGATGAAACACAAAACCTGTACTTTATTATATTATGTCCGAATATTATTATATGTTATTATATGCATCCAGATATTATTATATATGCACTAACATTTCAGGAAGCTTTTTGAATTATATCTCCTTCCTTGAGCCGAATAACGTGGAGAATAAAATCGGAGATCATGGCTTCAGAGTTTCATTGAATAGAAGATTGTGTAGATAGCCATGATCAGCCCAGCCATTGGAGAAGATTCCTTCCTCAAGTGGCGTCAATGATCTTCACTATATAAAGGAGATGAAGAAGAGAAGGAAGACTGGCGAACTTTTACAACATCAACGCTCTACATCGAACTCAGTCTTCAAGCATACTTCTCTCTTCTTCGTGTTCTCTCTACTTCTTCTTAAGAGTCTTATATTTTGTTTCAAAGCATTTTAGAGTTACACAGTGAGCTTATAGGATTTATTTAGAGAGAGTGTTATACTCGAGAGTTTATAACTCAGAAAGTGAACACTAGGCGATTGATGCACGAAGTTTAAAAGGATTGTACTAGATAGCTGAGAGAGGTGGGGCTCTTCTAGATTGGTCTAGGACTCCACGGGAACGTGAATTGACTAGATTGCAATTATATAGGAGTGAGGCTTCTCGGTGAACTATTAGGATCCTAACTCTTGTAATTATTTGCGTGGGCACGAATCAAGTTCAAAATATAAAAAAATAAATCAAACCAGATTCGTGCCCACGCAAATAATTACAAGACTCCCTCCCGATGTAGAAAAAGGAAGTCAGGATCGATCCTCGAGGTAGCGTGTCAGCGGATCTCAGGTAGCAGGGGATTCACGTCCGTTTTCGACTCAGGAAGTACTCGATATCGACCAGTCAGTCTATTTCTGGACACTCTGCAGACGTCAGCAAATATCGACCAGATCCACTCGATATCGACCAATCATGTCTATATCGACCAGTCAAATCGACTTAACTTGTATTTGCAGAAACAAAAACAAGCTTGATAACTCCACTCCCTTGATGAAAATCGGAATTGGCTTCAAAGGCTTTGAGAGTTCGTTTGTGTCAAAGGTCTTGAAGGTAACAGCTGTGTTGATGAAACACAAAATATGTTATCTATGATATTATGCTCGAATATTATTTTATATTATTATATGCTTCCAGATATTTTAGTCTAACTTTTCAGGAAGCTTTTCGAACATGATTTCCTTCCTTAAAGCTCGAAAGTTGAAAAGGACACAATCGGAGATCATGGCTTCAATCTTTCCAAATATAGAAGATATCAAAGATGGCCATGATCAGCCTAGCCGTTGAAGAGAAGATTCTTCTTGGCGCCGATATGTTCTCTATAAAGGGAAGGAAGAAGAGAAGACAACACACATTCGTTGAACACAAGATCTCATTCGTACTCAAGCCCTCAAGTGAAATCTGTCTTCTTCGTGTGTTCTCTGCTAGTTCTTAAGAGTCTCTTATTTCATTTGAAATCATTTGAGAGTTACACAGTGAGCTTATAAGATATATTTCGTGATAGTGTTATACTCGAGAGTTTGTAACTCAGGAAGTGGACACTAGGTGATTGATTCACTAAGTGTAAGAGGATTGTACTAGATAGCATAGAGAGGTGATGCTCCTTTAGATTGGTCTAGGACTCCAAGGGAACGTGAGTTGACTAGATTGCAATTGTATAGGAGAGAGGCTTCTCGGTGAGCTACTAGGATCCTAAGTCTTCTGAATCAATAAAAGTCGGTTGAATCCTAGGGTTGTGGAAGAACCCTAGGTGGGGACGTAGGCCAAGTTCGTACCGAACCTCGTAAACAACTCATTGTGTTCTTTACATACTGCTTTACCTTATTTCCGCACTTGGTTCAAATCGTTTAACTTTGTGATTCAGGTGTTTTCGAGAAAAGACTAAGTCTAATCTCAAGGGGTTTTGCACGAGCTTCAATGGTTTTGAGACTATCTGCGAAAAATCGGCCTACTCTATTCAACCCTCCTTCTAGAGTATCTTTATATTACTTTGTTTTACATTATCAAACCTTCAATTGGTATCAGAGCTTTACTCACTGCTTTCGATCTAACAATCTTGTGAGTTTTTTATCATGTCGGGTGAAGCAAGCAGAGGATTTACATAGGGAAGGTTTACGAGTAGACCACCACTCTTTGTAGAAAGCAACTTTGTCCACTGGAGATCATTGATGAAGATGTTCATTATAGATCTAGATCTGGAACTTTGGAACATTATAGAGAATGGTCCGAAGGTTCCAGAGAAAGACGGACCAAATGGAACCAAAATTGCGAAGAAGGAGTCTGAATACATCCAAGCGGATCTTGAACTCGTCTCCAAAAACTACAGGGCTATTAACTTACTCTATTGTGGTCTTAGCACTGATGAGTTTAACCGTATTTCATCTTGTAGGTCAGCTAAAGAGATTTGGGGCAAGCTGGTCGTCACCTATGAAGGAACCAGCCAAGTAAAGGACACCAAGATCAGTATCTTCCTTCGAAAGTATGAGCTTTTCAAAATGAAGCCTGATGAGTCTATTAAGGCCATGTTCACACGGTTCACGGAAATCACCAACAACCTTGACTCTCTCGGCAAGACCTTTGAGAATGTTGAGAAAGTAAGGAAGATATTGAGGTGCCTTCCAAAAGAAAAGTGGGGTCCTAAAGTAACAGTCATAGGAGAACTTCGAGCAAGCACTAAGAACTTAGCGCTCAAGTCTAAGAAGGATGAGCCCAAAGATGGATCTGATTCCGAAGATGAGGATGACGATGAGGATGATCCTTTTGCTCTTATCACAAGAGGCCTTGCTCGAATCCTCAAAGTGAAGAAACAATTCAACAACAAGGATGGATCAGAGTCTTCTAAATTTCGAGGTAAGTCTCAATACAACAAATATGATAAGAAGACTAAACATTTGTCTTGTTTGAATGTGGTAAAACGGATCATCTTGTAAAAGATTGCCCTCAAAAGACAAAGAGCCAGTCCAAGAAGGGTGATAGATGGAAAAAGAAAGCCATGGTGGCAACTTGGAGCGATTCTGACTCTGACTCCGATGATGAGAAGGCCAATGTCTGCCTTATGGCCTCAGGAGATGAATCCCACGATGAGAAGCTTGAGGTAACCGTAAGAGAACTTATGGCAAGTCTAAAAGAGGTATTATCAGAATTTCTTTCTAATATGATTGCCAATGAAGAGAAACTTATTGCCCAAACTAACACTCTTATTAAGAAAACTGTGGACCAGGGAAGAACTATTGAGGATCTGTCTATGAGGGTCAAAAGTCTTGAAGCTTCTTATTCAGGTCTTGACATTAAAGTCAAGACTCTTGACTCAGAGGAATATGAGCTCAAGCAAGATCTCTCCTCTTTAAGAAGTGAACATCATGACTTTGAGAATGAGAAGATCTTCCTGAATAATAAGATTCAAGACCAACAGAAAGCCCTCATAAATTTTACCAAATCCAAAGGTACTCTTGATAGGATGTTGGGTGAGCAACAAAGTTCTCTAAACAAAAGTGGTATTGGTTACAATCCAAGATTTTTAAAGAAGCATCACATTACCACTTTTGTAAAGGCAAAAGAAAGCAGAACCTCTCCTATATGTTACCACTTGCTAGAAAAGGACATGTAAAAGAGACCTGCCCTTATAGAAGAAAGGATCCACATATTATTCACAATACATTTCCTGTTCATTTGAGAAAAGAACGGATAACGCAAGTTTGGGTCCCCAAAGGCACTATTTTACCAAATATGGTTTATCCCAATAATGGATCTAAATTTGCTTATTGGTCTAGCCACAAAGGTTGATGTTTGTTTTGCTGGAAACCACCAAGGTGAAAGAGGAAAAATGGATTATTGATAGTGGATGCTCGAGGCACATGAGTGTAAGGAGTTCTCTCTTTCACGATCTAAAGAAGCAATCCACTGGAACAATCACTCTTGGTTACAAAGGAAAGTGCGACATCGTTGGTATTGGTAGTGTTGGGAGTGATTCCAACCATAGTATTAAAAATGTTTATCTTGTGAATGGTTTGAAGTATAATTTGCGTAGTGTATCTCAATTATGTGATAGTGGCAATGATGTCAGATTTAACAAGAAAAGATGTCTGGTATGCAGACAAGATACTGGTGAAGTTGTTCTGACTGCATATCTTTACAACAATATATATGTTGTAAATGCTGAGCAAGTGGCACAAGGAAGCTTAACATATCTAAATGCTTTGACGGATGATCCAAAGCTCTGGAACAGAAGACTCGATCATGTGAGTCCATATACACTA
Source organism: Persicaria tinctoria (assembly GCA_037127255.1). Classification (NCBI taxonomy): domain Eukaryota; kingdom Viridiplantae; phylum Streptophyta; class Magnoliopsida; order Caryophyllales; family Polygonaceae; genus Persicaria; species Persicaria tinctoria. The sequence goes on along the minus strand of JBANSL010000013.1, from coordinate 34,802,018 downwards.
CAGATGCTTGTGTCCAAAGGGCTTGTAAGAGGGCTACCTGAGATGGACTTCAAAGGTATTGATATGTGCAATGCATGCACATGAGGTAAACAAACACGTAGCTCTTTCAAACCCAAAAAGATTTTAAGTTCTTCTAGACCCCTTGAACTTTTACATATGGATTTATGTGGTCCTATGCGAATCAAATCTCCCAATGGTAAAAAGTACATGCTTCTTGTTGTTGATGATTTTTCTGGAGATACCTGGGTTGCTTTTTTAAAAGAAAAATCAGAGGCCTTATTTGAATTCTCAAAACTTTGTAAGGAGTTGGAAACTTTAAGAAACGAGCCCATAGTGTCAATTCAAAGTGATCATGGTAGGGAGTTTGATCAACTTCAGTTTGATTTGTTTTGTGCTAAATATGGCATCTCCCATAACTTTTCTGCTTCTAGGACACCTCAACAAAATGGGGTTGTGGAACGAAAGAACCACACCCTAGAGGACATGGCCAGGACTATGCTTTTAGAAAATGCATTACCTAAAACCTATTGGGCTGAAGCTGTCAGCACAGCTAACTATATTTTGAATCGTTGTCTTATTCGTTCCATTTTAAACAAAACTCCTTATGAACTTTTCAAAGTCCGCAAACCACTTATATCTTACATTAAACCCATTTGGCTGTACTTGTTTTGTTCATAACAATGGAAAAGATAACCTTGAGAAATTTGATGCGCATAGTAATGAAGGTATATTTCTTGGCTACTCCACAAGTAGCAAAGCTTATAGAATCTTCAATAAAAGGACCCAGTTAGTTGAAGAAAGTATACATGTTATATTTGATGAATGCAATGACGGTTCTTTGAGTGAAAGTGTTGCAGATATAGATCTTAACATACATGCAGAGAACGAGGAAGGTGATGATACTACCACCAAGAACACAGAGAAGAGGAACATGCATGAACAAATTCTCAACACTGCAGAATTGGCCCAAGGTGTTGAAGATTCGTCCAAAGCCCTTGGTGTCCAATCCAACAGTGTTGAGACGTCAGAAACTGCTGTAACTGAACCTAATAGGACCACGGAGTCAGATGTACCACAAATCAATCCTACTGGTGTGACGAATCAAGGAGTTGAGACTAGCAAAAGAAAATTCAAATACTCCTCATCACACTCTTTAAAGGATATCATTTCTGACCCTACATCTAGTGTTCAAACTCGTTCTAAGGTGTTGAAGATCTTTGTGCTTTTGACGCGTTTGTTTCTCTTATAGAATTAAAGAACATAGATGAGGCCCTTCAAGAGCCAGATTGGATCATTGTTATGCAAAGTGAGCTCAACGAATTTGAAAGGAACAAAGTCTGGTCCTTGAAGCCTAGGCCAAAGCATCAATCAGTCATTGGCACACGATGGGTATTTGTTGATAGGAGGAAATCGAAACTTGCAATAATAAAATATAAATAAATCACAGCAAACCAGATTCTGTCCCTTGCAAATAATTACAAGACATCCTCCTGATGTAGCAGCGGGAAGTCAGGATTGATCCACGAGGAAGCGGGTCAGCGGATCCTAGGCATCGGTGAAATCTCACGATCAGAAGTCCAGAACAGGGTCCTCGATCTCGACTAGGGTTAGTCGACAGGAGATCAGGCTAGTCGAACAGCGCAGCAGTCGCAGGCAGAGGCTACTCAATATCGACGAGGGGATACTCGATGTCGAGTACAGTCTTTGTCGACTTTGGGTTGGGCTCGTCGAGTTCCTGCACAAGTAAGCTATAGCGACCTTGGTCGAAGATCAGTAGTCGAGATCGACGAATGCTATTCGATCTCGAGTAAGACAGAGACTAAAACGAAAGAAAATAAATGCAAAGGCTTTGGGATTTCGACTAAACTTAATGTAAAGGGACTTCCAAGATTGGGGTTTGCAACAACGATAACCAAGCATGCATAAGGCAGAGATAAACAAATAATCATGTGATTTGCATCAAGGACAAGCTTTCGCCTTTTCTAACAATTAGACAACTCTTTCAAGAAATCCTAATTGTCTCTACCGATTTTATGTTTACAATCCAAGTTGTTAACATGGATCTCCATTAGACGGGTAATAAACACATAAACAAGTAGGAAAATGCTCAAAACATGATAAAAGTCGGATCTTTACCTCAAGCACGCATGGCTATCGTTGGGCTCGCCCCAACCCTAGAAGTGGGTGGACTACTCACGCCTCATCGCAATCACAGACATTGATTGAAAGGAAATAACTTGCATTAAACTAAATTCAAAGACTTTACAATCCCGGCGATCCAACTCTCGTTGAACGCCAAAACCCTAAAACCTCCGAACTCCCTAAACCGTCTCTGTGAACTACTTCTCTCTGAAATTGAATGAATAAAACTGAGCCCCATGGGCTTTATTTATAGCCTTGTAATCCTTGCTAATCAAGGATAGAATCTCCTATCTATATCTAAAATTATATCTAAAAGGCTTAATGATAAATAAAAGCAATAAAGGAAATAAATCTAAAAGGAAAAGATAAATCTAAACTAGGTAATATGTCTTCATGATGATAGATCTTCCTTCCATGGATAGATGATGATAGATTTGGATAGAATCTCGGCCTTCTCGACTTCCTTCATGCCCAAGGAATCCCAACTCTACTCGGACTGCTCACGTTGATGCGTTTCCAGAAACTGGTTTACTCGACTTCGACAAGGACTCGTCCACATCGACTAGGATTCGTCGTCGACTGGACTTCTCGGGTGACTCCGCTCGACATGGCTAGGATCTGGGCTCCTGGGCGTCGTCGATCTCGACTAGGGCTTATCGAGATCGACTAGGGTTGTGGTCGAGGATGGCTCTCTGGTGATGTCGAGGACTCCTCCTCGGCATGGACTCGGACAGGCGCTAGGTGACTCGTCGATCTCGACAAGGTCTCATCGAGATCGAGTAGAGATGTGCTCGGCGTCTTCGTCCTCGGCTTCTCGATCAGCTCCTCTTCTCATCGACTCCGGGTGTGGGGCTGAGGTGTCATCGATCTCGACTAGGTCTTGTTGAGATCGAGTTGTGTTCCGGGAGTCGGGTTGGTCTGGCTCAGCTTTCTCGACCAGGCTTTGTCGACCAAGTCTGCTTGGGCTCTCTACTCGAGATCGAGTAAGGTGTACTCGACATAGAGTAACCCTGGCTTTAGCTCGGTTTTTCCTGGTTCTGTACTCTTAGATTCTGGACTTCTGTAGTTGTTTTCCGAGCTTTTGTGACCTTCCTTAGAATTGCTGTAAAACGCCTCGAATTCTGCGAAATTAAACACAAACTGGTGTAGATTCCATTATTTGGCAAATAAACATAAACTACATAGATTCTGTACTATCTAACCCAAATGTATGCAATGTATGCAGAAAACGATATTAAAGTTACTGTAAAATATGACAGATTTAGCTCACAACAGTATTTCCAAACAAGCTAGATGAGAATGGTATGATCGTGAGGAACAATGCAAGGCTTGTTGCTCAAGGCTACAAACAAGAGGAAGGTATTGACTACGAGGAGACCTTTGCTCCCGTAGCCAGGCTTGAAGCCATTCGCATTTTATTAGCATTTGCATCTTTTATGAGCATAAAGTTATATCAAATGGATGTCAAGTGTTCTTTTCTTAATGGTTTCTTAGAAGAAGAAGTTTATGTGGCTCAACCCCTAGGTTTTGAAAGTACGGAATTTCCTAATCATGTTTATAAACTAGACAAAGCGCTTTATGGTTTGCAACAAGCCCCAAGAGCTTGGTATGAGCGCTTGTCAAAATATCTTTTAGAAAATTATTTTAAAAGGGGGTTGATCGACAAGACTCTTTTTATCAAGACCAAAGGAAAGGACATTTTGATTATTCAAATATATGTTAATGATATATTGTTTAGTGCTACTAACACATCTTTGTGCAGGGAATTTTCTAACATTATGTGCAGTGAATTTGAGATGAGCTTGATGGGTGAACTCAACTTTTTTTTGGGATTACAAGTTCATCAATCCAAGAAAGGGATATTTGTCAACCAAAGCAAGTACACTAAGGATCTCTTGAAGAAATTCAAGATGGATCAATCCAGAGCAGCCAAAACACCCATGAGCTCAACACTATCTCTAGATCAAGACAAGACTGGAAAGGGTGTCAATCAAAAGGAATATCGAGGAATGATTGGATCTCTACTATATCTTACAGCTAGTAGACTTGACATCATGTTTAGTGTTTGCATGTGTGCTAGGTTTCAAGTTGATCCTAAAGAATCTCACCTTGTAGCTGTGAAGAGGATCTTTCGATATCTCAATGTCACTAAGGAGCTTGGCTTGTGGTACCCAAAGCAAAAAGATTTTACATTAATCGGGCATTCTGATGTAGATTTTGCAGGCTATATGGTGGATAGGAGGATCACGTCAGGATGTTGCCAATTCTTAGGAGCATCCTTGATCAGTTGGCACTCAATGAAACAAAAATGATAATAATCACAACATAATGATAATAATCACAACATAAACACCATATGATAATCTCCATAATGTAATATCATTCTCAACATAATCCCCGGATAAGGTAAAGAATGGAAAATATTTAGATCATGTGGAGCAATATTTGAAATAAGGCATAATATGGCTTTTCCTTCCAGCTCTCAGTTTTCGCAGATTCTCTTGCCACGGTGTCTTATCTCCCCTTAAATCATTGATAATTTACTTTATGGACTGAGGGGGAGTAGGATTCATACTTGAACTTGCCTTTTCGGACCCAAAACAGGAATCTTTGGGCTTGGGGCTAGTCGAGATCAAGTACAGCTGGTCGACCTCGAGTACAGGGACCCCATACTTAGGCTCTTGGCAAGTTTCTGGCTCTGCAACGGTTGTCGAGATCGACAAAGTCTTGTCGAGATCGAGTAGCCCTTGTCGATCTCGAGTACAGTGTTGGCTCCTTCCTCCGCTGTTTGGTTAGTCCTGTGGTTGCTGATGCTTTTCACCTCCAGCCATGAAATTTCCTCTTTTGCAGGGCCAAAAGAGAAATCCAAAACCTCAACGCCTATGGTGAAGGTGAGCGATCTATTTTTGACACTTATTTTGGCATCTGTAGTAGCTAAGAATGGTCTACCAAGAATAATAGGGCTAGTAGGATCTTCAACACAGTCAATGATAAGGAAATCAGCTGGAACAAAGAATTTACCAACCTGGACAGGGACGTTCTCAACTATACCTGTAGGGATGACTACTGTATTGTTTGCCATGTATAGCTTGGCATCCACAGGTTCTATGCATCCTATCTTTACTTTCCGCCAGATTGATAAAGGCATGATGCTCACACTTGCTCCTAAATCGCACAGAGAATCATATTTATATTGTCCAAAACCCACAGTAACAGAAAACTTACTAGGGTCCAGTCTCTTTTCAGGAAAGTGGAGTACTTTGCATTCGCCTGCGATCTATGAGATGGATCGCTTCTTGCTTAGGATTTCCTTTAGAAATTTGACATATCCAGGCATCTCTTGCAGGGCTTCTGTAAAGAGGATAGAAACATTCAGTTCTTGCAGCATATTAACAAATCTGGTAAACCTACCTGCAGTGGGATCTTTCTGTGCTTTTGAAGGGAAAGGCAGTGGCTTTTTCAGTTTTGGAGCCTGATCAGCTGTCGGAGGTGCTGCAGAGTCGTCGACGTCTGTCAGATGCTGCTCCTTGATCTCGACCACGGGCTCCTCGACATCGAGTAGGGTGGTCGACCTGGAGTTGCTGGTCTGCGCAGCGGAGTCCGAGCTCAACTTTTGGTCTGTGTCGAGTAGCTGCTTGTCGATATCGAGTACACCCTCCTCGAGATCGAGTTGGATGTGCTCTGTTTCGAGTTGCTGCTCTGCCTTGCTTTGCTATTTTCCGACCTCTGGCTCATGTAATTGATGTCCACTCCTGAGTTTGATAGCTGCGACGTATCCGGTCTTCCCCTTAGGATTTAGTTCTGTTTGCCCAGGGAGTTGTCCGGACGGTCGTGGGATCTGTGCAGCGATTTGACCCATCTGCGTTTCTATTCCCCTTTTCGAGATGTCCAATTCTCCAAATTTTGTAGTGATGTTCTGGAATTGGTTGTTGATGGTGCCCTGATTCCGACGCATCTCCTCAAGGATCAGCTGCAGATCATCCTTCTTTTGATCCCTTTATGGATGTCCTGGAGCTCTGTAGGGTGGGGGATTCCTAGGAGGACCTTGGTTCCACTGTGGTTGGTAGGACCGTTGGTCTCCCATGTAGCGATTTGGACCCCCAGCGTAGGCTGCCTCTTCATGTGTTTCTGCCATCCTGACTTGCTCAGTGTGTGGGCACTCAGTAGTGGTGTGCCGCTGTGATCCGCATTCGATGCAAGGCTAATTGACAGATAGATATTTGACTTGCTTGAGGAGCTTGCGATTTTGGTCTCTGTAGAACTGCTCCCTGACATCTGGGTCAATCTCCTTTGCTGGCTCATAGAGTGGCATTGATGGTGCTGCCCTGGCGTAGGCGTTCTCCTCATAGTTTGTAGGAGCCCCATATTTGTTGTCGTAGTTAGTGAGCTTTTCTAGCACACCCCATGCGTCGCTTGATGGCATCGTCAGATACTCATAGCGAGTATAATGGTTGTTTCTGTCCTTAGTGATTTGATCAAGAGAGTTGAAGAAGTTCTCCTGAATGACGTAGGGTGGCTGTCCATGAGTAGGGCAAGATCGCAGCAGTTCTTTGTAGCGTTCCCATGCCTTTGCCAGCGGTTCCCCTTGCTTCTGTTTGAAGGCGGTGATTTTCTGACGGAGAAGTGCTGTTTTGGCGGGTGGGAAGTATTTGTTCAGGAACTCTTGCTCTACTTGGGCCCAGGTGGGGAGAGATCTCGACTTCAGCCCTTCGAGCCACTTCAGTGCAGGTCCAGCGAGAAACCAGCGAAAAGATTTCATCTTGACATATTCCAGAGTTGTACCTTCAGCAAGAGTACGACACATGTCATGAAAATTAGTAATATGTTGAAGAGGACACTCATTAAATTTGCCATAAAAAGCCTTATTTTTAAGCTCTATCAAAAACTGAGTGCGAATTTCAAAAGAGTTTTCAGGGATTAGAATCGCCGATTCAGGCACGACGAGAGCTGGATGCATATAATCCTCTGCAGTAGTTGGATATTGGGCAAGCTCAGCTTCTGCTTGCTCCCTTGCTGCTTTCTTAGTGGCGATAGCAGCATCTTTAGCGGCTAGTTCCCTTGTAAGCCTTTCGATCAGTTGCTCTTGTGTTTCAGCGGCCGCCATGATCCTTTTGAGTTTAGAGTGGATGTGTAGGTAACGCTCCGGTTCGTCTAAGGCGTCAAACTCAGGTGGTAGACCAGAACGGCGCATACACCTGTATAATAACTCAAAGCAGATGTGAGATTTAACTACCTAAGGCGCGAATGATAGCTTCCCCGGCAACGGCGCCAATTTATTGATAGGAGGAAATCGAGACTTGCAATAATAAAATATAAATAAATCACAGCAAACCAGATTCCGTCCCTTGCAAATAATTACAAGACCTCTTCCTGATGTAGCAACGGGAAGTCAGGATCGATCCACGAGGAAGCGTGTCAGCTGATCCTAGGCAGCGGTGAAATCTCACGATCAGAAGTCGACAATAGGGTCCTCGATCTCGACTAGGGTTAGTCGACAAGAGATCAGGCTAGTCGAACAGCGCAGCAGTCACAGGCAGAGGCTACTCGATATCGATGAGGGGCTACTCGATGTCGAGTACAGTCTTTGTCGACTTCGGGTTCCTGCACAAGTAACCTATAGCGACCTTGGTCGAAGATCAGTAGTCGAGATCGACGAGTGCTATTCGATCTCGAGTAAGACAGAGACTAAAACGAAAGAAAATAAATGCAAAGGCTTTGGGATTTCGACTAAACTTAATGTAAAGGGACTTCCAAGATTGGGGTTTGCAACAACGATAACTGATAGCATTAGTTTAGGTAGGCATAATAGGTTGCATTTAGCTTAGTTATGATGCATATCATGCATGGTTTAAGCACGATTTGCATATTAGTTCTCTATGTTGTCGTAGTCGGAATCTACACACTTTTATTGATTATTTCAGGTAATGGTAGATCCGAGGAGGAGACATGAGTTGATAACGCATGAGATGAGAATGTATAGTTGATCGAAGAAGCTTACATGAAGATCTCAAGAGGTCCTGAGAAGAAGAAGTGAGCCTAAACGAAGAACAAGTCTGCAGAAGTTGTCGCTAGACATGCTGAACTTGTTTTGCACTTTCTGGAGGCCTCGGTTGTCCGATCGACTATTATGACCATGCGTTGGAAAGATCTTTCAGAGAGCTACAACTTTCATGTTGACGTCGAGAGCTGAATCAAAACAGATTTTCCGTGAAAGGCCTCTGGCTGCGACCGCAGCAATCATGCGGCGCCCGCGGCCAATCAATTTGCGGCGGCCGCAGCATTAGCCGTCAGCACTTATCCACAGCGTTTTAAATAATTAAAAACCCTAGCTCTTCTTTATTTGTTTTAAGGCTGACTTTTAGTTAATTTTGACAGCACTTCTTCCATTCTATTCTTCCATTAGACACTTTAGAGATTTTGAGCGATGTCTTCCATAAGGAACTAAACTCATCTATTCTGCCTGCAATTTGAAGCTTTATTCGGATTGATTGTGAGTTTCTAATTCTCGTTCCTTGTTTCCTATATTTGAATGTTTCAACTTCTTTGTGCTTGATTGTTTATTGTTTTGTTCTATCTTGTCTGGCCAACTTGTTAGATCAATTCAATCGCTAAGGTTTTGTAGATTCCTGGTTGTGAACCTTAACCTAAGTGGCAAACTTGTTCCTTTAGGGCTGGTTGAACTAATTGAATGAGTAGGAAGTTGAATGTGTTGTTAAATCCTTTTTTAGGGACTGCAAATACCTTGGCTAATCTCTGAACTTAAAGCTATCAATTGGATTAAATCCTTCTTTAGGGACTGTTCGATTGATAAGGATTGCTAGGACTGGTTGGACTAGTAACTATATTAGGTCGGGACAAGGGCATTCATAGGAAACGTAATAGGACGAGAAGAAGTTACAATGATCACTTCAATCCAATAAAGTGGAAAATTGTAGGTAGAATTGCTTCTCCCAATTGTCTAAAACAAACTCACTTATTCTGCTTTCGTTACTTTGCTTTGATAAAAGGCAAGACTTTCACATAAAAACCCCCGAACTGGTTACTTTGATTGACACCTGAATTACACTTGAGTTATAATTTTCCCTGTGGATCGACCTCTTGCTTATTGCTATACTTGCTATAGGTTTGAGTTTTCTTTGGCGGAATCAACGACAGGTTTCCCCTCCGTCAAATTTGGCGCCATTGCCGGGGAAATTTGTTAATTCTTGTGTGTTTTTAGTGTTAATCTTGGTGTGGACCGTCTTATATGGTCCATAACCATGCTACTAATTCGTCTTTGTTACCGTTTGATTCAGAGATTGAAAGGACCCTTGCCGCTCTAAGGCGAGAAGCTCGTGATCGCTTTCGCGAACTCCCTTTTGATCAAGAAAAACCTACAACAGAGATGGCTAACGATTCAAACCGCACTCTTAAGGAGCTTTCTGCTCCTGATCTGGCACAGCAACCCCTGGCAATCCAATTTCTTGCGCTAGCAGCAGGAGTCAACTTTGAGCTGAAGTCAGGAGTAGTTCATCTTCTACCCAAATTCCATGGGTTGAGTGGGGAGGACCCCCACAAGCATCTGTCTGAATTCCATAGGGTGGTTGTTGGGATGAAACCAGAAAACGTAACTGATGAGCAAATCAAGCTGAGAGCTTTTCCCTTCTCTTTGAAGGATGATGCAAATGAATGGTTCTTCTATCTACCACCTGACTCTATTTCTACTTGGGCTAAGATGAAAAGAGTCTTCCTAGAGATGTACTTCCCTGCAACAAAGCTAAACGCTTTGAAAAGGTCAAATAGCAGCATTGAGCAGTACGCGACGGAGTCTATACATGAGTACTTTGAGCGCTTCAAGAAACTCTGCGCCAGCTGCCCATGCCATGGGTACTCTCAAAAGGATCTGGTTCTTTTTCTCTTTAATGGGTTAACTGATATGGAGCGCAAAACAGTGAATTCCGCTTGTGGAGGAAACATGTTGAACAAGACGCCTGCCGCAGCTTGGGATGTGTTTAAGGAGCTATCTGAGGGCTCCAGACAGTTCAATAAGAACCCTCGTGCTAGGGGTGTACTCGTTGTTGATGCTCCTGTGGCTGCACTTCAGACTGACATGGCAGAGTTGAAGGAGATGATGAAACAATTGGTCATTGATAGAACTCCTCAACAACTGAAGGCATGTGGTCTTTGCAATCAATACACTCATCTTATGGATATGTGCCCACTTCTACAAGATCCTAATTTTGATTTGAATGCCATTGGGAATTTCGCTCAACAAAGGCCTAGGCAAGGCAATTATGGGAATCCTGGGTATTTCAACAACAACAATTACAACAGAGGCTATCAGCAAGGCTATGGGAACTACCAAGCCTCTTTCAATCAGCAAGGGGGGCAACAAGAAAGGCCTCGCCAACAATTTGAACCTCGACAAGGAGGCCAACCACAATCCAATGAGGCTATTGAGGATCCAATACAGAAATTGTCACGGTTGGTCTTGAAGGTGGAGAAACAACAATCAGACCGGATCACAAATTTGGAGAATCAACTAAGTGAGCTCATTCAGATCTTAAGTGGGAAGGAGGCAAACGATTCAGGGAAGCTTCCATCGCAAACGATTGAGAATCATAGGGAGAATGTCAGTGCAATAATGCTTAGAAATGGCAAGGAACTGATTGTCACACCTCAAAAGGATGATGAGGGAATCATGGACGAAGATCGGGAAGTAATGAACGAAGAAGACGGAGGCAATACGGTGCGGCGCCCGCAACCAATCAAACATGCTGCGCCCGCAGCATAATGCGGCGCCCGCCGCCAGTGAGCTCGCCGATCCGTCGGTGCCAGGTACGCATTTTCCGTCTTTCTCCCCTTCTTCTTCTTCTCCTCTTCCTCCTCCTTCTTCTCCTCCTCCTTTTTCCTTACCTATGGCGACTCCAAAGCCGATTCCACCTTTTCCGGAAGTCCTAAAGGATACACGAAGGTATGAGAACGATAGGGAGATCTTTGAGACGTTCAGCAAATGCGAGGTAAATATTCCTTTACTCAAATTAATTAAGAGCATTCCTAGATATGCTAAATTTTTGAAGGAATTGTGCACCATCAAGAAGAAGCAAAGACTAAAAAAGAAGGAAAAGGTAAGCTTGAATGAAAATGTCTCTGCTATGTTGCAAAGGAAATTGCCTGAAAAATGTGAAGATCTGGGTATGTTTACAATTCCATGTGCAATTGGGAATACTAGATTCAAACAAGCCATGCTAGATCTAAGAGCATCAATTAATGTTATTTCTTATAACATGTACATGTCTTTGGGTTTGGGTGCTCTGACTGAGACTGGGGTTACAGTGCAACTTGCTGACCGATCACAAATCAGACCAAGAGGTGTTGTTGAAGATGTTTTGGTTATGGTGGATGATTTGTTTTTCCCTGTTGATTTCTTTTTTTTAGATATGGAGCAGGGAGGCCTTGAAACACCCATTATACTAGGAAGACCATTCCTGAAAACTGCGAAAACGAAAATTGATTGTTGTGAGGGTCTATTGACTATGGAATTTGATGGAAGAAATATAGAATTCTCTTTCTTTAATCATTCTAAGCTTTCTCCTGAAAATTCTTTAGATACGCCTATTGCTAACAATATTGATCGCAACAATAATTTTCGTGATTTGTTAAAGACACCTAAGGAAAATAGTTTATGGAAATTTGAGCCTCCTAACAAATTGAAACCTTTTGTGATTTCAGGACAACCCCCAGGCATAGCTCAAGGAGAGAAGCTGAGGGTCATGGATGACAGCTCGGATAGAAAGCTACACCTTTCAAGGGTGCCCTCATTTGTCAATGAGATGGCAGGTGTTGGTGACCCTGGTGGAGGAACCTAGGCCAATCAAGGGTCAGTACGTCGAGCCAAAGACTTGAAACAAAGGAGCTTCTCGGGAGGCAACCCGAGGTAAGTTTTTCTTTCTTTTTCCTTTTTCTTTTCCTTCACCCTGATTATATTTGATTTACTTTTGTTGTCTTTATTGTTTCATTGAGGACAATGAAAACTTTAAGAGTGGGGGAGAAGAATTATGTATATAGATGCATATAGGAGATCATATTTAAATTTTTGCACCATATTTAATTTATTTCATTTTTTTATTAATTTCTTGTTTATTTCCGTAATTCAAAAAAAAAAATTCAAAAATCCCAAAAATAAGCATGCATTGCATACATATGTGTTATTCAAATACCCATCTTGCTTAGTTTGTCCTCTATTTTAAATTTCAAGCACGATTCATAAAAATCCCATGGAGTTCTGGATGTTTTGATTATTGTCTTTATTTGATTTTTGTGGAACATGAGCTAGCAAATATAATTGAGCATGTATGATTGAGTTAAAGTATGATTGAAGTCCTCAAAACATGCCCTGTGAGAATGTTTGGCCTTATTTGAATTCTTTTGCTCAATTGTGTGAATTACTCTCCTTGTGTTGCTACCTCTTGGCATTGACTGCAGTATCTATTTTTAGAGACCGATGCACATGTTTGATTGCTTGCGGAGTTTATGTTTATATTTTGAGTCTTTTGCTGAATTTGTGAATATTTAGTGAATAAGGTGGCAATGGTTGATGCACTTAGTAACCGGATCTATGCATGACACCCATGGGTATGATTCGCGCAAAAAGGTGTTGAAAACTATCCACTGGGAAAGAAAGCTTGATCATTGAGTAACCAGGTTCATTCATGACACCCATGTTTGCAACTTGCATCAAAAGATGTTCAAGTGGACTTCATATTAGTAGGTTGAGGTGTTGATAGACCGGGGCCATTCATGACACCCATGTTTGCGCCTCGCGTAAGGAAAGCACAAAGACAAGAAAAAGAAAAAAAAAAGAGAAAAGAAAACAAAAGAAAAAGAAAAAAAAAGTGTGGCATTTTATTGTCTTTATTGTGTCCCGCAAGTAATGACATTTCGGTAGATATTTGGTGATATGGTGGTCAATGTCTATGAGCTTAGTGCATTTTGGATTGAGTTGAGAGTTGTACCTTAAAGCCTAAACACATGAGTGAAACACATATTTCTGGTGAGGTTGGATGATGTCTACTTCTAAGCTTTGATCACTGAAATACATGCTATGACGTTTGTTTGCTTGGTTTATGTTTTCACTTGCTATGATGTTGCTTTTTGATGAGGTTGAAACTTAAAGGGATTTCCTGTGGGATGCGTTGATTCATGTTCATTCTATCATTGCTTGAGGAAAAGCAAAGGTTAAGTGTGGGGGAGTTTGATAGCATGCATTTAGGTAGGCATAATAGGTTGCATTTAGCTTAGTTATGATGCATATCATGCATGGTTTAAGCACGATTTGCATATTAGTTCTCTATGTTGTCGGAGTCGGAATCTACACACTTTTATTGATTATTTCAGGTAATGGTGGATCCGAGGAGGAGACATGAGTTGATAACGCATGAGATGAGAATGTATAGTTGATCGAAGAAGCTTACATGAAGATCTCAAGAGGTCCTGAGAAGAAGAAGTGAGCCTAAACGAAGAACAAGTCTGCAGAAGTTGTCGCCAGACATGCTGAACTTGTTTTGCACTTTCTGGAGGCCTCGGTTGTCCGATCGACTATTATGACCATGCGTTGGAAAGCTCTTTCAGAGAGCTACAACTTTCCGTGAAAGGCCTCTGGCTGCGACCGCAGCAATCATGCGGCGCCCGCGGCCAATCAATTTGCGGCGGCCGCAGCATCCATGCTGCGCCCGCAGCATTAGCCGTCAGCACTTATCCGCAGCGTTTTAAATAATTAAAAACCCTAGATCTTCTTTATTTGTTTTAAGGCTGACTTTTAGTTAATTTTGACAGCACTTCTTCCATTCTATTCTTCCATTAGACACTTTAGATATTTTGAGCGATGTCTTCCATAAGGACCTAAACTCATCTATTCTGCCTGCAATTTGAAGCTTTATTCGGATTGATTGTGAGTTTCTAATTCTCGTTCCTTGTTTCCTATATTTGAATGTTTCAACTTCTTTGTGCTTGATTGTTTATTGTTTTGTTCTATCTTGTCTGGCCAACTTGTTAGATCAATTCAATCGCTAAGGTTTTGTAGATTCCTGGTTGTGAACCTTAACCTAAGTGGCAAACTTGTTCCTTTAGGGCTGGTTGAACTAATTGAATGAGTAGGAAGTTGAATGTGTTGTTAAATCCTTTTTTAGGGACTGCAAATACCTTGGCTAATCTCTGAACTTAAAGCTATCAATTGGGTTAAATCCTTCTTTAGGGACTGTTCGATTGATAAGGGTTGCTAGGACTGGTTGGACTAGTAACTATATTAGGTCGGGACAAGGGCATTCATAGGACATGTAATAGGACGAGAAGAAGTTACAATGATCGCTTCAATCAAATAAAGTGGAAAATTGTAGGTAGAATTGCTTCTCCCAATTGTCTAAAACAAACTCACTTATTCTGCTTTCGTTACTTTGCTTTGATAAAAGGCAAGACTTTCACATAAAAAACCCGGAACTGGTTACTTTGATTGACACCTGAATTACACTTGAGTTATAATTTTCCCTGTGGATCGACCTCTTGCTTATTGCTATACTTGCTATAGGTTTGAGTTTTCTTTGGCGGAATCAACGACAGGTTTCCCCTCCGTCAATAACCAAGCATGCATAAGGCAGAGATAAACAGATAATCATGTGATTTGCATCAAGGACAAGCTTTCGCCTTTTCCAACAATTAGACAACTCTTTCAACAAATCATAATTGTCTCTACCGATTTTATGTTTACAATCCAAGTTGTTAACATGGATCTCCATTAGACGGGTAATAAACACATAAACAAGTAGGAAAATGCTCAAAATATGATAAAGGTCGGATCTTTACCTCAAGCACGCATGGCTATCGTTGGGCTCGCCCCAACCCTAGAAGTGGGTGGACTACTCACGCCTCATCGCAATCGCAGACATTGATCGAAAGGAAATAACTTGCATTAAACTAAATTCAAAGACTTTACAATCCCGGCGATCCAACTCTCGTTGAACGCCAAAACCCTAAAACCTCCGAACTCCCTAAACCGTCTATGTGAACTACTTCTCTCTGAAATTGAATGAATAAAACTAAGCCCCATGGGCTTTATTTATAGCCTTCTAATCCTTGCTAATCAAGGATAGAATCTCCTATCCATATCTAAAATTATATCTAAAAGGCTTAATGATAAATAAAAGCAATAAAGGAAATAAATCTAAAAGGAAAAGATAAATCTAAACTAGGTAATATGTCTTCATGATGATAGATCTTCCTTCCATGGATAGATGATGATAGATTTGGATAGAATCTCGGCCTTCTCGACTTCCTTCGTGCACAAGGAATCCCAACTCTACTCGGACTGCTCACGTTGATGCGTTTCCAGAAACTGGTCTACTCGACTTCGACAAGGACTCGTCCACATCGACTAGGATTCGTCGTCGACTGGACTTCTCGGGTGACTCCGCTCGACAATGCTCGGATCTGGGCTCCTGGGCGTCGTCGATCTCGACTAGGGCTTATCGAGATCGACTAGGGTTGTGGTCGAGGATGGCTCTCTGGTGATGTCGAGGACTCCTCCTCGGCATGGACTCGGACAGGCGCTAGGTGACTCGTCGATCTCGACAAGGTCTCATCGAGATCGAGTAGAGATGTGCTCGGCGTCTTCGTCCTCAGCTTCTCGATCAGCTCCTCTTCTCATCGACTCCGGGTGTGGCGCTGAGGTGTCATCGATCTCGACTAGGTCTTTTCGAGATCGAGTTGTGTTCCGGGAGTCGGGTTGGTCTGGCTCAGATTTCTCGACCAGGCTTTGTCGACCAAGTCTGCTTGGGCTCTCTACTCGAGATCGAGTAAGGTGTACTCGACATAGAGTAGCCCTGGCTTTAGCTCGCTTTGTCCTGGTTCTGTTCTCTCGGATTCTGGACTTCTGTAGTTGTTTTCCGAGCTTTTGTGACCTTCCTTAGAATTGCTGTAAAACGCCTCGAATTCTGCGAAATTAAACAGAAACTGGTGTAGATTCCATAATTTGGCAAATAAACATAAACTACATAGATTATGTACTATCTAACCCAAATGTATGCAATGTATGCAGAAAACGATATTAAAGTTACTGTAAAATATGACAGATTTAGCTCACAGCAGTATTTCCAAACAAGCTAGATGAGAATGGTAAGATCGTGAGGAACAATGCAAGGCTTGTTGCTCAAGGCTACAAACAAGAGGAAGGTATTGACTACGAGGAGACCTTTGCTCCCGTAGCCAGGCTTGAAGCCATTCGCATTTTATTAGCATTTGCATCTTTTATGAGCATAAAGTTATATCAAATGGATGTCAAGTGTGCTTTTCTTAATGGTTTCTTAGAAGAAGAATTTTATGTGGCTCAACCCCCAGGTTTTGAAAGTACGGAATTTCCTAATCATGTTTATAAACTAGACAAAGCGCTTTATGGTTTGCAACAAGCCCCAAGAGCTTGGTATGAGCGCTTGTCAAAATATCTTTTAGAAAATTATTTTAAAAGGGGGTTGATCGACAAAACTCATTTTATCAAGACCAAAGGAAAGGACATTTTGGTTATTCAAATATATGTTAATGATATATTGTTTAGTGCTACTAACACATCTTTGTGCAGGGAATTTTCTAACATTATGTGCAGTGAATTTGAGATGAGCTTGATGGGTGAACTCAACTTCTTTTAGGGATTACAAGTTCATCAATCCAAAAAAGGGATATTTGTCAACCAAAGCAAGTACACTAAGGATCTCTTGAAGAAATTCAAGATGGATCAATCCAAAGCAGCCAAGACACCCATGAGCTCAACACTATCTCTAGATCAAGACAAGACTGGGAAGAGTGTCAATCAAAAGGAGTATCGAGGAATGATTGGATCTCTACTATATCTTACAGCTAGTAGACTTGACATCATGTTTAGTGTTTGCATGTGTGCTAGGTTTCAAGTTGATCCTAAAGAATCTCACCTTGTAGCTGTGAAGAGGATCTTTCGATATCTCAATGTCACTAAGAAGCTTGGCTTGTGGTACCCAAAGCAAAAAGATTTTACATTAATTGGGCATTCTGATGCAGATTTTGCAGGCTATAAGGTGGATAGGAAGATCACGTCAGGATGTTGCCAATTCTTAGGAGCATCCTTGATCAGTTAGCACTCAATGAAACAAAAATCAGTTGCTCTATCCACTCCTGAAGCCGAATACATAGCAGCTGGAGCATGTTGCTCCCAAATCCTTTGGATAGCTCAACAAATGAGAGATCTTGGCATCAACCTCAAAGGTATTCCCATTAAGTGTGACAATACAAGTGCCATATCCATCACAAAGAATCATGTTCAACATTCAAGGATCAAACATATTGATGTAAGGAATCACTTCATTAGAGATCATGTTGAAAAAGGTGATGTGTCCATATCCTTTATTTCTACTGATTATCAATGGGCTGACATTTTTACTAAGCCTTTGGCAGATGACAGGTTCACCTTCACTAGACGTAAGATTGGAATGCTTAACAAGGATGCACTTTCGTAGGGGGACCTTTTCCTTTACGAAAGATAAATTATACTCAGTGTTAAGACCTTTGAGAATTATGTCAAGGTTTGTGATCTGAATGGTAGAGAACAGATGTCGGGTCTTATATTTGGTTAATATCTTTTTAGATCTTTGGTCCAATATAATTTTTAGTGGATTTTAAACTTTTTTATATCACTTATGTTATTCGAGTATGTGTTTTAATTTTGGAAAGATATTTTCGGATTTACTTTCCTTCTTTTTTAAAATTGTGAGATTGGTTTGAATTTTGAATTGAAATCTTTTCAAAATGGCAATGTTATGATTACCCACATTGGAACCATAAACCCGTCCCATCAACTTCATTATCTCTCTCTATTTAAACCCCAAACCGTACCTAATTATCTCACCACTTCAGATTTACCAAACCACTTCCAATACTTCGTCTTCAACCTCTCAACCTGTTCAAAAAACCCTAGCCGAATATCTCCATGGCTCCCAAATCAAAGAAAGCCTCCATACCCAAATGTCTTGGTGCCACCCCCAAGGGACGCCAGGCCACTGCTACTTCCCCTCAACCAGAACCCACTCCATTAGCAATCGTCCCAGCTACAGTCCAGAGCACCATCGCTGAGAGCACGACTACAGAAACCAAGCGTTCTCAGAAGCGCTCAGCGACGAAACCTCTCAGTGCTAAGCAAAAAGGGAAAACGAAAATCATTGATGAGGAGGTGGACGAAGAGGAGGTAGAGGAGGATCTAGATGCGATCTTGGAACGAGATGCAGCCAAGGAAGCCGAGGAAGAAGCTCTAAGAAAGAGAAAGGCCGAAGAAGAGGCCGAGCTGGCAAGGAAATTGGCCGAGGAGGAGGCCAAGATAGTTCGAAAAGAGGCTGAGAAGAAGGTTCCCACTGAGGAGGAACCAGAGGAAAAGGAAGAAGAGAAAGACGAGACCGGCAATGACGAGGATGCTGAAGGAGACAACGAGGATGCTGAAGGGTCCGCTGAGTACTCGGAGTCTGAGGACGAAGAGGATGAGGAGCCCGAACATGTTCCCTCTCCTTCTCCTCCCCCTTCTCCAAAGAAGTGGAAAGCCCCAGCAGTTGCCAAGCCTCCATCTCCTAAGCGTACCAGGAAGGGCACTCTCAGAAGTCTTGAGGCGCCTGCCAAGAGGACTGCTCCCACACAGGCTCGCAGAAAGAATGCCGATCCACCTGCCTACATCCAGGTAAACCAATCCTTGCCCTCTTCATGGTTTAAAGATGCTGAAACGGCTGGAAAGTGGGTTGATGAGTTTCGAACTCGTAAGACTTGCTGTTCTGATTTTTTAGATCTTGCGTTCTTTGAAGCTTTGAATTTACCATCCATCTCTCTACTCAAACAATCCCCTGCCTGGACCCTTCTTAACCTTGAAGCTGTCTATTATCCCCAACATACCCACATGTTCTACATAAACCTAAAAGCCAAACACAATGCCGACAGTTGGTCTTTGGAATCCATCGTCAAGGGAGTTAGAATCTCTTTAAAGTCCATTGACTTTGCTGATTTCCTTGGCCTACCTAGACCTTGTCCACCCTCTCCTGAAAACCCCACGAAAGAACAATGCATAGCCCTTTCCCGATCCAAATATCTCCTACCCGAAGCATCCAACAACACCTCAAAACAGCTTACCCACTCATCCCTTACCCTAGAGGCAAAAATTATTTTCAACATCATTGTGCGTTGCCTCCTACCCCGCTTAAACTCTGGCTCTCTCCTTACCGATAATGCCATGATCCTTTTATACCGCATCTGAAACGGCCTTGATCTTGATCTAGCCAACACTATTCTCGGATCCATGGCTCACACTAGAAAAGCTAGAAAAGGTACTCCCCTCCTCTTTGCCACCCTTTTGACCCACATCTTCAAAGCTTCTAGAATCAATTTCAAAAATGAAGAACAACAGCGTCACATGGGTAAGTTCGATTCCAAGAGCTTTGAGAAGATAGGCATCACTCGGTCCTCCCAAGGGACTTGGAGTCTTGCCTCTCCCTCAAAAGCTCTTCCCACTGCCTCAGCCATTGATAATTGCATGGACAACCTGGAATTGGGCTTGGAGGAAGCTCGCTTGGATATCAAGGAGCTGCACAAGGAGTTTATGGTAGAGATGAGCGGGCTGCCCAAGCTGTTGCAAGGTATGAGGTCGCTGCTCACGGATGATGCTCCGGACGATGAAGCTTAACCCTATCCTACCCTACCCTAACCCTAAATCTGAAACATTGCTGGTTTTTGGAAACTGTTTCAAAACTTTTGGTGACTGTTTTACCTCCTCCCTTTGTTGACAGACAAAAAGGGGGAGATGATCTGCTGTGGTTTAGACTTTGAAAACTTTTTTTACTGCTGCAGGTAATTAGTCCGATTTTGTTTATGATTATATCTGTTTGACTAAGTTGTAGGGATGCACAAGTTTTGTCTTTCATCAAAGGGGAGATTGATAACTCCACTCCCTTGATGAAAATCGGAATTGGCTTCAAAGGCTTTGAGAGTCCGTTTGTGTCAAATGTCTTGAAGCTAACAACTGTGTTGATGAAACACAAAACCTGTTGTCTATGATATTATGCTCGAATATTATTTTATATTATTATATGCTTCCAGATATTTTAATCTAACTTTTCAGGAAGCTTTTCGAACATGATTTCCTTCGTTAAAGCTAGAAAGTTGAAAAGGACACAATCGGAGATCATGGCTTCAAACTTTTCAAGTATAGAAGATATCGAAGATGGTCATGATCAGCCTAGCCGTTGAAGAGAAGACTCTTCTTTGGAGGCGCCGATATGCTCTCTATAAAGGGAAGGAAGAAAAGAAGACATCACACATTCGTTGAACACAAGATCTCATTCGTACTCAAGCCCTCAAGTGAAATATGTCTTCTTCGTGTGCTCTCTGCTAGTTCTTAAGAGTCTGTTATTTCATTTCAAAGCATTTGAGAGTTACACAGTGAGCTTATAGGATATATTTCGTGATAGTGTTATACTCGAGAGTTTGTAACTCAGGAAGTGGACGCTAGGCAATTGATTCACTAAGTGTAAGAGGATTGTACTAGATAGCATAGAGAGGTGAGGCTCCTCTAGATTGGTCTAGGACTCCAAGGGAACGTGAGTTGACTAGATTGTAATTGTATAGGAGAGAGGCTTCTCGGTGAGCTATTAGGATCCTAAGTCTTGTGAATCAATAAAAGCCGGTTGAATCCTAGGGTTGTGGAAGAATCCTAGGCGGGGACGTAGGCCAAGTTCGTGCCGAACCTCGTAAACAACTCATTGCGTCCTTTACATACTGCTTTACCTTATTTCTGCACTTGGTTCGAATTGTTTAACTTCATGATTTAGGTGTTT
Source organism: Persicaria tinctoria (assembly GCA_037127255.1). NCBI lineage: Eukaryota > Viridiplantae > Streptophyta > Magnoliopsida > Caryophyllales > Polygonaceae > Persicaria > Persicaria tinctoria. The sequence goes on along the minus strand of JBANSL010000013.1, from coordinate 34,781,016 downwards.
CAGCGAAAAGACTAAGTCTAATCTCAAAGGGTTTTGCACGAGCTTCAAAAGTCTTGAGACTATCTGCGAAAAAACGGCATACTCTATTCAACCCCCTTCTAGAGTATCTTTATATTACTTTGTTTTACATTATCAGACGTTCAAAGCTGAAGTCGATATCGACCAAGTGCAACTCGATATCGACCAAGTCAGTACCCAATATCGACCAGCTCAGAAGACTGCCAGTGGACCAGAAGACTTTATATCGACTTGTGTAAGTCGATGTCGAATGCTTTGCAGAAAATGTAACGGAAATAAGAATTGCAGATTTCGAAATAAATAATGTATGAAAATAAAACTTCCAAGATCGAGGTTTGCAACAACGATAACCAAACACCCATAAGGGAAGATAAAGAGAAATAATCATGCAATCACATTAAATGAACAAGCTTTCGCCTTTTCCAACAATTAGACAACTCTTTCAAGAAACCTTAATTGTATCTACCAATTTTATGTTTATAATCCAAGTTGTTAACCCGAATCTCTATTAAATAGGTAATAAACACATAAAAGGCAGTGGATGATCAAGACATAATAAAAGTCGAATCTTTTACCTCAAACATGCTTGGCTATCATCGGGCTCACCCCGACCCTAGAAGTAGGTGGACTACTCGCTCTTCATCATAGGGAAACTCATCAATAATAAAAGAAAACTAAATTGCATTAATAAAATAAAACAAAGCTTACAACCGATTGAAGCTAATTCCGCTCTCGCCAAATACAACTTCTCTCGACTCCAAGCTCTCTCTCCTAACTCTCCTACTTTTGTGTTCTCTCTAAATTGGAATTTTTGAAAAACTAGCCCCATGGGCTTTATTTATAGTGTTCAATCCCTGCTAATCAAGGTAAGAAATATCTATCATCTATCTAATGATATAATCCTACTTTGGAAATAAATAAATCTAAATTTGTAAACAAGATAAATCCTATAGGGTAATTAAATATTCCACCCTTAGGATAAAAAAAAAAAGATAAATCTTCTCAAGTCTTCATGTGTAAGCAATCTCCACTCGAAATCTGAATATAACTCGAAATCGACTTCGTACTTGATCTGGGAGTTGGTCGATTTCGAGTTGTCTGCTCGGCTCCACTTCTAATTACTCGATATTGACTATGGCAAGGAATATCGAGTTGCTTTTTGTCGATATCGACCAATATGGGTCGATATCAACCTGTCTTCGTGTCATATCAAGTTGTCCTGGAAATTTCGACCGGAATCAGGTCGATATCGACCAGGTCTGGTCGATATCGACCACTCTTCAGTTCTCAGCATTCTGCACCGTCTTGAAACGCACTTTGCCGAGTCCTCATTTGTCCGATTGATGCATATGAATATGCGTTGGAAAGCTCTTTTTGAGGGCTACAACTCTCATGAAGACATCAGAACTTGATTCAGAATGATGAATGGAGAAAAGTGGGCTTTTCTCCAGTTGCACCATCCTTAACTTCTTCATGAGTTTCCTTTAAGCTCCAAAGTGCGTACGATTTTGAGAAATTAAACAGAAACTAGTGTAGAGCTCCATAATTGGAAAATAAGCATAAACTACATAGATTATATACTATTCTAACCCAATGATTTGAAATGCATGCAGAAATCGATATAAAAGTTAATGTAAAACATGGCGAATTAGGCTTACGTCACTCCCCACCAAGCAAACGGAGTTCGCTCGGAAGGAGGCAGAATATGCACGCAATCAGCAAAGATGGGAGGCGAGGGTGGACCGCAATGCCCAAGCCCAACGAGACCTCGAGGAAAAACTACAACCCATTCTTGCAAATGCGAAAGAATATATGCACCCTACTCTAGGAGTGCCAGAATTCCCTATTATTCTCCCTTGTGTTTCTTTTGAAATTAGACCTTCTTTTATTTATGAAATTAGGATGAATCAAATTGAGGGAAAGCCCAACGAATGCCCCCCTAGAGCATATTACCATATATCTAGATTTATGCAAGACTAATGTTGATGATGCTAATCTAGAATATCTCAAACTAAAGGTTTTTTTTTGGTCGCTTGCAAGGAAGGCTCTACATTAGTTTGAGGGGTTGGCCCCACAATCCATCCACACTGGACCAAGCTCAAGGACTTGTTTCTTAACAAGTTCTTTCCTCAAGCCAACACGGATGTTGTTGTAGGAGGATGGTCAAGTATGAAATATAAATAAAATATAAAGCAAACTGACTCCCTGTCTCAACAAATAAATACAAGACTTCCTCCCATTGTAGTAGAAGGCAGTTAGGATCGATCCACGAGGAAGTGTTTTAGCACCCGCCCTTTCAGTTCAGAAATCTCTCGATTTCGACCAGAAGAGCGCTCGATATCGACCATTTACCACGATATCGACCACACTGTCGACTAACTGTAACACACAGAGAAAATAGAAGCGAAAACAGAAAACATAAACTGGTCGATTTTGACCCTACCTGGCTACCCACTCGATATCGACCTGGAATATCGACCCACAAAACTCAATTTCGACCAAAAACTCGAACCTTTTTTAAGACAGAACTCGAAATTTGTGAAATAAATCAATAAACTAAAATACTTCCAAGATCAGGGTTTCAACACCATAACGATAACCATGTAAAGTAACACAAAAAGGCATAAAAGATCATGCTTTTCATCAAATAACTTCCGTTAATAACAAATAGGAATATAGAGGCTTTTGCATAAACCCTAATTGTTACTAACCCTTTTTCACATAATTAATCCAAGTTGCATTAAGATCACTTTCGCTTCAATAACACAAACAAGGATCACCTTCAACTTTTGCAAAAGAATCATGCTCATAGGGATAGAAGATGAAATCGCATCAAAAGATTGTACCTTTACCGCATCACCTCACATGGCTACCGTCGGGCTCACCCCGACCCTAGAAGTTGGGTGACTACTCGCTCTTCATCATCAAGAAAGACATTAATAATAAAAGGGAACTAAATTACATTAAATAAAGTAAATAAAACTTACAACCAATCGAAGTCAAATCGTCTCTCAACTCTCTTGCTCCTCCTCGCCACAAGCTCTCTCTCTCTCTCTGTAACTAATTGTGTCTAAGATTGAATGAATCAAAACTCAGCCCCTAAGGCCTTATTTATAGGCTTCATTCCAAGCTAATCTAGGAAAGAAACTCTATCTATATCTAAATTTATCTATCTAAAATATAAAGATAAAACTTGGAAATAAAGGAAATATATCTAAAAGGAAATAGGACTAATATGGATAGATCTTCCTTCCATCTTGATAGAACTTGATAAATCTCCTCTTGAGTTGATAGAATATCTCTTGCTTAATGTGGAAGAAAGCCAGCTCAACAACTCGGACTCGGATCTGCTCGATTTCGGCCACTGTATGTCGGTCGATATCAACCAAAAGTGGTCGATATTAACCTATCTTCTCAGCTTTGCTTCCTGACACTCGATCTCGGCTCCCAGGAGGATTTTCGATCGAAGTTTCACTCGATATCGACCACTGGTCGATATCGACCTGTCGTTTCCTGCTCTAGCTTTCTAGGTCGATTTCTGGCATTCCGGGTGAAAATCGACCAGGTTGACTCGATATCGACCAATAGTGGTCGATATTGACCTCTTGTGTTGAGTCGATCTTTTCTCGTTTCTAGCTCGATTTGTCCTGGTTCAGCTGCTCCTTGACCATGGACTTTCTATAGTTGACTTCGAGCTTTTCCTCCTTCTTCTTAACTGCTATAAATTGCCTCGATTTCTGCAAAATTAAACATAAACTAGTGTAGACTCCATAATTTGGCAAATAAGCATAAACTACATAGAATATGTATTGTTCCCACCCAAATTAATGAAATGCATGCATAAATTGATATAAAAGATAGTATAAAACATGGCAAATTAGGCTCACAACAAACACCTCATACTTAAGCTTGCTTGTCCTCAAACACTACTCTTAAATGGTCATATAGGGAAAGAAATCAAAACTCTCAACATATTAGATTCATTCTCATATGTCCCTGCAATCAATTACCATCGTCGAAAAGGTACTAGTGTCACAAATCAGCATGTGCAATAAATAGGAAGATCTACTCACGAAAGGCGGGTTATGCAAAACATTCATAAGTGACAAAGCATTGATAATCAAGAGGACTTTAATTTACACTCAATAAGGAGTAGATTGGTAAAAGGCTAAGGGTGAGCAATTTTTAGCCATGTGGTGCTAATGATCCTAAGAAATGGAGTACTTTCCAAACTTTCATACCACATTTCTTCTTCCTTTGATTTCTCACTTTTCGCTCATTCCCTCAATGCTTTTTTCAATATAATGCTTTTACCTCTCTAACCTCAACACTGCCTTCTCGCGAGTCGCAAACATGGGTGTCATGAATGGCCCCGGATACTTAGTGCTTTGGACTCCTCACCTGTGTGTCCCATCTCACCGAACTATTATCTCACCTATGTGTCATGAATGGCCCCGGATACTTTATCTCTTAAGGTAACCGAATTTTCTTTCACTCATTAAATTGTCCATATATTTTTTCAACTTCCTGCCAAACTCCAATAATAATAACAACACAACAACCATATAAGAATCTTCATAATGTGACATCATTCTCAACATAGTCTCCGGATATGAAATAAGGTAAAGAATGGGCAATATTTGATCATGTGGAGCAATATATGAAATAAGGCTCAATATGGCTTTTATGATGCATAAGCATAGGTATAGGCTAGGAATATCAAAATATGAGCATTTATGGAAATATATAGTCCTCCGTCCTCTTATCATGCAACATGTCAAAAGCAACATCAAATTTTACCTAATTTCATAGTTTTCAATAAAAATATACACTTCATTGTGACTTCCCTTTACTAGGCAATTTCATGCTATATCTTTAATGAATCCAATTTTGCATCGTCGTGTTCGATTAAAGCTTCCATGACACTTATTCAAATTTTCAATGGGGGTCATTTTTTATAAACTTTGGAAAACATGCACATGTAAGCACATAGATATCAATAATGAATTCCAAAATAGCCATGTATAAGCAATTCAAGAAAAAAACTTTAAACATGAACGCAAAATGTCAAATATGTCAAATATGCACAAAGTAAGCCCTTCCCCCACCCCATACTTAAACATTACAGAAAAAAAAAACTCACTAGACAGGTGTGCGAATCGTCGGAATCGAGTGCAATGCTGTTGTAGGCCCTGGTCGATTTCGAGTGGCCTTGGTCGATATCGACCTGATGTACTCAATTTCGACTGGCGGCTTCCTTCCTTCTTTGTTCCTGCAATAAGTGTTAGAAGAGAAATACCCACAATAGAAAAAAAAATAATGTCCAAAACCAAAAACAAAAGCAACAATGTCCAAAAATCTCAAAAATTAAATGTCTATTTACAAGCTCTAGACTTTATAGTCGCTAGGCCGACTTTTCCATTAAGCTCAAGGTGGCATCTGCAGGGCCCATGTAGCATGGGCTTCAAACACGACTCCTTTTTTGTCTATCAGCTGTAGTCATACGGAATGGATCTTGTTCATTGTGAAAGGGCAAATCTTCTTCTTCTTGAACTTGTTAGGGAACCAATGGTCATCTATACTACACCTAAAAGCAGAAGCACTTATCTACTACGTGGCTTCACCAGAGAACGGCATTCCACGTGTCAAAAGCAAAAAGAGCGCTCCTCATTTACCTCTCCATGTCACGCCAATGTGGCATCAATGTGGCAAGGTTTCTTTTACACGGTGGCCTCCCACGTTCTCTTCTTCAGACGATCGGCCTCCCACGTTCTCCACTCCTCCTGTTCTCCATCCATAATCGACGTCCCTCGTTCTTCACTACCAATTGCCATCGTCGGCATCAAAGAGGGTGAATGGTACACTTTTCTTTCCTTCTCTGTGCTAGGTTTTTTTTTCTTCTTCTTCCTTCTCTAACTCCTAACCCCCTTTATCTAACATCCTTTCTCCAATCGCCAGGTGGTCGTCCGATTTTTGGTTTTCGATTCACCAGGCCACCGTCGAATAGTCTCACGTCATAATGAGCTTAGGTGAAGCTTGGAATCGGGTAATTTTTCTGCTTCTGGATATATCAAGAACACCTCTTGCACTCTACCAATTCTTTGAGTTCTCCGGATGGTTGCATTTGAGGTTGGTGTTTTTTTGTTTCGGTCTTTTTGGTTTGTTTCATGATTCATCTTCTTCATTATAAATTAAGCACTTCTTATTATTGAAGCTATCAATTTTGTCGAAAATAAGGACCTAAGGATTCAATTTGGGGATTTTAGAATTAAGCAATTCTTATGATTGAAGCTATCAATTTTGTCAAAAATAAGGGCTTAGGGATTCATTTTCGTATTGCTCTCGACCTATTTACACATGTTTAATGACATCTAAAGATTAGAGGAATGAAAGCTCTCGAAATTTATGGGTTTCAAATATCATTTAGTCATGCACTCCACCTATTTGATGAAATGTCATAGAGAGGATCATAAGAAAAACTCAGTGGTTTTGTTTTAGTTCTATAGTGTATATAAATCTCTAGATGGAGGAGCGTCGTTCTTTGGTAGTTGATGCGCAGAGCACCGCATTCGATTAAGGTAGAGATCAAATTGTGGATTTGGATGGTGTTTTATTGACTTAAATGTTTTGTGAGTAACTTCCTCATGTGAATGATTAATCATGTGTATCTAATTTTTCTAGATAAACATTATGTACCAAAATATCCGGTGGTGATACAACATGATCCAACAATTTGATTTCTATCGTATATATTCTATGTTTATTTCATTTTGGTTTCGTGCTTTTGATTTTATTTGTTTTTTCCCCGAATGTCTATCGTATATATTCTATGCATAGGTATTGTGAGCGCTTTGCATCGGGAACTTATTGTGACGATTGCAACTGCATTAACTGTCACAACAATGTGGATCACGAGGTTGCTAGGCCAGAAGCTGATGAAGCAACATTGGAGCACAACCGGAATGCCTTCAGACCAAAGATCGCAAATAGTCCATGCATGTCCTAGGAAATTAAGGTGAGTAATTTTGGCAGTTGTAGATACGACTACAAAACTCAGGGATACTTATGGTCGATACAACGTATTTATTGTGCCCACTATGAAGATTTATTCTACTTTTATTAATCCATATAAGTATCTATGAAGGTTCGATAAAGTAAAACAAATTAATATAGAAATACTCTAGAAGGGGGGTTGAATAGAGTATGCAGTTTTTCGCAGATAGTCTCAAGACTTTTGAAGCTCGTGCAAAACCCTTTGAAATTAGACTTAGTCTTTTCTCTGAAAACCTGAATCACAAAGTTAAACAATCGAACCAAGTGCAGAAATAAGGTAAAGCAGAAAATAAAGGACTCGATGAGTTGTTTACGAGGTTCGGCACGAACTTGGCCTACGTCCCCGCCTAGGGTTCTTCCACAACCCTAGGATTCAACCGACTTTTATTGATTCACAAGACTTAGGATCCAAGTATCTCCCCGAGAAGCCTCTCTCCTATATAATTGCAATCTAGTCAACTCACGTTCCCTTGGAGTCCTAGACCAATCTAGAAGAGCCCCACCTTTCTATGCTATCTAGTACAATCCTCTTACACTTAGTGAATCAATCGCCTAGTGTTCACTTCCTGAGTTACAAACTCTCGAGTATAACACTATAACTGAATATATCCTATAAGCTCACTGTGTAACTATCAAATGCTTTGAAATGAAATAACAGGCTCTTAAGACAAGTAGAGAGCACACGAAGACAGATTTCTCTTGAAGGCTTGGAGTGTATGGAAAGCTCGTGTTCAATGTATGTGTTCTCTGTCTTTATCTTCCTTTTCTTTATATTGAGACAAATCGGCGCCGAAGGATCTTCACCAACGGCTAGTCTTGATCATGGCTTGAGCTGGATCTTCTATCTTTGGAAACTTCGAAGGCCATAATCTTTCCGATTTGAATCTTCTCAAATTGCACCATAAGGAATGAAATAATATTCGAAAATACTTCTTGAAAGGTTAGTTATATATAATAATATAATGGAAGCATATAATAACATAAAATAATATTTCAAACATAATATCATATAGAACAGGTTTTGTATTTCATCAACACTATTAAATCTTCAAAACCTTTGACAGAAACTGACTGCCAAAGCCTTTGAAACTTATTCCGATTTTCATCAAGGGAGAGGAGTTATCAATCTCCCCCTTGATGAAAGACAAAACATGTGCATCCCCGCAACTTAGTCAAGCATGTATAATATACGTGAAATCTGACTAAGTACCTGCATGGGTTAGACAAATGTTGGATCAAACATTTAAAGTATGAAAAGCCATCCAACTGAAAACCAAAAATAAAAAACCAAGGTCTTCCAAGACCTTCACAGCAAAAAGTTTTCAAGTTTTCAAGTCTAAACCACAGATCATCTCCCCCTTTTTGTCTTTCAACAAAGGGAGGAGGTAAAACAATCACCAAAAGTTTTGAAACAGTTACCAAAAACCAGCAATGTTTTAGATTCAGGGATAGGATAGGGTTAAGCTTCGTTGTCCGGAGCATCATCAGTAAGCCTCGTCCACAGACCTTGCAGCAGCTTGGTTATCCCGCTCATCTCCGTCATGAACTCCATGTGCAACTCCTTGATATCCAGGCGAACTTCCTCCAAGCCCAACTCCAGGTTGTCTATGCGCTCATCAACAGCTGAGGCAGTGGGAAGAGCTTTTGAAGGAGAGGCAAGACTCAAAGTCCCTTGGGGAGACCGAGTGATGCCTATCTTTTCAAGGTTCTTGGAGTCGAACTTACCCATATGACGCTGCTGTTCTTCATTTTTTAAATCGATTCCAGAAGCTTTGAAGATTTGGGTCAAAAGGGTAGCAAAGGGGAGGGGAGTTCCTTTCCTAGCTTTTCTTGTGTGAGCCATAGATCCTAAAATGGTGTTGGCTAGCTCAAGATCAAGGCCATTAAGGATTCGGTAAAGTAGGACCATGGCATTATCGGTAAGGAGCGAGCCAGAGTTAAGACGGGGTAAGAGGCAACGAACAATGATGTTCAATATAATTTTTGCCTCTAGGGTAAGGAATGAGTGGGTGAGCTTCTTTGAGGTATTGTTAGATGCTTCGGGTATGAGGTATTTGGATCAGGCAAGGATAATACAACTTTCTTTAGAGGGGTGTACTTCAGAGGGTGGGCAGGGGCTAGGTAGGCCAAGGAAATCTGCAAAGTTAATGGAGTTGAAAGAGATTCTAACTCCCTTGACAACAGATTCCAAAGACCAACCATTGGCATCGTGTTTGGCTTTTAGGTTTATGTAGAACAAGCGGGTTAGTTGGGAATAATAGACGGTTTCACGATTGAGAAGGGTCCAGGCTGGAGATTTTTTTGAGAAGTGCGATGCAAGGTAACTTCAACGCTTCAAAGAACTCGATATCCAAAAAATCAGAACAACAGATCCTACGAGTTCGAAACTCATCTACCCACTTTCCAGCCGTTTCAGCATTTTCAAACCATGAAGAGGGTAAGGATTGGTTTACTTGGATGTAGGCGGGTGGATCAGCATTCTTCTTGCGAACAATTGTTGGAGCAGATCTCTTGGCAGGCGCTTCAAAGCCTCTGAGGGTGCCCTTCCTGGTGCGCTTTGGAGAAGGAGGCTTGACCGTTGCCAGGGCTTTCCGCTTCTTTGGAGACGGCGGAGTAGGAGAAGGAGAAGGAGAGGCAACGGGTTCTGGCTCCTCTTCCTCCTCGTCCTCAGACCCCGAGTCCTCAGCGGACCCTGCGTCGTCTCCATCAGCTTCCTCGTCCTCTCTAGATCCGTCTTGCTCCTCGTCCTCTTCCTCAGGCTCCTCTTCAGAAGGAATCTCCTCGGCCTCGGCTTCCTTCCGGATTCTCTCAGCCTCCTCCTCAACAAGCTTCCTTGCTTGCTCGGCCTCTTCTTCGGCCTTCTTCTTCCTTAAAGCTTCTTCTTCAGCTTCCTTGGCGACATCTTGTTCCAGAATGGCGTCGAGATCCTCCTTTTCCTCTTCCTCATCCACCTCCTCAGCGATAACCTTCTTTTTCCCTTTCTGTTTCGCACTGAGAGGCTTCTTAGCAGAGCATTTTTAGAGCCCTTGGTTACAGTAGACGTGCTCTCAGCAATGGTGCTTTGGACAACAACATGGACACTGGCTTGAGGAGTGGTTCAGGAGTGGGGGAAGTGGAAGTGGCCTGTCGTCCCTTGGGGGTGGCGCCAAGTCTCTTGGGTGTGGAAGCTTTCTTTGATTCGGGAGCCATGGAGGTAATCGGCTAGGGTTTCAGGAGAGTTTGAGAGGTTGAAGAAAGAGAATTTGGAGGGGTTTGGATAAGTCTGAGTTTGTGAGGGAATCGGGTACAGGATTGGGTTTAAGTAGAGTGAGATGATGGAGTGATTTGACGGGTTTAGAGTTCCAAGGATAGTAATCATAACATTGCCAATTTGAAAATATTCCAATTCAAAATTCAAATCCTTTTCTTAACCAAAAATAAGAGGGAAAAATATCCGAAATAATTTTGTTCCAAAAATATCTCAACGGGTAGAATTATGTGATAAATAGAATTTTAAAAATCGATAAAAATATAATTGATTAAATATCTAAAAAGATATTAACCAAATATATGTGATCCGATATATGTACTCTACCATTTAGTTCACAAACCTTAACATAATTCTCAAAGGTCTTGACACTAAGTAGAGTTTATCTTTCGTAAAGGGAAAGCTCCCCCTACGAAAGTGCACCCTTGTTAAGCATCCCAATCTCACGTCTAATGAAGTTGAACCTGTCCTCTGCCAAAGGCTTAGTAAAAATGTCAGCCCATTGATAATCAGTTGAAATAAACGAAATTGACACATCACCTTTTTCAACATGGTCTCTAATGAAATGATGCCTTACATCAATATGTTTGGTCCTTGAATGCTGAACAGGATTCTTTGTAATGGAGATGGCACTTGTATTGTCACACTTAATGGGAATGCCTTTGAGGTTGATGCCAAGATCCCGCATTTGTTGAGCTATCCAAAGGATTTGGGAGCAGCATGCTCCAGCTGCTATGTATTCGGCTTCCGCAGTGGATAGGGCAAATGAGTTTTATTTCTTAGAATGCAAACTGATCAAAGATGCTCCTAAGAATTGGCAACATCCTGATGTGCTTTTCCTATCCACCTTATAGCCTGCAAAATCTGCATCAGAATACTCAATTAATGTGAAATCCTTTTGCTTTGGGTACCATAGTCCAAGCTCCTTAGTGCCATTGAGATTTCGAAATATCCTCTTCACAGCCACAAGGTCAGATTCTTTAGGATCAGCTTGAAACCTAGCACACATGCAAACACTAAACATGATGTCAGGTCTACTAGCTGTAAGATATAGTAAAGATCAAATCATTCCTCGATACTCCTTTTGATTGACACTCTTCACAGTCTTGTCTTGATCTAGAGATAATGTTGAGCTCATGGGAGTCTTGGCTGCTTTGGATTGATCCATCTTGAATTTCTTCAAGAGATCCTTAGTATACTTGATTTGGTTGACAAAGATCCCTTTCTTGGATTGCTGAACTTGTAATCCCAAAAAGAAGTTGAGTTCACCCATCAAGCTCATCTCAAATTCACTGCACATAATGTTAGAAAATTCCCTGCACAAAGATGTGTTAGTAGCACCAAATAATATATCATCAACATAAATCTGAATAACCAAAATGTCCTTTCCTTTGGTCTTGATAAAAAGAGTCTTGTCGATCAACCCCTTTTTAAAATCATTTTCTAAAAGATATTTTGACAAGCGCTTATACCAAGCTCTTGGGGCTTGTTTCAAACCATAAAGCGCTTTGTCAAGCTTATAAACATGATTAGGAAATTCCAAACTTTCAAATCATGGGGGTTGAGCCACATATACTTCTTCCTCTAAGAAACCATTAAGAAAAGCACACTTGACATCCATTCGATATAACTTTATGCTCATGAAAGATGCAAATGCTAATAAAATGCGAATAGCTTCAAGCCTGGCTAAGGGAGCAAATGTCTCCTTGTAGTCAATACCTTCCTCTTGATTGTAGCCTTGAGCAACAAGCCTTGCCTTGTTCCTCACGATCTTACCATTCTCATCTAGCTTGTTTCGAAAGACCCATCGTGTTCCAATAACTGATTGATGCTTTGGCCTAGCCTTCAAGGTCCAGAGTTTATTTCTTTCAAATTCGTTAAGCTTACTTTGCATAGCAGTGATCCAATCTGGCTCTTGAAGGGCCTCATCTACCTTCTTTGGTTCAATAAGAGAAACAAACATGTGAAAATCACAAATATCTTTATGTTTGGAACGGGTTTGAACACTAGAGGTAGGGTCAGAAATGATATCCTTTAATGAGTGTGATGAGGAGTATTTGAATTTCCTTTTGCTAGTTGATAATGCACATTTCTAATGGGCATTATAGGATAATTTAGTTGCATTTACATTGTAGAATATGCATGTTTTAGTGTTAATTTAGATAAAACTCTTTTTGTGGAAAAGTTCGGAATCTACGCTATTTCGGTTGAATTGTGCAGAATCGTAGATCCGACATGGTGGAAAGCAAGGGAAAGATGTTAAACATGGCCAAGTGAAGTCAAGAAATCAAGCTAAGAAGAGAAAGAAAGAAGAAGAGAAAGAACGAGGGAAGAGCAATGAAGAATCAAGTTTCTGGGCAGATTTCGCTGGCAGCGGAATTTCATTCGCTGGCAGCGAGTGGAACCAAAAGAGTGGAGCCCGGCAGAGCCAGCGACAGAGAGCCCGCGGGAAGAGAGAGCCAGCGAGAGGAGGAGCCAGCGAGAGAGGAAGGGCAAGCGAGTCCGCTGCTAGCGACTGATTCCGCTGCAGCGAGACGTCCGCTGCCGCGGAAAATTCCGCTTCCAGCGAAAATCATCAGGGGGACGAAGCTTCGGCCACTCGCGGCTGCGGAAGGGAGAACTCGCTCCAGCGAGTTTGAGATCTCGCGGCAGCGGAAGCACCAGCTCGCGGCAGCGGGTTCAGAGTCTCGCGGAAGCGGAAGGAAGGGTCCTAGGAGGATGGAAAAATTCTAAGGCATGGAAAAGTCGCTGCCAGCGAGTGTGCCAGCGAGTTGGTAGCGGAAATCCAACAGAAGCTCAATCAAGGTCATTCGCTGCCAGCGGAAATTTTCGCTGCCAGCGGAATTTGACGCTGAATTAAATTTGGAAAGTCTATCTTCTATCTAGTTTGTTTAGGAAGTTTCTATCTAGTTTATCTATCTTTTACCTTATTTATGGAAGACATTAGACTTATAAATAGGATGTTCTAGGCTTAAGTTTTGGATGAATTAATTCCAAGTAGAGCAATCACCATAGAAGAGAAGAGAGCTTAGGTAAGCCATGAGCGGCTAATTTTCCTAGTGTTTCACCTACGTTTTCGGAGACTTGGTTGGTGAATTGTGAGTTTTTAATTCAAGTTATCTTTCCTCTATTATAATTCCTTCAACTTCCTTGTGCTTATTGTTATGTTATTGATGTTATCTTGCTTGGCCGACTTGATAATATTGATTTCGTGCTAAGATTTAATGCTTTCGTATTTGCGTTATTTCTATAGTAGCATGCATATGATTGTGGATTCCGTGTTTGAAGCATGATTATGTAGGAAGTTGACATATATCTTAAACATCGATTTACCGTGTTTAATTGGTGTTATTTATGTGCTCAAGTTCTTGGGATGTTGTGCTATCTCATTGTTAAATCTTAACCGTGTTATGATTGCATTGAGGTGTAAGGGATTAATTGGACTCGTAGGACTTTTAATCCATATAAACCAAGACGAGAGGATTTTGTAGGAAAGTTAATAGCTTGAAAAGAATTCGATGATCGATAAGCCAACCAATGTCAAAGAATTCGTGGGTGGAACCGTTCTCTACTCTTGATTTTACAACAAAATTCCATCTTTACTTTACTTTACTTGTTCTTATTTAAAAGTCGCATCTTTTCCCAATTTTGTTACTTGTTGGTGATCAAATTGCATTGTGAAATCTTAAATCTCCCGAGGATTCGACCCCTTTCTTGCCAATTATACTAATTTGTGAGAGTGGGAACCACTTGATTGGGAATCAACGATTTTCATCCCGTCAAGTTTTTGGCGCCGTTGCCGGGGAGATTTAATTCGATTTCTTTGTGTAGTTTAATCATCAACTTTTTGTGTGGACCACTCGCATGGTCCACACCCGTTCTACTAATTCCAATCTCTTACTTGTTGATCCAGAAATTGAAAGAACGACTTCTAGGTTGCGAAGAGAGCACTCATCCAACCCGGAAAACGAAGAAGAGATGGGCGACAACAACGGAAACAACAATCAACCACCGCCAAACGACGGCAATGTGCTCGTGATTCCACAACGACGCACTTTGAAGGAGCTAAAGGAGCCAAATTTACAAACACAACCATTGGCTATTAGGCTCCCACCACTCCCGGAGGGCACCAAGTTTGAATTCAAGTCACCATGGGTCCATCTTTTGCCAATGTTTCATGGCATGAGTGGAGAGGACCCAAACAAGCACCTTGCGGAATTTCATGGAATATGCGATCGTTTGAGACCTCACGGCATCACGGAGGATCAAATGATGCTTAGGGCCTTCCCATTCACCTTGAAGGATGCGGCCAACGATTGGCTCTATTACTTACCCACGGAGAGCATTACTACATGGATGGAGATGAAAAAGGCCTTCTTGCGCAAGTACTTCCCCGCCACTAGACACAATATTTTGAAAAAGGAAATATCAAGCATTGAGCAATCGGCCACGGAGACTCTCTACGAATATGTGGAGAGATTCAAGAAGCTAAAAGCGAGTTGCCCCTATCATGGCTTTTCGGATGACGATTTGGTCCTATATCTTTATGAGGGGCTACTCGATAATGATCGTGGGACGGTTAACTCGGCTAGTGGAGGGAACATCCTCAACAAAACACCGGAGGAAGCTATGGAGATATTTGAGGAGCTTGCTAATGCTTCTCAACAATATCGACGGTCTCATAGAGCTAGAGGAGTCTTACACTTGGACTCCCCAACATCAAGCATGCAAAACGAGCTTAAGGAGATTAGAGAGGCTCTAAAGAATCTAACTTTGCAAAGAGGTCAACAACAACAACTCAAAGCATGTGGGTTGTGTGGAGACCCATCCCATCCTATGGATCAATGTCCCGACGTACAAGATGGAGCCATGGAGGTTAATGCTATGGGAGACTACGGTCCACGCCGCAACTATGGTAATAATCTCTATAATTCTAATTTTCAACAACAAGGTTATGGTGGCCGGTTCAATCAACAACAACAACCTCCCTATCAACAAGGAGGACCCCAATATAGAGCACCCTATGATAATCGTCAAAGGGGGGCTCCTCAAGCTAATCAACAAGGTGAGGATCCATACAAGCTCATTCTAGAAACCCTAAAAGCTCAAACGGAGAAGATGAATGCACAAGAGAAGATGATGGGCCAAATGGCTCAAGCAATTGGAGAACTACAAGCAAAGGATTCGGGCAAGCTACCACCACAAGTGGTGGTCAACCCAAGGGAGAACGTGAGTGCCATCACCCTAAGGAGCGGTAAGGAACTGTTTGTCGCGCCTAGGGGTGAGAAAGAAGTCTTAGAAGAGATCACGGAAGAAGGCTACGAAGAAAACAAGGAGGAGACAAGTTCTGTGCAAATTCCGCTGACAGCGAAATTTGACTCGCCGGAAGCGAATGGGGTGAATGCATCTGCTGAACCAGGTACGATCCCAGTCGCTGCCAGCGGGATCCCACTCGCTGCCAGCGAACCTGACTCGCTACCAGCGAAACACGACTCGCTGCCAGCGGATTCTGCCCAGAAAACTGACGTCCCCAAATCCGGACACGCTGTTGCCGATTCCAAACCTCCCCTTGACGATTTTAAGCCGGTGGCACCCTTTCCGGAAGCTTTGAGGAATCCAAGGAGGCCGGAGAGCGACACCGAACTCTTCGAAACATTCGCCAAGTGTGAGGTAAACATCCCCCTACTCAACCTAGTTAAAGCTATTCCTCGTTATGCAAAATTTTTAAAGGAATTATGCACGATCAAGAGGAATCAAAAGTTGAAGGGAAAGCAAAACGTTCAAGTAAGTGAACATGTCTCCGCTATGTTAGAAAGGCGTATGCCCGAAAAGTGTAGGGATCCGGGTATGTTTACTATTCCTTGCACAATTGGAGATGCTAAATTTAATCATGCTTTGCTAGATTTAGGAGCATCCATCAATGTTATCTCATACTCCCTCTATAAATCGCTTGGTCTTGGTGCTTTGCAAGAAACAAGAGTTGTGATCCAATTGGCAAATCGTTCTCAAATCTACCCTAGGGGGTTTGTAGAAGATGTTTTAGTTATGGTGGACAAGCTAATCTTTCCCGCAGATTTCTTTGTTTTGGATATGGAGCATGGAGTAGCGGAGGCGCCTATCCTCTTGGGTAGACCCTTCCTAAGGACCGCCCGAACAAAGATTGATGTCTATGCCGGTTCACTCACTATGGAGTTCGATGGAGAAAAGGTAGAGTATTGCATATTTGATGCAATGAAGTATCCTCATGATGAACACTCTTTATTTGATATTGATACTATTGAACCTTGTGTGGAAGATGTTTTTGAGCTTAATGGAAAAGATGAATTGCAAGTAGCTTTAGAAACCCCTCTAGATGAGCTTAAACTTGAATATTCCATTTCACCTTACTTGCATGAAGTTTTGGGAGCATTAGAGGCACAACATACTCACCAAAGAAATGATGCCTTAACACTAACCCTCCCAAGCGAGAGGCTTTTACCTTCTATTGTTCAGGCACCCGTGATAGAGCTTAAACCATTGCCGGATCACCTCAAGTATGCTTTCTTGGGTGATGGAGATACCTTGCCGGTCATCATATCCAACAAGCTCACTCTTGAGCAAGAGGAGAAGTTGATAGCGGTGCTTAAGGAACACAAGACGGCCCTTGGATGGACAATTGCAGACATCAAAGGAATAAGCCCAACCATGTGCATGCATCGCATACTCTTGGAGGAAGGAGCCAAACCATCAAGACAACCCCAAAGGAGACTCAACCCACCAATGATGGAGGTGGTCAAGAAGGAAGTTCTAAAGCTACTACAAGCCGGTATGATCTATCCTATCTCCGATAGTAAATGGGTTAGTCCTACGCAGGTGGTTCCAAAGAAAGGAGGCATCACGGTCGTAGAAAACAAAGAAGGAGAGCTAGTGCCCACGCGAGTTCAAACCGGATGGAGAGTTTGCATCGACTATCGCAAATTGAACGCGGAGACTCGCAAGGACCACTTTCCTCTCCCATTTATTGACCAAATGGTGGAGCGCCTCGCCGGAAGAGCTTACTATTGTTTCTTGGATGGCTACTCAGGCTACTTTCAAATTGCCATCGCACCGGAGGACCAAGAGAAAACAACATTCACATGTCCTTTTGGCACTTTTGCATATCGCCGAATGCCTTTTGGACTATGCAATGCTCCGGGTACATTCCAAAGGTGTATGGTAAGTATTTTCTCCGAGTATATTGAAAAGTTCATTGAAGTTTTTATGGATGACTTTACCGTTCATGGCGACGACTTCAACTCTTGCTTAGACCATTTGGCATTGGTTTTAAAAAGATGTGTTGAAACAAATTTGGTTTTGAATTCCGAAAAATGTCACTTTATGGTTGAGCAAGGGATTGTTTTAGGTCACATTGTCTCCCGAAAGGGAATTGAGGTTGACAAGGCAAAGATTGACATCATTCAATCTTTGCCTTGCCCTACTAATGTGCGCGAAGTTCGCTCTTTCCTTGGTCATGCAGGATTTTATCGCCGATTCATCAAGGATTTCTCCAAAATCACCGCACCTCTTTGTGAACTCCTCAAGAAGGACACCATCTTTGAGTTTGATGAGAAGTGTAAGGAGGCTTTCCACGAGTTAAGAAATCGTCTTGTTACCGCACCAATCATTCAAGCCCCGGTGTGGACCCTCCCATTCGAGCTAATGTGTGATGCTAGTGACTACGCCGTTGGAGTGGTTCTTGGACAAAGGATGGACAAAGCCTCACACGTCATCTACTATGCTTCAATGATGCTAAATGGAGCCCAACGGAACTATACAACCACGGAGAAGGAGCTATTGGCCGTGGTGTTCGCCTTGGACAAGTTCCGCGCATACTTGCTAGGCGCGAAGGTAATAATTTACTCCGATCATGCAGCCCTTAGGTACCTCATGAAGAAGAAGGACGCCAAACCAAGGCTTATTCGGTGGATCTTGCTTTTGAGCGAGTTCGACATCGAAATCAAAGACAAGAAGGGCGCGGAAAACTATGTGGCCGATCACCTTAGCCGCATTGTGCACCCAAATAGTGTGGGGGAGAAGCTACAAGTACTTGGAGAATTTCCGGACGAAACTCTACACTTCGTTTCGAGTCGTGCTGAAGACTCGCTGACAGCGAACGCTCCTGTAAGTCAGCGGACATCATTCGCTGCCAGCGAACCAAACCCGCTACCAGCGAGTCAAGTCACCAGCGAACCTCTCCAGTCGACGGCACCAGCTCACATTCTGACTCCATTCGCTGCCAGCGAACCCGACTCGCTGTCAGCGGATTTTGCCCAGAAGGTATGTCCGGACTCTTTTCCCCCTTTGTCTTTGATGGCAGCCAACGTTCCTCGGCCATGGTTCGCGGACATAGTCAATTTTCTTGTCACAAAGGAGTTTCCACCAAACTTTCCTAAGTACAAGAAAGACAAGATTCGCCACAACGCCCGATTCTATGTTTGGGACGATCCGTTTCTTTGGAAGCATTGTGCGGATCAAATCATTCGGCGATGCCTTCCGGATAATGAGGTAATGTCCGTCCTTAGCTTTTGTCATTCTTATGCTTGTGGAGGACACTTTGGACCAAACAAAACGGCTAAGAAGGTACTTGATTCGGGATTCTATTGGCCCACGATTTTTCGTGATGCATATGCTTTTTGTAAATCTTGTGATCGGTGCCAACGCATGGGGAATATTGCAACTAGGAATGAGATGCCTCAAACTAGGATGATGTTTTGTGAAATTTTTGATGTTTGGGGGATTGATTTCATGGGACCTTTTCCTAGTTCCTTTGGGAATCTCTATATCTTACTTGCGGTGGACTACGTCTCCAAATGGGTGGAGGCGAAGGCCACCAAAACTGACGATTCTAAAGTGGTTTCAGGATTCCTTAAGGACTTGTTTACTAGATTTGGTATTCCACGTGCATTAATTAGTGATCGAGGTACCCACTTTTGCAACAAGACGGTAGCCGCTCTCTTGAAGAAATATCATGTTACACATAGGGTATCCACCGCCTATCACCCTCAAACCAATGGGCAAGCCGAAGTGTCAAATAGAGAGATCAAGAGAATCTTAGAGAAGACGGTTGCCCCTAACCGAAAAGATTGGAGCCAACGGCTAGATGATGCTCTTTGGGCCTATCGCACGGCCTACAAAACCCCAATAGGTATGTCTCCTTACCGCTTAGTTTATGGAAAATCATGTCATCTTCCGGTAGAACTCCAACACAAGGCCTATTGGGCGGTGAAAGAGTGCAACATGAGAGTAGATGAGGTTGGCGAATTCCGCAAGCTCCAAGTTCAAGAATTAGAGAAGATTCGTTGGGATGCATATGACAAT
Organism: Persicaria tinctoria; assembly: GCA_037127255.1. Lineage (NCBI taxonomy): Eukaryota > Viridiplantae > Streptophyta > Magnoliopsida > Caryophyllales > Polygonaceae > Persicaria > Persicaria tinctoria. Next base: position 34,761,362 of record JBANSL010000013.1, on the reverse strand, counting down.
GCCATCACTTACAAAGAAAAGACCAAGGCATGGCATGACAAGCACATCTTGAGAAAGGACTTTAAGGTAGGCGACAAGGTACTTCTCTACCAATCTCGCCTCAATCTTTTTCCGGGAAAACTACGCTCAAAATGGAGAGGTCCCTACACCATCATGCACATATATCCACATGGAGCGGTAGAAATCAAGGATGAGGAGAATGCACACGTGTTCAAAGTAAATGGCCACCGGCTGAAACGCTACTATGATGGCTTCTCCGACAAAATCATGGAGGAGATGAACCTCCAAGAGCCTCCAAAGGAGACCCATTGAGGGGTCATACCGTCGAGCCTACGACATAAAACAAGGGCGCTTCTCGGGAGGCAACCCGAGGTATGTTTTTGTCTTGCAATTTCAATTTCATAATTAGTTAATTAATTTTAGTTTATTCATTTATCTAATTAGGCTAGAAATTTCCTTATTTTATTAGATAGATTTCTTTTCGGAGAAGTGTGGAGCTAACCTTGCAGGGGTAAGAGAATAAGTCGGAAAAAGGTAACACTGGGCAATTTTCGCTGGCAGCGAACCCAATTCGCTACCAGCGAGAGCAACCAGCAGCAAACAAGGAGGAGCCGAGCACAACTGCACGACTCGCTGCCAGCGAACCCAACCCGCTGGCAGCGAGTTCCTTCGGCCTTCCATGACGACCTGGGACCCCCATCCGGATTTTCTAAAAAAAAAAAAAAAAAAAAAAAAAAAAGAGAATAAATTATTTTTGAAAATTCCATTTACCCCTTTTTACCCACTTACCTTTTAACCACTTTCCTTATTACCCATTATTCATATTTCCCCCACCTTCCATTTTTACCATCTTCTTCCTCCTCCATTCAACCTCCATTGAAGAACCTCCAAGCTTCCCACCTCCATAGCCACCTCATCATCTCCACCACCCCGAAAACCAATTCCGGCACCGGATTCCGACTCCCGACGAGCCGATCTACGCAACCACACCACGTTTTCCATATTCCGACCACCCATCAACCACCACATAACCACAAAATCACTCAAATCCCTTTTATTCTTCCGCCATTGAGTAGATCGGGTCGAGTTGGGCAACTTTCGTGAAAGAATTTTTGAATTCCGACGTCCGGACAACGACGCCGGAGTTTCGGAAGCTCCGACTCGCTCCCGCGGAATAGTAGCCGCCACCACAACCGCCACCAGCGAAGCAGCAGCCACCGAACCCAAGTTGATCTCAGTCGCTGCCAGCGAGCACCAGTCGCTGCCAGCGAGTCTCACCACTTACGCAGAAGTTCCGGAGCCCGTCGGTGTCATCCTGTTCGCTGCCAGCGAGTAGCCTTCGCTTCCAGCGAGTCTCACCCAACGGGCAGCTTCCCCGGCCTGATCTGAGTCGCTGCCAGCGGAATTCCATTCGCTGCCAGCGAAAATCCTCCAGTGAGTCGCCTTCTTTGTGAGTTCTCGATCTCCATCATTTGATTAAAATTTTTATGGCTTCTCCACCAATGGTTAGGCCTAGAGGATTAACTAGAGCTCAAAGGACTAGGTGGGATGATCTTGATGCTCGTCGGTATGTTTCGACGAAATTTTTTGATATCCCCACATTGAGATTATTGGGACTTGAGGAGAGTGTGCGGACATTTATGGGCATTGGAGATATTGATGGCTTGGTAGACAAGTGTGTCCGCACTTATCCGGATTTGGTTAGGGAGTTTTTAGCTACCTTTGCAATGGCTAGTAAGGATAGTTTTACTTTTCGATTGGGTGGGGCAAATCAAACTATGACTTTTGAAGAATTGAAGAATGTGTTTGGGATCACGGGCAATCCCTCCGCTCGTTGGTCTGAATTGCCTCGTAGCTCCACCCCTCAACAACGATGGTTTGAAGTCACACGAAAGGTTATGACCTCCGGCAATGACTACAATTATAGCATCGTCCACCCTTCCCTTAGACTTTGCCACAAGGTCTTGAACAACACTTTTTTCGGGCATGCCGAGATCAACAAAGTTTCCAAGGGAAGTTGGGCTTGGATGACTTGCTTATTGCCCGAAGCACATGAGACGCCGGATTGGGTAGAGCTATTCTTCGCCGCTTGTGGCGAAGCTACAAAGAAACATTCAAGGAAGGAAGAGGTGAAGATTGGCTTTGGAGGCTTAATTACTTTGCTTGCTTTGGAGCTTGACATTGATTTGAATGCCTATGTCCCTTGTTCGGACAACTATAGGCTCAATTTGGCTTCACTCAAGAAGGCTAACATATTGAGGGAAAGTGAATATGCGGGGAGCTTCATTTGGTATGCCGGGGTCAACAAGTCCCACACTTTGGCACTCCCTCGTCCACTTCCCACCGGTCCGTCCCCCGCCGATTTATATATTCCATCCGACGCCTTACCATTGGGCCCACCTCCGAACGCCAACGAAGGAGATGCTAATGAGGAGCCTTATGAAGAACCCACGGAGATGGAGTACGAACCGGTAATGCAAGTGGAGACATCCCATCCACGAGTGACTTATGGCGGGGAAGCTAGTTCTTCACATGGAGGGTACCATGGTGAGTCCTATGATGGCTTTCCCTCTCATGGCTATTTTGAGAGTGCTTTCCGTCAAATCACCGAGCGTCAAGATGCCACGGACCGGCAAATTGCGGAAAATCATAACATTCTCATGGAGCAACAACGAAAGAATCATGAGGAGATCATGGCCCGATTCAACGCTTGGGCACCCTTTGGGTGGCAAACCCAATTTCCACCACCACATTGAGCTCGTGAGTTTCCTTCTCCCTCACCTATTTCAATTGTTTAATTTTTGTTGTCTTTATTTCATTAGGGACAATGAAATATTCAAGTGTGGGGGAGGGGTTTAGTGTACATATTGCATTAGTTAGGTCATATTTAAAATTTTCACATGCATATCATGTTTATTTCTAGCATTTATATTGCATGAAAAAAAAAAAAAAAAATGAAAAAACCCAAAAATACCATGCATTGCATTCATGTATTATTCAAATACCCATCTTGCCTTAATTGTCCTCTATTTTATTTGAGTTTTTAAGCTTAACCTATAAATCCCATGATATGATTGAATGGGCTAATCTTGTCACCTACTTGTGTTGATTTTCATTGGAGCATGACTTGTTAGTTTAATTGAGCAAGTATGATTCTTATTGGCATCATTGAAATCCAACAAAACTTGTCCTAGTAAGAAATTTTGGCCTTATAGGGATTTTCATCATATTTATTCCCTTTTGCTTTCTTGTGTGGCATTACGCTCTCCTTATGCACTTACCTCTTGAGATTGACATTGTTATCTATATTTGAGGCCGAATTTATATGTCTATTGCTTATGAGTTTCAAATGATAGAGGCATGTTTTTCTTAGCCATATTATTATCCATATCCACCCTACATATGTATCCTTTGCTTGTAGCCAAATTTGAGCCTTAGCCTTTTCTTTGAAGCTCCACAAAAATTTATCCCTAACCGATGATAAGCCTTACCCTATCCGGGAATTAGGATTAGAGTTGGTAAATGATTGATCTAGTATGATGAGTGGAAAAGAAAATGTTGCTAAGAGAGTTGCGAGTTTTGGATGATTGTGTAATTTGGTTTTATTCATCACATTATGCATTATTGTATTTTTGGCTCTAGAAAAAAAAAAAAAAAAAAAAAAAGAAGAAAAGAAAAGGAAAAAAAAAAAAGAGCATGAGTTTGAGCCTTTTATTTTCATTATGAATGAGAGAGTTGGAAATTATCTTTAGTTGAGAAAAGAATGTTGTTTGTAAAGATGTTGTGAGAGCTTGAGTTTAAGATGATGTTTTTGAGAGAGTGGATGGTTGATGTTTGATTATCTAGGATCTTGATTCCCGGATTTTGAGCACCACATGACCATAAATTCTCCTTGCCCTTAATTCCTTACCAAGCCCCATTACAACCTTGATAAAAGACCTCTTGATGTTTCTTGTGAGTAATGGCATCCGCGGTGGAGAATATGTGATATATGTGTCAATTTCTATGTAGCTTTTTGCATTTTGGATAGAGTCGAGAGATATATTGTTAAGCCTAAACACAATGAGAGTGAGAGCAAACACATAATCCCGGTGAGGTTGGATGATATGTGCCTTATTTTGAATCGTTCATATACTTGCTAGGATGTTAGCTTTCATGTTCATGGCTCCTCCACTTTGATGTTGCTTTTGACAAGGTTAGTGCTTGAAGGTTATATGTGTGGGATGATGGTTTTGTTCTTCTTTGTTTTGCATTGCTTGAGGACAAGCAAAAGGTTAAGTGTGGGGGAGTTTGATAATGCACATTTCTAATGGGCATTATAGGATAATTTAGTTGCATTTACATTGTAGAATATGCATGTTTTAGTGTTAATTTAGATAAAACTCTTTTTGTGGAAAAGTTCGGAATCTACGCTATTTCGGTTGAATTGTGCAGAATCGTAGATCCGACATGGTGGAAAGCAAGGGAAAGATGTTAAACATGGCCAAGTGAAGTCAAGAAATCAAGCTAAGAAGAGAAAGAAAGAAGAAGAGAAAGAACGAGGGAAGAGCAATGAAGAATCAAGTTTCTGGGCAGATTTCGCTGGCAGCGGAATTTCATTCGCTGGCAGCGAGTGGAACCAAAAGAGTGGAGCCCGGCAGAGCCAGCGACAGAGAGCCCGCGGGAAGAGAGAGCCAGCGAGAGGAGGAGCCAGCGAGAGAGGAAGGGCAAGCGAGTCCGCTGCTAGCGACTGATTCCGCTGCAGCGAGACGTCCGCTGCCGCGGAAAATTCCGCTTCCAGCGAAAATCATCAGGGGGACGAAGCTTCGGCCACTCGCGGCTGCGGAAGGGAGAACTCGCTCCAGCGAGTTTGAGATCTCGCGGCAGCGGAAGCACCAGCTCGCGGCAGCGGGTTCAGAGTCTCGCGGAAGCGGAAGGAAGGGTCCTAGGAGGATGGAAAAATTCTAAGGCATGGAAAAGTCGCTGCCAGCGAGTGTGCCAGCGAGTTGGTAGCGGAAATCCAACAGAAGCTCAATCAAGGTCATTCGCTGCCAGCGGAAATTTTCGCTGCCAGCGGAATTTGACGCTGAATTAAATTTGGAAAGTCTATCTTCTATCTAGTTTGTTTAGGAAGTTTCTATCTAGTTTATCTATCTTTTACCTTATTTATGGAAGACATTAGACTTATAAATAGGATGTTCTAGGCTTAAGTTTTGGATGAATTAATTCCAAGTAGACCAATCACCATAGAAGAGAAGAGAGCTTAGGTAAGCCATGAGCGGCTAATTTTCCTAGTGTTTCACCTACGTTTTCGGAGACTTGGTTGGTGAATTGTGAGTTTTTAATTCAAGTTATCTTTCCTCTATTATAATTCCTTCAACTTCCTTGTGCTTATTGTTATGTTATTGATGTTATCTTGCTTGGCCGACTTGATAATATTGATTTCGTGCTAAGATTTAATGCTTTCGTATTTGCGTTATTTCTATAGTAGCATGCATATGATTGTGGATTCCGTGTTTGAAGCATGATTATGTAGGAAGTTGACATATATCTTAAACATCGATTTACCGTGTTTAATTGGTGTTATTTATGTGCTCAAGTTCTTGGGATGTTGTGCTATCTCATTGTTAAATCTTAACCGTGTTATGATTGCATTGAGGTGTAAGGGATTAATTGGACTCGTAGGACTTTTAATCCATATAAACCAAGACGAGAGGATTTTGTAGGAAAGTTAATAGCTTGAAAAGAATTCGATGATCGATAAGCCAACCAATGTCAAAGAATTCGTGGGTGGAACCGTTCTCTACTCTTGATTTTACAACAAAATTCCATCTTTACTTTACTTTACTTGTTCTTATTTAAAAGTCGCATCTTTTCCCAATTTTGTTACTTGTTGGTGATCAAATTGCATTGTGAAATCTTAAATCTCCCGAGGATTCGACCCCTTTCTTGCCAATTATACTAATTTGTGAGAGTGGGAACCACTTGATTGGGAATCAACGATTTTCATCCCGTCACTAGTCTCAGCTCCTTGATTCGTCACATCAGTAGGACTGATTTGTGATACATCTGACTCCGTGGTCCTGTTAGGTTCAGTTACAGCAGTTTCTGACGTTTCAACAATGTTGGATTGGACACCAAGGGCTTCGGACGAATCTTCAACACATTGGGCAAATTCTTCAGTGTTGAGAATTTGTTCCTGCATGTTCCTCTTCTCTGTGTTCTTGGTAGCAGCATCATCACCTTCCTCGTTCTCTGCATGGATGTTAAGATCTATATCTGCAACACTTTCACTCAAAGAACCGTCATTGCATTCATCAAATATAACATGTATACTTTCTTCGACTAACTTGGTCCTTTTATTGAAGATTCTATAAGCTTTGCTACTTGTGGAGTAGCCAAGAAATATACCTTCATCACTACGCACATCAAATTTCCCAAGGTTATCTTTTCCATTGTTATGAACAAAACAAGTACAGCCAAAGGGTTTAAAATAAGATATAAGTGGTTTGCGGCCTTTGAAAAGTTCATAAGGAGTTTTCTTTAAGATAGAACGAATAAGACAATGATTCAAAATATAGTTAGCTGTGTTAACAGCTTCAGCCCAATAGGTTTTAGGTAATGCATTTTCTAAAAGCATAGTCCTGGCCATATCTTCTAAGGTGCGGTTCTTTCGTTCTACAACCCCGTTTTATTGAGGTGTCTTAGGAGCAGAAAAGTTATGGGAGATGTCATATTTAGCACAAAACAAATCAAACTGAAGTTGATCAAACTCCCTACCATGATCACTTCGAATTGACACTATTGGCTCGTTTCTTAATGTTTGCAATTCCTTACAAAGTTTTGAAAACTCAAATAAGGCCTCTGATTTTTCTTTTAAAAATGCAACCCAAGTATATCTAGAATAATCATCAACAATGACAAGCATGTACTTTTTACCATTGGGAGATTTGACTCACATAGGACCACATAAATCCATATGTAAAAGTTCAAGGGGTCTAGAAGAACTTACAACCTTTTTGGGTTTGAAAGAGTTACGTGTTTGTTTACCTCCTGTGCATGCATTGCACATATCAATACCTTTGAAGTCCATCTCAGGTAGCCCTCTTACAAGCCCTTTGGACACAAGCTTCTGTAATGTATGTGGACTCACATGACCGAGTCTCCTGTGCCAGAGCTTTGGATCGTCCGTCAAAGCCTTTAGACAGGTTAAGCTTCCTTGTGCCACTTGATCAGCATTTACAGCGTATATATTGTTGTAGCGATATGCAGTCAGTATAACTTCACGTGTATCTTCTCTGCACAGTAGACATCTTTTCCTGTTAAATATGACATTGTTGTCACTATCACATAATTGAGAAATACTAAGCAAATTATACTTTAAACCGTTAACAAGATAGACATTTTTAATACTATGGTTGGAATCACTTCCAACGCTACCAATACCAACGATGTCACATTTTCCTTTGTCACCAAGAGTGATTGTTCCTGTGGATTGCTCCTTTAGATCATGAAAGAGAGAACTCTTCCCACTCATATGCCTCGAGCATCCACTATCAATAATCCATTTTTGCTCCTTCACCTTGGTGATCTCCTGCTAAATAAACATCAACCTTTGTGGCTAGACCAATAAGCAAATTTGGATCCATTATTGGGATAAACGATATTTGGTAAAATTGTGCCTTTTGGGACCCAAACTTGTGTAATCCGTTCTTTTCTCAAATGAACAGGAAATGTATTGCGAATGATATATGGATCCTTTCTTCTATAGGGGCATGTCTCTTTTACATGTCCCTTTCGAGCACATTGGTGACATATAGGAGAGGTTTTGCTTCCTTTTGCCTTCACAAAGGTGGTAATGTGCTGCTTCTTTAAAAACCTTGGATTGTAACCAATACCACTTTTGTTTAGAGAACTTTGTTGCTCACCCAACATCCTATCAAGAGTGCCTTTGGATTTGGTAAAACTTATGAGGGCTGTCTGTTGGTCTTGAATCATATTATTCAGCGAGATCTTCTCGTTCTCTAAGTCATGATGTTCACTTCTTAGAGAGGAGAGATCTTGCTTGAGTTCAGATTTCTCTGAGTCAAGAGTCTTGACTTTAATGTCAAGACCTGAATAAGAAGCTTCAAGACTTTTGACCCTCATAGACAGATCCTCAATAGTTCTTTCCTGGTCCACAGTTCTATTAATAAGAGTGTTAGTCTGGGCAATAAGTTTCTCTTCATTGGCAATCATATTAGAAAGAAATTCCGATAATACCTCTTTTGGACTTGCCATAAGTTCTCTTACAGTTACCTCAAGCTTCTCATCGTGGGATTCATCTTTTGAGGCCATAAGACAAACATTGGCCTTCTCATCATCGAAGCCAGAGTCAGAATCGCTCCAAGTTGCCACCATGGCTTTCTTTTTCCATTTATCACCCTTCTTGGACTGGCTCTTTGTCTTTTGAGGGAAATCCTTCACAAGATGATCTGTTTCACCACATTCAAAACAAGACAAAGGTTTAGTCTTTTTATCATACTTGTTGTATTGAGTCTTACCTCGAAATTTAGAAGACTCTGATCCGTCCTTGTTGTTGAATTGTTTCTTCATTTTGAGGATTCGAGAAAGGCCTCTTTTGATAAGAGCAAAAGGATCATCCTCATCGTCGTCCTCCTCTTCGAAATCAGATCCATGTTTGGGCTCATACTTACATGAGCACCAAGTTCTTAGTGCTTGCTGGAAGTTCTCCATCGTCTTCATTAAGGATCATCTCATGCGTGATCAGTTTCCCAAGCAGGTCATCAAGGGGCAGAGTAGTGAGGTCTTGGGCTTCCTCTATAGCTGTTACTTTAGGACCCCACTTTTCTTTTGGGAGACACCTCAGTATCTTCCTTACTTTCTCAACGTTTATAAAGCTCTTGCCGAGAGATTCAAGGTTGTTGGTGATTTCTGTGAATCGTGTGAACATGGCCTTGATTGACTCATCAGACTTCATTTTGAAGAGCTCATACTTTCTAAGGAAGATGCTGATATTGGTGTATTTTACTTGGCTAGTTCCCTCATAGGTGACGACCAGCTTGTCCCAAATCTCTTTAGCTGACCTACAAGATGAAATACGGTTAAACTCATCAGTGTTAAGACCACAATAAAGTAAGTTAATAGCCCTGTAGTTTTTTGAGACGAGTTCAAGATCTGCCTGGATGTATTCAGACTCCTTCTTTGCGACTTTGGTTCCATTTGGTCCGTCTTTCTCTATAATGTTCCAAAGTTCCAGATCTTGATATATAATGAACATATTCATCAAAGATCTCCAGTGGACAAAGTTGTTTCCTACAAACAGTGGTGGTCTGCTGGTAGACCTTCCCTGTGCAAATCCTCTGCTTGCTTCACCAGACATGATCGAAAACTCACAAGATTGTTAGATCAAAAGCAGTGAGTAAAGCTCTGATACCAATTGAAGGTTCGATAAAGTAAAACAAAGTAATATAGAAACACTCTAGAACGGGGGTTGAATAGAGTATGCCAGTTTTTCGCAGATAGTCTCAAGACTTTTGAAGCTCGTGCAAAACCCTTTGAGATTAGACTTAGTCTTTTCTCTGAAAACCTAAATCACAAAGTTAAACAATCGAACCAAGTGCGGAAATAAGGTAAAGCAGAAAATAAAGGACTCGATGAGTTGTTTACGAGGTTCAACACGAACTTGGCCTACGTCCCCACCTAGGGTTCTTCCATAACCCTAGGATTCAACCGGCTTTTATTGATTCACAAGACTTAGGATCCTAGTAGCTCTCCGAGAAGCCTCTCTCCTATACAATTGCAATCTAGTCAACTCACGTTCCCTTGGAGTCCTAGACCAATCTAGAAGAGCCCCACCTCTCTATGCTATCTAGTACAATCCTCTTACACTTAGTGAATCAATCGCCTAGTGTTCACTTCCTGAGTTACAAACTCTCGAGTATAACAATATAACTGAATATATCCTATAAGCTCACTGTGTAACTCTCAAATGCTTTGAAATGAAATAACAGACTCTTAGGACAAGCACAGAGCACACGAAGACAGATTTCTCTTGAAGGCTTGGAGTGTTTGAAAAGCTCGTGTTCAATGTATGTGTTCTCTGTCTTCATCTTTCTTTTCTTTATATTGAGACAAATCGGCGCCTAAGGATCTTCACCAACAGCTAGTCTTGATCATGGCTTGAGCTGGATCTTCTATCTTTGGAAACTTCGAAGGCCATAATCTTTCCGATTTGAATCTTCTCAAATTGCACCATAAGGAAGGAAATAATATTCGAAAGTACTTCCTGAAAGGTTAGTTGTATATAATAATATAATGGAAGCATATAATAACATAAAATAATATTTTGAACATAATATCATATAGAACAGGTTTTGTATTTCATCAACACTATTAAATCTTCAAGACCTTTGACAGAAACTGACTGTCAAAGCCTTTTAAACTTATTCCGATTTTTATCAAAGGAGAGGAGTTATCAATCTATATTGGAAAGAGCATCCTGAATCGCATTGAAGTCCTTTCAGTATACTATCTGATTGCAATAGGGTAATATTGTTCTAGGATCCAAGTCTTGTCATGTTGAATTGCATTGGACCAGATGGAGGATTATTTTAAGAATAAGCTTTAGTTTTACCTTTTTTTTCTCATATTTAAATTATATGGTTATGTTATGTATTTCTCCAGCCTCATCACGAATAACTACCTGTTGAAGGCGTCCAATAACCCTCCTACTTGGCCCTGCTGCATTACAAAGTCTTCAAGTGATGTGATCATGATCAATTGCTAAAGTGTTTATACATTCACCTGTTTCTTTTTGCTTAAAGAATTGACAATGTTTTATGCAAGATAAAAAGATCAGTAGTAGGATTATGACTAAGAAAGGACCTTGAGGCTTAATTTGGTCCTAACAGGTGATGGTAACACCTTTTCGGCATTGTTTTGAAATTTGAACTTTATATTTCTAGAATATATTAAACTCTTGCCTTTCTAATTACTTATATTTTTTTACAGTGTTCCATCTTAAAGTTACTTTGCAAGATGCTGATCGGATCAAGTACAATCCATTATTATGCATTTATGCTTTATTAGTTATTTGACCACCAATTGTGCTCTCTTACTAACATTTTGAAGGTCGTTCACCTTTAATATATCAATATATTTAGCAGTGCCAGAATGTTTTATTCGAAAGACGAACTTGGAGGTGATATGTACTTTACTCTTTTTATTGTGCCTATTTTTAGTGCTCTGTTGAGTTAGTTTGTTCCATTTAAGAGAAGTACCACTTAGGTTAAACGCTAAGCTATCTCAGGGTTGTGTGAGAGGGCTCTCAAGCATCACTATGCCAAAAAAAAAGGAGGCTCTTCCCATCCAAGACTAGTCCTATCCATTCCTGTTTTTCCTTCAAGTAAATGATCATTGTGTGGGATTGCTTCTTTTTGAATATATATATTTTGTATATCTGGATTCTGTTTTGGATTGTCATAATTATGCTTCTAGCTCTTTTAAGCTTAATCAATCCAGATGTTGATCGTCCTTAACTTATGAGCTCTGCAGATCTTGATCATGATGTAGGTGCTCTTGACAGTCCTTGGACATATATTCTGCTATGAAATGCATTATTAAGATGAAGACGACTTGGACTCCCCTAAATGTCTTCGACAATCTTTTTAAACATTATAAATTTCTTAAGTTAAAAACTATCACATATATTAATGGAGTGTCTCCATAAATAAGTACATGTATGGTGCTTATCTATTGTACATTTAAAAACTCTGGTCTTCTATTCCAATTTTCTCACTGTTAATTTTTCAACATATCATGCAGATTTTGAATCTTTGGAAGTTCACCCTTTAGTCAATTCAAAATGGTGTTTCTTTTAAAACTTTTTTCATACAGGTTTCCAAGGAAGGCTTTACCCTGTTTCAACAAGGAACCTTTTGGATGTTGACATATGTGACAAGGGTCTTCATGTGATTGTAGATTGGTTCAGGTTGTTGAGTAATGTTATATTTCACCCTTCTGCCTACCTATATTCTATATTTGTCCAGGTCCATCATGAACTAACTACCGACTTGGGCGTCGAATAACTCTCTGCAGCAGTAAGTCGTTAATAGTGATGAGAATGATCAATTGCTTGCTCATATATATTTCGTTCTCGTCTTCGTGATCATTCGCTTGTTTTGATTATTAAAGAATGTTCAATGTTTAATGCAAGATCAAAGGAGCAACAGAGGTATGCTGATTGGCAAAGAAAGTGATGGACAAGTTCGAATACATTTTTATCAAGCTAACGATGTAAAGACCTTTTCTACGGTTGCTTAAAATTGTTGCATTTTTAATTACTTGTACTATTTTGTACAGTGTTCCATCTAACCATCCTACGTAGTTATTTTGTAGGGAAGATGTTGATCACATCCAAGGACGTCTGCATTACGAAATGTTTGTATTTAATTTTTTCCAATCATGCTCTCATACCGACATTTTCATGACGATGATCTGCATTCTCTTTTGAACATTATTGTTTACATCTCTGTTCAGTTAGTTTATGCCATTTAAAGACTAACCACTAAAGTTAAAAGTTATGCCAATTTTTTTTACTGATCTTCCCTTCAAAGAGTATTCCACCCCCTTGTCTGGATTCCTAAATACTTGCTGCTAGAGTGGAAGAGGATTCCCATGTGCCTGAAGTTAGTCTACATTGTATGTTCAAATAATCTCGGCTCTCTTCGTTTGGAAAATATTTTTTTCATTCTACTGGTCATCTTCCTCCTACTCTTAATGCTCACAAGTTTAGGTAGTAGCTTCCGTCTTAGTTCGGTAATATGATTGGACATACATACTTATTTTGACAATATCCTTTCTAAAATATGCTTTATAGGTTTTGCATGAGGACCCGAAGTAGATCCAGGGCATGCTTCAGATTTGTGGTTTCATGCAGATGCTACAAATTAAGACCTTGATTAGGGAGAATATGTTTCCTTGTTGTAGAAGATCTGCATTATAAATTCATCTGTTGATACTCGAATGAATTTTATAATGCCTATGGTGAATCAAAGAAGGTAAGACCAATTCTCCATTAAAAATTGCTCAAATTTTGCTTTTTGCTTTTTGAGTTGAAAATTGAATTGGACTCTTAATTCTTGAAACTGGAAGACGTTGATCCAATTCTCCCTTCAGCAGATAAGACGTATCTTAAGGGGGATTCCAGTTTAGTGCATTTTTTTTACATTCTTCTTTGATTTATTCTGTTACTAATGTTTTAACTATTTTTTTGTTCTTTTGTTTGACCTCCTTTCATAGATTTAATCATGTATATTCATGAAAAGGCTCAGAGAATATGTTCTTCACTGCTAGCTATCTGTTTCAAATGAGAAACCTCAAGGTAAATGTTGAGGAGAAAACATACACTTTGTTGTTTTATGATTAATAGACAAATTAATATCAACGCCACTTGTTTTAGTCTAAGGTGGCTAATCTTTATATATAATTCATATAATTTAGAATATTAATATAATTTATTTGTAAATTTAATGTTTACATATAAAGTTATAACTATAATGTAGTTTATGTTGATATAATTTAATAGTTATATATTAATATAATTTAGTATATTAATATAATTTATTTGTAAATGTAATGTTTTAATATATAGTTATAACTATAATGTAGTTGTTGATATAAATATTATAAATGTAGTCAATTCATAGTAATAAAAAACGTTAAATATATTATTAATTTAGTTTGATAAAAATATAGAGTATCTATTTTAGAAGACAAAATCATTTACAGATGAGCTATATAGAGTAGCTATTTTATAAGCGTTGTTTTGTATTTTTTTTAATTATTAAAATTTAATATAATGAATATTTTTATCGTCTATATGTTGTAGAACTTTTACTGTATTTGTTTGCCCAGATATTTTTACTGTATTTGTTGGCAAAGCTCAAATAGACAAAGCTCAGCAATAGAATCGACATCATTGAAAAACTTTATGTTGGAATGGAAATGAATCGACCAAAAGTATCATGTGCCTGAGATGACTTGGTCAGCTACCTCTTAAACGGTTAAACCTAGAGGACTGCAGTGGCTACAGCCTACAACCAATAGCATGGTGAATAATAGCTACTTCTCAAAAGGTGCTCTTTGGGTTTTGGATGTGTGTGCTCAACTGAACATCCAAAGCAACAACCGATTTGGGTCCCCTTGGCAATGGGAACTGAAGATGTCATCCAATAATTATTTTTATGTGATGGTTAACAATTGTAATAATTGTGTTATTTTTTCCTCATCCAAATTTATTCGACATTTCCAGTTTTTTTTCTATTTATAATGTTGTTTGATATGTGTACTCACATTGGTTTGGATCGGAGTTGGTTCTACTTTGGTTGGATATTCGATATTCGACATTCGATAAAGGTGGGATATGAAACATTTCATATATTCTTATAAAATTACATCGATAGTATAAAAAAAGATATTTCATACCCGTGCCTTAGGCACGGGCCTTACACTAGTTTGATTTGGAAACATAGACCTTGTCTCCAACTTCGTATTCCTTGGGCTCATCATTGGAAACCCTGCATAAGCGCACATACCAAGGAAAACCTCTCCCATGTATAGATAGATCTTTAATTGGAATAGGAGAAGAAAGGTCCATACCTTGGCTTACCTTTGCAGAATCAGATATTGGGACCTCCTGAGGATCTGGTCGATATCGAGTGGTATCAGTCGATATTGAGCTCTGCTGCTCTAGTGGGATTTAAGTCGAATCTGACGAAGATAGGTCGAAATCGACCGGTCGATATCAACTTGTAGTGGTCGATATCGAGTGATGTTGATCGAAATCGGCTGACATTGTCCCGATAGATGAAATCGAGTCGACTTGATCCGATCGATATCGACCTATAGTGGTCGATATCAAGCTGTTTTGCTTGATTTTTGCTAGCTCGATATCGACCGCTTCTGTGGGCCAGTCGACTTTTCCTGGTCGATTTTGACCCCATACTTCAGACCTGGCAAAGCATCCAAAAAATAATTAGTCTATATCAACTTACCTTGGTCTATGTCAAGTGGATTCTCTGCTTCTTCGTTCATGATGATCATGATCTCCTCCACCTAGGCCTCCATATCCCTCTTTTCTAGCTCATCGGGGGTCATAATTCTTACTTTAGGCTCCCTGTAAGTAATGTATCCGGCTGATATGGACTTTACCTCTTCCATGGGACATGTATGTCTTTCAGTTTTATTAAAGGAATACTCAATTACCTCATCGCTGATGTTGAAAGTGAGCACTCCCTTCCTTACACTTATGTTGGCAACCATAGTCGCCAAGAAGGGCCTTCCTAGAATAATTGGACAAGCAGGGTCCTCCGCTATATCAATAACTAAGAAATCAGCAGGGATAAAGAACTTACCTACTTGTACTGGCACATTGTCCACCATGGTTGTTGGGATGACCACCGTGTTGTTCGCCATGTAAAGTTTAGCATCCACGGGCTCTAGGACACCTATCATAATCTTGAACAATATTGATAAAGGCATTATACTCACACTGGCTCCCAAGTCACACAAAGCATTAAATTTGTATTGACCAAATCCAATGGTTATAGCAAACTTACCTGGATCTGGCCTTTTCTCAAGTACGTCCATTTGGCTACACTCCTCTGCGATCTCAGCCATTGACTGCTTTTTGCTTAGAATCTCCTTGAGGAACTTGACGTAGGATGGCATCTCATTACGAGCTTCTGTGAAGGGTATTGTGACGTTGAGCCTTTGAAGCATCTTGATGAAACGCTGGAACTTCTTCTTCGCTGGATCCTTTGGAGATTTTGTCTGGAAAGGCCGCTTTTTCTTTGGTGGAGGTGCTGATGTCGAGTGGAGGGGATAGAAATCGACCTGTGTCTGGTCGATATCGAGTTGTTCTGCTGGCCTCGGGCTATGTGGAGGATTTGGGTTAATTTCGACCAGGGGGTCGATATCGACTGGTCTCAAGTGCCCTTTTCCTTTGTCGTTTGTTCGGGCGTTTGCATCTGTCGCCCACTCCTTAGGTTCATGGCAACCACATGTCTAGTAGATTTACCCTTAGGGTTAGGTTCAGAGGTTCTAGGGAGCGTAGCTGATTGTTTGGGGACGGATGTTGCCAGCTGGCCAATCTGTGTGTAAATCGATTTCCTCCAGATATTGATTTCCCCAAGCCTAGATTTGACACCATGCATCTGAGTGTAGATGGAATTGATAGATTATTTGGTGTCTGAATGATTTTTCCACATCTCCTCAATAATGGTCTGCAGGTCAACTTTCTTGCCTTCTATGTCAGGGTGACCATGAGCTCTGTAGGCAGGGAGATTCTGATGATGGGGCTGGCGATAGTAGCTCCAGTTCTGGTTCTGATGTGGCCCTGAGTAGTGTCCCCCCGTATACCTTACCTCTTCGTGGGTCTCTCCTCTCTCTACTTGATCGACGTGTGGGCACGCAATAGTGTTGTGCCTCATAGACCCACATTCCAAGCAAGGTTTATGCTTAGACAGAAACTCAACCTCCTTGGGTGGCACATACAACGACATAGATGGGGCAGGCCTTTCATACCTTTCGTCAGAAGCGACCGCAGAAGTCCCATATGTGTTGTCATAGTTGGACAATGTCTCAAATACCTCTCATGCTCGGCGTGGAGTGTATCCGAGATATCCATAGGCTGTGTAGTTTTTGATTCGGTCCTTAGTAGGCGCATCCAAGCAGTTGAAGATGATCTTCTTGATGACGTAGGGTGGTTGTCCATGCGTAGGACTTGATTTTTGATCGAAGCCTCTTCTGGCGCTCCTAGACTTGTGCTAATGGTTCTCTTGGCTTTTGTCCGAAAGTCGTGATTTGTTGTCTGAGGGCACCTGTCTTTCCAGGAGGAAAGAACTTGCTGAGGAACATGCCCCGTAGTTCATTCCAAGTGTGAATTGACCGTGCAGGCAATTTTTTCAGCCATTGTTGTGTTATTCCTGCAAGGGACCAACGAAAAGCTTTTAGTTTTAGATATTCAAGATTGGCACCATCAGCTATAGCTTCGCATAAGTCTATAAAAATGGTGATATGCTCTAAAGGACATTCATTGATTCTTCCCCTAAATTGACTATTCCTAATTTCAGTAATATAAGAAGGACGAATTAATTCAAAATTCATAGCGGGAAGAACGATCGGTGATTCTGGAACTTCCAAAGTAGGATGCAGGTACTCCTTTGCGTTGACTAGGATATGCCCAATCTGTTCCTCCAGTTCCCTTCTTGCGTTCACCTCGCGATCTACCCATGCCTCCCACCGTTGCTGATTATGTGAACATTTCGCCTCTCGTCGGGTGTGTTCAGCTTCTCTGGTGGTGAATACCTCAATTTGTTGGCGGAGTTGCTCAAGCTCATGTGCAGGTATGAGAGGGACCGCATTCTCATCGTTGATTTGCGACATCCTCCAGAACCTTTTTCGAAGGTGGAAGGATCGCTCTGGTTCTAGAAGCGGATCGATAGGCGTGCGATCGGCACATGTCAGAAAAATTGGTAATATGTTCAAGAGGACACTCATTAAATTTTCCATAAACAAATATAATTTTTAAGCTCTATAAGAAATTGAGTTAGGTCTTCGTCGACGTCGGGTTGGTTTGGTCGATTTCCTGCACACAGAAGCTACAGCGACCTGGGTCAAAGACTAGTAACTCGAGATCGAGGAGTGCTAGTCGATCTCGAAGAAGACAGAGAATAAAAACGAAATAAAGTAAATGAAAAGGCTTTGCGGATTGAAACTAAACTATATGAAAAGAACTTCCAAGATTGGGGTTCGCAACAACAATAACCAACCATGCATAAGGCAGAACTAAACAGATAATCATGTGAATCGCATCAAAAGACCAAGCTTTCGTCTTTTTCAACAATTAGACAACTCTTTCAAGAAACCCTAATTGTCTCTACCGATTTTATGTTTACAATCCAAGTTGTTAGCATGGACCTCCATTAGATGGGTAATAATCATATAACAAGTAGCAGATGCTCGAATCAAGATAAAAGTGGGATCTTTACCTCAAACAAGCATGGCTATCGTCGGGCTCGCCCCACCCCTAGAAGTGGGTGGACTACTCGCGCTTCATTGCAGCCTCAGACATTGATTGATGAAAAGAAAGTAATTGCATTAAACCAAACTGTAGAAAGTACAACCCGAACAAAGCCAACTTGCTCACGCTCCTTTGCTCCACTCGGCCTCCCTACTACTACTTCTCCTACTGAAATTGAATGAATGGAAATCAGACCCATGTGCTTTATTTATAGGCTTCTAAACCTTGCTACTCAAGGATAAAAACATCTATCTATATCTAAATCTATATCTAAAACATTAAAGATAAATAAATTTCATAACATAATTAAATCTAAATAAGGGAATTATATCTAAAGTCTTCAAGTGGATAAATCTTCTCCTTCATGATGTAACTTGATAGAATCGGATAGAACTCGGCAATCTTCGGCTCCAAGTAATCCCAATCTGAGTAGGACAGCTCCCAACGCGTTACGCGGCTTCTGGAAAGTTCCTCGATCTCGAGTAAGTCTCCTCGATCTCGAGTAGAACTGGCGTCGACTTGGCTGGCTAGGCATCTCGGGTTGCTGGTCCTCGATGTGGCTCGGACTCTGGCTCTAGGGTGTCCTCGATCTCGAGGAGTGGTCCTCGATCTTGACTAACTTTGGGCTCATCGACTTGTGTGCTCTGTAGTGTCGGGTAGATCTTCTCGACATGCTCGGACATGCCTCATGGCTTGTCGACCTCGAGGAGCTTCTCGAATGGTCCTCCTCGATCCTGGCAGGTGTCTAGACATGGGTTGTTGAGACCGACTATGGTTAGTCGACATCGAGTAGACTTGGGCCTCCGTCCTTGCTTCTTGGTTTTCTCCCGAAATGACTCCATATTATGCAATATTAAACAGAAACTTATGTACATCTCCATTTCTGACAAATAAGCATATACTACATAAATTCGACATATTCCCAACCCGAAATATGCAAAATGTATAGAATATGGAACTAAAATATGCATAAAGACATGGCTAGTTTAGAGACATCAAATAACCCCATACTTAGACTTGCTTGTCCTCAAGCAATAACCAAACAATAACCAAGACCTACAACACATCCTTCAAGTCTTCGCCTTTTATCAAAAGCAAAATCTCAATTAGTAGCAATGTAAGACAAGTGAATTTAACATCATCACACATATATGAGCGATCCATAGGCATAGGCAATATAAATCCAACCTCACAGGGATAATGTGTTTACACTCAACTCTCAATGTGTTTAGGCTATGAAGATCAACTCTCAACTCGATTCCATATACAATCTCATAAACATTGCAATTTAAATATAAATCCACTTTGCAATCAATTATGCAAATGCCACCAGAATTATCAGGAGGACTTCACTCAATAGAATTCTTATATACATGCTCTAGATTTTAGAGTCGCTAGGCCGACTTCTTTGTTTGCGCTCAAGGACCATTAATGTAGGGCCCGCTCATGCTTGGCCCTTCTCCTGGATCATCTAGGTCCTGATGGTAGTATGCAAGCTCAGTTGACAGGTGGTTGCTTGCATAATGTTCCTTTTCTTTCTTCTTCTTCCTTCCAGCTCTTAATTTTCGCAGATTCTCTCGCCACGGGGCCTTACCTCTCCTTAAATTATCGATAAATTTCTTAATGGACTGAGGCGGGGTAGAATTCATACCTGAACTTACCTTTTTGGACCTAAAACATAAATCTTCGGGCTTGGGGTTAGTCGATGTCAAGTACGGCTGGTCGATATCGAGTACAGGGACCCCATACTTAGGCTTTGGGCAAGTCTGTGGCTCAACAAAGGAAGTCGACATCAACAAAGGCTTGTCGAGATCGAGTAGAAAGGTTGTCGAGATCGAGGACGCTTGGTCGATCTCGAGTACAGTGCTGGTGCTTTCCTCTGCTGATTGCTTGGTCCCGTGGTTTTTGATGCCTTTTACCTCTAGCCATGAAATTTCCTCCTTTGCAGGGCCAAAAGAGAAATCTAAAATCTCATCGCCTATGGTGAAGGTGAATGATCGATTCTTGACACTAATTCTGGCATCTGCAGTAGCTAAGAATGGTCTACCAAGAATAATAGGGCTAGTAGGATCTTCAGCACAATCTATAATAAGGAAATCTGCTGGAACAAAGAATTTACCAACCTGGACGGGGACATTCTCAACTATACCTGTAGGGATGACCACTGTATTGTTTGCCATGTATAGTTTGGCATCCACAGGCTCTATGCATCCTATCTTCACCTTCCGCCAGATTGATAAAGGCATGATGCTCACACTTGCTCCTAAATCACACAGAGACTCATATTTATATTGTCCAAAACCCACAGTAATAGAAAACTTACCAGGGTCAGGTCTCTTTTCAGGGAAGTGGAGTACTTTGCATTCGCCTGCGATCTCTGAGATGGATCGCTTCTTGCTTAGAATTTCCTTCAAAATTTTGACATATCCAGGGATCTCTTGCAGGGCTTCTGTAAAAGGAATAGAGACATTCAGTTCTTGCAGCATATTAACGAATCTATTAAACCTACCTGCATTGGGATCTTTCTGTGCCTTGGAAGGAAAAGGCAGTTGCTTTTTCTGCTTCGGAGCCTGATCAGATGTCGGAGGTGTTGCAGAGTCGTCGACCTCGGCTTGCTGTTCCTCGATCTCGACCAGGGGGTCCTCGAGATCGACTTGTGTTGTCGACTACGAATTGTTGGGCTGCGCAATGGAGTCCGAGCTCAGCTTCTGGTCCGTGTCGATTAAGTGCTTGTCAAGACCGAGTATAGGGTCCTCGAGATCGAGTTGATCTTTCTCTGTCTCGAGTTGCTGCTCTGCCTTGTCTTGTTGTTTCCCGACCTCTGGCTCGTGTAATTGATGCCCACTTCTGAGTTTGATAGCTGCGACGTGTCCGGTATTCCCCTTATGATTTGGTTCAGTTTGCCCAGGGATCTGTCCAGATAGTCGTGGGATCTGTGCAGCAATTTGACCCATCTGGGTCTCTATTCCTCTTTTCCAGATGTCCAGTTCTCCAAATTTTGTAGTGATGTTCTGGAACTGGTTGTTGATGGTGCCTTGATTCCGACGCATCTCCTCAAGGATGAGCTGCAGATCGTCCTTCTTTTGATCCCTTTCTGGATGTCCTAGAGCTCTGTAGGGTAGGGGGTTCCTAGGGGGACCTTGGTTCCACTGTGGTTTATAGAACCTTTGATCTCCCATGTAGCGATTTGGACCCCCAGCGTAAGCTTCCTCTTCATGTGTCTCTGCCATTCAGACTTGTTTAGTGTGTGGGCACTCAGTAGTGGTGTGCTGCTGTGATCCGCATTCAATGCAAGGCTGATTGAAAGACATATATTTGACTTGCTTGAGGAGCTTTTGATTCTGGTCTCTGTAGAACTGCTCCCTAACATATGGGTCAATCTCCTTTGCTGGCTCATAGAGTGGCATAGATAGTGCTGGCCTGGCATAGTAGTTCTCCTCATAATTTGCAGTAGACCCATATTTGTGGTCATAATTGGTGACCTTGTCTAGCACACCCCAGGCGTCAATTGGTGGTATCGTCAGATACTCATAGCGACTGTACTGATTGATCCTGTCCTTAGTGACTTGATCAAGAGAGTTGACGAAGATCTCCTGAATGACGTAGGGTGGCTGTCCATGAGTAGGGCAAGATCGCAACAGTTAACATTCCCATGCCTTTGCCACCGGTTCCCCAGGCTTCTGTTTGAAGGCGGTGATTTTCTAGGGGAGGAGTGCTGTCTTGGCGGGTGGGAAAAATTTATTCAAAAATTCTTGCTCTACTTGGGCCTATGTTGTGAGTGATCTTGGGTTCAGCCCTTCAAGCCACTTCAGTGCAGGCCCATCGAGAGACCAGCGAAAAGCCTTCATCTTGACATATTCTAGAGTTGTACCTTCAGCAAGAGTATGGCACATGTCAGAAAAATTGGTAATATGTTCAAGAGGACACTCATTAAATTTGCCACAAAAAACATTATTTTTAAGCTCTACAAGAAATTGTGTGCGAATTTCAAAAGAGTTTTTCAGGGATTAGAATCGCCGATTCAGGCACGACGAGAGTTGGATGCATATAATCCTCTGCCGTAGTTGAATATTGGGCAAGCTCAGCTTCTGCTTGTTCCCTTGCTGCTTTCTCAGTGGCGATAGCAGCATCTTTAGTGGCCAGTTCCCTTGTAAGCCTCTGTATGAGCTGTTCCTAGGTTTCTGCGATCGCCTTGATCTTTTTATGTTTAGAGTGGATGTGTAGGAAACGCTCTGGTTCTTCTAAGACGTCAAACTCAGGTGTTTGACCAGAACGACGCATACACCTGAAAAGTAACTCAAAGTAGACGTGAGATTCAACTACCTAAGGCGCGAATGATTGCTTCCCCGGCAACGGCGCCAATTTGTTGTAGGAGGAAATCGAGTTTAAAATATAAAATATAAATCAAACCAGATTCTGCCCACACAAATAATTACAAGACCTCCTCCTGATGCAGCAGCGGGAAGTCAGGATCGATCCACGAGGAAGGGTGTCAGCGGATCCTAGGCAGCGGAGAAATCTCACAGAAGTCGACAACAAGGGTTCTAGATCTCGAGTACAACAACTCGACGGAAGATCGGACAGTCGAACAGCGCAACAGCAACTCCCGGCCGTTTGGTCCATCTCGACAAGGCCTTACTCGAGATCGAGTTAGATCTTCGTCGAAGTCGGGTTGGTTTGGTCGATTTCCTGCACACAGAAGCTACAACGACCTGGGTCGAAGATCAGTTACTCGAGATCGAGGAGTGCTAGTTGATCTCGAGGAAGACAGAGAATAAAAACAAAATAAAGTAAATGCAAAGGCTTTGGGGATTCGAACTAAACTGTATGAAAAGGACTTCTAAGATTGGGGTTCGCAACAACAATAACCAACCATGCATAAGGCAACTTCATTGCAACCTTAATTGTCTCTACCAATTTTAGACAAGCTTTCGCCTTTTCCAACAATTAGACAACTCTTTCAAGAAACCCTAATTGTCTCTACCGATTTTATGTTTACAATCCAAGTTGTTAGCATGGACCTCCATTAGATGGGTAATAATCATATAACAAGTAGCAGATGCTCAAAACAAGATAAAAGTGGGATCTTTAACTCAAACACGCATGGCTATCGTCGGGCTCGCCACAACCCTAGAAGTGGGTGGACTACTCGCGCTTCATTGCAACCTCAGACATTGATTGATGAAAAGAAACTAATTGCATTAAACCAAACTGTAGAAAGTACAACCCGGACAAAGCCAACTTGCTCTCGCTCCTTTGCTCCACTCGGCCTCCCTTTCTCTCTTTACTACTAGTTCTCCTACTGAAATTGAATGAATAGAAATTAGCCCCATGGGCTTTATTTATAGGCTTCTAAACCTTGCTACTCAAGGATAGAAACATCTATCTATATCTAAATCTATATCTAAAACATTAAAGATAAATAAATTTCATAACATAATTAAATCTAAATAAGGGAATTATATCTAAAGTCTTCAAGTGGATAAATCTTCTCCTTCATGATGTAACTTGATAGAATCGGATAGAACTCGGCAATCTTCGGCTCCAAGTAATCCCAATCCGAGTAGGACAGCTCATAACGCGTTACGCGGCTTCTGGAAAGTTCCTCGATCTCGAGTAAGTCTCCTTGATCTCGAGTAGAACCGGCGTCGACTTGGTTGGCTCGGCGTCTCGGGTTGTTGGTCCTCGATGTGGCTCGGACTCTGGCTCCAAGGTGTCCTCGATCTCGAGGAGTGGTCCTCGATCTCGACCAACTTTGGGCTCATCGACTTGTGTGCTCGGCAGTGTCGGGTAGATCTTCTCGACATGCTCGGACATGGCTCCTGGCTTGTCGACCTCGAGGAGTTTCATCGACATCGAGTTGTGTGTTGCTCTATGTCCGGGCACTAGGTCGGGTAGTCTCTCCTAGACATCCTCGGACATGCTTTCCTCGACTCCAGGCATGGGCTTCGGGACTTTTTCGACATCGAGTTGGGTACTTGATCTCGAGGAAGGTGTGGAGTCGGGTTCTTCGTCTTCAGCTTTTCGACATGGTCCTCCTCGATCCTGGCAGGTGTCTAGACATGGGTTGTCGAGATCGAATATGGTTACACTAGAACAAACTTGTAGATTAATGGCACAAATTTTAAAGCGGTTTAAAAAGACCGCTGTTAATTAAAAGTTCGCATAACGCTTTATAAAATAACCGCTAAGAACATTTTTTTTAACAATGCTTTATACCAATAAGCGTTGTCCTAATTGGGATGGATAGTGGTTTTCAAGTAAAAGCGCCATTAATGTTTAAAAACAACATTTTTTTAACAGCGATTTATACCAAAAAGCGCTATCCTAATTGGGAAGGATAGCGGTTTTTAAGTAAAAACGCTGTTAATGTTTAATTTTAAGTCATAAAATAAGTTTAAAATAGCGAACCCTAGGATCGATTTGGATGAATTAATCTTCTCCTCCTCCAGGCTCGATTAAACTTAAAATAAGTTTTAAAAAAAAAGCCAGGAGGAGAAGATTAATTCATCCAAAACGCTTTTTTTTTTTCACTCAATCTTTTCACCGCCTCCAGGCTCCTCCTCTCCTTCCCCCATAACCGCCGACACCAACAACACCTTCCACCGCCTCCTCGGCTCCTCCTCTACCCATCCACCTCGACACCAACAGCGGCACCGTACAACCTCCACAATCTATTCTCCTCGGCTCCTCCTCTTCCTACTTCCATCTGCACCGACACCTAGCAACAGTGGCACCTTCCACAGCCTCCTCGGCTCCTCCTCTTGTTCTTTCCATCCACGGTGATGCCAGCAGCACCTTCGACTGCCTCAACAGTCTCCTCATCCTTGGCTTCTCCTCCTCCTTCCATCTGCATCGACGCCAACAACACCACTCAGATCGGGATATACAAGATCTAGATCGCCAGATCTACGAGCTTAAAATCGCCAAATCTTTTCAGCACCTGTCAGATCTACAAGATCCATTCAAATTGCCAAATCTCACCGCAATTGAAGACGTCATTAGGTTCAACTTTAGGAATTTAGAATTTCTAGGGTTTGTGTCTTATATTGTGTTTAGGCTTTTCAATTTCTATGAGATATAGTTCAAGTAAGTTGATCTTGTTCAGCAGATTGATTTCTTTAGTTTCATTTTTTTTCATTTCTCCCTATTAATATAAAGGTTTGATGTTTTGTTCAGTTTGATGGTCGATGCTTGGTGTGATTTTCTCAATTGCTGTGTTTATTTTTTGTTATATTGATTTTAGGAGTAATTGAAGGGTACTGGTGGTGGTAGGTTGAGGGTAGATCGGTAATCGATTGTATGTTTCCAAGAACCAGCACTTTTCAATTTCATTTTATTTTTTTCACATTATCCCTGTGAAGTAAGACATCCTTCAAGTCTTCGCCTTTTGTCAAAAGCAACATCTCAGTTAGTAGCAATGTAAGACAAGTGAATTTAACGTCATCACACATATATGAGTGATCCATAGGCATAGGCAATATAAATCCAACCGCACAGGGATAATGTGTTTACACTCAACTCTCAATGTGTTTAGGCTATGAAGATCAACTGTCAACTCAATTACATATACAATCTCATAAACATTGCAATTTAAATATAAATCCACTTCGCAACCAATTATGCAAATGCAACAAGAATTATCAGGAGGACTTCGCTCAATAGAATTCTTCAAAGAAGATTCCATTCGGCGGGGTTGTAATGGGGCTTGGTAAAAAATATAAGGGTATGGAATTATTTGGCCATGTGGTGCTTAATAAAATTCGGGAATCAAGACTCCTAAATCTCCAACATAACTCAACCATAACTCTCAATCATATGCATCAACCAAACTCTCCAATTTATCTCAATGAAGTATGTAACCTTTCAAACTTCTTCAACCTCTCCAAAGTATGCATCTTGCGAAAAATGAAAGAAATAAGATAAATTTGGCTCATGCACTTTATTCACTAACATAAGAAATGAAGAACTTGATTGGTCTTCCAATTTGAAGGGAGATATCGCGGTATTGTTCGGTGTTGATAGCCGACATAGTTTGAATTTCGGCTTTTGAATCCTTGATTGCATAAGAAATGAAGAACTGTGAATGCATAAGTCTTATTCGAACAAATAATCAAAAGCCGACATAGTTTGAATTTCATATTCGTAAACTTAATTACTTTTTCATTCTTTTGCTGCAAAAGGAACAAAAATACTAAATTACTAATCCATAACTTTTTCATTCTTTTGATCGGCCAATTTTAATTTTGGCTTTTTTTTATATCAGACCACTGGCTTTTGATTCCTTATCGGCCAAGTTATGGTTTAATATTAAGTGGTTTATGATTTTAATCTCGTGTGGTTCAGAGTTTTTAATACCAAGTGATTCGGGTTTTAAATCAAGTGGCTCAGGGTTTTAATCCCTAGTGGTTTAGGGGTTTAATACCATCTGGTTCAGCGTTTTTATACCAAGTGGTTCAGGTGTTTAAGCCAATTGGTTCAGGGGTTTAATACCATGCGGTTTAGGGTTTTACACCAAGTGGTTCATGTTTTAAATCAGAGGCAATTCCAATGCAAAATTATAGTGGTTCACCCTTTTACTCTCAATGGTTCAACTCTTTTACTCTTAGTGGTTCAACTCTTTTATTTTTATTGGTTAACCCTTTTACTTATAGTGGTTTAGCCCTTTTACTCATAGTGGTTGATGAAATAAATTCTAGTGGTTCATCAAATAAAGAGTAGTGGTTCATCAAATAAATAGTATTGGTTAATCAAATAAATAGTATTGGTTCATCAAATAAATAGTATTGGTTTATGAACTATTTTATTTTCAAAACAAACAAATAAATAATTAAAAATTAAATAAAGGTTGGTTCAGTGACTAAATAGAGGTTGGTTCAGTGACTAAATAGAGGTTGGTTAAGTGTCTAAATAGGTTGGTTCAATGTCAAAATAGTGGTTGATTCAGTGACTATTTAGAGGATAGTTCAATGTCTAAATAGAGGTTGGTTCAGTGACTAAATAGAGGTTGGTTCAGTGACTAAATAGAGATTTGTTCAGTGTCTAAATAGAGGTTGGTTCAGTGACTAAATAGAGGTTGGTTCAGTGACTAAATAGAGATTGGTTCAGTGACAAAATAGAGATTGGTTTAATAACTAAATAGAGGTTGGTTCAGTGTCTAAATAGAGGTTGGTTCAGTGACAAAATATATATAGGTTCATGAACCACTTCTTCATAACTTCTTTATAGCTTGATGAACCACTTCTTGATAACTTGATGAACCACTTCTTCATAGCTTTATGATCCACATCTATATACCTTGATGAACCATTTTTGAATAATAAAAGAAGAATGAAGATTGTAAATTATTAAATAATAGGCGTTCATGAAATAAAGAATAGTGGTTCGTGAAATAAATAGTTGTGGTTCATCAAATAAATAGTATTGGTTCGTAAAATAAATATTATTGGTTCATGAACCATTTTATTTTCAAAACAAATAAATAAATAAAAAATTAAAAAATAAACATTAAAATAAAATAAAAGAAGAATGAAATTTAAAAATTATTAAATAGTATAGTTTTATGAAATAAAGAGTAGTGGTTCGTCAAATAAATAGTATTGTTTCATGAAATAAATAGTAGCGGTTCACCCACTTTATTTGTAGTGGTTCAGTCATTTTACACATAGTGGTTCATCAAATAAATAGTAGTGGTTCATCAAATAACTAGAATTGGTTCATGAAATTAATTGTATTGGTTAATGAATAATTTTATTTTAAAAACAAATAAATAAATAATTAAAAAATTAACATTAAAAGAAAGTAAATATTTTATCCTCTTGGGAAATAATACGGTTCAAAAAATCTCAATTATAAAAATTTGGAAAATTGTAAGGGTAAAATATACATTAACACGTCCCTTAATTTGTAATTAATAAATTTATATGAAAATATTTTAATTAATTAGAATGTTGGGAAATGGTTTTACGTAAAGGAGGTAATAAATATTACTAGTTGCGTTTTTCATCAAATGAATTCATCTAGTGTAGTGGTAGTACTTTGTGAATTGACGCCCAGAGAACCCGTGTTCAAATCCTGTAGAATGCAAGGCCAGATATTTTGCTGTTTTATTTAATAGAGGTTTGGCGCGTGGAGAGACGCACCTGTATGTGCGAATGGACGTCGCGCGGGTACACTGGTATGCCAGCGGGCGGATTGTAATTGGTCGCTTCGCATTATTTTTTTATTTATCAACCAATCAAATCACTTCTTTCCTTCTCACTTTTGGAGTTGTGTGTACCCGAACCCAACCCTATATATATATATATATATATATATATATATATATATATATATATATAAATTAAAATGCATAAAAGAGTAAAATGCATAAAATTTAAACACGAATGCCTAACATAAAAATTAAAATTTTCACCATGTAAAACTAAAAGCAAGACTAATACATATAGTAATGATAATGAGCTCTTCCCCCACCCCATACTTAAAATATACAGTGTCCCCACTGTATAAAATCAAATAAAAACAAGAGTAAAGGAAAGAACTCACAGGATAACACATCGAGGAGGAAAACAGTTCAGGTCGAGTAGAATCTTTCTCGATCTCGAGTACAGGGAACTCGATCTCGAGTTGGCTTGTCTGCGTCCAGTGGATTTCTGAAGTCGAGGAGCTTCTGGCCTTTGT
This sequence comes from Persicaria tinctoria, assembly GCA_037127255.1. NCBI lineage: Eukaryota > Viridiplantae > Streptophyta > Magnoliopsida > Caryophyllales > Polygonaceae > Persicaria > Persicaria tinctoria. The sequence continues at coordinate 34,732,618 of JBANSL010000013.1, read as the reverse complement.
CGATATCGAGTTGGCCTACTCGATATCGAGGAGTGTCTGGACTGCTCCTCCTTGTCGTTGTCGACTTGGCCTTCGTCGATTCTAACCGTTTCTCCGGGACTTCTTATTCCACTTTTCGCCATCCTTATATTATTTCCGACCAAAAAGTGTTAGATTGCACAAAAAAACAAGACTATCCACATGAAGTATTCTAAAAAAATCAAAACCAAAAACAAAAACCAAAAAGTTCAAAAAGTCCCAAAATTCATAAAGTCTTATATACATGCTCTAGATTTTAGAGTCGCTAGGCCGACTTCTCCGTTTGCGCTCAAGGACCATTAGTGTGGGGCCCGCTCATGCCTGGCCCTTCTCCTGGATCATCTAGGTCTTGATGGTAGTATGCAAGCTCAGCTGACAGGTGGTTGCTTGCATAATCTTCCTTTTCTTTCTTCTTCTTCCTTCCAGCTCTTAATTTTCGCAGATTCTCTCGCCATGGGGCCTTACCTCTCCTTAAATTATCGATAAATTTCTTAATGGACTGAGGGGGGTAGAATTCATACCTGAACTTACCTTTTCGGACCCAAAACATAAATCTTCGGGCTTGGGGTTAGTCGATGTCGAGTACGGCTGGTCGATATCGAGTACAGGGACCCCATACTTAAGCTCTGGGCAAGTCTGTGTCTCAACAGAGGAAGTCGACATCGACAAAGGTTTGTCGAAATCGAGTAGAAAAGTTGTCGAGATCGAGGACGCTTGGTCGATCTCGAGTACAATGCTGGTGCTTTCCTCCGCTGATTGCTTAGTCCCATGGTTGCTGATGCTTTTTACCTCTAGCCATGAAATTTTAGAGAAATCTAAAATCTCATCGCCTATGGTGAAGGTGAGTGATCGATTCTTGACACTAATTCTAGCATCTGCAGTAGCTAAGAATGGTCTACCAAGAATAATATGGCTAGTAGGATCTTCAGCATAGTCTATAATAAGGAAATCTGTTGGAACAAAGAATTTACAAACCTGGACGGGGACATTCTCAACTATACCTGTAGGGACGACCACTGTATTGTTTGCCATGTATAGTTTGGCATCCACAGTTTATATGCATCCTATTTTTACCTTCCGCCAGATTGATAAAGGCATGATGCTCACACTTACTCCTAAATAACACAGAGACTCATATTTATATTGTCCAAAACTCACAGTAACAGAAAACTTACCAAGGTCAAGTCTCTTTTCAGGGAAGTGGAGTACTTTGCATTCGCCTGCGATCTCTGAGATGGATCGCTTCTTGCTTGGAATTTCCTTCAAAAATTTTACATATCCAGGCATCTCTTGCAGGGCTTCTGTAAAAGGAATAGAGACATTCAGTTCTTGCAGCATATTAACGAATCTGTTAAACCTACCTGCGTTGGGATCTTTCTGTTCCTTGGAAGAAAAAGGCAGTTGCCTTTTCTGCTTCGGAGCCAGATCATACGTCGGAGGTGTTGCAGAGTCGTCGACCTCGGCTTGCTGTTCCTCGATCTCGACCAGGGGGTCCTCGAGATCGACTTGTGTTGTCGACTTCGAATTGCTGGGCTGCGCAGTGGAGTCCGAGCTTAGCTTCGGGTCCTCGAGATCGAGTTGATCTTGCTCTGTCTCGAGTTGGTACTCTGCCTTGTCTTGCTGTTTCCCGACCTCTGGCTCGTGTAATTGATGCCCACTTCTGAGTTTGATAGCTGCGACGTGTCCGGTATTCCCCTTAGGATTTGGTTCAGTTTGCCCAGGGAGTTGTCCGGATGGTCGTGGGATCTGTGCAGCGATTTGACCCATCTGGGTCTCTATTCCCCTTTTCCAGATATCCAGTTCTCCAAATTTTGTAGTGATGTTCTGGAACTGGTTGTTGATGGTGCCTTGATTCCGACGCATCTCCTCAAGGATGAACTGCAGATCGTCCTTCTTTTGATCCCTTTCTGGATGTCCTGGAGCTCTGTAGGGTGGGGGGTTCCTAGGGGGACCTTGGTTCCACTGTGGTTGATAGAACCTTTGATCTCCCATGTAGCGATTTGGACCCCCAGCGTAAGCTGCCTCTTCTTGTGTCTCTGCCATTCTGACTTGCTCAATGTGTGGGCACTCAGTAGTGGTGTGCTGCTGTGATCCGTATTCAATGCAAAGCTGATTGACAGACATATATTTGACTTGCTTGAGGAGGTTGCGATTCTGGTCTCTGTAGAACTTCTCCCTGACATCTGGGTCAATCTCCTTTGCTGGGTCATAGAGTGGCATAGATGGTGCTGGCCTGGCATATGAGTTCTCCTCATAATTTGCAGTAGACCCATATTTGTTGTCATAATTGGTGAGCTTGTCTAGCACACCCCAAGCGTCAATTGGTGGCATTGTCAGATACTCATAGCGAGTGTACTGATTGATCCTGTCCTTAGTGACTTGATCAAGAGAGTTGAAGAAGATCTCCTGAATGACGTAGGGTGGTTGTCCATAAGTACGGCAAGATCGCAGCAGTTCTTTGTAGCGTGCCCATGCCTTTGCCAGCGGTTCCCCACGCTTCTGTTTGAAGGCGGTGATTTTCTGGCGGAGGAGTGCTGTCTTGGCGGGTAGGAAGAATTTATTCAGAAATTCTTGCTCTACTTGGGCCCATGTTGTGAGTGATCTTGGTTTCAGCCCTTCAAGCCACTTCAGTGCAGGCCCAGGGAGAGACCAGTGAAAAGCCTTCATCTTGACATATTCCAGAGTTGTACCTTCAGCAAGAGTACGGCACATGTCAGAAAAATTTGTAATATGTTCAAGAGGACACTCATTAAATTTTCCATAAAAAGCATTATTTTTAAGCTCTATAAGAAATAGAGTGCGAATTTCAAAAGAGTTTTCAGGGATTAGAATCGCCGATTCAGGCACGACGAGAGTTGGATGCATATAATCCTCTGCAGTAGTTGGATATTGGGCAAGCTCAGCTTCTGCTTGTTCCCTTGCTGCTTTCTCAGCAGCGATAGCAGCATCTTTAGTGGCCAGTTCCCTTGTAAGCCTCTGTATAAGCTGTCACTGGGTTTCTGCGGTCGCCATGATGTTTTTAAGTTTAGAGTGGATGTGTAGGAAACGCTCTGGTTCTTCTAAGGCGTCAAACTCGGGTGTTTGACCAGAACGACGCATACACCTGAAAAGTAACTCAAAGTAGACGTGAGATTCAACTACCTAAGGCGCGAATGATTGCTTCCCCGGCAACGGCGCCAATTTGTTGTAGGAGGAAATCGAGTTTAAAATATAGAATATAAATCAAACCAGATTCTGCCCACGTAAATAATTACAAGACCTCCTCCTGATGCAGCAGCGGGAAGTCAGGATCGATCCACGAGGAAGCGTGTCAGCGAATCCTTGGCAGCGGAGAAATCTCACAGAAGTCGACAACAGGGGTCCTAGATCTTGAGTACAGCAACTCGACAGAAGATCGGACAGTCCAACAGCGCAGCAGCAACTCCCGACGGTTTTGGTCGATCTCGACAAGGCCTTACTCGAGATCGAGTTAGGTCTTCATCGACGTCGGGTTGGTTTGGTCGATTTCCTGCACACAGAAGCTACAACGACCTGGGTCGAAAATCAGTAACTCGAGATCGAGGAGTGCTAGTCGATCTCGAGGAAGACAGAGAATAAAAACGAAATAAAGTAAATGCAAAGGCTTTGGGGATTCGAACTAAATTGTATGAAAAGGACTTCCAAGATTGGGGTTTGCAACAACAATAACCAAGCATGCATAAGGCAGAACTAAATAGATAATCATGTGAATCGCATCAAAGGACCAAGCTTTCGCCTTTTCCAACAATTAGACAACTCTTTCAAGAAACCCTAATTGTCTCTACCGATTTTATGTTTACAATCCAAGTTGTTAGCATGGACCTCCATTAGATGGGTAATAATCATATAACAAGTAGTAGATGCTCAAAACATGATAAAAGTCGGATCTTTACCTCAAACACGCTTGGCTATTGTCGGGCTCGCCCCAACCCTAAAAGTGGGTGGACTACTCGCGCTTCATTGCAAACTCAGACATTGATTGATGGAAAGGAACTAATTGCATTAAACAAAACTGTAGAAAGTACAACCCGAACAAAGCCAACTTGCTCTCGCTCCTTTGCTCCACTCGGCCTCCCTTTCTCTCTCTACTACTACTTCTTCTACTGAAATTGAATGAATAGAAATCAGCCCCATGGGCTTCATTTATAGGCTTCTAAACCTTGCTACTCAAGGATAGAAACATCTATCTATATCTAAATCTATATCTAAAACATTAAAGATAAATAAATTTCATAACATAATTAAATCTAAATAAGGGAATTATATCTAAACTCTTCAAGTGGATAAATCTTCTCCTTCATGATGTAACTTGATATAATCGGATAGAACTCGGTAATCTTCGGCTCCAAGTAATCCCAATCCGAGTAGGACAGCTCACAACGCGTTACGCGGCTTCTGGAAAGTTCCTCGATCTCGAGTAAGTCTCCTCGATCTCGAGTAGAACTGGCGTCGACTTGGCTGGCTTGGCATCTCGGGTTGCTGGTCCTCGATGTGGCTTGGACTCTGGCTCTAGGGTGTCTTCGATCTCGAGGAGTGGTCCTCGATCTTGACTAACTTTGGGCTCATCGACTTGTGTGCTCGGTAGTGTCGGGTAGATCTTCTCGACATGCTCGGACATGGCTCCTGGCTTGTCAACCTCGAGGAGTTTCGTCGACATCGAGTTGTGTGTTGCTCTGTGTTCGGGCGCTAAGTCGGGTAGTCTCTCCTCGACATCCTCGGACATGCTTTCCTCGACTCCAGGCATGGGCTTCGGGACTTTGTCGACATCGAGTTGGGTACTTGATCTCGAGGAAGGTGTGGAGTCGGGTTCTTCGTCTTCAGCTTCTCGAAATGGTCCTCCTCGATCCTGGCAGGTGTCTAGACATAGGTTGTCGAGATCGACTATGGTTAGTCGACATCGAGTAGACTTGGGCCTCTGTCCTTGCTTCTTGGTTTTCTCTCAAAATGACTCCATATTATGCAATATTAAACAGAAACTTAAGTAGATCTCCATTTCTGACAAATAAGCATATACTACATAAATTCGACACATTCCCAACCCGAAATATGCAAAATGTATAGAATATGGAACTAAAATATGCATAAAGACATGGCTACTTTAGAGACATCAGTGGTGAATACCTCAATTTGTTGGCGGAGTTGCTCAAGCTCCTGTGCAGGTGTGAGAGGGACCACATTCTCATCGTGTATTTGGGACATCCTCCTGAACCCTTTTCGAAGGTGGATGGATCGCTCTGGTTCTAGAAGCGGATCGATAGGCGTGCGATCAGTTCTTCGCATGCACCTGACTCCCTGTCTCATCAAATAAATACAAGACTTCCTCCCGTTGTAGTAGAAGGCAGTCAGGATCGATCCACGAGGAGGCGTGCCAGCGCCCGCCCTTTCAGTTCAGAAACTCTCTCCATTTCGACTAGAAGAGCGCTCGATATCGACCACTTACAATGATATTGACCACAATGTCAACTAACTGTAACACACAGAGAAAACAAAAGCAAAAACAGAAAACGAAACTGGTCGATTTCACAGAACTCAATTTCGACCAAAAACTTGAACCTTTTTGTAGACAAAACTCAAAATTTGTGAAATAAATCAATAAACTAAAATACTTCCAAGATCAGGGTTTCAACACCATAATAATAACCATGTAAAGTAACACGGAACGACATAAAAGATCATGATTTTCATCAAATAAATTTCGTTATTAACAAATAGGAATATAGAGGCTTTCGCATAAACCCTAATTGTTACAAACCCTTTTTCACATAATTAATCCAAGTTGCATTAAGATCACTTTCGCTTCAATAACACAAACAAGGATCACCTTCAACTTTTGCAAAAGAATCATGCTCATAGGGATAGAAGACGAAATCGCATCAAAAGATTGTACCTTTACCGCATCACCTCACACAGCTACCGTCAGGCTTACCCTGACCCTAGAAGTTGGGTGATTACTCGCTCTTCATCATCAAGAAAGACATTAATAATAAAAGGGAACTAAATTGCATTAAATAAAATAAATAAAACTTAAACCAATCGAAGCCAAATCGTCTCTCAACTCTCTTGCTCCTCCTCGCCACAAGCTCTCTCTCTTTCTCTCTCTCTCTCTCTCTCTCTCTCTCTCTATGTAACTAATTGTGTCTAAGATTAAATAAATCAAAACTCAGCCCCTAAGGCCTTATTTATAGTCTTCATTCTAAGCTAATCTAGGAAAGAAACTTTATCTATATCTAAAAGGGAATACTACTAATATGGATAGATCTTCCTGATAGAACTTGATAAATCTCCTCTTGAGTTGATAGAATATCTCTTGCTTAATGTGAAAGAAAGCCAGCTTAGAGACTCGAACTCGGATTTGCTCGATTTCGGCCACTGTATGCCGGTCGATATTATCGACCAAAAGTGGTCGATATTGACCTATCTTCTCAGCTTTGCTTCCTGACACTCGATCTCGGCTCCCATGAGGATTTTCGACCAAAGTTTCACTCGATATCGACCAGAGTGGTCGATATCAACCTGTGGTTTCCTGCTCCAGCTTTCTAGGTCGATTTTTGGCATTCCGGGTGAAAATCGACCAGGTTGACTCGATATCGACCAGTAGTGGTCGACATCGACCTCTTGTGTCGAGTCGATCTTTTCTCGTTTCCAGCTCGATTTGTCCTGGTTCAGCAGCTCCTTGACCTTGGATTTTCTCTATTTGACTTAGAGCTTTTCCTCCTTCCTCTGAACCACTGTAAATTGCCTCGATTTCTGCAAAATTAAACAAAAACTAGCGTAGACTCCATAATTTGGCAAATAAGCATAAACTACATAGAATATGTATTGTTCCAGCCCAAATGCATGAAATGCATGCTGAAAAAAAAGAATGAGCCTCTAATCAAAATAGTAACCCATGCCAAACGGATTTTGTATCAAATTCTCGCACCACAAAATTAACAAAATTTCTAACACCATACATTACATAATTGAGATTTAGAATAGATTTGCTACAATTGCTCGGAATGATCACAAGAGGCAGCCCCTCGATTTTACACTAAGCTTGATATATGACAATTCAATTATAATATAATCTAACAATTTATAATAAGCTTATTAGATTAGGAAGGTCAAGAATTTAGTATCCAACCTATTAGTTAGCAATTAGTACGCTTTAGGGTTTTTGATGGTAGAAGTCAGACCCACAATCACCAAATTAAAGCTACAAACACCAAATTGAAAAAAAAAATCCATAAATTTCGACATATGAATCCATTCAATTCCAAAAATCCAACGACAAATCTCGAATTTCAAAACCCAAACCATAAATTTCTGAAACCCCAAATTTATACATATACCTATCATTCACCATCGCGCCACACATCAATGTCATTGCTGCCTTCTTGTCGTCTTCAATCGTCAGCCATAATCTCAATCCTCTCCGCTCTTTGGCTTAGTAGACCCATCATCCAAGTTGGGCGATTGACGGTGATTTTTTACGGGGATGGAGATGGACTGATGGAGCCGGGTGGGTTGCGGCGGTAAGAAGCGATAGAGAGGGAGTAGCGTTGATGTGGGAGTTGAAATTCTTGGGAACTTACTTCATGGGAATTGAATTCCCATAATGTTCAATTCGTGAGAATTGTTAAAATATGTTTGGTTGATTTTTTATTAAAGGGGATTAAATGTAAGAATTGAAAATTTCCAAGTTAAAAATGGTGGAAGTTGAACTTACCTAGGGCGGCCTAGGTAAGTGAACATCCTCCAAATTGAAGGAATTTAACTTCCTAGAAAGTTGAATTCCTGGGGTTTTGGAATTTTTAAAATACCAACCAAACACAGATTCTCTTTAATTTTGTTTTTAATAAAAAAATAGAAGTAATCCCGGCCATTGGTTAATGATTGATAGAGATTATGGTCAACTGTACCCTACAGTTTATTTATTGAGCTTCCTAGAACCAATATTCTGGAATCAATCAATATTCTATGGCAAAAAATGACTAGCAGCAAACTTCCTTGTTAGACTACGAGGCCGTTATTTCTTACGGTTTTTCTATGGGTATAGGTGTAAAGGCTCGGATTATAAAATCCTAAAATTTTTGGAAAAAGGAAAATTAAAATGAATTTAAACTCGAAAATTAAAGGAAAACTCGCTAACACGATTTTAGAACTCATAGAGCGAATTTGGGACCTAAAAAAAAATTTAAGAACTAACATGGAAACCTCTATTCTCGGATTTCAAATTCTAATTGCGCGAAAGAGAGGGTGAGATTTGGGAAGCTAATGTTGAAAACTAACTTTGGGGCCAACCTCGGGATTTGAGCTCGCAACATCAGGACAAAGATTCCCGCCCTCACTCTCTCAAGCCTAGCCAAAAATCCCTACACACCACACCCTAGACATGTGGAGACATGTGACTTCGAATTCAAATTGAGTCAAAGATTCCCCGTACCAAATGCGAGAAACACCCACAACACTCTTTTCCCTCGCTTTTGCCTTGTACACTCCAAAGATAGCAAGGAGACAAAGTAGGCTTCCACTCCTCCTTGCCCATCATGTTTTGGCCATCCCAAAAGCTCTCCTTGACTCTTTAAAATCACATTTTGGCAATCCTTTGCCGCACCACAAAACAAAAATAAACCCTAGCACACTCCCCACAAAAAACTTATCCAAAGGATCCAAAAACCCTATCTTCAAAGCTCCCACTTTTCACCTCTCCTTTTACCTCTTCTTGCCATGAAAAGTCAGGATCAAAACCTCCATTTCAGCCCCAAAACGTCACTCACAACAGCCCCTAAGCCATCACTTTCTCCCCCATGAGATCCAAGAGTTCTCTAGTTCAACCCCCCCCCCCCCCACCCCGCCCCCTCCCCCCCTAATTGTGCTCAAAGAAAGGCAAGACCAATCCTTGCTCTTCCTCATGAATGCTCCCTCAGCATCCCCTTAAACCCCTCCAAGTGGAATAAGATGCCCTAACAGCCCGGAGAAGCCTCGAGAAGCCCTAGAAGACCCAAACTCACTACTTTCGGTTCTAGGAGAGGTAACAACTCATTTTTCCCTCCTCTCAGCTTCTAGTTACTCCAAGGCCACAAATTTAACACCCAATAACAATCTTAGGTACCCTCGCGCAAGAATGAGTCCAATCGAAGCCCGGATGAAGCTTCACGAGCAAACCGAAGGAAAAGAAAAAAATCGGAGTCCAGCTGGAATGCCCTAAGGGACACCCTAGACTCGCGACCGTGACTCGAGCTCTCGCAGGCGTGAGATGCTCACGGCCGTGAGGCTCTCGCGGGCGCCCAGGTGCTCGGGGGCGCAAGAGTTAATCCCGCGACCGCGACACACTTCTAGTCTGCAAGGTGCCTGTTGGGGCTTCTCTTGGCGGCGAAAGTCACTTTCTCCTCGGCAAGTTGCTCCCTGACCGATTGTTTTATGTTCATTTTCCTCGATATTCGACAATCATTTTCGCGATTTGTTTTCAACGGTTTTTAGGATTGACCTAATGATTGAGCTTAGAGTTTTGAAAAACCATTTTCACAAGTGTTTCGAGGTCGGATATTCTAAAACGATTAACTCGGTTTTCGAAACGTTTTTCCATGCTAACTTGGGAATTTGATGTGATCGATGACTAACTAGCATGTTCATATGATTGATTGACTAATAGCATGATTGTGTGAACTAATGGCATGTATGGATGACTAATGCCATGATGAGATGTTAGAGTTATGGTATCACATGATTATACCTTATGATTATGATGAATTGTTGAGATATATATGTATGCGGAGATGTTGTTATGAGCATGCAAATGTGGCTAAATGGAATGAGGAGAATGATGTGGTCTTATGGAATCTGGTGATATGATGAATGGTTGATCATGATGGAATGATAATTGCAATATTTTTTTTATTCTCGTTGAATGATGTATGCTTGAATGCTTGAATCATTAGACATAGACTTATATATGTTCTGCTATGTATCTAGGTGATACTTTGTGATTATGACTGATGTGTACCAGATCTTCTATTATGTTGTTCAGCAAATCCAAGTATGTCTCTTTGGAGCTTACTTAGATTGAATAGACCTCCCTGCTAAAAGTGCATGATATACTAGGTGCTTTCATTCATGATCAGCATGTCATGTAGTATCATGCTAGGTTGTATTGGCAAATGAGCATTCTCTTTCTATATGCATATGTAAACAGAACGGTCATTATTCGTGAAATATCTAGAGTCTTTGCTAGGGTCATAGGATGGCCTAGTCTCATCGGGTCTCGTCCCGAGTTATTGAGTCAAGGGACCAACTTTATTACAACACATTATTTTGATTTGCGCTCAATTTGTCATATTTTATGCTTACTTTTATTTCATTTTCTATCTATATTTTACACTTTTGGGTTATGAAAGCATGAGATTTGTGTAGTTTATGTTTATTTACGATATATGGACATCTACACAAGTTTCTGTTTAATTTCGCAGAAATCGGAACGTTTTTGGAGCAATTCAGGGAAAAAAGAAACAACCCGGACTTTCACTCGATATCTACTGATCCACTCGACATCTACTGAATTCCACTCAACGTCTACTGAAGTTCACTCGATATCTACTGAAGTTGTCTCGACGTCAATTAAAGTTGACTCGATGTCTGGTGAAGTTATTCAACACTCGAAGCCAGAAGGAAAAGAATCGACTCGATATTTACCCATGACTCGATATCTAGTGAAGTGCACTCGAGATAGACAAGTTGAGTCGATATCGACCTATAGACTCGATATCGAGTGATGCTATAGAGTGTTCTGATGCGCCTCACGAATCCGAATCCGAGGAGAGTTGCTTAAGGGCTAAGTTGAAGATCTTTTATCTCCTTGGAAGACTTCTATCCTCTTTGGTTAAACTCTATTTTCCCTAGGTGATTTTTATTTGTTTTATTTATTTAATTTAGGAATGTTTCATCTTTAGATATTAGATAGATCTTCTCTTTCCTTGGGTAGCAAGGATTGAACACTATAAATAAAGCCCTAGTGGCTGGTTTTTCATTCATTCAAGCAAAGTCGTCTTCGGGTGCAAGTAGTTAGAAGGGGGGGGGGGAGAGAGAGAGAGAGAGAGAGAGAGAGAGAGAGAGATTGGAAGGTTTTGTAAGTTTAAGTTTAAGATTCAATGTTAAAGTTATTTTCTTTTATTATGTCTTGTTTCTAATTTCCTTCTTCTAGGGTTGGGGTTGATCCCAACAATAGATATGTGTGTTTAAATTATGAATTTGTGAATTTGAATGTCGTTATAATCTTCTATCCTATATCCATAACTCTTCTACGAGAGTAGTAGGTGATCCTTATTTATGATATTGAAGTGAAAGGGATCTTATTATGAATTTGGATTAATAATGAAAAAGGCATAGTAACACTTAGGGTTTATGTGAGAGCCTCTATATTCCTATTTGTTAACAACGAAAGTTATTTGATATAAAGTATGCATCTTTATGTGATTCATAATCTGCACATATGCTTATTGTTGTGGTGATCCCTTACCTTGGAAGTTTGCACTTTTATTATCTTTGTTTTCAATATTTTCCGCTTAAATTCTATAGGCATGGTGGACGATGTACTCGCTCAAGTAGGTAAGTTCTTTGTCCTAGCTTGCTAATTTTCTTGTTATTGATATGGCAGAGGATCCTACTTGTCCTATTATTCTAGGTAAACCTTTGTTAACAATCGTCGATGCCAACATAAGCGTAAGGAAGGGAGTACTCACATTCACAATCAACGATGAGGTAATTGAGTACTCTTTTAACAAAACTGAGAAGCACAATGGCCCCATGGAGGTCAAATCTATCAAGGGAGGCTACATCACTTGCGGGGAACTAAATGTAAGAACCATGACCAATGAGGAGTTAGAGAAGAGGGCTATGAAAGCCCAAATGGAGGAGATCGTGGCAATCTGGGACGAGCACACTGTCATTCTAGTCGAAATCGACTAAGGTAACTCAATATTGACTGACCTTTTCCAGATTCTGTTGCAGGACTTAAGTATGGGGTCGACATTGAGTCCACTCACTCGATATCGACTGAGTCACTGGAAATCGACCTAAATTCATCTACATAAGCATCGACTGAGCCAGAGAGCCACTCGATATCGAGTCACTCTCACCTCCTTCGACCGAGCCAGCAGCAAATCACTCGATATCGATTCATATGAGTTGATATCGAGTCATCCATGTAGACTCAGCTCCTCCAATATCGATTGATCAACTACCAGGAAAGCAAACTGACTCAATATTGACTAATAGTAGTTGATATCGACTGGAAGCATAGAAGCCAAAGGAAGAAAACGTAGGAAATATGATCCAAGGTATGGATCTCTCTTCCCCTGTTTCAATTCCGGATTTATCTATACATGAAAGAGGCTTGCCTTGGTATGTGAGATTATGCAAGATATCTAATAACGATCCGAAGGACTATGAAGTAGGAGATAAAGTGTCCGTCTCCAAATCTAAGAATCATTGGTTTCCAAACAAATTCAAGAAAAAGAAGATGGGCCCATTCACATTGCACAAGATCCATTCGAGCGGAATGCAACTAAAGGACAAGAATGGAGTTTTATTTGAGGCCCAAGCCACGTGCGCCCTAGCGACTATAAAGTCTAGAGCTTGTAACAAGACAACTAGTTTTTATGGTTTCAAGATTTTAGACATTGTTTTGAATTGTTTTGATTTTATTTGTTTTTTCTAACAAAATTTCAGGTGCAAAAAAGAGCTATGAATGACTCAATATCGACCCAGTGAGTCAATATCGACTGAGAATTTCAATTCATTAAGTCAATATCGACTGACCCACTCGATATGGACTCATTTTTCAGAAATCTTCAGCATCTATTTCGAGCGTCTGCACTGTTTTCTAGTAAGTTTCTTCCTTTACCCTTGCTTTTATACAGTGAGGACACTATAATCCTTAAGTATGGGTGGGGGAAAGGCTTACTTTCATTATAGTTATGATTATTTCTCCGTATTGCTCTTCACATGGTACCTTTGGATATTTTTATTCATCCATATGCTTCATGTTTTATCTAAAGTCTATTTTTATCGCACCCATCAAAAATTTTAAAAAAGTGTCATGGAAGCTTTTATTGAACTCGACGATGAAAAATTGGATTCATTGAAGATATAGCATGAAATTGCCTACTTAAGGGAAGACAAAAGGAAGTGCATTATTTTTTCAAAACCATGAAAGGAGGTAAATTTGAAGTTGCTTTTGACAAATACATGATAAGAGGGCATATGACTTTATTTTCCGTATATTCTTACCTTATTCCTAGCCTTACCCATGCATATATGCAACACAAGCCATATTATCCCTTACTTCATATTTTGCTCCACACGATCTATAAATTGCCTTTTTCTTTACCTTATTACCCATCCGGGGAGTATGTTTAGAAGTTGATGTCATATTATGGAGATTATTATATGGTGTTATGTTGTTATCATTGTATTTGAAGTTTGGCAAGAGAATGATCATTTTATGAAAAATTTAATGAGAGAAAGAAAATCCAGTCACCTCAAAAGATAAAGGTAGAGCGGCCATGTCTGCATTAAGATGTTAGTTTTGCAAGATGGGACACCAAGGTGAGGTATCCGAAGCACTAAGTATTCGGGACCATTCATGACACCCATGTTTGCGACTCGCGAGAAGGCATTACTGAGGTTAGAGAGGTAAAAGCATATAAGTGAAAAAAGCAAAGAGTGATTATGAGAGGATAAGTGATATGGAAATATCATATGAAGAGAGATAGTGCCTCAAAGCAAAGAAAGCAAGGTTTGAAGAATTCTCCCAGGATTTAGCACCACATTACCCAAATATAGCCCACCACTATACCTACTACTTTTCTTCACCATTGCGCTTAAAATTCATCTTGATTATCAAATGCTATGTTACTTATGAAATTGTTTTATGCATAACCCTCCTTTTGTGTGTAGATGCTGCTTTTATTCACAAGCATGGATTTGCTGACATTAGTACCTTTGCGATGATGGTAATTGATTCCAGGGTTATATAGGAATGCATCTATGATGTTGAGAGTTTGATTTCTTCCACTGTATGACCATCAAAAGTATTGCTTGAAGACAATCAAGCTTAAGCATGGGGTGTTGATGTGCGCTCGATTTACCATGTTTTTCGGTTACATCTATTTTGATTTCTGTTCATATTTTATATTTCTGGGTTGAGAAAGCATAAGATTTGTGTATTTTATGTTTATTTATGAATTATGGAGATCTAAACAAGTTCTTGTTTAATTTCATAGAAATCAGGACATTTTCGGAGCAATTCAGATAAGAATGAGAAAAGCTGGAAAACCACTCAATTTCAACTGAGTCACTCAAAATTGACTAAGATCACCAGAAATCGAGTGACTTTCACAAGAAATTGAGTCATGAAGTGAAGGAAGGAATTTCGACTGAAGAAGGAGTCGATATCGAGTCATATCACTCGATATCGAGTGGAACTCACTAGAAACCAATCAGAAGTACCGATGTCAAGTGAAGATCAACTCAAAATGAAGAAAAGTCGATATCGATCCATTCTAGTGGATATCGAGTGGAGCCCAGAAGCTGTCTTAAGCCCATATCAAGTCCAAATCCGAGTGGAATTACTTCCATATGAAGAAAAGAGAAATTTTATCAACATTGGAAGACTTTTATCCTCCTAGGTTAATTCCTAAATTACCTAGGGGATTTTTATTTGTTTCCATTTAATTAATGAGGAAGGTTTTATCCTTAGATAGAGATATATAGAAATTAGATAAAGATAGATATAATCCTTACTAGAACATCTAGGATTGGAGCCTATAAATTAACCCCTAGGGGTTGAGTTTTTAATCAATCAATTCCATTCCACAAGCAATTGTGCACCCATAGAGTAGAGATAGAGAGAGAGTTTGAGGTCGAGTAGATTTGGAGAGAGGAGAGACGTTGTGGCTTTGGTTGGTTGTAAGTTATGATCTTTGTTATTATGATGAGGCGCGAGTAGTCACCCTACTTCTAGGGTCGGGTGAGCCCGATGATAGCCCTATGAGTTTATGCTTAAAGGTACGATCTTTATATGCGATTTCATCTTATATCCCTATTTGCATGATTCTTCTACGAGAGCAGTAGGCAAATCCTTATTTATATTATTGAAGCGAAAGTGATCTTATGAATTTGGATTAATTATGAAAAAAGGTTAGTAACAATTAGGGTTTATGCGAAAGCCTCTATATTCTTAATTATTAATAACGAATGTTATGTGATGAAAAGCTTATTCCTTTCATAAATTTGGCATAATTCTTATATGGTTATCACTGTGGCAGGATTCCCCGACTTTGGAAGTTTTTAGTTAATTGATATCAAAACAACCAACCTGTGTTTATTTCTCCTCATATATACTTCTCATCCATCCTTATATTCTTCAGACTACCTTTTCGACATTATTTATTTACATTTCTTCACGTTTTTTAGTTACTCCATAACCAGTCGATATTGACCCTACATGTCGATATCGAGTGCTACTAAGGTCGATATCTAGTTCACACAACTGGACGTTGATTCTGCTTGTTTTCTGTTGTGTAGGTTTGCAGTGAAAATCGGCTGACTCGGTCGATATCGACCCTTACCAGATGATATCGAGTGGTCTACTAGTCAAAATCAAGGGCTTTCAAGGAAGCGCTGACACGCTTCCTCGTGGATTCGATCCTGAATACCATACCACTACATTGGGTTCTTGTATTTAATTTGCGTGGTTCAGAGGTTTGGTTTGAGATTTATATTTTATATTTATTTCATACTTGATTTCCCTCCTAACGTAATACTTTATTATCACCTTCTCTAAATATTGAGTTATTTTTCTTACCGTTGAAAAGTGCAGATATTTTTTTAACACCCCTATAAAGATTGGATTATTTTAATTGATTTGTCCTTAAATTTCATCCTAAAAGAAAGTCAACATGAAATAGGTTCATGGAGAAGTTCATCGAACAATCTGCTGACCAGCTAAAATACATTTAAAAACTTAATGATCATGCATTCATATGCTGATTCATGACTTTTATTTGGATGCGGCTCCAGTCCAGTTCTAAATTAACCTTAGGGTGCAGTTTGTCAATCTCCAACCATTGGATTACATCAATGGTTAGGATTATTTTTATTTTTTTTTATAAATGTGTTTAACTCATTCCCAATGCACACCAACTGCTCCCCCTCTTCCCATTCTATTTTACAAAAGGTAATAATTTTTTTTTCACCCATAACCGTGTGATCTTCAAAGATCAAATATTACACATTATCCTCCAATTAATTTATCTACTCAATCTAATCAAATCTGCTCTAAATCAAAAACATTTTATGCATTTATATGAAGGCTTCATTGTGTCATTCCGCGATTGAAGCTAATCAATCAGTAACCAATTATCTACCCTCGGAGTGTTGTCGTTGAAGCTAATCAGTCAAATGGAGTAAGGAAATATACAGTTTTGCCCTTTGGTTATTTATGTTCAATAGTTGGACACTAATCACATCACATTGCCTTATGTAGTTTATATTTATGCCACAAATAACCAATTTTGTAACGGCCCAGAATTATGATTTCCGGGCTGAAACCCCTTGTTCGGATCTTGCAATCCAGGTACGGATCAAGGTTTCAAACTAATTTTAAGATTAGTAGAAAGAAGGATTTGAAACCCTAAAACCTCGAAGGGTTGTTGGGTACCCCTTAACATGTCCTAAGACTATGTCGCGAAATTCAATTCAAATAAAAGTAAAGCGAAATTAAAGTTAAGATACAAAGCGCCACGACAGAGCCGAGTCAAAACCAAAACATAAGCGAATGATTACAATTTATACCAAGTTAGAGAGTTACCCAGGTTCTTCGATTCGCCAAAGGGTTTCCCGTCACAAAAGCATGGAGCAAACAAGGATAGGTACCTAACACTATCCACGAAGTAAGGCCCGGTAATCGCCTGTGGGTCCTCTAACCACGCTGAGGCCACATAACATGCCTATATCTAAATAAAGGATGACTAATGCAGTACGAGATTTAAATCACAAAAGCATCCTTGACAATTATAATAATATGCAGAAATACTGTAAAGGGCCTAAGACATTTCCAAGTGGCATATCCCTTTCCTACTCCGACCCCTTTTTCATTAGCCGATCTGGCCAGTATGGTACCCATTTTCCCGTGGTGGTGCACGAAACACAACATCATAGCATGCTCAACATCATAACTCATCACATCATAACATCACATCACATCATCAAATCATCGCTTGCCCGATGGCGCTGGCCTATCAAATCATACTCATATCGACTCGATTGACTCAGGGTAAACCCGATGGGGCTGGGATACCATATGACCCTAGAAAAGACTCTAGGACTTCACAGATAATGGTCGTTCTGTATTCAAACACGCATAGTAATCACATGCTCAATTCAATGCAATTCTAGCATGATACTACATGGCATGCTTTAATATGCAACAAACTACACATCATATGACACATTAGGCAGGAGGTCCAGGTTACTGAGTATGTCCCGTAGGATACTTACTTGAAGATGCAGAACAGCAAGATAACACAAGCAAGGGCCCAAATGCAAGTCCAAAGCAATACACACATATCATCAACCATTGGCATAAGCCACCGGACCAACATTCGTACATACGAAACCCAAATTATCAACATATTCGAAACCAATCGATGGTAAAACCATTTTCCAAAACCTTTCCAATACTATCAACACCAACAAAAATCATTCTCCCAATTTCCTTTTTAAAACCAAAATCATCAAACCAAGACAAAGAATCCCGACATTAAACATTTAAACCTTAAAACAAATCTTTCAAAATCATATTATAGAAATAATTCTTGCATGATTCTCATTTCAAAATCATTATCTAAATAGATTTCGACCATTAAGACTTTTATTAATTACCCAAAAACATATAACTAAATACAACATCAAACTAAATCCATTTTTACAACCAATGATTATAAAAGCAAGGCCAATAAGTCATTTTAAATTTTCAAAATCACATTTTATATCAAATAACAACCTTTTCCAATTAATAATATTTCTAAAACAACTTAACAAAATATATACATAATAATCTCATAATTATAGTATTTCCAAAACCAAATGATAACAACAATCTATTAAGACATAAAAGAAACAACACCCCAGCCCGTTGGGTAAGGATAATCAAGGCAGAATACCTTAAACTAGAAGAAATCCTAAGTTACCGCAAAAAAGGAAACTCCTCGTGGCAGTAAACACAACTGATAAAGCTATTTTCACTTTTTCAAAAAGGTCTTTGTTGGTCCGTTGATTTAGGGGGGTTTCTCCAAATCACAGAGAGAGAGAGAGAGGGGAAAATAGAAAAGAAAAAGAAATTAGAAGGAAGGTGGTCACATAAATCCCAAATTTCAAAATACTCGGAACCCCCTATCCTGACGTTACCCCGACTCGTTTAAAATTTAATAAAATTTTCGGATCTAAAATAAAATAATGAATCTCGAAATAAATTCCAGTTCTCAGAGTAAGAAGGCGGAAATAAAATCCATCGGAATTAAATTTTAAAAACGATGCCGGAATCATTCATAATGACTTTAAATCGGTAATCGTGCTCGATGACAAGTTTTCTTCTATTTTTACAAATTGAATAAAATAATAATATATTTATTTAAAATAATATATAAAATATGTTCGGCGTTTACATTCATCCACCTCTAAAAACCAGTCTCGTCCCCGAGACTAAATTCATTCTGAAGCAATGGGGAGAAGTTGGAAATCGGTGAGTCCGAGGATCATGTTTTTGATCCCGTAAGTACCTTATAAGTGCATCTACAAAGCCCTCACAGTATCTTCGTCATGATCATGATATCCCCAATTGGTTGTAATAAGTATGTGATATGGGCCCCTATCACATCATCACCCCGACTTCTCAGTAATATCATAACTCAAAAGCATCATAGTGTCCTGACTAGGCCTTAGCAAGCAATCTATAAGTGCCCCTATAAATGCTTGTATCCACTTTATGAGACGTCATAATGTAAAGTTCAAAAGAGTTTTGAAAAGGGAAAGATTGGCCTTGAAATCATTTGAAATTCTCGATAGCGTTTATTCTTTTAAATCCCGGTTATTTCCTTCCAAAACCGTTAAAAATCTATAAAACCAACGTTTAACCAAGCAATTTCAGATCACGGGAGGAGGAATCATCCACCTCTAAGGGATAATCCCATATTCTCTTCCTAGTTTACAGAATCAAATCAATCTATCAGTCTCAATTCAAGCAAGATTCATAAGCCACAAGAAACGCATAAACCAACCAATCTTCAACCAATACATCACACGGCAATCATAACAAACGTATCGACATTACACCAGAATTCATAAAAGTATCTCCTCATCATAGAGTCGACGAACCAAAACTCATTGTCAACACATCAACACAACAAAGTCATGCTATTAAGATTCAGCAAAATGGAGGATCAAGTAGTATATCAATCATCAAATGTCAGCATATTCACCAACCATCATCTCAACTCATTACAACGCCATATATACAACTCATATGCATATTCCAAGTCATATTCATCATTTAACATATGCATAATCATGCTTACCAACCATATAATATAACATCATGCTCTCACATAGTAACACACCATTATCTTATAATTCATGCATCATATCATAACACATTATAGCATGCTTATCTAACAACATAGCAAGATAACAATACATCAATATATTATGATAACACTTGTCACTTACCAATTACATTTTCAGTATCGCATATCAACATGTAATATCCTTCCATATCAGATTCATCATGGTTGCTGTCTAACATCATGCCAACACATATTGATAGATCACTTAAGCAAGAAAACCCTCACATCATCGCCACTCAAAATAAAATGCAATCTCTGCTCGCTCGATTCCAATTCCCAAGTCAAGACTCGCCTCATCTAGACTCATCAACACCAACTCAGATAACATCCTCTAAAAGAGATCCCAATTCACCTTGATACTCCAACCTCACCCCTCATTCCACTAAGAACTCTCGCTAGCAATCCACCTCTAAGAACCCAACCCCCATCTCTAACTTCACACCCGAGTGCCCTCTCATACTAAATCCTCAATACTCTTAAAAGCCATTTCTTACACTTCTCACACTTTCCAAGATTTCACAAGCATCTTGTCCTGCTAACCACACATTCTCTAGTAGAATTCCTCAATCACCGCCTAGCCAGTCTATTCCTAACCATACCCTCACCCAAGATTCACCTAGAAGCTCATCGAAACCACCCAAGCATTGCCTGTTATAAATCCCAAACTCACTCGGTCTTATCTAAGCCAACATCCCTCTCTTGCGACTTACCTCATAATATCATCGATCATCCTAACCGCTCAAATTCTTGCGCCACTCTACAACCATTCTTCAAGAGAATCTCACCCACAATTTCAAAGAAGAAGCATTCATGAGAATTATCACACATAAGGTTTTCATCAAATCAACTAGCATTTATAATAATAGCATCACTAGTTTATCCTTAAGCATTGCAACTGCCTCAATAAGTCTCAATTTACCGTCATGCTCAATAATTATTGCAAAACATCATATATGCACATAATCACGTCAAGCTAGCAAGTTCCATCATAACCTTATCAGATAACAATACATGCTTCTTAGCATTTGTTGTTCATACTTTTATAGGAAAAGGAGTTTAGATCATGCTTAGCAATTCAGAGTATCATTGTATCAAGACGTCATGGCACATTAGAACTATAAGGCATCAAATTATATCATCATATACAATAGATAATCAGGCAACAGTCATTACCAAGTCAGCACATAAACATGTAAATCTCATCGCCAGATCAGGGCAACATCGTCATCAACTAATTTAGAAGGATTAGCACTTCAAATGGAGGACACTTTCGCTTGCAAGTCATGTCGTACTCTGCAACATCCATCCTCGAAATGTGTTTGTCTTGCCGAAATCGTTGATCCCGAGGCTCGTGGGTTATGCACCCATGCTTCCGTTGCGCTGCTCTATCGCTATCTAATTCCCGTTCTCTCCTCCATGCGCTTTCCCATTCAATGTATCATGTAGGAGTTAAAGTTAGCCGAGATAAGGGAGTGACAGTGACGGACAACCCAATGTTCCTCTCAGAGACAAACATAGACCAATGCTAAAGATGACAGGACTAACGACAAGACTCCAATCCAAGAATAACAACAATGCCCTTATGGAAGTCTATTAGGTTATAACCACGACAAGGAACACGAATTCATCATGGAGCATATCAATCACACTAAACCACACTAACATGTACCTATCTCAAGGAGAACGACATGCATATTCATTCCAAAAGACACGATCGAGCCCTACACTGATGCATGTGAGACATCTAGTAGTCTATTATTCCATGGAAGCAGATATGCCTACCAACTTCAAGCAAGATATGCGGAACCAATAATGATCATGCAAGATTCTAAGTCATGCGAGATTTAATGAGGATAACAGGTATCATGTGTGTGAACGAATGTACAAGAATGGTACATGCAGCAATAAGTGAGGTCAATTATAGCATGACGAGGTACAACATAAAAATCAAACTAAGCACCATACGAGAATACATAAGGCGTGATGTCTCCAAAGTAGCCATGTTTGTATGCATATTTTAGTTCCATATTCTTTACATTTTGCATATTTCGGGTTGGGAATATGTCGAATTTATGTAGTTTATGCTTATTTGTCAGAAATGGAGATCTACATAAGTTTTTGTTTAATATCGCAGGATATGGAACCATTTCGGAAGAAAACCAAGAAGCGAGAACCGGAGCTCAAAGCTACTCGACATCGACAAGCCTTAGTCGATCTCGACAAGCTATGTCTAGACACCTTCCAGGATCGAGGAGGATCATGTCGAGAAGCCGAAGACGAACAACCCGGCCCCAGCAACCTACTCGAGATCGAGTACCATTACTCGATGTCGACAAAGTTGCACAAACACCCAGGAGTCGAGAAAGCCACCCAAGGATGCCGAGGAGAGATCAACCAACCATGCTCTGACATCCTTACTCGATGTCGACAAGAGGTACTCGAGGTCGACAAAGCTGAGGAGCCATGACCGAGCACATCGAGAAGACTTGCCCGACCAGCCAAGGCAGACCTAGTCGACAAGCCTCTTTACTCGATGTTGACAAGGGGTCCTCGAGATCGACGAACGCCAAGAGTCATGTCCGAGCCTGTCGAGGACCAGCTAGCCGAGACGACGAGCCAAGCCCAGTCGACCAACAATTCTACTCGATCTCGACTAGCCTTACTCGAGATCGAGAAGGACTCCCGAAACCGCGTGACGCATTTTGGGGCAGTTCTACTCGGATTGGGATTCCTTGGGCTCGAAGTTTGCCAAATTCTATCCGATCTATCAAGATACATCATGAAAGGAGAAGATCTATCCATTGAAGACTTTTAGATATATTTTCCTATTTTAGATTTAATTTCATTATAGCTTTTATTTATCTTTAAAGTCTTAGATATAGTTTTAGATATAGATATAGATATTCTATCCTTGAGTAGCAAGGTTTAGAAGCCTATAAATAAAGACCATGGGGCTGATTTCTCGGAATTCAATTCCAGAGAGAAGTAAGTAGGAGAAGTAGAGAGAGAGAGTGAGCGGCCGATTGGAGTTGTGAAGCGGGAGAGGAATTGGCTTCAAGCAGTTGTAAACTTTGGTTTATTTTAATGCAGTTAGTTTTCTTTCAATCGATGATGTCTGAGTTTGCGATGAAGCGCGAGTAGTCCACCCACTTCTAGGGTTGGGGCGAGCCCGACGATAGCCATGCGCGTTTGAGGTAAAGATCCGACTTTTATCATGTTTTGAGCATATACTACTTGTTTATGTGTTTATTACCCACCTAATGGAGATCCATGCTAACAACTTGGATTGTAAACATAAAATCGGTAGAGACAATTAGGGTTTCTTGAAAGAGTTGTCTAATTGTTGGAAAAAGGCGAAAGCTTATCCTTTGATGCGATTCACATGATGATCTGTTTCTCTCTGCCTTATGCATGCTTGGTTATTGTTGTTGCAAACCCCAATCTTGGAAGTTCTTTTACATACAATTTAGTTCAAATACCAAAGCAATTGTTTTTACTTTTTTTCGTTTTGTTTTAGTTTATTTCTCCTCGATATCGAATAGCACTCGTCGATATCGAGTACTGATTCTCGATCTAGCATCGCTATAGCTTCTGTGTGCAGGTACTCCACAAAGCCCAATTCGACGTCGACGAAGCCTACTCGATATCGACTGTCCGATCTTCTGTCGACTAACTCTAGTCGAGATCGAGGACATCTGTGGTCGACTGTTCGTGAGATTTCTCCGCTGCCTAGGATCCGCTGACACGGTTCCTCGTGGATCGATCCTGACTTCCCACTGCTGCATCAGGAGGAGGTCTTGTAATTATTTGCAAGGGACGGAATCTGGTTTGCCTTAGTTTATTTATATTTTATTTTGCATACTCGATTTCCTCCTACAACAAATTGGCGTCGTTGCCGAGGAGGCTATCATTCGCGCCTTAGGTAGTTAAATCTCACATCTGCTTTGAGTTACTATACAGGTGTATGCGCCGTTCTGGTCTACCACCTGAGTTTGACAGCTTATACGAACCGGAGCGTTTCCTACACATCCACTCTAAACTCAAAAGGATCATGGCGGCCGCTGAAACGCAAGAACAACTGATTGCAAGGCTTACAAGGGAACTAGCCACCAAAGATACTGCTATCGCCACTGAGAAAGCAACAAGGGAGCAAGCAGAAGTTGAGCTTGCCCAATATCCAACTACAACAGAGGATTATATGCATCCATCTCTCGTCGTGCCTGAATCGGCGATTCTAATCCCTGATAACTCTTTTGAAATTCGCACTCAATTTCTGATAGAGCTTAAAAATAATGCTTTTTATGGCAAATTTAATGAGTTCCCTCTTGAACATATTATAAATTTTTCTGACATGTGTCGTACTCTTGCTGAAGGTACAACTCTGGAATATGTCAAGATGAAAGCTTTCCGCTGGTCTCTCGCTGGGCCTGCATTGAAGTGGCTTGAAGGGCTGAAACCAAGATCACTCACAACGTGGGCCCAAGTAGAGCAAGAGTTTCTGAATAAATTCTTCCCACCTGCCAAAACAACACATCTCCGCCAGAAAATCACCGCCTTCAAACAGAATCAAGGGGAACCGCTGGCAAAGGCATGGGAACGCTACAAAGAACTAATGCGATCTTGCCCTACTCATGGACAACCACCCTACGTCATTCAAGAGATCTTCTTCAACTCTCTTGATCAAGTCACTAAGGACAGAATCAACCATTATACTCGCTATGAGTATCTGACGATGCCGCCAATTAACGCCTGGGGTGTGCTGGACAAGCTCACCAATTATGACAATAAATATGGGTCTACTGCAAACTATGAGGAGAACTCCTACGTCAGGTCAGCACCATCTTTGTCACTCTATGAGCCAGCAAAGGAGATCGACCCAGATGTCAGAGAGCAGTTCTACAGAGACCAGAATCGCAAGCTCCTCAAGCAAGGCAAATATCTATCTGTCAATCAGCCTTGCAACGAATGCGGATCACAGAGGCACACCACTACTGAGTGCCCACACACTGAGCAAGTCAGAATGGCAGAGACACATGAAGAGGCAGCTTACGCGGGGGGTCCCAATCGCTACATGGGAGACCAACGGTCCTATCAACCACAGTGGAACCAAGGTCCTCCTAGGAACCCCCCACCCTACAGAGCTCCAGGACATCCAGAAAGGGGCCAAAAGAAGGACGATCTGCAGTTGATCCTTGATGAGATGCGCCGAAATCACGCACAGAACCTGCAGGCTACCAACACCATCAACAATCAGCTCCAGAATTTCAACACAAAATTTGGGGAACTGGATATATGGAAAAGAGGAATAGAAACCCTGATGGGTCAAATCGCTGTGCAGATCCCACGACCGTCCGGACAGCTCCCTGGGCAAACAGAACCAAATCCTAAGGGGAAGACCGGACACGTCGCAGCTATCAAACTCAGGAGTGGGCATCAATTAGACGAGCCAGAGGTCGGGAAACATCAAGGCAAAGCAGAGAAGCAACTCGAGACAGAGTAGACCCAACTCGATCTCGACAAGAAGCTACTCGACCAAGATCAGAAGCTGAGCTCGGTCTCCACTGCGCAGACCAGCAACTCCAGGTCGACCACCCAACTCGATTTCGAGGAGCCCGTGGTCGAGATCGAGGAGCAGCATCTGGCCGACGTCGACGACTCTGCAACACCTCCGACAGCTGATCTGGCTCCGAAACAGAAAAAGCCACTGCCTTTCCCTTCAAAAGCACAGAAAGATCCCACTGCAGGTAGGTTTACCAGATTTGTTAATATACTGCAAGAACTGAATGTTTCTATCCCTTTTACAGACGCCCTGCAAGAGATGCCTGGATATGTCAAATTTCTAAAGGAAATCCTGAGCAAGAAGCGATCCATCTCAGAGATCGCAGGCGAATGTAAAGTACTCCACTTCCCTGAAAAGAGACCTGACTCTGGTAAGTTTTCTGTTACTGTGGGTTTTGGACAATATAAATATGAGTCTCTGTGTGATTTAGGAGCAAGTGTGAGCATCATGCCTCTATCAATCTGGCGGAAGGTCAAAATAGGATGCATAGAGCATGTGGATGCCAAGCTATACATGGCAAACAATACAGTAGTCATCCCTACAGGTATAGTTGAGAATGTCCCTATCCAGGTTGGTAAATTCTTTGTTCCAGCAGATTTCCTTATCATTGACTGTGTTGAAGATCCTACTAGCCCTATTATTCTTGGTAGACCATTCTTAGCTAATGCAGATGCCAGAATTAGTGTTAAGAATCGCTCGCTCACCTTCAACATAGGCGATGAGGTTTTAGATTTCTCTTTTGGCCCTGCAAAAGAAGAAATTTCCTGGCTGGAGGTGAAAAGCATCAGCAACCGCGGGACCAAGCAAACAGCGGAGGGAAGCGCCAGCACTGTCCTCGAGGTCGACAAGAGCTGCTCGATCTCGACAAGGGCGCTACTCGATCTCGACCAAGACTTGTCGATGTCGACTTCCACTGTTGAACCACTGACTTGCCCAGAGCCTAAGTATGGGGTCCCTGTACTCGAGGTCGACCAGCAGTACTCGATCTCGACTAGCCCCAAGCCCAAAGATTTCTGTTTTGGGTCCGAAAAGGTAAGTTCAGGTATGAATTCTACTCCCCCTCAGTCCATAAAGAAAATTATCAATGATTTAAGGGGAGATAAGACACCATGGCGAGAGAATCTGCGAAAACTAAGAGCTAGAAGGAAGAAGAAGAAAGAGAAGGGAGATGATGCAAGCAACCACCTGTCAGCTGAGCAGGCATACTACCATCAGGACCTAGATGATCCAGGAGAAGTGCCAAGCATGAGCGGGCCCCACAATAATGGTCCTTGAGCGCAAACGGAAGAAATCGGCCTAGCGACTCTAAAATCTAGAGCATATATATAGAACTTTATGAATTTTTGGACTTTTTGAACTTTTTGGTTTTTGTTTTTGGTTTTTGTTTTATATCTTTAAGAATATTTCATGTGGATAGTCTTGTTTCTTGTGCAATCTAACACTTTTAGGTCGGCAAGCATATAAGAATTGCGAAAAGTGGAATAAAGAAGTCCCTGAAACCAGTCAGATTCGACGAAGGCCAAGTCGATTACGACAAGGAGGAGAAGCTCAGAAGTTACTCGATCTCGAGTAGACGTACTCGACATCAACAAGTCACCAGAAGCTCCTCGGCTTCAGAATCCACCAGACGCTGAGAAGCTACTCGAGATCGAGTAACATGTACTCGAGATCGACCAGCCAGTTACTCGACCTGCACTGATTCACCCTCCTCGATGTGTTATCCTGTAAGTTCCTTCCTTTACTCTTGTTTTTTTTTTTTTATACAGTGGGGACACTGTAAATTTTAAGTATGGGGTGGGGGAAGGGCTCGTTATCATTATCATATGCGTTAGTCTTACTTTTTGGTTTTACATGGTGAAATTTTAATTTTTATGTTATGCATTCATGTTTAAATTTTATGCATTTTATTCTTTTGTCATACTTTAAGTCTTGTTTTTAGTTGCATAAGAAATAAAAAAAAATAGAAAATGTCGGAAAAAAAAAATGCATGTTTAAATTTTTGCATTATTTTAGTTTTTATACCCTAACTTAGATGTCCTATGATGATAAATAATGATTGACTTGATCATGTAAATCCTATGGCATGTTTGGAAGGTTTAGCCTAAATCCTCAAAATGGTTTTTTTTGTGGATTGTGAACTTGTGATGAAATTGAGCATATATGATCCTAAGCTAAAGGTTAAAATCCAACAAAAATTATCCCAGTGAGAATTTTGGCCTTATAGGGAGAACATTAAAAATCCCTATGCTTTCTTGAGTGTATTTACTCTTCCTATGCATCTCTAAATGTTGTGATAGTTATTCAAAGCCAATGCATTTATATGTTTATGTTGATAAGAATTAAATGATGGAGGCACCTTTTAAACCAATTTTATCCTCTCTTTACCTACCCTGCATTATCCCTGCTTGAAGCCAGGACATTAGCCTGAGGCTTTTATTGTAAACTCCACAGAAATTATCCTTAGCCAAATTGAGCCTGACCCCCATTTGGGAATTAAGACTTAGACTTGGTTGGAATAATAATTTGTGGAAAGAATAAGCTTATGTTGCATTTCAAGTAGGAAAGATTGTTGAAATTATTGAGATATGGGATGGTTTTAAATTTTTATCTTGCTATGCATATTATGTAAAAGGATTTTTGGCTCACATTATAAATGCCCTATTAATGTTATTTGGTTTTTATCTTTCAAAAAAAAAAAAAAAAGTATATATATTTGTGAATAAAGTGCATGAGCCAAATTTACCTTATTTCTTTCATTATTTGCAAGATATACACTTTGGAGAGATTGAGAAAGTTTGAAAGGTTACATACTTTATTGAGATAAATTGGAGAGTTTGGTTGATGCATATGAATGAGAAGTTATGGTTTGGTTGTATTGGAGATTTAGGAGTCTTGATTCCCGAATTTTATTAAGGCCAAATAATTCCATTCCTTATTATTTCTTACCAAACCCCATTACAACCCCGCCGAATAGAATCTTCTTTGAAGACTTCTATTGAGCGAAGTCCTCCTGATAATTCTTGTTGCATTTTCATAATTGGTTGCGAAGTGGATTCATGTTTAAATTGCAATATTTATGAGATTGTATATGGAATTGAGTTGAGAGATGATCTACATAGCCTAAAACACATTGAGAGTTGAGTGTAAACACATTATCCCTGTGAGGTTGGATTTATACTGCCTATGCCTATGGATCGCTCATATATGTGTGATGACGTTAAATTCACTTGTCTTACATTGCTACTAATTGAGATGTTGCTTTTGACAAAGGCGAAGACTTGAAGGATGTGTTGTAGGTCTTGGTTATTGTTTGGTTATTGCTTGAGGACAAGCAAATCTAAGTATGGGGTGATTTGATGTCTCCAAAGTAGCCATGTCTTTACGCATATTTTAGTTCCATATTCTTTACATTTTGCATATTTCGGGTTGGGAATATGTCGAATTTATGTAGTTTATGCTTATTTGTCAGAAATGGAGATCTACATAAGTTTCTGTTTAATATCGCAGGATATGGAACCATTTCGGAAGAAAACCAAGAAGCGAGAACCGGAGCTCAAAGCTACTCGACATCGACAAGCCTTAGTCGATCTTGACAAGCTATGTCTAGACACCTTCCAGGATCGAGGAGGATCATGTCGAGAAGCCGAAGACGAACAACCCGGCTCCAGCAACCTACTCGAGATCGAGTACCATTACTCGATGTCGACAAAGCTGCACAAACACCCAGGAGTCGAGAAAGCCACCCAAAGATGTCGAGGAGAGATCGACCAACCATGCTCTGACATCCTTACTCGATGTCGACAAGAGGTACTCGAGGTCGACAAAGCCGAGGAGCCATGACCGAGCACATCGAGAAGACTTGCCCGACCAGCCAAGCCAGACCTAGTCGACGAGCCTCTCTACTCGATGTCGACAAGGGGTCCTGGAGATCGACGAACGCCAGGAGTCATGTCCGAGCCTGTCGAGGACCAGCTAGCCGAGACGACGAGCCTAGCCCAGTCGACCAACAATTCTACTCGATCTCGACTATGCCTTACTCGAGATCGAGAAGGACTCCAGAAACCGCGTGACGCGTTTAGGGGCAGTTCTACTCGGATTGGGAATCCTTGGGCTTGAAGTTTGCCAAAGTCTATCCGATCTATCAAGATACATCATGAAAGGAGAAGATCTATCCATTGAAGACTTTTAGATATATTTCCCTATTTTAGATTTAATTTCATTATAGCTTTTATTTATCTTTAAAGTCTTAGATATAGTTTTAGATATAGATATAGATATTCTATCCTTGAGTAGCAAGGTTTAGAAGCCTATAAATAAAGCCCATGTGGCTGATTTCTAGGAATTCAATTCCAGAGAGAAGTAAGTAGGAGAAGTAGAGAGAGAGAGTGAGCGGCCAATTGGAGTTGTGAAGCGAGAGCGGAATTGGCTTCAAGCGGTTGTAAACTTTGGTTTATTTTAATACAATTAGTTTTCTTTCAATCGATGATGTCTGAGTTTGCGATGAAGCGCGAGTAGTGCACCCACTTCTAGGGTTGGGGCGAGCCCGACGATAGCCATGCGCATTTGAGGTAAAGATCCGACTTTTATCATGTTTTGAGCATCTACTACTTGTTTATGTGTTTATTACCCACCTAATGGAGATCCATGCTAACAACTTGGATTGTAAACATAAAATCGGTAGAGACAATTAGAGTTTCATGAAAGAGTTGTCTAATTGTTGGAAAAAGGCGAAAGCTTGTCCTTTGATGCGATTCACATGATTATCTGTTTCTCTCTGCCTTATGCATGCTTGGTTATCGTTGTTGCAAACCCCAATCGTGGAAGTTCTTTTACATACAGTTTAGTTCAAATACCAAAGCAATTGTTTTTACTTTCTTTCGTTTCGTTTTAGTTTCTGTCTCCTCGATATCGAATAGCACTCGTCGATATCGAGTACTGATTCTCGATCTAGCATCGTTGTAGCTTCTGTGTGCAGGTACTCGACAAAGCCCAACTCGACGTTGACGAAGCCTACTCGATATCGAGTACCCTCTAGTCGAGATCGACAAGACCCTGTGCTTGCTCCTGCGCTCTGCTCGACTGTCCGATTTTCTGTCGACTAACTCTAGTCGAGATCGAGGACATCTGTGGTTGACTTTTCGTGAGATTTCTCCGCTGCCTAGGATCCGCTGACACGCTTCCTCGTGGATCGATCTTGACTTCCCGCTGCTTCATCAGGAGGAGGTCTTGTAATTATTTGCAAGGGATGGAATCTGGTTTTCCTTAGTTTATTTACATTCTACTTTGCATACTCGATTTCCTCCTATAACAAGGCAGCATAGTAATCATCACAACTAACAACAAGGATCATATATTAGGTTCAGAATGGCATGTAATGATACGATGAGATACACTTAGGAAGCATATGTACTATACGATGCTAGCGATACATGCTAAGGCATGGGCATAGTCAAAAGTGATTAAACGAGTTCAATAAGATGTACATGAAAACAAAAGGATCACCACAGAGAAAACAAGATAACATCACGGGCGATAGGTTATAATTATGCTAGGAATGAACGGTCATAGGGCACATAAATGGTCTAATAGCTATCACATTATAGAACAAGTACAACAAGTAATCATTTAGCGAGTCATATTGGAAAGGATAAACCCTACAGGATACTAATAGCGCATATCGAACACGAGTATGATCAAGGTAATCCGACTAGATTCATCCTAACGTTTATGTGTCGTGCATATGTGAAATCATAATATAGTGTGGTGTGTGATCATGGGAGGTGTCGATCCATACGTTCATGCAATCACAAGAGGATATCATATAGTAATAGGGGATACCATTGGGCAATAACATGTAAGCATGCTAAAATTAACCATCGTGGAAAGAAAGTCGATCATCGAATTTAATCATCAATCTAACCAGAGTGAGTAAACATTTTAAGAGAACATAAAGAGGGAAGATTCACACTATCAGGAACCTGTCTCAAGAGAGAATCATCAATAGGTATAAATTCGCATAAGTCGCAACAAAAGGTCCTATGTGACACTAATGGTTCAACATAACCTATGATACATACATGCACATAATCGATGAAAATGAATATACGCAAGACTTCAATTCAATCATACTCCAAACTTATAGAAACAGGGGGAAAATGCAGCGACGTATAATGCAAGTCTAAATAACGGGGCAATATGACTAAAATACGGGGACATGAGTTCAAATCAACACATCCTGGAATAAAACATGCATTTATCAAGACTCAATTACACCAACATATTCTCCACGCAACGCAAGTAACACACGACAGTATTGATTGCAGATTAATCAACAATAGTCAACCTGATGAATACAAATAGACGGGCATGCTATAGATTACTGGCACAAAAGGAATGATAAGCATCGAGGTGTCATTAGTTAACAGGCTAAGGAGGTCATTTACGGGGATTCATTCAAGGGAAGTTGATCACACTATCATGAACCTAATAGAGCAAAATCATGCGGCTTCATGTCATGCGACTTATGCTTCCATCCAATCATTAGTACGATCAAATCAATAGGCCAAGTAGATATGCTATGACGACATATAGTCATGATAGAAAGTAAGGCACAACACGAGACCTAGGTAATGTAACTAATCATAGATATAATAACATGAGGAGCTGTTCACTAATGGTTATTTACATACCGGAAATTTACAAAATCATATCATGCAATTAAGAGAGAGCCACCATTACAACCGGAAAGAGATCCCTAAGGGAAACCATTGACTTTCTCCAATTGACTCATCACCCTTCTTTCCTTTGGGACTCTGGTACGACTTTTTGTGGCAAAAAAAAACACTGGTTGGTCTTCATAAGAATCGAGAAAGACAACCCCAGAAACACCTTACCCTCTGACTCGGAATGACGTCAAGAACTATCTTCGAATACTCACTCGGATAACACTCGTATCCATACATGATTCCCGACATAATGTCTTTACCAACCCGATTTACCGTGAAAGACACTAACATCCAGGAGAAAGATTCGATAGAACTGAAAAGGGGTTAACATAGGGGAAGGGGTTATTCCACACAAGCTAGACTTGACCATAGGGAAATAAGGGTACTCCCGCTATCCCGTTTGCACAAATCAATCAATACACATTTCATTGTTAGGGCATACCAATCATATCTTTTTCATATCAAGCACTCATCATAGAACCAGTCAATGACAATTAGAATGATCTCCTTAGAGTCTTCTAGACTCATCTGTAAAGAGCGAGCTAATATTTTGCCTACCCATTCCGAACTACATCCAATAGGGATGGTTTAACGCCTTTCTACCCACTCGATCCCCTCTTTAGTTGGTTTACATCTTGTACATATAATAACTCAAGTTCATACTTAGTCCAATTGAGTTAGGCATATTAAGTTCATTTTGCCCTTTTAAAACACCTTTAAATCCCTTGAAATTCATCGGTGATTTTCCAAAACATACACTCGACCCTTGCGTACCCGAATTGCATAACCTCGCTCTGATACGAACTTTGTAATGACCCAGAATTATGATTTCCGAATTACGTTTCAAGGGATAAAACCCCTTATTCGGAACTTGCAATCCAGGTACGGGTCGAGGTTTCAAACTCATTTTAAGATTAGTAGAAAGAGGGACTTCAAACCCTAAAACCTCGAAGGGTTGTTGGGTACCCCTTAACCTGTCCTAAGTATATGTCGCGAAATTCAATTCAAATGAAAGTAAAGCGGAAGTAAAGTTAAGATATAAAGCGCCACAACAGAGCCGAGTCAAAACCAAAACATAAGTAAATGATTACCATTTATACCAAGTTAGAGAGTTAGCCAGGTTCTTCGATTCGACAATTGGTTTCCCGTCACAGAAGCATGTAGCAAACAAGGATAGGTACCTAACACTAGCCACAAAGTCAGGCCCAGTAATTGCCTGCGGGTCCTCTGATCGCGCTGAGGCTACATAACATGCCTATATCTAATAAAGGATGACTAATGCAGTACAAGATTTAAATCACATAAGCATGCTTGACAATTATGATAATATGCAGAAATATTGTAAAGGGCCCAAGACAATCCCAAGTGGCATATCCCTCTCCTACTCCGCCCCTTTTTCATGAGAGGACATGGCCAGTACGGTATCCATTTCCTTGTGGTGGTGCACGGACCACGACATCATAGCATGTTCAACATCATAACTCATCACATCATAACATCACATCACATCATCAAATCATCGCTTGCCCGATGGTGTTGGGCTATCAAATCATACTCATATCAACTCGATTGACTCAGGGCAAACCCGATGGGGTTGGACTACCCTATGACCCTAGAAAAGACTCTATGACTTCACAGATAACGGTCATTCTGTATTCAAACACACATAGTAACCACATGCTCAGTTCAATGCAATCCTAGCATGATACTACATGGCATGCTTTAATATGCAACAAACTACACACCATATGACACATCAAGCAGGAGGTCCAGGTTACTTAGTAAGTCTCGTAGGATACTTACCTGAAGATGCAGAACAGCAAGATAACACAAGAAAGTGCCCAAATGCAAGTCCAAAATAATCCAAAAGCAATACACACCTATCATCAACCATTGTCATAAACCACCTGACCAACATTATACGAAACCCAAATTCTCAACATACTCGAAACCAATCGTTGGTAAAACCATTTTCCAAAACCTTTCCAATACTATCAGCACCAACCAAAATCATTCTCCCAATTTCCTTTTCAAAACCAACATCATCAAACCAAGACAAAGAATCCCGACATTAAACATTTAAACCTTAAAATCAATCTTTCTAAATCATATTATAAAAATAATGTCGGCATGATTCTCATTTCAAAATCATTATCTAAATAGATTTCGACCATTACGACTTTTATAAATTACGCAAAAACATATAACTAAATACAACATCAAACTAAATCCATTTTTTGAACCCATGATTATAAAAGCAAGGCCAATAAGTCATTTCAAATTTCCAAAATCAGATTTTATATCAAATAACAACCTTTTCCAATTAATAATATTTCTAAAACAACTTAACAAAATATATACATAATAATCTAATAATTACAGTATTTCCAAAACCAAATCATATAATAATATACTAAAATACACATAACATATTTACATACATATATTAAATAGCAACAACAATAACAAAAATCGATTAAGACCCAAAAGAAACAACACCACACCACATTGAAGGAATCCAAATCTGAGCCCAACCCGAAACTCAAACCAATTCCAAAATCTGAATGTGATTTAATGAACCGGGTATATAGGCCCAAACCGCTGGTTCACCAAAAAGAAAAGGAGCGACCCGGATCAACTGAACCCTCCTACCCCAAATCAATAGAATAGAGTAGTGTTTACTGACAGAAAACAGACAGGAGAAGGAAGAAGGATTATAGGGGCGTCAGAGATTCGTTCGACCCGAAACTTGCCCAAACACACTGAACCCTGATTTTGACTATACCCGGACAAACAAAATGAAAACACGGTAAGGGAGGAGGGAGAGAGAGGAGGATTACCAATCGCGCAAAACACCGACTTTGATGGGCTCGAGGGCGGCTCCGGCTTCGATAGCTCGAGATGGGGTCGATTGAGGCCTAGGACCAGAGTAGGGGTCATAAAGGTTTGACTTTATGGAGTTTAGGAGAGAAAGGGAGAGGTGAAAATGCTTACCGCTCGGGATTAAGAAAACCAGAGGAGCGGGAACGAATGCGGCTCGACAGGTGCTCAACTTCTTGGCTCACTACTATTGCACAGGAACGCATGAGGGGGGGTTGAACTTGGAGATGTTGATGCCATTCGGCTCAGGACCGGAAGAAGATAGAGCCTGACCCCTTACAGTGGCGGCTTCTAGTGGTTGCGGTTTCAATAGAGGTGAATAGGGGTTATTTTGAAGCTGATTTGGAGGGGAATAGAGGACCAAATGTGATGGTAATGGATGATGGTGAGAGCAAAGTGAAGAAAAAGATCTGCTTGATAGGAGTGAATTAGAAAATGATGGGAGAGATGGATAGGAGCAAAGTGTGTGTTTGGGGATTGAAATTGAAAGGAGGGTGAAGAGTCCACGCTGCTCTGCTGCTCTCATTAACTAGCTATAGAGAGAGGGTCTGAATTGGCGTGGAAGGTCTAGTGGCATCGGCGTGGCTGCATTTGGCACTTTGCCAAATAGAGGGAGGCATGGAGCGATGTGGAAGGGAGAGGAGGTGAGGTTGTTTAGTTGATTTTGGGGGGTTTCTGCAAATCAGACCGAGAGAGAGAGAGAGAGAGAGAGAGAGGGAGAGAGAGAGAGAGAGAGAGAGGAAAATAGAAAAGAAAAAGAAATTAGAAGGAAGGTGGTCCCACAAATCCCAAATTTCAAAATACTCGAAACCCAATATCCTGACGTTACCTCAACTCGTTTAAAATTTAATAAAATTTCCGAATCTAAAATAAAATAATGAATCTCGAAATAAATTCCAGTTCTCAGAGTAGGAAGGCGGAAATAAAATCCGTTGGAATCAAATTTTGAAAACGATGCCGGAATCATTCATAGTTACTTTAAATCGGAAATCGTGCTCGAAGACAAGTTTTCTCCTATTTCTACAAAGGCCTTTTGCATAACTAGACGAAAAAAAAAACTTTGCACAAATAGCCATGTGCCTTGTTTATTTGCTAGGGGTAGAATGTGGCTAATTTTTGCAAATAAAAATTGCAACCGGGAGAGGAAGTAGCAGGTGAAGGGGTGGGACACTCTAGCTACACTGTAGCTGTCAGTAGTTGTCAGTGACATGTGGCACCAAAAGGCATCCTCCGTTCATTTCAGAAAACTGTACACTGCCCATCTTACCAATAGAATGAATTGATCCTACCAATAGGCTAAACCTGTCTTTCCATACCTGGAGATATTTTGGAGAAAATCGGAAGGGGATTCACTGTAGCTGATTTGGCGGGCTGCCAATGCAGTTTTGGCGCCAAAATAGGGCTCCTTCTTTGGGGAAAAGGGGGGAGCATTTACGAGGGGAAAATGCAATGATTGCATTGATGGGTGTCCCCAAGAACATATATAAGCTTAAGAGGAGGATCTGAAACACCATAGCATTCTCTGCAAAAAGTGAGCCAGAATAGGAGAGAAGCAGAAAGGACGGGAAAAAAGTTACCCGTTTATCCCAGGAAACGCTACGGTCCCCATCCTACCAATAGAATATTTTTGTCATACCTATAGTGTACAACTGTCCTTTCATACCTGAAAAAGTGCAAAATGTTTGTCCGGTGACAGCGGCAACGATGGGTAAGTGATCTTTTACCTATTATTTGTAGTTGTTCCTTTTTCTTATAACAGAACTACCCCAAGGTGACGGTTTTACGAGACCAGTTGCAGAGAGTTCATAATTTATACTCTCTCTTTTTGATCAATTGCATAACTTGCAAATTAAGATTACAAATTTATCAACTCTCTTTTTGATCAATTGTAGAACTTGCAAATTAAGATTACAAATTCAAGTGCTATTTTTGCTTCCTGCGAAATTATCACTTCTTGATGCCTAGACGATCATAAGGACCCAATATCGTTGTTTTCTGCTTCCTGTGAAATTATGATTCTACCAATATCGTTGTTTTCTCCTACCATTAGTTTCCATCAATCCTACCATTCTGATCATACCGATATCGTTGTTTTCTCCTACCATTAGTTTCCATCAATCCTACCATTCTAATCCTATCGATATCGTTGTTTTCTCCTACCATTAGTGTCCATCAATCCTACCATTCTGATCCTACCGATATCGTTGTTTTCTCCTACCATTGATTTTCATCTATCCTACCATGTTTGTGCATCTACCATACCAATTTAAATAGCTTTCAAGGAAAATCAAGCCAGAAACCGTAGCAAATTTTGTTCCACGTTTTTCAGAAAAACAACCAAGGGTAGAGGATTTCCAGTCTACAACATAAGATGAAGGAAACCTAAGTAACATTATATCCAAGGGTAGAGGCTCTAATTCAGTCGTTCTAGCATTGAATTAGATTGGATTCATGAATTTTGATTGATAGAAATTGGATTGAGATTGGGATTTATGGATTGGTAATTGAAATTGTGATTAGGGTCAATTCACGCCTCAATGATTACTAGTATAGGATTTGTGGATTGGTCAATATTAATTCTAATTTTTTACTAATAGTACAAATATATTTTAACATTCGTGTACATCTATCCTACCATTAGTGTACATCTATCCTACCATTAGGAATTTCAGTAATTACATTTTTATCATACCAATATCATATATTTATCCTACCAGGTTCACAAATTTGTCCTACCCCTAGTCTATATATTTCCACTACTACATAAACGATCTAATGTAGCGGTTTAGTTTATGTAGCGGTTTATGTGGCGGTTTTAATAAAAAAAACACATTTTCCATTTTGGAAGGTAAAGTGGCGGTTTTTATTAATCTAATGTGGCGGTTTTATAAAATCGGAAAATTAAAAATGGTTGTAGCGGTGACATATAAGCAAATGTAGCGGTTCATTTTTCATTAGGCGGGAGAAGCACGCGCTCCATCCTATACAAATTTTAATTAAATCTTTATATCATTTAAAGTTACGCATTTACCCTTCCTTTCTTTCAGGTTTCCTCGTTGGATTTGAGGTGTTTTTGGTATTTCATTCTCCCCTGTGCCCCTCTCTGGATGAACGATCTATCTCTCTGTCTCTTCTCTTTTCTTAGATCCCTCGCCAATCGCCATCACCTCTACCGAATTCTCTTTTCCATGGAGATCCTTGAGATCTTCAGCCATCCTTTCCTTTATCCCTCTCTCATTTAGACTGCAAACTTCCACCGGGCCTCCTCCATCAATTGCCTTCTCGCATTGCCGGCAAAACAACACGGGTATTTTCGCATCTCGGCCGCCATCCAACGGATGTTCTTTTGCGCGCCTACCTCTTGGACACCACCTTTTTTGCCCTCAACCCATAGTATGTAATCCATATGTTTTCCCTCTACTCCCTCTAAATCTTTTGCTGCAGTCGCCCCTTCTCCGATTGCAAAACCCTAGGGTCCTATTACTCACTGTCTATAGGCATCTTTAGGTATACTTCTATCTTCGTACATATTCTAACCTCTAATTGCTCTCTCTTTCATTTGAATTAACATCTAGGTCCTGTTGCATGTCCAATTTCAATCTATTATTAATTCTCCTCTCTTTATCTTGTCCCATCTTTACTTCTAATTTGTTCGTTTTCTTTTATTTAGATTGGGGTTTCTCATTTTGAATCCTTTTTTTTTTTGCAGCTTGTGCAAGTTTTGTGATTAATTGCATTATGGGTTTCTTCATTTAGGGTTTTTGGATCTAATTTTGCTTTGTTTAGAGGATTTGTAGGCGATGATATGGCCAAAATGCTCACAGAGGAGAAGTTATAGTCTCTCTCGAAAGAACAAATTAGATTAATTATTCTTATTTTTTTAGGGGATTTTGGTGATCTTTCTAACTCTTATTCTAATGTTCTGACTGATGCTAGATGAAAATGAGAAAGGATATTAATTTGTAGGGCTTACTTATCTTTGCCTTCAAATATGTCATTGCAAGATTGGTGTTCTTTCAACATCTTTTCCTAAAGAACTTTCTTATTCATAGTAAGCAGACACTGTATTTTAGAAATGTTTAGTGTTAAAATTTAGATTTTTTATTAACCCTACACTTATATAAAGTCTAATTATATCATGATAAGATGATTAGGACAGAGATTTCTACAATTGATGTCATGAACTCTATCGCAAAGGAACAAAAGATCCCTCTTTTCTCTAATATAGATCTTCCCTGTAATGAAATAGCTGCTGAATTGTTTTTGTCAGAGTGGGTTTGTTAAGTGTTTGAAGAAGTGGGACAACCTTCTAGAGGTATGAGATTAACTATGCCTCAAACTTCTTAGAGCTAGATGTGTTTTTCCCTTTAGTGTAAATTTTAAAAATATATACAACATAGGATTTGGGTTATAATGTGATATCTAGCCACCCTTATACTTTGACGCTTCTTATGAAGTTACTTTGTAATTTTTCATGTGTCCTCACTCACTCTTGCTGAATATTTATCATATGAATGTAGGAAGCATGTTCTTGTCGTTCTAACAAACGTGTTCTTATGCCGATGCACTTCATGAGGTATTGAATCTTATACTTCTTTTGCTTAATTGTTCTTTTATATCTATTTTCAGAAGTAAAAATTAATGTATTCAAAGTTCTGAGAGGTAATGAATTGTTATTGGGTTTATAGGAAGGGGAAATAGTTGTGCATTGACCTTCCATCTCAATGGATTAAAGTGTAGTGAATTTTCATATTTGGAAAGTGTACATCTCAAGAATAGATCATGAGACCCCAACCTACTGGATTATTGTAACCTACAATTCCAAATCGTGCAACAAAGGTAAGCTATCATCTCTAAATCTGTGGATTGGACTGTAGATTTATTGTGTTTAGTATAAATCCTTTAGGCCATTTGTATATATTCTTGAAATTGATGTATTTAAAAGCTTTTCTGATAATTCCAGCAACTATATCTACTAACCTCCCTTTGTCATGGAAGTGCAATCATTCTATTTGGTTAGCAACTATTTAGTTAACCCATTTTTACTTATACATATTTTTCACTAAGTTTTCTCCTACATGTGTTTTAATTTGATTCAGTTTCCTGCAGCTAAAAGTAATTGATATTCACCTAGCTTTTTTTATTTGATCCGATTGAAATCGCCTAAAAATGTGTGTTTGAATGTTCCTTGAGTGAATTGAAACTATGGTTTCTCCTCAATTTCTTTTTTTGATCAATTTTATTAAATCATTATTTGATCAAGATGAGTGGATCTTGATGGTCTTGCATTTGCTCCTCAATTTCTAGCTTGAAATATTTTTTTTGGGTTTTTCATAGGAGTAAAAGTATATAATATAAGAATATGAATACTTCATTTCAGTAGTTGATTATATATGCTTGAGAATGTAATCATATTAACATATATGTTGTGGACTTGGTACTAGTTAGTTTAATGAGTTGAAAACAAAGTGGAGATCATAATGACATGAATACATGATAGATAAAAATGGCCATATTTGATCCAAAATTTGCAAGTATGTGTTTTTAGTACGTAATCTTAGATTTCGTTAATTTTGGTTGAATATTATATATCTTTATTTTTTTTCTTGGCAGGACCAGGATAATGCAGTTTTATCGACCTCATGGGCAAGTTCTTGATCCAGCCTTTTAAAGATTCTCTTTTATTTTGTTAGGTCTAGGTTTAGTTGGCTAGCTAGTTTGTGTTAAAGCACTAGACTATTTTGTTAAGGTAAATTTTATAACTTTAAGCACTTGGCTAGCTAACCTTAAGGGCGAATTCTCATTTTGTATATAAAATATTTTATATGTTTATATAATTTATTTTGTGTTTATCTACATGCTTAAATTCAAGTGTATAAATGTATAATATCATAAAGATTATAAATATAACATTAATTCCATAACTATAAATGTAAAAGGCAAAAAAAAATACATATGAACCGCCAATATAGGTGAAGAAAACAATCATGCTGCAAAGCCCAAAAAACCGCTACGAAAGCCAAAAAACCGTTGCAATATTGAATTAAAAACCGCCACAAAAGCATATTAAGCGCCACTATATTATTTAGGGAAAAACCGCTACATTAGATTGTAAGGTAGCGGTTT
The DNA here is from genome assembly GCA_037127255.1 of Persicaria tinctoria. Lineage (NCBI taxonomy): Eukaryota > Viridiplantae > Streptophyta > Magnoliopsida > Caryophyllales > Polygonaceae > Persicaria > Persicaria tinctoria. Next base: position 34,691,630 of record JBANSL010000013.1, on the reverse strand, counting down.
TAAAGCCTAATGTGGCGGTTTAGTCGGCTTTCTTAAAACCGCTACATTTGCTTTTGAAAACCGCCACATTTGAGCTAATGCAGCAGCAGCTGATGTAGCGGATATAAAACCGCCATATTAGACTTTAAGAGGCGGTTTTTCAACTTTTTGTAGCACTTTTTGGCCGCCACCATAAGTCATTTATGTAGTAGTGTTCCTACCAAGTTCATAATTTTATAAGTTCAGAGATATTCATAATTCATAAATTTGTCGTACCAGATTCACAAATTTGTCCTGTCATTAGTGTATATATTTCCTACCATGTTCAATCGTACAAGTCCATAGAGATATGAACGCATCTCACATCTTTGTGTGCAAACACAACGCTCTATCAATTAAGCTAATATGCTATTTATAAAATCTATCAATCAAAGATTTGGAGAATAGATATCTCCATAAATGATGAATGTCTCAAATACATCTTTAAATTTACAGACTTACAACCTACCAAGAAAACTGGCTTTCACTTGTTGCTCACAAGTCACAAGTACTGTGTGCTTGCTTATTAATACCAGAAAAAAAGCAAAGAAAGGTAAAGTGAAGAAGAAGAGATGATAGGAGTATATGTAGCTAAACCAGGCTGACGCGGTCCATCACAACCACGCATATGAACACAAGCTGCATTCTTTTAGCTCTCTATACAAGTGGATTCTTCAACGTAAATAGGTGAGAATCTGTAGTTAAACCAGAGATATATGATGTCGGTAGGAAGAGAGGAAGCAACATTTAGCCCACAGATCCCTCTAGCTTCAAGCTCATGAGCTGGTTCACCTCCGAGCCAAACTCATTAGGAAGCTCATTGAAGACATCCCTGCAAAACCCAGAAATCATGGCAGCCATGGCTTCCTCATAGTCTATTCTCCTCTGTTGGAAGTAGAACATCTAGTCTTCTCCGATTTTGAAGGTGTTGGCTTCGTGTTCAATACGAGCCGTGGGGTTCTTCACCTGTTCATGAAGCATATCCATAAGCATCAAAATAAGTATACAACACATTTTGGAAACACCCTCTCAATCTTCTCACTTTTATCAAGGTAAGGGTGCGCATACAAAACATTAGAATAAATAAGTATACAACACAGTAGAATTAACCGTCGACATATCATTGTCAATGAATTTATAATTCTGCATATTAGAACTCGTTTGGTTCAATATAGGACTAGCATTGAAGGGGAAAAAAAAACAAAGAAACATAATGTGTAACCTCTAGGACCGGGAACGTGACACATTGACTATGGCTTTTAGACAAATATGCCTCAGTTTATACCAGAGAAGTTAATCATAGCAAGAGTAAATTCCATAATATACACGGTAAAGACAGAGAAACAACAGGTGAATTTCTGCAACACTAATGCACAAATAGTAAATGGGCTAAGTTTGACTGGGATACGTTTTCGCTTATCAAAACAGTCATGGACTTACAATGCTTCTTAGTGTGTCCATTTTATGGGTATTAGATACCTCCATTCTACGAGGGATGAGTCAAGCAGATAATATCCAACTACCCAAGTGATAAGGCAACTAACATGTGCATTATTCTTAGCAGTCCAAGGCTTCTCTTTGTAAATGGTTTTGAAGAAACTTTTAACACACAAAATATAATTTTGCCTTCAGATTTGGCACCATCACGGAACAAATTAACATATGTGATATGCCTCTCTCTAATACAGAGGAGGAATCAACATGTAATCTAAAGGTGATTGCTGGGTGAATAAACAATTATGGAAATAGCTGCGTCTTTTTGTTCTAGATCTCTCATAGTCATTTAATCAAGCATCATTAATTCACATGTTTAACCCAAAATTCAGTGCTTTATAATCACTAAATTCCATCTATTTCTAAAATAGTTTACCCAAATCAATACCCCCAATACTATGAACATGAGAAGATAACAGAAACGGAGAATTAACGAGATGGAGATTCGGCAGCAACCAGCTTATGCAACGATGGCGGAAGAAATGACCAATTTCTTGCATAGAAAGAACCCTAAACCAAAATTACAGAAACCGCCCAACTGATAGACCGAAATCGACCAAACAATCGAAAAAAAAAAAGAGGAGATCGAAAAGACCATACCTACGATGATAGAGATCTGGTGGAGGCAGGGGCGATGATGGTGGACGAACAGGCAGAAGAGCAGGCCTTGGGTGACACGCTTTTGTTGATGAAGACGAATTGGCGTCGTTTGGTCTCCGGCAGAACTAAGGCAGAATAGGAGAGAAGCGGAAAGAGTGAAGCTGCTCACACACCATCTCCCTCGCCGCCTCCCTGCTTGTACCGATTCTGATTTTCCAACGCAGTGTGGCCGTCTCTCTCCATCCTCTGGTTTACCCTCTACAGCCGGTTCCAAACAGTGCAAAAAAACCTGAAGTTTTATTTGCTTGGGGTAGAAGGGATATTTTGGCTCATTTTTTGACCTTTTTGGCTAATTGTGCAAATAGGCCCAATTTTTGGTCTAATTACTACCATTTCCTCTTTTACAAATTGAATAAAATAATAATATATTTATTTAAAGTAATATATAAAATATGTTCAGCCTTTACAAATTTTACAGCATTAGCCTATGCACGATTTGAACTCGCATCTTTGTGCATGAGCACAATACTCTACCATTTGAGCTAATAGGCTTAATTTTTTTTTTATCAAAATAGAATTAGACCATAAAAATGGCACTCACCAAGAGTTGATGATATGAATGGAGTGCGTTGTTTAGTATTCAAGTTTTTAGATCGACATTCATTTTGTGGTATTTGTAGTTTTGCATAAACTCCATAATTTGTTGCCAATTCACCTACACTCATTCAGCCTACACAAAAAAAAAAAAAAAAAAAATGGGCCTCTAATCAAGATAGTAACCCATGCCAAACGGATTTTGTATCAAATTCTCGCATCACAAAGTTAACAAAATTTCTAACACCATACATTACATAATTGACATTTAGAATAGATTTTCTACAATCGCTCGGAATGCTCACAAGACGCGACCCCTCGATTTTATACTAAGCTTGATATATGACAATTCAATTATAATATAATCTAACAATTCATAATAAGCTTATTAGATTGGGAAGGTCAAGAATTCAGTATCCAACCTATTAGTTAGCGATTGGTACGCTTTAGGGTTTTTGATGGTAGAAGTTAGACCCACAATCACCAAATTCAAGCTACAATCACCAAATTGAAACAAAAAAAAAATCCCTAAATTTCGACATTTGAATCCATTCAATTCCAAAAATCCAACGACAAATCTCGAATTTCAAAACCCAAACCATAAATTTCTGAAACCCCAAATTTATACACATACCTATCGTTCACCATCGCACCACACATCAATGTCGTTGTTGCCTTCTTGTCGTCTTCAATCGTCAGCCATAATCTCAATCTTCTCCGCTCTTTGGCTCAGTAGACCCATCCTCCAAGTTGGGCGATTGGCGGTGATTTTTTACGGGGATGGAGTTGGGTGGGTTGCGGTGGTAAGAAGCGATAGAGAAGAAGTAGCGTTGATGTGGAAATTGAAATTCTCGGGAACTTACTTCATGGGAATTGAATTCTCATAAAGTTCAATTCATGGGAATTGGAAAAATATGTTTGGTTGATTTTTTATTAAAGGGGATTAAATGTAGGAATTGAAAATTTCCAAGTTAAAAATGGTGGAAGTTGAACTTACCTAGGGCGGCCTAGGTAAGTGAACTTCCTCCAAATTGAAGGAATTTAACTTCCAGAGAGTTGAATTCCTGTGTTTTAGAATTTTAAAAATACCAAACAAACACAAATTCTTTTTAATTTTGTTTTTTAATAAAAAAAATAGAAGTAATCTCGGCCATTGGTTAAATGATTGATAGCGATTAGGCTCAACTGTACCCTACAGTTTATTTATTGAGCTTCCTAGAACCAATATTCTGGAATCAATCAATAGTCTATGGCAAAAAAGACAAGCGGCAAACTTCCTTGTTAGACTACGAGGCATTTATTTCTTACGGTTTTTCTATGGGTATAGGTGTAAAGGCTCGGATTATTAAATCCTAAAATTTTTGGAAAAAGGAAAATTAAGATGAATTTAAACTCAGAAATTAAAGGAAAACTCGCTAACACAATTTTAGAACTCATAGAGCGAATTTCGGACCTAAACAAAATTTTAAGAACTAACATGACAACCTCTATTCTCGGATTTCAAATTCTAATTACGTGAAAGACAGGGTGAGATTTGGGAAGCCAATGTTGAAAACTAACTTCGGGACCAACCTCGGGATTTGAGCTCGCAACATTAGAACAAAGATTCCCGGCCTCACTCTCCCAAGCCTAGCCAAAAATCCCTACACACCACACCCTAGATATGCGGAGACATGTGACTTCGAATTCAAATTGAGTCAAAGATTCCCCTTACCAAATGGGAGAAACACCCACAACACTCTTTTCCCTCCCTTTTGCCTTGTACACCCCAAAGATAGCAAGGAGACAAAGTAGGCTTCCACTCCTCCTTGCCCATCACGTTTTGGTCATCCCAAAAGCTCTCCTTGACTCTTTAAAATCAGATTTGGGGGATCCTTTTCCGCACCACAAAACAAAAACAAACCCTAGCACACTCCCCACAAAAATCTTATCCAAAGGATCCAAAAACCCTATCTTCAAAGCTCTCACTTTTCACCTCTCCTTCTACCTCTTCTTGCCATGAAAACTCAGCAGCTCAACCTCTATTTCAGCCCCAAAACGTCACTCACAACAGCCCGGAGAAGCCTCGAGAAACCCTAGAAGACCCAAACCCACTATTTTCGGTTCTAGGAGAGGTAACAGCTCGTTTTCCCCTCCTCTTAGTTCCTAGTTACTCCAAGGTCACACATTTAACACCCAATAATAATCTTAGGCACCCTCGCGCAAGAACGAGTCCAATTGGAGCCCGGATGAAGCTTCACGAGCAAACCGAAGGAAAAGAAAAAAAAATGGGTGAGAAATCCTTTAAATCCTCGATTTTTATATTCAATACGTGTAGTGACATGCTTCTGAAAACCTTAGGAAAAATTGGGAAAAGGGGGAGAGTCTAACAACCTCAAACAAGGCTGGAAATGGGGCAAGAATCCAAGATTCATACCCGTTGTCGTCGTTGAGTGTATGAACTTGCGGTCGCGAGTTAGAACACCGACTTAAGGTTCTAGCTCGCAGCTGTGAGAAGCAACTCACGGGGGCAAGGGAGCCCAGTTGCAATGCCCTAAGGGACACCCTAGACTCGCAACCGTGACTCGAGCTCTCGAGGACGTAAGATGCTCACGGTCGTGAGGCTCTCGCGGGCGCCCAGGTGCTCAGGGGCGTGAGAGTTCCTCTCGTGGCCGCGACACACCCCTTGTCTGCGAGGTGCTTGCTGGGGTTTCTCTCGGTGGCGAAAGTCACTTTCTCCTAGGCAAGTTGCTCCCTGATCGATAGTTTTATGTTCGTTTTCCTCGATATTTGACAATCATTTTCGCGATTCGTTTTCAACGATTTTCAGGATTGACCTAATGATCTAGCTCAGAGTTTTGAAAAACCATTTTCACAAGTGTTTCGAGGTCGGATATTATAAAACGATTAACTCAGTTTTCGAAACGGTTTTCCAGGCTAACTTGGGAATTTCATGTCATCGATGACTAACTAGCATGTTCATATGACTGATTGAGTAATAGCATGATTGTGTGAACTAATGGCATGTATGGATGACTAATTCCATGATGAGATGTTAGAGTTATGTTATCACATGATTATACCTTATGATTATGATGAATTGTTGAGATATATATATATATATATATATATATATATATATATATATATATATATATATATATATATATATATATATATATGCGGAGATGTTGTTTTGAGAATACGAATGTGGCTGAATGGAATGAGGAGAATGATGTGGTCTTATGGAATCTGGTGATATGATGAATGGTTGATCATGATGGAATGGTAATTCCAATATTTTTTGTTATTCTCGTTGAATGATGTATGCTTGAATGCTTGAATAATTAGACATAGACTTATATATGTTTCGCTATGTATCTAGGTGATACTTTGTGATTATAACTGATGTGTACCAGATCTTCTATTAAGTTATTCGGCATAGCCAAGTAAGTCTCTTCGGAGCTGACTTAGATTTAATAGGCCTCCCTGCTAAAAGTGCATGATATACTAGGTGCTTTCATTCATGATCAACATGTCATGTAGTATCATGCTAGGTTGCATTGGCAAATGAGCATTCTCTTTCTGTATGCGTATGTAAACAGAATGGTTGTTATTCGTGAAGTATCTAAAGTCTTTTTTAGGGTCATAGGATGGCTTAGTCTCATCGGGTCTCGTCCTGAGTTATTGAGTCAAGGGAGCAACTTTATTACAACACTTTATTTTGATGTGCGCTCAATTTGTCATATTTTATGCTTACTTTTATTTCATTTTCTATCTATATTTTACACTTTTGGGTTGTGAAAGCATGAGATTTGTGTAGTTTATGGACATCTACACAAGTTTCTGTTTAATTTCTCAGAAACCGAAACGTTTTTGGAGCAATTCGGAGAAGAAGGAAACAACCTGGACTTTCACTCGATATCTACTGATCCACTCAACATCTACTGAAGTCCACTCAACGTCTATTGAAGTTCACTCGATCTCTACTGAAGTTGTCTCGTCGTCTACTGAAGTTGACTCGACGTCTGGTGAAGTTATTCAACACTCGAAGCCAAAAGGAAAAGAATCAACTCGATAGTTACCTATGACTCAATATCTAGTGAAGTGCACTCGAGATAGACAAGTTGAGTCGATATCGACCCATAGACTCGATATCGAGTGATGTTATAGAGTGTTCTGACGCGCCTCACGAATCCGAATCCGAGGAGAGTTGCTTAAGGGCTAAGTTGAAGATCTTTTATCTCCTTGGAAAACTTCTATCCTCTTTGGTTAAACTCTATTTTCCCTAAGTGATTTTTATTTGTTTTATTTATTTAATATAGGAATGTTTTATCTTTAGATATTAGATAGATCTTCTCTTTCCTTGGGTAGCAAGGATTGAACACTATAAATAAAGCCCTAGTGGCTGGTTTTTCATTCATTCAAGCAAAGTCGTTTTCGGGTGCAAGTAGTTAGGGAGAGAGAGAGAGAGAGAGAGAGAGAGATTGGAAGGTTTTGTAAGTTTAAGTTTAAGATTCAATGTTAAAGTTATTTTCTTTTATTATGTCTTGTTTCTAATTTCCTTCTTCTAGGGCTGGGGTGATCCTTACAATAGATATGTGTGTTTGAATTATGCATTTATGAATTTGAATGTATTTGTCATCTTCTATCCTATATGCATAATTCTTCTACGAGAGTAGTAGGTGATCCTTATTTTTGATATTGAAGCGACAGTGATCTTAGTATGAATTTGGATTAATTATGAAAAAGGCATAGTAACACTTAGGGTTTATGTGAGAGCCTCTATATTCCTATTAGTTAATAACGAAAGTTATTTGATATAAAGTATGCATCTTTATGTGATTCATGATCTGCACATATACTTATTGTTATGGTGATCCCTTACCTTGGAAGTTTGCACTTTTATTATCTTTGTTTTCGATATTTTCCGCTTAAACACTACACAGGTTACCCGACATCGACCTCCACTTCCTCCTCCACCCCTCAAAATCGACCCCTCCATTCTTTGTCCACAGCCACATTTTCCCGCTATCCCCAAACCCAAAAACCAAATAAACCTAGACCGATGACTTCTCTTCTGAGGACGGACCTAACTCCACTATCCTATAGCGGGGTCTTGACTACAAATTTATTTGGTCGAGAAACCCTCTCGTCACATTCTTTCTCCCATTCTTGCTTAATTTGTCTCTTCATATACGGCAGCGATTTTGGAGGGAGCGACATGCACTGGTCCTCAACGAGAGGCGCCGGTTCTTTGGGAGCATCCTTCTTCTTCTTTCGCTCAGCCACTACTTTGCATTCTTCCTTAAATGTTTTTTTACGAACAAATTGAGGGATAGGTTTTGGATAAGATCTCAAATTCCTGACAGTCCTGGGCTGCACTCTCCATCTGCGCTCGCCATCATCAATAAGTTCTCTTATTTCAGGTTGTGCACCCTCATAAACACAAAGCATCTTATCTCGCTCACTATCATGGATGCCCTATGATTTATGGTCTTTCACTAGATTTTGCACTCCTACTAGGTAATGGTGAAAATATTCTCCCTGGTTTTGATATAACCTCACCATTTTTTCTTTTCTATTCTTTTTTTTTTCTTTTTTTTAGGTGTTGTGAAATAAAAATAAAAATAAAAATAAATAAACACACAAAACAAAGAAATATACTTGATTCCCCAGCAACGGCGCCAAAATTTGGTAAGATAAATGTCGTTAGGTTTCACCTCGCCAAAGATATATACTAATAATCCAAACTAACTAGTAAACTAGTATAGCGGATAAGTAAAGGGTCGAACCCACAAAGAAACAAGTGCTTCAATGCAATATGTATTTATCAATTATGATAATAAAGATAAAATAGGAATATGAATGAAGATAGACAATGCAATTAAACTAATATAAAGATATGAAGAGGAACAAATAGAAGATAAAATATAAGAGTGTGGTTTCGGATACAATTCGTAACATTGGTTTATTTACTTGATCCTTGAGGTGATTTAAATATTATTCCTAAGCTTATGCCGACTTGCCTAGACTAGATTGTTCCACAAAGATACAATCACTTACATTCAATGTGGCATCACAAAGAATAGCATACAGAACCAAGTACTTAAGACCAATCGGCATATCAATTCAATGCAATTAGGAATCGAATGAACAATTGATTCGGTCCTAATAACATCTACTTGATATAGATCAATTGTTATCATCCACTAAAAAGGCATAGAAATATCACTAAATCAATGACTTCGTTTGCTATCAAGAAACTAAAAACGGATTCATATAATAGATGCAATTCCTAACTAGATGGCCAGTCATAGAAAGAAATGCAAATATAATCAATGAAGAACAAGAAGATAAATAAACTTATAAATAACATAGAAATCAAGTCTCACAATCAACCACCCAAGTCTTGAATCATAGCAAAACCACAAGAATTATAGGTATGCATAATGTAACTTGAATCTCCAAACTTGCAACCCCTAAAGCGTTCCATGGAATTTAGATAGAAAATACGTAAAACTAGAGGGAACTAGCCACCAACTCTCCACACCCTAATGGTTGTGAAAAAGTCTTAATATAGGCTAAGATTCGACACAACCCTTGGATAAAATAATATTATAATAATAGGAAAGATAGCGTCTTGTAGAATCTCGTGAGAAAGTCCGGTCCGTACAGCTGCGGGCGCGGCTCTATGTTTCAAAGTATTCTTAGCTTGTCTTTAGCACTACTTCCTTCGTCATTTGGCTTCCTTCTTGAATCATTTCTTCCACCAACATTCCTCCTTATAAGCGTGAATCTCTAATCCTGAAATTAACCAATAGAATGTGTAGATTCCGAGTCTTTGAATATAAATGATCAAGATGCAAAGTAACGGTAAAGCATGCAATATGAACTCTCTAATTGCACTAATACCTACCTATAATGCCTATACAAAATATGCATTATCATTTATCCATGAGCTTTTTGTTGTTAGTGAATAGATATGCAACAAGTGGTTTTGGTCTTGAATTTACTATTGCAAAGCTTTCCTCGAGCTTCCCAACCTAAAATCATCTCAAATGCATTAACAAAACGTGATGTTGGCTAGCTCATAGGATATTGCAGATAGTAAATAATGTTTTCACATCAAGCTCCAATTTGTTCAGGTTGTGGCTAAACATTTGCTCACCCTTGAAAATTAGTAGATTTGAGAGAAAGGAGATCATAGCGACTCATACCATGAAAGTGAGGAGCAATAGCCCAAATATCTACTCATTCATAATCAAAGCATCTTCAAGGATATCCATCAATATAGTGGGAGCAATTTTTCTGCCATGTATAAGTCATTTATTCATATCACTTCTCTTAAATCTAGCTCTCTTGAGTTATGGAAAGGGAATTTTAGTGTAAATGCTTATAGTTGAGGTTTGTCCCTTTGTCCTCCGAATATGATCTTGCTAGAAACTTTATCATCATCCAAAAGATTTGATAGACGATCAAAGTGGTTAGGACTTACAATGCAAGAGACATCCTTTGATGACAGCAAGTCTGTCCCGTAAAATTCCTCGACACATTGTTTTAAAGTGTCCACTTCCATAAAAGCATGTTTTAGTACGAATTAAAATTTGCTAGACATTCAAAAGGTTTCACCTTAACGAATTTTCCAAGTCTTGTTAGTTATAATGTGAAAACTTACCGACTTTGGAGAAAATTCCTTGGTAGTTATAATGTGATCAGCAGCAATACAGGTTTGTCCATTGTTGTATCACGTCACATTCACAAGTTTAAGTGGGCACCAAATTAATAAAGAATGTCTTTTTCCATACAGAATTTAAAAGACGTTAAAATTTCGTTTTCTCTTGTTTCTCTAGGGAAAAAATTGAAAATATAATATACCTAATCACAAATGAGAGCTCAATGATCATCTGAAATTTCTCCCTATAGGACCAAGGAAGAATAAAGATTAATCAGCAAGACATCACTACAAATACCAACAAATCAGAATGAAATAAGTGAGATAGTGAGCACAATGAGAAAGAATGAGAAAAAAAAAATTTACCCGTCGAGACAGTAAGCACAATAAGTGGGACAGTTATTTACTTATGAATCTGTAAGATCACAAATAAAGAGAAATTATTTTACCCATCTAAGCAAACAATGAGAAAGAATCAAAGAGAAAGAGAACCATGGATGATATTAGGATAAATGAGCCTTGAAAGTAAGATAAATTCCCCAAATTGCCTATTGATCAAGTGAACTAGATTTCCATTCCTAGGTAGAACCTAGAAAAAAAATCAAATCTAAGATTGAAATAGGAGGCAGATATTATACCTTAATCTAATTCAATTTGAAGAGGCTACATTAAATGACAACCTACAAAAATAAATCAGATTGAACAAATCCAATATCAAAAGTGTAGATTGGTAACGATAACTAACTCGGAGAGATATACCAAATACAACTTCCGAGGGGAAGTTGTATTTTATATAAAGTTTGGATGGTGGAGGAGGTCGAGATAAATAATAAGGGAAAGATGATGTGGACATCTAGGATTGGCCTCCATAGCGGCATAGAGATGAGCAAGACTCCGACTGTCCGACATCAAAGCTAGGTAATGAGCATCGGTGAGAGAGGTTGAAACTTTCTGGCATTTTTCAAGCCCTCGAATTGAATTTTCATCCTCTTGTGCATCGAGCTTGCTCTTGTCCGTCAAGGCCTCCAACCGAATGTTATCCAACACCTAAACCCAAAACGACGAATCGAGCAATCACAACATACACTTTAAAACAGCCTCGGGGTAAGGTTGTTTTGCATCACGAAGAACTCCAACCTGATCCAACAGCCATGCCTGCCCACCATCAAAAATAGCGGTGTTAGCATCTCTTGGAAGTTAATCAATACTTCTAATTTCCTCACTATTCCATTTGAAATATTCATGGTGAATGCTAATTGCACCAAAATTGGTCCAATTGACAAACAATCTCAACGAGCTCATCAATTGTGTTAGAGGTTCTTGTTAGGCGATTGATAGCATATAGAACTAGAAATGCACAATCAAAAGTATTAATTTTGTCCAGAAATAAGCTAACTGTGGAGATTTTATATAAGCAAATTAGGGCACCTCATAGACGAATTTGAGAATGATCCCTCTGAGTTGTTGAATTCCGCTAAGGGAGGTGGTCTGAGTGTAAAAATTTAGCAACAACAACGAACTTAAGACGATGTAACCCCCTTTTCCATCTTCTCTGGCACAAAAAAATACAGATCCGAAAACAATAAAGAGGGAAAACAAACCTTCAAGGAGTTGGGTGGTTGAGAGTTTGCATACGCTTGAGAATATGGAGGAAGAAGTGGAGAATGAGGGAATCACATTGTAAAATAAATGCTACCATATAGGTGCCACATAGCTGCCACATATGGATGGAGAAGTGGAGAGCGTTCTTTCTATTAACATCTAAATCTGAGCACTGGGGTGAAGCCACCTTGTAGGTGTGTGCTTCTGGTTTTAGGCGTAGTATAGATGTTTAATTGGGATATTTACTAGTGTAATACACGTGCCTTAAAGGTACGAGATTTTGATTCATTTCAAAATGAACATCATTCTATCTATATAATACTACTCCCTATGTTGCAAAATATAAGGCATTTTACTATTTGACACGTTTTTTAATTATATAAAAACTCCATAAAATATTAAAAAAAATTTACACAATATGTATAATACTATGTACAAAAATTTAATAAAAATTTAATATTTCACAGAGTTTTTAGCTCATTAAAAACGTGTTAAATAGTAAAGGGACTTATATTTTGCAACGGAGGGAGTATATTAATATATACTTGCTTACGACAAAAATAATATGTATAAAGAATTATTTTTAATTTATACATTGTTTGGAAAGAGATACAATATAATTTTTAAAATGATTTAATAAGGTAAAGTAGTAATAAAACTTAAACACACCACCTATTATAATTTGCAATACATATATAATTATTATCATTTGGAGATTATTAAGTAGGTCTCTCTTCCGCAAACAGTGCGCTGGAGATTACCTAGTTCTCAGTTTAATATCCCTTGTGTCCAAGGACGCTAGAGATTATTAAGTAGGTCTCTCCTCCGCAAACAGCGCGTTGGAGATTACCTAGCTCTCAGCTTAATCTCCCTTGCGTCCAAGGACGCTGGAGTTTATTAAGTAGGTCTCTCCTCCGCAAACAGCGCGTTGGAGATTACCTAGTTCTAAGTTTAATCTCCCTTGCAACCAAGGACACTGGAGATTATTAAGCGACTCTCTCCATCGCGTCGAAGATACTGGAGATTGTTTGGTAAATGTTTATTTAGTTGCATATGACTACGCTGGAGATTACTCAGATCTCAGTTTGACCTCCTTCGCGTGCATTCAATAGCCACCCGCTAGTAAACCAGTAGTTGTTAGGCCCTAAGGGTTCCACCCTCACCACAAATTCCTCATCAGCTCGCGTCCATAAATGCACAAAGCCAAGTGCATCATAACCATAATCACGATATACGGATGGTAGAGGCTGCGACAACAACAAACACATCAGAAAAGCTCGACTATCTTATCAAGAAATAAGTTGCACAATACAACTTACCAGCCTATATAAAGGCCCCTACACGACAATATCCCGGGTAAAACCCCTCACGCGAGGAATAGTTATACCTGGAATATCAGCTAGCGTCGTAGGCATCATTATCACAAGTAAACTGCAATAACAACCTTGGGTTTCTTACCTTTTTATACTCATCTCTCTAAAGATAAAGAACAAAAGGCATCGCAGACCACCCAAGTACACCACAAGGTCAAATAATATCAAGTAACATAACAAATAACACCCGATAAATACGACCCCTCTCCACGCGACAAAGGAAGGCTTCAGGCAAACTTGATACACCGAGTTGCACGAAAAACATGCTAATGACACGCACCTCCCTGCTTCATGATGATTCCAAGGTAACTCTACAAATCAAACGTCCATATCCACTAAATGCAAAACTAGTATAAATAAAAGCATGAGGTAAGGTACAAACGACATTACTTGAAACAAAATGCCAAGTTTTGACATGGCTTTAGGAGAACTCTCTCCACCAGAAATCCCGCCACCGACCTTCATCATGAATACTATGCTTTTCCCAAATCCTAAATTTGCCAGGATAATCCTTAGGGAAAGTCAATTACACAGGCTCCCCTTACCATATATCTTTGTAGAATTCGGGGAGGAAATACTAGACCAAATCTTTCTATCTTCTCCCTCAAACCAAGAATTCGTAGTGCTAGTCGAAAGAGATAAAGGGGATTGGTTCTCTCTTTTGGAAGGCTAGAGATCTTTTGCGAGCAATAACCTGAGAATAGGGAGCCGCCTTACCTTCGAATACCAAGGAGAATCTCACTTTGATGTGGCAATAAAGCAACCATGCCCAGAAGAAAACGGAGATGTTTTGCCAGACTACCTATGTTACGAAGAAATATAATTATAGAAGATACAAGTCAATCTCTACTATACTTCATCCCTAAGAAATTACAGCTTTATCTGTCATCCGCATAACATCTAATAAATCCGCAAACCCTACTTTTTGTCATCTCACGATTCATTTCATAAAACGATCAATGACAAGAGATGGGTAAAGGTATCGCAAATTTGCCTTTCAAACAAGAGCATTAACAATAGACAAAACAAACTCTAGTCGCGAGAAAACAAAAGTAATATCGACAGAACAAGCCCTTAAGAAAAACAAGCAAAAGGCATAAACAAAAATATATCGCATTCAAAAATAAGATATTCACAAAACACCATAGCAAGACATCGCTTGTCATAGGTTGAAATGTTCTTCATCCCAAAAAATAGCGTGTGAACCACAGTAGAGCACAAGGCTCTCACCACGGGTAAAAATGTTTTCGACTTCCCAACACAAAAACAACTTAAAGACTTGATAAGGAGGATGAGACAGTTTTTAAGTGCCAATAGGAGGATTGTTGTCACCATTATGAGTAGGCTCAGGAATAATCTCGTCGGCAAGCGGAGGATTGAGGGCTACAACATCGTCAATAGGAGCATGAAGAGGATCATTAAGCTTAATATCCCCCTGATTCATAACTGGGAGGAAACATCCTCACCACATCCCCAAGATGAGAGAAACGATTGACGCTCTGGGCAATCCAACCTTCCACCCCTTCCATAAAGGTGTTGATCATCTTGTCGTAAAGGACATGATGTTCATCCGTCTCAAGGTAACGACCTAGCCAACCTCGACCATCCTCCCCCATCAAACCAGATAGCCACCACTGGCCTTCATCACTGAGCATAAACTCGCGAAGCGTACTCTTGGTAAGAAGGACATCCTCACCAGATGTAAAACGCTCCAGTTGTGCTCTTACACCCATAAGCTCTTCGCAGGCCGTGTTTAACTCGCGCTCAAGATCCATAAGATGACCCCTCAAGTGTGTGACATCCAATTCATGCTGAACCCCCGTCTTGTAAAGGCTCGGATTTTCAAATCCTAATTTTTCAGAAAAAGGAAAATAAAAATGAATTTAAATCGGATTTAAAACTCGTTTAGCGTATTCCGACCGGAATATAAAATTTAGCAAACGATTTCCGTCATTTTACCTCGAAAATTCAAAATAATTATCGGAGTGTGATATCCTTTTCGATTTTATAAATCTAATTGATCGAGAAAGCGAGAGTCGAGGAAACTAACATGTGAGAACTAATTGTAGGATTCAAAATTCGCGTATTCGGGATTTATTTTTGGGTATTAGTTTTAACCAATTTCACACTCAATTCTCACCCACTCCCTCCTACCTTACCCCGCAGCTCGAGACCATCCCTCCCTCACCTAATCTTTCATGTCAAGCCTCACCATTCCCTCCATTCTTTTCAATCCCCACGCCGTTCCTGCTCTGTATCACACCTCCTCCATCACCCTCTTATGCTCACCACTCCGACGCCTCACCATCTCTTGCTCCCTCCTTCATCTTAACCTGCTCCCCGTCACCACCACTCACATGCAACACCTCTACACCAATCCCCTGTTTTGCCGATAGCCAAAGACGTCAAACCCCCACCCACCTTGCCTCTTCGACCGTCCTCTTCGAGACCGAAGCAACCGCATCATTCCTCGATACCCCGAGCAGTAGCGGAGCCGCCACCGGAGCCGCCGAGCCCTGACATCCTCCCTCCCCTATTTGAGCACAAGCCACTTTCCGGTAAGCGTTTATCTTCCGTCTTCGATCGAAACCACCCTCGGACATCACCATCACACCCACTCATGTTCCATGCAGGCCTGACGAACCATCGCGAGCTTTCGACGACGCCCAGAACCCTGATCGAGCGCTCCGAAATCGCGAACACCTCGGTGAGCACCCGAGCTTTCCTTTCTTTCCTCGTTCGATTCGTGAATCTTTGTTCTTAGGCTAGTCGGGGCATGTTTGAGCGCTGAGTGCAGGGAGTTGGGCGAGCCCGAGAGCTCCGGCGAGCTCGAGGGTGGCGAGGGGAGATCGAGAGCGAGTCCTAGAGGGCGAGAGGCGAGAGTAAGAGCGGAGGCGGGCGAGTAGAGCCGAGTGAGAGCGAGTGAGGTCGAGGGTGTACGAGGATGAGAGCGAGCCAAAGCTGGAGAAGCCAGACCAGACCGAGCGGGAGGCGAGCCATGGAGCCGGAAGCGGGTCGAGCTCCATCGATCGTGTCCAGGCGGGAAGCTCCATTTGAAAGGGGAAGAAGAAGGAGAGGTCGTGGGCTCCACCTCCTTGATATATAATATAGATTGTTTTAATGTTTAACCGGGTTGGGTTCGGTTCGGTTGGGTTCGATTCGGTTTGGGTTATCTATTTATTACTGTATTTAACTAATTAGCGGTATTGAAATTATTATATTTTAGGAGAATTATAAGGGTTGATTTTTTTTTTTTTGATTAGGAAAGAATTCAGGCAAGCAGGCTCTACCCGAAAGCATCCTTATGGATGAGGTCAGAAAGACCATAATTGTTGTATATATCGACTCCCCTGGCATAGTGGCAAAGGTGTGCAACCTTATCAGCCACTCTATTGCCATTTCGGGGAACATAAAGGAAAGAAACTTCCTTCAAGGTATATAGTAGAATTTTGACATCAGATAAAATAAGCTCAACTTCCCATGGGCATTTAGTGCACTTTTTAAAATGATTTATGATTATACTGGAGTCGCCCTCGATATGAAGTTTCTCGGCTCGGAGTCTCATAGCGTGTTGGATCCCTAATTTTAAGGCAAGCGCTTCAGCTATGCTGGCGCTCTGCTTTCCCAGTTTTTGATAACATATGGTGATAGGTCTACCTTCCCAATCCCTTATGATAGCGCCCGCAGAGCTATCTGAATTAGACAAGGTAGAACCATCAAAATTTAATTTTAGGGTTCCTGTTGGGAGTTTTCGCCAATGTGTTTCCCGATTTATGTGTTTCTTTTTGGGGCACATAATATGTTGTGAGCGAGGCGCAATTTCCTCATCAAAATCACACTCCAACTGGAAAGTTTTGCTCCAATTAAGAATGTGTGTTTTAATCAAGTGAATTATGGCATCCCTACTTGGGATTGATACCTGTCTAAATACATATTGGTTTCGGATGTACCAAGTTGTCCACCAAATGAAGGCCAGCTCCGCCTTAGCCGTGGAAGTAAGATTATTCCCAAGGAAAGCAAGGACCGGTTTTACGTCCCGAGATTGTTGTATCATATTTGAAATGGTTGAGCCAACACGAGGAGCGAATTGAAGAATAGAACGTACGTATGGGCATTCAACCAAAAGGTGAATATCATCTTTTATCGACCCATCACAGAGGCTACATATGGGTGGAATAGGAACTCCACGCGAGGCTAACCTAGAGGCGGTTGGGAGCCCGTCCTGGCATATTTTCCATAAAAAGTTTTTAATCTTGGGAGGAATATTAATATTCCAGATCCAATTGTTGATGTCAACGTTGGACGATGTGCGTGATGTGATTAGCCTATAGGCACTCGAAGTCGTAAACCAACCTGCCCTATCGGGCCACCAATACAGACGATCCTCGATCGAGGATATGGGCAGTGGGATGTCCATAATTTCAGTGACTAAGGAGGAGGGGAGCACCTTGTGGAGTTTCTCCCCCCACCAACTCCCACCTAAAATATAGTCACTGACAGTCTCTTCAATGTTTCCATCTAGGGGGCAGACGCCTCTAGAGCGTAGAGAAGACGTTGAAATCCAGTTATCTGTCCAGAATTTGATAGACTTTCCATTTCCTACAGACCAAATGAGACCAGTCTTAAATTTATCAATTAGGGGAACCATTTTTGCCCATTGCCAGGACGTGTCTCCATGTTTTTTGTATCCAAGGATGTTAGAAGGTCGCAAGTACTTGTAGTTAATTAATGAAACCCAAATATTATCAGGTTCAGCCAGGATTTTCCATAACAGTTTCATTTGAAGCGCTTCATTCATTTCTTTTGATTTTCTAAGTCCTAGCCCTCCACATTTTTTCGGTCTACAAATCCTATCCCAACCGATAAGCGGACGATGTTGAAGATCTTTGTTCCTGAAGAAAGTTTTGTTAATTTGATCGAGCTCTTTGTGTATTGAATTAGGAAGCATGAAGCTCTGCATTGTGTATAATGGTTTAGCTGACAGGTTTGAATTAATAAGAGTTGCCTGACCTTGTTGAGATAGAGCGTGAGTACGCCATTTTCTTAGTTGTTCTTTAGATTGACAAATAATATCTTGAAAAGTTTGTTTATTAACTTTACCATTAATAATAGGGCAACCGAGATATTTTTCCAACGAAATTTCATTTGTAATGTTAAGGCAACTACGTAGCTCAACAATCCTGGAGCTAGAGACTCCCTTAGTTGCTTGGAAGCTTGACTTATGATAATTCACTTTTTGACCAGAAACATTACAGTAAGAATCAACTATTGTTCTGACTTTTTGAGCAGCCTCCAAGCTACCTTTTGTGAAAATGATAGTGTCATCAGCAAAGGAAAGAAACGGGACGCGGGGACCGTTCCTACCGAAGCAGAACCAAATGGGGCTACTATCCATAGTTGTCTCGACTGAGAGTTTTCGTGCTAAGACTTCAGCCCCTAGGATAAACAGAAACGGAGAAAGAGGATCTCCTTGCCTGAGGCCACGGGTAGGAAGAAACACGTCTGTGGGGCCATTGTTTACAAGAATTGAAAAGGACACCGTTGAAACACATTCCATAATCCAAGAGATGAAGGTGTTGTGAAATCCAAATTTTTCTAAGATCCTTTTAGTAAAATTCCAGTCCACTCTGTCATATGCTTTTTTCATATCGAGTTTAATCGCAAGCCACCCCTCACAACCCCTCTGAGATCTAAAGGAATGGAAGATTTCATGCGCTATCAACACATTGTCTTGGATGTCTCTATCTAACACAAATGCGCCTTGCAGAGGGTGAATTAGCTTGCCAATGACAGTTTTGAGTCTCTCTGTCAAGATTTTTGAGATTACTTTGTACAGATTAGAACAAAGGCTAATTGGACGGTAGTGACCAGTAGTGGTCGGATTGTCTCGTTTAGGAAGGAGGGAGATAAAAGTATGGTTTATTTGTTTCAGGAGTTTGCCAGAGTGGAAGAAACTTTTTACAGCTCTAGTGATGGATATACCTACAATATCCCAGTATTTCTTATTTCCAACTACTAATATATGAAATTCCCAAGACTGAGCCATTGCCGAAAAAAGGAGAAGGATTACAAGGTTAATCGAATTCAGATCAGAAACTAGGGTTGGGGAAGGAGTTCTGATGGAGTAGAATAGGGGCGCGTGACGGGCGCGTTGATTCCAACCCATTTGGGGCTTTTTTTCAATCCAATCCATGCCTTTTTCCTTTTGAAGTGTTATGTAAATCTCAACATGGAAGATTGGAATTAAATTAGTTGACTGTTCTTTGTTTGGTTTAATTAAATGTTAAATTGTCTTCTAATCTCTCGTTTCTTCCATTTATAGAGTAAATTGGGAACTTGTCCTAGACTCGTCCATAACATCACCCCGTGGCAAAACGTGTCACAGTTACTGTCACTGTAAGGGTTGATTTATTAAATAAAAATGGTCGGGGTTTTAGGGAATTTGGAAATAATTTATAAAAGTGTTAAATAAATGGTATTTAAAATATCATGTAATATTATTTGAGATTTAAAATATATTATTGGGGGTTTAAAATATAACATTATTTGGACTTGGAGATTTAAAAAGAATTTGGAAAAGAATTTCAAGGTTGGAAATTGATTTAATAAATAAATTTAAAAAAGGAATTTTGTAAGTATTTTCAAGGGTTAGAGTTCTTAACTATTTGACTCGGATTTTGAAATGGTTTTGGAACTAACCTAGGAATTATACTTGTTCGGTGACTAACTAGCATGATGATATGATCGTTTGACTAACGGTATGATATGTGTAACTAATAGCATGACCCGTAGTGAATTATTATGAGAGATTAAATGTTGAATAATTATGACGAGGTAGTAGGATTTTATATCACACAAATTATGTCTTATGATTTTGATGAACTATTGAGGTATATGTGGAAATAATGTATATGAAAACGCAGAATTGGTTGAATGATTTATGGAGAACGATGTGGTCTCGTGGAGCGGATGATGCGATGAAATGACTTTCATAATATGTTACTTGTTCTATTGATTGATGTGTGCTTGAGTGCTTGATAGTTAGATATAGACTTATGTATATTCCACTTTGTACTTAGGTGATACTTTGTGATCGTGACTACTGTTTTTTGGATTCTTCTTTTGTCGATCTGATACCCAGGTAAGTCCTCCGGGGCTTACTCAGTAACCAGTACCTCCTGCCTGATGTGTCATATAGTATGTAGGTGTTGCATATGCATAAAAGCATGTCATGTAGTATCATGCTTAGGAATTGCACTTACGAATGAGCATCCTTATTCTGTTTGCGTTTGAATACAAAACGGCCGTTATCTGTGAGTCCTAGAATCCTTGATAGGGTCATAGGACAGCCCAACTCCATCGAGTTCGTCCTGAGTCATTCGGGTCGTTGGAACACCTTTACTATTATCAGTATTATTATTTTCTTTTCGCGAGATCCACGATATGATGATGAGATTTGAGATGCTATCGAATCGAGCTGGCCAATCTCCACCCTACCTGGAAGGGGGGGGTGGTAGAAGAGGGATATACCACTTGGTATTCTTTGTTAAGGCCTTAGTTAATATTCTGCACATATGAATTAGGAACATGATAGTGTGGTTAATATTCCAGTACTACATGAAGGCCTCCTTTATTCTAGGTATAGGCGTATTATATGTCCTCAGCGCGGTCAGAGGACCCGCGGGCGGACTCTTGGCCTGACTTGGTGGTATAGTTTCAGGTACCCGATACACTGCTTGATTTTGTGCTATTATGACGGGGTCCATTCATATGGTGGAGAGTGAGTGTTTGAAACCTGACTTCACCAGATTCATTCTTTTGGGATTTCTCCCTACTTAATTATATTCTGTTTTGACCCAGCTCTGCAGTGGCGCCCGTTGTATCATTTTAAGAACTTATGCCCCTTGCATGATAAAGGATTTTCCGCGTTGTAGACTTAGGACAGGTACAAGGGGTTACCCCTGAGTCTCCAATGGACCTTCCGGATTTGGGTGCGAAATCTCACTTTAAACTACACATCCTCGATTTCAAACCTTCAACCTGTACTCGAGGCGCAAGATCCCAACGAGGGGTTTCATCCCTTGAAACGTAACTCGGAAATCATAATCCCGGGCCATTACACGTCTCTTAGGCCTTCGCGAACTCAACTCGCGACAGATCCAGCTCGTTCTTCACTACCTCCACCTCCTTCTGGTATTTCCCCAAAGCCTCTTTCAAACTCTCGATGGTTACCTCCTCGAGCTCTGCATCCCTCAATTTCTCCACCTTCGTCTTCAAAGTGTTGTTTATCGCCCTTAACTCCCTCACTTTTTCATCATAATTTCTTAGATGCCCATCCACCTCAGACCATTGCAGATTGTCCTACGACGACACGCGGAGAATGGTGAACACACATGCAAAATAAGGAAAAAGGAAAGTATAAATCGCGAAGGAAGTTACACAGCCTCTGGGTTTTTTACCATGCTTCAACAATTCTTCATCCATCAGATTGTGAAGATACTTCCGTTCGTCCGGACAGCTTTTCTTGTGAATCTCCAATTTCTTAATATCAATTGGGTCAAATGGAGATCCCCGACTAGGTAATCGGCTCAGTGCTCAAAAGCATTGTGGTCCCTAACCCCTCCCTTTGTCTTTTAAACCCGCGTTGAGCCAGGAGTATGTCCTTTGACGACACACTTTCCCGGTCCCCGACCGGCTCTTTCCCTTTTAAACTCTTAGTCGCGGGGGGGTGGGGGAGTTGTGGGGAACGTCTTGTTGGCCACCACCCGCTCGTGGGGTAATGGTAAGAGCAAGCCTGGATGCACCCCTAGCAGAACTTTTCTTCTTCCTCGGTGCAGAGATTTTTGACTTGTCTGCCAATATATCTGCAAAAGAATTGAAACAGAAGTCAATCAAAAGAAAATCGTGATCAAAATACTAGAAAGCTTAAAAACTCCAAGACACCGACCTGACCGATGCGGGAGACTAAGTCCAACCATCTCTAAATGAACCGCAGTTACGATTTTCTTGTAACCCCGTGTCGACGCAACTCCCTCCCCAAACGCAACCCTCCATCTTTCCACCGCGAAATGTTTGTCTTTAAGAGGGGCATACTTGCCAGACTTGATCAGAAAGTTAAAAAAAGTATTGGTTGGATCGCGAACAAGGAACCATTTCCTTCTTCATCCCGGGCTACTAGAACACCTCTCCACTATTTTTCCAGATAGAGAGGCAGACATCAGTCCCTCGCTGCGTCTCAAGGAGAGAACAGAAAAAAGATGATCTATAGAGGATGTTTGCTTGATGGCAGCACACCACATAATATAGACCGCGAGAGACATCCACACATTAAAAACGAGCTGGGTTGGACATTGGTTTACATGTGCCAAAAATTCTGAATATAACCGGGGGAGAGGAAGGCGGAACCCCTGAAGCAAACTGCCTAGGTGGACAACAACGTGGTCTTTGTACTCGTTCAAACATCCTCCACTCCCAGCAGTCAGGCCTATTTCTATCCCCGTCGGCCATGGATAAAGCTTAGCCACCTCCTCCAGATGCTTGACGTTGAGAATTGATTCTTCTCCTAGCATCTTAATTACAGTAGGAGCTACGCGTTCCGTGAAGACCGTTGGGATAAGAGGAAGCGCAGCAGGAGCATAGCCTTCACATAAACTGCAATTGTCTGCCTCTGTCCATTAATAAGGAGGCAAGGCGAAATCACCCGGAACCACACGGATAGGTTTCTTACTCTCTTTGGGTACGCAAGATGACTCGCCTTTTCCCAAATCATTGATAGACTCCGAGGTATGACAATACTCGGGATTATCCCTCTTCAAGGGGCGCTTGATGGATCCGGCCATTTTCAATTTTCTCGCGCTCTAATCAGTCCCGGGGTTTACTCTTTTTCTTTTCTTTTCGTGCAGTTTTTCACTTGGTAGGAGAGGAGTAGGACTCTATGTAGACTCCGAGTCCACGTCTACTAGAGATCTTGTTCGCGAGGAACTAACCTCCTCATGCGCGTAGCCCACACTCCGGTTCTGGCTATCACTCTCATTAGACATCTTAATCCTAGAACAAGAAGAAAACCCCTTGGAAAAGACGCAAAGAAAGAGAAAATCAACAAGGGGAAGCGATCTTTTCAACATCGCGAATAAACAAATTTGGCGCTAAAAAGTCCTTCTCTAGGCTGATGTTGGCGCCTCACGCGCCCTCCGAAAGGGCGTTGAAAAGACGTCCCCCCCCCCCTACCCGCAGGATGACAGTTAAGAGATGCCTTTTCATCTCCTCCGTAAAAGTTTCTCGATTTTCGAGAAATCATCTTTAGGGAAAGCAAGAAAGGGGAGACAAAAGGTTTCATTCGCCCACCACCGTCGGAGGATTCCCGGAAAACCCAATAAACCGCCTAAGGGCTCCCAAAAAACCCAAGAACAGTACTACCCTGCCCAGCGCCGCCCCACTATTACTAGTTAGTTTTTTACTAGTCCATAAAAATCAACCGTAACTATGGAAACAAATGAGGGAAGAGGAGATGAGACACCAGGGCATACCCCAGCCTCCATCCCATAGCCACCGTACCCCTCAATAGAGGAGGGCGGTTTCATCGCTGAGGGTTGTGTTCCCTTGCCCTAAAAAGCTTAAGAAACAAGCACAAACCTAGAAATTGAACAAGGCAAGAGAAAGATCGAAGAACACTTACTTGAGAGATATGGAAGAGAAACGTCGGAAAGCTTGGAAGACTAAAGAACGAACTACCACCTAACTCCGATCTTGTTTCTCTAGGAGCACAGAAAACCCTCTCTCCTCTTTGTGTGCTCAAAAATGTGAAATGAGGAAGAATAAGGCGAAAAACCCACTTATAGGCCTCTGTGGGGTCACTCCATCAAATGGGCCGGAAAACACGTTGGGCCCAATCAAGGCCCATCCAATGAACTGGTTTTTGGCGGGAAGCATCATGTTTGTCAAAACCCAATCGCGAACGATGTATCGCTCGCGATCCGGTTACGAGGAGATATGACGATGCCATAGAAAATAGGCCTCTTAAATAACACAAGTATAACGTCATAAATAGGCCACCCAACGCAAAAAGACATCTGGCCCCACTACAAGATTCATCGTGAGTAAAGTACTCGGTCAAGTCCCGACCAAACCCAACACACTCGAAAACCTTGGCCCATATTTCCTCGCGACCTAAATCTTGGTATAAACCTGCGTAAGATTCAAGGTAGGTCCTCCAAGTGCCTCGTGGCTCTCCGGGACCCTAGGAAGCAGCTCGTTGGCTCAAGCACCTCACCTCTAATAGCACCACGTGTATTGCATATGCTCCTAAGCGTGGGGGCATGCAATACACGTGTCCTATGTTAAACCACGAGGTCGCCAGCCAGCTACTCGCTTGGTTTCCCTATAAATACCCCCCTCCGACCTCAAAGATGGGGATCCGATTCAAGATATAAAGTAGAAGAGCTCTGATTTCCTCCCGGACCTAAAGCCCCCGGAGTTGAGTTCTTAAGATCTTTGATCGGAGAACAACGTTCTTGGAATAAGAACATCGCCTGACTTCCTCTCAAGCCAAGGATAGAACGGTTTAAATCCTCGTGAGCCAAGCATAACACCCCCATCGCTTGGACTCATAAACGTATAACCTGATTATCACCATTCAAGGTTAAGGTTTGCAGGTATTTCTAGTCATTTTGTCGTCACCATGATTTAATAAATATAGGTGAAATTCCACGATCGCGTCATCGACCACCTCCATGCGATTCAAAGCCTCCTCTAGAGTTAGAAGAGCCATCGTAGGTGTCCTGTGGAGGTCAAAAGACAAATCCTCCTCTGGATGGTTATCACTCTCCAACATATCTGATTTTGGATAGTAGTTATGTTGTTGGTAGAGGGAGTAATGGTAAGTGGTGCTTTAAGTGTTGGATTACACCAGGAAAGGAGATGTTAGTTTAGGTTTGAAAAGTGATGTGAGTCTCGTGGCTAAAAAGGTGAGAAAGGATAAGAGTAGTTATGTTGTTGGTTTGGGTCATCAATGAAGGGACCGAGAACTCCTATTCATGAGGGAGTCCAAAACAAATGTAAACAACGAGCTCGGGGTTCTAAAGTGGGTGGCTTTGACAGATAAAAAGCCTAGGTGTGATCCCGATTGACATAAATATTGGTGATGGAATCACTCCTTTTTTTTAGGAAGCAAGTTGGAAGGTGGTTTGGACAACCTGAGCACTTGATCGAGCATGTAGTAAACCAATTGTGAAAGACATTTCAAATCTAATTCGATATCCAATAGTTGTAACTTGGGCTAAAGACTTGGTAAGAGAAGAGGTAAGCACTACCATGACGAGATTATCTTTTGGTGATCTAGTTTTTTTTAGGTTGATATAGTTCATGGGAAGTAGAAATGGGAAATGGGTTGGAGTCATCGATAAAGCCAAGAAATCTCTAAGATGTGAGTTAAGGGGTGACTTGGGTTTTCTAAATATGAAATTGATCTCGGTAAACTTAAATGTGGTGAAATTGGCAAAACCATAAAGAGATCTATGTGATGGGTTGTTTTTGCATTAGGTCGGCAAAGTCATAGACTATTACATAAATCCCGTTGTAGGGCTGATCAAAATTCGGTTCAAACTAAAATTTTGGACCGAATCGAGCCAATCAATTTGGACCTAGACCAAACCTACGATGTTTGGTTCGGTTTTCGGTTCGCAATTTCTAAAAAATCGATGTTCAGTTCGATTCAAACCTAAATTTTATTAAATAAAATAAAAACATAATACGCCACTAGTTTGGATTGAATCACTCCTCATTATAAAAAGTTATAACCCAATATAAGACATTGTGTGTATTTTAATGAAATTTTCTATAACATAATTTTTTTAACATTTTATTTTATTTTTATAATTAATTGTCAATTTGGTTCATTTAGGTTCAAAACTTGAACCGGACCTAAATCAAACCGAACTGAACCTAAGGTATAGGTTTGATTTTCAGTTTGCAATTTCTAAAAATTCGGTTTCTGTTTCACCCAATTCAGCCTGGTTTTGAACTGATGATGAGCAGCTCGTTGGGTAAAGCTATCATCGGGCGTGAGCCTAGTTGTGCTATTTCCTCTGCTAATAGGGATGACAATTATTCATGGGTAACCGAATCATCCGACCCGATTATAAGGGTGAAACCCCAAAAAAAATGGGTGACGAATGAGTGATGGGTCGAGTGAAACGCGTGATGAGTCGGGTGACGGGTAATATATTTTTCACTTGTTACCCGACCCATCACCTGATTCATTACCCGATCCCGCTTAACCACCTGTCAGTACACACGATTATTAAAAAGAAAAGCTAGTATATAAATAATACACCATCCGTTAATTAAAACATGGCACTCTAGAGTTTTGCACAATTTTTAAGAAAATAAACAAAAATACACTTATACCCCTAATTATTACTCAACTTTTTTGCTTTATTAAAAACTAAAACTAACATCTACATAATCATTACAAGAGCAATTTTTTAAAGTATGTGACAAAATACCTAAAATGGCATGTATTTCTTTACAAGATTTACTTCCTAAAATGATAGGTTTTAATTAACGGAGGGAGTATAATTTAACAAAACTAACATATTTCTCTTTTTCTACATATAGTTTCCCCATTCTCCAATATATTGTACATTATTGATAACTCTGAAAAATCATTGTCTTTGCCCATCCTCCACTAATTAACTTCGACGAAACAGTCAATGAGTACATTTACGATAACAAGTGGAGGTGAGACAAGCTGCGTCTTGTTCTCCCTCCGGATATTGTCGAAATAATTTACAACATCCCCCTTCCGTCCACGCCTTTTAAGGATAGATTGTATTGGTGGCCAGATAACAAAGGGTGGTTTATCACGTCAAGTGCGTACAAATTGGTATCGCATACCTCAACAAACCAACAAGTAAATAATGACTGGATTTGGCGCATCAATATCCCACCTAAAATTAAAAACTTCCTGTGAAAACTAGACCAAAATTGCCTCCCAACAGCTGCTCGTCTGTCTAATAAGGGGATGGCAGTTCCTGTGTAATCACTGTCTTATACATTTATTGGAATGTAAATACAGTCGCATATTCAATATCCTAGACGTTCAGTCTGAATCGCACATTAAGAAAATTTTCAATACCTCTAGAGATATGAAATCAATTATTCGAGTTGTTGGAAAAATATGGAATGTCAAGACAAAAATAAGAGTGGCATTTCAATGGTGGGTAACTTGGTTTGTCCGAAATCAGTATGTGTTTAGAAATGTGGATCCCCCGTCATATGAAAAGGTTGTTCGTACAGTAGAAGCACGCATAATTAATTGGAAAAAAGCTTGCAGATTCAACTTCCTTGAAAATGATGACTCCAAAATGGAGAACTGTATGACTGCGGGTAACAACTGTATCAATAATAACTGTAATAACAAAGTAAAGAAAAAAAGGAATGCTAAATGGAAGAAACCGCCAATAGGAACGTATAAATTAAACTTTGATGGGTCATCATCGAATAATAGAGACAGTTCAACATGATTTATTATCCGTGACTGGAATGGGTCGGGGATTAACGTTGGGTTTAGTCTCATTGGTCCTCAAAGCCCCCTGGACGGTTGCAGAAGCCCTCGCCTAGAAACAATGAATTCGTCAAGTTCTAGAACTTCAAATTAACAGTCTTATAGTCGAAGGAGATTCCCGAATCATTATTGACTACCTTGGACATGGTATTAAATGCCCTTAGGAAATCGAACTTATAATGTCATATTCCTACTTCGTGGGGTGAGAGAGGTGACATTTTCTCACATTCTCCAGATTGGTAATAGCGTGGCGGATAAGGTTGTGCACCTTGACCACCATACCAGCTGCCCCGAACTTCTAAACAATCCAAGTCCATGGGACCTCATCCCAAAGAATGCTTTTGATTAGCGCTATCGTGCAACCGAATTCTTACCTAATCAAAAAAAAATTATTGTTCAAACTAATCTAAAGAAAATATAAACTTGCATTATTTTACTCCATGTGTTTTTAAAATTTCTTTTATTTGTTTTGCATTTACCAATAGAATGTAAACATTTTAACTCTTTCTAACCACTTTGTTAGTGTATTAAATTCATTTGTTTTCTAATGATTTAGTTTTTCTATATATATTACTATTACTCTAGTAGCCGATTTAAATTCATCTCATCTAGTTTGATATTAAACTTCTAATGCTAATTTTGTAAGTTAAGGATAGTGATATAATGTATGAATAAATCATTTATTACACCCTATTAACCACCTGATTCACCCAATGGATCGGGTGATGGGTGAAATATTAGACGGGTGGGTGATTGATCGGGTGAAAAAATGGGTCTACCCATCCATCAAAATTATCGAATATGAATGATTTTTAACTATGACTTGTGACTTATTTCCTTTTAACTTCATTCACCCGATTAACCACTCTACCCACCCGATTTATCTGATGGATCGGATGATGGGTGAAACATTAGATTGGGTGGTGATGGGTCGCGTGAAAAAACGGGTGTACTCATCCATCACCCTTTCACCCGACCCATTTCCACCCCTGTCTGCCATACACAGAGGCCGAGCCAGGGGCATGGGGAAGCACATGCCCCTCCCTCATCTGAAAAATTACCTAGGTGTATTCTCCTCGTTAGTAGCTTCATTTTGATATATAATACGCTCTAATCTGACATTTGAATAAAAAGTTATTAATGTTTGAAAATTGCAGGTGTATTAATCACTTTAATTTTATTTCAATATATTATAATATTTTTATATTTTACTTAAGCTGATATTCACATATTATAATTCATCTCGAGAGCTTCGAAACCATAGGTTATATTACTTATTTTGAGAATTTGGTAAGAAGTTACACAAGTTTAAATTTTTTACATCTAGTTATACACTGTTACATGTTAAGAATACAACAAGTTAATATTGACTTAATGTTTATTTATTGTGTTTTATACCCTTATTTTGTTAATTTTCTTTTCTTCACTATTTCAATTTTTTTAATGAGAAAAAATAACAGAGTTTTATTTAGTAGTATAAACCTAAATGATAAACTCTTTAGATTGTAATATCAACTGATGCTAGTTTGTAATATCTTTTGACACTAGTTTATAATATTAAATAAATTGTGTATTTTACGAATTTTTTCTCAATTGTGTAGTATTCTCCTCAAACCTTTATATCCCTCGCCATATAGCGAATTTTTTTCGAAATAGCCAAAAAACGAAAAATTATTATGGAAATAGCCAAAATCTGAAAGATTTTAGGAAAATAGCCAAAACATGGTAAAGTCGCTGTTTGTAACAGCGACTTTACCCAAAGTTTTTAAAAAAATAATAAAACATGTAAGTCGATGTTTGTAACAGTGACTTACTATTTTTTTTAATGTTATTTTAAATTGAAAATGAAATAAAAACTTAAAAAAAACATATATAGGAGACTTCTTCGTTGAAAAACCAGGTCAAACAGAGGGATCCGGCCGGTGGACTTGGCGTCTCCCGATTAGGGTTGATCGAGACGGAGGGAGGGAAGATCGTAGAGATTGGAGACCGAGACGGAGGAAAGATCGTCATCGTTGGGGCAGTAGAGATTGGAGACCGCGAGACGGAGGGAAGATCGTCGTTTCCCAATTAGGGTTAAACATCGTCGTCGCCGGGGTTGAATTGAGAAGATTTGAAGAAATTGGAGACCGAGACGGAGGGAATTTGAGGAATTCGATGTCTCCAGATTTTGGTCGAGATGGAGGGAATTTCGAGAATTCGACAACTCTAGATTTCGGTCGAGACGGAGTTAATTGGAGATCCGGCCGGTTTCCTCTGCTCCTCTCCTGTTCGATCTGAGAATTGGCCCCCGTCCCCTACTCCCCGTCTTCCGCCGCCCCGCCTGTTCTATCAGGCCGGCTTCTACCGCCCCACCCCCTACTCCCCCATCACCACTTCCCTTCGATTTCAGAATTGGCCCCGTCTCCGAATTTCGATGTTTCCGGCCGGCTTTCGACACCACTTCCTGTCGATTTCAGAATTGGCCCCCGTCTTCGGATTTTGATGTTCAAACCGACCGGCTTCCGCCGACTTCCTCTGCTCCTCTCCTGTTCTATCTCTCCACCGCCCCGCCCCCTACTCCCCCACCACCACTTCCCGTCGAGCTCATTCGATCCATCTCCCAACAACCCCCGCCCCCACACTGTAAATCGGTGGAATCTTTCGACGTCTGCAGATCCATACCACAGCGGTGGACAAGACAAAGTCATTGGCGGCGCCGGCTTCTTTGGCTCCTCTCCTTTAGAACTAGCCGGCAATGGTTTCAAACATTGGAAAAAAAAATTAAAAAAAGGGAGAGTCGCTGTTTCCCATATATGTTTTTTTATAGTTTTTATTTGATTTTCAATTTAAAATAATATTTTTAAAAAAATATAGTAAGTCACTTACGTATTTTATTAATTTTTTTAAAAACTTTGAGTAATGTCGCAAACAGCGACTTTATCGTATTTTGCCTATTTCTCTAAAATCTTTCACATTTTGGCTATTTCCATAATAATTTTCCCTTTTTTTTTTGCTATTTCTAAAAAAATTCCCATATAGCCGGGAACAGAGAGATGATGGATACTGGATAGCGCCAAAACAAGCCGAAGATATTTTACTTTCTCTATACCGTTAACACGTTAGGCGTCTGGCGTCTCTCTCGCCCTCATCCACTCTGTTGTGTAGAGCACTCGCTAGTCATATAGGAAGAAGTTTGGGGGCAACCCACTAACCCCAGCCATATCAATGGCTTGTTCCCATAACCTTCTCCCCTTCCTCTCTCTCAGGAAACCCAAAACCTCCTTCATTAACAGACCCTCTTTAGCTCCTTCAGTCACAAAGGCGGTGGCCAAAGAGGTCTACTTCAACCACGATGGATCTGTCACCCGCAAACTAAAGGTTCTTGCGTTGCTTCCTCAAACAACCCTCATTGCTGTTCCTCTTTCCAAATGGGGATTCAGTTTTTAGGGTTTGGAATTGAATTGTGATTTGGGGGTTTGCAGGCTGGTGTGGACTTGGTGGCTGATTTGGTGGGTGTGACATTGGGTCCAAAGGGGAGGAATGTGGTGTTGCCCAACAAATATGGGCCTCCCAGGATTGTTAACGATGGAGAAACTGTCCTTAAAGAGGTACTCAACAGCAAATCATTCATACCCATTTCACACATCACCCACTTTCTTTCTTTCTCTCTTTCCCATTTCAGTCGCCATTTTTGCAATTTCGCCTCAAATAAATGAATCTCTCGAAGAATCAAGAAATTTGAAGCTTGGACAGGCATTGGCCCAAATCGTATTACTTAGGAAGATCTCAACTGTGATAAGTGACAACTGAGAACATGTAGAAATTGCAAATTCAACAAGTGATTTATTAAGTGCAGGAATCCAGCACAGGGTTTTCTCTCCACTAATTGATGTTCTTTTCATTTCATGTAAGCTCATCCGGATGCTTAGTTGAATCAGTTTAACTTGTTGCTGTGTTGAGGTTAGCAGGGACTTGATAGTGTATAGGGAAATATCCAAAATAAAGTAAGAAACAACTAGCCAACTATGGACTGTATACTTCAATGTTTGAAGCTAGTGTTGAATTTGAAGGCAGCACGCTATTCATGTTATCAACAAGTCATTCCCATTAGGGGTTGGTGGGGTGGTATGTCCTAGATGGAGGATTTTTTGTAGGAAAAGAAACTAAAAAAATTGCAATGTGGATTAAAATATTAAATCTATTTGTTGCTAACACTTTTCGTTTGCATTCTTTTTCTTCCATCTACCCTCTCAACTTGTTCTCAATAGATAGAGCTTGAAGACCCTTTGGAGAATGTAGGAGTGAAGTTGATCAGGCAAGCTGGTGCAAAAACGAATGACCTCGCTGGTGATGGCTCCACAACATCAGTAGTTCTTGCTCATGGTCTTATAACTGAGGGTCTGAAGGTAGTATTTCTCATCTCTTAGCTCAGACTATTAAAGTGAGCTCTTTCATAATTAGATTTTTATTCAATTCTTCTAACCATATGTTGTGTATAGTGATCTAGTTTTTTTTTTTCCCTAATTGAAAACACTGCTGGCTCCTCCAGTTCTTTACTGAAGGTGCAATTCTTGAAGGTCATTGCAGCTGGTAGAAATCCAATTCAAATTTCACGTGGAATTGAAAAGACTGCAAAAGCCCTTGTTTCTGAGCTTAAATTAATGTCTAGAGAGGTAAATCAAATCCTGTATCTTGGTTCTAAGGTGTTGAGAATGTGAAGAGACAAAATGTCCCACATTGATTATACAAACAAAGAAGCCATAGTATATAAGCTAGTGGGTTACTCCTCCTGTGGCCAATTGGTTTTAGGATGGAACCCCGCTCGACTTATATGCTAGGCTATTAGCGCAAGGGCGCACGTGTGCACACGACCCCCGATCCCGAGTCCCAACGGACTTCAGTATGGTATCAGAGCGGAAAAGTCAAACGGCCCGACTCTCGATCCTGGGCTAGCTAAAAAGAGAATGAGATGCTAGACCCGTTGTCCAAGCCTCAACTAGAGGCGAAAGACGGCCCCAGTTGCACTTGCGGGTGCGTGTTGAGAATGTGAAGAGACAAAATGTCCCACATTGATTATACAAACAAAGAAGTCATAGTATATAAGCTAGTGGGTTACTCCTCCTGTGGCCAATTGGTTTTAGGATGGAACCCCGCTCGACTTATATGCTAGGCTATTAGCGCAAGGGCGCACGTGTGCACACGACCCCCGATCCCGAGTCCCAACGGACTTCAGTAGACCAATTACCATATGCATGTGTTCAACAGTTTACACTATATACTATTACTGCTTTTCTATCTTCTTCGGTATTCAAGATGAATTGGTCCTTCTGAAAACCTGGGAGTATCAGCAATAAATATTTTGCTGTTTTCTGGGGGAGCTTGCTAGTAAAAAAAATAAATTCTGATTATGGAGTATTATCTAAATTGATTTTCAGATTGAGGATCATGAAATTGCGGATGTAGCTGCAGTTAGCGCAGGAAATGACTATGCAGTGGGAAACATGATTTTTGATGCTCTTCAAAAAGTGGGTAAGCAGGGTGTCGTCACGATTCAAAGAGGAAGATTGACAGAGAACAACCTTAATGTTGTAGAAGGGATGCAATTCGACCGTGGGTTTTTGTCCCCTTACTTGGTCACTGATAGACGGAAAATGATTGCAGAGTACCATGACTGCAAGGTATCACCCATAGAATATAGAAGTGGTGTTGCAGCAGGATTTGTGTCTGCTGTTTTCCGTAAATGACTAGCATAGTAAAATATACATGCTATTTTGGCAGTTGCTTTTGGTTGACAAGAAAATTTTACATCCAAAGGAGATGTTTAAAGTGTTGGATAGTGCAGTGAAAGAGGACTTCCCGGTTCTGATAATAGCAGAGAGCATTGAGCAGGAAGCACTAGCTCCTGTTATCAGGAACAAGCTCAAGGGTTCTTTGAAGGCTGTTGCCGTTAAGGCTCCTGCATTTGGTGAACGAAAAAGCCATTACTTGGATGATATTGCCATCTTAACTAATGGTAAATGCCTAGCTTAAGAACTTCTCATTGCCATCCTAAGCTTGTTGCAAGTGCACCCGATCAATATTTTAAGATGTTGAGATAATTTTCTTTTTGCCTTTTCTAACCAGCTTCATCACAATTTTGAAATGTTATTGAGGTATCTATAGAACTAAGTTCTGCAGTGGCATTATAGGAACTGTAATCAGGGATGAAATGGGGTTAACGCTAGAAAAGGCTAGCAAAGATATGCTGGGGACTGCCATCAAAGTGGTGGTAACCAAGGACTCAACTATGATAGTTACTGATGGAAGCACAAGGCCAGCAGTTGATAAAAGAGTCTCCCAAATCAAAGCACTTGTTAAGGTTTTGTATCAACACCACAGAGTTTATTGTTTGCTAAAACAGTTCTCTTTCGCTAATACCAAACAGGTGAAGGTTGACACTGAAATCTTTTGTCGCAGAATACTGGAGAAAATTTTCAGAAGAAAATACTGAATGAAAGGGCAGCGAGGTTGTCAGGAGGCATTGCGATTATTGAGGTGTGTACAAATGTGGGTAACTCAACTTTCTATCTAGTTTCTGTAAAAATATTGTTCTCATGCTGTTATAACACGTTTCAGGTCGGTGCACATACGCAAGTTGAATTGAAGGACAAAGAACTTAGGATTCAAGATGCAGTCAATGCAACCAAGGTTGGCAATTGCTTATGCTGTTACTTCAAAATGAGAGTGTTGATTGTTGTCCATAAACTTCTGTTAATAATAAATAGGCAGCTATCGAAGAAGGCGTTGTGGTTGGCGGTGGATGTTGCCTACTTAGGTTATCTTTGAAGGTTGACAGCATCAAAAAAATTCTTGACAACGAAGAGCAGAAGGTAAAAAAGTATCCCGTACTAAATTTTCTGATTTTTGCCAAACAGTTTGATACTGTATTACTTGATCAAATATTTATCAATCAATTTCTGAGGCAATGGCAATTCTGTATATGAACAGATTGGAGCTGAGATCTTCAGACAGGCACTATCGTATCCGGTGAGACAGATAGCGAAGAACGCAGGCACAAATGGCAGTGTCGTAATAGAGAAGGTCCAATGCAGTGATTAATTCATGTAATTCTCGTTTATTGACATTCAAGCATCTCCATTCATCGTATATATTTCTACAGATCCTTGCAAACAGCGACCCAAGGTATGGATACAATGCTGCTAGAGACTGTTATGAAGACCTCGTTAGTGCTAGAATCATTGATCCAACAAAGGTATTTGAATACAGACATACTATGAATATGTTGGTGAAATGGAAATGCTAACATGTGTGAGGATTGGTGTAGGTTGTGAGATGTTGTTTGGAGCACGCAGCATCGGTTGCAAAGACCTTCCTCACATCGGATGCAGTTGCCGTTGATGTGGTGGAATCTAAGCCAGTATTGCCGAGGATAAGACCACCAAAACCCATGCCTGGTAATCATACAACACATTGAAAGTGTTCCTATTGATTGCACCAACTTGTTAACTAGTGGTTTGTGATTTAGGTCTCGAAGCGCTTGGGCTTCCGCAACTCGGAGGATGATCATTCCATCACTTGTACTGATTGTTGCAAATTCAAGTTTAGAGAACCCAAAGATGCAAAAGTTCTCTATTCAATTGACAGGCAATTCATGAACTGATGGTTCCCCATGAAGTCGGAACTTCATTGATAGAATCAATGATTGAAGGAGGACCATGGAGCTGGCTTCACCAAATGGTTTATGAAGAGGAGATTGAATCATACTTAATTGTAAAGCCTATTTTATGTGGTTTCATGAGCTCTGTCAAGTACTTAATAAGTTGAAAGCAATTGTCTTGCCATGATATTGACGGGAGGAAATTGTCATTGTTCCTATCAAAAGTATAACTCAAACCTACAAACTAATATAGCAAACAAGTAAGAGGCTGATTCCAAAGAGAATCAAGTATTCTTAAGTAATGTATATTTACCAATTAGTAGAGATGAAGGTTTTTATGATTGGAGTAAAGAAAATAAGATAAACTATAAACAAGTTAATAGAGATAATAATTGAGAAAATAGTTCCGTCTATAAATATTCACTTTAGTTTGATTAGTTGATCATCGATTATTCTTCAAGTTCTCTTATCATCCTATTATTGTTCCTGTTCTGATCTTGTGTAAATTACTAGTCCTACAAGTTCTAGTAACCCTTACTGATTAGATAACCCTATCGCGGTCAAGATTTAACCTAATAGTAGCATTAAGACTAAAGATTAACCAAGATACATACAACACCAAGATACGAGACAACATTTAACATATAATTGATTCTCTACACACCAATTTAGTCCTACGAGTCCTAAAAAGGCATGATTGTTACTATGGATTAAGTTTCGCTATGAGGAATCTACAAAATTCTAGCAATAATCTCAACTAGTTGTACGGGCTAGAAGAAATCAACAATATTCACAAAAGAATCAATACGAATCAATAGGAATATAACAAGAATAGAAATCTCACAACATTATCAAACCAAAGCTTCAATTAATAGGCGAAACGAAATAGTTTAGCACTACATGGCAATGGAGGCTTCCTTCTAGGGTTCTCTCAATTGATAATCTCAAAGTGCATAAGGTTCTCCAAACATAACCCTAAAAACGTCTTTTAAAATAACATAAAAGAGTCGGCCTAATGAATTTTCTAAAAACCTTATTAACGAGATAACAAGTCCGTTAGCAGATTCAGTGTTTCAGCAGAGGTTGCGGGGCAGCCAGCCCAGGCCGTGGGCAGCCAGGGGATTTGCAAAATCGTTCGTCTGAGCTACGAGCCGTGGGGGCGGCTTTACTGTTCACCGCATTTTTTCCTTTTGGAATTTGGTCTAGACATAAACATGAAAGTTGTATATCTCAAAAAAAGTTTTCCAACGCATACTTATAATAGTCAATCGGACCACTGATACCCCCATAAAGTGTGTTACAAGTTCAACCTTTCTGCTACAACTTCTGCAGCTGGCTTGTTCTTCACTTAGGCTCCTGAACTTCGATTATGCTCCCATGCTCTTCACTTTTCCTCCTTCTCTTCACTCTTCCTTAATCCATGAGCTTCCTCATGGCTTGTCAGTTCCACATATACCTGATATAATCCATAAAAGCGTGTAGATTCTAACTCTACCAACAAAACATGTATAAATGCAAATCTAGGATAAACCATGCATTATATACATCTCAGTCATGCTAAATGCATCATAATATGCCTATCTAAATGGTGTTATCAAATATATGTTCTTGACTTCTTACATAGCTCATCTGGGATAGTTATAGGCTTACAACATATTTTAAAGAGGCATTTAAAGCTTTAGCCACACATATTAGCCAAATTTGCTCAAAACAACCTTACATTTAAATTTTTTATATTACTTTATTATTAAATTAGCACCCTTTATGTAATAAATTGATTGATTAATAGTAACAATTTTAGTGTAACAATTAGGGGAGATGGAGTAAGAGATCGAACAAGTGGATAAATGAATGAATGAACAAATTCATCAAAGTGAGAGGTGGTTTATTACTACTATTAAAACAAAAACAAATCTATTTTAGGTGACATCACGAAAGGGTTAGGTTCCACATATCGTCTTCCAAAGTATGTCACCTTATATATACAATTTTATGTGGAGAAGATCGGTAAAACTCATCCACTTGTTTTAGCTATAATTTAAATTAGATTCTTAAAGTTTTTTTAATAGAAAATATTTTCCAATTTATACATAGAATAAAAAGCTCTTCTATGGGAAGGGTTATCCCCTTGAAACATGGGGTTTTTACGATAACATACTACGACAACTTTAACTTCTTTCTCTAGTGTGGTTATCCCTGCCGGCGGATTGAGCTCGGCATGACATTGTGTAGAAGAGAAGGACAAGGACAAGCCTATGTGCACTAACATATCTGCAACTTGCATGGTTGCCTGTCTGGAAGGTGTGGGAGAAAGAGAGAACCTCAAATGCTTTGCACAGGTCGAGGGCATCGGTGATCATCATTTCAATAATCCAAGGGCATGTACCAATCCCCACGGAGGGCACTAATGACAGCCGAGCACTATCTTTCCCCCTTGAGGTGAGAAAAACCCTTCTTCCACTCCTTCCATAAAGATAGCATGAAGACCGAGAGATTCAATTTGGAGAGGAGAAACATTCCCTAGGGCATGAGCAGTACAGGATACCGCTCTACCAAGACAATCACGAATGACAAACCTAGAGCCTGCTTGCCCAGAAGCCACCTTTGCACCATCAAAATTTAGTTTCATGAATCATTCAGTAGGTTTGTTCCATTTAACTTTTTTTTTAATGTCGAAAACTGTTTCGAGGATTATGTTGCGTTATAGGTATGTTGTCGTCCTCTAGATTATCTTTTTGAGTCTTTTAGCAGGATATCATATATTGGATTATATATCTTTTTGAGTCTTTTAGCGATTTCTGATTTGGTGATAGTTGGGAAAGACTTACGTTTGGCTTGTGTTAATTACTTTCACTGTTTCCAAATTTTAAGAACACGTCATTTTGCATGAATATCGGGGGAGAGGTACGCGTTGTTCACGCGCCCCTCTTTCCTCTTGCCAAAAATCGATTTCATATCCAAGATCCCGATTGTTTCGATCAGATCTGGCTCCTCTCATCATCGATCGGCTTGATTCCTCTTATTTATTTTTCTATTTTCGTACCTTCTTCCTTGATTTGAGTTTTTCTAGGACATCTCTAGGTTGTGAGGGCTCTTGAGTCGCTCTCCTTCGGTCGTCTATTCGTTCTCGCAACCTTCCGAATCTTTGATTCTCACTTTTTTGTGCTTGAGTCGAGTCGTCCTCTTGGCCTTGGTGTGACTTTCTCGCTCGATTTGGGATTTTGTTAATCCCAAATCTGTCTTCGTCTTGATGTGTTTGACTTTCCTCCCTCGAGTCTTGATGTGTTAATCTGTCTTCGTCTTCTGGGGTGGGTCACTGGCCTCCCATTTTTCTTTGGTGGTTCTCGCTTGTTAGTGGCGTTGGGTAACTGTGTGTGGGCGGTTTGGGCGGGGGGTCTGGTCGTCTCTGACAACTGTGCCGTTGTCTCCTTCCTTTCCTTCCCTTTTCCTCTTTGCCTACGTTTTCTCCTACCATTTCGTGGCGTATGCTCGTTGCTATGCTTCGGGTTTGTTGGCCTCGTCGCTGATGACGAGTCCCTTAGTTGGTTCCCCGACGCTGGTTTCCTATTTCTCTCCCCGTTTGCTTCATGGCCTTGGCTTCTGTTCTCTCCGTCGGTGATCCACTCGTCCTCTTGCTGCTAGGTTGGCCATTCCACCCTTGGTGTTGGCTGAGTTCATGAGGGTTGTACTGGTTCATAACTGCCCCTTCCTTTGGCCCGAGAAGACCCAAAAACTTGTGTTTTAGGGCCAAGACTTTGCCTTAGGCTTAAAGTTGTCCGAAATAAAGAGGAAAAAAAGGGGAAGAACTATATATATATGTTGGTTTCGGTGTACTCGACCCTTAACGTGTATCATGTTAACAAATCAGAAACATTGATTGAAATGAACGATTTTTCTATCCTATGCCCCAAGGGCATAGAATAAGACACTAAATTTGAAATTTTTTTACAACTTTTAATTAGTTTAGCATTTTTTTAATTAGATTTTTATGATCGCTTTTTTTTCTGGTAGGAAATCTTTCCCAATTTAGTGTCTTATCCTATGCCCTTGGGGCATAGGATAGAAAAACCGATGAACAAAATAGATGGCTCAGATTAATAGGAAATTTTATCTTTTTTTAAATTAAAAATACGTGTGACCCACATCTTTTCTTGCCCACTTGCTGAATTGGAGGCTTGTGTGGTGCACTCTCTTTAAATTATTCGATGGTATATCTAGATTATTCGATCGTATCGACAGATTATGCAATGGTATCGACACATTATGTGATGGTATATAGATGATTATTCAGTCGTCTATGAATGATTATTCGGTGGTATATAGATGATTATTCGCTCGTATATGAGTGATTGTCGCTGGATGGTATTGTTGGATTATTCGATGGTATCGCTAGATTATTCGGTGGTATAGATGGATTATTCGATTGATTATTCAATGATGATACATTATTATTCGGTAACTTATGTCATTTTACCAAATAACTAAAATTTATTCGATGCTACCGCTAGATTATTCGATGGTATCTCTTGATTATTCAATAGTATCATTTGATCATTGACATCTTTAAATTCACCCATAAACAAAATCCACCAAATTATATTGTACATGTACAAATAAAATTATTCATAGCCAGATTGCTCTCGTTCAGCAGCTTACCCATGGTGCCCTAACCCAGATCTGTGCCTTGTAAATTCTTGCGACAGAATGAAGATGCCAAACAGACCAATTAACAAAAATATATGTTTTTTAATGTGCATTTATAAATAGGTCTGCAAGAATTCAATCGTTCGAAGCATTCAACAACGGATAAAAAAAATTAGAAACATATCGATTACATAAAAGAAGATAAGAGATAAGGAGAGAAATCAATGACATGCATGCACAAACAAGGATTGTAAAGACACATTTTAATAGCTCTAAATTCGAAGTACACATCAAATCCAATCAACGTTGATGGATAAAATCGGAGTAAATAAAAAATCGATTACGCAACGAAAACTCCACAGTACTCACTCAAAAACACGAGATCTTCAATTCAATCAAACGAAGACCAGAAGAGCAATACGGATCTCAAAAACAATAATCGGAAGGAAATCGAAACCAAAATTGAAAAAAAAAACAATATGATGTAGAATAAAATTGCTTCAGTAGTGCAGCCCGTACCCAAATCTGTGCCCTAACTCATTGTCGCCGACCTACTTAAACCCCAAAACACAAAAACCCTAATTTTGTGAAAAACAAACGATGGCCTTGCGTCCTTATCCATGGTGCAAATCAACGGTGTGGTGGCGCCGCTTCTGGTTAGAGGATGACGGCCAACTCCCTTGTGGTCACCGTTCGGTCCACCTTTTGTAACGGGTATACAAGTGGGATCCCGTTCCCACCCCTAAAAGATAGCCATTAGGGATAGTGGGGCTCCCACTTATATACCCACATCGGGGTTCATGAATTCTTAATGTGGGATATAAGGTGTCCCATACCACCATATTCCTGCTACAGAGCACCGTCCTTGAAAGCCGACGTCTCGACGACTCCGAACAAGAGGATTTGACTTTTTGCCTCTTACATCCCGATGCCTGTCACCCGAGACCCCGCAAGAACTGGGCTTTTTTTTACCTCTTACGTTCGAAATAGGTATGTAGCTGCCGAGAGGTCAGTTCCAACTCTGATATCAATGTAACGGGTATACAAGCGGGATCCTGTTCCCACCCCTAAAAGCTAGCCATTAGGAGTAGTGTGACTCCCACTTATATACCCACATCGGAGTTCATGAATTCCCGACGTGGGATATAAGATGTCTCATACCACCGTATTCCTATTAAACCTTCGACCTACCCTCCAACGTAATCGTCGGAGCACTTGCCTGCTTCGAAATCGCCTCTCTGTGAATTGATGCATTCGCCCTCCACCTTTGTAATCGTCGGAGCTTGCTTTGCTCATCACCGGAAGGCCAACTGCCACCACTAGAGCTTTACCAAGAATGGATTGTCCCTCTTCCTCGCTCTCTCTCTCTCTCCAAGAATTGTCGATTTCTCTCTCTCTCTCTACTAGGATGGAAAAGTGGTTATGAGTTATGACCTATGAGTTAATTAGATGCTGCTCTTTGCAAAATCATCTACAAAGAGCAATAGTATAATTGACACTTGAGGTTTGAATATTTGGATAAAGCAGGATAGAGTAAATTGGCTATTAGCATTGTGCTTTTTTTATTATTATTAATATTGATATTTGATATAGTATATTAATTGTTAAATCTCTTTAGTTGATCTGGTATTATAACATTGGTGAGTGTGAGTTAACTGAATTATGTTGATATAATATTCTTTTATTGATATTTTGTTTGATTCTTACAACTATGATATAATATGTTTGACCTATTAGCTCAATTAGTAGAGCAATGTGCATTTTCACAAAGATGTGGGTTTGAATCCCACATAAGTTACATAATAGATAAGAACACAACAATCTCAAATTGTTAATCATGCACATTATAATCTTAGTTATGCACTTTTTAACCTTAAATATGCACTTTTTAATCTTAATTATGCACTATAATTTGAAATTGTTATACGTAAAAAAATTAATTTCAAACTCACATCTTTGTGCATAAACTATGGCAGAGTTCTCTCAAAAGTAAAAGAGTAAAATTAACACATCGATTTCAAAAGCCCATAGTGTGGCTCATTCATGCACTTCATGATCTTATTTTTGCACTTTATCATTTTATTCTTGCACTTTATCATTTTATTCACACACTTTATAATCTTAATTGCGCACTTCATATTATTATTCATACACATCGTCATTTTATTTGTGCACTTTATAAATTTATTTATGCACTTTATATTTGTACAACAAAAGGTGTTGAAAACGAAAAAAAAACATCCTAAGACACTTTTACATTTGATCTAAGCATTATACCCCTTAGATTAAAATGATTTTTTTATATGGATATATGGGACATATCTAATGAGATATATATCAATGTTTTATTTAAAAAAAATATTTTTTACGCTATTTATCTAGATGGTGATTTAAGGTTCATTTTAGGGTTTTTATGCTAATTTAAATTAGTTTTTTCATTCATCATCTAAAAAATTAGCATAAAAAATAATTTTTTTAAAAAAACATTGATATATTTATCATTAGATATGTGCCCTATATCCATATACAAAAATTATTTTAATCTAAAGGGTATAAGGCTTATTTCTCATCTTCTCACCCAAATGTCACTTCTCATTAGATATCTCCCCTATATATATATATATATATATATATATATATATAGAGAGAGAGAGAGAGAGAGAGAGAGAGAGAGAGAGAGAGAGAGAGAGAGAGAGAGAGAGAGAGAGAGAGAGAGAGAGAGAGAGAGAGAGAGAGAGAGAGAGAATGGGTATAAAGTGCACACCCCTTAGGGTGTATCTTGTGCACAGATCTAGACCGTTAATTGAGGGATAATGGAGGGCCAAGATTAATTGAGATTTTTTAATTTGTTAAATTAAAAAGGTGGGTCCCACGTTGAAAAACCAAAAAACTATGCGCGTCAGCGCGTGTGATCGATGAATTTGTTTCATCAATTGAAATTGTTTGCTCCCAGCAATTGAAATTGTTTAGCAGTAACGAGAGAGAGAGAGAGAGAGAGAGAGAGAGAGAGAGAAAACCAAAGACATTCGCATCCATGGAGGAAGCACAAAACGA
Organism: Persicaria tinctoria; assembly: GCA_037127255.1. Lineage (NCBI taxonomy): Eukaryota > Viridiplantae > Streptophyta > Magnoliopsida > Caryophyllales > Polygonaceae > Persicaria > Persicaria tinctoria. The sequence continues at coordinate 34,648,395 of JBANSL010000013.1, read as the reverse complement.
AGAGGAAGGCGGCCATGGACAGGGGCGTCGAGGGCGAAGAGGAAGGCGCAAGTGAAGGCCGGTGGCGGGGATTGGGAGGCAGAGTGTCGAAAGTCGAAATAATCGGTGGCACATGCGAGATCTGATCCATGCGATCGGAGGCAGTGATTGGGAGAGGCGATCGGCGGCGGCGATGACGATCCAGTCATCGCCAAGATGGCGATGACTGCTGATTACGCGGATCCGCCATGGCTGGGCGAAGGGGATCGTTGATTTTGCAGAATTGTTGGAATACGGCGAAGGGGATCAACGATCCGCCATGGCTGGGCGAAGGTAATCGACGACGATCCGCCAAGGCGACGATGATCCACTGTTGGAAGACGACGCTTGTGGAATTGTTAGCCCAACGAGATCGTTGATTGTGCAATTTGTGCGGATCCGCCATGGCAAGGTTGGTTGAGCGGCGAGAATCCATGGTGAGCACCCTCTCGCCGACTCCATCAGCCACCTCCGGCCTCCTCTCTCCCTCACCCCGCCTTTGAAGTTTTGAGGTAACTTCAATAAAAACCCCAATTTCTAGGGTTTGGTGCACATATCCACTGGTCGGAGATGGCGAAGGCAGGCGATGCTTGGCTAAGGAGGCTCGATGACGAAGTCTTGCTGCACAGATCGGAAAAGTATCGAAATTGAAATCGACGATGGGGGTGAGGGTGGAGTACGTGGGGTGGGGGCGGGGGGTGGGCGGGTAGGGTTTTTTATATACGTAATTTTGATTCATTATTTGTCAGATTATTCAGACGTATGTGTTAAATTTTGGTTACTAATGGTATGAGTTGGTAAATTATTCGGTGAAATTTGTTTTATTATTCCTCAGAATATGGACTCTTTGGTCCGACAACATAAAACAAAAAATTATTCAGTGAAATGTGAGACATTATTCGGTGAAATATGAATCATTATTCGTATAAATTGTAAGTATTATTTAAAGATTTTAGGTTTCTTTAATTGGAAAAAAAAACTAATCATTATTCAGTAATTTGTGACAAATTATTCAATGGAATTGATAAATTTTGATCTGAATTGGATTGAAAAAGATAACTTAATATTATTCGGTAGGGTGTGAAACATTATTCGATGGAATTTTCAATTTTTTAAACAACGAAATTAGGTGAATATTAAGTAGAATTGATAAATCTAAACATTTATTAATTGAAATATGTGTATGGGAAAAGAGAAAAAAATTAAAATAAAAAATAAAAAATTACAAAGTCATCCAAATCTTTAAAAAAAAATTGAGACCAATCTACTGTACTATAATAATTGATATGTAAAAAATGGTAAAATGATAAATAAAAATAAAAAAAATGTCCCACCGATAGCCTAGAAGTACGTAGTGGAGTGAAAATGAAGATTGGGGAGGAGTTGAAACACGCGCTGGCCTAGGGGTAGTGGAGTGAGTTTTGCACGAGGCCCCACTTTCTATTTAAAATAAAACTAAAAATCCTAATTAATCTTAACCATCCATTTCCTCCCTATCAACGATCCAGATTCGTGCACAAGATACACTATAAGGGGTATGCACTCTGGAACTATATATATATATGACAAATATATATATATATATATGACAAAAATATCGAAAGGTTTTGATAAAATTCCCGAAAGGGTTCAACAAAAATCCATAAAGAGTTAGACAAAAAAAATCAGGTAAGGACCTGGAAAATGATTAGAATATTAAAAGTTATAATAATTCCATCTCGGTCTCCAGTTTAGTGTCGGGAGTTTTCACATGAATTTTCCTCTAATGTTTTGATCTTCCCTGTTTGGCATGTATTTGTTCCCTCCGTTGGCGTTGGGTCGTTGCTTTGGCATGAGTGCATTTAGTTTCAACTTGGGTTGTCGTATCGAGTGTCATGTTTGATCGAGAGGATCGTGATTGTGTTCGTGGTCTTCGAAGATCCCTCCTCTAGGTTGGGTCAACGTCAGTGAACTGTACTTCCTCAGGTTTCATCCTTTCCGGTGGTGGATTACTATTCTCTACATTGTCGGCGTCGAGTCGCCACGTGAGTCATCGCAATCTCTCGTGTTCTCGACATTCGTGGCTCTCCTTGGATCTTCCTACAACATTTAAAAAAAAAACAGTTCATGGATTTGTTGTTGACGAAAATCTCCTTGATAGAGAAAAAGAACCCTGTGAAATTTGTGAAAACGAAGATTTGATCACCGATTAATCCCCACTTCAAGGGTGGCGAATCTTCGACATCTGTCTTCCGGACATACGCCATCTCTGCTAGGTGGCAAGTCTCCGCAGTATCTCTGAACATCGATTCGGATTTTCTCTTAATTGAGCTTTCGCTTCTACTCCCAATCGTGATCGGATATAATCTTACAGCACCGATTTCAACCGGACGGGGAGGGAAGATGTTAGGGTTAATCAGCATTCAATGTATGATGGATTTGGTGGTAGCTGGGGTTTCGTTGATGTTTGGTCTCGGTATGTTCGCCTTCATCGCTTCTGTTCTCTGCTCCGCTGCTTTCGTCCTCCATGCCAAGGACGCCGCCGCTTAATTCGATCATTTCTTGCTTCGAAATGAGGTATTTTCGATCAATTCGACTTTTAAATTGTATTCAGTTGTTAATCTGCATAATTTTTGTTGGTCGAATTTCACCGGCTTCTCTTGCCTGTTTCTGCTTCAAATTTAGGGTTTTATTGGGAAATTCGTAATTCGGAAGTTATGTTTATTAATCTGATATGCACTAGGATTCATTCAATTGTTGACGGAACCCTGTTTGGTATCACATTACTGTAATATTCAAAGGATGTGCAGTCGCCCTCTTCGCATCGACTTGTTGCAACTGTTTAGCACCAGCACTTTAATGTGCCATTTTTTTAGTGTGAAGTAATCAAATATATTTTGTACTGTCACCGTTAGAAATATGATTAACGCTCTCTCCAACAAATCATGACTGTCAACCATTTTTGAGTGAGTGAAATTGCAATTTGCTAAAGAATAACTCATTTCTCAGAGGGTCTTTATGATATCGTTTCCAAGAAAAACTAAAAGTTGCCTTATTTGTTGTTTCTTTTGTGTGCAAGTGACCTTCGAAATTTCAGTGCTTTTTTCTGCTTGTTATGTTAATACATTAGCCAATCCAACTTCTCACAAATTGGTCTGCTCGTGGCTCGTTTTACTGATCTTGTTGCCTGGTTGGAGGAATTTCGTTCTTGTATCTGTGAATGTTATTTCTGGCAGTTTAGAATGAAAGGTAGCCTTATTTTGGAAATTTTAATAACAGCATTTCCTGTGTTGATTGCTGCATAGCTATGTTTTAAGCCCCTTTTTTTGCTTGTAAGAATACACTATACACTTCTTGCTACTTGGTTTGGCAAGAAAAGAGTTTCTGCAAGTTTGCTGAATGCAGCACATCAGCTATGTTTTTATTGTATCAAAAACTTATTAGCTGCTTTATAAGAATGGCTGGATATGTCTGATATACTGATAGTTGATCTTTTTTTTTTAATTTTTACCTTTTGCAGGAAGTCCATAGTAAAATATATCGCTGAAATGGAGGAAGTTTGTGTTTGTTGTATGTTAGCTGTCAAAAGTTGGTACTGTTATTATCTCCTGCTTACTTCAAGAGCTGCAAAGCAGTTTTGTGTGATTAGGGCATGCTAATTTTGTTTGATTTCTGCTTGATTGAGATCAAATGAGCAGCAGGGCGAAGCTGATGTAATGTTATGGTAGAAATCAGACTAACATCTCATTTCTTGTATGATAGACTGCTATCCAAATCTTCTTGGTGTTTCGTTTGCTGTCCCACTAAACACAAAATACATACTTGCAGACATTACAAGGTACCAACATTTCATTGTGTTACAAAACAACATATGACATTTGATTGTTATAAGACGGCACAGAGTACCCGTGTTATGGGGAAACAAATGAGATTAAGTGTTTGGAGAATTGTTGATGGAAGACAAATCCACTAACATCACTGTTTCCTCATTTTACAAATAGGCAATTATAAGAGGTTTGTAAAGATGACTATCAACTAGAACTTCACCTAATCAATAATTTTAGATGACACTCATATCAAGGCTTTTCCTATAACCCTGTGATATATGATGCTTAGTAGTAAGAGTTTGAATCGATGAGCACTTGCTATAGGCTTTTGATGGCTTGTTCCTTGCCACTTGCCTATTGAACTTCACCTACCAGGAAGCTAACATCTACCAACCAAAACCATGCTTGGTGGAGTCATGGTGGGGTGCAGATCACACCAGTGTTTCACCTACTTCTGCCCATGCCTTTTCCATTTGCAATTGCTAAACGTTATTATTAGTATAAAAGTCCATGTAATCAGATAGATTCTAAATAAACTACTAGATCCCCAATTTTGAAGAGGAGGGTTGGTTATTTTAGAACAATTTCGGAATATGCCTCCATGTGAACATCATTACTAAATTAGACAAAATAAAATCCCAGATCTAGACCATTATTTTTGACAAATTGCTCAATATCTCTGGTTTGTTTCTGTCCTCTAGATCCTTGGTCATCTACTTGCAAGGTCACCATTGTTGAACGCCTTGGTGTTGTTTCGGTCGAGTTTACTCCAATGTAGGAAAAATAACGTTCCAAATCCACTATCACGAGGAACCTCTACTCCTGATGTACATGTTTTATGGATTGATGACGAAGGCATTTGTATTTGGTGTGATAACAAAGTATTTCGACTCATTTTTTTAACCATAAATTAGATCAAAATAATGATATGAAATTGATCAAATGATATTATTCTCATTAAAATAAGTCAATAGCATTTAAAATTCGCCAAAATCTTAATTTCGTCAAATATATATCATCATTTTTACCAGGATTTATGGTCGGAAAAAAGAATAGGGAAACTTTATTACCGCTTTTTAAAAAAAAATTGATTTATTTTTCTTACATTTGAAAGTAGTTATATTTTTTTAGAGCAAATTGCATAAAACAACCCTTTAAATGACCCCTTAAATTGATATTTCAAGAAAACCACCCTTTAAATGATTTTCTTCATTAGTCAACCAACTCTGAATATATTTCGTCTAAATATAGGTTAAATTTGATAAATTACAATTTTACCACTCCTTTTATATCATATTCTAATATAATTTCAACAATTAAAAAAATGTAAATAAATAAGTATGGAATTTGGAGGAAATTATTGACATTATTTTCTCTTTTTAAATAACTGATAAAATTGTGTCAACGTCTACAAAATTGCTCTCTCTCCAACTGAGTCGCTCGATTTATCTTTCCAAGTAACTTTTTAATTCTCTATTAGAATATACACACTTTCAATTTGGAAGAAAAATGATGTCAATTGTATCATCTCAATTTAATTCTTAGTTATTTACTTTTTTATTTTTTAATTGTTAAATTTTCATTATTATATAATTAAACAAGGAGGGTAAAATTGTAATTTAATAAGTTTAACCAAAATTTAGATGGAATAACCTCGGGTGGATGATTGGTGACAAAAGTTTTTCAAATAGTGGTTTTCTGAAAATATCAATTTAACAACCACTAAATATTGAGTTATTTTAATTAGTTTTACCTAAAAATAAAAAATGAATATATTTTGTGTGTATCCAAATTAATGGATAATAGTAACCCTTGAATTGGTAAATAAATAACGGTCATTCCGGAGTTCGAATCGGGGATCTATGACTATTATCCACAAGTCATTTCCGGTGAGTCATTCCGGAATGGTTTAGGATAATAGTAACCCATTTGACCCGAGGAAATACAAAAAGGCCACCCTAATGGGTTGAAAATTGGAATTGACCTCTACATGAATATGAACATATAAGCGGAAAGAAATGCGAAAAGGGTAATATATCAAATTCGCTGAATTATTGGGCATGAATCGACCATTACTGACTTTTTAGGAGGTAGTGGGAAAGTTAACAAGTGCATCTCATCTCATTCCCATGTGTGATTGTGGGGGTTGGTGGGCTGCGTTTCAATTCAACGTTGCACGCGGTCAGACTCACCGAGTCTACACGTCAATATAATCCCCATTACTACCCAAGTGAACTCTCAACCTCCCCTTCCTTGATAGATAGATATCCAGAGAAAAAGGGGGCCAAGCAATTCATAGTCCTGTACTCCGATCAATCCTCTACAACACCCACATCAGCGAATTTTCTGGGTCCGGGTCGTTTTCCAGAGGTAATTTCTTTTACAGATTTAAGTTTATTGCTGGGATTTGCTAGATTGGTGCTGTACTTGGCTGGATTTTTGTTTGCATGTATTTGTAGATGTAATTGCTCATCTGGGTGCAGGAATTTTCTTGTATTTGCTCGGGTTTGAACTTAAAGTTATCTTTATTGGGTTGTCAGTTGGGGAAATCTGATCTGGTTTGCAGATTCGCTTTGGTCTTACATAAGTATACGATCGCAGTTGCTCGAATCCATTTCTGATTGATCTGCTGGGATTTGCTGTTTTGAATTTGCTGAATTCTTGTGTCAGATTTTGGATCTATGGTTCTCAAGGTCAAGCATTTGCTTTGTAATTTACATCATTAGAATCCCAAGTTGCTGAGTTCTGATCTGATCTGATCTGCTTTATCTATCCACAGAATTTGTTTTTCCTTCTCATAATTTGCTTCAACTGTAGAGGAAAAAACACCTAAATCTCATCATGTATGAGTAACTAAGACTGTTTGAAGTCTTTTGTTCCAATGTCCAATTCACATAGGAAGTTACATCTCTCATTTTGAATTTTTCCTGATTATTCTCGGAAGGCATTGGAATATTGGATCACGTTTTTTGGATTTTCCCCACAACCTTTGCCATTAGCCTTGGACATGTGGAGGAGAAAGATCATGAGATGTGCCATAGCATTTTGCCTAACAATTTCTTTGTGAATCATGCCATTGTTGTTGAGCTTTATATTTGTTAAATTCTAGTATTAACTCCTTTCCTTGTATTTATTTGTATCACAATATTGAATTACAATCAACCCTTTGGTGCTTTTTGTGTGATTTCTTTATGATGCATTCATGTATTTTCAACTGTCCTTTAAAGGCATCTTCGGCTTTTGCCTGTGTTGATTTGTTTAATGTATCTGGTTCATATGCATTTAGCTATATAGTGTATGCACTTTGACTTAAGATCTTGCTTATGAGTTATGAAATCTTCTGTTTTAGGAAGAAGAAATGGCTCCTCAAACAAGAATTGGTCTTGCTGGCTTAGCTGTTATGGGTCAGAACCTCGCCCTCAACATTGCTGAGAAAGGATTCCCAATTTCTGTCTACAACCGTACGACTTCAAAAGTTGATGAGACTGTTGAACGTGCAAAGAGAGAAGGAAACCTTCCTTTATATGGTTTCCATGACCCTGAATCTTTTGTTCAGTCAATCCAGAAGCCTCGTGTCATCATCATGCTCGTTAAGGCCGGAGCTCCAGTTGATGCCACCATCAAAACTCTCTCTGTTTATTTGGAAAAGGGAGATTGTATAATTGATGGAGGTAATGAGTGGTATGAGAACACCGAGAGAAGAGAAAAGGCCATGGAAGAGAAGGGTCTGCTGTATCTTGGAATGGGAGTCTCAGGTGGTGAAGAGGGTGCTCGCAATGGCCCTTCTTTGATGCCTGGTGGATCATTTGAGGCCTTCAAAAACATTGAAGACATCCTTCTTAAGGTTGCTGCTCAGGTTCAAGACAGTGGTCCTTGTGTAACCTACATCGGCAAAGGAGGATCCGGAAATTTTGTCAAGATGGTTCACAATGGTATTGAATATGGTGACATGCAACTAATTGCTGAGGCTTACGATGTCCTCAAATCAGTCGGCAAGCTATCTAACGAAGAACTTAGAGAAGTTTTCGTAGAATGGAACAAAGGAGAGCTTCTTAGCTTCTTGGTTGAGATTACAGCAGATATCTTTGGAATTAAGGATGACAAGGGTGAAGGACATTTGGTGGACAAGGTTTTAGATAAAACTGGCATGAAGGGAACAGGTAAATGGACTGTTCAGCAAGCTGCTGACTTGTCTGTTGCAGCTCCGACAATTGCAGCTTCTTTGGATTCAAGATTCCTTAGTGGTCTAAAGGATGAGAGAACCAAAGCTGCAAACATCTTCAGAGCAAGTGGGATCAGTGATGTTCTAGGTGACCAAGTTGTCGACAAGAAGCAGTTGATTGATGATGTTAGGAAAGCCCTCTACTCCTCCAAAATCTGCAGTTATGCACAGGGCATGAACTTGATCCGTGCAAAGAGCATCGAGAAAGGATGGGACTTGCAACTTGGTGAGCTTGCCCGCATTTGGAAGGGTGGCTGCATCATCCGTGCCATCTTCTTAGACCGCATTAAGAAGGCATACGACAGGAACGCCGAACTTGCAAACCTCCTTATTGACCCTGAGTTTTCAAAAGAGATAATTGAACGTCAGTCTGCGTGGAGGAGGGTAGTCTGTCTCGCTATCAATTCAGGAATCAGTGTTCCTGGTATGTCTTCAAGTCTTGCTTACTTTGATACATACAGGAGGGAGAGAGTGCCTGCCAACTTGGTCCAAGCCCAGAGAGACTACTTTGGGGCTCACACCTATGAAAGGGTTGACATGCCAGGTGCCTTCCACACTGAATGGTTCAAACTAGCTAAGCAATGCAAGGATTGATTTGGTTCTTCAACATCAACGTTAATGTTTTCAAACCTTTTAAGATGTTATGATGATGTAATAATTTCGTCTTGTGACGAACAAGATATTGCTGTGCTAGATGTGGTTATTTCTCCAAGATTTTTTGCTGAACAATTTTATCACAATGGATTTTTACATCAGAGATTATGATTTCATATTGCTGCATTAGCTTTGGTATGAGGTTTTAGGTGCAGAAATGTTGCCTCTCTTGTAGCATCTACTTCCTTTGTTCAAAATTATAAGTCCTTTTAGGGGTTTGCACACATATTAAGGAAAGCCCAAATTGTTATTTTTATACCCTCATTAATTATCCACAACTACTAACAACCAATAGCATTTCATAAAAACAAGTCAAAAAGTTACTTTTCTCTTAACCCAATGTATATAAAACCTAAAATGACTTATATTTATAAACAAAAATTTAAGCCTAAAAAAACTTATATTTTTTCCCTAAAAAACTTATACTCCCTCCGATCCAAAATATAAGTCGTTTGACTTTTCAACACGTATTTCAAAAAGCCCAAAACTATATAAAATATCAACTTTTTTAAAATTATTTTTTTACAACTTAATATTTATTGGTAATAAGTATTGAATTGTAAAAAAATAATAATAATAAAGTTAATATATTATATAGTTTTTAGCTCCTTAAAATACGTGTTAAAAAGTCAAACGACTTACATTTTGGATCGGAGGTAGTATTTTTTAACGGAGTGAGTATTTTATTTCTTGTCAGAGTTTTTGATTTTTCATCATTGTTTCAGTTATTTTCTCTTTGCAAGCTATCTGGTTAATTTTTGGGTAAATTACTGCCTGTAAGAATGTCTGTCATACATTAAAGCTGTCTTAAGTTTTCTTTATTCAGAATTTCTACAAGTTATCTGCAATCCTGAACTCTGAACTCAAATTATGACCGATTGACCTTTACCTGGAAATGAACTTGTGGGAGTTGTGGATTAGAACAATATCAATGTTGATTGGTTGATGTGAATCAGGATCCAGAGTTTAAAAATAAAAAAACTCATTAACCATCAATCTCTTGTCTTCCACCTTCAGAAGATATATCTAATTGAGTGTTCTGTTTGATTGACGTTCATGGCACGATGTGTTGATTTCTTACAAGGAGCTGATATTGTGTTTGTTTGTACCGATAAAGCGCTAATTATAATGTGCAACTCTTGTTCTAGGAAGCTCTCTCTGAGAATAATGGCAAATCAGAATTATCAGACATGTTGATGTTTACAGCAGATTTTTTGGCTCATTCTGTATGTGATTTGTGCTGTGTCCACATGTGCAATGCAATGAATCAGTGAAATATCAACGAATAGTGATGGTTCATTGGTTCAGCAAAAAATATCTGAAAGCATTCGACAAACGGTCACCAGTATACTTGAGATGCAGGCTAATTGATCTTGATACTTACTAGCTTATTTTGTGGTAAATGATGCGCACCATTCATATCCAAGCATCGCCTGCAGTGAGTAGTGAACTGACTTTATCATTTGCTGGTTTCTCCATGCCACCTCCTTGCAGGCCAATTATTGAATCCAAACAATCACCGGCAAGATAAACATCTGCGTGCATCCTTTTTCAGGATCCTGCTGTGCTGGACCGTGATGGAGCGATGTGTTTGTCAGTGCATAAAGGACTGCCAAGAATGTAATGAAATACACTGTACTGCATCTCCATTATGGAGTTTAATGCCTTTTTTGGTGGATGTATACAAGGTTTAAGATCACATTGAGCTATTCATATATCTTTATTGAAAGTTGGATCTTTTACAGCTATGTTGTGATTGTTGTCATGTTTAGTAGATAGATAGATAGATATCTCTATTAATTTATGACACATGATAGCCAGCTTTGTGGTGCAGGTACTCAGGTTGTCAACACACTCCCTCCCTTCAATGTTTGAAGGGCCCAAATTTCAGCTACTGAGAAGCCAGGCTTAGATTTTTACTCAGCAATTTGTGTTCTTTGCCCTTTATGTTATGAATGAAGTAAACAAAAAAGACAATTTGGTAAGAAATATGGGATGAAGTTGGTAAGCAATAAAGAATAATTTGGTTGAGTTAAAAGATTTTTTTTTTTAAGTGTAGGCTGAGAATGACATGGTTGTCTGAATCAAGACCAATACTAACATGTGGCTGAGATTTACAACCATTTTGAACTGAAACTCTACAATGCCTTGGCTCATTTATATGATTAGAGCTTTTGTTTAGTGTCTTTCCTTTCCCGGGGTCTACCAAGGAGTAAGGCTCTGTTTGGCTGAATGCAAACGGGTAGGGAACTTAAACGAATCTACTCCATTTTTGACTTATTATGCATATTTTTACTTACCTCAGCTCATCACTACTCATTTCCAATACAGAAGGCTAGTTGAGGTCCTTCTCACCATTTCATTCCTCATTTTGGACATGGGTTTCAAAATGAGGCAATCATTCCCTTAAACCCTCTTTTGTACTCACAAAAATATAAAATTCTGATTGATGAATAATAACTTGAGATTATATCCATTTCTTTTCCCTTTCCGGTTGCCTTGTGTTCAACCAAACGGGCCCTAACAACAAAAGGATGCACACAAGGTTCAACCCTTTTTCATGGCTTCTGAGAGGATGGAACTCGGCGTTTTGAAGGTACACTATACATCATCCATGTACAAATAAACTTCCAGAAATCTTCATTTTGGACTGAAATGAAACTCCTGCAATTCATCTAAAACACAAGGGAGCTCTTGATGACGATAAGGCATGATCTTCTATACACCAAATATCATATCCTTAGTTTTATGTACATATATGTCCGCGATGAATGCGCAAACAACCCCAACAAACCCAATCACATATGAATTCCAATCTCGTAAAAAATAAATCCGGTAGAACCAAACAAAAGATGATCCATCCATAGAGGAGCCTAGAAGAGCAAACCATGAACATAAAAAAAATTGGCCACCCCTATTGTTGTGTTGCACTTACAACTTACCCCACCCTAGTTTGTTTTCTTACCTCTTTTCTGCTTCAAAGATGTCCCTTTCTTGGCCTTGTTAGCAGTCACCGGTTCCTTGGCAGCCTTACCCTTGACCTCTTTGTAAGCTTTCTCGCCTAGCGACTGCTTTCTTCCATAGTAGCAGCCTTCATCTTGTTGAGCTGCAGGATACTTGGAACACCCGCCTCCATTGATGCCTCGAGCAATAAAGGCCTCATGGTGGCTTGGCCCTGAGGATGCATCTGAAGCCACCGAATCATTATCGCTATCCTTGTGCTTCCCTCCTCCTTTCCGCGACACAAGGTCATACCTATGGTAGTAGTTGCACTCATCAACATCATCATAAACACCACTGCTGTAGTTGCCTTCATCTTGAGATGGTGAGCCAAGATACTTGGTCCATCCGGATTCGTTGCTGTTACACTCTTCAGCAGAAGACATGTTTTTTTTCTCGGGTTGGCTTTGGTTTTGAAGAAGAGTGTCTTTTCTTTGACCTCTTCCAACAATTTAAAAAAAAAAAAGAGATGTAGTTTTCCTCACAAAGAACAAATAGAGTATATAACACATTAATCTCACATGCCCTAAAGAGCCTCATTATTGAGTTGCCAGATTGAGTTCCACCACCTGTATACAAAACTGGCCCATTTATCCTTTGCCTTCCCTACACAATCCTGAGAAACAATGCAATATAAGGACTAACACCTCTTATACTTGAGAGTAAATTACACGAAACCACCCGTAAAATAGGTCCTTTTTCACGAAACCATCCATAAAAACTAAATTTTACTATTTCATCACTATTCCGTTAGCAAATAACCACCTACATCCGTATAACCTCAAATTTAAAGTATCGTTATATACGGAAAGTAACGTAATTAAGGACTGGTTTTGTGTAAACTACCCTTAACATTCCTCCTTCATTTTGAAAAATCCCAATTTAATTACAGTTTCCAAAAGAAGTAGAAAAAGTTGATCCAAATCAAGATGGGTAGGGAAACATAGACACAGTGTAGTAAATGATGAGGAGTACAATGGGTAAGGTGTAAATTTTGTGTATATCCTGAATTACTTACTGTCCCATGGGCAGGAAACTTACACCTGGGAACAAAAAATTGGCCATTTACTCCTCTGATTTGTAGCATCAAAACAATTCAACAGTAGCATTTAAGTGCTGATACAAGCCAACTCAACAAAGACCAGAGAGAAAGAGAGAGACCCATATATTTTTCCCTATCATGTATGATGGAGTTAGAAAGAACTTTGCTTTCTGTTTTGACATCTGTCACAGTCACAACCAGCAAGAAAAAATTTTAAAAAAAAAAAGAAAAAAAAAAAGAGATGAAATGCAATGACCAAGCCAGCTTTCAAGTTGCAAATAGTGAACTGGAATTTTTGGCGTTTGTGTGATAGCTGAGTATGAAAATGAATTGAAGTTGAGCTTCCAAATTCCATGAGATTGAAAAAGATGAAGCTATATTAATTCATTGTTTGGGACATTAAAGAGGGAGGGGGAGGGGGTGTTAACTTGTTATTCCACTTTTTTTTTAGAGTTTTGTCCTTTTGTCTTGTTCATTTCCTACCTTTATTCTTTTTGTTTATGCCTAATGGTGGTTGTTATAGTTGTTACTGCTGTTTCTATGGGGAGCAAGCAAGCCTGTTTTGATGCTTTTGGTTTTTTGTTGGTTACACTTTCTCTCTATATTTTGTATTTTTAATCTCTCATTTGTGTCTTGGGTGTTCCTAATCCTATCTACCTACATATATTCAAACTAATTAAGTTAGTTTAGCATTATCTATCAAATCATCAATTATGTTTATAAATTGTATATATATTAGTAATTCATTATCCTCTTAAACTAATTAATTTTCATCCCTTCTCTTTTCGACTCCTGGCGGGGCTGTAATTCTTGTAACAATAAAGGAATATGTTGTCAGGACAATTTTATTTTGTTTCAATATCTTGTTATAATTATTGATCTATGACTAATATTATATTAAAGAAAGTTTTCATTTCTTTCGGGTAAGAAAACATCGTATCAATTTTATTTTGAATGAGAAGCCGAGTAAAAAATCATTTTAAGAGGGTTTATCAGACATCAACGTTATGATTTAAAACCTTGTCAGCCAACCTATAAATATTCATATTTACAAAAAAATAAGATGATTAATCGATTTTGAAAACGGGTAGGATATATATATATGTGTGTGTATATTTGTCCAAAACCAGGCCAAACATATATATTAGAGTGACTAATTATTTGGCTACTGGAAGCCTTTGTTGTTGGCCGGTGGTGTTGTTTGTTATAGAGAATGGTTGATCAAAGACAAAAGGAGTCCACCTACCCCACTCTAAGGGTTAAGTGTTTATGATTGTCTCAGCCCTTAAATTGAAACCCTTCTTTCATTGTGAAATGACAGACATTTATTCTCCTAGGAGAGAAATGTGGCATTTCAATTTGAATATCTCATCAACGTGGGCCTCTTTTTATTTATTTATTTATTTATTTTTCTAATAGTATAGGAACACGTCACTCAAATTTCAACTTCATTTTGTATCCTTGTTACCAAATTTAATCATGATTGAGAGAGTTACATACAATTGCAAGAAACTCATATATGTCTCCATATATTGTTTAGAAAATAGAATGCGCACTCACCTAATTCAAAATCTAAATTGATAGGTCAATCAAAAAAATGTGGTTGAGTTTCGAAAAGGTTCTGAAAGGGTTAGGATGGCATGTCGGCAACTCCGATATGATTTTCAAATGGAGGGAGATGAATTTATGGCACAACTTGTGTGTAGCGAAGAAAGCAAAAAACAACCTGGATAGTAAGTGAGGAGTACATACAAATTGAAAGGCAATTGAAGGTTCCGTAGAGGGTGACCACAACTCACCATGTGGTATGTTCGTAGGTTGGTCCGAAGCTGTTAATTATTAAGCCCAAACAAAGCCTTGAAAGGAACCCTCAAACCCATTATGAAACCCATAAGACAAGTGGCAACCTAAACAAGGTTTGTATCAAGCTCATCTATCTTTTCCATCGGTTTAACCACTTATTCACACCTTATATACCCAATATTCATATAATCATATTGATGGGCATGGGGTCACTACAATTGCTTCTTTGTATCTTTTTGGACATCACAGTTTTAATTTGTTCTCTGTTTCAAATATGATTTGCATATCTAAACTCCGACTTGTGTCAATTTGAATGTGGCCTATCCGCGTGGTTGGACACGTTTCAAGAATAAATGGTTTTTTTTATATAAATAAAATAGAAAAGATTAAAACAAAATGTGATAATATTATGTGATAACCACCCTAACGTCTCTAAGGTGTTTTAATCTTGGAAAATTGAGATTTTGTTTTCAAAAATCTATAAAAAGTATAATTTTTTTTTATCCATTATAAAAAGTATACTATCTAGGCTTAATTTAGTGGATGTCCAAAAAAATTGTTTTAATTAAGTAAATGTCAACTTTTTAAATAAATTAAGTAAATGTTCATTTTTACCCTTCCTTTCATATCCCCAACCCTCCCTCATTTTCCTTTGACCTTCATTTCCCTTTGACCTTTTTAGTTTCGACATTGACTAGTCAACATGGTCAATGCCTACATTTGGTGACAGATTTCTGGTGACGGTTGATTATATATGTTTTTTTGGTGACAGTTGTTTCGGTAACAATTGATTTTTTTTGGTGATATTTTTTTCCTAGTGACATTTTGGGAATTTTTTTTGGTGACAATTGATTTTTTTTATGGTTGATTTTCTCCTGGCGGCAGTTGTCAATATCACCATTTCTCAGTGACAAATGATTTTTTTTGCAAATAGATGATTTTCCTCGTGACATTGTTGGTGTGAGCTGTTAGTGACAAGGTTGATAACAATATATTGTCACCACGATATTGTAAACCTTAAAAAATTGTCGTCATAACATTATATATCACCAAGGCATTGTTATCAACACATATTTTAAAACATTGAACCATTAAAGCTAACAAAAATATGTCAACATAATAATAAACCACCACTATATTATATATCATCAAATATTGTCACCAAATAAAATTTGAAAAGTTTGACTAGTTTCTCTCACCTGAAATTGTCACAAAAATAGTGTCACCAACCTATTTTCACAAGTGTTCTAAACATCGCCCCTAGGTACTCCCTAGGCGCCGCCTGGGCACTAGGCGGGAGGGCACCTAGGAATTTTTAAGCCTAGACGGAAATCCGCCTATGCACCGCCTAGTCCCATCTAGGCGCCGCCTAACCCGCTTAGTCCCGTCTAGGCGCCGCATAGGACAGCCTAGCCCAACAATTATTCAATTTTAGCTTCTAGGCATGTGATTAGTCAACATAGAGTTTTTTTATCACCCACCTCGGGATGTATTTGCCATTGAGTCGAACCTGTTGTTTTAGATTTTAGGAGGTTCAGAGTCACTAGTCGGATGCTTACTTTTTGCACTTATTTACTTTTTAGTGTTAGTTAAGCACCCCAAATTTGGGTTTATAAGTGATATTATGAATTCTTATTACTTTATATGAGTTATAAGGAAAATAATCAAGTTTGGTCTAAATCCGCCTAGGCACCCACCTCGCCGCCTAGGCGCTAAGCGGTCACCCACCACCTAGCGGCCGCCTAGCTCCGTTTAGAACATTGATTTTCACCAACTACAAAATGCTGCCACCAAACTAAAATGTGTGTATATTGCTAATGTCATCACCTTTGTCACCAAATATTAAATCACTTTTGTCACCAAACTGAAATCCTGGAACAAGGGGAGCGTAGATCCTAGAGAGGCTAAAGATAAGGAAACGAAAATTTAATGTACATAATTCCACACCATTTCATTGTAACGACTCAAATATAAAATATTCAGGTTACGTTCGAAGGTTGGATACCTTCGTTCGGATCTTGCAATCTAAGTACGGGTCGACCACCGCATACACATGCGGTGGGCTTTTTAAATTTTAAAAATCCACCGCATGTGTATGCGGTGAGTTCTGAACGTTAAAATGACGCTTCGAAACCCAGCGTGCAAGCCCCCATTTTTCCGCACACTTTCCGACTCTCCTCCGTCTTCCAATCCCTTGCCTTTCGTGCCTTCTTGCCTTTTTTCGTCGTTTCTCTCCTTGTTGTCCCTTCTTTTCTTGAT
Source organism: Persicaria tinctoria (assembly GCA_037127255.1). NCBI lineage: Eukaryota > Viridiplantae > Streptophyta > Magnoliopsida > Caryophyllales > Polygonaceae > Persicaria > Persicaria tinctoria. The sequence goes on along the minus strand of JBANSL010000013.1, from coordinate 34,631,591 downwards.
TTCCCCCTCTTTTCTCAATTCTTCGTGAGTTCTGCAATGGTGAGAGATAGTAATCGTGACGAAGATCAGACTCGTGGGGCTGACTGTGGTCGGAGAGATCCGTTGCAGGTAAAAACTTAAAGAATATTAAATTCGAATCAATTTTTTTGTATTCAGAAGAAGCTAGCGTTAATATATTATTGCTTTATGAATTGTAGCCGGCTTCGACGATTCAGAGATGTGATCGTGGTCGTAGGGCAACATCCAACATACGACAGGTATGTTGAAATCAATTAGATAGGGTTATTTATTTCATATGAAACGAAAATAATCGTATGGAATCAATAATTAGTTGTAGGAAAATTGTATAGTATGTGAGAATCAATATGATATAGAAGTGTGCATGGCAATTAAAGAGTAACATGTATAATCGATAGGATTTAGAAAAAAATTTTATGGTATACAGACCATATTATCGCGTGGATTAGCACAAAGGGTGGTTTTACAATCCGCCTAGAGGGCCGCTGATAGGGAGAGATAGGCGCTACGAGATCCACGTGTCGAGATTGAGTCTATTACTTTACGTTTACAGGATGTAGAGGATCCTATGGACATGGATAGTTCGACAGGTGTTGATAGTGGGATTGGGTCTTCCAGTCAGTCAGTTGTCCACCCATGTGTTAGAGTTGTCGACCCCAGTGACGTACGAGCCCAGCCGTCGCAGCCGTCTACAGAGACAGTCACTTTAGCATGGTTAGAGGCTGATCTAATAACAGACCACACTGATGACGCAGTGGTTCAGACGATGGATGAGTCTTCCCGAAAGGAGAATGATCAGATGGTGCACGAGCTCATGGGGGATAACCCAGCAGGGCAGCCGAGAGCAGAGCGTTTGGATGATCAATCGCATACACAACCCCACGGGTACGATGCATACTTTGGGACTGGGTTTGAGAGCGAGTAGTTGAACTCGTACGACGACACGACACCGCTTGTCGGAGATGGGGGTGTTGGGACTAGCCACGCTAGGGAGGGAGATATCGGGACCAGTCATGGATCCATGAGAGATCCCAAGGCCTAGGTCCGAGGCATTGATTTTACGGGGTGGACACCACCAATTCATCATGACGTTGGGGGGAGTTAGCCGACGGCTGATTCGGCGTCGTAGGCGGTTGTTTGTGGAGCTGAGGCAGGAGTTGGTGCCAAAGATCATGATATATACGACCCTTTTGTGCAGCTCGGCGCTGCCCATCATCAGGAGATGGGAGGAAAGCAGATGAGACCTTCCCTGGTTCATCGTGTGGAGACGGGCCGACGCCAGCAGGACGAGGCTAGCGGTTCTGGGGTTGGTGGATGGGATGATGAGGCAAGCGGCTCAGGGGCAGCTGGCCCAGAATAGTGAGAGGGGCTTCTACGTTGACACAATTGAGAGATTACCCGGCACACATTGCACATGCCGTCTGGAGATGGGAGGAGGTCGCCTTGTCCAGGGTATTGCATGTGTAGAGACGGGGTAGCTATTGGGGAGGGTTGAGGCGTTGGTGGAGGCTGATAGACGGGATGCATGGTTTACTGTTGTGCGAGAAAGCGGACTATGGGAGCTGCGATACTTCTAGAGGGAGTTTGTGGATCACAGTCTTATTAGTGCATTCATTGAGCACTAGCATCCTGAGACGAACAACTTTCACTTCGCCTGGGGATAGATCACTGTCACCTTACACGATGTGTTTTTTATACTCAGGTATGGGATGGACGGGGATGAGTGTTCGATCGTGGAGGATGCTGACGTGGGAAAGGCTCTGGTTGGGGTGTTGTACGGGTTCACCCCACAACAGAAGCACAACAACGACCATGGAGGTCTGAGTGTGACATCCCTCCTCAGGCAGATAGGACCGATGTGGCAGAGGCTGAAGGATGGTGTCCCCCACGAGCACCATAGTGAGTGCATTGCAGTTGTTGTTATGGGGATCCTTGCGTCTGCGGCGCTGTTCATTGACAAGTCGAACAGTAGAGTCCGGTCAGAGGTGACTCTACGATGGAGGAGCGCTGCGTAAATTCCGCAATTATCCCTAGAGGTAGGTGTCTTATCCTACTTATACCACGGTTTGGGCGAGGCGACTAGAAAGTTGGTCGGAGATATGAACGGTTGTACGCTGTTGTTGCAGGTAATTGATTCCTTCTCCCATCTTTTGATTTGGTTCGTTCTGAAAATAATTTACAATGACTATGTGGCTGATAAAGTTTGTCATTGTAGGTATGGATATGGTTGTACTTTCTATTCTTCAGGGGAGACTTGACACTCAACCAGAGGCTTGCTCGAGATCTACATCACGGGGTGCGATACGCAGAGTTGACGATGCCTTGGACCACAACGGTGTCCCGGGATGATAGACCTCGCATAGAACGTTTGGATGTTGTGCGGTGGAGGCTGGACGAGATGACTGTAGACGAGCTATGCATGAATCGATTTAAGCTGCGTACATGTTTTTTAAATAAAATCGAATTTCGGTTGAATTCTAACCCTTTTAATAATTTTTCAGGTCGAGTTCATGCCCTTTGGCAGGGACTTGGATTTTGTTGGCCAACTGTGGCTGTCACATTACAGGAGCACAATCCGTTGGCTATTCGAGGAGGAGCCCTATATGCTTGACAACGCTGCTACGACAGTTTGGCCGGGTTCAGCAGATTCCCGCCGCTCCGATCAGACCCAGTAGCGTATTCAGGGCGAAGTCGCTGAGCGGCAAGGAGGTCATCTTCTACGCGGCCGACAACTGCTGGGCAAACAGGTTTGATCTCCTATTTCATATGTCAGGCCTGCCACGAACCAGTACGGAGTACCCATATGGTGTGGTCGATGACTATGTGGAGTGGTTCCACTGCTTTAGCCACCCATACCTACTTTCCGACACTCCACGAGCCCCCTTCATCATCCCACCACCTCAGCCGCACCCGTCCCCTGTTGTGCCCGTTCCCCCGCCGCCCGGTCCGACGATTAAGGAGATGCGACACTGCGCCGACGGGGCTGAGATTGCCCGACTGGTGGCAGTTGGAGTAGATGTGACGTCAGAGCACCTGTCGCGCATCTACTAGCGATATTGGTTAGACCATCCGCAGTGATAGCTCATTTTGGATTTATACCTTGGTGCGTGACTGATTTGGATTATGGATTTGTCCTTGTTTGGATTTATGTGTTTGGATATATTTCGGATTTATGTGTTTGGTTGGACCGTATCGTGTATATTTTTTTAGCACTCATAATTATCGCTCAAATTTTATTAATGCTTACGAACTTGACAAAACTAAAACACATTTCTAACAATACAACATCTTCTAACGTAATTAGGGTGTAGATAATCGTGACTGCGCTAGTTGTTTTTGCAAAGCGTTTTTTTCTTCTTCGAGCACTCCGACATGACTCTCTAGAATTTCGATCCGCCAGTGGTGTTGTTGGTTTGCGACAAGCAACGATCAGTTCTCCTCTCATAGGCTCTTTATCATCGACTCGACGGTCTTTGATCGTGGGTCTCCCCTGTACAGAACTGTCTCATATTCTTCAAGCGGTCCTTGACGTATTATTTTGTTGCTCGAGTTGTCGCTACCGTCGTCCGACATTTTGTGGTGTGATGTTGCCAAGTGTGGGCACTCCCCTATTTATAGCGAGTCCATCGCATGCAAACACAATGGCCTCCGCTGCATACGGCGGCGGCGGGTTTACCGTGAATTTATACGGTGAACCTCCACCGCACACACATGCGATGGAATCCACCGCATGTTTGGTTGGGTTGTATCGCGTATATTTTGTTAGCACTGACAATTATCGCTCAAATTTTATTACTGCTTACGAACTTGACGAAACTACAACACATTTCAGACAATACAACATCTTCTAACGTAATTAGGGTGTAGATAATTGTGACTGCGCTAGCTGTTTTTTTTTCTCTTCGACCACTACGACACGACTCTCTAGAATTTCGATTTTCCAGCGGTGTTGTTGGTTTACGACAAGCAACGATCGATTCTCATCCTGTAGGCTCTTTATATCGACTTGACGGTCTTTGATAGTGGGTTTCCCGTGTACAAAACTGTCTCATATTCTTCAAGCGTTCCTTCAAGTATTATGTCGTTGCTCGAGCTGTCACTACTATCGTTCGACATTTTGTGGTGTGATGTTGCCAAGTGTGGGCACTCCCCTATTTATATGGAGTCCACCGCATGCAAACACGGTGGCCTCCACCGCATACGACGACAATGGGTTTACCGTGAATGTATACGGTGAACCTCCACCGCAAACACATGCAGTGGAATCCACCATGAAATCTTACAGTGGATTCCACTATAAGTATTGACGTTAGGGTGCCTATAAATGTGGCCCCTCACCCTTCGCACAAATCGCCTCAGAACAAATAAAATGCCTTATATAAAAGTGTATGAAGGGGAGACAAGTTCGGGCAATAGGTTCCAACTTATCGTTGAGAATTTTGGTAGGTCGTTCGAAGAGTATTTGTGCAACTGTCAGCACAAAAGCTGAAACGGCAATCCATGCTGCCTTTTTCAAGTCGTATGTTTTCGACGTGAGTCGTTCAAGCTATCGGATTCGGTGGACCTAGAGTGCATACAGGGAGAGTCTTCGTACAGAGAGAACCTTAAGGCATACTTTAGTGAGGCCACTGAGGCGATCAAAGGGCTTATTAGCAAGTTCTTCTCCGATGTCGGTATGACCAGCCCGCTACAAATAGCGAGATATGCAGTGGACAGAGTAGTGCGTTGTGTAAACGCCAAACTGAAGAAGTACTCATTCCACTAAATAGATATTCGAATCTTCCCGAGCAATGTAGATGAGTCGGTTGATAGTTGTTCCGTACCATATGGTACCAGATAGTCATAGTTAGCAATGTGTGTAGTAATTGGTACGTTTAGTTTTGAAAAAATGTTGGGTTAGATTTGGAGAAAATGTTTCATTGATCTTAAAATATACTCAATTATCATTGAATTTGAAAAACATAATTTAACGATTATTAATTCCTAGAATACATTTATACAAACCACATTACTAAGTAGCGTTCAATACAAGCCATATGAAAATAATACATTAAGCACAAACCACTTAATTGATAATAGATGTCTAGCAATTACCAATGGATGAAGTCGTCTCTTTCAGCGAAAATTCAAGGGTCATCTCATTGAAAGCATAACGTCTTTTGTTTTGGTTGAACGACCTTAGCCTCTCATTTACATGCTGACTAATATCGAGAGCGCATGTGGTTATGAGATTCGTAATGAAAATACTTCAGAAGGTTCCTGACGATCTCCACCTCGTCTGTTAAGTAATACGACTCGGGAACTCCTCTGTCGTCATAACAATGTGAACACGCAAAGCCAATGAGGGATGCTATCTTAGTGTCTGTTTCAAATTGGCTCCGAAGGATAATGCACGAATTTCCCTCCATGTAGGATGGATGACGACAAGTGCATTCCTCTGGCCACCTGGGCTCATTGTGCTAAATCAAGGTAACCTTGTAATCAAGATCCTCTGTTGATCGATGGTAGGTTTGGACTGTCACCAATTGAATTTTTATTTTATTTTCTTATTACACAATTCTACATTTGGGGGAGGGGTACATATAGGGGCATTGGGAGCCACAACATGTGTATGTGATGGATCCAGGTTGACCAAAAGGAAGGGGCAGTCCGCGGGGTGCCCCTTCCTTTGGAATTTTTTTTTGTTACTCATTCGACCACATTTCATCGGCCACAATTACTCCACGGTCAGGTTATGCACCTTTATCCGCAGAATAATGTCAAGGACGTTATAATAGTTCATCGGTGTACCAGAACTATCATAATGCCTCTGACATGTTCATCGGATATTCGTACGCGCCACATCACCGTAGACATATAGCAGGGTTGAATTACTGTAAAGGTAAGGGACCCACCACATATTACCCACAGGATAACGTCAAAGATGTGATGATAGTTCGTCGGTTTATCTGACTATCATGACACCTTTGACGTGTCCAGCGGCTAACAGTGCTTAAAACTAGTGCAGTGACAACGGGCAGGGCTACACATTTATATACATGACCTACCATATACACATGCGGTGGGTCCATACACAAGCGGGGGATCCATCGCATCTAGGGGTGGTGGATCTACCTCATGTGTATGCGGTGGACCCAATGCATAATTTGATGATGCGAGCCCTAGAAATGTGGGCCCCAACTCTTGTCCATGGCCCTTCAAAACAAAATGGTTAAGAGGGAGGAGTTTGAAGGTGAGACAAGTTCTGGGGAACGGTTCAAAATTGTTGTTGGCAAATTTTGTCGACCGTACGAGGATTATTTGTGCAACTGTCAGCATATGAGGTGGTGTTTAACATTTTCATGCTGTCTTTTTCGTGTCGTATTCTTTCAAGACGAGACGTTCATATTCTCTAAGCCGGTGGAACTCGAATGCGTGCAGGAGGGCCATCGTATATGGAGGACCTTGAGTAATACTATCGTGAGGCGGCTGAGGTGATCAAATGCCTAAGTAGCGACTTCTTCGCCGATGTTAGGCTGAGTTGCGCACTACGAATGGCAAGATACGATGTGGACATAGAGCAGTGCGTTCGACAAAAAAGAAATTGAAGAAGTACTCATTCAACTTGCTGGATATCAAGATTTACCCGGGCATTGTGGAGGAGTCGGTAGGTAGTTGTTCCGTAGCATATGTACCACCATTGTAGTTAGCTTAGTTGTATGTTGCTGGTCATATGTTTAGTTTTAAGAAAATGATCGCTTGGGGTTGGAAAAATTGCGCCATTGTTGTTATACTAAACCCAGTAACCTACGAACTTGAATATGGGAATAAAATAATAATTTATCCATTCTTACGTGTCCATAATCGTTAAAGACCAACTAAATTGTCAAATGACGTTTCATACAAGCATTTTGAAAATTAACGCATCTACAACAAACTACATTACTCATCATACGTCTAACAACTACCAACAGACAAAGTCGTCTCCTTGAGTGAAAATTCAATCCTCATCGTGTTGGAAGCTACTCGTCTTTCGTTTTCGTTGAACGACCGTAGCTTCTCGATTAAATGCTGACTAATCTCGAGAGAGTTTACGGTTATAAAATCATCATGGAAATACGTCAGCAGACGTCGGACGATCTCCGCCTCCGTCGTTATGTAATACGACCTGAGGACTCCTCTGTCGTCGTAACAATGCGAATAAGCGAACTCAATGGGAGAAGTTGTCACAGTGTTTGATTCACACTCGAACCGAAGTAGAATGCACGAATGTTCCTCCGTGTAAGAGGGATGATGACATGTGCATTCATCCGGCCACCTGGGCTCGTTGTGCTGAATCAAGGTAACCTTGTAATCGAGATCACCTGCTGATCGATGGTAGGTGTGGATTTTCGACATTTTTTGTTTTTTTTTTTTGGATACACATTTCCAAAATTGAAAGACGGAGGTATAAATAGTGGGTTTGGGGGCAGATGGTTCTAGCACCTCATAGGTATAAGGGGTCCACCGTATACATAAGCGGTGGACCCATCGAATACACATGTAGTGGATTCCGTATTAGCCAAAGGAAGGGGCAGCCTCGATGGGTTGCCCCTTCTTTTGGATGTTTTTTTTTTGCCTATTTCACCGTGGTATAACTCGAGCAATATGCCAACGCCCTATGATTTCCATCCGAAAACAAAAATCACAAGGCGTGGCAAGTTGCCTGCGTTATCACCGCATCTTATGCAAAATCTGTCGTACGAACTACGACTGAAGCCACATGCCAGAGACCTTACACTTGAATTCCAACTACGACATACTAGCATAAGACCTCGACACGTCACTTGTATAATAGTTCGTATATTTGTTCAGTCGAAAATGGGGACCGAGGGACGTGTATTTATAGGAGAAACCCACCGCACACACATACGGTTGGGCCACTGTATACACATGCGGTGGACCCACCATATACACATACAGTGGGTCAACCGTATACACATGCGGTGGGCTAGAGTGTCCCCTCATCCCTTCAAATTCAAAATTGTCCTGTGCAACGGTCATCTAAGGCCACCACTGACGATGCCATAGAAAATAGGCATATTAATTATTGAGGGGGTAATGTCATAAATAGGCCACCCAACGCAAAAGACATCTGGCCCCCACTACAAGGTTCATCGCGAGTAAGGTACTCAGTCAAGCCCTGACCAAACCCAACACCCTCAAAGTTCCCGGTCCATATTTCCTCGTGACCAGGATATTAGTATGGGCCCGTGTAGAACCTAGGGAGGTCCAACAAGTACCTCGTGGCTCTCCAGGGTCCTAGGAAGCATCTCGCTAGCTCAAGCACCTCTCTTATAAATAGCGCCATGTGTATTACCTAGGTCCCTAGCGTGAGGGCATGCGTTACACGTGTCCTATGTTAAACCACGAGGTCACTAACCAGCTGCTCACTTGGCCTTCCTATAAATACCCCCCTCCGACCGCAAAGACAGAGATCCGATTCAAGAGAGAAGGAGAAGAGCTCTGATTATCTCCCTTACCTAAAACCCCCGGAGTTGAGTTCTTAAGGTCTTTGATCGGAGAAGAATGTTCTTAGAATTAGAACATCGCCTGACTTCCTCCAAAGGTGATGATTGAACAACTCAATCTCTCGCTTGCCAAACATACCACCCTCATCGCTTGGACTAACAAACGCATAATCTGATCATCACCCCTCACGGTTAAGGCTTGCAGGTATTTTAAGATATTTTGTCGTCATGACGAGGTAATAAGTGACGATGTCGTGAAAAATAGGCCTATTAAATAATACAAAAATAACGTCATAAGTAGGTCACCCAACGCAAAAGGATGTCCGGTCCCACCATTAGATCCATCGCGAGCAAGGTACCTGATCAAAACCAAATAACTAGACCTAGCGCCCCCAAAAACTTTGACCCATGTTTTCCTCGCGACCTGAACCCCGTGTAAGAATCGGAGTGAATTCTCCAAATATCTCGTAACTCTCCGAGATCCTAGCAAGCAACTCGTTGGCTCAAGCACCTCACCTCTAATAGCTCCACGTGTATTGCCTATGCCCCTAAGCGTGTGGGCATGCGTTACACGTGTCCTACATAGAACCACGAGGTTGGAAGAGCTCTGATTATCCCCCGGACTTAAAACCCCCGGAGTTGAGTTCTAAAGATCTTTCGATTGGAGAATAACATTATTTGGGATAATAACCCTGCCTAGCTTCCTCTACAAACGACGACCGAACAGTAACTTAATTCATCGCGAGCCAAACTCATAATCCCCATCGCTTGGACTAATAAGTACATAATCTGATTTTCGCTCCACACCGCCAGGGCTTGCAGGTATTTTAAGACGTTTTGTCGTCACAGTGAGGTAATAAGTATAGGCGAAATCCCATAAACGCGTCATTGGCGCCGTCTGTGGGAACCTCTCACGACGAGAGGTTCCGCGTAGCGATACACATCCTTTACTTTACGTTCTTTCAAATTCTTTTTTTCACCTTTTGTGTTGTATCAATACTGTCTTCTCATCGGAGATCCTATCTAGGATAACAGATGCACATCACGCATTCCCTTGTAAACGCTCATAAATTTTGCAGGAAATCATGAACTTCACCCTATTCGAGGAAGAATTTGGGAACTAGCACTACGACGCCGAAGAAACCAACGGTCTCAACCTCAACGTTCCCCCCAACTAGGAGGCTCTGCACAGTGGCAATGACAGTATCCCTCAACAACCTCCCTGGAATACTGCACAACCACCCCCAATCGCTCCCTATGGAATGTGGGACGGCTACCCCCCCGTACCAATTCTTCACAGGAATCACCCGCAAGGCACATACTTCAACCAACAAGCGAACGGGGTACCATTCCAGCATGACCCCCGTGGCTATTATCAGCAACAGGGCCCCATACCGATGACGATCAACCATTTCTCCAACCCTGCGAATGGCCCTATCAACCCCGGCCCAGAGCTCGGCGAGAACGCCAATAAAATCGCCCGTGTTTTCAAAGTTAGGGACGTGTCGTCACGTTCGAATTCCCCTGAAGCACCCGGACAATCCCGCAAAGGCGAACCAACCTTCCCATCCCCCTTTTGCCGAGAGATACGAGAGGCGCCAGTTCCAAAGAGGTGGAGGGATATCTCCATCGCCAAGTACAAATGAGATACTGATCCCAATGACCACCTCAACCAATTCACCACAACGATGGGAATGAACGAGGACAACGACACGTTGTATTGCCGTTCATTCCCGTCTATGCTAAGCGGGGTAGCTTTGACGTGGTTCACAAATTTGGCTCGATCCTCCATCAGCAACTTCACACAACTATCGGGCACGTTCGTTGCCCACTTCGGCAGCGCCCGTACAAGGAAAAGGACCATGCTGGATCTCAACTCTATCAACCAGGGAGCGACCGAATCCTTGGGAAACGTTTTCAGTAGGTTCACCAAAATGGCGGTACAAATCCCGAGATTCAACCAAGAATCCATGAGCACCATACTAATGGGCAATTTGGCTAAAAGAGACTTTACGATCTGTGATGTAGGAGGAAATCGAGTATGCAAAATTAAATATAAATAAATCACAGCAAACCAGATTCCGTCCCTTGCAAATAATTACAAGACCTCCTCCTGATGTAGCAGCGGGAAGTCAGGATCGATCCACGAGGAAGCGTGTCAGCGGATCCTGGGCAGTGGTGAAGTCTCACGGTCAGAAGTCGACAACAGGTGCTAGATCTCGACTAGGGTAAGTCGACAGGAGATCAGGCAAGTCGAACAGCGCAGCAGTCACAGGCACTAGTGGTCGATATCGACAAGCCCCTACTCGAGATCGAGTAGGGTCTTGGTCGACGTCGGCTTGTCTTGTCGAGTACCTGCACACAGAAGCTACAGCGACTTTGGGTCGAAGATTAGTAGTCGAGATCGAGGAGTGCTATTCGATCTCGAGGAGACAGAGAATAAAACGAATAAAAGTAAATGCAAAGGCTTTGGGATTTCGAACTAAACGGTATGAAAAGAACTTCCAAGATTGGGGTTTGTAACAACGATAACCAAGCATGCATAAGGCAGGGATAAAACAGATAATCATATAAATCGCATCAAAGGACAAAGCTTTCGCCTTTTCCAACAATTAGACAACTCTTTCAAGAAACCCTAATTGTCTCTACTGATTTTATATTTACAATCCAAGTTGTTAGCATAGACCTCTATTAGATGGGTAATAAACACATAAACAAGTAGTAGATGCTCAAAACATGATAAAAGTCGGATCTTTACCTCAAACACGCAGGGCTATCGTCGGGCTCACCCCAACCCTAGAAGTGGGTGGACTACTCGCGCTTCATCCCAACCTCAGACATTGATTGATGAAAAGAAACTAATTGCATTAAACCAAACTCAAGAAAGTACAATCGAACAAAGCTAACTTGCTCTCGCTCCTTTGCTCCACTCGGCCTCACTTTCTCTCTCTCTACTACTTCTCCTACTTGTGAATTGAATGAATCTAAAATCAGCCCCATGGGCTTTATTTATAGGTTTCTAAACCTTGCTACTCAAGGATAGAAACATCTATCTATATCTAAAACTATATCTAAAAGCATTAAAGATAAATAAAAGCAACAACATAATTAAATCTAAATAAGGGAAATATATCTAAAAGTCTTAAGTGGATAAATCTTCTCCTTCATGATGTAACTTGATAGAATCGGATAGAACTCGACAATCTTCGGCCCCAAGGAATCCCAATCCGAGTAGGATAGATCAAAACGCGTTACACGGCTTTTGGAGGGCTCCTCGATCTCGAGTAAGGCTACTCGATCTCGAGTAGAATTGTAGTCGACTGGGCTTGGCTTGACGTCTCGGGTTGCTGGTCCTCGACATGCTCGGACTTGGCTCACAGGTGTACTCGATCTCGAGGAGAACCACTCGATCTCGAGTAAGGTGGTTCGTCGTCTTGGCCGGCTTGGTGCATCGGGTAGCCTCTTGTCCACATGCTCGGACACAGGCTCCTAGGGTTCCTCGATCTCGACAACGGTCTAGTCGATCTCGAGTAGAGATGTGGATCATGGCTTGGCCTGTTGTTGTCGAGCAACATCTCCTCGACATGGCTCGGACATGGTGTTCTCGGCCTTTGTCGACATCGAGTTGGGTTACTCGATCTCGAGTAGGGTGTGGAGTTGGGTTCTTCATCTTCAGCTTCTCGACATGATCCTCCTCGATCCTGGCAGGTGTCTAGACATGGCTTGTCGAGATCGACTAAGGGTAGTCGACATCGAGTAACGTTGAGCTCCGGTTCTCGCTTCTTGATTTTCTCTCGAAATGGTTTCAATATTCTGTAATATTAAACCGAAAATTATGTAGATCTCCATTTCTGACAAATAAGCATATACTACATAAATTCGACATATTCCCAACCCGAAATATGCAAAATGTATAAAATATGGAACTAAAATATGCATAAAGACATGGCTACTTTGGAGACATCAAATCACCCCATACTTAGACTTGCTTGTCCTCAAACAATAACCAAACAATAACCAAGACCTACAACACATCCTTCAAGTCTTTGCCTTTGTCAAAAGCAACATCTCAAGTAGTAGTAATGTAAGACAAGTGAATTTAACGTTATCACACATATATGAGCGATCCATAGGCATAGGTAATATAAATCCAACCTCACAGGAATAATGTGTATACACTCAGCTCTCAATGTGTTTAGGCTATGAAGATCAACTCTCAACTCGATTCCATATATAATCTCATAAGCATTGCAATTTAAATATGAATCCACTTCGCAACCAATTATGAAAATGCAACAAAAATTATCAGGAGGACTTCGCTCAATAGAAGTCTTCAAAGAAGATTCCATTCGGCGGGTATGGAATTATTTGGCCATGTGATGCTTAATAAAATTCGGGAATCAAGACTCCTAAATCTCCAACACAACTCAACCAAACCATAACTCTCAATCATATGCATCAACCAAACTCTCCAATTTATCTCAATGAAGTATGTAACCTTTCAAACTTCCTCAACCTCTCCAAAGTATGTATCTTGCAAATAATGAAAGAAATAAGGTAAATTTGGCTCATGCACTTTATTTACAATTGCAAACTATATTTTTTCTTTTTTGCTTTTCTCTTTTTCTTTTTTTTTTCGAAAATAAAAACAAAATAACACTAATAGTGCATTTATAAGGTGAGCCAAAAATCCTTTCACATAATATGCATAGCAAGATAAAAATATAAAATCGTCCCATATCTCAATAAATTCCGAAAATCCTTCTTCCTTGAAGTCCAACATAAGCTCATTCCTTCCACAAACTTATTATTTCAACCAACTCTAAGTCTTAATTCCCAAATGGTGGTCAGGCTCAATTTGGACAAGGATAATTTTATGGAGTTTATAATAAAAGTCTCAGGCTAATGTTCTGGCTTCAAGCAGGGATAATGCAGGGTAGGTAAAGAGAGGATAAAATTGGCTTAAAAGGTGCCTCCATCATTTAATTCTCATTAACATAAACATATAAATGCATTGGCTTTGAATAACTATCACAACATTTAGAGATGCATAGGAAGAGTAAATACACTCAAGAAAGCAGAGGGATTTTTAATGTTTTCCCTATAAGGCCAAAATTCTCATTTGGACAATTTTTGTTGGATTTTAATCTTTAGCTTAGGATCATATGTGCTCAATTTCATCACAAGTTCACAATCCACATAAAAACAATTTCGAGGACTTAGGCTAAACCTTCCAAACATGCCATAGGATTTACATGATCAAGTCAATCATTATTTATCATCATAGGACATCTAAGTTAGGGTATAAAAACTAAAACAATGCAAAAATTTAAACATGCCTATTTTTTTTTCTTTTTTCGACATTTTATATATATATTTTTTCTTAAAAAACAAAACTAAAGTATGACAAAAAAACTTAAATGCATAAAATTTAAACATGAATGCATAACATTAAAATTTCACCATAAAATTTCATCATGTAAAATCAAAAGCAAGACTAAAACATATGATAATGAGCCCTTCCCCCACCCCATACTTAAAATTTACAGTGTCCCCACTGTAAAAAATAAAAACAAGAGTAAAGGAAGGAACTCACAGGATAACACATCGATGATGGCAGATCAGTGCATGTCGAGTAGATTTTCTTGTCGATCTCGAGTACAGTGTACTCGATCTCGAGGAGCTTCGTCTGCGTCTAGTGGTTTCTGAAGTTGAGGAGCTTCTAGTGGTTTATCGATATCGATTTGGCCTACTCGATATCGAGGAGTGTCTGGGCTGCTCCTCCTTGTCGTCGTCGACTTGGCCTTCGTCGATTCTGACTGTTTTTCAGGGGCTTCTTTATTCCACTTTTTGCGATCTTTTATATGCTTGCCTGACCTAAAAGAGTTAGATTGCACACAAAAAAAAGACTATCCACATGAAGTATTCTAAAAGACATAAAACCAAAACAAAAGAAAACCAAAAATTTCAAAAAGTCCCAAAATTCATAAAGTTTTATATACATGCTCTAGATTTTAGAGTCGCTAGGCCGACTTCTGCATTTGTGCTTAAGGACCATTAGTTTGGGGCCCGCTCATGCTTGGCCCTTCTCCTGGATCATCTAGGTCCTGATGGTAGTATGCAAGTTCAGCTGACAGGGGGTTGCTTGCATCATCTTCCTTCTCTTTCTTCTTCTTCGTTCCAGCTCTTAGCTTTCGCAGATTCTCTCGCCACGGGGCCTTACCTTCCCATAAATTGTTGATAAATTTCTTTATGGACTTTGGGGGAGTAGAATTTATACCTGAACTTACCTTTTCGGACCCAAAATAGAAATCTTTGGGCTCGGGTCTACTCGATGTCGAGTACTGTTGCTCGAGATCGAGTACAGGGACCCCATACTTAGATTCTTGGCAAGTCAGTGGCTCAGTAGAGGTTGTCGACATCGACAAGGGCTTGTCGAGATCGAGGAGAAGCCTAGTCGAGATCGAGTTGGCTTGGTCGATCTTGAGTACAGTGTTGTTTCTTTCCTCCGCTGTTTGCTTGGTCCCGTGGTTGCTGATGCTCTTTACCTCCAGCCACGAAATTTCCTTTTTGCAGGGCCAAAAGAGAAATCCAAAATTTCATCGCCTATGGTGAAGGTGAGCGAGCGATTCTTAACACTAATTCTGGCATCTGCAGTAGCTAAGAATGGTCTACCAAGAATAATAGGGCTAGTAGGATCTTCAGGACAGACTATAATAAGGAAATCTGTAGGAACGAAGAATTTACAACCCTGGACGGGAACATTCTCAACTATACCTGTAGGGATGACTACTGTATTGTTTGCCATGTATAGTTTGGCATCCACGGGCTCTATGCATCCAATTTTTACCTTCCGCCAGATTAATAGAGGCATGATGCTCACACTTGCTCCTAAATCACACAGAGACTCATATTTATATTGTCCAAAACCCACAGTAACAGAAAACTTACCAGGGTCAGGTCTCTTTTCAGGGAAGTGGAGTACTTTGCATTCCCCTGCGATTTCTGAGATGGATCGCTTCTTACTCAGGATTTCCTTCAGAAATTTGACATATCCAGGCATCTCTTGCAGGGCTTCTGTAAAAGGAATAGAGACGTTCAGTTCTTGCAGCATATTAACAAATCTGATAAACCTACCTGCAGTGGGATTTTTCTGTGCTTTGGAAGGGAAAAGCAGTGGCTTTCTCTGCTTTGGAGCCAGATCAGACGTCGAAGGTGTTGCAGAGTCATCGACGTCGGCTTGCTGTTCCTCGATCTCGACCAGGGGCTCCTCGAGATCGACTAGGGTGGTCGACTTTGACTTGCTGGGCTGCGCGGTGGAGTCCGAGCTCAGCTTCTAGTCTGTGTCGAGCAACTTCTTGTCGAGGTCGAGTACGGGCTTCTCGAGATCGAGTAGATTTTTCTCTGTCTCGAGTTGCTGCTCTGCCTTGTCTTGCTGTTTCCCGACCTCTGGCTCGTGTAATTTATGCCCACTTTTGAGTTTGATAGGTGCGACATGTCCGGTCTTCCCTTTAGGATTTGGTTCTGTTTGCCCAGGGAGCTGTCCGGATGGTCGTGGGATCTGTGCAGCGATTTGACCCATCTGGGTTTCTATTCCCCTTTTCCAGATGTCCAGTTCTCTAAATTTTGTAGTGATGTTCTGGAACTGGTTGTTGATGGTGCCCTGATTCCGACGCATCTCCTCAAGGATCAGCTGCAGATCATCCTTCTTTTGATCCCTTTCTGGATGTCCTAGAGCTCTGTAGGGTGGGGGGTTCCTAGGAGGACCTTGGTTCCACTATGGTTGATAGAACCGTTGATCCCCCATGTAGCGATTTGGACCCCAACGTAGGCTGCCTCTTCATGTGTCTCTGCCATTCTGACTTGCTTAGTGTGTGGGCACTCAGTAGTGGTGTGCCGCTGTGATCCACATTCTATGCAAGGCTGGTTGACAAACATATATTTAACTTGCTTGAGGAGCTTACGATTCTGGTCTCTGTAGAACTGCTCCCTGACATCTGGGTCAATCTCCTTTGCTGGCTCATAGAGTGGCATAGATGGTGCTGGCCTGGCATAGGAGTTCTCCTCATAGTTTGCAGTAGACCCATATTTGTTGTCATAATTGGTGAGCTTGTCTAACACACTCCAGGCGTCGATTGGCGGCATCGTCAGATACTCATAACGAGTATAATGGTTGATTCTGTCCTTAGTGACCTGATCAAGAGAGTTGAAGAAGATCTCCTGAATGGCGTAAGGTGGCTGTCCATGAGTAGGGCAAGATCGCAACAGTTCTTTGTAGCGTTCCCATGCCTTTGCTAGCGGTTCCCCAGACTTCTGTTTGAAGGCAGTGATTTTCTGGCGGATGAGTGCTGTCTTGGCAGGTGGGAAGAATTTATTCAGAAACTCTTGCTCTACTTGGGCCCATGTTGTGAGTGATCTTGGCTTCAGCCCTTCAAGCCATTTCAGTGCAGGCCCAACGAGAGACCAGCGAAAAGCTTTCATCTTGACATATTCCAGAGTTGTACCTTCAGCAAGAGTGCGACACATGTCAGAAAAATTGGTAATATGTTCAAGAGGACACTCATTAAATTTGCCATAAAAAGCATTATTTTTAAGCTCTATAAGAAATTGAGTGCGAATTTCAAAAGAGTTATCAGGGATTAGAATCGCCGATTCAGGCACGACAAGAGTTGGATGCATATAATCCTCTGCAGTAGTTGGATATTGGGCAAGCTGAGCTTCTGCTTGCTCCCTTGCTGCTTTCTCAGCGGCGATAGCAGCATCTTTTGTGGCTAGGTCCCTTGGAAGCCTTTGTATCAGCTGTTCCTGGGTTTCTGCGGCAGCAATGGCTCTTTCCATTCTAGCGTGGGCTTGTATAAGACGTTCTGGGTTGTCTAAGCCGTCAAACTCAGGTGGTTGACCAGAACGACGCATACACCTGTAAAGTAACTCAAAGCAGACGTGAGAACTAACTACCTAAGGCGCGAATGATAGCCTCCCCGGAAACGGCGCCAATTTGATGTAGGAGGAAATCGAGTATGTAAAATTAAATATAAATAAATCACAGCAAACCAGATTCCGTCCCTTGCAAATAATTACAAGACCTCCTCCTGATGTAGCAGCGGGAAGTCAGGATCAATCCACGAGGAAGCGTGTCAGTGGATCCTAGGCAGTGGTGAAGTCTCACGGTCAGAAGTCGACAACAGGTGCTAGATCTCGACTAGGGTAAGTCGACAGGAGATCAGGCAAGTCGAACAGTGCAGCAGTCACAGGCAATGGTGGTCGATCTCGACAAGCCCTTACTCGAGATCGAGTAGGGTCTTGGTCGACGTTGGCTTGTCTTGTCGAGTACCTGCACACAGAAGCTACAACGACTTTGGGTCGAAGATCAGTAGTCGAGATCGAGGAGTGCTATTCGATCTCGAGGAGACAGAGAATAAAACGAATAAAAGTAAATGCAAAGGCTTTGGGATTTCGAACTAAACGGTATGAAAAGAACTTCCAAGATTGGGGTTTGCAACAACGATAACCAAGCATGCATAAGGCAGGGATAAAACAGATAATCATATAAATCGCATCAAAGGATAAAGCTTTCGCCTTTTCCAACAATTAGACAACTCTTTCAAGAAACCCTAATTGTCTCTACTGATTTTATATTTACAATCCAAGTTGTTAGCATGGACCTCCATTAGATGGGTAATAAACACATAAACAAGTAGTAGATGCTCAAAACATGATAAAAGTCGGATCTTTACCTCAAACACGCAGGGCTATCGTCGGGCTCACCCCAACCCTAGAAGTGGGTGGACTACTCGCGCTTCATCGCAACCTCAGACATTGATTGATGAAAAGAAACTAATTGCATTAAACAAAACTCAAGAAAGTACAACCGAACAAAGCCAACTTGCTCTCGCTCCTTTGCTCCACTCGGCCTCACTTTCTCTCTCTCTACTACTTCTCCTACTTATGAATTGAACGAATCTAAAATCAGCCCCATGGGCTTTATTTATAGGTTTCTAAACCTTGCTACTCAAGGATAGAAACATCTATCTATATCTAAAACTATATCTAAAAGCATTAAAGATAAATAAAAGCAACAACATAATTAAATCTAAATAAGGGGAATATATCTAAAAGTCTTAAGTGGATAAATCTTCTCCTTCATGATGTAACTTGATAGAATCGGATAGAACTCGGCAATCTTCGGCCCCAAGGAATCCCAATCCGAGTAGGATAGATCAAAACGCGTTACGCGGCTTCTGGAGGGCTCCTCGATCTCGAGTAAGGCTACTCGATCTTGAGTAGAATTGTAGTCGACTGGGCTTGGCTCGGCGTCTCGGGTTGCTAGTCCTCGACAGGCTCGGACTTGGCTCACAGGTGTACTCGATCTCGAGGAGAACCACTCGATCTCGAGTAAGGTGGTTCGTCGTCTTGGCCGGCTTGGTGCATCGGGTAGCCTCTTGTCCACATGCTCGGACACAGGCTCCTAGGGTTCCTCGATCTCGACAACGGTCTAGTCGATCTCGAGTAGAGATGTGGATCATGGCTTGGCCTGGTGTTGTCGAGCAGCATCTCCTCGACATGGCTCGGACATGGTGTTCTCGGCCTTTGTCGACATCGAGTTGGGTTACTCGATCTCGAGTAGGGTGTGGAGTCGGGATCTTCGTCTTCAGCTTCTCGACATGATCCTCCTCGATCCTGGCAGGTGTCTAGACATGGCTTGTCGAGATCGACTAAGGGTAGTCGACATCGAGTAACTTTGAGCTCCGGTTCTCGCTTCTTGATTTTCTCTCGAAATGGTTTCAATATTCTGTAATATTAAACCGAAAATTATGTAGATCTCCATTTCTGACAAATAGGCATATACTACATAAATTCGACATATTCCCAACCCGAAATATACAAAATGTATAAAATATGGAACTAAAATATGCATAAAGACATGGCTACTTTGGAGACATCAATCTGCCTCTTCCGAAAGGAGCCGGAGAACTACGATGTTCTGAGAGAGCTTGTAACTAAGAAGATCCACTCCATGGAGGCTGCAAGCTCTAGTTCGCGACCCAATGAGTCTAGACCACCAGCCTTTCACCGGGCTTCTAACAAACACCATGGAAGAGAAAATTTCAGGGGCCAGTAACACCGATTCGGGGGCCAGCAACACCAGTTTGGGGGCCAACAGTACACGGTCCTCCATGGCAGTACCCGGTCATCCCACCGCGACCACAGAACAGGACCAGGCCCGATCGGCGCCCCGACGAATGTAATGATGGCCCACCCCGACTATGTGTCCCCTCCGGTTTATGGAATTCCGCAAACCCGCCCTCCGAAAGAAATACCCTTTCAGATTTGCATCCCGCCAATGGGCCCTAATCATCCAGTCAAGACACCACAACAACGCCAGCCCCTTGTGGCTCTGCCTCAGCAATATAAGTCACCGATTGCCCCGCCGAGGCCTTACAACCCCCAATATATGGCCAAAGGAAAGGGAAGAGGAGTCTACCCCTAGAATAGAGGAAGGAGAAGTGAGAATAGAGGGGGAGGGTACAGACCCCCCCAAGGGACATGAGGAACGCATAAGAAGCCCGATCATCGTCCAACAAACCTGATCGCTCTAACCAAGGCCATCGGAGGCCTCCCACACCAGATGGGTGCATCAATACCATCGCGGGGGGACCCGCGACGTTTGGCACCAGAAATCAGGAAAGGAAAAACTATGAAAGAGAAGCCAGACGCCCCCATCCGAGGCCAGCGTCAAACAAGCTTCCAGCGCACACGTCGTACTGAGTTTCTCTGTTTCCGACACCCGAGATGATCGCGATCTTAGGATGCCTCACTCAGATCCAATGGTCATCCATGTGCAGATAGGAACCAAAACTGTCAAGCGTGTCATGATAGACATCGGTTCATCTGTAGAAGTTCTTTATTGGGACGCTTTCGAGCAACTCGGGATCGCTGAGAGCGCTTTACATCGCTACTCAGGAAAGTTAGTCTTCTTCTCTGGAGAAGAGGTTAAGGTAGCTAGAACGATCGAGTTGGCCCTGACCTTAGGGACTGCACCAACCAGAAGAACCCACATGATTGAATTCACAGTGGTTAGATTGTCGTCCATCTACAACGCTATCATGGGCCGAGTACGTCTATTCAAGTTCCAAATAGCATGCTCTATATACCATTTCAGCGTCAAGTTTTCATGCACCGACGGAAAGATGGTTGAAGCGCGAGGAGAGCAGGCAGAATGTAGAGTTTGCTACTTATCCTCGCTAAGGAAGGGCCACAATCGAATATTCGCGATTAAAGGAGACGCTTGAGGATCTTTAAAAGAAGAAACAACCGATGAGCGTGAGCAAGAGGCCACGTCCGAACAACAGCAGGCGAAGTTGGAGGTTCGACCCGAAAAGATAGCTGACAAGATTGTAGAGGAAAAGGTCGCTTTCTTTCCCTTCTCAAACAAGACCGAAGCCCTATACCACGATCACAGTTTGACCGGCCCCGCCTTAGAACGCCTCAAGAATTTGTTGCAAGGATCACGGGACGTCTTTGCATGGTCTCACTTTAAGCACAGATGCGCATGCAAGTAAGCCTCCAAGGAGAATAAATTTAGCAATCACGTGTCTTTCGAACACGGGGATGTGCAAGTAAGCCTCCAAGGAGAATAAATTTAGCGATCGCGTGCACTTTAAACACGGATGCGCATGCAAGTAAGCCTCCAAGGATAATAAATTTAGCGACCGCGTGCACTTTAAACACGGATGTGCATGCAAGTAAGCCTCCAAGGAGAATAAATTTAGCAATTACGTGTCTTTCGAACACGGGGATATGCAAGCAAGCCTCCAAGGAGAATAAATTTAGCGATCGCGTGCACTTTAAGCACGGATGCGCATGCAAGTAAGCCTCCAAGGAGAATAAATTTAGCAATCACGTGTCTTTCGAACACGGGGATGTGCAAGCAAGCCTCCAAGGAGAATAAATTTAGCAATCGCGCGCACTCTAAGCACGGATGCGCATGCAAGTAAGCCTCCAAGGAGAATAAAGTTAGCAATCACGTGTCTTTCGAACACAGGGATATGCAAGCAAGATTTCCAAGACGAATAAGTTTAGCGATCACGTGCACTTTAAACACGGATACGCATGCAAACAAGCCTCCAAAGAGAGTAAATTTAACAACCACGTGTTTCTCTACCAGAAAACTCCAGTAAGGGTATTTGATAAACAAAGAACAATTAAATTCAAATGTTTTACACAAACAAAGGGATAAACACAAATTTGACTACAAGTCTTTCCGAGGTCACTCATTCACCTCTAAAATAATTATTGTGAAACGACTACCCCCTTTGTACTTAAAAATAATAAGGGACCCGCCGACACGCAATCCACTGTCCACAGCAAAAGCCCGCCAACCTTCGGTAAGGATATAATGGTCATGGCTATCTCAGAACACCCTTACTCGAAACTCTCGCCTAGTAGGAGAAACCAAACAAATGTGAGATAATCCCTCGCGAACGTACTGAGCTCCAAACGATTCAGGCAAAGGCTGCAAGCCACAAGATCAAATATCGACCAAAAAACACCAATATCGCAAAGGAAGGATAAAGAAAGCTACCATATATTCCATCTTCTCTTCAGAATCAATAGAACAGAACAAGTCACGACGACGAGGATAAGGGGATGTCATGATTCCTCACTACAAAAAACACCAATAGCTAAAACAAACCACAAGGACGACCGCCACAGATTTTATCCAAACATCTGCTATTTATCAACAATTAAAGCAAATAGGGCAGCGTTGTCTCATCACCAAAAAATAATCCACATCCGTCCAAAGCAATATCTTTAGAGCCAACTACATGCCAAGCAAGTGGCAAAATTAAAAAGCATATCTCTGCTACCCAGAAACGCCAGTATCACACAAAAGAGCAGTCACATCAGAGTTGGAAAGAGACAAAAAAAAACCCATACCATATCTTTAAACACATTAAGATATTATCACATAAATACCCACGATTATACATCAGCAACACACATGATTAAGGTTAACAAAAGTGCGACAGAGGAACAAACGTCTGGTTACACGACTATTACAAAACAGCCAAGCCCTACTCATCTTCAAGAACAAGGATTTTGAAACGATGCCCTCCTACATATTGAAAGAGCACCATCGATACTCCAACCTTGACGTTGTTTTGACGCCTTCCTACATATTGAAAGAGCACCATCGCAAATCTATTCCAACCACCAGATAACCACCAACGATTCGAGCAATCCTTAGAGACGTCGACACGGAAGTTTTCACTAGTCGCGGAAACTAAACTAACATGATCGGATACAACATGACCATACATCCTTTCAAAAGCATCAGGAAGAGGCAACAAGCAAAAAAGCATTACTTCACAAATAATTTAAAAAATATAAAAAGCATGACCAACGTATAAAACTTACAAGACGATGCATCCTCCACTCTACATTAACACAACGATAAAAATCTCGCATCTCAGGGTTGGGAGACGCCATCCCCTTGCCAAAGCAACAATACTTAACAGCGCAAGCCAACAACTGCAAATTTCACAAACACCACGCCTTCTTATACCTAGAAGAAGGTTGTACATACTTTGAAAATCGTCTAAAGCATTTATTGCATACGTTGAAATTAGACTAAGAATCTGAGACAGGGATTTCCCGAGATACTCTGCATGTGCTACACATGACAAAGAATCCCTTCAGAACCCGACCAAGTACATTGACGCATTTTAAATCCGAAAATAGTCATTTATCACAAAAACATTTGATAACTCCACTCCCTTGATGAAAATCGAAAATGGTTTCAAAGGCTTTGACACAAAGCTCGTGTCAAAGGTCTTGAAGCTAAAGTTGTATTGATGAAATTCAAAACCTGTATTTTATGTATTTTATTTATATATATTATTTATGTATGGTTTCCGAATATTATTATGCATATCTTATACTAACCATAGAGCAAGGATTTCGAAGAAATCTTCTTCCTTAAGCTAAAAGACATGAAGATCAAATCAGGAAGATTGTGGCTTCACAGTTTTCCGGATTAGAAGATTGTGAAGACTCTTCTTAAGCCATGATCTGAAGTAGCCGTTGGGCAAAGATCCTTCCTTCAAATGGCGCCGATTTGATCAAGTATAAAAGGAGATAAAGAAGAGAGAAGAGGACAACTGAACACGGATGGACATTGAAAAATTGACGAACATTACACACTCAACCCTCAAGTCGATCTTTCTTATTTGTGTACTCTCTGCTAGGTGTTAAGAGTCTTATCTTTTGTTTCAAAGCATTTGAGAGTTACACAGTGAGCTTATAGGATATATTCTGAGAGAGTGTTATACTCGAGAGTATATATAACTCAAGAAGTGTGCACTAGGCTATTGATTCATAAGTGTAAGAGGAGTGTACTAGATAGCTGAGAGAGGTGGGGCTCTTCTAGATTGGTCTAGGACTCCAAGGGAACGTGAGTTGACTAGATTGCAATTGTATAGGAGAGAGGCTTCTCGGTGAGCTATTAGGATCCTAAGTTTTGTGATTCAATAAAGCTTGTTGAATCCTAGGGTTGTGGAAGAACCCAAGGCGGGGACTAAGCCTTAAAGAAGCCGAACCTTGTTAACAATTCGTTGTGTTCTTTACTTATTGCTTTACCATTTTTTCCGCACTTGTTTCGAATTGTATAACTTTGTTGTGATTTAGGTATCCCAATCGAAAGAATTGAGTTTACTCCCAAAGGGTTTGGCAAGCGTTTCAAAAGTCTTGAGATTGACAGCGAAAAGTTGGCATACTCTATTCAACCCCCCCTTCTAGAGTATCTTTATTCTACTTTGTTATACATTATCGAACCTTAAATTGGTATCAAATCCTTACTCACTGCTTTTGATCTAACAATCTTGTGAGTTTTGATCATGTCTGGTGAAGCAAGCGAAGGATTTGCACAAGGGAGGTCTACCAATAGACCGCCGCTCTTTGTGGGAAACAACTTTGTCCACTGGAGGTCCTTGATGAAAATGTTCATTATAGATCAAGATGTGGAACTTTGGAACATTATAGAGAATGGTCCAAAGATTCATGTGAAAGACGGACCTAATGGAAGCAAAGCCGCGAAGACTGAGGCCGAATACATCCAAGCGGATCTTGAACACGATTCCAAGAACTATAAGGCCATTAACTTACTATATTGTGGTCTTAGTACTGATGAGTTTAACCGTATTTCTTCTTGTAGGTCGGCCAAAGAGATTTGGGACAAGTTAGTTGTCACTTACGAAGGAACCGGTCAAGTGAAAGACACCAAGATGAGTATCTTCCTTCGAAAGTATGAACTTTTCAAAATGAAGCCTGATGAGTCTATTAAGGCCATGTTCACACGATTCACGGAAATCACGAACAACCTTGACTCTCTCGGCATGACCTTTGAGAATGTTAAGAAAGTAAGGAAGATATTGAGGTGCCTCCCAAAAGACCAATGGGGCCCTAAAGTGACAGTCATAGAAGAAGCCCAAAATATCACCACTCTACCCCTTGATGACTTGCTTGGGAAGTTGATCACACATGAGATGATTCTCAATGAAGACGATGGAGAAATCCCAAAAAGCTTTAAGAACTTGGCACTCAAGTCTAAGAAGGATGAGCCCAAATATGTGTCTGATTCTGAAGATGATGATGATGATGAGGATGATCCCTTTGCTCTCATTACAAGGGGTCTTTCTCGAATCCTCAAGAAGAAGAAGCAATTCAACAACAAAGATGGATCAGAGTCTTCTAAATTTCAAGGTAATTCTCAATACAACAAATATGACAAGAAGACTAAACCTTTGTCTTGTTTTGAATGTGGTGAAACAGACCATCTAGTGAAAGATTGCCCTTAAAAGAAGAAGATCCAGTTCAAGAAAGGTGGCAGATGGAAAAAGAAAGCCATGGTGGCAGCTTGAAGTAATTCTGACTCAGGTGACTCAGACTCTGATGATGAAAAGGCCAACATTTTTCTCATGGCCTCAGGAGATGAATCCCACGATGAGCAACTTGAGGTAACTGTAAGAGAACTTATGGCAAGTCCAAAAGAGGTACTATCGGAATTCCTTTCTAATATGATTGCCAATGAAGAGAAACTTATTGCTCAAACCAACACTCTTATTAAGAAAACTGTGGACCATGAAAGAACTATTGAGGAACTGTCAATGAGGGTCAAAAGTCTTGAAACCTCTTATTCGGGTCTTGACATTAAAGTCAAGACTCTTGACTCAGAGAAATGTGAACTCAAGCAAGATCTCTCGTCTCTAAGAAGTGAACATCATGACTTAGAGAACGAGAAGATCTCTCTGAATAAGAAGATTCAAGACCAACAGACATCCCTCATAAGTTTTACTAAGTCCAAGGGCACTCTTGATAGGATGTTGGGCAAGCAACAAAGTTCTTTAAACAAAAGTGGTATTGGCTACAACCCAAGGTTTTTAAAGAAGCAACACATTACCACTTTTGTGAAGGCAAAAATAAGCAGAACCTCTCCTATATGTCACCACTGTGCAAGAAAGGGACATGTAAGAGAGACCTGCCTCTATAGAAGAAAGGATCCTCATATTATTCGCAATACATTTCCTGTTCACTTGAGAAAAGAACGGATAACGCAAGTTTGGGTCCCCAAAGACACTATTTTACCAAATATGGTTTATCCCAATAAAGGATCTAAATTTTCTTATTGGTCTAGCCACAAAGGTAGATTTTTGTTTTGCAGGAGATCACCAAGGTGAAAGAGCAAAAATGGATTATTGATAGTGGATGCTCTAGACATATGAGTGGGAAGAGGTCTCTCTTCCATGAACTAAAGAAGCAATCCACTGGAACAATCACTCTTGGTGACAAAGGAAAGTGTGACATCGTTGGTATCGATAGTGTTGGGAGTGATCCTAACCACAGTATTAAAATTGTTTATCTTGTTGATGGCTTGAAGTATAATTTGCTTGGTGTTTCTCAACTATGTGATAATGGTAATGATGTTGGATTTAACAAGAAAAGATGTTTAGTGCGCAGAGAAGATACATGTGAAATAGTTCTAATTGCCTATCGTTATAACAACATCTATGTCGTAAATGCTGAGGAAGTGGCACAAGGAAGCTTAACCTGCCTAAAGGCTTTGATGGACGATCCAAAGCTCTGACACAGGAGACTCGGTAATGTAAGCCCACATACACTACAAAAGATTGTGTCCAAAGGGCTTGTAAGAGGACTACCTGAGATGGACTTCAAAGGTATTGAGATGTGCAAAGCATGCACACGAGGTAAACAAACACGTAGTTCTTTCAAACCCAAAAAGGTTGTAAGTACTTCTAGACCCCTTGAACTTTTACATATGGATTTATGTGGTCCTATGCGAGTCAAATCCTCCAATGGTAAAAAGTGCATGCTTGTTGTTGTTGATGATTTTTCGAGATATACTTGGGTTGCATTTTTAAAAGAAAAATGAGAGGCTTTATTTGATTTTTCAAAACTTTGTAAGGAGTTGCAAACTTTAAGAAATGAGCCCATAGTGTCAATTCGAAGTGATCATGGTAAGGAGTTTGATCAACTTCAGTTTGATTTGTTTTGTGCTAAATATGGCATCTCCCATAATTTTTTTGCTCCTAGGACACCTCAACAGAATGGGGTTGTGGAACGAAAAAACCGTACCCTAGAGGACATGGCCACAGGACTATGCTTTTAGAAAAATGCATTACCTAAAACCTATTGGGCTAAAGCTGTTAACACAACTAACTATATTTTGAATCGTTGTCTTATTCATTCCATCTTAAAGAAAACTCCTTATGAACTTTTCAAAGGCCGCAAACCCCTTATATCGTATTTCAAACCCTTTAGCTATACTTGTTTTATTCATAACAATGAAAAAGATAACCTTGGGAAATTTGATGCGCGTAGTGATGAAGGTATATTTCTTGGCTACTCCACAAGTAGCAAAGCATATAGAATCTTCAACAAAAGGACCAAGATGGTTGAGGAAAGTATTCATGTTATATTTGATGAATGCAATGACGACTCTTTAAGTGAAAGTGTTGCAGATTTAGATCTTAACAGCCATACAGAGAATGAGGATGGTGATGATATCGCTACTAAGAATACAGAGAAGAGGAACATGCAGGATCAGATTCTTAACACTGAGGAGTTGGCTCAAGGTCTTGAAGCTCAGTCCAAAGCCCTTGACAATCAGTCCAAAGTTGTTGAGACGTCAGGTACTGCAGTAACTGAGCATAATGTATCCATGGAGTCAGATGGACCTCAAACAAATCATGTTGATGTGACGAACCAGGGAGCTGAGACTAGCAAGAGAAAGTTCAAATACTCCTCGTCACACTCATTACAGGATATCATCTCTGACCCTACATCTAGTGTTCAAACTCGTTCTAAACTTAAATATCTCTGTGCTTTTCACGCTTTTGTTTCACTTTTAGAACCAAAGAAGGTGGATGAAGCCCTTCAAGAGCCAGACTGGATCATTGCTATGCAAAGTGAGCTTAACTAATTTGAAAGGAACAAAGTCTGGACCTTGAAGCCTAGGCCAAAGCATTAATCAGTCATTGGCACACATTGGGGATTTTGGAACAAGCTAGATGAGAATGGTAAGGTCGTGAGGAACAAAGCAATGCTTGTTGCTCAAGGCTACGATCAAGAGGAAGTGTTTGCATGTCTGCTAGGTTTCAAGCTGACCCTAAAGAATCTCAACTCGTGGTTGTGAAGAGGATCTTTCGATATCTCAATGGCCCTAAGGAGATCGGCTTGTGGTACCCGAAGCAAAGATATTTTACACTAATTGGGTATTCTGATGCAGACTTTGCAGGCTTAAAGGTGGATAGGAAGAGCACGTCGGGATGTTGCCAATTCTTAGGGGCATCCTTGATTAGTTGGCACTCAAAGAAACAAAACTTAATTGTTCTTTCCACTGCCAAAGCCGAATACATAGTCGCTAGAGCATGTTGCTCCCAAATCTTTTGGATAGCTCAACAAATGGGAGATCTTGGCATCGACCCCAAAGACATTCCCATTAAGTGTGACAGCACAAGTGCCATCTCCATTTCAAAGAATCTCGTTCAGCATTCAAGGACCAAACATATTGATGTAAGGCATCATTTCATTAGAGACCATGTCGAAAAAGGTGATGTGTCAATATCATTTATATCAACTGATTATCAATGGGCTGAAATTTTTACTAAGCCATTGGCAGAGGACAGGTTCACCTGTATTAGACGTGAAATCGGAATGCTTAACAGGGATGCACTTTCGTAGGGGGAGCTTTCTCTTTACGAAAGAAAACTTCTAATCAGTGTCTTGACCTTTGAACCTCATTTCAAAGGTCGTGAACTGAACAGTAGAGCACATATAACGGATCATATATTTGGTTGGTATCTTTTAGAAATTTAATCAAATATTTTTTTTAAAAGGAATTTTAAATATTTTTCCTTTACTGTTACCTATTTTATTTTTCCGGAAAATCCTTTTTATTGCATTTTATCCGATTATATTTTTATTTGTGGAAATTGTTTAAATCGGATAAACATATCTTGCCTTAATCGTTAAGATTCGAACGACTCTTTGTTTAAATTTTGAAATTGTTTTGGTAAGTCTGATTTTGAAAATATAGTAGTTGTTATGATCACTTAGGTTATACAAACTAGCGTAGGTGTGTTGTTCCCATAAGTATCTTATGTAGTTAATAATATTATCATACTAGCAGTTACATAATTACGTAGGTTTATCTTTCTCGTATATGTGTAGTTAATTATATTCTTGTACTAGTAAGGACGTCATCACGTAGGTTTAGAATCAATATGAGTGGAAACCTGAAATGATACCGTAATGTAGGTAGTGTAAAGTAGTCCGACCTACAATGATACTGTGAAATAGGTAGGGTAACGTAGTTCGGTCATATATCTAAATATATGTATGATATTTCCACAACAACCATTAGAAGAGAAAGTTGATCCGTTCGGTCACGACCGATTTCATCACAGGGCGAACATGGTCAAATTGCAAGAACTTGTTACAACGCTGTCGTGGCATCGTCATACCGCTAAATATTGTTCTAAAAATTAAGCGGTCTTGGGGGAGCACTCCTTCTAGGCGTGGTAGTGTGTTGCTCCCATGTGAGAAGTATGGTGAGTACACCCCGCGCAAGAGGTTGAGAGTTGTCGGAGATGTAACCAGTGGGAACAATCGTAGAGCCATTTCAAAGATAGAGGGGTGTCTGTTTTCCTAGTCGGGCGTGGAGTTCAGACGGAGCGAATGGGGGTTGGATTTTGTTCACGGCGGGCACAACCATGACCTTCCCACTTCGTTGGACGGCTACCCATTCGTCGGTCGGATGGATAGAGATGAGCTAGACGCTACACTGGCCCTTCCCGTGGCTGGTACCCCACCAAAGCCGATTTTAGCGACCTTGAAGTAGACAGCGGAGACACAAAAGAAGTTGATCTTCACATCGCGGAGATAAGTTTACAACGTTAGGGCAAAGTTTAAAGTTGAAGCGAGAGGAGACCGAACAATCACATAGGAAGCACTTCACGTATTGCGAGAAAAGGATTACTTCTACTCTACAAGGAGAGAACCTGATGATCCGAACAGGCTTCAAGATCTGTTCCTCGTGCGTCCAAGCTCTCGCCACCTTCTGAACATCTTTCCATACGTCATCCTCATCGACATTACATACCAAACGAATACGTATGTATCTATCTCAAACTAATCATTTACCCCTACCGACAAGGGTTTGATAACTAAAATATGTCATGGTGCAGGTACGGGATCCCTTTGTGTGAGTTCATTAGATTCACTTGCACGAAGAAGAACTTCGTCATTGGAATATGCCTCATGTCGCACGAGAACATAGATACGTATAGTTGGGCGTTGCGACAACTCGTTTACCTCATGCGACAGTAGATCTCGAGAGTTGAGGCTCATAGTCGCACTGTGAGAGGTTCTTCCCAGTGTCAGGCATATGTTGGGCAAAGTGCACATCCTCCGCATATGCGAAGAAGCTGCTTTCCAGAAGTCAAATAATCTTGGCGTTGCAGGGCGTTTCAAGAACACATGTTATGGGTTGTTCGAATCCAGATCTGCTGAGACGTTCAACGCCCGAATGAGGGGTATGCATGCAGAGTGGGGCCACATCGAAGGGTTGATGCCGTATTTGGAGGCGACGTGGTTGCGGGATTACTCGGAGAATATAGTTTGTGCATAGACAGATGCTATCTAACATTTTGGTACGACCACGACGAACAGGTGCACCTGATTTTTCCTTAGCAATGTCATGCTACAAATAATTTGTTTACAATATATGGAGATATTCATCTGCGAGTCCCACTTTTTCTATAAGGCTGAGTCAGCTCATTCGATCGGGTTTGACATATTGTGTCGAAGGAATGTTTCAACTTGTTGTTCGACAAATACACGAAGATGGAAATCGATCCGCCATCACAGCCATGCAAAGATAGATACTAGAGGGACGTCTACGGTCTGCCCTGCACATATGAGATGCAAGCTTATCGGGACGCGCAGATACTGATTAGACCTTCCTAGATTCACATTTTTTGGAAGCAGTTGGAGTGGGATCGTCTGTACGTTGAATGCGTCCATGACAACACTCCGCTCACAAAAGCTGATGTGGACATATCGCGCATGATCACGTTGTTCCAGAGTGGATCTATGGATGAGGATACTCGTTGGAGGATCGCATCGGCATTCAACGATGGGGATCATCCCTCTCATACTTCGTTGACTCCACTTGACCCCGAGGACCATAGACCGACCAGGAGACCGAGGACTCACCACCCCTGTCACACGAAACCTCTGCCTTAGGAACGTGAGCGTGCTCAGGCCCAACATCGAGCCGATAGAGAGGGGAGTAGCGGATCAGTCAGAGGTTGAGGTCGAGGTCAGGGTCAGTCTTCGTCAAACGAAGCGGATGATGCGGAAGGAAATGAAGAGGTCATTGGGTCCAACGCAATTACCGTTGACGATTCTTCGAGTGGTCGAGGAAGAGGAAGAGGACGGGGATGGGGTCGTGAGAGGGGACGTGGCCGAGGTCGATCAACGTCGGTGCCTATAGGTTCCATTTCTTGTTTTGGTAAATGGAGAGCGACCATGTCTGGATGTCGAATCAGGGATCAACGGGTACTACCCTAAGACCCTTTCCGGCTCAACCACCCCGACATGGTTCTATAGGTACCATTCCACCTACAACACCTACTACGCTTCCGCACCAGAATCTTCCTCACCTAGCTTTCAATTGGGGAACCGACAACATCAACGAGTTCATGATTACTTTCATACGAGCCGTCACAAATGTTGCAGGTGATGGTCATTGTGGATATAGATCTTTTGCTTGTCTTTTGAACTTGGGGCAAGACACATGGCCACAAGTTCGACGGGAGTTGGCCGTTGAGTTGCAGTTGCATGCAGATCGGTACCATTACTATCCTGCCTTAGATGAGCTCATCATGAGGGTCAATTACTTCGGCACGTGTCATGTTGCTACTTACTGGATGGAGATTCTGATCATGGGCGAGGTGTTTGCCACGCTGCATCAGCGTCCTTTGGTGATATTGTCGCAGATGATGCCTATGTTGTGCCTGCCTCTGTACGCCACTAGGGGCCCGTTAGTACTGGCCTTCGAAGAGTTAGATGGGATAGCTTCAGTCAGCAATATCAATCACTTCGTACCGGTACATTTCATATTTCATAGTCATTCATTTCTTAAAGTTTCGTTGTTTACTTCTAATGCCAATATTCACATGTTATCCGTAGATTTGGTTGTTGCTTGGATCGCCTCTACCACCGGTATATACTACATGGACGCAACATCACGATCCCACAGTCAATGGGTGGGATGACCAGTTTGCAGCGATGATTGCACGATACAACGCCTACCACCGTCGAGATGGTGGTCGTCTGCTGCGCTATTAGCACTTTTCATTTTCCTGTATTTGCAACCTTGACTTCTTCGACTACTAGATATGTTATTTGTGTCATTTTCATAACTGCGATGTATGACATTTTCCGAACCACGTTTTGTATGATGCTTGACATTTTCCAAACTCCGGTTTATTTTTGTACTGTATATGGTTTTCTCTTCGTTGATTTTGGTAAATATGGAGCGGCCATATTCGGGAATGAAATCGGGGACCATCGGGCACTACCATGATATCTTTTTCGGCTCAACCACCCCGACATGTCTGTTGAAACTTCCACTGTTGATTTCGAATAACATTTTCAACGAATGTTTGTGTTCCGATTTTTTTTTTCTCCCACTTTCAATTCTCGGATAATTTCTTCGTTTTCAGTATAATTGTAATAAAGGAAGCAGATTCTACACACGCCTCTTTTAAAGAGCTTCATTTATTTTTCAACTCACCGCATACACATGCGATGGGTGATGCCACCGATCCGGTCCAGTCCGGTCCACAATTCCACTCCCCCTTCTAGGTAACCCAAGGCCACTGCATATGTTGACGATGGGGTTCAAACGAAACAGAGTGGCCCACCGTTTAGTACAGCGGTGGGTTCTGTATACCCATCACCCCACCACTTTGTATAACAGTGGGCAACGAGACCCACCGCTACATACTGCAGTGGCTTCGTTGACCGTAATTAAAGCCACCGCCAACATATGCGGTGATTAACGGTGAAAATAGTAAAAACTAGCGGTGAAGATATCATCACCTTTTTTTTTTAATTCTGACAAAGTGTAAGTATCCACCAAAAACGGGTGGATGCATAAGGCTGGGTACTTATAATGGGTCAGCCCAACAATATTGAGCGGGTTTAAGGGAGGAGATGGGCGAAGCCCAATACTCAATACATGATTGGGCTCAAATCTGATCTAAACCACCTTTCCTTTCTTCCCACTCTCTGATTTACATCTTCGCATTTCACAGGTCACAGGACGGAGGAAAACCTTCTTTCTCTTGTCACTGGTTGCTGCCACCTCCTAGCCGCTGATTTTTTTGCATGTTTGAGATAGAATCACTCCTGCTATATTATTTAGGGATTTCGAAATGTAATTGGCCCTGCTATATTATTTAGGGATTTCGAAGTGTAATTGGGTTTAAATTCAATGTTTGCTTGCGGTTTCCCATTTTATTGATCGGTTTACTGCATCCTCCCCTATTCTTGTGTTGAATCTTTCGATTTTCGAAAATACGGTGTGGTCTTCAACCATTTTTCGTGGGTTTTAGCTCATTTGGACTTCATTTATTATCCCGCAATTGGCACATATTGCCAACAAACAGGAATTCACCTATGTAGGGTTGTTCATATTTGGTTTGAACCGAAGTTTTGGATCGAATCGAACCGAAAAAACCGGAACCTACCCGAACCAATGTGTTTTGGTTTAGGTTTTCGGTTCAAGAAATTTTTATTTTCGGTTTAGACTCGGTTCGGTTAAACCGGGAGAAAACCAAATTTTTTTTAAATGTTTTTAATTTACTCTTCGTTCCTTCCCTTAGGTTCGGTTCGGTTTATTCTCCTCTCCCGTCAGCCGTATCCGTCTCGCCTCACTTCGAGTCTTCGCCTGTTCGCCACTCGCAAGTTCTCCTGATTCTCCTCTATCGTTCTCCAGTCGCGGTCGGTGACCGGCTCCTCCGCTCTGGTACGTTCGTCCTCTCTCTCACTCTTGTCTCGTCTCTCCTTCTCCCTCGACTTCCCGTTCTCGATTTCTCGTGCGTGATCACCGGCTTCTGCTTCTCTGCTTCTTCAGGCTTCAGTTGAGGTCAGCCATTAGTTTTCTCATTCATCATCACCAAGAGTTCACAGAGGACATCAGATGTTCATCGGTTCAGGTTAGCCTTCAGCTTACTTCAGTTCAGGTTCAGGTCAACCTTCAGTAATCAGTAATGGCCAACTCTGATTCAAATTCCCAATAATGAAATCGCTATGATTAGGGTTTACTTTTTCTGATTGAATATGAAAATCCGAAATTATGTAATTTAGATAGCAGATGAATTGTTGAAGTCTTAGATTGAATCCCGAATAGTGTTAGTTTTGGGTATATACCGTATATTAGTAGATGAATTCTTAAATTGAGGGAGTATTGGTTGATTCAATGATTTGGAAATCTGATTGCTTAATGAACAATGAAGTTCAAATCTATATTTGTCATGTTTCATTTTGCTTAATTTTTTTTTTTTTTTGTTTGGGAGTGTTTACAGTGGCCAGTGGGTGTGTGTACAGTGTACTTGTAGGGCTGTTCAATTGTGTGTATTGTTTGTGGGTACCGTGTACTCCAGGGCTGTGTGTAGTTGTGTATTGTAGGGCTGTTCAACTGCACAAGGGCGGCAGAGCTGTGTGTACTAGTGCTTGGCTTGGCAAACTGGCTGCAGATGTGAATGTGACCCGTGCTGCTTCACCCAAGTGAATGTGAATTTAGCTTTGGAAATTAGTTGCTTTGGATTAGGATTTAGGCATTAGCTATTAGTGTTTAGCATATATATTATAATATAACACTACCAATTTAACTACAGTCTTGTACAGATTAGGGTTGTTCAAGACTTCAAGTGTTCAGAGTGTGGATTTTTTTTTCATTGTGCATTTTCTTTATTTCGGTTCGATTAGGTTATAACCGAACCGAACCAAAACCAAACCGGCGTAAAACCGAACCAAACCTATTAGTTTAGGTTCGGTTTTCGGTTTTCATTTTTGGGAATTTCGGTTTGGCCAAGTTCGGATCGGTTTTGGACCTTTGACCAGCCCTACACCTATGATGTTGGAGGTTGAATTTGAATGTTTCTTCGCTTTGATTTTGAAAATTTTGGGATTCTGTGAGTGGATTGATGTCATTGTCTTTCCCAATAACTAATATTGATGGATAGATAGGTTTCTGTTTAATTGTCTAGGGTTTATTATTGAGTCAACCAGGGGATAGTGATGTTAAATTCTTTGTGTTTTTCTCGAAAGATATCATTTAAATATTTATGAGCTGATTTGGTTCGCCACCATCATCGATCTGGTTCAAGTTTCCCGACAATTTCAGTTCAAATTTGGAAAACTATAGGGCGTACCAGTGTATCACGAATCCAACTTCAGTCAGTCCACAGTGTCATAGATGGATAAAGGGCGCCTTTGTGTTGTATTTTGGAACTAGATTTATGAATGACCGTTGATCAGAAAATCTGTACTTTGAGTCTTTGATTAGGGTTCAGTTGATTGATTTCGTCCAATTAATTTGTTTGACAATTGGATTTGCAGATTAGAATCCATATAGGGGATCATGGAAGACGTGCTGACAGAAATTCCACCTCCTTCAAGGTTCTTCCAAGAAGAACTCAACAACTTCATGCTCCCATCACCTTCAATTCCTTCCCCATTTCTTTTGTTCTCTGAGCCTCACACAAACAATCCCTTTCATCCTTCTCTTCTAATTGTAGCGCTATCTGCTCCATCTCTCCACATCTTTCACCATGTATCCTCCAAGACTCTTATCGGGGCTGTCATACTCCCTGAGATTCCATTTTCTGGGAGCTCTACAACACCTTCCCTGAAGAACAGATCTTGCAACATATACTTCATCGATGATGCTGAAAGCAAGGTGCTCCTTGTCTCCGTCCAGTGCCCTGTTCCAGCAGAGAGAGCTCATGTCATCTCGAAGTTGCTCCTCGGTGGACAGATTCTTCCGGAGAGGGTTTTGATTTTGGATTCAATCAAGGTCTCGAATTTCCGGGGCAAGCTTGATTGGGATGAGACTCATGTGTATAAGCTGGACACAGCTTCTGCAAGAAAGGGTGATTCTTTGCTGCTAAAGAATTGAGACTACCTCCCTTCAGGAAGTGTGGTTGATGGCCTTGGTGCTGCCATCTTGAGCCAGTGCCAGATTAAAAACATCAAAGCATCGCTGTGTGTTTCATCCCCTGAATTCGGAAATCCCGTGGCATCATTGATTAGATCTCTTCTGCACAATGATATACTGCCTACTGTGAAGTTCAGTTCAAGTGGCGATCTAACGTATGGAATGAATGAGCCTCTACTTGACGCTGAGTTTTATACCTGATAACCCAGATTGAGATGAATATAATTCATTTCAATCCAAACCTAGGAGCAACCTTGGTGCAGTTTCTTGATTGCTAATGAACATGCTGTTTGAAACGATTATAGTATGATATAAAGGACAATCCTCCCCTCCCGGATATTGCTACGTTGGTTTTTTAGTTATGTTGTATTTTTTGGGGGGTGTCTAGAGTCCCTCTAGAGTCTTTCTTTGAGCGGCAATGGATGTGATGTCACTTTGTATTATGCAATCATCTCAGATGAAGGTTGCACATTTGGTGATATTCCTAAAACAAAGTTTACAGATTACTTGCAAAAACTTACAGAATAAGCCTCGCTTTGAGCCATTTTTAAATGGCTGGTAGGTATTCGAAAGAAACACCAAATCGGCTATGAGGTTGAAAATCTATTTTGATCAAAGAAATTGGTTGAGAATATATGCTCTTCTGTGGTAAAAACTTTAGCATTATTCAAGATATGTAGATATGATTCCTGGTGGAACCAAAAGTCTTCAGTGGTTGTGATCTTGTAAGTTTCTGCAAGAAACACCTGCAACTGCATGGTAACGCCATCTTCTGTGTTCAATGGGTATGATAACCTTTAATGGAAATTCAATTCTTTTCTAATGGTACCCATTTCTGTATAGTTCACTTCACAGTGATGCCAAAGAAGAAAAAGACAAGCTCAGAGAAGATCTCCCACACGCCATTCTGTGAACAAATAAATTGAGTGCAGTTCTTATCAAGTTTGGTGGCTTACCCATATCATTAAAAAAGGTAACATCTGAACATTTCAATTTAATTACTTCCTTTCATATGTTTATCTTTGCCAAATTGTTATTAGTTGCATCCTCTCTTGACTATGCAGGAATCTTCCACTTCATTAACATAATGAAAGACCAAAGGTCAATCATTGTACTAATGAATACTGATTAGTTGCAGTACCTATATAAAACTAATTGCTTCATCTAAGCCCCTCCAAATCTCCCTTAGCTTCCACACAATTAAGTGAAGAGTTTACTATCAAGAAAGAAAAAAAAAAAAGATTTATTTTTGCATTGCTTCCAAATTCCTTACCATGAAGTTCATGCTTTTGTTAGCTTATTGCTTACTATCCAACGTCATTGTACGAGCAGAAGATCCTCTACTGACACTGGATTACTATGCGTCCTCATGTCCAAGTATTTTCGAGGTCGTGAGGAAGGAGATGGAATGTTCTGTGGCCTCTGACCCTCGTAACGCAGCTCGTGTTTTGCGACTACACTTGCATGATTGCTTTGTTCAGGTTCTTGACATACATCTTAGCTACTTCTGTCCTCTTAAACTTGATAGATTAACATGATTTTGATGATGCAAATGCTTATCATGTGACAGGGATGTGACGGGTCAATCCTGTTAGACGACACAATCACTCTAAAAGGAGAGAAGACCGCACTTCAAAATAAGAACTCCTTGGGAGGCTATGAAATCATAGACAAGATAAAAAACATGGTTGAGTCGGAGTGCCCTGATGTCGTTTCTTGTGCTGATATTCTCACCATAGCTGCTAGAGATGCCGTTGTACTGGTACTTTCCTCATGAAGAATCACTACCTAGTATTCAAATCAAATAACTTAAGGTGAACCGACAATCATCAAACATTTATGCAGGTTGGAGGACCATACTGGGACGTTCCTGTGGGCAGAAAGGATTCTCGAACTGCAAGCTACGTGCTAGCCAACACCAACATACCGGGTCCTAACGAAGGCCTCATCTCTATCATCTCTAAGTTTCTTTACCAAGGCCTCTCTATCACCGACATGGTTGCTCTTTCGGGTAATATTTCAACTCTTTTTTTTTCATGTTCGAGGATTTCAAACACAAAAGCTTAAGTTTGGCTATGAAGCATCTAGACCATAAATCAGTGTTTAATCCTTGTTCAGTATTCAGAGGATGGATCCAATGTAACCTCCTCCTACGGTATAAATTTTTGTGAATATTCATGTGTAGCAACATGTTTATTCATAGGACTTGCGTATGAATAATCATGTTGTGGCATACGAATGATTTTGGTGTTCAAGTTTCTCTTTAATTCTCATCCGTGAATCTTCTTAATCATGAACTCCATATTTGTTCACATGTTATTGGATCCATCCTCTCAGTATGATTCATTTCAACGTTCGATTTCTTAGACACTCCTACAAGAAACTTAAGTAGGATTGTATGTTTTTGCAAAGATCTTAGTTTTTCCTACACTAAGAGCACTTGATATTGACATCTCTAGGAGCTCACACTATCGGCATGGCAAGGTGTGAGAGTTTCCGAGATAGGATCTATGGTGACTTCACATTAACCTCAGACTTATCTTCAATCTCAAGTTCATACCTTATGGGCCTAAGATCAATATGCCCAGCAGCAGGAAGTGGAGACAGCAACGTGACAGCATTAGACTACGTGACGCCCGACATCTTCGACAACTCGTACTATCAGATACTGCTTAGAGGGCAGGGGTTGCTCAACTCCGACCAGGAAATGTACTCGAGTTTTCTTGGAGGAGTCGGGACAAGGCGGCTTGTGCAGAAGTTCGCAGAGGACCCTGTTGCGTTCTTCAAGCAATTTGCAGATTCGATGGTGAAGATGGGGAACATTGTTGATGGGGAGAGCTTTGCTGGTGGAGAAGTGAGGAAGACTTGCAGGTTTGTTAACAGTGAGCACACACACTGAGCCACAATGAATCATTTGGAGTAAGTGTTGATCTATGAGTTTCATTCAAATTTGAGAATATATATGGGATATATGTAATATTGCAAGTGATAACGCAATTTATGGTGTGATATATTCTTCTTACCAAAAAGATACCAAATGGTACATTTTTTTAATGCAAAATGTAATTTCTTGTGCACTTTCACATATGCTAAATAAAAAAGAGTAACGAAATCTGTTGTTTTCTAGTCTCGGTTTAACAAGTAATGGTCTGTCTTGAACCATTATTTGATATCAAAACATGAATGAATTAGACACTTCAATCATTATCCGTTTGGTATGACCGTTGGAATCAAAAGGGGAATCAGAATCGGATTTGAATGAACCATTTCTAAAATGATGATGATAATGCAGCTTATTAAGTATTTGGTATGTAATTAGAATAAACCATTTCTGAAATGATGATGATAATGGTTTTTCCAACTTATGCCCTGATACCCAAATACTTATTCTAAATCTAATAAGAAAAATGTATTTACGGTGATTACAATCAACCTTGTATCATATTTTATTCGTATTCGAAATATAGTTCCTAAGAGTGTTTGGCACTCACATCTTTTCTTATTCAATTCTTCGGGATTATCCGTGTCACAAGAGTCGTGGTTTAAAGTGTTAAGCCTACACAAAATATTCTCAATAATCGCATTTGATTTTAGATTCATACCTTATTATGTCACAAAGTTTGAGTCCAGAGTAATCCCCGTTTTCGAGCTGTTATATGTTAGTTCTCACGAACTAACCGTCTGTTATTTGTATGGCTGGTGTAGGGATGGCAATGGGGCGGGGATGGGGAAAATAAACGGGGATGGGGATGAGGACGGGAGCAAAAAAAATTCCCCGGGAATGGGATTTGGACGGGGATGATAGTCCCCACCCCATTCCTCGCCCCGCCACTCGATGGAGAAACCCGCGAGGATCCCCGATGGGGACCTCGTTAAACACTTTTAGAAGGTTTGTACAAGTATTATTTTAACATTTTTAATTATTATTTGTTATCAATTAACCTATGACCTATCTATATTATATTTTTTATTTTAAAAGTTTAGTATGTTTTGCGTAGGCTTAAACTTATATATTAAACTGAGGTGAAGCTTATATCGTGGAATTTGATGGGAAAATCCACAAGGAAACCCGCGGGGAAACTAAATGGGGGACATTAAACAAGGACGGGGACCCGGTGGGGATGGGGACGGGGGCGGGCGGAGTTTTGATAAACGGGGATGGGGAGCGTACTACCCGCCCCGTTGCCATCCCTAGACCGGTGTCCTTCATCATCTTCGGACGCCAGGGCAATTTTCGTAGGTTAGATGCTATGAGGTCGAAGGTTGGGATCAAATTCGGAATCGTCTTTAAAGTGTTTTAAGTACTCTCTCGATACCTTGGATTAAGGTTTTGTAAAGTTTGCTTTTAAATGGCTACCTAAGGATGTTACGTTTGTTCTGCTTTATTTATTTACTTATTGATTCTTATTCCGCTTTGAATAACTCATTATCATCTTGTTTGTGGGAGCATGATTGCATGTTGCAATGGTGAGCCTCAACCACGGGCCCTTAACTTTTTTTTCGGGCCCTTAACTTTTTTTTCTTAGAAAATGTTTATTGATGAGCCTCAAGGCTCACCAATATTACACATCATCACAAACAAAAAAAAGGGTAAACAATGCTTACTTGGCCATGAGCCCGGAAAATTCATTCCCGCAGTTGAGCCCACCATTATTGTCAGATTATGGGCCCATGACTACGCTTTCATTTTTTTTTAATCAAAATTTCCAACGCAAAGCGGTGCCGTTTCACACTGTGGGAAGGCTAGATGGTGTGTTTCACTCCTGGCACCATGTAATTTAAAAAAAAACGGTTTTTGAGCTTATTTGTAACATAAAAAATAATTTATTTTTGAATGTGATTTATTTTTATCTACCCACAGACACCCACTTTGTATATATTTTTTTAAAAAAAAATTAAAGATACCAATACCCATATTTAACTCTTTACTCATTAAAAAATTCATTTTTATCCCATTTTCCCCTATATAAATTCATTGTTTATCCCATTTTGCATATGTTGTTTTTTATTAAAAAAAACAATAATAATTATAATAGTAGTAGTATTAAAATATAATTATTATTACTAAAATATTATGTCATGTATAATAATAATAATAATAATAATAATAATAATAATAATAATAATAATAATAATAATAATAATAATAATAATAATAATAATAATAATAATAATAATAATAATAATTTGCTGAAAAAAGTGAAAAGTTGGGTTGGGGCTCGTAAGCTGATGTGGCAAATAAAAAGTAAACAGTGAGTCCTCGACAGGGCTCACTGATAAATATGCTCTTATAAAAAGTTATACCACATCCGTTTAAGGATCTCATTCTAACTTTTTAGTTTTTCATCCTCATTCGTGAGCTCGAGTCTTGGACCCTTAAAATTACCTTTTATTATTTTTACTAACAACAACAACAACAGCAACAACAACAATTAAAAAATAATAATAATATTAAGTAATTAATTTATAATAACATATCATAAAAAAATATTTTTTTAATGTTTAAAAAAGAAAATATGGGTATTATTCAAATGGATTTTTTTTACAAACATATGCAAGAGGGGTGTCTATGTGTAGATAAAATTAAATTAAATTCAAAAATAATTTTTTATTTTTTGAAACAATTGAAAACCACCGAAAATCATTTAAAAGTAAATAAAATATAGGTTCTACCACATGACAGTTATGAGCCCTACTTTTTGGGTCTCATATGTAAGGGACCCAAACAATTGACTCTTACATTAAATCTTTTTTTTTCATAATTTTTTTTCCCTATATGGCAATTATAAGAACCCAAGACTCACAATTGCACATGCTCTCAGCCTCATGTGGTTATAAAACCACTGGCGTTGTGACCCTCCTTTTGGATTAAAAAGGGGTGTTACATTGTCAATGGCGAACGGGGAGACGAAACCAGAAGGAAAGAGGAAGAAAAGGCACCATGGATGAGGAGCTTGAGACAGAACGTCATATAGAGGAAATTGGGATAGCGAGAGTGTCGGCCGGGAGAAGACGGGGAGTGCTTTCTGCAATTCCATACGAATATGTAGTTAATGGTTGTAGCAGGCAGATTGATATGCATTCCGGCAAATAACAATTCATATAGCAAGCACAAACAATCATCACAACCCCAAAATCACATTTTGAGCATCATAACAAGAACATTTTGAGCATCATAACAAGAACATTTTTAGCATCATAACAAGAACATAAACTACTCCAAATCTCAAACCAAATGCAAATTCAGATCATGTAAACTAAAAAACCCTAGAAATTGACCGAAATTGAAAGAGGGGAAGAGCACACACAAACAAACAAACAAAAAACCCTAAAATTGAGTGGAAAGATCTGTCGAAGAGGAAGTGAAGTGAGTAGGAGAAGCGAGAAAGATTGGCATATTACATCCCAATTTCGAAATCGA
Source organism: Persicaria tinctoria (assembly GCA_037127255.1). Classification (NCBI taxonomy): domain Eukaryota; kingdom Viridiplantae; phylum Streptophyta; class Magnoliopsida; order Caryophyllales; family Polygonaceae; genus Persicaria; species Persicaria tinctoria. Next base: position 34,588,855 of record JBANSL010000013.1, on the reverse strand, counting down.
ATAAATGACAAAATTGAGCGAGCAAAGAAGATGAAGACAACAAGAAATCGACCCTCGAAGCAAATATTTCCAACGAACGAGAGGTAAGAGAGAGAGAAAGATCATACCTCGTTTGTGAAAACGCTAGGTTGATAGAAATGGAGGCTTCTCCTTGCTCCAATCGACTCTTGGTGGTGAGCAGTTGAAGAAGAAATGACCCATGAAGAGTAGGACTGTTATCTGAGTCGAACAGCTCGAGCTCGGCTCGGGCTCGACTCGAGAAAGCCCGAGCTCGGCTCGTTCGAAACCATATAACAAGCCGAGCATGAACAGTGTTTAAAGCTCGTGTCGAGCCCGAACCGAGCTCAAGCCAAGCCCGAGCCGAGCCTAGAAGCTTGAATGTGATATTTCCTAAATTACCCCTAGGGTTTATATATGGGTTGCCTTGCCTCCTTTCAGCGTTATGCGTTTAGTGGCCGTTCCTCAAGGTTTCCTTCGTGCTTCCTTTCTCTACCCTAGTTGTGCTTCCTCCCTCTTCCTCCTCCTCCCTTCTTCCCGAGGCGACAGGTTCCTGACGTCTGGTAAGTTTGGTACATCTCCCTCTTCCCCTTTCTCCCTAGTTTCGTACATCTTCCACACCCTCAAGTTCGAGATCCGGAGGCGGTGTGTTGTAGGAGGAAATCGAGACTGCAAACAGAATGTAATTAAAGTAAAGCAAACCGATTGAATCCCAGCAAATAATGTTCAAGACTTCCTCCCGATGTAGCAAGAGAAAGTCAGGATCGATCCACGAGGAAGCGTGTCAGCGGATCCTAGGCAGCGGATGATTCTCATGGCAGAAGTCGACCACAGGTACTCGATCTCGACTAGGGTTAGTCGACAAAAGATCAGGCAAGTCGAACATCAGGCAACATCTCCCAGTGGTTGGTCGATATCGAGGAGACCTTACTCGATATCGAGTAAATATCTTGTCGACGTCGGGTACCTACACACTAGAAGCTACATCGATCTTCGTCGATCGAATATCAGTGCTCGATATCGACCAAGATTAGTCGATATCGAGGAGACAAAAACTTAAAACGAAATAAATAAAGAACAAGACTTGGTGAATCTCGAAATAAACTATGAATGTAAGGAAACTTCCAAGATTAGGGTTTGCGACAACGATAACCAAACATGTATAAGGCAAGAATAAAACAGATAATCATGCAAATTGCATCGAAGGATCAAGCTTTCGCCTTTTCCAACAATTAGACAACTTTTTCAAGAAACCCTAATTGTATCTATTGATTTTGTGTTTACAATCCAAGTTGTTAGCATGGATCTCCATTAGATGGGTAATAAACACATAACAAGTAGTAAATGCTCAAAACATGATAAAGGTCGGATCCTTACCTCAAACACGTAGGGCTATCATTGGGCTCACCCCAACTCTAGAAGTGAGTGGACTACTCGCTCTTCATCGCAATCGCAGACATTGATTTAAAAGAAATAACTTGCATAATTAAACTAAATTCAAACAGAGCTTACAACCAAAGGAAGCCAATTCCGCTGTCGCTTCACAAACTCCTCTTGGCCACTCACTCTCTCTCTCTCTCTCTCTCTATGTAGCCAATTGTGTGTGAAATTGAATGCTTAGAAATCAGCCCCTAAGGCCTTATTTATAGACTTCCAATCCTTTCTAATCAAGGAAAGAAATCTCTATCTATATCTAAAGATAAAACTTTAATAAAAGGAACATTTATCTTAAAGGAAATATATCTAAAAAGCTAAATATTTTCATGTGTGGATAAATCCTCTCTCAATGGATAGATCTTAATAGACTTGATAAAACTCGGACATCTCGCAACCCAACAGCCCAACTCATGATCGGATAGGCCCAACAACGTCACGACCCAGGAAAGGTTTACTCGATATCGAGTAATTTCCTCGATATCGAGGAGAGGTGTTGTCGATTGGGCTTCACTGGCTTGCTCGAGTAACTCTTCTCGACTTGGCTCAGACATGTCGTCTCTGGGTTTACTCGACATCGAGGAATTTCCTCGATATCGAGGAGAAATGTCTTGTCGACTTCACTGTCTGACTTGCTCGAGCAACTTCTCTCCGACCTGACTCGGACAAGTGTTACTGGTCTTGTTGATATCGAGTAAACTATTCGATATCGAGGAAGGGCTGCTCGGTATGTCTAGGTCTTCGGCTTCTCGATCAGTTGATGCCTCCTCGACTCCAGGTATGGCTTTAAGGTCTGGTCGATATCGAGTAAGCTACTCGATATCGAGTAGGGTACTGGAGTCGGGTTGGCTTCGTCTTCATTTCCTCGATCAGCTCCTCCTCGAACAGGCACTGCTCGGACTTCTTTGGTCGATATTGAGGAAAAGTACTCGATATCGAGTAAGGCTCAGCTTCCGTCTTTGCTTCTTGGTTTTGTCCCGGAATGGCTCCAAATTCTGTAATATTAAACCAAAACTTATGTAGATCTCTATTTCTTGCAAATAAGCATATATTACATAAATTCAACATATTCCCATCCCGAAATATGCAAAGTGTATAGAATATGGAGCTAAAATGTGCATTTCAACATGACTATTTTAGTGGATATCAAATCACCCCATACTTAGGCTTGCTTGTCCCCAAACAATAACTTGGATGGTCATTTAGGGGAAGAATTTAAACTCTCAACATCATAGATTCATTCTTATATAACCCTCAATCAATTACCATCCTTGAAAAGGTACTTGTGCCACAAATCCATGCATGTGCAAATAAAAAGCAACATCTACTCACAAAGGGAGGTTTATGCAAAACATTCATAAGTGATAAAGCATTAATAATCAAGAGGACTTTAATTTAAGCTCAATAAGGAGTAGATTGGTAAAAGGCTAAATGTGGGCAATATTTGGCAATGTGGTGCTAATGATCCGGGGAAATGGAGTACTTTCCAAACTTTCATACCACATCCCTTTTCCACAAGATTCATCACCTTTCATAATGCTTTTTTTTCTTCAATAATAATGCTTTTACCTCTCTAACCTCAGCACTGCCTTCTCGCGGATCGCAAACATGGGTGTTATGAATGGCCCCGGATACTTAGTGTTTTGGACTCCTCACCTTGTGTGTCCCATCTCGCCGAACTATTATCTCAGCAAGCAGGGTCGATCTACCTTTATCTCCTGAGGTGATCAGATTTTCTTTCACTCATTAAATTTTCCATATATTTCAAACAATTTCCTACCAAACTCCAATAATGATAACAACACAACAACCATATAACAATCTCCATAATGTAACATCATTCTCAACATAATCCCCGGATAGGAAATAAGGTAAGGAATGGGCAGTATATAGTTCATGTGGAGCAATATATGAAATGAGGTGTATTATGGCTTTTGTAATGCATAAGCATAGGTAAGGCTAGGATATAAACAATATGAGCATTATATGGAAATATAAAGTCCTCTATCCTCTTATCATACAACATGTCAAAAGCAACTTCAAATTTTACCTCATTTCATGGTTTTCAAGAAAATATGCACTTCATTGTGACTTTCCTTTACTAGGCAATTTCATGCTATATCTCTAATGAATCCAATTTTGCATCGTCGAATTCAATAAAGCTTCTATGACACTATTTCTTTGAACAATTTACAAGCAATGGGAGATGTCTTATAGCACTTTGAGTTTTGCAATTATGCACAAAATTTTAAAATTTACTCAAAATTTCACCATGTAAAACCAAAAACAAGAATAAAACATATAATAATGCTAATGAGCTCTTCCCCCACCCCATACTTAAAATATACAGTGTCCCTACTGTATAAAATCAAATAAAAATAAGAGTAAAGGAAGAAACTCACCGAATAATGCGTCGAGGAAGGCAAAATAGGGCATGTCGAGGAGCTGGGTTGGTCGATATCGAGTATTGTACACGATATCGAGTAATCTGTCTGCGTCGAGTGGAATGCTGAAGTCGAGGAGCCTTCTGACTCGGTCGATATCGATTTGGCCTACTCGATATCGAGTAAATGTGCGCTGCTCCTCTTGGTCGTTCTCGACTGGCCTAGTCGATTTCGACTATCTTTCAAGGACTTCTTATTCCACCTTTCGCGATCTTTTTATGGTTTCCGACCTAAAAGTGTTAGATTTCACACAAAGACAAGACTATCCACATGAAGTATCCTAAACTAAAGAAAAAAAACCAAAACCAAAATCAAAAGTTCCAATGTCCCAAAAATTCAAAAGTTTTATATACATGCTCTAGATTTTAGAGTCGCTAGACCGACTTCTCTGTTTGTGCTAAATGACCGTCAATGTGGGGCCCGCTTGTGCTTGGCCCTTCTCTTGGATCATCTAGGTCCTGATTGTAGTATGCAAGCTCAGCTGATAAGTGGTTGCTTGCATAGTCTTCCTTTTCTCCCTTCTTTTTCTTTCCAGCTCTCATTCTCCGCAGATTCTCTCGCCACGGGGCCTTACCTCCTCTTAAATTATTTATAAATTTCTTAATGGACCGAGGAGGAGTAGAACTCATACCTGAACTTACCTTTTCGGGCCCAAAACAGAAATCTTCGGGCTTAGGGTTGGTCGACATCGAGCAAGACTGGTCGATATCGAGTACAGGGACCCCATACTTAGGCTCTTGGCAAGTCTGGTGCTCAGCAGAGGATGTCGACGTCGAAGAAGTTTGGTAAACATCGAGTAGAAGCTTGGTCGATATCGAGGAGTCTTTGTCGATATCGAGTAGAGTTCTGGTGCCTTCCTTCGTTGTTTGCTTGATCCCGTGGTTGCTGATGCTCTTCACCTCCAACCATGAAATTTCCTCTTTTTCAGGGCCAAAAGAGAAATCTAAGATCTCATCGCCTATTGTGAAGGTGAGCAATCGCTGTTTGACACTAATCTTGGCATCTGCAGTAGCTAGAAATGGTCTACCAAGAATAATAGGGCTAGTAGGATCTTCAGCACAGTCTATAATAAGAAAATCAGCGGGGATAAAGAACTTACCAACCTGGACAGGGACATTCTCAATCATACATGTAGGGATGACCACTGTATTGTTTGCCATGTATAGCTTGGCATCCACATGCTCTATACATCCTATCTTCACCTTCCGCCAGAGTGATAAAGGCATGATGCTCACACTTGCTCCTAAATCACATAAGGACTCATATTTATATTTTCCAAATCCCACAGTAACAAAAAACTTACCAGGGTCAGGTCTCTTCTCAGGAAAGTGGAGCACTTTGCATTCGCCGACGATTTCTGAAATGGATCGCTTGTTGCTCAGGATCTCATTGAGGAATTTGACATAAGCAGGAATCTCTTGAAGAGATTCTGTAAAAGGAATATAGACATTCATTTCTCGAAGCATATTAACAAAATGTTTAAACTTACCTGAAGTGAGATCTTTTAGCGCTTTGGAAGGGAAAGGCAGTGTCTTTTTCTGCTTCGGAGCCAGAACAGATGTCGGCGGTGTTGCAGAGTTCCCGACATCGGCCAACTTCTCCTTGACATCGACCAGGGGTTGCTCGATATCGACAACAGTTGTCGATCTCGAGTTGATGGGCTGTGTAGATGAGTCCGAGTTCGGCTTCTCCTCTGTGCCGAGTTGTTTCTTGTCGATATTGACCAAGGTTTGGTCGACATCGAGTTGCTGCTACTCGTTGTCGAGTTGTTGCTCTGATTTGTCTTGGTGCTTTCCGACCTCTGGCTTGTGTAATTGGTGGCTGCCCCTGAGTTTTATAGTTGCGACGTGTCCGGTCTTCCCCTTAGAATTTGGTTCTGTTTGCCCAGGCAGTTACCCGGTCAGTCGTGGAATTTGTGCCGCAAATTGACCCATTTGGGTCTCTATGTTCTTCTTTCAGATATCCAGCTCCCCAAATCTTGTGTTGAAATTCTAGAGCTGATTATTGATGCCGACTGTAGACTGCTGTTGTGAGCCGAATCTGCCATGTTTTACAGTAACTTTTATATCATTTTCTGCATTCATTTCATGCATTTGGGCTAAGATAGTACAGAATCTATGTAGTTTATGTTTATTTGCCAAATTATAGAATCTACACCAGTTTCTGTTTAATTTCGCAGAATTCGAGGCAAATTACAGCAGTTCTAGGAAAGGCCGAAAAAACTCGGAAATCAACTACAGAAGTCCAAGGTCAAGAAGCAGCGGAACCAGTCAAATCAATCTAGGAGCCCAGTTTTACTCGATCTAGAGTAATCTTACTCGATCTCGACGAAGGTGTCCGAGCACAGGCCTTGTCGACTAAGCACTAATCGAGAAACTGAGTCAGAGACAACCCGACTCCCAGAAGCCAACTCGATCTCGAGTACACTTTGTCGAGATCGACAACACCGTGATGCCATGTCCGGAGTCGAGGAGATGTGCCAAGTCGAGAAGCCGAGGACGGAAGACGCTGAGCACCCAGTTACTCGATCTCGAGTTCTTTACTCGATCTCGACAAACCAGAAGCATCAGTCTGAGTCCGTGCCGAGAAGGAGCTACTCGACAACACCAGGCCACACAGAAGTCGGCATGTTTACTCAATCTCGAGGAATCTCCTCGATCTCGAGGACCCAGCACCGCACCTATCTGAGCATGTCGAGGAAGAGCAACCCGAGACGTCCAGCGAAGCGAAGTCGATGACCAATCCTACTCGATCTCTAGGAAGCTTATTCGAGATCGAGGAACGCCATGCCGAAGTCGCGTTACGCGGTTTTGCTGTCCTACTTGGATTGGGAGTCCTTGGATCCGATTCTATCCAATTTTGGCCGAGATCTATCCTACAACTATCAAGTTCTATCTATGGAGAAGACTTATCAACACATGGAAGATATTCTACCTATTTTAGATTTATTTCCCTTTTATATTTAATTCCTTAATTGCATTTATTTATCTTAAAGTCTTTAGACATAGATTTAGATAAACATAGATATATTCTATCCTTGAATAGCAAGGAATAGGAGGCTGTAAATAAAGCCTTAGGGGCTGGTTTTTCATCATTCAATTTCAGAGAGAAGAAGTAAGTAGTTAGAGAGAGAGAGAGAGAGAGAGAGAGAGAGAGAGAGAGAGAGAGAGAGAGAGAGTTTGTGGCAAGCAAGGTGGAAAGGCGAAAGCGGATTTGTCTTGTTTGGTTGTAAGCTCTCTTTATTTAATTCAATGCAAGTTAGTTTCTTTTGTTATTTAATGTCTTTCTTGATAATGAAGAGCGAGTAGTCCACCCACTTCTGGGGCTGGGGTGAGCCCAACGGTGGCCATGTGAGGTGATGCGGTAAAGGTACAATCTTTTTATGCAATTCGTCTTCTATCCCTATGAACATGATTCTTTTGCGAGAGTTGAAGGTGATCCTTGTTTGTGTTATTAAAGCGAAAGTGATCTTAATGCAACTTGGATTAATTATGTGAAAAGGGTTAGTAACAATTAGGGTTTATGCGAAAGCCTCTATATGCCCATTTGTTGATAACGAAAGTTATTTTGATGGAAAGCATGATCTTTTATGCCTTTATGTGTTACTTTGCATGGTTATCGTTGTGGCGTTGATACCTTGGCTTTGGAAGTTATTTATATATTGAGTTTATTTCTTCCGAAATCTGAGTTCTGTGTTCGAAATCTGCCTTTAAAGTTTCTGTCTTTTGTCGATTTTGGGTACTGACTTTGTCGATCTAGAGGAAGGTTTAGTCGATCTCGAGTAGGCCTTGTCGAGATCAAGTAAAGTGTCTGAGATCGAGTTTCTGTGTTGTCGATTCTGAAGTTTCTGTTTCAGCTGAGTTTTGTCGATCTCGAGTAGCTTTTATCGAGATCGAGTAGGTCTGTCTTTGCTTTTGTTTATGCTTTCGTTTATTATTTCTGTCTTTGTTCTTTTTTTTCTGTCTTTCTGTTTGCTTTTATGTGAGATTTACAACTGCCTAGGATCCGCTGACACGCTTCCTCGTGGATCGATCCTGACTTTCTCTTACTACATTGGAGGGAGTCTTGTAATTATTTGCGTGGGCCTAAATCTGGTTTGATCTATTTCATTATATTTCATACTCGATTTCCTCCTTACAACAACTGCTGCTGCTGTGCATGATTTTGGCGCATCTCATCAAGGATCATCTGTAGATCATCTTTCTGTTGATCTCTCTCTGGATGTCCTGGAGCTCTGTATGGTGGGGGGGGTTCCTAGGGGCACCTTGGTTCCATTGTGGTTGCAGAAACCTTTGGTCCCCCATATAGCGATTGGGACCCCCTGCGTAAGCTACCTCTTCCTGGGTCTCTGCCATCCTGACTTGCTCTGTGTGTGGGCACTCATTAGTGGTGTGCCGCTATGATCCGCATTCGATGCAAGGCTGGTTGACAGAGACATACTTGACTTGCTTGAGGAGCTTGCAATTCTGCTCCCTGACATCTGTGTCAATCTCCTTGGAAGGCTCATAGAGCGGCATGGATGGGGCTGGCCTAGCGTAGGCATCATCATCATAGTTTTTTGAAGCCTCATATTTGTTGTCGTAGTTGGTGAGCTTGTCTAGTACACCCCATGCGTCAGCTGGTGGCATCGTCAGATACTCATATGGAGTATACTAATTGATCCCGTCCTTAGTGACTTAGTCAAGAGAATTGAAGAAGATCTCCCGAATGACATAGGGTGGTTGTCCATGAGTAGGGCAAGATCGCAGCAGTTTCTTATATCTTTCCCATGCTTTTGCCAGGGGCTCCCCAAACTTTTGTTTGAAAGTTGTAATCTTCTGACGAAGGAGTGCTGTCTTGGCAGGAGGGAAGAATTTGTTGAGAAATTCCTGCTCTACTTGAGCCCATGTCGTGAGGGATCGTGGTTTTAGTCCTTCCAGCCACTTCAATACGGGACCAGCGAGAGACCATCGGAAGGCTTTCATCTTGACATATTCCAGAATAGTACCTTCAGCAAGAGTACGACACATGTCAGAAAAGTTGGTAATATGTTCAAGAGGGCATTCATTAAATCTTCCATGGAAAGCATTATTTTTAAGCTCTATAAGAAATTGAGTGCGAATTTCAAAAGTATTCTCAGGGATCAGAATAGTCGATTCAGGCACGACGAGAGTCGGGTGCATGTAATCCTCTGGTGTGGTAGGATATTGGGCAAGCTCAGCTTCTACTTGCCTCGCACGCTAAGCTTGTTGTTCCCTGGCTGCTCTCTCAATGGCGAGAGCAGTATCTTTAGTGGCTAGTTCCCTCCGAAGCCTCTCAATAAGTTGTTCTTGTGTTTCTGCGGCCGTCATGGCTCTTTTTAGTTTAGCGTGGACGTGTAAGAGGCGTTCCAGTTCGTCTAAGCTGTCAAACTCAGGTGTTTGACCAGAACGGCACATACACCTGCGAAGTAACTCAAAGCAAACGTGAGATTTAACTACCTAAGGCGCGAATAATTGCTGGCACCAATTTGTTGTAGGAGGAAATCGAGAGTGCAAACAGAATGTAATTAAAGTAAAGCAAACCGATTGAATCCCAGCAAATAATGTTCAAGACTTCCTCCCGATGTAGCAAGAGAAAGTCAGGATTGATCCACGAGGAAACGTGTCAGTGGATCCTAGGCAGCGGATGATTCTCACGGCAGAAGTCGACCACAGGTACTCGATCTCGACTAGGGTTAGTCGACAGAAGATCGGGCAAGTCGAACAGCAGGCAACAGCTCCCAGTGGTTGGTCGATATCGAGGAGACCTTACTCGATATCGAGTAAATATCTTGTCGACGTCGGGTACCTGCACACCAGAAGCTACAACGATCTTCGTCGATCGAATATCAGTGCTCGATATCGACCAAGATTAGTCGATATCGAGGAGACAGAAACTTAAAACGAAATAAATAAAGAACAAGACTTGGTGAATCTCGAAATAAACTATGAATGTAAGGAAACTTCGAGGATTAGGGTTTGCGACAACGATAACCAAACATGTATAAGACAAGAATAAAAAAGATAATCATGCAAATTGCATCGAATGATCAAGCTTTCGCCTTTTCCAACAATTAGACAATACTTTCAAGAAACCCTAATTGTATCTACTGATTTTATGTTTATAATCCAAGTTGTTAGCATGGATCTCCATTAGATGGGTAATAAATAGACCTGAGCATGGAACGGGCCTGAACCAAATTTTCAGCCCATTACACCGGGTCGGCTTGGGTCAGGCCCGGTTTCTAGGCCTAGTGCCTTGCCCAAGCCCGCACTCATTGCCGGGTCGGGCCGCCCAACGGGCCAAACGGGCCTAGCATCTCAAATTCATTTTTTTTATCCGAAATCGAATTAAACTTTTTTTAAAAAAGAGGCAAATCACAAATTATACCAATAGTTTCGAATTTGAGGCAAACATGGACACAATATTAGCTTACTAACAAATGAAATACAAAGTTATATCTATCTATATATATCTATATACACACGAAGAATATATAATGAAATACAAAGTTATATATATACTATATAGAAAGTTATACATACAAATATACAAAATATTGTAAACATGTAAACGTGTATATATATATATATACACTGTATAGAAAGTTATACATGTACACTTTACATATACAACACTGTAAATATATATATTGTAAATTTAAATGTGTTTTTATTATGTTATATACACACACTGTAAATATATATATATATATATTGTAAATGTCACCCCTAGAAATATAATTAGGTATATATTTTTATTATGTTATATATATATAATATTATATATAACTTATATAATTATATATATAATATTAATATATATATAACCGGGCCGGGCCTATCGACCCGCTTGGGCTTTACCCTCTGCCCAAGCCCGGCCGTCTGGCCCAACCGGGTCGGGCTCGGCGGCCCGCTTGGGCCAACTACTCTGTCTAAGCCCGCATATTTTCCCGGGCGGGTTAAGCGGGCCTGGTGGGTTGGCCCATGTTTGCTCAGGTCTAGTAACAAACACATAACAAGTAGTAAATGCTAAAAACATGATAAAGGTCGGATCCTTACCTCAAACACGCAGGGCTATCGTTGGGCTCACCCGAACCCTAGAAGTGGATGGACTACTCGCTCTTCATCACAATCGCAGACATTGATTGAAAAGAAATAACTTGCATAAACTAAATTCAAACATAGCTTACAACCAAAGGAAGCCAATTCCGCTCTCGCTTCACAAATTCCTCTTGGCCACTCACTCTCTCTCTCTCTATGTAACTAATTGTGTGTGAAATTGAATGCTTAGAAATCAGCCCCTAAGGCCTTATTTATAGACTTCCAATCCTTGCTAATCAAGGAAAGAAATCTCTATCTATATCTAAAGATAAAACTTTAATAAAAGGAACATTTATCTTAAAAGAAAATATATCTAAAAAGCTAAATATTTTCATGTGTGGATAAATCCTCTCTCCATGGATAGATATTGATAGACTTGATAAAACTCAGACATCTCGCAACCCAACAGCCCAACTCATGATCGGACAGGCCCAACGGCGTCACGACCAAGGAAAGGTTTACTTGATATCGAGTAATTTCCTCGATATCGAGGAGAGGTGTTGTCGACTGGGCTTCACTGGCTTGCTCGAGTAACTCTTCTCGACTTGGCTCAAACATGTCGTCTTTGGGTTTACTCGACATCGAGGAATTTCCTCGATATCGAGGAGAAATGTCTCGTCGACTTCACTATCTGACTTGCTCGAGCAACTTCTCCCCGACCTGGCTCGGAAAAGTGTTGCTGGTCTTGTCGATATCGAGTAAACTATTCGATATCGAGGAAGGGCTGCTCGGTATGTCTAGGTCTTTGGCTTCTCGATCAGGTGCTGCCTCCTCGACTCCAAGTATGGCTTCAAGGTCTGGTCGATATCGAGTAAACTACTCGATATCGAGTAGGATCCTAGAGTCGGGTTGGCTTCGTCTTCAGTTCCTCGATCAGCTCCTCCTCGACCAGGCACTGCTCGGACTTCTTTGGTCGATATCGAGGAAAAGTACTCGATATCGAGTATGGCTCAGCTTCCGTCTTTGCTTCTTGGTTTTGTCCCGGAATGGCTCCAAATTCTGTAATATTAAACCAAAACTTATGCAGATCTCTATTTCTTGCAAATAAGCATATATTACATAAATTCGACATATTCTCATCCCGAAATATGCAAAGTGTATAAAATATGGAGCTAAAATGTGCATTTCAAAATGGCTATTTTGGTGGACATCACGGTGGCGGCGGCAAGCGAAGGAGAAGGAGACGGATCTGAAGAAGGTAAAGAAGAGCAGGACATCCAATTCGAGATCTAGAAGCAGCGGCAGCAAGTGGAGGCGGATCTAAAGAAGGCCGGTCACGAAGTTGAGTCTCATGCCCTCCCATTCGAGATCTGTTAGGGTTTCTTCAAGGCGTTGAATCACCAACCAGGCCGGTCCGATTCTCCTTTCTGCTTCGATTATGCTTTGATTGTGTATAAAGTTAGGAGTTGGGACTACACAGTGGTTGGATCCTGTTTCTCTATTGTGGTATTTGAGAGTTTTAATGCTTTGATTTTCTATAAAATTAGGAGTTGGGACTTGGGATTACTTAATGGTTGGATCTATTGTGGTATTTGAAGGTTTTTGTTTCGATTTCTTAAAAAAATAAGAGTTTGATTACTTACTCCCTTGATCTTCTACCCTTGCTGCTCAGGGATTGCATCCATGGAACTTATTTGCCTATGCTTTGTTTAAGGTTACCTACTGATTGTATGAGTGCCTCTTTAATTTTGCATTTAGGCATTCAGTTACGGATCGAGCCTGAACGAGCTCGATTGACGAGCTCGAATGAGCTCAGGCTTGTTCGTTCGGCTTGTTCGAGCCTTCACAAGCCGAGCTCGAGTTAACCGCTAGGCTCGCGAGCCGAGCTTGAACGCCAAAATAAGCTCGAATAATTTTTGGGCTCGAGGTTGGCTCGACTCGTTTCCTGTTCGAGCCAAGCTTGAGCACGTCAAGCTCGGCTCATTCGGCTCGAATATCACCCCTAATGAAGAGGCCTTTTCCTTTTATTTTATTTTCATTTTTTTGACGAAAATGTGAAGATACTAAACGGAGAGGCACGAGGCAAAAATAATATAAAACTTAGGGGTATTTGAAAAAATATGCCAAATTTTTGTACACCCCGCAAAAAAGGCTTGGATACTACGCGAAATTTCCGAAATTTTTAATAAGGTTTCAAGTTAATTAAATAGAGTCAATAATTTAATGAATATTTTTTTTAATTAAAAAATTCTAGGTATTTACATGTAATACTTTTTCTTTGAGAACTTACAAGTTATTATTAGTATTAGTAATTAGTACTCCGGAGTAAATAAAAATAATAGTAATAAAAATAATAATTTTATAGAGGAAATTAGGTGGAGTATACCATTTTCAAGTTTTTTTTTAAGTAATTGTACTCCTTCAATTTTGTTTTAGGTAATTATGTTTTTTTAAAGATAGATATTACATATTTACCCTTAAAATGAACTTTTACCCTTTCAATTTTTATCCTTTTTTAAAATGATTGATGAGGAAGATATTTTTAACAAATCAAATTTGATCCAAAAAAAAAAAATTATCCTCTTTTTTTTATAAGGTAAAGATTTGAGTGGGGTCAGACTTTGCTAGACCACCACCCAAGGGCATCCTTGCGGATGAGGACACGCAAAGCTGAGTCGGCGAGGAGGTCCTGTGTGGATGTTGAATGGAGGAGACTCGCAATCCTGTCGGCAGTGGAGTTGATCTCCCGGATGACTTGGCCGAATTGAACCCTTTCAAATTGTTGGAGAAGGGACAGGGTGTCAGCAATCAGCATCTCAATCTCCTATGAGCAGCTCCACCTTTTTTGCAAGCAGTTGATGATGGTCAGACTGTCACCCTCAATCAGAATACTCAACAGGCCAAGGGCTTTCGCCTTGGCGACGCCACCTCTAAGGGCAAGACCCTCAGCTACTAAAGCGGAAATGTGCCCACATTTAAATTCGCCACAATCAATGACTGAGCCATGGTGATCCTTGATAATGTAACCTGCAGAAGTCTCACCCGATGGTAGTTTTGATCCATCAAAATTAATTTTGAATGATCTATCAACCGGTTTGCGTGCTCCATCTCAGATTTCTTCTTTTCCTTGGTTCCTTTGTTCTTAGTTTCTGATGATGTTGAGGCTCATCTTCAAAGGTTAACTTAGGAACGGCCCAGTTCTTTAGTTGTTGAATGGTATAACTTTCCATGTTATGGATGGATGTTGTGTTTTGGTTGTCGAATATATTTCGATTCCTGCTTGTCCATAAGCACCACCATGTCGCCGCTAGTTTCCCTTTTTGCTCAGGATTGAGTTTGTTGAGTATTTTGCAAACGATGTTTTTGATCAATTTATTTCTAGTGTCAATGCTTCGCATAACTATTTCAATGTTCAGGTCAATTTTGTGGACCAGTTGTAGCGAGTGGTTGCATTATGAGAATAGATGGGATGTGCTTTCATCCGCCCGATCACACAATGAGCACGTTAGAGGAACATAAATGCCTTTGTTTGCTAGTCTAGTCTTAGTTGGGATTTCGTCACATGAAATTTTTAACTTTTGGAGACGTGTCTAGGTTCCATATCCATGTTGTACTGCTAGTTTCTTCTGCGTTTTGCCTTGTGATGTGCTCTAAGGCACTTGCCGTAGTAAACCATCCATTTTTGCTTGGTTTCCAATAGAGTCTGTCTTCTATGTCATGTTCTGGTATGTAGATGTTCTTGATTTGTTTAACCATATCCATCGGAAGGATATTGGATAGTTCATCAATATTCCAATTCTTGTTGTTTCGATGCATTTTTCCGCTTTGTCTTTTTCATTGATTGTAGAGTTGGGGTGTTGTCTCCCTTTTATTGGCTTGTCGTCTAGCCAGATGTTCTTCCAAAAATTAATCGTTTTTCTATTTCCTATTTGCCATATTAGTCCTTTGTAGAATTCTTCTTTCAGTTCCGTTAGTTTTGTCCATTGCAGGAGGCATTACCTTTTCTTTGGTATTCAAAGAGTGGAGTTTCTTTCAAATATTTTTCGGTAACCAATTGGACCCAGGGGTTGTAAGGTTCAGCTAAGATTTTCCATAGCAATTTCATTTGTAGTGCCTGGCTCATGTCCTTTGTTTTATGCATTCCAGTTCCTCCTAATAGTTTTTGCTTGCAGACCTTGTCCTAACCAATAAGGGATGAAAAAGATTGTTCCTTGTTCCAAAAGAAACACCTATTTATTTGGTCAAATTCTTTATGGATTTTTGTAGGGAGCATGAAGTTTTGCATAATGTAATTCGGCTTGGCTGCCAGGTTTGATCTTATTAGGGTTGCTCGTCCCTCTTGTGATAGAGTGTTAGCTTTCCATTTTGTGAGTTGTTGTCTAGTTTTGCATACCGTCTCTTCAAATTTGGTTTTGTTGACCCGACCACTGATAATGGGGCATCCAAGATATTTATCAAGTGTTGTCTGGCTGTTTATATGGATCGTACTTTTTATCAACTATTTTTGATTGTTTGAGACTTTCGGGGTGGTTTGGAAGGCCGATTTATGGAAATTGACCTTTTGGCCTAATATGGCACAATAGTCGTCAATGATATTTTTCACCACCCGGCAAGAGTCTTGGTTTGCCTTTGTGAAAATCACCATATCGTCCGCAAAGGAGAGAAAGGGGATTTTGATTCCCGATCTAGATATTTTGAATCCAATGGATTTGTCTGTCTAGATGCAAGTAGCTTCTTGGACTTTTCTTGCTAAAATTTCTCCTCGTATGATGAATAGATAAGGAGAGAGTAGGTCTCCTTGGATCTTTATAAGGCCAATTTTAGTTTATTTTCCAACACTTCTATTCTATTCCACGTTCTATCAGACAATTAGAGAGAGAGAGCGCGATGTTCGCCATTGGTGACTAAACTCTCTTCGTTCTACTTGCAATTTGAAGCTTTATTTGGATTGATTGCGCGTTTCTGAATTTTGTTCCCTATTTTCTATATTGAATGTTTCAACTTCTTTGTGCTTGCATGTTTGATTGTTTTATTCTATCTAGCCCGGGCAACTAGTTAGAATCAATTCAATTGCTAAGGTTTTGTAGATTCCTGGTTGTGAACCTTAACCTAAGTAGCAAACTTGTTCCTTTAGGGCTAGTTGAACTAATTGAAAGAGTAGGAAGTTGGATGTGTTGTTAAATATCTCTTTAGGGACTGCAAATACCTTGGTTAATCTCTGAACTTAAAGCTATCAATTGGGTTAAATCCTTCTTTAGGGGCTGTTTAATTGATACTGGTTTCTAGGACTGGTTGGACTAGTAACTATATTAGGTTGGGACAAGGGCATTCATAGGAAGACTAAAAGGACAAGAGGAAGTTACAATATCAATTCAACCAAATAAAGTGGATAGTTGTAGGTAGAGCAATCTTCTCTAAATTGTTTTGCATCAATCTGTTTATAGGTTATTTTGTTTTCTTTCTTCTTTCAATCAACCAAAACCCCCCTTTCTACTAATCGGTAAATACACTTTGCTGAGAAATACTTGATTCTCTGTGGGATCGACCTCTTACTTACTTGCTATACTAGTTTGTAGGTTTGAGTTTTATTTTGATACGGTTTACGCGACTAAAAATCGTCCGTCAAATTGGCGCCGTTGCCGGGGAATCAAGTTTATTTTTATTTTTTTTTGTGTATTTATTGATTTTTGTGCATATATTTAATCCGTTGTGAACCTATCTTACGGTTCACGACACCCTTGCTACTAACTTTTTAAGATGTTGAGATTGTTGCAATTTCAAGGTGAGAACTTTCACCAATATTTCACTAGATTACATGAGTATGTTAACGACATTGGTTCATGGGGTTATCAGTATGGTTTACGGGAGATGTGTGTTTGCATATTTGATGGGATGAATGCTGAAACACGGAATCTTGCCGAGTCCATGAGTAATGGAGGCCTATTGGATATGGGACTCTTTGAGATTTGGGATTTTTTCTACAACATGAGTCGACAGGTTGAGCGGGAAGTATCAATCGGAACTCTCACACAAGTGTTGCAGCAGTTGGAAGAAGGAAAAATGAGCCAAATGAGAAAATTGGAGGAAGAAATGAGCCGCTGTAAAAACTTGGAGGAACAGATGAGCCAACTCATTCAAATTTTAAGTGCAAAAGGTGAGAAAGAAAGGAGCTTCGAAGAAGAAGAGGAGGAATTGGTTGCAGACAACGATAGTGTCTTCGACGATGGAGAAGAGGGTCTAGTGCTTCCTGACTTGGAATCTCACGAGTCGACGTATGAGGTTACATGTGATGTGTCTCCTACTCCATCTGCAACATCCATTCTAAGCTCGCCCATTGATAAACCAGGTCTAGAGCCATCAGCTGAGGCTCAAGAGGTAATAAAGGTAAACTTTTGCAATTTTGAAGGTAATGGTGATTATGTTGATCCTTTTGATTGCTATTTTGAAAAGTCACCAACGGTACTGTGTTGGTGGTATCATATTCCTTCTGGAGAGAGTAATGTTAGACTCTTTGATAGATTGAAAGGGTTCTTGAGTTCCACATTTTATGCTTTCAATTTATTGTGCTATGATGTTTTTTGTAAGATGTGTGCACATGAATATGATAGGTTACTGAGGGCTTTGACGATGTCTGATAGCTAAGATCTTAAGATTGAGAATAAGCCAGGCCAATGACATTAAGGAAAGGCACTTCTCGGGAGGCAACCCGAGGTAAGTTTTCTAATTTAGTTATTTCAATTCCTAGTTAGCTAGTTTTTTTTTTTCAATAAATTGGGTTTCCCATTAGGCATTAGATAGTTATTTTTGGTTTGGGATAGACTAAGCTTTCAGGAAAGGCCACCGAAATCCTCAGATCCGACATATAGAGACCCATCCACCACATTGTGAGTATTTGATTCATCTCTTTCTCTATGTTTTTATGTTTTTGTTGTCTTTTATGTTTCATTGAGGACAATGAAAGGTTTAAGTGTGGGGGAGGGATTGCATTGCATATAGATAGAATTTGCATATCATTTTTACTTAGTTTTCATGTTTATTTATGTTTTCATATTTATTTTTACTCATATAACACATTAAAAAAATCACAAAAATATCATGCATTGCATTTAGGTGTTATTAAAGATACCCATCTTGGTTTAGTTTGTCCTCTAATTTATTTTTATGATCTTATTGCATAAATCCCAAGAATTGATTGAATTGCTTGAAAATGATTTTTGGAACAGGATTTGAGAATATAGTTGAGCAAGTATGGTTCATAGTTGAGGTTTAATTGAAATCTAGCAAAAACATAACCCTTTGTGAATTTGTTTTGGCCTTATAGGGACTTTACATATTATTCCCTTTTGCTTTTATTGTGTGATTTGATCTCCATATGCTTCTTATTTCAATACTGTATTGCACATGTTTGTTGCTTGTGAATTTCAAATGATTGACGCATGTTTTCTTTAGCCATATTATACCTTATCTACCCTTTACATTATCCTTTGCTTGAAGCCCAGCTGAGCCGTAAAGCCTATTTCTTTTTAATAGCTCCACAAAAATATATCATAGCCAATGATTAGCATGACCCTATCTGGGAATTAGGAGCATAATTGGTGAAAAATCTTTATGTTGGAGTTGCTTTGAGTGGAGATGATGTATGTATGGTTGTGCATTGCGAGAGGCATAGCCTAAATAAGGTAACCCTTCTTGCATAATAGAGATGACTTATTTCTAGGGGCCTAAGGAGGATAAAATTCACTTAGGAGTAAAAGTCTAGTAAGCTTGGACCTAGAGAGGATAAAATTCATCTAAGGGCAAAAGTAAGCATAAAAGAAAAGAAAAGAAAGGAAGTCATCATTCAAATGGAAAAATTGCATGAGTTGTATGGTTATTGAAATCAAAAATTGCTTATTGATGTGTATTGGAGTTTATGTTATTGGAAAGATTTGCGAAGTATGAAAGTTTTGGCGTTGTTCTAGTTGGTTGTTGTTTCTTTTTCCCGGATTTTTAGCACCACAAGCCTAAATATTTCTCATGCCTTATGTTCCTACGAAAGCCCCATTACAACCCTATAAAAGTCCTCATGATGTTGTTTGCAAGTGATGACTTTCACGGTGTATAGAGCATTTTGGATTGAGTTGAGAGTTGGACTTTAAAGCCTAAACACTTGAGAGCCTGAGTGAAACACATTATCCCGGTGAGGTTGGATTAAATTTGCTTTTACTATTGGATCGCTAATATATTTGTTAGGATATTTGTTCTCTTATTCATGGCTCCTATTGCTTGATCTTGCTTTTCTAAAACTATAACATGAAGATCTTATTTGTGGGATGATTAATTCTATATTTGTTTTATCATTGCTTGAGGACAAAAAAATGTTAAGTGTGGGGGAGTTTGATAGCATGCATTTAGATAGGCATAATAGGTTGCATTTAGCTTAGTTAAGATGCATTTCATGGATGGATTAAGTACAATTTGCATATTTGCTCTCTATGTTAGTGGAGTCGGAATCTACACACTTTTATTGATTATTTCAGGTAATCGTGGATCTGATGATGAGACATGAGTTGTTAACGCATTAGATGAGAATTTCTAGTTGATCGGAGAAGCTTACATGAAGATCTCAAGAGGTCCTGAGAAGAAGAAGCGGACCTAAACGAAGAACAAGTCTGCAGAAGTTGTCGCCAGACATGCTGAATTTGTTTTGCACTTTCTGGATGACTCAATTGTCCGATTGACTATTATGAGCATGCGTTGGAAAGCTCTTTCAAAGAGCTACAACGTTTTTGTTGACAAGAAGAGCAAATTCGAAATAGATTTTCCAAGAAAGACAATATGCCGCGGCCGCAGCATGCATGCTGCGGCCGCCGCCAGGGCCGCTGCAGCGGAGATGTGGGAGAGCTATTGATGCCGCGGCCGCAACATCCATGCCGCGACCGCAGCATTTGGCGTCAGCGCGTGAACACCGCGTTTTAATTTAAGAAAACCCTAGTTTTTATTCTAGTTGTTTTGGTGGCCGACTTTGGATCTTTATAAGGCCTATTTTAGTTTATTTTCCAACACTTCTATTCTATTCCACGTTCTATCAGACAATTAGAGAGAGAGCGATGTTCGCCATGGGCGACTAAACTCTCTTCGTTCTACTTGCAATTTGAAGTTTTATTTGGATTGATTGTGAGTTTCTGAATTTTGTTCCTTATTTCCTATATTGAATGTTTCAACTTCTTTGTGCTTGCATGTTTGATTGTTTTATTCTATCTAGCCCGCGCAACTAGTTAGAATCAATTCAATTGCTAAGGTTTTGTAGATTCCTGGTTGTGAACTTTAACCTAATTAGCAAACTTGTTCCTTTAGGGTTGGTTGAACTAATTGAATGAGTAGAAAGTTGGATGTGTTATTAAATCCCTCTTTAGGGACTGCAAATACCTCTGTTAATCTCTAAACTTAAAGCTATAAATTGGGTTAAATTCTTCTTTAGGGAGTGTTTGATTGATAAGGGTTTCTAAGACTGGTTGGACTAGTAGCTATATTAGGTTGGGACAAGGGCATTCATAGGAAGACTAAAAGGACAAGAGGAAGTTACAATATCAATTCAACCAAATAAAGTGGATGGTTGTAGGTAGAACGATCTTCTCTAAATTGTTTTGCATCATTCTGTTTATAGTTTATTTTGTTTTCTTTCTTATTTCAATCAACCAAAACCCCCATTTCTACTAATCGGTAAATACACTTTGCTGAGAAATACTTGATTCTCTATGGGATCGACCTCTTACTTACTTGCTATACTAGTTTGTAGGTTTGAGTTTTGTTTTGATACGGTTTACACGACTAAGAATCGTCCATCAGAATCTGATATAGAAAGCAAGGAGGATCAAACCTGTTCTTGGGTTCATACATTTGTTCGTCGTCTGTTTGAAGGTCTTCTCTTATTCGACATCGAAATATACGGAGACCAGTGCAGCATAGAGGTGGGAGGGGGACAGGGAAAAAGAGACGAGAAGACGAGAAGGGGGCAGACTCAAGGGATCGCAACTCAAGCACCACTGACACCCAACCGACCACCAAGACCACCCACCGGAGCCCACGGACCAAGACCACCCACGACAAGCTGATCTCCAAGGCTCTTTTCCTTTTCTTGAAATTCCATCTTCTTTCTTCAACATCTTCACTTCTCCTTTTCTTTAACCTTCGGTCTTCCCTCCTTTTATGCCATTTACAATGGCTTTTACTCCCAGTTTCTTTGTTATATGTTGGGATCTTGGTGGCTTGGATGAAAGAGAGGGCTTTTGTGTTCTGATTTGGCGATTTCTACATCTCGATCCGGGCTTTTTCTTTGGGATTTTTGTGTTTCTATATCTCGATCCAGGCTTTTTCTTTGGGATTTTTGTATTTCTATTTTGTAGCAGAGTTGTGGTGGTCGACGTTGATGTCCGGGGATCTGGTTGGGGGTAGTTGAGAGGGGTCGAGTGCGGCGGTGGCTTGAGATCTAGGGTTCCCTTCTGGTGGAGTTTGTGTGGAAAGGATGTGTGGCTGTGTTTTTGGGGTTGGGAGAGGTTAGGTTTCTTTTTTCTCTCTTCTCTCTCTTCTCTTCTCTCTCCATTCCGTCAATCAACCTTTTTTTTATCCATTTTTTAAAAAGATTAGTTGATGAAGATATTTTAATAAACTTTATCCTTATAAAAACTACCTAGTTCGATTACTGCAGACATATTGGTGTAGGAAGAGATTATTATCAAAGGAGAATTTTATAGGGCTCCACTTCAAGAATTTTCTAGGTTACAGGTAACGTACGTTACTCTTCAAATTATTTGATTAGAATCGTTTATTGATTCTGCGAATGATTTTATTGTAACTATTTTTGTTTATTTTTCCAGTTTGCAGCGTAGAGATGACCGAACAAGATGACGGAGGGTCCTGTAATACAATAATATTCATGTAATCAATTCATGTAATACAATAATAATATTCATGTAATAAAATGTCATTAGTTAGAAGAAATCACACTGTTGTAATGCAATAATATTCATGTAATCAATTCTTGTAGAATTTTATTACAAGAAATCACTATAACCAACTAAAGTAGCATACAATTCTTGTAATGAATGATTTACTGTAATGAACGAGTTCTTGTACCCATTACTATAAGCAACTACAATAGCATATAATTATTATAATGAACGAATTCTTGTACCAATTACTATAACCAACTACAATAGCATACAACTATTGTAATGAACAAATTCTTGTACCAATTACTACAACCAACTACAATAGCATACAATTATTGTAATGAATAATTTCCCATAATGATTGAATTCTGGTAAAGACAGGTATCAATTAAAATAGCATATAATTATTGTAAAAATAAATAACGATTATTGTAACCTAAATTATTATCTTTGACTAATCAGAAGCGAATACAATATCCATAGGTACGTGTTGTAGCAGAAAATCGAGTTCAATAAATAATAATATAAATCAAACCAGATTCGTGCCCAAGTCATCCACATGTGCTCGGATTGGCCCAACGGACTCGCGGCCCAAAAATCGTTTGGTCGACATCGACCAGTTTTGATCGACGTCGAGGAACTCTCGTCGATCTCGGGTTGTCTTCGCAGTATTCGAGTTCTCTTCTCCTCGTCGAGCTCGGGCAGAGTTTTTGGCTTGTTTGACGTCGAGGAAGTTGGTCGACGTGGAGTAGATGTGTCAGCTCTCAACATTCTGCTCTGTTCTTGAAATGCACTTTCCCGAGTCCTCGTTCGTCGGATTGACACATATGAGTATGCGTTGGAAACATGGTTATTAGGATCCCGATCCGGATCCTACGATTCTACGATCTTAGGATTCTAGGCAAGGTTTTGATCCGGATCGGGGATATAGACTCCTTCGTGCTAGGATCCATCTAGGATCCCATGGATCCACCTAGGATCCCATTGATCCTATGGGATTGTGTGGGATCGGTAGGATCCTACCGATCCTAGAAAAAATATCCGATCCTAGTAAAAACCATATTTGTGTAATTGTGTTTGTTTTGTTTGACTATTGGGCCTTCTAGATATGATGAACCTTTTTATTTTTTATTTTTTGGTAGCCCATCTCCTTAGAAATTGAAGGCAGAAGAGTGAAGACGTTGAATTGAAACCCTAACCCCTTTGTTTCGTTACTCAACTCGACAAATCCACGTCTGATCGCCTGAAATTGTTCATGATGTGGTTAATTGCGATGATGGCATTTGAAACTAGAGATGTCATTGGATATTTGGATGTGTGATTTATCTCTTGTATGTTTGTCATATTTTAAGACATTATACTTGTTTGTTTGTCACCTTTTGAGACATTATTCTTGACAAATTATGAATGTTAAATGCTTATTATTGGACTATTTTAGTTACATAATTTGTTTAATGGAGGAAAAGCTTGGTTTTATTTTAAAATTAAGGTATTTGTTTAGGATGGTTTGTTTTTATTTTATTTTTAATTTTTGTCTAGGATCTTACGATCCTACGATCCGATCCTACACTCTTGTCTCGATCCCACACTAGGATCTCGATCCTAAAAACCGTGGTTGGAAAGCTCTTTTTGAGGGATACGACTCTCATGATGACATCAAAGCTTGATTCAAAATGATGGATGTCGAAATATGGCATTTTCTCCAACTGCGCCATCCTTAGCTTCTTCATGAGTTTCCTTTAAGCTCCAAAGTGCGTCCGATTTCTGTGAAATTAAACAGAAACTAGTGTAGACTCTATACTTTGGCAAATAAGCATAAACTACATAGATTCTATACTATTCTAACCCAAATGCATGAAATGTATACATAAATTGATATAAAAGTCAATATAAAACATGGCACAAAACATGGACATCAAATCACCTCATACTTAAGCTTGCTTGTCCCCAAGCAATAACTTGGATGGTCATTCAAGGGAAGAATCAAAACTCTCAACATCATTGATTCATTCTTATATGTCCTTGCAATCAATTACCATCCTCGATAAGGTACTAATGTCACAAATCCATACATGTCCATAGAAAGCAACATCTACTCACAAAAGGAGGGCTATGCAAAAACAATTCATGTGACAAAGCATTAATAATCAAGAATACTTTAATTTAAGCTCAATAAGGAGTACAGTGGTAAAAGTTTAAAGGTGGGCAATTTTTGGCAATGTAGTGCTAATAATCCGAGGAAATGGAGTACTTTTGAAACTTTCATACCACATTCCTTCTTCATAAGAATCATCACCTTTCACTCATTCACTCAATGCTTTTTTCAATATTATGCTTTTACCTCTCTAACCTCAGCACTGCCTTCTCGCGAGTCGCAAACATGTGTGTCATGAATGGCCCCGGATACTTAGTGATTTGGACTCCTCACCTTGGTGTCCCATCCTGCGGAACTATTATCTCAACGCAGACAGGGTTGATCTACCTTTATCTCCTGAGGTCATCAGATTTTCTTTCACTCATTAAATTTTCAATATATTTGAAACATTCTTGCCAAACTCCAATAATGATAATAACAACACAACAACCATATAACAATCTCCATAATGTGATATCATTCTCAACATAATCCCCGGATAGGAAATAAGGTAAAGAATGGGCAATATTTGGAACATGTGGACCAATAAATGAAATAAGGCATAATTATGGCTTTTGTGATGCATAAGCATAGTTAAGGTTAGGAATAACAATATGAGCATTATATGGAAATTATAAAGTCCTCCATTCTCTTATCATACAACATGTCAAGAGCAACATCAAATTTTACCCCCTTTCATTGTTTTCAAGAAAAATATGCACTTCATTGTGACTTCCCTTTACTAGGCAATTTCATGCTATATCTCTAATGAATCCAATTTTGCATTGTCGAGTTCTATTAAAGCTTCCATGACACTATTTCTTTCAACAAATTACAAGCTTTGGGAAATGTCTCATAAAACTTTGAGTTTAGCAATTAAGCACAAAAATTAAAAATTCACTCAAAATTCACCATGTAAAACAAAATAAAATATAAAATAATGATAATGAGCTTTTCCCCCACCCCATACTTAGAATATACAGTGTTCCCACTGTATAAAATAATATAAAACAAAGGTAAAGGAAGGAGCTCACCGAATAATGCGTCAAGGAGTAGAAACAAGGGTCGTCGAGTGGGAGGTGGAAGTCGAGGAAGCTCCTGGGTGGTCGACGTCGAGTGGCCTCCTCGACGTCGAGTAGATCTGGTCTGCTCGATCTTCCTCGTGGTCGATCTCGACTTGGCCTTCGTCGATTTCGGTGTTCTGTCAGAGACATTGCCTCCTCTCTTCGCGATCCTTTAAGCCTTTCGACCTGAGAATTGTTAGTTGTTGCACAAAGATAAGACTTTCCACATGAAGCATTCAAAACCAAAAACAAAAACCAAAATCAAAACCAAAACCATAAGTTTCAAAGTCCTAAATGAAAGTTTAAAAGTTTTATATACATGCTCTAGATTTTAGTGTCGCTAGGCCGACTTCTCCACTTGTGCTCAGGGAATGTCAATGTGGTGCCCTCTTGTGCTTGGCCCTTCTCCTGGATCATCTAGGTCCTGATTGTAGTATGCGAGCTCCGCTGACAGGTGGTTGTTCGCATAGATACCTCTACCCTCTTTCTTCTCCTTCTTCTTCTTTCCAGTCCTAATTATGTGCAGGTTAGCTCGCCATGGGGCCTTCTCTCCTCTATAATTCTTATTAGATTAATTAATGGAAAGAGGAGAGGTTGAAATCATACCTGAACTTACCTTTTCGTGCTCAAAACAGAAATCTTTGGGCTGAGGGTTGGTCGACGTCGAGTAGAGGTGGTCGACGTCGAGTACAGGCACCCCATACTTAGACTTTTGGCAAGTCTGGTGTTCAACAGGAGAAGTCGACATCAAGTGGGCTTGGTCGAAGTCGAGAAGGTTGGTCGACGTCGAGCAACTTTGGTCGATGCCGAGCAGCTTTTTGGTGCTTTCCTCCGTTGTTGTTTGCTTGCCCCCGTGGTTGCTTATGCTCTTCACCTCCAGCCATGAAATTTCCTCCTTTGTAGGGCCAAAAGAGAAATCTAAGACCTCATCGCCTATCGTGAAGGTGAGCAATCTCTTTCTGACGCTGATATTGGCACCTGTAGTAGCTAGAAAAGGTCTACCAAGAATAATAAGGCAAGTAGGATCTTCCGCACAGTCTATAACAAGGAAATCAGCAGGAATATAGAACTTACCAACCTGGACAGGGACATTATCAACCATACCTGTAGGGATTACCACTGTATTGTTTGCCATGTAGAGCTTGGCATCCACAGGTTCTATTGATCCTATCTTCACCTTTTGCCAGATTGATAAGGGCATGATGCTCACGCTTGCACCTAGAACACACAGTGCCTCATATTTAAATTTTCCGAATCCCACAGTAATGGAAAACTTACCAGGGTCAGGTCTCTTCTCAGGGAAATCCATCATTTTGCAGTCACTGGCGATTTCTGTTATTGATCGCTTGTTGCTAAGGATCTCCTTGAGGAACTTGACATATGCAGACATCTCTTGAAGAGCTTCTGTAAGAGGAATTGAAATATTTAGTTCCTGAAGCATTTTAACAAATCGTTTAAACCTACCTGTAGTGGGATCTTTCAGCGCTTTAATTAGAAGGGAAAGGCAGCGTCTTTTTCTGCTTCGGAGCCAGAACATATGTCGAAGGTGTTGGACAGTCCTCGACGTCGACTTGGGTGTCCTCAACATCGACTACAGTAGTCGACGTCGAGTAGTTTGGTCGATGTCGACTTGGCTATGCTCGACGTCGAGTAGTTTGGTCGATGTCTACTTGGCTCTGCTCGACATCAAGTAGTTTCTCAACTTCATCTTGCTGCTTTCCGACCTCTGCCTCGTGTAGTTGATGCCTGCTCCTTAGTTTTACAGCAGCGACGCGTCCGGTCTGCCCCTTAGGATTTGGATCTGTATGCCCAGGGAGCTTTCCAGCCGGTTTAGGGATCTGTTGCACGAGTTGATCCAGTTGGGTCTCCATGTTCTTCTTCCAGATATCTATCTCCCCAAGTCATTTATTGAGGCCATGGAGTTGAGTAAGGATAGCGCTTGTTGATTGCTGCTGCTGTGTCTGGTTTCTCCTCATCTCATCGAGGATGTCCTGGAGCTGGTCCCTTTATGGATGTCCTAGAGCTCTGTATGCTGGGGGGTTCCTAGGGGCACCTTGGTTCCAATGTGGTTGATGGAACCGCTGGTCTCCCATATAGCGATTGGGACCCCCTGCGTAGGCTACCTCCTCGTGAGTTTCTGCCATCCTGACTTGCTCTGTATGTGGGCACTTTAGAGTGGTGTGCCGCTGTGAGCCACATTCAATGGAGGGTTGGTTGACAGAAAGAAACTTGACTTGCTTGAGGAGCTTGCGATTCTGATCTCTGTAGTACTGCTCCTTGACATCTGGATCAATCTCCTTAGGAGGCTCATAGAGGGGCATGGATGGGGCTGGCCTTGCATAATTGTTGTTG
Organism: Persicaria tinctoria; assembly: GCA_037127255.1. NCBI lineage: Eukaryota > Viridiplantae > Streptophyta > Magnoliopsida > Caryophyllales > Polygonaceae > Persicaria > Persicaria tinctoria. The sequence goes on along the minus strand of JBANSL010000013.1, from coordinate 34,561,456 downwards.
TCTTCATCGTAATTCGCAGGAGCCCCATAAGTATTGTTGAAGTTGGTTAGCCTTTCGATTGTAGCCCATGCCTCAGCTGGTGTCTGTGTGAGGTACTCATATTGAGGGAACTGATTGATCATTTCCTTGGTGACCAGATCAAGAGAATTGTAGAAGATCTCTTGAATGGCATAGCTAGGGTGGTTGCCCAGGAGTAGGGCAGGATCTCAGCAGGTCTTTGTATCGATCTCATGCTCGTGCTAGCGGCTCCCCAGGCTTTTATTTGAAAGCAGTAATCTTCTGTCTAAGGAGTGCTGTCTTGGTGGGAGGAAATAATTTAATGAGGAACACATTCCTTACCTGAACCCATGTCGTCAGGGAATGTGCAGGTAGTCCTTCAAGCCACTTTAGTTCTGGACCTGCGAGGGACCAACGAAAAGCTTTCATTTTTACATATTTAAGAGTAGTGCCTTCAACAAGAGTGTGACACATATCGGAAAAAGTAGTAATATGTTCAAGAGGGCATTCATTAAATCTTCCATAAAAAGCATTATTTTTAATTTCGATAAGGAAGACAATGCGAATTTCAAAGTTATTAGGAGGGATTAGAATAGCCGATTCAGGCACGACAAGAGTCGGGTGCATGTAATCCTCAGCAGTGATAGGGTATTGCGCAAGCTCAGCCTCTGCCTGCCTCCTCCGTTCAGCTTCCTGCTCAGTGCGTGCTGTCTCAGCGGCGAGAGCAACATTGTTGGCTTCTAGCTCCCTTTGAAGTCTCTCGAGCGTCTGGGCTTGCGTTTCGGCGGTCACCATGATCCTTTTCAGTCTAGAGTGGATGTGTAAAAGACTTTTCGGGTCGTCTAAGGTGTCAAACTCAGGTGGTTGACCAGAACGGCACATACACCTGCAAAGTAACTCAAAGGAAACGTGAGATCTAACTACCTAAGGCGCGAATGATTGCCTCCCCGGCAACGGCGCCAATTTGTTGTAAGAGGAAATCGAGTTCAATAAATAATAGCATAAATCAAACCAGATTCGTGCACAAGTCATCCACATGTGCTCGGATTGGCCCAATGGACTCGCGACCCAAAAATCGTTTGGTCGACATCGACCAGTTTTGGTCGACGTTGAGGAACTCTCGTCGATCTCGGGTTGTCTTCACAGTATTCGAGTTCTCTTCTCCTCGCCGATCTCGGGGCAGAGTTTTTGGCTTGGTCGACGTCGAGGAAGTTGGTCGACGTCAAGTAGATGTGTCAGCTCTCAGCATTCTGCTCTGTTCTTGAAACGCACTTTCCCGAGTCCTCATTCGTCGGATTGACGCTTATGAGTATGCGTTGGAAATCTCTTTTCGAGGGCTACAACTCTCATGAAGACATCAAAGCTTGATTCAGAATGATGGATGTCGAAATATGACCTTTTCTCCAGCTGCGCCATCCTTAGCTTCTTCATGAGTTTCCTTTAAGTTCCAAAGAGCGTCCGATTTCTGTGAAATTAAACAGAAACTAGTAAAGACTTCATAATTTGGTAAATAAGCATAAACTACATAGATTCTGTACTATTCTAACCCAAATGCATGAAATTTATACAGAAACCGATATAAAAGTCAATATAAAACATGGTACAAAACATGGACATCAGTACGATATCGATTCCCTGAAGCTTCCATCTATCCTACATCTTCGTTCTTTCCTCTACCCTGCATCGTCGTTCTTTTTTGAAAATAAAAAACGATGATGATGGGTTTTTGTGTCTGTATCGGGACGCCTAAATCCCGTGGTTGAATTAGGGTTTTCAAATTAGAGTTTATTATACCATGGAAGTTACAGTGACAATCACATAAACAACTAAAATAAATTTACCGACCTTCAATGTCTTTGCAATCACCGTGCTTCAAGGAAGATACAATGGGATAAGCGTTACTTAATTGACAAGAGGAATGGAAAAGAACGAGCGTTGATGAAATGGGACGATCGTCAATGAAATTAAAATTAATTAAAGAGTTTACAATTAGTTGTTACAATTAAATCAAGTAAAAATCTATTATAACAAAAATAAAATCTTCAAGAGTATATTTACTAAAAAAACTTAAAAAGGCATAACTACCCAATCTATATAAAATACTAAAACAAAGACCGCTGAAGCGACCTCGCTGTCACGGAATTTTCTGGATTAAACGGGATTATTTTTGCTTACGTGGCATTTTTTGAATTAAAGTTGTATTATATTTCTGGGCCCACCAATTAATAAGCCAATATAAATAGTAAAAAGATCAATAATATATTCAATATAACCAATCTTTGTCAAATATTCTATCTTTTTAGATAAAATTGAATATATGTGTATAAAAAAATATTCAACCTTATATCATACTTAGTTGAAAATTTTATCTTTTTATATGAAATTGAATATTTATATGGATATTTATATGGATATATATCTCATCAGATTTTGTGTTGAATAGATATATAATTAACGGTTTAAGATAAAATATTTTAGTTGCTATATATATTCTAAACTTTGAGTCATCACCAAACACAAAACCTTCAATATCATTAGCCGGATCATTAGCTCTACGGTCTACACACAGATTTGAGGTGGATGATGGATTTAATTAGGAATTTACCGAGTATAGTTTTCTTGCAGTCTACGCACAAACTAGGAGCCGACGCTCTACAGTATACACATAAATTCTATCATGTAGATCCACTTTTTAATTAGTCAATTAGTTTTGGACGTTATCTTCTTTTTTGTAATGTTACATTAAATAAAACTTGAAAGTATTTAACCAAAGTTACCAAATCCCCAAAATAATAAAAACAATAATTAAAAAAAATAAACTCATTTATCAACATAGCATATAGTAATACATACTTATTGTCTAATTTTTATCCGAGGCATATGTTAAGATTTCTTGAAAAAAAATTCTTAAAAGTATAGCATAATCATTCAATATCTATAAACATCTATATATTTATCTATACATTAATTTAAAATACTAAAATATGTGGCATTTTCTGAATTAATTAAAATGGTGTTATTTTTACATGCGTGTCATATTCTGGATTTAAATGATATTTTTTTTAGCCACATCAATTAATAAGCCAATATAGTTAGATAAATTTTTTTTTCTTTTTAGATCAACTAATCTATTTAATATAACCTTATATCTTAATTAAGTATATAAATATTCATTAGCAAACAACAACCTTTCTATTAAATCTATCATAACTTAATTCATCTTATCTTAATCATATATACTATATGTTTAACCGATACAATTTATAAATATAGATTTTAAATTTTTATTTTTTTATAAAGACAGCCACCCTCAATAAGAGTTGTGCGTGCAATATTTTTTTATATAAAAAAAAATTTTGAATTATTTTCATTTACTGTTTGCTTACATTAAATATAATCTGTAAAATATTTTTCATGTTTGAAAATCATCTTAAATACCATCAAAGCATTTACAACGTTGTTTTGTAGCATCTATAAAATAATTTTATTAATCAAGATATAATATCAAAGTGATTAATCTTAAAAATAAATGAGGATTTAAATAAATGTATATGAATAATCACCCTAGCTTTTATGTCAAAATTATTAAAAAAAAATATTCTTTATGAGTATTTTAAATTATTTTTAACATGTTAATATATAATATTGTGGGGCAACAATTTCGAATGGTCTAATATTCCACCCCTTAATAAAAAAATATGTCATTTTGGTTTTTTAATTTTTTTAAAAAAATATATAATTTTTTTTATAATTTTATGCTTTTTATAAGTAACTATAATAATAAAATATATAATAAAATAACATCAATTAATAAGCCAATATAATAGTCTCATTTATTCTTATAAATATTCAACCTTATATCTTAATTAGTTAGAAACTTATCTTTTTATACTTCATATCTAAGAAATAATCTTTTCAATATAATAAATTAAATTTTTATAATTTTATCTACAGATTTAGTTTAAGTAAAAATGCATCTTTGTTAAATCGTAAAAATATGATATAAACATTTAAACAACGTACAATATCAAGTAGAAATCACACGTTTGGTAAAATCAAGTAGAAATCAAACACTACTTTTTTACTAAACATACAATATCATTACTAAAATATTTAAAATATAATACTAACTTAAAGTCTTTTTAATAATACAAAAAAAAATACAGTACATAATATCATTACTAATTAACTTAAAATATAATGCAAACACCATACAAAAGTTTTTTTAAATTAGGGAAATATTTTACATGACTTTGATTTATTTTATGACTAACTTAAAGTCTTATTAAAAAAAATTTAAGCATAAAGTTTAGTAAAAATATTTCAAACAAATTAAAAAATTAAAAAATAATTTATTAACACAACGCGCAAGAGCGCGGGCCGAGCACCAGCGGGTAAGCCAAGCGGCAAGCTGCAAGACAGGCTAACCCATGCCAAGGTAAATCAAGGCATGAGTACCCACTATATATAGCAATTTGAACCCTTGACCTCATGGTAGTGAGGTACAAGGAAGCACCTCACTCTTACCACTAGGGCAAGAGGTCATTGGTCTCCGTACTTTATAAAAAGGGCTATTTGCACAAATATGCAATTTTTTTGCCGGGTTTGCACAAATACAACTTTTTTAGAAAATTTGCAAGAATACCATATGTGGTATTAGTGCAAATAGGAGGGGCAAATTGTTTAGCCGGTTGCAGGTTGTCCCAAGGGGAGAGAGAGAGAGAGAGAGAGAGAGAGAGAGAGAGAGAGAGAGAGAGATGGGACATTGGATTGGGTGGGGGATTTTGGCGCCAAAATTGGAGGTGGGGTGATGGGAAAGGGTTTCCCTCCATTTTTAAAGTGTAATAAGAGAGGAGGAGAGAGGCCATCATTTTCGGTGTCCCCGTGGAAAACAGAGCTGGAGAAGAAGGCCACCATTGGAGAAGAACCCATCCGCATTAAGGTCCAGTTGGTGAGCACGTGTCGGGCTCTTAATTAGTTCGTGTCAGTGTTCGTAAACTTCCGTGTCACAGAGATATCTGAGAAACCCTAATTCTCAGTTGCAATGGGTAGGCTTCTCTTCTATTTCTCCTCATGTTTCGTGAAGAGTAGATACCCATTACCAATGGTGCTGAGCCGAGTTTTGAATTGCAGGGCAAAACGCCAAAGTATGTGTGACTGTCAACTTCAACGGGCGTTGGTTGGTCGATGGTTCGGGGTGGGTGTATTATGGTAAAACAGAGCGGGAAAATGTGATAATTGAAGAGGGCATCGAGTTCGCCTCTCTGACTCAACTGTTGAGGGGGAAGGTCGGCCATGATTGTTCACGTGAAGATTGGCGGTTATCTTACATGCCAAAGGGGGAAGAAGCGGGTCATCCGATAACAATAGGTGATGACGACGACCTTGAGGCTTATAAGTTTCTCAACTCGATGTCTGGGGAACATCCATGGCCCATGGCGATATATATTGGTCCAGTGGTGAAAGAGAGGCTTCAAGTACCACAACCCGGCGTCGGGGAAGAATGCTTGAGTGGGCCTCGTAACTCTCAAAAGGTGGACGAGCTGGAGGCAGAAGGTAAGCCACAACCAAACCCTATGGTTGTAGATGTGGGGTTATATGGTGGAGGAGGGGTTAGCCAGTCAATAGGGATGACGAACGATATAAGGGTGAAAAACAATGTGGAAACGAGGTTGGGAAGGGGTGACAAAGATAAATGTGAGGGTGACAAAGGTATGGGTCCGGAGGTGATCCTCTTGGATGAGGTCATAGGGAAGAGGCAGGATGACGTTACTGAAAAGGGTTTTGGAACTGGTGACAGACGTATTTTTGAGGGTGACAAGGGTAAATGTCCAGAGTCGAACCACATGGATGAGGTGATAGGGAAGAGACAAGAGGACGCTACTGAGAGCGGGTTTGGAACTAGTGAAAACCTTAAGAGTGTAGGTGACAAGGTTAAAGGTCCGGAAATGATCCAGTTGGGTGGGGTGATAGGGAAGAGCACGCAGGTGACATAGGGTCTGGAACTGGTGACATGGATATTCTTGGGGATGACATGGGTATTCTTGAGGGTGACAGGTGTGATGGTCTAGATGTTATCCACTTGGGTGACACGGACTCCTACTCAGATGACACGGAAAAATGTGAAGGTGACAGGTATAAGGGGTGGATCTCATAGCCATTAGCAGTGAGGAGGAGGACGAGGAGGAGGACTTTAATTCTGGAGTGAAGAGGGAAGAAGATTGTTCATATTATTATGACTGGGAGGGTTATGAGGAAGACCAGGGTATGAGGGTGTCGTCGGAGGAGGACGAAGTTGAGGAGGAGGTGATTAGGGAACTAGAAGATCGGGTTCCTAGGTCCAGCACATCCCCACCGTCGATGGAGAACATAGAAGCTATGTTGGACAAAGCAACGCCTCGGACCCAGGAACCACGACGGAATCTGACAGAAATTTTGGAGGGACAAATGTTCAGCTCGAAGGTAGAATTGCAGACTTGCCTGAAGTGGATTGCAGTGTAGAAGTGCTTCGAGTTCATAGTGAAGAGGTCGTGTAAGAAAACCTATTTAGTTGGTTGTTTGGACACCAAGTGCACGTGGATGTTAAGGGCGTCGACTTACCGGCGCACGACAATGTGGTGCATCCGACAGTATGTCCAGGAGCATACATGTGACATGAGCATGATGCACAACCATAGCCGACATGCTACGTCGAACATGATTGGACGCAACCTCATGACCACGTAAGTGTTAATTTACTTGCAAACAGCTATTTCTGTCACACAACATTATTCCCCATGTCACATGACGTAACTCACCATGACACCATTATATGCAGGTTCACCGGGACTCGAAAGGACCTCGTTCCCGAGCAAGTCCAGAGAATGACGAAGGCCGAGTATGGAGTATCGTGTAGCTACTGGAAGGCACGAAGGGCACGGTTGACAGCGAGGGAGGTGAAGCATGGGACCTACGAAGACAGCTACCGAGATATTATTCCATACTTGCACATGTTGGAGCAGACAAACCCTCGGACATATACTAAGTTAGAGCTGGACGCATCCCAAAGATTCAAGTACGCCTTTATTAGCTTCGGGGTATGGCGCAAGGCGATTCCCTACCTTCGAAAGGTAATACCCCGTGTCGGTACTAAAATATTGCATGTCACCTAACATACATAACCATGTCACCTAACCAACTGGTGTCGATATCCATGTCCAGGTGATTTCAGTTGATGGGAGTTTCCTGAAAGGGAAGTTCAGGGGCACGCTTCTATTTGCCACAGTCCAAGATGCAGACCACAGTATATACCCGATCGCTTTTGCTATTGTCGATGGTGAGAATCACGGGTCATGGAGCTTCTTCTTCAAGAACATGCTACATGTCGTCGAGGATACATCGGACTTAATGTTTGTCTCTGATCGGCATCTTAGTATCGTCAAAGGTTTGAGGGACAATTATGTGTTTGCTAAGCAAGGGGCCTGCCAATGGCATCTATTTCTGAATGCCAAGGTTAAGTACAGGGGGGTGACGGCCCTGCACACATTGTACTTAAAGGTGGCAAAGGCGTACATGAGGGCAGAGTTCGAGAAGCACTTTGCTGATTTTTGCGCTCAGGCACCCGGTGCGGGACAATACCTAAGAGAGGCTGGATTCCAGAACAAGGCCCGGGCATACTTCTTGGGGATGCGCTACAACATATTGACGACGAACAACTGCGAGTGTCTGAATTCGATGCTCAAGGAGGCTCGCGACCTACCCATCACAACCCTGATTGATGCTGTCATCGAAACAATATCCAAGTGGTTTAACGATCGACGGGAAAAAATCACCAAATCGACGGCGACGGTCAGCGATTACGTTCAAGGTGAGCTGCAAACGAGCTATGCGTTGGCAATATTCTTGGATGTCAGAGCCCTCAGCTCACACGAGTACACTTTCCGCAGAGGGTCCGCCACCTGGGTTGTGAACCTGTGTGCCCGGACCTGCACATGCAAGCGGTTCGACATTGACCAGTTTCCGTGCCAGCACGCCATAGCGGCTTCAAGGTATCGCGGTAGCAATTTCTTCTCTCTCGTGAATGACTTCTACAAAGTCGCCGCATAGAAGGCGTGTTACGAGAATGTGCTATACCCGGTTCCTCCAAAAGAAGAGTGGCGAATCCCCCCAGCCATGTCCAGCGCGGTGTGTCTCCCCCCGGACGTGAAGCGACGCCCTGGTCGCCCTAAGACTTGTCGATACCTATCTCGGGGAGAATTTAGCCGTTCCAAGCGCCGTCGTTCTTAGATGTGTTCCTCCATTGGTGGTCCAATGCCTTACCTCAGCAGCTGGGTAGTCTTTTGCATTTGCCGTATCGGGTCAGTGGTTGGACCATTCTCCGTCTATGTTATTTTTTGAACGGGCAACGTATTTGGTTGTGTAATTACGCTGTTTGTGCATATAACAAATAGTAAGTAGTCTGTTGTACTTTTGGCAAGGGTTTCCACACTACAGTTGAGTGGTGAAGAAATTCGTAGTACTTTTGGGGATGGTTTCAGAACAAAAACCATGTCACCCTATTTGTATTCCCGTGTCAGGTAGAAGGGGTTATCATGTCACAGCTTTCAATTTCATTGTAGACATTTCATCGGTTGAAGCTATGATAATGAATTGAACAATGGATTGGCACTTATTTGACAATATGTTTACAGTCCTGAGTGGTTGTGGTAGTGGTGTTAGGAATTCACCCTTGTGAACATATTGAAATCACCTTCATGACAATGTTGAAGGGGTTATTATGTAAGGTGACACTGGATTGTACGTTGGGTGACACGGGCGATTTCCTGACAACTTATAACCAAAGTTTCGACAATAATAACTTAGTCAAACAGTGGTCAAATATAGACCAAATTTTGCCCAAACTTGCATAAATAGCACAATGGGGGATAATTTGGATAAATTGACCCTTCCCCATTTTGGTCGAAAAGGTTGCCCGTAGCTCAAAACAAAAAGAAAACAAAAAGAAAACAACAAAGAATAAGTTGACACGCGTCCCGGATATCACCCCACACTGTCTTTCTGTATTCATCGGGACTCCATCTCTAAATTTCCATAACTCAAAACCGTTCGAAAGGGGGAGGAAGAAGAGACGTCGGCGACGAGGAACAGCGGGTCGAAGAAGATACTGCCGGGGACCGTCGGATCAGAGAAGAACGCCGCCAGGAAACTCAGAAGGTACGCCCCTATCTCTGTTGTCCGTTATCTTTGAATCTAGGGTTCGGGGTGGGTGGATGGAACAACCTACTATGGTGGTAAGGGATTGAACGTTAAGGAGGGCGGTTTTGTCGATGGTGGAGGTGGTTGCGAATGAAGGACAAGGAGCCGGGTTTTGGGGATTGGAAAACCCGCGGTTAGGGTTTTGTAAGCCCGAACAGGATGCCTACGGTGGGGGTCGAAATAGGGAATGGGGTAGATTAGGGGTTTGATTGGGAATGGGGACGATTCGGGGTTCTATTATTTTGAAATTCAGATTTGGGGAGTTGATGTGGAATGTATGTCGTCATTCGTTTAGGAACGTTCTGACATTTGTGACATGGGTTTCCAAATTGAGTGACATGGGTTTACAAAGCTAGTGACATTGACTTTAAACTTTCTCGATAACTTATGGTTGCTCTTAAACTGCAGGAAACAAATGGCTCGGACAAAATTTACACATCCACAGAATCAGCGCTTACGCGCACGGGTAAACGAAGGGTCGAGTGTGGCGATGCTTGCCACCATCGCCAAATACGTCGAGGAGACGGACGCCGGTAGGGATGTCGTAGGGAAGACACTCGAGAAGATTATGGATACCTTGGAGAAGATGGATAATAGGGTACTTCAGTCTTTCGCATTATTCACTCTCATATTGTTCTTAAGTTCAGTGACTACGGTAAATAGAATAATGACATGGGACTTACAGTATGTGGCAGTAACAAGTTGTTGTGTGCAGATAAAAGTGTTGGAGGAAAAGGTCCATGAAATACGGGATGGAAAATTTATTGGAAGAGGCAAGGAACAAAGAGTAAGGGATAGTGAAAAGGAGTTTGTACATGTTGGAATCCATCTAAGTTGTAGATCGGTTTTGCAGGTTGTTGATGTTGATGTACCAAAGGGTGCTCGTGCTAAAGCTGTGGAGCAGCCCCGACAAGTTGCTAAGGTACGCTCCTTGTGGGTCGTGCCATTCATCCGTTATGTTTTCAATAGTGGCATGGGGATGTTAGCTAGGTGACGGGGGTCGGTTTGTTATGTGACATGGGAAATGTTTGTTTGCATTCAGAGGTTGTTCGTGGACCAGGAATGTGAGAGCAAGGCGTGGAAGATTACGAAACCGTGGGCCTCTAAACGGAAGGACGCCATCGTTCCCGGTGAAGTCGTTGCCATGAGACTAGTTTCTGCAGCCGACTATGAGGCCCTACAGGGGTGGCTCGCAAGGTAACCCATCGTCTCATTTCAGTCTTCATTATACGGCACAGTAACCCTTTCATTGATTCCACTCAATTGTACGGTCCAGTGCCGACGGTGAGAACCTGTCAACGGCTTGCGGCAAGGACCTGTCGAAGGAGTTTTTTACCACCCTCCAGACGCCCCGCTATTGCATCAACTCAGAGGTATATTGTATTTATCACATTTTATTATGATTGCCCTTGTATACGCATTTGGGTTGCTGTTGGACTATGTTGTGGGTTGTCATGGGGGTTAACTTCACGCAGCACTTCGAGCAGTCATGCTACCTGCTACGGAAACAAAGCGCGGAGAAGGGTTACGGAAATGGGCGTCGAGTCATTGTGTTGGACTCCTACTTCTCCAGCTTTCTGGAGAGGGAGTAGAAGGAGTACAACTCAGACGTCAGGGGGGTATGAGGCGAGTGGCATACTCCTCTCATACTTCGACGAGCGGGCCCCGACGCCCATGGCTCGGCTGTGGGCAGGCGGGGACCTCGTCCTCCTACCCCTCCACCTGAGGGAAAGACATTGGGTTGTCGTTGCTCTTGATCTGAATGAGTGGCAGTTGAAGTTGTACGACTGCGATGTGCACTGCGTGAGAGACGCCGAACTCCCACCCCTACTGATGCACGTTACCCACCTCCTCCCCATCATCATGGATGCACACGCTGAGTTGAAGGTGAAGTATGCATCGAAGCTGCCAGGCCCGTTTCGCATAGTCCGCGACAAGCGCGTTCCGCAAAACAAGCTCAGGTATGATTGGTGCGACCCCTGTATTTCATTTTACTTGATGATATCTCTGCCTCTGTTTTGACAAAATCTCCATCATTGCAGTGGTGACTGTGGCCCTTACACGATCAGATTCATGGAGCTCCTCATGGAGACCGATCCCCCCTTCGATGGGTTGGACGACACGTTTATTGGGCCGTACAGACAGATGCTAGCGGCTGCCATCTTCAATGGTCGGCTCGGTGGACGCATAATCTGATCGTCGTTTGGGTGTAGGTATGGAACTGATTTGTTGTCTTTTGTTGTGAACAACGTTGGTTTTAGTCTTGTCCTTTCGTTGTTTGGATACATTTACTTTTGGAAACGGGTTACACTGTAGTGGTAAGTGGTAAAGAACATTGCAGCACTTTTGTGGATGGATTCTGTAAAAAAAACCCTGTCACCCTCGTTGTGTTACCGTGTCAGGTTGAAGGGCTTTTCAGGTCACCGGTTGTAATTTCATTATGGAACTGATTTGTTGTCTTTTGTTGTGAACAACGTTGGTTTCAGTCTTGTCCTTTGGTTGTTTGGATACATTTACTTTTGGAAACGGGTTACACTGTACTGGTAAGTGGTAAAGAACATCGCAGTACTTTTGTGGATGGATTCTGTAAAAAAAACCATGTCACCCTCGTTGTGTTACCGTGTCAGGTTGAAGGTCTTTTCATGTCACCGGTTGTAATTTCATTATGGAACTGATTTGTTGTCTTTTGTTGTGAACAACGTTGGTTTCAGTGTTGTCCTTTGGTTGTTTGGATACATTTACTTTTGGAAACGGGTTACACTGTAGTGGTAATTGGTAAAGAACATCGCAGTACTTTTGTGGATGGATTCTGTAAAAAAAACCCCTGTCACCCTCGTTGTGTTACCGTGTCAGGTTGAAGGGCTTTTCATGTCACCGGTTGTAATTTCATTATGGAACTGATTGGTTGGCTTTTTGGTGTGAACAACGTTGGTTTCAGTCTTCTCCTTTGGTTGTTTGGATACATTTACTTTTGGAAACGGGTTAAACTCTAGTGGTAAGTGGTAAAGAACATCGCAGTACTTTTGTGGATGGATTCTGTAAAAAAACCCTTGTCACCCTCTTCGTATTACCGTGTCCGGTCGAAGGGGTTTTCATGTCACTGGTTTATATTTCATTATGGAACTGATTTGTGGTCTTTTGTTGTGAACAACGTTGGTTTCAGTCTTCTTGTTTGGTTGTCCTGTTACCCTCTTTGTATTACCGCGTCAGGTTGAAGGCGTTATCATGTCGCTGGTTTTAATTTCATGTGTATCAATCCGGAGGAGACACTTACTTTCAGGTCATGTTTAAATCTTGTGAGTGTATGTCGTACATGTTTTAATACCAACCTTGTGACCATATTGAATTGTATAATTGTGCAAATTGACCTATATTTTTAGTTCAAATCTACCAAAAAACATATAGTTTCTCAATTCTACCAAAAACGATATAGTTTCTAAATTCTACGAAAAAAGATAAAGTATCTCATTTGATCAAATTTTTATGAGCTCCAATAGATCATATTTGGATACAGTAACAATAATATCATTATATGTTATAATAACACATTAGAAATAGTACCAACATTAACCAAACTTAATAGACCGAACACATGTGCAAATTTTTATTCCACCTTATATCGTGTAATCCACTGAACCATACCCTCGACTAAACCACACTCAATTGTGCACGTGCATTCCTCACAAGAAAGAGTATCATCTTTATCTTCAGCAAGGAGCTGAAATTTTTTCCAGGGGTTTGATCTTCGACAACTCCGAATTGCTGTTCCATTGGTGATATTTTTACATGTGTTCGGCTTCCATTTGAAGGAAGGTCTTCGAGCAATGACGATAATATCATAAAAAAGATCAGCAACTCTCCAGCGACACGATATTATTTTATAACCTAACTTATGTTTCACACTATTAAGTAATGCAAAGCCTTTGGGTTTGAGGTCTTCAGATCCGCAACAATACATAGCTATGCGACAAACATAGCTTGCCACGTCGTCTCCCAACTCCGATGCCTTTAGAAGATCTTGAATGCCTGCTTCGTGATCGCAATTTGTGAAGAATTTAAACTGCATTTTGAAATGAAGCTATGAAGAACTATGAGTAAGCATACACCGAACCAATGATCCAGAATCAACGTCTTACCATTCCTTGCTGAAATATTGCCTCCGGGTTTCCCGCGTTGACGCACTGATTTAAAAAGCTTCTGGCATGACTATCGTTTCTCGATGCCACTACAACCGAAATTCCGCAGTCATCCTGGTACTCAATTGCCATCTTCGCAAGCACATAATTGTGTTTTCCAACCAAATCAAAAGTTTTGCAACTGCATCACACTGAAGTGAATCAAAAATCTTTCCAATACATAAATTCACGAAATCCAAAGTGGAGGCAATACCTTAACCATAATCTGAAGACGTCTTCCATAGATTGAATTGCTAATCGACCGACAATATCCAATAGGATGTCGAATGGCAGTGTTAGAAGCGTCAATGCCTCTGATTTCCTTGCCCTAACGCTCTTTCCTTCATCCATTGCAACTATCTTAATTTCGGTTATAGTTGGTAAGGGAGGATGATGCAATTGAAGGGAATGGGATGATGCAATTCAAGGGAGAATGAGTTGGCTATATATAACAATGCAATGGAGAACGTAACTGCCACCAGAAGAGGAATAGTCGAGACGTGTGCAATGTAATTCAGAGGAAGAGACGTGTGCAAGTGCAATGTACTTGAAACGCAATGGATGTGGATGCGGAAGTGGAAGAGGAAGCGGAAGAGATTTTCAATCGTAAATAACTTCCGTGGTTTTAATATCATTCTATTAATTAATTTTCTTCTTATATTATCTATTTCATCAATTAATTGTTGGTTAGAATCTTGATATGTGATATTTTTAACAAATTTATTATACAGGAAATGCTACTAAAAACCACAAAAATTAACGGATTAATTATTCAGGGTTTTGTATCAATATATTGTCAATATATTGTTTTTACAAATAAATACGAAAGTAGATATTAGTGCAAATTTATCTATATTTAATGTTGAAGGCAAGGTTATTAGGATCGGGATTATAGGATCGAATCACAATAGGGTTCGTGGATCGGATCGTAAGATCCCATTAGGGGATCGTAAGAACCTCGAAATATAAGTACATAATAAATTAAAAATATATATAACATAGTTTCTGAATTTAAAGTTCTATAATGAGGGAAAAAATGTAAGTTACACAATATATTTTGATTTTAAGACATAAAAATCTACATTTAAGAACTTAGACATTGTCATATTGGTTAAAAGACTCGAAAATAATTGTGTCTAAGCTATTTTTCACGTTCCTTACCTGAATGTGTACATTTAAAAACCCTAAAATCAACCAAGAAAACAAATCAAATGTTTAAAAAATTACATATTGTTAATAAAAATATGATCTTCAGGATCGTGTGGGATCATAAAATCCTATCCATCCATTAAGATTCTAAAGATCCCATTGTAGATCCAACACAAAAAGATCCTATGCATATATCCGGATCGGGCCCCTAGGTAGGATCGTAGGATCTTAAGATTCTAAAGATACGGATCGGGATTCTAATAACAATGGTTGAAGGGGTTATTGTGTTACTTGACACGGGATCCGAAATTTGGTGACCCTCACCAAACCCCCCCCCCCCCCATGGAGCCCCTCTCTCTTCATAAATACCACCACTCCATCGGTCATTTCACTCCCACTCTTCCCTTGCAAGCCACAAAAATTTTCCAGAAGAAGAAGCGACGCCATCGTCTCTTACTCACCAGTGGTGGTCATCCTCATCCAAAAGCTTTCAATTCCAAGTAAGTACAACCCCGATTGCCATATGTGTTGAAAATTAAGTGTTTGTATTTTAGGGTTTTCGTCGATTATAAGTTTGTGTTGAATGAAATATGTGTTGTTACTACGGTTTTCGACATAGAGTACTAATTGACGACATCCAAAGCTTTCTAATTAGGGGCTACGGGTTATGCCTGTGTATGCTGCATATTTTGGGTGAATTTGTCCATGGCTCACTGTTTTATGGTTTGTGCCTTGTGCGGTGAAAATGTCCATTTGTCTCTTTTCTTGCATGTGCTTAGTATATACTTAAGTTGAGTAGTTACTTGGAGTTCGTGGAATTTGCTGAATTGGGCCTGAGAAAGCAGCCAGTCAAGTATATGTACTTGGTGCCAAGGGATTACAACTTTGGTGACACGGGTGATTTCTAACCACCTTTTTGTAATTGGTCTTTGCTTGCAAATAATTCCATCCTTATCAAAATTATAAGGTGCTTACAGTAATTTAGCTTATATATTACATCGTCCTTTAGTTTTTTGGTGACATATCATCTCCCTCTCTCATTCATCTTCTTCATATATACGAACTTGTTAGGATTGAAAAAGAAATAGCACATTTAGCATCCTTTCTGTGTGAATCTAAAGCATAAATATGATTAAGCCTATGAAAGTTGCAACCTTTGTCTTTCTCTGTGAAGGTTCTTAGTAGGATGTCTGCCAAGTATTTCTAATTGGTGACACGGGATTCAACTTTTGGTGACACGGGATTTCATATTTGGTGACACGGGTGATTTCTTCCATTTGTAACATAACTTTGTCAGAACTTTAATTCATTCATATGAGTTTCATATTCACAATTGTATTTACCATTTCCAACGTTGCTTGCACATAGATATGTCCTTCTAAACATTCTAAGGTCCGGACATTATTTTACCTTATATTTGACATTCTCCTTTACTTGTCTCCAATCTAAAACATGCTTACATATTTGTCATAGGTACGTATGTTCTTGTGTTTGTTTTTCTTCTGCCATCTGACGTTTATTTTCCCTGGTACTAGTAGGAATAATGTGGCCGCACTCTGATAGCGACATTGAGACAGACTCCGACAGCGATCGGAGCTATCAGAGTGGCGACGACCGTAGGTACTTCTGGCTCCGTTCAGATTACGACTATGGGAGAAGCCGCCGTGGCCGTCGTGATGGGGACGACGATGATGATGAGTCAGACCCCGACCAGGTTGCTGAGGACAACGCGCTATTTGACTTGGCCGCCGAAGAGCTCACCGACCTTCTCCAGCGAGTCCAAAACCTGCTCAACCGGGATGCTGCCCGGGAGGGAGTTATGGCCGCACAGCGCACTGAACTTGAGGCCGCCCGCACCCATGTCCAAACAACCACTCTTCAGCTGCAGGCCACCTTGTCCACCCTGGAGGCCACAAATATTGAGTTGGAGTTTACCCAGAGCTCGCTGCAGGCGATAATTGATGAGAACTTGGTCCTCGCCAACAAGTTGGTGAGGAGCGAGGCTTGCAACAGGCACCTGGCGCAGCGGTTGGTCCAGGTGGGCTCCTTCCTATGTGGGAAGTGGGTCGGCCACGCCAGTGACCAGCTCCGCACCAGACAACTCACACGATGGAACAGGCTGATGGGGTGGATTCTCGTCCTGATGATGGGAGTTATGGTGCATCTGGTCACCCGGGCTTAGGAGCTTCGAAGCTAGTTGTCTTTGTTTTTTGCCAAAACTTGTGATTTTGTTGTAGTAGTTGCCAAATACTGATGTGATCCCAAATAGCTGTGGTTTTTTGGACTCCGCCAGGACTCCGTATGTGGCGGATGGCCCCCATTTGTTGCAGTTAGGGGCCTATGTAAGGGTAGTTACAAACAATGTCTCACCCACGCTCGGTTAGTTGTCGTTTTTTGGAAAGCCGAGTGTGGTTGCACCATTATGAATGGTGCCTGTAGTATCGGATATGGTATGTATAGGGCAATGTCCCTCCTATATTATGCATGTCTAGTAGATTTCCACTTGTTGGTGTTATGCATGTGTATTACATTCAATCATCCATGAGGAGACAAAATGTCAAATTCTGTGGTTCATATGATAGGGCATTGTCACAATTCGTATATGAACCTATGAACACATAAACAAGGTTAGAAAATCACCCTACTCGTCAGCAGTGACACGGACAATCACGTCAGGTGACACGGGATTGCAAGTTCGGTGACACGGGATATTTCCTTACGACTTCTATTATGCCTTTCAACCGAGTAAGTTGGTTGCCACATGACATTCAATCATCCACGAGAAAAAGAAAAATGATGTGGTTCCTGTGACACGGCGTTGTGACAATTCGTATATGAACCTATCAACTAATAAACAAGGTTAGAAAATCACCCTACTCACCATCAGTGACACGGATAATCACGTAAGTTGACACGGGAATCCAAGTATGGTGCCAGGGGTCATTCTGAACTAATTATAACCAATGTTTGCACCATGCCAACATGGTCAGTAACTGCTTACAAATTATCATACAAATAATGTAAAAGTCCACACCACATAACCACTCACCGAAGACAAACAATGCGAAATAGTTCAAATACCAACCTAGTGAACTACCGTCCACAACTAAATGTGAGAACCAGCAACCATGTTCATAAATATCCAACACAATAAAAACGATGTTCATAACATGCATAGACCATAACATAAAATTTCATCACAATGGCCAATGGTGATCACAACTGAGATCATAACCGTGTACCATTGAAGATGCGAACAACGAGCATGTGCATGTACGCCCCGATGAATACGTCGTCAAGACCGTCGTAGGTGGGGGCGTCCTTCGTGAGGAGTTGCATGAACCTGATCGTGTATGGTCCGCAGTCTCCACTGCAATAGAGAATTGTCGGAGTCATATTCATTAAAGGCGGATGCAACTATGAGACGAAGATATATTTAAGTGTTGGACATAAATTACCTCTGCTTGTTGTGCGGAATCCTTTTCTCGCGACTAAGGGCGAACGGCTTTGGCAACTTGTCGCTGTAGGTCGCCATCAACGCGGGGTGGGCATTCATCAGTACGGGGATAAGGTGGGTGATGCAGCTTAAGTGTGCCGACAAATGGCGGTCCCTGACGATGTAGACGTCCGAATCATAAACCCTTACCTGCCACCCCACCAGATCTATCGCTACGGAGATCCAGTGAACACTGTCCACGTTCAAAGGTAGGAGGATGAGTTCCGCCCCTTCCCACGCCCGGCCTATCGTCGCCGGGGACCGCCCGTCGAAGTAGCAAAGCAGCTTCTCGTTAGCTTGGTAGCTATCCGCATCGCTGTTGTATTTGCCCCACTCGGTCTGCAGATAGCGACCGAAATATGTGTCCACAACGACAACTCGACCGGCAATGTCGCCGGCCCTCTCCGTTACCTCTTTCCGAAGAAGATAGCATGCTTGTTCCATGTGCTGCATCGATTACAACCCTAGTTAAAATCCAGTAAGGAGTTCCACTACCTTTTACAGTACATACCGTGTCATTCACAAGACAAAGATAGTCAGTTAGGCGGGTTTCGTACCTCAGAGTTTAGCCAAACTGTGGGCGTTTTTAGTGCGGTGAAGAACTCCTTACTCAGCGCCGTGCCGTATGCAGTCTTGCAGCTGTCCTCATCCCCGCTGCACAACCACAACCACAATGTTAGGGGATCGGAGTCATCTATGCAATAACTTGGGTACGTCTGCTGGTGAGTGTCACCTATCCATCCAGCGGAGGAACCCATCGTTGTCTGACACGGAAACAAGACCCAGCTTAATCGCGACGGCGCCTTCGACAACGTTCTTCCCTTTTCGGCCCCGCGTTTTCTTCTCAGGTGGGGGCTTCACTTCTCCTTCACCTCCCTGACCTCTCTTACTCTTCCTGCCTCGAACGGGCTCCGCTCTTGCAGGCTCTAGGATCTGCCAATTGGTTAAACAGTTTGAACGGTGAAGGAAAAAAAAATTTCAACCCTGTGTCACCCTGATCTGTACTCGTGTCGGCTAACAGTGATACACTTGTCACTTACGTACTACTATAGATTAAAATGACAGGAAATGTAACAGGCATTTTACCTTGTTCTCATCCTGTCCTTCCGGCGTCGCTTGGTCGGTCACTGCAGGTGGTACAACCGTTGTACCGGCTTTACCGCTTTTGTCCTCAGCATCCCTATGGTTCCCGACCTTCTGGCCACTGACATCTCCCCTAGTTCCTCCAACGGTATCGTCTTTGACCGCCGCTGAGATCTGGCAATTGGTTACGGTTATGTCAACTGTGATTCAGATCATATATTTGTTCCCTTGTCACTTGACATATTAATACGTGTCGATTCACTTTAACAACCGTGTGCCTTGTGTGAAAAATATTGACACATTAAAAATTGCTGATTCTATAACCCCTACACTGTGGATTCAGAAAATACCATGTCAAGTAACAACCAAATTACCTCCTGTTCTTTTTCTGGTGGCTGGTCTTCCACCCTAGTTTGTCCTTCTGTCCCCCCGTTCTTTCGGTCGTTATCCTCTCCACGGACATCGCCCATTGGTTTCTGCTCAACTCCTGCATTCGACTGCCCATCTCGCATCCCATTCACAAAACCTTCCAACACCTTCATCTGATACACAAAGTACATAAATGAGGGGTGGTTAGCGAATGTTATTTAGCATTGGGAGATAAGTAACCCGTGTCACCTCTGACAATTATCCGTGTCACATATAAAAAATACTGGTGTCACAAATGCCAGAAACGTTACACGTATCTTCTCATCAATGCTCCGCATCCAACTTGACATGGTTCCCAGCCTCTCCAATATCAGTTCTATTGACTTCCCCAACTTATCCTCCCAGGATTCACTTGTCCCAACTCGTTGCTCCGAACTCGGGCCGGACTTGCCTAAGCCTTCACCGTAATAACTAGGTGCCAACGCAGCCTCAATGTCATCAAAGTAGAGGTCAGGCTCCTCATGCTGGTAGAAGCACCCGAGCATCAATTCATACTCGCCGCCCTTCAGTACTAGTATCGGGTTGTCTTCGACCTTGATTCTATCAGATTTTTCAGGGTCCATGCGGGACTGGATCGTCTCATACATTAGATTGTCGTCATCGGCTGTCCACCTCAGCATGCGAGGCAACGCCGTGTTCGACACCCGGTTCGCGAACGCCTCCCCAATCCCCGGCACAGCTTCGTACATCCAAATCTAAAACAACCACACATGTCACTCGAATGAGTGCATCAATTGCGCGTACTAGTTCAAGCATAACTTCGGTCAAGTAGCTTACCTGGAACGCATACGGAAAACCCATAAGCCCATATCCATATCGATCGTCCTTGTCGTTCGCCTTCGGCTTCATGTCAGCGACACGTCGTTCTATGACGCCCAACAGGGACTCGTGGGTGGCCTCGTACACAACCCTGCCCCAGGGGTAATCCAGAAATCGATCAACGTTCTCCACAAGCTTCACAATCCACCCTCGTATGGATTTCCTGGGTTCTTCCCCCAGCAAAACTCCTTCGACGATGAGTAGGAGAGCGATCTTAAAACGCTTTCGAGCACTCGGCTCCTTCAAGATGGAGTTCTTGAAGGCGTTCTCCAGCTCACCAACCTTCATGTTGTCCGTTCCGAATAAGTCCTTGAGAGCCTTCTTTGTCTTCTTGTCATCCTCCGTCTCTGTGTCTTCCCCCCGAACTCGACCACACCGCAGCCCAGTCACGAGCGCAAACTCCTTGATAGAGAATCGCCGCAGCTTGCCTCGAAGCATGTACCAAGTCTCCCACTTCTTTTCTGTCACAAGCTGCCTTTGTAACACGTAATGCAGTAGTTGCGACGAGAATTGAACCCGGTTTGCCATTTGCACAATACCCCAAAATTGGCTTCGCAGCAGCTTCTCCCAATCGACGGGGTCAACCCAGTCGTCCATGTTGACGAGCAGAGACACTTTGGAAAACTGGTTGACCCGGCCTCGGAAATGCTTCTCTTCCGGCACTGCGAGTCGGGGCTCCACCTTCTAAGGTGCCCGGACACCTTTCCTCCTCAAATTCTGGGACCGAACCATGTTCTTCCTGCAAGTAAGTGGACATGAACATTATCAATATCCACACAAACTCACCCCCTTCTGAATAAGTCTGTCTGCGACTGTTTCACGAGAAAAGGCCCATATCACCTACTGAAGTAACCCTTGTCACCCAACATTATAGCTCGTGTCATGAATGTCAATTGTCTTCTCCCAATTGTCCTACAGTACCCGTTTCTGACAGGGGTTTTTCTCCACTCTCACAATCTCGGTAAAAGGACCCGCAAGCCTCCAACACTCTTCTTCAACCTCCCTTGCTCTTGTCTGTCAATTCCTCACTTCCCCACACCCCTTTTAGCCCAGATCTGTATTTCCCCGTATCCCCAATTCCCCAAATGACAGGAATTCCCCAATTCCCCAAATGACAGTAATTCCAAATCCTCAATTTCCGTTTTTTTGTTCGATCCCAAATTGCATGCCTTACAACGAAACAGTCGAATAATGCAAATGAAGTGGGCAAGATTGGAAATTAAGTGAAGATTCAGAATAGTAGAGATGGGTAGGGATAGATTTCAATAATCAATTCAGTTGTACCTGTATTCCTGTGCCTTCCTCTCCGGTACTGCCTTCTCCGGCGTCTTGGTCCCTTTTCCGGCGACTACCTCCTTCTCCGGTACGAAACAATGGGAGAATGCAAATTAAGTGGGGAAGATTGCAAATTAAGTAAAGATTCAGAGTAGTAGAGATGGGTGAGGACGGATTTAAAAAACCAATTGAGTTGTACCTGTTTTCCTGCGCCTTCCTCTCCAGTACGGGCTTCTCCGGCGTCTTCCTCCCTCTCCGGTACGGGCTCTCCCCTTTCCCTTCACTTCACAACCGCCTCCCTTCACTCCTAATATTCGGTCTCTATCTCTCTCTCTCCTTCCCTTGTGTAGGTGGTGGTTTTTTTCGCCAACTGCAATGAATGCAACTTACTTACTATTGTTTTGTTTACCTTGTTAATTTCGAGGAACACAACATTTTGTTTTCTTTTAATTTTTTTTTTAAGTAGGTCAATGGAACTGTGCAACCAACTACCACCCTAGGAAAGATTCCTTTTCCTTTGTCGTTTTGTTTTGTTGTCCCAGTATCGGGTCCCGTCTTTCCATGCACGTGTCACCTGACAGGTTTTTTCGTGTCACTATTAACTGCCTCATATTCCTACGTATAGTGTAAATGACCCATGTCACCCCTTTTAATCCTTGTGTCCCCTTACGACAAATACCTTGTCACCAAATTGGATAGATACATGTAGCTACACTGCCAAGTTTAACATGCCCGCATATACAAAATTTTCACATTCGACAACTACCAAGTTTTGCAAAATATCCAAATGTTTTACTTCCACTATTACAGGAGGGTGTTTATGATTGGAGCCAAGTGTTCAACTACGAAGTCTAGCATCCGAGTCGACCATGGAATACCCCAACAGCTAGCATCTGGCGGTATGCCTCAATATATGTGTCGTCCAATCCATCGAAGTTAGGGGCGGTCTCCAGCAGGAGGTGCATGAATCGAATGTATGTGTCAGAACGCGGACACCGATTCCCCATCCAATCAAACGAAATTGAACCATGTCATCCTACTTACCATAGCTTGTTCTGTGGAAGCCTCTTGTCCCGGCGAATGGAAAACGGCGTGGGGACCTTATCGGCATATTTCACCTTCAGATCTGGGTGTGCACACATGACGACAGGGATCAGGCTCGTCACAGGCATTAACAGGGTTTGTAGTTGGCGTTCCGTCGCCATGTGGACGTCGCAGTCATACACCCTTACCTCCCACTTCTTAAGATCGATGGCAAGGGCAACCCAGTGTTTGTTCTTGACGTTGAAGGGGAAGAGGATGAGGTCCGCACCTGACCACGCTCATCCCAACGGCTTCGGCGACCCCCCATTTAAGTACGCCATCAATGCATCACTAGGCTCGTATGCTTTAGGGGTGGCGTTGTACACCTTCCATTCCCGAGGTAGATACATTCCCGCTAAGCACGTATCGACTACGATGACTCCACTGGCCATGTCACCCGTTCTGTCTGCGACCGCTTTGCGCAGAAGGTAGCAGCACTCCTCCATCTCTTGCATGAAGTGAACCGCAATTACAATCCATAATCCTGACACGGGAAATTTTAGAGGTGACAAGTCGTCATACCACAGTTCCAAACCAATCCTGGGGTTTCTTCAGACAGTTGAGTAACTCCTTCGTCATATCCACACCGCAGGGTGACGTGCGCACCTCCGCATCCCCACTGCACGTTAAGTTTCTGTCAGGTATTGTGGACGTCCAACTATCTACCTTCGTCGTCTATTCGAGTGTAAGACACATAACCTACGTACCTTGCCAACCAACTTGTCATGGCGTCGTTGTCCGTCGCTGACACCATTCCTAGCTGAATAGCATCGGCGGGAACAGTGGCTGCCTTCTGGGGTCGCGGTTTCTTCGCCGGGGGAGGCAACTCCTCTCCAACAGCCTTCCTCGTCTTCTTCGCCGCCTTAGATACATAAACCTGAGCTACCCTGGGCATCGGCCTCTCCTCAACTTCAATTTTCTTTCCACCTTCCTCATGACCAGACGCCTTTAAACCAACCTCTCCCAACTGCAAACATATCAAACTTTAGCTAAGATTTACACTTTCCCTTGTCACATAACAGATATACTCATGTCACTTGACCTATACTATCATGTCACATATAAAATCACCTTTTTTTCATAAATAAACCTTACCTCGTTGGTCTTTCCTTCCCCCCCATCCCCTTCCTTCACAGATTCAGCTTCATCATTCTTGTCCCCGACATCATGACCAGCTAGCTTGCTCTCTCCTGATATCTCATCCCTTGCCTTCACAGTTTCAACTTCTGTGTGCTTATCCCCGCCATCATCCACTTCACTTCCCTTCTCAACAACACCTCCTAACTGCAAATGAATTCAAATTTGAATTATGGCTCAATTTTTCCAGTGTCACTTAACATAACAAATCATGTCACACAGCTACAATATTCCTGTCACATTCTTCCAGTGTCGCTGAAAATAACAAATCTTGTCATGTTTACCAACAACTAACCTTACCACCTAGTCCACCCTCACTGGCTTTACCCGCAATTGACTCTATCAACTCATCAAGTTCGGCCTGTAAAATATATATTAACATTTGATATTGAATCCCCCATTTCAAACAGGACTAAACATCGACACGCATGTCACACAAATATAAACTTACAAACTCATCCCGTTTTTTCTCATCTCCACCTTGTTCTTTCTCGGTTGCTTCTTGCCAGGCCGTTCCCTTACACTGAACATCCCGCAGCTCAGTCACGGCCGCCTCCAATAATTTCAGCTGCAGGTGATCAAATTATTACTTCATATCACCATAAGGTGAGAAAAATCAACACAATTCACCCTTCATACCACATTCGTTCATTATCTACACTACTTGTCACTTGTCCAATTTCACGTGTCAGGAGTCCATTTACCCTAGTTTACAGTTATCCCCAGTCTCCACAGAACAAATAATTGGGAAGTTATTGCGTACCTTTTCATCCATCTTCTCCATCCCTGTTGACATTGTCTGAAGCTTGTCCATAACTTGTGCCAAAGTCTTGGCCATGTCGTCCTTGGGGACCTCCCACCAGGGGCTTCGAAATGTCTCAGGAACGGTGCAACTAGGTCGTCGAAAAAGGGGTCGGACTTCTCATCATCGTACACACACCCATCCATCAGCTCCAGCTCAGCCTCCTCTGGTCTGAGTATTGGGTTATCATCAATTTCTATGGCCTCCTCTCCCTCAGCTTCGGTGCAGCTGGCTATATCCTTATAAGCGAGGTTCTCGTCCTTGAGGGCCCATCTCATGCAACGAGGGAATGCCGCCGTCGACACCTTCATCGCAAACAGGACCCCCCATTTCGGCATGGATTCCAGCAACCAAATCTGCACCGTATCACCACTCAAATTAATACATTTTCAGCATATGATTTACAAATTGATCATGGGTGTGGTCGAGAAGGTTACCTGAAAGGATACCGGATAACCCATCAGGCCATAACCATTGCGCTTCTTTCGATCTTCTGCCTTTATCTCAGCCTCCCGGCGCTTTACGGCGCCGTTCAGCGACACGTATGTGGTAGCATAGATGACCCTCCCCCATGGGAATGCCAAAAACCTATCGACATTTTCCACCAATCGGACGATCCAGCTCCTCAGCCCTTTCCTCTGGTCCTCTCCTAACAAAACGCCCTCCACAATGTACAGCAGCACTAGCTTGAATCGTCTTCGCGGGCTCCGCAACACCATTAGTGAGTTTTTCAGCTCGGTCTCGAGGTCACCAACCGTCATCTTCTCGTTTCCAAAAAACTCCTTGATAGCTTTCTCGTCCTCCTCCATGTCACTAGTTGCTGGTTGACTGCACCGCAACCCGGTTACTAAGGCAAACTCCTTGAGGGAGAACCTCCTGAGCTTCCCCTTAATCCGGTACCACGTCTCCCACTCCTTTTCGCTTGTAAGTTGTCGCTGGAGTGCATAATGCACAATTTGTGAAGAAAATTTCACAGTGTGCGCCAGCCGCACAACCCCACCAAGCTGGGAGTCCAGCAGCTTCTGCCTGTCCCTAGGGTCAACATAATCGTCAATGTTGTTCAGCATTGACAGTCTTGAGCCCTGGTTGACCCGGGCCCGAAAGTGCCTAGCTTCGGGGACTAGGTAGTCAGGCTCTTTGTTCTTCGCGCTCACATTCTTCGTCCTCACCATTTTTCTCCTGCAATTTCCATCACACGAACAAACTCAGCTTCTGCCATTTATATTCGTCTCCCTCTGTCACCTAACAGACTAACCCATGTCACTCTACCCTTGTCACTCAGTGTGAAACCCATGTCACCCATTATGAATCGGAAGCCTATTATAACCAATACCTCAAACCTCCTTCAATAGGACACCTACGACATCCACATATCCCATTTTCCACAGCTCGCCAATTCTCGTATTCCGCCTACCACAATACATTTACAAACCCTTCTCTCCAAATTGGAAACCCTTGTCACCCAATGTCAAACCCCTGTCACCCAATTCGAACCTCAAACCACCAATTTCCCCTATCCATAGTTCTCCGACCGTTGCCCTAACCCATTCCGAAAACCACTGTCACCCAATTGGAAACCCTAACCATCGATTTCCCCTTTCCATACCCGAAAACCACCCATGCCACCACCACCCACCATTATCCAAACAAGAAAACCACCACCCCGACCCACCATTCAGGCCGCCATTGCCCTAACCCCTTCACCCACTGCTTCCCCAACCCACACCCGCACACCCTACCACCAAAGGGAGAAGAGTAAAAGGGCGTACCTATTCTGTATGTCGTCGGGTCGTGGCTGCTGTGTCCTTTCCGGCGACGATGGACTTCCCCGCTCTCTCTCCTTTGGTGTATGCAAGAAGAAACCGCAACCGCCCTCTCTCTCTATCTTCTGGCGTCTCTGCAACTGCCTCTCTCTCTCTTTGCTATTGTATCGGTTTGTAAGGAGAAGAGAGATGGTGATGGGATTGCCTTTACTCCTTCCCGCATTGCCTCTCCCCTTCTAGGTAGGTAATGATGCCTCTTTTTTCTTTTTCAATTTTTTTTTGGCATTAATTACAACCGATAGCCGGTTTGGGGAGGGGTGAAAACCTGTACAGTTATGCAAATTTGTAGAGAACATGACATTCTTGCCAATTTTTTCAAAACGGTGGTATTTTTGCAAACTTTTTTCAAATTGTGGTATTCAGTGCTATTTCCTATTATAAAAACACCTTAGACTACGAGTCTACCTGGTAAAAAATAATCGGAGAGAATTATAGATTAAAAAAAACAAAATTTCAGTCTGCTTCGCAGTTTGCGCCTCCCTCGCCGAATTGGCGTCTCCCGTAAGATTGGCTTCTTCCTCCCCTCCGCCCGCCCCTCTTAACCCTCCTGACTCACTCTTCTTCTGTCAATCTCTTCTTTCTTGTTAAAATCACTCCTCCATTTATTTCTTAATTTCTTATTTTTTTTTCTATTTATCTATAAAATCCCGTGAATAGCATCAGTTTCTGTGGTGGCTGACGAGATTCAATCTCGCTTCGGTGCTTACATCCACTCTCCCTCTTTTTAATTTGTTTTCAGCGGATACCTACTGCTGAATTTCGCTGATTAAACCCTCGCCCCAGGACTAGGAGGTGAGCTCTTTAATCCCCGCATTGCCTTTTTTAATTCTCGTATACGCTTGATTTTTTTTTTTTTTTTAAATCTCTCCAGTTTGATTTCGATTATCAGGTGCATATGCAGATGCGTTGCTTTTGGCACCGTATTTCTAGGTCTTTGGTTTTTTTTTTTTTTTTTTGGTTCCAGGTTTTCTTTGACGTCTTTGGTTGTTATTTCGGATTGTTCTTTCCGCTACTGTTTCCACTAGGTGATCGGTGGGGAAGTGGTGGTACTCTGTTTGTGTTATTCAAAATTACGCCTAATTGGAGATTGTTTAGGCTCAAAATTGAATCTTATGTGCTTTTAGAATGTGGCTTAAGCAACTGTTTCTCTGATTGTTGTTTATTTCTTTTGGCTGTATAGTCCTGAAGCTATGAATTCCAGCTAAGATGCGGTTATATGTTTTGATATTTTGAGGAGTAAATCCTTGAATTGAATGTTGTGAGCAATTTGGTGCCAACTGTGCAGTGGGAGTCTGGATTTTGGGAGCTTTAAAGTGTATTGTTTTTTTGTCTAGTGAAAGCTAGACATACTAAATGATGTTATATTTGAAATTGGGTGAGTAATCAAGGGTTCTTCTAATGTTAATAAGTTTTGGTTGTTGATTTGCATCTAAAGCAGAGATTTGACATGCTCCAGAAGATATTAGATTTTAAATTCGCAGATAAAACTGTTTTTGTTGGGGTAATGAGTTGCATAATGAATCCCATGCTTTTTTTTTGCCAACACGAGTTTGTGCTCATTAGGGATGGATGATGTAAATGTAAATCCTAGTAGATTGTAATAGTGGTGGGTGAATTGCTTTCTCCATTATTTGTCTTGTAGTAGCCGTTCTCCTCAAATTATTGGATTACTATGTCCATACCTGAAAGTCTGGCTTTCACTCAATGGTGAATTTTTTTTCCTGTTTGCAGATTTTTTTTTCCTATCAGTTTTGTATCATTTGCAAGTTTGGAAAATATAACCTTTAGGAGGATTTGGTATCGCTGAAGGGAGTCTGTTGTTTTGACAAGGGAATTGACTTTGACAGAATGATATTAGCTCAACTTTGTTTGAAAGGATTTTGTTACTGAGTACTTTTGTTATACATTCTTGTACTTTACATTGAAGTGGCAAAAGTTTTCTCAGACCATTCTGGTTATGAATTATTGACTTCATCATATACCATCATGGATTGCTTATGTTCTCAATTTTAGTATTAGTTTACCAAGTATCATTGTGTTTTTTATCTTGAGTTTCTGATTACAAAATTGATGTGACATTGGCTAGTCTTAGATAAATTCATGCAAGTTTTAATGTTGATTTTGCCCTTTCCAGTAAAAGAAGCTATCAAATTGATGGCTCAAATTGCTCCTGGTTCTGAATCACCTCGCCGTAAACCAGGTCTTTTGAAGGACCAAGTTCAGCTCGTGAAAAGGAAAGATTCGAAACGCCATGAGATTTTCCCGATCCAAGAAAGTCTTTCCTTTGAAAAAGGATTTTTCATTGTTGTTCGTGCATGCCAGATGCTGGCTCAAAAGAATGATGGAATAGTATTGGTAGGATTAGCTGGGCCATCTGGAGCAGGGAAAACAGTATTTACTGAGAAAATACTCCACTTTATGCCTAGCATTGCTGTTATATCAATGGACAACTACAATGATGCTAGTCGAATAATTGATGGCAATTTCGATGGTAGTATTTTTTACTTTTATTCTATGTGCGATCTTCTTGGGATTTGCATATGCAAAATATTCAATATGCTGAAATCCTTCTTGATCTGAGAATTCTATCCGTCCTTTATGTCTTGGTCCTCACATGCACACATTTTTCATGAACAGATCCACGGTTGACAGATTATGACACATTGCTCCAGAATATCAGTGATCTGAAAGCTGGGAAGGAGGTTCAAGTTCCTATCTATGATTTCAAAACTAGCACCCGTGTAGGATACAGGTTTGTTGATTCCTTATGGGTCAGTAGTCACCTACTCAACTAGTGTACTTAATGGTTCACGGTATTGGAATAATGGAATGGATTATTTTCATTTAAGTACTTGATTCTTTTCTCGAACCAAAGGGGCCTTTGATGAATTTATATATTAGTATTATGAGGTATGAACTATGAAGAATGAAGTCTGATCTTCTAGGGACTGCCATACTGCAGTATACAAGAAAGAGAATAATAGAATATTGAACCACTCTTCTACATCTTTGTCTTTATTTATTTATTGCTGTTGTTCCTTTGACAGTTTGGTCACTTCCCTAGTTCCATTGGATATGTAGTTAGTGGGATACATGCATTTTTTTTATTGCTCAGTGTTTTTGTTGATCGTGTCCAGAACTTATAGAAAGAATAAAACCACCACATTTCAAAGATGTAAATATGTAATAGCCTTACTATTCGAGAAACCATGTCTTATACCAAGGCATATGATCCAATTATAGTTCTTCATCTCCGTCTCATTCTGTCATGATGAAATCTTATCAATAGCCCCAATTCTCAGCTTAATATGGTGTACATCGATGCTCAAATTATGTGAATTTTTTATCTTGTCAGGACTCTTGAAGCCCCAAGTTCTCGTATTGTAATTGTTGAGGGAATCTATGCTTTAAGTGAACAACTAAGACCTTTATTGGATCTTCGAGTGTCAGTCACCGGTGGAGTACACTTTGACCTGGTCAAACGAGTCTTACGCGATATACAGCGTGCTGGAAATCAGCCTGAAGAAATAATTCAGCAAATATCAGAAACGGTTTGCTCATTTTGCTCTGGATATTGCTCTTATGGGTCATTTATGGAATTTTGTTTACATAGAGATCTTATCAACATTTTGGGTGCAGGTCTATCCAATGTACAAGGCCTTTATTGAGCCTGATCTCAAAACTGCTCAGATAAAGATAATCAATAAATTCAATCCATTTACTGGATTCCAAAACCCTACTTATATCTTGAAGGTAATTTTCTGCTAGGGGCAATGTCTTTGAGTTATGCAAAGCAGCTGTATTTTACTAAATTTATAAGGTATAGTTTCAGTAAATGAGTTTTCTGGAAATTGCAGTCAGCAAGAAGTGTTGAAAAGGATCTGGTAAGAGCTGTTTTTCCGGAAGAGCATACTGAAGTTGAGGAGCAGACGTATGACATATATCTTCTACCACCTGGGGAGGATCCAGAATCATGCCAATCATATTTAAGAATGCGAAATAGAGATGGAAAATATAATCTCATGTTCGAGGTTTGCCCCTGTATATTTTGAAAATTTAAGGTTGCGAATGGTAACCTACCATATTGCTAATAACAAAATCTGGTATCAAAATTTAACATTACTCTTTAATATTGGGCAAGTAGAAAACAGGTCTTTTACTCTTGAGTTTGAATTGTTTTTTTAGTGCTCTTTGTCCATTGCTGTGCAATATTACCCTAGGGCATTCCCACCGTTTCTGCTCTCAGCTTCGTTTCTGTTTCTCGTTGCACCATTTTCAATGTTCCTCTTTTTGACATCCCATGCTCATTTGTGTCTCGTCTTCTGTTTGGTCTTGAGTGTTTATGTTCAGTTAGTTTGTTATTGTCCTCTTATTCTTGTCAACTCTGGGTCTTTGAGAAACACCCTCTCGATGTAGTCGGGGATGGGGTGCTTACATTTGGGACCCCTCGGATCCTGCTCTGGGTAGGAAAGACGGGGATTGTAGTTGTTTTTGTTTGTGCATTACATCGTGTTATTGAATTGAGTTGACTAAGGTAGCTTCTCTTTTAGCTACTTGAGTTGAAAAATTATCGAATAATATAGCTTTTCTTCATTGAATCACTTGGTCAGCAATATCCCTTCTTTCGTCTTCTTGTGAAACTATTGCATGAGTATGAAATTTATTGTCTGCTATCAGAGATAAATCCATTCTTTTTTCTTCCTTTTTTTTTTTCCGATCCCAGCACTTCTTGGGCATGAAATGTATTGTCTGCCATCAGAATTTTAAGCAAAGCATTACCTTAATACTGTAATATTATGGTCAGGAATGGGTGACAGATAATCCATTCATCATATCTCCAAGAATAACATTTGAAGTAAGTGTGCGTCTCCTTGGAGGTTTGATGGCCCTGGGATATACCATAGCAGCTATTTTGAAAAGAACCAGCTATGTCTACTCAGATGATAGGGTGATTGTGAAGGTTGACTGGTTAGAACAACTTAACCGTTTCTACACACAGGTATGGAGTGGTTTTTGGTTTGAGACATATCTGTTTGTTAATTATCTAGACTATTTATCCATTGCTTTGCTTCTCACTTCCGACAGGTTCAAGGAAAGGATCGCTTGGTGGTAAAACATGTTGCAGAACAACTGGGTTTGGAGGGATCATATACAGCACGCACATACATTGAACAAATTCAGCTCGAAAAGCTTGTCAATGAAGTCCAGGTATGATAATTGGTTGCGTTGCTCAGTTTGGATGTTCCACTTTAAAAGTATGCCCCTAATTTCAATGACTATCTTCAGACGTTGCCAGATGATTTGAAGACGAAGCTAAGCCTGGAGGAGGATATTATATCTAGTCCAACAGAGGCACTATCTCGAGCTTCCGCCGATAGGATTGTTTGGAGAAACAAGAATCTTAAAAGGTTTGATGTTTTCTTTATTTCAAGTCATGGTTTTTGAGTTTTAGGATAAGATTGGTTTCTGTCTTTTAGCTATCACATGGAATCTGCTATGCAGTGGTATGTCACAGTCGTACTCCAACAATAGGGGCAACAAACTTCCCAAGATTACCGGCTTTGAGTTGAACAGGCAAAGGTGTAATGATGGAAGTGGTGAATCAACGGGACATGGGGCAAACCAGGTGATTCCATTGCTAATGATATGCATTTTCCATAAGCATCCTAATCATTCATATGTTAACTATATTTTTAAATTCCCATTTTTAGGGTGCCATAACACAACTCTCGGAGCAAATCTCCACTCTCAATGATAGGATGGATGAATTCACTTCAAGGATTGAAGAATTAAGCTCAAGGTTAGCCTTCAAAAAGCTGTCTCCCAGCCAACAGAACATGGTTCTGCCATCCGAAACATGCAATGGTTCTGCCCCTACATCTTATTTCATTTCTAGCTTAAGCAATGGTGCGTTAACTGGAGCTATTCTGCCAAATTCTTCATCTTCACCCCAGTTGACTAAAGATTCTCCCTTGATGGAAGAGGTATAGTAATTCTGTTTCACCATTCTTATAGCCCAACTGAAGTTATTGCATAATTGTTTCTAGGGAACGTAATATATTTGATGTTCAATTGATCTAGTTCTGTTTGAATCTTTTGTTTTAAATTCTGTGTTTGCATTTCTCCGACAGACTCAAAAAATTGCAAGGGGACAGAAACAAGTACTCCATCAACTGGAAAATTTGACTAATCTTCTTCGAGATAACTTGGGGGAGAAGCCGCGTGGAGCACGAACCGATAGGAGGAAGTATGTAACACCTGATGCAGAAACCACCAGGTATGCAATGGTGTTTTCTCTAGCACTCGGTGGTTTGGGTATCTGCTTGTATAGAGGGTTCTGGACTCGGAACTGAACCCCCTGGTGAGGTTTCGACTGATTCTCAAGCACCGATAAAAACCTCTCATCTTTCTGATACAACACAAACATTTTTCCTTATTTTTTTTCCCATCAAAAGAAGAAAAGCTCGATATCGCCCTTCGGCTCGGAAAATAGACTGCTCATGAGATCATATCATATTATTGATCTGTGATTGTAGAGGCATGATTCAAGGCCTTTGAGGTTTGTTGAAGAAGGGTAAGATGTCAATTTTTGTAACTTAGGCCTTTTAGTCATTCTGGGTTCTCTGTTTCTTCAACACATCTGGATACTAATAATAGATAGTGGGTCTTCTTGAGAAGCCAAAACTAGTGGCTTTAACAAATCAGTTTCAATGCCATTGAATTATAATATATATCTGTAGTGCATAATATCTATTAAAAATGTTTCTCCGTTCTTTGAGATACTCCTGTATTGGAGAATAGTAGTATTACACAATGAATAAACTAATAAAAGAAGGATACATATTGGAACCTAGAATAAGAAAGACAGAAAGCCTTGAGACACTGGTTTTCGCCTTTGGTATGATCAATGTCCGGCACCCTTGTCGCTAGGTCCAGAGGCGAGTCTTTCGAGCCAACATGCCACTGTAAGCCTGGTCTTGTTGTACCCGAAAGAATACACATTGGAGTTGTTAGCACTGCTTCCATCCTCCTCTGGTACTGGCCTGGCCATTGCAGTG
This sequence comes from Persicaria tinctoria, assembly GCA_037127255.1. Classification (NCBI taxonomy): domain Eukaryota; kingdom Viridiplantae; phylum Streptophyta; class Magnoliopsida; order Caryophyllales; family Polygonaceae; genus Persicaria; species Persicaria tinctoria. The sequence continues at coordinate 34,527,896 of JBANSL010000013.1, read as the reverse complement.
GCAGCGAACACCACCAAAACGGCCACCACGATCAGCACACGAGTTGTTTGTGTGAGTTTCATCTTATTTGCTTTCCTTTACCTTTTGGTTTGTTTGCAAAGGGAATGTGACACGACTGTCTGTCTGGTTCGGTTGTCTTGTTGGAAGATGAGAGGAATTAGCTGAAAATGTTGTGTGATTTGGATGAATAAAGTTGTGGCATCTTCATATGTATTTATATGCACAAAGTGGAGAAGGTAAACAAACAATTCAACACAGGAGGTCCTCAACTGGGACTAAGAGGAGATCATTAGCTTTGAATATTGAAAAAGTATTGGTTTTATGACTTGACCAAACGGTTTTGAATGGTTCAAAATTATATATACCGCTAGTCATTGCTTGCAATAGTTTCTTGTTTACATTGTTTGAATTTCCTGGAATTTGGCTATTTGATCAAGAAACTAGGGTTGGGTCCAAATGGCTTAAAAGAGTTTCGAGTTGGGTGTTATACACAAAGTTTGTATTTGTGGGTCAAACCATGGATTTTGACCAATAGACTCTCTGACTTTTAATGGCTTTTCAAATTCAAACTTTGTCATGGGGGAGTTAAACAAAGCCACATTGGATTAGGGAAAAAATCAACGGATGAACTTTTATGGTACTGATTGATTTGATTATATAAAAATTTCAAAATCATTGTTCGATTTTACTCCCTCCCAATGTTTGACTTTTTAACATCTTTATAAAACTAAAAATTTGTAATTTTTTTAAAAACTTTTATAATTTTAGTTTTAAGAATGAAATTATATAATAATAATAATTGATATTTTATCGTCACGGTCACCTCTTGGGATTTTTTCTTTCAAAATATTCATTAAAAAATAAATATTTACGATAATATTCACGCATTGAAACTAGAAAAAATAGCATTGAATATATTAAAAAGTAACCCCCTCAAATTTTTTCAAAAGTAGCAATTCTGTCGAAAATTTGTAGAAATAGCCGGTGGATTGACTTCATTTTACAAGTTAAATGTAAAGATGGAATAGTTTAAATAAAGAGAGAGGGAGGGGAAAGAGGGATGAGATCATCAGGTGGTGGTAAAGTAGGGGTGGACACAAATCCCGCAAATCTCGTCCCGTCCCGATCCCGGTGGGATTTAGAAAAAAAAAATTCAATCCCGTCCCGCAAAAATTACGCGGGACGGAGAGTTCGAATCCCGCAAATCTCGTCCCGTCCCGCACATATATGTAAAATAATATACATTTTATATATTTAATTAAATTTAATAAAAATATATAAGAATTACTTATATATTTCGACATCTTCACCATTTACAGTGTTATAATATATTAACATTTACAGTGGTAACATTCCACATATCATCTTCACCATTTACAGTAATGGTCTTTTAAAAAACAAGGGTCGCTGCTTAATGACGAGAGGATAAGGCTAAGATGCAGTCCATTCCCACGTTCTGTTATTCCTTATTTTGTGTTGTATTTTGTTCCTAGAATCATGTAAATTAGTTTCCTTAATTTTAGGCATTACTGAACTGTTTTCCTTGTATATATTGTAAGTTCTTCCAGTGATACGATATCAAGCAATTCATTTTCAATTGCCATTCCTTAGCCGTCATATGGTATCAGAGCACATTTTTTTTTCCCAAACACAAATCGAGCCTTTCTTGCTAAATGGCTACTGGCACTACCCACCTTCTTGCCGCTGCTCACTTGCTCGACTCCAACTTGAATTTCCAGATCCACTCTATAAGAATTAAGCTAGATCGGGACAATTACTGTCTATGGCGGACCACGATTATTTCCGCTCTCGAGACGTTTGATCTCGAATCTTTTGTTTTGGATCCACATCCACCATTGGCGATCCTTTCGGTTGAAAACAATGACGGAGTCGTCCTCGACCAACCCAATCCAGATTTTGCTGCCTGGAAAAAGAAGGATCGATTCGTCATGTTATGGATTAAGTCGACCCTGTCTGAACGGGCCCTGGCTCTTGTGGCTCGTTCTACCACTTCTCAGATGGCTTGGCAAACCATTGAACGCACTTACGAGGCTCAAACCCGTGCGCATCGCATGACGATGAAGCACCAACTCCAAACACTTTTGAAGGGCTCTCTCTCCATGATCGAATACGTTGAGAAGAAGCGTTCAATCGCTGACTCATTGGCTGAGAATCTTCATCCCGTTCCCGGCGAGGATCTTATGGGTCACATCCTTCATGGATTAGACTCCTCTTATGGGTCATTTACAGCAGCGTTCATGATGAAGACCGAAGCCCTTACTGTTGATGATTTGGTTGGCCTCCTTCTTCAGGAGGAATAGCGTCTCGAGCAGGAGCATGCTCGCCTCACCATGGCGTCACCACCAACTCCAGCCCCTCCTGTTCAGACACCGTCGGCAAATATGGCTCAATCTTCGGCCCGCTCTCAGCATCGTTCCTCTTCCAATTCCACCAGTCCGACCACCAACACTTCCTCCGACCAACGTCGTCCTGATCAGCGCCGTGGTCGAGTTCACTGTCAGCTATGCGCCAAGCCCGGCCATGAGGCCATTGATTGTTGGCAAAGGACGAATTAGACTGACTTCCCGTCTCGGCGCCCCAATCCTCAAGATCAGTCCAAGCAGGCCAACATTACAAGCTACAATAGCCCTTCCACGGTTGTAGATCCATCTTGGTACTTTGACACCGGTGCCACCGATCACGTCACTCCGGATATTCGCAAACTTTTCATCTCTGACACGTATTCTGGGGATGACAAGCTTCAAGTTGGTAACGGTAATCAATTGTTTATTTCTCATACCGGATCTAGTTCATTGCCTACTCATCTACAATTGCCCAATGTTCTAGTTGTTCCAAAATTAACCAAACACCTTCTTAGTGTGTGAAAGTTAACCCGTGATAATAATGTTTTCATGGAATTTTGGCCTCATTTTTGTTGTGTTAAGACGTTTCAGGGCAAGCAAATACTCCGCGGGGACGTTGATCATGGTCTATACAGACTGCCTACCTTCTCAAATAATCATCCCTCCTCCATGGCCCTCTCCAGTATTAGGACATCACTTCATGGATGGCATCGTAGGCTGGCTCACCCTCATGAATCTCTTCTTCGTCGTTTGGTTTCTCACTTTAATCTTCCTCTAAATTCCAATGTTTTTCCTAATGTTTGCGAATCTTGTCAACTTGGGAAAAGTCATCGTTTTCATCTTCCTACATCTCATGTTACGTCTACAACACCCTTTGCATTAATGTATTCGGATGTTTGGGGACCCTCTTCCGTTTTTTCATTGAATGACAATCGGTATTTTGTTCTCTTTATGGATGATTGCACTAAGTTTGTTTGGATATATTTTTTGTCTCATAAATCGCAGGTTTTTAATATCTTTGTGCAATTTCGTACAATGATAAAAACTCAATTTAATTGTGACATTAAAAGTCTCCAAACAGATTGGGGTGGTGAATTTTGCAATGTCTCTACCTTTCTCCACTCTTGCGGTATCCGTCATTGTGTCTCTTGTCCATATACACAAGAATAAAATGGGGCTATTGAACGCATAAATCGTGTCATTGTTGAAAAGGGTCTCACTTTATTGGCTCAATCATCTCTACCAAAGAAGTTTTGGGAACACGCCTTTAAAACGGCCACTTATCTTCATAACCGGACTATTACCCCTATCCTTCAATTTTTGTCCCCATACCAAAAACATTATGACAAACCACCGGATTACAATTTTTTAAAAACTTTTGGTTGTCTTTGTTACCCTTTCTTACGTCCATATAATGCAACAAAAATGGACTTTCGTTCCCTTCCGTGTGTTTTTATTGGGTATAGTCCAACTCATAAAGGTTATCTTTGCCTTCACAAACCAACGATGAGAATTTACCACCTTACCCTACTCCCATTGACCCTATACCACCTACACCTCCTCATACCAACCCATCCCCCAGTGTCCAAGCCTTTCCCGTCCCAACACCTCCACCTCCTCCACCATTACCTAGGGTGTCTCGTAGTCGTGCCTATGTCCCTCGCCATTATCGCGCCGCCGATAATAACACTCACCCAATGACTACTCGGGCTAGCACCGGCTCACTTAAACCAAAATCATTTCACGCTTCTACCTCTGCTGCCCTTTCCCTCGAACCCCGCTCTGTTGATCAAGCTCTTCAACATCCACATTGGCAAAATGCGATGAGGGCTGAATATGATGCGTTAATGAGAAATAAAATTTGGTCACTCGTTACTCGTCCCCACAATACTAATCTGGTTGGTTGTATGTGGATTTTCCGGATTAAGCGTCATTCAGATGGCACTATTGATAGGTACAAAGCACGATTGGTGGCAAAAGGCTTTAGTCAAGAAAAAGGGGTTGATTTTTTCGAGACATTTAGCCCCGTTATCAAGCCAAAAACCATTCGGTTGGTCCTTTACATTGCTCTATCCAAAGGTTGGTCTATTCGTCAACTTGACATTAATAATGTATTTTTAAACGGTGATCTTTCGGAAGAAGTTTACATGGCGCAGCCACCAGGTTTCCAAGATGTCACTAACCCATCTCTTGTGTGTCGCCTTCACAAGGCTATTTATGGTCTCAAGCAGGCTCCTCGTGCTTGGTTTAACAAGCTCAAACAGCATCTTGTCACTCATGGGTTCCGTGCTTGTCAATCTGATACATCATTGTTTGTGCACTCATCCGCTGTTGCTACTATATACATTCTTGTATATGTTGATGACTTGGTAATTACAGGGAATGTTAGTGGTCTCATACAAAAGTTCATCATGGAGCTTCATCACACCTTTGCCCTCAAGGACCTTGGTAACCTTCATTACTTTCTTGGGCTACAAATCACTCGTTCCCCTACTAGCATCACCTTGTCTCAGCAACAATATATTCATGATGTCATTGCCCGTTGCAAAATGGCTGACTCCAAACCCATTTCTACACCTTCTGATCCATCCACTCGCCTAACCAAACAAGGTGATCCCTTTTCCGATCCCACCCTCTATCGCCAAGTTGTGGGCTCCTTGCAATATGCCACCATTACTCGTCCCGATATTACCTATGCCGTCAACCGGGTTTGTCAATATATGCATTCACCCACCAATCTTCATTGGCAAGCCGTCAAACAGATATTACGATATCTAAATGGCACTATTTCACACAGTCTTCACTTTCGACCGACAGACGCACCTTGCTTACTTGCATTCTCAGATGCGGGGTGGGTTTCTGATCTTGATGATTGCCGTTCACAATACGGTTTTTCCATATTCCATGGACCAAATCTGATCAGCTGGACATCACGCAAGCAAAGAGTGGTGGCTCGCTCAAGCACCGAGGCTGAGTACCGAGCCTTGGCTTACACCGCCGCGGAGCTTCTTTGGATCAAGCACCTTCTTCGGGACCTTCTTGCGCCTATTCACAGGCCACCCATGCTACTTTGTGACAACTTCGGTGCAACCTTCATGTGCAGAAATCTTGCCCTCCGTGCTTGGTCTAAGCACATTCACCTAGACTTTCATTTCGTTCGGGAACAGATCGAAGCTGGCGACCTCACTATCAGTCATGTGTCTTCTGTTGATCAACTGGCTGATATCTTTACAAAGCCTTTGGGGAAGGATCGGATCCATGTTCTTCGTCACAAGCTTCAAGTACGGCCTCTTGACTCGTCGCGTCCTTGGCCTTGCCGGGGGGTAATGACGAGAGGATAAGGCTAAGATGCAATCCATTCCCACGTTCTGCTATTCCTTATTTTGTGTTGTATTTTGTTCCTAGAATAATGTAAATTAGTTTCCTTAATTTTAGGCATTACTGAACTGTTTTCCTTGTATATATTGTAAGTTCTTCCAGTGATACGATATCAAGCAATTCATTTTCAATTGCCATTCCTTAGCCGTCATACTGCTAAGAGGCTTTATGTTATGCATGAATTAACATTTATATATTAACATTTTACAGTGTTATATATGCATGAATTTAATTTGTATGGCTGAATTTAATTTTTTTCTTAAAACTTACTGTTATTTTTAGATTGTACTTTTATCTTTTTTTTTACGAGGGACAAATCCCATCCCGTGAGGGATAAGACCCGGCGGGATTTGAAAAAAATATATTCAATCCCATCCTGCAAAAAATATGCGGGACGGGACGTGGGATTACCCTAATCCCGTCCCGTCCCGTCCCATACCCACCCCTATGGTAAAGGGTGGTGGGGGAGAGAGAGAGCAAATGAAAAAGAGAGAGAGAGAGGGGATCATTAAATGCACACGAGAGAGACGAAAGAGAGAGGAGATCAACTTTTCACAGATGAGAGAGGTAGAAGACAGAGAAAAAGTGGAAGTTATGTAATTAAAGAAGGATCGAAAATACAGACAACTCAGTGATCATTTACATATGCCAATCAATACGAAATATGTACCAGCAACTTAGTATTGTGTGTCGACCGAACGCTAAACCGTGCCAACAACTTAAAATTTCCCATCGTATAATTCGTGGACTTCATGGATTTGTTAGCAATTCGTAGGCATCAAAATATCATTGGCATGAAATTTTATTTTTATGACACAAGTTTAGGGTGGTGACACGTAAACCATAATAATTTGCACATAAATTTTATCCGGCACGTAAAACAAATACCGTAAGCTTTCTTACCCATTTTCGTTAATATATGTTTTTCTTATTTGGCACGTGTCACCCTTTGCGTGACATATAATAACCAGTTGTTGTCCCGTGTTTCATATTGTCTGACATATGACTGTTAACTGGGACTATCTTTGCTTCCCAATCAACTTCAATGGCAGCACTTTTACTTTTCCTCCGAATCATCTCTCCCTGCTATTTTTAGGCGGAAATTGACAATGCATTTAATGCATGTTGGGGCCGATATTTAATGCACATGAAATAATCTCTCTCTCCTCTCCTTTTCCATACACCTCCTTTATGCCTTTCCTTCCTTTTTTTTTACTTTGTTAACCTAAAATCGAATGAAAAAGATAATTTTTTTTTTGCAAAACTAGCATTTTCCCCCTCCCCTGCAATTTTTCCACTGGCAAACATAGTTATGCAAACTTTCCATCTTTATGGAATAGTTCTGCAAATTTGCCTTGAAACTATTTACAAAAATATTCATTTTTTGCAGGTTGCACAGAGAAACGCGGTCTGAGACCGCATACCGTTTCATTCAGAAGCCATAAAATTTGAAACGGAAATTATTTGAGGAAAAAATTAGTTAAAAAAACACGGTTTGAAACCGCATTTTATAATCAATTTTGAATAAAACACGGTTTCAAACTGTGTTTATATCGTATTATATTTTAAAATGTAAAAAAATTAAAAAAGAAGAAGATAAAAGCTGGTAAAACGCGAAACGAAGTCGCATTTTACTTTGAACCCTTCTTCCTCCCCAAATTCAGAGGCACAGGCGCACATTCCACCACTCGCCCACCACCGACCACCACTATTCCACCACCCGTATCCCCCTGCATGCCACCTACTGTCATCTCTTCACGACGAAGGACCACCCACTGTGCCTTTGAATTCGGGGAGGAAGAAGGGTTCAAAGTAAAAAATGAATATGAAAGAAAGGATGGATTCCATTTCAATTATTCTTTAATTCCTAATCTTAAAAGGTTTATCTAGTCTTCTATTCCTTGATAGTTCTCCCCACCAACCTTGTATTCCTTGTTTGCTCTTCACCAACTTTTGTGTTCCTCATTCTTTAATATCTAGTTTCTTTACGATTAAAGGGGAAGCAAATTCACTATACAAGTCTACTGCATGTTAATATATCTTGCCCCTTAACTTTATGATAAACCAGCAATGAGTAAAACACAAAGCAATACAACCAACAATAGAAAGCAACACAATCATAGAAAATATTTTGTGGATACAAAAACTACCAGTTTAATCACTATCACTATCAAAACACACTCTCTATTTACAACTTTTAAGAAAAATCCATAGCATGTATTGATTGAATTCTGAAAAGTGACAATTGGATTTAAATAAAAAGATGTGACAACTGATTAAGATCTAATTAAGTTGTGATGTGAGGGAGATCAAGTTGCGCGACTGATTAAGAATTTGTCGGTGCATTTGATAATGCATATCTTAGATAGGCATTATAGGCATTTTTAGCTTAGTTAATATGCATTTCATTGATGAATTAAGCACGATTTGCATATTAGTTCTCTATGTTGTCGGAGTCGGAATCTACACGCTTTTATTGATTATTTCAGGTAATGGTGGATTCGAGGATGAGACACGAGTTGATAATGCATTGGATGAGAATGTCTAGTTGATCAAAGGAGCTTACATGAAAATCTCAAGAGGTCCTGAGAAGAAGAAGCGAGCCTAAACGAAGAACAACTCTGCAGAAGTTGTCGCCAGACATGCTGAACTTTGTTTTCACTTTCTGGAGGCCTCGGTTGTCCGATTGACTATTATGACCATGCGTTGAAAAGCTCTTTTAGAGAGATACAACTTTTCTGTTGAGAAGAAGAGAAAATTCGAGACGGATTTTCCGAGAAAGACCGATGCAGCAGTGTTGCGAGGAAATGCTGATGTTGCGGCCGCAACATCCATCCGGCGACCGCCGCATTTTCCGTCAGCGATTATGCGCTGCGTTTTGAATATTAAAAAACCCTAGATCTATTTGTTTATTTTCTGGCCGACTTTGGATGTTTTAAAAGTCCAAGTTTTATGTTATTTTCATTACTTCACTTCTATTCTATTGATTCATCAGACACTTTAGAGATTTTGAGCGATGTCTTCCATGAGGAACTAAACTCATCTATTCTGCATGCAATTTGAAGCTTTATTCGGATTGATTGTGAGTTTCTAATTCTCGTTCCTTGTTTCCTATATTTGAATGCTTCAACTTCTTTGTGCTTGATTGTCTATTGTTTTATTCTATCTAGCCCGCGCAACTAGTTAGAATCAATTCAATTGCTAAGGTTTTGTAGATTCCTGGTTGTGAACCTTTACCTATGTGGCAAACTTGTTCCTTTAGGGCTGGTTGAACTAATTGAATGAGTAGGAAGTTGAATGTGTTGTTAAATCCCTCTTTAGGGACTGCAAATACCTTGGCTAATCTCCGAACTTAAAGCTATCAATTGGGTTAAATCCTTCTTTAGGGACTATTCTATTGATAAGGGTTGCTAGGACTGGTTGGACTAGTAACTATATTAGGTCGGGACAAGGGCATTCATAGGAAACTTAATAGGACGAGAAGAAGTTACAAGGATCGCTTCAATCCAATAAAGTGGAAAATTGTAGGTAGAATTGCTTCTTCAAATTGTCTAAAACAAATTCCTTTACTTTGCTTTCTTTACTCCGCTTTGATAAAAGGCGGAACTTTCACACACAAAAACCCCCTCTTTGGTTACTTTAATTGACACTTGAATCATACTTGAATTACAAATTTCCCTGTGGATCGACCTCTTGCTTATTGCTATACTTGCTATAGGTTTGAGTTTTCTTTGGCAGAATCAACGACAGGTTTTTCCTCCGTCAGCATTAAAGGCCAAAAATTCACCCAAAAATAAATAAATGATTATGCAAAAAATAAAAATATAAACATGAGGTTCTCCGTACATGGGCACATGTAATAGTTTATATAAGCTATCATAATTAGGAGTGGGCGCGGGACGGTACAGGACAAGACGGGACAAAGGCCGTCTCGCGTAATTTTTGCGGGACAGGACCGGGACTGGGACGGGACGGGCCTTGTCACTTAAATAAAAAAGTTATAAAAAAATTCAAAATTTTCATGTACATATTGCGATTCTCAAAGGCGTAATAAATATATATGTATAATTTTTTATATCAAACGGGACGGGCCTTATCCCCTTATTGCGGGCGCGAGCCGGGCTAAACCCACTTAACGAGTTGGAAATCGTGTCTAAGCCCGTATGCGAATGCTGGTACGGGTAGTCCGCGGGTACCCGCAAACCTAATCAATTTTTCTTATTAAAACTATACTAGGTAATAGGTTATATATTACAAATCAGTAGCCAATTTATATATCTAAGCTATCTCGTGCAAAAACAGTAGTCGTTTTATATATGTAAGCTATATATATATTACAAATCATATAGTTACTGTTTTTACACAATTCAAAATGGCTACTGTTTTTATTTTATTAAAAAAATTACTACTGTTTTTATATATGTAAGTTGTACAAAGAATTGTAGTAAATAACCCCCAACCCGGTTTGGTTTGCATGCCTAAATCACTACCCGGTTTAATTTGCAAGGGTTAGACCCCCCCTCCCCTTAAAAATTTGCAAGGTAGCCGGTTGAAAGAAGAGGGGTGAAACCGGTGGTTGTGGGTAATTAGAGAATGGAGAGAGCGAATGTGGGAGGGAGGAGGAGAGAGAGGACAATTTTTTAAAAACCTATCACTTCAACTGTGTGTAAAACAGAGAGGAGGGAGGGCAATAGGCAAGAAACCGCCATTCGAGATACGAGTAAGGAGAAGAAGAAGCCCAAGCAAGAAGACGAACCTGCGAGTAAGGAGAAGAAGAAGCCGGCGGTTTGCAAGCAAGTAAACCCGACAACGTTTAAAAGACCACCCCGACAACGTTTAAAAGAAAGGGACCGACGGTTTTCAAGCAAGTAAACCTTAACTCTATCGATTTAGTACCGATTGCAGAAATTGAAAGGAGGAGGGACCAATTGAAGAACCTAATTTGTTTGCCATGGTTTGCAATTGGATGAACCGGTGGAATATCCGCCCCTGTCATGTAGGAAGTAACCAACGTCAAGTATGAAAAAAATGGGTGGAAATGTGGAAACGGGGGGTGTTCGCGACGGAGAAAGAATGGAAGTACCATTGCCGTGATGATATGGATAAGGCCATGAATGGGGAAACAAATTAGGAGAAATCGACCCATGTATTGTGTGAATTTAGGGAAATTGGGGTAATAGGGGAAATTGGTGAGATTGGGGAAATTGGATAGATTATTATAGATAGAGGAAAATTGAGGAACATTTATGTGGGTTAAAAAATTTCAGGAACAAGTTATTAGGTGTGATTACTTTTGTAAAACCTTCAACCATTGAATGTAAATGCTGTTACATTCTATCATGTCATGTTTTGAATATTTAGTTGGCATGTTTAATATTTCTCATGTCATGTGAATTTGCAAACATGCGCGACGTATATTTTGTGGAAGCTATAAAATGGTTACAAAGTTTTCTCTGAATACGGCGACATCTAATATGGTTAGGATAGAAATTTACTTGGAGTGTGATAAGTATAGGGTGAGATATGGTTTCTGTCATGTTATAATGCTTAGGTGACATGTTATATAAAGTTACCGTCATGTGCATTGTGACTGATGTGATGATAATGAGCAAATGTTTGCAGAATTCTAAAGTATTACTCCTCAACCTGTAGGGTATCAAAGAAGAACATTGCTGGTTCAGGAGAAAGAAGGATTACGCAAACAATACGACCGACATTGCGAGACTTGGTTCCATAGTCGAGTTCTCAGCACAGCTAGTCCACTACGTCTTGCAGTGGCAACTACGGTCGAAAAAGGAGCATGAAACCTGGTACATGATCCAGGGGTCTATAGTCTGGTTCTCCATCGCGGAGTTCGCACTGGTGACCGGGTTGAAGTGCTCGTCAAACGTGCTGCGGACCGTGGACACTTAGGTGGACAAGGCTGTCTGCTTAGAGTTCTTAGGGGTGGAGAAGATGATGATGGATGACTTCGAGTTGGAGTACAAAGTGGCGATGAAGTCCGAGCGTTCCCCCGCCAAGCGCTTTAAGTACGCACTTATAATGCTGGTGGAGGGGGTGCTTTCGCGAAGGAACCCCACAACTATATTCAGAGGTGGGTTGTGAACATGGTGTCTGGCACTGAGGCGTTCTTGCGTTACCCGTGGGGGTGACTGTGTTACGAACGAACCCACGAGTTCCTCTACCGGGCTGTTGAGCGCAAGCTCCAGCACGGGGTCAGTGGCTCTCGCCCGTCGTACTTGTTAGCCGACTTCCCATTTGCATTCCAGGTAAGTATAGGAAGCTCACTAGACAATTTTTTATTTATACTGGACACTTAGGCATAGTCACTGGGCATGGTCACTGTGCAATGTAAAATGCAAACTGAACACGATTATATGCAAAGTGTCCACATGTCATCAACATGTCATCAACTGGGTTTTTTTTAGTTGTCGGTGTACGAGGCTTTGCGCCCAGTTGCAAGATAATTTGCTGCCACCAGCGATGCCATACTCTACCCTCGGTGCCTGCAGTATAAGTCGAAAGAGCACAATATCATGTACGATTCTCTTGCCTCCCTCATCCAGCAGCCGAAGGATGAGCTGAGCATGTTCGACGAGGTTGACGCTGTTCGGACAGTCCTCCTCCCGGATGTCGAGGAGGTGCAGAAGGGGGTTGTCGTTGGCGCCATCTTCGTGACAAAGAAGCCGGATAAGTTCTTCGACGACCTTGTGGAGGAGTTCAAAGCGCGACATAGGCACGCAGGATGAGGGAAGTACGACAGCTACCCAAGTGGATATGTCAAGGATTTTGTCTAAGATGGATGAACTGGGGAGAAGCATAATGGCAACGTTTAATGGGAGGATGCAAAGGGTTGATGCGGCGATGCAGAAGTTGAGAAGGGAGGTGATGGGGAAGAAGCCAGGCGAGGACGAGGTGACACACTCGCAAGAAAGGGATGGAACCCATGAGGAGGAAATCGAACATGTTGAGGTGCAGCCGAAGGAGGTAAGATGTTCAATTTGTCATGTTAGTATACACACCCGTCATGTATAAGAATATAGGCGTCATGGTAACGTCGTTCCCATATTTGTGTAGGGTGACGAAACTATTAAGCAAATGGGCCAGAAATCGGGAACCGATGCAGATGGACAAGAAACCACCAAGACAACCTATGAGGTAAGTGCTCTAACTGAAACTGTGATGTCAGTTTTGTGAATGACGGTGACAGGAACTTGTTATCTGAAGGAGAAGGGTAAGAATAAAGGCACATGCCTTGGGGACACCGAAATGGATAAGGTTGCTGAGCCAGAAAAACCCTCCAAACAAACACTCACCACATAGGTAAGTTATCCCTGTCGTACTGCAATGTCAGTGTTGACAATGGTGTCGACACTAAATTCTTTTCCATCTGTGCATAGGGCAAAGAAGTTTTAAAGAAAAAGGGCCAGACTGATAGCACATGGCAAGGTGAAATGGTAAGAGCGACTGGTGTTGAGCCAGAAGTACCCACTACCGTCACAACCGCTGAGGTAAGCCATCTGACGCCAAGTGTCATGTGAAGTCAGTCAGTTGTCATGTCATCAACGGTGTGCTATCATGTATCAAGACCGGAATAATGTGGTTGAGGTGTTGGTTGATGGCTCTAAGACTGAGGCAAAAGGGCATAGGGACACGACAACCATCTTTGAGCCAGAAGCACCTACCACACAGACAACCTCTGAGGTAGGTCGTGTTGCTGTTATTGTCATGTGATGTGATGTATTTGTCAATTTATTTAAAGTTTGTGTCATGTCTACCAACATAGGAGGCGCATGATGAGGCCATCGTTCCCCTTCAGCGTAAGGGGGGAAAGGTGAGGCAAACGCTTGCGACGTTCGATGGGCACGAAGTCACTCAGTCGGTGAAGTAGCCGCGAGTTAAGAAGGGGAACAAGGAAATGCGGGTTCCCAAGGGGAAGAAGGTCATTGTGGGGGTTGACGCCGTGACTGTTGTTGCAGGAGGATGGTCAAGTATGAAATAAATATAAAATCAAGTTCAGACTGACTACCCTGTCTCAGCAAATAAATTCAAGACTTCCTCCCGTTGTAATAAGAGAATAGTCAGGATCGAATCCACGAGGAAGCACGTCAGCAGTTCTCAGGTAGCTGTAGATTCTCACAGGCAAAGCAGCAGAAAGACAGAAACAGAAAGGAAAGAGAAATAAAAGCAGAAAAACAAAAGCAAAGAACAAAGCAAGAAATAAAGCAAAGCAAAAACGAAAAGCAAAGACAAAGGCTCGTCAATCTTGACAAACTCCTACTCGAGATCGACAAAGCAGTGAACAACAGAAAACAGAAGTCACAGCAGACAGGCAAACCCGGCAAGGGCAACTCGATCTCGACAACCTCTACTCGAGATCGACAAGGAACAGTAAAGGCAGAAACTGAAAATCGACGAAAACGGAAGAAAACCTACTCGACCTAGACCAGTCCTACTCGAGTTCGACTAGATGGTACTCGATCTCGACAAAGCTTTCCTCTGTGTCGACTAGAATGCAGAAAATATAAATTTGCAGAATTAAACTAAAATTTAGATTTTTGACAGAAATTAACTCAATATGCTAAAAGACTTCCAAAGCCAGGGTTTCAACACCACAACGATAACCATGCAAAGTAACACATAAAGGCATAAAAGATCATGCTTTCCATCAAATAACTTTCGTCATTAACAAATAGGCATATAGAGGCTCTCGCATAAACCCTAATTGTTACTAACCCTTTTTCACATAATTAATCCAAGTTGTATTAAGATCACTTTCGCTTCAATAACACAAACAAGGATCACCTTCAACTCTCGCAAAAGAATCATGCTCATAGGGATAGAAGATGAATTGCACAAAAAGATCTGACCTTTATCGCATCGCCTCACATGGCCACCGTCGGGCTCATCCCAGCCCCAGAAGTGGGTGGACTACTCACGCCTCATTGCAATAACAGACATTGAATTGAAAGAAACTTGCATTAAAACTAAATTCAAAGCCTTTTACAATCCTGGCAATCAACTTTCGCAGAAAGCCAAAACCCTAAAAAACCTTAGAACTCCTAAACTTCTCTGTGGAACTAACTAATTGTCTCTCAAAATTGAATGAATAAAACTGAGCCCCATGGGCTTTATTTATAGACTTCTAACCCTTGCTATTCAAGGATAGAATCTTCTATCTATATCTAAAATTATATCTAAATTGCTAAAAGATAAATAAATGCCATAAAGAAATAAATCAACAAGGAAAAGATAAATCTAAATAGGGTAGGTCTTCATGTCTTGATAGATTGCGTCTTCCATAGATAGAACTTGATGGATTTGGATAGAATCTTCCTCCTTTGGCCCCAAGGAATCCCAAGTCTACTCGGACAGGTCTTCGTCGACGCGTTTCTGGGCACTGGCCTACTCGACCTCGACAAGGGCTCGTCGACCTCGAGTAGGGTGGATCGTCGACTGGACTTCCTGGCTAGCTCTGCTCGATGTGGCTCAGTCTTGGCTCCTGGTGCTCGTCGACCTCGACAAGGCGTAGTCGACCTCGAGTAGAAAAGTGTTGCCGACTAGGTCTCCTCGGGTAGGTTTACTCGACTGGCTCGGATCTGGACTCAGGCGCTCGTCGATCTCGACCAACTCTTGTCGAGATCGAGTAGAGGTGGGGACGTCTGGTCGAGCAGGCTTCTCCTCGGCATGGACTCGGACTGGCGTTGTGGGGCTTGTCGATCTCGACTAGGGCTTATCGAGATCGAGTAGGGTTGCTCGGCTTCTCGTCCTCGGCTTCTCGGTCAGCTTCTCTCCTCGACTCCGGGTGTGGTGTCTAGGCTTCGTCGATCTCGACTAGGGCTTGTCGAGATCGAGTAGACTTCCGGAGCTGGGTTGTCTGGCTTTCTCGATCAGGCTTGCTCGACCAAGGTTCCGTTGCTTCCTTGACCTTGGACTTCTGTAGTGGTTTTCCGAGCTTTTCCGACCTTCTGTAGAATTGCTGTAAAATGCTTCGATTTCTGTGAATTAAACAGAAACTGGTGTAGATTCCAGAATTTGGCAAATAAACATAAACTACATAGATTCTGTACTATCTTAGCCCAAATGAATGAAATGCATGCAGAAATCGATATAAAAGTTACTGTAAAACATGGCAGATTCAGCTCACAACAGTGGCCTTGGGCCTCGCGACCAGGGCCGACGTCGACGCCTTCTCCATGTGGTTGACCATCGACGAGGCCAAAGGGACTGACCCCGCACGTACAATGTTTGACACCCTCATCCAGAGGGAATTCGTCGGGGTCCTCAAAGCGCCAAAGCATATGGTGGGCTCAGAGGTAATGTCTGCTCACCCCTGCTCCGATAACATGATAATTATGTAGTTGACTAAACACATGTTCCTTGTTTGCAGCACATCGACTAAGCATGCGACATCCTCCGAAAGGAGGTAGCCAGCGAGTCGAAGTACTTAGGTGATATGCGATATATTCTATAGCGCATTTAGTAGTTTTTGTCATCATTTACATGTCATTGTGAGGGATATTTGTATGAACTTGGTGATTCGAAACTTGTTGAAGAAGTTGAAGAAGTCATAGGATCATGCAAGTTATAGAAGAGTTGAAGTGAAGAAATTCAGAAGCAGCTGGAATCAAGCGAGCTTGGCGCGGCCGCGCTGTTACTGACGCGCCCGCGCTGCTAGGAGGGAGTACCTGCGTCGTTGCCTCAGAGAGAAGTAGCAAGACATTCACTGACGTGCCCGCGCTGCTACATGGCGCGCCCGCATCAGTCCCTGGAGACGGATTCTTATCCGATTTTCCCCTATCGTATTAGTTGTTAATTTATATTTTTACGGGATTTTAAAACCCTTTAATTAGGTTATATTATTTCGGAAGGGGGCAGTTTTAGTTTTATTAGGTTATTTTCCAGAGACGTATTTTCCTTTTGTCATCTCACAAACCCTATGGAGAACTAACTCTCCTTTGTTACACTTGGTTCTTTGAAGCCCTCGATTGAATTGGTTGTGAGTATTCTACTCTAGTTCGTCCTTTGTTAATTGTTTCGATCTCTTGAGCTTATCGCTTGATTGCTTATTATTGGTTAATCTGGATTGATCACCTAGGTTTATCGATACTAGTCATATTGCTAGGGTTTCCAATTCCAAGTTTGGGGTTGTAGACCTATTGTAGCAAACACAATCGTCATAAGTAGGTTGCTTGTGTTAGATTGTGAAGGAGATTCGATTACATGCTATTTTAACGGGTTGTTATAATCGCTTGTATCTCATTATAATTCATGTTTGAATGCTATTGCTTTATTATTCGGTGAAGGTTTCCCCTTGTAATTTGGTGATAAGCGCTTTTAGGACTGGTAGGACTAAAAGCCATTACACGATCTGAATTGAGAACAATTACTTGGACATTAGAACTTGAGATTTATAGAATTCGATGATAAGCCATCTCAATTGTTGTGCGGATAATTACCCGGTGTAATACTTTTCCATCATATATTCGCAACCTCTATTTGCAACTTGTTCTGTCACTATTGCTTACACACAAAACTCCCCCTTGAATTGGTTACTTTTGGGTAATAATACTTGCTCTTACAATTGATTCTGTTTCCCTGTGGGTTCGACCCTAACTTACTTACTATACTTGTTATAGTTTGCACCTTAGGAATTTACTTTGATTTGGCATAACGACATTAGGCCTGTCAAATTTGGCGCCGTTGCCGGGGAAACGGATTATCTTTGTTCTTGTTTGTCTTATTACCTGTTTGGGTGCGAACCTCTTGCATGGTTCGCACTCGTGCTACTGATCCCCATCTTGTTGATTTTGATTGGGAAATTGACAGGACATACCACCACCGCCTTAGAGAACAACACCAACATTCCTAACAACCCGATCCAATGGCTGGAAATGTAAATCAGACGCTGCGACAGCTGACAGCAGCAAACATCACACAGCAGACACCTGCTGTGACAATCCCTGCTCTAGGGGATGACAACCATTTTGAGCTAAAGTCTGGGCTGATTCATCAACTGCCCAAATTCCATGGATTGGCTGGAGAAGACCCCATCAAGCACATGGGGAAGTTTCATAATGTGTGCATGAGCATGAAACCGGCCAATATAGATGAAGCACAAATAAAGATGAGAGCCTTTGGGTTCACGCTGGTCGATGCTGCGGATGACTGGTACTACAGTCTTCCTACAGGGCTATGAAACATCCTGTTGATGACCATTCTCTATGCTCTATTGATGTGATTGAACCATTAGCTCAAGATCTATTTGATATTTCTAGGGAAGATGAGTTGCAGTCAATTATTAAGAATGCGATTGACAAGTCCTATACAGATTTTTCAATTACATCTAACATGCAGGAATTAGTAGCCCAGATGGATGTAAAAGGTAAGATCTCTACACATCTTTTGGGCATTGGCCCCAATCTACTGACTCCCAGCGAAGTGCTTGTTCCATCTGTTGTGCAGTCACCTGAAATTGAACTCAAACAACTCCCTAGTCATCTCAAGTGTGCTTGTTCCATCTGTTGTGCAGTCACCTGAAATTGAACTCAAACAACTCCCTAGTCATCTCAAGCAGGAAGAAAAGTTAGTGGAGGTTATGAAGAAGTACAAAACTGCGCTGGGGTGGACCATCGCTGACATCAAGGGAATTAGCCCATCTACATGCATGCACAGGATTCTACTGGAGGATGGAGCTAAGCCATCACGTCAGCCACAGAGAAGGCTCAATCCTCCCATGATGGATGTGGTGAAGAAGGAAGTGTTGAAATTGTTGTCCGCAGACATGATTTTCCCAATTTCTGACAGTCAATGGGTAAGTCCTACACAGGTTGTCCCTAAGAAAGGAGGTATTACAGTCGTGGAGAATCAACAAGGTGAGTTGATCCCTACCAGAACACAAACAGGTTGGAGGGTATGCATAGACTATCGCAAGCTGAATACAGTAACCAGGAAGGATCACTTCCCCCTCCCCTTTATTGATCAGATGCTAGAACGCCTTGCTGGGCGTCCCTATTATTGCTTTTTGGATGGATATTCTGGATATTTTCAGGTGGCCATAGCGCCATAAGACCAGGAGAACACTACATTTACATGTCTTTTTGGTACTTTTGCATATCGCAGAATGCCATTTGGACTATGTAACGCACCCGGGACATTTCAACGATGTATGGTTAGTATCTTCTCTGAATACATTGAAAATTTCATTGAAGTATTCATGGATGATTTCACAGTACATGGGGATAGCTTTGATACTTGTTTGAGCCATTTGACACTAGTGTTAAAAAGATGTGTTGAAACTAATCTGGTTTTGAACTCTGAAAAGTGTCATTTTATGGTAGAACAGGGAATTGTTTTAGGCCACATAGTCTCTGCAAAGGGTATTGAGGTCGATAAGGCGAAGATTGATGTAATTCAGTCTTTGCCTTATCCTACTAATGTGCGCGAAGTTAGTTCTTTCCTAGGCCATGCAGGTTTTTATCGCAGGTTTATCAAGGATTTTCCGAAGGTATCCTCACCCTTGTGCGAGCTTCTGAAGAAAGATGTGACCTTTGTACTCACACAAGAGTGGAAAGAGGCGTTCGACTCGCTGAAAGGACGCCTCACTACTGCACCAATCATTCAGGCACCAGATTGGTCTCGCCCATTTGAGATCATGTGTGATGCGAGCGACTATGCAGTGGGAGCAGTGCTAGGCCAAAAAGAGGGAAGAGCCTCTCATGTGATCCATTATGCTTCCATGACTCTGAATGGAGCGCAGCGCAACTACTCCACCACTGAGAAAGAAATGCTAGCCGTAGTGTTTGCACTAGAGAAGTTTCGACAGTATCTGCTTGGAGTCAAAGTGATTATCTACACAGACCACGCAGCCCTCCGCTACTTGATGACAAAGAAGGAGACAAAGCCAAGATTAATTCGATGGGTCCTGTTGCTCAGCGAATTTGATGTGGAGATTAAGGACAAGAAAGGAGCGGAGAATTTAGTGGCTGACCACTTAAGCAGATTGGTGAATGAGGAGGACAAGCCGGAGTCACGAAAATCCATCTTAGGCACGTTTCCGGATGACACATTGTGCAAAATTGAGCACAAAAGCACGCCGGAGTCTGGCGCGCCCGCGTCGATCCCTGACGTGCCCGCGCTGAGTACTGGCGCGCTCGCGTCGTTCCCTGACGTGCCCACGCTATTAATGACTCCTGACTCCGATTTTTGCAAAGTAAATTCTTCTGAGCATATTCTCTCCCCATCTCAGTCCGTTCTAGGACTTCATTCTGTAAACCCTTGGTACCGGGACATTGTGAACTACTTAGTTTGTGGGGAATTCCCCCCGGATCACACCAAGGCTCAAACGGAGAAGATTCGAAGAGAAGCAAACCACTATGTTTGGGATGAACCATACCTTTGGAAACATTGTGCTGATCAGGTAATTCGTCGTTGTCTTCCAGATTCTGAGGTACGATCTGTTCTTGAATTCTGACATTCTCAAGCATGTGGGGGACATTTTGGTGCCAATAAAACTGCTAGAAAAGTGCTTGAATCTGGATTTTATTGGCCACATATTTTTAAGGATGCTTATTCTTTCTGCAAGGCATGTGATAGGTGTCAAAGAATGGGGAATATCTCTCAAAGGAATGAAATGCAACAATCATCGATGATTTTTTTGCGAAATCTTTGATGTTTGGGGCATTGACTTTATGGGACCTTTTCCTAGTTCTTGTGGGAATTTGTATATTTTGCTTGCGGTGGACTACGTTTCCAAGTGGGTGGAAGCGAAGGCCACCAGAACTGATGACTCTAAAGTTGTGGCAGGGTTCTTGAAAAGCAATATTTTTGTCAGGCATGGAATTCCTAGAGCGCTGATTAGTGACAGGGGTACCCATTTCTGCAACAAAACTGTGACTGCCGTGCTGAAGAAATATCATGTCACACATAGAGTTTCCACCGCATACCATCCACAGACAAATGGCCAAGCAAAGGTGTCCAATAGAGAGATCAAAGCCATTCTCGAGAAGACTGTAAATCCTAACAGGAAGGATTGGAGTTTGAGACTTGATGATGCATTGTGGGCTTATCGCACTGCTTACAAAACTCCAATTGGGATGTCTCCTTTCAGACTAGTCTATGGTAAGGCATGTCATCTTCCTGTTGAGCTGGAGCACAAGGCTTGGTGGGCTGTGAAACAATGCAATATGCAGAGTGACGGGGTTGGAGAACACAGGAAGCTACAGTTAGGCGAGCTCGAGGAGTTACGTTTGGACGCCTATGATAATGCTGCAATTTACAAGGCGAAGACCAAGGCATGGCATGACAAGCACATCCATAGGAAGGACTTTAAAGCTGGTGACAAAGTCCTACTTTTTCAGTCTCGCCTGAAACTCTTCGCTGGGAAGCTCAGGTCAAAGTGGGGGGGACCATACATTGTTGCTGAAGTTTTCCCACATGGAGCTGTAGAGTTATATGACTCAAATAGCCACA
The DNA here is from genome assembly GCA_037127255.1 of Persicaria tinctoria. Lineage (NCBI taxonomy): Eukaryota > Viridiplantae > Streptophyta > Magnoliopsida > Caryophyllales > Polygonaceae > Persicaria > Persicaria tinctoria. The sequence goes on along the minus strand of JBANSL010000013.1, from coordinate 34,506,684 downwards.
AGAAGTTTAAGGTAAATGGCCAAAGGCTTAAGACATACTATGAAGGGTTCCCAAAGGAGGCTATGGATGAGTTAGTTTTGGAGGAGCCAAATGCAAAGTTAGAATAATAAAAAAAAGCTTAGTCGAGCCAGCGACTTGAAACAAAGGCGCTGCTTGGGAGGCAACCCAAGGTATTGCATTCTTTCCCTTAACTCGATTTTATTCTAACTTGTAGTTAATAAAGAAGGAGTTTCTGGTGACGAATTGCATCCGCATTTCGGACCCACTGCTTCCGCAGTGTTAATTTTCTGTCCTTAAAAAAAAAAAAAAAAAAGACCACGGGCTGGAAAACCCGCTTCGGGCCAGCCCGCCATCTTCAAGCCCCATCATCACTCCCCCATCATCATCCCTTAAATAGAACCAAAACCCTACCCTTCCCCACATCCTCTCCTCTCACACCCAATCTACCCCACACCCACACTCACACTCACTCCTCAAATACAAGAAGCTCCTGGGAGCCCTCAACCCACACTCACACTCAAACCCTTTCCCCCTTTCGTCCTCGGCACCGGGGAGAAGCTCCGCGTCGACAACCGTTTTGGGCGATTTCCGAATCTGCAGAAACCACCGACGCGGCCGCGCCTGCATTTCAACGCGCCCGCGCTGTCAGGGTTACGAAACAAGAGGATGAAACTACTGACGCGCCCGCGCCGTGTTTCTGACGCGCCCGCGTCGGCCTCCTGAGCCGAGCCTCATCTGTTATTTGTGAGTTATTTCAGCTATCCTTATTTCGATTCGGATCTAGTCTTATTATCTGTCGAATATGAGTTCATCGGAGGAAGAGGTGGGTCGATCTGATGATGAGTTAGATTTGTCTGAAGAGGAGTGGGCTATTTATAATAAGGTAAACTGTGTCAGTTCTACAAAATATTTGCATAGAGAGACCCTTCAGAGACTTCAGATGCTAGATTGTATGCAGAAGTGTCTAGCTCACGCTGGTATTGGTGATTTTTTAGAGTTGAGAGCTGTAGGATACCCAGAACTTTGCAAGCAGTTCCTTGCGACATATCAGCTGAACCTTGGGGATAACAGAATTAGAGGGGTTTCTTTCAGGTTCAATGGCACTACCTACAGGATTTCTGCAGCAAGGATGCGAGCTGTTTTGGGGATCACTAAAGCCCTAACTGATGGATGGGTGACAGCCGCGACTGACCCAGACCTAGTTGCATTTTTTAGAGCGGTGTCTGGAGAGGAATTCTTAACCAGTAACGAGTACAACAACAGGATTACCCATCCTGTCTTCCGTATGTTGTGCAAGATCGTCGCTGGGACATATTATGGGCTGACCACAGATACCAAGCTCTCCATGACACACCTGAGGTTTGCTTACAGCGCTGTGCCTACTGCAAATTATACTCCTGACTGGGTTAGGCTTTTCTTCGATGGGCTCGACCGCAGTGTCGCTGGACCATAAATGGTCCAAGGCGGACTTATTACTCGGGTAGCCATTGCTGCAGGCGTTGAGCCAGGTGGTTTGCAAGAGCTGGAGGAGCAGGTCATAGCAAGGACCTACACAGAGGAGTATCTGCGGAGGTGTTTGATGCTTGACACTGCGCCGGATGGGGGAACCATTTGGTGCACAGGCAAGAAGAAAGAGCATTGTTGTGAGCTGAATCTGCCATGTTTTACAGTAACTTTTATATCGATTTCTTCATGCATTTCATTCATTTGGGCTAAGATAGTACAGAATCTATGTAGTTTATGTTTATTTGCCAAATTATGGAATCTACACCAGTTTCTGTTTAATTCGCAGAAATCGAAGCATTTTACAGCAATTCTACAGAAGGTCGGAAAAGCTCGGAAAACCACTACAGAAGTCCAAGGTCAAGGAAGCAACGGAACCTTGGTCGAGCAAGCCTGATCGAGAAAGCCAGACAACCCAGCTCCGGAAGTCTACTCGATCTCGACAAGCCCTAGTCGAGATCGACGAAGCCCAGACACCACACCCGGAGTCGAGGAGAGAAGCTGACCGAGAAGCCGAGGACGAGAAGCCGAGCAACCCTACTCGATCTCGACAAGCCCTAGTCGAGATCGACAAGCCCCACAACGCCAGTCCGAGTCCATGCCGAGGAGAAGCCTGCTCGACCAAACGTCCCCACCTCTACTCGATCTCGACAAGAGTTGGTCGAGATCGACGAGCGCCTGAGTCCAGATCTGAGCCAGTCGAGTAAACCTACCCGAGGAGACCTAGTCGGCAACACTTTCCTACTCGAGGTCGACTATGCCTTGTCGAGGTCGACGAGCACCAGGAGCCAAGACTGAGCCAAATCGAGCAGAGCTAGCCAGGAAGTCCAGTCGACGATCCACCCTACTCGAGGTCGATGAGCCCTTGTCGAGGTCAAGTAGGCCAGTGTCCAGAAACGTGTCGACGAAGACCTGTCCGAGTAGACTTGGGATTCCTTGGGGCCAAAGGAGGAAGATTCTATCCAAATCCATCAAGTTCTATCTATGGAAGACGCAATCTATCAAGACATGAAGACCTACTCTATTTAGATTTATCTTTTCCTTGTTGATTTATTTCTTTATGGCATTTATTTATCTTTTAGCAATTTAGATATAATTTTAGATATAGATAGAAGATTCTATCCTTGAATAGCAAGGGTTAGAAGCCTATAAATAAAGCCCATGGAGCTCAGTTTTATAGATATTCAATTTTGAGAGACAATTAGTTAGTTCCACAGAGAAGTTTAGGAGTTCTAAGGTTTTTTAGGGTTTTGGCTTTCTGCGAAAGTTGATTGCCAGGATTGTAAAAGGCTTTGAATTTAGTTTTAATGCAAGTTTCTTTCAATTCGATGTCTGTTATTGCAATGAGGCGTGAGTAGTCCACCCACTTCTGGGGATGGGGTGAGCCCGACGGTGGCCATGTGAGGCGATGCGATAAAGGTCAGATCTTTTTGTGCAATTCATCTTCTATCCCTATGAGCATGATTCTTTTGCGAGAGTTGAAGGTGATCCTTGTTTGTGTTATTGAAGCGAAAGTGATCTTAATACAACTTGGATTAATTATGTGAAAAAGGGTTAGTAACAATTAGGGTTTATGCGAGAGCCTCTATATGCCTATTTGTTAATGACGAAAGTTATTTGATGGAAAGCATGATCTTTTATGCTTTTATGTGTTACTTTGCATAGTTATCGTTGTGGTGTTGAAACCCTGGCTTTGGAAGTCTTTATTATATTGATTTATTTCTGTCAAAAATCTAAATTTTAGTTTAATTCTGCAAATTTATATTTTCTGCATTCTAGTCGACACAGAGGAAAGCTTTGTCGAGATCGAGTACCATCTAGTCGATCTCGAGTAGGAGCTGGTCTAGGTCGAGTTGGTTTTCTTCTGTTTTCGTCGATTTTCACTTTCTGAGTTTCTGTTGTTCACTGCTGTGGTCGATCTCGAGTTGACTCTTGTCGAGATCGACGAGCCTCTGCCTTTGCTTTTAGTTTCTGCTTTGCTTTGTCTTTTCTGTCTTGCTTTGTTCTTTGCTTTTATTTTTCTGCTTTTATTTCTGTTTCTTTCTGTGTTTCTGTCTTTTTTGCTGCTTTGTCTGTGAGAAATTAAAGCTACCTGAGAACTGCTGACGTGCTTCCTCGTGGATTCGATCCTGACTATTCTCTTACTACAACGGGAGGAAGTCTTGTATTTATTTGCTGAGACAGGGAAGTCAGTCTGAACTTTATTTCATATTTATTTCATACTTGACCATCCTCCTGCAACAACAAGCATCAGTTCAGGCTCCCTAAGCCCCTTCCTTGGTCTGAGACTTGGACTGATTGGTACATTGAGGCTGATTATTTTCCGACATCAGTTCTGGGTAGACGGCATCGCCTAGAAGTGGGTAGCAGTAGTGGCACAGCTGGAGCTGCCACGATTGAGGATGCGCCTGTGGCTCCGCAGGCTTTTGTTCAGAAAGATACTCAGGGTTTCGCGCAGAACCCACATCAGGAGGTACCTGCTTATCATACCCCTTCTCACGGTTGGGATTCTCACCCGACATATCAGAGCCAGCAGGATTCACATCAGTGGGCCCCTTGGCCCCCACAAGCTTTTCAGAATGCTCATCAACAGCCTCAACAGTGGGGTTACCTGCTTGACCAGATTGGCCTTCTGGGCCAAGACGTAGGGAGTTTGACGACGATGGTTCAAAACCAAGATAGAGTGCAGAACCAGATTCTCCACCAGCAGGCCGACATCCTAGAAGGCTTTGGCGAGTTCAGAGGTATGAGGGAAGAGCTTCGCCGCATGCGAGAGGATTACTCTCGCCACTATCCACCCCCTCAGTGAGTCCTTCTGTTTCCTTTCTCCCTACTTATTTCTGTCTTCTTTCACATTGAGGACAATGCTTCATTCAAGTATGGGGGAGGGAAAGGATTTACATATCTTGTACATATTCATTTCCGCACTATTTCTGTACAGATTCTGCACTTGTTATTATTAAAAAAAAAATAAAAAAATAAAAAAATAAAAAAATAAAAAAATAAAAAAATAAAAAAAAATTGAAAAGAGGCAATCAAAATCCTGGGATGAGTTGAAAACCCGAAAGGGCGACTCAGGCAAAAAGCAGGTAGTCTGGCGTGCCTTAGGCTTTGGCAATATGAGACTTGAGGGAAGTGAGAATGTTTATGTGAGTACCATCTTTGAAAAAAAATGAGTGGCTTGGTGAAAACCCCAAAAGGGCGCCTTGGCAAGATGAGCGTTTACTTTGAGTGTTTAGGATTGATCTCTTGGCGAAGGCGACATAAGAAGTGGAGTGATAAGGAGGTTTTCGGGTAGGCCACTGGGAGCTATAAGGTGTAGATGGTTGAGATATAATTGTAAGTCTCATTTCCTATTTTGATTGTCTTTTGTGTTGATTGTTGAGATGGTGGAAACTACTAGTACTTATTGTTCATTTTCCTTGTACTGTCTGTGAACCTTTGAGATTTATGGTGAGAGTAGGCTTAGCTTCTATGCTTACTCGGGACGAGTAAAGGTTTAAGTATGGGGGAATTTGATATGCGATATATTCTATAGTGCATTTAGTAGTTTTTGTCATCATTTACATGTCATTGTGAGGGATATTTGTATGAACTTGGTGACTCGGAACTTGTTGAAGAAGTTGAAGAAATCATAGGATCATGCAAGTTATAGAAGAGTTGAAGTGAAGAAATTCGGAAGCAGCTGGAATCAGGCGAGCTTGGCGCGGCCGCGCTGTTACTGACGCGCCCGCGCTGCTAGGAGGGAGTACCTGCGTCGTTGCCTCAGAGAGAAGTAGCAAGACATTCACTGACGTGCCCGTGCTGCTACATGGCGCGCCCGCGTCAGTCCCTGGAGACGGATTCTTATCCGATTTTCCCCTATCGTATTAGTTGTTAATTTATATTTTTACGGGATTTTAAAACCCTTTAATTAGGTTATATTATTTCGGAAGGGGGCAGTTTTAGTTTTATTAGGTTATTTTCCAGAGACGTATTTTCCTTTTGTCATCTCACAAACCCTATGGAGAATTAACTCTCCTTTGTTACACTTGGTTCTTTGAAGCCCTCAATTGAATTGGTTGTGAGTATTCTACTCTAGTTCGTCCTTTGTTAATTGTTTCGATCTCTTGAGCTTATCGCTTGATTGCTTATTATTGGTTAATCTGGATTGATCACCTAGGTTTATCGATACTAGTCATATTGCTAGGGTTTCCAATTCCAGGTTTGGGGTTGTAGACCTATTGTAGCAAACACAATCGTCATAAGTAGGTTGCTTGTGTTAATTTGTGAAGGAGATTCGATTACATGCTATTTTAACGGGTTGTTATAATCGCTTGTATCTCATTATTATTCATGTTTGAATGCTATTGCTTTATTATTCGGTGAAGGTTTCCCCTTGTAATTTGGTGATAAGCGCTTTTAGGACTGGTAGGACTAAAAGCCATTACACGATCTGAATTGAGAACAATTACTTGGACATTAGAACTTGAGATTTATAGAATTCGATGATAAACCATCTCAATTGTTGTGCGGATAATTACCTGGTGTAATACTTTTCCATCATATATTCGCAACCTCTATTTGCAACTTGTTCTGTCACTATTGCTTACACACAAAACTCCCCCTTGAATTGGTTACTTTTGGGTAATAATACTTGCTCTTACAATTGATTCTGTTTCCCTGTGGGTTCGACCCTAACTTACCTACTATACTTGTTATAGTTTGCACCTTAGGAATTTACTTTGATTTGGCATAACGACATTAGGCCTGTCATTAGGCGTCACCGTCGTCTACCCCTACTTCGGGGACTACTGTAGCGACATACCATCATGGACGTCGATGAGGAGTTGAACTACTACTTCAGCGGAATGTTGCCTGAGCGGTGTCCGAAGCCTTGGGCCAACATCATGTGCATCAATTATAGTGTAATTGCTGCGAATTTGGTTTGACATATTTACTTTTTTGGGTACAGAGGAGACTTCAGCCCCTACGCTATTCGTTTCATGCAGATGCTCGCATCAGTCGACCGCGTATTCAAAGGGGTAGACGACGCGTTTATCGATGCCTACCGCCTAGTCCTCTGTGTCTCCATCTACCACGGTACCTTCCGACCCAGCCCCGATCCTCAGTAGTCATTGCCTCCGTCTCCATTTACAAGAAGAATGTTGGTTGTATAGTTGTGTGGACAGTTGTTGCTCGCTTGCACATTTGTGTTTTCGTTGGATTTTATTTGGTTGACTTTGGTATCGATGGTATGTCATTTTGGAAGACCTAGGCCTCAGGTTTTAAAACTATGATGTCATGTGGTTTTTGAAACTATGTTGTCATGTAGGTTGTAAGATGGTTGACACTTATATTTTTACCTCGTTCGCATTTCCATTGAAACTGACAATTACAACATGTCATGTCCAAAATATCACCTAACATGTTAATATTACTGCATGTCATGTACACACTGAAATAGCTGAACCTAGGCCCAACAAGTCTTAATTACAAAACACGGTTTAAGTGCATACTTAAATGGAAAAGGTGGAGCGTAAACGTTTTCGAAGATGTGAGCCCTGATTACAAAATGGGGTAAATACCTATTGTCATGTCTTAACCATAATATGTCATGTCAAAAGATGTGCATGTCATGTAATATCCATATGATCGACCAAGTATCTCGCGAACGATTACTAGGTGCGGCACCGCTTCGGGAACTTCCTTTCCCACTGGGACGGGTACCTCGTTGTCTTCGGCCTGCTAGGGCGTGCCTTGATTAGGGGGGGGGGGAGGCAAGTCTCATTGGCGATTTCCTGGGGTACCCTCCATGTGTCTCGCGACGGGACTAGGTAGATGACGTCCTTGTAGCATGCACGCCACGCATCTACCTTGTACAAGTCGCTGACAAGCAAATATACATCCACCCCGTGCAATTGGGATGCTGCAATTGCGTGCGAACATGGGTACTGGTCGACGTTGATGCATCTGCAACTGCATAAACGTCCCGTTAGGTTTACATGCCAAGTGGAGGTTCCCTTGCGTACCTCAAACTCTTGAGGACTCAGCTGTCTGACGACCATGGAAAGGGATTGCACGAAGTTTTCTCTGATGGCATTACCAACCCAGTCGCTTACGACTTTCCCCTAGGCGGAGCTTGTCTCCCTATTTTTGGAGAACCACGTGCCGACGGTCTCAAGGATGACATCTACAAGTGCTGTTAGCGGCCAATCCCGAGGATATTTGAACACCGAGTTCAAGCACTAGGAGTTATTAGTGGTTGTGATGTTGTACCTATTCCCGATGTAGAAAGCCTTTGCCCACTTGCCAAGCCCCGCCTCCTTGAAGTATTAGCCCGCTCTGGGAACCCGTTCACAGAAATCCACGTACAACGACTGGAACTCCTCGTACGTGTAAGCTCTACACATCGTCATGAATTCTTCTTGCATGCCCCCGCACTTGAACCGGAAATGGACGTTTTGAAATAAGTGCCATGTGCATATGTGTTGTGAGCCTAATTTGCCATGTTTTACACTTACTTTTATATCGATTTCTGCATACATTGCATGCATTTGGGTTAGAATAATACAGAATCTGTGTAGTTTACACTTATTTGCAATATATGGAGGTCTACACAAGTTTTGGTTATATTTCGCAGAAATCGGACGCACTTTGGAGCTTAAAGGAAACTCATGGAGAAGCTGAAAATGGTGTAGCTGGAGAAAATGCCTTTTTTCACCATTCTTCGTTCTGAATCAAGCTTTGATGTCTTCATGAGAGTTGTAGCCCTCGGAAAGAGCTTTCCAACGCATGATCATATGCGTCAATCCGACGAACGAGGACTCGGAAAAGTGCGTTTCAAGGACAGAGCAGAAAGCTGAGAGAACTCTACTCGAGATCGACTAGCCTCTACTCAATCTCGACAAAGGCTGTCCGAGCACACCTGGTCGAGCAGAGCTGATCGAGGACACTGAGTCAGAGAAAACCCGATCCCGGAACCCTACTCGATCTCGAGGAGGCCTTGTCGAGATCGACTACACCTCAGTGCCATGTCCGGAGTCGACGAGCTGTGCCAAGTCGAGAAGCCGAGGACGGAGAAGCCGAGCCAACTCTACTCGATCTCGAGTACAGCTAGTCAAGATCGAGGAGCCAGGAGCCAAGATCCGAGCCATGTCGAGCAGAGAAACCCGACCAAGTCCAACCAGCCATGGTCGACAACCACCGTACTCGATCTCTAGGAGCCCTACTCGAGATCGACTAGCCGCGTCCTGAAACCGCGTACGCGCCTTGAGCTGTCCGTGTCGAGTTGGGAGTCCTTGGGGCCGAAGGAGATCGAGATGGCCGAGATCTATCCTACATCTATCAAGTTCTATCCATGAGAGACAAGATCTATCAACAAGAAGACATCTTACCTATTTTAGATTTATCTTTCCCTTTTAGATTTAATTCCTAAATTACTTTTATTTATCTTTTAAAGTTTTAGATATAATTTTAGATATAGATAGATATCTTCTATCCTTGAATAGCAAGGAATAGAAGGCTATAAATAAAGCCCATGTGGCTGATTTCTATTCATTCAATTTCAGTTAGAGATAAGTAGTTCCAAAGAGAAGTTTTAGGTGTTCGAAGGTTTTAGGGTTTTGGCGTTCAACGAGAGTTGGATTGCCGGGATTGTAAAGTCTTTTGAATTTAGTTTAATGCAAGTTTCTTTTCATCAATCAATGTCTGAGGTTGCGATGAAGCGCGAGTAGTCCACCCACTTCTAGGGTTGGGGCAAGCCCGACGATCGCCCTGCGTGCCTAAGGTAAAGATCCGACTTTTATCATGTTTTGAGCATCTACTACTTGTTATGTGTTTATTACCCATCTAATGGAGGTCCATGCTAACAACTTGGATTATAAACATAAAATCAGTAGAGACAATTAGGGTTTTTTGAAAGAGTTGTCTAATTGTTGGAAAAGGCAAAAGCTTAGTCCTTTGATGCAATTCACATGATTATCTGTTTATTTATGCCTTATGCATACTTGGTTATCGTTGTTGCAAACCCCAATATTGGAAGTCTTTTACATATAGTTTAGTTCGAAATCCCGAAGCAATTGTCTTTATTTTCTTTCCTTTTATTCTCTGTCTTTCTCTAGATCGAATAGCACTCGTCGATCTCGACTACTAAGATTCGACAAAGGTCGCTGTAGCTTCTGTGTGCAGGTGCTCGACAAGAACCAAGCCGACGTCGACCAAGACTCTACTCGATCTCGAGTAGGCCTTGTCGAGATTGACTAGCCATGTGCTTGTGCTTGCTGCTGCTGTGTTCGACTGTCCGATCTTCTAGTTGTTGTACTCGAGATCTAGGACCACTGTTGTCGACTTCTGACCGTGAGATTCCACCGCTGCCTAGGATCCACTGACACGCTTCCTCGTGGATCGATCCTGACTTCCCGCTGCTGCATCAGGAGGAGGTCTTGTAATTATTTGCAAGGGACGGAATCTGGTTTGTTGTGATTTATTTATATTTTAATTTGCAATCTCGATTTCCTCCCTACAACAAATTGGCGCCGTTGCCGGGGAAGCTATCATTCGCGCCTTAGGTAGTTAAATCTCACATCTACTTTGAGTTACTATACAGGTGTATGCACCGTTCTGGTCTACCACTTGAGTTTGACAGCTTAGACGAACCGGAGCGTTTCCTACACATCCACTCTAAACTCAAAAGGATCATGGCGGCCGCTGAAACACAAGAACAACTAATTGCCAGGCTTACTAGGGAACTAGCCACTAAAGATGCTGCTATCTCCGCTGAGAAAGCAGCAAGGGAACAAGCAGAAGCTGAGCTTGCCCAATATCCAACTACTGTAGAGGATTATATGCATCCAACTCTCGTTGTGCCTGAATCGGCGATTCTAATCCCTGATAACTCTTTTGAAATTCGCACTCAATTTCTTATAAAGCTTAAAAATAATGCTTTTTATGGAAAATTTAATGAGTGTCCTCTTGAACATATTACCAATTTTTCTGACATGTTCCGTACTCTTGCTGAAGGTACAACTCTGGAATATGTCAAGATGAAAGCTTTTCGCTGGTCTCTCGCTGGGCCTGCACTGAAATGGCTTGAAGGGCTGAAGCCAAGATCACTCACAACATGGGCCCAAGTAGAGCAAGAGTTTCTGAATAAATTCTTCCCACCCGCCGAAACAGCACTCCTCCGCCAGAAAATATCTGTCTTCAAACAGAAGTCTGGGGAACCGCTAGCAAAGGCATGGGAACGCTACAAAGAACTGCTGCGATCTTGCCCTACTCATGCACAACCACCCTACGTCATTCAGGAGATCTTCTTCAACTCTCTAGATCAAGTCACTAAGGACAGAATCAACCATTATACTCGCTATGAGTATCTGAAAATGCCGCCAATTGACGCCTGGGGTGTGCTAGACAAGCTCACCAATTATGAAAACAAATATGGGTCTACTGCAAACTATGAGGAGAACTCCTATGCCAGGCCAGCACCATCTATGCCACTCTATAAGCCAACAAAGAAGATTGACCCAGATGTCAGGGAGCAGTTCTACAGAGACCAGAATCGTAAGCTCCTCAAGCAGGTTAAATATCTATCTGTCAACCAGCCTTGCATAGAATGCGGATCACAGCGGCACACCACTACTGAGTGCACACACACTGAGCAAGTCAAAATGGCAGAGACACATGAAGAGGCAGCCTACGCTGGGGGTCCCAATCGCTACATGGGCGATCAACGGTTCTATCAACCACAATGGAACCAAGGTCCTCCTAGGAACCCCCCCCCCCTACAGAGCTCTAGGACATCCAGAAAGGGATCAAAAGAAGGATGATCTGCAGCTGATCCTTAAGGAGATGCGTCGGAATCAGGGCACCATCAACAACCAGTTCCAGAACATCACAACAAAATTTGGAGAACTGGACATCTGGAAAAGGGGAATTGAGACTCAGATGAGTCAAATCGCTGCACAGATCCCACGACCATCCGGACAGCTCCCTGGGCAAACAGAACCAAATCCTAAGGGGAAAACCAGACACGTCACAGCCATCAAACTCAGAAGTGGGCATCAATTACACGAGCCAGAGGTTGGGAAACAGCAAGGCAAGGCAGAGCAGCAACTCGAGACAGAGCAAAATCTACTCGATCTCGAGGAGCCCGTACTCGACCTCGACAAGAAGCTATTCGACCAAGACCAGAAGCTGAGCTCGGACTCCACAGCGCAGCCCAGCAAGTCAAGGTCGACCACCCTAGTCGATCTCGAGGACCCACTGGTCGAGATCGAGGAATAGCAAGCTGAGGTCGACGACTCTGCAACGCCCCTGACAGCTGATCTGGCTCCGAAGCAGAAAAAGCCAATGCCTTTTCCTTCCAAAGCACATAAAGATCCCACTGCAGGTAGGTTTACCAGATTTGTTAATATGCTGCAAGAACTGAATGTTTCTATTCCTTTTATTGAAGCCCTGCAAGAGATGCCTGGATATGTCAAGTTTCTGAAGGAAATCCTGAGCAAGAAGCGATCCATCTCAGAGATCGCAGGCGAATGCAAAGTACTCCACTTCCTTGAAAAGAGACCTGACCCTGGTAAGTTTTCTATTACTGTGGGTTTTGCACAATATAAATATGAGTCTCTCTGTGTGATTTAGGAGCAAGTGTGAGCATCATGCCTCTATCAATCTGGCGAAAGGTAAAAATAGGATGCATAGAGCATGTGGATGCCAAGCTATACATGGCAAACAATACAGTGGTCATCCCTACAGGTATAGTTGAGAATGTCCCCGTCCAGGCTGGTAAATTCTTTGTTCCAGCAGATTTCCTTATTATAGACTGTGCTGAAGATCCTACTAACCCTATTATTCTTGGTAGACCATTCTTAGCTACTGCAGATGCCAGAATTAGTGTCAAGAATCGCTCGCTCACCTTCACCATAGGCGATGAGGTTTTAGATTTATCTTTTGGCCCTGCAAAGGAGGAAATTTTATGGTTGGAGGTGAAAAGCATCAGCAACCACGGGACCAAGCAATCAACGGAGGAACGCACTATAGTCGAGCTCGACAAGGACAACTCGAGATCGACAAGGGAGTTTCTCGATCTCGACCAAGATTTGTCGAGGTCGACTTCCTCTACTGAGTCACTGACTTGCCCAAAGCTTAAGTATGGGGTCCTTGTACTCGATCTCGACCAGCAGTACTCGACATCGACTAGCCCCAAACCCAAAGATTTCTGTTTTGGATCCGAAAAGGTAAGTTCAGGTATGAATTCTACTCCTCCTCAGTCCATAAAGAAAATTTTCAATAATTTAACGGGAGGTAAGGCCCCGTGGCGAGAAAATCTGCGAAAACTAAGAGCTGGAAGGAAGAAGAAGAAAGAGAAGGGAGATGATGCAAGCAACCACCTGTCAGCTGAACTTGCATACTACCATCAGGACCTAGATGATCCAAGAGAAGGGCCAAGCATGAGCGGGCCCCACAATAATGGTCCTTGAGCGCAAACGGAGAAGTCGGCCTAGCGACTCTAAAATCTAGAGCATGTATATAAACTTTATGAATTTTGGGACTTTTGAACTTTTTTTAGTTTTTGGTTTTTTGATTTTTTTTTTTTTATGTCTTTTAGAATACTTCATGTGGATAGTCTTGTTTTTATGTGCAATCTAACACTTTTAATTCGGAAAGCATATAAGGATCGCGAAGGGTGGAATAAAGAAGTCCCTGAAAAACAGTCAGAATCGACGAAGGCCAAGTCGACGGCGACAAGGAGGAGCAGCCCAGAAACTCGTCGATGTCGAATAGGCCAACTCGATATCGACTAAAAGATCCTCGACTTCAGAAGCCACTGGATGCAGACGAAACTACTTGAGATCAAGTACCTTGTACTCGAGATCGACGAGACACTTTCCTCGACCAGCACTGATTCGCCCTCCTCGATATGTTATCCTGTGAGTTCCTTCGTTTACTCTTGTTGTTATTTAATTTTTATACAGTGGGGACACTGTAAATTTTAAGTATGGGGTGGGGGAAGGTCTTACTTCATGCATAACTGCCATATTTGACATTATTTATTTCTTTGAATTGCTACATGGCTATTTTGGAATGCATTATTGATTTATGTGCTTATATGCACGTTTTCCAAAAAGTTTGAAAAAATGACCCCCATTGAAAATTTTGAAATAATGTCATGGAAGCTTTATTGAACTCAACGATGCAAAATTGGATTCATTAGAGATATAGCATAAAATTGCCTAGTAAAGGGAAGTCACAATCAAGTGCATTATTTCATTGAAACCATGAAAGAAGGTAAATTTGATGTTGCTTTTGACACGTTGCATGATAAAAGGACGGAGGACTTTATATTTCCATATAATGCTCATATTGATTATAATCCTACCCTTACCTATGCTTGCATCACAAAAATCCATAATATGCCTTATTTCATATATTGCTCCACATGATCTAAATATTGCCCATTCTTTACCTTAATTCCTATCCGGGGATTATGTTGTGAATTATGTTACATTATGGAGATGTTATATGGTTGTTGTGTTATATGGAGTTTGGAAGGAAATTGTTTGAAATATATGGAAACTTTAATGAGTTAAAGAAAATCCAATCACCTCAGGAGATAAAGGTAGATTGACCCTGCTCTCTAAGATAATAGTTTGGAGAGATGGGACATATTGTGAGGAGTCCAAAGCACTAAGTATTCGGGGCCATTCATGACACCCATGTTTGTGACTCGCGAGAAGGCAGTGCTGAGGTTAGAGAGGTAAAAGCATTATTATTTAGAAAAAGCAGTATGAAAGGTGATGAATCTTATGAGAAAGAATGTGGTATGAAATTCAATTTGGAAATACTCCATTTCCCCGGATCGTTAGCACCACATGGCCAAAAACTGCCCACCTTTAGCCTTTTACCAAATCTACTCCTTATTGAGCTTAAATTAAAGTCCTCTTGATTATTAATGCTTTGTCACTTATGAATGTTTTTTGCATAACCCTCCTTTTGTCAGTAGATGTTGCTTTTATATATTTGCACGTGCATGGATCTGTGACATTAGTACCTTTTCAAGGATGGTAATTGACTGCTGGGTTATATGAGAATGAATCTAAAATGTTGAGAGTTTTGAATTCTTCCCCTGAATGACAATTAAAAGTATTGCTTGAGGACAAGCAAGCTTAAGTATGGGGTGTTTGTTGTGAGCCTAATTTGCCATGTTTTACACTTACTTTTATATCGATTTCTGCATACATTGCATGCATTTGGGTTAGAATAATACAGAATCAGTGTAGTTTACAATTATTTGCAATATATGGAGGTCTACATAAGTTTTGGTTATATTTCGCAAAAATCAGACGCACTTTGGAGCTTAAAGGAAACTCATGGAGAAGCTGAGAATGGTGCAGCTGGAGAAAATTCCATTTTTCACCATTCTTCGTTCTGAATCAAGCTTTGACGTCTTCATGAGAGTTGTAGCCCTCGAAAAGAGCTTTCCAACGCATGGTCATATGCGTCAATCCGACGAATGAAGACTCGGGAAAGTGCGTTTCAAGAACAGAGCAGAAAGCAAAGAGAACTCTACTCGAGATCGACTAGCCTCTACTCGATCTCGACTAGCCTCTACTCGATCTCGACAAAGGCTGTCCGAGCACACCTGGTCAAGCAGAGCTGATCGAGGACACTGATTCAGAGACTACCTGATCCCGGAACCCTACTCGATCTCGAGGAGGCCTTGTCGAGATCGACTACACCTCAGTGCCATGTCCGGAGTCGACGAGTTATGCCAAGTCGAGAAGCCGAGGACGGAGAAGCCGAGCCAACTCTACTCGATCTCGAGTACAGTTAGTCGAGATCGAGGAGCCAGGAGCCAAGATTCGAGCCATGTTGAGCAGAGCAACCCGACCAAGTCAAGCCAGCCATGGTCGACGACCACCGTACTCGATCTCTAGGAGCCCTACTCGAGATCGACGAGCCGCGTCCTGAAACCGCGTACGCACCTTGAGCTGTCCGTGTCGAGTTGGGAGTCCTTGGGGCCGAAGGAGATCGAGATGGCCGAGATCTATCCTACATCTATCAAGTTCTATCCATGAGAGACAAGATCTATCAACAAGAAGACATCTTACCTATTTTAGATTTATCTTTCCCTTTTGGATTTAATTCCTAAATTACTTTTATTTATCTTTTAAAGTTTTAGATATAATTTTAGATATAGATAGATATCTTCTATCCTTGAATAGCAAGGAATAGAAGGCTATAAATAAAGCCCATGAGGCTGATTTCTATTCATTCAATTTCAGTTAGAGATAAGTAGTTCCAAAGAGAAGTTTTAGGTGTTCGAAGGTTTTAGGGTTTTGGCGTTCAACGAGAGTTGGATTTCCGGGATTGTAAAGTCTTTTGAATTTAGTTTAATGCAAGTTTCTTTTCATCAATCAATGTCTGAGGTTGCGATGAAGCGTGAGTAGTCCACCCACTTCTAGGGTTGGGGCAAGCCCAACGATAGCCCTGCGTGCCTAAGGTAAAGATCCGACTTTTATCATGTTTTGAGCATCTACTATTTGTTATGTGTTTATTACCCATCTAATGGAGGTCAATGCTAACAACTTGGATTATAAACATAAAATCAGTAGAGACAATTAGGGTTTCTTGAAAGAGTTGTCTGATTGTTGGAAAATGAGAAAGCTTAGTCCTTTGATGCAATTCACATAATTATCTGTTTATTTCTGCCTTATGCATGCTTGGTTATCGTTGTTGCAAACCCCAATCTTGGAAGTCTTTTACATACAGTTTAGTTCAAAATCCCAAAGCAATTGTTTTTATTTTCTTTCGTTTTATTCTCTGTCTTTCTCGAGATCGAATAGCACTCATCGATCTCGACTACTAAGATTCGACCAAGGTCGCTGTAGCTTCTGTGTGCAGGTGCTCGACAAGAACCAAGCCGACGTCGACCAAGACTCTACTCGATCTCGAGTAGGCCTTGTCGAGATCGACTAGCCCTGTGCCTGTGCTTGCTGCTGCTGTGTTCGACTGTCCGATCCTCTAGTTGTTGTACTCGAGATCTAGGACCACTGTTGTCAACTTCTGACCGTGAGATTCCACTGCTGCCTAGGATCCGCTGACACGCTTCCTTGTGGATCGATCCTGACTTCCCGCTGCTGCATCAGGAGGAGGTCTTGTAATTATTTGCAAGGGACGGAATCTGGTTTGCTGTAATTTATTTATATTTTAATTTGCAATCTCGATTTCCTCCCTACAATAATATGCCGTGCTTCGCGAATACGTAGCTATCCCGTATGGCCTTCAGGATGTTGATGTGACGGTCAGATACCCACACTAGATCAGTCGTGTCTTCAATGACATGTCACATGTGCCTGAAGAAGAACCCCCAAGACCCATCATTCTCGCCGTCAACCATGGCGAAGGCAACAGGGTAAATGTGGTGGTCAGCATCTTGTGCGGTAGTAAATAGCAAGCACCCTCGAAACTTCCCCTTCAAGAATCCCCCGTCCACTTATATAACTTGGAGAAGAAACATCTTGAGGCGGTAGAGTTGTCATGTGTAATCGAACAAATGTCATGTATTATTAATGTGAGCGTCATGTTGAAAGTAAATGCGCGCCATGTTACATTTACGGAAGGACTTACCTTTCTTAGGATGGGGATAGCCCTCTGCCACACTCCAAGACTCACAAACGCATACTTGAATCGCCCCTCCATGTCTTGTTCTATCCTCGTGTACGTCCTAGGGTTGCCCTGCTCCAGCATGTACATGTACGAGTACATTCTCCGATTGCTTTCCTCGTCCGTTCCGTACACATTGTCCCTCGCACTGAACCGGGCTCGGCGCGCCTTCCAGTAGCTGTAAGTGACCCCCAGCTGAGACTTCATCATGGACTGCACTTGCACCGGAACCAGGGGCTTCTTTGACCCTATGAAACTACACATGCCCATTCACACACACGTGTGTCCAGTTAAAATGGTTGTGTATCCAGTTTCCATTTACGTATATCTAGTGTATATCGGTTGGTGTCCAATTAGAATTGTTGTGTGTCCAGTTTATATCGGTTGATGTCCAGTGTAATTGAGGAAAGAGTCTAGTTAAGCGTTACGTATAGGGTGACGTACCTGTCGACAAGGCGCCGCCCCAACTGCGTGTATGTCGCACTGCGCTTTTGTCTGAACGCCTCATTCAGCCCGCACGTGTGCTCGTCCACAAGTTTCTGGATCATCCGTAACCCTGTTTCCTTGTAAGTCGACGCCTGACATGACCAATTGCACTTGGAAGCAGCGCACACTGCAACATACAAGATCGTCGTTGACTTCTTTACCTTCGTCGTGAAGCACCGAGATAGACCCGCCCACGGTACGAGTTCCTGCACATCCTCCTTGTTCCGAAACATTTGTCCCTCCTAGAGCTTAATACCGCACTTGATGGAATCCAATGGGTTCCCCGCCACCATTGGTTCACTTTCAGAGAAACATTTGTCCCTCCCAGAGCTTAATACCGCCACCAGTCGAGAGCTTCGGAGAAGCTCTCGACTTCCATTTTCCTCTTTCGTATGCTTCCTCGACTTCCCTTGCTGCTCGCTCCGCCTCATAATCCCATGACCAAGACTTCATCTGACCGGAACTACCATGCTCAGGTTTAACCACTTTTGGGCTTGCATCATCCTCTTCGGAGGAGCTACCAAGGTCAATGGCTCCATCTTCCATGTCAATGTTGACATAAATGACCTGCTTCTGACGTTTAACTGCGTCAGCATTCTTTTCTCTCTTCCTAAACTCCAACTCCATCTCCTCACTTATCCGTAACTCGTCAGAAGTTTCTTATAACTGGACGATTGTTTGGGTTAACTGGACATCTGTTGAGTCCAACTGGACATCCGTTTGGTTTACCTGGACAATTTGTGCTCCCAAATCTTCCTCTTCTTCATCAAGCCCCAGGGGGGGATCCGTCTTTGGGTGATCTTCTTGGGTCACGGGCGGCCCAGTTAACGGCACAACAACATCCTCTACCCCTGCAGAAGACAAACCACCACCGTCTGAGTCATCCGTTGTCGATCCTTGTGTTTTTTCCACGTCTCCACCAACCTTGCGTCTTAGGGAGACATTGAGGTCGATAGGCCTATTTCGTTCTCCAGACAACCCGTTTACAAACTTGTAGGCCTGTAAGTGTTCGTCATCACCGATAGCCAATGGCCTGAACCCTTCCTTTTTGGGCTTTACATATGTGAGCTCCACATCATTCCTCCTCCCGACATTAAACTTGTCCATCAGCCGTTTCTTCAGATTTACATAGTCAATCCTTTCGTCCATCAGCACGGCTTTCTGGCTCATTGACCTCTTGAAGACCCAAGTGCCGCCTTCACACGCCTACCATCCTCCAAAAAATACAGTGATACAAACTGATGATTTTTCCCCTGTTTCATTACATAGGGAGACAGAAAATCATTTTTAACGCAGTAATTAGATATAAAAAAAACTTACCATACATAGAGACAACACTTACCCGTTTTATATCCAACCAGAGGAATGTCCAGTAACTTCCAACACGTGTACTGTGGGTAAGATATAACTGTCCATTGAAAAGTAGCTTCGTACAAGTCACCCGTTTACTGAACCCAGGCCCACTTGCTTCTTCTTCAATGGATTCTCTCTCTTTCTTTAGATTTTTTGATTAAATGTGACGCCCATCAGTGCTCTGATCTCCTTATATAGACCCCACATCATTGGACACCAACCCTCTTTCTTCAAATCCCACGGCGTCTATTCTCCTTCTTGAAGTTCAATTTTCCCTGCAATTCATTAATGGGGACTAATGATTGTTGTGAGGAGAGAATCAAGTATGAAATATAATAAAATAAATCAAACCAGATTTAGGCCGACGCAAATAAATACAAGACTCCTCCAATGCAGTAAGAGTAAGTCAGGATCGAATCCACGAGGAAGCGTGTCAGCGGATCCTAGGTAGCTGTAAATCTCACAGAAAAGCAAAAATGACAGAAACGAAGAAACAAAGAAAGAAAGACAGAAAATAGTAAACGGAAGCAAGAAATAAAATAAACACAGAAGCTAACTCGATCTCGACTAACCGTACTCGATATCGACTATAGACAGGTCGACAACAGAAACTCAGCAAGCAAACAGACAACTCGATATAGACAAGCTAACTCGATCTCGACCAGTGTCTACTCGAGATCGACAAGACTCTACTCGATGTCGACAAAAAATGCAGAAAACGTAAATTGCAATTTCTCGAACCCAAAACTCAGAATTCCGACGAAATAAATCAATATAATAAAGAACTTCCAAAGCCAGGGTATCAACACCACAACGATAACCATGCAAAGTAACACATAAAGGCATAAAAGATCATGCTTTCCATCAAAGTAACTTTCGTTACTAACAAATAGGCATATAGAGGCTTTCGCATAAACCCTAATTGTTACTAACCCTTTTCACATAATTAATCCAAGTTGCATTAAGATTACTTTCGCTTCAATAACACAAACAAAGATCACCTTCAACTCTCGCAAAAGAATCATGCTCATAGGGATAGAAGACGAATTGCATAACAATATCTGACCTTTATCGCATCACCTCACATGGCCACCGTCAGGCTCACCCCAGCCCCAAAAGTGGGTGGACTACTCACGCCTCATCGCAATCGCAGACATTGATGTATAAAAAGAAACTTGCATTAAACTAAATTCAAAGCCTTTACAATCCCGACAATCAACTTTCGCAGAATGCCAAAACCTTAAAACCTTCGAACTCCTAAAACTTCTCTGTGGAACTACTTGTCTCTAACTGAAATTGAATGAATGAAAAACCAGCTCCTAGGGCTTTATTTATAGCCTTCTATTCTTTGCTAATCAAGGATAGAATCATCTATCTATATCTACTTAAAATCTTAAAGATAAATAAATTGCTTAAGAGAAATAAATCTTTAAAGGAAACTATATCTAAAGTTTGCAAAATATCTCCAAGGTAGGTAGAACTTCTCTTCCATAGATAGACTTGATCAAATTGGATAGAATCTCGGCCAACTCGACTTCCTTCGTGCCGAAGTAACTCCAACTCGACTCGGACTGCTCACGTCGACGCGTTTCCAGAAACTGGGCTACTCGATATCGACAAGAGTACTCGATATCGAGTACCGTGGTTCGTCGACTATGGTGGCCTGGCTTCTCGGGTAGATCTGCTCGACAAGGCTTGGATCTGGGCTCCTTGGCTCCTCGATCTCGACTAGGCAACTCGAGATCGAGTAAGGTGTAATCAAGGATGGCTGCCTGGTGTGGTCAAGTAGGTGGTGCTCGTCACGGACTCGGGTTGGCGCCATGGGTTACTCGATCTCGACATGATTTCCTCGAGATCGAGTAGGGTCGTCCCGACATCTCCGTCCTTGGCTTCTCGGCATGGCACAACTTCTTTGACTCCGAGTGTGGCGTCTAGGCTTTGTCGATCTCGACAAGCTGTACTCGAGATCGAGTAGGCTTCCGGAGTCGGGTTGATCTGGTTCTCGACACTACTCTTGGTCGACAAGGCCTGTGCTCGGACAGCTTTGTCGAGGTCGAGTAGCAGTACTCTAGATCGAGTAAACTCAGGCTCCAAAGCTTGATTTGATTGGTTCCGCTGCTTCTTGACCTTGGACTTCTTTAGTTGATTTCTGATGTCATCATAGTTTGCATTATTTAGGACATGCATTTAGCATAGGTTTGTGTCATTTCTCATGTGTTTTTAGATGTTTTTCATTTAGTTTCTAGGATAGAGATCTACTGTCTTTACGGTGGTGTTTTCAGGAGTTTTCGGGAGCTAAGCGGAGATTGCTAGAGGACATGTGAGATGGGTACAGAAGCTAAGAAGAGCCGAGCGGAAATCATGTAGGATGAACGAGGATAAAAGGCGAAGAAGCAAAAGCATAAGGAGCAAGGCGGTCGTACATCGTGGGCTTCACGGCAGAACAGAAGTGCACGGGCGTGCACATTGGCCGCACGGGCGTGCACATTGGCCGCACGGGCGTGTAGCAGATCGACCAGAGAAGAAAGCCATCAGAGGATGGGTGCGCGGGCGTGCACCATGGGCGCGCGGGCGTGCACTCTTCAGGTCGGACAAGATTCGGCTGATTTCGACCGGGTTTCTTTCGTCATTATTTTCTTATTATTTTAGGGGTTTAATAATATTATATTAGGGGTTTGTCTCGGAATATTTAGGGGGCGGAAAACATTTCTTTAGAGAGGTCGGAACCCTCGTTGGAACGCTCTCTTTTGGAAGACCTTTTGTTGAGTTAGATTGGGAGAACTTTGGACAGATTTGCTTGGAGATTGCATTGTTTCAATTCAAGATTGGTATTTCCCTTTTAGTCTTTGCTTTTCTATCTATTTCCATGTTTCAATTTAGTGATTTGATGATGAATTCTTCCATGTTTGGCTAAATTCTCCGTTCTAGGGTTAGGGTGAACCCGACAATGTCGCAATTTGTTTGATTTCGATGGTTGCTTGAACTTTATCTGAATTCTATGAATTGATTTGATCCTAGTTGCTTTACCTAATTGATGTCAATCGATTAGAATCCTTTTTAGATTCGAGATGCTACCGCTGAGAATTCAAATTGGATATTTGGATGGACTTCATGAACCTGAAAGGAGAATTGTGTCTGTTGGAACCCTAGGATTGAACTTGAGGAATCGAAAATTATTATTGTGACATTTAAACGATTGTTGAGGACTCTTGAGGATTAATAAATTATCGTAGATTCTTAGGTTTGAATCGGTTAGGCGGAATGCGACAGCGAAAGTTTAATTGATTTTCTCCTAAGATCTATAAAGAACTTAAAGGGTCTAGATTTTGTTAATTTAGACACAATCACTACAACATGCGACAACTGAGTAGTGATGAATTTAGATAATTTACCTTCAATTTGACTTATTAAGAAGATGAAGTTCGAGTGAACATCGGGTTGAATTATTTGTGGCATTGTCGTCGGAATCCTTAACCCTGGAATCATTTCTCATACAGATTTTATTTATAATCTTTGCTTGTTTTTCTAGGTTTAGTTGAAAATCAAATCTCTCTTTATTGGCTTAGCTTATTAGTTCTAGATAACAATTGATACAGATTTAATCCCCGTGATCGATACCCGTACACTGCAATTGATCTCGTATTCTTGCGAGGTTGGTTCAGGCTACACTATTCTTGTGTTGGTTTAGACCACATCAAGTTTTGGCGCCGTTGCCGGGGATTGTTGATAGTATTGATTGTTTCTACGGACTAGTTCTGCTAGGCCTTTTTATTTGTTTTAATTTGTTTCTTTCTTGTTGGTGATTTCAGGTGACTCTTGAAGCCTATGCGAAGAGGATTGCGTTCTAGCAAATTCAACGATTACGATCCCGAGCCTGAACGTACTTTTCATAGGAGACTAAGAGAAAATCTTGTGATTGCTAGACAAGAAATGGCGGAAGATAACGATGATGTTGCTCAGCTGCGCCAACAGTTGAATGATCTTACTGCCCAACTCCAACGTGAACGTGATAATCAAGGGCAAGGTGTGCAGGCGCTTGAGTATGCTCCCCAAACTCTAGGGGACTATATGATGCCGCCATGCACTGGTCCACTTTCTGGTGTGGTCCTCCCTGAGTTGCAAGCTCGTAACTTCGAGCTAAAGTCTGGACTGCTGAATTTGATCCAGTCTAATCAGTTTGGTGGATCGCCATCAGAAGACCCTCACCAACACATGGAGACGTTCCTCGATCTAATGAGCACGGTGCATATGGAGAACGTTTCTCAGGAGGCCATCCGTCTATATGCCTTCCGTTTCTCTCTTCACGGGAAGGCTAAAGCTTGGTATAGATCCTTACCTGAGAACTCCATTACAACATGGAACCAACTATATGAGGTATTCATGAGCAAATACTTTCCACCCAAGAAGATATCTGAGACGAGGGCGAAGATCAATGCCTTCGCTATGCAACATGGAGAGACCTATCATGAAGCTTGGGAGAGGTTCAAGGATTTGCTGATTCAGTGCCAACATCACGGGCAAACCAAGTATGTTCTCCTTCAAATCTTCTATCAAGGAGTTGATGATGCTACTAGACTGCTTATAGACACCTCTTCTAATGGAGGATTTATGGAGATGAGTTTAGATGATGCTTGGGCTTTGATTGAGAAGACTGCTCTTCATGCTGCGAGGTACTCTAATCCTCGCTCTTCTATTTCTGCTACTAAGAGGTCTGCAGGTCTTTATGAGGTTGATGCTGAAACTCACAAGTCAGCCCAGTTGGAAGCTCTACAGCGTGACATTGCATTATTAAAGAAGGAGTTTCTTGCTAAGCCAAACTCATCTAGTGCGGCAGG
The DNA here is from genome assembly GCA_037127255.1 of Persicaria tinctoria. Classification (NCBI taxonomy): domain Eukaryota; kingdom Viridiplantae; phylum Streptophyta; class Magnoliopsida; order Caryophyllales; family Polygonaceae; genus Persicaria; species Persicaria tinctoria. Next base: position 34,482,865 of record JBANSL010000013.1, on the reverse strand, counting down.
GGTGCCTCCCCCCGTTGTTGAATGTCAATATTGTGGTATGCTGAACCACACATTATCCAGTTGCCCTGCTTTTCTAGAAACACAACCGGGCACGGCTCAAGGGGAGGTAAACTTCACTAGAGACAACTATAGAAACCCCAGGAATGACCCATTCTCCTCTACTTACAATCCTGGTTGGAGGAATCACCCGAACTTCAGGTATGGGAACAATTCTAATGTGCAGAATCCACAGTCATTCCAGAACCAAGCATCATATGGAAATGGAGTCCCACCTGGATTTCAGAATGCACCGAATCAGGGATACCAGAATAGGGCGAATCAGCCTCCGCCCGTGGCTCCTAAGAAATCACCTGAACTTATTGCTATTGAGAATCTGGTTTCTGAATTCAAAGCTATGGGTACCAAGATACAAATGATTGAGCAAGAACAAAAGATTCAAGCTAATCAGTTGGCTCAACAGGCTGTCAATGCTCCTAGACCATCAGGTCAACTTCCAGGCAAACCGGATGAGAATCCAAAAGGACAAATTTCTGTTGTGTCTTTGAGGAATGGTAAACAGTTAGAGGAGGTAAAGAAGCATGAACCTCCTAAAGCTAAAGGGCAAGCTGCTCCACCAGAGGTTGAGACTGAGGCAACAGATGAGCCTGAGAAGGACACGGTATATGTTCCCCCACCGCCATATCAGCCTCCGCTTCCGTTCCCACAAAAGAAGAATCAGGCTATGTTGGAGAAGAAGTTTGGGAATTTTGTAGAGATCTTGAAGAAGCTGCACATAAACATCCCATTCACCGAAGCTCTCAAGGAGATGCCGGCATATGTCAAGTTCTTGAAGGAGATCCTCTCCAACAAGAGGAAGCTTGATGAATGCCAGACAATAGTTCTTAGTAAGGAGTGCAGCGCTTTGATTCAAAACAAGCTACCACGTAAGCTCGAGGATCCAGGTAGTTTCTGTGTCCCTATTAACTTTGGCAATCAGCATGATTATAATGCTCTTTGTGATTTGGGAGCTAGTGTAAGCTTGCTTCCTCTCTCAATTTGCAATAAGCTTGATCTAGGAGAGCTTAGGCCGGTGAGGATGCAACTATTCATGGCTAACAGGTCTATTGCCCACCCAGCTGGTATTTTAGAGGATATCCCTATTAGGGTGGGAAAATTTTTTGTGCCAGTAGACTTTGTAGTGTTAGATATGGATGCGAATATGTCTGTCCCTATTATTCTTGGAAGGCCTTTCTTGGCCACTGCAGGTACTGTGATAGATGTAAGAAAGGGGACTCTCTCCTTCGACATTGAGGATGAGAAAATAGAATTTAACCTTCCTAAAGCTATGAAAACCCCTTCTTTTGAGAATGATTATTTCAGGGAAGATGTGATGGAAAGGACAACCCAGGAGCAAATGATGTCTATTGTCATTAGGGACCCCTTGGAGCTTTGCTTGACTACCAGTGTGATGACGAGGGGAGAATGTCCACCACTTGCTGAAGTTGTTGATGATTTGGAGTTGTCGCCGGAAGCTCCTACCTTCCCTAAGTCCAGGGTTGAACTTCTAACCACGGATGATGTTCCTTAAGCGCCTAAGCTAGAGATGAAGCCACTCCCATCTTCTTTGAGGTATGAATTCCTTGGACCCAACTCTACATGGCCTGTGATTGTGAATGCTAATTTGAGTGATGATCAAGTTGAGAAGCTTTTAATTGTCATTCGAAAACATAAAAAGGCCATAGGGTATTCAATAGATGATTTGAAAGGGATTTCACCTTCTTTGTGCATGCATCGTATTTTCATGGAAGATGACCATAAACCCACCATAGAACACCAAAGGAGACTTAACCCAAACATGAAAGAGGTAGTGAAAAAAGAAGTCCTGAAATTGTTAGATGCAGGGATTATTTTTCCTATTTCCGATAGCAAGTGGGTCAGTCCGGTTCACGTTGTGCCTAAGAAGGGTGGGTTAACGGTTGTAAGAAATGAAAATAATGAATTAATTCCCAGTAGGACGGTCACCGGGTGGAGAATGTGGATAGATTATAGAAAGTTGAACACCGCCACTAGGAAAGACCACTTCCCTCTTCCATTTATTGATCAAGTGCTAGAAAGGTTGGCTAAGCATTCATACTTTTGCTATCTAGATGGGTATAGCGGGTTTTGGCAAATTCCTATTCATCCCGATGACCAGGAAAAGACTACATTCACTTTCCCTTATGGCACCTTTGCATATAGAAGGATGCCTTTTGGCCTATGTAATGCTCCTGCAACTTTTCAACGATGCATGATGGCTATATTTTCTGATATGATTGAGGAGATTGTGGAGGTGTTTATGGACGATTTCTCCGTCTATGGCACTACTTTTGATGCTTGTTTGTCTAATCTTGAAATAGTTTTAATGAGATGTGAAGAGACTAATCTTGTGCTGAATTGGGAAAAATGTCATTTCATGGTTAATGAAGGAATTGTGCTAGGACATTTAGTCTCTAATAGAGGAATTGAGGTGGATAAAGCTAAAATTGAGATAATTGAGAAAATGCCACCTCCTACCTCTATAAAAGGGATTAGAAGTTTTCTAGGACATGCCGGTTTTTATAGAAGATTCATCAAGGATTTCTCTAAAATCACCAAGCCTTTGACTAACCTGTTGCTGAAGGATGTAGCCTTCGATTTTTCCACAGATTGTCTTGAGTCTTTTTGCAGGCTAAAACAAGCATTAGTGTCAGCCCCCATCATGCAATCACCGGATTGGGATCTTCCTTTCGAAATTATGTGTGATGCAAGTGACTTTGCCGTGGGTGCTGTACTTGGGAAAAGAAGGGATAAGAAACTTCATGCTATTTACTATGCCAGCAAGACACTTGATGAGGCTCAGATGAACTACACCACAACGGAAAAGGAGTTGCTTGCAGTGGTGTTTGCCTTTGAGAAGTTTCGGTCATACCTTGTGGGTTCTAAGGTAATTGTCTTTACTGACCATGCTGCTGTGCGATACTTGATGCACAAAAAGGATGCGAAACCACGCCTCATCCGTTGGATTCTGTTGCTACAAGAGTTTGACTTGGAAATTAGGGATAAGAAAGGGGCTGAGAATGTTGTTGCTGATCACCTTTCTAGGCTTCCTCCAGAGCAGATTGAGAAGGGAAAAGAGGGATTGCCTGTTGATGATTCATTCCCAGATGACCACTTGTTCCAAGCCACAACCTCTGTCATCTCTCATGTCACCGAAGAGCTCCTAAACTTCTCCATTGAGGGGCTTCCTTGGTATGCTGATTTTGTGAACTACTTGGCTTGCAAAGAGTTGCCACCTGGACTGTCATTCCACCAGAAGAAGAAATTCCTTCATGATGTTCAACAATATTATTGGGATGAACCGTTGCTCTTCAAGCTAGGCAATTATGGGATTTATAGACGGTGTGTCCCGGATGATGAGATTGAAGGTGTGATTAAGCATTGTCATAACTTGCCTGCTGGAGGACATGTTAAAGCTTTCAAGACTACCGCCAAGATCTTACAATCCGGCTTCTTTTGGCCCACCATGTTTAAGGATGTGCAGAGGTATGTAACTTCTTGTGATGAATGTCAACGTTCAGGGAACATATCTTGGAGAAATGAAATGCCACTCACCAAATTCCAAGAGGTGGAACTTTTTGATATGTGGGGAATTGATTTCATGGGTCCTTTCCCGAGTTCTGGAGTCTACAAGTACATCTTGGTTGCTGTAGATTATGTGTCGAAGTGGGTGGAAGCAATCGCCACACCTACTAATGACTCTAAGGTGGTAGCAAAGTTCTTGAAGTCTACCATCTTTCCAAGGTTTGGGGTTCCACGAGTGCTTATTAGTGATGGAGGATCACATTTTATAGAGCGGAAGTTTGAAGCACTTTTGAAGAAGTATGGGGTGAACCACCGCATTGCTACTCCATATCACCCCCAAACAAGTGGTCATGTCGAGGTCTCCAATAGAGAAATCAAGAGTATTTTGGAGAAAACGGTTTCTCGAACAAGGAAAGATTGGGCACAAAAGCTTGATGATGCTTTGTGGGCATACAGAACGGCATACAAGACCCCCTTGGGCACTACACCATACCGGCTTGTATATGGAAAATCTTGTCATTTGCCAGTAGAGTTGGAGCATAAGGCATTTTGGGCTATCAAGGCGCTGAATTATGACTTGAAAGAAGCCGGTGAGAAGAGAATGTTACAACTTCATGAGCTGGAGGAGTTGAGACTTGAGGCATATGAGAATGCCCGGATTTACAAGGAGAGAACAAAGCGATGGCATGACAAGATAATTGTCCCTAAAGATTTTTTTGAAGGTGATTTGGTTTTGCTCTATAATTCTCGCCTAAAGCTATTTCCGGGTAAGTTGAAGTCTCGATGGAGTGGTCCTTTTGAAGTCCGAAAGGTTCATCCCCACGGTGCAATTACAATTTGGAATGAAAAGTGGGGGGAATTCAAGGTGAATGGACATCGTTTGAAGCGGTACTATAATGGAAACCCGATTGAGAAGGTGAGTCCTACTCATCTCAAGGATCCAAGTGCTTAAGAAGAAGTGAAAGTCCGGCTCAAGACTCTAAAAAAGCGCTTCTCGGGAGGCAACCCGAGGTAAGTTTTCTTTTCATGCTCAATAGATTAGACTTTTAAATATTTTTGTTTTGTTTAATTTGTTAAAAAAAAAAAAAAAAAAAAATTTCTATCCTGAAAATCAGTGGGCTCCTGCGCGGGCGTGGACCATAGGCGCGCGGCCGCGCAGACCCGTCTCTAAAAAATAAAAATAAAATTAAAGCTCTTTTGTTGAATTGGGTTTGTTGGGTTCACGTTTCCCTTCCCCTTCACCACACACACGACACATTCACGAGCCTTCACCCTAACCTCTCGCGCACACCAGCCCCGCCGCTCCTCCCTCGCGCCGAGCCCACCACTGGCGGCCCACCGCCGGCCGGCCACAACTGCACCACCACGCCGCCGAGCCACCGCCAGCGCCAGCGCCTCACACCCACGGACAGCAGCGAGCCGCTCTCCTCGCCTCTTCTTACCCGCCCTTGCTTTAATCCCCAATTTCTCCCTTTAATCTTGAAGATATTGGTAATGTTTCATCACCTCTCATCTCTTTTACTTCAAATTTCTTTATCAATTGATAATTTTGTTGGTTGATTTAGAGATTTTGAAATTCTAGGGTTTAAGTTGATGGACTTGATTTGGGGAAATCTTGAGTTGTATAAATTGGGGGTGCCCTTGCATCACATTGTGTCAATTTGATGATTATTGATGCTCATGACATGTAGTAGATGTGTTGGTTGTGATTTATGAGGTAGAATTGAATTTTTGGGAACTTTTGTATATGTTCTGATGGGAGATATGCATAACTCCTAAGTAATTTGTTCTATTTGGTTGATTGCTTGGCTTTGTGGTGGTGATAGCCCTTTTCAAACTTTTGCAAGTGAAGCTTGAAACTTTGATATTTATAACTTGTTTCAAATTTCAAGTATGGGGTTATTTGGGGTTGAATTCATGATGGTATTTGAATTGAGCATATTGCTTTTGGTTGTGTGATGAGTTGTGATGAGATGTGTTGGTTTTCTATGCGATGTCTACGAGTTTTGCAAATTTATGAGATTTTGATAAACTTGTAGACTTGGTGAATTTCTAAGTATGGGGTGGTTGTGTTGGAGGCTTGTGTTAGTTTTTTGGGAGATTTCTTACTTGCTATGTGTGTTGGTTGGATTTGAAGGTTCTTGGAATTCACAATTAACTCTTGTGTTTGCTTGTGTTCGTTCTTTGTTCTTTTGTGGGTTTGTGGTTTCATTGTGCAAGGTAGAGCTACTATGGCTAAAGGTAGTGCATCCCGAAAGCGGCGGATAACTCAAAGTATGGACAAGGTAGTATGTGAAGGAGGTCAACAAGATCTCTTTACAAACTTCATGGCTCGGACACATCTTAGTACTCGATGGCCTAGTGTAGTTTCTCTATCCAAATTGGATCTAAAAGATGAGATCATGAAACTGTGCTCGAGGATTGGTGCTACATCTTTGTTCCATTTTAAAGGGCATTCTTATTCGGCCATCACTTCTGAGTTTCTGAGCTCTTATAAATTTGAGAGAGGTGCTGATGAAGGTTCAGGGACGCTTACATTCCGGATAGGGAACCAAGCTCGGGAAATGACTGTAGCAGAACTCAATGAGTCACTTGGTTTTCCGGCTCATAAAGGGAGAGTAACGCTCTCCAGTGAGACCCATAATGCCTTCTGGTACAGGCTCACAGGTTATTGGCCTTATCGATCGCAGAATGCGAACGCTAGCTCTATAGTTCATCCTTGCTTCCGAATCTTCCATCGCATCATGGCAAATACTGTCTTTGCTCGGGATGAACCTTCTAAGGTGAACAAGGGAGAGCTTGAGATGCTCTATGCCTTAGCCTATGATCGTCCTTTTGACCTTGGCTATGAGTTAGCTCGCAAGCTAGAGGGAGTAGCTGAAAGCACATCTGGTGTAATTTGCATTGGAGGAATGATCACCCCGCTAGCACATCATTTTGGGGTTGACTTGGAGGGGTACACGCCCATTGAGACGGAAAAAAAGGTTGATGAGAAGCATCTCCTAACTGGTCACACTCTTAAGAAGGAGCGAGGAATCTTCTGCTATTATCTCTCTCAGATCTCCGCCACTCGCCCGCTCTCTGATTCACCGTATATAAGCACAGATGTGGAAGCCAACTGGTATGAGGCTTGGATTGGTGCTCCTCGTCCACCACTCCCCACTGCTGAGAATGTGGAAGAGGATGAGACTCTTCCCGATGCATCGCCTACCCATAACTATGAACAGGGGGACTCTTCTGGCGGAGCCTATTCTACGGATGACAGAGCTTACTTTCAGAGCCGTTTGACAGTTTGTCATCTCAGCTATCTGCCCTCTCTACTCGACAAGATGCTATGCAGACTCAGATTGCGGAGCACATCTCTAGTGCGTCTCAACGCTTCTCATCTTGGGATACTCAGTAGCAACAAGATCGTCTACAGCTCCAGCAGATTATGGTGATGTCCCAGTGTAACTATTATCATCTCCATGGACATCACTTTGATCCTTGCGCCCCGTATCCTCCCCCATCACCTCCACAGTAGTAGTGTCTTTGTGAGTACCTTCTCATCTTTTATTTATTTTCTACATTGGGGACAATGTAGGGGTTAAGTATGGGGTGGGATGTTATTCTTGTGTGTCTGCATTTGTCATTAGTGTCTTGAGTCTTTCTTTTGGCTTTTTGATGTATTTTGGTAGTCTAGGTTGATGACAGGTGTCCCCTGAACATGTGATGTAGGCTACAATGATGGGATAATTGTCTAAGATGCTAATATTCGCCCTAATCTGTATGTGTCATGTCTTGAGACAAATTGCCTAGCATGAAGTTCTTGAATGAGTTTGCATGATTAAGTCCCTAGACAATTACCTTGTGAGATTCTGAGCCTTATGGAAAAATCTTGATGAATACTTTCATTTCCTATATTGTGTGGCACTCACTTTGTGCTTGATCTCTAGAACTTGCTTTAGACTCTTTATTGAGGCCGTATTACTTGATCTGTGCACATAGCTTAAAGATGATTGAGGCATCACTTTTTGTTAACCATGTCTCTCAATGCCTATCCTTGTATATGATCCTATGGTTGAAGCAAATCTGAGATTTATTAGCCTATTCATTTGATAAACTCCACAAAATCTTCATAGTCAATTATTAGCCTTTGACCCATCCGGGAATTAGGAAATAATATTGCTTATTTTTATGAGTGGAGATGCTTTGAGTGTCTGGTAATGTTTGGTTTGGCATGCGCTATGAGATCTTGAGACCTGGGGAGGATAAAATTCACCCAGGGGCAAAAGTCAAGAAAAAGAAAAAGAAAAAAAATACGGTTAGTAACCGATCCTCCTTGTGGAGAATAAAATTCACACAAGGAGGAAGATATGCATGTAAGGAGGCTGAGACACTTAGTAACCGGGTGCATTCATCACAAATGTTTGTATTCGCGCAAAACGGTGTTGAAGCTAGAGAAAAGAAAAGAAAGGGAGATCGAATGTGGTTCACAAAAGTTGAGAATGAAAACATTATTGTGATGGAGTTGTAGGGTTGTTTGGTATGAGTTTTCTGTGAAGTGGTTGTTTTTCTAGTTGGTTCCTAACCCTTTATCCCGGATTTTAGCACCACAAGCTCAAAATTTTCCATACCTTGTCTTTTTTTTCCACCTTGGCCCCATCACAACTTTATAGAAGGCCCTCATGATTTCTGTTATGTGCATGATCCTCAACGGTGGAGATTTAGAACGCTATTGCAAGCATATGGTAGATTAAGCGAAATGGTTGAGACCGAGCGTAATGTTAAACCTTAAACACACTTGAGTGAGTGTGTCATTAAGAAAAAAAAATCCTTGTGAGGTTTAGGGGCTTTTGATTGCTGTGTATTAATGATAATGAGCAAACATGTGATGATGGCAATGGTCTTAAGCTTTTGATGACAAAATATCATTTCAAAAAGGGGCTTGAAAAAGTTGAGACAATGATCCTATCTTACCCTTGTGGTTTATTACTTAGTGAGTCTTGCTTGGGGACAAGCAATGTTCAAGTATGGGGTATTTTGATGTCATCATAGTTTGCATTATTTAGGACATGCATTTAGCATAGGTTTGTGTCATTTCTCATGTGTTTTATGTGTTTTTAGATGTTTTTCGTTTAGTTTCTAGGATAGAGATCTACTGTCTTTACGGTGGTGTTTTCAGGAGTTTTCGGGAGCTAAGCGGAGATTGCTAGAGGACATGTGAGATGGGTACAGAAGCTAAGAAGAGCCGAGCGGAAATCATGTAGGATGAACGAGGATAAAAGGCGAAGAAGCAAAAGCATAAGGAGCAAGGCGATCGTACATCATGGGCTTCACGGCAGAACAGAAGTGCACGGGCGTGCACATTGGCCGCACGGGCGTGCACATTGGCCGCACGGGCGTGCAGCAGATCGACCAGAGAAGAAAGCCATCAGAGGATGGGTGCGCGGGCGTGCACCATGGGCGCGCGGGCGTGCACCAGAGGCGCGCGGGCGTGCACTCTTCAGGTCGGACCAGATTCGGCTGATTTCGACCCGGTTTCTTTCATCATTATTTTCTTATTATTTTAGGGGTTTAATAATATTATATTAGGGGTTTGTCTCGGACTATTTAGGGGGCAGAAAACATTTCTTTAGAGAGGTCGGAACCCTCGTTGGAACGCTCTCTTTTGGAAGACCTTTTGTTGAGTTAGATTGGGAGAACTTTGGACAGATTTGCTTGGAGATTGCATTGTTTCAATTCAAGATTGGTATTTCCCTTTTAGTCTTTGCTTTTCTATCTATTTCCATGTTTCAATTTAGTGATTTGATGATGAATTCTTCCATGTTTGGCTAAATTCTCCGTTCTAGGGTTAGGGTGAACCCGACAATGTCGCAATTTGTTTGATTTCGATGGTTGCTTGAACTTTATCTGAATTCTATGAATTGATTTGATCCTAGTTGCTTTACCTAATTGATGTCAATCGATTAGAATCCTTTTTAGATTCGAGATGCTACCGCTGAGAATTCAAATTGGATATTTGGATGGACTTCATGAACCCGAAAGGAGAATTGTGTCTGTTGGAACCCTAGGATTGAACTTGAGGAATCGACAATTGTTATTGTGATATTTAAACGATTGTTGAGGACTCTTGAGGATTAATAAATTATCGTAGATTCTTAGGTTTGAATCGGTTAGGCGGAATGCGACAGCGAAAGTTTAATTGATTTTCTCCTAAGTTCTATAAAGAACTTAAAGGGTCTAGATTTTGTTAATTTAGACACAATCACTACAACATGCGACAGCTGAGTAGTGATGACTTTAGATAATTTACCTTCAATTTGACTTATTAAGAAGATGAAGTTCGAGTGAACATCGGGTTGAATTATTTGTGGCATTGTCGTCGGAATCCTTAACCCTGGAATCATTTCTCATATAGATTTTATTTATAATCTTTGCTTGTTTTTCTAGGTTTAGTTGAAAATCAAATCTCTCTTTATTGGCTTAGCTTATTAGTTCTAGATAACAATTGATACAGATTTAATCCCCGTGATCGATACCCGTATACTGCAATTGATCTCGTATTCTTGCGAGGTTGGTTCAGGCTACACTATTCTTGTGTTGGTTTAGACCACATCAATTTCCGAGCTTTTTTGACCTTTCTCAGAACTGCTGTAATTTGCTTCGAATTCTGCGAATTTAAACAGAAACTGGTGTAGATTCTGAAATTTGGCAAATAAACATAAACTACATAGATTATGTACTATCTTAGCCCAAATAAACGAAATGTATGCAGAAATCGATATAAAAGTGACTGTAAAACATGGTAGATTCAGCTCACAACAAACACCCCATACTTAAGCTTGCTTGTCCTCAAGCAATACTTTTAATTGTCATTCAGGGGAAGAATTCAAAACTCTCAACATATCAGATTCATTCTTATATAACCCTGCAATCAATTACCATCCTCGAAAAGGTACTAGTGTCACTGATCCATGCATGTGCAATTCGTGACAAAGCATTGATAATCAAGAAGACTTTAATTTAAGCTCAAATAAGGAGTAGATTGATAAAAGGCTAAAGGTGGGCAGTTCTTTGGCAATGTGGTGCTAATGATCCGGGGAAATGGAGTATTTCCAAATTGAATTTCATACCACATTCTTTCTCATAAGATTCATCACCTTTCATAATGCTTTTTCTGAATAATAATGCTTTTACCTCTCTAACCTCAGCACTGCCTTCTCGCGAGTCGCAAACATGGGTGTCATGAATGGCCCCGGATACTTAGTGCTTTGGACTCCTCACAATGTGTCCCATCTCTCCAAACTATTATCTCAGAGAGCAGGGTCAATCTACCTTTATCTCCTGAGGTGATTGGATTTTCTTTCACTCATTAAATTTTCCATATATTTCAAATAATTTCCCACCATACTCCGATAATGATAATAATCACAAACGCCATATAACAATCTCCATAATGTAACATCATTCTCAACATAGTCCCCGGATAGGAAATAAGGTAAAGAATGGCAATATTTAGATCATGTGGAGCAATATTTGAAATAAGGCATAATATGGCTTTTTGTAATGCATAAGCATAGGTAAGGCTAGGAATTTAAACAATGTGAGCATTATATGGAAATATAAAGTCCTCCATCCTCTTATCATGCAATATGTCAAAAGTAATTTCAAATTTTACCTCATTTTATGGTTTTCATCTAAAATATGCACTTCATTGTGACTTCCCTTTCCTAGGCAATTTCATGCTATATCTCTAGTGAATCCAATTTTTGCATCGTCGAGTTCAATATAAAACTTCCATGACATTATTAAAAAATTTCAATGGGAGTCATTTTTTTTCAAACTTTTGGAAAACATGCATATAAGCACATAAATCAATAATGCATTCCAAAATAGCCATGTAGCAATTCAAAGCAATAAATTCTAAATATGCACATATAATGTCAAATATGGCAAATATGCACAAAGTAAGCCCTTCCCCCACCCCATACTTCAACATTATAGTGTCCTCACTGTATAAAAAGAAGGGTAAAGAAAGAAACTCACAAGACAAGTGTGCAGGGCTTCTTAATATCGAATGAAGGAACCGCCTGGGCCGAGTCTGAATATAGCTTGCTTCTATCCATTGACCTGAAAAGTGTAGAAGACATATACCCACAATAGAGAAACTAGAAATGTTCAAAACCAAAAAACAAACAAAAGCAACAAAGTCTCAAAAAAATCCAAAGATAAATGTCTATGTACAAGCTCTAGATTTTATAGTCGCTAGGCCGACTTTCCATTTATGCTCAAGACTGCATCTGCAGGGCCCATGTAGCTTGGGCCTCAAATAAGACTCCATTCTTGTCCATCACTTGTAATCCTCCAGAGTGGATCTTGTTCACCACGAAAGGCCCCATCCGCTTCTTGTTGAATTTGTTGGGGAACCAATGATCCTTTGATTTAGAGACATAGAGCTTGTCTCCCACTTCATACTCTTTGGGCTCATCATTGGATATCCTACATAAGCGCACATACCAAGGCAAACCTCTCCCATGTATAGATAAATCTTTAATGGAAATAGGAGAAGAAAGATCCATACCTTGGCTTACCTTCGTGGAGACGGAATCGGGGACTACAGTGTTTGGTCGATCTCGAGTAGGGGTACTCGATCTCGACGAGGTTTCAGGTCCTGGAGGTGAGCTGCTCGAGGATGCGGGAGTTGATGAAGCTTGGTCGATCTCGACCAGGCTAGTCGATCTCGAGGACGGTCCTGGATCTGGTGGCTTCAGCGTCGAGGAAGCGGGAGCTGGGCCAGCAAGGTGGTGGTCGACATCGACAAGCCTAGTCGATGTCGATGAGCCCTGGCCGTCTGGTGGAGTCAACGTCGAGGAAGGTGAAGTCGAGGCCGTGAGGCGGTGGTCGATCTCGAGAAGGTTACTCGAGATCGAGTAGTTCTGTTCTTCCTCCAGTGGCTTGCTCGTCGTAGCAGGTTGGTCGATCTCGAGTAGTTTACTCGAGATCGAGTAGAGCCCGACTTTTGTTTGGCTGCTCGACGGCGCTGGTGCTGGTGGAGGTTCTTGGTTTTGGTCGAGATCGACTAGGGTCCTCGATGTCGAGGAGTCTTGGTCGATCTTGAACCCATACTTGAATCCTGTCAAGGCATCCGAAAAATAATTAGTCCATAATGACGTACCTTGGTTTGTGTCGATTGGATTTTCTGTGTCCTCTTTTAGGATTGCCATGATCTCCTCCACCTGTGCCTCCATATCCCTCTTTTCCAGCTCCTCAGGAGTCATGTTTCTCACCTTGGGTTCTCCGCAGGTGATGTAGCCAGCTGAGATAGATTTTACCTCTTCCATTGGACCTGTATGCCTTTCAGTTTTATTAAAGGAATACTCAATTACCTCATCGTTGATGTTGAAGGTGAGCACTCCTTTCCTTACGTTTATGTTGACATCCACCGTCGCCAAGAAGGGTCTTCCTAGAATAATTGGACAAGCAGGATCTTTTTGCATATCAACAACTAGGAAATCAACAGGGACAAAGAATTTACCTACTTGTACTGGCACATTGTCCACCATGCCTGTTGGAATGACGACCGTGTTGTTGGCCATATGAAGTCTAGCATCCACAAGTTCTAGGGCACCTATCTTAATCTTGGACCAAATTGTTAAAAGCATTATGCTCACACTAGCTCCAAGATCACATAAGGCATTAATTTTATATAGACCAAATCCAATGGTTATAGCAAACTTACCTGGATCTGGTCTTTTCTCCAATATGTCAAAATGGCTGCACTCCTCTGTAATTTCAGCCATTGATCGCTTTTTGCTAAGAATCTCCTTCAGGAACTTGACATAGGATGGCATTTCATTGAGAGCTTCTGTGAAGGGGATGGTGACGTTGAGCTTCTGAAGCATCTTGATGAAGCGCTGAAATTTATTTTCTGCCGGGTCCTTTGGAGATTTTGTTGGGAAGGGCAGCTTCTTTTTCTAGTTCGGAGCCAGAACAGATGTCGGAGGTGCTGCAGTTTTCTCTCTCTTGGGCTGACCGTCCTCGATGTCGAGTACACCCTTGTCGATCTCGACCAGATTGGGTGGTATCGAGTTGCTGTGTAGTGCAGACGAGGGCTTCTGTATTTTCTCCTCGAGATCGAGTAGACCCTCCTCGAGATCGACCAGGCTCTGGTCGACGTCGACTAGCTGCTGGTCGACTTGCTGGTCTCCTTTGTTCTGCTGCTTTCCAACTTCTGGCTCTTGCAGTTGATGGCCGCTTCTGAGTTTTACAGCAGCGATGTGTCCAGTCTTTCCCTTAGGGTTTGGTTCTGAAGATCCAGGGAGCGCACCTGACTGTCTGGGGATTCCTGCTGCTAGCTGACCAATCTGTGTATCAACTGATTTTTGCCATACGTAAATTTCCCCAAGCCTAGAGTCGACACCTTGCATCTGAGTGTAGACGGAGTTGAAGGACTCCTTAATATCTAAGTGATTCCTCCGTATTTCCTCCAGGACTGTCTGTATATCATCCCTTTTCTGGTCCCTTTCCAGATGTCCTGGAGCTCTGTAGGGCGGGGGTTTCCTAGGGACACCTTGGTTCCATTGTGGTTGCTGAAACCTTTGGTCCCCCATGTAGCGATTGGGACCCCCTGCGTAAGCTACCTTCTCGTGATGCTCTGCCAGCCTGACTTACTCTGTGTGTGGGCACTCAGTAGTGGTGTGCCGTTGCGATCCGCATTCAATGCAAGGCTGGTTGACAGAAAGATACTTTACTTGCTTAAGGAGCTTCTTGTTCTGATCTCTGTAGTACTTTTCCCTTACATCAGGATCAATCTCTTTAGGAGGCTCATAGAGGGGCATGGATGGTGCTGGCCTGGCGTAGGGGTTCTCTTCATAGGTTGCAGTAGACCCATACTTGTTGTCATAGTTAGTGAGCTTGTCGAGCACACCCCAAGCGTCAACTGTTGGCATCGTCAGATACTCATAGCGAGTATAATGGTTGATTCTGTCTTTAGTGACTTGATCAACAGAGTTAAAGAAGATCTCCCGAATGACGTAGGGTGGCTGTCCATGAGTAGGGCAAGATCGCAGCAGTTCTTTGTAACGCTCCCATGCCTTTGCCAGCGGTTCCCCTTGCTTCTGTTTGAAGGCGGTGATTTTCCGGCGGAGATGTGCTGTTTTAGCGGGTGGGAAGAATTTATTCAGAAATTCTTGCTCTACTCGGGCCCATGTTGTTAGGGATCTTGGTTTCAGCCCTTCAAGCCACTTTTGTGCAGGTCCAGCGAGAGACCAGCGAAAAGCCTTCATCTTGACATATTCCAAAGTTGTACCTTCAGCAAGAGTACGACACATGTCAGAAAAATTTGTAATATGTTCAAGAGGGCACTCATTAAATCTACCAAAAAAAGCATTATTTTTAAGCTCTATAAGAAATTGAGTGCGAATTTCAAAAGAATTTTCAGGGATAAGAATCGCCGATTCAGGCACGACGAGAGTTGGGTGCATATAGTCCTCTACCGTGGTTGGGTACTGGGCAAGCTCAGCTTCTGCTTGTTCCCTTGCTGCTTTCTCAGTGGCGATAGCAGCATCTTTAGCGGCCAATTCCCTTGTAAGCCTTGCGATCAGCTGTTCCTGTGTCTCCGCAGCTGCCATAGCTCTTTGCAGTTTAGCTCTGATGTGTAGAAGGCGCTCTGGTTCGTCTAAGCCGTCAAACTCAGGTGGTTGACTAGAATGGCGCATACACCTGTAAAGTAACTCAAAGAAAAAGTGAGATCTAACTACCTAAGGCGCGAATGATAGCTTCCCCGGCAACGGCGCCAATTTGTTGTGAGGAGAGAATCAAGTATGAAATATAATAAAATAAATCAAACCAGATTTAGGCCCACGCAAATAAATACAAGACTCCTCCAATGCAGTAAGAGTAAGTCAGGATCGAATCCACGAGGAAGCGTGTCAGCGGATCCTAGGTAGCTGTAAATCTCACAGAAAAGCAGAAACGACAGAAACGAAGAAACAAAGAAAGAAAGACAGAAAATAGTAAACGGAAGCAAGAAATAAAATAAACACAGAAGCTAACTCCATCTCGACTAACCGTACTCGATATCGACTACAGACAGGTCGACAACAGAAACTCAGCAAGCAAACAGACAACTCGATATAGACAAGCTAACTCGATCTCGACTAGTGCCTACTCGAGATCGACAAGACTCTACTCAATGTCGACTAAAAATGCAGAAAACGTAAATTGTAATTTCTCGAACCCAAAACTCAGAATTCCGACGAAATAAATCAATATAATAAAGAACTTCCAAAGCTAGGGTATCAACACCACAACGATAACCATGCAAAGTAACACATAAAGGCATAAAAGATCATGCTTTCCATCAAAGTAACTTTCGTTACTAACAAATAGGCATATAGAGGCTTTCGCATAAACCCTAATTGTTACTAACCCTTTTCACATAATTAATCCAAGTTGCATTAAGATTACTTTCGCTTCAATAACACAAACAAGGATCACCTTCAACTCTCGTAAAAGAATCATGCTCATAGGGATAGAAGACGAATTGCATAACAAGATCTGACCTTTACCGCATCACCTCACATGGCCACCGTCAGGCTCACCCCAGCCCCAGAAGTGGGTGGACTACTCACGCCTCATCGCAATCGCAGACATTGATGTATAAAAAGAAACTTGCATTAAACTAAATTCAAAGCCTTTACAATCCCGACAATCAACTTTCGCAGAATGCCAAAACCTTAAAACCCTCGAACTCCTAAAACTTCTCTGTGGAACTACTTGTCTCTCACTGAAATTGAATGACTGAAAAACCAGCCCCTAGGGCTTTATTTATAGCCTTCTATTCCTTGCTAATCAAGGATAGAATCATCTATCTATATCTACTTAAAAGCTTAAAGATAAATAAATTGCTTAAGGGAAATAAATCTTTAAAGGAAACTATATCTAAAGTTTGCAAAATATCTCCAAGGTAGGTAGAACTTCTCTTCCATAGATAGACTTGATCAAATTGGATAGAATCTCAGCCAACTCGACTCGGACTGCTCACGTCGACGCGTTTCCAGAAACTGGGCTACTCGATATCCAGAAACTGGTTCGTCGACTATGGTGGCCTGGCTTCTTGGGTAGATCTGCTCGACAAGGCTTGGATCTGGGCTCCTTGGCTCCTCGATCTCGACTAGGCAACTCGAGATCGAGTAAGGTGTAATCGAGGATGGCTGCCTGGTGTGGTCGAGTAGGTGGTGCTCATCACGGACTCGGGTTGGCGCCATGGGTTACTCGATCTCGACAAGATTTCCTCGAGATCGAGTAGGGTCATCCCGGCATCTCCGTCCTTGTCTTCTCGGCATGGAACAACTTCTTTGACTTCGGGTGTGGCGTCTAGGCTTTGTCGATCACGACAAGCTGTACTCGAGATCGAGTAGGCTTCCGGAGTCAGGTTGATCTGGTTCTCGACACTATTCTTGGTCGACAAGGCCTGTGCTCGGACAGCTTTGTTGAGGTCGAGTAGCAGTACTCTAGATCGAGTAAACTCAGGCTCCAAATCTTGATTTGATTGGTTCCGATGCTTCTTGACCTTGGACTTCTGTAGTTGATTTCCGAGCTTTTCTGACCTTTCTCAAAACTACTGTAATTTGCCTCGAATTCTGCGAATTTAAACAAAAACTGGTGTAGATTCCGAAATTTTGCAAATAAACATAAAATACATAGATTCTGTACTATCTTAGCCCAAATGAACGAAATGTATGCAGAAATCGATATAAAAGTGACTGTAAAACATGGCAGATTCAGCTCACAACAATGATTTCCTTCAGAATTTCTTCAATGCTTATATACTCTCCCCCTCCTCCCTCCTCTTTCCCTTCTTTTGTTTTAGCGCCATCGCTAGGCGAGAAGAATCTGGCTCCCTCCTTTTACTGTATCCCCCCTTCCAATTGCTCTCTCTCTCTCTCTCGTCAATAATCCTGCAGATTTTTTCCCTCCCTGACACAAACACACACACACGCACACACACTCTCTCTCTCTCTCTCTCTCTCTCTCTCTCTCTCTCTCTCACTTGTCCAACTGTCGAACTCACAATGCCCAGTCTCCCCCTCATGACCTGCTACCGGTTGAACCCAAAAGAGTTATTTATGCAAATCCCCCTAAGTTGTATATATATGGTTACCATTTTTATTTTATTTTAAAAATAAATAATTAATATTATTTATTACACACACACAAACATATCTATATATGTATTAATTTTAATTCAAAATACTCTATATCCTAATATTATATATAAATAGTATTGCATTATTATTATTATTATTATTATTATTATTATTATTATTATTATTTTTATTATTTTTATTATTATTATTATTATTATTATTATTATTATTATTATTATTATTATTATTATTATTATTATTATTATTATTATTATTATTATTATTATTATTATTATTATTATTATTATTATTATTATTATTATTATTATTATTATTATTATTATTATTATTATTATTATTATTATTATATATGTGTGTGCGGGTCGTCTCGCGTCTCGTCCCGCATAAGTTTTGCGGGACGGGACCGAGACGGGCCCAGGGCGGAACCAGGATTTGTGCCCACCCCTAATCATAATACCTTGTATGGTTCAGCAAAAGACAAGCTCAGATCCTCCAAAATAAATTAAGAACTTCTATCAATTAATATGACACAACTTTGAAATTGCACATGTCATTAGAGGACTATTCCATAGGAGCACCAAAACCTTAGCCTCACTTCTAAATTCTTTCAGGAATCTCACTCGTAATCAAAAGATGGCATAGGCGTAGGGCTGTCGAAGCACTCCAAAACCTTGGCCTCACTTCCCCCGTCGCTCTCCTTCTCATCGCCGCTGAACCATCCACCAAGCCACCCGGACTACGTCTTCTTCTCACCAAAGGAGCTTGGCTGGTGAGACGGCATCGCAATACCAGGATGAGAAATAGATTCGGCTGCGGGAGAACTGAGATCCAAGGAGATGGAGATCTAGAGATCAGATCCAGCTTTATTATAATCTGAAACTTGCAAGCAAGAGAGGACGATACATGAGGAAGAAGAAGAAGAGGGGAGATATGAGATCCAAGGGGAGAGCGAGATTGAGAGGAAGGACCGGCGAGGGAGGAGGAGATCGAGTTCAGTTGGGGGTTGAGACTGGGAGACGGACGAAGGGTAGTGTCGTTCTTGAGTTTTTTTGGAAAAGCTCAGATGGTCTTTTCGGGCTTTTTGGAAACCTTTCGTCTCCCCTTTTTGCTTTTCGCAGAGGCGTTTTCTCAAAAATCGAGAAGTTTTTATGGAGGAGACGAAAAGGTGTCGTTTAACCGTCATATTGTGTATGGGGGGGGAGATGTCTTTTCAACGTCCTTTCGGGGGGCGCGTGAGGTGCCAACTGGGGCCCCTAAAAGGGCTTTTTGGTGCCAAATTTATTTACTCGCGGTGTTGAAAATGTAGTTTCCCCTTATTGATTTTTCCTTTCATCGCGTGTTTCCCAGGGAGTTTTCTTCTTGTTTTTAGAATTAAGATGTTGCAAGAGAGTGATAGCCAGAACCGTAGCGTGGGCAATGAACACGAGGAGGTTAGTTCTTCGCGAACCAAATCCATGGCAGATGTCGACTCGGATTCTACTGCGAGCCCCATCCCTCCCCCACCGAGTAAAAAACCGCGTGAGGAAAAAAGAAAGAGGGTAAAACCTAAGGCTAGTGAGATCGCGAAGAAGCGGAAAATGGAAGGGACCATCAAATGCCCATTGAATAGGGACAATCTTGAATATTGCCATACTTCAGAGTCCATCAATGATTTGGGAGAAGGCGAGTCATCTCGCGTACCCAAAGAGGCTAAAAAACCTATTCGAGTGGTCCGAGGTGTCTTCGCCCTGCTTCTGCGAAGGTTACGCTCCCGCTGCGCCTCCACCTAGCCCAACTATATTTATGGAACATGTAGCTCCTACTGCAACCAAGATTTTGGGTGGGGAGCCGATTCTAAATGTCAAGCATCTTGAGGAGGTGGCCAAGATTTACCTGTGGCCAGCTGGGATAAAATAGGCCTAGTGTTGTGAGCCTATTTTGCCATGTTTTATACTTACTTTTATATCAATTTATGCATGCATTTCATACATTTGGGGCAGAATAGTACATAATCTATGCAGTTTATGCTTATTTGTCAAATTATGGAGTCTACACTAGTTTATGTTTAATTTCGCAGAAATCGAGGCCTTTTACAGCAATTTAGGGAAAGGAGGAAAAGCTTGAAGTCAACTACAGAAAGTCCGAGGTCAAAGAGAAGCTGAACCAGGACAAATCGAGCGGTAAATGAGGAAAGAAGCACTCGTCAAAAGAGGTTGATATCGTTTGTACTAGGTCGATATCGAGTGGATCACATCGAGCCAGAATGCCAGAAATCGACCAAAAAGCTGGAGCGGATAAGGACAGGTCGATATCGACCTATACTGGTCGATATCGAGTCAAAGTCAGTCGTAAATCTTCCTGCAGCCCAATATCGAGTGGCAGAAGAGGGAGACAAGAAGAAGAGGTTGATTTCGACCATGGTGGTCGATATCGACCGAAGACAGGTCAAAATTCCTCCTTAGAGCCGAGATCGAGTGTCTGAAGTCGAATTCGAGTCGACAACTCAATATCGCCCATATTGGGTCGATATCGACCGATATACAGTAGCCGAAATTGAGCAAATCCGAGTCCAAGTTGCTGAGCTGGCTTTCTTCCACATGAAGTAAGAGATATTCTATAACCTCAAGAGGAGATTTATCAAGTTCTATCAAGAGAAGGAAGATCTATCCACATTAGATATAGTTTCCTTGTTGATTTATATTCTTTATTTCCAAATTTAATCTTTAAGTATTAGATAGATAGATTTAGATAGAGATATAGTTGTTCTTTCCTAGATTAGCTTGGAATGAAGCCTATAAATAAAGCCTTAGAGGCTAGATTTTATTAATTCAATTTCAGTTACAATTAGTCACATAGAGAGATATAGAGAGAGAGGGAGAGCTTGTGGCGAGGAGGAGCAAGAGAATTGAGAGACGATTTGGCTTCGATTAGTTGTAAGATTTCTTTTAGTTTATTTAATGCAATTTAGTTCCCTTTTATTATTGATGTCTTTCTTGATGATGAAGAGCGAGTAGTCACCCAACTTCTAGGGTCGGGGTGAGCCCGACGGTAGCCATGTAAGGTAATGCGGTAAAGGTACAATCTTTAAATGCAATTCGTCTTCTATCCCTATGAGCATGATTCTTTTGTGAAAGTTGAAGGTGATCCTTGTTTGTGTTATTGAAGCGAAAGTGATCTTTATACAACTTGGATTAATTATGTGAAAAAGGGTTAGTAACAATTAGGGTTTATGCGAATGCCTCTATATTCCTATTTGTTAGTAACGAGAGTTATTTGATGAAAATCATGATCTTTTATTTCTTTATGCGTTATTTTACATGGTTATCGTTGTGCTGTTGAAACCCTGATCTTGGAAGTTTTTAGTTTACTTGATTTATTTCATAAATTTTGAGTTCTGTTTGGGAAAAGTTGAGAATTTTAAGTTTCCGTTTCAAGTCAAAATCGGGCACTGTTGGTCGATATTTTTTGGTCAATATCGAGGGGTAAGGTCGATATCGACCGTTTTGCTGTTTCTGTCTATTTATGCTTGTTTATGTATTTTACAGTTTCTGTCGACAGTGTGGTCGATATCGAGCTCTTAGGTCGATATCGAGCGCTCTTCTGGTCGAAATCTGCAGAGTTTGGAACTGAAAAGGCAGGCGCTGACACACTTCCTCGTGGATCGATCCTGACTGCATTCTACTACAACAGGAGGAAGTCTTGTATTTATTTGCTGAGATAGGGAGTCAGTTTGCTTTATATTTTATTTATGTTTCATACTTGACCATCCTCCTGCAACAACACCTAGCTACTGGGAGTAGGGGGTGTTTGAACGAGGATAAAGACCATGTCGTTGTCCATCTGGGTAGTTTGCTACATGGTTTCCGCCTTCCTCTCCATCAGCTTTATTCCGAATTCCTGGCGCACATAAATCAATGCCTATACCTCAATGTCTATATTATGCGGTGCGCTGCTATCAAGCAAACACTGTCATTGGATCACCTCCTTTTTGTTCTTTCTTTGAGACATAGTGAGGGACTGGTGTCCGCTTCTTTGGCTGGAAAGATAGCTGAAAGGTTGTCTAGCAGCATGGGATGGAGAAGAAAATGGTTCCTCATTCGCGATCCAACCAAGACTTCTTTGAATTTTATGACCAAACTTGGAGAGACGGAGGGTTGCTTTTGGGGAGAGGGTTCGTGTCGATCTGGGGTTACTGGAGGATTGTAACCCTCATTCGTCTGGAAATGGCCGGACTTAGTCTCCCGCATCGGCAGGGTCAGTGCCTGGGATTTTTCTTAAGCATTCCATCATTTTGATTACGATATTGACCTCTTTTTTGGTTCTTTTGCAGACATGTTGGTAGACAAGTCAAAGATCTCCGCACTAGCGAAGAAGAAGAGCACCGCTAGGGGCACATCCGACCCTGCTCTTTCCATTGCCCTGTGAGCGGGTGGTGGCCAATGGGACATTCCCCACAACTATCCCCTTGTGAAGAAGAATTTGAAGGAGAAAGAACAGGTCAGAGATCGAGAAAGCGTGTTGTCGAAGGATCAACCTCTGGCTCAACGCGTGTGCATAAGACCAATGGGAAGGGACATGGAACACTATGCTTTTGAGTTCCGAGCCGATTACCCAGTCAGGGATCTCCATGACGGCATATCAACTACCCGGGTTTGATCCCATCGATATCAAGAAACTGGAGATTCCTAAGAAGAGATGTCCGGCCGAACAGGAATATCTTCAACACCTGACGACTAAAGAATTCCTGGAGCATGGTAAAAAAATCGGAGGCTGGGTAATTTTTCCTTCGCAATTTACTTTCCTTTTTTCCTTCTCTCCTTATTTTGCACGCGTGTTCACCATTATCTGCGTGTCATTGTATGGTAATCTGCAATGGTCTGAGGTGGCTGATCGTCTAAGAAATTATGATGATAAGGTGAGGGATTGGAGGACGATAAACAACACCTTGAAGGAGAAGCTGGAAAAATTGAGGGATGCGGATTTTCGAGAGGTAACCATTGAGAGTTGGGAAGAGGCTTTGGGAAAATCCCAGAAGAAAGTGGAGACCGTGAAGAATGAGTTGGAATTTTCGCGAGTTAAGCTTGTGAAGGCCCAAGAGACGGGGGCTCAGTATGAATCGGAGGTTACAAGCTTGAAAGCTCAGCTTACGGAACTCGAGCGCGAGTTAAACCTGGCACGTGAAGAGCTTATGGGTGTAAGAGCACAACTTGAGCGTTTTACACCTGGTGAGGGCGTCCTTCTCACCAAAAGTACGCTTTGTGAGTTAATACTCAACGACGAAGGCCAGAGGTGGCTATCTGGTTTCATGGGGGAGGTTGGTAGAGGCTGGCTAAATCATTACCTTGAGATGGATGGGCAGGATGTCCTTTACGACAAGGTTACCGGAGAGTTTATGGAAGAGGAAGGTGGGATTGCCTAGAGCGTCAATCGTTTTACTCATCTTGGTGACGACGTGAGGATGTTCCCCATAGTTATGAAGACGAGGATATGAAACTTAAAGACCCTCAACGTGGGCTGCCTCTCCCCCTTGACGTTCCAATTGATGATGCTGCTGCCCTCGATCCTCCTCTTGTTGGTGAGAAGACCCCCGAGCCCGCTCGAGATGATGACAACCCTCCCATTGATGTTTAACTGACCGTGTTTCCACTCCTTATGAATATTTTTTGAAGTTATTTTGTGTGGGAAAGTTGAAAACATTTTTACCTGTGGTGAGAGTCTTGTGCTCTGCTGCGGTTCACACGTTTGTTTTTTAGGATGGTGAATATTACAACCTATGACAAGCGATTTCTTGTTATGGTGTTTTGTGAATACTTTATTTTTGAATGCAGCATATTACTGTTTATGTCTTTTGCTTGTTTCTCTTAAGGTCATGTTATGTCGATCTTACTTATGTTTTCTTACGACTAGAGCTTTACCTGTCCACCTGTCTATTGTTAATGTTCTTGTTTGAAAGGTAAATTCTCGATACCCTTACCCATCTCTTGTCATTGATCGTTTTATGAAATGAATCGTGAGATGACAAAAGGTAAGGTTCGCGTATTTATTGGATGTTATGCAGAAATGATAGGCAAAGTTTTGATTTTTTAGCGGTGAAATATAGTAGAAACTAACTTGTATCCTCTATAGTTATATTTCTTCGTAGCATAGGTAGTCGGGCAAGGCATCTCCATTTTCGTCTGGGCCTGGTTTCTCTATCGCCACGTCAAAGTGGGATTCTCCTAGGTATTCGAAGGTAAGGCAGCTCCCTATTGTGAGGTTGTTATTGCTCGCAAAAGATCTCTATCTTTCCGAAAGAGAGAACCAATCTCATTCTTCTCGTTCGACTAGTACCATGAATTCCTGGTTTGAGGGAAAACATAGAAAGATTTGGTCAAGTATTTCTTCCCCAAATTCTACAATGATATATGGTAGGGGGAGCCTGCATAGCTGGCTTTCCCTAAGGATTATCCTGGAAAATTTAGAATTTAGGAATAGCATAGTATTCGTGATGAAGGGTGGTGGCGGGATTTTTGGTGGAGAGAGTTCTCCTGAAGCCATGTCAAAACTTGGCATTTTGTCTTAGTAATTTCGTTTGTATCTTAGCTAAAGCTCTCATTTATACTAGCTCTTCATCAAGTGGATATGGACGCTTATCTGGCAGGGTTATCTTTGAATCATCATGAAGTAGGGAGTTGCGTGTCATCAACCTGTTTTTCGTGCAGGTCGGTGCATGAGGTTTACTTGTTGCCTCACTTGCCGCGTGGCGTGGAGTCATACTTATCGTGTGTTCATTGTTGTGTTGCTTGATATTTATAGACCCCGTGGTGGACTTGGGCGGTCTACGGTGCCTTATGTTATTTTATCCTTGTAGAGATTAATATAAAAAGGGTAAGGCGCTTGAGATGTTTATTGCAGTTTGACTCGTGTTGATAATGTCTACGACGCCAATTGATATTCCAGGTGTAACTATTCCTTGCGCGCGGGGTTTTACACGGGATATTGTAGTTGAAGGGCATTTATATAGGCTGGTAAGTTGTTTTGTGCCATTTATTTATTGGCAAGCGAGTCGACCTTTTCTTGATGTGTTTGTTGTTGTCGCAGCCTCTACCATCCGTATGTCGTGATTATGGCAATGATGCCCTTGGTTTTGTGCATTTATGGACACGAGTTGATGAGGAATTTGTTGTGAGGGTGGAACCTTTAGGGCCGAACAACTATTGGTTTACCAGCGAGTGGCCCGAGTTTGTTGTTTCGAATGAACTTCATATTGGGACGCGGCTGATCTTTGAGTATGATGGAAATTCTTGTTTCGATGTTGTTGCTATGGATCACGGTCCTGACCAAAATGGTGACGTAGATTTTACGGTTCGGTGTTGAACTTTTTGTTCTTGCGATCCTTTATGTGGTTATATCACTACCTTTGTTGAATGTTTTTGTTTAGTGCATAATAAACCAACCTATCTTCGTGGTGTTGGTTGTTTGAATTTGTCGTGAAGAGTGGAATCATGAAACTCTTGTTCGTTAGTTACCGGCTCTTGTTTGTGCTAGCTAAAGGCGGCTTTTAAACGTATGCGAAGAAATAAATACTTATTAAACGATTTTCAGTATATTTGGCACGATGGGGAGAGTCACTTAACAATCTCTAGCGTCCACTGATGTTAGTGAAATTAAACTGAGGGCTAGGTAATGTCCAACGTAATGTTTGCGTAGGGGAGACTTTCTTAATGATCTCCAGCGTCCTTGGACGCATGGGAGATTAAACGAAAAACCAAGTAATCTCTAGCGTGATGCTCGCGTTGGAGAGACGTTCTTAATAATCTCCAGCGTCCTTGGACGCATAGAAGATTAAACGAAAAATCAAGTGATCTCCAACGTGATGCTCGTGATGGAGAGACATTCTTAATAATCTCCAGCATCCTTGGACGCATGGGAGATTAAACGAAAAACCCAGTGATCTCCAGCGTGATGCTCGCGATGGAGAGACGTTCTTAATAATCTCCAACGTCCTTGGACGCATGGGAGATTAAACGAAAAACCAAGTGATCTCCAGCGTGATGCTCGCGGTGGAGAGACGTTCTTAATAATCTCCAGCATCCTTGGACGCAGGGACTTATTGTTCATATTTTTAGACAAGGAGTAATGGCAATATGAATCCAAGGAAGCGGGTCTTTATTGATAGTTCGAGGTACATTGAAAATTTAAACAAAAAGAACATTGCTCCCCGAACTGTCCCTAGGATCTAGTGGAAACCATTTGATGTCAGGCAGTCGTAATCATCAACGTAGAGTACGTCCTCGATGTAATAGCCTTCCTTTTCGAAAAATGGACTTCAAACCTTACTTCTCCCAAGTGGGGGAACATTATTGATGTTTTCAACTCGAGTCCATGTGATTCGACGAAGTCTCTCCATCCGCGTGCTACCCAGTAAGATCCATAATGGCCCACTACGATATGGAGAGGGAAATCTTTGACGACGCGAGTGGACAAAAAGATTTGCTTGGGTACATGGTGTTGGAAATGTTCACAGAATTCATAAGGAAACATCATGCGAATGTATTGCTTGTCCCCTACTAAATAAGTACAAAAAACAAAGGGATTGTTTGGATTTTGATCGATGGTATTCGCTGCCATGTCTCATTTTTGGAAAGATTTTTGATGAAAAGGTTGCGCCTTTCATGCTGTAGGGAACAAATCCTTCTATAGTGGCATCGTCCTGTTCGAAAGATATATTTTTGTAATAAATGATTGTTTCTGGATTCGAAATGTCCCAGTGTATTTGGTCGGGATATGAGAGGATTATTTGCCATGTGGTATTCATGCAGCATATCTCGAGAAATCTCTATTTCAGACTCTCTTTTTTATTCAATGCACGCAATTAATGTTGTTGTTGTACTTTGAGTTTTGCACAGTCTCATTCGGCATATAAAAAGAGGCGACATGCTTAGTAATCGGGTTATCTATTTGCTGCCTATCACTTGTTCTAGTAGAGAGATGACACTTCCCAACTCCGAGATGCGTGATTTTTATCGTTGTGTCGATGTAGAGGGAAGGATGCATCGTTTGGTAAGTTGTTTATACCTGTTGCGTTATATACTTGTTTGGGTTTGAATTGCTGTGACACAATGCTCTTTTGTTTGTAGCCTCTCCCTTGTGCTTTTGAAAGGATGTATGGTCATGTCGTGTCTGATCATGTTTGTTTGGTCTCTGCAACTTGTGAAAACTTTCGTGTTGAGATTTCCAAGGATTGCTCAAATCGGTTGTAGTTGTCTGAAGGTTGGGGAAGATTCGCAACCAATAATGGTGTTCGAGTTGGTGCGTCGATGGTGCTCTTTCAGTATGTAGGAGGGCATCGCTTCAAGACTCTTGTTCTTGAGGATAAGTAGAGCTTTCTCGTTTTTTAATGGCGGTATCATTGGATAATTTCCTTCATGGTGTACTTTTCTTAGACCTAATAATGTTCTTTCTTAAGTGTAATTGCGAGGTCTTATGTAATGATATTGTTATTTGAATAGTTACAAAGATATGCTTTCGTTTTTTTTGTGTTTTTGCCCTTTCCTGATGCTGATGCGACCTTTCTTGATGTGTTACTGTGGCTCTGAATTACAGAGAGATGCTCTGAGATCCTGCCACTTGTCTGGCATGCGGTTGTTTCTGGAAAAATTGTTTTGGACGGGGGTAGACTCTTTTTTATGACGTGACAACACGATCTGATGCTTGCTTTGGTTGCTAATAAATATCAGAAGTTCGGATAGATCCTAGGCAATTATCCTTGTGCTTTGTTTTAGTTTTGGTATTTTGAATTTTGAAGAGTTATGACTTCCCCCAATCCTCGTCGTCGTGACTTTTTCCGTTCTATTGACTCCAAAGAAAAATTGGAATATATGGTATTCGTTCCGACCCTTCTTTTGCAATTTTTACTTTTCTTGGTTGATATTTATTTTGGTTATTTGCAGCTTTTGCCTGAGTCTTTCTGCACTCACTATGCTCGTGAGGGATTGACTCATGTGTTCTTGATTTCTCTCACTAGGCGAGAATTTCCAGTGAGGATGTTTCAAGATAGGCAAAACCATTACATCCTTACTGAGGGTTGGCATGCTTTCGAGTGGATAGTGGCTTGCGTGTTAGGGGGATCTCTTATCATTTTTAAATATGAGGGGAGTAATCGTTTTACCATAATAGTTATTGAGGCTAGTGAGTAAGCCTATGGGATTGTGGCGAAATTTGTGTTGTTGTTGTTTTATGATTCCTTTGCTTCTTATTCCTTTGTTTGTCGTACGGACATTTAAACGCTTGTATACCTGGTTTTTGGATTTGTTCGTAGCAATCACGTTGTGCTTTTGGGACTCTGTTCATATGTTATTTTTAAGAAAATGTGCACGGGCGAACCTAGTTTTATCAATTTCACAAATAGCTTAGATTAACAGAGTTTATATGGCTTATTCCAATGCATCATATTTTTAATAACCGTTTGATTGCATCGGGCGAGAATTAAAAATCAAAACAGAACGAAAATAAGAAAGAGTAGAGGAAGACAGATCAATTTTATTGATTTTTTAGATAATACGGAAGCTTGTTTACATATCCAAGTATAAGAACGTAAAGGTCGCTGAACCTATTCTCCTTAGAGGCTTACTTGCACATCCGTGTTTGAAAGACACGTGATTGCTAAATTTATTCTCTTTGGAGGCTTACTTGCACATCCTTGTTCGAAAGACACGCGATTGCTAAATTTATTCTCCTTGGAGGCTTACTTGTACATCCGTGTTCGAAAGACACGCGATTGTTAAATTTTGCGTATCGACAATCTGGGTTCGGTTTGGAACTTTCATTTATATATATGAAGTGGTATACCCAATCGGGAACCCTGATGACCCCTATACATGGAAAATCTAAGTCATCAGACTTCTTCTTATGCCTAACCTTTACGCAAAATAAGCCTTGAGATTCTTTCTTCAGGCAAGTGGAGTTCCAACTCGAGAGCTTCATCGTTGGTAGCTGATAATGCATATTTAGATAGGCATTATAGAGTAGTTTTAGGTAGGGGTATGCACAAATCCCGCAAATCCCGGTCCCGTCCCGATCCCGATGGGATTTGAAAAAAAAATAGTGAATCCCGTCCCGGTCCCATCCCGCATAATTTATGAGGGACAGGACGCGGGTCGAAGATTCCTTATCCCGCAAATCCCATCCCATCCCGCATATATAATAATAATAATAATAATAATAATAATAATAATAATAATAATAATAATAATAATAATAATAATAATAATAATAATAATATTATTATTATTATTATTATTATTATTATTATTATTATTATTATTATTATTATTATTATTATTATTATTATTATTATTATTATTATTATTATTATTATTATTATTATTATTATATAAAGTGTATATATATACACTTTGTATATATTTTACAGTGTATGTATTAGGGGTGGGCAAAAATATTTGAAATTGAAAAACTGAATTGAAAAATTGAAAAACTGCTCCATTTTACAATTAACTGTATTTAAATGAAAATATGTTTCAAAATAGTTAACTGAATTGTTTTTATTTTACAATTCAATACAATACCAATTAATTGTTCCAATTAATTGATTAATTGATAAAATCCTGTAGCAACTCAACCCTAATCCCTAAATTAGTCTCACACCCTCACAACCTCTTTGTCTCTCCGTCGACCATAACGATTTGAAGCCGCTCCTCCATAGATGTCGAGATCGAAGCTCCTCCGGAGGCTTCTTCGACCTTCACTGTTGTCACCACTGGAGCTCTCATCTCCTCTCTCATCGCCTCGCCCGATCTCAGAAGAAGGAAGCTCTCACTACAAAAAATAAATAAATTAGTCACGCCTGTTAGCTTCGGCAGGGAATTTACCGTAGCAATTAGGTGAAAAAAAACAACTAGCCACGCTTGGTAGCTTCGGCAGGTAGTTTCCGTGGCAAAATTGGATTACAAAAAAATTAGTCACGCCGGATTGCTTCGGTATATATTTACTGTGGCTAATTTCTCTTGTTTTAAAAAAAAGAAAATAAAAAAAGAGAAACCCTACGTTCTATGAACCATCCGCCTCCCCTCTCTCTCTCTCTCTCTCTCTCTCTCTCTCTCTCTCTCTCTCTCTCTCCATTCCTCTTCTTCCGCCTCCCAAAAAACCACAGATCTCCATCTCCCTTCATATGTCCCTCTCAAATTCTCAACCTCCCTCTCCCAGATCTCGTTCTCCCTTCTTTATCCTCATGCCTCTGCCCTTCATCTCGAGATCTCTCTCTTATTCTACTGTCTATCATTCTCTCTCTCGCACGTTTCGGGCTCTTGGTGCCTGAAATCCGCCCCTTGCCGTCGTAGGTGCCAGAACGAAGCCAACCGAAGCGTCGTCGCCGATGTTACCTCGAAAGGTATAGTTGATGTCTCTCTTTCTCCCAAATACATAGACGATTCCAAACCCCATCGGCCTTCGCCTATGTCCAGGAGCATCCAGTCCTCACGCCGTCGTGATGTCGCTGGTCCCCACACCGTTGGTGATGCCGCCAGTGTCGTGAATCCGCCCGACTAAAGTGTAGCTCGTTTGCGCTTGCTGATTCTTAGGAACCTTCGACATAAGTGGTTCCGAGGCACCTTCCTCAGATCTTCGACATCTCAATTATCAAGTAATATATTTAAATCCCTTTCAATTCAATCCAAAAGATTGATTACCGTGTGGTTAGGGTTTTATTTTGGGGTAAAGTTACTGTTTGGTTAGGGTTGGATTAGGATTGGTTTGGTTTCGTTACTGTTTTGATAGGGTTTGATTTGGTTAGGATTTTGATCAATCAGTTTGTGATTCAGGTTGCTGAAAATCGGTCTTATTATCACCGAAAGACCATTTGTATTTGTTGGCTTGCCAAATATGGTCAATTTGTGATTCAGGTTTGGTTTGGTTTCATCACTATTTTGTTAGCGTGAGTGGGTATTTATTTATTTTCTTGATGTTTACTTGCTGAAATGTCATCTTGCAGCAGTTCTCTGACTATCTAGTGATTCACCTATTTTATATATGAGGTTAATAAACTGAAATCAGGAAGACTTCGGCATTTCAACAAGGAGTTTGTTTATTTATCTTAATTGATAATGATAATCATACTCTATTTCAATAAGTTTGCATTTGAGGTTGGGTTTCCTATGAATGCATCTGACTACCGCAAGCTTACTAAGCTACTAGGTTGCTTTCATGCTTTGCTTCATTCTTTCTCCTTTCACTACAAAGTAGTACTTTATACCGGCTTGTCATGCTGTTTGTTTTTAGATTAGTAAAAACTACCAATTAGAACTATGATGTAACAGTTGCTGGTCCAATCAAATGTGTTACGAGTCAGAAGAACAAGAATATTATTTATGTACGTTGTGTGTAGATGTTTGATTAATGTACACTGGTCTTTTTCGTCTCTTGATTTTTTGTGTTAATTCGTCAATTTAATTTATTCTTTAGGTCTTAAGAAGTTTAGTTAATCTTGTAGCTGGTGGTAGCCACAC
This sequence comes from Persicaria tinctoria, assembly GCA_037127255.1. Taxonomy (NCBI): domain Eukaryota; kingdom Viridiplantae; phylum Streptophyta; class Magnoliopsida; order Caryophyllales; family Polygonaceae; genus Persicaria; species Persicaria tinctoria. Next base: position 34,451,652 of record JBANSL010000013.1, on the reverse strand, counting down.
AACGTCTGTTATTCTTGTCGTTGGAAATGAAATTGCAGGTTTGTAAATGTTTCCTGATTTCCTTAATAACAGTAGACATGCATAATACCATTCTTTTCGTGCTCACTCCATAAGAACAAATGTTTTCTGGTCGTAAATTCATAGATAAAGCTGTTGCAGCTCTCGTCAAGTGTTTGAAAGCTGAGCATCGTGTCTTGAAAAAGGTGTGTACTATTATACTTGGACTCTTTTTGATCTGGTTGCTGCCTTACATGCTACATCTCGTTGATAAAGTTTTCAGTTACTTTTATTTTGATGGAAATCCATTGCTTATGAAGTTATTTGAGCAGGAGCTTTTGTTAGATATATTTTTCGAAGACGTTTTCCATAAGAAATAAAGCTAGTGAATTTATTAAATCTATGTTCGTTTGGGAATTTTTCATTCTACATGAGGCTTCATGGGTGCTTATATTTGTATGTATATATGTATATGTATTGGTAGTTGTGCATCTCTGCTATTGTGCTGCTGCTGAGACCTATCCTCATGCTTTATCATGGTTTGATTCCTTAATTCTCTTTAAATTTATTTCAGTTTACTCAAACAATCATTGAGAATAGTAATTGTTCTAGTAATTATAGGAAATGGAAAACAGTTGAAAGCCAAGAACTAAGAACTTGTATTTATACCAAATTAGTCCAAGTCTTATACCACAAATGATATATTATATATAGTCCTAATAGATTAACTCACTGTTCTACCTTGATTGATTTCACATTAATATTCACAAAACATGTTCTAAATTGTATGCTTATGATGTCATGGTTGTTTTACATAATTGTTTAGTTTGGCTGTTGTTCTCTGTGAACAGCAAAGGAGTTAGGCTCTTGAAGCTCATGCAAAACATCATTTGCACAATTTAAAGTATAATTTCAGTCTCAGTTTTTTATTTTGACATTTTCATTTGTCTTTTCGTTAGTGCTGTTGCGATTCAGGGAAATCATCTTTTTTTGTTGCTTGAATGGGTAATGCAAGTGTACATGCGACAACTGGAGTTGCACCTACATTCCTAGGGAAAGGGTATTCTTCTTTTTCTCTATCTTTAAGGTTTTCTCTTGGAAAACTGATTAATTCCTCTCTATTATGGTTCTTACACTGTTGCAACTTGCTCTATCTTAATGAAATTGCACGTTGCTCTTGTAAATTAAGTTTGCAATAATCTGATTGTGAGTGTGAAAACTTTTTGTTGCACCTATCATCTTTGTAACACAGGCATTTGTTAGCCCTTGTATGCATTTGTTCTACTTTATTTTTAGTTGTCTTACCTTCGTATTCACTTGACTATTACATCTCTGTAACACAGGCATTTGAATCTCCTTGTACACACATCAACTATTTTCACATGAGGCAGTATGGAGTGGAATCTTTTCGCTGAGCAAATGTTTTTTTTGGTTAAAATATAGTTTTGGACATTTATATGTAAATTTTATAATTATGTATATTTATTGTATATAAATTATGTAGGTTGACATTTTATTATGCATGTAAATTTTGTATAGTTAATTAAATTTTATTTTTTTTATAAAAATATTAGACTTTTTAACCCGGGTCTGAAAAATCCGGGCTAAAAGGCATTTTATTTATTTATTTTCCACCCACATTTTAGCTACGGCAGTTTGCCATAACAAATGTGTCATCAGGGGTTACTTGCCGTAGTGAAGCTGTAGCAAATAACTTTGCTACGGCTACTTGCCGAAGCTACCAACTTTTGCGACCCCAAGGTTCGCAACCCCCCCATTTCCCGTAGCAATGCCGAAGCTAACGACCTTTTGCCACGCCTGGACAGCCTTTTGCTACGGTTTTTTGCCGAAGCTAAATTAATTATTTTTTGTAGTGTCTCATCGCCTCTCCCCCTATTCTCTCGCTTGCTGCTGGTGACTCGAGAGTAAAATTTCATTCTGGATCTCCATTGACAGCTCTTTGCCTCGCAAAAATCTATGGTTTTGTGGAGGAAATCAGGCTGAAAAAGAAAGGGAAGCGATCTGTGTTTCGCTTCTGGAGACGGGGACGGCAAGAGGTCACCAGATCCAATTGTTGTGGGAGAGGATGGAGCCGATCTGTCCAAAAGGTTTGTGGATCTTGAAGCACAGGTGATGAGTAGACCAATGGTGGGGGCGGCGTCACCAGGGGAGCTCCGACAACCATGGATATGCAAACGAAGCCCACTCGTAAAGTCCGATTTCGAAGCAGCGATAGGGGGGAGGGTCAGATCTGGGCGATTTGTGGACATGGAAGGAAGGTTTGTGGATAGGTGGTGAAAGAGATAAAGCAGGAGGTGTCAATAGGGAGCGATGGTGGTTGGCCTCGCTGGGTGAGCTGGGTTTGGAGCGGAGGAATGACAGAGATGAAGCGGTCGGGTACTAGAAGGGTGAATGATGGAGGATTGTGGGTGGTAATTACTTAGTAAGATAATGTTACGGAACAATCAATTATTAATTAACCGGTTAACTAAATTGAAATTGCAATTAATTGGTAGTCAGGTAACTTCTCATTTCAATTCAAATACGGAGGTTCAATTTTGCTAATTTAAATAGCAATTAACTGGTTAACAATTAATTGAAATACCAATTAAATGTAAATGCCCACCCCTAGTTTGTATACATTGTTTACATATACACCTCGTATATAATGTGTGTGTATGTATGCACACAACACTTTTACTATCTGTTTTATAATGTCTGTATGTATGGTATTCATTACACACTACACATATATATACGTGTATCAATATGCATATATAAGAAAAACATTATATATATATTGTGTCTTTGAAAACCGCAAAATATAAAGAAATTTTAGAATTTTTTAAATTATTTTTTAATTGAGGGACAAGGCCCGTCCCATCCCGTTAGGGACAAGGCCCGCGCGAGCTTGAAAATAAAGTGGTGAATCCCGTCCCGCAAAAATTACGCGGGACGAGACGTGGGACGACCCCCATCCCGTCCTGCGCTCAACCCTAGTTTTAGGGTCATTTAGATGTATATATTGCATTTTAAGGGGTTAGTTTACTTGTTTGCTCATTTGGTACTTAAGTGCGGAATCTACACAAGTTTAGTGAGTAATTGTAGATTTCAGAGTCGAAGTAGCGAGGAGGTCATTCATGGGAGTCATATGGATCATATATTTGGAGGCAAGGAACGAGCTAGAGAAGCAAGTTGGAATGCACAAGGAAGATGCAAAGTGCATAAAAGACAGAAAACCGCACCCGCGGCCAGAGGAACAAGAGAAGCACATAAAACCGCACCCGCAGGTCCTGAGGCTGCACCTGCGTCCAGAATTCCAGGGCTTTTTGCAGTGGCCGCACCCGCGGTTTGGTCGCAGCCAGGTCGCGGTTTTCTAGGCCGATTCAGCGAGAACTTCTATATTTCCTCATTTGGGCATATTTTTGGAAATTACTTTCTAGGGTTATTTTGACGGTGTTCTTAGGTTTATAAAGACTTATTTTAGATGGGTTTAGTTATCTTTTATCCTTGGAAGAATTGAGAGACGTCGTTTAGGAGCATGAGCAACTAAACTCATCTTGTTTTGCCTACGATCAAGACTTGTTTTTGTTCAATTGTGAGTTTGGAATTCTAGTTGTTTTCTATTATCTACTTCAATTTCTTTGTGCTTTAATTCCTTGTGGTGTTGATTCTACTTTGATTCGCGACCTCGTTAGAATTGCATCATTCCTAGGGTTTTGATTCATACGTTTGTGAGACCTAATCCAAAGTAGCAAATACAATTTATTGGATCTCACAGAAAAGCTTGATTGCATAAGAAGTTGACTATAGGTTTAATATATGTTAGTTCTTTAGGGAATTAATATTACTTATAAGCTTAGCAGATCTTGAGACTTAGTGCTATTCCTAGGATTAAACCTTAATCCGTGTTACCATTGCCTAGGAGTAAGGGATTATTAGGACTTATAGGACTAATAATCTATTTAAATTAAGATAAGAGTGGATGATAGAAAATATACAACTAGAAGAAAGAACTATGATCAAGTAGACGAACCAAAGTTGAAAATCGTAGGTGAAACATCTCATTTATCATTGTTTACAACCATCACCATTATTTACTTATTCAATCGTAAGTAACGGTATTTCTATGTGGATCGACTCTGGACTTACTAGCTATACTAGTTGGTATGATTAGTGTCCTAATAGTTGAGTATGGTTTGTAAAGTTATATGCTTGAGATTGGAGTTGTATTACATTGTAGAGTTATGGTATGAGTTTATGAGTGGCATTGTGATTTGGTTGCTTCCTTAGTTCTCGGATTACAAACACCACATGGCTTAAATTATTCCATACCTTATGTTTTCTACCCTGGCCCCATTACAACCCATAAAAAGGCCTCTAGATGATTTTTGACGGTAATGACATCCACGGTGGAGATTGTGATTCAATATCAATTCCTATCTAGCTTAGTTGCATTTTGGATAGAGTTTGAGTGGTCATTGATAAACCTAAACACTTGAGTGTGAGCGAAAACACTTTATTCCCGGCGAGGTTGGATCTGTAAGCATGCGGGTTACTTGATCACATAAATACTTACTAGGACATTTGTTTGTCTTGTCTATGTTTGCACTTTGATTAGATGTTGCTTTTGATGAGGCTATTGCATGAAGGATTGTGTTTGTGGGATGAATGACTCATAAATGTTTTGTTTTGCTCGAGGACAAAAAAAAGACTAAGTGTGAGGGAGTTTGATAATGCATATTTAGGTAGGCATTATAGAGTAGTTTTATGGTCATTTAGATGTATATCTTTCATTTTAAGGGGTTAGTTTACTTGTTTGCTCATTTAGTACATAACTGCAGAATCTACACAAGTTTAGTGAGTAATTGCATATTTCGGAGTCGAAGTAGTGAGGGGGTCGTTCCTGGGACTCATATGGATCATATGGAGGCAAGGAATGAGCTAGAGAAGCAAGTTGGAATGCACAAGAAAGAAGCAAAGTGCATACAAGACAGAAAACCGCACCCGCGGCCAGAGGAACATGAGAAGCACAAAAAACCTCACCCGTAGTTCCTGAGGCAGCACCTGCGACCAGGATTCCAAGGCTTTTTGTAGTTGCCAGGTTGCGGTTTTCTAGGCCGATTCAGCGAAAACTTCTATATTTCCTCATTTGGGCATATGTTTGGAAATTACTTTCTAGGGTTATCTTGACGGTGTTCCTAGGTTTATAAAGACTTATAGAGAGACGTCGTGTAGGAGCATGAGCAACTAAACTCATCTTGTTTTGCCTACGATCAAGAATTGGTTTTGTTGAATTGTCAGTTTGGAATTCTAGTTGTTTTCTATTATGTACTTCAATTTCTTTGTGCTTTAATTGCTTATGGTGTTGATTCTACCTTGATTCACGACCCCGTTAGAATTGCATCATTGCTAGGGTTTTGATTCATACGTTTGTGCAACCTAATCCAAAGTAGCAAATACACTTGAGTGAATCTCATAGAAAAGGTTGATTGTATAAGAAATGGACTATAGGTTAAATGTTAGTTCTTTAGGGAATTAATATTGCATATAAGCTTAGTTGATCTTGAGAATTAGTGCTATTCCAAGGATTAAACCTTAATCCGTGTTAAGATTGCCTAGGAGTAAGGGATTATTAGGACTTATAGGACTAATAATCTATTTAAATTATGATAAGAGTGGATGATAGAGAAGATACAACTAGAAGGAAGAACTATGATCAAATACACGTACCAATGTTGAGAATCGTAGGTGAAATATCTCATTCATCATTTTTTACAACCATCACCATTATTTACTTAGTCAATTCTTTTCATCTTTACATCTCTACAACCCCTTGTTTACACTTGTTGGTGATTATAACGCATAAAGTAACGGTAGTTCTCTGTGGATCGACTCTGGACTTACTAGCTATACTAGTTGGTATTATTAGTGTTCTTTAGTTCCCGGATTAAAAGCACCACATGCCCTAAATTGTTCCTTACCTTATGTTTTCTATACCCTGGCCCCATTACAACCCATAAAATGGGCTCCTGATGATTTTTTCCGGTAATGACATCCACGGTGGAGATTGTGATTCAATTTCAATTCCTATGTAGCTTAGTTGCATTTTGGATAGAATTTGAATGGTCATTGATAAACCTAAACACTTGAGTGAGAGCGAAAACACTTTATTCTCGGCGGGGTTAGATGTGTAAGCATGCGGGTTACTTGACAGGGGCAGAGGGAAGGGAAGGGGGGGGGCATGCTGTGGCTCGAGCCCCTCCTAGAAAAATATAAAAATATATATTATATATATAGTTAATACTAGATATATAGTAAAAGAAGTCTTAAAAACACAAATGTACATTGCAGCACAATGATAGAATGCTTGTACGAGGAGAGTGGAGGTTAGGAGTTCGATTCCACCCTTATTTTCAGTTTTTTTTTACCTTCTACACTCTGTTGAGCCGCCCTCTGAACAAACCGCTTGCTCCGCCCCTGTTACTTGATCACATAAATACTTGCTAGGACATTTGTTTGTCTTGTCTATGTTTGCACTTTGATTAGATGTTGCTTTCAATGAGGCTATTGCATGAAGGATTGTGTTTGTGGGATGAATGGCTCATAAGTGTTTTGCTTTGGTCGAGGACAAGCAAAAGACTAACTGTGGGGGAGTTTGGTAATGCATATTTAGATAGGAATTATAGAGTAGTTCCTAAGGCAGCACCTGCAGCCAGAATTCCAGGGCTCTTTACAGTGGCCGCACCCGCGGTTTGGTCGCGGCCAGGTTGCGGTTTTCTGGGCCGATTCACCGAGATATTCTATCTTTCCTAATTTGGGCCTATTTTTGGAAAACACTTTCTAGGGTTATTTTGACGGTGTTTCTAGGTTTATAAAGACTTATTTTAGATGGTTTTAGTTATCTTTTATCCTTGGAAGAATTGACAGACGTCATTTAGGAGCATGAGAAACTAAACTCATCTTGTTTTGCCTACGATCAAGACTTAGTTTTGTTGACTTGTGACTTTGGAATTCTAGTTGTTTTCTATTATCTACTTCAATTTCATTGTGCTTTCATTGATTGTGGTGTTGATTCTACCTTGATTCGCGACCTCATTAGAATTGCATCATTGCTAGGGTTTTGAATTATACGTTTGTGAAACCTAATCCAAAGTAGCAAATACAATTGAGTGGATCTCATAGAAAAGGTTGATTGTATAAGAAGTTGACTATAGGTTAAATGTTAGTTCTTTAAGCAATTAATAGTGCTTATAAGCTTAGTAGATCTTAAGACTTAGTGCTATTCTTAGGATTAAACCTTAATCCGTGTTAAGATTGCCTAAGAGTAAGGGATTATTAGGACTCATAGGACTAATAATCTATTTAAATTAAGATAAGAGTGGATGATAGAAAAGATACAACTAGAAGGAAGCACTATGATCAAGTAGACGAACCAATGTTGAGAATCGTAGGTGAAACATCTCATTCATCATTGTATAGAACCATCGACATTATTTACTTATTCAATTATTTGCATCTTTACATCTCTACAACCCCTTTGTTTACTCTATTTGGTGATTATAACACATAAAGTAACGGTAGTTCCCTGTGGCTTGACTCTGGACTTACTAACTATACTAGTTGGTTAGTTTGGATATTATTTTGATAGGAATCTGACGATTTTGTCCTGTCAGTCTCTTTACTAAAATCAACACGTCTAGCCGATGGAATAAGTAATTCCGCAGGGATGATCGCATCGACACCAAAGGCCATTTCAAATGGCGTTTCTCCTGTGGGACTCTTGACTGAGATTCTATATGACCATTTTACCAAGGGCAAGATCTCAGCCCATTCTCCATTTGTCGTCCCCAGCCTCCTTTTAAGGGCATTAAGAATTTTGCGATTCGTGGTTTCGGCCTGCCCATTGGATTGCGGGTATGCCACCGATGAGAATCGAAAGTCGATGTGGAGGCCGACATAGAAATCACGAATTGCTTCCTAGTCGAATTGGGGACCATGATCAGTGATAATTTCCTGGGGGACTCCGAATCGGCAAAACATGTTTTTTCCAAAGGAATTTGCGCAATTTTTCTGCCGTGATGGTGGCCATAGCTTCGGGATCCACCAACTTTGTGAAGTAATCAACAATCACGATGATGAAGCGCCAAATATGCTAGCCCGGTGCCATTGGGTATGGTCCCAAAATATCAATTCCCAACATCGCGAACAAACATGGTGCATATATGCACTTTAAAGGATGAGAGGGGCGAGGAATGAGAGATGTGTACCATTGTCAAGGGTCGCGCATATGTGAATAACCATCTCTACATCTGCTCTAAGGGAGGGCCAGTAGTAGCCCAGATGTGTGATTTTAGATGCCACGGCTCTCCACCCTTAATGATTGCCACATAGGGCTGCAGACACAAAGGAGATCCGGGAGGTTAAAACCCCTTTTGTATAATCGGTCGTTTCTGACGCGAAAACGGGCCGCTCTTCTTCTGATGCTCTGGTTGTTCTGTAACTCGCCCACTGAGGGCCCTTAAGTTATGTACTCCAGGAGGGGTAGTCGCCACCCCCTGGTGGATTCCCCGGGCATGTTTTTGTTCAATAACCACGCGATCACTTAATCATAGGGGTAAAGTGGCTCCCATCTTGGCCAAAGTATCGGCGCGTTCATTCTGATCACGAGGAATGGACAAGATGGAGCATTTTCTGAAGGCCGCTATGAGAGTTTGTACGCGCGCCAAAAATTCAGGTAGCATCCTTTTCTTCGCCTCGTATTATCCTTTAACCTGCCAAGCTACCACCTCTGAATCTGTGAAAATCTGGACTTGTCGAGCCCTGTTGATCAACACTTTCTCAATACCCGCGATCAGAGTTTCATACTCCGCTTCATTGTTGGTAGCTTCAAACAATAGTTGGAATCATAGATCGGTTATCTCCCCACTTGGTCTTGTGATGGTAACCCCAGCTCCAAATCCCTCTACCGATACTGATCTGTCAACGTTAATGACCCAGTCTTCACCATCGCGATCCTGATGATCTGTAAAGACAACTTCTACTACAAAGTTGGCCAAGGCCTGAGCCATGCGGGATTTTCTAGGTTTGAAGTGTATATCAAATTTGGAAAGCTCTACCGCCCACTTGACCATTCTTCCTGAAAGCGACGTCGAGTGCAGGATCTGATAGAGGGGCAACTCGGAGAGTACCTTGATGGTGTGAGCCTGAAAGTAAGGCCTCAATCTTTGCGTAGCAAAAACCACAGATAGAGCAATTTTTTCCCTCGGGGTGTATTTGGATTCGGCTGACTGTAAGATCCTGCTAGCAAAATAGATGGGGAGTTTAGATTCCCTAGTAAGCACTGTGCTGATGGTGGTGGACCTGACAGCGAGGTATAGTTCCAGGGTTTCATGCTCGCGTGGAAAATTAAGGGTGGGCAAAGTGGCCATGTACTCCTTCATACTTTTGAAGGTTTTATCCAAAGCGCCAGTCCACTCGACCGGACCTTTCTTTTTTAGCTGCTAAAAAATGGGCAGGGAGTGATCGGCTAATAACGAGCAGAATCTACCTAAGTAGTTGACTGACCCATTCAACTTCTGAATATCATTTAACGTTCTCGGAGAGGCCATATCGATGATGGTCTGTAATTTTGAGGGATTTACGTCTATTCCTCAAAGGCTTATAATGAAACCCATGAATCTTCCAGAATCCACCCCGAAAACACACTTTTCCGGATTCAGGCAAACGCGATTCTTCCTTAGCGTGTTGATGGTTTCCTGTAGATCTTTTCAATGGTCCTCCTTTGTAAGACTTTTTATCACGATATCATCGATGTAAACTACAACATTTTTTCTGATCTGCGACGCAAACACCTTCTCTATCATCGGCTAAAAGGTGGAACCTGCGTTCTTGAGCCGGAACGGCATTACCTTACAACAAAAGGTTCCTTGGTTGGTGATGAAGGCAGTGTTTTTTTCGTCATGAGGGCTCATTTTGATTTGATTGTAGCCTGAATAAGCATCTAGAAAGCTTAGAGTAGCGTTCCCTGTCGTGTTGTCTACTAGCTCGTCGATAAATGGAAAAGGATAGCTATCTTTTGGGCAGGCCTTGTTCAGATCTTTGAAATCCATGCACATTCTCCATTTGCCACTACTCTTTCTGACCAACACTACATTTGATAACCAAGTTGAATCATTAATCTCGCTCAAGGTTCGATAATATATAACAAAGTAATATAAAGATACTCTAGAAGGGGGTTGAATAGAGTATGCCGGATTTTCGCAGATAATCTCTAGACTTTTGAAGCACTTGCAAAACCCTTTGAGATTAGACGTAATTCTTTCTTCTGGAAAACCTGAATCATAACAGAGTTAAACAATTCGAACAAGTGCGGAAATATGGTAAAGCAATAAGTAAAGGACGCAACGAATTGTGAACAAGGTTCGGCACGAACTTGGCCTACGTCCCCGCCTAGGGTTCTTCCACAACCCTAGGATTCAACCGGCTTTATTGATTCACAAGACATAGGACCCTATTAGCTTTCCGAAACTCACGTTCGTTTGGAGTCCTAGACCAATCTAAAAGAGCCCCACCTCTCTCAGCTATCTAGTACAATCCTCTTACACTTCGTGAATAAATTGCCTAGTGTCTACTTCATGAGTTACAAACTCTCGAGTATAACACTCTCTCAGAATATATCCTATAAGCTCATTGTGTAACTCTCAAATGCTTTGATACAAAATATAAGACTCTTAAGAACAAGTTGAGAGATAACACGAATAAGAGAGAAGTATGCTTGAAGACTGAGTGCGATGTAGAGCGTTGATGTTGTAAGAGTTCGTCAGTCTTCCTTCTCTTCTTCATCTCCTTTATATAGTGAAGATCATCGGCTCCACTTGAGGAATGAATCTTCTCCAACGGCTAACTTGGATTATGGCTTGCGGGTGGATCTTTGAGATCTTCTAAACTAGGAAACTCTGAAGCCACAATCTTTCCGATTTGATCTTCTAATCTTTTCGTCTTTGGAAGGAGATATTATTCGAAAAGCTTCCTGAAATGTTAGTGCATATATAATAATATTTGGAAGCATATAATAACATATAATAATATTCAGACATAATATAATAAAGAACAAGTTTTGTGTTTCATCAACACAACTGTAGCTTCAAGACCTTTGACACAAACTATGTGTCGAAGCCTTTGAAACTATTTCCGATTTTCATCAAGGGAGTGGAGTTATCAATCTCCCCCTTGATGAAAGATAAAACCTGTGCATCCCTGCAACTTAGTCAAGCAGATATATCATAAGGCATAATCGGACTAAGTACCTGCATGGGTTAGACAAATGTTGGATCATAAGTTTTCAAAGCCAAAGAGAAACATCCAACAAAACAAAACAAAACAAGGTCTTCCAAGACCGAAGACCCTTGGTTCACAACAGTTTCAAAGTCTAAACCATCAAACCATCTCCCCCTTTTTGTCTTTCAACAAAGGGAGGAGCGTGAAAATAGTCTCCAAAATCAGACTTACCAAAACAATTCAAAATTCAAAAAGGTCCTTTCAAATCTTAAAAGCAAGAAAAGATTTATCCGATTAAAAAATAATTTCCACAAATAAACTATACTCGGATAAAATAAAATCGGTAACAAATAAAGAAGGTTTAAAATCCATTAAAAATATATTTGATTAAATATCTAATAAGATATGAACCAAACATATGATCCGTTATATGTGCTCTACCATTCAGTTCACAAACTTTGACATGAATCTCAAAGGTCTTGACACTGAGTAGAATTTATCTTTCGTAAAGGGAAAGCTCCCCCTACGAAAGTGCATCCCTGTTAAGCATTCCAATCTCTCGTCTAATGAAGGTGAACATGTCCTCTGCCAAAGGCTTAGTAAAGATGTCAGCCCATTGCCAATTAGTTGAAATAAAAGATATGGACACATCACCTTTTTTGACATGGTCTCTAATGAAATGATGCCTCACATCAATATGTTTGGTCCTTGAATGCTGAACATGATTCTTCGTGATTGATATGGCACTTCTATTGTCACACTTAATGGGAATACCTTTGAGGTTGATGCCAAGATCTCTCATTTGTTGAGCTATCCAAAGGATTTGGGAGCAGAATGCTCCAGCTGCTATGTATTCGGCTTCGGCAGTGGATAGAGCAACTGAGTTTTGTTTCTTTGAATGCCAACTGATCAAGGATGCTCCTAGGAATTGGCAACATCTTGACATGTTGTTCCTATCCACCTTATAGCCTACAAAATCTGCATCAGAATACCCGATTAATGTAAAATCTTTTTGCTTTGGGTACCATAAGCCAAGCTCCTTAGTGCCATTGAGATATCGAAAGATCCTCTTCACTGCCACGAGGTGAGATTCTTTAGGATCAGCTTGAAACCTAGCACACATGCAAACACTAAACATGATGTCAGGTCTACTAGCCGTAAGATATAGCAAAGATCCAATCATCCCTCGATACTCCTTTTGATTGACACTCTTTCCAGAGTTGTCTTGATCTAGAGATAGGGTTGAGCTCATGGGTGTCTTGGCTGCTTTGGATTGATCCATCTTGAACTTCTTCAAGAGATTCTTAGTGTACTTGCTTTGGTTGACAAAGATCCCTTTCTTAGATTGATGAACTTGTAATCCCAAAAAGAAGTTGAGTTCACCCATCAAACTCATCTCAAATTCACTGCACATGATGTCAGAAAATTCCTTGCACAAAGATGTGTTAGTAGCTCAAAACAATATATCATCGACATATATTTGAATGACCAAAATGTCATTTCCTTTGGTTTTGATAAAAAGAGTCTTGTCGATCAACCCCTTCTAAAATCATTTTCTAAAAGATATTTTGACAAGCGCTCATACCAAGCTCTGGGGCTTGTTTCAAACCATAAAGTGCTTTGTCTAGTTTGGAAACATGATTAGGAAATTCTGAACTTTCTAAACCTGGGGGTTCAGCCACATAGACTTCTTCCTCTAAGAAACCATTAAGAAAATCACACTTGACATCCATTTTAATATAACTTTATGCTCATAAAAGATGCAAATGCTAATAATATGTGAATGGCTTCAAGCCTGGATACGGGAGAAAAAGTTTCCTCATAGTCAATACCTTCCTCTTGATTGTAGCCTGGAGCAACAAGCCTTGCTTTGTTTCTCACGATCTTACCATTCTCATCTAGCTTGTTCCGAAATACCCATCATGTGCCAATGACTGATTGATGCTTTGGCCTAGGCTTCAAGGTCCAGACTTTGTTCATTTCAAATTCGTTAAGCTCACTTTGCATAGCAATGATCCAGTCTAGCTCTTGAATTGCCTCATTTACCTTCTTTGGTTCTATAAGAGAAACAAACGAGTGAAAATCACAAAGATCTTTAAGTTTAGAACGAGTTTAAACACTAGATGTAGGGTCAGAAATGATATCCTTTAATGAGTGTGATGAGGACTATTTGAACTTTGTTTTGCTAGTCTCAGCTCCTTGATTCGTCACACCAGTAGGATTGATTTGTGGTACATCTGACTCCATAGATCTGTTAGGTTCAGTTATAGTAGTTTCTGACATTTCAACACTATTGTATTGGACATCAAGGGCTTTGGACGAATCTTCAACACCTTTGGCCAATTCTTCGGTGTTGAGAACCTATTCCTGCATGTTCCTTTGCTCTGTGTTCTTGATAGCAGCATCATCACCATCCTCGTTCTCTGTATGGATGTTAAGATATAAACCTGCACCACTTTCAGTTAAAGAACCGTCATTGCATTAATCAAATATAACAACGAGCATGTACTTTTTACCATTGGGAGATCTGACTCGTATAGGACCACATAAATCCATATGTAAAAGTTCAAGGGGTCTAGAAGAACTTACAACCTTTTTGGGTTTGAAAGAGTTACGTGTTTGTTTACCTCGTCTGTATGTCTTGCACATCTCAATACCTTTGAAGTCCATCTCAAGTAGCCCTCTTACAAGCCCTTTGGACACAAGCTTCTATAGTGTATGTGGACTGACATGACCGAGCACTACAAAAAATAATTAATTTAGCTTCGGCAAAAAACCGTAGCAAAAGGCTGTCCAAGCGGGGCAAAAGGCCATTAGCTTCGGCATTGCTACGGGAAATGAAGGGGTTGTGAAGCTTGGGGTCGCAAAAGTTGGTAGCTTCGGCAAGTAGCCGTAGCAAAGTTATTTGCTATGGCTTCGCTACGGCAAGCAACCCCTGATGACACATTTGCTACGGCAAACTGCCGTAGCTAAAATGTGGGTGGAAAATTTTTAAAAAAAATGCCTTTTAGCCCGGATTTTTCAGACCCGGGTTAAAAAGTCTAATATTTTTATAAAAAAAAATTTAATTAATTATACAAAATTTACATACATAATAAAATGTTAACCTACATAATTCATATACAATAAATATACATAATTATAAAATTTACATATGAATGTCCAAAACTATATTTTAACCAAAAATAACAGTTGGTCAGCGAAAAGATTCCACTCCATACTGCCTCATGTGAAAACAGTTGTTGTGTGTACGAGGAGATTCAAATGCCTGTGTTACAGAGATGTAATAGTCAAGTGAATACGAAGGTAAGACAACTAAAAATAAAGTAGAACAAATGCATACAAGGGCTAGCAAATGCCTGTGTTACAAAGATGATAGGTGCAACAAAAAGTTTTCACACTCACAATCAGATTATTGCAGCCTTAATTTACAAGAGCAACATGCAATTTCATTAAGATAGAGCAAGTTGCAACAGTGTAAGAACCATAATAGAGAGGAATTAATCAGTTTTCCAAGAGAAAACCTTAAAGATAGAGAAAAGAAGAATACCCTTTCCCTAGGAATGTAGGTGCAACTCCAGTTGTCGCATGTACACTTGCATTACCCATTCAAGCAACAAAAAAAGATGATTTCCCTGAATCGTAACAGCACTAACGAAAAGACAAATGGAAATGTCAAAATCAAAAACTGAGACTGAAATTATACTTTAAATTGCGCAAATGATATTTTGCATGAGCTTCAAGAACCTAACTCCTCTGCTGTTCACAGAGAACGGCAGCCAAACTAAAAAATTATGTAAAGCAACCATGCCATCATAAGCATACAATTTAGAACAGGATTTGTGAATATTAATGTGAAATCAATCAAGATAGAACAATTCACATTATTAGCCCACTATGTAACAAGCTATCTTACATCATTGCCAATTGCATAATTTAAGATAGATTTAGTGATCGATCTAGAACGTCATTTCCACACTGATTAGCAAGATCTTTACTTGGAACAAATGTAAACCATACCACTAAACATCCACTTCTCCTTGCAGAATAATCTCATAAGCTGAGAAAAGAAAACACAAGTATTCAAGGCTCTCTGAAAAGATGATAATATAAGAAAATGTGTAGTCTTAGAGCTAGATAAATCAATTTGAAGTGAATATGGGACAAATATTCAACACAGATGAAGTAACTACTCACTTGGGAATCCCGAATAAGTCCATGGAGGTAAACATACTTATAAGGAACTTCTCCGGTGAACTCAATCCCCATCATGACCATCCTTGCCACCCAGAAAAACAATATGTCATGCCTATTTCAAACAAAGAACAGGTGTAAGTCCTGACTTGTTGCTAAATATTTGGATCAGAGCTATAAGTATATTTCAAACGTACAACATGGTAAAGTATGCTCAATGATGTCAACTTTTGATACCAACCCCATTATAATTTTATTAAGCTTTAATTAATATCTTCATGTTTCTGTATAATTTAGTTAGTTAATTTAGTTTCTCATTCCCACTTATTTTTTAGGCATTATCCCCAACATATTTATGTAATTATGTTCTCTTCAAACGAGAACTGAAACTGCTAAAAAAAATTAGGGTATGATTTGCATGGCTTTTAGCCACCGTATCAGCATGTTTCCATGGTTATACATTGTCAGCTATTTATTAGAAAAATGTACCAAATCAACATGACATACCAAACAGACCCTTGCGCATTTTTTGTGTTGACCTGTTAACTAGTAAAGTCATGATTTATATGATGCTCCAACTAGTTCACTGGCTACAGAATTATACTAAGGCCCTTTGTTTTTCTCCTAGAGAACTCTTACTACTAATAAGAATCCCACATTGGGAACATTAAAACTCTCCAGCTATTTAAGGATCCTCGGTTTCAAGTATTGATGATGTAGAATGGGATTAAACTCCTTTAAAAATGAATTATAACTAATATAGAAACTGTGGAAAAGGAACAAACTAATATACAAGTCCAATTAGAGTGTCGTACCCTGTTTCAAGCATTGTTGTTGGGTAGAACCGTTTGAAATCCTCATCTGAAACTTCTGGCCATCCTAGTGTACTGAAGGGCCATAATGTGTTGCACAGGTTATGAATTGCAATTGATTACTGGCTTTGACATGTGTGTTGTGAGAACTGGTACATTGCTTAGAAATTTCATCTATGTATGTTACAAGTGACACTATGAAATCTGACTCAGCAAAATAAATTCACAAATTTTACCACAACTAGCAAGCAAATTTGAGGATAAACAAGCATGAAGACTTAGGCTAGAAATACTGACCTGTCCATTTATTTCCACCTGTAACACATAAAAACTGCACCAGTAGCTATAGTAAGCGTATCTTTGATACAATGGGTGCCCCGAATCAGCAAAAGGAAGCATTTAAAGCCATGATCACTTTAAATTGTAAAATTTAGCTTCAAAAGATGCAAATGTTATCAAATCAACAGAAGAAAAAAGGCATAACCAGTGTTTTTTGTTTTGTTTTACTAGGTCCCTTAGAGCATAGCAAATGGGCCAAGAGACTTGTTGAAATACCATATTTAAAACATCTCAGATGCAAATATCTCTTTACCCGATTAAGCATTACCAATCACTAATAGAGAAGGGCCAAAAGAAAGGAATAAAATGAAAACCAATAACTTACCCCAACCTTTGGTTTTTGAAGAAGAACATCATCTTCCAAGTAGCCAGCAGATTGTAGAAATATAGGAAACAATTTCTTCAAGAAAAGCATGCATAATGTCTAGGAAGAAATTAAGCAAGGGTTGGACATATTTTTAAAATTCAGAAACCAAGCTATACAAAGGCTGATTAGGTAATAATCTAAACAAATTAAGAAATTGAATATTAAAAAATAGCACATTCCACAAAAAATAGCACACTTGTTCTATTAAAAACACGTTAATTGAATATCAAATTGAACCTATGAGCTCACAAAAAATCAGAAATTTGCTCACCTTTGAAGTTTGAATTGAAGCCGAGTTGTAGGGGCTGGAAGAGGGCATGGGTCGTGGAGGGGCAACGACTGAGCGTTGGAGCAGTGGGGCGGGGGAGTTTAATACAAACATTGAACCCTGTGAATTCACAAATTAATCGAGTTTGTTTATAAAAAAAAATAGTACTATCAAACCCACTTTCCTCAAATCCGACTAGAATACCCCAGGAAATTTGCCTCCTATAACCACTCTCCTACGGCAAACCCACTTTCCCCAAATTCGCGCAAACCCTAGGATACCCTTTTCAGTAAAATCAAACCCCGCTTTCCCAAATTAAACCCTAACCAAACACGGTTTCAAGAAATTACCTGATAATGGAGGCTTGGTAGGGATGAGAATCGATTAACTTGGCCAAGCATCGGCGAGAGCATAGGCGGGCGGGAGCACAAGCGAGATGGGAGAATCCCGCAGGCGAGTACAAGCTCCGGCGAGTACAGGGCGGGAGAAGATGGGAGAGGCGAAGAACAAGCGAGAGAAGAATGAGGGAGTACTGAAATTGAAACGGGGAATGGGGGATTTGGGGATTTTCAGTTTTTGAAGTTGAATGTATCTATTGTACATTGATTAAGTTTTATTTTATTTTTCCTTTTTTTTTGGATTAAGTTGGGTTTTGATTTGCTACGGTTCCGTTGCAAATTTAGTGTATCTATTTTAATTTTTTTGCCACGGCGAGGCCCTCCCGTCGCAACTACTGTCATGACATCGCAAATTTGATTTTTTTTTTCTTATAGTGTAGCTACGGCAACTTTTCCGAAGCTACTGTCTTGGGTTTTTTCCAAATTTAACGCATGACGTAGCTAATGTCGTGACAAAAGGTTATCAATTGCTACGACACACGTTTGCCAAAGCTAGCAAGGGTAGCAAATTTAATTATTTTTTGTAGTGGAGTCTCCTGTGCCAGAGCTTTGGATCGTCTGTCAAAGCCTTTAGTCAGGTTAAGCTTCCTTGTGCCACTTGCTCAGTATTTACAACATATATATTGTTGTAACGATATGCAGTTAGAACAACTTCACATGTATCTTCTCTGCACACTAGACATCTTTTCTTGTTAAATCTGACATCATTGCGACTATCACATAATTGAGAAACGCTAAGTAAATTATACTTTAAACCATTCACAAGATAAACATTTTTAATACTATGGTTGGAATGACTCCCAAAACTACCAATACCAATGATGTCACACTTTTCTTTGTCACCAAGAGTGATTGTTCCAGTGGATTGCTTCTTTAGATCATGAAAAAGAGAACTCCTTCCACTCATATGCCTCGAGCATCCACTATTAATAATCCATTTCTGTTGCTTCACCTTGGTGATCTCCTGTAAGATAAACATCAACCTTTGTGGCTAGACCAATAAGCAAATTTAGATCCATTATTGGGATAAACCATATTTGGTAAAATAGTGTTTTGGGGATCCAAACATGCGTTATCCGTTCTTTTCTCAAATGAACAGGAAATGTATTGCGAATGATATGTGGATCCTTTCTTCTCTAGGGGCAGGTCTCTTTTACATGTCCCTTTCTCGCACAGTGGTGACATATACAAAAGTGGTAATGTGCTGCTTCTTTAAAAACCTTGGATTGTAACCAATACCACTTTTTTTAGAGAACTTTGTTGCTCACCCAACGTCTTACCAAGAGTGCCTTTGGATTTGGTAAAACTTATGAGGGCTGTCTGTTGGTCTTGAATCTTATTATTCAGGGAGATCTTCTCGTTCTCTAAGTCATGATGTTCACTTCTCAGAGACGAGAGATCTTGCTTAAGTTCAGATTTCTCAAAGTCAAGAGTCTTGACATTAATGTCAAGACCTGAATAAGAAGTTTCAAGACTTTTGACTCGCCTAGACAGTTCCTCAATACTTCTTTCCTGGTCCACGGTTTTCTTGATAAGAGTGTTAGTTTGGGCAATAAGTTTCTCTTCATTGGCAATCATATTAGAAAGGAATTCCGATAATACCTCTTTTGGACTTGCCATAAGCTCTCTTACAGTTACCTCAAGCTTCTCATCGTGGGATTCATATCCTGAGACCATAAGACAGACATTGGCCTTCTCATCATCGGAGTATGTGTCAGAATCGCTCCAAGTTGCCACCATGGCTTTCTTTTTCCATCTATCACCTTTCTTGAACTGGCTCTTCATCTTTTGAGGGCAATCTTTCACTAGATGTTCTGTTTCACCACATTCAAAACAAGACAAAGGTTTAGTCTTCTTGTCATATTTGTTGTATTGAGACTTACCTCGAAATTTAGAAGACTCAGATCCATCTTTGTTGTTGAATTGCTTCTTAATCTTGAGGATTCGAGAAAGACCCCTTGTAATGAGATCAAAGGGATCATCCTCATCATCATCCTCATCTTCAGAAGTAGACACATCTTTGGGCTCATCCTTCTTAGACTGGAGCGCCAACTTCTTAGTGCTTGCTGGGAGTTCTCCATCGTCTTCATTGAGAATCATCTCATGTGTGATCAGCTTCCCAAGCAAGTCATCAAGGGGTAGAGTGGTGAGATATTGGGCTTCCTCTATGGCTGTCACTTTAGGGCCCCATTTGTCTTTTAGGAGACACCTCAATATCTTCCTCACTTTTTTAACGTTCTTAAACCTCTTGCCGAGAGAGTTAAGGTTGTTGGTGTTTTCCGTGAATCGTGTGAACATGGCCTTAATAGACTCATCAGGCTTCATTTTGAAAAGTTCATACTTTCGAAGGAAGATGCTGATCTTAGTGTCCTTCACTTGGCTAGTTCCTTCGTAGGTGGCAACCAGCTTGTCCCAAATATCTTTATCTTACCTACAAGATGAAATATGGCTAAAATCATCAGTGCTAAGATCACAATATAGTAAGTTAGTGGCCCTGTAATTTTTGGAGACGAGTTCAAGATCCGCTTGGATGTATTCAGCATCCTTCTTCGCAATTTTGGTTCCATTTGGTCCGTCTTTCTCTGGAACCTTCGGACAATTTTCTATAATGTTCCAAAGTTCCAGATCTTGATCTATAATGAACATCTTCATCAAAGATCTCCAGTGGACGAAGTTGTTTTCTACAAAGAGTGGTGGTTTACTAATAGACCTTCCCTGTGCAAATCCCCCGCTTGCTTCACCAGACACGATAAAAAACTCACAAGATTGTTAGATCGAAAGCAGTGAGTAAAGCTCTGATACCAATTGAAAGTTCGATAATGTATAACAAAGTAATATAAAGATACTCTAGAAGGGGGTTGAATAGAGTATGCCGGATTTTCGCAGATAATCTCAAGACTTTTGAAGCACTTGCAAAACCCTTTGAGATTAGACGTAATTCTTTCTTCTGGAAAACCTGAATCACAACAGATTTAAAAAATTCGAACAAGTGCGGAAATATGGTAAAGAAATAAGTAAAGGACGCAACGAATTGTTAACAAGGTTCGGCAAGAACTTGGCCTACGTCCCCACCTAGGGTTCTTCCACAACCCTGGGATTTAACCGGCTTTATTGATTCACAAGACTTAGGATCCTAATAGCTCACCGAGAAGCCTCTCTCCTATACAATTGCAATCTAGTCAACTCACGTTCATTTGGAGTCCTAGAACAATCTAGAGGAGCCCCACCTCTCTCAGCTATCTAGTACAATCCTATTACACTTCGTGAATCAATCGCCTAGTGTCCACTTCATAAGTTACAAACTCTCGAGTATAAAACTCTCTTAGAATATATCCTATAAGCTCACTTTGTAACTCTCAAATGCTTTGAAACAAAATATAAGACTCTTAAGAACAAGCAGAGAGAGAACACGAAGAAGAGAGAAGTACGCTTGAAAACTGAGTGTGATGTAGAGTGTTGATGTTGTAAGAGTTCGTCAGTCTTCATTCTCTTCTTCGTCTCTTTTATATAGTGAAGATCTTCTAAACTAGGAAACTCTGAAGGCACAATCTTTCCGATTTGATCTTCTAATCTTTTCGTCTTTGGAAGGAGATATTATTCGAAAAGTTTCCTGAAATGTTAGTGCATATATAATAATATCTGGAAGCATATAATAACATATAATAATATTCGGACATAATATAATAAAGAACAGGTTTTGTGTTTCATTAACACAGATGTAGCTTCAATACCTTTGACACAAACTATGTGTCAAAGCCTTTGAAACTATTTTCGATTTTCATCAAGGGAGTGGAGTTATCACTCGCGAATAAATCCGGCTTGTAGAAGCTTATGTACCCATTGTTTAGCTCCTTTTGACTTTTCGATAGCCATCTTCCTCTTTCTTTGGCATACAGGTTTCGCCTCGCGATTGAGCCTCAAGGAGTGCTCCGCAGTTTCTCGAGGGAGCCCATGCACATCTTGAATTCCCCCACCCCGTGATTAAAAGTTTACTTTGTCCTCAAAGTAAAGAAAAAGAATAAAATAAGTAGAGGAAACTCACCAAATAATAAGACATTCTAAAGAGTTCACTTAAATTCAGCTTTGAAGGAGGGATTAAAATGATTTATGCCACAAGGTTATCAAGCTCCTCTGAAAAATGCAGCAGCTCACAACAACCGAATTCGGCAGCCACTCCCTTAATTAGCACTGTACACAATAGCAAACAAAGCAAACTACCACAACAAATAGATAGCAAAAAATATTGGCTCATTGTGCAGACAGAAACAAATCAGCTCCACCCTCAGCATCCATAAAATTCAATCATGCAACTCACACCCATCCACATTTTGCAAAGCATAATCATGAAAATTGAATGGAAACAGGGAGCATGAGACAACCAGGAAAAGAACAAGCATTGGCACAATTTCTTCTCAAGATCGAACAATCAAATACTAATAAAAAAATCCAATCAAATAACCAACACTTCCAATAAATAGGTGGAATAAAAGACTAAATTCCGAAAACTAAGGTGATCAATTGTAGCAACAAAATTAGTCAGATGCCACCTCTAAA
Source organism: Persicaria tinctoria (assembly GCA_037127255.1). Classification (NCBI taxonomy): domain Eukaryota; kingdom Viridiplantae; phylum Streptophyta; class Magnoliopsida; order Caryophyllales; family Polygonaceae; genus Persicaria; species Persicaria tinctoria. The sequence continues at coordinate 34,429,443 of JBANSL010000013.1, read as the reverse complement.
TTTGATCGAAAAGCACAAGCTAGCAAGGCAACTATTAGGGCAATCACATTTCACAAAATTTAGCAAAAACATAGACCCTATACAAGAAAGAATCTAACACAAACAGATCAGCGCGACTACGCCACAAGCAAACCAGAGTGTTAGCAGGAGTAGCAATGAATCAACAAACTAGCTCGCAATGAATACAACTTAAGCAACAAGTGAGATTAAGAGAACCCATAATGACGCTTCTAAGTGCAGGTTATTCAACAAAATTCAACAAATAATAATCAACAAACAGTTGGAAACCAGAGAATTATAACTATTGTGCACATTTTGTTAACAATCAATCAGTCCCGACACATTTATCAGGCAAACAGCAAACTCGTGCACTTACTTCTGAACCGATATCAAAATCGAAGTGGATCCGAAGCTAGATTGAGAGGAACGGTTACCCTTTAAGCAAAATTTGGTACCAATTCGGGAGTAGCAGCTGTGGACGCTGTGAAAGATCGGAAGCAGCCCCAGCAAGAACTTTGCGCAGAAACGCGGTGAATGAGGCGGCCCTGGACAACCCATCAGTGATGGATGCGAGCGGAGGCGTTGTACGCTCTTCGTTGTCCGAGAAAGAAGGCTCCGACGGTTTCAGATGGCCGGAGTGGTAGTCGGCCAGGCGGTAGAAAGAGGCGGCGGTGAGAAGATATGACGATTGAAAGGGAGAAAGTTTGGTGGAGGGGAGTGTGGTGCGGTGTCGGCTAGGGTTTAGTCGAAGAGGGGCGAGGTTCCAACGAAGAGAGGAGATGTGATGGACTGGTGATTGCTGGCTACCGGAGATGGTGGTTGGCCCGACGGCAGCCTCGCGTGCATCGAAGGAGGAGGCGAGCATGGGAGAGAATATGCGGTGGACTGAACTCTCGGGCGGAACTGCGGAAGACCTTTTCTCTTTTCTTTTTTATTTTTCTTTAAAAAAAAACATGCAGCTTAGTAAGCAAAACACAAAAATACTAAAGTAATAACGCTAAAAAAAATAAAAATTAAAACTACTAACATTGGGTTGCCTCCCAAATAGCGTCCTTGGTTAACGTCATAAACTCGACGTTGTGGTTCAATTCAAGACAATAATCAGACATGGACAAAGCCCTCTTCAACCTTTCAAACTCTTGTGCACAACTACGAGGCAACCGTGCACTACATACAAATAAATTGAAACTAAATAGTGAAGAATTTAAGAACTTTTTCAACTTATAGAATAAGCGAGTTTGACTACTTGTAGAGGGTATATAATACCACCAATTCAGTTCCATTGGTGGTTATTAAAAGTAGCAATTAAAAGGATCAATATAACCGCCATTACCTTCCAAATTGCAAAATTTTACCTTTATTACCTCTCGAGCCTCAGTAGGTGGTTCTATACATGGTTCATCAACGGGGGAGCTTAGAATGAATGCATCGGATAGAGTAGGAGACACATCACATGTAGCCTCATATGGCGACTCATGAGATTCCAAGTCAAGAAGCACTAGATCATCTTCTCCATCGTCAAAGAAACTGTTGTCATTTGTGAACAATTCCTTATCGTTCTGAACATCATTATCACCTTGAAACCAACTAGAATAGAATGAATCGAGCACAATGACTTCGACAGGAACTTCCATTCTTGCATCTTTCAGTGTCTCGGGGAAAGGCGGGATGGGTTGACTTTCTGTATCAACTTGAGGGTCAGTCATCTGCTATGCTATTATCTCGCTCGATGTTTGAATTAGTTGGCTCAGTTTTTCCCCCAAGTTTTTTATTTTCTCACCATTCTCCTGTATCGCTTCAGTAAGGGCTTGAATTTCATCATCCAAGTGTATGACAGAGTCCTCCATTGGTGGATAAGACATGGTGAGCAACTCTTCCCATTCAACATGGTAATCCATGTAATATAAAAAATCCCACAACCCCAACAAACCAAACCCTGCTAGAACTGTGTTACTCATGTGCTCAGCAAGCGCTCGTGTCTCAACAGTCATCCCGTCAATTATGAAAATAATCATATCTCGGATGATGCCTTGATAACCCCGTGAATTACAAATGTCAACATATCTCTGCAATCTGGTAAGATATTGGTGAAAGTTCTCACCTTCAAACTGCAATAACCTCAACATCTAAAAAGTTAGTAGCAAGGGTGTTAAGAACCGTAAGATAGGTTCACAACAAATTAGATATATACAAAAATTGATAAACACACAAAACAAAGAAATACGCTTTGATTCCCCGGCAACGGCGCCAATTTGATGGACGATTTTTAGTCACGTAAACCGTATCAAAATAAATTCGAACTTACCTAACTAATGTAGTGTGATAGGTACGAGTCGATCCCACAGAAAATCAAGTTATTCCTAAGTAGTGTCTATTTACCAATTAGTATGAAACGGGGGGTTTTGGTGTGATGAGAATAAAAAAGAAAATAAAATAAACTATAAATAAATTAACGGAGATAACAATTAAAGGAATGGTTTCATTTATAAACATCCACTTTAATTTGACTAGTTGATCCTTGATTCTTCTTCAAGTTCTCTTTTCATCTTATTATTGTTCCTGTCCTGATCTTGTGTAAATTACTAGTCCTATGAGTCCTAGTAACCCTTAGTGATTAGATAACCCTAACAAGATCAAGATTCAACCTAATAGTAGAATTAAGATTAAGGATTAACCAGGATACATGCAAGACCAAGCTAGGAGTCAGCATTCAACATGTAATTGATTCTCTACGCACCAGTTTAGTCCTACGAGTCCTAAAAAGGCATGATTGCTACAATGAATTAAGGTTCACTACGAGGAATCTACAAAATCCTAGCAATAATCTCAACTAGTTGTACGGATTAGAAGAAATTAACAATATTCGCAAAAGAATCAATAGGAATAGAACAAGAATAGAAATCTCAAAACTTTATCAATCCAAAGCTTCAATCCATAGACGAAACGGAAGAGTTTAGACCTCCATAAAAATAAGACAAAACAAAATTAGGGTTTAGGGGTGAAAGAGTTAGTCACAACCGGTGTACGCTTTTGCTGTAGGAATGAATATATAGTACGGAGTAGGTTGTATTCTAATTCTATCTATCCTAAAATAACTATGTAATAGTATAAAATATCTACTTCATCTAATTCTATTTTATCTAACTTAACTATAATGTCTAATAGCATTAACATGGAGAGCAGCCACACTAGGAAGCCGTATGACACCTTCCGGGTTCCGTCACCTTCCGTATGAATATAATTCATCAGCCCATTCTCGTATACATTGAGTAGCTCGGCCCAATCTTCCATTCATTATGAGTAACTCGACCCTATCTCGTATAATTCGCTCTAAAATGCATGAAATCAATAAAACACGGGCGTAGACTCCGAAAACTAAATAATAACAAATTAACTATAAAATATGTAAAATATGCATGAAAATGACCTAATCTAATATGCAATTATACGACTAAAATAGACCCTATCACCGGCTTTCCCGAGTACCGACGTAAGACGCTTTAAGCGATCCCGAGTTGTTCAAATGCGTCCCAGTAAAGGACCTCCACAAACGAACTTGTATCTATCATAACTTGCTTGATAGTTTTTGTTTCTATCTGCACATGGATGACCATGGGATCTGAGTGCGGCATTCTTAGGGCGCGTGCATCCCAAGTATTAGAAATCGAGAAGTTGAGTATTGCGTGTTTGGTGGATGCTTGCTTGACACTGGCCTCAGACGGGGGGCGTCTGGCTTCTCTTTCATAGTTTTTCCTCTCCTTCTTACTGGTGCCAGATGTTGCCCCCCCCCCCCCCTCGCGATCTTATTAATGCACCCATCTGGTGAGGGAGGCTTCCGATGATCTTGGTTAGAGCGATCAGGTCGGTTGGACGAGTATCTGGCTTTCTGTGCATTCCTTGTGTCCATCGGGGGAGGTCTATATCCCCCTCCTCTATTTCCATTTCTTCCTCCCCTATTCTGGGGTAGACTCCCCTACCCCTTCCTTTGGTTGTATATTGGGGATTGTAAGGCCTCCGTGGAGCGTTTGGGGGCTTATATTGCTTAGTCGGAACCATAGGGGGCTGGCGTTGTTGTGGTGTCGCGACTGGATGATTAGGACCCGTTGGTGGGGCTGAAATCTGAAGGGGTATTTCTTTCTGAGGGAGGGTTTGCGGAATCCCATAAACAGGAGGTGATATATAGTCGGGGTGAGCCATCACCACATTCGTTGGGGCGCCGAGCGGGCCTGGTCCTGACCTTTGGTTGTACTAGACCTCTTGGATTTGAGGTCGCGGTGGGATGATAGGGTATTGCCAGGGAGGATTGCAGTGTTATTGGCCCCCGAAATTTTCTCTTCCTTGGCGTTCGTTGGGGGCCCGGTGGTAGGCTGGTGGTCTAGATTCAATGGGTCGCGAGATAGAGCTTGCAACTTCCATGGCATGGATCTGCTTGGTTACGAGCTCTCTTAGTACATCGTAGTTCTCTAGCTTCTTTCGGAAGAGGCAGGTCTTAAAATCTCCTTCATCCAAATTGCCCATCAGTATGGTGCTCGTAGATTCTTGATTGATTCTCGGGATTTGCACCATCATGTTGGTGAATCTGCTGAAGAAGTTTCCCAATGACTCGGTCGCTCCTTGCTTGATGAAGTTGAGGTCCAACATGGTTCTTTTCCTCGTGCGAGCGCTGCCGAAGTGTGCGACGAATATGCCTGATAGTTGTGCGAAATTGCTGATGGAGGATCGAGCCAAATTGGTGAACCATGTGAATGCTACCCCGCTCATTGTCCTCGTTCATTCCCATTTTCGTGGAAAATTGGTTGAGGTGATCATTGGGATCAGTATCTTCTTTATACTTGGCGATGGAGATATCCCTCAATTTCTTGGGGACGAGTGCCTCGCGTATTTCCCCTACAAAAAGCGGATGGGAAAGTTGGTTCACCTTTGCAAGTTTGCCAGGGTGCCCCAGGGGAATTCGAACGTGACGATACATCCTTGGCGCTGAAGACACGGTCGATCTTGTTGGCGTTTTCATCGAGCTCCAGACCGGGATTAAGAGGGCCGCCAGCGGGATTGGGGAAATGGTTGACCGTTATAGGCACATGACCATTTGTTAATAATAGCAACGAGGGTCGTATTGGAATGTAACTCCGTTCGCTTGTTGGTTGAACGGAGGTGGCTGCGTGGTGTCCCAGGGAGGTTGTTGAGGGATGTCTTTTTGCGTCGGGTGTCTCATTAATGATGTCATACTCGTGTTATTTAATAGGCCTATTTTCTATGGCATCGTTAGATATGGCCGCTCCTTATTTACAAATTCAAGGAATATTTTTTTCTAACAAAAATAAAACAACACCTTTAGCCACAAGAACCTCATTGGTCGTGGCAAAAATCGACCCATTGGCCACGACAAATACATGCCGTTGCTACTGTTCACGGCTAATTCAATTTTTTTTTTTTGTAGTGAACTACTGTTTCAGACCCGGATTTCTTCTCCTGATGCCTCTTCTTGTTAGTACACTCATTCTTCCAATGACATTCCTCCTTACCGTAGTTACATACGTCGTTTAGTTTAGAGCCTTATTTGCAATTTTTCTTCCTGCCTCTTCTACCATTAGAATTACCACCGCTAGCCATAAGCCCGGAAGCCTGATTGTCTATAACTGATGCGCTTGCCTTTAGATGCAACTCTCTTTTGTGAAACGATGACCTGACCTCTTCTAACATGATGCTATCCTTCCCAACGAAAAATGAATGAACAAGGTTCTCATATGTGGGGGTAGAGATACCAGCAAAATTAGGGCATCGTCTTTGTCCTCCACCTTAGCATCGATATTATGTAACTCGACTAATAACGTGTTATGTCGATCAAGATGATCTCTGAGTTGTATACCTTCCTGCATACGCAACCCGAACAAGTGTTATTTCATAATCAACGTGTTCGTCATAGACTTTGTCATGTATAAACTCTCCAACTTCAGCCACAAGCCGCCTGAAGCTTCCTGATCATCAACCTTTGTTATGACATCGTCTACGAATCACAACATAATCGTCGAATGAGCCTTCTCCTCTAGAAGGTCGTACTCAACATTAGTTGTATCTGCCCCCTTCTTGTCGGCGGTTAACGATGCCCATAAACCTTGTTGTTTCAGCAAAGCCTGCATCTTTATCTGCCACATATTGAAAGAGTTTCTTCCAGTAAACTTGTCAATCTTCACCAAGGATCCAGACATCATTCTCGACGGAAATCGCAACCAAGCTCTGATACTAGTTTGTTGTAATGAGAACAATAATATAAAAGAATGACACAGAAATTTAACATGGTTAAGAAACGGTGTGTTACCTACGTCTACTGACAGAGAAATATATATGGTTCTTTATTAAGGAGACAAATAACATATTAGAGTTACAAATTGTTAGATTTTACAAGTATATATAAGGATATTTATCTATATTCAATTTCATATGAGACTTTTTTAAAGGCATTCATTTGTGCACTATTGGGATTGAGCCTATTACCAATTGTCTTTGGCCCAATTCCTCACACATCTCTATTCATAATACGTGGGGTTCATCGTAATTAACCCAAATATTCTTAGAATTCTTATTATAGTACACTTTTAGCCAACAAATCAATCATAAATTAAACCAAAAACTTTTTTTTTTTTGAAAATACAATTCCACACTGAATTAGCCAACAAATCAATCATAAATTAAACCAAAAACTTGCAATAGAAAATTTTCAAATGTACGTGCATTATTCCACTTAAAATATACTACTGATCGATCAATTTCGGTTGAGTTAGTTGACCTTGGAGCAGGTGGTTCGGATCTCGCCGCTGGAGCCGGTGAGGGGGCTGAGGTTACCCATCTTAACCATGGCATTGGCGAAGTCGGTGAAGAAGGTGGAGGAGCTGGAGCTGTACTTGGAGACCTGAGAGTCGGTGCTCTGGATGCCGAATAGCTGCTGGTCGGAGTGGAGCAGCCCCTGCATGTTCATGAGGTCGGTGTAGTAGGAATTGTCGAAGGTGGTGGGGCTCACTTTGTCGAGCGGGGAAAGGTTGTCGTCGCCGTTGCCAGTGGTGCTGGGGCAGTTGGCTTGCACCGACGCCGCGAAGGTGGAGTCTATGTTCTGTTCGTTGTAGATTCTTGTCCTGAAGTTCAAACACCTTGCTTGCCCTATTGTGTGTGCTCCTATTTATATAAAAGTCGCTCGGTTAGATATAATAATAATTAATAATCCATCCGTTAATTAGAATTTATCGTTTTATTATTCACGTAAGTTTTTTTAGGTTTTAAAAAACTGTATAAAATATTAATTTTTTAAAATAATTTCATACTTATTACAATATATTAAGTATGAATTTATAAAACCAAAATATAAAAAATGTTAATATTTTATATAGTTTTTATCATTTTAAAAAAGTGTGCATTAATAGTAAATGATAAGTTTTAATTAACAGAGTGAATAATATTTTTTTTCCCTTTTTTAATTTAATTATTGGGATTATTTTAATAGCTTGGTAGGATTGGGTTCTACTTCTATATAGTATATATATACCAGAAAGGGCAACCATTTCATCATTAGTGAATCCTTTGGCGGAGAAGACGCTCTGGAGGTTGTTGGTGCCGCCGGTGAGATTCAAAAACGGCGCGGGGAGGTTATTATTGTTAGCTGCGCTTTGGCTTGTTGTTGTCGTGTCTCTTCTCCCCAGTTGTACCGTCCAGCTCGGTCCTCCCAACTATATATACGTTCCACAATTATATATTCAGTATACATTTTAACATATATAGCAAAATAAGCTGGCATGTTTTGCAGAACGGGCTGGGGGAGGGGAGTATATATTTATGATTTTATGATTGAATAGGTGTTATGTTATGGATCCTTACTGCAACAACGGAGTCCCTTGCAGCAACAGCGACGATATCAGCGCAAGAGACTATTCCGGGACAAATACTCTCCACTTGAGTCTTTATGTTGTCGATCACGTTGTAGCCTCGGACGGAGCCGTTGTTAGCTGGAGCTCCCTGCTCCCCTTGGAAGGTTGCATTATCTGCTAGTAAAATTGACCCATCACATCCCTACAATTATATCACACGTACCACATCGATGGATCAATAATTACAACGTACACTCGTTTTAATTATCAATGACTTTAATTAATTACTTGTTAAAATAAGGCTAGTCGATCTAGATACTTACATTAACGAAACAATCATGGAAATGGAGGCGTAGCAAAGAGGCGCCCATGCGAGCCTCGCTGGAGATTGCACTCTGCACCGCAGATTGGATGGTGGAGAGTGCATTATTAGAGCACGACGTGTCGTAGAAGGTCGATGATAGCTGAGCGCAGGCGGCTCCGACGAGTATTAACACAACCAAGGCTTGAAGCTTGAAAACTAATGTTGACAAGGGAGACATTGTTGGAAATATTTACTGTATATATATAAGTAGGTAGGTAGCTAGCTAGCAAGAGAACTAAGCAGCTGGTTTTGGAATTATTATATATTTATATATGAACCGACTATAAGCTTTAATTTGTGATATGCTGAAGATATGTATGCAAGGCAGGCAAGTATTTATAGACACTAATCATATGGTATATATGATGGATGATATATATAAGCTTCTAGTTTACTATTTCTTTTTTTATTTTCAACACCCACCTGCCTTCATTAATACATACAGTATGTTGAATTAATCCTGGCCTTTTGAATATATAGGAAAATTTCAACTCTTATGAGCGGGGGATGGCTTGTAAGTACGTTGTAACGGTCAACTTGCGGGAAACTAATTCATAACCAAATCAAAAAAGACAAACTGTTCATAAATGATAACGTCGACTAGACAAACTGTTTATTTAATTTTTAATATTTGAGTTCGACCCTTTTGATTATCCTATTTATTCGAAGTTATATCGATACCAAGATTTGAATGATTTTGGTGATTTGGGATGCACCCGAAATTTAACGGGTTACTTACGTATCTCTTGAAATAGAATCAAATCTTTGGAATTTGTGTGAATCAATCAACAAATTGCACAAATCGATTGAAACCAATTGAAATCGGAAAATCTCCTTTGGAGGAGCTCAACATGAGCTTACAGAGACGTCAGTTTGTTACAACTGCCTCTAACAGAACTCCCGCCTTATGAAGGCAAATTTGATAGAACTCGAAAAGACCAAACTACCCCTGCTGTTTGTTAACTACAATTTGATCTTAGGCAGCATACATCACACACATTACACACTCATAGCCCCCCCCCCTTATGCTGTGCCTAGTGTAGGAAGAACAAGGCCAAGCTTGGCTCTGAATAAGTCATGTTGCTTGGCACCAAGTGCTTTGGTGAAAATGCCAGCCACTTGAAGAGATGTTGGGACATGGACAGTGTTGAGAAACCCAGCAGCAACCATTTCTTGAATAAAATGTGAGTCAATTCTCACATGTTTGGTGCGCTCGTGAAAGATAGGATTGAGAGCTAATTGTTGAGCAGATTTATTATCACAGTGTAGAGAAATTGGTAGTGTAATGTGGATGCCAAAGTCAGACAGAATACCTTGCATCCATACCAGTTCACTAGCCACATAAGACATTGCCTTGTACTCACTTTCAGTGGATGATTTAGACACCACTTTCTGCTTCTTTGTTTTCCAAGATACCAAAGATGAACCTAAGAAAATACAATACCCTGATAGTGACCGGCCAGTGTCTAAGCAATTGCCCCAATCAGCATCAGTGAAAGCTTGGACACTCAGTGATGATTTAGCTGAATAGGAAATAGCATAGTTGAAAGTACCTTTGAGGTACCTGAAAAGATACATCAGGACATCCCAATGTGGCTTCAAAGGATTTTGAAGGAATTGGCTTAGTTGCTGAACTGTGTAAGAGATATCAGGCCTAGTAAGTGTGAGGTAAAGCAACCTCCCAACAAGCCTTCTGTAATCCTCAGGTTCACCTATGGATGCAGACAATTTGACCCCATGCTGCATAGGAAATGAAGCTTCCTTACACCCATCTATCTCAGCATCAGTGAGGATGTCCAAGACATATTTCCTCTGATTCAAGAGAATGCCTGCAGAAGATCTGGCTATTTCCATAACAAGGAAATATCTTGCAACACCAAGATCCTTGATGGTGAATTGTCTGTGTAAGGCTGATTTGGTGCTCTCAATTTCAGTGCTTGAGCTGCCCATGATAAGCATGTCATCAACATACACAAGTGCCACTATCATATGACTCCCTGATGACTTGAGAAACAGAGAAAAATCATGGGAAGATTGAGAGTAGCCTAGAGAGATCATGAATTTGGTGAGTTCATGATTCCATTGTCGGCTAGCTTGTTTTAACCCATATAAAGATCTTGTCAACTTGCACACACTTCCAGTGGGCACCTTGTAGCCAGGAGGTGGACACATATATACTTCTTCTTCCAAGTATCCATGCAAAAAAGCATTGTTGACATCTAATTGATGCAACATCCACCCTTTCCATGCAGCAATTGCAAGAAAAATCCTTACTGTGGATAGCTTGGCAATAGGTGAGGAGGTTTCCTTGTAATCCCTGTCCTTTACTTGATTGTATCCCTTAGCTACCATCCTTGCTTTGTAGCGTTCAATTGTACCATCAGGCATGTACTTGACCTTTAAGATCCACTTGTAGCCTATTGGTTTCTTCCCTGGAGGAAGAGCGGTAATTTCCCAAGTGTGATTGTCTGTGAGGGCTACTAATTCCTTGTTCATAGCAGCTTCCCATTCAAGAATTCCCTTAGCTTGAGAGTAAGAATTTGGTTCAAAGATGGAGCAAGCATTGAAAAGGGAGTGAATATAATCTTGTGACAGATGAAATAGATTGGTGACAACAAACACAACAAAGGAATCAGATTGAGAGGAATCAGGACTACCTCTGAGTGGGAGATGGGAGTAAGAAAAATCCTTGAGTCTAGCAGGCCCGGTGATATTCCTCCTTAAGTTCATATGAGGGGCAGTGGGAGATGTGGAGACATCATGTAGCTGAATAGAGGGTGTTTGCTGTAAAGATAGAGAAGAGTCTGAAGCCTGTGAGTAGGCAGGTGATTGAGTAACAGAAGGTGAGCTAGGTAGTGGTGACGTCTCAAATTGTTTGGGAATTTGTTCAAGTGAGGAGTTAATAGCTTCTGAGATCCATTCAGGTTCTGAATGATCAATGGCCTGAAACTCAGTTGATTTATCATGATGTTGTGGCTTTGCAGGCTGCTTGAATGGAAACACAGTTTCTTCAAATGTCACATGTCTACTTATGATAAATGTCCTTTCGTCCAAATCATACAATTTGTAAGCTTTCTGATTTGGAGGATAACCAAGGAATACACACCTTCTAGCCACAGTTCCCAAATTATCCCTATAGTGATTTGGTTGGACAGCATAGCATAGGCAACCAATTACTCTCAGCTGATCATATGTAGGAGATGTGTGATAAAGAATTTCAAATGGTGATTTCCATTTTAAGGTAGGGGTAGGCATCTTTTTGATGATATGAGTTGCCCCAAGGACACAGTCTCCCCAAAATCTCAAAGGCAACCCAGCATGTATCTTAATAGCCCTGGCAGTCTCTAGCAAATGCCTATGCTTTCTTTCTACTCTCCCATTTTTCTCATGCACCCCTGGAGCTGCTCTGTGATGAACAATCCCTCTTGAATCAAACAAATCCTTGCAACCCTTTTGAGTAAACTCAGTGCCATTGTCAGTCCTCACTATCTTAACAGTCACCTTGAATTGATTCTCAACCATGTTCAGGAAGGTTGTAATCAATCTTAGTACCTGCATCTTGTCTTGCATCAAGTAAACCCAAGTACATCTAGAGCAATCATCTAGTATTGTAAGGAAATATTTGGCCCCACACATGGCTGGGACTTTATAGGGGCCCCAAACATCCAGATACAAAAGCTGAAAAACATTCTCGGTAATTGAAACACTTCTATCAAATTGCAGCTTGTGTGCTTTAGTCATGGCACATACATCACAATGTATGTGCTGAGTATCAACAGCAGTACAACCAGGAATATGTTGGAGCTTAGAAAATGACATATGTCCCAATCTGGCATGCAATAAAAGCATGTTATTACAAGTAACAAAATTCAAAGAAGCAAAAAACTGCACCTGATGTTGTGCATTCACACCAGTCTTCAACACATATAGGCCTTTATCTTCAAATCCTCTTGCAATGACCACTTTAGTTGTAAGGTCCTGTAACCAACATCCCATAATGTCAAAACTGAATCTCAAGTGTTGCTCACATAGACACTTAGAAACAGACAACAAGTTATGTCTAAACTGAGGTACCAAAAGAACATTCTTTAGTACCAATTCAGAACTCAATCTGACTGTACCAAACTGTGTTACTGTGATGCATTTTCCATCAGGTAACCCGAGTTTGATTGCAGTTTTGAAGCCACATACCTCTGAGAAAACTTCACAATCAAATGCAATATGATCTGTGGCCCCAGAGTCAACAATCCACAGATCATGTTGAGATTTATTTACTCCAATTAGAAAGGAAGAGCTTAAAGTACCTGCAAAATGCACCATGGCCTGATTGGCAGTGCTATCTATGCTTTCCACTTGGGACTTTCCTTTCATCGGCTTCAGAACCTCTTGAAACACAGCATTAACAACTGCTTGGTCAGGTTTGCTGGTGTTGTAAACATCCTCTTCAAAAGGACTCTCTTGTTGTGTTGATTCAAACTGAGCTGCAAATTTTCCAGTAGGCCTAGGTTTCCCTTCATCTTTAGGTCCTATAAACTATTCAGGATACCCTATAATCTTAAAGCAAAACTCCTTGGTGTGGCCTCTCTCACCACAATGATCACACTTCCTCTCAAGCTTAACTTTCTTATAGTATCTATAGCTTTGCTCAGAATTCTTGTCAAAATACTTTGACTGATCTCCAAATCTGTAATCTCTATATCCTTTAGCGGCATTTGCCTCACTGTCCAATTGATAATTCCTATCAATTTGTCTAAACCTGTCCTGTGCATACCTGTCAAACTGCCTTGACACATTCAAGGCATTCTGCTCACCTTGGATTGCATTAGCGATTCCCTTTGATCTCTCTATCTGTGTGGCCATTTGAAAAGCCTTATTTATTTCTGGCATAGGATCCTTAGACAGTATGTTGCTCCTCAAGTTCTCATATACATCATTCAAGCCCATCAGAAATTGCATGACCTTTGCTTTCTTCTCTCTATCCACAATCCTTTTCAGTAAACCACAGCTGCATCCATTTATGCATCCACAGTTACATGCAGGAACAACATCTAGGGACTTTAGTTCATCCTATATCTTGCTCAGTTTGCCAAAGTAAGCTCCAAGTGACAGATTGTCTAGTCTCAGGTTAGCTAAATCCCTACGCAACTGGTAAACTAGAGGATCATTTGATTCGAAGAACCTTTCCTTCACTTCATCCCAGAGTTCTTTCGATGTTTCTACATACATGAGGCTTTCTGCTACCTCTCTAGTCATCGAATTAAACAACCAACACATGACCATCTGGTCTGCACGCACCCATTTCTCAAAATCATCACTGTTTTCTAGAGGTTTGACACATCTTCCAGTTATAAATCCTAGCTTAACCTTTGCTCCTAGCACCATTTTAATACCTCTACTCCAGCTCGTAAAATTTGCACCATTAAACGGATTTGAGACTAAAACCATTCCTGGATGGTCTGAGTTTGACAAGAACAATGGATTGACATGTGCATTCGACATACCTTGCATCATATCTCCAAACTGGATCCCTTGATTTTGCAAATTCCATCCTCTACCAGCGCTTGAACCTGGTGCAGGAGGAGTGACAAACGTTCCTCATCCTTGTCCATTCCTGTCGCCTCCAACACTAGACGATTGTCCTGCTCCTCTTCCAACCATATCGCTCTCAATTTTCTAGATCTCGCCGGAATTACACAGAAATCAACCAGAAAAATGAACACCGAGCTCTAGAAATCTCCAGAACTCCGGGCAGCTCTCAAATTTTAAAACGAGACCAAGCGCAAATCACAGATCGTGACTCATAGCTTTGATACCATTTGGAATTTGTGTGAATCAAACAACAAATTTCACAAATCGATTGAAACCAATTGAAATCGAAAAACCTCTTTTGGATGAGCTCAACATGAGCTTACAGAGACGTCAGTTTGTTACAACTGCCTCTAACAGAACTCCCGGCTTATGAAGGCAAATTTGATAGAACTCGAAAAGACCAAACTACCCCTGTTGTGTGTTAACTACAATTTGATCTTAGGCAGCATACATCACACACATTACACCCTCATAAAGCCTTACGTAGTTCAAAGTGTTTTAATTTGAGTTTATGTGTTTTATCACCTTTAAGCTAAGATTTTCATGCATCATTGGGTCGTATTAGGACCAACCTTCTCGGAAGGGTAGCCCTAACATAAATCACACTATCATATGCATGAGATTTTCTCGTGTATCACCCAAATAAACTGAGCGCACCTTCTCGGAAGGTTTTCCAACTCAACGGCTATCACTTACATGGAATATCAAATATATTTAATTCAAATTTAATTTTAACCTCGTTTTCATTTTTAAAGTGAATTTAGAGGTCACCGACTGGACCCGACATATTTTTGAGATTTAATGTCGGGTTACCTACGTAGCCATTTTTACGACGTCAACTCTTTACATAGTTCTGTATGGAAAAACAATTTGATTTTTTTTATCGGCGATTGTACCGGACGAGCTTAAACTTGATGTCTACCTACGTACCCGTTTGAACGGGATCAAATCACCCGTATTTATTTTTACGAACCAATTTAATTTGTTTGGTTTTGACCTCATATTCATTTAAAGGGAATTTAGAGGTTGAAGACTGTACCCGATATAATTTTTTGAATTTAATATCGAGTTACCTACGTAGCCGATAGGAGGCGTCAAATCTTTACGTAATTCTATCTCAGAACCATTTGAATTTGAGGTAATTCGGTTTAAGATTTGGACTCCGTTTTTATTTAGGAGCCGATTTGAGATTGACCCACTCGAATTAATTGGCAAAGAATATTTGATGAATTTAATTTTATATTTTGATCAAACTCGAATTCTTAATTTGTGCCAAATATAATTATTATATTTTAGTGGTCTAGTTTTGTATTAAAACATATTGTTTTTTTATTTCACAACCCTACACCTTAAATTGGTCAATAAAGAGCGGCCATTCCGGGGCATGCTCTGTGTCATTTTGACCATAGCCCAATGAGGACACAATCCACTTTAAATTTTGTTTTAGGATCGACCTAAGCCTAATTGCAACTCAATTGTAAACGTCAATGTTCTAAATATTGGATATATCGCGGGGATATTTAGAATCCCCTACGATATTGGGATATTGGGTGAAATATATCGGTCAATTTTAAATATCGGGTCAACGCCGATATATCGGGTCAATATCGGCGGGCCGATATATGAGTTAATGCAAAACGGCTTCGTTTCAAATTAAACAGAAGGTTGAAATCTCAATTAGTGGCTTATTGTTAATTAGGTCAATAGGTCACCATTCCAGAACTCAGTTACATCTCTCTCCTTCTCCGTCTGTTTAGCATCGCCTCTCCGAGTCTCTGAGAATTTCGCCTCCAACCAAGTCGAGATCGGCTTCCATTGCCGCATCGTCCTCCAATTCCACAATTTTACCACCTCCGGCCACCTCCTCTCCTCCTCTTTAATTCGACTGAGTCGTCCACTCGGGGTCAGCTTCCAGTATCCTACAATCTTTGGCGTCCTCCTATTCGACATTTCTACCACCTCTGGCCACCTCCTCTCTCATTCTCTTTGATTCAATTCTGGTTTTCGGGTCTCACTTGTCGAAATACGAAATGGGTCTCACTCTCACCAACTCACCCCCACTATCTCAATTGCATACTTGAATGGAGTGAATGGTTTGTAAGAAATGGTTGTTTATTATAGTATATATTGGGCCAAAATAAAAAATTGGTATTTAAAACTGGCATTGTTGGACATTTAGGTATTTAAAAAGACTGGTGCTAAATTGGTATTTAAAAATGTATCGATGAACAAATTGGTATTTTTTCTGGTCGGAATTTCGGTTTTCATGCGCGTGACTTCTACGTGTATATTGAACCCTTTTTGTTTAGCCTGGACCGGTTTAATTATAATAAAATTATAATTATTTTAATTACAATATTATACAAACAAAAATTGGTTCAATATTTTTTTTTATAAAAAAATCAATTCAATAGGGATTCAAATATTTTATTAGGAGAAAGAAACTAATACAAGCTAAACAAAAAGGGTTCAGTATATGCGTAGGAGTCACGCACATTAAAACCGAAATTCCAACCAGAAAAAATATCAATCTGTCCATCGGTGCAGTTTTAAATGTCAATTTGGAAATGGAGTTTTTTTAAATACCCAAATATCCAACGTTGTCGATTTTAAATACCAATTTGGTATTTTGGCCGTATATATTGTATATGTATATTTGAATGGAAGAATTAATGGTAGGTTTGTAAATACTTCATTTTGGAGTCCTTAAAAATTGCTGATTGTTTTTTTTTTTTTTTTTGAGATTGCAAATTTTGAAGTTTATTTAACAATTTCGCGATTTCAATATTATTTTTTGATATTTATTGTTAAATTTTGAAGTATAAATGATATTTCTGACTAAAAATTAACAAAATCGATAAATCTGATATATCTCGATATATATCCGATCAGTGTTCTAAAAATCGCGCCTAGGCGCTAGGCGGGACGGAACCTAGGAATTTTTAAGCCTAGGCGGACCTCTAGGCGGAAATTCGTCCAGGAACCGCCTAGTCCCGCCTAGGCGCCGCCTAGGCACCGCCTGGTCCCGCCTAGGCACCGCCTAGGCGCCGCCTGGGCCCGACTAGTCCCGCCTAGGCGCCGCCTGGGCCCGCCTAGCAGACAGAGCTGGGTTCTGGGCCTCAGAGCTGGGCCGAGCCCATAGTCTCGGTAATCACATATACATACATAATATACATCACATATAATATGTCTTATATACTATACTTTGAGTGTGTAACATATATGAGCATAGGTTATACAACCTACACTTCTAACAATATAATATGATCAAAGTATAGGAATATTGGATAGCCCTAGCTTATATTAATTGCTAGATTAAGGCAAAATACTAGCATATATATATATATATATATATATATATATATATATATATATATATATATATATATATATATATATATATATATATATATATATATATATATATATATATATATATATATATATATATATATATATATACATATATATATATATATACATATATATATATATACATATATATACATATATATAGATATACATATATACATATATATACATATATATAGATATATATATACATATACATATATATATATAGATATATATATATACATATATATATATATATATATATATATATATATATATATAGGGAAGCTTTAAAATGTAAAAAGTCCTTAACGTGTAAAATTGGCTTAACGTGTAAAATTTGGATTTGAGGGAAAACCGACACGCGGGTCTTATTTAAAAAAAAAATGAATCGGGTTTAGCCTGCTGGTGTTTCTTCCGCTCTTATTCCCTCTCCCGAAATTCTCCAAATCTGAGAACGAACCTCCGCCAGTCCTCCGCCTCCTTCCTCCTCCTCCGCCAGTACTCCACCCTCGAGGCCAGGCTTGACTCCGTCTCCTACCGGATCTCCGTCCTTTACTCCCTCCTCTCCCTCATCCTCGCCTTCATCCCTCTCCTTTTCATCGCCGGCCTAGGGTTATCTGCCTCCAACCCTTATGGATCCTCCAAACCGGCCTCTCCCTCCACGGCGGTTCTGTGACGACGCCTTTGCTCAAGGGCTCGAGCAAGGAGATCAGGCCGGGGAGGATGGCGCACAACATGTCATCGTCGTCGTTGATGAAGAAATCGGAGCTAGGGCTGGTTTCGAAGGTGCGAGGTGGCGCATTGAGGCTGACACTGCAGAATTTCCAAGAGGTAATTCTCGGGATGAAGTTGTTCGTTCTCTTTCCGACGATTCCTTTGGCTTTCATTGCTCAGTGCCTCGATTTTGGACGGGTAAGTTTTTAATTTCCTGATTCAATTAGGGCTTCTGAACAATTGCAATTGATTGTTTGAAGTTAGGCATTGTTGATTTAGTGATCGATTGCAGTTGAGTGTAGTTCACATAGTGTTGTTTTGTGACATTTGGTGATATCGATTGCAATTCTCAAGCTTGCTCTCTGGATAATACAACTTCTGAATCAATCTGCACATTTCAATGTATTCTGAAAGTTTAGATCCTGGATCTCTAATCTGCATATGAATGCTTCAATTTTGAAATTATAAGCTTGTTAATATGCTTTTTCCTTTCTTGAATATACAAATCAGAGATTTTTCTTTGGAAAACCAATCTAGTTCATATCAATGTCATGGAAAAGACTATGTCTTGCCCTCACATTTGGAATCTTATGATTCATTACATCATCTATAGTGAGCATATTCAAACTGCACAGAAATGTTTGTTAAATCTATAAGAGTTATGAAAGCATGTTGCTGATCCTTGAAATTCTGGCTTCTCTGCAGGTGATAGAAAAGGAAAGAAAGATCCTAGAAGACCAAGATTCGGCCATCTCACAGGCAAGGAAGAGGCATCAAATGATGTCTGGTTTTCCAAAGCTGTTTGACATTATCCGTCTTCTGTTTCAATCGATTAGTCGGTCAGTCATGACTAAAGAGGAACTCTTGTACAAAGTCATCACATGCCACTCTGATGTAGTTGATAGAGGTAAAAGTCTTAAAAAAGACTTAGTTTTAAACATTTGACTTCACTCGGTCTTTTCAGTTTATGAATTCAGCTGTTTCTATTGGTAGGAGAAGTTGTAGAACAGTTTAAATTGCTTCAGGAGCTTGAACCCGAGTATATATCTCAACGCTTATGTAAAAGCGGAGACACTCCCATCTGGTAAGCCCTGTCTTTCATCTTCCATTCTTTTGGAAGCTTACAAGTGATTCGTATGCTGATATTTCACTTTTCTTTCCAGTGTCAACAATTCCGTAAGTGTCCAATAGCATATACCCCAGATTTAAGCCTTTTGTTTGTCTTCAGGATTAAACTTGTGAATTGTATTATTGATGCTTCCTTTTAGTGTGTCATTAGTTTCAGTCATGATTGATTATCACTAGTTTTGGATTTACACGAGTCATGAGGATGCCGGGGCTTTTGTTAAAAGTAATGCAGTTGTTGGGTTCTGCAAAATTTCTTGATTTGTGCAGATTGGAATATTTTTGGCCTATTAGCTCAATTGGAAGAGCAATGTGCATATGCACAAAGATGTGGGTTCGAATCCCACATAGGTTATATCATAAACAAGAACACAACAATCCCAAATTGTTAACCATGCACATTATAATCTTAGTTATGCACGTTTTAAACTAAATAATGCACTTTTTAATCTTTATATTGCTTGTCAAGATTCGTTATTTATTGCGATCATCCAAATGTCCAGCCAGTTAACATCAGAATCTCGCGTAGCGGTGTTTATGTTGATAAAGCTAGCACGAGATCTTAACCTTCAGGTCAGTGCGATCATTAACCATCTCATTGACATTTTCATGATTTATGACCCGCAAATACTTGAGAGTGCAAAAGGTCAAACAGATAAAAATACAAATAAAAGGGGAAACAAGCTCATCTCTATCACCGATCCCTCTTCGAGTAACAGAGATCTTCCAGCTCCTGCTCACTATGATTTCGGCGTGCAGGATTCAAATCAACAATGTCCCTATACGATAGCTTGAGCAACCCATTACTTGAAGTTAAAGATGGAGAAACCGAGGAAAGGAAGCAAGGGGCGTCTATAATGTACCAGGAGCAGGAGCAGATCGAAGATCAAGATATCCTTATTATGCATCTATAATGCACCCGGAGCAGATCGAAGATCAGGATATCCTTATTATGCAAAGCGACTGCATAAAAGACTCAAATGAGTAAAAAGATGAAGAAAGACTCAAATCGAAAAAGATCATGTCAGCATATATTAGATTAGAATCCTCACGACAGGACGTTGTGGTGGAACAACAATTTGACATTCAAACTAAAAGTTGAGATGCTTAAAATTGAGATTACAATACTTAAAAGTGCACAATTGCATTCTAAATTTGCACATATTGTATCTTACTTTTGCACAATTGTATTCTAAATCTGCACAACTGTATCTTACTTTTGCACACTTGTATTCTAAATGTGCACAATTGTATCTTACTTTTGCACAATGTAGTTTAAATTTGCACAATTGTATCCTACTTTTGCACATTTGTATTCTAAATGTGCACATTACAATTTTATTATTACACTTAATGTTCTTATATTTGCACTTTACAGTTGCACAAAAGCACTTCACAGTTGCACAAATGCACTTCACAGTTGCACAAATGCACTTCACATTTGCACAATTGCACTTCACAGTTGCACAGCTGCATTTCACACTTGCACAAATGCACTTCACAGTTGCACAAATGTACTTCACAGTTGCACAAGTGTATCTTACTTTTGCACACTTGTATTCTAAATGTGCACATTTTAATTTTATTTTTGCACTTTATGTTCTTATAGTTGCACATTACAATTTTATTTTTGCACTTTACACTCTTATTCATGAAGAGAAACATAGTACTTGTAAGCGATAAACATAGATAGCCTATACGGGATTTGAACTCGCATCTTTGTGTGTAGGCACATTGCTCTTCCATTTTAAACTAATAGGCTTATAATCGAATATCACACATATTAATGCAATTTTAGAATACAATTGTGCAATCTGAACTATATTAAGTGCAAAAATAAGATATATTAGTGCAATTTTAGATAAGAGCTGGTTATTACACTCCTCTTTTAACATTTTGTGTGGCAGCTGCGTAAACTGACTGGATGGCAATTACTTGAGCAAACCAGCTCGGCCAGCTGCTTATTTGGGTAGCGAGAAGCATATACACCAAGCGAACACCAAAGTTGAAAATCCAGGAATGACATGTTTATCACTTTATAAAAAAATGTAGAGCAATCATCAATCTCATTTGTCCAACACTACAACAGATAAGAGCTGGTTATTATGCTCCTCTTGAACATTGTCTGTAGCAGCTGTGTAAACTTCTAATGCAGATAAATACCGCCTCTCAATTTTCAAGACCGATCTAGTTAGCTTACAAAGTAAATGCTAGAAATAGGGTATAGGAAAGTTAGAAGTGACATACAAAAGAGCTTCTAATTAATTCCATGGATACAATAGCATCCTGAGTTATGCGGATTAGCTGAGAGGAACAAAAGATGTATATCTTTGAAGTAAAGAGCTAGTAATAATCAATAAGCTCGTAGTGGTGAGGGTGACACAATTAGAAAAATATTAACAAGGTGTCCATTTCATATTAAAGCCCAGAAACGCATCATTGAAATAACGTTATTTTTAAAAGGAGAGTTTAGCTTTCTTACGCAGACACCTAATATGCTGAACATGTATACTTTGCTTGTTCAAATGGTAGTTGATTAAAATAAACAGGCTTTTCAATTCAGTTCCTTAAACCTTCAAGGTTCAATTTGATATATCTCTAAAAAAGCTTGTGGTCTTTCAACGATTGAGATTATCAGTGATTCATGTAGTTCAAAATGTAATGAAGATGTGATTTTATGATATCATATCAATGGATTCAATGCACAGGAGACATACCAATGACACTTAAAAACAGTAATGATCATTTACCTCTTCAGTTCCGCTTGTAATGCACTAACATATGCCAGAAGTTCTTGCTTTTCTTTCATAGCTGCTGATTCTTTCTGAGCTGCTTCCTTTATTTTGGCCTCGGCATCTGATTCTACAATCTTGACCTTCTCGTCAGCTCTCACAATGGTAGCTTTTAGTACCAACATACACTCCCTAGCCTTTGCCAGTTCAGATCTCCATAGATGTGCCTTCTGGTGAGCCAAGTCTCTTTGCTTAGTCAGTTCTTCATTCTCTCTAGACAAGGCAGCCAACTTGCCTTCAGACTCTTTGAGCTGCACACTCAGCCAAATGATAATGACAGTTAATAACCACTAATAACAAGTGTCACACTGATGTTGTTGGATAAGCAAAAGTAACTAGAAAAAGGTTTCCAATAATCCCAGTTATATGTTTTAAAAAGTGAGCATCTTGTCAACAGCTACGCAGTATCAAGTAATGGAAGACGGTTAGGAGAACTGATTGATAAGTGCACCTTAAACATAGTTGACTCCAATTGCTTATTAGATGCTTCTTTTAGCTGCTTCATTTCAGCACACACAAGTCTCCTTTGGTCATCCATTATATGAGCAGAAGATGTTGCTGCCTCAGCAGCGTCAGCTGTATCAGAAAGTTTCTCCGCTATCTCCCTTATTGTTGAATCCCGGGCACGGAGCTCCCTAGCCAAGTTTTGTAATTCTTCATCTTTCACCCGCATTGTCTCCTGAATAAAAAGGCAGAGCAACAGGTCCACAATGAGCTGGATATGACAAAATGCAGAGGATAGCACTACAGAGATCAGGAATATTAGATATGCCAAGAAATTTTATGATGTTTAGCCTCTGACCAGGAATTACACGAGAAAAAGTCTGACAATAAATTTTATTTGCTCCTCATTTCCTCAAAAAGCCTTCAATAAATTATCACACCAAATTAAACTTACTTGATGGCATTACTTGCACCAACCAACTCGACCAGCTGCTTATTTGGGTAACAAGAAGAAGCACAAACACCAAGCGAACACCAACATCGAATATGAAAAACACCCAACACAATAAGATTGTGAACTGACATTTAGCACTGGAAGAGATGAGGGAATTTTTGGAAAGCTACCAGCTGGAAATGGGATTATGGGAGAGAAGTTCACCCAAAAAAAAAGTAATCTTGAATCAACAAATGCAGCAAGAGAATGGGAAACCCAAGCTTAGAGATGTATAAAAAAAAAATTGCAGCACACCTATGAATAGGCAAGCAGTTCCAGTTTACTAGGGCTTCCATCAGTCATTCGTGCTCGACTAAAATTATCAAAAAGCATGTGAAATTATAAATTTAATCAATTGACATTTGCCCTTCATTACATCGCAAAGCAGTGATGAATCTGAAATTTTCTGCAAAGCATGGGAGGTGAATAACTAAATATGATACTATGCACACGCAGCACAAGTTAATACAAAACAAAAGAAGGACCAAAAATTGGATGTTTAACACTCGCCATATTCAAGGTTGTGTAGCTAATATCACATTGAAATTCATTCAAGATCAAAGAATCAAAAGTCAAGTAGCCAGAGTGCATAAAAAAACATCTTATACTAGCATGCACACACATTGAATGTTACAAATGAAATACACAGATAACTATAAGAGCCTTATAATAGGCAGGGTTACATCTTTAGCTTAAATTCTCTTCAAAGAGTCAGGTTTAATTGCTCAATCGAAAGTTCCTAAAAAGGGAAACAACCACATTACAAATATATATTATAGTGTCGAAACAGTGGCTATAGAAAACACATTTGGTTACCAGAGCTCTTTCTCTTTTCTTGTGAGTTATTCACCCATCTAGTAGCGAGCTAAGAAAGAGAACAACATAATTAAGCACTACTGTATTCCTAAATCGTTAGTCATATCCTATCCTAAACATTTTATCAAACACCTAGTAGGCATGGATTTAGCCATAGCTCAATCTCGATTACTCTCCTAGACATTTTATCAAACACCTAAAAGACATGGATTTACCCCATCTCAATCTCAATTTCAAATCCACAAATCTCAATCTCAATCCAATTTCCATCCATCAAAATTCATAAATTCAATATAAAAAAAATTCAATCCACTGATTAAATAATTCAGAAGCACAAAAACACAATCTCGAGGCAGTCAGTCGGGGAAATAATAATCCGAGCTCAATTGTGTTAATTAAGGAAATTTTACACGATAAGCACTTTTTACACGTTAAGGAGTTTTTACATTTGAAGGAAACCCTATATATATATATATGCTAGTATTTTGCCTTAATCTACCAATTAACATAAGCTAAGGCCATCCAATTAACATAAGCTAGGGCCATCCAATATTCCTATAGCTAGTGTGTGTGTGTGTGTGTGTGTGTGTGTGTGTGTGTGTGTGTGTGTGTGTGTGTGCCAGTATTTTGCCTTAATCTACCAATTAACATAAGCTAGGGCCATCCAATATTCATATAGCTAATGTTTATATTAAGATAGACATTACAACCTCAGCCGAAATGACCCCGATAAGCGATATTTAGAACCTTGGTCATCATATGACAGAGAGCGCTCGGAGGGCGATCGAAGTTTCGTGATTCCCTGCTTGAGCAAATGGAAGAGAGGGCAGCACAAATGCCAGCGTCTTTCGGGGTGTTGCTGCAGGACTCGAGAAGAGGGCTACAACTCCGACGCTTGTGATTAGGTGCGCTCGGTTCCTATTTTGTTAAATGACTTACGGGTGTCGATCGGCCTTGGACAGCCAAGGCTTCTACAAATCGCAGAAGAACTGGGAACCTTGCAGCAAGATGCTCTTTGTAAAAAAGGATGACAACCCTGCTCAAGAGATTTCCCGGAGTTCCATTTAATTTTTCTAGGCACAAGTTAGTTCTCCTTTGTTTCTGAATCAATCTACTCCCTCATGAGACTTATAGTTGCCGGGTTTGCCCAGATTTTACCGATTTGGGGCTTGATAGATGAAAATCATGAGCTCCAATTTCTTTAATTTGTGTTGGGAATTGATTTTGGAAATGCCCGATTTGCTAAACTTTGAGTTTTTTTTTCTTATGTAAACTAGCATTCCAGAGTGTTGAGTTTATTTTGCTACAGGCTTTTAATCACAATTTGCTTTTTTGTAAAGCCTGCAGATCCCACTTTCGTTTAGATGCATCAAGGCACCTGGATTAAATTCAACAGAGTTTCCCCTTAGTTAAGGGGCATTTGATGATTTTTAAACCCAAACCACACGAAGACCCTCGCAAGGTTCTCGAGGGATAGGTTTCAGGAATATCACAAAGGAAAAGTGACATAATTCCGGCAACAATTCGACTCGGTTTTTAGCGATTTAATGATTCTGGAACCTAAGCCACGGGAAAAGCTCGTAAGGTTTTCAAGGGCAGGGTTCCAAGCAGAGGCGGAGCCAAGGGGGTAGTGCAGCACGTGCCCCTTCGCTCATCCGACAAATTACCTAGGTGTATTCTCCTTGTCGCTAGCTTCGTTTTGATATATAATATGCCCTAATCTGACATGTGACTAAAACATTATGAACGTTTTAAAAGTGTAGGTGTATTATCACTTTAATTTTATTTCAATAGACTATAATATTTTTATATTTTACTTAAATTGACCTTCACGTATTATAAATCATGTCGAGAGCTTCGAAATTATAGGTTATATTACTTATTTTGATAATTTGGCAAGAAGTTACACAAGTTTAAATTTTTTATATCTAGTTATACATTATTACATGTTAAGAATACAACAAGTTAAATATTGACTCAATGTTTATTTATTGAATTTTATATCCTTCTTCTGTTAGTTTTATTTTCTTCGAATATTTAATTTATTTATTTATATTTTTAATATAGAAAAAATAAAAAAGTATTATCATAAATCAAAGTCATGTTGTCTTGAAATAACATCATTTAATTTATAATTATCATATTATATAAAGATCATTATGCTACTTTAATCTAAAATGACATCATATATATACAATCGTGTCCCCCACTAAAAAATTTTTGGCTCCGAGAATCGAAAGGATTCACTAAAACTATACCTTGATTGTTGCTGGAATTTTTTTGTTTGCTCAGTGTGCCGAGATGCTTTGTGTGTTTGCAGGTTGCCGTCTTATTGATGATGAGAGGAAGAAGAGAAGATATGTTTGTTGGTCTTTCTGATGTTCGGAAGAAAAGGAAAGAGGAAAGCCAAAGCTCAACCCATCTGTAGTAGTAGCTTTATAAATGAGGACAAGGAGAAGTTAATTTTTTAAGTAATCACTATCCAAAGGCAGTTTTCTTTGGTGTACAATTTTTTTTTCTTTGTGTAACTTCTAAACGGGTTTAGGGCCTCCTTGAAACATTATGTTAGTTTCACAACTCAAATTTGGGTTGAGCTGTATTTGATTTTTTTGGGCCTCTAGAAATAACTATTTTGGGCCTTTGGAAGAAAACTTCCATTTTAATATTGGACCTCAAATCAATTAATCACAATTTAATACATGATTAATTTACTAAGATTTTATATGAAATTGTTAATATTCCAAAGTTGCGAAAATTTACCCTCCAACATAGATCATATAGCCATGAGCTGGTCTACTTGCTTTCATAAACCATCCAAGCTCATATAAAGTTAGCTTTCATATAAATTGAAAACATGGATGGTCTACTTGCTTTCATAAACCAACCAAGCTCATATAAAGTTCACTTTCATATAAATTGAAAAATTAAAAATTGTGTTCGCATTTCGTTTTTCTTTTTTTAATAAATGTTTTCACGAACTCGCATTTATTCGCAATCGTGAAGTGCTAATTCACGGTTAACTATTCGCCTCATTTTTTCATTTGGTTCCAACGTAAATATGAAATTTTTAGCTATTGGAAAAAGTTTTTCAACTCTTACTTACATATAATTTTCGATTGGACCACCGAGGCCGGCCTCTAGGAATTGTGTTACAAAATCACTTGATCGGGTGGACAACTTTTGCTAAATTGTGTTTTGTTTCAGCTCTCTTCTTCTTCTTTAGCCTCCACTTTTGTTTCATTTTGGACCCTTCTGAACAACGTCATCGTCCTACTTGCACTAGCTATACCTAAGTTAAAGATGACCTAATATGAAAATTCTAACTGATTTGTGCACAATATGTAATATAACTGTATAACTAAGCTAAAGCTAACATAATATTATCATCTAAATGGCCTGATACTTTCAATATGACAACTCACTGGTATTAAAATTTTCGTTATATTAATAGCTAGAGGTTTGTTGTAACTTCAAAATCAATTTATTCTCTAGTCGCTGAATTTATGACAAATCACCAATAGAATCAATTTATCATTCAACGAGAATAGCAACCATATTGCAATTGTCATTCCATCAAGCCCAATCATTCATGATATTGCCACATTCCTCAAGACCATATCATTCTCATCATTCCATCAGCCACATTCATGTATTTGCACAATATATCCTCAATAATAATTCGCATATCACATATCTCAAGTTCGTCATATTCATCATATCTCCAAAGCATAAGTGAAGTATACATAAGTCTAACACTTTATCATGCCATTAGTCAATAAATCATGTCATTAGTCCAAACCAATCATGATATTAGTCAACCATTCACATTAATCATGTTAGTTAGTCACCGATCACGTAATTCCAAAGTTAGTCCCAAAAACTGTTTCAAAAACCGAGTTAACTAGTTAGAAGTTCCGACCTTGAAAAATGTTCACCAAATTTCTTTTTCTAAAATAAATGTTTCATACTATTATATTTTCTTTTAATTACCATAATATTATATTTTTAAATCACAATAATAATATTATATTTTTAAGTCTCTTCAATAATACTAAATAAAAAATAATATCCCATTTAATTAAAAAATTTATATCAATTTATACATATGTCTTAAAACCCTTTCTCATATTTAATTCAAATCAATCAAGAAATTAGGCCCAAGATATAAAAGGGCCCAAACCCCACACCCTTAATTTCGGATCCAGCAAAATCACAACCCAACTCTTTCAAAAAAATGAATCGATTTTCCCTTTTATTAAAACATTGGACCGAACTAAATTAGAGAACAAAACTGAACCCCTCAAAAGATAGTGTTCATCATCCCTTCAAAATAACCCCTGGATTCGAAAATTGGAAGAAGAAAGAGGGGAAGAAGGAGCTTGACGGCGGCACTATGCTCCGACCACCCTTTGAATCCTATGAACACGGAACTGAACAAGGAAGGGAGAAGGAGATAGAGATTCTCACCGAGGGGTCTCGTTTCACCGGAAAGATGCTCGATAAAACAACTCCACTAGGTCTTAGAAAGAAGTCTATAAGGGCCCCTATAAAATGCATGTATCCACTTCGTGGGTGTCATATTGCAAGCTTGGCCATAAATTTTCAAAAAGGGGTTCCTTAGTTTGAAAAGGATTAGTATCAAAATCATTGAAGTTATCGATCGCGTTCAATTTCTCAAAATCCAAGTTAGTCCTTTTTAAACACCATTCAAAATTCCTTAACCCGATGTTAACCAAGCAAGCTTCAAAACTCAAGAGGTTGAATCATTCACCTCTAAGGACTAATCTCATATTTCCTTCTTAAGTTCCAAGTCAGAATCAAATTTCATCAATTCGATTCTAGCATCCAAGCAATTTCAATTCAAAGCATCATATAACATAGCAATCATTCAATATAGCCACAATACCACACATTCGTAAACAGGTCATACTCACATCACGGATAGTCAGATATCACAACATCTCTAGCACAGTATCATACATAGCTGGATTCTTCACATTATATCGATCAGAAAAGCACACCATACTTACGCTAACAACCAAACATCATCACATTGGAGGCATATAAGTACTTCCGCATATAAGTTCAAGGGATAACTATGTTAGTACTAGCTAGTTCACTGTTGTCTATGGCAATACGTCAGAAGATCAACATCGTCTATATCATATAAATTGCACCACATTCGGCCCCAAGTTCGCATAACACTAGATCACATCCCCGAGAAAACCTTTCTATAGCTACCAATCACAATAAGACACGACCACTACTCATTATCTCTGACATCAAGATCAACCTCACCTAGGTCTACCAACTCCATCTGATACTAGTTCTAATTATCATTGCATCTCACTCATATACAAACTCTCTAGCCTCATAACTATCCGCAATCAAGGCCGGCCAAATACCGAATCCAACTACTAGGTATCCTAATTCCCATGCCATCAAGCCATCTAAAGGTCAATCTGTCTCAACACTCCAATATCACATCCTACCTTTCCCTTGACCATCTAACCCATCCCCCGGAGTTCCCAATCGCAAAATTCCTCCGTTCTGACAAGCTGAACAACTCGACCTACTACCAAGACTCTCTCAATAAAGCACACCCTCGTCCTAGGGGTCCTCCGCCAGTCCCATCTTCGACTTCTAACAGAGATCTCAAGTCCTCAACTGAACCTCCCTCACGATCTATTTAGACGCTTCTTAACAATCTCGCTTACTCTTCCTAGAGTATCAAGATTCCGTCTGACCATCACCTCCTAAAGAGACATCTCAAATCACCTTGCTACCCGGATCATACTTCCCGCGACACTAACCACTCTCACTAACCATCCTTTTATCCTCAACATTACCAACAAGGGTTCACCTCCTTAGCCATTCTCGCACTCTTACCAATATAAGCATCCTACCCTGCTATAATCTACTCAACCGCCTACTCTCGACAATTCTAATGCAGAAAACCGTATAGTGCTATCTCATAACCATGAACCACCGAGTTCATCATCCCCCGCGTCTATCCTCACTGACCAATCACAGATTCCACCTACTTATCCCATTCCGAATCTCATGAAGCTTGAACCAATGATGAATCCTCAAATCGACCTACTCTAGATCCTCTTCTCAGCATATTCCCAAATTGCTCCACTTCACACTTCCTCGAAATCTCTACCGCTTAAGACATTATATACCGATCATCAATTCCACATGATTCCTATGACATCCTCTTCCGAATCTCTTAAGTACTGCAACCTCACCAAACCTTCTAAAATCGTTCATCTTCCAGCGTTCCCAATACCTTTCGCTTTTCCTAGTTCCCAAATCCATGCTCAGAATCTCCCTATCTCAACCTCATACCCACAGTCTTATTAGAAATCTCAACGACATTCTTACCTAGCTACCAGCCTTTCCTCGAAGTTTCATCGTACATCCTCAAATATCTCAATAGCCAAAATGATTTCCACACACCAATCTCGATTCCTTCCCTATACCAAAATCCTCCAACAACGCATCTAGAGATCCTCCCATCACGACATCGCAAAGCATTACCAATCCTATCTAAACAGGCCCAATACTCATCTCGCATACAGTCCTGATATGAACAACCTGATCCCCAAGAATGACGATTCCCCAAGCAACCCTATACTACGCATCCTTAGCAATTCCTCAACCTCACCTTTTACCAAAATTTCTCCAAATCACAGCACGTACAACCTAGTCCCAAATTCTACAACTTCTTAGACATACCTTAATCGTTCATCAATAATATTGCCCACAATCCGCTCCTTGACTACCCATACGCTACCTGCCGGATAACATTTCCTCTATAGAAATTTCTCGATCGCGTCTCATCTACCTATCCACCTCTAAAATTGCACTACTCGCACACGCTATTGCCCCATACTGCCTCTAACGAAGGCCTCTCCCTCAGAATCTCACTATACTAACTCTACTTCTCACCTAAGACCTATATGGAAGCTCAACTATACTCACTAACTGATACGTTTGGGATACCCGATCCTTCGTCTGTGGGCTCAAAATCAAAAACCGCGTCGTATATTTGCCCGATCTTGCAATGCTCTTTCGATATCTCCTAATTGTAACAAATTAAGCCACTAATTAATTAACTGATTATAGCGACGAAATAAAACTTGATGAATTCAAACAACAAAAGCGACGAAAACAAGGGAAGCGAGAGGGAGAGGGAGCGCGCGAGTGAGGTGCTGGGTGCGCGAAGACTGGATGCGCTCGCTGGGAGCGAAGCGACGACACGCGGGAGCGAGCAAACTCGGGAGCGCGGGAGTGAAGCTCCTCAGGACACATCGCCGAGTGTGAGAGCGAGAGACAGAGTGATAGAGAGCGGAGCCTGCGTGAGCAGCGCTCGGTGCAAGCGAGACATGGCCGCGAGTGAAGCCAAATGTCCGATCTTCTTCTTCTTGCATCGGTTTAGGGTTCAAGGTTGTGTTTGGTTTCCGGTTGTGATGATTGAAGGTGACAGTGGTTTTGGGTGTATGGGTGCCGAAAGTAACGAGAACACAAGAGCGCTTGAAGCTTTTGGGATTGATAATCGAGGAACCATTTAGCCAAAAGGTTTCCTCAATTCTATATTCAATCTGATTTTAAATTCAAAGGGGAATACAATGATTAAATAGAAATTGTCTAACCACTCCTATCATGCAAGATAGAGTTTGGTTTGATAAAAGATAGAATATAACTACCTAAGGATAAGTCAACCTAATTAAGATAGAAATTCAAAACTGAGTGGACAAGACTTCTATCTAGAGTAGATATAATCCTTCCACCTTATTAATCCTAAGTTACATGAAATAATAGAATTAATTAATTAGGTAAACCGGGCCACAAAAGAAAAGGGACTCGACATGGGCTTCAAGGCCCACTCGACATGGACCTCTTGCACTCGACATGGGTATGGGCTGAGTGTTCTCATGTGTGGCCGAGTATGGTCTTGTCATGGTGGATGTAGACGTGTCTTCATGAGCTCTATCTGTGGACGGAATCTCAACTTCTATGGTGGCGGTGTAGTCTTGAACAAAGTGATCCAGGGTGGCCTGAAACCTTGCTTCATTGTTCCTTGGTAACGGACAAGAAGTGCGTTAGTTGCATCTTGAATCTTCTTGGCCCTTTCACGAGTGATAGGACCATCGAAGGGCACCTTCATGTTATCCTCAATGTCACCAAGAGTCATCGACATTGGCACTGCATCATTCTCCTCAACTTGAGTTCGATTTGTCCTCAAATCGTCGGGCACGAGCAAAGAGAGGTCTACGACGTTGAAGGTAGAATGAACAATGTACTTGTGGGCAAGGAGATCCAGCTTGTAAGCATTAGGACCCATCTTCTGAACCACTCGAAATGGTCCATCTCCCCTGAGGACCAGCTTGGATTTCCTTTGTTGTGAAAACCTTTCCTTCATGAGATGCAGCCACACAAGATCACCAACGTTGAACTGCACATCCTTGCGATGTTTGTCCTTTGTTGCCTTGTACTAAGCGCTTTTCCTTTCCAACTGCGCCTTTGTTCGCTCTTGCAAGCGCTTAATGAAGTCCACTTGTTTAGCTGCATCCATATTTTCTTTCTCCTTAAGTGGACGCGGCATCATATCCACTAGGGTGAGTGGATTTCGACCATAGACCACATCAAAAGGAGTCTTCGTGGTTGCTGAGTGCCTAAACCTATTATAAGCAAACTCAAAAAATGGTAGGCATTCTTCGCACCTTTAGAGATTAGTTTGAGGGTGACAAGAAGTAGAAAATAAAAGCTTTGTACCCAACTTAGACCATAATGATTTCCAAAAGCAAAACAGAAATTTAGAATCACGATCAGACACAATAGACAATGGCAATCCATGTAAGCGCACGACATCTTTAAAGAAAAGCATAGCAACATGAATAGCATCATCAGTTTTGTGACATGGTATAAAATGAGCCATTTTGGAAAACCTATCCACTACCACAAAAATGGAATCATGACCTTAGAAGTTCTAGGCAAGCCAACAATGAAATCCATCGAGACATCTTCCCAGGGTGCATTCGAAATTGGTAGGGGTTGATATAGACCATTCGAATTTGCCTTACATTTTTCTTTAGCACATATAACACAACTTTTGACAAATCTTAGGACATAATTAGACATTTTAGGCCAAAATTAATGTTCTTTTAAACCAGCTAAGGTCTTTTCGAAACCTCAATGTCCCCTAGATTTATGTATTTCTTGAGTTAACAGTCGTCTAATAGAAGAAGATGGGATACAAAGCTTGCCCATCTTAAACAAGTAACCATTATCAAGAAAGTAACAATCAACTTCACCTTTGGAAACACATTGACCATAAATAGTTTTAAAGAAACCATCAGAAGCATGCAATTCTTTTATCAAAGCAAAACCCAATACATGTGCATCCAAATGGTTCAAGAGGACAACCCTGTGTGACAGCGCGTCGGCTACCACGTTATCCTTTCCCTTTTAGTGGTGAACCACATAGGAAAAGGTCTCCAAGAACTCCACCCATCGAGCAAGGCGCCTGCTGAGCACTGACTGACCATTGAGGTACTACAGAGCGTCATGATCCGAATGAATCACAAACTCTTTAGGTCAAATGTAGTATGCCATATTTGTAAGCATCGAACTAGCGCGAACAATTCCTTGTCGTAGGTAGAATAGTTGAGCTCAGTGGGGCCAAACTTCTCACTAAAATAGGCAATAGGACGCTGACGGAGGGAAAACCTGTCGTTGATCCCGTCAAAGTAAACTCAAACCTATAACTAGTATAGCAATAAGCAAGAGGTCGATCCCACAGGGAAATTACTATTCAAGTGTGATTTAGATGCCAATTAAGTAACCAAAGAGGGGGGGTTTTGAGTGTGAAAGTTCCGCCTTTTATCAAAGCGGATTGAAGCAAACAAAAGTAAATAATTGTATTTTAGACACTTAGGAGAAGTAATTCTACCTACAATTTTCCACTTTATTGGATTGAAGCGATCCTTGTAACTTCTTCTCGTCCTATTAAGTTTCCTAAGAATGCCCTTGTCCCGACCTAATATAGCTACTAGTCCAACCAGTCCTAGCAACCCTTATCAATCGAACAATCCCTAAAGAAGGATTTAACCCAATTGATAGCTTTAAGTTCAGAGATTAGCCAAGGTATTTGCAGTCCCTAAAAAAGGATTTAACAACACATTCAACTTCCTACTTATTCAATTAGTTCAAGTAGCCCTAAAGGAACAAGTTTGCCACTTAGGTTAAGGTTCACAACCAGGAATCTACAAAACCTTAGAAATTGAATTGATCTAACAAGTTGGCCAGACAAGATAGAACAAAACAATAAACAATCAAGCACAAAGAAGTTGAAGCATTCAAATATAGGAAACAAGGAGTTATGAAAATAACATAAAACTTGGCCTTTTAAAACATCAAAGTCGGCCATGAAAGAAATAAATAAGTTCTAGGGTTTTCATTAATCAAAACGCTGCGAGTTAACACCGACGACCAATGCTGCGGGCGCAGCATAGGTGCTGCGCCCGCCGCACACTGTTTCCTCCAACCCTTTGCAAATTGATTGGCTGCGGGCGCCGCAAGGTTGCTGCGGCCGCACCCAGGGGCTTTTCACGGAAAATCTATCATGACTTCGCTCTTCTTGTCAACAGGAAAGTTGTAGTTCTCTGAAAGAGCTTTCCAACACATGGTAATAATAGTCAATCGGACAACCGAGGCCTCCAAAAAGTGCAAAACAAGTTCAGGATATCTGGCGACAACTTCTGCAGACTTGTTCTTCGTTTAGGTTTGCTTCTTCTTCTCAGGACCTCTTGAGATCTTCATGTAAGCTTCCCCGATCAACTAGACATTCTCATCTAATGCGTTAACGACTCCTGTCTCATCATCGGATCCACAATTACCTGAAATAATCAATAAAAGTGTGTAGATTCCGACTCCACTAACATAGAGAGCAAATATGCAAATTATACTTAATCATCCATGAAATGCATCTTAACTAAGCTAAATGCAACCTATTATGCCTACCTAAATGCATGCTATCAAACTCCCCCACACTTAACTTTTGCTTGTCCTCAAGCAATGATAGAATGAACATATATCAATGTATCCCACAGGAAATCCCTTCAAGTTTCAACCTCATCAAAAAGCAACATCATATCAGGTGAAAACATAAACCAAGCAAACAAACGTCATAGCATGTATTCCAGTGATCAAAGCTTAGAAGTAGACATCATCCAACCTCATCAGAAGTATGTGTTTCACTCATGTGTTTAGGCTTTAAGGTACAACTCTCAACTCAATCCAAAATGCACTAAGCTCATAGACAATGACCACCATATCACCAAATATCTCCCGAAATGTCATTACTTGCGGGACACAATAAAGACAACTAAATAAAATGTGACACTTTTTTTTCTTTTCTTTTGTTTTCTTCTTTTTTTCTTCTTTTTTTTCTTGTCTTGGTGCTTTCCTTACGCGAGGCGCAAACATGGGTGTCATGAATGACCCCGGTTTATCAACACCTCAACCTACTAATATGAACTCCACTTGAACATCTTTTGACGCAAGTTGCAAACATGGGTGTCATGAATGAACCTGTTTACTCAATGATCAAGCTTTCTTTCCTATTGGATAGTTTTCAACACCTTTTTGCGCGAATCATGCCCATGTGTGTCATGCGTAGACCCGGTTACTAAGTGCATCAACCATTGCCACCTTATTCACTAAATATGCACAAATTAAAATAATAGACTCAAAATATAAACATAAACTCCGCAAGCAACAGACATGTGAGTCGGTCTTTAAAAATAGATACTGCAGTCAATGCCAAGAGGTAGCAACACAAAGAGAGTAATTCACACAAATGAACAAAAGAATTCAAATAAGGCCAAACATTCTCACAGAGTCATGTTTTGAGGACTTCAATCATACTTTAGCTCAATCATACATGCTCAATTATATTTGCTAGCTCGTGTTCCACAAAAATAAAATATAGACAAGGCCAAAACATCCAAAACTCCATGGGATTTATATGATTATGCTTGAAATTTAAATTAGAGGACAAACTAAGCTAGATGGGTGTTTGAAAAACACATATGTATGCAATGCATGCTTATTTTTGGAATTTTCGATTTTTTTTAATTACGAAAATGAACAAGAAATTAAAAAAAATGAAATAAATTAAACATGGTGCAGAAATTTAAATATGATCTCCTATATGCATCTATATATACAGAATTCCTCTCCCCCACACTTAAAGTTTTCATTGTCCTCAATGAATCAATAAAGACAACAAACGTAAATCAAATATAATCACAGTGAAGGAAAAGAAAAAGGAAAAAGAAAGAAAAACTTACCTCGGGTTGCCTCCCGAGAAGCGCCTTTGTTTCAAGTCGTTGACTCGACGTTTTGCTTAAGCTTACGAAACTAATCAGACATAGTCAAAGCCCTCAGCAACCTGTCAAACTCTTGTGCACAACTAACAAACAAGCATGCGCTACATACAAATAAATTGAAACTAAATAATACAGGATTTAAGAACCGTTTAGACTTATTGTATTCAAGAGCTTGACTACCCACAAAGGGTATATAATACCACCAATTCAGTTCTACTGGTGGCTTGTCAAAGTAGCAGTCAAATGGATCAATGTATTCACCAATATTCTCTCGAGTGCAGGAGACGACCTTTACCTGCTCTGTAGCCTCGGCAATAGGCTCTGGACCTGATTCATCAATGGGCGAGCTAGGGATGATCTCATCAGATGGAGTGTCTTCTTCCTCAATCTTCTCAATGTGATTTTCCACAATGACCTCAAGAGGTGCAACAGAGGTCTCAACGATTTGAGATACTGGAGAGAGTGACTCGTTTTGCGCACATTGATTATCCATGTAGCAGAAAAATTCCCACATCTCCGAGAGTCCCATATCCAATAAATCTCCATCACTCAGGCGCTCGGCAAGACTTCGTGTCTCAGAAGTCATTCCATCAAAGATGCATAGAAGAACTTCTCTTATACTAGCTTGATATCCCCATGAATAGAGATCATTAATGTACTCCTACAGTCTGATAAAGTATTGATGAAAATTCTCTCCATCTAACTGCAATAACCTCACCATTAACATATGTTAGTAGCACGAGTGCGGACCATGTAAGTGGCCCACACCAAAAATCAGCACCAAAAACACACAAGAATCAATAAATTTCCCCGGCAACGGCGCCAAATTTGACGGAGGGAAAACCTGTCGTTGATCCACCAAAGTAAACTCAAACTTATAACTAGTATAGCAATAAGCAAGAGGTCGATCCCACAGGGAAATTACTATTCAAGTGTGATTTAGATGCCAATTAAGTAACCAAAGAGCGGGGTTTTTTAGTGTGAAAGTTCCGCCTTTTATCAAAGCGGATTGAAGCAAACAAAAGTAAATAATTATATTTCAGACAATTAGGAGAAGCAATTCTACCTACAATTTTCCACTTTATTGGATTGAAGCGATCCTTGTAACTTCTTCTCGTCCTATTAAGTTTCCTAGGAATGCCCTTGTCCCGACCTAATATAGTTACTAGTCCAACTAGTCCTAGCAACCCTTATCAATCGAACATTCCCTAAAGAAGGATTTAACCCAATTGATAGCTTTAAGTTCAGAGATTAGCCAAGGTATTTGCATTCCCTAAAAAAGGATTTAACAACACATTCAACTTCCTACTTATTCAATTAGTTCAACCAGCCCTAAAGGAACAAGTTTGCCACTTAGGTTAAGGTTCACAACCAGGAATCTACAAAACCTTAGCAATTGAATTGATCTAACAAGTTGGCCAGACAAGATAGAACAAAACAATAAACAATCAAGCACAAAGAAGTTGAAGTGTTCAAATATAGGAAACAAGGAACGAGAATTAGAAACTCACAATCAATCCGAATAAAGCTTCAAATTGCAGGCAGAATAGATGAGTTTAGTTCCTCATGGAAGACATCGCTCAAAATCTCTAAAGTGTCTGATGAATGAATAGAATAGAAGTTATGAAAATAACATAAAACTTGGCCTTTTAAAACATCAAAGTCGGCCATGAAAGAAATAAATAAGTTCTAGGGTTTTCATTAATCAAAACGCTGTGAATTAACGCCGACGACCAATGCTGCGGGCGCAGCATAGGTGTTGCGCCCGCCGCACACTGTTTCCTCCAACCCTTTGCAAATTGATTGGCCGCGGGCGCCGCAAGGTTGCTGCGGCCGCAACCAGGGGCTTTTCATGGAAAATCTATCATGAATTCGCTCTTCTTGTCAAAAGAAAAGTTGTAGTTCTCTGAAAGAGCTTTCCAACGCATGGTCATAATAGTCAATCGGACGACCGAGGCCTCCAAAAAGTACAAAACAAGTTCAGCATGTCTGGCGACAACTTCTGCAGACTTGTTCTTCGTTTAGGTTTATTTCTTCTTCTCAGGATCTCTTGAGATCTTCATGTAAGCTTCTCCGATCAACTAGATATTCTCATCTAATGCGTTAACGACTCCTGTCTCATCATCGGATCCACAATTACCTGAAATAATCAATAAAAGTGTGTAGATTCCGACTCCACTAACATAGAGAGCAAATATGCAAATTATACTTAATCATCCATGAAATGCATCTTAACTAAGCTAAATGCAACCTATTATGCCTACCTAAATGCATGCTATCAGACGCCTATTCTGCAGCAGATACCCACAAATGCAAATGCCAGAAAGCATCACACTCGAGCTCGAACGGTTGTGCGAAGTCAGGTACTTACAGTACAGGGGCATGGGTGAGTCGATCTTTGAGAGCATCGAATGCCCTCTGATGTGAGTCTGTCCAGCGAAACGTCACATCTTTCTTCGTCGGCTCATGTAGGGGTGCGGCTATGGTGCTAAAATCCTTAACGAAGCGTCGATAAAAGTCATCAAGACCCAAAAATGACCGAACATAGGTAGGAGTATGTGGTTAGGACCACTCTTGTATAGCTCGAACCTTTTCCTCATCTACCTTTAAACCAGAAGCAGAAACAACAAATCCAAGAAAAATAGTAGATTCGGAAGCAAAAGAGCACTTTTTCAAATTGGCATACAATTTTTCTTTCCTAAGACAATCAAATACCAATTTTAAGTGACTAAGATGGTCATGTAGGTTCTTGCTATAGCTTAATATATCGTCAAAATAAACAACGACAAATTTCCCTAAGTATCGTCTAAGCACATGGTTCATATAATCCATACTTAACTGTTGTTTTCCATTCATCTCCCTGTTTCATCCTAATTTGATGATAACCACTTCTAAGATCAATTTTAGAAAAGATGCAAGCACCATATAATTCATCAAGTATATCATCTAAACGAGGAATAGGGTGACGATACTTAACTGTTATTTGGTTGATTGCCCTGCAATCAACACACATGCGACATGAGCCATCCGTTTTGGGGACCAAAATCACAGGAACGACGCAAGGACTTAAGCTCGCTCGAACAAAGCCCTTGTCCATGAGTTCTGTTACTCTGCGTTGCAACTCCTTTGTTTCCTCAGGGCTAGCTCTGTAGGCGGCGCGATTAGGCAAGGCTGCGCCGGGGACGAAGTCAATCTGATGTTCAATCCCTTAAATGGGAGGAAATCCTTGTGGTAGATCAGCTAGAAGTGCATCTAGATAATCCTGCAAAAGAGCAGCAATAGGTGCAGGAATATGGCTCAAATCCATAATGTTAAGTAATACCTCTTTCATTACCAATAGGGTGTGAGGTCTATGAGCATTCCAGGTGATGGTCTCTTTCTGAGGTTGAGAGACCAAAGATCGTCGTTCAACGAGCCTTAAAGCGAAGTAGAAGAATGTTGTGTCGAAGCAGAAGGGGAAGGTGTGGACGAAGATGCGACCGCGGGTGCGGTGACGGAGGTCGTGGTCACGTTGTTCATGGCCGCTGGCCCGGTGGTGCCGGCTGAGGGCACACGACTCTCTCCCTCCTTTGGGCCTCCTTTTGAGCGTCTTATTGTTGTCGCTTGCGAACCTGTTCCTTCAAAACAGCTTGAGGTGATAAGGGTAAGAGAGTAACTCTCCTCCCATCAAAAGTGAAGGAATATGAATTGGCATGACCGTCATGTATAACAGAACGATCATATAACCAAGGACGACCAAGCAAAATATGACTACAATCCATTCTAGCAATATCACATAAAACCTTATCATGATATGAACCAATAGAAAAATAAACTAAGAACTATTTAGTAACCATAATATCATATCCATAATCAGTAATACCGTTCAGTCCATAGTGAGTAGCCCTAAGAGTAGTAGTCAAATGCAAGGAATCCACTACCTTTTCATTGATGAGGTTGCAGCAACTCCCACCACTGATGATGACGCTCAAGGTAGCCTCGCGAACAACACACTTGGTGTGGAAGATGTTCTCCCTTTCATCAGTCATCTGAGCTTCTTGAATGTGTATGACCCGACGATTGACAAGACAGAGAGTTTCTTGAAAGCAGTTGGGGTCGATTTCGACTTCAGGGTCTTGCGTCTGGTCCTCCTTCACTTCACTCGAAATTACATGGTCCTCGACAGTCTCCTCCTCATAGTAATGGTCTCCCAAATCATTGAGAATGACCTTCCTTTTCTGAGGGCATTCGCGAGAGACATGTCCAGAACTATCACAAGTGAAGCAGCGGATGTCTTTAGTGTGTTCCTTAGATGGTGCAACAACTCTCCAAGTTTCGACCTGATAACCCTATTTAGGTGAGTTGGGAACTCCCTTTTGCTGCATAGAAGGGTTAGTAGAAGATCTAGATTGACTAGAAGAAGTGAATGGAACAAACCTGCAACCTTGTGAGGACTGGTCGGTTTTGGCCCTCTGTTGTTGCTGCTGATCATACAGAAGTTGCGCTTTATGGGTCATGGTGTTAATATCTCTAATTGAATGAATAGATAAAGGATTTTTAATTGAAATATTAAGACCAGCAATAAACTGAGTACATAAACCACGTTCAGTAAGGTAAATATTAGCCATATGAGTGAGGCGTTCGAGCTCATCTCTGTAGTCCATAGGGGAGTGAGATCCCTGCCTGCATGAAGCCAAACGCATCCTCATAGTCTCTGTATACTCCTATGGAATGTGTCCCTTCTTTAGGTGATAGCGAAGTTGAGGCCAAGTTTCAATAGGTTGCTTACCTTGACGACATCGGATTTCGCGAGTGCGAAACCACCAAGAGCGAGCCATACCTGTTAAATGTAAAGTAACAACCTCCAATCTATCTGTTTCATCATAGCGAAGATGGTCAAGTACATAATTAGTATGATCCTCCCACAGAATATAAGCATTAGGATCATTAGCACCATCAAAAATATCTAGCTTAATCTTGACATCTCGCCGTTGGATAGCCTGTGCATTATCAAGTTTAGGACGAACAAAATGAGGGTTAGGAATTTCATCAAGATTAGGATCTCCCTCTTGGTATGCGTCCTCAAAATGTGGCATGTCGTTCAGATCAGCATTGTCACGGCTATCCTCCCAATTACCTTTGGGAAAGTGTGGGTTCCTGAAATTCTGGGGTTGTTGCCGATTCGGCTACCCTTTGTGGTAAAGATTGCCTTTGAAGGATGATAGTACAACATCGTTGTCATTCTCACCATTAAAAGGATTAGGAGTAGCAGATCTAAGTTTAAAATGCAATTACCAAAAGGGGGTGGGATACCTGAAGGTGGTGTATTACCTGACGGGGATGGCTTACCACTTGAAGGCGTAGATCCAGAAGCCTCATTCTGTTTCATCTCCTCAAATTTTAGATCAATCGCTTGGTTGATCTGGGCAGTGAAAAGAGCATGGTCTTGATCCCTTTCGATGGCTAAGTGATTGTCGTGGGCTTTGTTGGACTCCTCCATTTCTGCCTTTGCAGCCAGTGTGGTGGCTTGTACGACAGAGTTAATGATGTACTGCACATGCATCGGATGCAGTAAGGCTAGTATGGGGGTAGGGGAAGAATTGGGGTCATTGTCGTTAGTCATGTTCCTACAATATCATAAGAGAAACAAGTAAAGGGAGCAAAGACCATAAACCAAGTAATGCAAGCCCTTTTGATCCTAAGAGTGATTAAGTTTTAGAAATCAATTAGGCGAGAAAACAAGGCACAATATTCAAGTAATCTTCCTATTGAACAAAAATGTGCGAATAATCGTACAACATATTTTATTTAATTTTTAGAATTTGAGTTCGACCCTTTTTGGTTATCATCTTGATTCGAAGTCGTATCGACACCAAGACTTAAGCGGTTTTGGTGATTTGGGCTGCACCCGAATTTTTAACGGGTTGCCTACGTATCTCTTGGAAGAGAATCAAGCCTTACGTAGTTTAAAGTATTTAAATTGATTTAATTTTTGGGTTTTGGTGATTGAACCCGACAAGCTTGAGCTTTATGTCGGGTGTCCTACGTACCCGTTTGGAACGGGATCAAACCACCCGTAGTTCTTTTGAGAACAAATGATTTAATTTGGTTGGAATTTGACCTCATATTCATTTAAAAATGAATTTAGAGGTTGACGACTGTACCCGATATATTTTTTTAGGATTTAATATCGGGTTACCTACGTAGCCGATAAGAGGCGTCAAGTCTTTACGTAGTTCTTTTTTAGAACTGTTTGAATTTGAGAAAATTTGATTTAGGGTTTTGACTCCGTTTCTGCCTGGGAGTCAATTTTGGAAATTGACCCACTAGAATAAACTGACAATGAAATTTTACGGGTTTAACTTTATGATTTTTATTAAACACAATTTCAGTTTGTGCCAATTATATATTTCTTATCTTTTGTGGGCCGGTTTTGCAATTAAACCAAAATTTTAACAAGTGTGGATTGTCAATCCAGAACATGTTTGGCAATTGCTTTCTTCATTTTTTATTTTTATTTTTTCCAACGAGAAGAAATAGGCAAAGCCCAGTATCAAGTCCGTCATTCACTGCTCGACATCTCCATCCTCTTCGTTTTATAGAAGACGAGGCTTCTTTCTTCGACAGTTGCCAACGCTTCAGAGCTCCGGTCTCGGGTGATTGGAGCGGAGAGGAGCGGAGCAAGGGCGAAGGGAGCGAACATGGAGCACAGGCGGAACGAATTGCACGTCGTCTTTGCGAACCGAAGACATCCTGCGCTCGGCTCGGGTAGGCTTTAGGTTTTTTTTTTTTAATTCTGAATTTCAGCCCAAATTTCATGTTGAATCCGATTTTAGGATGATCCCTGGTTTAGATTTCAGGTCCTAATGAGAATCCCCTTTCAATTCAGTATTTGATTTTAACACTCTGACTAATTTTTCCCCAAATTGTGATTTTGGGGTTTTCTGGTTAAGGTCGATCGGTGAAGGGCGTGGGAGGTCTCGACTATGAGTGACGGAAGAGGAACGCAACAGCTGAAGGCCCTGTCCTCCCGCAAACGACCATTGCCAAGGTATGCTCGAATTTTCCGACAACCTAAAATTTTACAGTAACACAGCTTTCCCCTTCAGATTTCAGATCAACTTCTCCGTTTCATTTTCTTGGAACTTATTAGTTTGCTACTGTAATCCATGGCTTGATTTGTTATTGCTTTGCTCTTGTGACTGCAATTTAGTAGCAATCAAAAGTTTGTCCAGTTGGTGGTTTTGGGACCCTTGTGTTAAATTTGGTATTGATCCCTTTGAATCTACCGATTGGAATTAGGGAATGAAACGTCGAAATCTCAGCAGCGTTTTAAATAGACTTTCGCATAACTTTTCCCTTTGTTTGATACGACCAAAGAGAAAGGTGGCACATGCTGCTGGAACTTAGTTTATTTGGATTTGCGCAGGTTTTTCACCTCCTGTGATGACTGCAATTTTGTAGCAATCAGGATATGTTTGCGATGCCAACGTGACAGAATAGTTTAAGTCGATCTTTGTGCCATTGGCGGTTTAGAGCTTTCGTATTGAATTTAGTATTAAGCCCTTTGAGACTTAGTAGGAATTCCAGCAGAGTTTCGCCATGCTTTTATGCCAATTGTGACTCCGAAATCTGGATGCTTGAACTTCTTTGACTTAGGAATTTGTTTAGATCAGAAATCTGTTTGCTTTATCTCTCTCTTTTTTTTTTTTTTTTACTTCATGGCTGCAGTGAATTTTTTGTTCTTTTTGCCTTGTTTGAACTCGCTCCTGGTTTGTATGTATGAATTAGTCGACTTGGCCAGTCAAAATCCAGCAGCGTTTCGCCCCTTTTTAGGGCGATTTGCTGATTCCGAAACCCAGGCCGCAAGCGAAAGCTTGTGTGCAATTGAACTGACTCTGCTGCGTTGAATTTGTCTCCTTTTGTTTGCTTGAGACTTGTTTTGTGTGAACTTGTTGGCATGTTTAGAATAATTGGGCAGCATTTTGCCCTCTTTTAGGGTTGTTTCAGTGACTTTGCAAGGGCGGGGTTTCGTGGATCGATTTCGGCACCACCTCGACTTTGTTTGAGGCAATTTGCTGACTCCGGAACCCAGGCCGCAGGCGAAAGCCAGTGACTTTGCAAGGGCGGGGTTTCGAGAGTCCGTTTTGACAGAGCTTCGTCTTCTTTGGAGGTATTTGTTGACTCCGAAACCCAGGCCACAAGCGAAAGCCAGTGACTTTGCAAGGGCAGGGTTTCGAGAGTCCATTTCGCCGGTGCTTCGATTGATTTGAGGATGGTTTGACGACTCCGAAACCCAGGCCACAAGCGAAAGCTAGTGACTTTGCAAGGGCGGGGTTCCGAGAGTCGATAGGAACCAATGTAGAGGGCTACCTTGCTTTCTGCACGTCTGTATGCTTGGTGTGGTTGTTTTCTTTTTCTCTGCAGCTTTCTTTTCTGCCGTCTGTTCTCTTTTTTTTCCTTTTTTTTTTTCAACCCTAGACTTAGCCACCTTTTATAGGAGAGGGAGATAGGAGGTAGGAGGATAGATCATATCTTTCAATATTGCTATATCCTTTTCAGCAGACAGAAAATCTTTTATTCTGATCAATTTTCTCCTTTATTTTTATTGTTTCCCTATTGATCAGCAAAACTTCCCTTTTATAATTATCCGTATAATTGATACATATATATATTTTTTTTTACTGCTAATTTTTCTGGCTGATTTTCCAGCCTTTTACAAACACATATGCATCCCTCTGTTAGCCTATGATTCAAAGATATTTTAAAAGTACTCGTAACGCTCTCTTTTATGGAGAGACCAAAATCCAT
The DNA here is from genome assembly GCA_037127255.1 of Persicaria tinctoria. Taxonomy (NCBI): domain Eukaryota; kingdom Viridiplantae; phylum Streptophyta; class Magnoliopsida; order Caryophyllales; family Polygonaceae; genus Persicaria; species Persicaria tinctoria. Next base: position 34,384,708 of record JBANSL010000013.1, on the reverse strand, counting down.
CGATGGCTTCCGGCGGCCAAGCAACTGCCCTTTAGGTGGCCGGTAACTTCCACAGTAAGTGAAAAACCTCCCTTTGGGAGTCTCAACTCTCCTTCGAGAGCCCCAATCCACCCTCCGGGTGTCTCAACCCTCCTCCGGGAGCCAACAATCCGCCTCCTCGGCGTGATGAATCTCGGCCTCGGCCGCATCTCCTCCTCCTTGCTCGGCTGCCCCGTCTTCTCCTCGTTTCGGGTGTCCCGTTCATCAATCCCTCTGCTCAAATTGAGCCTCTAACTGGGTTGTGAAACCCCCTCGTGGGAATGAAAAATCCCTAACTGGGTTGTGAAACTCCCTTCGGGGCTTGAACAAATGGCTGCAATTGCAGCTCCGATTCGCCTATATGGCTGTCGATTCCTAAATTGGTGACCTAATCTCTACTCCACCTCTCCGCTGGGTTGTTGTCGGCCTTCTCACTGGGGCCGGCTTCCGCTCTTCGGGTGGTATGCGTATTCGTGGTGGTCGGCGCCGCTAGGACCCACCTCCCTCCCCTACATGGGTGCCTCCACTTCTGGTCGCATCCTCCTTTTTTGATTTCCGGGCTTCTGTCCGGAGATATGGATTCAATCCCTCGACTTTCGACTTTGATCTCAGCGCTTACTTCTCCTTCGTTCCGCCGATTTCGTCGTCGTACACGCCGTTGTCGCCTCCGCCTGGTCCTAGCGACGACTGTATTCCTCGGATCCGTGCGTCCGTGGCCTGGTTCGTCGTTGGTGTTGTTCCCTGGTGCCGGATCTGTTACGGCGTTGTACCCTTGGCTGTTGGCTAATTTGGTTTTGTCGTCAGTGTAGCCGGTGTTGTGGGTCTTGGCCTTGGCCCCTCACTGAGTCGCCTCCTCCCGGCCGATGCAATCCTTCTGGCTGCCGTCTGGGGAGCTCTGTCGATTCCCTTGGCTTCGGGCTCCCCTAGGGTCTGGTTTGGCCCGTGGCTGGACCCGCTTTTGTCCTTTGGGCCCAAGGCTTTTGCCTTGGGCCCAAAGCTGGGCCTATGTGATTTTATATAAATATTTAAAATGTATAATTGTGTTTTAATTATTTATATTTATCCTTGATAAAAATTACAGAATATTTTCTCTATTCTGTAAGCTAATTACAATTGTAAGCTAATTATACTATCCTTATTATAATAACCATTAATCATATTCCGGAATCCTCTTGCGCTTTTAGCCCTCTCGCGGTCGTGCTTCATTTTCTCGGGTTGATTGGAGTTCTGTTTTTTGGTTCGTGGTTAGTTTCGGTTGAGGAGCAGTTCTGCGGCCCTGGTTGATCGAAGTGATCGTGTTGGTGGTGTTCGTGGTCTCCGAAGATCCTTCATCTAGGTGAAGGGAATGTCGTGTGATCCGCACTTCCCCAGGAGTCGTCTTTGCCCATCGTGGATTGCTGCTTTCCGTCTTTCCGGCGGCGAGACATCGTGTCAGCTGTACTGTCCCATGCGCTCGCTATCCACTTCACCACGCCGGGTCTCCATATTCTCATTCCTGTGTCCGCGTGTCTGCTTAGGGTTTGGGGTTTTCCGGGTTTTTTAGTGTGTTTCTTTTGTTGTATTTCTTTTGCTTTTGTTGTATTTCCTTTGCTATGTTGTATGTTTAGACGACTTGTCGTCTGTCGACTTTGTCGGCCTCTCGAGGTCCGGGCCTGTCCGGCCTCGAATTATTTCCTTATCAAAAAAAAAAAAAAAAAAAGCATATGCATCCCTGATTTTCAAGTAATGGGCTGGGCCTTTTTTTTTCTTTTAGGTCCATATTACTCATGTGTATTTAAGAATAAATTCAACATAATTTGTCCCATTCATTCCTTGTTCTGATTTTTTTCGTAACCGAAATTCATTACTTTTTTGCAGCTAAACAATCCGTTCACGAGAGTTCGAACAAGGAAGATTAAGTCATTTGCCACATTTCAGCAAAGCGATCGGGGAAGCCATTGGCTCTACGACGATGCTAGCGAGAACCGATGGACTGCAAATGTATTTTACAAACTCGACTATTGTAATTAATTTGTATACTCTAGTTTATGAATTTGTAAACGTTACAATTATGTATCGGATGTGTAATGCATTTCACACCCTTTACTTATTTGCAATTATTGTCCACCAGTTTATATTCGTGTTTGATGTACAAAGTATTGCATGAAAACGTCCACGAAAATGACTTCATGAACATGTATGACGACCCTTAATAAAACATTAAACTTTACTCCCAAACACTTCCCTGGACACAAAATTATGCAATATTGAAGATAGCAAGTAAGATCAAAATTGCAATTTAAATCAGCCACAAGTTGGATATCAAAGATAGCAAGTATGAACAAGCGACTAATGTGTAGGTCGAGAAAATAATACAATGTGATGCTCGAAAATTTCAGCAAGATGTAGTAGTAGACACGATGCAATCACAAGGGTAATCAAATGCACACACTCCGTCAACTATTATTTGACGGTTGCAACACAGTTCGGAGAAAGAGGGGTGTGACCAAGGCTCATGTGTCGGCACAACACAAAATCACACAAGTAGGGTTCTTTGTAATGCTTGAAACAAAATAGATCACCTAACAAGTAGCTAATAAAAAGAATTAACACAATCCAAGGAAGTTGAAATTCTCAGGAATTGGAGATAATACCAGCGTTTGGTTGATTTTTTTGTTACAGAAAAACCTAGGAAGTTGAATTCCCGGGAATTTAAATTCCCCCATTTTGGAGGAAGTGCACTTACCTAGTCCCCCCTAGGTAAGTTCGAATTCCACCCTTTTTAATAGGAAAATCCTATTTTCTTATTTCAATTCCTTTCATCCAAAATACAAAACCAAACACAATTTCTCAATTCCCATGATTTTCAATTTACGGGAATTGAATTCCTAGGAAGTTAACTTCCCGGGAACTATACTTCCCACGTTAACCAAACGAACCCTTACTAACTCAAACAAATAAAGGTATGCTATTTTTTTTTGTAATGCTCTCGGCTTTTTTTTTTTGGCTAAGCTACTGTCGCTATAAGAGTACTGTAATGGCAAAAGAAATAGAGAACATAAATTAAAATAAAAAGAAACTAAGCTACGATGATCTAAAAGTAAGCAAAAATAAAGAAAATAGTGGTGCAAGTTCATAACAAACTTTTATCCAAGAATCACATTCATATGCATGATATGTAGCCAAAAGGAATAAAAATCAAAACTTGCAACCAAAAACTCAATATCTTCCAAACTATAGATCCAAATAAGAAAATAAACCTAAATAAAGTGCCAAATTTGAAGGGTGAAAAATAAAAATCTAAAATTTATGCAGCGGGAATGGTGAAAAACATGGCACGAAATAAATCACTCAAATAAGAATCAAGAGAGTAAAGAACTTGCATAAACCTGAGAATCCGATACCACTTGATACGTTTGGGATACCCGATTCTTCGCATGTGGGCTCAAGATCAAGAACCACGCCGTATATTTGCCCGATCTTGCAATGCTCTTTTGATATCTCCTGATTGTAACAAATTAAGCAACTAATTAATTAACTGATTATAGCGACGAAATAAAACTTGATGAATTGAAACAACAAAAGCGACGGAAACAAGGGAAGCGAAAGGGAGAGTGAGCGCACGAGCGAGGTGCCGGGTGCGCGAAGACTGGATGCACTCGCTGGGAGCGGAGCGAGGGCACGCAGGAGCGAGTGAACTCGGGAGCGCATGAGCGAAGCTTCTCAGGGCGCGGCGCTGAGTGTGAGAGCGAGAGACTGAGTGCGAGAGAGCAGAGTCTGCGTGAGCAGCGCTCGCTGTGAGTGAGACGTGGCTGCAAGTGAAGCCAAGAGCGCTTGAAACCAAGATCGAGATGTGGCCGCAAGCGAAGCCAAGAGCGCTCCCTGCGAGCGAACCTTCTTCTTCTTGCGTCGGTTTAGGATTCAAGGTAGTGTTTGGTTTCCGGTTGTGATGGTTGAAGGTGACGGTGGTGTTGGGTTTATGAGTGCCGAAAGTAACTAGATCACAAGAGCGCTTGAAGCTATTGAGATTGATAATCGAGGAACCTTTTTGCCAAAAGGTTTCCTCAATTCTATATTCAATCTGATTAATTCAAAGGGGAATACAATGATTAAATAGAAATTGTCTAACCACTCCTATCATGCAAGATAAAGTTTGGTTTGATAAAAGATAGAATATAACTACCTAAAGATAAGTAAACCTAATTAAGATAGAAATTCAAAACTGAGTGGACAAGACTTCTAACTTGAGTAGATATAATCCTTCCACCTTATTAATCCTAAGTTACATGAAATAATAGAATTAATTAATTAGGTAAATTGGCCCACCAAAGCAAGGGGACTCGACATGGGCTTCAAGGTCCACTCGACATGGACCTCTTGCACTCGACATGGGTATGGGCTGAGTGTTCCCATGTGTGGTCGAGTATGGTCTTGTCATGGTGGATGTAGACGAGTCTTCATGAGCTCTGTATGTGGATGGAAGCTCAACTCCTGTGGTGGCGGTGTAGTCTTGGGCAGAGTGATCGAGGATGGCCTGAACCCTTGCTCCATTGATCCTTTGTAACAGACAAGAAGTGATTTATTTGCATCTTGAATCTTTTTGGACCTTGCACGAGTGATAGAACCATCGAAGGGCACCTTCATTTTGTCCTCAATGTCACCAGGAGTCATCGACATTTGCACTGCATCACTGACTACTACCTCTGACAAGTCTCATTCTTTTTGCTCTACCCCATCTTACACAACCAATGAACCAACTCGAAGGCCTCAATATACCTACCACTTTCCGACCCACCTCACCGAGGAATCACCCGACTTATGCCCAAGAAGAAAACACCACCATATGTGTAACCCATAACCTATTTACTAGCAAGTCAATACATTCAAGCATTTAGGCACATCATCATAAGCACAAGTCAATTAGGCAACTATCCACTACCAGTTCAGCATCCCAGTCCTCGCACATCCAATCATGTCAGTTCTAGGCCTATTGCACTATGCCAATCCCAATCTGTATAGAAGAATCCCTGGTCTGAATGAAGAGCGCCCTTCCTCGAGTCATCTAAGAGGACCACATCTGTAGCTACCATCTTCGAAATGTGTTTGTCCTTTGTATACCTTTAGCGAAGTCTGTCACGTGGTCTATGGGTCATGGACCCATCACTTTTCCGCTGCGCCGTTCATGTGCCACTTGGTCGTCGGTTCTTTCTTTCATATCGGCGTTAATCGAAGGGTTGCAAGGGTTAGAAGTTATAGAGATAGAGGAGAGACAAGGGCAGACGATACAACTTCCTTAAGGGTTCAGATATGGACCAGGACTAGGGACGACGAGATCGAGGATAAGATCCCAACCCGAGAGTTACAACGATGCCCTTAGGGTATTCCATGAAGTTATAACTGTGACATGCAAACACATAAAAATCACGAAATATCCTCACATTATTTCACACCAGTATACACCTATCTCAAGGAATAGCGATTTAGGCATCAATGACATGCTCATATACTCAACTTTACACGTACGCAAAACAAGGTAGCAACCTACCATTTCATTCACAAATCATGCTGGACAAACTAAGAACATGCATGCACAAACTAACATGGGACATGTGTGGCATAAGTTGTACTAGTCCTAACAACATCAAAGGACATCATATTCACGACTTATCACTCAATTAGCTACACATAGACAGGTCGTAATATCATGGGGTCAAGGCAAGCACGCTGAGAGGTACCTATCACATCATATACATCCATTTTCACATAGTAATGCAAGGAAGGCATATAGTCATACGAGGGCCTATAATTGGGAGACATATGTCCTACATGATAATGAATACAATCACATAGACGATCTATGTCGTCTTTCGAGGGACGATCGACCGGAGGGGCAAATACATCACGGCCTCCTAACCCATGTCACTCCAACCTTCGGGTTCTTTGGAGTCTTCAAGTCCACCCTTAAAGAACAAGCTATATTTTGCCCATCCGTTCCCAACTAAATCCAATAGGGATGGTCTAGAGCTTCTACTACCCATTCGTTTCCCTTTGTTTGATTACCGGATTTATTGATTCAAATTCGTATTTAGTCCATTTGAGTTAGCCATATTAAATTCATTTTTCCCTTTTTAAAATATTTTGAAAACCTTGGGCCATTTTCAAAACTACTTCAACCTATCATTCTCGGTTTGCAAAACAGGCTCTGATACCAACTTTGTAACGGCCCGAGATTATAGTTCACGGGTTACGTTTCGAGGGATGAAACCCCACGTTAGAATCTTGTGCCCTGAGTACAGGTTGAAGTTTTGAAATTCCATCCCAACGTTTTCAAGTGGGATTTCATACCCAAAATTTGAAGGGATCGTTGGAATCCCCGGGGAAGTCCCTTGTACCAGTCGTAAGTCTAAGCATGGAAAACCAATTGTTATGCAATTAGCGAAATCATGGTGTAATACAAGAGGGTGCCACGGCAGAGCCGAGTCAAAATCAAATCAATAAGTGTATTTATCGAAATCTAATAGGCGATTTTAGTGAGGTTAGACCATTTGAAATGGTCCATTTCTTTGCAATCGTCCAAGAGAGCTCCCACGTCACGGAAGCAAGGAACAATCATGCACAAACCTAAAAAAATATGTATGCGGTGCGGTGTCAGATCTAAGCCCTACGCAATGTAATCCTAAACAAACAAACACATACACACACTAGTTCTAATAAAGATGCTTCTAGATGCAAGGCAGAATATTAACACACTAGTATGCTCCTAAGATCAAGTGCATAAATATAATAAGGTCTTAGCACCGAATACCAAGCTCGTCATATTCATCATATCTCGAAAGCATAAGTGAACTATACATAAGTCTAACACTTCATCATGCTATTAGTCAATCAATCATGTTATTACTCCACAACAATCTAATATTAGTCAACCATTCACATTAATCATGTTAGTTAGTCACCGATCAGATAATTCCCGAGTTAGTCACAAAAACCGTTTCAAAAACCGAGTTAACTAGTTAGAAGTTCCGACTTTGGAAAATGTTTTCCAAATTCATTTTTCTAAAATCCAAGTTTTATACTATTATATTTTCTTTTAATTACCATAATATTATATTTTTAAATCACAATAATAAAATTATATTTTTAAGTCTCTTCAATAATATTAAATAATAAATAATATCCCATTTAATTAACAAATTTATATCAATATATACATAAGTCTTAAAACATTTTCTCATATTTAATTCAAATCAATCAAGAAATAAGGCCCAAGAGATAAAAGGTAGGGGTGTGCATTATCGGGTACCCGACATGAACCGGTTAATCGTGTTGGGTACCCGGAACCGTTAAGCCCAAATTCCCCGAACCGTATCCGAACCGTCTAAACCCGGGTACCCGACACGGTTATGGTATTCGTTTCTATGTCGGATACCCGGGTACCCTACACGAACCGGTAGCTTCTTTGTTTTATTTACGTTCTTAAGTTGCTAAAGTAAAATTGAGGAGAGGACGGAGGTAGATTCCAAAAACTGAATTGAAATTTGAACAGATGCAAAATTGAAATTCAATATATGCATAGATGCAATCGAAATAAAATTGAAATTGAATAGATGCAATCGAAATTGAATAGATCCAAAAACTGGAACGAAATCGACGAAGAGGACGAAGTCGGTGGAGGAGAAGAACGCGCTGAGAGGAGGAGAAAGCAGACCAGTTGATGGAGCTATGAACCGGCGAAGGGGGAGCGTGAGGAGACGGAAAGAGGGGGAAGGTGTAGGCGGTGGTGGTGGTGTAGAGAAGGCGGTGGAAGCGGGAGGAAGAAGGGAAGGAGGAGTGTTGTGAGCTGAATCTGCCATGTTTTACATTTAAGTTTATATCGATTTCTGCACACATTTCATTCATTTAGGCTAGGATAGTACAAAATCTATGTAGCTTATGTTTATTTGCCAAATTATGGAGTCTACACCAGTTTTTGTTTAAATCGCAGAATTCGAGACGTTTTACAGCAATTCTAAGGAAGGTCAGAAAAGCTCGGAAATCCACTACAGAAGTCCAAGGTCAAAGAAGCAGCGGAACCAGTCGAATCAAGCTGAGAGCCCAGGTTACTCGATCTCGAGTGAACCTTACTCGATCTCGACGAACATGTCCGAGCACAGGCCTTGTCGACTAGGAGCAGTGTCGAGAGCCAGACCAACCCAGCTCCGGAACCCTACTCGATCTCGAGTACCGCTAGTCGAGATCGACAAAGCCTAGACGCCACACCCGGAGTCGAGAAGAGGAGCTGATCGAAAAGCCGAGGACGAAGACGCTGAGCAACCCTACTCGATCTCGAGGAGGCCTTGTCGAGATCGAGGAGACACCATGCCCTAGTCCGAGTCCATGCCGAGGAGGAGTCCTCGACATCACCAGAGAGCCGTCTTCGACCACACCCCTAGTCGATCTCGACGAGACCTAGTCGAGATCGACGACTTCCAGGAGCCCAGATCCGAGCCATGTCGAGCAGATCTACCCGAGCCGAGCCAGTCGACCATAACCCTACTCGAGATCGACTAGACCTTTGTCGAGATCGAGTAGACCTCCAGAGCCGCGTTACTCGGTTTGACCAATTCTACTCGACTTGGGATTTCTTGGGTGCGAAGATTGCCGATTCTATCCAAATCTATCAACATTGATCATGAAGAAGGAAGATCTATCCATGGAAGACTTTAGATTTATTATTTCCCTTTAAAGATTTAATTCCCTTGTTGCATTTATTTATCTTTTAGCAAGTAGATATAATTTTAGATATAGATAGTAGATTTTATCCTTGATTAGCAAGGATTAGAAGGCTATAAATAAAGCCCTAGGGGCTGGCTTTTCATGGATTCCATCACACAATTCAATTAGGAAGTAGAGAAGTAGTTCCACAGAGAAGTTTTAGGAGTTCTAAAGTTTTTAGGGTTTTGGCATTCTGCGAAAGTTGATTGCCGGGATTGTAAAGGCTTTGAATATAGTTTAATGCAAGTTTCTTTTTATACATCAATGTCTGTGATTGCGATGAGGCGTGAGTAGTCCACCCACTTCTGGGGCTGGGGTGAGCCCGACGGTGGCCATGTGAGATGATGCAGTAAAGGTCAGATCTTTTTATGCAATTCGTCTTCTATCCCTATGAGCATGATTCTTTTGCGAGAGTTGAAGATGATCCTTGTTTGTGTTATTGAAGCGAAAGTGATCTTAATACAACTTGGGTTAATTATGTGAAAAGGGTTAGTAACAATTAGGGTTTATGCGAAAGCCTCTATATGCCTATTTGTTAGTAATGCAAGTTATTTTGATGGAAAGCATGATCTTTTATGCCTTTATGTGTTACTTTGCATGGTTATCGTTGTGGTGTTGATACCCTGGTCTTGGAAGTCTTTCATATATTGATTTATTTCGTCAGAAATCTGAGTTTTGGGTTCGAGAATTTGCAATTTAAGTTTCTGTCTTTCTAGTCGATACAGAGGAGGAGCTCGTCGAGATCGAGTAGGTTGTAGTCGATCTCGAGTACGGTCTTGTCTAGGTCGAGTAGAGTTTCTGCTTTTGTTGTCGATTTTGCTATTGCCGACTTCACTGTTGGTAGTCGATCTCGAGTAGGCCTGTTGTTGAGATCGAGTTTGTTTTGGTCTATATCGAGTTGAGTTTGAGTTTCTGTTTTCGATTCCAAAGTTTCTGTCTTTGCTATTTCTAGTCGATCTCGAGTAGGCTGTTGTCGAGATTGAGTATGTTTGCTGTCTTTGCTTTGTTCTTTACTTTCTTTCGCTATTTTCTGTCTTTGCTTTGGTTTCTGTTTTGCTTTGTCTTTTCTGCTTTTATTTCTGTCTTTTCTGTTGCTTGTCTGTGAGATCTGTTGCTACCTAAGAACTGCTGACGTGCTTCCTCGTGGATTCGATCCTGACAACCTTCTACTACAACGGGAGGAAGTCTTGTATTTATTTGCTGAGACAGGGAAGTCAGTCTGATCTTTATTCTATATTATTTCATACTTGACCATCCTCCTGCAACAACAAATTGGCGCCGTTGCCGGGGAAGCAATCATTCGCGCCTTAGGTAGTTAAATCTCACGTTTCTTTTGAGTTACTTCGCAGGTGTATGCGCCGTTCTGGTCAAACACCTGATTTCGACGCCTTAGACGAACCGAAACGCCTTCTACACATCAGAGCTAGACTACAAAGAGCCATGGCGGCCGCTGAAACACAGGAGCAGCTGATTGCAAGGCTTACAAGGGAATTGACCGCTAAAGATGCTGCTATCGCCACTGAGAAAGCAGCAAGGGAGCAAGCCGAGACTGAGCTTGCCCAATATCCAACCACGGCAGAGGACTATATGCACCCAACTCTCGTCGTGCCTGAATCGGCGATTCTTATCCCTGAAAACTCTTTTGAAATTCGCACTCAATTTCTTATAGAGCTTAAAAATAATGCCTTTTTTTGGTAGATTTAATGAGTGTCCTCTTGAACATATTATGAACTTTTCTGACATGTGTCGTACTCTTGCTGAAGGTACAACTTTGGAATATGTCAAGATGAAGGCTTTCCGCCGGTCTCTCGCTGGACCTGCACTGAAGTGGCTTGAAGGGCTGAAACCAAGATCACTAAAAACATGGGCCCAAGTAGAGCAAGAATTTCTGAATAAATTCTTCCCACCCGCCAAAACAACACATCTCCGCCAGAAAATCACCGCCTTCAAACAGAAGCAAGGGGAACCGCTGGCAAAGGCATAGGAGCGCTACAAAGAATTGCTGCGATCTTGCCTTACTCATGGACAGCCACTCTACGTCATTCAGGAGATCTTCTTCAACTCTCTTGATCAAGTCACTAAGGACAGAATCAACCATTATACTCGCTATGAGTATCTGACAATGCCGCCAAGTGACGCATGGGGTGTGCTAGAGAAGCTCACCAACTACGACAACAAGTATGGGTCTACTGCAACTTATGAAGAGAACCCCTACGCCAGGCCAGCACCATCCATGCCCCTCTATGAGCCTCCTAAGGAGATTGATCCGGATGTAAGGGAACAATACTAAAGAGATCAGAACAAGAAGCTGCTTAAGCAAGTGAAGTATCTTTCTATCAACCAGCCTTGCATTGAATGCGGATCGCAACGGCACACCACTCTTGAGTGCCCACACACAGAGCAAGTCAGGATGGCAGAACACCACGAGGAGGTAGCTTACGCAGGGGGTCCCAATCGCTACATGGGGGACCAAAGGTTTCAGCAACCACAATGGAACCAAGGTATCCCTAGGAACCCCCCACCCTACAGAGCTCCAGGACATCCGGAAAGGGACCAGAAAAAGGATGATATACAGACAGTCCTGGAGGAAATACGGAGAAATCACTCAGAAACTAGGTAGTTCTTCAACTTCGTCTACACTCAGATGCAGGGTGTCAACTCTAGGCTTGGGGAAATTGATATATGGCGAAAATCAGTTGATACACAGATTGGTCAGCTGGCAGCGGGAATCCCCAAACAGTCAGGTGCGCTCCCTAGATCTTCAGAACCAAATCCTAAGGGAAAGACTGGACACATCGTTGCTGTAAAACTCAGAAGCAGACATCAACTGCAAGAGCCAGAGGTCAGAAAGCAGCAGAACAACGAAGAACAGCAGGTCGACGTCGACCAGGGTCTACTCGATCTCGATGAGAAACTGCAAAAGCCCTCGTCTGCACTGCATAGCAACTCGACATCACCCAACTTGGTCGAGATCGACAAGGGTGTGGTCGATATCGAGGATACCCAACCCGAGGTCGAGCAGTCTGCAGCACCTCCGACATCTGTTCTGGCTCCGAATCTGAAAAAGAAGCTGCCTTTCCCCACGAAATCTCCAAAGGACCCGGCAGAAAAGAAATTTCAGCGTTTCATCAAGATGCTTCAGAAACTCAACGTCACCATCCCCTTCACAGAAGCTCTCAATGAAATGCCATCCAATGTCAAGTTCTTGAAGGAGATTTTGAGCAAAAAGCGATCGATGGCTGAAATTACAGAGGAGTGCAGCCATTTGGACATACTGGAGAAGAGGCCAGATCCAGGTAAGTTTGCTATAACCATTGGATTTGGTCCATACAAAATTAATGCTTTATGTGATCTTGGAGCTAGTGTGAGTATAATGCCTTTAACAATTTGGTCCAAGATTAAGATAGGTGCCCTAGAGCCTGTAGATGCTAGACTATATATGGCCAACAACACTGTGGTCATCCCAACAGGCATGGTGGACAATGTGCCAGTACAAGTAGGTAAATTCTTTGTCCCTGCTGATTTCCTAGTTGTTGATATGCAAGAAGATCCTGCTTGTCCAATTATTCTAGGGATACCCTTCTTGGCAACGGTGGATGCCAACATAAGCGTAAGGAAAGGAGTGCTCACCTTCAACATCAGCGATGAGGTAATTGAGTATTCCTTTAATAAAACTGAAAGGCATACAGGTCCAATGGAAGAGGTCAAATCTATCTCAGCTGGCTACATCACCTGCGGGGAACCCAAGGTTAGAAATATGACCTCTGAGGAGCTGGAAAAGAGGGACATGGAGGCCCAGGTGGAGGAGATCATGGCAATCCTAAAAGAGGACGCAGAAAATCCAATCGAGACAAACCAAGGTACGTTGTTATGGATTAATTATTTTTCGGATGCCTTGACAGGAACCAAGTATGGGGTCAAGATCGACCAAGGCTCCTCGACATCGAGAACCCTAGTCGACCTCGACCAAAACCAGAAACCTCCATCAGCACCAGCATCGTCGAGCAGCCAGGCAGAAGCAGGGTCCTACTCGAGATCGAGTACGCTACTCGAGATCGACCACCAGAGCCCTACCTCGACTTCGCCTTCTTCGACGCTGACTCCACCAGACGAACCAGGCTCCTCGATCTCGACCAGGCTTGTCGAGATCGACCACCACCCGGCTCCACCAGCCCATGTTTCCTCGACACTGGAGCCATCAGGAGCAGAAAGCTACTCGAGATCGACTAGTCTACTCGATGTCGACAAGCCCTCCTCTTCGTCGACTCCTGCATCTGCGAGCAGCCCACCACCAGAACCTGCAGACTCGTCGAGATCGACTAGCCGTAGTCGAGATCAACCAAACACTGTGGTGCCCGATTCCGTCTCTGCAAAGGTAAGTCAAGGTATGGATCTTTCTTCTCCTATTTCCATTAAAGATCTATCTATACATGGGAGAGGTTTGCCTTGGTATGTGCGCTTATGTAGGATATCCAATGATGAGCCCAAGGAGTATGAAGTTGGAGACAAGCTCTATGTCTCTAAATCAAAGGATCATTGGTTCCCTAATAAATTCAACAAGAAGCGGATGGGACCTTTCGTGGTGAACAAGATCCATTCTGGAAGATTGCAGCTGATGGACAAGAATGGAGTCTTATTTGAGGCCCAAGCTACATGGGCCCTACAAATGCCACCTTGAGCATAAATGGAAAGTCAGCCTAGCGACTATAAAATCTAGAGCTTGTACATAGACTTTTTGAGACGTTTTTTGACATTGTTTTGTTTGTTTTTGGTTTTGAACACTTTTAGTTTTTCTATTATGGGTATATGTCTTCTACACTTTTCAGGTCCATGGATAGAGGCAAGCTATATTCATATTCATACTTGGCCCAGGCGATTCCTTCATTCAATATTAAGAGGTTCTGCACACCTGTCTAGTGAGTTTCTTTCTTTACCCTTGTTTTTATACAGTGAGGACACTGTAATGTTTAAGTATGGGGTGGGTGAAGGGCTTACTTTGTGCATATTTTCCATATTTGACATTATTTGTGCATATTTAGAATTTATTTCTTTGGATTGCTACATGGCTATTTTGGAATTCATTATTGATTTATGTGCTTATATATGCATGTTTTCCAAAATTTGAGAAAAATGACCCCCATTGAATTTTTTTGAATAATGTCATGGAAGCTTATATTGGACTCGATGATGCAAAATTGTATTCATTAGAGATATAGCATGAAATTGCCTAGTAAGGGAAGTCACAATGAAGTGCATTATTTTCTTGAAAACCATAGAAGGAGGTAAAATTTGAAGTTGCTTTTGACATGTTGCATGATAAGATGATGGAGGACTTTATATTTCCATATAATGCTCATTGTTTATATTCCTAGCCTTACCTATGCTTATGCATCACAAAAGCCATATTATGCCTTATTTAAATTATCGCTCCACATGATCTAAATATCACCATTCTTTGCCTTATCCGGGGATTATGTTGAGAATGATGTCACATTATGGAGATTATCATATGGTGTTTGTGATTATTATCATTATTGGAGTTTGGAAGGAAATTGTTTGAAATATATGGAAAATTTAATGAGTGAAAGAAAATCCAATCACCTCAGGAGATAAAGGTAGATTGACCCTGCTCTCTAAGATAATAGTTTGGAGAGATGGGACACATTGTGAGGAGTCCAAGGAACTAAGTATCCGGGGCCATTCATGACACCCATCTTTGCGACTCGCGAGAAGGCAGTGCTGAGGTCAGAGAGGTAAAAGCATTATTATTGATAAAAGCATTGTGAAGGATGATGAAGCTTATGAAAAGGAATGTGGAAATTCAAGTTTGGAAATACTCCATTTCCTCGGATCATTAGCACCACATTGCCAGAAAATTGCCCACCTTTAGCCTTTTTACCAATCTACTCCTTATTTGAGCTTAAATTAAAGTCCTCTTGATTATTAATGCTTTGTCAGATGAATTGTTTTTGCATAACCCTCCTTTTGTGAGTAGATGTTGCTTTGATATAATTACACATGCATGGATCTGTGACACTAGTACCTTTTCGAGGATGGTAATTGACTGCTGGGTTATATGAGAATGAATCTAATATGTTGAGAGTTTTGATTTCTTCCCCTGAATGACAAATAAAGGTATTGCTTGAGGACAAGCAAGCTTAAGTATGGGGTGTTTGTTGTGAGCTGAATCTGCCATGTTTTACATTTAAGTTTATATCGATTTCTGCACACATTTCATTCATTTGGGCTAGGATAATATAGAATTTATGTAGCTTATATTTATTTGCCAAATTATGGAGTCTACACCAATTTTTGTTTAAATCGCATAATTCGAGACGTTTTACAGCAATTTTAAGGAAGGTCAGAAAAGCTCGGAAATCCACTACAGAAGTCCAAGGTCAAAGAAGCAGTGGAACCAGTCGAATCAAGCTGAGAGCCCAGGTTACTCGATCTCGAGTGAACCTTACTCGATCTCGACGAACATGTCCGAGCACAGGCCTTGTCGACTAGGAGCAGTGTCGAGAGCCAGACCAACCCAGCTCCGGAACCCTACTCGATCTCGAGTACCGCTAGTCGAGATCGACAAAGCCTAGACACCATACCCGGAGTCGAGAAGAGGAGCTAATCGAGAAGCCGAGGACGAAGGCGCTGAGCAACCCTACTCGATCTCGAGGAGGCCTTGTTGAGATCGAGGAGACACCATGCCCTAGTCCGAGTCCATGCCGAGGAGGAGTCCTCGACATCACCAGAGAGCCGTCTTCGACCACACCCCTAGTCGATCTCGAGGAGACCTAGTCGAGATCGACGACTTCCAGAAGCCCAGATCCGAGCCATGTCGAGCAGATCTACCCGAGCCGAGCCAGTCGACCATAACCCTACTCGAGATCGACTAGACCTTTGTCGAGATCGAGTAGACCTCCAGAGTCGCGTTACTCGGTTTGACCAATTCTACTCGACTTGGGATTGCTTGGGTGCGAAGATTGCCGATTCTATCCAAATCTATCAACATTGATCATGAAGAAGGAAGATCTATCCATGGAAGACTTTAGATTTATTATTTCCCTTTAAAGATTTAATTCCCTTGTTGCATTTATTTATCTTTTAGCAAGTAGATATAATTTTAGATATAGATAGAAGATTTTATCCTTGATTAGCAAGGATTAGAAGGCTATAAATAAAGCCCTAGAGGCTGGTTTTTCATGGATTCCATCACACAATTCAATTAGGAAGTAGAGGAGTAGTTCCACAGAGAAGTTTTAGGAGTTCTAAAGTTTTTAGGGTTTTGGCATTCTACAAAAGTTGATTGTCGGGATTGTAAAGGCTTTGAATATAGTTTAATGCAAGTTTCTTTTTATACATCAATGTCTGCGATTGCGATGAGGCGTGAGTAGTCCACCCACTTCTGGGGCTGGGATGAGCCCGACGGTGGCCATGTGAGATGATGCAGTAAAGGTCAGATCTTTTTATGCAATTCGTCTTCTATCCCTATGAGCATGATTCTTTTGCGAGAGTTGAAGGTGATCCTTGTTTGTGTTATTGAAGCGAAAGTGATCTTAATACAACTTGGGTTAATTATGTGAAAAGGGTTAGTAACAATTAGGGTTTATGCGAAAGCCTCTATATGCCTATTTGTTAGTAACGAAAGTTATTTTGATGGAAAGCATGATCTTTTATGCCTTTATCTGTTACTTTGCATGGTTATCGTTGTGGTGTTGATACCCTGGTCTTGGAAGTCTTTCATAAATTAATTTATTTCGTCAGAAATCTGTGTTTTGGGTTCGAGAATTTTCAATTTAAGTTTCTGTCTTTCTAGTCGATACAGAAGAGGAGCTCTTCGAGATCGAGTAGGCTGTAGTCGATCTCGAGTACGGTCTTGTCTAGGTCGAGTAGAGTTTCTGCTTTTGTTGTCGATTTTGTTGTTGTCGACTTCACTGTTGGTAGTCGATCTCGAGTAGGCCTGTTGTCGAGATCGAGTTGGCTTTGGTTTATATCGAGTTGAGTTTGAGTTTCTGTTTTCGATTCCAAAGTTTATGTCTTTGCTATTTCTAGTCGATCTCGAGTAGGCTGTTGTCGAGATCGAGTACGTCTGCTGTCTTTGCTTTGTTCTTTACTTTCTTTCGCTATTTTCTGTCTTTGCTTTGGTTTCTGTTTTGCTTTGTCTTTTCTGCTTTTATTTCTGTCTTTTCTGTTGCTTGTCTGTGAGATCTGTTGCTACCTAAGAACTGTTGACGTGCTTCCTCGTGGATTCGATCTTGACAACCTTCTACTACAACGGGAGGATGTCTTTTATTTATTTGCAGAGGTAGGGAACTCAGTCTGATCTTTATTCTATATTTATTTCATACTTGACCATCCTCCTGCAACAACAAGGAGCCGAGGTGTAACCTCTAGGGCAAGCCTCCATTGTCAGGATCAAAGCTCTGAATTGGGGCGGAGGCAAGAGGGAGGAGTCAGGAGGTGGTGGAGGCGAAGGGGGGAGGCGGTTGAGAGAAGGAGGTGGAAGTGTGAGGAAGAAGGGAAGGCGGAGGCGAGGGGAAGAGATGGAGACTGGAGAGTTTTGGACAATTGCACTGTCTGCTACTGCTAGAATTTAGGGTTTGTTTTGTTGGGTGTCAAAAAATAAAAGGGGATAGAAATAGAATAGGGGGAAAAAAATTAGAATTTTCTAGGAATCGAACCTGGGTTGATTTGAAGCGAAGCGTACACGCCTGGGTCTTTGCCAACTGAGCTAGCGGAGTTTAGTGATACTTTTGGGATTGTGTATATACTAGTACTAAATTATCTTACCTATATATTAAAAAAAAATTAAACGGTTCGTGTCGGGTATCCGACAAGACGATTTGCCTGACCCGACCACGAACCGTTTACAACCTTGTTTTCTCGGTTCGTGTCATTATCGTGTCGTGTTTTATCGGTTTCGGGTTTTTTCGTGTCGTGTTTTCGTGTCGTGTTTTCGGTTTCGGGTTTTTCTGCACACCCCTAATAAATGGGTCCAAACCCCACATCCTTAATTTCGGATCCAGCAAAATCACAACCCAACTCCTTCAAAAAAAATAAACCGGTTTTTCCTTTTATTAAAACATTGGACCAGACCCAATTAAAGAACAAAATCGAACCCCTCAAAAGCTATTGTTCATCATCCCTTCAAAATAACCCCTGGATTCGAAAATTGGAAGAAGGAAGAGGGGAGGAAGGAGCTTGCCGGCGGCACTGTGCTCCGACAACCCTTTGAATCCTATGAACACGGAACTGAACAAGGAAGGGAGAAGGAGATAGAGGTTCTCCCCGAGGGGTCTTATTTCACCGAAAAGATGCTCAAAATCGCCTCGTCGGAGATCGATTGTCGCTCGCCGGAGTTGAAATCAGGGATCTCTCGGCCTAGGAAGAAGGTAAGAGGTGTAAAGGTAGAGTTTTATTACACTTTGAAGTGGTCAAGAAAGACGAGGGCTTACCAGCTCGAATCGGAAAACAGGGCACCAAGAGAGGGGAATGGCTTAATGGCGGTGCTGCTGGTGGCTCCTGGGCGGCGTCGAAGGAGGGATCTAGCTTCTAGTGGATCAAGGTGGAAGGAGGGAAGCAAGGGTCGATGATGTTGCTGTTGCTGGTTCACAGTGGAAGAGAAAAGGTGGGTGTTGGGCTCTTCTCTCGGCAAAACGGGGTGGGGGAATGGAGGCTGCGTTTTTTGGGGTGGTCGGCGACGATGGCTGGGGAGCCTGGTGGTGGCGGAATGGAGGTGTGGTGGTGGGCTGGTGGTCGAGCAAACGGAGGAGCCTTGGAGCAACCCTGCTCTCGGCAGGCTCAAAGTAAGGGAAATGATAAGGGGTGTTTGGATTCTTAGGTTGTGTGGGGGTGGAAATGGTCAAAGAAATCTGATTTTCGGAGAGGAGGATTTTTTGTTTGTTTGACAAAGGGAAAGGAATCAAATAAGATATGGGAGGGGAAGCATAGATAGAATTTTACCCAAATGAGAGTGTGTGAGTTGAATTGAATAAGGATGGGAGAATATGATGGAATTGTGGTCCCGAGTCACAAATTTGAATTTCCGACGATTGGTCTTTTGAATTTCGCTATCTCGATCGATTATATTTTAGAACCCGAATATGATATTGTTGATAGAATGAATTTTCGAATCCTGAGGTGAAAGACGGATTCGATCTTTAAAGTCAAAATTGGGCCGGAATTCACTTTAAGTGTTCAAAAATCTGAGTTAGCGAGTTTTCCGTTCAATTCCGCTTCTAAATTCATTTTGATTTTCCTTTTTCCGAAAAAAAATAGGATTTAAAAATCCGATCCTCTACAACATTGTCTTTCACTTTGTAAGCTTGTACATTTAAATGTGTCTGAAAAATTGTTATATACCAAACACAAATTTGCATTGTCACCTCATTTAGTTTTGTATCTGATCGGTAACATATCTTTTACGTTTGTCTCTAAGCAAGCAGTAAATGAGATAGATGTTATTCAGGGGCGGAGCCAGGGGGACTGGGGGGTCACGTTCCCCCTTATTTGACTAATTACTTAAGTGTATTCTCCTCGTCGATAGCTTCATTTTGATATATATAATACGCTCTTATCTGACCTCTAAGTAAAAAGTTATGAATTTTTAAAAATTGAAAAGGTACATTAATCGCTTTTAATTTTATTTTAATAGACTATAATGCTTTTATACTTTATTTAAATTAACATTCACATACTATAATTTATCTCGAGAGCTTCCACACGAGAGGTTATTCCAATCATTTCAACAATTAGATAAGAAGTTACACACATGTTTAAAATTGGGAAATTTAGCTAACTAGCTTAATTTGAACCTTTAATTAGGTGATTAGCACCCAAACTAATTTAATTAGGTAAGCTAGCACCCTCCCCAAATAGAGTAGTAAGGTTCAACGTTGACCGGCTCTTTCGAATATTTTTTTTTTCAACTAATGCCACTTTTATGCCACTTTTTTAATTTTGTTTTATACTGTGATGCCATTTTTTCTGATGTCATTTTTTATCGTAATGCCACTTTTTCCTGAAATGTTTTGATGCCATTTTGCAAAGTAGTATTTTGATGCAAAATTTTTAATGACATTTTTTCCCTTTAATGTGATGCCACTTTTTTAAGTAGTGTTTTGATGTCATTGTTCTAACGTAATTATTCGATGTCATTTTTATTGTATTTTATTTTCGCTTTGATGCCACTTTTCTAATGAAATGGTTTAATGACACATTTTTAATGCCCTTTTTTTCAAACATTGCAAACATTTTTTGTTTACTGTGACGTCGCATTGACCATTGATGCTATTTTTTTATTGTTGACTACTAATGACACTTTTCTTTATGTCAAATTTTTTATGATATTTTTTTACCGTGATGCCATATTTTTTCAAAGTAGTGTTTTGATAACATTTTTTTCTTTAATGTGATGCAACTTTTGCAAAGTAGTGTTTTGATGCCACTTTTTTTTAATCAAATCGTTTGATGCCACTTTTTTTAATTTAATCAATTGTATATCGATATATTTTCATCGACTCTACTTTTATTCACTGATGACACATTTGCGATTACACTTCATTGATGAAATCACTTGTGGTGGCATGTTTATTACATTTTTACACAATTGATGACAAAAGAACATAAAATGTGATTTAACTTGATTTATAACATCATTTATTGATGACTTTTATTCATTAATATCATTTTTTTACACTTCATTTATCTCACTCAGTTGTAATGACATCTTTTGTTGACGATATTTTTATACAATTAACGACATAGGGGCATAAAATGTGATTGCATTCATAACAAATTAACAAGAACACTTCATAGCTATGAGTATTGACATTTAGACTTATCCTTTTCACCGTTCATCCCTTAATTTCACTACTGACAAAGATCAAAACTTGAATCATAAACTCATAAATCACATCATCTAATCATTTGGCCTAAATTGAAACAAACCAATCAATACATAACCAACAATCAGTGGTTGTTCATACAAAAACACCTATATGTGAATCTATACATATCCAACTTAGTGTCATAGATAGTTGCTAAAGATGTCCGGACATGTAGCTTGATACATGGTGACGAGAGCTTGGATCGTTAAACCATCCTGTTGCAATCATATAGTCGTGGAGTTCAAGGTGCTTTTTGATCCATGGAGGATCATTTGCATTAAACCAAAAGTGCCTCGCGGGACCTTTTTCGCCCGGGTATAAGATTTACACATACATGAATTCCAAGTGTCAATAGCATAGTTAGTAACAAGCTACTGAGGTATATTAATGTTGGAAATCAAAGTAAAAGTGGAAGATGAAAAAATAAAAAGACAAACCTTCCACCTGCACTTGTACATGTTCTCCCCATCTAAATCTTCACATGCAGTAAACTAAGTGCATCTTCCAGAGACTCAACCCAACCATACATTTCGATGAGGTTGTTTCCATTTTCACATATACTGATAATCTAAGGAGCACCCCTGTTGTTCGTAATCTAGTAACATGTCCA
Source organism: Persicaria tinctoria (assembly GCA_037127255.1). Classification (NCBI taxonomy): domain Eukaryota; kingdom Viridiplantae; phylum Streptophyta; class Magnoliopsida; order Caryophyllales; family Polygonaceae; genus Persicaria; species Persicaria tinctoria. The sequence goes on along the minus strand of JBANSL010000013.1, from coordinate 34,363,462 downwards.
CAATAGCACAACTACTTACAATGTCTTCATTAAGGATGGACAAGCAAACAGTTTCTGAAGGGTAGACATTGAATTGGGGTGGAAGAATCCCTGATGAAATTTGCACTTTGGGGGCTTGCTAGGATAGTCCTTGGTGAAGTTGAGTGTCAAGGGGAAGTAGTTGCCTTCCCAGTCAGTCTAGAAATGCAACAACTACTACAGGTAAGTTATAGCTCAAAACTGCCGTGACACTATTAATTTGGTGGTAGAAAGCCATCAAACACCTTACAAACATGATTTCAGTTATGCATCTTAACACATCTAAGAACCGATGACTTCAATCATCGCAAGAACTGAAAGCAAACCTTGCAACTCGGTATAACTAGCAAAATAGAAATTTAAGTGTTTGTTATCGTGGTTTCTTATAAGGAGCTTATTTGTGCTTAAAATGAAAGTTTGCAATTAGAAATATAGGGGAGTAATTGGAGGATATGGCACCTGCAAGTTCCTATGGTAAAGGCATGCATATGACATCTCCCATAAATGCTTAAGAAGTTAACATCAGAACTCAAGTTTTATCGCATTATCTCAACTTTAATACCTTTCTAGTCATTTATACATTGAGATCAATACTTGAAATAATCCTATGTCTAGTTTGAAATAAGAGTAAAGTAGAGGCACTAAAGATTCACATAGATAAATAGATTTTTTCGGTCAAACATAGAGATAATTCTTGATTACCGTGAGTCCACTAGCAATAATGTCAACATCAGCTGCGTTAATCTTAACATCTACCAACTCTTCAAAAACACCAATTCTTGAATAGCCTGAAATTATAGGTGGGAGTCTGTTATGTCAATGGAATTGGAACATTTTTTTTAAATCAATTTTTTTCTCCAAAAATCAAACTGAAATCTTCAAAAACACCAATTTTCCATTTTCTCTTAAAACAACATATCAGATTCACAAAAGTACGAAATTTTGATCTCCTAAACAATGATATCAGACTTACATATGGAGCACTATATCAAATTAATCCAACATAACAAATGACACCTCAAAGCAATGAATTGTGTACCCATATGCATACTGCAATTTCATACAAACCATAGCTGGTAACTAACCTTTCCCTTGGTATGTTAGGGATGTTTATCAATTTACTGTGTGGAGACTATCTAATCTTTCTTGAATTGGTAAATAAGGAAAAAGAAAAAGATGAACGCAAGCCCTAAGTTAGCAATCGAAAAATCGAATTGAGTAGAAAAAAATGACAATTTGGGGGCGGAGACACATCTGCTGACCGATGGCTTCATTCTGGACGGAGGCGGCGCCACCGCTACCTAGCTTGGAGAGCAAGGGCGAGAGGAGGGTGGTTGCGAATCCTAAGAAGCGGAGAAGGAAAGGAATCGAGGTTGATGAAGCCGGAATTGGAAGCGGAACTGGAGGAGAAGCAACGGAGAAGGAAGGGGGAAGATGGAGGGCAATTGCGAATCCGAGAAGCGAAGAAGGAATCGAGATTGAACACCATGGAAGGAAGAACGGATAAGTGAAGGGAGATGATGCCAGAGTGGAACGAACGAGGGTCTATAGGCCTAATTAATTTTCAAAAGGTGCTAATGCGGCTAATAAATAATTTAAAGGTGTTAATTAAGTAATTAAAAGTTCAAAAAGTGTATATTTCACCAAAGTTTCTCTTTAAAATTTTATATTTGGTTATACATTATTATATGTTAAGAGTCAACAAGTAACATATTTATTAGAATTTCTCTTTAAAGGTGTTAATTAACTAATTAAAAGTTAAAAAATGCACCGACAACAAAATTAAACCCGGAAAAACGAAATTGATTCAACCAATCAACTAATCCGGTCAAAATTGCCTTAAATTAACATAATACGACTATTCCTAACACCAAACCGACAACAAAAAACTAAACCGAAAACAACAGCAACAACAAAGAGGGAAAAAAACTTACTTAGCTAAGTCCGTGAACGAATCAAAGAGGAAGAAGATGTGAGATAGACAGTTCAAGATAGCCGAACACAAGGGAGGGAGACTGTCATTGAAGATGGACTATGAGTTGCCTAGAAAATCTCAAGACAACTCAAGAGGCGATCACGAAAGAAGATAGGAGGGAGGAAAAGGCGTAGTGTATGAAGCCAATCCAACTCTTTATTTTTTTCCTAAGAAAACCGTTCAAAAAAAACCCTTGGAAAAAATCAACGTAGGATGTCGTATCAGCATTTTTTACTAGTGAGAAGACATATGGTAATATATTACCACTACTATCAAAGGTCAGGATATTTTTATTACTTTTGAAAGTTGAGGATATATTTTTACCATGTCCCAAAGGTGGGGGTATTTTAATTAGTTTTCCCTAACTTAAAAGGAAATTTTGTAAATTTCACAAAATTCGCATTATTTGAGCTTAAATCGAGCCGAGCCAAACCGAGTTTTGAATCGAGCTTAAAAATGTGCTCGTGCTCAGCTCTTAGTAAATGTTGCTTAAGCCGAGCTTTTATATATTGAGCAAAATCAGAGTCAAGCTCAAGCTACTCGCTCATATAGCAACCCTAATATGAAATTAATGTTTATTATAATGTGTTTCATATATATAGGGTTTACTTCAAATGTAAAAACTCCTTAACGTGTAAAATTTGCTTATTGCGTAAAATTAGCTAATGAGCCTAATTTAACTACTAATGGGCCTAATTTCATTAGTAGAATGTCTGCCCCCTGCCCATGCGTGTGCCCCCCCTTGCCCCCCTTCTCGGACCCGATTTTTTTATTTTTTATTTTTTTATTTATTATTTATTTATTTTTTATTTTTTTATTTTTTAAATTTTTTTTTTTTGCCCAGAATTTTTTTTTTTTCGTGGTAACACTTTCTGCTGTGCAAGTATAACTTGCTTTTGTGCACATATAACATCTTATTTTGCAAATATAAGTTTATTTTGTGCAGACAAATAATTCATTATGGGGTAAACAGGTAAATGTGCCTATTTCAATTATAAAAATTTATAATTGAAATATGTTTAATTTATGGGTAAATTGGTAAATATGTCTCATTTTATGGGTAAATGCACTTTTTCCCGTTTTCGATACCTTTTGTGCAACTGTGAAGTGCATTTGTGGAACTGTGGAGTGCATTTGTGCAACTGTAAAGTACATTTGTGCAACTTTAATTGTGCAAATTTAAAGTATGATACAATTGTGCAAATTTAAAATACAATTGTGCAAAAGTAAGATACAATTGTGCATATTAAGAATACAATTGTGCAAATGTAAGATCATAATGCGCATTAATAAGTCAAAAGATGTGCTTTTGAAATCGATGTTTTAATTTTGTTTTTTTTTTTACTTTTGAGAGTTTGGGTTCACCTCTCGGAAAATTTAGGTTGATAGATGTAAGTTTGAAATCGATTTTTTTACGTATAAGATTTTAAAATTAAAGTGCATAAATAAGATTAAAATGTGCATGATTAAGGTTAAAAAGTGCATAACTTAGATTATAATGTGCATGATTAACAATTTGCGATTGTTGCGCTCTTGTCTATTATGTAACCTATGTGATATTTGAACCCACGTCTTTTGTGCAAACACACATTGCTCTACCAATTGAGCTAATAGGCTAAATTATGATTTTTATGCTAAAATAGAAGAACCTAATCGACCTAAAGCATATTGCAATAAAATTCTAAAATTCAATTAGCTCATGATTCACAAACAATTTGACAATGCTATAAACATGAAATTAGCTCCAAATCAACCCAACAACACAACCATATCATCAATTTCAGTCAATTTGGCTGTTGGCAAAAACTCTCAAATTCTAAAGCAAATCGCAATATAAAATTCCAAACTTCAATTAGATCATGATCCATAAACAATTTGACAATGCTATGAACATGAAATTAGCTCCAAATCAACCCAACAACACAACCATATCATCAATTTAAGTCAATTTTGCTTTTGGCAAAAAGCCCCAAATTCTAAAACATATCGCAATATAAAATTCTAAAATTCAATTAGCTCATGATCCATAAACAATTTGACAATGATATGAACATGAAATTAGCTCAAAATCAACCCAACAACACAACCATATCATCAATTTCAATCAATTTGGCTTTTGGCAAAAAGCCCCAAATTCTAAAACATATCGCAATCTAAAATTCTAAAATTCAATTAGCTCATGATCCATAAACAATTTGACAATGATATGAACATGAAATTAGCTCAAAATCAACCCAACAACACAACCATATCATCAATTTCAATTAATTTGGCTTTTGGCAAAAAGCCCCAAATTCCGCTCCTAAATCAAACCCTAGATTTTCAATCTCAGCCTAAATCATTCAAACAATTTAAATAGTTGTAATAAACAAGTTTAGGGTTAGAAATCATACCAAATTCGTGTTGAAACAAAGAGAAAATCGGGTTTTCGAAGGTATATTGAGCCAAAAACGTCGAACAGGTCTGTCGGGAGAGATGGGCTCGGTGTGAGCTTGGCTGGGCTCGAACCATGGGGGTTCCGGGCTCGAGGGGTGCGCCTGAGGGAGGGGGTTCGAGCTGGTCGGGGCTGGTGGCCGGAGGTGGCTCGTGGGTGGCGTGGGAGGCCGACAACAGAAGCTGCTGGTGGCTCGACGGTGCTGCGATGAGATGGGTGCGTCGGGGCAGCAGATGGCTCGAACCAGGCCACGTCCAGTCTCGGCGGGTGCGCCCAGGGGTGGGCTCGAGCGCGGCTATGCCCTGGTGGCCGGAGGTGGCTCGACGTGGGGTGGGTGCGCGACAGCGGGAGGGCGAGAGAGAAGCTACTGCTGGCTGTTGTACGTGGAGCGCGTGGTAATTCATTAAAAAAATAAATTTTACACATTAAGCGGATTTTACAGGTTAAAGAGTTTTTACATTTTAAAACTTCCCCATATATATATATATATATATATATATATATATCCTCATTTAGTTAATTTTTATTCGGATATTTCGTTTATGTATTTATATTTTTTTTAGCACAAAAATTAACTGATGATATTTTATCATAAAATAACATCATTTATTGTCAAATTATATATAATTCTTTGTACCTTAAATTGTATATAATTCTTTATACCGATTAATCCAAAATGACATTGTTCATGTATAATTGGGATCTTTGATTGCTTCTCATGGGAAGTTGGAGCCATGGGCTTTTATGTTACATCCGTGATATATTGAGGGAGGAAAAGCTATGGAAGCTCAATTCAGAAACATAAAAGAGAGAAAGATAGGAGGAGAAGATATTTATCAAATTGCATACCGAGCTCAACTCCGTTACAGGCTTATAAAGCCATGGTATGGACCCTAACAAATTGGCTAACACCTAAACACTTGTCCAGCCCATTACACAATCCAGCCCAATACTCATACCCGGCCTATTCTTAATACTTTACAGGTTGGAACTGAAAATTGAGAAGAAGATTAGCATATATTCTTTTTTTTTTTATTAAGTAAGAATTCGAGGGTCAGAGAGACCTGACACCTCGAGTGCCCGACAAAGTCGGCAGACGGCAAATCGTCAACATACAACATAAATACAACATAAAGAAAAAGGTGCAATACAAAAGTGGAAAGCAACAAATTTAAGCGAACAGACGAACCTAATCCTATATGAGTTGGGGACAACATAGTCTATAACTCGATGCCAAGCACCACCAAAGGCACCGCTGGCCAGGGGTGCATCAGGACTCCCTGTGGACAGTGAAGACGAACCTCCTAGGAAATTTCCGAATCATGGAGTCGCCTCGATACACACCGCCTCAACCCAGCCAGACCCGACACCGGGCGCCAGAGCCCAACTAAGAAAAGGAACGCCACGAACACCCAGAGACGCGGTTGAGAACCACCTAAGTTAAAACGCACCTGAAAGCCCTTACGAGATTTTATCAAGACCCTTCCGGGATTTAGGCCCTTCCGGGATTTTTTTTAATTTATAAAGATAAATAAATTTAAATATTCATAAAAAAATATTTTCCCACCTTGCAAGCATGGACAAGATGTCAGAGAATCCAGGGAAATCTGGGCACAAGTTGGAGCCCAAGGAAAGCCGAAATCAACCCGGCGATATTGAGGTTGTGGAGGCAGATGGGAGCCAGGGAAGATCAACCGAGGCGAGCCCACCGGCGTTGCACCAGCCTGGGTGAACAGGAAATCAAGCGAGAAGAATGAAAGACAGGGAATAGGATTGAAACAGGGGAAGTAGCAGGCTGATGGGAACCAACCACCAGATCGACAATAGGCTGAAGCAAAAGGGCGACTGTGAAGATAGAAGGAAGGTGACGGGACTGGAGTGGAGGATGAATAGGAGGAAAAATCTAGAGGAGTCGGGCGGTTCACAATCACCAAGTAAAGGGGCAAGTAGGCGAAGGCGAGGGAGCGCTTGCCGGTGAGACATGGGTTGAGCGTGGAGGGCCGAAAGCGGCCAGGGTGGGAGCACGGTGTCGGATCAACAAATCAAGCACCACCGGCAAAGTACAACATCGCTCGACGAGGACGAGGACCGGAGAACAAACCGGTCAAAGGACCTCCGAGGAGGGTCATTTTAGGGAGATGGTATCCAAATTGGGTGGTTGAAGGTGGTGATTTGGCCCTGAATGGCATGGATTGAGAGGAAAAGGTTGATGTCTCTTTCCATTTTTCTATTTAATTTGTCTTTTCTACTGAAATTTTTGGGCCATCTCAGTACTTTCCCTATATCAATTTCCTTTGATGTAAAAGCTTACAATTTGATCATACGATTCACCTGAAACATACAACCCTTATGCCATACATGTTGCATCACAATTTTTGTAGTTGGGTGATCGATCACTCATATGCTAAGACCTTGCCTTGTACATATGTTTTGCTAATAATTAAACAAGCCCTTTCATGTCTTTGCTTCAGAAATGCTGACCTACAGTTCATTGTTTTGTTGGTTGTTTTGCTTTTGAAAACTGGTGAGCTTCTTCCTTCAGTTCAATTATATCATTCTAGTTTACCATCGGTCTAGCTTTTTAGTTGAAGTTATTGACAATTTGAGGGAGCAAAGGTGACATTTTTGTAGAGGAGCAGAGCACACACAGAAATCAGAAAATGCCTCACACAATTCATTGATATACATACTTGTCAAACTGCTCGACTAGATAAGCATTGATAATGCATATTTTAGATAGACATTATAGATACGTTTAATTGTATTTGGGTGAACATATTGCATGTTTAGTGGGTAATTTGCATTGTTAGTGCTTTAGGTCTCGAGTTTGGAATCTACGTGTCTTTTGAGCTTATATTGCATATTTACTTTCCTACCCTCGAGGTGGCCATGACTTTGCTGGGATTGAGAACCATGAGTTAGGAGCTGGGGCAAGAGGTCTAAAGGGGCAAGAAGACGCGAGGAGAGAAGCTAAGCAGAGGAGCAGAAAGAAGAAGTTGAAGAAGACATTCACTGTTATAACGGTGCCCGTCGGTTTTATAATGGCGCCCACCGGTCATGGCGAACACGCGAATCAATGTTTTATCCGAATTTCACATATGGGAACTTTTGTTATGTTTAATTAGGGTTTGTTTTGGACGACTTTAAGAGCCATCATAAGACATAATTCCCAATAGTTAGACATTATTGAGACTTAGAAAAGAAGAATGGTTTTCTACTACGTTATGAAAAACTAAACCTATTAGTTCTGCCTGTGATTCAGAGACATGGTTGAATGATTTATGAGACTTGATTTCTATGTTATTCTATGATTAATTCAATATCTTTGTTCTACTATTGATTGATTGCATATATTCCCTCTTAATTAGCTACTTGGATGGAAATTGCATTCTTGCTAGGTTTTGATTAATTCGTGAGAATAATTGGACCTCCCCGTTATTTGCAAGAAGGTAACTTTGATGAGCAACGCCCAAGCATAGCTCTAAACAATATCTTCTTAATTTCCAATGTGGACAAGGTTCATGACCTTTTCTACACTTGGTGGGCTCTATTGTTCTTTCAGAACAAATTGGTTTTTGGCAATGTCAAAACTGTTACTATTAAACAAATTCATCTACATATGTTTACTTCCAAACAGTCTTGGTTTGAGGCCTCCCATTTCAATCCAACAATTGACTCCTTCATTCTTGGTAAGACCAAGAAGCCTTTACGAAAGTTAACTCCAACTCGGGGTGCTAAGAACGGACGCTTCAAGTGTCGTTGGACTAGACCGCCTCCCTCTTATCAGAAGCTCAACTTCGACGGCTCCTTATTGGCTACGGGGAATGCTGCTTTTGGCTTTGTTATTATGAACTTTAAAGCCGAGGAGGTCGTTGCTGACTATGGTTGCTGTAATAACAACTCTTGCGTTTTTGTAGAGGTTTTGTCCCTTCATAATGGGGTTCTTCGTGCAAAACAAATGGGTATTCAAAACCTCCTTATCGAGGAGGATACAACTTGTAAGTTGTCAGTTCCATTATGGGGGATTGGAACTGCCTATGAAATATCGAACTCTTACAATCTGACACGCAGTTATTGGTTTCATGATTTAATTCTATTTCTATTCGTCATATTTTTAGGGAATCCAATCTTGTTGCTGATAGGGTTGCGTATCTGGCTTACAACATCCCTGTCGACGATCTGCTTCTTACTGATCCGGTTCTTCAATGTCTTGTCCAATCTTGTTGCTAATAGAATTATCTCCGTTATGATAACTTCATCTTAATTCCTTTCCTTGTATTAAAAAAGAAAAGTGAGTTGACAACCCCAACTCAAGGTTTCGGTTCTTAAATGGAAGCACAAAATAGGCATGTGAGCTGATTTACTCTCTTAACGTGTCATCCGATACCCTATTTGATTCAATCGTTCATTCAGAATATATGTTGAGAAAATTTGCGTCGCATGCCATTTTTTTGGACTAAATTGGGAAACTGTCCAAAGATTTATATTATTGGTAAAAATTCCATCTAGCAAACCAAGTCCCCAACCCCCCAACCCCCCCCCCCTCCCCCCCCCAATTTTTTTTCTTCAAAGAAATATCAAATCCCTTCATCTCTCCTCATTGATCTGTTCCGATTGCAATACAGATCTCGAAGGTCTCCCTTGATGGCTTGCCCGCACCGTGCTCATTAGCGCCCTCTCCCGCCAGCTTGCTCTCACCATCCTCTTCGGCGTCGTTGTCGTGTGTTCTTGATCGAAGACGGCGTTGCTCGTCTGCAGTTCTGGCATCCACCTTCAATTCTCCAGATCAATTAGGGAAGCATGTCGTATGGGATCTGGAGTTATGTTGTGTCGCCTCCACCTGCAATTCTCGCCTGTCTTTTGTGATCTTGCCATGGAATCAGCGTCTTTCTGATTTCAGTAGATGTGTCCTCATATCCAATCTCGATCTCGATCCTTGGATCCACTATCGATCGCGGATCTCGCCTTGCCTCTAAATCAGCCTCTCACAGCCATTGTTCTCGCCTATCAATCCACTATGGATCTCGCCTCGCCTCGCCTCTGAATCGACCTTGCCTCGCCGGTTGGCTGCCTCTTGCCGTAGTGAGAGAGCGATTCCGCAGATTTGAGCGCATGTGTCCAAATTCGAAAACACGCTAGAAAATGGTAACTTAAGAGTCATCGTTTCTTCTTTTCTTCAAATTTGTTGTTCTTTAGTCGTCGTTTCTTCAGTCGTCGTTTCTTCTTTTGAACCACCAGCGAAATTAAAGATGTTCGAGGAAATAGGACGATCTGAGTGGAATTTCTACTCTGAAACGGTAGGTAATCTTGCCTCAATTGATCTGAATCGGCAGCCGAGTCTATGATCTCAACCATTCTTCTTCCCCGATTTAAGCGGTTCCTGTTGCTTGTAAAGACTCGGATTTTCAAATCCTAATTTTTCGGAAAAAATAAATTAAAAATGAATTTAAATCGAATTAAAAGCTCATTTAGCGGATTCGGACCGTAATATAAAATTTGACGAACGATTTTCGTCCTTTTACCTCGAAAAATTGAAAATAATTATCAGATGTCGATATCCTTGTCAATTTTTAAAATCTAATTGATCGAGAAAGATTCAGGAAAACTAACATTCGAGAACTAATTTTGGGGTTTGAGATTCGCGTATTCCAAATTTATTTCCGGGTATTGGTTTCACCAATTTCACACTCCATCCTTACCCACTCTACCCTCACTTCACCATACCCTTGAAATTGGAACCCCACTCCCCGTCATTTCTTCATTCACCATCATTCACCAACTCCCTCATCACTATCATCTTTTGCTCTCTTCATTCACCATACCCACGCCACCACCATCCCATCTTCACCATCACCACTCCATCACCTCCTCCATTTCAGCTGCCATCACCGTCTCAGTCACCTCTATCGCCGCTGATCACCACCACCGCAACCCTGCTCATCCCTTCCCTTGTTTTGCCGCAAAAAGCAAACCAAGCCCACCTCTTCCTCCTTCGTTCTCTTTCCACCCAAGGACCATCGGCAGCCCTCGACCCATCCTCAGAGTCACCAACAATATCCTGAGCCGCCCAATGCCACCCAAGAGCTGCCCAGGGACCATCGGAGCCACCGGCGAGCCACTGAAGCACCATCTGCCTTGTTGAGCGCCAGTAATGTTCCGGTAAGCCGTTCGCCTTCGTTTCCGATCCAAACCATTCTCGAGCCCTACCATCACACTCACCCACATCGGACGCAGGTCCGAGAAGCCATCAAGAGCCTCCTTCGACGCCTGTAACTCTGTTTGGAGCTCCGACATTTGAGAACATCATCGGTCAGCTTTCGAACCCCCTTTCTTTTTCTTGGGTCGTTTTGTTTCATTCTTGTCCTCGGGTGGTCTGTGGTCAAGAGGGAGAAGTCGGGGATGGGTAGCAGAGGAGAGGCGAGCTCCAGAGCTCCGGCGAGCTCAGGAGCGGCGAGGTCGTGAGCGTGAGCTGCGTGTGCGAGGAGCGAGGTTCAGGCGAGTGAGCAACTGAGCAGTGAGCGAGAGAGAAGACAGCGGCGTTGAAGTGCTGGAACGAGCAGCCGCCGGTGAGCCTTCTTCTCCGATCGGTGCCGAGCGGCGTCGCGAGGAGCAACGACCGGTAGTTGCCTCTGCGTTCCAATTTGATGAAGGAGAAGAAGCAAGCGGGTCCCTTCTTCCATGGCCAGTCAGCGCGGAGCCCACCTCTTTTGTTATTATTTTAAGCAAATCGGGCCGAGAGTTAATATTATGGGTTCGGTTCTGTTCGGGTTTATTCGTTAATTTATTTGACTAACTTCCCTGTCTCAGCAAATAAATACAAGACTTCCTCCCGTTGTAGTAGAAGGTTGTCAGGATCGAATCCACGAGGAAGCACGTCAGCAGTTCTTAGGTAGCAACAGATTCTCACAGACAAGCAGAAGAAAGCAGAAACAAAGAAACAAAGAAACAAAGACAGAAAAGGCAAATGAAGGCAGAAATAAAACAGAAAATAACAAATAAAAGCAATGGACAAAACGAAAACAGAAAAGACAAAGCAAAGAAGAAAATAAAACAAAGCAACAGGCGTACTCGATCTCGACTAGCTTCTACTCGAGATCGACAACAGCTAGTAAAAACAGAAACTTCAAAATCGACGACAGAAGCAAAAACTTAACTCGACATAGACTAAAGCCAACTCGATATCGACTAAGGTCCTACTCGAGATCGACAAGGTTCTCCTCTGTATCGACTAGAAAACTCAGAAAACTTAAATTGCAAATTCGAACACAAAACTCAGATTTTCGACAGAAATAAATCAATATAATAAAAGACTTCCAAGGCCAGGGTATAAACACCACAACGATAACCATGAAAAGTAACACATAAAGGCATAACAGATCATGCTTTCCATCAAAATAACTTTCGTTACTAACAAATAGGCATATCGAGGCTTTCGCATAAACCCTAATTGTTACTAACCCTTTTCACATAATTAATCCAAGTTGCATTAAGATCACTTTCGCTTCAATAATACAAACAAGGGTCACCTTCAACTCTCGCAAAAGAATCATGCTCATAGGGATAGAAGACGAATTGCATAGAAAGATCTGACCTTTACTGCATCATCTCACATGGCCACCGTCGGGCTCACCCCAGCCCCAGAAGTGGGTGGACTACTCACGCCTCATCGCAATCGCAGACATTGATGTATAAAAATAAACTTGCATTAAACTATATTCAAAGCCTTTACAATCCCGGCAATCAACTTTCGCAGAATGCCAAAACCCTAAAAACTTTAGAACTCCTAAAACTTCTCTGTGGAACTACTTCTCTCTCCCTAAAATTGTATTGTGTTGGAATGATGGAATGAATAAAAAACCAGCCCCTAGGGCTTTATTTATAGCCTTCTAACCCTTGCTAATCAAGGATAGAATCTTCTATCTATATCTAAAATTATATCTAAAAGGCTTAATGATAAACAAAAGCGATAAAGGAATTAAATCTAAAAGGAAAATAATAAATCTAAACTAGGTAAGTCTCTTCATGTTGATAGATCTCCCTTCCATGGATAGAACTTGATAGATCTCGGCTTACTCGACTTCCTTCGTGCCCAAGGAATCCCAACTCTACTCGGACTGCTCACGTCGACGTGTTTCCAGAAGCTGGTCTACTCGACATCGACAAGGGCTCGTCGACATCGACTAGGATTCGTCGTCGACTGATCTTCTCGGGTGACTCTGCTCGACAAGCTCGGATCTGGGCTCCTGGGCGTCGTCGATCTCGACTAGGGTTCCTCGAGATCGAGTAGAGGTGTACTCGAAGACGGCTCTCTGGTGATGTCGAGGACTCCTCCTCGGCATGGACTCAGACTAGGGCATGGTGGCTCTTCGATCTCGACAAGGTCTCCTCGAGATCGAGTAGGGTTGCTCAGCGCCTTCTTCCTCGGCTTCTCGATCAGCTTCTCCTCTTGTCGACTCCAGGTGTGGCGTCTCAGTGTCGTCGATCTCGACTAGGTGGTCCTCGAGATCGAGTAGGGTCCCGGAGCTGGGTTGGTCTGGCTCTTCGACACTGCTCCTAGTCGACAAGGCCTGTGCTCGGACATGTTCGTCTAGATTGAGTAAGGTTCACTCGAGACCGAGTTGGCTGGGCTCTCAACTTGATTTGACTGGTTCCGCTGCTTCTTTGACCTTGGACTTCTGTAGTGGTTTTCCGAGCTTTTCTGACCTTCCTTAGAGTTGCTGTAAAACGCCTCGAATTCTGCGATCTAAACAGAAACTGGTGTAGATTCCATAATTTGGCAAATAAATATAAACTACATAGATTCTGTACTATTCTAACCCAAATGTATGCAATGTATGCAGAAAACGATATAGAAATTACTGTAAAACATGACAAATTCAGCTCACAACAAACACCCCATACTTAAGCTTGTCCTCAAGCAATACCTTTAATTTTCATTCAGGGGAAGAAATCAAAACTCTCAACATATCAGATTCATTGTCATATGTCTCTGCAATCAATTACCATCCTCGAAAAGGTACTAGTGTCACAAATCCATGCATGTGCAATTTAAAGAGCAACATCTACTCACAAAAGGAGGGTTATGCAAAAACATTCATAAGTGACAAATCATTGATAATCAAGAGGACTTTAATTTAAGCTCAAATAAGGAGTAGATTTGGTAAAAGGCTAAAGGTGGGCAATTTTTGGCAATGTGGTGCTTTTGATCCGGGGAAATGGGGTATTTCCAAACTGAATTTCAACATTCCTTCTCCATAAGATTCACCACCTTTCATAATGCTTTTATCAATAATAATGCTTTTACCTCTCTGACCTCAGCACTGCCTTCTCGCGAGTCGCAAACATGGGTGTCATGAATGGCCCCGGATACTTAGTGCCTTGGACTCCTCACAATGTGTTCCATCTCTCCAAACTATTATCTTAGAGAGCAGGGTCAATCTACCTTTATCTAATGAGCATTATATGGAAATATAAAGTCCTCCATCATCTTATCATCCAACATGTCAAAAGCAACTTCAAATTTTACCTCCTTCTATGGTTTTCAAGAAATAATGCACTTCATTATGACTTCCCTTTACTAGGCAATTTCATGCTATATCTCTAATGAATCCAATTTTGCATCGTCGAGTCCAATTAAAGCTTCCATGACATTAACCAAAATTTTCAATGGGGGTCATTTTTCTCCACTTTTGGAAAACATGCATATATGCATATAATTCAATAATGCATTCGAAAATAGCCATGTAGCAATCCAAAGAAATAAATTCTAAATATGCACAAATAATGTCAAATATGGAAAATATGCACAAAGTAAGCCCTTCCCCCACCCCATACTTAAACATTACAGTGTCCTCACTGTATAAAAACAAGGGTAAAGAAAGAAACTCACTAGACCGGTGTGCAGAACCTCTTAATATTGAATGAAGGAATCGCCTGGGCCGAGTATGAATGTTGATATAGCTTGCCTCTATCCATGGACCTGAAAAGTGTAGAAGACATATACCCACAATAGAAAAACTAACGGTGTTCCAAACCAAAAACAAAAACAAAGTCTCAAAAGTCCAAAAAAGTCTATGTACAAGCTCTAGATTTTATAGTCGCTAGGCCGACTTTTCCATTTAGCTCAAGGTGGCATTTGCAGGGCCCATGTAGCTTGGGCCTCAAATAAGACTCCATTCTTGTCCATCAGCTGTAATCCTCCAGAATGGATCTTGTTCACCACGAAAGGTCCCATCCGCTTCTTGTTGAATTTGTTAGGGAACCAATGATCCTTTGATTTAGAGACATAGAGCTTGTCTCCAACTTCATACTCCTTGGGCTCATCATTGGATATCCTACATAAGCGCACATACCAAGGCAAACCTCTCCCATATATATATAGATCTTTAATGGAAATAGGAGAAGAGAGATCCATACCTTGGCTTACCTTTGCAGCGACGGAATCGGGGACCACAGTGTTTGGTCGATCTCGACTAGGGCTAGTTGATCTCGACGAGTCTGCAGGTTCTGGTGGTGGGCTGCTCGGGGATGCAGGAGTCGACGAAGGGGAGGGCTTGTCGACATCGAGTAGACTACCCGATGTCGAGTAGGGTTCTGCTCCTGGTGGCTCCAGTGTCGAGGAGGCAGGAGCTGGTGGAGCCTGGTGGTGGTCGATCTCGACAAGCCTAGTCGAGATCAAGGAGCCTGGTTTGTCTGGTGAAGTCAGCGTCGAAGAAGGCGAAGTCGAGGAAACCGAGTGGTGGTCGATCTCGAGTAGCTTACTCGATGTCGAGTAGCCCTCAGCTTCTGTATTGCTGCTCGATGACGCTGGTGCTGGTGGAGGCTTCTGTATCTTGTCGAGATCGACTAGGGTCCTCGATGTCGAGGAGTCTTGGTCGATCTTGACCCCATACTTAGTTCCTGTCAAGGCATCCGAAAAATAATTAATCCATAACGACGTACCTTCATTCGTGTCGATTGGATTTTCTGCGTCCTCTTTTAGGATTGCCATGATCTCCTCCACCTGGGCCTCCATGTCCCTTTTTTCCAGCTCCTCAGGGGTCATATTTCTGACCTTGGGTTCTCCGCAGGTAATGTAGCCAGCTGAGATGGATTTCACCTCTTCCATTGGACCTGTATGCCTTTCAGTTTTATTAAAGGAATACTCAATTACCTCATCGCTGATGTTGAAGGTGAGCACTCCTTTCCTTACACTTATGTTGGCATCCACCGTCGCCAAGAAGGGTCTCCCTAGAATAATTGGACAAGTATGATCTTCTTGCATATCAATAACTAGGAAATCAGCAGGGACAAAGAATTTACCTACTTGTACTGGCACATTGTCCACCATGCCTGTTGGGATGACCACAATGTTGTTGGCCATATATAGTCTAGCATCCACAGGCTCTAGGGCACCTATCTTAATCTTGGACCAAATTGTTAAAGACATTATACTCACACTAGCTCCAAGATCACATAAAACATTAATTTTATATGGACCCAATCCAATGGTTATAGCAAACTTACCTGGATCCGGCCTCTTCTCCAGTTTGTCCAAATGGCTGCATTCCTCTCTAATTTCAGCCATCGATCGCTTTTTGCTCAGTATCTCTTTCAGGAACTTGACATATGAGGGCATTTCATTGAGAGCTTCTGTGAAGGGGATAGTGACGTTGAGTTTCTGAAGCATCTTGATGAAGCGCTGAAATTTCTTTTCTGCCGGGTCCTTTGGAGATTTCGTGGGGAAAGGCAGCTTCTTTTTCAGATTCGGAGCCAGAACAGATGTCGGAGGTGCTGCAGTCTTCTCGATCTCGGGTTGACCGTCGTCGATGTCGAGTAGCCCTTTGTCGATCTCGACCAAAGTGGGTGCAGTTGAGTTGCTGTGCAGTGCAGACGAAGGTTTCTGAAGTTTCTCCTCTACATCGACTAGGCTCTCCTCGATGTCGACTACAGTGTTGTCGATGTCGAGTTGCTGTTCTTCGTTGTTCTGCTGCTTTCCGACCTCTGGCTCTTGTAGTTGATGTCCGCTTCTGAGTTTTACAGCAGCGATGTGCCCAGTCTTTCCCTTAGGATTTGGTTCTGAAGATCCAGGGAGCGCACCTGACTATCTGGGGATTCCTGCTGCCAGCTGACCAATCTGTGTATCAACTGATTTTCGCCATATATCAATATCTCCAAGCCTAGAGTTGACACCTTGCATCTGAGTGTAGACGGAGTTGAAGGAATGCCTAGTTTCTGAGTGATTCCTCCGTATTTCCTCTAGGACTGTCTGTATATCATCCTTTTTCTGGTCCCTCTCCGGATGTCCTGGAGCTCTGTAGGGCGGGGGGTTCCTAGGGACACCTTGGTTTCATTGTGGTTGCTGAAACCTTTGGTCTCCCATGTAGCGATTGGGACCCCCTGCGTAAGCTACCTCCTCGTGGTGCTCTGTCAGCCTGACTTGCTCTGAGTGTGGGCACTCGGGGGTGGTGTGCCATTGCGATCCGCATTCAATGCAAGGCTGGTTGACAGAAAGATACTTTACTTTCTTAAGGAGCTTCTTGTTCTGATCTTTGTAGTACTGCTCCCTTACATCAGGATCAATCTCTTTAGGGGCCTCATATAGCGGCATGGAAGGTGCTGGCCTGGCGTAGGGGTTCTCTTCATAAGTTGCAGTAGACCCATACTTGATGTCGTAGTTGGTGAGCTTGTCTAGCACACCCCATGCGTCACTTGGCGGCATTGTCAGATACTCATAGCGAGTATAATGGTTGATTCTGTCCTTAGTGACTTGATCAAGTGAGTTGAAGAAGATCTCCTGAATGATGTAGGGTGGTTGTCCATGAGTAGGGCAAGATCGCAGCAGTTCTTTGTAGCGCTACCATGCCTTTGCCAGCGGTTCCCCTTGCTTCTGTTTGAAGGCGATGATTTTCTGGCGGAGATGTGTTGTTTTGGCGGGTGGGAAGAATTTGTTCAGAAACTCTTGCTCTACTTGGGCCCATGTTGTCAGGGATCTTGGTTTCAGCCCTTCAAGCCACTTCAGTGCAGATCCAGCCAGAGACCAGCGGAAAGACTTCCTCTTGACATATTCCAAAGTTGTACCTTCAGCAAGAGTACAACACATGTCAGAAAAGTTTGTAATATGTTCAAGAGGACACTCATTAAATCTACCAAAAAAGGCATTATTTTTAAGCTCTATGAGAAATTGAGTGCGAATTTCAAAAGAGTTTTCAGGGATAAGAATCGCCGATTCAGGCACGACGAGGGTTGGATTCATATAATCCTCAGCAGTGGTTGGATATTGGGCAAGCTCAGCTTCTGCTTGCCTTGCGCGCTCAGCTTCTTGTTCCCTCGCTGCCCTTTCATTGGCTATAGTGGTATCCTTTGCGGCTAGCTCCCTTGTAAGCCTGGCAATCAGCTGTTCTTGTGTTTCAGCGGCCGCCATGATCCTTTTGAGTTTAGAGTGGATGTGTAGGTAACGCTCTGGTTCGTCTAAGCTGTCAAACTCGGGTGGTAGACCAGAACGACGCATACACCTGAAAATTAACTAAAAGAAAAAGTGAGATCTAACTACCTAAGGCGCGAATGATAGCTTCCCCGGCAACGGCGCCAATTTGTTGTTGCAGGAGGATGGTCAAGTATGAAATAAATATAAAATAAAGTTCAGGCTGACTTCCCTGTCTCAGCAAATAAATACAAGACTTCCTCCCGTTGTAGTAGAAGGTTGTCAGGATCGAATCCACGAGGAAGCACGTCAGCAGTTCTTAGGTAGCAACAGATTCTCACAAACAAGCAGCAGAAAGCAGAAACAAAGAAACAAAGGAACAAAGACAAAAAAGGCAAATTAAGGTAGAAATAAAACAGAAAATAACAAATAAAAGCAATGGACAAAACGAAAACAGAAAAGACAAAGCAAAGCAGAAAATAAAACAAAGCAACAGGCTTACTCGATCTCGACTAGCTTCTACTCGAGATCGACAACAGCTAGTAAAAACAGAAACTTCAAAATCGACGACAGAAGCAGAAACTCAACTCGACATAGACTAAAGCCAACTCGATATCGACTAAGGTCCTACTCCAGATCGACAAGGTTCTCCTCTGTATCGACTAGAAAACTCAGAAAACTTAAATTGCAAATTCGAACACAAAACTTAGATTTTCGACAGAAATAAATCAATATAATAAAAGACTTCCAAGGCCAGGGTATCAACACCACAACGATAACCATGAAAAGTAACACATAAAGGCATAACAGATCATGCTTTCCATCAAAATAACTTTCGTTACTAACAAATAGGCATATAGAGGCTTTCGCATAAACCCTAATTGTTACTAACCCTTTTCACATAATTAATCCAAGTTGCATTAAGATCACTTTCGCTTCAATAATACAAACAAGGGTCACCTTCAACTCTCGCAAAAGAATCATGCTCATAGGGATAGAAGACGAATTGCATAGAAAGATCTGACCTTTACTGCATCATCTCACATGGCCACCGTCGGGCTCACCCCAGCCCCAGAAGTGGGTGGACTACTCACGCCTCATCGCAATCGCAGACATTGATGTATAAAAATAAACTTGCATTAAACTATATTCAAAGCCTTTACAATCCCGGCAATCAACTTTCGCAGAATGCCAAAACCCTAAAAACTTTAGAACTCCTAAAACTTCTCTGTGGAACTACTTCTATCTCCCTAAAATTGTATTGTGTTGGAATGATGGAATGAATAAAAAACCAGCCCCTAGGGCTTTATTTATAGCCTTCTAACCCTTGCTAATCAAGGATAGAATCTTCTATCTATATCTAAAATTATATCTAAAAGGCTTAATGATAAACAAAAGCGATAAAGGAATTAAATCTAAAAGGAAAATAATAAATCTAAACTAGGTAAGTCTCTTCATGTTGATAGATCTCCCTTCCATGGATAGAACTTGATAGATCTCGGCTTACTCGACTTCCTTCGTGCCCAAGGAATCCCAACTCTACTCGGACTGCTCACGTCGACGTGTTTCCAGAAGCTGGTCTACTCGACATCGACAAGGGCTCGTCGACATCGACTAGGATTCGTCGTCGACTGATCTTCTCGGGTGACTCTGCTCGACAAGCTCGGATCTGGGCTCCTGGGCGTCGTCGATCTCGACTAGGGTTCCTCGAGATCGAGTAGAGGTGTACTCGAAGAAGGCTCTCTGGTGATGTCGAGGACTCCTCTTCAGCATGGACTCGGACTAGGGCATGGTGGCTCTTCGATCTCGACAAGGTCTCCTCGAGATCGAGTAGGGTTGCTCAGCCCCTTCGTCCTCGGCTTTTCGATCAGCTTCTCCTCTTGTCGACTCCGGGTGTGGCGTCTCAGTGTCATCGATCTCGACTAGGTGGTCCTCGAGATCGAGTAGGGTCCCGGAGCTGGGTTGGTCTGGCTCTTCGACACTACTTCTAGTCGACAAGGCCTGTGCTCGGACATGTTCGTCTAGATCGAGTAAGGTTCACTCGAGATCGAGTTTGCTGGGCTCTCAACTTGATTCGACTGGTTCCGCTGCTTCTTTGACCTTGGACTTCTGTAGTGGTTTTCCGAGCTTTTCTGACCTTCCTTAGAGTTGCTGTAAAACGCCTCGAATTCTGCGATCTAAACAGAAACTGGTGTAGATTCCATAATTTGGCAAATAAATATAAACTACATAGATTCTGTACTATTCTAACCCAAATGCATGCAATGTATGTAGAAAACGATATAAAAGTTACTGTAAAACATGACAAATTCAGCTCACAACAAACACCCCATACTTAAGCTTGCTTGTCCTCAAGCAATACCTTTAATTTTCATTCAGGGGAAGAAATCAAAACTCTCAACATATCAGATTCATTGTCATATTTCCCTGCAATCAATTACCATCCTCGAAAAGGTACTAGTGTCACAAATCCATGCATGTGCAATTTAAAGAGCAACATCTACTCACAAAAGGAGGGTTATGCAAAAACATTCATAAGTGACAAAGAATTGATAATCAAGAGGACTTTAATTTAAGCTCAAATAAGGAGTAGATTTGGTAAAAGGCTAAAGGTGGGCAATTTTTGGCAATGTGGTGCTTTTGATCCGGGGAAATGGGGTATTTCCAAACTGAATTTCAACATTCCTTCTCCATAAGATTCACCACCTTTCATAATGCTTTTATCAATAATAATGCTTTTACCTCTCTGACCTCAGCACTGCCTTCTCGCGAGTCGCAAACATGGGTGTCATGAATGGCCCCGGATACTTAGTGCCTTGGACTCCTCACAATGTGTTCCAACTCTCCAAACTATTATCTTAGAGAGCAGGGTCAATCTACCTTTATCTCCTGAGGTGATTGGATTTTCTTTTACTCATTAAATTTTCCATATATTTCAAACATTTTCCTTGCCAAACTCCAATAATAATAACAACAACACCACAAACACCATATAACATCTCCATAATGTAACATCATTCTCAACATAATCCCCGGATAAGGTAAAGAATGGCAAATATTTAGATCATGTGGAGCGATAATTGAAATAAGGCATATTATGGCTTTTGTGATGGATAAGCATAGGTAAGGCTAGGATTTCAAACAATGAGCATTATATGGAAATATAAATTCCTCCATCATCTTATCATCCAACATGTCAAAAACAACTTCAAATTTTACCTCCTTCTATGGTTTTCAAGAAATAATGCACTTCATTATGACTTCCATTTACTAGGCACTTCATTATGACTTCCCTTTACTAACTTGGGAATAAGACTTATTCGATGACTAACTAGCATGATAATATGATCGTTTGACTAATAGTAGGATTACTATATGAGATTAAATGTTAGATAATTATGACGATTAAATGTGGTGAATTATTATATGAGATTAAATGTTAGATAATTATGACGATCTAGTGGGATTTTATATCACACAAATTATGTCTTATGGTTTTGATGAACCGTGGAGGTATATTCAGAAATGATGTGTATGAACATGCGGAATTGGTTGAATGATTTATGGAGAACGATGTGGTCTTGAGGAGCGGATGATGCGATGAAATGACTTTCATAATATGTTATTTGTTCTATTGATTGAGGTGTGCTTGAGTGCTTAATAGTTGGATATAGACTTATGTATATTCCATTATGTACTAGGTGATACTCTGTGATTGTGACTACTGTGTGCTGGATTCTTCTGTTGCCGATCTGCTAACCAGGTAAGTCCTCCGGGGCTTACTTAGTAACCAGTACCTCCTGCGTGATGTCATATAGTATGTAGGTGTTGCATATGCATAAAAGCATGTCATGTAGTATCATGCTTAGGAATTGCACTTACGAATGAGCATTCTTATTCTGTATGCGTTTGAATATAGAACGGCCGTTATCTGTGAGTCCTAGAGTCCTTGCTATGGTTATAGGACAACCTAGTCCCATCGGGTTCGTCCGGAGTCATTCGAGTCGTTGGAATACCTTTACTATTATCAATATTATTATTTTCTTCTCGCAAGATCCATGATATGATGATGAGATTTGAGATGCTATAGAATCGAACTGGCCAGTCTCCACCCTACTTGGAAGGGGGGTGGTGGTAGAAGAGGGATATACCACTTGGTATTCTTTGTTAAGGCCTTACTTAATATTCTGCACATATGAATTAGGAACATGATAGTGTGGTTAATATTCCAGTACTACATGAAGGCATCCTTTATTCTAGTTATAGGCGTATTATATGTCCTCAGCGCGGTCAGAGGACCCGCGGGCGGACTCTTGGCCTGACTTGGTGGTATAGTTTTAGGTACCCGATACACTGCTTGATTTTGTGCTGTTATGATGGGGTCTATTCATATGGCGGAGAGTGAGTGTTTGAAACCTGACTTCACGAGATTCATGCTTTTGGGATTTCTCCCTACTTATACTCTGTTTTGACCTGGCTCTGCCATGGCACTGGTTGTATCATTTTCTGAACTTATGCCCTTTGAATGATAAAAGATTTCCCGCGTTGTAGACTTAGGACAGGTACAAGGGTTTACCCCGGGGTCTCCAACGGACCTTCCGGATTTGGGTGCGAAATCCCACTTTAAACTACAAATCTTTGATTTCAAACCTTCAACCTGTACTCGGGGCGCAAGATCCCAACGAGGGGTTTCATACCTCGAAACGTAACTCGGGAATCATAATTCCGGGTCGTTACAAAGGTGGTATCAGAGATGAGGTTTTGCAATCTGAGTACAATAGGTTGAAGAGGTTTCACTCTCGCTCAAGTGTTTAGGTTTAAATGTTTACGCTCAAAACTCAATCTTCAAAAACATAGCTACAAGAGCCTTGCACCAGTGTTCTAACTCTCCATCGCTAGTGACTCTACATACAACAAAAATCATGAGGTCTTTCAATTGGGTTGTAATGGGGCCAAGGTAGAACATATAAGGTATGGAACAATTTTGGTCATGTGGTGCTCATAATCCGGGAACTAAGGAAGCTACCAAATCATAAAACCACTCATAAACTTCTCATACCATATCTCTATAATGTCAAACAACACCAATCTCAAGCATAAAACTTTAGAAACCATACTCAACTCATTCTTTTATTCTTTTATTCTTTTTTTTATTTTTTTATTTTTTTTTTCCATTCATGCTACATCAAATGATTTTCCTTGACTTTTTTCCCTAAGTGAATTTTATCCTCCTTAGGTCCCAAGTAATAAATATGCTAGCAAGAATCAAACATCTCATAAATACACCTCAACATACAATCCACCACTAGAAACCATCATCCACACTATTGATATTCACCAACTATTCCTAAATTCCCGGATGGGGTCAGGCTATCATTGGCTATGGAAAAATCTTGTGGAGCTATAAAAGAATATGCAATTAGGCTCAAACTGGTTTCAAGCATAGGATAATATGTAAGGTGTGAATAGAGTCAAATAGGGCTAATAAAGGTGCCTCAATCATGTTTAAGTCATGTGCAGAAATCATAATATGTAGCTTTGAACAAGATATCTCAATGCAATTCAAAGAGGAAACAATTGAAGAGAGTACACACAACAAGCAAGAGGACTCAATAAAGTGTAGTCCTGAATAGGCCAAAATAAGATCACCAGGTCATGTCTAGAACTTCAAGATCACCCAAAAATTCAAGATTTTACGTGCTCAATCATTAATCAATCATGCTCACCAAATAGTATCGAAAACATATATCAAAGGCTGCAACAATCTAAGCACATCATGGGGCATAAATCTCAATAGAAAATATAGAGGACAAACGGCATCCACATGGGGAAATAAGACCTATTCCTAATAATGCAAGAACTAAAACTGTTTTTGTTTTCATTTTTTTTTCTAGAATAAGAAATAATGTTAGAAATTAAATATGCATACAACCAATAGAAATAAACATGCAAACTTAAAAGTTAAAATGCAGTGCAACTTAGAACCAAAATACAGAGAGTTTGCAAGTCTTATCCCCCACACTTAGTTCTGACATTGTTCTCAATGCAGAAAAGAGAACAAAAACATCAAAATAAAAATAAAAGGGAAAAGAAAAGAAACAACTAACATGCTCACTGCTGAGGTGGTGGCGGCGGCGGGTATGGTGGAAAATGTGGATAGGCGAATCGATAGAACTCCTCCTGCCTTTGCCATATCTGCTCCTGCCTCTGTCTAATCGCTGCCTGGCTCTTAGAGACATCCTCCAAGTGAGAAGTCAAGCCACGTACATCCCGACGAATGTCGTCAATCTCCACATATATCTGCTGCTGCTGGTCCCACATCACATCCTGGCGCTGGGACATCCGCTGCTGGTGCTCCCACATGGCGTCCTGACGACGCGACATCATTTGTTGATGCTCCCACATAGTGTTCTGCTGGGGACACATATCAGCCATCTTCTGCTCTAGCGAGTAGTAGTATGGACCAGCACCAGCTGTGCCAGAAGGTCCAGCTCCACTACCTCCAATATCCGTCTGAACTCTAGGAACATCATCAGTATCTTCCTGCTCAGCATCAGGAACCACCTCCTCCTCATCATCATCATCCTCATCCATCTCATCCCCCATATAAAAATGAGCAGCTGTAGGGCCAAAAGGGAGAGGACGGGGCAATCTCAACTGAATCCTCCCCTGATGGCTTGCCCTCCAGATCCACATCGACGCTCTACCCTCCAGGTGGCCAGCTTTCCTCAGCTGGGCTTCATCATACAGAAATGAGCCATGCTGAGCATAATGGACAGTGCTCACATCGATGCATGTTGTGCTATGAGGGTGATAAGACCCCAAAAGCTGATGGTCACCTTGTTGTGCTTGTCCAGGATATCATTGCAGTTCATCAGAAATAGATCTACCCAACCTGGAACCACTGGGCTCTCTGGCGTCAGACACCACAGAAATGACATGTCCTTAAGCGAGATCTTGTTGACCTCCGCCTAAGCAAAGAAGGTGTTCGCCAGAACCTTGTGAATCATGCGTAGTGCAGGATGGCGAATGCTAGAATTGTACTGGCCCTTCTTGGCCTCAAAAGGAACCCTAGCAGATGCCATCCAGAAAGCCACAGGGCCCTCTCCCTTGCAAACATCAAGCCAACCAGCAGTCGGCGCAGCAGTAACACCCAAAATCTGTGCCAATCTCAACTTTGATAGTGTGAAATCTCTCCCAAGCAACCAAAAATCAATAGATGCACGGATAAGTAGGGACATTATTCCCTAAAAACTGCCCTAGGCCCCCATGCTCTAACAATTGCATCATGCATACATCCATTTGTAACAATCTAAGTGTAGGCTCATGAAAGAATTTTGTTACAAAGAAATTCCTAGTGTTCAAACCATTCCATCTCTCTTTCTGATTTCTACTCATTCCATGTGGTCTCGACATTATGAATCTGAGCTAAGAAATATTACCCAAAAGAATGAAAGTCAAGAAAAAAAAAACTCACGAAATGGCAGCGTCTGCAGTGGCCGCGGGGCAACCGAGGAGGGCGACGGGGCGGCTGGTGACGGGTTCGGCCGCGGGGCGGCTGGTCTGGTGACGGGGCGGCCTAAGAATCGCCGGATCTGGAACTTCCGGTGTCGGATCTGCTCTCCGACGTCCCTAACATCCTTACTCCGTGGTGGATTTGAAGAAAAACTTGGAGGTTTCTTGGGAGAAGGCCGGTTTTTGTGTAGATCTAGGAGAGAGAAGCGGTAAGGTGGATAGTGTGGGGGAAGAAGATGAGAAAGGAGAATTTATGTGGTGCTTTGGGTGAAAGAGAGCTTGGAGAAAGTGTTTTATTGGAGGACTTTGGAGAGAGGAGGAAGAAGATAGAGGATTGGGGCGACGGGGGCGGCTATGTGAGAAAAGGAGAGAAAAAGGGGCGGTTAGGGTTTATTTAGTGTGGTAAGTGGGCCCCTAAAAAATTTTCTATCCGGAAGAGGCCTTGGGGCGGCCAGGGCAGGCGACGAGGCGGCCGACGATCTTTGCGAAGGGACTTCGTTGCGACCCAGCCGCGAGGCGGCCTGGCTGGCGACGGGGCGGCCAGCTTCTTTTCCGTCCTTTCACTTTGTTCTTTCCCCTGCAGTGTTAGTATGCCCAAGCCAACTTAAACTAACTAAAAAAAACCGTAATGCACAAATAAAATATAATCTAAATTACTTACCTTGGGTTGCCTCCCAAGCAGCGCCTTTGGTTACCGTCGTTGGCTCGACGTTATATTCATCCATTCATTCAAGACTCAAGCGGACATTGACAATGCCCTCAAAAGCAAATCAAACTCTCGTGCCCAACCGATATTCGAATGCACACTGAAATTGAAACAATTGGTAATTAAAAATTCAGCAATGAGAACCATTACCAAATTACCCTTCATTTGAGCTTGATTCTCCCTCGAGGGTATGTAGGACCACCAACACAGTTATGCTAGTGGTTTGTTGAAGTAGTGGCTCCATGGATCGACATATTCACCAAAATCTCCCAATTTGCAAAAAGTACCAGTTTCTTGTGCGAGAACCACATAAACTAGTTCCAGACTTGGCTCCTTGATAGGCGAGTTGGGGATGATTTCTACGAATGAAGGGGGCATCGAAACATCCTCAATCCCTAGGGACGTCCCTTGAGATTTCGTGTCGATAACCTCTAGATGATGTTCTTCATTATCAGAGAATTCATCATTGCTTGCATCTTGGCTTTCATCAAGTTGAGGAATAGAATGCATTTTAACTATCAACTCTTTCAATGTATGAGAGAGTCGGATAGTTGCTTTCATCGTGTCGATATGCATGTCCCTAGTTTGATTCACTATCTCACGTAATTGCCCTATTTGCTCCATCAAGACAGTGTTTGACTCCTCTATGGAGGGGTCGGAGTACTCCATTGGTTGAAACGTCGAAGTGTAGCATTCTTCCTCCGCCGATTGGTCACCCATGTAGCAGAGAAGATCCCATAATCCCGACACTCCTAAACCAGCAAAGCTTTCATTGTTTATGGACCTGGCAAGTTCTCGGGTCTCAGGAGCCATACCCTCAAAGACGCAAACTACCACATCTCGCAAACTATCTCGGAAACCCCGTGAATAACGGATGCCAAATAAATTTTGCACTCTTGTGAGGTAATTGTGAAAATACTCTCCCTGAAACTGCCATAACTTCAACACTTAGAAATATTAGCAATAAGGTGTCGTGAACCATAAGATAGGTCCAAGACGGGGTTAGATGCAAATATATACAAAAGTTAGCGATAGAAAAAACACAAGAAATTGATAAGAAAATCCCCGGCAACGGCGCCAAATTTGACAAGAGGAAAACCTGTCGTTGTTCTTGCCAAAGAATACTCTAACTCACAACTAGTATAGCGTTTAAACAAGAGATCGATCCATAGGGAAATCTATTCAATTCAAGTATCAATTCTAATCGCTAGTAAGAATATGGGGGGTTTTTGGTGTGAAAAGATCCGCTTTTTATCAAAGCAGAAGTAAGCAAATAAAGGAAATTGGTTTTATAATTCAGTGGAGAGAAATAGGTTCACTTACAATTTATCACTTCGATTGATGAATTCGATCCTTGTTTCAGCCTCTAGTTCTTGCCTTTTCCTATCAATGTCCTTGTCCAGATCTTAGGTAAATTACTAGTCCTACGAGTCCTAGCAACCCTTATCTCTAAATAACCCTAACACGGTTAAGATTTAACCTAGAGATAGCATTAAGAATATGAATTAACCAAGGTACATGCAATATCAAGCTACGAGTCCTAAAGGGATATGATTGCCACTTGGGTTAAGGTTCGCTACGAGGAATATGCAAAACCCTAGCAATTGAATGAATCTACTCCAACTAGTTGATCAGGCCAGAGAGAATAAAACACATTCAAGCAATTTAGCACAAAGAAGTCAAAACATTGGAATAGGAATAAGAACTAGATTAAGAAACTCACAATTCAACAATCAAAGATCCAAACTGTAGGTGAAACCTTGAGAGTTTAGTTGCTCATGCTCAACGGCGCTCTCAATAATGGAATAAAGTGCATAAGGTGAATGAAAGAATAACTAGAAAAGCCTTAAATAGTCTTATGAAAGTCGGCCGAAATAACTTAATAAAAACCCTAAGTAAAATCCGGAATTGATGTTCAGTCTCTGCACGGGCCGCGGGGCGGCCAGGCCAGGCCGCGGGGTGGCCAGAGATTCTTCCGAGCTCTCATTCTGTTGCTCTAGCAGCTCTTATGCATTTTCCTTAGATTATTTCCGCTCTTTTCTGATTCATTCCACCTTCAATCTACTATACCTGAAATAAACCATAAAATCATGTAGATTCCGCCTCTTCTAACTCAACAAGTAATTATGTAAATTCAACTAAATAAATGCAATATTCACAACTAAACTATGCTAAATGCAATCTATTATGCAACACTAAATATGCTCTATCACACCCCCTATCCACTATCCACATTAATTGTAAAAATTTAACCCTAAATCCTCAAAAAATTGCATCCCAACCGGTGACAATAGAGAGACCGGAGAGACCGGTTGCAGTTATATTGAGGAGAGAGAGTGAGACGTGTGGATGGGGAGAATATTGACAGTTTTTTTTTTAAAAATCTATCAACTCAACTGCATATGAAAGAGAGGCCTAGAGTTTCTATCTCTCTCTCTCTCTCTAAAAATTAAAACGGAAGGAAGAAGAGAAATGAGTTCGAAGAAGAACAAAACATTTCCACAAAGAAGAAGTAGAAGCGAACATCAAACAGGCCACATAGACCGAATACAAGTGGCAGACCTTCGGTTATCAAGTAAGTAAACCTTAATCCCACCGATATTTACCGATTGCACAAATTGATAGGGCGAGGAATCGAGTGGAAGAACCAAATGTGTTTGTCATTGTTCGAAATGGGATGAATAATGAAATTTCTATTCCAGGTTCCCTCTGGCATGTAAGAAGTAACCATCGGCATGTAAAAATCAAGGGATGGAAAGTTTCGGAACGGGGATTTGGACGAGGGGGATAGAAGGGAAATTGGGGAAAATTAACAATTGGTCTTGAAGATTGGGTTAAATTGGGCATGACTGGGGTGAAATAGAGGAAAATGGATAAATAGGTTGAAGTTAGTTGGGAGAATGGGGGGAATTGGCGAAATTGGAGAAATTGGGGATTTTGGGGGATTTAGGGAAATTAGGGAACGACTATGTGGAAAACGAAATACCAGGAGTAGGGCGACTTGAATATGTTTAATCTTGAGATACCTTTCAACATTTAATGAATTCGCCAACACTTTGATTTCTGGCATGTTTGTAGTAGTCAAATGTCATGTTTATAACTCCTCCTGTCACGTGGAATTCGAAACTACCTCGACGTATATTCGGTTGAACCTTATGAAAGATTACAAAGTTTTCTCTGAATGCGGAGACGTTTAATATGTTTAGGGGCAACATGCATGCGACAATTTGTATGTGTAGCGTGGAAAATGGTTTGCAGCGTCGTTATTGTCATGTGCATTGAAACCGATGGGGTGTTAGATAACCTTATTGTCATGTGCATTGTGACTGGTATCATTATATAGGCTTTGTGTGGAGCAACCTAAGATTTTGCTTCCCAATTCTACAGGATATCCATCAAAGGAGAACATGTCGACTAGCCACTCTGTAAAAAGGATACCCCATTAACAGACAACAGGCGAGGTATTGTTTGCGTAGTGTTTATCAACGGAATTTCGTATTGTCGATGCACAACTACCATTTTCGACCCATTGCGCATGCCATTTATGCTGTCTCCGAGGACCACCATTACATGAGCCAAATCAACCAGTACGGGCAGCCCTAGTAACTTGCCAACCTCGACAATTACTTGAGCAAGGGGGACTGGAAGCGTTTGATGGCAAGCCCGCAATCGAGAGGCTTGGTTCGCGTGTCAAGTTCCTAGCCTAGCTTGTCCACTACATCCTGCAGCGGTAGCTGTGGACGAGAAAGGAGAATGAGACCTGGTACATGATCCACTACAAAATAGCTCGGTTCTCCATCCAAGAGTTCGCGTTGATGACCGGACTGAAGTGCTCATTCCTGTTGCTGCATGAGGACAATGATGGGGACAAGTCGACCGTCAAAGACTTCTTCGGGGTGGAGAAGCTCAGGATGGATGAGCTCGAGCTGCGCTTCCTAGTGGCGATGCAAGGCGGAGAGCGCTCGCCCGCCAAGAGATTTAAGTATGCACTGCTGATGCTGGTGGAAGGGGTGCTCTATGGGAAGGATCCCCGCAACTACATTCAAGGGTTGGTTGTCAATATGGTGGCCGACGTCGAAGCCTTCTTGAATTACCCGTACGGCTGACATTGCTATGAGAGAACCCATGAGTTCGTAAAAAATGGACATCTGTTCACATCGATTCCCTCAATTTTTCGTAATCGTGGATGTATGATGCTTTATATCCAATCTTCAACCAATTTTTTGTAATCATCGACCATGATGCCCACCCTCTGTGTCTACGGTATGCGTTCAGAGAGCACAACATCAAGTACGAAAGTTTCGTCCTCCGAGATGGGAAGCTTCGAAGGGGTTGACGGTGTCCTCATAGTCCTCATCCTCGATGCCGTCGAGGGAAAAACCCGGGTCAAACGGGGCAATATATATCTACCCTAGATAGAAGACCAACATATTCTTTGACGACCTTCGCCGTGAGTACGAGAAGCATGCGCGACAAAAGGCGACAGAGGAGAGTGGCACCCAGGCACCGACCCAAACCCTTTCAGCCACGCAGGAAGAGAGACATGGGACATCGGTCGGTGATGTCTCACTGATTATGGTGAAGATAGATGATATGGAAAAGGCATTAAGGGTCGACTTCGCTGAGCGGATCAAAACACTTGAGGATGTAATTCACGAGCTACAGAGGATGGCTAGGGACGTCCTCGTTGAGTCTGAGGACATAATCTCGCTGGGAAGGAACGGACACTCACCAACAAAGGAGGTAAGAGGGTCCTCCGCCTTGTCATGTCAATATTTCTTAGACGTCATGTTATTGGTTACTCACGTCATGTTATTATTAATATCAGGTTGATGAAGATGGCAAGGCCAAGGATAAGAACAAGGGCACATGCATTGTTGACAAGGAGGGGTTGCTGTGATATAAACCCAGGAGAACGATCCGAAAAAGGACACAGGGAATGTGAAAAAGGACCCGGTGGCTGACACAAGAGCTAGGGACAATGCGGGGAAGAAGAACAACAGGGGGGAAGAGGACGTTGGAGACGCACCCACCCAAAACAATGATGTGGTATTTCATCTCTCTCCGATTGTCATGTAATGTTTGCTACGTGACATGTGAAAATATCTAGTTGTCATGTATTATAAAACCATGAGTCTTTCAATGACAATGTAACGGCCTGAGATTATGATTCCCGGGTTACGTTTTGAGGGATGAAACCCCTCCTTAGGATCTTGCGCCCTAAGTATAGGTTGAAGGTTTGAAACTCTACTCTAACGTTTTCAAGTGGGATTTCATACCCAAAATTCGAAGGGATCGTTGGAATCCCCGGGCAAGTCCCTTGTACCTGTCGTAAGTCTAAGTGTGGAAAACTAGTAGTCATGCAAATAGCGGAATCAATGTGTAATACAAAAGGGTGTCACGACAGAGCCGAGTCAAAACCAAATCAGTAAGCGTATTTATCGAAATCTAATAGGCGATGTTAGTGAGGTTAGACCATTTCTTTGCAATCGCCCAAGAGACTTCCCACGTCACGGAAGCAAGGAACAATCATGCTGCAAAACAAACCTAAAAAATATGTATGCGAGACGGTGTCAGATCGAAGCCGTACACAATGTAATCCCAAACAAGCAGACATATACACACGCTAGTCCTAATAAAGATGTTTCTAGATGCAAGGCAGAATATTAACACACTAACATGCTCCTAAGATCAAGTGCATAAAAATAATAAGACTTCAGCACCAAATACCAAGTGGTATATCCCTCTCCTACCTCCACCCCATTCGGATAGGGCGGAGATTGGCCAGCTCGTGAATGCATTCCATAATAATCGAGCGGCCCGCAAGCCCAACCTACCCCACAAGAAAAATAAAGCTCGCATGCATCTTTCGCAATCATGCTCATAATATAAGTAAAGGAAGTTACATATGACTCGATTGACTCAGGACGGGACCCGATGAGACTGGCCCGTCCTATGAGCCTAGCAAAAACTCTAATTACTTCACATACAATGGTCATTCTGTTTGCAAACGAATAAAGAAGTAGAATGCTCAACGGTCAATGCAACCTAGCATGGTACTACATGACATGCTGATTATGAATGCAAGCACCTAGTATGCATATGGATACAAGTAGGGAGTTCTCTTTCGAAACCGAGTAAGCTCATATAGAAACTTACCTGGTGGTGCAGAATAGTGAGGCAATCATTATGATAGATTAAAGATCACCTAGATACATATCAGAATACATATATAAGTCTACGTCTAATCATCCAAGCATTCAAGCATATCATCCTACGAGAATAGCAACCATATCGCAATCATCGTTCCGTCGAGTTCAACCATTCATCATATTGCCACATTCCACAAGACCATATCATTTTCATCATTCCATTAAGCCACACTCATGTATTTGCCACAATATATCCGCAATAATAATCTGCATATCACATATATCAAGTTCATCATATTCATCATATCTTGAAAGCTTAAATTACAATACACAAATCTAACACTTCATCGTGCCATTAGTCAATCAATCATGCCATTAGTACACACCAATCTTGATATTACTCAACCATTCACATCAATCATGCTAGTTAGTCACCGATCACATAATTCTCGAGTTAGTCCTGAAACCGCTTTAAAATCCGAATCAACTAGTTCGAAATTCCGATCCTTGAAAACGCTCATCAAATTACTTTTTCAATTTAATTCCGATAATATGCTTTTAAAGCTCCTAGTCTCATAATATTATATTTCAAATCACCTTAATATCATCTTTAAGTCTCAATAATAATATTTTCTGATATAAATATCAAGAATATCCAACCCTTATACTTATAACCTTAGAAGCAATGTCTTTGTAAAAGATTGTGCCACGTGTCGTTCTCCGAGAAAAGTTAAGAAACAGTTTTCCTTTTTCTAACCCACGTTCTTTTGCTGCCAATATCAAAAAATGATTCAATTTCTCAAGCACCTTTACATTCTTCCTCAATCATCTTCTTCCTCATAATAGAATTGAGAAATTGATTGGTGGCTGTCATTGTGGAAGCAGTGCGCAGTCGATCGACGGTTGGAGGAGGGCTATTGTGGGAAGAGATGTAGTCGGCGATGGCTAGAGGCGACTTTCTCTTTTTCTCAATCACGTTCTTCTTCCTCAAGAGAGAGTTGCGCGAACATGAGAGATTGATAGTTGTTGAGTCGGAGAGGATGAGAGGGTCATAGGTGAGGCCGATGGTGGTAGAAGTTGAGGCTTTGAGAGGGGAAGGGGATTGACGGGTGGCGAGCCAAATTCTGAGGTAGGAATTGCGGGATTGCGGGTTCGGGGTGAAGAATTCGAGAGCGAAGTTACCAGACTCTGTTGTCCTGTTATTCCATCACCTTCATCTTCTCACGGGAGCAGATTCATTCTACATTGCCGGCGACCGGATCCGGTGACAACTCGACAGGTAGTTTTCGAGTTTCTTATTTGATTTCCTACCTTTTCAGTTCCAGGTTCTCACTTTGTAGCTAGGTTTTGATCTGGAAAGCCTAGACTTTGAAGCATTGCGGTTGTTAGAGGCGGCTTTGTAAAAATCCGAGTGCAGATATCGGGGTGAAGAATCCGAGGGTGAAGCTACCAGACTTCGTTGTCATGTAATTCCATCGCCTTCATCTTCTCCCGGGTGCAGATTCGTTCATTATCGCTAGCGACCGGATTCGGTGACAACTCGGCAAGTAGTTTTCGGTTTTCTTATTTGATTTCCTACCTTTTCAGTTCCAGGTTCTCACTTTGTAGCTAGGTTTCGATCTGCAAAGCCTAGACTTTGGAGCTTTGCGGTTAGAATTTTCTGGGGCATTTGGGGCAATTCTGATTGTGTACATGATTTTTTGTTTTGATGGAGCTACCGATATAGTTTTCTGCTATTGTTTCTTTGGTTTCTGTGGGAAATCCATAGTACCTTTTGATTGAATGACATCTATTGGACGAAATAAAGAGGAGCAAATTATGCCAATATCGACAAATAAGCTACTGAATCTAAGTCGTCTCATGAGTGCAATAGCTGATGTTTCTTAGCTTAATTAGAAAAAAAATTTGGTGTTTGATTGGAACAAAAGTTCCCTTGGCAATTGGGCAGCCTTTCTCCGAAATTTTGCTTATATTGAGCGATGAGGAAAAAACGCCGCTCTGTTTCGTGAGTTCTAGAATTCCATTCATCAATTTCTCTCTCTCTCTCTCTCTCCCTCCCTCTCTCTCTCTCTCTCTCTCTCTCAACTTCTCTTCGTAGATAGTTGTAGCAATATATGATTTTTGGATATTTCACCTAATCGACAATGTTTAATCGATGCAGAGTAAGCAGGTGAGGTAAAAAGAGGCTAGCGAAAATGGCGAAACTTCCAAGGGAAGGAAGTTGTCAGTTTGGTCACTAGGGAGTACACCATTAACCTCCACAAGCCCTTTCATAACAGGTACTTTCTCTCCATGATTTTTCGTTTCACCGATTGACCTTTTCGAGATTGAATTCGTTATGGTTGATACATACATAGACACATGTTGTTTTGCGTTATTGGTATTGTGTTATGATGACTTAATTTGTAAATGCGATTTTGATATTGATACAATTGTTTTACTTGGTTTGCTTCGAAATTATCCAATTAGATTTAAGTTTTTTTTTGGTCGAACCCATCATATTTAAGTTTGCAGAGGTGTTTAACCAAAATCTAGAGCTTATAGTTCGCCAATATCACACGTTCAGATATGAAGCTCAATCAGCCTGTATGTGTGATCTTAATCTTGTAGTAAGTAGTACATAGTTCACTAAGAGAGGTACTGTGAATATTCAGACTTTTCTGCAAAGTTAATAGATAAGATTTTTTCATTGTATTCAATCTAATGAACAAATTAATACATTTCATCGGTTTCACCATTGATTGAATTTATATTTGCATGTACAAGTGGATCTGTGACTATATATTCATGGCTCTCAATTGTATATTTGCTCTAAACTAAATGTATAGATATTCATGACAAGGGCTCAAAGGGTTTTATTTGATCGTTCATATCAAGGCCATAACTCCATCCACGGGCATGTACTTCTTTATGTATTTTGTTATTCATTTTTTGCTGAAACTGCTATTTTACTAAAAACTTTTGAAACTGTTCCATTGGTTCAGCTAAATAAAAAAGAAGTGCATCTGCCCATGTACTTCTTGTATAGATTTGTAGTAGTGGTTACATCAAATCTGAAATATTTGCAAAGAAGAAGATTAAACAATCAAACATGATAGATGATTTCGATTGGAAAATCTTTATGTGGACAAGCATTGAAGAGTCCAATGCTGATTGTTGATTGCTATTGCAACATTTATCTTTTTATCATTATACAACTTCCACTATTTCGCTCAACCTGATTATTTGAAGGGATTAGTTTTTTTATCATTAGAGGAGTTTATGGTGTTGAACCGTTGGTTCTTATAACAGATTTATTACCCATGTTACAAGTGGGGTACGGAGAGTGTTCCATGTCAGTGACTTTACCTCACCTTTATATGTTATCCTGCCAGAATCTTGGTGGAAATGTTCCTCCTGCCTCAAATCCTAGGTTGGCACCCCTTCCACCTAAACTTGTTGATTATGATCATGGTTCTACATTTGATATTCCTCTTGGTAACTTTGATGATCAACTACTTCTTTTCCCCTATGAGCTCATTCTTGCTCTAGATCTCACATTTTCAAATGCTTTTAATTTGTATTTTCCCTTTTTACCTTCTTGCTACATGATATGAAGAAAATGGAAAAGGATCTCCAAATATCCATCTCTAGGATTTATATTGCTTCTATCACAAATGGTAAGTAAAATAATTGATGCTTTATTGATTAGTGATAACCCCTTATTCACTTAAATTGTTGTGTGTGTCTGTATGGAGATACATTAAATCATCTTGTAGATTTCTTTTAACCAACTCTTGGTACCGTGCAGGAACTCAAATGGATAGAAGATGCTATTGAACGTTGTATCTATCCTGCTCAACCTTTATCCGAATCTTATTCCATACTTTTATATAGGGTCTCTAATGATAAATATTTCATTGTAATAATTTGCAGTTGGAATTATAATAGAGGAGAAGAACTGGCATATGTTTTTCCACTTATTCATCACAATAATGCAAATGAAATACCTGCCCATTTGCAGAGGTTGTAATATAGCATTCACAACATACTTAGGTATGTTTAATGTCATATGTATATTAGAAAATACAACTCTCTATGTATCTTTTCTTGAATTGGCAAGTTTATCTCGAACATTCTTTTGTACTAGTTAGAAGATGAATTTCTTATAAATCAGTGTGGAATACTATATAGGAGAAGTATTTATCTTCATCAATTAATGCGGAGTTGAATACTATATAGGAGAAGTATTTATTTGATAGGGAAAATCTTTATGGATTCTCTACCGTTCCTTTATGTATGTTGGCTTATCTTTAAGTTTGGCTTAAAGTGTTATTGTTTGAACATTTAGTCGGGGGTTTGATTCATATCTTGACAGTTATGGTTCTAAGTTTTATGGTTTGAATATTCAGTCATACCCGGTCTTCTTTCTCTTGAATTTGTCAATTTTATTGATATTTCATAGCTACACTAAGAACATAAACATGGTCATAATTAGAATAATAACACACTTTATAAAGATTTGTAGAAAATTTCACAACCCTGTCATGAAATACAACATGGTTGTAAAAAAAAGGGAAATAAAAAAATATTATTGATTGAATATGATATAGTTTCATTGGACTCCGATGAAAACAATAGGCCTTAAAACGGTTCATAACACAAAATATTTATATTGTTCAATTCACTTTATAGGATATCCATGACAACAAATATTACGATGAAAATAACAGTTCCCATTTGACAATATACACACACACACATACATATTATTAAATTATATAATGTGATATAAGACTCGTGTTCTTTGCTTCCAAATAGAGCGCATGTCAAGAAAAGTGTGGAATAAGATGATCTACTATCGATTGTCTGGATAAAATAATTCACCACGATAACCAAAGATTTCGAAGAATGGTAAGGTGATGAGTATTGGCCACGATAATCAAAGATTTTGAAGGATGGTAAGGTGATGAGTATTGGCAAAACAACGTGTTAGTTTAAAAATGATGTGCGACCGAAAATACATTGAAAATACCCGAACATGGTTCGGGAAAAAGACTAGTTATATATTATTTTAAGTATCATTTTCTTTTAAACATTTTCATAAAATACTTCCAATCCCCTTAAAAGTTTCAACCATTTATATTTAATACATCATCCCTTTTTAAATTATCAAATCCGCCCTTATTTTATAAAAATTACAAATCGACCCCTTCATTTTGTTAAATATTAAAACCGAGCAACTCATTCTTTCTTAACCCCAAAAATCTAATGAAATGAATAGAATAGGCCCAAGCCTACTTTGTTTTTAAAACCAAGTAATTCTGCCAAAAAAAATTAGGCCCAACATTAAGCCAAATTCCATTCTACCATCCATGAGCAATTCCGAAGTGAGGAAGAAAGAAAAGAGGGCGGACCCTGGCTGATGTGCCAAGACATGTGGCATGGTGATGGGACCCACAACTTAATCTTCTTCTCTTTTTTTTGGTGAGTGAGACGAGAGCGAGCTTCTTCCTTGCTAATCGAAACTCGAAAGAAATAGAGAACAAAGAACAAAGGGAGACCCGACGTCGGACGGAAGAAAAGGAGGAGGAGGACGGGGGCTCGCCGACGGCGACTTCCGGCTCTAACTCCGGCCAAGACACCAAAGACACTGATACACACACAACAACAAGAAAGGGAAGAAGGAGATGAAAGAGGGCTCACCAAGGGCGTCGACTCGCCGAAAAATCTCGTCAGACGATGATTTGGGCTCGCCGAAGGTGGGGCTGCGTTTCTCGGCCTAGGGTGAAAGAAAAGAGGTTAAAGTTGGAGCTTTGAGACATTTTTAGGGTGAGGGGAGGCAAGGCCGTCCCATCATATTTGGAGGCGTTGTGCTAAAAACAACGATTTATAATTAACTTTTAAAAATTTATGAATAAAAATTAAACCATAGAGTATTTTGTATGATAATGATAAAATGAATTCTCTAAAATGTTGTTTTTTAATTTTAAGAGGCTAAAATTAGTGTATTTAAAGCATTGTCCTAATATTGTAAAATTGCAAATTGTGAAATTTAATTAATATATCTTTCATTTATATATGTAATTTAATTTTATTATTTGAAAAAATAAGACTTTTTTTTTAATTTGAAATGAGATTTTATTAAATTAAAATAATATTTCAAATTAATACGATCTTTTTATTAGAGAGGTTCAAATAAAATATATATATTCCTATTCCTATTTATGTGAAAAGGAGTTGGAAACTTTTTATATTTTTTAAAAGAAGTTCAAAACTTGATTGTAATTAAATTAAAATAAATGGAGATGACCAGTTTCTTAAGAAAATGGAAAGACAGGGGAAAAACATAAAATAAAAGTTTGTTCATGTGATTTTCAAACTTGGGTGGGGTTTTGAACATAAAAAAAATGGGAAAGAGAAACAAAGAAATAAGTGTTGTAGATGAAATTGAACTTGGTTGGGCTTTAAAATTTGGAAAATCAACACTCTTCTCCTTCCAGTAGGATATTAGGGTTATCTGTTACCTTCAAGAAACATATTTATGTAATATAAAATATTTATGTTTGGAGGCCTCTAATATCGAAAAGAAATTCGGAGGCCCTGTGCGATCGCCCCACTTGCTCACTTTATTGGCCGACCCTGAGAGGAGCAGGAAGCTAACTCACCGATCAGAATCGAAGAAATCGAGGAAGCGGGGAGAAGAAGACCTCGGCAGCGGTGCCCCTAGCGGCGTCTGGGCTCGGTCGATCTTGACTCGTTGTCGTCGGAGGATGGAGGAGCTTGGGCTCCTGGCGACTGCTCGAAGGAGAAGGAGGGAGGTGCTGCTGCTCGGACACCAGAAGCAGGGTGAAGGTGGAGGCTCCTGATTGACTGGTGGCTCCCCGACAAATAAGCTCAAGGTGCTCGGTTATTCTGGTGGCAAGACAGGGGAGGAAAGGGGATGCGGTGGTTGCAAGCATAAATGGTGATGTTTGAGTTTGTGTTTTGAAATAGAGGAGAGGAATAAAATGGATAAGGGTGAAGAAGTGTGAGGGGAGAATGGGGATTTCAGAATTGGACAAAACAAACAGGGGAATCGATTTGGTTTGTGCTTCAATGACTAAGAGAGGGGGATGGTTCCTGCAGTTGTGTTTTGAAAGGTGGTGAAATGACCAGGTTGAAGTGGAGGGTTGTTTGGCATCTTGCAAAAAGAAATGGGGGAAAAGAGGGGTGTGAGGAAAGGAGAAATGTGGGTGCTTACACAAAAATGGCATAGAGCAAAGCTGACGTAGAGCAAAGTTGGGATGAGGGAAGAGCTTCCTGGTGATCTGAAATTCGGAAGTAGTGGGAGAAAGAAAACAAAAGGTGTGGTCCCAACTATTAAAACAAAATTCAAAATTTACCCGGAAATAATTTTCGAAACTAGCTCTCTCGATCAATTAGATTTTAAAACCAGAATAGGATATTGCCCCTATAAAATGCATGTATCCACTTCGTGGGGCGTCATAACGCAAGATCGGTTAGAAAGTTTCAAGGGGGGTCTCAGTTCGAAAAGGTTTTGTCTCAAAATCATTGAAGTTCTTGATCGTGTTCAATTTCTCAAAATCCAAGTTGTGGTCTCTTTTCTTAAACATCATTCAAAATCCCTTAATTAACCCGATGTTAGTCAATCAAGTTTCAAGTTTCAGGAGGTGAAATCATCCACCTCTAAGGGCTAATCTCGTATTTTTTTCATAGGTTCCAAGTCATAATCAAATTTCATCAATTCGGTTCTAGCACCCTAGCAATTCCAATTCACGGCATCATATAACATATAACAATCGTATCACGCATTCATAACCAAGTCACACTCATGTCAAGGATAGTCACATGCCATAACAGATCTAGCATAGCATCGTAAATAGTAGGATTCATCATATCATATGGAAAGTTTCACATTAGCATATCATACTTACGCTATCTACCAAACGTCATCACATTAGAGGCAAACAAATACCTCCACATGTTAGCATTTCATCAAGTTCAAGGGATAACTATTGTTAGTACTAACAACTCGCTATTGCCAACGACAATACACCAGGGACTCAACATCATCTAAGGAATCGAATTCACACACCACTCAACCCCAAATAAAGCATAAACTAGATCACATCCTCAAGAGAATGTGCCTACAATTATCACCCATGATAAGACACGACAACTACTCATCATCGCTGGCATCAAGATCAACTTCATATAGGCTTACCAACTCAATCCAATACTAGTTCTGATTACCATTGCATTTCGTAGGGCTGTTATAGCGCTAAACAGCTCGAGCTCGGCTCGAAAAAGCTCGACTCGAGCTCGTTCACTTACCTAAACAAGCCGAGCTTGAACATGATTTAAAGCTCGGTTGAAAGCTCGACTCGTTCGATTTAGGCTCGTATAGCTCGAATAATATGGAACTTCTAAAATTTTCTTTAAGTTAATATGTTATGACCAAGTAAAGTTACTGAAAGCTCGAAAAAAGCTCGGCTCGAGCTCGTTCATTTACTAAAACAAGCCGAGCTTGAACAAAAAAGAAAGCTCATTTAAAAATTGGGCTCGGCTCGGCTCGAGCTCGTTTAACAAATGAACAAACTTGAACATGTCAAGCTCGGCTCGTTCGGCTCGAATAACACCCCTAGCATTTCGCTTAGCATACAACCTTTTGTAGCCTCATAACTATCCGCAATCAAGGGCAAATACCTAATCCAACTACTAGGTATCTCAACTCCCATGCATCAATCCATCTAAGAACCAACCTACTTCGACATCCTGACCTCAATTCCTACTTGACCACTTAAAACCATGTCTCGGAGTTCCCAATCGCATAATTCCCTATTATGCCAAGCTCAACACCTCAATCATCTACCAAGACTCTGCCTGACCATCAGATCCTAAAGGGACATCTCGAATTACCTTGCTAACCTGATCATGCTTCCCGCACCAATAACCACTCTCACTAACCATCCACCTCTAAAAACCCAACTCATACTGACCAACTCACACCTGCCGCTCCCGACCAACTCTAGTTCGGAAACCCAACTAGTGCTACTCTCAAAGACCAACCACTGATTCTAGCGACACATCCCTTTCCGAAACTCATGAAATCTGAATCACTCATGACTCATCAAGCTGACCTACTCTATATCCTCTTCCCAGCATATCCGAAATTACTTCAAGCTGCCACTCCTTAACTAAGACCATTCTCCACAAGGAAACCTTATGCCACTCGAGGTCGAATCACCCATAAAATCGCAACCTGCCAACTTTCTCACAATTCTCCAACCTATAGAATTTCCAACATCCTCTACCTGGATTAGTTCCCTCAACTCCAAACTTTTCTCAACTTTCCCCAGCTCACGCTTCCTCGAACCTCGAATTCTCTACCGCTTAAACCCTATTACGTACCAATCATTAGTTCAACATAATTCCTATGACACCTCGTCCAAAATTTCCCAAGTACCACAATCTATCCACACCTTCCAAAATCCTTCGTCCTCTAGCGCTCTCAATGAATTTCGCCTTGCCTAGTTCCCAATTCCAAGCTCAACATCTCCCTATCACAATCTCAAGCCCGCAGTCTTATTAGAAATCTCAACGACATCCTTGCCTAGCTACCAAGCTTTCCTCGAAAGCTCATCTCACATACTCAAATACCTCCATAGCAAAAACAATTTACACACATCAATCTCGATTCCTTCCTTGTACTAGAATCCTCCAACAACGCATCTAGAAATCCTTCCATCATGAATCCTCTAAGCATTACCAGTCCTTTCTAAGCAACCCCAAATACTCATCACCCGTATAGCCTGATATGAATAACCTATTATCCAAAACCAATGATTTCCCAAGCAACCTTATACCACTCTTCCTTAGCAATTCCTCAATCTCATCTTGGACCAAAAACCACTCTCATTCACCGCTCATAGAACCTAGTCCCCAATTCTACGATTCCTTAGACATTTCTGAACTGATCATCCTCAACGCCGCCCATGATATGCTCCTAGACTATCTAGACACTCTCTCCTGGGCACACTAACCCTCTAATAAAACTTCCTCTCAAGCATCCTTCCGATCCACTCTTAACTCACCCATCCACCCCTAGAACTACACTACTTGCAAACACTAGAGATAAGATCTCAACCCGAGAGTTACACCGATGCCCTTAGGTCATTCTATGAGGTTATAATTGGGGAAAGTAACACATAGGAATCACGAACTATCTCAACGACATTATTCTACACTAGCATGTACCTATCTCAAAGAATAGTGACCTATGAGTTTACAACACGTTCACCTAATCAAATTTTGCATGCACGTGGAACAAGCTAGCACCCTATCATTTCATTTACCAATCATGCCTTACATATTAAGATCATGCATAGATGGACCGACAATGAACATATACAACATAAGTTATGCAAGATCTAGTGAGCATAAAAAAATATAACATGTATGATTAATCACTCACCTTAGATACACACATAAGCAGATTAGGACAATGTGGGGTCAATGCAAGAATGCTAAGATGCTCCCTACTAATCATGCTAAAGATATGGTCAGGTCATACATGGTGGTATAACAACTATCACATCATATGTATCCATATTCGCATAGTAATACCAAGACGTCACATAATTATACGAGGGCCTATAACTAGAAGGTATATGTCCTACACGATACTAACAATGCTCATTAAAAATGTACATGGCCAACATAGTTCAATTAGATCAATTTAGCATCCTAAGAATTCATTTTATATGTTAATCATTCAACGAGGGTTGACCACACTATTATGAACCTAATTCAAGGGAGAGAAACAATCATGAGAATTCATACATGCGACGCATATACTCATTTATAATTGCAATCACGCAAGATATCAGATAAGTCATGTTGAACTATATCAATGCATTATGTCACACAATTAGAATGAGGGTTACTATTATAACTCGACATATTTCTCCAAAGGCAATCACCGACTAATTACCCCATTTCTCATGAGACGCTAGTGTGACTCGCTCTATAGGACACAAGGACATTCACGCTGGTTCCGAGAGGTGAGGGTAGAACTCGTGTTTAGACTCTTGTGGAAAAAAGACATGGTGGACCATTACGAGGATCAAAGGGATGGCTCCATGAGACAACTCACTCCTAACTCGAAACTACTTCAGTCATCAGTCACACTAATATAATCAAGTAACCCTCACATCCCACATGATTTCCGAAGGTAACTAGTTGACCAACCCAAATTTCCCGTGGAAGACACCAACCTCAGGTACAAGACTCGATAGAAGCATAGATGATGGGATACCAAATAGGACTTAAAACGAGAAGAGCAGATGCTCCTGACCCTTGCTAACATACCTAAATGCTTTGGTGGGACAAATGATAGAGTCAGAATCGTCAAGCGGTTGGAATTATGGAAGAGCTATTCCGACAAGAAAACAATTCCAATGACATAAGATAAATGTATTCTCCCTTTGTCCCATTTGCACAGTTATTCAATAATGATTCAAGTCAAGGCATACAGATTATTTCTCTATCCTAAGCACAATAGCACTCAGAACGGAAGCAATCAACGGGATTAATATGATCCCCTTCGAGGAGGATCGCCCTCGGGCCCATTTGGACATAATGCATACAATTACAGAGACGATCTATGCCGTCCTTCGAGGTATGGCCAACCGGAGGGGAAAACACCTCACGGCCTCCTAAGCCATGTCACTCCAACCTTCGGGTTCCTTGGAGTCTTCAAGTCCTCCTGTAAAGAACAAGCTATATTTTGCCTACCCGTTCCCAACTACATTAAATTCATAGGGAGGGTCTAGCGCCTTTACTACCCCTTCGTTTTCCTTTGTTTGATTACTAGACTTATTAAGTTAACTTCATATTTAGTCCATTTGACTTAGCCCTATTAAATTCATTTTGCCCTTTGTAAAACATTTTGAAAAACCATTTGAAAACCTCGGGCCATTTTCAAAACCACTTCAACCTATCATACTCGGTTTAGAAACCCTGGCTCTGATATCACCTGGCTCTGGAATCCCCGAGGAAGTCCCATGTATATGTCGTAAGTCCAAGTGTGGAAACCCAGTAGTGATGAAAATAGCGGAATCAAGGTGTAATACAAGAGGGTGCCATGGCAGAGCCGAGTCAAAACCAAATCAATAAGCGTATTTATCAAAATCTAGTAGGCGATGTTAGACAATTTCTTTGCAATCGCCCAAGAGAGTTCCCATGCACGTCACGGAAGCAAGGAACAATCATGTTGCAAAACAAACCTAAAAAAATATGTATGCGGGGCGATATCAGATCGAAGCCCTACGCAATATAATCTCAAACAAGCAGACATATACACACGCTAGTCCTAATAAAGATGTTTCTAGATGCATGGCGGAATATTAACACACTAACATGCTCCTAAGATCAAGTGCATAAATATAATAAGACCTTAGCACCGAATACCAAGGGGTATATCCCTCTCCTACCTCCACCCTATTCCGATAGGGCGGAGACTAGCCAGCTTATGAATGCATTCCATAATAATCGGGTGGCCCACAAGCCCAACCAACCCCAAAAGAGAAATAAAGCCCGTAGGCAGCTTTCGCAATCATGCTCATAATATATGTAAAGGAAGTTCCATATGACTCCATGACTCAGGATGAGACCCGATGAGACGGGGTTGTCTTATGACACCTAGCAAAGACTCTAGATACTTCACAAATAACGACCGTTCTGTTTACATACGCATAAAGAAGTAGAATG
This sequence comes from Persicaria tinctoria, assembly GCA_037127255.1. Taxonomy (NCBI): domain Eukaryota; kingdom Viridiplantae; phylum Streptophyta; class Magnoliopsida; order Caryophyllales; family Polygonaceae; genus Persicaria; species Persicaria tinctoria. The sequence goes on along the minus strand of JBANSL010000013.1, from coordinate 34,318,507 downwards.
CTGAACAGTCAATGCAATCTAGCACGGTACTACATGACATGCTGATTATGAATGCAAGCACCTAGTATGCACATGTATACAAACAGGGAGTTCTCTTTTGAATCTGAGTAAGCTCATATAGGAACTTACCTAGCGGTGTAGAACAACAAGGCAAGCATTATGATAGATTAAAGATCACCTAGATACATATCAAAATACATATAAAAGTCAACGTCTAATCATCCAAGCATTCAAGCATATCATTCAACGAGAATAGCAACCATATCGCAATCATCGTTCTGTCGAGTTCAACCATTCATCATATTTCCACATTCCACAATACCATATCATTCACATCATTCCATTCAGCCACGCTCATGTATTTTCCATAATATATCCACAATAATAATCCGCATATCATATATATCAAGTTCATCATATCTTGAAAGCTTAAATTACAATACACAAGTCTAACACTTCACCATGCCATTAGTCAATCAATCATGCCATTAGTACACACCAATCATGATATTATTCTACCATTCACGTCAATCATACTAGTTAATCACCGATCACATAATTCCCGAGTTAGTCCCGAAACTGCTTTAAAATCCGAATCAACTAGTTAGAAATTCCGTTGCTTGAAAAAACGCTCATCAAATTCCTTTTTCAATTTAATTCCGATAATATACATTTAAAACTCCAAGTCTCACAATATTATATTTTAAATCACCCTAATATTATCCTTAAGTCTCAACAATAATATTTTCTGATTTAAATCTCAATAATATTATATATTATTTTAAGTACCACTTTCTTTTAAACATGTTCAGAAAATACTTCCAATCCCGTTAAAATTTCCAACCATTTTTATTTAATACATCATCCCTTTTTAAATTATCAAATCAGCCCTTATTTTTTAAAAATTACAAACCTTCAACCTGTACTTGGGGCGCAAGATCCTAAGGAGGGGTTTCATCCCTTGAAACGTAACCCAGGAATCATAATCCCGGGCTATTACAGTCAATGTGGGTGCAGGATGACGGGGACATGATGGACAAGGGGAGGGGGGGGGGCAAGGAGGGGAAAAAGGTGAAGAAGAGGACAGAGGACGTCGGAGATGCACCCACCCAGAAAACCGCTGACGGGGACACGGTGGACACCTCTCAGGTGGAGCCACTTCAGCATAGAGGGACGAGAGCCCGTAAAGTCTATGCTACATTTGCTAGCCATGAAGTCAATCAACCTTCGAAGAAGCAACATGTGAGCAAGAAGAAGAAGAAACTGAACGTTGTTGAATGTGGCCTGGTGACTAGGGCAGAGGTGGACGCCTTCGACGTATGGATGAAAGATGGCATTGACCCCACTCGGTCAATCAAGGGTACGCTCCTCTAAAAGAAGTTCTTCTAGGATCTCCAAGCGCCGACGCACTGGGTCACCTCTAAGGTAATGCTCCTACACGCGGCATGCTTGCGACATAACATTCGTTGTCATGACAATTTCCTTTTTTACCGCAGCATATCAAACAGGCGTGCGCCATCGTCCGAATGGCCATCCTCACCGACCCCACGTTCGCATCAATCGTCGTTATCCACAACTTCTTCCGCGTATTGCTATAGTGACATACCGGGCTGGTGGTAGAGGACGAGCTGAAGTACTACATGGATGGTATTCTGCCCGAGCAGTTTCCGAAGGTGTGGGCCGCCGTCAACCGCATCCTAGTCCCCTGGAATCTGAAGAACGAGCACTGGGTCACTCTAGAGATCAACTTCGCCGACTGGACCGGTCATGTGTTTGACCCCGACACTAATTTCATTCAGGAGCCCCAGGTGACCAAATTGCTGAAGCCCGTGACACACGTCCTACCCACCTTGCTTAGTGTCCACCAGGAAATGCATGCCAAACATAAAGCAAATGTTCCTCGCCTCTTCACACTCAACCGTGTGAAGGAGATTCCGCCGAACAAACAATCATAAGTGGTGGTTGTCCCTCTCCTCCCTTGTGATTTGAATGTTCACCGAATAGGCATTGACGCAATTATTGTCCTTGTGTAGGGGAGAATGTGGGTCATATGTCATCTGGACGACGACTTCATCGCTGCGTACCGGCAACTACTTTGCGTCGCTATCATCCATGGTGGGTTCGGTGACGAGTTTGTCCAGTATATGCCACTAGTTGTCACGTTATTCACCGTCGGGTGTCCAATTAATTTAAACTTTTGTCACATCAACTTTAAGATAAACCTTGGTCCACTAGCTTCTTCTACGATGACTTCTCTCTCAATCTTCAGATTTAATTCCCCCTAGTCCCCATTAAATGCGACGCCCATCATTCCCTTCTATCTCCTTATATAGATCCCCACATCATTGTCCACTAACCCTCCTTCTCTAATCTCTGTCAGCGCTTCTCCTTCCTCCATTTAATGCTCCCCCCTGCAGTGCATTAATGTGGATTAATCATTGGGTTGAGGTGGAGTTTCAATGGTTATATACTCTCCCCCTCCTCCCTCCTTTTACTCTTCAGGCCATTTTGTAATTTTGAGTTTAGGGGTGGTTATGTGAAAACCCACGTATTTAAAGGGTGTTTTTTTTGGGTAAAAGTTTAGGGGTAGTAGTTTTTAACATCTAAAAAAGCGTGAGCTAAAATGTTTTTTTTTTTATAGTTTAGTACTTATTAGTCATAAGTATAAAATTATTTTTAAGAAAATTAATAAAAAGATTACGTTTTTATAAAATGACGTTTAAATGATGAAATATCATGTTTTTTATAATGGAGGTAGTATAATTTTGATCTTATCAAAATGAAATTGAAAAGTCTATTATTTGAATTTTATATTGGAGGGAGTATATGAAATGGCTTAATTACTAGGATATAAAATTAGAAAATATAGGGAGAGGAGAAGTTATTTTATGTAGAATTAATGCTTTCAGTTGACCAATTCAATGGACTTATTACCATTGTTAACTTCAAATGATTTGAATATGGAAACAATCCATGAAGTGGCCAATTTGGTCGTCGAGTAAAAATAAATGCCTATTAATGCATTTTGTCACACAACTTGGAATTATGTTGACCATGCATTCAGCTTACATTGATGTCTAAAAGTCTATCTTATCTAGAAGAGCCAGCGAATTTCGAATCCGTGATTGGCATTACTTTGAGTCAAGTAACTAATTAGGGTTCATGAGTTTAGTTTGATTTCAGATGTCAATCTCATTTCTTAATCATATTTTTTACTCTTTAACATACGCATATATGTCGATTTAAAAAATATTTTACTAGATTCACTATTTTAGTCAAACTTTAATATTTTTTTTCTTGAGTTTACCCATTTGTAGTTAGACATTTTTAAAGTAGATTGGAGAGTTGTGTGTGAACTCATATTACCAGGCATACTATTATGAGAAGAGTATGCGTGCTTAATCAATTCCCCTTGGATGGATATAGGATATTTGGACATTGGATATAATGTTCTTACTTAGTTGGTACGAAAAATGGACCAAGCTGATCGATTCTAATTTGGATTTTTGGTTAGGGATCAAATTTGGGAACTAATTAAATATATAATTTAAATATAGTACTTTTTATTAAAATAATTGTGATGAATAATCATATAACAAAACAAATAAAAAAAGCGAAGGTGTTGAAGTTTGAACCAAAAATCTTTTGACTCTCCATTCATTTTTTTGATCTAGATAATACTTCTATTTCAAATGTCATTAACAGATATTATATTAGTTTAAAATATTAAATATATGAAAAAAATTTGTTTTTTATTTCGGTCAGGCAACCTAGCGTTCCCGAGCACCCCTACACGGCCACATCCCCAACTCCAATCCACCACTGGTCTTGCATGACTCGTTTGGTTAACAATAAAATTAAAGCACAAGAACTAATAGTTTCATGAAGCAGAGATAATATATACAATTAGTTGTTGTTTTTTTAATTAGATGAAACTTTTTTTTGTAACAATTTTTTTGTGTGAAGGAACCAGGGAGACTAACTCCCTTCCTTAAAATGAGGCACAACAGAAAAACTAAACACGCTAAACAGGGCAAAGCTGGGACCTCGAAACGCCCCAAGCATCATCCTGAAGGTTCAAAGAAACACACATAAGACGGCTCCACCAGCACATGAAAACCTAACTGTGAATCAAATGCAGATGAAGTGACCGCATCAGTGACCATATTCGCCTCGTGGTAAAAATGCCAAAATTGGACGGACCAATCTCTACGAAGGAAGCCATGATAGTAGTTCACCGGGCTCAACAGTGGGCGCAAGACCTTAACCTTCTTCGCAATAAGCTTTGTGAAGACTTTCGAATTGGTCTCAACCACCACTTTCCTATCCCTAAGTTCCCCACCATCTCCAAACCATTAAGAACTCCCCACCTTCCGCCATAAGAACCGAGCATGATCTCATGTTAAATGCAAAGCGACAGACCCACTCGGCGTTCGCATCTCTCACCACTTCTCCAACAGTCGCCCTAACGCCTTGATGTGATCATAGTCGCCAATGAGCTTGACTTATTTTTCCTACAAAGGTTTGTCTTCAGAGCAGAACATCAACTTTCATTTGCGAAGACTGTTTGGAGACACCTCAATATTTTGGCTCGTTCTGGCAGTATAAAATTCCGATTGAAGCATATGAGCACTTGTTGGAAAGCTATTTTAAGTGGCTACAACTTCACTGAAGACTACATTTGCCAAATCAGCTTCGAAGATGACCGAAATTGTTGTTCTCTACAACAGTATGAAATCTGGCAGCTTGTCGGAAATGCAATAAAGGGAGACGGAATGCGATCAATAAAGTCGGATTAAATGACGGGGCTTTAGGGATTTCCGACCTTCCATCTCTTTGATGGCCACAATCAACTCAAGACAATTTCTTTCCCCTTCCCTAGGAGCCGGCCACCCTTTGCCCTTCCCTCTTTGCATTTTTTCCTTGTGTTTTTCCTATATATATTGTAAGAACAAGGCTATATTCGACAAGTTGAATTTGAATGAACAAAACCCTTTTTGTGTTTGCACAAATCAGATTTAGTGCGATTCTAAATCGATCTCTCTTAGGCGCGATACCTACGAGAAAGTTTTCCTAGGCGCGATACCGACGACGACAAGGATCAAACAACACCCGAAGTGCGATTCGGAGGGTGTCTTTGGTCGAGTGTTGGAGATTCTAAGGGCGCGATACCCTCGGGATCTTGCATCACATATCCCTCAACCACCATCCCCTACTTTACCACCACTATAAGGCCTTCCACAGCCCCATCCTCACCCTCAAACCACCCCCAAACGTCACTCCAAAGCAGCCCCTAAATCCCTCTCAAAACAAGCCCCCGTTGGAATCGTTCTGCACATGCGACGTCTCGGTAAAACGCGATTTTCCGCTTCGTCTGACCTCCGATTGCCAAGATCTACCCCAATCCACGACCGCGACTTCAAGAGCTACAAACCTAGTACTCGCACGTCCCCAGAAGCCAAGCGAATCGACAGGAAATCGACATTCTTTGTAGATTGATCCGCTGTTCCAGAAACTGACCAAGACCTCCCGACCTCTCGGAACTCTCGTCGCTGATCCTCATGCTCGAGCCCGGGCCCGAGCACACCAAGTGGTATAAGAGAAACGACAAGGGTTCCTCAAGATTTGGGGTCAAAATGTTCGAGAAAATGAGTTTCAAGCCTTTGTCCGAAGAGTACATCCGATGGGCTATTCGAGCTTATGATGATGGGTATCTTCGTTGGAGTGACATGGATGGTGCTACATATGATGTAGTTGATCAGGAGCTCCAGAGAAGATATCGAAAGAAAAGGGCTCGAGAGGATGAGGCTCGGCGTAAGAAGAAGGCTAAACCCTCTCAGCAAGAGATCCACAAGCTCGCGGAAGATTCATTGCAAAAAGTAAAGGAACTTCGAAAACTCATCAACTCATTAGGGTCGACGCTATCGAAGCCCACAACATCCCCACCTCCTTCTTCAAAGACAAAATCCTCTACGGCCAAGGGTGAGAAACTTGAAATTGAAGAAGGCGAGTCCAAGGATGTTTATATTGAGATTGCGAAGGTCAACCCTGAGTTTAAGAGAGATGAGGAAATCATCCAAGTTCCCAAGGTTGCGCTTTTCATAAAGGAGAAATGAATGCCAACCGATATGCCTAGCTTTATGAATTCCATGTCAAGTAAGTGGTTAGATTCGACTTATTTCATTCCATCTTGCTTGCCTTTCACGATCCAAGAAGAAGAAAGGATTCAAGATCCGTTCAAGGAAGAAGAAGCGTGTACGAATAAGTCATTCATTTCCATCACGGATTCGAGAACGAATCCTTTTCAAGGGGAGGAGGATGATGTGATGATAGTCGCCAATGAGCTTGACTTATTTTTCCTACAAAGTTTTGTCTTCATAGTAGAACATCAACTTTCATTTGCGAAGACTGTTTGGAGACACCTCAGTATTTTGGCTCGTTCTAGCGGTATAAAATTCTGATTGAAGCGTATGAGCACTTGTTGGAAAGCTATTTTCAGTGGCTACAACTTCAATGAAGACTACATTCGCCAAATCAGCTTCGAAGATGACTGAAATTGTTGTTCTCTACAACAGTATGAAATCTGGCAGCTTGTCGAAAATGCAATAAAGGAAGACGGAATGCGATCAATAAAGTTGGATTAAATGACGGGGCTTTAGGGATTTCCGACCTTCCATCACTTTGATGGCCACAATCAACTCAAGACCATTCCTTTTCCCCTTCCTGTTGTGAGCTGAATCTGCCATGTTTTACAGTAACTTTTATATCGTTTTCTGCATACATTTCATGCATTTGGGCTAGTATAATACAGAATCTATGTAGTTTATGTTTATTTGCCAAATTATGGAATCTACACCAGTTTCTGTTTAGTTTCGCAGAATTCGAGGTAAATTACAGCAATTCTGAGAAAGGTCGAAAAAGCTCGGAAATCAACTACAGAAGTCCAAGGTCAAGAAGTAGCGGAACCAGTCGAATCAAGCTAGGAGCCCATGTTTACTCGATTTAGAGTACACTCTACTCGATCTCGACGAATGTGTCCGAGCACAGGCCTTGTCGACTAAGCACTGATCGAGAAGCTGAGCTGAGCCAGAGAGAACCCGACTCCCGGAAGACAACTCGATCTCGAGTACACCTTGTCGAGATCGACAACACCTTGACACCATGTCCGGAGTCGACGAGTTGTGCCAAGTCGAGTAGCCGAAGACGGAGTAGCCGAGCACCACCATTACTCGATCTCGAGGAAGCTTGTCGAGATCGAGGACCCAACAAGCGCTAGTTAGAGTCCATGTCGAGGAAGAGCTACTCGACATCACCAGCAACACATCCTCGACGCCAGATCTCGAGTTGTTTAGTCGATCTCGAGGAGCCAAGAGAACATGTCCGAGCTTGATCGAGCAACTGCTACCCGAGACGTCCAAGCCAGCCATGGTCGACGACCATGTCTACTCGATCTCGAGGAGGCTTGGTCGAGATCGAGGGGCACCGTATCGAAGCCGCGTTACGTGGTTTTGCTTTCCTACTCGGTTTGGGAATCCTTGGGGCCGAAGGAAGCCGAGTCTATCCGAGATCTATCAACTATCCATGGAAGAGAAAATCTATCAACAAGAATACATCTTACCTATTTTAGATTTATTTCCCCTTTATAGATTATATTCCTAAATTGCATTTATTTATCTTTAAAGCTTTTTAGATATAGATAGATATATTCTATCCTTGAATAGCAAGGAATAGAAGGCTATAAATAAAGTCTTCGGGGTTAGGTTTTCATAATTCAATTTCAGTCAGAGACAGTTAGTTACACATAGAGAGAAGAGGTTGTAAATTTGAGTTTATTTAATGCAAGTTAGTTTCTTTTGTTATTTAATGTCTTTCTTGATGATGAAGAGCGAGTAGTCCCCCCACTTCTGGGGCTGGGGTGAGCCCGACGGTGGCCAAGTGAGTTGATGCGGTAAAGGTACAATCTTGTTATGCAATTCGTCTTCTATCCCTATGAGCATGATTCTTTTGCGAGAGTTGAAGGTGATCCTTTTTTGTGTTATTGAAGTGAAAGTGATCTTAATGCAACTTGGGTTAATTATGTTAAAAGGGTTAGTAACAATTAGGGTTTATGCGAAAGCCTCTATATGCCTATTTGTTAGTAACGAAAGTTATTTTGATGGAAAGCAAGATCTTTTATGCCTTTATGTGTTACTTTGCATGGTTATCGTTGTGGCATTGATACCCTGGCTTTGGAAGTTCTTTATATATTGAATTTATTTCTGTCGAAATCTGAAAATCTGTGTTCGAAGTTGCGATTTATACTTTCTGTGTTTTGGTCGATCTAGAGGAGGAGTTAGTCGAGATCGAGTAGGCCTTTGTCGATCTCGAGTTGGGTCTTGTCTAGATCGAGTTGAGTTTCTGCTTCTGTCGTCGATTTTGAAGTTTCTGTTTTTACTGAGTTTTGTCGATCTCGAGTTGCTGTTGTCGAGATCGAGTAAGTTGCTGTCTTTGCTTTTATTTCTTGCTTTTGTTTGTTATTTCTATCTTTCTTTCTTTGTTTTTTTGTTTCTGTCTTCTGTTTGCTTTTCTGTGAGATTTACAGCTGCCTAGGATCCGCTGACACGCTTCCTCGTGGATTCGATCATGACTTTCTCTTACTACATTGGAGGGAGTCTTGTAATTATTTGCGTGGGCCTAAATCTGGTTTGATCTATTTTATTATATTTCATACACGATTTCCTCCTAACAACAAATTGGCGCCGTTTTCGGGTAAGCTATCATTCGCGCCTTAGGTAGTCAGATCTCACTTTTCCTTTGAGTTACTTTACATGTGTATGCGCCGTTCTGGTCAACCACCTGAGTTTGACGGATTAGACGAACCGAAACGCCTTCTACACATCCGAGCTAAACTACAAAGAGCCATGGCGGCCGCTGAGACACAAGTACAGCTAATTGCGAGGCTTACAAGGGAACTAGCCGCTAAAGATGCTGCATCGCCACTTAGAAAGCAGCAAGGGAACAAGCGGAGGCTGAGCTTGCCCAGTACCCAACCACAGCAGAGGATTATATGCATCCAACTCTCGTCGTGCCTGAATCGGCGATTCTAATCCCTGAAAACTCTTTTGAAAGTCGCATTTAATTCCTTATAGAACTTAAAAATAATTCTTTTTTTGGTAGGTTTAATGAATGTCCTCTTGAACATATTACAAATTTTTCTGACATGTGCCGAACTCTTGTAGAAGGTACAACTTTGGAATATGTCAAGATGAAGGCTTTTCGCTGGTCTCTCGCTGGACCTGCACTGAAGTGGCTTGAAGGGCTGAAACCAAGATCCCTCAAAACATGGGCCCAAGTAGAGCAAGAGTTTCTGAATAAATTCTTCCCTCCTGCAAAGACAGCACTCCTCCGCTAAAAGATCACAGCTTTCAAACAGAATCCTAGAGAGCCGCTAGCAAAAGCATGGGAAAGATACAAGGAACTGTTGCGATCTTGCCCTACTCATGGACAACCACCCTACGTCATTCAGGAGATCTTCTTCAACTCTCTTGACCAAGTCACTAAGGACAGGATCAACGAGTATACTCGCTATGAGTATCTGATGATGCCACCAATTGACGCATGGGGAGTGCTCGACAAGCTCACTAACTATGACAACAAGTATGGGTCTACTACAAACTATGAAGAGAACCCTTACGCCAGGCCAGCACCATCCATGCCCCTCTATGAGCCTCCTAAAGAGATTGATCCTGATGTAAGGGAGCAGTACTACAGAGATCAGAACAAGAAGCTCCTTAAGCAAGTAAAGTATCTTTCTGTCAACCAGCCTTGCATTGAATGTGGATCGCAGCAGCACACCACTACTGAGTGCCCACACACAGAGCAAGTCAGGCTGGCAGACCACCACGAAGAGGCAGCTTACGCAGGGGGTCCCAATCGCTACATGGGGGACCAAAGATTTCAGTCCTAGAGGAAATACGGAGGAATCATTCAGATACTAAGCAGTCCTTCAACTCCGTCTACACTCAGATGCAAGGTGTAAACTCTAGGCTTGGGGAAATTGATATATGGCAGAAATCAGTTGATACACAGATAGGCCAGCTAGCAGCAGGAATCCCCAAACAGTCAGGTTCGCTCCCTGGATCTTCAGAACCAAATCCCAAGGGAAACACTGGACACATCGTTGCTGTAAAACTCAGAAGCGGCCATCAACTGCAAGAGCCAGAGGTCGGAAAGGAGCAGAATGAAGAAGAACCGCAAGTCGACCAGTAGCAAGTCGACGTCGACAATACCCTAGTCGATCTCGAGAAAGGCCTGCTCGATCTCGAGGAAAAAGGGAAGAAAACCCTCGTCTACAGTACACAACAACTCGAAGTCGACTACAGTGGTCGAGATCGAGAAGGACGTAGTCGATATTGAGGACGATCAGCCCGAGATCGAGGAAACCGCAGCACCTCCGACATCTGTTCTGGCTCCGAATAAGAAAAAGAAGCTGCCTTTCCCCACAAAATCTCCAAAGGACCCAGCAGAAAAGAAATTTCAGCGCTTCATCAAGATGCTTTAGAAACTCAATGACACCACCCCCTTCATAGAAGCTCTCAATGAAATGCCATCCTATGTCAAATTCCTGAAGGAGATTCTGAGCAAAAAGCGATCAATGGCTGAGATTACAGAGGAATGCAACCATTTGGACATACTGGAGAAGAGGCCAGATCCAGGTAAGTTTGCTATAACCATTGGATTTGGTCCATATAAAATTAATGCTTTATGTGATCTTGGAGCTAGTGTGAGTATAATGCCTTTAACAATTTGGTCCAAGATTAAGATAGGTGCCCTAGAGCCTGTGGATGCTAGACTTAAATGGCCAACAACACAGTGGTCATTCCAACAGGCATGGTGGACAATGTGCCAGTACAAGTAGGTAAATTCTTTGTCCCTGTTGATTTCTTAGTTGTTGATATGCAAGAATACCCTGCCTGTCCAATTATTCTAGGAAGAACCTTCTTGGTGACGGTTGATGCCAACATAAGCGTAAGGAAAGGAGTGCTCACTTTCAACATCAGTGTTGAGGTAATTGAGTATTCCTTTAATAAAACTGAAAGGCATACAGGTCCGATGGAAGAGGTAAAATCTATCTCAGTTGGCTACATCACTTGTGGGGAACCCAAGGTAAGAAATATGACCCCTGAGGAGCTGGAAAAGAGGGATATGGAGGCCCAGGTGGAGGAGATCATGTCATTCCTAAAGGAGGACACAGAGAATCCAATCGACACAGACCAAGGTACGTCGTTATGGACTAACTATTTTTCGGATGCCTTGATAGGAACCAAGTATGGGGTCAAAGTCGACCAAGATTCCACGACATCGAGGACTCTAGTCGATCTCGACCAACACCAGGAGCCCTTACCAGCACCAGCGTCGTCGAGTAACCATACAGAAGTCAAGCACTCCTCGAGATCGAGTACCGTACTCGAGATCGACCAAAACCTCCCTGACTCGACTTCGCCTTCCTCGACTCTAATTCCACCGGACGGGCCAGGCTACTCGAGATCGACCAAGTCTCACGCTCCCCAACTCCTATATCCTCGAGCAGCTCACCTCCAGAACCTGAAAACTCGTCGAGATTGAGTACCCCTACTCGAGATCGACCAAAAACCGTTGTCCCCGATTCCGTCTCTGCGAAGGTAAACCAAGGTATGGATCTTTCTTCTCCTATTTCCATTAAAGATCTATCTATTCATGGGAGAGGTTTGCCTTGGTATGTGCGCTTATGTAGGATATCCAATGATGAGCCCAAAGAGTATGAAGTTGGAGACAATCTCTATGTCTCCAAATCAAAGGATCATTGGTTCCCTAACAAATTCAACAAGAAGAGGACGGGGCCTTTCGTGGTGAACAAGATCCATTCTTGAGGATTACAGCTAATGGACAAGAATGGAGTTCTATTTGAAGACCAAGCTACATGGGCCCTGCAAATGCCACCTTGAGCTTAATGGAGAAAGTCGGCCTAGCGACTATAAAATCTAGAGCTTGTAAATAGACATTTATTTTTGAGACTTTTTGGACATTGTTTTGTTTGTTTTTGGTTTTGAACAATTTTTTGTGGGTATATGTCTTCTACACTTTTCAAGTCCATGGATAGAAGCAAGCTATATTCGGACTCGGCCAAAGCATATTGAGAGGCCCTGCACAGCTGTCTAGTGAGTTTCTTTCTTTACCCTTGTTTTTATAAGTGAGGACACTGTAATGTTTAAGTATGGGGTGGGGGGAGGGCTTACTTTATGCATATTTGACATTATGTGTGCATGTCCATATTTTTAGTTCAGTTCTTGAATTGCTACATGGCTATTTTGGAATGCATTAATGATTTATGTGCTTATATATGCATGTTTTCCAAAATTTGAGAAAAATGACCCCCATTGAAAATTTTGAAATAATGTCATGGAAGCTTATATTGAACTCAACAATGCAAAATTTGGATTCATTAGAGATATAGCATGAAATTGCCTAGTAAAGGGAAGTCACAACGAAATGCATATTTTCTTGAAAACCATGAAAGGAGGTCAAATTTGAAGTTGCTTTTGACATGTTGCATGATAAGAGGATGGATGACTTTATATTTCCTTATAATGATCATATTTTTATATTCCTAGCCTTACCTATGCTTATGCATCACAAAAGCCATAATGTGCCTTATTTCAAATATTGCTCCACATGATCTAAATATTTGCCATTCTTTACCTTATCCGAGGATTATATTGAGAATGATGTTACATTATGGAGATGTTATATGGTTGTTTTGTTGTTAAATATCTTATATGGAGTTTGGAAGGAAATTGTTTGAAAAATATATGGAAAATTTAATGAGTGAAAGAAAATCCGATCACCTCAGGAGATAAAGGTAGATCGACCCTGCTCGCTGAGATAATAGTTTGGCGAGATGGGACACACAGATGAGGAGTCCGACGCACTAAGTATCCGGGGCCATTCATGACACCCAAGTTTGCGACTCGCGAGAAGGCAGTGCTGAGGTTAGAGAGGTAAAAATATTATATTGAGAAAAAGTATTATGAAAGGTGATGAATCTTATGAGAAAGAATGTGGTATGAAATTCAGTTTGGAAATACTCCATTTCCCCGGATCATTAGCACCACATTGCCAAAAATTGCCCACCTTTAGCCTTTTACAAATCTACTCCCTATTGAGCTTAAATTAAAGTCCTCTTGATTACTAATGCTTTGTCACATGAATTGTTTTTGCATAACCCTCCTTTTGTGAGTAGATGTTGCTTTTTTATAATTGCACATGCATGGATCTGTGACACTAGTACCTTTTCGAGGATGGTAATTGATTGCAGGGACATACAAGAATGAATCTGATACGTTGAGAGTTTTGATTTCTTCCCCTGAATGACAAATAAAAGTATTGCTTGAGGACAAGCAAGCTTAAATACGGGGTGTTTGTTGTGAGCTGAATCTGCCATGTTTTACAGTAACTTTTATATCATTTTCTGCATACATTTCATGCATTTGGGCTAGTATAATACAGAATCTATGTAGTTTATGTTTATTTGCCAAATTATGGAATCTACACCAGTTTCTGTTTAATTTCGCAGAATTCGAGGCAAATTACAGCAGTTCTGAGAAAAATTGGAAAAGCTCGGAAATCAACTACAGAAGTCCAAGGTCAAGAAGCAGCGGAACTAGTTGAATCAAGCTAGGAGCCCATGTTTACTCGATCTAGAGTACACTCTAGTCGATCTCGACGAATATGTCCGAGCACAGGCCTTGTCGACTAAGCACTGATCGAGAAGCTGAGCCAGAGAGAACCCGACTCCCGGAAGACAACTCGATCTCGAGTACACCTTGTCGAGATCGACAACACCTTGACACCATGTCCGGAGTCGACGAGCTGTGCCAAGTCGAGAAGCCGAAGACGGAGAAGCCGAGCACCACCATTACTCGATCTCGAGGAAGCTTGTCGAGATCGAGGACCCAACAAGCGCCAGTCCGAGTCCGTGCCGAGGAGGAGCTACTCGACATCACCAGCAACACATCCTCGACGCCAGATCTCGAGTTTTTTAGTCGATCTCGAGGAGCCAAGAGAACATGTCCGAGCTTGATCGAGCAACTGCTACCCGAGACGTCCATGCCAGCCATGGTCGACGACCATGTCTACTCGATCTCGAGGAGGCTTGATCGAGATCGAGGAGCGCCGTATCGAAGCCGCGTACGCGGTTTTGCTTTCCGACTCGGTTTGGGAATCCTTAGGGCCGAAGGAAGCCGAGTCTATCCGAGATCTATCAACTATCCATGGAAGAGAAAATCTATCAACAAGAAGACATCTTACCTATTTTAGATTTATTTCCCTTTTATAGATTTAATTCCTAAATTGCATTTATTTATCTTTTAAGCTTTTTAGATATAGATAGATATATTCTATCCTTGAATAGCAAGGAATAGGAGGCTATAAATAAAGCCTTAGGGGCTGGTTTTCATAATTCAATTTCAGTCAGAGACAGTTAGTTACACATAGAGAGAAGAGGTTGTAAGTTTGAGTTTATTTAATGCAAGTTAGTTTCTTTTGTTATTTAATGTCTTTCTTGATGATGAAGAGCGAGTAGTCCACCCACTTCTAGGGCTGGGGTGAGCCCGACAGTTGCCATGTGAGGTGATGCGGTAAAGGTACAATCTTGTTATGCAATTCGTCTTCTATCCCTATGAGCATGATTCTTTTGCAAGAGTTGAAGGTGATCCTTGTTTGTGTTATTGAAGCAAAAGTGATCTTAATGCAACTTGGGTTAATTATGTGAAAAGGGTTAGTAACAATTAGGGTTTATGCGAAAGCCTCTATATGCCTATTTGTTAGTAACGAAAGTTATTTTGATGGAAAGCATGATCTTTTATGCCTTTATGTGTTACTTTGCATGGTTATCGTTGTGGCGTTGATACCCTGGCTTTGGAAGTTCTATTAATATTGAATTTATTTCTGTCGAAATATGAAAATTTGTGTTCGAAGTTGCGATTTATACTTTCTGTGTTTTGGTCGATCTAGAGGAGGAGTTAGTCGAGATCGAGTAGGCCTTTGTCGATCTCGAGTTGGGTCTTGTCTAAATCGAGTTAAGTTTCTGCTTCTGTCGTCGATTTTGAAGTATCTGTTTTTATTGAGTTTTGTCGATCTCGAGTTGTTGTTGTCGAGATCGAGTAAGTTGTTGTCTTTGCTTTTATTTCTTGCCTTCATTTGTTATTTATGTCTTTCTTTCTTTGTTTCGTTGTTTCTGTCTTCTGTTTGATTTTCTGTGAGATTTACAGCTGCCTAGGATCCGCTGATACGCTTCCTCGTGGATTCGATCCTGACTTTCTCTTACTACATTGGAGGGGATTAAGGCTTAAGATAAAGGCTATAAATTGCCAAAACAGGTAAGAAAATCGCTACCAAAGGTCTATTGTGGTGGTTTTTACCCGCCTCTGTTGCTCGGGTTGCAATTGGTCTATTGTGGCGGTTTTACCATCTATTGTGGCGGTTTATTATGAAAACTCAAAACCGCCAAAATAGGTAGATAAACCGCCACAATAGCCCGATCTAATGTGGCGATTATTTCATATCTATTGTGGCGGTTATTTCATATCTATTTTGGCGGTTTTATGCTCTAATGTGGAGGTTTTTGAGGACATTGGTAAGGGTTCAGAGTTATACTAAAACGGTTTTATTAGCTATTGTAGCGGTTTTTTATTTATTTATGAAACGGTTCTTTACACTATTGTGGTGGTTTTAAAATTTTATTTTCATGCATTTTATATATTAGTTGTAGCGTTTTTTCTATTTATGGTTCATAAAATTAATTTTCAATAATAAATAAATAAAATTTATAATGTCACAATAGGCCTTAATTGTAGTAGTGTGGTGGTTTCGCTAAAATGTTTTTCTATGTTTTCAGATTTATAGGTCTATCGTTTATCAATCAGTATGGGTGATACATCAATTGTAATCCTCGTATGGTTTTGTGAAACTCCATAATGAAATCTCTTAGTGTGGATGTAGCTAATTTGGTAAACCATGATAAATTATTTGTGTCGATCAATTTTATTAGGAGACAAAGAGGGTGTCATTGATCTTCTTTGTCATGGAGGTATCCAACACATTAATGGTGAACCATATAATTTGTGTGTTCTTATTATTCTTATATATTCTCGAATCTTTCCAGTATGTCGTAAAAAACTAGTATGACAGCGGGTTAGGGTTTTCATCAGGAGAAACATATTTAATTTGTGGCTAATAAAGATGCGATCTTTTTTGAAACAACAAGGCTTGTGGGTGTCGTTGACGAATGATTTCAAGGTCGACAACATTGCTAAGATGACGTCTTTGGAGGAGAAGGCACACTCGAAAATTACGTTGTGTCTTGTTGATGGCATCATCACTAAGGTCTCTGACGCTGAAGCCGCAGCTACTTTGTGGCTAAATTAAGTTGGAGAATTTGTACATGCTAAAATCTCTAACAAATAAATTGTCTCTGAAACAACGCCAATTCGAGTTACGCACACATGAAGGTACACAACTCAGAGATTATCTTGATCAATAATACCTTTTTAATCGAGTTACGTAATATCGATGTTAAGTTGAAGGAAGAAGATGCTGTTTTGATTATGTAGGTGTGTCTACCCTAGCTAGACATACGAGAACTTTATCCAGTTGTTTATTCTTGGGAAAGATGCGATCACATCACACTGGAAGAGGTCAAGTAATCACTTCACTATAAAGAGTTCCACCTCAAGGTATCAGGTGGGAGTACAGAAAGTTAGGATCCTAAACTAAATGTCAGTGGAGGCAAGGACCAAGGGAACAGTAAGAAGAAGAAAGGCAAGAAAACGTTCTCAAGGGGTACAAAGCCATAATATGTTTGTAACTTCTGTAAGGAAAAAGGGAATTCACTACTAGAAATTTGCTATTTAACATCGGGTAATAGCCGGTGTCTTTCAAAAAAAAATCGATGTCTATGTGGGGGATATAAAAAGACAAAAAAAATTTCACATTGGCCAGAACCTGATGTCTTTGTATGTTATAACATCGTTTATATTTTTAAATCCGATGTCTTTGTTATCCTATAACATCGATTATAAAATATAACCAAGGTGATAACATATAAAGACATCAGCTATTGCCCGATGTTAAAAAGTTTTGACTTTTTACATCACCAACATAGACATCGATTTTTTTTTGAAAGACATCGGCTATTACCCGATGTGAAATGACATATTTGTGTTTTTTTTATATTATCGCAGTCTATGCGGGATTTGAACTCGCATCTTTGTGTTTGAACACAATGCTCTACCATTTGAGCTAATAGGCTTTAAACTGGATAAGAAAGGGAGTAGCAAAACAGACGCAACAAGTAAAACAGTAAGCAAAGTTGCAGAACAAAACAGAAGCAGTGAAGCTATGCATAAGAAAAGGAGTAGCAAAACAGACGCAACCATTAAGATAAGAAAGAGAGTAGCAAAGGAAGCAAAAGGAATCTTGAACATATGAAAGCATGTCCCAAATAATAATAACTAATACAAACAAGAAACAAAGTCAGCCAGAGTTAAAAAGAAACTACTGGTAACCATGCAGATAATTAGAAAAATATCCAGTTTCCCAGACCTAAAAATCTAAACAAATCTCATTTATTCAATCAGATTAAGCTTTTCAAGTGCAATAGAAATTTGGATATAATGATCAAGGAGGGAAAAATAGAATGCAACATATAGCATTATATGGGATTTTAGAAGTTACCTGTCATTCTTCTCAAAACCAAAGTGAGCACCAAAATAGAATGTGCAACAGATAGCAACCATGAGTCACTGTGAACTGCTACCAGTGCCAACCAATCCTTTTCTTCCATTCCATCTCTAGTAAAGTTGATTCCTAAAGCTGGTTCAGGAAGCTCAATTCTCAAACCATTAAGAAAAATAAAAAATGCCATGGCCGATTTGCATAGAAGACAAGCTGATATTACAACCATTTAAGAGATCTACACATACATAAATAAGTTTTAATAAGGGATTATTATATATGATCAGTGCAAACCACGTATTAAGCAAAATCAAGTTAGGGAAGAATCTTGGAATTAATTTATCCCAAACTCAAAAGCATCTAGCTGCCTCCCTCTTTTGCAGACATGACAAGCAAAATCCAAGTGAAATCAAATATGAGACAAATAGACCATCCTGAGAATCAGCTAATGCAATAACATAAATACCTTTTCACTATTTCATTCGCTTCAGCACGTGACTGCAAAGGCAAAGCAAGCCTTTCATTAAGGTCTTCTATAGCATGTTTCTACTCAGCAAATATCTTGCTCCTCCTCTAGTTCTTTCCTTCTAAGTTCCAGTAATTTATTCAACTCTTTGAGCTCATCAAAATAATACCTGGAAATTGATTCCCTGAGATATTTCATCTTCTGCTCAATAAAAAAAATCTTACTTGGTCACATAGTTCACACAAAATGAAGAAGTATATAGCTTGGGTACATGGAAGATATTGACTAATCCGATGACTGATGTGATTTCCCTATGTTAGCTAAACTGAGCATACATGATTATAAATATATAAACAGATAGAAAGTTCACAATAGAGCCAAGCAAATTTTTCAAAAAACTATTATTTCAGAAAACATGGGAGATAACTCCATTAATATATGCCTCCAGTATATGGTTTTGAAAGATGTTATTAACATAGAACAAACTAAATGCAAAAATATACTGAAGGAATTCAAAGCAAAATTCTTATAAATTATTTCAACCATGATGAGTATAGTTTCTAGCTTTATATATGATTTTGTAGTCTTATATATGGTTTTGAATTAAAATTAATGCAAAAAGGTTGTTCAAATTAAGGAAATGTATAAACTCATCAAACAGAATTAGTATCATAGAGAAGCTATAGATAAAAATATCTATCAACAATATAACAAAGAGATAAACGCCAGTTTTATGTAGGTCTAAGTAAGAATTCTTACTGATTACAGGTATATTCTTCCTTGTTTTGTGACTCGTGATAAACCAAGCACCACCAGGCCACCTCGGTTAAGATGATATCAACATGGTTGGTTATATCATCCACTATTTTCCAGGCCTGCAAGCAATTTGCTGCCTCCACAACTGCAACAGGAAACCAAATTGTAATTTTAAGTCCTTCAGGCCGGAGAAGAGGAATGTAAACTAAAATGGCATATTTTTTTACATATACACCTTCACCGACTCATCTAGAATATTAAAAATGTAAAGTTGGAATTATTGCACTTAATCCTTTTCAAGCAATTAACAACTGATTGTGTTAAGGGAACAAAAGCATATGGATTTCGTCCTGTAAAAAATTACTCCCTAATGGTTAAAATGACAATATTTTATAAATTACCCTAGATCTAAAAATAATTAACCACAACAAAAACCCTAGATCTGATTTGAGGAGAAGGGGACAAGAGAATGAGAGAAGGAGTGAAGTACCTTATGGAGAAGAAAGATGGCGCTTGGAGAAGAGGAGCTGCAGTGGAGAGGGGGGAATGGGAGGATACCTAACGGCTGACGAGGAGCGACGGGGAATGGGAGGATGCGGAGAGGAGCGACGGGAAGACGATGGCGAGGACCAGGACACCAGATCTGACCGTTGAGCCAAGAGAGAGCAAAGAGATGAGAGCGGAGAGAAGATCACGATAGAGAAGATCGAAAATAGAGCAGGGCGAGAGAGAGTACAAAGATGAGAGCGAAAGACCAGATCGGCCATGAACCAGGGCAAGAGTGACGATGACGGAGCCGACCGACTGTGAGAGAGTAGCTAGAGAGAGATGAGAGCGGCCAGAGAAGAGAGAGACGGGGTGTGGCTACATAATCGAGATGTCGACTGTGAGAGTTTACTTAGGCGGGTTTTGAAATTCACTCAATGTTTCAATTCCGCGCTTTCTGAAATTTTTTGAAAAACTTTTTTAACATCGGTCAAAAAAGTAGCGTAATGTCTATTTTATATTCGACATCTCGATTTTAAAAACCGATGTTAAAAAACCTTTTAACATGGCAGGTTTTTTCGACTGATGTTAATGAACCGGTGTTAAATAATAGAATTCTAGTAGTGATTGCAAGAACAATTTTCCCAGAAATAAGCAATTGGAGAAGTGGCCAGGATCTACTATTGCAGTAGAGGGTGACACCAGGTTTGAATAAGATCATGTCCTCGTTGCTGATGGACACACTCATCACTATTATGTGTTGGTTTTGGATTCTT
The DNA here is from genome assembly GCA_037127255.1 of Persicaria tinctoria. Classification (NCBI taxonomy): domain Eukaryota; kingdom Viridiplantae; phylum Streptophyta; class Magnoliopsida; order Caryophyllales; family Polygonaceae; genus Persicaria; species Persicaria tinctoria. The sequence continues at coordinate 34,298,272 of JBANSL010000013.1, read as the reverse complement.
GGGCATCCTATCATATTTGCTCAACAAGAGAGTGATGTTCAACAAATGAACAAATGAATGTGAGTTGCGCTTCAATGGCTAACGATTTGATTTGGAAATCGGTTGGAATTGGTTCAATCAAGATCAGAACTTATGATGGGAGGTTCTGCACATTGGAATATATCGGATATGTTATGTAGATGACAAAGAATCTGATATGTCTATGTCCATTGGACAGTACAGATTTCAGGTTCAGTACGCAAGATGGAGTTTTGAAGGTCTCCAGGGGCCATGATGTAATTCTAAGGGGTGTCAAGTAGGGTACCTTGTATCCCTTGCAAGGTTCCACATTTAAAAATTCAATTAATGTTGCATCATCAAAGCTTTCCAAATAAGATTCATTTGGAAATCGGTTGGAATTGGTTTAATCAAGATCAGAACTTATGATAGAAGGTTCTGCACATTGGAATATATCATACATGTTTTGTCGATGACAAAGAATCTGATATGTCTATGTCCGCTAGACAGTAAAGATTTCAGGTTGAGTGGGCAAGATGGAGTTCTGAAGGTCTCCCGGGGTTATATTGTGATTCTAAGGGGTGTCAAGTAGGGTAACTTATATCCCTTGCAAGGTTCCACAGTTACAAATTCAATTAATGTTGCATCATCAAAGCTTTCCAAATAAGATTTGACTAAGCTATGCCATGTGAAGTTTGGTTATATGGGTGGAAGGGAGATGCAAATTATGTCAGAGAATGGACTGCTTTGTGGTCACAAGGTGAAGAGTCTGGAATTTTGTGAGCACAATATCTTTGGGAATCTTTATCGTAAGAAGTTTCCAAAGGGGATCTATAAAATCAAATGTAAGATGGATTATATCCACTTTGATTTCTAGGGTTCATCTACAGTTGAGTCTCTAAATGGGCATAGATACATTGTGTCTATGATCGATGATTGCTCAAGAAAGACTTGGGTGATCATGTTGAAACACAAAGGTAAGGCCTTTAAAAGCTTCAAGTAATAGAGACATTGGTGGAAAACTAGACAAGAAAGAAGACAAACGATTGCATAGTGGTCCGAAGTTCTGCTCGTCCGAGTTTGACCTTTTCTAAAAAGAGGAAGGGAACTATCTAAAAGGGTTGGTTAGTGATCTAGGTCTACATCATGAGCATGCTACAATGTTGTGTGTGTGTGTGTGTGTGTGTGTCTGTGTGTGAGTGTGTATGTACGTATGTATGTATGTATGTGTGTGTGTGTATGTGTATGTTCCAAATACCATGTCCTTCATGAGATAACTAAACATATTTACGCCAAGTATCACTTCTTGGGGAGCGAGAGGAGAATCGTGGTGAATAAAGTTGACATACTACTGAAAACCCAATAGATATGTTCACCAAGGCAGTTCCACAGAGCGAGTTCCAACATTAGTTGAAATTGCTCAACATCAGAAGTTGTTAGTTACCCTTCAGGGCAAATCTAAGGCAATGGAGAAGTCTAGTGTTGTAATGATGCCTCTACATTAGAAGAATTCAAATCAAGGTGGAGGGCTCAAGTCAAGGTGGAGGTTTGTTAGCATGACTTCAATCTAGTATGTTTTATCTTAAGAGATTAATTATAAAAAGATTATCTATAATATGTTCTAGATAAGATAGATTTATATTTATATTTGGATTTATCCTTTATGTGCCTTATAAATAGATCTATCATAATAGGATTAGAATTATACAAATCTATATTATCTCTGGCAGACATACGCCGGAGGTATTCAACACAACTTAGTTGTATCCTCTACAAACTCTTTTTTATATCCTAATAAAATCGATCTTCTTTGTCGTAGAGGTAGTCAACACATTGTTGGTGAACCACATAAATTTGTGTGGTCTTATTATTCTTTTTCTCGAATATTTCCAGTATATTTCAATAGAGGTCTAATTAAGTAATTAGTTGTTTCGAAATATATAATTAACATATTCACTCAATTTAAATTCCTTCATTTTGGATAAATTACTTACATACATTTTTGGATAATTACTTACATAGTCTCTATGTAAGTTCCACTTCTCCCATTTTTAATTTAAAATTGATGTTTTTAATAATCTATAATCTAACCAAACACATTTTCTAAATTCTTATAAGGGTATCTTTATATACACCGCAAATACGCGGTTTAGCGCTGTTAATACAACGTCGGATATAAAATTGCAACAACATTGGATGTGACGTTGCTACAACGTTAGATCCGACGTTGTAATGTGCCATACACAACGTTGTGAATTGGAGGACGACGAGGTGGGTCGGGCACTTTACAACGTAAAATTGGACGTTGAAAAGTGGACCTGGTTGAGCCATATAGCAATGTTGGATTTAACGTTGTGGTATGAAACAACTCCCATAACAACGTCCAATCGGACGTTGTTAATTACGCCATCTATAAATACCGCAACACTTGTTCCCAGAGGCATGTCACCTGCCATTCACAAAACACACATCATGGCATCAAGCCCAAATTACATTGTTAAATATGGCATGTTCAGTGACGGGACCCGTTTCTATGTTGAAATGGGGAGACACATTCGTCCGCCTAAACATGATGCTTGCAACTACAAGCACATGAACTATCACTAGTAGAGAAAGACGATTTTACCTCGGTTCCGTGTGCAAACTTTACCACGGTTCTGAACCGAGGTAAAAGTGGCTATGGTAAATTTGTTTACCACGCTGACAGAACCATGGTAAAATAGCCCACCCGTGGTAAATTTGTTTGAAGTTGTAGCCATTGTGAACCGTGGTAAATGAGGGAACCGTGGTAAATAGGTCGCGTGGTAAATGCTTTGAACCGTGGTAAAATAGCCCACCCGTGGTAAATCAGTTTGAAGTTATAGCCATTGTAAACCGTGGTAAATGAGAGAACCGTGGTAAATAGGTTGCGTGGTAAATGTTTTGAACCGTGGTAATTTTGTGAACCGAAGTAAATATGTATTGTGGTAATTGTTACTTCATTATTATAGTAGCCTATGCGGGATTTGAACCCACGTCTTTGTGTATAAACACATTGCTCTACCATTTGAGCTAATAGGCTTTAAGAAAACAATATTTAATTTTCTACCTTGCAAAGGAAACTAACAAATAAATGAGCAAAACAACTAAATACATCTACATGGTCGTATTGAACAGTCTAAAATGAGCAAAACAAATACACTGAGACATAAAAATGGCAAGGGTTTCAACAAAAAAAAAAAAGAGAAAAAGTTATAAAAAAGCGAAGGAAAATCATATCTTGACATTTGAAGAAAATCACATACCTGGACAGAAATGGCCTGGCTGACGGGATATTCGGTCTCTGATTTGAATTGTCTCCATAGTGATTTGCATTGAACAAGGCTCAATAATGTCTTTGAAGATGGAACCTGTAAAGAAAATACAAGTATGAGGATGTATCACTTCTAGATAGTTAACACTTGCCATGTTAAAAAGCATATCAGAAGGTAAAGAGATGAGAGAGCATCACCTTCTCCCAGGTGCTCGATGCAAGTGGATCTGCTACTGTGATAATCTTGTATGTACTTGGAGTAGAAGTATCAATCAATGCAACTTAAAGAGTATTCTCAATATGACCATGATCCTCATCTAATCGTATTGCAACCATGACAGAAAGCAGTTTCAAGGACTGAAACATCGTCAGACAGTGTTAAACCTTCGCAGTGAAACTAAATTACTAATTAATAGCAGATTTTGATCTATACCGCACAAAAGTTGCTCATTCTGCGGTATAAGAAAAACTCAACAATTACAATGAATAAAAAAATATAACATTGTCGTTTAGACTAATTTTATTCCATTCCTTACCATTTTGTTACACATTTGCTTTTTCCTAATCAAATTCACTCTTTTTTTTTTTTGCTATATAACAATGTTATCAATGAAACTTCAAAGACTTCCGTTTAGCTCAATGAACTTAACATATCCATCAAATCAACTTGCACCAATTAAATCCACTAATGTAAGCATGAGATAGCATCCACAAGCAAATAAGATCAGCATATATTCCATTTATTAAAGATTGTCCAATTATCAAATATTCATCAAATGCAATCACTAAGAACCTTAATTCAAACTATAAACGAAAGCATGAAAGCAAACAGATAACAATTTCAAAAGTGTGCTTCATACCTTCTTGCTGATGCAAAGCAGGAAAGAGAGATGCCACGAAGTCTGGCTCTGAGGAAGATATTGAGAAGAGATGCACAACCTAATCATCAAGCCTCTAAAACCGAAAACCGCACAGGGACAAATACTCTACTATTATATCCAACATCCAACCATCTGCAAAAGTCATAGCCAGCATGCAGGACCATTGAGTCACCAAAAGAATTTCACCATTTTATTCTTCATAAAAAAAAAATCAATGAAGTTAAATGTTTAACATGAAATATTTTCCATATCACCGACTAGTGGCTATTCTCCTATCATTTAAAAATACAGACATAAGCCAAAGTTTTGAAAGAAGAAGAAACAATTAGATAACTTGAAAAACATGAACAGGTCATGCTTGGAAATAAGAGTGACTCTAAATTTACACAAATCTCAGTGAATATCCAGTTACATCTACTTAGCTAATTCAGAATTAGAGCTGTCAAATAAGTAACATTATGCTACAGAACCAGCTACTCAACACAATCCATCAATAATTGATGCTAAAAGAAAACAGATGAAAATTTTGTATTGCTCAACATCCAATTCGCAATACAGAGTTGTCAATCTTAAAAATTAAACTCAAGGTTTGATCAAATCCAGCCTAATAATCAATTCTCAAACATTCAATGCCTCAGATTTCTAGTAAAGAGAGTAAATAACAGTGCGACAATATATTAGAACTCATACCAAACAACTTAGAGTCAATTTTAGTGGAGTAAAGGTTCATCACAGGGAAGAAATTATCTCGGAGGTTCATCGATCGGAGATCCTGAAGCGAGATCCCGTGAAGGCGATAGATGGAGGAGATGACGAGAGGAGGAAGCGGGGCTGACTATATATCAATCCTTGCACCGGCTTCGCAGTTGTTGTTCGCCAAGAGCTTAACGCTTGAGAGAAGGCAAACTGCTTTTGGTAGTCTGCATTTCTAGGCGAGAACGATAGAGAACGAGAGAAATAATAATGGGTGTGACAAAGAGAGATTGAGCGATTAGAGAAGCCTAGGGCCGGGCTTTCTATCTGGGCAGGACAACTGAGAACAACTTGAGATCCGAGATCCACTGACAGAGCAAGAGAGATGAAGAACATGAAGGAGGAGGTTAAAAGGCGAACCCCAAAAGATCTGAGATCCATCTTTGTCGACTTCAGGATTCATACTAAGATAACAAGTGAGACCGAGAGCGAGAATTCAAAGAAAAAGCGATATAGAGATGGAGATAAGGAAGATGGCTATGGGTGCTCTCAGATCTGAAACGTGGATTGAGGGAGGCGAGGAAGAAGGCTTCCATTCGGTTTTTGTTAGGATGAATTAGATAAGTATCCCGTAATTTAACCTAAATCTGTGCTAAAATACAACGGTTCTTTTTTATATTTTGCATATCTTGCATATTAACCACATCAATCCATGAAGGCGTGGTAATTTTTTGATGTTGAATTACTACGGTCCTTCTATGACCCGTGGTAATCTTACCACTATTGTAAATTTACCACGGTACATGACAAATTCGTGGTAAATTATGGATTTGAATTACTACGGTTCTTAGAAGAACCGTGGTAAATTTGCAGTTTTGTAAATTTACCACCGTGAAACACGGAACCGTGGTAAATTCACCGTAGTCAAAGCTTATTTTTCTACTAGTATATAAGCATTTATTTCGATGCAATCTATTTTCTGTTCAGGGTTGCCGCATCCTAGAGATGTCAACATTGCAGTTTGGGTGTAAAGAGTGTGACAACGACCCTGCGTCGTACTATATATCGATCACTGAGCAGATAAAGGATATGCTGATCGTTTTGTACGACGACGTGTCTCTAGCGTGTTGTCGTAGAGTAGCACAGTATGCAGTTGATACAGTAGTGCGCCCTGCCCCAGGATGAGATGATGACGTATGCGTTCTAGCAGGTGCAGATTCAGATATACCCAAACATTCTTGAAGAGTTTGTTGGTATTTTTTCCGTTTAATACAACAACCCTTGCTGAAATGTTAAGTTAAAAAATGTTTGTAATTTTTGATTTGGCACCAACTAATGTTCATTTTGCTTGAATGATTGTTTTTTTTAATGGTTTCTACGTCTTGAAAACAACAAGCATTCAATTGTGAACTCTTAACTCATAGACAAGAAAACAAACAAATACAAAACGGATAATAACAAATTTTATAACTCCTAAACATGGTATGTCGTCCATTCTTGCGTTGGAGGAGGTAAAGAAGCGTTGGGATGTAACCATATCTGCAATAAGTATAATAGAATGTTAAGTTTGGTAATTTTTGAATGTTAATTTATGGTTGAAGCGAGAGTAACACATATCATACTCACCGTTGCGAAATGATCTTGGTTCCCGATGCAGGCCAGACCTAGCATGGCCTCGTGAGGGGCGTCATTTGGTTGTTCGGTGTCCATATGGAGGCATGTGAACGACATGTGCCAAGATAAGACAATAAGAGGCACCTAGTAAGGTAGAAGTTTGCAAACACAAGACCCATGATCGGTAGTTCGATCCAGTATCTTCGGTTACGTCCTACTATTCCGTATATTGGAAGGGATTCGTTCTGCACGGGTTCCTCCTCCCTCTAGGGTCACATGCTTCACTAGAGGCAGTGTAGGAAGCCGACATGGCATAGGGTAAGGCCTCATTTTCTGATTCATCCCATTTCAGATCTCTCCGAAATGAGTGGATGTCGACTGGTGATATTATAACTCCTTCAACAACACAACACCGAACGTCGTTTACACACGTCAAGCCATAGAAAATTCTCCAATACCGGTCGATGGACTCTATTGGTACTTTTCCATCGACAATGGTCCTCCAATGATCGTAGAGATATTCGAAACACTTTCATATTAAATTGAATCGAGTCTAATAAGAAGAACAAATACATTTAAATATGAATCATTTTCATATTCACTTGAATTGAGTCCAATAAGAAGACCAAATACATTGAGATATGAATCATTTTCATATTCACTTGAATCGAGTCTAATAAGAAAAACAAATATATTGACATATGAATCATTTTCATATTCACTTGAATCGAGTCTAATAAGAAGAACAAATACATTGAAATATGAATAGTTTTCATATTCACTTGAATCGAATCTAATAAGAAGAACAAATACATTGAAATATGAATCATTTTCATATTCACTTGAATCCAATCTAATAAGAAGAACAAATACATTGAATATGGGCACTCGATATCAGTTCAACGTATCGTCGGGTATTGACTAAAGTGAGTCGATGTCGAGTAAAAATGCATCGTTGAGTATCAACCATATGCATAGGCATGAAACATCAGATCTATTTTCGCACACCCTACGCATAGGGTTGCTAGGGTATTAACCCTAAGCCTTCACAATTCAACATCGAATCCGACGTTGCATTGTTGTAGCAACGTCGAATTCGATGTTGCATACCATATGCATAGGGTTGCCATAAGGTATCAACCCTAGGGTAACCCAATACAATGTCAGATCCGACGTTGCTAGACCATATGCAACGTCGGATCTGATGTCGCATTGTGAAGGGCATATAAAAGCAACCCATACAACCCACTATCACTCCCCCTATCCCTCTCCCATATATACCACCTAATTTCGGTCCCCAATAGACCCCCGAGTACCTTCCTAAAAGACGGAGAAACGTCCGATGGGATCGGTTATTAAGTGAGATGGACGAAACATCGTCTTCCACATGACGAAAACGACTACAAATGCCAACACCAAAAGTAAAATCGGGCATTTCCATGCTGCCTTTTCCATGTGGCATGTCAAAGTGGCTCTAATAGATCGTTGCTGACAGAGTTCGGATGCCACCACGACACCCTGAGGACTAACAACGACCGAGAGGCCTACCGAACCGAAATGGGCAATGGGATTACGGAAATGCTGGACGTGTTCTACCATGATGTATGTCAGCATTGTATCCGTGAAGTTACGAAGTTTTTTATGAACATGTTAATGGGCCCGATAAACGATAGGTTGCGATCCTGTACATTTATCGAGGTGCAAATCAACATATACACCAATCTGGATGAGTCAGTTGGTAGTTGTACCACCAGTTACAACAATACCCCGTAACTGGTGATATGTAGACTCATTGTATGCAATGTATGTATTATCATTTCAAATTTGATAATGAAGGAAGGGTTTAAGCTTTTATAAGCCTTGGCTCTTTGAAGAACTTTGTCCGTTGTAATCGTCGAACGATGAGTGAATCTACGTGCTGAAAATTTTCAAGTAGGTAGAATCACATGTCATTCCACGAGTGCAGCGGATAAATTTTTTCAAAGAGTCAAGGCTTATATAAGTCGAAACCCTTTCTTTATAATAAAAATGACACCAACTTATGTTTAGAACAAATCTAGTCGCGGTGTATAGTAAATCTTCAACTGGTTACTTCATATAAATCCTCAACTTATTAGAAAATAAGAAAATTTTATGTAATTTGTTCCTCCCTCCGGTCGGAAATTTTATGTAATTTTATACTCGTATAAATTTTTTTAAGTAATTTATTTATTTATTAATTACTCTAATAAATTTATGTATTTATTTATTTATTATTTAAGATTACGTACAAATTACAACGTTAAATGGAACGTTGTAATTTAAATTACAACGCCCAATCGAACGTTGTGGTTCAAACGTTGCCCAACGTTCTGATTCACAATGGTCAATTGAACGTTGGGCTACTATGCACAGCGTCAAATTCGACGTTGTACTTCTTTTTATATGAAGCACAACATCGAATTAAACGTTGTGACTCTTCCTCCACACGCACGCGAAACCCCAAGAGCGATTTCGGTGAGAGACTGACACCAGTGCGACAACGATTCTATTTCTCGCGAGAGAGCGATGGTGAGATCCCGAGGACGAGGTAAGGGCAGCGCCGGCAAAGGCGGATCTAGGCGAGGTGATGGCAATGGTGGTGGGGGCGGCTGAGGAGGTGGATCTGGAAGGGGTGCTGACCTTGGGGGTTTTGGAAGGGGTGCAGGCTAGGAGATGGTCGCGGGTGCCGACCATGGGGGTTCTGGAAGGGGAGGCGGCGACCATGGGGCTTAGGGCGAGTAGGTGGTGGTCAGGGGTGAGTGGAGGCGGCGCCGGTGGTGGTGGTGGTGGTGGTCGAGGCTATGGTGGAAGCGGCGGTGATAATGCATATTTCATGTAGGCATTATAGGTATTTCTTATTGAAATTAGGTAGTGGTTTTGCAATTGTTTGAGTCTAGTTTCGTATATTAATTGTGAAGTATTCGAGTTCGGAATCTACGCCTTTTTAGTATTTATTCTGCAGAATTACATTCCGGCCTTTAAGGGACTTTGGAAGAGCTTAAGAGACATGTTTTGGAGCATATGGAAGCTAAGGAAGAAGCTAAAGAGGAGCAAGGAAGCACGACATTGGAGATTATTGAAGTCATCTGAGGAAAGTCGGTCACTACATAGGTGGCGCCCGCCACCATTTGCACGGCGCCTGCCGTGGGCCGGTTTCCAGCGTTTGCGATTTTGGATCCGATCGAAGACATTATTTTCTATCATTTTATTCCTATTTCCAATAGGGTTTGGCCGACTCTTTGAGAGTCTTTATTAGGTTATTTCAGTTTATTCTAGAAAAAAGAGAGGATTATTGTGAGACTATGAACACAATTAGAGAGAGAGAGAGAGAGAATTGGCCTATGAGTAGCTAAAATCATAGTTTCACATGTGATTCGAAAACATGGTTGTTTGGATTGTGAGGATTTAATTCTATTTAGTTATTCATATTCATAGTTATCATCTTGTGCTTATTGATTATATTTGTGTTCCTTTCTATGATTGATCACCATGTTAGGTATTGCATATTTACTATGAATTCGTTGTTGTTTTCTTGATAGAAAAAAAATGTATCGAGATAGTGATGTTTCTTTGTCTTTATAGTGGATGATTTCAATTGATCTATGTTGAGGATATTCGATTAGGGCTGAGTTTGGTTTGCGCCTATCCGTCTTAATTGCATTGAATCAATGTGTTAATTGGTCTTGATTACTTGAGTCCTTAATGCTATTCTTTAGTGATATTGAATAAGATGAGTGAATCTCTGCGGATCTCTCAACTTTAGTCAAGTAGACTTATGAATATGAGTAATTGATAGATCTGTCCTAGGACCATGAATTCCAACCATTGTCAGAGAATGACAGTTGAAATGTTCGTTATACTTTGATATCAATTTATTTCGTAATCATAAATTTGGTTACTTTTACGTCTTGGTTATTTGCTACAAATCATTGTTTTGTCATAAGAGTCTTTGTGTTAAAGTTATTGAATAGGAAATCGCTTCTCCCTATGGGTTCGACACCGGACTTGTTTGCTATACTAGTATTTATTTGGTCTATCAAGTGATTGATTGCCTAATCTATTGGTTTTGTGTTTAAGTTTGGATATTATTACTATTTGATAAAGGGTGAAAGTGCCAACGACGTTCGTCCCGCATCAGGCGGCCATGGGGGCTTAAGAAGATGAGGTGGTGGCCGAGGGATGTGTAGAGGTGGCGCTGGGGCTGGTGGTGGTTGTTAGGAAGAAAATCAAGTATGAAATATAGATTCCAAATTCGACTCCCTGTTCTCCGCAAATTAATACAAGACTTCCTCCCGCTGTAGTAGAAGGCAGTCAGGATCGATCCACGAGGAAGAGTGTCAACGCACGCCTTTTCAGTTCCAGATCTCACCATAATTTCGACCAGAAGAGTCCTCGACTTCGAGTAAGTTACTCAACTTCGACAACATTGTCGACTAAAGCAGAAAGCAAAGACGAACGAAAACAAAAGCACAGACAGGTCGATCTAGACCAAACAACTCGACGACGACCAACAACAGTCGATCTCGAGTAAGCCTTGTTGATTTCTAGTAAAAACACAGAAATAAAGATTTCACCTTTTCGAATGAAAACGAATGTAAACACGAAATTAACTCAATAAACTAAAGACTTCCAAGATCAGGGATTCAACACCACAACAATCACCATGTAAAATAACACATAAACTTATAAAAGATCATACTGTTCATCAAATAACTTTCGTTATTAACAAGTAGGAATATAGAGGTTTTTGCATAAACCCTAATTGTTACTAACCCTTTTTCACATAATTAATCCAAGTTGTATTAAGATCACTTTCGCTTCAATAACACAAACAAGGATCACCTTCAACTTTCGCAAAAGAATCATGCTTATAGGGATAGAAGACGAAATTGCATAAAAAGCTTGTACCTTTGCCACATCACCTTACATGGCTACCGTTGGGCTCACCCCGACCCTAGAAGTTGGGTGACTACTCGCTCTTCATCATAAGGAAAGACATCAATAACAAAAGGGAAATAAATTGCATTAAATAAACTAAAAGAAAGCTTATAACCGAATAAAGACAATTCCGCTCTCGCAAGACAAACTCCACTCGGCTCCACCTTCTCTCTCCTACTCGATCTCTCTCTCTCTCTCTCTCTCTCTCTCTCTCTCTATGCTCTCTTGTGGCTTGGCTTGGATTGATTGAATTGAATAAAATCCATCCCCTAATGCCTTATTTATAGTGTTCATTCCCTAGCTAATTAGGAAAGAACAACTATATCTTTATCTAAATCTATCTATCTATATCTAAAGATTAAATTATGAAAATCAAAGAAATAAATCCAAAAGGAAACTAGGACTATTATGGATAGATCTTACTTCTCTTGATAGAATTTGATGTATCTTGATAGAATATCACGAATCTTGGCTTGCAAGTAACCATAATGCTCGGATTTCTCCTCGATCTCGACTCGGACATCTTCTGGAATCTCCTCGACGTCGACCAACTTCCTCATCGTCGAGTAGAATTCTTCGTCTTGAGTGGTCCTATGCTCAGCTCATGCTCGATCTCGTCCTCTGGAGAAAATGTCGAGTAAAATTTGGTCGACGTCGACCAGTTTGGTCGACTTCGAGTAACTCTGTCGGCTTTCAACATTCTGCTCCGTTCTTAAAATGCACTTTCCCGAATAATAGTTCATCGGATTGACGGATATGAGCATGCGTTGGAAAGATCTTTTCAAGGGCTACAACTTTAATGAAGACACCAAAGCTTAATTTAGAACGATGAATGGTGAAAACTGGGCGTTACTCCATCCTTAGCTTCTTCATGACTTTCCTTTAACTCCAAAGTGCGTCCCATTTCTGCGAAATATAACAAAAACTTGTGTAGACATCGATACATTGCAAATAAACATAAACTACACAAATGTTGTATTATTCTAACCCAAATGTATGAAATGTATGCAGAAATCCTTATAAAAGTAGATATAAAACATGACGAATAAGGCTCACAACAAACACCACATACTTAAGGTTGCTTGTCCTCAAGCAATACTTTTAATTGTCATACAGCGGAAGAAACAAACTCTCAACATCCTAGATTAATTGCCATAAGTCCCTGTAATCAATTACCATCCTTGAAAAGGTACTTATGTCACAAATCCATACATGTGCAATAAAAAGAAACATCAACTCAAAAAAGGAGGGTTATGAAAAAAACATTCATTCATATGACAAAACATTAATAATCAAGAAGACTTTATTTTAAACTCAATAAGGAGTAGACTGGTAAAAGGCTAAAGGTGGGCAATATTTTGCCATGTGGTGCTAATGATCCGGGGAAATGGAGTACTTTTCAAATTTTCATACCACATTCCTTCTTCATAAGAATCATCACCTTTCTCTCATCGCTCATTGCTTTTTTCAATATTATGTTTTTACCTCTCTAACCTCAGCATTGCCTTCTCGCGAGACGCAAACATGTGTGTCATGAATGGCCCCGGATACTTAGTTCTTTTGACACCTCACATTGTATTCCATCTCGCCAAACTATTATCTCAGCGAGCAGGGTCGATCTACTTTTATCTCCTGAGCTGATCGGATTTTCTTTCACTCATTAAATTTTCTATATCTTTCAATTTCTTGCCAAACTCCAATAATAATAGTAACAACACAAATACCATACAATATTCTACATAATGTAACATACATTCTCAACATAATCCTCGGATAAAGAAATAAGGTAAAGAATGAGCAATATTTAGATAATGTGGAACAAATATGAAAATAAGGCATAATATGGCTTTTGTGATGCATAAGCATTGGTATGGCTAGGAATATAAACAATATGGGCATATATGGAAATATAAAGTCCTTCATCTTCTTATCATGCGACATGTCAAAAGCAATTTCAATTTTTACCTCCTTTTATGGTTTTCATAAAAATATGCACTTCATTGTGACTTCCCTTTACTAGGCAATTTCATTCTATAGCTCTAATGAATCGAATTTTGCATCGTCGAGTTCAATATAACTTCCATGACACTAATAAAAAATTCTCAACGGGGGTGATAAAAATAAACTTTGGAAAACAACATATAAGCATATAGACATCAATGATAATTCCAAAGTAGCCATGTATAAGTTTTAAAAATATGCACACAAAAATGTCAAATACAATCAAATATGCACAAAGTAAGCCCTTCCCCCACTCCATACTTAAATATTACAGTTTCCCCACTATATAAAAACAAGGGTAAAGAAAGAAACTCACTAGACAGGTGTGCAGATCATCCGAAATCGAGTGTAATGTTACTGCAGAGGTGGTCGACATCGACGAGAGCTGGTCGGTTTTGAGGAGCTTGGTCAACGTCGACCAAGTCTAAACGAGATCGAGTAACCTGTTGCCTCCAGGGTGACCTTCTAGACCACAGGCTCCTTTCTGCTCGATATTTTTGGTCAATGTCGAGGAAATCTACTCGACGTCGAGTAGATCTGCAGCTTCTCTTTCCTGCAAGATTCGTTAGACGGAAAATATCCACAATAGAAAAACTTAAGACAATGTCCAAAACAAAAAACCAAAAACAACAATGTCTAAAAATCTCAAAAACTAAATGTCTATTTACAAGCTTTAGACTTTATAGTCGCTAGGCCAACTTTCTCCGTTAAGCTCAAAGTGGCATTTCCAGAGCCCATGTAGCTTGGGCTTCAAACATGACTCCATTCTTGTCCATCAGATGTAGTCCTCCTGAATGGATCTTGTTCACCGTGAAGGGCCCCATCTTCTTCTTGTTGAATTTTTTGGGAAACCAATGATCCTTTGATTTGGCAACATAGACTTTGTCACCTACTTTATACTCCTTAGGTTCATCATTTGAAATCCTGCATAATCGCACTTAACAAGGCAAACCTCTCCTATGTATAGATAAATCATTAATAGAAATAGGAGAAGAGATGTCAATTCCATGGGTTACCTTCGCAGAATCGAATTCGGAAACCTCCTGTTCTGGTCGATTTCGAGTAAGGTTACTCGACATCAAGGAATTCGGCTCGTCTGGTAGACTTTTGGTCGAGGAATGAGAAGTCGAAGAAGTATGATTTTGGTTGATGTCGACCAAGTTGGTCGATGTCGAGGAGTCCTCGGCTACGAGTTGTTTGCTCGACGCTGCTGTTGTAGGTGAAGGGCTCTGAGTCTGGTCGACGTCGACCAAGTTACTAGACGTCGAGTAAATTTGGTCGACTTAGACCTCATACTTGAATCCTGTCAAGGCATCCGAAAAATAATTAGTCGACGTCGACTTACCTTGGTCGATGTCTGTTGTTGTAGGAGGATGGTCAAGTATGAAATAAATATAAAATAAAGATTAGACTGACTTCCCTGTCTCAGCAAATAAATACAAGACTTCCTCCCGTTGTAGTAGAAGGTTGTCAGGATCGAATCCACGAGGAAGCACGTCAGCAGTTCTTAGGTAGCAACAGATTCTCACACACAAGCAAACAGAAAAGACAGAAATAAAAGGAACAAAGAAAGAAATAACAGATATAACAAACGAAGACAAGGAATGAAAGCAAGACAGCAGTAACTCGAGATCGACATGGGACAGTAAAGACAGAAACTTTCAACTCGACGACAGAAGCAGAAACTCAACTCGACATACACTAAAGCCAACTCGATATCGACTAAAGTCCTACTCGAGATCGACAAGGGACAGTAAAGACAGAAACTTTCAACTCGACGACAGAAGCAGAAACTCAACTCGACATAGACTAAAGCCAACTCGATATCGACTAAAGTCCTACTCGAGATCGACGAGACCCTCCTCTGTATCGACTAGAAAACTCACAAAACTTAAATTGCAAATTTAAGACCAAAACTCAACTTTTTGACAGAAATAAATCAATATATGAAAAACTTCCAAGGCTAGGGTATCAACGCCACAACGATAACCATGAAAAGTAACACATAAAGGCATAAAAGATCATGCTTTCCATCAAAATAACTTTCGTTACTAACAAATAGGCATATAGAGACTTTCACATAAACCCTAATTGTTACTAACCCTTTTCACATAATTAATCCAAGTTGCATTAAGATCACTTTCGCTTCAATAACACAAACAAGGATCACCTTCAACTCTCGCAAAAGAATCATGCTCATAGGGATAGAAGACGAATTGCATAAAAAGATCTGACCTTTACTGCATCATCTCACATGGCCACCGTCGGGCTCACCCCAGCCCTAGAAGTGGGTGGACTACTCACGCCTCATCGAAATCGCAGACATTGGTGTATAAAAAGAAACTTGCATTAAACTATATTCAAAGCCTTTACAAATCCCGGCAATCAACTTTCGCAGAATGCCAAAACCCTACAAACTTTAGAACTCCTAAAACTTTTCTGTGGAACTATCTCTCTCTCCTTAAACTGGTATGATTGAATATATATGATGGAATCAGCCCCTAGGGCTTTATTTATAGCCTTCTAACCCTTGCTAATCAAGGATATAATCTTCTATCTATATCTAAAATTATATCTAAAAAGCCTTAATGATAAATAAAAGCAATAATTGAATTAAATCTAAAATGGAAAAGATAAATCTAAACTAGGTAAGTCTCTTCATGTTGATAGATTCCCCTTCCATGGATAGAACTTGATAGATCTCGGATAGAATCTCGTCCTTCTCGACTTCCTTCGGCTCCAAGTAACTCCAGTTCGACTCGGACTGCTCACGGCGATGCGTTTCCAGAAACTTGTCTACTCGACATCGATAAGGGCTTGTCGACATCGACTAGGATTCGTCGTCGACGGGGTGTTCTCGGGTGACTCTGCTCGACAAGATCGGATCTGGGCTCCTGGGCGTCGTCGATCTCGACTAGGGCTCATCGAGATCGACTAGAGGTGTACTCGAAGACGGCTCTCTGGTGATGTCGAGGACCCCTCCTCGGCATGGACTCGGACTAAGGCATGGTGGCTCCTCGATCTCGACAAGGCCTCCTCGAGATCGAGTAGGGTTGCTCAGTGCCTTCGTCCTCGGCTTCTCGATCATCTTCTCTTCTTGTCGACTCCGGGTGTGGCATCTAGGCTTCGTCGATCTCGACTAGTGGTACTCGAGATCGAGTAGGGCTCCGGAGCTGGGTTGGTCTGGCTCTCGACACTGCTCCTAGTCGACAAGGCCTGTGCTCGGACATGTTCGTCTAGATCGAGTAAGGTTCACTCGAGTTCGAGTAACCTGGGCTCTCAACTTGATTCCACTGGTTCCGTTGCTTCTTTGACCTTGGACTTCTGTAGTGGTTTTCCGAGCTTTTCTGACCTTCCTTAGAGTTGTTGTAAAACGCCTCGAATTCTGCGAATTTAAACAGAAACTGGTGTAGACTCCATAATTTGGAAAATAAATATAAACTACATAGATTCTGTACTATTCTAACCCAAATGTATGTAATGTATGCAGAAAACGATATAAAAGTTACTGTAAAACATGACAAATTCAGCTCACAACAAACATCCAATACTTAAGCTTGCTTGTCCTCAAGCAATACCTTTAATTGTCATTCAGGGGAAGAAATCAAAACTCTCAACATATCAGATTCATTCTTATATGTCCCTGCAATCAATTACCATCCTCGAAAAGGTACTAGTGTCACAAATCCATGCATGTACAATTTAAAGAGCAACATCTACTCACAAAAGGAGGGTTATGCAAAAACATTCATAAGTGACAAAGCATTGATAATCAAGAGGACTTCAATTTAAGCTCAAATAAGGAGTAGATTTGGTAAAAGGCAAAAGGTGGGCAATTTTTGGCAATGAGGTGCTAATGATCCGGGGAAATGGAGTATTTCCAAATTGAATTTCCACATTCCTTTTCATAAGATTCATCGCCTTTCATAATGCTTTTATCAATAATAATGCTTTTACCTCTCTGACCTCAGCACTGCCTTCTCGCGAGTCGCAAACATGGGTGTCATGAATGGCCCCGGATACTTAGTGCTTTGGACTCCTCACAATGTGTCCCATCTCTCCAAACTATTATCTCAGAGAGCAGGGTCAATCTACCTTTATCTCCTGAGGTGATTGGATTTTCTTTCACTCATTAAATTTTCCATATATTTCACACAATTTCCTTCCAAACTCCAATAAATGACAATAATCACAAACACCATATAACATCTCCATAATGTAGCATCATTCTCAACATAATCCCCGGATAAGGTAAAGAATGGCAAATATTTAGGTCATGTGGAGCAATATTTGAAATAAGGCATATTATGGCTTTTGTGATGCATAAGCATAGGTAAGGGCTTGGAATATAACAATGAGCATTATATGGAAATATAAAGTCCTCCATCATCTTATCATGCAACATGTCAAAAGCGACTTTAAATTTTACCTTCTTCTATGGTTTTCAAGAAAATAATGCACTTCATTATGACTTCCCTTTACTAGGCAATTTCATGCTATATCTCTAATGAATCCAATTTTGCATCGTCGAGTCCAATTAAAGCTTCCATGACATTAACCAAAATTTTCAATGGGGGTCATTTTTATAAACTTTGGAAAACATGCATGTAAGCACATAAATCAATAATGCATTCCAAAATAGCCATGTAGCAATTTCAAAGAAATAAATTCTAAACATGCACAAATAATGTCAAATATGGCAAATATGCACAAAGTAAGCCCTTCCCCCACCCCATACTTAAACATTACAGTGTCCTCACTGTATAAAAACAAGGGTAAAGAAAGAAACTCACTAGACTGGTGTGCAGAACCTCTTAATATTGAATGAAGGAATCGCCTGGGCCGGGTATGAATGTTGATATAGCTTGCCTCTATCCATGTACCTGAAAAGTGTAGAAGACATATACCCACAATAGAAAAACTAAAAGTGTTTCAAACCAAAAACAAAAACAAAGTCTCAAAAGTCCTAAAAAGCCTATGTATAAGCTCTAGATTTTATAGTCGCTAGGCCGACTTTCCATTTAGCTCAAGGTGGCATTTGCAGGGCCCATGTAGCTTGGGCCTCAAATAAGACTCCATTCTTGTCCATCAGCTGCAATCCTCCAGAATGAATCTTGTTCACCACAAAAGGTCCCATCCGCTTCTTGTTGAATTTGTTAGGGAACCAATGATCCTTTGATTTAGAGACATAGAGCTTGTCTCCAACTTCATACTCCTTGGGCTCATTATTGGATATCCTACATAAGCGCACATACCAAGGCAAACCTCTCCCATGTATAGATAGATCTTTAATGGAAATAGGAGAAGAAAGATCCATACCTTGGCATACCTTTTGCAGAGACGGAATCTGGGACCACAGTGTTTGGTCGATCTCGACTAGGGCTAGTCGATCTCGACGAGTCTGCAGGTTCTGGTGGTGGGTTACTCGAGGATGCAGAAGTCGACGAAGAGGAGGGCTTGTCGACATCGAGTAGACTACTCGATGTCGAGTAGGGTTCTGCTCCTAGTGGCTGCAGCGTCGAGGAAACAGGAGCTGGTGGAGCCTGGTGGTGGTCGATCTCGACAAGCCTGGTTGAGATCGAGGAGCCTGGTTCGTCTGGTGGAGTCAGCGTCGAAGAAGGCGAAGTCGAGGAAACCGAGTGGTGGTCGATCTCGAGTAGCTTACTCGATGTCGAGTAGCCCTCAACTTCTGTATTGCTGCTCGATGACGCCGGTGCTGGTGGAGGCTTCCGTTTTTTGTCGAGGTCGACTAGGGTCCTCGATGTCGAGGAGTCTTGGTCGATCTTGACCCCATACTTAGTTCCTGTCAAGGCATCCGAAAAATAATTAATCCTTAATGACGTACCTTCATTTGTGTCGATTGGATTTTCTGCGTCCTCCTTTAGGATTGCCATGATCTCCTCCACCTGGGCCTCCATGTCCCTTTTTTCCAGCTCCTCAGGGGTCATATTTCTGACCTTGGGTTCCCCGCAGGTGATGTAGCCAGCTGAGATAGATTTCACCTCTTCCATTGGACCTGTATGCCTTTCAGTTTTATTAAAGGAATACTCAATTACCTCATCGCTGATGTTGAAGGTGAGCACTCCTTTCCTTACGCTTATGTTGGCATCCACTGTTGCCAAGAAGGGTCTCCCTAGAATAATTGGACAAGCAGGATCTTCTTGCATATCAATAACTAGGAAATCAGCAGGGACAAAGAATTTACCTACTTGTACTGGCACATTGTCCACCATGCCTGTTGGGATGACCACAATGTTGTTGGCCATATATAGTCTAGCATCCATAGGCTCTAGGGCACCTATCTTAATCTTGGACCAAATTGTTAAAGGCATTATACTCACACTAGCTCCAAGATCACATAAGGCATTAATTTTATATGGACCAAATCCAATGGTTATAGCAAACTTACCTGGATCTGGCCTCTTCTCCAGTATGTCCAAATGGCTGCATTCCTCTGTAATTTCAGCCATCGATCGCTTTTTGCTCAGTATCTCCTTTACGAACTTGACATAGGATGGCATTTCATTGAGAGCTTCTGTGAAGGGGATGGTGACGTTGAGTTTCTGAAGCATCTTGATGAAACGCTGGAATTTCTTTTTTGCCGGGTCCTTTGGAGATTTTGTGGGGAAAGGCAGCTTCTTTTTCGGATTCGGAGCCAGAACAGATGTCGGAGGTGCTGCAGCTTTCTCGATCTCGGGTTGACCGTCGTCGATGTCGAGTAGCCCCTTGTCGATCTCAACCAAATTGGGTGCAGTCGAGTTGTTGTGCAGTGCAGACGAAGGTTTCTGAAGTTTCTCCTCTACATCGACTAGGCTCTCCTCGATGTCGACTACAGTGTTGTCGATGTCGAGTTGCTGTTCTTCGTTGTTCTGCTGCTTTTCGACCTCTGGCTCTTGTAATTGATGTCCGTTTCTGAGTTTTACAGCAGCGATGTGCCCAGTCTTTCCCTTAGGATTTGGTTCTGAAGATCCAGGGAGCGCACCTGACTGTCTGGGGATTCCTGCTGCCAGCTGACCAATCTGTGTATCAACTGATTTTCGCCATATATCAATCTCCCCAAGCCTAGAGTTGACACCTTGTATCTAAGTGTAGACGGAGTTGAAGGAATGCCTATTTTCTGAGTGATTCCTCCGTATTTCCTCCAGGACTGTCTGTATATCATCCTTTTTCTGGTCCCTTTTCGGATGTCCTGGAGCTCTATAGGGCGGGGGGTTCCTAGGGACACCTTGGTTCCATTGTGGTTGCTGAAACCTTTGGTCCCCTATGTAGCGATTGGGACCCCCTGCGTAAGCTACCTCCTCGTGGTGTTCTGCCATCCTAACTTGCTCTGTGTGTGGGCACTCAGGAGTGGTGTGCCGTTGCGATCCGCATTCAATGCAAGGCTGGTTGACAGAAAGATATTTTACTTGCTTAAGGAGCTTCTTGTTCTGATCTCTGTAGTACTGTTCCCTTACATCCGGATCAATTTCCTTAGGAGGCTCATAGAGGGGCATGGAAGGTGCTGGTCTGGCGTATGGGTTCTCTTCATAAGTTGCAGTAGACCCATACGTGTTGTCGTAGTTGGTGAGTTTCTCTAGCACACCCCATGCGTCACTTGGCGGCATTGTCAGATACTCAGAGCGAGTATAATGGTTGATTATGTCCTTAGTGACTTGATCAAGAGAGTTGAAGAAGATCTCTTGAATGACGTAGGGTGGCTGTCCATGAGTAGGGCAAGATCGCAGAAGTTCCTTGTAGCGCTCCCATGCCTTTGCCAGCGGTTCCCCTTGCTTCTGTTTGAAGGCGGTGATTTTTTGGCGGAGATGTGCTGTTTTGGCGGGTGGGAAGAATTTGTTCAGAAACTCTTGCTCTACTTTGGCCCATGTTGTTAGTGATCTTGGTTTCAGACCTTCAAGCCACTTCAGTGCAGGTCCAGCCAACGACCAGCGGAAAGACTTCATCTTGACATATTCCAAAGTTGTACCTTCAGCAAGAGTACGGCACATGTCAGAAAAGTTCGTAATATGTTCAAGAGGACACTCATTAAATCTACCAAAAAAGGCATTATTTTTAAGCTCTATAAGAAATTGAGTGCGAATTTCAAAAGAGTTTTCAGGGATAAGAATCGCCGATTCAGGCACGACGAGGGTTGGATGCATATAATCCTCAGCAGTAATTGGATATTGGGCAAGCTCAGCTTCTTGTTCCCTCGCTGCCCTTTCATTGGCTATAGTGGTATCCTTTGCGGCTAGCTCCCTTATAAGCCGGGCAATCAACTATTCTTGTGTTTCAGCGGCCGCCATGATCCTTTTGAGTTTAGAGTGAATGTGTAGGTAACGCTCTGGTTCGTCTAAGCTGTCAAACTCGGGTGGTAGACCAGAACGGCGCATACACCTGAAAAGTAACTCAAAGTAGACGTGAGATTCAACTTCCTAATGCGCGAATGATAGCTTCCCCGGCAACGACGCCAATTTGTTGTTGCAGGAGGATGGTCAAGTATGAAATAAATATAAAATAAAGATCAGACTAACTTCCCTATCTCAGCAAATAAATACAAGACTTCCTCCTGTTGTAGTAGAAGGTTGTCAGGATCGAATCCACGAGGAAGCACGTCAGCAGTTCTTAGGTAGCAACAGATTCTCACAGACAAGCAAACAGAAAAGACAGAAATAAAAGGAACAAAGAAAGAAATAACAGAAATAACAAACGAAGACAAGGAATGAAAGCAAGACAGCAACTTTACTCGATCTCGACAAGCAGTAACTCGAGATCGACAAGGGACAGTAAAGACAGAAACTTTCAACTCGACGACAGAAGCAGAAACTCAACTCGATATAGACTAAAGCCAACTCGATATCGACTAAAGTCCTACTCGAGATCGACAAGGGACAGTAAAGACAGAAACTTTCAACTCGACGAAAGAAGCAGAAACTCAACTCGACATAGACTAAAGCCAACTCGATATCGACTAAAGTCCTAATCGAGATCGACGAGACTCTTCTCTGTATCGACTAGAAAACTCAGAAAACTTAAATTGCAAATTTAAGACCAAAACTCAACTTTTCGACAGAAATAAATCAATATATGAAAAACTTCCAAGGCCAGGGTATCAACGCCACAACGATAACCATGCAAAGTAACACATAAAGGCATAAAAGATCATGCTTTCCATCAAAATAACTTTCGTTACTAACAAATAGGCATATAGAGGCTTTCACATAAACCTTAATTGTTACTAACCCTTTTCACATAATTAATCCAAGTTGCATTAAGATCACTTTCGCTTCAATAACACAAACAAGGATCACCTTCAACTCTCGCAAAAGAATCATGCTCATAGGGATAGAAGACGAATTGCATAAAAAGATCTGACCTTTACTGCATCATCTCACATGGCCACCGTCGGGCTCACCCCAGCCCTAGAAGTGGGTGGACTACTCACGCCTCATCGCAATTGCAGACATTGATGTATAAAAAGAAACTTGCATTAAACTATATTCAAAGCCTTTACAATCCCGGCAATCAACTTTCACAGAATGCCAAAACCCTAAACACTTTAGAACTCCTAAAACTTTTCTGTGGAACTACCTCTCTCTCCCTAAACTTGTATGATTGAATATATATGATGGAATCAGCCCCTAGGGCTTTATTTATAGCCTTCTAACCCTTGCTAATCAAGGATAGAATCTTCTAAAATGGAAAAGATAAATCTAAACTAGGTAAGTCTCTTCATGTTGATAGATTCCCCTTCCATGGATAGAACTTGATAGATCTCGGATAGAATCTCGGCCTTCTCGACTTCCTTCGGCTCCAAGTAACTCCAGTTCGACTCGGACTGCTCACGGCGACGCGTTTCCAGAAACTGGTCTACTAGACATCGACAAGGGCTTGTCGACATCGACTAGGATTCGTCATCGACGGGGTGTTCTCGGGTGACTCTTCTCGACAAGCTCGGATCTGGGCTCCTGGGCGTCGTCGATCTCGACTAGGGCTCATCGAGATCGACTAGAGGTGTACTCGAAGACGGCTCTCTGGTGATGTCGAGGAACCCTCCTCGGCATGGCCTCGGACTAGGGCATGGTGGCTCCTCGATCTCGACAAGGCCTCCTCGAGATCGAGTAGGGTTGCTCAGTGCCTTCGTCCTCGGCTTCTCGATCAGCTTCTCTTCTTGTCGACTCCGGGTTTGGCGTCTAGGCTTCGTCGATCTCGACTAGTGGTACTCGAGATCGAGTAGGGCTCCGGATCTGGGTTGGTCTAGCTCTCGACACTGCTCCTAGTCGACAAGGCCTGTGCTCGGACATGTTCGTCTAGATCGAGTAAGGTTCACTCGAGATCGAGTAACCTGGGCTCTCAACTTGATTCGACTGGTTCCGCTGCTTCTTTGACCTTGGACTTCTGTAGTGGTTTTCCGAGCTTTTCTGACCTTCCTTACAGTTGCTGTAAAACGCCTCGAATTCTGCGAATTTAAACAGAAACTGGTGTAGACTCCAGAATTTGGAAAATAAATATAAACTACATAGATTATGTACTATTCTAACCCAAATGTATGTAATGTATGCAGAAAACGATATAAAAGTTACTGTAAAATATGACAAATTCAGCTCACAACAATGTCGAGTAGATCCTTTGTGTCGTCGTTCAGAATGGCCATGATCTCCTCCACCTGGGCTTCCATATCCCTCTTTTCTAGCTCCTCAGAAGTCATATTTCTTACCTTAGGCTCCCCACAAGTGATGTACCAGGCTGATATGGACTTGACCTCTTCCATGGGGCCTGTATGCCTTTCAGTTTTATTAAAGGAATACTCAATTCCCTCATCGCTAATGTTGAAAGTGAGTACTCCCTTCCTTACGATTATGTTGGCATCCACCGTCGCCAAGAATGGCCTTCCTAGAATGATTGGACAAGCAGGGTCCTCTGCCATATCAATAACTAAGAAATCAGCAGGGACAAAGAACTTACCTACTTGTACTGGTACATTATCCACTGAAGGATCGATAAAGTATAACAAAGAAATATAAAGATACTCTAGAAGAGGGGTTGAATAGAGTATGCCAGATTTTCGCAGATAATCTCAAGACTTTTGAAGCACTTACAAAACCCTTTGAGATTAGACGTAATTATTTCTTCTGGCAAACCTGAATCACAGCAGAGTTATACAATTCAAAACAAGTGCGGAAATATGGTAAAGCAATAAGTAAATGATGCAACGAATTATTAACGAGGTTCAGCACGAACTTGGCCTACGTCCCCGCTTAGGGTTCTTCCACAATCCTAGGATTCAACCGGCTTTTATTGATTCACAAGACTTAAGATCCTAATAGCTCACCGAGAAGCCTCTCTCCTATACAATTGCAATCCAGTCAACTCATGTTCCATTGGAGTCCTAGACCAATCTAGAAGAGCCTCACCTCTCTCAGCTATCTAGTACAATCCTCTTATACTTAGTGAATCAAACCCCTAGTGTCCACTTCCTGAGTTACAAAACTCTCGAGTATAACACTCACTCGAAATATATTCTATAAGCTCACTGTGTAACTCTTAAATGCTTTGAAATGAAATAACAGACTCTTAAGAACTAGCAGAGAGCACATGAAGAAGACAGATTTGACTTGAAGGCTTAAGTGTGAATGAGAGCTCGTGTTCAATGAATGTGTATGTCCTCTTTTCTACATCTCCTTCTTATACAGATCAACTCGGCGTCTTGAGATCTTCTTCAACGGCTAGAACTGATTGTGGCTTGGGAAGAAATCTTCATGATCTTCTATATGTGGAAACTCGGGCGCCATGATCTTCCAATTTGAATTCTCTCGATTTGAAGCTTATGGAAGGAGATAATTTTTGAAAAGCTTCCTGAAATGTTAGTATATAAAATAATATCTGGAAGCATATAATAAAATATAATAATATTCGGACAATAATATAATAAAGTACAGGTTTTGTGTTTCATCAACACAAATGTAGCTTCAAGACCTTTGACACAAACTGTTTTGTCAAAGCCTTTGAAACTAATTCCGATTTTCATCAAGGGAGTGGAGTTATCAATCCACCATGCATGTTGGGATGACCACCGTGTTGTTCGCCATATCAATCCACCATGCTTCTTTATTTTTCACACCAGTAGGATTGATTTGTGGTACATCTGACTCCATGGATCTGTTAGGCTCAGTTATAGCAGTTTCTGACGTTTCAACACTGTTGGATTGGACACCAAGGGCTTTGGACGAATCTTCAACACTATGGTCCAATTCTTCAGTGTTGAGAATATGTTCCTGCATGTTCCTTTTCTCTGTGTTCTTGATAGCAGCATCATCACCATCCTCGTTCTCTGTATGGATGTTAAGATCTAAATCTGCAACACTTTCACTCAAAGAACCGTCATTGCATTCATCAAATATAACATGTATACTTTCCTCAACTAACTTGGTCCTTTTGTTGAAGATTCTATAAGCTTTGCTACTTGTGGAGTAGCCAAGAAATATATCTTCATCACTACGCGCATCAAATTTCCCAAGGTTATCTTTTCCATTGTTATGAACAAGTACAACCAAAAGGTTTAAAGTAAGATATAAGTGGTTTGCGGCCTTTGAAAAGTTCATAAGGAGTTTTCATTAAGATGGAACGAATAAGATAACGATTCAAAATATAGTTAGCTATGTTAACAACTTCAGCCCAATAGGTTTTAGGTAATACATTTTCTAAAAGCATAGTCCTGGACATGTCCTCTAGGGTGCGGTTCTTTCGTTCCACAACCCCATTTTGTTGAGGTGTCCTAGGAGCAAAAAAACTATGGGAGATGCCATATTTAGCACAAAACAAATCAAACTGAAGTTGGTCAAACTCCCTACCATGATCACTTCGAATTGACATTATGGGCTCGTTTCTTAAAGTTTGCAACTCCTTACAATGTTTTGAAAACTCAAATAAGGCCTCTAATTTTTCTTTTAAAAATTCAACCTAAGTATATCTAGAAAAATCATCAACAACGACAAGCATGTAATTTTTACCATTGGGAGATTTGACTCGCATAGGACCACATAAATCCATATGTAAAAGTTCAAGAGGTCTAGAAAAACTTACAACCTTTTTGGGTGTGAAAGATCTATATGTTTGTTTACCTCGTGTGCATGCTTTGCACATATCAATACCTTTGGAGTCCATCTCATGTAGTCCTCTTACAAACCCTTTGGACACAAGCTTATGTAAGTATGTGGGCTCACATGACCGAGTCTCATGTTCCAGAGCTTTGGATCGTCCATCAAAGCCTTTAGACAGGTTAAGCTTCCTTGTGCCACTTGCTCAACATTTACAGCATATATATTATTGTAACGATATGCAGTTAGAACAACTTCACATGTATCTTCTCTGCACACTAGACATCTTTTCTTGTTAAATCTGACATCATTGCCACTATCACATAATTGAGAAACGCTAAGAAAATTATACTTCAAACCATTCACAAGATAGACATTTTTAATACTATGGTTGGAATCACTCCCAACACTACCAATACCAACGATGTCACACTTTCCTTTGTCACCAAGAGTGATTGTTCCAGTGGATTGCTTCTTTAGATCATGAAAGAGAGAACTTCTTCCACTCATATGCTTCGAGCATCCACTATCAATAATCCATTTTTGCTCCTTCACCTTGGTGATCTCTTACAAAACAAACATCAACCTTTGTGGCTAGACCAATAAGCAAATTTAGATCCATTATTGGGATAAACCATATTTGGTTAAATAGTACCTTTGGGGACCCAAACTTGCGTTATCCGTTCTTTTCTCAAATGAACAGGAAATGTATTGCGAATGATATGTGGATCCTTTCTTCTATAGGGGCAGGTATCTTTTACATGTCCCTTTCTCGCACAGTGGTGACATATAGGAGAGATTCTGCTTCCTTTTGCCTTTACAAAAGTGGTAATGTGCTGTTTCTTTAAAAACCTTGGATTATAACCAATACCACTTTTGTTTAGAGAACTTTGTTGCTCACCCAACATCCTATCAAGAGTGCCTTTGGATTTGGTAAAACTTATGAGGGCTGTCTGTTGGTCTTGAATCTTATTATTCAGGGAGATCTTCTCGTTCTCTAAGTCATGATGTTAACTTCTTAGAGAGGAGAGATCTTGCTTGAGTTCAGATTTCTCTAAGTCAAGAGTCTTGACTTTAATGTCAAGACCTGAATAAGAAGCTTCAAGACTTTTGACCCCCATAGACAGATCCTCAACAGTTCTTTCCTGGTCCACAGTTTTCTTAATAAGAGTGTTAGTCTGGGCAATAAGTTTCTCTTCATTGGAAATCATATTAGAAAGGAATTCCGATAATACCTCTTTTGGACTTGCCATGAGTTCTCTTACAGTTACCTCAAGTTTCTCATTATGGGATTCATCTCCTGAGGCCATAAGATAGACGTTGGCCTTCTCATCATCGGAGTCTGAGTCAGAATCACTCCAAGTTGCCACCATGGCTTTCTTTTTCCATCTATCACCCTTCTTGGACCGGCTCTTCGTCTTTTGAGGGTAGTCTTTCACAAGATGATCTGTTTCCACTACTACATATTCTAGATAATGTTACATATAATGTAACATAATTGTTAATTTTTTTAGCTAGTGTTACAATAGAGTGGAAAAGGTGTTGCTTATACAAAAGTGTTACATTATTCTAGATAATGTTACATATAATGTAACATAGTTTGTGCAAATGTAACAATTAGTTAATGTAGAATCAAATATGTTACAATAGACACATAAGGTAACAATTTATAAAAATGTTACATTATAAATGTTACATTAGGCTTGGAAATGTAGTAGTGTTCACCACATTCAAAACAAGACAAAGGTTTAATCTTTTTGTCATATTTGAGACTTAGCTCAAAAGGATCATCCTTGTTGTTGAATTGCTTCTTCATTTTGAGGATTCGAGAGAGGCCTTTTGTGATAAGAGCAAAAGTATCATCCTCATCGTCATCCTCATCTTTGGAATCAGATACATCTTTGGGCTCATCCTTCTTAGACTTGAGCGACAAGTTCTTAGTGCTTGCTGGAAGTTCTCCATCGTCTTCATTTAAGATCATCTCATGTGTGATCAGTTTCCTAAGCAAGTCATCAAGGGGTAGAGTGGTGAGATCTTGGGCTTCCTCTATGGCTGTTACTTTAGGACCCCATTTTTCTTTTGGGAGGCACCTCAATATCTTCATCACTTTCTCAACGTTCGTAAAGCTCTTACCGAGAGAGTCAAGGTTGTTAGTGATTTCCGTGAACTGTGTGAACATGGCCTTGATAGATTCACCAGGCTTCATTTTGAAAAATTCATACTTTCGAAGGAAGATACTGATCTTGGTGTCCTTCACTTGGTTGGTTCCTTCATAGGTGATAACCAGCTTGTCCCAAATCTCTTTAGCTGACCTACAAGATGAAATACGGTTAAACTCATCAGTGCTAAAACCACAATAAAGTAAGTTAATAGCCCTGTAGTTTTTGGAGACGAGTTCAAGATCCGCTTGGATTTATTCAGCCTCCTTCTTTGCAATTTTGGTTCCATTTGGTCCATCTTTCTCTGGAACCTTCGGACCATTTTCTATAATGTTCCAAAGTTCTAGATCTTGATCTATAATGAACATCTTCATCAATGATCTCCAGTGGACAAAGTTGTTTCCTACAAAGAGTGGTGGTCTGCTGGTAGACCTTTCCTGTGCAAATCATCCGCTTTCTTCACTAGACATGATCAAAAACTCACAAGATTGTTAAATTCGAAAGCAATGACTCAAGCTCTAATACCAATTGAAGGATCGATTAAGTATAGCAAAAAAATGTAAAGATACTCTAGAAGGGGGGTTGAATAGAGTATGCCGGATTTTCGCAGATAATCTCAAGACTTTTGAAGCACTTGCAAAACCCTTTGAGATTAGACGTAATTCTTTCGTCTGGCAAACCTGAATCACAGCAGAGTTATACAATTCGAAACAAGTGCGGAAATATGGTAAAGCAATAAGTAAAGGACGCAATGAATTATTAACAAGGTTCGGCACGAACTTGGCCTACTTCCCCGCCTAGGGTTCTTCCACAACCCTAGGACTCAACCGGCTTTTATTGATTCACAAGACTTAGGATCCTAATAGCTCACCGAGAAGTCTCTCTCCTATACAATTGCAATCTAGTCAACTCACATTCCTTTGGAGTCCTAGACCAATCTATAAGAGCCCCACCTCTCTCAGCTATCTAGTACAATCCTCTTACACATTGTGAATCAATCGCCTAGTGTCCACTTTTTGAGTTACAAAACTCTTAAGTATAACACTCACTCGAAATATATCCTATAAGCTCACTGTGTAACTCTCAAATGCTTTCAAATGAAATAAAAAACTCTTAAGAACTAGTAGAGAGCACATGAAGAAGACAGATTTGACTTGAAGGCTTGAGTGTGAATGAGAGCTCATGTTCAATGAATGTGTCTGTCCTCTTTTCTCCATCTCCTTCTTATACAAATCAACTCGGCGTCTAGAGATCTTCTTCAACGGCTAGAACTGATTGTGGCCTGGGAAGAAATCTTCATGATCTTCTATATGTGGAAACTCGGGCCTCATGATCTTCCAATTTGAATTTTCTCGATTTCAAGCTTATGGAAGGAGATAATTTTTGAAAAGCTTCCTGAAATGTTAGTATATAAAAATAATATCTAGAAGCATATAATAAAATATAATAATATTCGGACGATAATATAATAAAGTACAGGTTTTGTGGTTCATCAACACAGTTGTAGCTTCAAGACCTTTGACACAAACTGTCTATCAAAGCTTTTGAAATTAATTCCGATTTTCATCAAGGGAGTGGAGTTATCAATCCACCATGCCTGTTGGGATGACCACCGTGTTGTTCTCCATATAAAGTTTAGCATCCATAGGCTCTAGGGAACCTATCTTAATCTTGGACCAGATTGATAAAAGCATTATACTTACACTGGCTCCTAAGTCACACAAAGCATTCAATTTGTATTGACCAAATCCAATGGTTATAGAAAACTTACCTGGATCTGGCCTTTTTTCTAATACGTCCATCTGGCTACATTCCTCTACGATCTCAGCCATTGACCGCTTCCTGCTTAGAATCTCCTTGAGGAACTTGACGTAGGATGACATTTCATCTTGATGAAACGCTGAAACTTCTTCTCTGCTGGATCCTTTGGAGATTTTGATGGGAAAGGCAGCTTCTTTTTCGTCGGAGGTCCAGAAGGGTGGTTGACATCGACTTGGTTTTCCCCGAGATTGAGAAGAGTGGTTGACTTCGGGGTAGGCGTGACATTCTGGTCGATATCGAGTTCCTGCTGGTCAATGTCGAGCAAGTTCTGGTCGATATCGAGTTCCTGCTGGTCAATGTCGAGCAAGTTCTGGTCGACGTCGAGTGGCTTGGTCGACGTCAAGGAGTCTCTTGCAGCTTCTCCTTCTGTGTTGGGCTCGGGCGTATGCATCTGTCGCCCACTCCTTAGGTTCATGGCAACCACCTATCTTGTAGATTTACCCTTAGGGTTAGGTTCAGAAGATCTAGGGAGCGTACCTGATTGTTTAGGGACGGATGCTGCTAGTTGACCCATCTGAGTCTCCATTGATTTCCGCCATATATCAATTCCCCTAAGCCTGGAATTGACACCATGCATCTGAGTGTAGATGGAATTGCTAGACTGCTTGGTATCTGAATGATTTCTTCGCATCTCCTTAAGAATGGCGTGCATGTCATCTTTCTTTCCTTCTTTGTCAGGGTGACCATGGGGTCTATAGGGAGGGGGATTCTGATGCTGGGGCTGGTGATAGTAGCTCCAGTTCTGGGTCTGATGTGGCCTTAAGTAGTGTCCCCCCGCATACCTTACTCCTCGTGGGTTTCTCCTTGATGTACTTGATCGACGTGTGGGCACGCAGTAGTGTTGTGCCTCACAGACCCACATTCCAAGCAAGACTTATCCTTAGATAGAAACTTAACCTGCTTAGTGAGACGACATACCTGATCGTTGTGGAACTGTTCCCTGACGTCTGGATTAACTTCCTTGGGTGGCACATACAACGACATAGATGGGGCAGCCTTTCATACCTTTCGTTAGAAGCGGCCGCAGAAGTCCCATATGTGTTGTCGTAGTTGGTCAGTGTCTCAAATACCTCCCATGCTCGGCGTGGAGTATATCCGAGGTACTCATAGTTGGTGTAGTTGTTGATCCGATTCTTAGTAGGCGCATCCAGGCAATTGAAGATGATCTCTTGGATGACGTAAGGCGGTTGTCCATGCGTAGGACAAGATTTTAGAAGCCTCTTGTAGCGCTCTCAGACTTGTGCTAATGGTTCCCTTGGCTTTTGTCTAAAAGTCGTGATCTGCTGTCTGAGAGCAACTGTCTTTGCAGGAGGAAAGAACTTGTTGAGGAACAGGTCCTGTAGTTCGTTCCAAGTGTGAATTGATCGTGCATGCAATCCTTCCAACCACAATTGTGTTATTCCCGCAAAGGACCAACGAACAGCTTTTAGTTTTAAGTATTCCAAATTAGCACCATCAGCTATAGCTTCACATAAGTCTATAAAAGTGGTGACATGCTCTAAAGGATATTCATTGATTCTTCCCCTAAATTGACGCCTCCTAATTTCAGTAATAAAAGAAGGACGAATTTCAAAATTAATAGCGGGAAGAACGATCGCTGATTCTGGAACTTCCAGAGTAGGATGCAGATATTCCTTTGCGTTGGCTGGGACATGTGCAATCCGCTCCTCAAGTTCCCTTCTTGCGTTGATCTCGCGATCTACCCTTGCTTCCCACCCCAGCTGGTTCTGTGCATGTTCCGCCCCTCGTCAGGCGTGTTCTGCTTCTCTGGTGGTGAATGCCTTAATCTGTTGGCGGAGTTGCTCAAGCTCCTGTGCTGGTGTGAGCTGGCCCGCATTCTCGTTGTCGAATGTCGACATGAGTCTCTTCCTAAGCCTTTGCTGAAGATGAAAAAATCGCTTACGAGAATTGGGTCTATAGGCGTGCGATCAGTTCTTCGCATGCACCTTAAAAACAAAAGCAAAAAGAAACAAGTAAAAAGGAACTAAAAAGCAAAATAAATATAAAGAAAGAAAAAGAACTAAAAAGGGCGCTATTGATGGCTTCCCCGGAGTCAGCGCCAAATTTGTTAGGAGGAAAATCAAGTATGAAATATACATCCCAAATTCCACTCCCAGTTCTCCGCAAATTAATACAAGACTTCCTCCCGCTGTAGTAGAAGGAAGTCAGGATCGATCCACGAGGAAGCGTGTCAGCGCCCGCCTTTTCAGTTCCAGATCTCAGCAGAATTTCGACCAGAAGAGTCCTCGACTTTAAGTAAGTTACTCGACTTCGACAACACTGTCGACTAAAGCAGAAAGCAAAGACGAACGAAAACAAAAGCACAGACTGGTCGATCTCGACCAAACAACTCGATGTCGACCAACAACGTACAGTCGATCTCGAGTAAGCCTTGTCCATTTCGAGTAAAAACACAGAAACAAAGATTTCACCTTTTCGAATGAAAACGAATGTAAACACGAAATTAACTCAATAAACTAAAGACTTCCAAGATCAGGGATTCAACACCACAACGATAACCATGTAAAATAACACATAAAGGCATAAAAGATCATGCTTTTCATCAAATAACTTTCGTTATTAAAAAGTAGGAATATAGAGGCTTTCGCATAAACCCTAATTGTTACTAACCCATTTTCACATAATTAATCCAAGTTGTATTAAGATCACTTTCGCTTCAATAACACAAACAAGGACCACCTTCAACTTTCGCAAAAGAATCATGCTTATACGGATAGAAGACGAAATTGCATAAAAAGCTTGTACCTTTGTCGCATCACCTTACATGACTACCGTCGAGCTCACCCCGACCCTAGAAGTTGGGTGACTACTCGCTCCTCGTCATAAAGAAAGACATCAATAACAAAAGGGAACTAAATTGCATTAAGTAAACTAAAAGAAAGCTTAGAACCGAATAAAGACAATTCCGCTCTTGCAAGACAAACTCCACTCGGCTCCACTTTCTCTCTCCTACTCGATCTCTCTCTCTCTCTCTCTCTCTATGCTCTCTTGTGGCTTGGATTTGATTGATTGAATTGAATAAAATCCATTCCCTAATGCCTTATTTATAGTGTTCATTCCCTAGCTAATTAGGAAAGAACAACTATATCTTTATCTAAATCTATCTATCTATATCTAAAGATTAAATTATGAAAATAAAAGAAATAAATCCAAAAGGAAACTAGGACTATTATGGATAGATCTTCCTACTCTTGATAGAATTTGATGTATCTTGATAGAATATCACGAATCTCGGCTTGCAAGTAACCACAATGCTCGGATTTCTCCTCGATCTCGACTCGGACAGCTTCTGGAATCTCCTCGACGTCGACCAACTTCCTCAACGTCGAGTAGAATTCTTCGTCTCGAGTGGTCCTATGCTCAGCTCATGCTCGATCTCGTCTTCTGTAGCAAATGTCGAGTAAAAGTTGGTCGACTTCGAGTAACTCTGTCGGCTTTCAACATTCTGCTCCGTTCTTAAAACACAGTTTCTCGAGTCCTCGTTCGTCCGATTGGCGCATATGAGCATGCGTTGGAAAGCTCTTTTCGAGGGCTACAACTTTCATGAAGACATCAAAGCTTGATTGAGAATGATGAATGGGGAAAAGTGGGATTTTCTCCAGTTGCACCATCCTTGGCTTCTTCATGACTTTCCTTTAAGCTCCAAAGTGCATCTGATTTCTGCGAAATATAACAAAAACTTGTGTAGACCTCCATACATTGCAAATAAACATAAAATACACAAATTCTGTATTATTCTAACCCAAATATATGAAATGTATGCAGAAATCGTTATAACAGTGGTGGTGGTCGAGGCGATGGTGGAGGCGGCACCGGTGCAGGCGTACCCAGGAGGTTTCTCCCTTGTCAAGTACTCCATCAGTTAGTATGAATTCGTTTTATTTTTCATTTTGCCTTATTGTTTAATTTTTTAATTTTATATAGAATAAGTTTATTTGTATCATATAATTTTACCTTGTTTAATTTTATATAGAATATAGAATAAGTTTATTTAATTTTATATAGAGTAGTTTTATTTGTATCGGTAAATAAATTATAAAAATTGTAGACGGGGTAGTGTTATCAAAATGTGAAAAGGAAATGAAATAGAGATTATATATATAAACAACTTGTTACAAAATAAAAACAAATATTATATACAACAAGCATAATATAATGTATACCAAAATTGTGCTGAACAAAATGCAAACATACAAAAAATAAAGTATGGAAACAAAATGTTACAAAATAAGATGTATAAGGAGAACTACTGTAAGCGGATCGAATGTCCATTTTCTGAATGAAATAGATAATTTAAATAGAGAGTTGAATATAATATAATGAAAGGAACATTTAACTTAAATAAAATAATATATTTAAAAGCTAGTTTAAATTTTAATAGGATCCCCGGATGAGGAGGGACGACAGGACCGTTCGCATTGTTCTCGGACGAGACCGTAATGCACCTTCACATGTCGTAGAGAGCGTCGAGTCGACCGAGTTAATCATCACCGATTCGTCTTC
The DNA here is from genome assembly GCA_037127255.1 of Persicaria tinctoria. Taxonomy (NCBI): domain Eukaryota; kingdom Viridiplantae; phylum Streptophyta; class Magnoliopsida; order Caryophyllales; family Polygonaceae; genus Persicaria; species Persicaria tinctoria. The sequence continues at coordinate 34,263,258 of JBANSL010000013.1, read as the reverse complement.
TCAGACAATGTCAGATCTCATGGCTCTTGCGGAGCAAGAGACTCTGACCGTGAGAGATACGATAGTTGAGAGATACGACAGTTGAGGACGCAGGGTCGTCAGGACACCGATTATACATTCTTCTGCCTTACTACCGGGTTTGAGGATCGCATGGTTCGTGTCAGTACCTCTGAATAGGCGCAGGTCAACGTTGATTGGGCTAAGGTCATCGTAGCAGCAAGTGGTTGCCTTACTCCTTTTACGGTAGAGGATGACACGCGGGAGGAGGATGTGGGGGATCTTCATTTCATCCAGGAGAAGCTCGATTATGACAATCACCAAGAGGTGCCGGGGAAGGTGGCTATTGAGGAGGAGGAGGGGGGAGGAGAACATGTTGAGGTGCAGGACCCATAGGGGGCGGGGCAGGTGGCGGGTCAGAACCCGTAGGGGGCGGCTTAGAAGCCGCAGGGGGCGGCTCAGGAGCCGCAAGGGGCGTTTCATGAAGAGGGGGAGGTCGAGGAGGAGGAGGAGGAGGCTGATGATGGGGACGATGAGCTCCTCGATGGAGACTTGACGCCAAGAGATCTTTTGGTCTTGTATAGGCATCATAGGTCTCACTGGTTGTGGACAGACCCTACCTTTCAGCATAAACTGCTGAAGGTTCATCATCGGGCTACACACCTCGATCCGTCTCAGGGATACATATACGAGGGTTCGTGGACATGAGTGCAGTATGCAGCTCAGTCTGGTTTACTAGGGCTGGTTGATTTGAACTGAGACGGAGTGGATGCTTAGTTGTTGACTATGTTCATTGAGCACTGGCAGCCGGAGACGGACTATTTCCACTTCCCATTGGGCGAGATGACCATCACACTCCACGATGCCGCTTGTCTAATGGGGTTACCGATTGACAGACTCCCTTGCGAGCCTCTCCCTGAGTATCTTCCACAATAGTTGAAGCCTCAACTGCAGCATATGTTTGGTTGGAACGCGGCCCAGCTGAAGAAGCACAGGACCGCATGCGGAGCGTCCATCCGGGAGTTGAGGGATGCGTGGGAGCAGAGGCACGGTCGCCGTCGGGATCAGTTCGTCGGGGACACCCCAGCTATTAGAGAGTGCCATCACTATCTCGTCGTTTGCTTCTTGGTTACGCTGCTGGGTGCGACGCTCTTCATCGACAAGTCTCAGAGCCGCGTACACTTCTCGTTGTTCGGGCTAGTTTGGGACTTGGCGCACTCTGAGAGACTAGCTTGGGGAGCATGATTGCTTGCCTTCCTCTACCGGGGATTAGAGGAGACCACGAGGGGCGAGGCTAAGGGTCTATGTGGGTGTGTTGCACTATTGCAGGTAAGTGTGGGTTTAATACGATAAATATGTTGCTCTGCTTGCGAGTTACATATAATAAGTGCTCTAATGGTATATAATGTTTAGGCATGCATGGATATGGTCGTACTTACCTTGTTTTGTGTGACCACTTCACCCGGACAAGGATGCACTGGCTGACGATCCCCGATACATGGCACGATTTGACCCGTCGAAGGCCGCAAAGAGGAAGAACGACAGGGAGAGACGCAAGCGTGAGAAGAAGCTTTGAGCACAGCTTGAATGCATGACCATCGATTAGGTAACCTGTTTCTCACTTTCTTTGATTTTAACTACATATGTCGAGTAAGATTGTTTTCCTAATATCATTTTTACAATATAGGTCGAGTTGATGCCTTTTGGCATAGACCTGGATTTTGCAGGTCAGTTTCGCTCCTCCACCTATCGAGCTAGGAATCATCATATTCGGTGACGTCTTTGAGCCGTACATGCCAGACAGGGGATTATGTGATAATATTACCATATGAGCCTGATCCACACGAAATCTCAATTGAGAAAACAGCTTGGCGATACATCGGTATTTAGGAACCAATGAGCTGTATAAAATTTCAATTGAAGCATATGAGCACTTATTGGAAAGCTATTTTAAGTGGCTACAACTTCCATGAAGAACACTTTTGCCAAATCAGCCTTATTGATGACCGAAAATTTTGTTCTTTACAATAATATATATGAAATCTAACAACTTGTTGGAAATGCGTTTATTGAAGACGGAACACATTAAATTAAACCGAATAAATTGGTGCAATAAAGATGCATATTTTAATATGGGTTGATGGTCTTGAAGGTTGCCAACTCTTCTCCTTTTTGCCTCTTGGTTTCCCACCTTCTTTTCCATCATTTCGAGGAACCTTTTATATTATCCACTCAATAAGTGTTTTAGCTAGCCTTTGGTCTTTCATAAAGAGCTTGTATGCTCACTAAGAAATAAGATTTGAGATTAATGAAAAGTGTGCTTCCTTTGAATCGAGATGATTCTAAATTGTTGCTGGTGAGATGTCTTCAACGTCCTTTGAGGTGAAATGCCAAAGAGAAACCTGTTTGTTGAATCATTACTGGTGAGATGCTTGTGATCGATTCCCAAACAAAGACTCAATCATTCGAAAGTGAGATTCTGACATTTGAGAGAGTGAGTTTTGTAGATCTTGTGGTGAGATGATCCAAGATCTAGCAATCCATATCCTTGTTTTTTATTTCCTATAAATCCCCAAAACTCACCCCACAAAAAGAGTGTTCAAAAGTTTGAAGCTTGGTCGATCGATCATTCGGGTCTCGTCAGGGTGCTCCGACAGTTCGGTCGCGTGCAGGAGATCCCATTGGGCGTCATCACTCCCACCTTTGCACAATGACCGTTTCTCCTGTAGAGGTGTTACATCGTGACGTTCAGCATGCAGCACCACCGATGGGCATCACATGACCCTTTGAGATTCCACCCTGTCAATAGCCACCGGAGGACGGACGAGAGCTGCCAAGGAGGCATCTCAGCTGACTACCTCGCCTGGTTCCAGTACCAGAGTCGAGGTCATGTGTTGCCCACGAAAGTGGTACAAGATGATGCTCTACTGGCTGCGTCTACCCACCTAGACGACGTCATCGGACCAACTGAGGATGAGGCTGCTGCACTACAGGCCCGAGTCGTTGAGATGACCTAGGCTATTCAGGCATTGGTCAGACATCGCCATCTAAATCAGATGTACGAGCATTTCATGAGCTACATTCGATCTCTACAATAGATACATTATATTTTGTTTATTTATGACATACATTTCGTATTTTGGGGGTATACTATATTGGTGTAGTTCGTGTTGCTTGCGTTATTGTTTTCGATGGTTTCTACCTATTGACAACGATAAATAATCACATGCAAACGCTTGACTTCATAGATAACGATTAGATTACACATCGATGCATTACTAAAACTAACAAATACACTTCGGATAACAATATAATTTTTTTTACAATAGACCAGGTTATACTTAATCCATCTTCGGAATGAGTTCAATCTTTAACTTGTTGAATTCAAAGCTTCGGACCTCCATATTTGCATCCATCACAAGTATCCCTGTTGTTTGAGCTACGTAAACGTGGTCATCTCTATTTAAATCGAGGAAGAATGACCGAATATGTTGAAGAAACCCTCTACTCATAGGCTCCAAGAATTCCCGTATGATAATGATTGCAGTACAGACACCCGAACTGCAAGGGTGCGGAAATGTGATTCCCATTTTCACACACGACCCGAAAGAGCACGCAAGGATGAATGCCATTGTATTCTGAACGGTGGCAAGCACATTCGGACTCCTTCGGGGGCATTAGGTACCGAACTCATTTGATTACAATATCAATGCGGGGGTTGAGCCATCTATTTCAGTTGTAATCGGCTCCATAGAAAGAATGAAAATGTGGAATTGTTGTGTTGCATTTTCAAATGCGGTCCTCATCCCCTTTTAAAGGGGTGGCTGACTTACTGAGCATACAACGTCCTAATTGACGTTGCAGCAACATCGGATACAATGTTATGATCACTCCCTTATTTTGCCTTGGGTAATTTGGACGTAGTAACAATGTCAAATCTGACGTTGATACAACGTCCAAATGGACGTTGCTAAGCCCAACAGAGCCCGCTGGGGTTCCATGCTGCAACGTCCAAATCGACGTTGTAACAACATGAGATTTGATGTTGTTACAACGTCGGTTTCCTTTCCCCTATGGCTAATACACAACCAAATACAACGTCGGATTGGACGTCAATACAACGTTGCTACAACGTAAAATCCGACTAAGTATTTGAGGTGTATATAGGGAACACATTCTTATAATTTGCCCTTTATGAGGAGTGAGTGAATAGAAAGCTAGCTTCTTCAAAATTATACTTCCAGTGTTAGCATATAGATTTTGTTGTTTTTTTATTTTTGTAAAAAAATTTAATTTACAAAAGTTTTATTGATTTCTATATAGAATTTTCTTCACCAATCAAATAATATTACCATTACTCTTAAAATATAGATTACACTATGCCAGATTGCAACTCAGGCGACGGATCCATAAGCTTCCGTCGCCTGAGTTCACTTCAGACGACGAACTTAAAGGAGTTCGTCGCCTGAATGTCTAATGCTTGGTGCCCAACCCAAATCATATTTGGGCGACCAATTTTATACAAAGTTTGTCGCCTGAATCAATTTTAGGCGACGGACATATTCAGGCGACGAAAAAAAGGAGAAATATGGTCGCTCGAACAAAGAACTCAAACCACTTCTGTCAGAACTATCATTCAGGCGACGAACATAGGTCAATGTTCGTCGCTTGAGTTGACTTCATGCGATGAGATTACATGTGAAGTTAATGTTGGTCGCTTGAATGAGTGACAAAAGTCACAAAAGTGGCCCAATCATTCAGGTGACGACATATTTCTGAATGTTCGTCGCTTGAGTTAAATTCAGGCGACGGAGATAACATATGTAGTCTATGTTGGTCGCCTGACCGAGTAACAAAATAATAGCAATTATTCAAGTGACAACATATTTTTTAATGTTGGTCGCTTGGATGACCATATTAGACATTTTATTTATAAAAAAATGTTTTTTATAAATCTTATAAATTATAAATGTATTTTATATTTTTTTTATAAATCTTATAAATTATAAATGTTTTTTATATTTTTAAAAATAATTATGTAATTTTAATCTTATAAGTTATATTTATAAATTTTAAAACCATAATTTACAATGTTTATTTAAAATTTTAACACAATATTTTTAAAATTATTTACAATGTTTATTTAAAATTTTAACACAATAATTTTAAAATTATTTAATTGTGTAATTTAAATCTTTGAAGTTATATTTATAATGTTTTAAAACCATACTTTACAATGTCATAAATGTTAAATTAATTATGTAATGTTTTTATAATGTTAAAACCATAAATTTACATTAATTGGGTAATATTTTATACAACCATACTAACTACGTATCATATGAATTAATTAAGTAATGTAATTTATAATATTATTGTCTCTATAATGTTTTTATACAACCATATTCATTAGGTAATATTCATAATATTTTTATAAAACACTACTAAACTACTCATCTAGAGGTACTTATAACTAGAGCTATATATTTATAATGTTTTTATATGAGTTCACGTATTTGTTAATATTATGTTCATATATGTTATGAATATAATATGAGTTATTAGAAATAACTCATAAGTTATAAGCATACAAATATATAATGTTTTAATCAATAATTTGTAATGTTATAATTATAATGTTATTAAATCATAACTTATAATGTCATAAATCATAATTTATAATGTTATATAGTTATATTTGTGATTTTTTTATTTATAAAACCATACTATTGCTATATTTGTATAAACTCATGTGTTATATATATATATTATAAGTATCTAATTTCTGCTTGAGATCGAGGTTGAGATTGAGATTTAGGTTGTTAAATATAGATTTTATGATAGATGTTATATATGAATTTCTAATTTCCATTTGAGATTGAGACTAAGATTGATATTGAGAGTTTGGTTGTTAAATATAGGTGTTATGATAGACGTTACATATAAATTTCCAATTTCTGTTTGAGATTGAGATTGAGATCAATATCAAGATTGATATTGAGATCGAGGTCAAGATTGAGATTGAGATTTTGGTTGATCAGTGCAAATTTTGAGATAGATTTTATATATGAATTTCTAATTTCTATTTGACTTTGAGGTTGAGACTAAGATTGATATTGAGAGTTTGGTTGTTAACTATAGATTTTATGATAGATGTTATATATGAATTTCTAAATTCTATTTGAGTGTTAGATTGATATCAATATCGAGATTGAGATTGACACACATTGTGATTGATATTGAGACCGAGTTCAAGATTGAGATTGAGATTTTGACTGATAAATATAGATTATTTAGTAATGTATTTTTAGTAATGTATTAATTGAAAAAAATCAAACTTACAAAATATGTCAAAAAAATATCCAACATTATTTAGTAATGTATTTTTATTTAAAATAAGAATATATTTGGTTATACATATAAATTTAATTAATTAATATAATTTAAGTAATTAATAAAATATAATTCATATAATGTTATAACAAAGTAGAAAATACTAACATACTCAATAAAAAAATCAAATCTCATTGTATTATAGTTTAAAAATTCTACAATTAGAATTATCTTATTGAATTAAAAAAAAAATCTTAGGTGAATAATGGAGAAATTGACAATAAGAAAAATTAAATTAAAACTATTTATCATATTTATTAAAAATTTGGAATTTATTAAAACTACGTTATTGAACTATTATTAAATCTCGTTCAGCCGACGAGCGTTGTATTCATGTTGGTCGCTTGGGTATATGGCGCTTAATTTTCTCGCATAAATTTCGGTGAAATTTCGAAACTCATTCAAGAGAGGGACAAGTCTATACGTGTCCGTCACCCGAATAAAACAAGTATAAAACCTACAATGTGTTCCCAGGCCCAGACCAACCCGACATCCCTCTTCAATTCCGAAACCCTAGCACCTCCAGTTGCCGCCTTCTCCTTCCATTCACCGTCCCTACTGCTTACCACTTCCTCCTCACCTGCTCCTCCTTCGATTCCCGCCACCTCCGTCCCTTCGACACCGTCGCGGCCTTCTCCTTCCTCTTCTTCTCACGCCGAGCTCTCAAACTCGCCCTTCAATGGCTTTCTCCGTCCTCATTCCCCATCCTCTGTCTCTCGCCGCAGCAGACCCTTGCCACGAACGACGTCGGCGCTTGCCTATCAAACTCGCCCTTGCCACGAACGACGCCGCCCCTCAATGGCATCGGATTCACGCGACCCGAACACCGCTTGGCGCCATTTGACCTCGCCTCGTCGGAGCTTGCTCTCCCATCTCCCCGCTTCGAAAATAGACCAGAGAGGAAGAACGCGACCTCCCAACATCCTATCGATTTGGTTTTCACCCCAGGGTTCAAGAGAAAGGTCCGTTCGAGTTAATTTGATTGCCAAACAATGGGAGCCTACAAAGGTTATAACTTTTTCTCAAGCTTTATTGTTCTTTGTTGGTCTCATCTGATTTTTAATAGTTGTTGTGTCAATTTCTTCGATTAGGTCAAGCCACAAGCTGTCAAGACTCAAGAGTCCTAATTCGTCTTGAAACCTAAGGTACTTTGCTCTCTCTACCCCTAGAATTGTGTCATATTCAAGCAAATTCCTAGATTTTTTGAGCCTTGTGAAATGAATGTATGCATCTGTTTGCGTTATTTGTTGATTCTCGGTTTTTTTATTGTGGAATGTTGATGTTGTTGTGTTGTTTCATGTAATAAAAGTGTGAGTTTTGTGGTTAGTTTAGCTTGATTTTTGTCCCATGTATGACATTTCATTTTCCTTCAATTATTTTGTTTCCTAAATATAATATACTTATTGCCCAACTGTTTATTTGCCTCATTACATCCTTTCTGATTTTCCTTTGAATTAAAACATTACCTCGTTTGACAGGAGAAATTGAAGAGTTGTGTTCAGGAGTTCCTCCAAACTCAAGGAGATGTCTCTGACCCTAGCCAACTGGAACCAATGCCCCTTGAACAACAGACATCCATCATCTTGGAATGCTTTGGAGAACGACGATGAAGAGAAGTGCGAGGTATATCTAATCTAAGCTTCTGTGTTAGATTAGAATAGCTCATAATCAAAGGTAGCTCATAATCTAAGTTTATGTTTTATATCCTCGTTATCTAAAAAAATGATAGCATTTTCTGTATTAGATTTTCTGAAAACAAAAGAAACTTAGCTCATGTGGTCTGTGTTAGATATTCTGAAAACTGCTGAAACTTAGCTTATATTACAGGAAAAAAAAATAGAAACTTATCTCATATTTATAAATTCATATCAAAGTCTAATAAACTGAGCTCATATTTCTGTACATTCATACAAGTGTAGTCAATCACATATATTTAGCAGATATATTTATCATATTTGATTGAGCTAAGTTTCTTTATATTTGAATGAGCTAAGTTTCTGAATAATGAATATATGAATGTCTAAATAATGAATATCTAAATAATGAGCTAAATTTCTATACATTCATATAAGTTTATGTACATTCATATATGAATGTTTAAATAATGAGCTAAGTTTCAGAAACTTATCTCTAAATAATGAATATATGTATGAATGTCTAAATAATGAATATAAATGGTGTATATTCATATATACAACTGAATATATATGGCTAAATAATGAATATATATGAATTTCTAAATAAGTTTCAGCAAGTTTCTGTACATAAATAATTATACTTTATTAAAGATAATACTTTATTAGATGTTCATGTATATGAATGAATAAATGAATTTATCTGGCTAAATAATTATACTTTATTCTGTACATAAATGAATATATATGGCTAAGTAATGAATATATATGAATGTCTAAATAATGAGTATAAAGAAACTTAGCTCATGTGGTCTCTGTGTTAGATATTCTGAAAACTTCTGAAACTTATATATTTATTATATTTGATTGAGCTAAGTTTCATTATATTTGAATGAGCTAAGTTTCTGAATAATGAATATATGAATGTCTAAATAATGAGCTAAATTTTTGTACATTCATATAAGTTTATGTACATTCATATATGAATGTCTAAATAATGAGCTAAGTTTCAGAAACTTATCTCTAAATAATGAATATATGTATGAATGTCTAAATAATGAATATAAACGGTGTATATTCATATATACAACTGAATATATATGGCTAAATAATGAATATATATGAATGTCTAAATATGTTTAAGAAAGTTTATATACATAAATCATTATACTTTATTAATGATAATACTTTATTAGATGTGCATGTATACGAGTGAATAAATGAATTTATCTGGCTAAATAATTATGCATTCATATGAAAGTCTGATAAACTTGGCTCATATTTCTGTACATTCATATCAAAGTGCAATCAGTCCTATATATATAGACACACACACATTATAGCTTAGCTCATATTTTAGAGGAATCTTGTTAGTTTAGATAATTGAGTGACAATCTACATAAAAAGGCCATAATGCATAAAACCACTAATTTATAAACCACTTTGATTTGAATGTATAAATAGAAACTTATATCATAATCTATTTTAGAGTAATCTTTTTTATATAGTCTGTTGTAGAAAAACAGAAACTTATATCATAATCTAACTTTGATACGAATGTATAAACAGTAGCTCATATATATGACCGATTACACTTAATTAGATGTGCATGTATATGAATGAATAAATGATTGCTACTACTGATTTTGAAGGCATGGGTGCTACTCGTGAGCAGCGTGCGAAGAAAAAGGAGGGATCGTGGACTGCTAGGGCTGAGCAGAGGCAAATGGAGGTGGAGGAAGCAAATCTTGAAGCGCAATGGCCAAAGGAAGAGGTTGTGGACACAAGGAGGGAAGATGCTCGACTTCATGAGCCCTACGACGAGCTCCTAGCTATCATTCACCTCGGCTGCACTCCAGGCTCTTCAATCTAATACCGACGCTCCTCTAGCGTCCTCTCAGCTGGCCTTGCAGCAATAGATGGTATCTGATCCTCTTAACCCTCTTGCATATTATCTCCAAATTTCTGTTAGACAACTTTTGGAAGCCAAATCAAGTACTTTTGTGCATGTGTTGTTGGGATTGGGTTATTGAAGTTTCTATACATTAATTCAATTAGAATTGAATGATTTAATATATGTGAGACTGCACATATTGGTTTTTTGCGCAGTTTGAGTTTGCGTATATGTTGTATGTGTTTGTTTGATGTGTTGGTTGGGACTCTAGAGTGCCCTTTGAATTGGAATTGTTGTTTGAGTGCACAGGTTTCGTGTTTAAATAATGTGCACATTTTGGGTATAAAACAGGGGGCAAAAGCTCCTGTGATTTTATTTTTTTAAAATAAAAAATCACTCAGGCGACGAACAAAATAAACAAACTCGTTGCTTAAATAATAATAATAAAAAACTTAAATTGCCTCAGGCGACGAACATACTAGAAAACCCCTCGCCTGATTATATATAAAAAAAACTTAAATTACCTCATTCAGGCGACCATGTTTATATATGTTCGTCGTCTGAGTCCATTAAATATTATTTTTAATTTCTCCATCTATAATAGAGCGAGGAACTTTTTTCGTCGCCTATATATGATGGTTCGTCGCCTGAATGCAAATGGGCGGGCTTGAAGAGCCCCGAGAGTCTGACAATGTATTCAGGCGACGAACATGTTTTCGGTTGCTTGAGTTTACTCAGGAGACGGGCAACATGACATCCGTCGCCTGAATACTCTAGGGACGACATTTAGCCGACCATGAGTCAGGCGACGAACATCCGTCGCCTGAACGGTTAGGCGACGAAAAACTCCTCTCTGGCGACGAACTAGGGCCGTCGCCTGAAATGTAATTTGGCATAGTGTTAGACAAATCGTCATTATAATTATATGATAGGTCAAATATGAAAATTAAACGAGAATCGAGAGTTCTGTTGTCATTTTCATCCCTGATTTTTCGGAAGCGAAGTATTTGAATAACGAAAAGATTTTTGTTCTTTTGGTGGGCGATAAGATAAGATATTTGGATTACATTGCATATAGACTTAATTTATCAGATTATTGTGAACGAACTTTAATATTTTGACCAAACAACAATAAATTATTACAATATCACATCGGCTTCTTGGATGATCATGGCTATGTGCAGTTTCGCCTTCAATGGCTTTCTCACGATGGATCAGCGTTTTCTTCTTTAGCTTATCGAACATAGGTTGTTTTGTTGATCCGATGCTTGCACGCATGTGTATTGGATTGTGTTTGGGATGGGGTGCTAGCTTGCTTATAGTTTATATCTTTAGGTGTGTTAATATAGAATGAGGTTTTAACATCTTTGGTAATAGTGGCCGAGTCGAAGGGGGTGTTACCCTTATTTCATATTAGGGTGTGTCCGATAGGGGTAGATTTAGAAATTTTTTTGGGTTTGACAAAATTTATTATGGACAATTTTTATTAAAAAAATATTTTTTTAAAAAAATATATGAAAAGAATATCTTAAATTTGTAAGAAAAATTATTATTATTTAATTATTAAATACCAAATAAATTATAAGAATTTTAAAATAATGGAAAATAGATTGACAAAAAAAATGAAAATATGTGCCTAGTAGATTTTAACCAAGGTTGATTGAATTCTAGTAGTGATCTCGTACTTGCTTAATTAATTCTAGTAGTTTTAGACCGGTTCTGATCCACTGTTACACTTTTCGTGTTATTTTTTGTGTTACATCTCTTAAATTGATATGATTAATTATAAATAAAATTGAAAAAAATACTTTACATTTAAATCTATAAACCCTAGAAGCTAAAGCATTACAAAAATTGATGTTTAATGTATATTGTTATAATGTTTTAACCTCTTATAAAAAGATACCCTATGACTAGCTAGATGCATAAATCCTAAGAATCTAAAATATTAAAATATAGACAAAATAATTTTTGTATAGATTAACTATTTAGGATTTATATATAAATTTAAACATAAGATTTTGTATCATAATTTAATTTATTATATAGATCCATTTAAAAAGTGTAATAGTAAGTGTAACAAATAAGTATATCAACTAGACTTGTAAAAACACAACCCGACCCGGTCGACCCGACCCGACCGCCCGGAAAATTTTCGACCTGAACCCGGAAATTTTTACCCGGAAATTCTTTTCGACCCGAACCCGAAAAATCGGAAATTTTTCGGGTCATCTGGGTTTCGACCCGGTGACCCGATTAACCCGGTAATTTTGACCCGATTGACCCGGTGACCCGGTTGATTTTTAATTAAATATAATTACTTTTTTTTATATATATAATTAAAATTTATTGTAAAATTATCAAATCATGATTTTTTTAATTTAAAAAGGAAAATTTGACAAACCCGAAATCGACCCGAAATGACCCGAAACCCGGTCAAACCCGGATTCTAGTCAACCCGGAAATAACCGAGACCCGTTTTACCCATGACCCGTTTTACCCGGGACCCGAAGTGACCCGACCCGAACCCGACCCAAATGACCCGTTTGACAGGTCTATTATCAACTAATCCATGCTGGTTGGAGACCAGACAGACCAATTCATTGCAATATAGCCGGGCCACATAATCCCTCGCCATTTAGTTTTGAATTTATTAATCGCGAAAAGTCAAGCTTTTTTGAATTTAATTTAAATTTTATTTTTTCTTTTAAATGTTGATTGTCAAAATCACGCAGCCGATAAGGGTTGAAAATACAAGTAATTAATACACCATTTGCGGATGTAGGGTATCGGGGAGGCTGAATCCCCCTAGAATGGGAGAAATATTCAAACAAAAAAAATTATGTCTCTTTTATATTTAAAAATTTCAGAAATAAAAGAGTTATAAAATTTTAAAAATAGTTTAACTTATTTTGTGAGAGTATTTCCTGAGGTTATAAATTTTAATCTTGTTGACTTCATTGCTTTTATAATTTTTTTTTTTTTTTTTTTTTAGTTTTCTCTACTAAAAATGATTGATTAATTAAATTAAAAATTTAAGGGTTTTCATATATTTCCATGAAAACAATGTTTCGCTTATACATATAAAAAATGAGGAAAATGCACAAAGTAACCCAAAAAACTGAAAGTATTGTAAGGTTAACTCAACCCAGCTTTTCATTGGGTAATACCAGATAATTGGGCAATCCTTGGAGCCGATAGTAGGTAAGGAAGGGGAGGTGCAATCTTCCAATGTGTAACACTTCAGAGGAGAGAGGCTTAGAGGGTGAGAAAAATAAAGGGAGGGGGGGAGAGAGAGAGAGAGGGGGAAGCAAGTCCCATCTGCAGAGGAGAGAGACAGAAAAAGCAATTGTGAGAGGGAGAGGAGTAAAAAAAGGAAAGTAAAGTTGCAGAGGATAGAGAGAGAGAGAGAGAGAGAGATTAGTGAGGATAGAGCGGAGAGAGATGAAAGAGTCCTCTCTCCTCTACAACTTTATTGTCGCTGTTTCACTTCGAAATCAGTAAGGATATGACAGAGAGAGATGGAAGAGTCCTCTCTCCTCTGCAACTTTACTGTTGCTGTTTCACTTCGAAGAAGAAGCAATTGGGCGGGGATTTATTTGCAGGTTGACGTATAAGCAGTTAGTTTTAACTTGACACCCAAAGCAAAACGACATGACACATATTGGAATCGACTTGACAAGATTTATCAGTGAAACAGATTCTCCATCGAATTCGGATAGAAAATAGGCAAGTTTGCTTTCGATAAAGGTTATGCGAGAGGTGTCTCGCTCAAATCTGAAACAAATTTACCCATTTTCTATCTGAAGTTGATGGTGAATATGTTTCTCAAATAACTCATGTCTAGTCGATTCCAATATGTGTCATGTCGTTTTGTTTTGGGTGTCAAGTTAAAACTAATTGCTTACATGTCAACCTGCAAATAAACCCTCACCCAATTGCTTCTTCTTCGAAGTGAAACAGCAACAGTAAAGTTGCAGAGGAGAGAGGACTCTTCCATCTCTCTCTGTCATATCCTTACTGATTTCTCTCTCTCTCCTCTGCAACTTTACTTTTCTTTTTTCACATACACTCTCTCTCTCCTCTGCAGGTTTTCTCTCTCCACTACAGACTTTCTTTTACTTTTCTATCTCTCTGTCCTATCCTCACTAATCTCTCTCTCTCTCTCTCTCTCCTCTTCAACTTTACTTTTCTTTTTCACTCCTCTCTCTCTCCTGTCCTCTCTCTCCTCTGCAGACTTTCTCTTGCTCTCTCTCTCTGCTTTTTTTTTTATCGAAAGCAAACTTACCAATTTTCTATCCGAAGCCGAGGGTGAATCTGTTTCTCCGATAACTCTTGTCCAGTCGGTTCCAATAGGTGGCATGTTGTTTTGCTTTGGGTGTCCAGTTGAAACTAACTGCTTACACGTCAAACTGCAAATAAACCCCAACTCACTTGCTTCTCCTTCGATGGTTTTTCTCTTAAACTTAAGATTTAATTCAAATTATATTAATGTTTCGATGGTTTTTCTCAGAAACTTAAGATTTAATTCAAATTATATTAATTCCCCCTTACCATCACCCATTATAATAATTTTAGGCATAAGTAATTAGTTACAGGAATCAAATATATTACCTACAACAAATTAGTAACAATATTAATGAGATTGTGTTGATTACAATTATAATTACATATCAAACGTTTCTGCATTCAGAGCAAACATTGTAAGCTTTTATAAGGTTCAACCGAATATACGTCGAGGTACTTTCGAATTTCACATGACAGGTTGAGTTATAAACATGGCATCTGACTACTATAAACATGATAGAAATCAAACTGTCGGCAAATCCATTAAATGTTCAAAGGTATCGGAAGATTAAACATATCCAAGTCGCCCTACTCCTAGTATGTCGTATTCCACATAGTCCTTCCCCAATTTCCCCAATTCCCCCAAAATCCCCCAATTCTTCCAATTTCGCCAATCCCCCCATTCCCCCATCTAACTACAACCAAATATCCATTTTCGGGGTGTGTGGCATGTTTGATGTCCGCTTCTTCTTCTCCTTTGCAGACTTGCTCTTGTTCTTCTTCGAACTCCTTCCTCTTCTTCATTCCGTTTTCAATTTTCAGAGAGAGAGAGAGATATATAGAAACTCCCGGCCTCCCCCTTCCCCTTTGTAAACACTCTCTCTAATCGACAGTTGAATTGACAGGTTTTTTAAAAACCTGTAAATTCTCCCCCTCCCCCCCCCCCCCCCCCCACATGTCTCACTCTCTCTCCTCCAGAACTGCAGCTGGTCTCTCCCTCAAATGTAACCGGATGGGAAGCAATTTTTAAAGGATTAGGGTTAACCTTTTGCAATTAATATGGATAGGGGATAGGGGGTGCAACCCAACCGGTTTTTTGGGTTAGTTTTACAAATGGCCCTAAAAAAATATCATTTATTGATATTTTTGTTTTTTTTTTTAAAAAAAAATTAAGTTAAAAGGTTTTTCTATCCAATGTCTTGTTGTGAGCTAAATCTGCCATATTATACAGTAATTTTAATATCGTTTTCTGCAAACTTTGCATACATTTGGGTTAGATAGTACAGAATCTATGTAGTTTATGTTTATTTGCCAAATTATGGAATCTACACAAGTTTCTGTTTAAAATCGCAGAATTCGAGACGTTTTACAACAATTCTAAGGAAGGTCAGAAAGGCTCGGAAAACAACTACAGAAGTCCAGAATCCGAGAGTACAGAACCAGGACAAACCGAGCTAAAGCCAGGGCTGCTCTATGTCGAGTACATCTTACTCGATGTCGAGTAGAGAGCCCACGCGGACTTGGTCGACAAAGCCTGGTCGAGAAAGCTGAGCCAGACCAACCCAACTCCGGAGCCCTACTCGATCTCGAGGACCACTAGTCGAGATCGACGACACCTCAGCGCCACACCTGGAGTCGACGAGAAGAGGAGCTGATCGACAAGCCGAGGACGAAGACGACCAGGCAGGATTCGCTGCCAGCGACTAGACTCGCTGCAGCGAGCCACTCGCTGCCGCGAAAATCCTCGCTGCCGCGAAAATCCTCGCTGCCAGCGGGATGCACCAAGACGACGGAGCTCACCGACTCGCTCCAGCGGAAGGGGTCTCTCGCACCGGCTCGCGAAAGCGGAAAGGAAGTACCCTAGTCGATGTCGACGAGTCCAACCCGAAGTCGACGACGCCCAGGAACCCAGATCTGAGCCATGCCGAGCAGAGTCACCCGAGAACACCAGTCGACGACGAGTCCTTGTCGATGTCGACTAGCCCTTGTCGATGTCGAGTATAACAGCTTCTGGAAACGCGTCGACGTGAGCAGTCCGAGTCGAGCTGAGATTCCTTGGGCACGAAGGAAGTCGAGAAGGCCGAGAATCTATCCAATCTATCAAGACACATCATGGAAAAGGAGATCTATCCACTTTAAGACATTTAGATATATTTAGATTTAATTTCATTGCTGCTTTTATTTATCCTTAAGCATTTTAGATAAAGTTTTAGATATAGATATAGATATTCTATCCTTGATTAGCAAGGATTAGAAGGCTATATATAAAGCCCATGTGGCTCAGTTTTATGAAATTCAATTTCAGTGAGGGAGGTAGTTCCACAGAGACGGTTTAGGGAGTTCAGAGGTTTTAAGGTTTTGGCAGTTTACGAGAGTTGATTGCCAGGATTGTAAAGGCTTTGAATTTAGTTAATGCAAGTTATTTCTTTTCAATCAATGATGTCTGAGTTTGCGATGAGGCGTGAGTAGTCCACCCACTTCTAGGGTTAGGGCGAGCCCGACGATAGCCATGCATAATTGAGGTAAAGATCCGACCTTTATCATGTTTTGAGCATTTTCCTACTTGTTTATGTGTTTATTACCCGTCTAATGGAGATCCATGTTAACAACTTGGATTATAAACATAAAATTAGTAGAGACAATTAGGGTTTCTTGAAAGAGTTGTCTAATTGTTGGAAAAGGCGAAAGCTTAGTCCTTTGATGCGATTTACATGATAATTTGTTTGGTTCTGCCTTACGCCTGCTTGGTTATCGTTGTTGCAAACCCCAATCTTGGAAGCCTTTTACATTAAGTTTAGTTCGAAATCCCAAAGCAATTGTTTTTACTTTCTTTTACTTTTATTTTATTCTCTGTCTCCTCGATATCGAATAGCACTCGTCGATATCGAGTACTGATTCTCGATCTAGCATCGCTGTAGCTTCTGTGTGCAGGTACTCGACGAGACGAAGCGAAGTCGACCAAGACCCTACTCGACATCGAGTAGGCCTTGTCGACATCGACGAGCCCCTGTAACCGCTGCTGAGCTGTGTTCGACTGTGCCTGACCCCTGTCGACTAACCCTTAGTCAAGGTCGAGTACCACTGTTGTCGACTTCTGATCGTGAGATTCCATCGCTGCCTAGGATCCGCTGACAGGCTTCCTCGTGGATCGATCCTGACTTCTCGCTGCTGCATTAGGAGGAGGTCTTGTAATTATTTGCAAGGGACGGAATCTGGTTTGCCTTATTTTATTTACATTCTATTTTGCAAATCGATTTCCTCCTATACAACAAATTGGCGCCGTTGCCGGGGAGGCTATCATTCGCGCCTTAGGTAGTTAAATCTCACGTCTGCTTTGAGTTATTATACAAGTGTATGCACCGTTCTGGTCTACCACCTCAGTTTGATGCCTTAGACGAACCAGAGCGTTACCTACACATCCACTCTAAACTCAAAAGGATCATGGCGGCCGTTGAAACACAAGAGCAACTGATCGAAAGGCTTACAAGGGAACTAGCCGCACAGGATACCACTATCGCCAATGAAAGGGCAGCGTGGGAACAAGAAGCTGAGCGCGCAAGGCAAGCAGAAGCTGAGCTTGCCCAATATCCAACTACTGCTGAGGATTATATGCATCCAGCTCTCGTCGTGCCTGAATCGGCGATTCTAATCCCTGATAACTCTTTTGAAATTCGCACTCAATTTTTGATAGAGCTTAAAAATAATGCTTTTTATGGCAAATTTAATGAGTGCCCTCTTGAACATATTACTAACTTTCATGATATGTGTCGTACTCTTGCTGAAGGTACAACTCTGGAATATGTCAAGATGAAATCTTTTCGCTGGTCGCTCGCTGGACCTGCACTGAAGTGGCTTGAAGGGCTGAAGCCGAGATCTCTCACCACCTGGGCCCAAGTAGAGCAAGAGTTCCTGAACAAATACTTCCCACCCGCCAAAACAACACTTCTCCGTCAGAAAATCACCGCCTTCAAACAGAAGCAAGGGGAACCGCTGGCAAAGGCATGGGAACGCTACAAAGAACTGCTGCGATCTTGCCCTACTCATGGACAACCACCCTACGTCATTCAGGAGATCTTCTTCAACTCTCTTGATCAAATCACTAAGGATATGATCAACCATTATACTCGCTATGAGTATCTGACGATGCCACCAAGCGACACATGGGGTGTGCTAGAAAAGCTCACTAACTACGACAATAAATATGGAGCTCCTACAAACTATGAGGAGAACTCCTACGCCAGGCCAGCACCATCAATGCCACTCTATGAGCCAGCAAAGGAGATTGACCCAGATGTCAGGGAGCAGTTCTACAGAGACCAGAATCGCAAGCTCCTCAAGCAAGTCAAATATCTATCTGTCAACCAGCCTTGCATCGAATGCGGATCACAGCGGCACACCACTACTGAGTGCCCACACACTGAGCAAGTCAGGATGGCAGAAACCCATGAAGAGGCAGCCTACGCTGGGGGTCCAAATCGACACATGGGAGATCAAAGGTTCTATCAACCACAGTGGAACCAAGGTCCTCCTAGGAATCCCACCACACAGAGCTCCAGGACATCCAGAGAGGGATCAAAAGAAGGATGATCTGCAGCTGATCCTTGAGGAAATGCGTCGAAATCAGGGCACCATCAACAACCAATTCTAGAACATCGCTACAAATTTTGGAGAATCAGACATCTGGAAAAGGGGAATAGAGACGCAGATGGGTCAGATCGCTGCACCGATCCCACGACCGTCCGGACAACTCCCTGGGCAAACAGAACCAAATCCTAAAGGGAAGACCGGACACGTCGCAGCTATCAAACTGAGGAGTGGACATCAATTACACGAGCCAGAGGTCGGAAAACAGCAAAGCAAGGCAGAGCAGCAACTCGATCTCGAGGAGGGTGTACTCGATGTCGACAAGCCGCTACTCGACACGGACCAGAAGCTGAGCTCGGACCCCGCTGCGCAGACCAGCAACTCTAGGTCGACCACCCTACTCGATGTCGAGGAGCCCGTGGTCGAGATCGACGAGCAGCGTCTGTCCGACATCGACGAATCTGCAGCACCTTCGACAGCTAATCAGGCTCCGAAACTGAAAAAGCCACTGCCTTTCCCTTCAAAAGCACAGAAAGATCCCACTGCAGGTAGGTTTACCAGATTTGTTAATATGCTGCAAGAACTGAATGTTTCTATTCCTTTTACAGAAGCCCTGCAAGTGATGCCTGGATATGTCAAATTTCTCAAGGAAATCCTAAGCAAGAAGCGATCCATCTCAGAGATCGCAGGCGAATGCAAAGTACTCCATTTCCCTGAAAAGAGACCTGACCCTGGTAAGTTTTCTGTTACTGTGGGTTTTGGACAATATAAATATGAGTCTCTGTGCGATTTAGGAGCAAGTGTGAGCATCATGCCTTTATCAATCTGGCGGAAAGTAAAGATAGGATGCATAGAACCTGTGGATGCCAAGCTATACATGGCAAACAATACAGTAGTCATCCCTACAGGTATAGTTGAGAACGTCCCTGTCCAGGTTGGTAAATTCTTTGTTCCAGCTGATTTCCTTATCATTGACTGTGCTGAAGATCCTACTAGCCCTATTATTCTTGGTAGACCATTCTTAGCTACTGCAGATGCCAAAATAAGTGTCAAGAATAGATCGCTCACCTTCACCATAGGCGATGAGGTTTTGGATTTCTCTTTTGGCCCTGCAAAAGAGGAAATTTCATGGCTGGAGGTGAAAAGCATCAGCAACCACGGGACCAAGCAAACAACGAGGGAAGGTGCTGACGCTGTACTCGAGATCGACAAGACCAACTCGATCTCAACAAAAGACCTACTCGATCTCGACAAGCCTTTGTCGATCTCGACAAACACTGCAGAGCCAGAAACTTGCCAAGAGCCTAAGTATGGGGTCCCTGTACTCGAAGTCGACCAGCTGTACTCGATGTCGACTAGCCCCAAGGCCAAAGATTCTTGTTTTGGGTCCGAAAAGGTAAGTTCAGGTATGAATCCTGCTCCTCCTCAGTCCATAAAGAAAATTATCAATGATTTAAGGGGAGATAAGACACCGTGGCAAAAGAATCTGCGAAAACTGAGGGTTGGAAGGAAGAAGAAGAAGAAAGAGAAGGGAGATGATGCAAGCAACAACCTTTCAGCTGAGCTTGCATACTACCAGCAGGACCTAGATGATCCAGGAGAAGGGCCAAGCATGAGCGGGCCCCACAATAAGGGTCCTTGAGCGCAAAAGGAGAAGTCGGCCTAGCGACTCTAAAATCTAGAGCATGTATATAAAACTTTATGAATTTTTGGGACTCTTGAACTTTTTTTGGTTTTTGGTTTTAGGGTTTTATGTCTTTTAGAATGTTTTATGTGGATAGTCTTGTTTTGTGTGCAATCTAACACTTTTAGGTCGGCTAGCATAAAAGGATCGCGAAAAGTGGAATAAGAAGTCCCTGAAAAACAGTCAAAATCGACGAAGGTCAAGTCGACGGCGACAAGGAGGAGCAGCCCAGGCACTACTCGATCTCGAGTAGGCCAACTCGACATCGACAAGCCCAGACGCTCCTCGACTTCAGAAAACGACTAGACGCAAACGAGGCTCCTCGAGATCGACTACCCTGTACTCGAGATCGACAAGCCTACCTCTACTCGACATGCACTGATCCGCCTTCCTCGATGTTTTATCATGTGAGTTCCTTCCTTTACTCTTGTTTTTATTTGATTTTATACAGTGGGGACACTGTAAGTAATAAGTATGGGGTGGGGGAAGGGCTTACCTTGTGCATATTTGCCACATTTGACATTATTTGTGCATGTTTAGATTTTATTCCTTTGAATTACTACATGGTTATTTTGGAATGCATTATTGATTTATGTGCTTATATATGCATGATTTCCAAAGGTTTGAAAAAAATGACCCCCATTGAAAATAATTTTCAATAATGTCATGGAAGCTATATTGAACTCGACGATGCAAAATTGGATTCATTAGAGATATAGCATGAAATTGCCTAGTAAAGGGAAGTCATAATGAAGTGCATATTTTCATGAAAACCATAGAATGAGGTAAAATTTGAAGTTGCTTTTGACATGTTGCATGATAAGATGATGGGGGACTTTATATTTCCATATAATGCTCATTGTTTATATTCCTAGCCTTACCTATGCTTATGCATCACAAAAGCCATAATATGCCTTATTTCAATTATTGCTCCACATTACCTAAATATTTACCATTCTTTACCTTTTCCGGGGATTATGTTGAGAATGATGTTACATTATGGAGATTATCATATGGTGTTTGTGTTGTGATTATTATCATTATTGGAGTTTGGAAGGAAATTGTTTGAAATATATGGAAAATTTAATGAGTGAAAGAAAATCCAAGACACTAAGTATCCGGGGCACATTGTCACCTCAGGAGAGATAAAGGTAGATTGACCCTGCTCTCTGAGATAATAGTTTGGAGAGATGGGACACATTGTGAGGAGTCCAAGACACTAAGTATCCGGGGCCATTCATGACATCCATGTTTGCGACTCGTGAGAAGGCAGTGCTGAGGTTAGAGAGGTAAAAGCATTATTATTAATAAAAGCAATATGAAAGGTGATGAATATTATGGAGAAGAAATGTGGAAATTCAAATTTTGGAAATACTCCATTTCCCCGGATCATTAACACCACATTGCCAGAAACTGCCCACCTTTTAGCCTTTTACCAAATCTACTCCTTATTTGAGCTTAAAGTAAAGTCCTCTTGATTATCAATGCTTTGTCACTTATGAATGTTTTTTTTGCATAAACCTCCTTTTGTGAGTAGATGTTGCTTTGATATAACTGCACATGCATGGATTTGTGACACTAGTACCTTTTCGAGGATGGTAATTGACTGCTGGGTTATATAAGAATGAATCCGATATGTTGAGAGTTTTGATTTCTTCCCCTGAATGACAAATAAAAGTATTGCTTGAGGACAAGCAAGCTTAAGTATGGGGTGTTTGTTGTGACCTAAATCTGCCATATTTTACAGTAATTTTAATATCATTTTCTGCATACTTTGCATACATTTGGGTTAGATAGTACAGAATCTATGTAGTTTATGTTTATTTGCCAAATTATGGAATCTACACAAGTTTCTGTTTAAAATCGCAGAATTCGAGACGTTTTACAACAATTCTAAGGAAGGTCAGAAAGGCTCGGAAAACAACTACAGAAGTCCAGAATCCGAGAGTACAGAACCAGGACAAACCGAGCTAAAGCCAGGGCTACTCTATGTCGAGTAAATCTTACTCGATGTCGAGTAGAGAGCCCAGGCGGACTTGGTCGACAAAGCCTGGTCGAGAAAGCTGAGCCAGACCAACCCAGCTCCGGAGCCCTACTCGATCTCGAGGACCACTAGTCGAGATCGACGACACCTCAGCGCCGCACCCGGAGTCGACGAGAAGAGGAGCTGATCGACAAGCCGAGGACGAAGACGACCAGGCAGGATTCGCTGCCAGCGACTAGACTCGCTGCAGCGAGCCACTCGCTGCCGCGGAAATCCTCGCTGCCAGCGGGATGCACCAAGACGACGGAGCTCACCGACTCGCTCCACCGGAAGGGGTCTCTCGCACCTGCGGATCGACGAACTCGCTGCAGTGGAAAAAGCGGCTCGCGAAAGCGGAAAGGAAGTACCCTAGTCGATGTCGACGAGTCCAACTCGAAGTCGATGACGCCCAGGAACCCAGATCCGAGCCATGCCGAGCAGAGTCACCCGAGAACACCAGTCGACGACGAGTCCTTGTCGATGTCGACTAGCCCTTGTCGATGTCGAGTAGAACAGCTTCTGGAAACGCGTCGACGTGAGCAGTCCGAGTCGAGCTGGGATATATTTAGATTTAATTTCATGGAAGAGGAGATCTATCCAATCTATCAAGACACATCATGGAAGAGGAGATCTATCCAGTTTAAGACATTTAGATATATTTAGATTTAATTTCATTGTTGCTTTTATTTATCCTTAAGAATTTTAGATAAAGTTTTAGATATAGACATAGATATTCTATCCTTGATTAGCAAGGATTAGAAGACTATAAATAAAGCCCATGGGGCTCAGTTTTATGAAATTCAATTTCAGTGAGGGATGTAGTTCCACAGAGACGGTTTAGTGAGTTCAGAGGTTTTAAGGTTTTGGCAGTTTACGAGAGTTGATTGCCAGGATTGTAAAGGCTTTGAATTTAGTTAATGCAAGTTATTTCATTTCAATCAATGATGTCTGAGTTTGCGATGAGGTGTGAGTAGTCCACCCACTGCTAGGGTTGGAGCGTGCCTGACGATAGCCATGCATAATTGAGGTAAAGATCCGACCTTTATCATGTTTTGAGCATTTTCCTACTTGTTTATGTGTTTATTACCCGTCTAATGGAGATCCATGATAACAACTTGGATTATAAACATAAAATTAGTAGAGACAATTAGGGTTTCTTGAAAGAGTTGTCTAATTGTTGGAAAAGGCGAAAGCTTAGTCCTTTGATGCGATTTACATGATAATTTGTTTGGTTCTTCCTTATGCCTGCTTGGTTATCGTTGTTGCAAACCCCAATCTTGGAAGCCTTTTACATTAAGTTTAGTTCGAAATCCCAAAGCAATTGTTTTTACTTTCTTTTACTTTCGTTTTATTCTCTGTCTCCTCGATATCGAATAGCACTCGTCGATATCGAGTACTGATTCTCGATCTAGCATCGATGTAGCTTCTGTGTGCAGGTACTCGACGAGACGAAGCGAAGTCGACCAAGACCCTACTCGACATCGAGTAGGCCTTGTCGACATCGACGAGCCCCTGTAACCGCTGCTGAGCTGTGTTCGACTATGCCTGACCCCTGTCGACTAACCCTTAGTCAAGGTCGAGTAACACTGTTGTCGACTTCTGATCGTGAGATTCCATCGCTGCCTAGGATCCGCTGACACGCTTCCTCGTGGATCGATCCTAACTTCCCGCTGCTGCATCAGGAGGAGGTCTTGTAATTATTTGCAAGGGACGGAATCTGGTTTGCCTTATTTTATTTACATTCTATTTTGCAACTCGATTTCCTCCTATACAACATGTCTCAAGGACATATATATGATAAGATTCCCATTTTTTTTTTAAAAACATTTCCTTCATTTATTGATTTAGCCAAATTTTACATTTTTAGTAGGGGATCTGTCCCGAATTATTTATGTAGAGTATAGCTTAGCTTATGTGATTAGTTAGAGGTTTAGCTCTAATAAATGGAGGAGTGTGTAATTCTGGTAGTTAGTGGTTTAACCAATTCTTCACTATAAATAGGCTTGATGTACATATTGAATAAGTGATCAATACACAATGAAGTATGAACTCTAGTTTGATTTTTGATTATGCTTGATCATGCTTGAGATGACAAGTGTGTAATCTCATATCATAGCTTCCCCTTGACATGGTATCAAAGCTGATTCAGTCCAGCGTCGAGATGTGATTTATTTCTCGTTTTTGTTTTGGAGTTTGTTGAGTTTTCTTGACCTGATGTTCATCTTTTGATTGTGCTGTTGGTTTCTGGCTGTTTCTGCTCGCGATTTCTTCACATTTTCTTATTTGTGTATCTGCGCTACTTTTGATTGATTTCCTTTGTTAGATCTACATTTTTGTGTTTGGATTTGTGCAATCATGTCCGAACATATTGGATCGAACATGAATGGGGGAGATCGCTCAGATCAGGCTCCGAGTTCTGGTACGAACTTTAACGATCCGCTGCACTTGACGAATTCCGACCATCCTGGTATACAGTTGGTCGAAGATCAGTTCAATGGCATGCATTTCAGCAGCTGGAGTAGAGGATTTCGCATGGCGTTAGGAGCCAAGATGAAGCTCGACTTCATTAATGGCGGATGCGCCAGACCTGATGAAGGATCTGCTAACTTGGAAAGGTGGATTCGCTATGATTACATGGTTATGTGTTGGGTTCTTAACTCAATTAAAGCTGAAATTGCAGAGAATTTTATGTATGTCTCCTCTCCAAGGATTGGTGGGAGAAGATTTCGGAACGATTTGCAAAATCGAATGCTCCTCTCATATATCAGTTGCAGAGAGATGTTACTGAGATTAAGCAAGACAATCTCTCTGTAGCGGCTTATTTTGGGAAGAAGAAGCGTGTCTGGGATGAGTTACAGACCTTGTAAGGAACTCCTACTTGTATGTGCGGTATTATGAAGAATTGCACTTGTTTGCTACTTAAAAAGATGTTTGTGTGCGAAGCTACAACAAATTTGATGCAATTTCTCATGGGATTAATTAAGTGATCAATTTGAGAATATTCGTAGTCACATACTTGCTATGGATCCATTGCCCTCTGCCAATCGAGCTTTTCAGATGCTGACTCAAATTGAGAGACGGAAGGAGATTATAGGCTGACAGAACATGAATCATGAGATACTTGTTGCTAGCAGATTTGGGAATTCTAGGTTTGAGAATTTGAAATTTGAGAAAGGGCAAGGATCTGGAAAGAATCCTGATTACAAAGGTGGATTATAAGAAGGGTCACCTCAAGGAGACATCGTTCAAGTTAGTAGGAGTGCCTGATTGGTATAAGGAGCTTAAGGCTTATAATGGTGCTAATGGTAAAACTGGGGGAGGTGGTTTCCTCCAGTTGGAAATTTGTGGGGCAAATAAAAGGGTTTCAGATTGAGGAGCATCCATTACTAATGGATGTTGAATCACATGTTCCTGCCCCAGAAAAGCTTGTGCTAGACGAGCATATGATTGATGCCTTTATTGCTGAAGAAACTCGGAAGGTTAGAGGCAAAGGGAAAATGTCAGATGCTGATTGCAGCTCTGGGTTGTGAACTTTGCAGGTAATCAGATTGCTCAGTCTTCGAACATTGATTTTGGTTCATCGATGAGTAATTGGATTGTGGATCCAAGAGCCATGTTGTGAGCTGAATTTACCATATGTTACAGTAACTTTAATATCGTTTTTTGCATACTTTACATACATTTGGGTTAGCTAGTACAGAATCTATGTAGTTTATGTTTATTTGCCAAATTATGGAATCTACACCAGTTTCTGTTTAAATTTGCAGAATTCGAGACATTTTACAGCAACTCTAAGGAAGGTCAAAAAAGCTCGGAAAACCAATACAGAAGTCCAAGGTCAAAGAAGCAGAGGAACCAAGAGAATCAAGCTGAGAGCCCAGGCTACTCGATCTCGAGTAGGCCCTACTCGATCTAGACGAGCATGTCCGAGCACAGGCCTGGTCGACTAAGAGCAAAGTCGAGAGCCAGACCAACCCAGCTCCAGAGCCCTACTCGATCTCGACAAGCCCTAGTCGAGATCGACGACGCCTCAGCACCACACCCAGAGTCGACGAGGAGAGGAGGCAAGCCGAGGACGACCAGGCAGCACTCGCTGCCAGCGACTCGACTCGCTGCAGCGGACCGCTCGCTGCCGCGGAAATCTTCGCTGCCAGCGGGACGCACCAAGACGAGGGAGCTCGCCAACTCGCTCCAGCGGAAGGGGGCTCTCGCACCTGCGGGTCGACGACCTCGCTGCAGCGGAAGAGGGAACTCGCGGAAGCGGAAAGGAAGAACCCAACTCGATGTCGATGAGCCTTGTCGAGGTCGGCGACGCCCAGGAGCCTTGTCCGAGCCTTGTCGAGCAGAGTCACCCGAGGAGTCCAGACGACGACGAATCCTAGTC
Organism: Persicaria tinctoria; assembly: GCA_037127255.1. NCBI lineage: Eukaryota > Viridiplantae > Streptophyta > Magnoliopsida > Caryophyllales > Polygonaceae > Persicaria > Persicaria tinctoria. Next base: position 34,236,378 of record JBANSL010000013.1, on the reverse strand, counting down.
GACATCGACGAGCCCTTGTCGAAGTCGAGTAGAACAGCTTCTGGAATCGCGTCAACGTGAGCAGTCCGAGTAGAGTTGGGATTCTTTGGAAGCCGAGAAGAAGAGAATCTATCCGATTTTATCTACATCTATCATGGAAGAGAGTTTTATCCACTTGAGACAATTTAGATATATTCAGATTTAATTTCTTTATTGCTTTTATTTATCCTTAAGTATTTTAGATATAGTTTTAGATATAGATATAGATATTCTATCCTTAATCAATAAGGGTTAGAAGGCCATAAATAAAGCCCTAGGGGCTGGTTTTTCAGGCATTGAATTTCAGAGAGGTAGAGAAGTAGTTCCACAGAGAAGTTTTAGGAGTTCTAAAGTTTTTAGGGTTTTGGCTTTCTGCGAAAGTTGATTGCCGGGATTGTAAAGGCTTTTTGAATATATAGTTTAATGCAAGTTTCTTTTCATCAATCAATGTCTGCTATTGCGATGAGGCATGAGTAGTCCACCCACTTCTGGGGCTGGGGTGAGCCCGACGGTGGCCATGTGAGGTGATGCTGTAAAGGTCAGATCTTTTTATGCAATTCGTCTTCTATCCCTATGAGCATGATTCTTTTGCGAGAGTTGAAGGTGATCCTTGTTTGTATTATTGAAGCGAAAGTGATCTTAATGCAACTTGGATTAATTATGTGAAAAGGGTTAGTAACAATTAGGGTTTATGCGAAGGCCTCTATATGCCTATTTGTTAACAATGAAAGTTGTTTGATGGAAAGCATGATCTTTTATGCCTTTACGTGTTACTTTGCATGGTTATCGTTGTAGTGTTGATACCCTAGCCTTGGAAGTCTTTCATTATATCGAATTTATTTCTGTCGAAAATCCGAGTTTTGGTTCGAAATTTGCGATTTAAAGTTTCTGTCTTTTTTGGTCGATACAGAGTAGCCTCTACTCGATATCGAGTACGAACTGGTCTAGGTCGAGTTGTCTGTTTCGATTTCTAAGTTTCTGTTGTTCACTGCTGTTGTCGATCTCGAGTAGAAGCCTTGTCGAGATCGAGTAAAGTTGTTGCCTTGCTTTGTTCTTTACTTTCGTTTTCTTTTGTTCTTTACTTTCTTTCGTTATTTTCTGTCTTTGCTTTTGTTTCTGTTTTGCTTTGTCTTTTCTGCTTTTATTGCTGTCTTTCTGCTGCTTGTCTGTGAGAATCTGTTGCTACCTAAGAACTGCTGACGTGCTTCCTCGTGGATTCGATCCTGACAACCTTCTACTACAACGGGAGGAAGTCTTGTATTTATTTGCTGAGACAGGGAAGTCAGCCTGAACTTTATTTTATATTTATTTCATACTTGACCATCCTCCTGCAACAACAAATTGGCGCCGTTGCCGGGGAAGCTATCATTCGCGCCTTAGGTAGTTAGATCTCACTTTTTCTTTTAGTTAATTTTCAGGTGTATGCGTCGTTCTGGTCTACCACCCGAGTTTGACAGCTTAGACGAACCAGAGCGTTACCTACACATCCACTCTAAACTCAAAAGGATCATGGCGGCCGCTGAAACACAAGAACAGCTGATTGCCAGGCTTACAAGGGAGCTAGCCGCAAAGGATACCACTATAGCCAATGAAAGGGCAGCGAGGGAACAAGAAGCTGAGCGCGCAAGGCAAGCAGAAGCTGAGCTTGCCCAATATCCAACTACTGCTGAGGATTATATGCATCCAACCCTCGTCGTGCCTGAATCGGCGATTCTTATCCCTGAAAACTCTTTTGAAATTCGCACTCAATTTCTTATAGAGCTTAAAAATAATGCCTTTTTTGGTAGATTTAATGAGTGTCCTCTTGAACATATTACGAACTTTTCTGACATGTGCCGTACTCTTGCTGAAGGTACAACTTTAGAATATGTCAAGATGAAGTCTTTCCGCTAGTCGTTGGCAGGACCTGCACTGAAGTGGCTTGAAGGACTGAAACCAAGATCACTGACAACATGGGCCCAAGTAGAGCAAGAGTTTCTGAACAAATTCTTCCCACCCGCCAAAACAGCACATCTCCGCCAGAAAATCACCGCCTTCAAACAGAAGCAAGGGGAACCGCTGGCAAAAGCATGGGAGCGCTACAAGGAACTTCTGCGATCTTGCCCTACTCATGGACAACCACCCTACGTCATTCAGGAGATCTTCTTCAACTCTCTTGATCAAGTCACTAAAGACAGAATCAACCACTATACTCGCTATGAGTATCTGACAATGCCGCCAAGTGACGCATGGGGTGTGCTAGAGAAGCTCACCAACTACGACAACAAGTATGGGTCTACTGCAACTTATGAAGAGAACCCATACGCCAGGCCAGCACCTTCCATGCCCCTCTATGAGCCTCCTAAGGAAATTGATCCGGATGTAAGGGAACAGTACTACAGAGATCAGAACAAGAAGCTCATAAAGCAAGTAAAGTATCTTTCTGTCAACCAGCCTTGCATTAAATGCGGATCGCAGCGGCACACCACTCCTGAGTGCCCACACACAGAGCAAGTCAGGATGGCAGAACACCACGAGGAGGTAGCTTACGCAGGGGGTCCAAATCGCTACATAGGGGATCAAATGTTTCAGCAACCACAATGGAACCAAGGTGTCCCTAGGAACCCCCCGCCCTATAGAGCTCCAGGACATCCGGAAAAAGACCAGAAAAAGGATGATATACAGACAGTCCTGGAGGAAATACGGAGGAATCACTCAGAAACTAGGCATTCCTTCAACTATGTCTACACTCAGATGCAAGGGGTCAACTCTAGGCTTGGGGAGATTAATATATGGCGAAAATCAGTTAATACACAGATTGGTCAGCTGGCAGCAGGAATCCCCAGACAGTCGGGTGCGCTCCCTGGGTCTTCAGAACCAAATCCTAAGGGAAAGACTGGGCACATCGCTGCTGTAAAACTCAGAAGCGGACATCAACTGCAAGAGCCAGATATCGGAAAGCAGCGGAACGACGAAGAACAGAAAGTCGACATCGACAACACTGTAGTCGACATCGAGGAGGGCCTAGTCGACGTAGAGGAGAAACTTCAGAAACCTTCGTCTGCACTAAACAGCAACTCGACAACGCCCAATATAGTCGAGATCGACAAGGACCTAGTCGATGTCGAGGAGCCCCTAGTCGAAGTCGACAAAGCTGCAGCCCCTCCGACGTCTGTTCCAAATCCGAAAAAGAGGCTGCCTTTCCCCACAAAATCTCCAAAGGACCCGGCAGAAAAGAAATTTCAGCGCTTCATCAAGATGCTTCAGAAACTCAACGTCACCATCCCCTTCACAGAAGCTCTCAATGAAATGCCATCCTATGTCAAGTTCCTAAAGGAGATACTGAGCAAAAAGCGATCAATGGCTGAAATTACAGAGGAATGCAGCCATTTGGACATACTGGAGAAGAGGCCGAATCCAGGTAAGTTTGCTATAACCATTGGATTTGGTCCATACAAAATTTATGCTTTATGTGATCTTGGAGCTAGTGTGAGTATAATGCCTTTAACAATTTGGTCCAAGATTAAGATAGGTGCCCTAGAGCCTGTGGATGCTAGACTATATATGGCCAACAACACGGTGGTCATTCCAACAGGCATGGTGGACAATGTGCCAGTACAAGTAGGTAAATTCTTTGTCCCTGCTGATTTCCTAGTTATTGATATGCAAGAAGATCCTGCTTGTCCAATTATTCTAGGGAGACCCTTCTTGGCGACGGTGGATGCCAACATAAGCGTAAGGAAAGGAGTGCTCACCTTCAACATCAGCGATGAGGTAATTGAGTATTCCTTTAATAAAACTGAAAGGCATACAGGTCCAATGGAAGAGGTGAAATCTATCTCAGCTGGCTACATCACCTGCGGGGAACCCAAGGTCAGAAATATGACCCCTGAGGAGCTGGAAAAGAGGGACATAGAGGCCCAGGTGGAGGAGGTCATGGCAATCCTAAAGGAAGACGCAGAAAATCCAATCGACACAAATGAAGGTACGTTGTTATGGATTAATTATTTTTCGGATGCCTTGACAGGAACTAAGTATGGAGTCAAGATCGACCAAGACTCCTCGACATCGAGGACCCTAGTCGATCTCGACAAGACACAGAAGCCTCCACCAGCACCAGCGTCATCGAGCAGCGACACAGAAGCTGAAGGCTATTCGACATCGACTAGGCTTGTCGAGATCGACCACCACCAGGCTCCATCAGCTCCTGCTTCCTCGACGTTGCAGCCACCAGGAGCAGAACCCTACTCGACATCGAGTAGGCCACTCGATGTCGATAAGCCCTCGACTTCACCAGCTCCTGCATCCTCGAGCAGCCCACCACCAAAACCTGCGGACTCGTCGAGATCGACTAACCCTAGTCGAGATCGACCAAACACTGTGGTCCCCGATTCCGTCGCTGCAAAGGTAACCCAAGGTATGGACCTCTCTTCTCCTATTTCCATTAAAGATCTATCTATACATGGGAGAGGTTTGCCTTGGTATGTGCGCTTATGTAGGATATCCAACGATGAGCCCAAGGAATATGAAGTTGGAGACAAGCTCTATGTCTCTAAATCAAAGGATCATTGGTTCCCTAACAAATTCAACAAGAAGCGGATGGGACCTTTCGTGGTGAACAAGATCCATTCTGGAGGATTACAGCTGATGGACAAGAATGGAGTCTTATTTGAGGCCCGAGCTACATGGGCCCTGCAAATGCCACCTTGAGCTAAATGGAAAGTCGGCCTAGCGACTATAAAATCTAGATCTTGTACATAGACTTTTTAGGACTTTTTGAGACTTTGTTTTTGGTTTGAAACACTTTTAGTTTTGCTATTGTGGGTATATGTCTTCTACACTTTTCAGCTCCTTGGATAGAGGCAAGCTATATCAACATTCATACTCAGCCCAGGAGGTGCTTCCATTCGAAATTTAGAGGCCCTGCACATCAGTCCAGTGAGTTTCTTTCTTTACCCTTGTTTTTATACAGTGAGGACACTGTAATGTTTAAGTATGGGGTGGGGGAAGGGCTTACTTTGTGCATATTTGCCATATTTGACATTATTTGTGCATATTTAGAATTTATTTCTTTAGATTGCTACATGTCTATTTTGGAATGCATTATTTATCTATGTGCTTATATGCATGATTTCCAAAAGTTTGAAAAATGACCCCCATTGAAAATTTTGAATAATGTCATGGAAGCTTATATTGAACTCGACGATGCAAAATTAGATTCATCAGAGATATAGCATGAAATTGCGTAGTAAAGGGAAGTCATAATGAAGTGCATATTTTTATGAAAACCATAGAAGGAGGTAAAATTTAAAGTTGCTTTTGACATATTGCATGATAAGATGATGGAGGACTTTATATTTCCATATAATGCTCATTGTTTGAAATCCTAGCCTTACCTATGCTCATGCATCACAAAAGCCATAATATGCCTTATTTCAATTATCGCTCCACATGACCTAAATATTTGCCATTCTTTACCTTATCCGAGGATTTTGTTGAGAATGATGTTACATTATGGAGATTATCATATGGTGTTTGTGTTGTATTTGGAGTTTGGAAGGAAATTGTTTGGAATATGGAAAATTTAATGAGTGAAAGAAAATCCAATCACCTTAGGAGATAAAGGTAGATTGACCCTGCTCTCTGAGATAATAGTTTGGAGAGATGGGACACATTGTGAGGAGTCCAAAGCACTAAGTATCCGGGGCCATTCATGACACCCATGTTTGCGACTCGCGAGAAGGCAGTGCTGAGGTCAGAGAGGTAAAAGCATTATTATTGATAAAAGCATTATGAAAGGTGATGAATTTTATGAAAAGGAATGTGGAAATTCAAGTTTGGAAATACTCCATTTCCCCGGATCATTAGCACCACATTGCCAAAAATTGCCCACCTTTTAGCCTTTTACCAAATCTACTCCTTGTTTGAGCTTAAATTGAAGTCCTCTTGATTATCAATGCTTTGTCACTTATGAAAGTTTTTTGCATAACCCTCCTTTTGTGAGTAGATGTTGCTCTTTAAATTGCACATGCATGGATTTGTGACACTAGTACCTTTTCGAGGATGGTAATTGACTGTTGGGTTATATAAGAATGAATCTGATATGTTGAGAGTTTTTGATTTCTTCCCCTGAATGACAGATAAAAGTATTGCTTGAGGACAAGCAAGCTTAAGTATGGGGTGTTTGTTGTGAGCTGAATTTACCATATGCTACAGTAACTTTAATATCGTTTTTTGCATACTTTACATACATTTGGGTTAGCTAGTACAGAATCTATGTAGTTTATGTTTATTTGCCAAATTATGGAATCTACACCAGTTTCTGTTTAAATTTGCAGAATTCGAGACATTTTACAGCAACTCTAAGGAAGGTCAGAAAAGCTCGGAAAACCAATACAGAAGTCCAAGGTCAAAGAAGCAGCGGAACCAAGAGAATCAAGCTGAGAGCCCAGGCTACTCGATCTCGAGTAGGCCCTACTCGATCTAGACGAGCATGTCCGAGCACATGCCTTGTCGACTAAGAGCAAAGTCGAGAGCCAGACCAACCCAGCTCCAAAGCCCTACTCGATCTCGACAAGCCCTAGTCGAGATCGACGACGCCTCAGCACCACACCCGGAGTCGACGAGGAGAGGAGGCAAGCCGAGGACGAGGACGACCAGGCAGCACTCGCTGCCAGCGACTCGACTCGCTGCAGCGGACCGCTCGCTGCCGCGGAAATCTTTGCTGCCAGCGGGACGCACCAAGACGAGGGAGCTCGCCAACTCGCTCCAGCGGAAGGGGGCTCTCGCACCTGCGGGTCGACGACCTCACTGCAGCGGAAGAGGCAACTCGCGGAAGCGGAAAGGAAGAACCCAACTCGATGTCGATGAGCCTTGTCGAGGTCGACGACGCCCAGGAGCCTTGTCCGAGCCTTGTCGAGCAGAGTCACCCGAGGAGTCCAGACGAAGATGAATCCTAGTCGACATCGACGAGCCCTTGTCGAAGTCGAGTAGAACAGCTTCTGGAATCGCGTCGACGTGAGCAGTCCGAGTAGAGTTGGGATTCCTTGGAAGCCGAGAAGAAGAGAATCTATCCGATTTTATCTACATCTATCATGGAAGAGAGTTTTATCCACTTGAGACAATTTAGATATATTTAGATTTAATTTCTTTATTGCTTTTATTTATCCTTAAGCATTTTAGATATAGTTTTAAATATAGATATAGATATTCTATCCTTGATCAGTAAGGGTTAGAAGGCTATATAAATAAAGCCCTAGGGGCTGGTTTTTCAGGCATTGAATTTCAGAGAGGTAGAGAAGTAGTTCCACAGAGAAGTTTTAGGAGTTCTAAAGTTTTTAGGGTTTTGGCTTTCTGCGAAAGTTGATTGCCGGGATTGTAAAGGCTTTTTGAATATAGTTTAATGCAAGTTTCTTTTCATCAATCAATGTCTGCTATTGCGATGAGGCGTGAGTAGTCCACCCACTTCTGGGGCTGTGGTGAGCCCGACGGTGGCCATATGAGGTGATGCAGTAAATGTCAGATCTTTTTATGCAATTCGTCTTCTATCCCTATGAGCATGATTCTTTTGTGAGAGTTGAAGGTGATCCTTGTTTGTATTATTGAAGCGAAAGTGATCTTAATGCAACTTGGATTAATTATGTGAAAAGGGTTGGTAACAATTAGGGTTTATGCGAAGGCCTCTATACGCCTATTTGTTAACAATGAAAGTTGTTTGATGGAAAGCATGATCTTTTATGCCTTTACGTGTTACTTTGCATGGTTATCGTTGTAGTGTTGATACCCTGGCCTTGGAAGTCTTTTATTATATCGAATTTATTTCTGTCGAAAATCCGAGTTTGGTTCGAAATTTGCGATTTAAAGTTTGTCTTTTTTGGTCGATACAGAGTAGCCTCTACTCGATATCGAGTACGAACTGGTCTAGGTCGAGTTGTCTGTTTCGATTTCTAAGTTTCTGTTGTTCATTGCTGTTGTCGATCTCGAGTAGAAGCCTTGTCGAGATCGAGTAAAGTTGCTGCCTTGCTTTGTTCTTTACTTTCGTTTGCTTTTGTTCTTTACTTTCTTTCGTTATTTTCTGTCTTTGCTTTTGTTTCTGTTTTGCTTTGTCTTTTCTGCTTTTATTGCTGTCTTTCTGCTGCTTGTCTGTGAGAATCTGTTGCTACCTAAGAACTGCTGACGTGCTTCCTCGTGGATTCGATCCTGACAACCTTCTACTACAACGGCAGGAAGTCTTGTATTTATTTGCTGAGACAGGGAAGTCAGCCTGAACTTTATTTTATATTTATTTCATACTTGACCATCCTCCTGCAACAACAAGCCACATACCACATTACTTTTGATAAATCTTTGCTTCTTGATTTACATCACCTGGACACACCAATTAAGATTGGTTTCTCGAATGGTGTAGTTCAGACTCTAAAAAATGCTGGGAATCTGAAACTTACATACCTGATTACACTTCATGATGTGTTTTTTATGCCTCATTTCCATCATCATCTATTGTTTGTATCAAAGTTGCTTATTATTGGTGGTCTTGTGTTCTTATTCTACCCAAATCGGTGTGAATTGCATGCCATTTCAACTAGTCAGATATTGTCTTATGGATGTCAACGTGGTAGTCTCTACTATTTTGAAGGATTTAGTTGTCTTCCTAAGCACCAGCAGATATGCATGATTGAGAATGCCAGTTCTTATTCACCTGTTTTGAATAAATGTGAGCCTATGTTAGACTCTTTTGTTGGTGCTACTGATGTTTCTTCTTTGCAATTACTATTTGCCCGTTTAGGACATATATCTGCTTCCAAGATGATTCGATTACATGGTCTTCCTGAGGCTGATTTGCAAACTTTTTCATGTGATGTGTGTGATCTTTCTAAGCAACACAAGTTACCATTTGCTTCTAGTACTGCACATGCTTTGAAGCCTTGTATGGAGGGAAGGTTTTCCTCACAGTGTTGGATGACTGCACAAGGTATACTTGAACTTTTTTGTTTAGAAGCAATGATCAGGTACCTGCTTTGATCATGAGTTTCTTTCATTATGTCACCACCTAGTTTGATTCACGGATTAAAATAATCCGAACTTAGAATGGGTCAGAGTTCATGAACACCAGACTTCATGATTTTCTGTCAAATAAGGGAGTTGTTCATCATCGTTCCATTCCTTATGGGCCTGAACAGAATGGGATGGTGGAGCGTAAGCAGCGGCATCGATCTGATTGAGACTGCTAGGGCTATTAGGATTAGTGTTGGGCTTCTAATTAGGTTTTGGGGTGAATGTTTGCTCACTACTACTCATCTCATCAACTTCATGTCATCATCTGTCCTGCGTTGGAAACTACCTTACGAACCCTTGTTTTCTTGTGCACCTGATTACACTGCCTTAAAGGTTATGGGTTACTTATGTTTTGCTTGGATTCCTAAGTCACATAAGCAGAAGTTTGAACCAACTTCTCGCAAATACATTTTCCTAGGCTACCTAGTGGGCCAAAACGCTTACATGGTCTATGATTTACTTGATCATAAGGTGTTTGTCAGTAGACACATCTCCTTCCATGAGACTATGTTTCCTTTCAAAGACTCATCTTCTGTGCCTCAGATTTCGGGCTCTCCATCACTTCCTTTGGTCACTTTTGGTAGTGATGATCATGCTTGTTCCATTTCTTTTCATTTTCCTCATTCTGGTGTGGTTGATCAGTCTCCTTCACATGCGTCTGGATCTCCCAGATCTCTTAAACATCTGAGTCCTGATCTTGGTTCTGATGCATAGGTTAGTGATAGCATCATTGCCTCTAATTCTATTGATGTGCCTGTGAGGGTGATTCATCCTTGGTCCCCTAGACAGATTGTCAGGCCTGCAAAATTTGTTGATTTTGTTGATGCCAATCCTTCTAGACAGACTCGGTTAATTTCCCCATCAAAGTCTCTTTCTCATGCATTTTCTGTGATCAGTTGGACTGATCTCGGGCATTATTCAGATCATTTTTTCAACTCTTTGTGCAAAGTTCTTGTCTTCCATGAGCCTACTTTCTTTATTCAAGCTCAAAAGGATCCGTCTTGGGTTGATGCTATGAATACTGAACTACAAGCCCTTGAGCACAACAATACCTGGGACTTAGTTTCTCTTCCTATTGGTCATACTACAGTTGGATCCAAGTGGGTTTACAAGGTTAAGTATAGACAAAATGGTGAGGTTGAGAGGTATAAAGCCCAACTAGTAGCTAAGAGCTGCAATCAAGTTAAGGATCGGGACTATAAGCATACGTTCTCACCCGTGGAAAAGTTTGCCAGAGTGAGAACTTTGATTGCTTTGGCTTCGTGCAAAGGGTGGAATTTACATCAATTAGACATTAATAACGCTTTTCTCCATTACTATCTAGATGAAGAGGTGTACATGGTGCCTCCTCTTGGTTAATGTAAAGCTTAGCCTGGTCAAGTGTGTCGTGTTTGTCGGTCTCTTTATGGACTCAAACAGGCTAGTCGGCAATGGAATGTTGAACTCACTCGACATCTGGTTAAACTGGGGTTTGTCCAATCCCATCGTGATTACTCTTTGTTTACTAGTGTCTGGGAAATTGATTGATGTGGCCTTGATATACGTTGATGATATGCTGCTTTTGGGTGATGATGAGAAGGGCATTGCTGATTTGAAATCTTCTTTGAACATCGCTTTCACCGTCAAGGACCTTGGATTGGCTCGGTTCTTTTTTGGTATGGAAATTAGTCGATCTTCCACTGGGATTCTTTTGAATCAACGCAAGTATGTGGTAGATCTTCTTCATGATGCTGGTTTTGTCAACTGCAAACCGAATTCCTTTCCTATGCAAAGGAATTTGCATTTAAGCATCGATTCAGGGTCTGAAATTCTTGATCCCAAGTCTTGCAGACGCATTGTAGGCCGATTGTTGTTTCTCACAATGACACGGCTGGGCATTTCTTACACCGTTCAACATTTGTCTCATTTTTTAGCTTCTCCTTTGGTTCCACATATGGATGCAGTGAGGTATTTGTTGCGTTATCTTAAAGGGACACTCAATTGTTCATTGTTCTATCCAAGTAACTCGACACTCATGGTCCAAGCTTATTCTGATGCGAATTGGGGAAGTTGTCCCTACTCGGCCAAATCTCTCACAGGGTATTGTGTTTTCATTGGGGAGTCGCTGGTTTCTTGGAAAACAAAGAAGCAAAAGACAGTGTCCAAATCGTGTACTGAGGCTGAATATCGCAGTATGTCCATGACAAGGAGTGAGCTTGTATGGTTAGCTGGGTTGCTTGAGGATCTTCGTGTCCCTATCTCCCTTTGTTGTGACAACAAAGCAACTCAACACTTGGCAGCTAACCATACAAGCTCCCTTCCTATTCCCCTTTGCTGTGACAACAAAGCAACTCAACACTTGGCAGCTAACCCGGTATTTCACAAAAGGACTAAACATCTTCGTATCGATTGTCACTCCGTTAGAGATCGACCTTGTTCAAGAGGGTTTTCTGTCAACAGTTCATCTTCGTATAGGTTTGTTGTACATACATATTTAATAAGTGATCAATACACATTCTTACAGGAGAAGTTCTTCAACTAACTCTCCCTCTCTATCTTGCTCTCGTTGTTCCTCTCTACACAATCAGGTATGAACTCTCGTTTGATTAGTGACGATGGTTGATCATGGTTGAGATCACAAGTGTGTAATCTCATATCATAGCTTCCTCTTGACAGTTTATTATCCTATACACTTATGACATAGAATAGAATAACGGTTAATAAAATTATGAATTCAGCACTAACGTACCCATCAAGCGAGCTAGTAACTACAAAGAAAGGTTGAAAATTAATGAAGCCAATGCCAGTTGGCGTATATACGTTGAAAATTAGAATAAAGAAGAATTCAAATGAAAAGATACTTTGCAGTTTGCACACATGTTTGGACCCAACTATCACACACGGCTAGTGTTATATAAATACCTACATACATGCCCATCTTTACCATCACAACCACAGTTATTCAAAATTAATCATTTAGTAGCTTAATTAAAAGTACGTATCTATAGCTGCTAGCTAGTCATTGACTATTTCTAATATAATGTCAAAATCCTTAGCCCTTAAGCTTCAAGCTTTCCTTGCCTTGCTCTCCTTAGGAGCTGTTTCCGCTCAACTATCGTCTACATTCTACGACACTTCCTGCCCTAATGCACTCTCTACCATCCAATCAGGCGTCCAAAGTGCGGTTTCCAGTGAGGCTCGTATGGGCGCCTCCTTGCTCCGCCTCCATTTCCATGATTGTTTCGTCAATGTACGTAATTAAGTAGATAACTGGATAATCAAAACTTATATATGCATCTCTATATATAATTGTACGTTCGTATTTGATATATTGTTAATTTCCAACCTCATCTACGTACGTACGTAATTCATATGGTATATATTAATTTGATCTCAGGGATGTGATGGGTCGATTCTGTTAGCAGACAACGCAACTTTCAAGGGAGAGCAAGGAGGTGTCGCTAATAACGGTTCCATAAGAGGCTATAACGTCATCGATAGTATTAAGACACAGGTGGAGAGTGTATGCCCTAGCGTTGTTTCTTGTGCCGATATTGTCGCTGTTGCTGCAAGGGATTCCGTCGTAGCGGTGAGATATATATTTATAGATATATAGTAGCAGTTTATTTGGCATGAACAACAACCTAATTATGCACTTAATCAGTATATATATACGGAGTACTAATAACTAGCGAATTATACATATAATGTGTATTATAAACATAAATTCAGTTGGGAGGACCGAGCTGGACAGTGCAGCTGGGGAGAAGAGACGCAACAACCACAAGCCTAAGCGCAGCCAACGATCCAAACAACCTTCCAGCTCCATTTCTTAACATCAGCAGCGGAACTCCCAGCCTCCATAGCGTCTTCTCCGGCAAAGGCTTCACCGATGATGAAATGGTTGCCCTCTCTGGTATATACTATACTTCTATTTATATGGTTACCAACAATACTAATATTTATATGGTTACCAACAATACTAATAGATTAATATGTAGTATTTGATATGTGCTATTTTATTTGTATCTAGATTATTTTTTGGTGAAAAGAATTATTTATATCAAAATTAATCATTTAATAATTGTTATTTTATTTATATGTATATTCTTTTTTGAGTCTAAAATCAATAATTAAAAAAATTTCAAAGATTTATTCAGTGAATAAAATTTATAATTAGTTTAAAAATATTCAAGGAAACCCCTAATTAATGACTAAAATAGAATTGAAACAATACTAATTGAAATTAATTATTCTCAATTTAAAAAGATATTTAAACTTATATATTTAAAAAGATAGTTAAAAAATAAGTGAAAAAAAATGTAAAAAGTAAGAACTGAACCTTGGGTTCTAATAAAGAAGAAAAGTTCCCCATCCTTTATACCATCTAGGCAATGTAAACTTTATGATCCATTTTCAGTTCTAATTAATTGAGACTTTTTTTTATATAGTCAACCTTTCGTATTTTATTTTTGGGATCGGGGTGGGCTCATACTAACACAGGGCTACCCCTAGATCCGCCAATGGCAATCAGCTTGGTAAAATCTGAGGGTTAGCATAGTTGTTCGTCGAGTAGGTGGAGACATCAATATCAATCATAGTTTTAATTGTATATATAGTCTTTCTAATCTAGACCTTAGGGGCATATATTAGCATCCATATTGAGAAATATTTTTAAAATATTAAATACTTTAAATAGATTTTTAGTGTCAATGCATCGATCAGATTTAAGGAATTTTTTCATTTATAATTTCTTAACTTATGTTCTTAGAACATAGGTAATTGTAAGTTGAGAATAAAATGCATAGATTAAACTGAGTTACGTCTAATCAGAGCTTAAGAATCCCTCTTAGCTTATTGACGGCTCTTAACTAAATTTGTTGGGTAGCTTATTTAATTTGGGTGATTGGGATACCGATTAATTTTGACCAATTAATACAGTATATACCTAGTTTTGGCTGTTTTTCTACGAAAAGTATGCATCCAATTTTTCCAAGTTTTATATAGTTTGAAACTTTGAATGTATATATGATCAGTTTGAATTAATAGTCAAGTTCTCTCTCACTCCAACTATACCCCATTATATATTTGCCTACACTTTCGGCATCATAAACGTTGAAGTTGAGATTAGGTTTTGTTTTTTAAAATCAATTTTCAGTTACAAACTTAGATTAGTTATAAGTTCTTCTGATTCCATCATACACTCTCCCGTGCCTCACGAAAACAATTTTAAAAATATTTTCTGGATCAGCAAATCCATGTAATCAAAATTTGGAATGACGTGATTGCAAGAGTAGACTAATACCAATTATTAACTTATACCCTCTATAGATATTTTCAAAAACAAAAAACTCTATAAAATAACGATTTTTTATAATAATTTCCTACTCATTATTGGTAATAAGTAATAATTAAGTAGTGAAGGAGTATATTTAAAAAATGTAATACTAGTTTTTTTCCTAGGTAATTAATTATGTACTTAATTTATTTAAACATGCAGGAGCACACACAATAGGGCAAGCAAGGTGTGTGAACTTCCGGTCAAGGATCTACACCGAAACGAACATAGACTCCACCTTCGCGGCGTCGGTGCAAGCCAACTGCCCCAGCACCGCCAGCAGCGGGGACAACAACCTGTCCCCGCTCGACACCGTGAGCCCCACCACCTTCGACAACTCCTACTACACCAACCTCGTGAACCTGCAGGGGCTGCTCCACTCCGACCAGCAGCTATTCGGCAACCAGAGCACCGACTCTCAGGTGTCCACCTACAGCTCCAGCTCCTCCACCTTCTTCACCGACTTTGCCAACGCCATGGTCAAGATGGGTAACCTCAGCCCACTCACAGGATCCAGCGGCGAGATCCGAACCACCTGCTCCAAGGTCAACTAAGTCCATCATATCGATCCAAGGAAATTAAGTCTACTCTTGATCGCTAGTAGTACGTACGTACTATATATTACTCCCTCCGATTCAAAAAGATTGTCGCTTGACTTATTAACACGTATTTTAATGAGCTAAAAACTATATAAAATATCAATTTTTTTTAAATTATTTTTTTAGAACTTAATATTTGTTGTTAATAAGTATTAGATTATAAAAAAATAATAATAAAAAAGTTAATATATTATATAGTTTTTAGCTCCTTAAAATACGTGTTAAAAAGTCAAACGACATCCTTTTTGGATCGGAGGTAGTATATAGAACAAGTGTTTGCAATTAATTTGCTGGAATAAATGTAGTTTCTTTTGAGTCGACAATATAATGGGTGTGTTTGGATTTCAATCGTATTATGATTATAATGCAAAAATTAAAGGTAGTGTTTGTTTAGCACGGTTTTCAATGTATTTAAGTTAAGATGGATTTAAAATAAAATACATTGTAATGCGTGCATATCAAACAACATAAAAATGCATTATGCTTATAATTGCATTATAAACATAATGCAATGGAATCCAAACACACCCAATATGTGTTGGAATATGAGTTCTCTCAAATTGAAAATATTAACATATAATGAACAAATTGGCAGACTACTCCCCGCATTGTTAATTGGTTTTGATATGGAACCTCGTTGGCTTTATGTGTTGTTTGTGTCTCCCGCCACTAGTACAGATTAGGTCAAATATCACGGATATTTGAGGGCTAATATAACAGATATTGTGTGAGGCACGCCCGGGCTACCCCTCACTACTAGAATACTGCAATTAGACATCATATGATTTAAGTCTGTCAAAAATACAACCGATGTTATATTAATCTATTACATCAAATAATAAATTTGTGATGTTAAAAAAACTTTAGACAACAGTTGAATTTTTTGACATATGTTAAATGGTTAATATAAAAAAAAAATTAAAACGCGCGCCCGATGAAATTTTTACAAGTGTTTAATCGCCCACCCATACTTTGAATTTTTTTTTAAACACCCGCCCATACTTGGTGAAAACAGGGGGCTCCCTCGGACGTGTGAACAGATTGAAGACTACCACCAAACCTCTCCCTTCTCCCAACTCTCTGTCTCACCCTGTATTTCACCACCACCACCACTACCACTACCACTCTCGCCGCCGCCGCCACCGCTACCACCACTACCGCCACCGCCACATCTCCTCTTTCTCCCGACTTTCATCCTCGGCTTCTCCTCTTCTCTCCGCAGATATGAGATCTCTCTATCACACTTGAGACAAGATCTCTCTCGCCCCTCTTTCTCCCTCTTTCACTGTCGATCTTCCTCTATTGCCTCTCTTACTCTCTCACTCAATCTCTCTCTGCGGCGCAACCTCCCAAACAACGGACACATAACCGACCACCATCAGGACCACCACTTCATCACCGACGTCCTTTATGGTAGGACGCTACTCTCCTTCTCCTATTACTTTGTTCAACTTCATTGAGTTTTTTACTGGTTCGATTTGTTCGAATTTGTGAGTTCTATGCTTCTTAGTTGTCCTAGCTAGTTCGTTGATTTCAACTTGTTTGGGGGTTGTCATTTTAAGATCTAGACTTGTTCTTGCATGATTGAGATTAGGGTTTCAATTGAGATTAGGGTTTCAATTTAGGGTTTCTTTGTAGCTGGAATTTTTCTTTGAGATTCCACCAAGTTTGTGTTCATTAATACAGGGCATTGGGAGCAAGCTCTTACCTAGCATTCAAAACATGCTGCAAATCACTGGCGAAATCAGTGAGAAGAGAAATCCTGGAGTCTTGGGAGAAGATAAGCCAACAATTGAAGTAGTTGGAGGCACTCTCGATAGAAAGCAACCGACTTCCTATAATGTATTGTCTTCCTAATCTGCTTTTACCGATGATATCTTGTGTTTGTTTGGAAATTCAAAACACATAGAATGCCAATTCCAGTCTTTGTTTATCATGATAAGCCTCTGGTAATGTAGATTCAATATGCTGAAATATATGCTAACCATGATTTGCCTCTTTCGATTATTTTAGTGATTTAGGGTTTTAACTTAGGGTATTGTTTACAGATGCAGGAACTTACCCTGGGCCATTTGTTGTTGTTGATATTTCAAAGAACGATGAGGTATTGTTTCTATCTTAAGTTTTCTTCTTATAAATTTGAATGGAAGTTCAAGTTACATGACTTTGTTGCTGAAATCTTTCTGTTCAAGGGGTTAAACCGTACCTTACAAAATCCCTCAAATTTGCTGCTGAAATCTTTCTGTTCATAAATCTCACGGCAGCCTAAATGAGGACCTTTTCTCTAAATTTCTCATGCCACGTTCCATGACATTTTAAGGTAAAAAATGCTCACATAAATATGATATTGGTTAAAATGTGATCGAGTTTTATGAATGCATCGAAAGAACCATCGTGGTTAATTAGTTTTGACTAATTAAGGCTTTTTTTTTTGGTGTTATAAAGCTATAAAGAGCACTCTTACGAACTGTTAATGAAGAAAGACTTGTTTTTAATGATTGTCATCTCATATATTTGATTTGTTTACAATAAAATTCCAAATGGTTCAATGTATAAAATAAGATATTGAAACATTAAAACAAAGTTTAATCATCTCTGTATAATGCATGTGTAGATATGGTTCATAAATATGCAATGTTTTAGGTGATCTACGCTGTTTTAATTTCATATGTTATATGCAAATATGCAATTACTTTCTGATGGGATTCTTGCGAGCATGTTTTGAATCTAACCTGTACCCAGATTGCTTTGGTTCTTGCCATCTCTGTTTCATTTCTAGGCCGCTTTATCCCTTTTTAGCTAGATAGCTAGCTGGTATCACTTCTATTTGATAGGATATCGAGTATATCATTTTAGTGCTTCTGCTTGGTCAATATGCCTTCTTATTGTCACATGAGAGAACAGGGGCTGAAGTAGAGATTTTTATTTTACTGCTAAAAAATAGGACCTGAATCACCTGACTGATAGTTTGGTATTTGAATAGATTATTTACTTTGACATCTCTTTCTTATTTGTTTTTGTCCCTTCACGAGCCTTCTGTAGGTTGTTTAGTTCCTAGAATAGTTCGAGTTGCTGTAAGATTACGACCTGTTGATATGTAAAAGTGGCCACTTTTTTGTTTCAGTTATGTCAATGATGGAAGAACAATTTGTATGTTATTTCTTGTTTGTTTGTTTTTCCCTTTCCTCTCCTAGTTTGTTTAGTTTGCATTGAATGTCCTTTGTATGACGGGTTGTCACTGTTGTTGTTTCTGTTCTTAATGAAAGATCGAAATAATTCTATTTGCTCTCTTTCTCTAGTGCACTCTTCTCTTATGCTTAATCTTTTGGAGTATTGTTAAGTTTTGACGTTTTTATTGGATGGTTTAATTTCCGCTTTACATGGCTTGAACTAGTTAGTCATAGAACCTTCATGCCTAAATTACTTACAAGAAACTCTCAAAAGGGTTGGCCTAATCTTGCACTGGTTATTGATCCATTCTTGAGAAATGCTAAATTGGGACAAGCGGTTTTTCTTTGACTCTCTAGCTCTAGATTAACTTATACTTTTCTGTTTGTACATCATTCTACTGACTTTACCATGTTTATTATGTGACGATACATTTTCTACATAGAGGAGTGTTGCTGGTTTTGTGAAGATACATTTCTTGATTGAACTGAAGACGAAACTTCTTCTTTCACAAAATGAGGCTATCCGAACAAGGACTAGGTACAATGTACCTTTGATCAACTCTCTGGTTCTCTATGTTGGTATTCAGGTAATCACTATATTCTCCTTCAAGCCTCACTCTGCCTTGATACTAATCATGCGCATGATCTATGATTGGTTAGTTCCAGCTGTATGATCCCTCCTATCACTAGATATATATTTCAGTTAGGTTTGTGATTGAAATTTATTTGGACTCTTCAATTGCATCTACTTTTAATCAGTATGTCCTGGTAAATTCCATTTCAAGATTTGAAACCTTTTCTTGTACTTCTTTTTTAACAACCATGGCTCGTTTGCTTGGTGTTGCATGAAGGAAAATTTCAGATCGGGCCACCTTGAAGGTTATTTCTGGATCACCCTTCATGACTTCATTCAAAGGATCTTCCAAAATAATGAAGATACAATCCAGTCTTGGCAACTTGATGGCCATATGTTCTGGACTGTAGGGTAAAGCTCATCTTCTCTATCCGTTTACTTGTTATTTTAAGCTTTACTTTCACCTATTTCATTTAATAATAATATGTTCAATTGTAGCTAGTGATTTAAAAGCTAGCTATAATGAAAATCTTGATTACCCATTTTTCCTAAAATTTTCACTCTGGAACTTTATACTAAATGTAACACCAATCTTTTCTATAATTGGGGAAATTTCATATTCGGCTCAGGTTGGTGGATATCTGATTTGAGGAATACGTATAATTTTGAAGATGTAGACTCTAGAAGCATTGTCAAGGTAAACAAAACCTACCCTTTTTTTATATTGATCTGATGTATTAAAGCTGGTGGAAGGTGATACCTCTTCAAGTGTTACCACTGGGCATGTATTAATAGAGTCCTACAGTATGCTGAAATTGGTGAATACCCTACTATTTTCTGTAGGTGAATCCAAAATCTTGGACTGAGATATTCATTTTTGTAGATAACAAAGGAATGTAGAATTTGAGTTCATCAATGTGGACAAGGCGTAACTTGGGTACGAACTGTATGTGAGAGCCTGGAATGAGGAAAGAAGCCTCTTATGAGAGAGTGGCATTCCTGATAATGTCCTCAAGTGTGTGTCAAGACTCATGATGACTTTAACTTTCTAATTGGCCTTTGTAGCTAGGTTGTCAAATGTACGTATATTGTATCCTTTCATTTCCATAAGAAAATTTATGTCTTATATCGAGCAAATGGTGTTACGTATCAAACTAAAAAACATCAGATTACAAATGAAAAATGGAGTGATTTCATACCTTTGAAATCGAATTATTATATAAAAACTGATGTTGATATCATTACGGACATCGTCCTACTAAACTAAATCAATGTGTCACACATGTTTTTACATTAAAATGCTAACATAAACTGATGTATATTAATAACAATAATACCGTTATAAAAATCAAAATAGATGTATATTTCATACTAATACATCAGTTATGTGCATATTTCATGCGATAGATTATTTTAAAACAATAAAAAAATCACAAATTATATATATGGAATTGTTATACACTCAATCAATATAATAAAAAGGATGTCTATTTGGTTTTAATACATTGGTTATTTTAAAAATAGTGATGTAAATGTAAAATTTAGGCTTAGTGTTAACATCTTCAAAACCTTATGAATGAAAAATCATGGATATTTATCAACAAGTGAACATGTCAAAAATAAATTTGAAGAGTTGAGTTACATCTATATTCAAAATATAACAGATGTTTTAATTAAGAAAAGACATCGGCTTAAAACTAATGTGAAAAAGTTAATCTTTTACTACACGCACAAACAGATCAGAATTTTTTTTTAAAGACATCGGTTCATAAGAGATGTCTAATTGCGTTTTTCTAGTAGTGACTCGGTGGGCTATTAGGGGAGGCAACGTAATATCACAGATCATTAAAGAGGCACGCCCGTGATATTAGAGTGAGAAATTTTTCATATAACACCCTAATATCACGGATCATTGAAGGGATAAGCCCGAGATATTAGGGTCTTTTATTTCTCATATTACACTCTAATATCACGGATCATTAAAGATGTACAACTGGGATATTAGAGTTTAGTGTAATTTAATATCAGCCTAATATCACGGTATCCTCTGGGGACGTCCGTGATATTTGGTGTAATCCCTTTTCATATATTGAACATATATCACGGTTTGGTAGGTCCGGGCTATATATTTATAACTGGCTTTTAAAATATTTTATTTTATTTTTGTAATACTACCTGTACATAGAGTTTGGCCAAACTTCAAACACACAAGTACAAAGTTTGTCCACAAAACTGACAGCAACTTCCAGATTAAATCGAAAAATAGTTCATTACAATCTAAATTGTGTCCTTCGGTAAACAAAAGTCTAATCTACTATCAGAAATCATACTTGCTAATATTCTACAGATTTGGAATGCTCCCAACATACTAAATATCCTTAAAACGTAAAAAATACAATAGATTCTTCAATTACTTTCTGCTACTCACATCGACCCTTTTGCACTCCAATTGTTGCAATGTCTGCAAAATGAAGATTGATCACCAAAGCTAAGTCTGAAACAAGGTAAAGCTAAGGATTATTCTCAACTTTCTAGCATTTCATTAACAGTCTAGATCAAAGATAAAGTATACAAGTTTGTATGTGATAAAGTTACACAAAACTATAGATAAGAATATAGATTGATAGTGATAAGATTCACAAGATCTGCTAACATATATGCATACTCCCTGTTACTTCCTCTCCTAGTGAATTTCTGGACTTGCAAAAAGTTAGAAATTTCTAATAATCAGGCTAACTGCTCTTTTTCAAGATGGTACAATTGCAAGGCTAAAGTAAGAAGATAAAATTGAACTTTCAAAACAACATTTTAGACATTAATAACCAGTAATTCAGAGAAAAGCTCCGATAGATTATATCTGGACAAACAAGATCAATACATGCACAGATGGAGGAAGGATGTTTACGAAAAATAATGCAAAAAGACAAATGGTGCGATGAGTTAAGTTTGCAATTGCGTACCATTTCATGTCACTGAAATCAACATATATAGGCAGCATTCTCACTGCCGCTCTCATCGGTGCTTACTTGATTCACCATCAATTCTTTGATAGGAAGTGCCATTTGCAATAGATGACATCCTCTTACTATCTGATCGAGCTTTCCTACGTTGCCTAGCAGACCCTCTCCGCTCAGCCCTCGTGTCATCTTGTGTAATCAAAGCTCCAAGCTTTCTATCAGAGGCTTTTTATATTGAAAACACTACCAATGTCCATAGTGCATTAATTCGGATCATTAAAGTAGTAGGCGTGAAATGCATAACTCGTGAACAATTTGAATTGGTATGATGAGGCATCACATATCACTACCATGCTAATATGTTTTTTGATCCGTAATCTTACCCAAAGAGCACAGGTGGAAAGCAATAATGTTATCCTAATGTAGCGCCCTCTATTAATTTCTCATACTAACTATGAAATGTAGCAACTTGCACCACACATTATCCTTTCTATACGGGTGGAATAATTAATTGAGATAAACAACTACTAGGATCAGATTATGGTGATGCACATAGAGAGCATGAATTAAAGCAAAGGAAAATTCTAAAACAATGGTGGCCAACACTCAACAGCAACTTTGAGATGCTCTCCTGGAGAATCATTGTTTGAGTCATCCATTGTTAAAGAGAATCAAAATTCAAGCTTCACGTGTACGTCGTTGTAGTTCCAAGTATCTTTAACACATATGACTACACGAGGCTTAAAAAGAAAATCCAAGGGATGGGTCTAACTTAGGTTATCAAGAAGCATAACTCAACATGGAAGAGCAAACAAGGACCTATAGATAGTATAATCCATTTTTCTAAAACTTTTTTCTTTTTTCATTCATCACATTACTAGAGCAACTCAAACTTCCAATCCCAATTCCTGAAGAAATGAATCAACATCATTTTACATGGTAGAAGGGAGGGATGCAAGAGCTTGGAAGAATATATAGATGAACAATCTTGTGTAAGATCGAGTTAAATATACAATTACAAATAGATGTATGCATAAATGTGTGCTGCTGAATCAATAAATGTGCGCATACCTGTAAGTAAAAAGTCATAGATAACAGAAACAAAGTCACGAAGCTTTTGCATAAAGATGAACTTCTCACCAGCAGGCCGCAGCAGACAGCGATTGTTCCGGAGTAGTAATGTTTTTCAGTGATGCAGATAAATTCTCGTATGTTTGAGCCAATGTCACCATGGTTTTTGTATGGGATTCCTGATTCCGAGAAGCATAATAGATCATAAAACATAATAATTCTCATTATATACAAGAAATAAGGGTAGTGGAAAGAATAAAGCTATTCTAAATGTAGAGGCACACTGCATACTTGGAAGGTAAATATGCTAAAAGTTGGGATATAAATGTCCACACACTAGTAAATTTTCAAAGTAGGTCATTACCAGGCTTGATGACCTGACACCTTCATGGCAGATCTATGCCTACTTATTCCAACTTGGAATTTACAAAACGTTCATATAGATAATAGAGAATAACTCCATTTTTTTTTGTAATTTATAATTAATCATAATGCAAAATATATTCATATAAATTTGACATGTTACATGGGCATCCTCGTACCGAAAAGTGTCCATATATCAAACATGTTCATCAATACTCCTTTTTTTCAACCACAAAAGACCAGAAACACACTATGCATCTTCATCCTATCCTCATCTTTCTATCTTTACATACAACCTAAGTGTCAAGAACATGTACATGTACTAATAGCACTATGCACTATAATAACAATATACACCTGAAATTCAATAGGATAAACCAAGATGATTTTTCTCAATCAAAGAAACTAGCTTATATCAAGATTACCAAATCTACCCCACTAGACATATGATTTGCTAACATCCAAGACTTGTTCATACTTCCTAACAACTTAAACCTATGAATACGGAAAAAAAAGTACATGCATATATTAGGGTACTACTCTACCACTTGCATGATTATATATAGTGTCAATCATCAAAATAAAATAAGTGCATCTCATAACATAGGCAACGCAAACTATAAACAAGAACCGCCCAAGGAGGGTGTGGAAGACAATGACTCATCATACATTTACTCTAGTCCTAGTGATAGAAAATCAGATTTATTGTTTACTTCTGCCATTCAATTTATTGAATTTTTTACTTCTGTCACAATCGTCATTGCTGGCAGGAAAAATATATAGCTTCATTTACAATCATATATAAGGCTGAAAAAAATAGATAGAAAAACTCCAAACTCTATATATTCCTATTATTGTACACTTTGCAACACTAAAAGCGAGGGATCAAGAATCGAATAGTAGCCATCAAACAAGAATCTAAAAGCAATAATCGATCAGCAATCGAAAAAACACGAACAACACCAATCGAAAAGGAACAAGAACAACAACAATCGAACGAACAACAAAGATTTGAAATCAAAAACCACACATATACGCATTGCTAACCTGATGGCCAGTAGATTTACTTGCTATTGTGCTTGTAGTCTCAAAAGCACTCTTCAGATAAGATGAATAGATAGCGGAAATGTTAACTATTATGAGCCTAATTCGCCATGTTTTATAGTCACTTTTATATCGTTTTCTGCATGCATTTCATACATTTGGGTTAGAATAGTACATAATCTACGTAGTTTATACTTATTTGCCAAATTATGGAATCTACACCAGTTTCTGTTTAACTTCGCAGAAATCAAAGCAATTTACAATAGTTCTGAGAAAGGAAGAAAAGCTCGAAGTCAACTACATAAGTCCGAGGTCAAGGAGCAGCGGAACCGGGATAAATCAAGTTGAACGCAAGGAAATCTACTCGGCAACACATTACTCGATTTCGACCAAGCTTAGTCGATTTCGAGTACAAGAAGTCGATTTCCACCAAAGTTGACAAGAATCGAGCAGAGCTAAGAGAATTAGTCGATATCGAGTTGTTTTACTCGATATCGAGTAACCTGAAATCAAGTGAAGACCCCGGATTCGACGAGCAAGCTGGGAGCAGAACATTCAAGTCGATATCGAGCAAATCTACTTGATATCGAGTAACCACTTAGTCGATTTTCACATCCTGGGAGCCGAGATCGACGAAGAAGCTGAAGACGGAGAAACCTTGGTCGATATCGAGGAAACTACTCGATGTCGAGGAAAACCCCAGTAGCCGACGTCGAGTAATCCGAGTCTTGTTAAGATTCTATCCCAAAGCCGATGGAGATATTTTCGAGATCAAATTCTATCAAGTTCCATCAAGATCTATCAAGTCAAAGGAGGATTTATCCTCAATTAGTTCTAGTTACTTTTTAGATATAATTATTTATTTCCATGCTTTAATATTTAGATAAAAGATAGATAGAATTAGATATAGATATAGTTTTCTTTCCTAATTAGAGAGGGAATGAAGCCTATAAATAAAGCATATAGGGCTGGTTTTTATTCATTCAATCATACAATTCAATTCAAGTAGAAGAGCAAGTAGGAGAGAGAGCTTAGGCCGATTAGAGAGGAGTTTGGCAAGAGCGGATTTGGCACCGACTGGTTGTAAGTATTATTTGGTTTAGTTAATGCAATTTAGTTATTTCCTGAAATCTTTGATGAGTTTATTCATGATGAAGAGCGAGTAGTCCACCCACTTCTAGGGTCGGGGTGAGCCCGACGGTAGCCATGTGAGGTGATGCGGTAAAGGTACCATCTTTTTATGCAATTCGTCTTCTATCCCTAAAAGCATGATTCTTTTGCGAAAGTTGAAGGTGATCCTTGTTTGTGTTATTGAAGCGAAAGTGATCTTAATACAACTTGGGTTAATTATATGAAAAGGGTTAGTAACAATTAGGGTTTATGTGAAAGCCTCTATATTCCTATTTGTTAATAACGAAAGTTATTTGATGAAATGCATGATCTTTTATGCCTTTGAGTGTTATTTTTTATGGTTATCGTTGTGGTGTTGAAACCCGGATCTTGGAAGTCTTTAGGTTATTGATTTATTTCATCGAAAGTCGTGTTATGTGTTACGAAAAGTTGCAATTTAAGTTTATGAATTACTCGATCTCGGGGAAATTTGGTCGACGTCGAGGACGTTTGTCGATGTCGAGTTGAATTGGTCGAAATCGAGTTTCTTTGTTTGGTTTTGGTTTCTGTCAGTCGATTTCGTGCACTGTTGGTCGGTTTGCTTAGTCGATATCGAGTAACGGTGGTCGATATCGACCAAGTTTGCTGTCTTTGCTTTATTTTCAGCTTTTCTCTGTTATTTCTGTCTGTCTGGTTGATTTTCTGTCTGTGAGATTCCTTTCCTACATGAGATCCGCTGACGCGCTTCCTCGAGCATCGATCTTGACTTCCCGTTGTTGCATCATGAGGAGGTCTTGTAATTATTTGCAAGGGACAGAATCTGGTTTGCTTTACATTATTTATATTTTGAATTGCAAATCTCGATTTCCTCCTTACAACAAATTGGCGCCGTTTCCGGGGAAGCAATCATTCGCGCCTTAGGTAGTTAGATCTCACTTTTTCTTTAAGTTTTTATTTTGCAGTGTATGCGCCGTTCTGGTCAACAGCCTGAGTTTGACGCCTTGGACGACCTGGAACGCCTTATACACGTCCACGCTAAATTGAAAAGAGCCATGGCGGCCGCAGAAACACAGGAACAACTGATACAGAGGCTTAGGACAGAATTAGCCACCAAGGATACTGTTCTCACCGCTGAGAGAGCACGCACTACACATGAAGCTGAGCGAAGGAGGCAGGAGGAAGCTGAGCTTGCCCAATACCCTACCACTTCAGAGGATTACATGCACCCGACTCTCGTCGTGGCTGAATCGGCCATTCTAATCCCTGAAAACAATTTTGAAATTCGCACTCCTTTCCTGATTGAGATTAAAAATAATGCATTCTATGGTAGATTTAATTAATGCCCTCTTGAACATATTACCAATTTTTCTGACATGTGTCATACTCTTGCTGAAGGTACTACTCTGGAATATGTCAAGATGAAAGCTTTTCGACGGTCTCTAGCAGGTCCTGCATTGAAGTGGCTTGAAGGTTTTCCTCCAAGATCCCTCACGACATGGGCTGAAGTAAAGCAGGAATTTCTCAACAAATTCTTTCCTCCTGCCAAGACAGAGTTCCTCCGCCAGAAGATTACATCTTTCAAACAGAAGCCCGGGGAGCCGCTAGCAAAAGCATGGGAACACTATAAGGATCTACTGCGATCCTTCCCTACACATGGACAACCACCCTAGTCGTTCAGGAGATCTTCTTCAATTCTCTTGATCTGGCCGCTAAGGATAGGATCAACCAGTATACTCATTATAAGTATTTGACAATGCCGCCAGCTGACGCATGGGCTACCCTCGACAAGCTTACCAACTACGATAATAAGTATGGGACTCCAACAAACTATGATGAGAATGTATATGCTAGGCCAGCCCCATCCATGCCCCTCTATGAGCCTTCTAAGGAGATTGACCCAGATGTCAAGGAGCAATACTACAGAGATCAGAATCGCAAGCTCCTCAAGCAAGTCAAGTATCTTTCTGTCAACCAGCCCTGCATCGAATGCGGATCACAGCGGCAAGCCACTACTGAGTGCCCACACATAGAGCAAGTCAGGATGGCAGAAACCCACGAAGAGGTAGCTTACGCAGGGGGTCCCAATCGCTATATGGGGGACCAAAGGTTCTATCAACCACAATGGAACCAAGGTGCCCCTAGGAACCCCCCGCCATACCGAGCTCCAGGACATCCGGAAAGGGACCAGAAGAAGAATGACCTACAGACCATCCTTGAGGAAATGCGGAGGAACCACTCACACATCAAGCAGTCCTTCAATTCTGTCTACACTCAGATACATGGTGTCAACGCTAGGCTTGGAGAAATCGATGTCTGGAGGAAATCGATTGACACACAGATTGGTCAGCTAGCAGCAGGCGTCCCAGACAGTCAGGTACGCTCCCTAGATCTTCTGAGCCCAATCCTAAGGGGAAGACCGGACACATCGCAGCCGTAAAGCTCGGGAGCGGGTATCAACTACGCAAGCTAGAGGTCAGAAAGCAGTAGGATGAAGAAGCTGACAAACAACTCGATGTCGACCAGCAGCAATTCGATGTCGAGCAACATCAAGTCGAAATCGAGCAACAGCTTGGCCAAGATTCGTCTGCACAACACTCCAAGTCGACATCGAGGAAACTGGTCGATAACGAGGAAAATCTTATCGATGTCGAGGAGAATCAAGTCAACATCGAGGACGCTGCAATACCTCCGATATCTATTCTGACTCCGATCGAACCAGAAAAAGAAGATGCCTTTGTTACAAAATCTCCAAAGGACCCAGCAGAGAAGAAATTCTAGCGCTTCATCAAGATGCTTCAGAGGCTCAATGTCACCATACCCTTCACAGAAGCTCTTAATGAAATGCCATCATATGTCAAGTTCCTCAAGGAGATCCTAAGCAAAAAGTGATCAATGGTTGAGATCGCTGAGGAGTGCAGCCATATGGACATACTTGAGAAAATGCCAGATCCAGGTAAGTTTGTTATAACCATTGGATTTGGTCAACAAAAATTTAATGCATTATGTGATCTTGGAGCTAGTGTAAGTACAATGCCTCTGTCAATATGGTCCAAGATTAATATAGGTGCCCTAGAGCCCGTGGATGCTAAACTTTATATGGCCAACAACACAGTGGTCATCCCAACAGGCATGGTGGACAATGTGCCAGTGCAAGTTGGTAAGTTCTTCGTCCCTACTGATTTCTTAGTTATTGATATGGCGGAGGACCCTGCTTGTCCTATTATTCTAGGAAGGCCCTTCTTGGCGACGGTGGATGCCAACATAAGCGTAAGGAAGGGAGTACTCACTTTCAACATCAGCGATGACGTAATTCAGTATTCCTTCAATAAAACTGGAAGGCATACAGGTCCCATGGAAGAGGTGAAGTCTATATCAACGGGTTACATTACTTGCGGGGAGCCTAAGGTAAGAAATATGACTCCTGAAGAGCTAGAAAAGAGGGATATGAAAGCCCAAGTGGAGGAGATCATGACCATTCTAAACAACAACACAGAGGATCTGCTCGACATCGACCAAGGTAAGTCGACGTCGACTAACTTCTTTTCAGATGCCTTGACAGGATTCAAGTATGGGGTCGTAGTCGACCAGAGTTACTCGATGTCGAGTAACTTGGTCGACATCGACCAGACTCAGAGCCCTCCACCAGTAGCAGCTTCGTCAAGCAATCCACTCGAAGCCGAGGACAACTCGACATCGACCAAATTGGTCAACATCGACCAAAAACCGTCTTCCTCGACTTCTCCTTCCTCGACCAGCAGTCCACCAGAAGAACCCAACTCCTCTATATCGAGTACTA
The DNA here is from genome assembly GCA_037127255.1 of Persicaria tinctoria. Classification (NCBI taxonomy): domain Eukaryota; kingdom Viridiplantae; phylum Streptophyta; class Magnoliopsida; order Caryophyllales; family Polygonaceae; genus Persicaria; species Persicaria tinctoria. The sequence continues at coordinate 34,207,326 of JBANSL010000013.1, read as the reverse complement.
TTACTCGGAATCGACCAGAATCTGAGGTCCCAAAATCCGATTATGCGAAGGTAAGCCAAGGTACAAATCTTTCTTCTCCTATTTTAATTAAAGATTTATCTATACATGGAAGAGGTTTGCCTTGGTATGTGCGATTATGTAGGATTTCCAATGAGGAGCCTAATAAGTATGAAGTTGGTGACAAAGTCTATGTTGCAAAATCAAAGGAACATTGGTTTCCCAACAAATTCAACAAGAAGAAGATGGGGCCCTTCATGGTGAACAAGATCCATTCAGGCGGACTGCATCTGATGGACAAGAATGGAGTCATGTTTGAAGCCGAAGCTACATGGGCCCTGCAAATGCCACCTTGTGCTAAATGGAGAAAATCGACCTAGCGACTATAAAGTCTGGAGCTTGTAAATAGACATTTATTTTTGGGACTTTTGGACATTGTTGCTTTTGTTTGTTTTTTGTTTTGAACTTTTAGATTTTCTATTGTGGGTATTTCTTTTCTAACGAATCTTGCAGGGAAGAAAAAGATGCAGACTTACTCGACATCGAGTAAGTTACTCGAAATCGACCAAACATATCGAGCAAAAAGGGGCCGGTGGTCAAGAGGGTCACCCTAGAGGCAACAAGTTACTCGATCTCGAGTAGACTTGGTTGACATCGACCAATCTCCTCGAAGTCGACCAGTCCTTGTTGATTTCGACCAGCTGTGCAACACAATTACACTCGATTTCCAGCATCCTGCACACCTGTCTAGTGAGTTTCTTTCTTTACCCTTATTTTTTATACAGTGAGGACACTGTAATGTTTAAGTATGGGGTAGGGGAAGGGCTTATTTAATGCATATTTGATTTATTTGACCATATTTGTGCATTATTTCTGGAATTGCTTATACATGGCTATTTTGGAATTCATTATTGATTTATGTGCTTACATGCATATTTTCCAAAGTTTATAAAAAATGACCCCCATTGAAAATTTTGATTAATGTCATGGAAGTCATATTGAACTCGACGATGCAAAATTGGATTCATTAGAGATATAACATGAAATTGCCTAGTAAAGGGAAGTCAAAATGAAGTGCATATTTTCTTGAAAACCATGAATGGAGCTAAAATTTGATGTTGCTTTTGACATATTGCATGATAAAAGGATGGAGGACTTTATATTTTTCATATAATGCTCAAATGTTTATAATCCTTAGCCATACCTATGTTATGCATCACAAAAGCGATATTGAGCCTTATTTCATATTTTGCTCCACATGATCTAAATATTGCCCATTTTCTACCTTATTCCATCCGGGGATTATGTTGAGAATGGAAGTTACATTATGGAGATTACTATATGGTTGTTGTGTTGTTATTATCATTATTTGAGTTTGGCAGGAAATTGATATTTTATGGAAAATTTAATGAGTGAAAGAAAATCCGATCACCTCAGGATATAAAGGTAGATCGACCCTGCTCACAGAGATAATAGTTTGGAGAGATGGGACACGCAGGTGAGGAGTCCAAAGCACTAAGTATCCGGGGTCATTCATGACACCCATGTTTGTGACTCACGAGAAAGCAGTGATGAGGTTAGAGAGGTAAAATCATTATTATTGATAAAAGCATTATGGAAGGTGAAGAATCTTATGAAGAAGGAATGTGGAAATACAGTATGGAAAGTACTCCATTTCCCCGGATCATTAGCATCACATTGCCAAAAATTGTCCACATTTAACCTTTTACCAATCTACTCCTTAATGAGCTTAATTAAAGTCCTCTTAATTATTAATGTTTTGTCACTTATGAATCGTTTTGCATAACCCTCCTTTTGTGAGTAGGTGTTGCTTTTTAATTGCACATGCATGGATTTGTGACATAAGTACCTTTTCGAGGATGGTAATTGATTGCAAGGACATATGAGAATGAATATAAGATGTTGAGAGTTTGATTTCGTCCCCTGTTTGACAATTAAAAATATTGCTTGAGGACAAACAAGCTTAAGTATGGGGTGTTTGTTATGAGCTTAATTCGCCATGTTTTATAGTCACTTTTATATCGTTTTCTGCATGCATTTCATACATTTGGGTTAGAATAGTACAGAATCTACGTAGTTTATACTTATTTGCCAAATTATGGAATCTACACCAGTTTCTGTTTAATTTCGCAGAAATCAAAGCAATTTACAATAGTTCTGAGAAAGGAAGAAAAGCTCGAAGTCAACTACAGAAGTCCGAGGTCAAGGAGCAGCGAAATCGGGATAAATAAAGTTGAACGCAAGGAAATCTACTCGACAACACATTACTCGATTTCGACCAAGCTTAGTCGATTTCGAGTACAAGAAGTCGATTTCCACCAAAGTTGACAAGAATCGAGCAGAGCTGAGAGAATTAGTCAATATCGAGTTGTTTTACTCGATATCGAGTAACCTGAAATCAAGTGAAGACCCCGGAGTCGACGAGCAAGATGGGGGCAGAACATTCAAGTCGATATCAAGGAAATCTACTCGATATCGAGTAACCACTTAGTCGATTTTCACATCCTGGGAGTCGAGATCAGCGAAGAAGCTAAAGACGGAGAAACCTTGGTCAATATCGACGAAACTACTCGATGTCGAGGAAACCCCTCAGTAGCCGACGTCGAGTAATCCGGGTCTTGTTAAGATTCTATCCCGAAGCCGATGGAGATATTTTCGAGATCAAATTCTATCAAGTTCCATCAAGATCTATCAAGTCAAAGGAGGATTTATCCACAATTAGTTCTAGTTACTTTTTAGATATAATTATTTATTTCCATGCTTTAATATTTAGATAAAAGATAGATAGAATTAGATATAGATATAGTTTTCTTTCCTAATTAGAGAGAGAATGAAGCCTATAAATAAATCCTATAGGGCTAGTTTTTATTCATTCAATCATACAATTCAATTCAAGTAGAAGAGCAAGTAGGAGAGAGAGCTTAGGCCGATTGGAGAGGACTTTTTGCGAGAGCGGATTTGGCTCCGACTGGTTGTAAGTTTTATTTGGTTTATTTAATGCAATTTAGTTATTTCCAGAAATCTTTGATGAGTTTATTCATGATGAAGAGCGAGTAGTCCACCCACTTCTAGGGTCGGGGTGAGCCCGGCGGTAGCCATGTAAGGTGATGTGGTAAAGGTACCATCTTTTTATGCAATTCGCCTTCTATCCATGAAAGCATGATTCTTTTGCAAAAGTTGAAGGTGATCCTTGTTTGTGTTATTGAAGCGAAAGTGATCTTAATACAACTTGGGTTAATTATGTGAAAAGGGTTAGTAACAATTAGGGTTTATGTGAAAGCCTCTATATTCCTATTTGTTAATAATGAAAGTTATTTGATGAAAAGCATGATCTTTTATGCCTTTATGTGTTATTTTTCATGGTTATCGTTGTGGTGTTGAAACCCTGATATTGGAAGTCTTTAGGTTATTGATTTATTTCATCGAACATCGTGTTCTGTGTTACTAAAAGTTACAATTTAAGTTTCTGAGTCACTCAATCTCGAGGAAATTTGGGCGACGTCGAGGACTTTTGTCGATGTCGAGTTGAATTGGTCGAAATCGAGTTGCTTTGTTTGGTTTTGGTTTCTGTCAGTCGATTTCGTGCATTGTTGATCGATTTACTTAGTCGATATCGAGTAATGGTGGTCGATATCGACCAACTTTACTGTCTTTGCTTTCTTTTCCGCTTTTCTCATTTATTTCTGTCTGTCTGGTTGATTTTCTGTCTGTGAGATTCCTTTGCTACCTGAGATCCGATGACGCGCTTCCTCGAGGATCAATCCTGACTTCCCGCTGCTGCATCAGGAGGAGGTCTTGTAATTATTTGCAAGGGACAGAATCTGGTTTTCTGTACTTTATTTATATTTTGAATTGCAAGTCTCGATTTCCTCCTTACAACATTAACCTCCCTTGACAATCGATCAGCCACCTAAATGACATGAGATTACTATAAGATTTGAGTAGAAATACAACACCAAATCGACCTGTAAATGGCAAAAGACAGACGTAACTCACTACAACAGCTTGTTGTCTTCCTATCTCATTCAAATCGACATCTAACTGGCCCTATAGCAAATTTAAACACAGAGAAATCATCATATCTCATTCAAATCGACATCTAACTAGCCCTATAGCAAATTTAAACACATAAATCATCAATTGTTAAACACCGAACAAATGAATCACGATTCACTCTCTTGCTCTTTGAAATTCCATATTATTTCTCCTCTTCCTATTTTATATCGTCTGTTTTTCTATTGTAAATTCCACATTATCAAACTGAAAAATTCAGTCAAACAGAACTAAACCGCATGGTGCAACAAAGGAAGTAGACATGAATTAAATGAAGTGAAGGTGAATATGAATAAGAGGAAGCAATACCTGCAATTTCCCGAGAGCGTTCCACTCAGTTTCCCCGTGGCGCAGTGAACAGATTCAACGATTTCCCCTGAAAGCAATACCTGCAATTGTTGCAACGCTGGAGCGATTTGAGGATCCGAGACGCAGTGAACAGATTCAGCGAGACGCCGGAGCAATTTGAGGATCCGAGACGCAGTGAACGAAATTAGCGTTGAGGGTTTAGGGTTCTGCGATTTGAGGATCAAAGACGGCGGAGCGAGGCAAATGCGATTATGCAAGCAAGACAGAGTTGGAGAGAGAGGGGGAACGGGTTGCTAGGTTGAAAAAGTCTAATATCCCCCTTTATTGAATCCGGGATATTCTAACGTGATAATAACCCTAATATTCTGGTTTTTATGATTTAGATCTGTGATATTAGCCTTTTACCCATTAATTCTTTTTTCTTTCAAGCGAAAAGGTCCTAATATTACGGATATATAAGACCCGTGATATTAGGGTTATGTAATAAAACCAACATTTTGTACTAGTGTGCACTCATTGCTAATTGGTTTTTGAGATGAAACCTCGTTGGGTTTATGTGTTGTTCGTGTCTCCCGTACGTGGGCCTGTACACGACCTCTCTCTAACTTGTCTTAGCCCCACCGGGCCCATACGAATTTAACATTATACTGTATAACATATATCACTATATCAGTATTATATAACTTCGCATATATAGGTTAAAGAAATTTAATTGATAAATAATCCTTACAAAAATAATGAATCATAAGAAAATAATTTAAAGAAGGATGGATTAATTTATTGTGTACGTGTTCATAATTAATGTGTAAATCTAATTTCTAGGATTTTATGAAGATTATGTGTTCGTTGTATCCTTATGATCAAGGATTAGCTAGCATTTATCATGCTTTCCCTTAGTCACGTTTCTAGCATATTTCATTTCCTTTTATTATGCTTTGTCTTGTTGTGTAATAAGGGACTTTGTCTCATCTTGACACTATCATATGCTTGGCACATGTCTCTTATTTGGACACATATAAAAGCATTGCATCCACTACCTTGAGAGGTAGGGTTTTGGGATTGTTGCCGTCAATCATGAGGCTCCAGGTTTCCTTTTGTTGCTTCTACTGCTAAACATGAAAGCCATCGAATGCCCTCATTGATAATTGCTTCATTTCTTGCTCTAAGATCAGCTTACTGCAGCTGATCTTTGCTTAGTTTTACATGGTATTAGAGCTTGAGGTTAAATCTGAGTTTTAGATTGGTATTATACTCTTTTTTTCTCGTTAGCTTAAGTTCACGGTGGTTAACTCTGAGAATAGACCATCAGACGACATGGAAGTGCAAGGTAATCCTGGAAACCCTTTATTCATATCTAATTCTGATCACCCGGGTGCACAACTAGTTGTTATACCTTTTGATGGTCAAATTACATGATATGGAGTCGTGGTGTGATGATGGCACTTGGGGCTAAATGTAAGTTTGGCTTTATAAATGGATCGTGTGTTAAACCTGCTATTGGGAATGCTGATTTTGAAAGATGGATGGGAGCAGATTATATGGTGAGATGTTGGCTTTTAAATTCTATGTCTAATACTTTTGTAGAGGGATTTATCTTTATAGATTCATCGAAGGCCTTATGGGATGAAATCATGGAGAGGTTTGGTCAAACCATTAATGCTCCACTTATTTTTCAAATAAAGAAGAAACTTGGGAAAACTGTGCAAGGAAGTATGCCAATTGCTAACTTGCATAATGTTTTCAAGAGACATTGTGATGAATTGAAGGTGCTAGAGAGCATGCCAGAGTGCATTTGTGCAGCGTCAGGCGACTGCACTTGTGATCTAAAAAAGAAGTTTACAAACATTGAATCTCGCAATAGATTGATGTAGTTGTTGATGAGTCTGAATGATAAATATGATGGTACTAGGAATTCTATATTAGCTACTGATCCATTGCCAAGTCTTAATAAAACTTATTACATCTTGCAACAAGTAGAAAGAGGTCGTGAAGCTGTTAATGATCCGAGTACTCAGGGTATGAATGCAGATTCTAATGCTATGTCTGCTAACAGATCCTAGTAATGCACCTTTCAGGAAAGAAGTGAGAGAGTGGAAAGAGCTCAAGAGGATTAAACTTAACTCAACTTGTTCTTACTCCAACATGAAGGGACATATGTCTGAGCAGTGCTTTAAACTGCATGGAATTCCTGATTAATTGGTTTAAGGAACTAAAGGAGAAAGAAAGGAGCAGTGGCATCATGCCTGGAAACATTACTAGTATGTCTGGAAGAAAATTTGCTAACGTTGCAGGTTCTATGAACTCTCAGGTTCAGAATTCTCCCCTAGAGGATGAGATGGAAGGGGTCATAGATTCAGCAATGGTTAATGTTGTATATCAAGAGATTCTCAAGAAAATGAAAGGGAAGAGTCAGAATGAAGGTGGCAACATCTCTTCAGCTAATTTTGCAGGTGTAATTCCTCTCAATATAGCTGATACTATGTTGAAAGAGCAGTCACAACTTGAATGGATAATAGATACGTGAGCCACATATCACATGATAGCTGATTCTCATGTTTTTTCTTGTAAGAAAAGGCTCAGTAAACCAGTGTAGATTGGTCTACCAGATGGTTCAATCAAATCTGTAACAGAACATGGAGAATTGAAATTGACAGACTCCATTAACCTGACTGATTTATTACATGTACCTGATTTGAAGTACAAGTTGTTGTCAGTTGGAAAAATTTTAGATGACACTGATCTTATAGGCATCTTTACAAGATCTTGTTGTTATTTCCAGGACCCTGTATCTAAGGAGGTGCACCTATCAGGCATCAGGGAAAATGGCTTATACAAGATCCAGTCAGTGAGGGTCAATATGGAGGAAGGCAATGATCACTTGATTAGAAGTTGTAATAAAGTTAGTACAAGCATTGAAGTTGTTCATGGTAGACTAGGTCATAGTTCAGTTAGTAAATTGAAACATTTGAGAATGTTTAATTCCTCAGTTTTGGATAATTTTCATTGTGAGTCATGTTCATTATCTAAACATCACAAACTTCCTTTCAAGAGAAGTGTGAATATTGCCAATAGGCATTTTAATCTATTGCATATAGATTTATGGGGTCCATATAAATGTCATATTTCTTATATTATGTTGAACAAAATTATGAATTCAGCACTAACGTACCCATCAAGCGAGCTAGTAACTACAAAGAGAAGGTTGAAGTTAGTTTCCTCCTAAATAATTTAATGAAGCCAATGCCAGTTGGCGTAGGTTGAAAATTAGAATAAAGAAGAATTCAAATGAAAAGATACTTTGCACACATGTTTGGACCCAACTATCACACACGGCTAGTGTTATATAAATACCTGCATCCATACCCATCTTTACCATCACAACCACTTATTCAAAATTAATCATTTAGTAGCTATAGCTGCTAGCTAGTCATATATTGACTCTTTCTAATATAATGTCAAAATCCTTAGCCCTTAAGCTTCAAGCTTTCCTTGCTTTGCTCTCCTTAGGAGCTGTTTCCGCTCAACTGTCGTCTACATTCTACGATACCTCCTGCCCTAATGCACTCTCTACGATCCAATCGGGCGTCCAAAGTGCGGTGTCCAGTGAAGCTCGTATGGGCGCCTCTTTGCTCCGCCTCCATTTCCATGACTGTTTCGTTAATGTAATTAAATAAATATTGTTCATATTTGATATATTGTACGTACTTAATTTCCAACCTCATGTAATTCATATATATGGTATATTAATTTGATCTCAGGGATGCGATGGGTCGATTCTGTTAGCAGACAACGCAACATTCACGGGAGAGCAAGGAGGTTTCGCTAATAGCGGTTCCATAAGAGGCTTAAACGTCATCGATAGTATTAAGACACAGGTGGAGAGCGTATGCCCTGGCGTTGTTTCTTGTGCCGATATTGTCGCTGTTGCTGCAAGGGATTCCGTCGTAGCGGTGAGATATATATATATATATATATATATATATATATATATATAGTTGCGGTTTATTTGGCATCAACAACAACCCAATTATACATATACGGACTAATAACTAACTTATACATATAATGTGTATTATAAACATAAATTCAGTTGGGAGGACCGAGCTGGACAGTGCAGCTGGGGAGAAGAGACGCAACAACGACGAGCCTAAGCGCAGCCAACGATCCAAACAACCTTCCGGCTCCATTTCTTAACCTCAGCAGCGGAACTCCCAGCCTCCATAGCGTCTTTTCCGGCAAAGGCTTCACCGATGATGAAATGGTTGCCCTTTCTGGTATATACTATACTTCTATTTAATATGGTTACCAGCAATACTAATAGATAAATATGTAGAATTTGATAGGTGCTAGCTATTTTATTTATATCTAGATTATTTTTTGTTGAAAAGAGTTATTTATATTAAAATTAATCATTTAATAATTGCTATTTTATTTATATGTATATTCTTTTTATGAGGCCAAAATAAATAATTAAAATACTATATATGTAGATATAATATATAGCCACAATCCATCTGTGCATGGATATTTTAATAAAGTAACGTAATACATATTTAAAAAAAAAATTAAAAATCATCTATCTATTAAATTACATGAGATTTCATTAAAGATAGATTAGGAAAAAAAACTATTACCTTACAAATGTGAATTTTATTTATATTTTGGAGAATCTAAATAAAAGATATTTATTTCAAAGTATGTAAAACCAAACAAAAATTAAATGAATAGGTCATTTTCCCTTTATAAATATATTAGTACTTTGATAATGGAATACTTAAGACACCTATAAATTTTTGTAACGAGGTACTTCATCTAAGTGTTTGAGCTCTCGGATTCCAATCATCTTTGAAAATTAATATCATTGACTTAGTCATAGCGCGTTGTTAATCATGTTCAAGGTAAAACTACATAATAAAGAAAAAAATTATACTTTTTTCGTATAAGAATACTTGTTCTTATAACAAATTTTACACTTTTTGAAGATAATAAAATAAAATAAAAGTTAATTATCTTTTTAGCAATTTTTATTTTCAATACAACAAATAAAGAATGTAAAGATCAAATTGGCTAATGAACAAAGAAGAAAGATATGAGAAATTGGAGATTTAATAAAAAAAATTAAAATCAAAACTAATAAATAGAATAGAGAATAAAATTATATTTTTTGGAAATTAATTAAATATATCTAGAAAAATATGTTATTTATATTAATACAACAATGATGTGTGATCACTATGCTCGGGCCAAGCCAACCCCTCCACTTCCACTAGATCCACCCGGTCTGAGTCGTTAACACTATGCTCCGGAGTGTTGTGTACTCAAGGGGAGAGATGGGCGATCAGCTGGGTAAGATCTGCGGGTTAGCGGAGTTGTTCGTCGAGTAGGTGGAGACATCAATACCAATCATAGTTTTAATTGTATAGTACGTCGTTCTAACCTAGACCTTTGGAGCATATATTAACATCCATATTGAGAAATATTATTTAAATATTAAATATTTTAAATAATTTTTAAATAGATTTTTAGTGTCAATGCGTCATATATATTTAAGGAATTTTTTCATTTATGATATGTCCTTAGAATAGGTTAAAAATGATAATTGTAAGTTGGGAATAAATGGATAGATATATTAAACTGAGTTACGTGTAATCAGAGCTTAAGAATCCCTCTTAGCTTATTTGACGGCTCTTAACTATTTTTTTTTTTTTTTTTGGTGAACTCTTAACTAAATTTCTTGGGTAGCTATTTGGGTGATTGAGATACCGATTTTATAATATATTAGAGATTATAATTTTGACCAATTATATAGCTAGTAGTACGCATTCAAGTTTTCAAAAGAGGCTCTTAACTAAATTTCTTGGGTCACTTATATATTTAATTTGGGTGATTGGGATACGGATTTTAATATATTTGAGATTATTATAATTTTGACCAATTATATAGCTAGTTTTTCTACTAAAAGTATGCATTCAAGTTTTCAAAGTTTTTTATAGATTCAAACTTTGAATGTATATATGATCAGTTTGAATTAATAGTCAAGTTCTCTCTCACTCCAACTACCCCATTATGTATTTGCCTACACTTTGGGCATCATAAAGTTGAAGTTGAGATTAGGTTTTTTTTAAAAAAATCAATTTTCACTTACAAACATAGATTAGTTAATTATAAGTTCGCTTCCATCGTACACTCTCCCGTCGATTCCTCGCGAAAACAATTTTAAAAATATTTCCTGGATCAACAATCTATGGAAACAAAATTTGGAATGACGTGATTGCAAGAGTAGACAAATACAATTATTAAATTATACCCTCTATATATAGATATTTTCAAAAACTAAAAACTCTATAAAATAAAAATTTTTATAATAATTTATACTCATTATTGGTAATAACTATTAAGTAATAATTAAGTATGAATTTATTAAAAAAAATTAATATTTTATAGTTTTTTCTTCATTATATATATATATATATTAAAAAATGTAATACTAGTTTTTTCCTAGGTAAATAATTATGTACTTAATATATTTAAACATGCAGGAGCACACACAATAGGGCAAGCAAGGTGTGTGAACTTCCGGACAAGGATCTACACCGAAACGAACATAGACTCCACCTTTGCAGCGTCGGTGCAAGCCAACTGCCCCAGCACCGCCGGCAGCGGGGACAACAACCTGTCCCCGCTCGACACCGTGAGCCCCACCACCTTCGACAACTCCTACTACACCGACCTCATGAACCTACAGGGGCTGCTCCACTCCGACCAGCAGCTGTTCGGCAACCAGAGCACCGACTCTCAGGTGTCCACCTACAGCTCCAGCTCCTCCACCTTCTTCACTGACTTCGCCAACGCCATGGTCAAGATGGGTAGCCTCAGCCCACTCACAGGATCCAGCGGCGAGATCCGAACCACTTGCTCCAAGGTCAACTAAGTCCATCATATCCATCAAAGGAAAGTAATTAAGTCTACTCTTGATCGTTAGCAGTACGTACGTACTATATATTACATAGAACAAGTGTTTGCAATTAATTTACTGGAATAAATGTTGTTTTGAGGGGTAAAAGTGTAATTTCTCAATTGTTATATATGTAAGTTTCTTTTGGGTCCACAATATAATATATGTTGGAATATGGGTTGTCCACCGTGAAAATACTAAGATATTATAAACAAAATATAATCTTGGCGGATTCCTCGTCTCATTAATTAATTTATTGTGTACGTGTTTATAGTTAATGTGTAAATTAATCTAATTTCTAGGATTTCCATTTCGATCAAAACTATCTGACTAATTAATTAAAACCGGAGAGTACTCGATCCTGATCCTGATCCAGATTTCCTGCCCGTAGACAAAAAGACACGGAGATGCCCGCAATATAAAAAAGAAGTATACGCGGTTCGCAAGAACGGATCGATGCAAAGATGGTCCATAAAATCCTGCTTGCGGAGATTACGACGACGTCTGTTAAATCACGGTGGATCATACAACATTGAGGGTCACACGTCTAAGCGCACATGTGTTAACTAGGTCAAGTCGAGCACACTAGCCGAATGAGGTTCCATCCTAAAATCAACTAGTCCTATACCCGCGCCAGTAAAGTTATGAATATTAACTAATACAAAAAAATTGCCGACAAAAATACACATATCAGCGGTTAGAAAATACAGTAATAGAGTAAAGTGTATAATATATTATATTAATATTAGGGAAATTCCGTTTGGTGCTCCTGAGGTTTTGACAATTCCGCTTGGTGTCCTAAGGTTTTATTTTGTCCGAATTGTGCCCTTGAGTTTTGTCAAAAGTCCGTCTCATGTCCAAAACTCATATTTTCACATTTTTAAATCAATAAAATGGCCCATTATTTTTCCTTATTTCACAAAACCTCTTTTACTTTTAACAATGAACAAAATTACCTATTATTTATCCAAATTCAAGATAAAATTGAAAAAATACCTTTAGTTCTAAAATTTAACAAAATCACATATTATTTCCAAAACTTTTATCACAAAATCACCCTTCTTCCAAAAATTTTAAAACAAATCATTACGGTTTTTAAAATTATACAAAAGACATATTAGTTTCCATACTTTTAAAAAATAAAATAAAAACACTCGTTATTTTCCAAAACAATATTTAACACCTATTATTTTCCAAAATAATATTTAACCTATAATTCACTAAATTTTAACAATTGTAAATGCGGTTGATCATATGGTGGTTCAATATTTTGGTAGTATTTTTTTTTTCGGTTCAATCCGTAAACCCGGAATTATTTTAATTTTTTCAATTTAATAATTTAGCCACAATAGTTCATTGTATAAGAAAGAAATACATTATAATTATCATTTTCTTTTAAAATCGGGTCTTTGGGTTTCACCTGAACTGAAAATGTCGGATCAAATCGAGTTGACCAAGCATGAACCATCCTAATTTATCAATCTAACCCGATACTCTATTAGAAATTTATTGGAAAAAGTAATGTAAAAAATAAAGGGTGGATTTTTTTTACCTAATACTCAATTAGAATAAAAGAGATTTTTTTTCTCAAAGTATGGTTTTATGATTTTTTTTCCTTTTTGTAATTTATAGGTCAATTTTTTTTTCCCAAAATGTGAGGATGGATTGATGAATTTTTTTTTTTAAATAATGGGTGGTATGTTATGTATGTACAATGTTTGACAAATAATGAGATTTTTTTTTTGTAAAATATTAAAAATAATGAATATTTTGTGTAATGTTGAAAATAAAACCTGATTTTCCACTAAAAAAATTTGTAACAATGGCTGAGTTTTTGCTAAAATTTTGGAAATTATGTGTGCTTTTATTGAAAAAATATATAAAAGGTGTTTTTTTCATTTTTATGTTGGATTTAGTTAAAAAAAATAGGTAATTTTATTCATTGTTAAAAATAAAGGGGGTCTTGTGAAATAAGGAAAAATAATGGGTCATTTTATTGATTTAAAAAGTAAAAATATGAGTTTTGGGCATGAGGCGGACTTTTCACAAACCTCAGGGGCACCATCTGGACAAAATAAAATCTTAGGGCACCAAGCGGAATTTTCAAAACCTCAGGGGTACCAAACGGAATTTCCCTTAATATTATAAAATAATAGTAAAAGTTTAAATAATTAAATGTTTTGAATTAAACCCATTGATCGAAAAGGCAATGAAAGTAGTAAAGTAACTTGTGCACAAGGCTTAGGATGTGCATTGTGCACAAAATATTATTCGGTGAAATGTGAAACATTACTCAGTGAAATTTGAAGCATTATTCGGTGAAATGTGAGTATTGTTTAGGGGAATATGAAATATTATTTGGTTAAATTTGAGGCATTCCATATAAATTGTAACTATTGTTTAGGATATTGAGGTTTCTTTTATTTGAAATGGATAAATAAAAAAACTAAACATTATTCGGTAGAATGTTATAAATTATTCAGTGGAATTGGGACGTTTTCATCTGAACTGAACGGAAAAAAAAACATAACAGTGTTTGGTAGAATGTTTCACATTTCACCGAATAATGCTTAAAATTTCACCGAATAATGTTTCACATTTCACCGAATAATATTTGTGCACAATGCACACCCTAAGGGGTGTGCACTCTAGAACAACTCCCTATATATATATATATATATATATATATAGATACAAATTACTAATATTAATTTTATGTTTTGAATTAATCCCATTGTTTTTTTTAAACAACTAAAGTTGTAATTTAGGCTAAAGGTGTAAAGGCTCGGATTTTTAAATAATAAATTTTAATAAATAATAAAATAAAAGGGAATTAGGTCAAAAAAAAATCCGGATATTTGAAAATCCTCATGTTCGCCTTAAAAATCGTATTTTAAAATCCTTTCGGCATCGTTTTAAAATTTTGATTTTGACGGAATTTGATTCCGCTTTCGAGTTGCGAGTCTCGATAGATTAATTTAATTCCGGTAATGATTTACAAATTGAATTTGAAATTTTGGGTCGGGATAGAATCGAGCAAGTGGGTTTCGGGATTTTATTTCGGGTATTTGAAATTTATATTGGGACCACTTTGATGTCTTAATCCACCCATTCATTTCAGTCTCGACCCGTGATAGCCTCTAGCTGCATCTTTTCCATTTTGGGGCACCCACCTACAACCCTTCCCACCTCCTCTCCCATGCCTTCGTACTCTCTTTTGTGCCATAAACCCAACAAACAATTCATTGTTTCTCCTTGTCCTATTGTAGCAGCAGTGAGACCAAGTCTCCCCTCCCTCTTTATCCAGATGCAGTTGGTCCTCTTCTCAATAATATTGGAATCCAAGCTCTCCCTTTCCTGTCATTCTCAGCAGCCACCCAGAAATCCAGAGAAAACCTCTCAGAGGAGCCCTCTTTCTTCCTCATTTCGACTCTGAAGAAACCCAAGAAGCCTCTCCCCCCTTCCATTGTTCTCTGTTGTCGCCAAATCCCAGCAGCCATCACCATCTGTCTTCGCCCCTAGCCACCGGCTGAGCCACCCTAGCACCACCAGGCACCTCGACAGCTCCTTCCTCCGAGCCGAGCAGTAGCAGCAGCGGCATCTCCGCCTCCCTCATCGAGACCGCAGCTCCCGAGCCACACCAGTAGCCCCAAGCGCACACCTCGCCCTCTGTTTTGGAAGCTCTCGAGCGCCGGCTGATCCCCGTCGAGCGCCACCGAGCCCCCGAAGCCGCCGGGAGAACCACCAGGCCGCCACCTCCTTCCCGTGCCTTGTTCCGAATCCGAAGCGCGGTAAGCCCCTTCCACCTTTCCTTCCGCTCTCAAACTCGACAAAAATCCTGCTTTTGACCTCCTATTGTCGTCCTAGGCCACGATCTCCTTGATTCCGACTCCGACGAAGCACAATCGCGCCTCTGACGACGAGTTCCGGCGAAAATCCGAACCTACGTGAGCACCTCTTCCTCCCTTTCCTTTGTTCGCGTTTACTTCTTTCCGAATCTGTGATGTCCGGGTTAGTTAGTCGATCTCCTGGGCAAAATCTCGAGTCGAAAGGACCACCGGAGCCTGAGCTCTCCTCTCTTCTTCCCCCGTCCTTTCCGATTCCAAGAGTCCTGTTCTATTGAATTGGGGAAGGAGGGTTTAGGTGAACCGGGGTTTTCTTTTCCTTTTCATGAACCGTCCGGTCTGGCTTTATTCCATCGGTTCATTAAATCAGATTGGGAGTTGGGTGTGGGCCGGGTTTTGGGCTGTGCAGGTGGATCCGAATCCGGGTCTTTCTCTTGGGCCTTTTTATTCGAGTTGGGCTGGTTCTATTAAGGGTGTTGTTTTATGTGTTGTTTTTTATATGATCTTATAAGGTGTTATGTTTTAATTGTTTGATTGTTATTAAATTTAAACTCTGAATTTATGATTTAAACATTATCTGAAATATTCCAAGTATGTAATTACTTATATTAAGATATTAATTTATGCGGAAGTCATTATGTTATTTTAAATTATTTTATTGAGATGCCGGGTCGTTTGGGTAAAATGAGGTTTAAAGTTGATTAAAGGTTTAACGTTTTATAAATGGGTTTTGACCAATTATGATTTGAGAAAATGTTTTGAAAATGAGTTGACTTAACATGATATTTAAAAGTTTGGAAAACTTTGGGAAATGAGTTTGGAAATATTGTTGGTAAGATTTATCGATGGGTTTGATTGAAAATGAAATGATTTTGGTTGATGTTGATCGTATCGGAAAGGCTTATGGAAAGGGCTTGATGATAGGTGTGTTTTGTCCTTGGATTGCTTTGGACTTGCATTTGGGCCCTCGCTTGTGTTATCTTGCTGTTCTGCATCTTCAGGTAAGTTCCCTAGGGGCTTACTCAGGTTGGACATTCATGCATGTTGTTGCATTTTATGTTAGGTGTTGCATATAGATAAAAACATGCCATGTAGTATCTTGTTAGGTTGCACTAATTGAATGAGAATTTGCTTACCTTATGCGTTTGAAACAGAACGGCCGTTATCTGTGATAGTCCTAGAGTCTTTGCTAGGGTCATAGGGTAGCCCAGCCTCATCGGGTACCCTGAGTCAATCGAGTCATGAACTTCCTTATATTATGAGATGCCTGCAGGCTTTATTGTGGAGCGGGTTAGGCATGTGCGCCGCCTGATTATAATGGAATGCATTCACGAGCTGGCCAGTCTCTGCCCTATCGGAATGAGGTGGAGGTAGGAGAGGGATATGCCACTTAGCATTGTCTTGGGCCCTTTACACTATTTTTACACATTATTATAACTAGGAGCATGCTAGTGTGTTTGACTTTCGTACTGCATTAGAGCATCTTTATTAGGTATAGCACATACTATGTGGCCTCAGCGAGGACTGCCGGTCCTGCATGAGTGGCTCGATCTGACTCCTTTCCCCGTTCTTTTTTTTAAGGTATTTTCTGCAGATTTTGATTGCTCGATGTCTATATGACGGGGTTCCCTTTTTGCGAATCGAAGAACCTGGCTAAATCTATAACTCATTATAAATGGTAATCATCCACTTATGTTTTGGTTTTGACCCGGCTCTGCCGTGGCGCTTTGTATCTTAATTTTGCTTCCGTCTTGCTTCCGTTTGAAATGAATTTTGTGAGTTAGTCCCTAGGACAGGTTAAGGGTACCCAACGACCCTACGATATTTTCAGGGTTCGAAATCCCTCTTTACTACTGACCATAAAAATGAGTTTGAAACCTCGACCCGTACCTGGAATGCAAGATCCGAACAAGGGGTTTCATCCCTTGAAACGTAACCCGGAAATCATAATTCCGGGCCGTTACAAAGATGGTATCAGAGCGAGGTTGTGCAATTCGGGTACGCAAGGGTCGAGTGTATGTTTTGGAAAATCGCCCATGAATTTCAAAGGATTTAAAAGGATTTTAAGAAGGGCAAAATGAACTTAAGATGCCTAACCGAAATTGGACTAAGTAATGAACTTGACTTCTAATAAAAGAGGAAAACCGACCAAACGGGTACGCGAGTGGGTAGTAAAGGTGCTAGACCACCCCTATTGGGTGTAGTTGGGAACGGTAGGCAAAATATCAGGTTGTTCTTTACAGATGGGTTGGGATCTAATTTGAATGCCTTAACTATTGAGTGTTATTAACTGATTCTGTGCTCAGTGCTTGTTATGCTAGATATCTGATTTGGTATGCCTCACAATGAGTTGTGTAATGATTGATCTATATAAACGGGATATCGGGAGTACTCTTATTTCCCTATGGTCAAGCCCAACTTGTGTGAAACAGCCCCTTCCATTATGTTGTTAACCCCTGACTGGTCTATCGAGCCTTTCTCCCGGATGTCAGTGTCTTCCACGGGGAATTGGGTTGGTAAACACATTGTGTCGGGAATCATGTATGAATGTGAAGGTTGTCTGAGAGAGTATTGGAAGGTGGTTCCTTATGTCCCTTTAAGTCAAAAATAAGGTGTTTCTGGGCTGTATTTCTTGATTCTTGTGACGATCAACCCGTGTCTTCTTGCCACAAAGAGTCATACCAGAGTCCCACGGGGAAGAGGGGTGAGGAGTCAGTCGGGAAAAGTCAATGGTTGCCCTTAGGGATCTCTGTCCGGTTATAATGGTGACTCTCTCTGAATTGCATGACATGATTTTGTAGTCTCTAACACATGCCTTATGAATAACCATTGGTACCCAGTTGTTGTGTTATATTTACATGTGTGACTAGTTACATTGCTCAAGTCTTGTGTTGTGCCTTGCCTTCTATTATGACTGTATGTTGTTATAGCATGTTTACTTGGCCTATTGATTGTATCATTGATTAGAAGCATGAACATACATGATCGTTATTTCCTCCTGGATTAGGTTCATGACAGTGTGATCAACTCCTCTTTGCAGGAATGCTTGTAGATTATCGCTTTAGCATGTTAGATGACGACATGTCGATGCTTATTATCCTTTTTGTGACAAGAATCCATATCATGCCCATCTATTTTGTATTTTCCAGATTAGCTATTGTCGATTATTTTGCACCTAATATTGTTGTGTGTTACTTGTGTTGAATGGAGAATATGTGGTATAATTGAGTCTTGGAAAATGCATTATTCGTCCCAGTATGTGTTGATCTGCACTCATGCCCCGTATTCTAATCATATTGCCCATTACTTAGACTCGTATTATGCATCATTTAACTCTTTTTCATGCTTCTACATCGTGGAATATAAGCAATTGATTTCTTGTGTACCGTTGTAATTATCAATTAAATGTTTATATGTATCATATGTTATGTTGAGCCATTAGTATCGTGTAGGACTCTTGGTTGTGACTTGTGTGAATACATTGTCTAAATTATTGCTGATTCTCTGTTGACCTAGGTCCCTGATAGTGTGGTTCTCCCACCCTTCTGTTCTCTTGACATGTTTCACTCATCCTGATTAGATTGATGTTGAATCTGATGATCAACTTGCTTTTCATAATGGTAAATCCTAGTACATAGCCATGTTATCGTTTGATAGTGTTCCCTATTACTTTATGATATCCTCTCATGCTTGCATAGATGTATGACTTGGCACCTCGTATGATCACTCACCAAACTATATCATGTCTTCACATACGTAGGACACACGAATTTTTGAATGAATCTAGTCGAATTGCCTCGATTGTAGTCACGTTTTGATGTGTGCTAGTAGTATCTTGTAGGGCTTCTGCTTTCCACAATGATTACATGTTGTACTTGTTCCATAGATAGTTATCATTTTATATGCCTTACGATGGTTCGTTCCTAGCATGATTATAATAGGTCACCCATGATACCCTTCTTGTTACTGTTGATAATGCCTCATGTTCGTGAATATTATGTGAACCTCTTTTAATGACTCATGACCCTACTTGTATCACATTATGCGCCGTTAATATCATGTAGGACTATGCCTTCTAAATGCACTTCGTCACATGATTACATGCCATCCTTGAACTATCACTTGATCATTTCTTCCATAAGTGATAATTTTTATGATGTTCCTATGTGTTCTCGTCCAACGCGTAATCTGGTTATACCTCGCCATGCTATATTTGACTTCACTTGTTAGTGTGTATATCTTTCTCATGCATTGTCCGTATATGTGATACTTGCTCTGTTTGCTAAATCCTGCATATCTCGTTAGGGCAACTAGGCATTATGGCTTTCATGGAATAATAGACTGCTATTTTGCTTCGCATGCATTGATGTAGGCCTCAATCGTGTTTTTAGAAATGTACATGTATGTCGTTGTTCCGTGAGATAGGTACATGTTAGTGTGGATTGATATGGTTGGTTTGCTTGTGATGAACTCTTGCTACTTGTCATAAATTATCACCTAGATAGACTTCCATAAGGGCATCGTTGCTATTCTCGGGTCAGAATTTCGTCTCTAGTTGTCGTCTTTAGTTGTGGTCCGTGTTTGTCTCCGAAAGGAATTTGGGTTGTCTTCTCTTGTCACTCCCCCATCTCCCCTAACTTGGACTCTTGCGCGATACATTGGGTGAGCGACCCCGTGGAAGAGAGAACGAAAAGTTAGATAGCGATTGAGCAGCGCAGCGGAAACGTGGGCCCATAACCCACGAGCCTCAGGATCTATGATGTCGGCAGAACAAGCACGCATCGAGGATTGCGGATACTAAGTACGATATGACTTGAAAGCGGGAGTGTTCTCCATTCGAATTGCTAACCCTTTTGAATTTATTGACGATGATATTGCACTGCCCTAGTGATGAGATTTACGTGTTGATGTGCTGACTTGATGATGAATGTTGCCTGATTGCCTATGATGATATGATTCGATGACTTGTAGATCTCGTGTACCATGGTGTCTTGACGTGTTGCTACTCTAAGTTGCTAAGCGTGATTTGAATTCCTTTGCTTGTAAAATGTGAACTACATATGCTAAGAAGCCTGAATTGTATCTGATAAGGTTATAATGCAACATGTCAGCTTGACTTGATTATGTTCATATATGATGTTGCGATGGTTATTGAGCATGATGATAGACTGAGACTTGTTGAACCCATGATGTTATGTTTATGAATGCTAGTTTGCATGATGTAGACCTTATGTTTGATGATTTTCATGATTGCTTCTTCCTGAAACCGGTGAGTGAGGTCATTTGGTACCGTGGTTGGAGAGTGCTGAAAGAATTTTGGGCGGTTGGGATGATAGATGGTGTTAGGAGGTGAGTCGCGAGAGAGGGATCCATGTGGTTAGCAGGGTATGATGCTTGTGATGTCTTAAGTAGTATATGAAGCGTGGGGAATGCCTTTTGAGAGTATTGAGAATATAGTATGAGAGGGTTCTCGGGTGTGAAGTTAGAGATAGGAGTTGGGTTCTTAGAGGTGGATGGTGTGTGAGAGTGATTGATGGAATGAGGGGTGAGATTGGAGTATCGAAATGAATTGGGATTTCTTAAGGGGATTTTGTCGGAGTTAGTGTTGTTGAGTCTAGAAGAGGATTAATCTTGGCTTGAGAGTGGAGATGGGTGAGTAGGGATTGTGTTTTATTTTGACTGGTATGATGTGAGGAATTTTCTTGATTTTGTGATTTATTTATATCTGCTGGCATGATGTTAGATAACGACCATGATGAACCTGATATGGAATTACATGTTGATATCCAGTATTAAAATCTAGTTGGTAGTGACAAGTGTTACCATGATATATTAATACTTTGATGTCCTGTTATATTGGTTTAGAAGCATGTTAGGACGTGTTGTGATATGAATATGAAGTAATGATGAGTATGAACTGTGGGATAATGATGTGCTATTATATGGAGGCATGATGTTTTATTATGTGGTAGTAAGCATGATGTGTACTATATGGTTGACAAGCATGATTATTGGTTATGTAAATGATGAATATGACTTGAAGTATGACCATGATTAGTATATATGAGGTAATGGTACATGATTTCTAAATGACTGTCATTCGATATTGTGATGAGTTAAGGTGATGTCTTTTAGGGCATATTGACACTGTGATAATTTATATACTGCTTGATCTTCCTTTCTAAATCTCGATAGCATGACCTTGTTTTGTTAATGTGTTGTCAATCAGTTTTAGTTTGTTGTCCTCATGATGAAATTCCATTATGACTGGTTCTACTAGTATTGCGATGAGAGATGCGATCGTGAGATTTGACTTGTAGTGGCGTACTGACTCCATGACACCTAACCTCTTTGATCTCTTGGCATGTGTACTTGCGTGATAAGTTATGAGAATTCGATGATACACTTGTGATGCCTTTTGTATGAGGTAGATATACTCTATGACTCGTGATATAATGTTGAGATTTTGTTATTGCTTTTGGTGTGATAGTATGATTTATGTTATGGGAAAACATGTTATGTTGTTGAGATGTCGAATGGGTAAGATTATCATGATTGATGTTGGGATTGCCATATTGAGTTGAGAAAACATGCTTTTGGCTGATGATGTTATGAGCTGATGAGTTGATTCGATTCTGGAAACTAGGAAGAGAATATGGGATTAGCCCTTAGAGGTGGATGATTCCACCTCTCGTGACCTGAATTGATTGATTAAACATCGGATTTGAAGATTTTGAGCTGTTTTGGGGAGGACCAATTTGGATTCTAAAAGAATAAACGATACTGAGAATTTCAATGATTTTAAGGCCAATCTTTTTTTTCAATTGCGGAATCCCTTTGAAAATTTTCAAACCCGGGCAATTTTATGATACTTCACGAAGTGGATACAAGCATTTTATGGGGGCGCCTATAGGGTGCTTGCTAAGACCTAGTGATGCTATTGTAGAACTTTTAGAGTTGTGGTACTTCCGAAAAGTCGAAGCGAGGATGTGATAGGGGCGCTTATCGCATACTTGTCAAGGCCAATTGGAGATGTCATGACCGTGACTAGTATGTTGTGAGAATCCCGGAAGACGCAACTGAGATGATTACAATATCTTTGGGCATGGTCCTTGGACTCATCAATTTCAACTTCATCCCCTACTTTATTTTGGTTTTAGTCTCGGGGACGAGACTTGTTTTTAGAGGTGGATGATGTAAAGGCTCGGATTTTTAAATAATAAATTTTAATAAATTATAAAATAAAAGGGAATTAGGTAAAAAAAAATCCGGATATTTGAAAATCCTCATCTTCGCCTTAAAAATTGTATTTTAAAATCCTTCCGGCATCGTTTTAAAATTTTGATTTTGACGGAATTTGATTCCGCTTTCGAGTTGCGAGTCTGGATAGATTAATTTAATTCCGGTAATGATTTACAAATTGAATTTGAAATTTCGGGTCGGGATAGAATCGAGCAAGTGGGTTTCGGGATTTTATTTCGGGTATTTGAAATTTATATTGGGACCACTTTGATGTCTTATTCCACCCATTCATTTCAGTCTCGACCCGTGATAGCCTCTAGTTGCATCTTTTCCATTTTGGGGCACCCACCTACAACCCTTCCCACCTCCTCTCCCATGCCTTCGTACTCTCTTTTGTGCCATAAACCCAACAAACAATTCATTGTTTCTCCTTGTCCTATTGTAGCAGCAGTGAGATCAAGTCTCCCCTCCCTCTTTATCCAGATGCAGCTGGTCCTCTTCTCAATAATATTGGAATCCAAGCTCTCCCTTTCCTGTCATTCTCAGCAGCCACCCAGAAATCCAGAGAAAACCTCTCAGAGGAGCCCTCTTTCTTCCTCATTTCGACTCTGCAGAAACCCAAGAAGCCTCTCCCCCCTTCCATTGTTCTCTGTTTTCGCCAAATCCCAGCAGCCATCACCATCTTATTTCGCCCCTAGCCACCGGCTGAGCCACCCTAGCACCACCGGGCACCTCGACAGCTCCTTCCTCCGAGCCGAGCAGTAGCAGCAGCGGCATCTCCGCCTCCCTCATCGAGACCGCAGCTCCCGAGCCACACCAGTAGCCCCAAGCGCACACCTCGTCCTCTGTTTTGGAAGCTCTCGAGCGCCGGCTGATCCCCGTCGAGCGCCACTGAGCCCCCGAAGCCGCCGGGAGAACCACCAGGCCGCCACCTCCTTCTCGTGCCTTGTTCCGAATCCGAAGCGCGGTAAGCCCCTTCCACCTTTCCTTCCGCTCTCAAACTTGACAAAAATCCTCCTTTTGACCTCCTATTGTTGTCCTAGGCCACGATCTCCATGATTCCGACTCCGACGAAGCACAATCGCGCCTCTGACGACGAGTTCCGGCGAAAATCCGAACCTACGTGAGCACCTCTTCCTCCCTTTCCTTTGTTCGCGTTTACTTCTTTCCAAATCTGTGATGTCCGGGTTAGTGAGTCGATCTCCTGGGCAAAATCTCGAGTCGAAAGGACCACCGGACCCCGTCATTTCCGATTCCAAGAGTCCTGTTCTATTGAATTGGGGATGGAGGGTTCAGGTGAACCGGGGTTTTCTTTTCCTTTTCATGAACCGTCCGGTCTGGCTTTATTCCATCGGTTCATTAAATCAGATTGGGAGTTGGGTGTGGGCCTAGTTTTGGGCTGTGCAGGTGGATCCGAATCCGGGTCTTTCTCTTGGGCCTTTTTATTCGGGTTGGGCTGGTTCTATTAAGGGTGTTGTTTTATGTGTTGTTATTTATATGATCTTATAAGGTGTTATGTTTTAATTGTTTGATTGTTAATAAATTTAAACTCTGAATTTATGATTTAAACATTATCTGAAATATTCCAAGTATGTAATTACTTATAATAAGATATTAATTTATGCGGAAGTCATTATGTTATTTTAAATTGTTTTATTGAGATGACGGGTCATTTGGGTAAAATGAGGTTTAAAGTTGATTAAAGGTTTAACGTTTTATAAATGGGTTTTGACCAATTATGATTTGAGAAAATTTTTTGAAAATGAGTTGACTTAACTTGATATTTATAAGTTTGGAAAACTTTGGGAAATGAGTTTGGAAATATTGTTGGTAAGATTTATCGATGGGTTTGATTGAAAATGAAATGATTTTGGTTGATGTTGATCGTATCGGAAAGGCTTATGGAAAGGGCTTGATGATAGGTGTGTTTTGTCTTTGGATTGCTTTGGACTTGCATTTGGGCCCTCGCTTGTGTTATCTTGCTGTTCTGCATCTTCAGGTAAGTTCCCTAGGGGCTTACTCAGGTTGGACATTCATGCATGTTGTTGCATTTTATGTTAGGTGTTGCATATAGATAAAAACATGCCATGTAGTATCCTGTTAGGTTGCACTAATTGAATGAGAATTTGCTTACCTTATGCGTTTGAAACAGAACGGCCGTTATCTGTGATAGTCCTAGAGTCATTGCTAGGGTCATAGGGTAGCCCAGCCTCATCGGGTACCCTGAGTCAATCGAGTCATGAACTTCCTTATATTATGAGATGCCTGCAGGCTTTATTGTGGAGCGGGTTAGGCATGTGCGCCGCCTGATTATAATGGAATGCATTCACGAGCTGGCCAGTCTCTGCCCTATCGGAATGAGGTGGAGGTAGGAGAGGGATATGCCACTTAGCATTGTCTTGGGCCCTTTACACTATTTTTACACATTATTATAACTAGGAGCATGCTAGTGTGTTTGACTTTCGTACTGCATTAGAGCATCTTTATTAGGTATAGCACATACTATGTGGCCTCAGCGAGGACTGCCGGTCCCGCATGAGTGGCTCGATCTGACTCCTTTCCCCGTTCTTTTTTTTAAGGTATTTTCTGCAGATTTTGATTGCTCGATGTCTATATGACGGGGTTCCCTTTTTGCGAATCGAAGAACCTGGCTAAATCTATAACTCATTATAAATGGTAATCATCCACTTATGTTTTGGTTTTGACCCGGCTCTGCCGTGGCGCTTTGTATCTTAATTTTGCTTCCGTCTTGCTTCCGTTTGAAATGAATTTTGTGAGTTAGTCCCTAGGACAGGTTAAGGGTACCCAACGACCCTACGATATTTTCAGGGTTCGAAATCCCTCTTTACTACTGACCATAAAAATGAGTTTGAAACCTCGACCTGTACCTGGATTGCAAGATCCGAACAAGGGGTTTCATCCCTTGAAACGTAACCCGGAAATCATAATTCTGGGCCGTTACAAAAGGAATTGGTTAAAAGGCCTAAAATTAAGGAGAGAGCGACATGTCATCTCTAAGGCTTTTGTTTTAATAGTTAGTAATATATTGGTATTACGTGGGGTAGCCCACCAGCTTATATTCAATACTTGGATTCATTATTTAATCAATGTGGGATATGTCATATTTCACATCTTTCCACATGTTCAAGCTCATTCATAAAGCAAGGAAAAGTGGAACAAGGAAGTACAAAGCTAACGACCGAGAGTCATACCACCTAAGGGCCTATTACGATACACGCTCCGGCAAACAAGAACGGTTTTACTAGAATTGTGTTCTGACATTTTAAGCATGGTTTTCTTTTAATCCTGTAAAACGGAATATATTTTTATATTATTTTAATATTATTGTAAGCAAATATATTATTATTTTATTTAATTTGAAAAAGTAGGAGAAAACTCATCCCCAAAAACAAGTTTCGATTTTAAAATCCTTCCGACATCGTTTTAGAATTTGGATTTTTGAGAGAATTTGATTCCGCTTTTGAGCTTTGAGTCTTGATAAATTAATTTAATTCCGATAATGATTTATAAATTCGATTTAAATTTTATAGTGTCGGGGTTCGTAAAATTGATATCTTGTCGGGACCATACTGTATTTTATTTTCTTTTCTCTTTTTTCTTCTTCTCTCTCTATCTTTTGTTCCCAGATATCTGTTAGGGAAAGATTCCTCTTGCTTAGTCTATTTGCGATTCCCAACTGGCCTTTTGTCTCCATCTTCCCTATATGAGAACTACTCCCCCTTCTAAATGATCATTCACAAATATCCCAAAACCCACAAAAGGAGCCCCTCCCTCCCTTCCTTGTTCTCCGTTTTGCAGAACCCCCAAGAACACCTCAAGCCACCATTTCCGATTCCACATCCTCCACCATACTCCCCCTATTTCCGATTGTAGCACCACTGTAACCACCTCCCATCTCCTTCTGTCCGTTTGTGCCGAGCTAGTCAACCGCCAACTCTTCTCCTCGCCGCCGACCACACCGTAACGCCCATAGCCAGAACCACCTCTATTTCCGAGATCGAAGCCAGTCGCACACACCTTTCTTGTTTCCGTAGCAGTAGTCGTCTTTCTACATCGAGTAGCAACCTAGAAGCACCATCTCCGATGATCGAGCCCCTAGAAGCCAAGCCCGGAGCCAGCGTTCTCCCTCGTCTCCTCTGTTCTCGTTCATAGGGTCAGTAAGCCTCCTCCCTTCGATTCTGACTCGATTCCCTCATAAATATGCTCTTTTATAATGTTTCTGATGCCGGACGGGAATTGATAGAGCCAATCAGGGACCGTGAGAGTCTGAAAGAGGCGTACAATCCTTGAGGATCGAAGGATGTGAGCTAGAAATCCCGATCGAGCAAGAGATTGCCAATTCAGAATGAGATCTGAGATCTCAGTAGGAGATTAGAGAGGAAGAGAATTGGGAGAAAGATATTTTCTGAAATTGCAAATACAACCCTTTATACCGAAGAGTGCAAATCGGTTTAACAAAAGGAAATATAAAATAAACGAACCGGGTTGGTTCACTAATAAAATGCATAACAGGAAGAACCCATTATTGCCCTATATCATTACTCCGCTCCTCGAAGATCATTGTCCTCAATGATCAATAACTACTCCTTTCTTCAAGATGAAAGCCCCCAGACAACAATCCTTTCATCAACATGATGTGTGCCTTGTCCACTGGGATCAAAGACAAAAGAAGTGACATCTATTGCCCAGGTCCAAATAGCACCAAGAGCCCAAGGAGGCCAGAAATCAGTAGTAGTGTCTATTAGCATCACAAACAGCAACTGGGACGTGAATTGTATCCTAGCTTCAGTTGCTTTAGGACGGATGCAACAATTATCATCAATCACAACATGTATCACTTGTTTCCCTCAAGGATCGAATGCAAAATTTTCCACAAAATTAAGGAACCTATCAGCCAGCCCCTGTAGTAGAACTGAGCGCATCCAGGTGTTCGGATCCATAGTTATCACCACCTCGAACAAGTGATCAAAGTAAACCAAGGCAGCAGGTGGCAATGGAAACATAGCTAAACCACCGAATGTTGTCCATTTCCTTCCTGATTGGCAGATTGCCATAATCTTCTTCGAAGCTATGGCCGGGAGTGAGTTAATCATAATCGGACAGCAAGCTAACACCACCACTTTAGATGCCTCACTTGCAGCTTCCAATAAGCTTTGCAGGGATCTCATTGGCATCTCATCGGGCAGTTGACGAGTAATCAAACTAACGATTCCCTTCACCACAATCTGATCGTTAGCCCTTTGCCCTCCAAGATCACAAGCAGGCATTTCAATTCTTTTGAATTGCCTGAATAGAGAGGTGGCGATACAATGCAAAACTAATTTCATACGTGGCCCCATTTCTTTCAAAGTATTAAGAGAATACAACAACAATTTCTTCATTTTAATTCCATTCTCTATATGCACCTTTACTGATGTACCCAGCTTGAGAAAAAATTGCAGCCCATCAATTATTTGAATCAAATTAGGCTTCTCATCTTGACTCCAATCATCATCAGTGTTGAGCATCTCCTTAGTTAACTTGAACACTTTCGAGCAGTGTGTTGCTTGTGTGACACCTCCTTTCATCAAGCCAACAGTCCCGAATGACTGACTTGTCGACCAACTCAGGTTCTAGATTCTCAACTGCCTTAGGTATTATATCGAGCCAACCATAATTGGCAATCATCAAGTAATTTCCACCACCTTTCAATTGTGCAACCAAACTTGGGGCAATAAAATCAGCAGCAACAATAGGTAGCCGAAGGGCCTTACTCGCATGTAGATTCCCTCCCGGATCAAATGACAGTAGCTCAATACAATCAGTCTTGACACTCAGCTGCACATGAGGGCACCCCAATTCCATTCCTCTTGCGAAGACTAGCCCCAGTTCGTGAGAAGTAGCCATTCTACATTAGCTCCTCTCCTCCACCAAGATCAAATACAAGCTCAACGTAATTATTTATTAGAACTTGAACAATCTGGATGATATATTCATTTTTCATTCTTACTTCTCCCACTGTAACCTTCCACACTATTAGTGCTTTCTTCTTCAAAGTATCAATCAACTTTCCGTGGGACATAACAATAGCTTTGACCCCTTTAACTATAATTCCAGGATAAAAAACAAGATGCAATTCAAATAAATCGCACAACACAGCAGCACCATGCTTGGTTAGCTTGAACACTTTCGATCCGCAGTTAGCAATAATCAGGCACTCTTCTCCCGGATCAAAACAAAGTAACTCCTCACCATAATTTATTGCAACTTGAACATTATCAATTAGGGAATTACTGTTGTAAGGAAGAAATCGAGTTTAAAATATAATAAAATAGATCAAACCAGATTCGTGCCCACGCAAATAATTACAAGACATCCTCCTGATGCAGCAGTGGGAAGTCAGGATCGATCCTCGAGGAAGCGTGTCAGCGGTTCTCAGGTAGCGGAGGAATCTCACAGGCAGAAAATCAAACAGACAGGCAGAAACAGCAGAGAAAAGCATAAAAGAAACGAAAAGTAGCAAACTTGGTCGATATTGAGTGTTGTTACTCGATATTGAGTAGAAAAATCGACCACAGTGACTCAATATTGACTCAAAACAGAAACAGAACACAAGTGCAGAACCTTGGTCGATATCGACAGAAGACAACTCAATATTGACTGCAGATACTTGAAAACTTGGAACTTTGTGAAATAAATCAATGAAATAAAATACTTCCAAAATCAGGGTTTCAACACCACAACGATAACCATGTAAAATAACACATAAAGGCATAAAAGATCATGCTTTTCATCAAATAACTTTCGTTATTAACAAATAGGAATATAGAGGCTTTCGCATAAACCCTAATTGTTACTAACCCTTTTCACATAATTAATCCAAGTTGCATTAAGATCAATTTCACTTCAATAACACAGACAATGATCACCTTCAACTTTCGCAAAAGAATCATGCTTGCAGGGATAGAAGACGAATTGCATAAAAAGATCAAACCTTTACCGCATCACCTCACATGGCTACCACCGAGCTCACCCCGACCCTAGAAGTGGGTGGACTACTCGATCTTCATCATTAATAAACTCATCAAAGATTTCAGGAAAATAAATTGCATTAAAAATAACCAAAACTTACAACCGATCGAAGTCAAAACCGCTTTCACAAACTCCAACTCTTCTCGGCTAAAAGCTCTCTCTCTCTACTTACTACCTCTTCTCCTTCTCTAGAATTGAATTAATGGAAATCAGCCCCTACGGCTTTATTTATAGGCTTCATTCCCTCTCTAATTAGGAAAGAATTACCTATCTATATCTATATCTATCTATCTAATTTATTAAGATAATATAATGGAAATAAATAATTAAATCAACTAGGACTATATCTAACGTGGATAAAATATCTTCTCCCTTGACTTGATGGCACTTGATAGATCTTGATAGAATTTCATCTCGAAAATATCTCCATCGGACTTCGGATAGAACCTTAACAAGACCCGGATAACTCGACGTCGGCTTCTGGGGATTTCCTCGATATCGAGTAAAATTCCTCGATATTGACTAGCACTTTTCTCTTCTTCCGCTCAGCAACTCGATTCCGGTGTCCAGGAGCAAATTCGACTTGGGTGTTTCCTCGACATCAAGGAAATTTCCTCGACATTGACTAAGGTTTCTTTGCCTTCAGTCTTCTTCGCCGATCTCGGCTCCAGCTCATGAAAATCGACAAGGTGTTTCCTCGATATCGAGTAAATTCCTCGACATCGAGTGAAATGTTCAGCTCCCAGCTCTGTTCTTGAAACGCACTTTCCCGAGTCCTCATTCGTCGGGTTGCCGCATATGACCATGCGTTGGAAAGCTCATTTTGAGGGCTACAACTCTCATGAAGACATTAAAGCTTGATTCAGAATGATGAATACCGAAAAATTGCCTTTTCTTTAGCTGCACCATCCTTAGCTTCTTCATGACTTTTCCTTTAAGCTCCAAAGTGCGTCTGATTTCTGCGAAATATAACAAAAACTTATGTAGACCTCCATAATTGGAAAATAAACATAAACTACACAAATTATGTATTATTATAACCCAAATGTATGAAATGTATACAGAAATCGATATAAAAGTAACTATAAAACATGGCAAATTAGGCTCACAACAATTACATGCAAAGAAGCTTGGTAGTCGGAGATTCTCATTCATTTCCTTATTAATCTCGATCTCCTCGCTCTTTGTTGGTGCAGACAATTTGTCGAACACTTGGTGAGTGTTCGAACTAATGAGCTCTTTTGCTAGAGCAAGATTGACGCCTCTAGTCTTGGATAATTCCCCTAGCAAACCATCGATGTAGACACTCAAGCATGCCACTCTCGGATCAAAACCCACTAGCTGATCCTCATCGCTTATCAGAATAGGAATATTGCTTAAATCATGAGCAACAGACGTAACTAGATCGATATGATAGTCACCTGCAATTAGCCCTTTCAGTTGGAGGTGCTCATCAATTTTCTTGGTAACCTTCCTTGTTGGCATTTCGTCGAGCACTTTGTGAGCGACAGGGTTTTGGTGTTCCCTTGAAACAATCAGATCCCCTTTTGTCTCAGTCTGTTCAGGCTCTCCACCTCGATTAATAACACCGTCAAATCTTGATTTCTCGTCAATTGGGACTGTTTGTGATTCCTGACCCGTAGGTGAGAGGGACGATCCATCCCCTTGCTCCTGGTGGTCCGAGGGACTCGTGCAGTCTATCAGCGATTGAACCATCGCTTTGATCTCCGTGAAGTCACGCTCGTTCCGGGACAGAAATGACTGTAGCACCTCCCGAATTCCATCCATGCGGTTGCTCACCTCTTGAAGTGCGACGTCGTAGCAAGTTTCGTCAGCCATGGAAGCGGCGAGAGGTCGAAGGCTCTGATACCAATGATGTCGGACGGGAATTGATAGAGCCAATCAGGGACCGTGAGAGTCCGAAAGAGGCGAACAATCCTTGAGGATCGAAGGATGTGAGGGAGAAATCCCGATCGAGCAAGAGATTGCTAATTCAGAATGAGATCTGAGATCTCAGTAGGAGATTAGAGAGGAAGAGAATTGGGAGAAATATATTTTCATTAGTTGATTCTGAAAATGCAAATACAACCCTTTATACCGAAGAGTGCAAATCGGTTTAACAAAAGGAAATATAAAATAAACGAACCGGGCCGGTTCACTAATAAAATGCATAACAGGAAGCACCCATTATTGCCCTGTATCAGTTTCCCTTCTGCCTAGAACAATTCAATCCTGATCTACCTTCGTTGGACCCGAGTCGGGCCCGAAGAACGTTCTTTCGGCAAGTCTCGAAGCTCCACTCGATGAGATTTCTTTTCCTCCTTCCTCTTTACTCGCGTTTGAGTCTCTTCAGGTCCAGGGTGGTTGGATTGCGTGTCGTTCAGGGTGTGTGAGTTTGAGGTCCGAAGGAGGGGAGTCGGAGACACTGGATTTCTTCTTCTCCATCCATTTTCCGGTGTCGCTATCTGTGTCCTTGTCCTCTGTTCTTTTGTTTTGAAGGAGGCAGATACCCCACTTCCGGGTTATATCTTTTAAGGTCGGGTATTCAGTTGGGGAGGGAAGTAGGATCTGAATCCTCTTCCTAGGTCCTTCTTCTTTCTGCTCTCGGGTTGGGCTTCCCTTGGGCGGGTTTGGGTTTCTTTCCGGGTTATTCGTGTGGGCAGGGTTCTTCCGTTTATTATTATTAATGTTATTGGTGTTGTTACTTTATGATGTGTTATATGTTATGCTAGCACTTAATTGATGTTAGTTTTATTAATTATCATTAGTATATTTATTATGTTTTGGAAAATATATTTTCTGAAATTATTATTATATATTTTCTGAAATTGATGTTAGTATATTTATTAATTTCATGCCAGAAAAAAGCTCTCATGCCTAACCCTAAGAAATCCAGCCGCCACCAACCCCCCTCCAAGCCAACCCTCAAAAATCAAATCCAAATT
The DNA here is from genome assembly GCA_037127255.1 of Persicaria tinctoria. Classification (NCBI taxonomy): domain Eukaryota; kingdom Viridiplantae; phylum Streptophyta; class Magnoliopsida; order Caryophyllales; family Polygonaceae; genus Persicaria; species Persicaria tinctoria. The sequence goes on along the minus strand of JBANSL010000013.1, from coordinate 34,174,927 downwards.
CAGCCCCAATCTAATCCTAATCTCAAAATCAAAAATCCAGATCTTACAAAAGTGATAAGGGATCTAAGTTTCTCCCCAAATTCTACCAAAAAAGAAGCTAGAAAGAAATGCAAAAAATGGAAAATGAGGTGGAAAGATGGGGGTTGCAGGGCTGCTATCCTCCCGCAGCTTGCTTGGTGTTGGTGGCGGTGGGCCTTGTCGGCTTCCGGTGGCCCTCATCGGCGTCCTTCCGAGGCTCTCCGATCTTGCTCTCCTCCGTCCTCTTGTTCTAGCCTTCCTCGGCGTTTCCTCTGGTGGTGGGCGTTGATTCCTCCCCGGTTCCGTTGTAACCTCCAGCGGTGCTTGGCCGCCGATCATCCCCCTTATCTTCTCTCTCCCTCTCTGGTGCTTGTAACTCCCCTCTGGTGGCTAGCCGACCAGCCCTTCCGACTGCCTTGGTGGATGCTACTCCCATTGGACGGCTGGAGAAGAAGCCAAAATACCACCGTTAGATGCCAGCCGACCTTCAACTCTCCTCAAAAACAAAAAATTTACAAACTTAAACCCAAATTTTCAAAACCAAAATTTTCAAAACCAAAATTTCAGCACAAAACCTTTAACACAAACCCTTATAATATCAAAATTGTTGGTCTCAAAATCCCCTCTTTTCAGGCTCAAATCCTTGCATGCAATCGGAACTCTCAGCACGGCAGCCAAAAGTTAGTACTAGTATTACACACAGCTATCAAGATGAACAACTCGGAGATGATTGTGTCTAACAAGGCGGGTGGACTTACTCCAGCTTGCATCCTTGCATGCAATTGGATTTACCAGCAGATCATTCCAGTGATAGCACCCCTAGCACCCTTTCCGCAAATTGATGTCAAGGAGGGTGATTTCAGTTGGGATAAATCAACCTCTCATCCCTCTCCTGGATACGAAAGAATCCCAGGCCCCTGGACAGATAAGTTTAATCATAAAGCTCTCCTCGTTCTAAATCTTAATCTTTATATATATGCATATGATTGTATCTTTCGCCTGAATTTGATTCTTCCATATGATTCTCTATTACCCCACAATGTTCATTACTATGTCTACTCTAAATGCATCTGCTTTCAAACGGAATCTTTATTTCCAAACCTCCATGAATACTTTTTGTAGTTTTAGCTGGGATTCGAATCCTGTTGTTGGTTTGCTTTTGCTGTTTCCTATTCGGAATTGGTTTTGGTGCCTCCTTCCAATTTCCCAGCTTGGCGGGAGTCACTCGGTTTAGCTGTTATTAAGAAAAATTTCAATTTATCCTTACCACTTTATTGCTTTATCTGGTTGTGCCATTCTTACACTTTGCCCTCCCTCTTTGAAAGGCTATGATTTGCTACCCTTCTGGTATATAACTATTAAGATTATGCCTTTTGGTTCAAATCAAATCCTTCTGAAGAGACGGCTGAATGGTCACAGCATCGATGAAGAAACTATAGGTATGATCTCTTCCAAATCCCCTCAACAAAACTCGGCTACGATCCCCATCAGATCACCCTTTGGTATCTCTCTGGTATCTTCAAATTATTATTATATTAATGCTTTCCAAGCTCATTCTGTTAATCTTATTATTTATCTTCATCCTTGGACTAACCTTTAGTTACCAACCCTATGGGATATCTCCTGTAAGATCACTGCTGCCAACTCAACTCCATCGACACCTAGGGGATGGTTGTTTGAACACAGTAACACACATACAATCCAAGGTAAGACCTCTCTTAAACTTTTACAACAATAATCGGCTATCATCCCCACCAGGCCAGTTTTTGGTTCCTTTGTGGTGGAAAGCAAAACCAAACCTTCAATCCAAAAAGTCTCACACAAACTTCTTCTCAAACATTGTGCAACAAGTCACACACTAAACGAGCAGAACGGCTGCCAACAACTCTTACAAGCTAGGGATCAAACTACACTCGGAACGAAAACTGCAATCTTCATGCCAAGGAAAATTCATTCAGGTAAAGACCCTTACTCATACTACTCTCAATACACTCTAATTTGCAGAAACAAACAAAAAGATAAATCACATTACACATCTGCTACCTCTATCAACAAATTGATACCTCAATATTATAACTGGTATAATGCTTGGATTCTGATTTTGAAGCTATGTAGCATAGCTGCAAATTGGTTTTATGTTTAGGATTGGCTACTGGAACATCAGGGGTTCCAGGAGGCCCCTTCTCTGGCATGAAATCAATCAAATCATATACAACAATAAACTTGACATACTAGCGTTAACTGAAACCAAAACAGGTGAACCCCCTTCTGATTATCACCTTAAAGAATATGGCTTCCAAAAGGCTCTAACTATTCCCTCTACTAGTGCCAAAGAAGGCATCTGGATTCTCTCTAAAAAACACAAAACCAATGACAGATACATCATCCTTGAACAACACCAAAGATTCTGTATGATTAAAATTACAATAGAAGAAATGGTTATTGCTATCATCTTTGTCTATGCCCCTTCAGTTGAATCTGATAAAGAAACTTTCTGGTTTGAGATCATCACTGTCGTCAATAAACATATGCTTCATATTCTTCTCATAGGAGACTTAAATGACATAGAAAATGACACAGAAAAGGTTGGTGGTTGCACCCCATCTGCACACAGATTTCGTAGAATCGGATAACTCAAAGAAGAGCTTAACCTCCAAACTGTCCCATATATAGGCTCCCCCTTCACTTGGAGGAAAAACTCTAACAACAATCCGAACAATACATATGAGCGCCTTGATAGGGCTCTTACTCACCAAAATCTTATGTCTCACTTTAAAAATCTTAGAACCCAACACCATCCCTTCTCATCCTCTGACCATTGTCCCATCACACTACAATTGGGAACATTTGAATGTCTTAAAGGAGCCCCCTTCAGATTTGGGATGGCTTGGTCTACTAACCCCATCTTTGAATCCATAGTCACCAAGGTTTGGAACAACAAGATGACAGGCTCCTTTGCGTACTCTTTCATGCAGAAACAAAAACTTCTTAAAAAGAACATCAAGAGTTGGTGCAAAAAGCACAACCAAAACAACATTAAAAAACAACTCTCGGTAAGAGAAATCAACATTTAGAAACTACAGCTTCACCTACCATGGGGTGCCCTGTCACCTAGTGATACTAGGAAACTAACCAGATTGGAAAAGAAAAAAACAATGCACTCTTAGACTATAGTCTTAAATTTTGGAAACAAAGATCAAAGATTAAACACCTTCAACTAGAAGATAGAAACACTAATTACTACCAAACCATTGTAAAAATAAAAAATTATAAAAACTCCACTGCTACTTTTATCACAAAGGAGGGAGCTCAACTCACAAAAAATGAAGAAATAACATGCTAGATTACCAAAGAAATGTCTGATAGATTCTTAGCTCAAAACAGAACCCCCATTTCTAGTGATCAAATTAAGCACATTCAACCACAAATCACATCCATTGATAATGCATCTCTTCTAACTCTCCCAACTAACAAAGAAATCAAAGATACAATCAGTAGTATGGTTGAGGACAAGACACCTGGCCTTGACGGCTACCCTCCATAATTCTATCTCAAATACTGGAAAATAATTGGAGCTTCCTTATGTAAAGCAGTGAAAGCTTTCTTTCATTCTGGCAGCATGCTAACACAAATCAATCAAACCTTCATTGCCCTCATCCTCAAGGTAGAGAATCCTCTGAATATCAATCACTATAGGCCTATCAGCCTCTGCAACACCATGTATAAAATCATAACTAAGATCATAGCTAACCGGCTCAAACCAATCATAAATAAATTAATCAATCCCTTTCAAGGTGCCTTTATTGAAGGAAGATCAATCCATGACAACACCCTTATAGCACATGAAATCTTTCATAACTTCCACAAACAAAAAGGAAAAAAAGGCTGGATGGCCCTTAAACTAGACATGGAAAAAGCCTATGATAGAATCAATTGGGACTATATAAGAGCAACTCTCACCAAATTCGGTTTCGCCCCACAATGGATCAATTGGGTCATGAACTGTATTACTACGACCACCTTCTCAGTCCTAGTGAACAATTACCCCGGAACCACATTCAAACCAGGAAGGGGAATTAGGCAAGGAGACCCCCTTGCTCCCTATATCTTTATCTTAGTCATTGAGAACCTAGCCAGAGAATTAATCGAGGAAGCGAGCTACGATGATGCTCTCATTGAAATCAAGCTCACAAAAAATGGTACCAACATCCCATTTCTTACTTTTGCAGATGACACAATTATTTTCTCCAGAGCTTCTCACAAAATTCTTCACACTATCAAAAACATACTCAACAATTTATCAAACCTCTCAGGACTAACCATAAACTACAACAAGAGCTCTTTGCAAGTCTCATGAAACATTAACTCAAATCTGGCTAACTCCTTAGCTCGAGATATGAATATTCCTATATCTAAAACTCTAGAAAAATATCTAGGTATACCTTTAGTCAGAGGAAGAGTTAAAAATGAATTCTTTAATGAGGATGTTCAAGGCCTTAAAAAACAATTACCCAAATGGAAGGCCTCCTCTCTCACCCAGGTTGGTCATGCAACTTTAATCCAAGCAAATTTAAGCTCCAAGACTATTTATTTGATGCAGAACTTTCTCCTCCCTAAAAGAATTTTAAACGAAATTGACCAAGTTCAAAAGAACTTCTTCTGGAACAAACTACATTCAGAGAAGTACACCCCTTTAATTAGCTGGGATAAGATCTGTAAACCAAAAGAACAAGGTGGTGTTAGGTTAAAACTGGCTGAAGAAATGAACATAAGTCTTCAAATGAAACTCTTATGGAAAATCATTCATGAACCGCATAACATTTGGGTAAAAGTCATAAAAGAAAAATATCTTCAGCAAGAAGGACTAATGGAAAAATCCACGCAGAATACTTCTTGGCAATTTGGGAGAATTCTTAACCTCCGAGAGAGATTCTCACAGGGACTACTATGGCTAATAGGAAACGGTGAATGAATAAATGTCTGGAAAGACCCTTGGGTACCAGATCAAAATTTAGCTAATTTCCAACAGTACTTTGATCCCGATCTTAAGGTAACTCATCTTCTTAAAACTAACAAACAGTGGAATATCCCTCTATTACATGAGATCTTCCCCAACAATATTGTTTCAAAAATTATAAAAATCAGAGTCCCACTTTGGAATACCCCTGATAAATTAATATGGAAATATAACTCCAATGGTTAATTTACAACTAAATCGGTGAGACAAATTATGACTAACAGCAACAACCATTCGGACGATTACAAATGGATTTGGAAACTAAACATCCCCCCTAGAGTTAAGAATCTCCTTTGGAAAATAATCACTGACAGCCTTGCCACAAAAAATAGACTAAGTAGATACTTCAATAGGGTCCCGTCAAGCTGTAGCTTCTGCAATAACAATAATAAAGACAGTGACCACCTCTTTATCTCTTGTCCGTTCACGAGGGCTATCATTGCCTCCTACGGGCAACTGGTAGGTAAAAACAAGACACTAATACCTACCCACTGTAACAATATAAAACTCTGCTTTATATGGTAAAAAATCTGGGAATTAAGAAATGACTTGATTTTCAGAAACAAGAAACCAACCACATCTCAGCATTTAGCAAGTAGAATTTTGTCCGATCGTACGGACTGGCAAACTGCAAATAAACAATTCTCTGCTCAAGCCAACCATAGTGCTAGAAGGAAAAGAAAATCTAAATGGACTAAACCGCCTAGGGCTATCTACAAAATTAACGTGGATGGCTCGCTAAAACCCACAGGCGAATGCCATGTGGGGGTCATTATTAGGGACCATTATGGTTCAGTGATTGATATCGTTCAGTTGGAAACGTAAGCTACATCTGCTATCCAAACAGAAGTTGACGCAGTTTGTGCAGGCATAAATTTAGCCATAGCAAGAGGCCTAAGAAGAGTCATAGTGGAAGGAGATTGTCTGGAAGTGATCAAGACGATTAATGATAAGTATCATGGCAGTTGGGAAATATCAAGGGAAGTGGAGCTAATCAAGAATCTTAGTGCTAACTTTGACAGAATTGAGTTTAGACACTGCTACAGAGAAGCTAACAAGGCAACAGACTTCATAGCTAGATCTAGAGACAACTGTACTCTTTGTAATCTCCCTATTTTTAGGGATCTCTGTAACATCATCCGGTCGGATGATCATGTTGGCGCCTTACTTTAGTAAGGCTCACCTATTTTTCGCCCACTGTAAAAAAAAAAAGTGATATTATTTGGAATATGTATTTTGTGATGTATAAATACGTGATTTTGGAAATTATGAGATGATTTATTGTTATTAATATATAAATATAGTTTGGCGTTATTTTAAGTTTATATTGTTTGATAAAGTCTTTAAAGGGTTTTCAAGTTTACGGAAATATCTCTTAAATGATTTATTGTTTGAAAACCAAAATGCTGGAATATTTTGATAAAACGAGATTTTGGGTTGACGTAGAAAATTCGATACTTCCTCTTGATTTGGACAAGTATGATTTGAGAAATTTTTTTGAATATGAGTTAACTTAACTTGAGATTTCAGAGTTTGAAAAACGTTGGGAAAATGATTTACTTGATTTAACTCAGTGAAATTATTGTTGAATCCTGGTTGAGAATTATGTGAATTTTAAATAAGATATGAAATGTTATATGATGATGCAAGATGAGATGATGGATGAGATATTATATGGTAAGATGATATGAACATGAAATGATTTATGATGAGATAAGATGAAAATCTAAAATGAGATATGTGAAGTTATGTATGATAGTGAGGGGCACCTTGTGTGTATTAGATAGACTTATGCATATTTGTATGTTTGTTAGGAGGTCATTTGTGATCTGTTGGACATTGCTTATTATTGGTGTTGATTGCTTGGATTCTGCGCGCCTCCAGGTAAGTTTCCTACGGGAGCTTACTCAGTAACCAGGACCTCATGCCTAATGTGTCATATAGTATGTAGGTGTTTCATATCGCATGCCACGTAGTATCATGCTTATGACTTGCATTTACCAATGAGCATCCGTATTCTTTATGCGTTTGGAATAGAACGGTTGTTATCTATGAGTCCTAGAGTCTTTGCTATGGTCATAGGATAGCCCCGCGTCATCGGGTTTGTCCTGAGTTGTTGTGTCATTATATAAGATGATATGATAGCCCAACACCATCGGGCCTGAGTATGATGATGATGATATGATGATGATTGATTTGATGTGCACTTATATATATATATATATATATATATATATATATATATATATATATATATATATATATATATATATATATATATATATATATATATATATATATGAGGAGAAATGACCAAGAATAATACCAACTATCACCCGTGAACCAAAAATAATACGAACTTTAGAAATGACCAATTAGTATACAAAGTATATCCAATTAAACCGATTTTGATACCATGGCTAAAATTTACAAATGAAAAAATAATCTGGACTTAAAATATAATTAATAAAAAGTTTGGGAGAAATGGTAAATTTATAGGGGACTGTTCATTCGTCCATTCGAGACCGGGATCTGGAGCAAGGATTGTAAAAACCTAAATCTGAAATTTCAAGATTTTCATCCAAATTGGTCATGGCGGTGGCAGATCAAGGTTCTCCGGCTTGATGTCGTGGTGGTAGATCGATGTCGTGGCGGTGGCAATGAGCGAGCGCTGAGACGAGCTGCGAGAAGACTTTGTAGTCGTCGGCCTCGGAGAGGCGGTCGAAGAGAGTAGTGGGCTCGCAAAGGTCGGTGACGATGAGGAGGTGGGAGTCGGAGTCGTAGAGGTTGTGGATCTGGAGGATGTTGGGGTGAGAAGAGGAGGAGGAGGAGCTTGGGGCTTGGGCCCGGCGTTGAGGCAGCGGGCGTCGAGGGAGTCATCGGCAACACAGTTCGCGAGCGCCGCACTGTAAATGGAAGAAGACGATGAATAGTGAATACTAGTTTTTCCCATTTTTACAAAATTTTCCCAAGCTTCTTGTTAATTATATTTTGAGGATAAATGGTTTTTTCGTTTTCGATGTTTAGCCTTGGTATCAAAATCGGTTTAATTGGATATAATTTGTATACTAATTGGTCATTTCTAAAGTTCATATTATTTTTGGTTCATGGGTGATAGTTGGTATTATTCTTGGTCATTTTTCCTATATATGATGGATATGCGCATCGAATTTACTGTCTTTACTGTCTTTCTGCACTTATATTATATGATGGATATGCGCATCGATATGATGATGATTTATTTGGGCGCCTTATATATGATGGATATGCGCATCGAATTTACTGTCTTTACTGTCTTTCTGCGCATCGATATGATGATGATTGATTTGGGCACCTTTACTGTCTTTCTGCACTTATATTATATCTTGATAAAGCATGTCTTGAATGTTTAATTTTTGTACTGCATTAGGGCATCCTTTATTTAAGTATAGGCGTATTATATGTCTTCAGTGAGGTCTTTATGTAAAGGCTCGGATTTTCAATCCTACTTTCTGGAAAAAGGAAATTAAAAATGAACTTAAACTTAATTTAAAACTCATTTACCTGATTCCGACTGAAATATAAAATTTGGCGAATAATTTCTGTCGTTTTACCTCAAAATTTTAAAATAATTATTGAATGGTGATATCCCCTTCTGTCTTAAAAATCTAATTGATCGAGAAAGCGAGAGTCGGGTAACTAACATTCGGACACTAATTACGGGATTCAAAATTCGTGTATTCAGAATTTGTTTCCGGGTATTGATTACCTAATTCAACACTCAACCTCTCACCCACTCCCATCACTCACCTTACCCTTCAAATTCAACCCACCCCTCACCCCGTCCTTCAATCATCGTCATCACTTATCACCCTCACCTGCTCCTCGGGTCTTCACCATCACATTCACCCGTCTTCACCATCGCTGTGATCACCACACCTCCTCGCCACCACCACCATTTCACGTCACCACCACCATCTCCCCCTCGCCATCACCGCCTCATTCTGTCGCTGCCACCACCACCGTTCGCCCCTGGTTGTAGGAAGCCCAAGCTTCCTCTGTTCGAAGACCGTCGAGCCGAGCCAGTCCCTCCCGAGCTCCAAGCGACATCATCAGCTCTACCCTTGCCTCTTCCTCTGAGCAGCAACCCGAGCCACCTCCTCTAACGTCCACGCCACCCCGATACCGCCCATGAAGCGTTGGAACCGCCATTGAAGCTCCACCACCTCGCTCGAGCGCAAACTCCATTCGGTAAGCTTCGATCTCTCGTTCGATCCGAAATCCCATGGAAGGGCCTTCCTTTAACCTTCCTTTACTCTCCTAGGTCAAATCCGAGGTTCCTCCCTCTCCGACGCAGCGAATCGAGCCTCCGGCGAGCTTCGACGAAGCTCCGACGTCCGCGAACACCTCGGTGAGCCTCGTTCAATTCATTCCTTTAGCTTCATTCCGTGAGCGTGTGTTTTGGTGGTTGGGATTGGGGTGTCTGAGAGGATGAGAGGGGTCGAAAATGGAAGGAGAGCCAAGCTCCTCCATGAAGGATCAAACCAGTCCGATGCTAGAGGAAGAAGACGGGTGCTGCGGGCGCCGCAATTGCTCCGGTCGCGGTAGTGTTTTGTCTGGGTGGGTTAGTTGCGTTTTGGAGGGCCAGTTTAGTCATTTGAATTATTTGTTTAAATAATTAATATTATTTGGGGATGAAGGTATAAAAATATTATTTTTGGATATTTTATGAAAGGTTGAAAAAGTGATTTAATAAATAATAGAAAAAGGAATTTAGAGAGTATTTTCAAGGGTCGAAATTCTTAACCGTTTAAGTTGGATTTTGAAATGGATTTGAAAATAAATTGGGAATTATATTTGTTCGGTGACTAACTAGCATGATGATATTTATGATCGTTTGACTAATAGTATGATATTTGTGACTAATAGCATGACTTATGGTGAATTATTGTAAGAGATTAAATGTTGGATAATTATGACGAGGTAGTAGGATTTTATATCACACAATTATGTCTTATGATTTTGATGAACCATTGAGGTATATGCGGAAATGATGTATATGAACATGCGGAATTGGTTGAATGATTTATGGAAAACGATGTGGTCTTGTGGAGCGGATGATGCGATGAAATGACTTTCATAATATGTTACTTGTTCTATTGATTGAGGTGTGTTTGAGTGATTAATAGTTGGATATAGACTTATGTATATTCCATTATGTACTAGGTGATACTCTATGATTGTGAATACTGTGTGCTGGGTTCTCCTGTTGCCGATCTGCTAGCCAGGTAAGTCCTCCGGGGCTTATTCAGTAACCAGTACCTCCTGCCCGATGTTTCATATAGTATGTAGGTGCTGCATATGCATAAAAGCATGTCATGTAGTATCATGCTTAGGAATTGCACTTACGAATGAGCATTCTTATTCTGTATGCGTTTGAATACAAAACGGCCGTTATCTGTGAGTCATAGAATCCTTGATAGGGTCATAGGACAGCCCAGCTCCATCGGGTTCGTCCTGAGTCATTCGGGTCGTTGGAACACCTTTACTATTATCAGCATTATTATTTTCTTTTCGCAAGATCCACGATATGATGATGAGATACGATATGATGATGAGATACGATATGATGATGAGATACGGTATGATGATGATATTTGAGATGCTATCGAATCGAACTGGCCAGTCTCCACCCTGCCAGGAAGGGGGGTGGTGGTAGAAGAGGGATATACCACTTGGTATTCTTTGTTAAGGCCTTACTTAATATTCTGCACATATGAATTAGGAACATGATAGTGTGGTTAATATTCCAGTACTGCATGAAGGCATCCTTTATTCTAGGTATAGACGTATTATATGCCCTCAGCGCGGTCAGAGGACCCGCGGGCGGACTCTTGGCCTGACTTGGTGGTATAGTTTCAGGTACCCGATACACTGCTTGATTTTGTGCTGTGATGACGGGGTCTATTCATATGGAGGAGAGTGAGTGTTTGAAACCTGACTTCACCAGATTCATGCTTTTGAAATTTCTCCCTACTTATACTCTTTTTGACCCGGCTCTGCCGTGGCACTGGTTGTATCATTTTCTGAACCTATGCCCTTTGCATGATAAACGATTTCCCGCGTTGTAGACTTAGGACAGGTACATGGGTTTACCCCGGGGTCTCCAACGGACCTTCCGGATTTGGGTGCGAAATCTCACTTTAAACTACAAATCTTCGGTTTCAAACCTTCAACCTGTACTCGAAGCGCAAGATCCTAACGAGGGGTTTCATCCCTCGAAACGTAACTCGGGAATCATAATCCCGGCCGTTACAAAGGTGGTATCAGAGCTGAGGTTTTGCAATCCGAGTACAATAGGTTGAACAGGTTTTGAAAATCGCCCAATGTTGTCAAATGGTTTTGGAAAATGTTTTTAAAAGGGAAAAATGAATTTAATTGGAATTAAACGTAAATGAATAAAGGGAAACCATCTTGGGGGTAGAGACCAAAGCGATAGACATCCCTTATGGATGTAGAACTCGGGAAGGTTAGGCAAAATACTAGCTTTTATTTACATATGGGCCCCTCCAAGGAACACCACTGAGGTTGGAATGTTGAGTTAGGAGGCCGTGAGGTTTTTGCCCCTCCGGTCAATCGTCCCTCGAAGGACGGCATAGATCGTCTCTATGCTTACGTTTATATATGTACATATATGCAATTGGGCTCGAGGGCGATCCTCCTCGAAGAGGATCTTATTAATCTTGTTGATTGCTTCCATGATGAGTGCTCTATTGTGCTTAGGATAGCGAACTAATCAGTATGCCCTGACTTTAATCATGTGTTGAATGACTGTATGTTTAAACGGGATAGCGGGAGGAAACCTTGTTCTTATGTAATCAGATTTTCCGTCTTATCGAAATAGTTCTTCCATAGTACAACCCCCTTGATAATCCTGATTTCGCCTTCCGTCCCACCAAAGCACTTGGATGTGTTAGTAAGGGTCGAGAGTATCCGTTCCTCTTGACTTGAGTCCTATTTGTATTCCAACCATAAATGTTCATCGAGTCTCATACCTAATGTCAACCTTCTCTATGGGAAATTTGGGTCGGTCAACTAACTACCTTCGGGGATTGTGTATAATGTGAGGGTTACCTGAGGTTGATTATCGAGATTCTTCCGAGTTAGGAGTGCTTTGTCTTATGGATTCATCCCTCTTGAGCCTCGTAATGGTCAACTGTGTCGCCTTGCCAAAAGAGTCTAAACATGAATTCTACCATCTTCTCTCGGAAACGGTGTGAATGTCCTTGTGTCCAGCGTGTCATACTAGCGTCCCACGGGGAAACGGGGTGGTGAGTCGGTGATTGTCCTTAGAGAATTCTGTCAAGTTATAATGATAGCCTCTTTGTGATTTAATGACATGCTATATTGGTATAATTCATCATGATTTTCCCGGTACATCGCATGGTCCGAGTGTTGCTTGAAAGTATTAGTACAATATAACGTTGATTTACATTTGTTAATAAGCTAATATTGTCCAGATTTGCCTCACATTTGAAAATACTTATACAATGTTGTGATTTGCCTCCTTTTTAAAAAAAATTTGTAGTTCGATTTCAAAAAAAAAATATTGAGATGCTTGGCCTGTTGGGCGGCCCGGCCTACCAAAGAGGATGGGTTTGGACAAGGTACTAGGCCCAAATACAGGATCTGGTCCAAGCTTGACCCGATGTAATGTGCTGAAATTGAAAATTTGGTCGAGGTCCGGCTCAAGTCGGCCCGGCCCGGCTCATACTCGGGTCTAGCAGCCATCACCCTCTCTCCAATGTTGATATAAGCTTCCCTCTCCAGCTAATTCCTTTCCCGGATTTGCTAGACCACAAACCCTCTATCTTTTTCCCACCTTCCTTTGCTTCCCCAATTTTGGGCAAAAGCCAAATGAGCCCTGCCTAGAGATTGCCATGCCGATCCAATCCCCTGCCTTGCCCGTTTGCAAAGCGGCCCTCTCTTTTGCCTTCAAAGCTGCAACCCCTCATTAATCTCTTTAAATTTGGAACCCATGCTGATAGATTACATAGGTCTCATATTTCTATCATTCTATATGTTATCACAGCCTTTTCTTCCTCACAGAACCCTAATTTGATCCTCCCGCCCCACCCCTCCTCTTACCGTCGCCGGCGTCGTCCCCTCGCCGCCGAACTCTCTCTCTCTCCCATCGCCTCACCGGCCCACCCCTCCCTGCCGCCGACCGGCCTTGCTCATCGGCCCCTCTCTCTCGCCTTTCTCTCTCTTCTCTCGGCACCATGGCCACCTACTCGCCCCCTGCCCTTTTCCCTCCAGAGTTCTCTCCGTCGACAGGCTTCGTCAACAGCATAAGCGACCGGGGGCCATAACACCTGCAGCAGCCGCAGCTCTCGCACACATTCGATGCAATCCGGTCCCCGTTGCCTGGCTTCAACCCTCATTGGATGCAATCCGGTCTTCCTGCCCCTCGACATGCCAGTCATCAGGCCTATCTGACATCGTTTGATCGAGGCTATGTTCCGCCTGATGGGCATCACGTCTTCTCCTCTATACAGTCAACATCTCCCGACTTTTCTTGGTACATGGACACTGGTGCCACCTCCCACATGACGAACTCATCAGGTAACCTCTCATCTATTTCCTTTAAAGGCCCTATACACTCTATTATCGTTGGCAATGGTGGTCGTCTTGCCACTTCGGGGACTGGCCACGCCAAATTACAGACCCCAACTCACCCACTACACCTTCACAATGTCCTCATTGCCCCAAAGATTGTCAAAAACCTTATATCTGTATGTCGGTTCACTACTGAGTACTGACAATAACGTTTCTCTTGCGTTTGATCCCTTTGGTTTCTCTGTGAACGATCTTACTACGAGGGTTACTCGCATGAGATGTATCAGTACCGGGGAGCTCTACCCTGTCACACCACCTCCTATGTCCAGTCGGTCGTTCCCGGTCGCCCTCTCGGCATCGCCGTCCCAGTGCTACCGTTCTAGATGTCCTCCGTTCTCAAAGTCTTGTCACTTGTAATAAAGACATACGCTCTAATCTATGCTCTTTCTATCGGTTATGAAAACATGCAAGACTGCCGTTCCAACGGTCATTGAACTCCACCCTTGCTCCTTTTGATATCATTCATAGTGACATTTGGACCTTTCCTGTCCCTAGCAAGGAGGACCCCAAGTACTACCTATTGTTTCTTGATGATTACACTCATTTCTTATGAGTCTTCCCATTGCATTTCAAGTCCCAAGTGTTTCCTATCTTTGTCAAGTTTCATGCCTACATCAAAAAATAGTTTCAAACATCCATCAAATGCTTCCAATGTGACAATGGCCATGAATTTGACAACAAATTAAAGACTTTCACTTTTTCTTCGCCACAAATGGGATCTCCTATCAGTTGTCTTGCCCCTATACTTTCCAGTATAATGGAAAGGTTGAACGAATCATTTGAACCATAACCAACATGATGCGCTCTCTCCTCTTTCACGCATCTATTCCCCTTACCTATTGGCCTCACTCTTTATCAACCACATGTTATCTCCTCAACATTCTCCCATCTACTACCCTACACCATCGCTCGCCAACTCAGGCCCTCTATTGCACCTTGCCTAGGTATGATCACCTTCGTACCTTCGGGTGCTTGTGCTTTCCAAACCAGTCCTCCACCACCCCACACAAGCTTCATCCACGCTCCACTCCATGTGTCTTCCTAGGCTATCCGTTTCATCATCGCGGTTACCTTTACCTCGATGTTCGGAGCCATAAGCTTATTGTGTCGCGTCATGTCACTTTTGATGAGTCTCGCTTTCCCTTCTCTTCTCCTCCTCCCCCATCTTCGACACTTCCTATGTCTCAGCCTGAGTCAGAGTCTCCCTTCCCATACTTTCTCCTTCCCAAAGCTCTACAGGTGCTCCTGTCTCTCACCCTACACCGCCCCCACCAACACCCCCTCCTCCTACCACTAGACCGCACACTTGTAGCATCTCCGGAGTGTTCAGACCTCGTCAGATTGTCTCTATGAACGCCACCCACCACCCCGAGATACCCTCTCCTGCAAACTCCGAATTTACCCCCCTCCCCCCCCCCCCCGTCACACCAGATGTCGCAGCCGCAGCATCATATTGCGCCTGCGACATATCAACCCACCGCGGCCATCTTGCTGCGGCCGCCGCCCTTTGCCGCGTCCGCCGCAATGCCTCATCCCGACCCAACCACATCCCAACTCCCTCCTACCTCACAGCCGAGCTCCCTTTCCCTCATCCCAACCTCCCACAAAATAGCCATCCTTGACCCAAATTGGCAGGCGGCTATGCTCGACGAATACAGGGCCCTGACAAGGAATGGTACATAGGTTCTAGTTCCTCGCCCTCCTAAGGCGAACGTCATTCGCTGCATGTGGCTCTTCCACCAAAATTTCCGCTCTGATGGGTCGTTGGAGCGCTACAAAGCTCGTCTGGTGGTTAACGGTCGATCTCAACAGGCAGGTATTGATTGTGATGAGACATTCAGCCCCGTGGTCAAGCTTGCCACTATCTAAGTGGTATTGAGCTTAGCGTTATCGCGACATTGGGTTATTCATCAGTTGGATGTCAAGAACGCCTTTCTGCATGGTCATCTGAATGAGACAGTTTACATGTTTCAGCCGTCGGGGTTCGCTAATCCTGATCATCCCAAGCACGTTTGTCTCCTGAAGCGCTCTCTGTATGGTCTGAAACAGGGTTTGTGGGCCTGGTTCTAGCGCTTTATTTCTCATCTGCTACGCTTGGGCTTCGTTGGCAGCCGCTCAGATACGTCTCTGTTTATTTATCGCAGAGGCACAAACATGGCCTTTTTGTTACTATATGTCGACGACATCATCCTCACCGCCTGTTTTGATGCTCTTCGGACGTCTATTATTTCCCAGTTGAGTGCCAAGTTCGCCATGTCAGATCTGGGTCCGTTGTCTTACTTCTTGGGAGTCGTCGTGCAGCGTCATGCATCTGGGTTGTTTTTATCTCAGGGTAAGTATGTTGCCGAGATTGTTGCTCGGGCCAAGATGAGTAATTGCAAGCCAGTTGCCACCCCTGTGGATACTTCCAACAAGCTCAGTGCTCACTCTGGTCCTTTGTTTGATGATCTGACGTTGTATCGGAGCCTCGCCGGTGCATTACAGTATCTTACATGCACTAGGCCAGACATCAGTTACGTCGTTCAGCAGATCTGCCTGTTCATGCATGCGCCCAGGGAACTGCACTTTCAGGCCTTGAAGCGAATCATCCGGTACATCAGCGGTACCCTCGAGCTGGGCACCACAATCATTCCTTCCTCTCGGCTTGACGTCGTCGCTTACACTGATGCGGATTGGGGTGGTTATCCTGACACATGTCGCTCCACGTCTGGCTACTGTATGTGGTGTCTCGCTTTAGCATCGAGGCAGAGTACAGAGGTGTCACCAACGTTGTCTCCGAGTGCTCTTGGCTGCGCAATCTCTTTCTTGAGCTTTGTTGCCCTCTTCAGAAGGCCACCCTGGTCTACACCGACAACGTCTCCGCCGTCTATCTGGTCAGCAACCCAGTCCAACATCAGCGAAAGAAGCACATTGAGCTCGATCTACACTTCATTCGAGACAAGGTTTCTCTTGAACATGTTCATTTTCTTCATGTCCTGTCCTCCTATTAGTACGCTGATATCTTCACCAGGGGTTTACCTCAACAGTTATTCCTTGATTTTCGGTCCAGTCTCACAGTACAGGACCCTCCACATTCGACTGCGGGTGTTTGATAGATTACATAGGTCTCATATTGTATAGTGGGCCCAAAGGCCCAATACCTTGTAACCTATATATATGGTTGATAAATGAATGAAACCCTCAAGAAGGACTTTACATCAATTCTATCCTTCTACACATGCAAACCTCAAGCCCACAACTCCCAATTCAAATGAAATCCAATTCTCTCATCTTCCTTCCTGAAAAGGTAAATAGATAGATAAGATATAGGATACCAAATAACAAAAACAATGAGACCAAACACAGAATCTCATACAAAAAAGGAACCGTATATCAAGAAGGCCCTGTATCTATCCAAAAAATCCTATCAACCCAAGCTCTCAACACAGGACTAAGCACTATAAACCAACCAAACTAACCAATCAATCTGAATCGACTGATTAGTTAGTTTGGTTGGTTGAGAGAGCACTAAGCTATCCTCTTCCTTCCTTCTTCACTGTCAAACCAAGCCCCCCAAAACACCCTTTCACCCACTGGTTTTCGCAGCCCACACATTGGCCACCACCACTTCTACCACCCTTTGTTTTCCCTCTTAAACCGCTAGCAACATCAAGACATATACCTTTATCTCCCTCCTTGCTCCGACCTCCAAGCGCCACCACTAGCCCCATTGTTTCCCTGCTTTCAAAGTAAATCGCTGAGCACAGAGGCGGATCCACGGAGGGGGGGGGGCTGATGCCCCCTATCCTGAAAAGGGGTTTGTAATATATAAAAGTAAAGTAGTCTTAGTTACACAATGACAACTTGGCTCAGCGGTATTGACACGGGAATAGGCGGGAAGGATTTTTTAACTGAGTGAGTAATTAAACCCAGGTTCAAATTTTGTACGCCTCACCCTTTCCTCTTTTTTTAAAACAGCAAAGCTCTCCTTTTTTTTAATTTAGACAGACACATGCACACAACAACCTACCCCTGAGCAATAGCGAACCCGAGCCGCCCATCGCCTCCAGCTCCACCACCGGCCGGCGCACTCATTCCCTGCTGCTCCTCTCCGGCGTGGCGACGACTCCGGTGGCTCCTCCAGTCCTCCCCGCGACTGGGCTGCAACCCTTCGTCATTTCACTTCTTTCCCTACAATCCCAAATTCCCAATTTCCAAATCCAAATTTGTTGAAGGCTGAATTGAAAAGGTTAGTATTTCTTATCTTATAGATTATACTTTTTCAATTTGTACTCTAAATTTTAATTTGATATTCAATTTATATGTAAGATTGAGAATTTAGGGTTTTGATTTTGGGAAACAATTTTGTCAATTTAGGTTTGAGAATAAATTTTGTGAATTTGTGAATTGAATTTTTGATTTGGGTGATTATTTATGAGTTTCTCAAACAAGTAAAAAATTGAAATGCAGATTGAAAATTTACCAAACAAATCGGAATAACCTCTTTACAAACTGTCAAACTTTCGAGTTTAAACTGTAAGCAATTTATGAAAAGCATAATCTTCCGAACACTAACAAATTAATTTAAAGAGGCTTTAAAAGCAATCAATATCCCTTAATTTACTCTCGACTTCTTCAACTTAGATTGAAGAATTTAGAATTTTGGTTGTGATAAAGCCTATAGGTATGGTATTTGGTGAAACTCAATTGTAAAAATATTCTAAATACAAAGTAATTTGACTTAACCTAAAAATAACCTTACTTGTAATTAAATTGAAATCGGTCAAAAGTCCAACAAACTAAGGTGAGTATCTTGTTATTTACGTGCACGGAAAAAATAGCTATACTGGATTTGATTCTTGATATATTAACATTAATCTCGATTCGCAACTTATCCTAAGTGTTTTTCAGCCCCAATTCTGGATCCGCCACTGGCTGAGCACCAGCCGAGCAACACCCGAGCACCCGTCGAGCACCACCCGAGCACCTCTCTAGTACCAGACAAGAACCTCCCGAGCATCGACGCCGAGAACATATTCTCCTTCTCCTGTTTTGGTTTCGACCTCTCCCGTAAGCTTTCCTCTTCCACCTTTCGATCGGATACCTTGTAAAGGTCCGCCTTTATGACCTCTTCTTTTGTCTCAGGCCAAGCCCGCCTTGATTCTGTCTCTGACGAGCCGAAGGAGCCCCCGACGAATTCTCCTATCAATTTCGAACCCCTCGATGAGAACTCAAACCTCCTCCATTTTCTTGTTCGGATTCGCCCCCTTTCTTTCTATTGGTTGGGTTGTCTGGGTAGTGAGCTTGAGAGAGAGCGGGGTGAGAGCGAGGATTCCGGCGAGCCTCCTCCTTTTTCTTCCTTTCTTCCTCTGGTAAACAGAGCTTTGGAGAGGGCGAGTGAACAGTCCCCGGATCCGGTTCAACATTTTGTTTTAAACTTCTCAGTCCGATTCACCTTATTAAAAAAGGCCGGATTGGTTCTTTAGCAATCAGCTTGAGATTTGGTTTTGGGCTAGGGGTTGTGCCTTTTGTTGGGTTCTTTTGGGCCAAAATAGAGGTCGTTTGATAGTTTTAGTAACTTATCTCAAGTAGTATATAGTAATTGTTAAATAATCGGAAATTTTGCGAGGTACCCTTGGGATATTGCAATTTTCGCGATGTATACAACTCTTTTGCATATTTTGCATGGTCCCCTGAGGTTTTCATTTTTTTCATCTTGCGTCGTTCCTTGTTAACTTGAACGGATTCCGTCAATTTTCAATTCAAAAAAAAAAAAAGAAACGAAAAGAAAGAGAAAGAAAGATGGGAAAGAAAAAAGATAGATGAGAGAGAAAGTGAAAGGGAAAGCAAGGAAGAAGTCGGCAAACCCTAGCCCCTTCATCGATCACAGCCGCCGCCTGTCTGCACCTGCGTCCTCAACCAGATCGAAGGTAAACCGAGGGCAACGGAGAAGAATCCCTAGTGGAAGAGTGTTTCCCTCAAAAACAAAACTCATAAAGGTGGAATCGAGAGCGTCCAAGCTCACCCCAAATATCAAATTGAAAATCCAAAGTAAAAATAGAGAGTTTTGGAGCAACAAATAAGAGAGACTGAGAATCGTGAGTCAAAATCGATCGGTTGTTTGAGGAAGGAGAAAGAAGTCATGCCATGACTACCACCTCAACTACCACCGACTATCAAAACGGGCAGTCGGAGTGCTCCGAGCAAACGACCAGCCACGTCGGCCCCGTCTTTGTAGAGTTTATACCGATAAAAAGGGTATGCTTTTCTGTACAGGGCGGCGGGGAGGACGAATAAGATAACGAGATGATTTATCTTGAATCTAGCAAAATTTTCGCCGATTTTAATGACTGCGATTCCAAATCCGACGCCGCTAAGCAACTGGATTGGCTTAGATATCTGCTCAACTATGGAACCAATCTCCAGATCCGCCCACCACCACCGTCGCGGCGGTGGCTCCATCTCCGACCCCAGCACTTGCGACCTCTGCATCCTCCACGGTGGAGAGGGGAGGCAACGGAATTGGAAAGAAGGAGGACGCCACCGGTAAGGACGGAGGGCGGAAGTCGAGGTGGTGTTGGTCGTCGGAGTTGCACCGGAGGTTCCTGTGCGGAGGAGAATGATGTTGCTTCTTTCTTTCCGTTTATTCTTTCTTTCTTCCTTTTTTTAATTGGAAACTGACGGAATCCGTTAAAGTTAACAAGGAAGGGTGCGAGGTGAAAAAATTCAAAACCTCAGGGGCACCACGCAAAATATGCAAAAGAGTTGTATACGTCACGAAAATTGCAATACCTTAGGGGTACCTCGCGAAATTTAAGTTAAATAATTTACTATTTAATCATTGCAAATTTATTCTGTTTTATTTATTGGTTAATTATTTAATTATTTATTATAAGTTATTAAAAATCTGATTTACTTGAGTGTTTATTCAATTGCTATATTGTTTTGAGGTTGTTATTGCTATTTAAAAAGGTCCATTGATTTGTTGATTCTTTATTATTTGTTAAGTTATTTTTATCATATTTTCTGAATTATTTATTCATTTATTTAATCTGATTTATGGAAAGTCTAATTATGGAAATAAATTACTTGTTAAGAGTTGGCATTTTTAATGGTTAGTTTTGGAATATGTGGATCGTTTTAATGACATGATATTTAATGCCGGGATTATTTTAATGACATGATATTTAAATTTGGTTGAAAGATTTAATGTTTATAAATGGAATTTACTAAGTAAGGTTTTGAAAGAATTGTTTGAGATAATTAAATTGACTACCTTGAGATTTAAGGGGTTTGGGAAACTTGGGAATTGATTTACTCAATTTAACTCGGTGAATTTATTGTTGAATTCTACTTGAGAATTATGAATAAGATATGAATATATGTGAATTGAAGCATGATTTGACATGTTAGAATCTTGAATTGAATTATGAAGCACGATGAAGTGTTATATGAGATATTATGGGATGATATGTGTTGAGATGATATAGAGGATGTTATATGATGATATATACGATCAGATATGATAAAATGTGACAATTGAGAAGATACGGAATGAATAAGATGATATGATATGATATGATCTCAGATGAGTGGAGAGAAATGATGAATTGAGATGATGATGATATGGAAGATATGAATGATGAGTTCTATGAATAGGTGAAGTTATGTATGACAGTTAGGGACGCCTTGTGTGACTTAGACATAGACTTATATATGCATATCTTATATTATATGTTAGGTGATCTGAGACTTGATTGGATTGCATGCTATTGCTGATTATAGCTTGGATTCTGCGCTCTTTCGGGTAAGTTCCTACGAGGGCTTACTCAAGAATTCGGATCTCATGCTGGATGTGTCATATAGTATGTAGGTGTTGTATTCGCATACCATGTATTATCATGCTTAGGTCTTGCACTATCGAATGAGCATCTGGTTTCTTTTTGCATATGGTATAACGGACGTTAAATTGTGAGTCCTAGAGTCATTTTGTTAGGGCCATAGGACGACCCATCCTCATCGGGTTCATACCTCATTGAATCATATAGTCTTGATATGAGATGGAAATTGAGAATGGAATATGATCCTTTTGGCCTCCGTTGCCTCTGCCCATAGACCGTTATGTTGTGGGTAGTGATACTATACCTTTAGTCTCCGTTGCCTCGGCCCATAGACCGTTATATTGTGGGTGCGTGATCGAGTCATTGGCATCCGTTCCCTATACCCACGGATGCCCTTGATGGGATTATGGGTTAGTGTAGGAGGAGAGGGATATGTCGCTTGACATTCTTTGGGCGTTTTTACAGTTTTCTGCATATTATATATCTGTTAGTATGCTTGCGTGTTTAATATTCTATCCTGCATTAGATCGTCCTTTATTTAGGTGTAGGCATATTACATGTCATCGGCGAGGTCTGTCGGACCCGCATGAGTGGCTCGACCTTGACATATTGAATAGTGTCAAATACCCATTCCCTTGTGTGATGACTTGCTGCTTTGACGGGGATTGCTTATGGCGTAGCTAGCTAGATGGAGAGAGACTGACTAAGACTTTTATACTCCTGTCGTTTTTCCTACACTTTTGTTTTGGTTTTGACCGAACTCTGGCTTGGCACCTTGTATCTCAAATTATTTCGTTTCCTTAGTTTCGAACTTAAAACCGTTTTGCTCGACTGAGAAAATAGGACATGTTCCGGTCTCAATGGACGTATCCAATATTTAGGATATGGAATCCCTCATTTCAACTCTAACATTTAGTTTTCAAAACTCAACCCGTACATGAATTGCAAGATCCGAACGAAGGTATCAAATCCTTCGAAACGTAACCCGGGTTTTATAACTCGAGCGAAGGTGCGACCAACTTTGTTGTTGGGACCCCATAGGCAACGTGCAAACTTATGCTTCTATTAGGTGCTAATCAGCCTGACCAAAGTGCTAAAAGCATAGGCTTTAGCTCTCCCACTTGGATTGTTGTTAGCTAAAGATCTGGGTTTCACACGGATCGAGTTCGAATGAGACGACCTGACAGTTACCAACTCGGTTCGAGACTTGTGAAAGTGTCATTTGGAGATAGTGATGGGGATTGCCGTTACACTACTTCAAACTTTGCCCATGTGTTTCACCAGGTTAACCATGTTGTCGATCATGTGGTGCACCTCCGTCTTTTCACAGTTGCCTATGTTTTTTGTGAGGTTAACCATGTTGTCGATTGAGTGGTGCACCTCCGTTTTTCGCAGCCCCAGGGATTCAATTGAATCTCATCCAGATTTGCTGTCCAGTGATGGGTTAATAGAATCTGTCATTACCTAAATTCTTGCAGAACCAGGATCCTCTCCTAATATCTTTTACCTAATAACTTCCTAATATAACAATCTCAACCATCTCCTCCATTAAAATTATTTTTAATTCTTAATTATCTTTAATCTTCTTTCATCATCATCTTTCTTTTAACAAAGATAACACATCTCCTCCATTACAATTGTTGTCATCGTCCACCACATCGAGGACCTTATCTTCGACCCTTCCAGTCCATCGGAGGCCTACTTCTGTCATCCTCCCATAGTAGTGAGGACTGAGGAGCACACTAGCGATGATCACCATGTATGTGTTGAGGGCTCGTTCAGCCTGTAACCACGAAATTAAACATGCCAATCTGAATGCCTTGGATGCATCACACTCCAATTTTGTTTTCCCTAACTGAAATTTAGTGCGTTGTGATTTTGAATTTGACTTTAATTGGATGCATCAAACTCAAAAATCAAAAATTAGAATCAACAAGACCGACCACAACATGGCTAATAATAACGATGATGATGATCTTCCTCGTCGTCTTTGTCTTCGTTTTCTAATTCTATCTTCCATGGTTGATCGATCTTCTTGAATTGACTTAATTGTTGGGTGTGCACTGCTACTATGGTTGTTAATTTTTGGATGTGCCCTCCCCTATATTTGTACGAGGATGAGAGATTGAGAGAGCTATGAGATAATATTAGGACAGAATTATATTTTTAGATAGAATATATTATATCATTATTCTATCTTACCATATCTTTGTAAAGTCTATCTTTGTGGATCTTAATCCTTGGAGAGCAAGGAAATCATGTGTATAAGTATATCATTCAATCAATGGAAAATACAAGAAAAACGTTCATCACATCATTCAAAGATTTACATGGTATCAGCCTAGTTTCGATCCTCGCTGACGCGTTTATGGGATTTCGCCTATACTTATTACCTCACTATGATGACATAATATCTCAAAATACCTGCAAGCCTTAGCCTGGTGGGATGATGATCAGATTGTATGCTTATTAGTCCAAGCGACGGGGTTATGAGTTTGACTCGCGATGAATTAAGTTACTATTCAATCGTTGTCTATAGAGGAAGTTGGGCGGGGATGTTATCCTAAATAACGTTCCTCTCCGATCAAAGATCTTTAGAACTCAAATCCGGGGGTTTTAAGTCCGAGGGATAATCAGAGCTCTTATGCTTTTCTATCTTGAAAATCGGATCCATCCCTTTGAGGTTGGAGGGGGGCTATTTATAGGGAAACTTTAGCTAGTAGCTGGCTGGCGACCTCGTGGTTTCATATAGGACACGTGTAAGGCATACCCTCACGCTTAGGGGTATAGACCATACACGTGGAATTACGAGATAAGAGGTGTTCGAGCCAGCGAGCTGCTTGCTAGGGCTCTTGAAAACCACGAGGTCCTTGGGAGGACCCATTCTGGTTTTCTTACACAGGTTGTTATCCCTATTTAGATCGCGAGGGGGACCTTGGCCAGGGTTTGGTTGAGTGCCTTACCTTGCGATGGATTGCGTAGTGGGATTCCTATTCAGGTCGTGAGTAGGCTTTGGCCGGGGTCTTGGCTAAGTTCCTTACTTCGTGATGGATTCTATAGTGGGACCAGGTGTCTTTTTGCGTTGGGTGGCCTATTTATGACGTTATATTTGTATTATGAAATAGACCTATTTTCTATGGCATCGTCACTCGCGATCTAAACCTCTCTTTCGCTCCTTGATGTCGACAACTCCTTCCAACTACACTCTCGTCGGCCAGACCTCTCCCAGCGGTACTCTCGTCAACCAGTCCAGCCAGAAGAATGCCGACAATCTCTTGTTTGCGGCTGCCGGGTCCGGTCCTATGCCTCTCTACAGTTTCCAAACCTCAACGTCCGCCTTGATCGGACCAATTACACGCTCTGGCGGCACACAATCAAGTCTGCTCTCGAAGTCTTCGGCATCGAGGACTTCCTGGCCGCCGGTTCTCAACCCTCAGCGACACTCTCGCCGCCATTTGGATCAACTGATCCTCCTCCGCCGAACCCTGCCTTTGCTGAATGGAAGAAAAAAGGATAGATTGATCCTTCTTTGGGTGCGCACAACCCTCACGTCATCTCTTATGGCTCACGTCGCTCGTGCTCAGGCGACTCATGAAGCATAGGGCATCCTTAAACGGATGTTCTTTGCTCAAACTAGGGCACGGCTGATGCACCTCAAGCAGCAGATGCAGAATCTCAAGAAAGGAACTTTAAGCATCCTTGATTAAGTTGAAAAGAAACGAGGATTCTCCGATGCCTTGGCCGAGTGCTCCTACATCGCGCCTATCTCCGATTTCATCGAATATGTTCTCAATGGACTCGACGCCTCTTATGCGGCTTTTCTCACTGCCTACAACATGCAGACGGAGCCGATCACATCCGATCAACTCCTCAGACTTCTTTTACAAGAGGAGAAGCACATCACCGCTTCTTTTGTTCCTGCCACCAACGCTTCCCTCACTGCCAACGTTGCCAGTCGTGGAACCAAGTCGTCATCGCAGCCGTCCTCTCGCTCAGACACCAATTCATCCGACTCATCTCGCCCTCGGCCCACCTGTCAGATCTGCAATCGTCGGGCATGAAGCAATCAACTGCTGGAATCGTCTCAACACCAGCGAATTCCCGCCCACCAACACTAGCTCCGCCCGTCGTGGTTGTTATACTGGCTCCGACCGTGGTGAGGGTCATGCCGAGGATTCCCGCAACAGCTCCAGTAATACCAGTAGTCGGCTCCGCAGTAGCGTCAGGCTTATCAGTTAGGTCATCCTCCTCCCACTTTGGTTGATTCTAATTGGTACTTCGACTCTGGTGCAACCAATCACGTTACCTCAGACTTTGGTAACTTATCCGTTCATTCTAATTACACCGGCAATGAAGGTTTGCAAGTAGGTAATGATATGTCTCTTCCTATTACGCACTTGGGTTCATCATCTTTGCCTGCACACCCCCGACTGCTTCAATTACATAATATTCTTTTTGTTCCTGATATCAAGAAATACCTTATTAGTGTTTCTCAATTGACTCGAGATAATGATGCTTACATGCTCTTCTTTCCCACTTGTTGTTTTGTCAAGGACAAGCAAAGACGCACCCTCCTCAAAGGAATCATTGAGAACGGCCTCTACCACCTACAGCCGTCATCACCCACCATTCACCCACCTTGTGTTTACCTTGGAGAAAAGACCACTCTTCAGATATGGCATGAGCGCTTCAGTCACCCTCATGAGTCAGTTTTCAGGCGTCTTGTTTCTAGATTTCAATTACCAGTTTCCAAAAATGATCTTAAAAGTGTTTGTAAGTCTTGTCAGCTTGGGAAGAGTCATCGACTCTCTCTCAATACTCTGCATCAGTCTAGTCTATTTCCCTTTGATTTAGTTTATTCAGATGTTTGAGGTCCTGCCCCTGTTCCCTCATTTAATGGAAATTCATATTTCTTGATCTTTGTTGATGATTGTACGAAGTTTGTCTGGATCTATTTTCTCACGCAAAAGTCTCAGGTTTTTACTTATTTTCAACAATTTCAGAAAATGATTGAGACTCAATTTTCCGCCAAAATCAAACAATTTCAATCTGATTGGGGGGGGGGGGATAAGTACAGAAATGTGTCTACCTTTCTTCAAGCTCAGGGCATCATTCATCGTGTCTCTTGTCCTCACACTCAATCTCAAAATGGTGCCGCTGAACGCCGTCACCGAACCATTGTCGAAAAGGGTCTTGCCATCCTCTCCCATGCCAACCTTCCATCCCAATTCTGGGAAAACACCTTCCATGCCTCAGTCTACCTACATAATCGCACCCTCACACCTATTTTTCATCATCAGTCACCCTTTGAGGTCTTATATGGAAAGATCCCAGATTACAAATTTCTCAAGTCCTTTGGTTGCCTATGTTACCCATTTCTACGTCCATACAACTCCAACAAACTAGAATTTCATTCATTGACCTGCATATTCATTGGGTACATTTCTTGCCATAAAGGCTACGTATGTCTTCATGTTCCTACACATCGAGTCTATATTGCTCGTCATGTCATATTTGATGAAACCATGTTTCCATACCCACATCATTCCAAGGCTCCCCCTGACTCCTAGCCTGACACCCCGTCCCCGATCACACCAACTCTCTCCCTATTGTAACAAGCTACTTCCACTTGGCCACCTTCACCACCCATCCCGGATGATGATCACATAATCGCCCAATCCCCCACCCCATCTGTCATCGCCTCTCCCATGCCGACACCAAACCCATCCAAGGGTTCTCCTGAACCCTCAACCCCCTTAACAACGCAAAGCTCCTCTGCCTCTAACCCTTCACCTGGCTCGGTCTCAACGCCTTTAGAGGAGGCTCCCTCGGCTTCGTCCACGTCAGACACATGTATGTCCTCCACTTCTTCTCCTCCACAACCCATTATTCCATCATATTTTCGTCCGGCTGCTGACTCCCATCATACTATGACCACACGAGCTAGGACAAATGACCTCAAACCCAAGGCCTTGACCACCACAAAACATCTCTTTCCCTCTGCCAATGATCTCTATGATGAACCTAAAACATATCTTCAGGCCTCCAAATCACCCGATTGGCAACATGCCATGCAGGTTGAATATGATGCTCTTTTGCGTAATGGGACTTGGACATTAGTACCTCGTCCTAATCAAGCTAGCATTATGGGTTGTAAGTGGGTCTACAAGATAAAGCGCAG
The DNA here is from genome assembly GCA_037127255.1 of Persicaria tinctoria. NCBI lineage: Eukaryota > Viridiplantae > Streptophyta > Magnoliopsida > Caryophyllales > Polygonaceae > Persicaria > Persicaria tinctoria. The sequence continues at coordinate 34,147,233 of JBANSL010000013.1, read as the reverse complement.
GGCTGAAGGCTCCATTGAACGCCACAAGGCTGGCCTTGTGGCCAAGGGATTTCATCAAGAAGAGGTTGTTGACTACTTTAACACCTTCAGTCCGAAGGTCAAGCCTGCTACCATCAAGATTGTTTTTTCCCTTGCTCTCACACATGCCTGGTCCCTTCGTCAAGTCGACATCAAAAATGTCTTCTTGAATGGGGACCTATCAGAACAAGTTTTCATGGTTCAACCCCCGGGTTTTGTTGATTCATCTCGCCGTTCTGATGTCTGTCTGTTACGCAAGGCTCTATATGGCTTAAAGCAAGCCCCTCGCGCCTGGTTCACCAAACTTCGTCACTTTCTTCTTCATAATGGATTTTGTGCCTGCAAGTCTGACACTTCTCTGTTTGTCAGACGCCAGGGTCCCTCTGTTCTTTATATTTTGGTGTATGTTGATGACCTTAATATCACTGGCTCTATATCAGCTGAGATCGACATGTTTGTGCTCCTCCTCAATCGCGCATTCTCTCTCCGTGACCTTGGTGAGCTTCACTACATCCTTGGCATAGAGATGACACGCACTAAGGACACAATCCTCTTGTCTCAGCAGAAGTATATCCGAAAACTTCTTCTGCGCAGCAAGATGCAAGATGCCCGCCCTATGTCTTCTCCAACAGAACCGGCCTCTTGTCTCACCAAGGCTGGTGATCCGTTTCCTGATCCGTTCCTTTACAGAAGTATTGTTGGAGCTCTACAGTATGTCACCGTCACTTGCCCAGAGATCTCTTATGTCGTCGACAGAGTTTGTCAGTTCATGTAGTCACCCACAGACACTCATTGGTCGGCTGTTAAACGGATTCTCCGCTATATGATAGGCTCTCTCTCATCAGGCTTGACTCTTCGCCCTGTTCTAGATCATCGTCTTGTTGCCTTCTGTGACGTTGGGTTGGGCTTTTGATGGAGACGACTGTCGTTCACAACATGGCTTTGCAGTCTATTATGGTGGCAACCTTGTCAGTTGGGCCTCCCATAAGCAGAATGTCGTTGCTAAGTCCATCTCTGAAGTTGAATATCGTGCCATTGCCTTTATAGCTACCAAGTTGATCTGGCTTCAGCAGTTGTTACTAAAGCTCTGAGCTCCTCTTGTTCGGCCCCCCATCTTGCTCTGTGATAACCTCAGTGCCACATACATGTCTGATAATCCTTTCTTCCATCAACGTTCCAAGCATATCAAGATCGACTATTATTTTGTTCGTGAACAAGTGGGTGATGGTTCCCTTGTCGCCCGACAAGTTCGTTCTCAAGATCAGATTGCAGGCATCTTCACCAAAGCAGTCTGCACTGCCAGATTTCAAACACTTCGTTCCAAGCTCCATGTCCGGAATCCTCCATGAGCTTGTGGGGGTATTAGAATAGAATTATATTTTTAGATAGAATATATTATATCATTATTCTATCTTACCATATCTCTGTAAAGTCTATCTTTGTGGATCTTAATCCTTGGAGAGAAATGAAATAATGTGTATAAGTATATCATTCAATCAATGGAAAATACAAGAAAAAACATTCATCACATCATTCAAAGATTTACAGATAATGATTAATTTAGGAGTCATCTTAACCATTGATTTATTTTAATGGTCAAGATTATTTTATTAGGAGGATATTAGGTAAAAAGAATTGATCTGACTCAGTTCATAGAAGCTGTGATTTCACTCCAATAGATCAACCTTTTCGAACTGCGGTAGAAATGGAGATTGATCAATCCAACAAAATCGGAAAATCCCCTTTTAACTGACATGATTACAGTAATGACTGAACAAAACATCCAATGACAAATTGATTTTTCATTCCTGATAAATGGACCCTGAAAACTCCTCTATACATTTACTATCTCTACTGTTAATCTACAATCACAACAACCCATCCTGAATGTACTCTTAACAGATGCTTATCAAAAAAACTGACTCTGTACAGTAAAAAAAACGCTTCAAAAATCCTTCAGACTCGCTCGCATAATGAAGATGCCCGTACTTACTGACTGAATTAGCATATCTTGATATGTTATCTTGCGGACTGATGATGGAGAGATAATGCAGGTCAAGGCACGATTCAAACAGAAATGTTATCCTCTGCGCACGTACCTCCTTACGACGAATGATATGAGAAGTGGGATGGATTATAGGAGTTCTATTGATTCTATTTTTATTATCTGGGCCCAGAGAGCTCCATTGCCTGGACAAGCAATGAAGAATCATCTGTAAGATCCGAGTACCGTTCTGAAGCTGAGAACTCATTAGCTCTTGACCTTGTTGATTCAGTTCTTTGTGAAGCCTCCCATCTCTCTACAAGCCCGTCGCCTTCTAGCATCCGAACCACTTCCGACATCTTGGGTCTATGGCTTGGTGTGTACTGAGTACACAAGAGAGCTACTTGGACAATTTCTTCCAGCTCAATCCTATCATAGACTTCCTTCAACTCCTTGTCAACTAGCATGTCTATCTTCTTTTCTTGTTGGAACTTTCTCACCTGCAAGCACACGATCTGATTGAGTAGAAGAACACATAATAGAGGGTATTGAAACAAGTGAAAAAGAATGAAGAGTTACGACAGGTCTTACCAAATCAAGCATAGCGCCTTTCTGGTTCGCTGCTTTCCCGAAATCCAGTGCCCTCTGGCCAGTGATCAGCTCAAGCAGAAGAATTCCGAAGCCAAAAACATCAGTTTTTTCGGAAGATTGGCCTGTTGAAAGATATTCTGGAGCTATATGCCCCACTGTGCCCCTAACAGCTGTGGTTATGTGAGTATCCTGATGATCCAAAAGTTTTGCCAGACCGAAATCTCCTACCACAGCCTCATAATCATCGTCAAGGAGGATATTTGCAGCCTTAACATCCCTATGGATTATCTTAGGGTCACACTGTTCGTGCAAGTACAACAACCCTCGTCCAGTTCCAAGTGCAATTCTTTTTCGTGTATTCCAATCCAGTGCTGGTTTAGCTGCAAAGAATAAAAACAAAGATGAACAAGTTTAAGGTTAGATGGCAATTGAAGATTTGGCATAATTGGGAATCCATCCATGATGCTATGGATTGGTGCTCATAAATCCACATTCACTTGTACCTTTGAGACGAGAAGCAACGCTCCCGTTGGACATGTAAGGGTAAACCAAAATCCTCTCTGTTGAAGTCATACAAAAACCACAGAGGCGAAGCAAGTTCCGGTGTACAGCCAGGCTGATCATCTCAACTTCAGTCTGGAACTGAATCTCTCCTCCAATGGCATTGCCGTCTTGGAGCCTTTTCACGGCAACAACAGTCCCATCATGGAGATTACCTTTGTAAACTATCCCAAATCCTCCCTTTCCCACAACATTTTTGCTTGAGAAGTTGCTTGTAGCAATCTGTAGTTCTCTGAACGAAAATCTTCTTATATTCCCAAGGCAAACGTGCTGATGATGTTGCTCTAAGGCATAATAAAAAGATAGCTAGTAAATAAATGAAATTACATGCGTATAACTGCAACTATGCTTATAAACAGTTTAAATTCTACTCACCATCAGCGTCGTAGGAGTGGTGTTTATTACGCTTTTGTCTCCAATGCAGGAGAAACCCGAAAACGCAGAGCAGCAAGCAAATGCAAGCCAAAGATGTACCGAGCGCTAACGCAATTTTGTGACCTGTGGCTTTTCCAGAAGGATGGGCGCCTTGAATCACAGATGAAACACAGAAATCAGAAAGATTTAACAATATGATGCAAAAGTACAAAAATTGTACGAAAGACTCATGTTTAAAATCCACTCTACTGTACAGAGAAACTGTTCGATTTCTGAAGAAAATCAACTGAAGTTTTAAAGAAAACAAGAACGCTGCGAGCCACAAGCTTACTTTGAGAACTGTTCAGGTTGAAGGAAAGGGGCAAAGGGGCAGTTCCAGAGCAATCTCTCTCAGTCCCTGTGGCACATATCAGGGGATTGCCTACAACGCTGTGTTCAGTCAAAACAAATGAGTTAAGAAATTCCAAGTACTACTTGGTGTCTATTAAATGAGCCAAAGAATTCAAGAGTAAATGCAAGAGAGAATTACTTGAATGTCTTAGCTCGGAAGCTTGGTACCGGTCCACTCAGATTATTGTAAGACAAGTCCCTGTTACATAAAACAATCAAAATCACAGTCATGTTACTTCATTAAACTACTCAATTCAAGCTATGAAGAAACCATTACGAGCAATAAAAACGGTGGGGTTGCAAGAGATTTACAAGAATACAAGCTGGGTCATATTAGCCAAGGATAAAGGAATGGGTCCAGTGAGCTTGTTGTTGTTTAGTCGCCTGATGATCAACAAAAGGAAAGCTCTATGTCAGATGTATCAACTGACCTTTAAAAAACACCATTAATTGTTCTGCTTGTACTTACAGGTACTGCAGGGTGTGCAGCTGAGATATTGAAGAGGGTACTTCTCCAGTAAACATGTTGCTTGAAAGATCCAGTTTCTGAAGCTTTGTAAGCCTCCCAATCTCAGCAGGAATCGGACCTGATATGTTGTTATTTTGCAGGAGCCTGGATATCACAGACAGTGTTAAGCAATTTTCAGCTTCAAAATCCAATCTTATTTCTTGGTTTGAGTACTTACACTGTCTGGAGGTTTGTCAAGTTCCCAATGCTTGACGAAAGTGCACCGGACAAGCTCAGGCTCGGAATCCCCCTGCACAGAAGCAAATTGAGTGAGCTTTCATATCAATTTGCAAACTCCATTAACACACTGACATAAGCAGTGGTTAGAGGTCTTACAGGCTAATAACTACACTAGCATCGGCGGAGCAAGTAACCATTGTCCAGCTGCATGGATCCACCGCATTAGCATCCCAATCATCGAGTATTCCGCGTGGATCCCCCAGCATACTCTTGATCGACATTAAAGCTTGCACTGAAAACAGACAACTTCCTCTTTCATTTAAATGGGAAAAAAATCATACCCTCTTCATTTTTCAAGAAATCAAGCTTAATGAAGTTACCTTCATAGTTGACTCCTTTGGGAGAAAGCAAACCATTTACACAACCACACAAGCAGAGGAAACAAACAAACCACAGCACCAACATTTTTCTTGTATCCATCTCCATTGAGGCAATTTCTCAAACAGGTGGTATGCAAAGCCGAGAAAGATTCGGCTCCAGATAACTCAGCTGGTGGAAACTGTTACTCTGAGGGATTCAAAATCAATTATTTGAACTGAGGTTATCACAAACATCGATCAGAAACTGAATTAGTAGGACTGGCCACTGATGCCTCCCGTGGGATTGTACTACTGTGAGCAAAAAAACTGGCATACCATGTCATGTCCAGGGAGGAGAAATGAGTGTAAAATGGTAAGATAACCTGCCACTGAGGAATTGCAGACCCAAAAAAAGATGAAAAATCATAGAAAAATGAAAAGCAAGGGGTAACCCATGTTCTCGATTATTGCAAAAAGGGGGATGGAAATTGAAATTCCCTTCAATCATGCAGTTGTGGGAGTGCCTTTTGGAGTGGGTGTGGTAAGTCTCATTGTATCAATCAAGGGATTGGAAATGAGTACCTGTTAAGCACTCTTGAAGCTCCATTAATCTATGAATACCCATGAAAAATGCTGGTGGGGATAAGCTTGCTGATTTGCTGTCAGTAAAAATGGGGTAAAGCAAAGATTTGCATTGGGTTTTGGCTTTGATTTGTTTTTTTTTTTGTTTTTTTTTTGTTTTTTTTTTGGTTTTTTGCTGTAGATTGTAGGGGCCCTCCTCCATGGGAATCCTAACATTCTCTTGAATTTGGCCACACAAGAAAGTTCCAAAATTCTCTTATTTTTTAATATAAAATACGCTAAATTAATTAAAATAACTCAATTTTAATACGAATATTTTTCAATAAAAATAACTCAATTTTTGAAAAGTCAATAATAAAGTATTCTGACTCATTTTTTTAAACATAAATTAGATCAAAATAAGGACATAAAATTGATCAAATAGTATCATTTTCTTTTAAAAAAAATTGATATCCTTAAAAATTCACCAAAATCTTAGTTTTTCCGGTTGTATGTCATTATTTAGCTCGAATTTATGGTCGAAAAAAAATCGAAATACTTTGTTATCACATTCCCAGAACTATTTTTCTTATCAAATGACATGATATTTTTTAATACCCCTCATAAAGTTAGGTTATTTTAATTAGTTTTGTCCAAAAATATGAAAAATACCATTATGAAATAGTCACATTGGTTGAATTTTTCCCTTTTTGGCTTATGATATACAATAGATTATACAATTGTCATGATAAATAAGGAGTATTCTAAGTTTCTAACCTAATCATACAAATGTGAATAAAATAAAAGGAGAAGACGAGATTCTTTGGTTTTTTTTTTTAATTCTTCTTTTTTAAAAGCGAAGCAACAGGGAGCATGTGAAAATCTTTGTTGGGTGGGGGAAAACTATGCAATTTCTCCTTTCTCTCTCTCTTTTTTTATCCCAATCTCACATTTCGTTTTGTTTTGTTTTCTTTTTTTTTTAATGATTTATACACCACAAATTTGCACGTCGGAATAAACGTGCCGAGGTTTGCAGTGAACTAATTAATTAAAAAAGAGTGCTAATTTTAAAAATGGTTGCACATTGGAATGGACGTGCGTTTAAGAAAGATGATTTACGGTGTATCTAGCAACACCCTTTGAGGTATTCTCTAGTCTTTCTTAGATCAAACGACAAGTTACAGACTCAATACATGGTCCTCGCAATGAAAATAATGTGACTTATAAGGTTGTAGATCTTTGTTGCTATTTCAGAAGCAGTGACATTCTCAACGATTTAGATCTCCAATAGACACGGACCCAAGGACGGATTGGGTTCCGCTTCAGCCCGTCCCATTTTTAAGAAAAAATATAGGTAAAAAAATGAAGAAAAATAATATATAAAAAATTCATTTATGTATTAAATTAACGGTTTTGTGAATAAAAATTACCGTATGAGAAAATTTTATCTTATCTAGCTCACCCGAATTTTAATTTCTGGTTCTGTGCCAGGTCTCCGAAATCTCATCTGTCAAGATGCTATCGGCCTATCGGGTAAGGCTTTCCTTCACGGATTCTTTTCTAATCCAAAAAAAAAGGACTCAATACATGGTAAGGTATGAACACTTAACTTATACAAATATCAATAATAAAATTTAAATCATTCAAAACTCATAATTTTCTCCATTTATTAGAAAATTATATAATTTTATTACATTTAAATCAAATAAATATCAATAATGTTATATATAATATTATATAAATGTATATAATAACATATAAATGAAGCAAATTTTAATAATAATTATATGATTTTATGTATGATATAAACTATAAATAGGAATTTAATTAAAACTCCAGCTCCATCGGGAATCCCACGAGGTTCGTCAAGGGGAGTGAGGGCAGGGATCGGGATCATTATCCATTTCCCCATCCGCGTACAAGGAGTTAATTTTACCCGTATCCCCTTCCTCATCCCTATTTAAATTCTCATTTCTTTCCTCAAATGGGGATTTCTTGTAGGGGTGTGTTTGGCAACACAAGTAGCTTTTCAGAACCTTTTATTTTAATATTATATAGTTTTAAATGAAATAACCTAAGATTATATTTTAATTAGTGTTTTGGAATTAAATTTTCAACAGCTACACATCCAAACTTCTCAGAGCTTTTCTTTTTATGCACACAAATCTATTCATTTTTCCTCTTTTATCAGCTAGTTTTGTCAGCTAACCTATCAGCTAGGGTTACCAAACACATTAATAACTTATCAACAATTATATTGGAAAATTAACTTTTCATTGACATCCCCTATATTGAGATAAGCAAAATAGTGGGATTTTTTTTATTGATACTTGAGAATTTTTTTCACTTATATAAAAGTAAATATTTCTAGTGGCAATTAAGATCGAATTGGTGCTTTGACAACCAAGAGCATCATATCTAATGAGGTCAAATAAATTTTTCTGAATATGAATTCTATCCATTTGACAAATTAGGTCATTTAACAATTAAGATTTACCACCTTACCATCAAGTTAATTAGGGGTGAAATTGGTATAATTCCAATTAAGTTTTTTTACATATATATACTACATATATCAACCAGTTATAATTTGTAGTGTTAAATCGCATACAATTACCATCCATTTTTTTGACAAGAAAAGAAAAGAGTGAAATAGAAATAACACATGTTCTGACAACAACTGGATCGAACCATCCAATAAGTCAAAAGGAAACACTGCAAGGTAGTCGCACGACAAAGTTCCCTTCCCTAAAGACATGAAGGAACTGGACTTCCCAGTTCGTGTTGATAACCTACAAGGTAGTCGCACAACAAAGTTCGCTTCCCTAAAGACATGAATGTACTGGACTTCCCAGTTCGTGTTGATAACCTAACTCCCATGCCATTTGAAAGCATCCAATGATTCCCCACAACTCCACCATGATCGTCGGGCACACTCCGATAAGGTGAGCGAAGCCCTTGATCCACCTACCCTCGCTGCCGCATAACACTCCTTCAGCCGAAGGTAACCCCTCCTTGTTAGCCGCCCCATCTGAATTGGCTTTGATCCATTTGAGTTCCGGCTTCTTCCACATGATCAACTTCTACGTATGCTCAATGCTGCGCTCCCACACTTCACTAGCGTCTTCCTCCTGACTTCACTATATTCGGTCGTCCAGGTTAAAATGAATCATTTTTTCTCCATACCTTATCCTCCCCCATTGAACACCCGATCGTTCTGCCATCTCCACGCCCACCAAACAACATTGGCGAAGATACACGCACATTCTAGATATTCATTCATTTTCCTCCTCAATATTAGGTTGATCCACCGCCATTTTGTAAACGACATAACAAAAAAGTTAGTCTTAATCCCCATTCCAAACAAGCCCTCCTAAACCAAAGAAATTTGAGGATAGTCTTTGAAAATATGGATCAAAGACTCTGACTAGTCGGTGCAGCCGATACACCATGGTTACCCCACCAAGTGCTTCCTACATCTTTCCTCATTGGTAAGAATGGCTCCGCGAGTAACTAACCTCAAGAACATTCGTGCTCTCTCTGTCACCTGTAATTTCCAAATCCTATCAAAGATAGGGCTATCCAAACACACCAAGGAATTAGTGTTAGTGATTCGATCATAAGCTAAACCATTGAAATAGTTACTGTCCAGATACCCCATCCAACACAACCTATCTGAAGTTGCACCGCTCCCGTCGATCGCCACATCCGCAAGCTTAAAGTGAATCACCATCGGTAGCCGACTCAAAAGCTCAGACCAGTTCCAACCACTTCTCTCAACCCAGTACCACCGAACTCTTCTATGCCTTAACTCGTTCAACGAAAGATCCTCCAGATTCTCCTCGCATAACCATCTATCCCACTAGAAATCCACCATCCCTCCGTCACCAATGAGCCATCGCGATCCATCACTGACCACCACGCTAAAACTCTTGTTTATACTAGTCCAAATAGCTGACGCGCCCGCCACCAAAGAATTGGTTTCTCTCACATATTTATTCTGTTAAATCTTACACCAAACATCCTCATTAGTATTATTCATAAAATACCAAACAAGCTTCCTAGTTATGGCTATGTTCAACTCAATCATCGATTAGATACCCAACCTCCCCTCTGCTCTTCGGTTTACACAGGTCATCCTACACCACTATATGAATTTTCCTTTGAAGCTCACTGTCACCCAAAATAAAACTACGGGAAGCTTTGTCGATAGCATCACACGTCGCTTTAGGCGAAGCCACTATGGCCATAGAGTACAACGGAATAGACGTTATCACGGACTGCTTAACTTATTTGTCCTCCAACCTGCCAGCCTGTTATCGATCTTGTCGAAGAGTGGCAAAAACGTATCCCAATTGGTTTCAGCGTGCAGAACCGGGATACCAAGGTAACTGCCCAAATCTATCGTCACCTCCAGACCGCTTGCAGCTATCAACTCATTTGCCACTCCATTAGACACGTTCAGAGATGGGAAGATTTTTTAACTTATTAACATTAATACGTTGCCCGAAGTCTCTATAAAAAAAAATGGTGCCCTTGATAATCCTCATTTGTAACACTGAAGCCTTCCCCACCAACACAATATCATCAGCAAAAAAAGACACGGGATATCCTCGGACCACACTTAGTGAGCTTAGTTGGCTTTCACACCTTATTCTCAACAGCTCTAGAAATAACTTGGCAAAATCTCTTGATATATAAAACAAACAATTAAGGAGATATCGGGTCGTCTTGTCTAATAACTCTCGAAGGTTTGAAATCTAAAGTCATCTCCCCAGTAACAAGCACTCTCGTGTTCACCCGACTGACAAATTAACAAATCCAATCAACCCAAGTTGTCGGGAACCCGTCATCAACGAGTGTTTCCTTGACCCACCGAAGGCGACCGTAAGCCTTCTCGAGGTCATAATAATCTACCCACCTTACCTTTTTTCCTCCTCATCGAGTGCACCAATTCTTGCATAATCACGATGTTAACCGTGATACTCCTGACGGGCACAAAACTACCCTGCATCGGACTAATAAGGGAAGACAACATAGGTCGAATCCAATTGCTAAGACCTTCGTAACCATCTTGTATAGAACGTTACAAAGGATGATAGGTCGAAACTGCGAGATCACCTCCGACCTAGCCTTTTTATCCAACATGACAATCAGCGTATCACTCACCGTCCTAGGCATTAAGGAAGTAGCAAAGAACATTTTCACCAAATATGTGATAGTCTTCCCAACCTTATTCCAGCATTTTTGAAAGAACACCGGTTGAAACCCTTCCCTGGAGCCTTGAATGGCCCCATTTCTTTCACAACAAGGTGAATTTCCTCATATGTGAACGACCTGCATAGAGCCTTCTAGTTTTCCATCGGAATTTAGGGTAACTCGCCTTCCATATCCCTCTCCAAGGGGACTGCCTGCTGAAGTGGAACAGCAAGGTTTTCGGGAACATATTTGAGAGGAAGAAAAGACTCACGGATGAGCTTATGACCATCCAAGTGACGTTAGGCAACCAGTCTTCCGATTGCCACCTGGCTAACGAAGATAAAATTCAAATGGAGTTGGATAGGAACTTGGAGCAAGAGAAGTTATTGTGGTTTCAAAAGTCTATAGAAAGTAGGATGTAGGCCAGGGATTGCAACACCTCTTACTTTCATTTGTGTACTATTATTCACCGCAAGAAAAATAGAATATGGGTTCTTAAGTCCAACTATAGACCGGAGGTCCTGGACAACAAAGAGATTGAGCGATTGATGGTCGAGTATTTCAGAGAGTTGTACACCATGCCATTTCCTTCCATAAAAACCCTTGTACCTTTTAATTGGTAGCTAATATAATCGGTTGATAATGGTAAAAATACCAAGTTTTGATATCAATAATATGCAACTTAAAATTTAAAATGAAATTATATATATAAATATATTGTGTACCATTACAACTCTCACCGAATTACATATCAATATTCATAGTTAATACTCCATCCGTTAAGAAAAACATGTCGTTTTAGGAGTAAAATCTTATTAAGAAAAACATGTCGTTTTAGGTATTTTGGTGTTAACTTTCCAAAATTACCCTTGTAATGATTAAGGATTTGTTAGTTGTAGTTTTCAATAAAGTTGAAAAATAAAGTAATAATTAGGGGTATAAGTGTATTTTTGTTTGATTTTATTTGCTTTCTTAAAAAAATGTACAAATGTATAAAACATGTTTTAATTAACGGAGGGAGTACAACTCACGTGCAACTCTAAATTTAAATATTCATATGTGACATAGTAAAGATAAATTCCCCAAAAGTTTAAAATAAAAATTAAACTAAATTGTAAAGCATGTTCATTTTTTTAACCGGGAAAATTTTGGCTGAGAAGGGCGAGCCATTCTAGCCAAGGGCATCCTAATAGATGAGTTCTGTCAACGCAGAATTTGCAGGGACAGATGAAGCACATAAGTCAATATCGATATGAGAAAGACAGTCTGCGACCCGGTTGGCTTCCCTTTATACATGGAAAATCTGGAAGCAAAGGAAACAATGCAGAGATAGTCAAATGTCCGAGATAAGCATTTCCACATCCCTTGGAAAAGACCAGCTACCTTTGAGACAATTTATAATGGTCAGGTTATCTCCTTCTATATGAAGATTCTCAATATTGAGTGCATATGCTGCTTGAATTCCTTTTTCAGAGAGCATAACCTTCGGATCCGATGATTGAATTAAGCGGAGAAGGCCTAGCCCTATAGGCAATAGGGGAGCCCTCATGATTACGAATTATGAACCCACAACTACCTTTTTTAGAGGTAGATAGGGCACCGTCGAAGTTCAGTTTGTGGTAGATGTAGAAGGATCATTATCACCTAATTTAGCTTTATTCCAGTTGTAGATTTATTCTTTTGTGAATCTAGCAATCGTTCGCAGGTCTGGTCGAATGTTATCAAATAGGGCTTTTTTCCTAAAATACCAAATGCTCCACCAAGATGAAGCAAGCCTAGCAAAATTAGATTTACTAATGTTTTCTTTGATTGTGTTCAATATTTTCCCAAAGTCAAGGGTATCTAAGTTGTTGGGTTGAATGATGGCTGATAATTTCGGGTCTATTAGTTGTGTCGTGGAGTGTGAGATCGGGCATTCAAGTAGTAGGTGCTTAATATCCTCGTAATTGTTGTCATAGAGGGGACTGAGGTAGGGATACCGTTATTTGATATGCGCCATATAGACTCTTTAATCTTCGGTACTGTGTCAAGTTCCCATATCCAAAACAGATCTAATCTAGTAGTATGTTGTTTTGCATTGTGAAGCATGTCCACAACAGATTTAGTGGAAAATCAGTCATTCTTACTCCATTTCCAATAAAGCCTGTCTTGGAGAATGTTTTTTTGGATTGGTATTTGTGTGATGGACTTGATGATGTTATCATCAAGTTGGTTATTGGTCTGGGCGTACAGTTTTTGGATGTTCCATGTTCTGTCACTGTTGATGAAGTTACTAACTTTCATGGTATGGTCGATCGTAGATGGAGCAAGGGCAAGAGCTGAAAGTGACATAGAGTCAAACCAGTGATCCATCCATAAATTAATAGAATCACCATTGGCAATGGACCAACATAACCCTTTCTTAAAAGTTGGTAGGAGCTTAGTTAACATAGTCCATTGCCAGGAGGAGTTACCTTTTCGTTTATATGTTAATATGTGCTGGTCTTTCAGGTATTTTGGCATTATGATCTTAACCCAAGGGTTTGTTTGTTCGACTAGAATTTTCCAAAGGAGTTTATGTACGTTGGAGGGCAGTATTCATATCTTCGGAACTCCGAAGACCGAGGCCACCATTTTGTCTAGTTTTGCATATTTCAAACCAGATAATTAAGGGCTCATATTTAGGGTCCTTATTCTAAAGGAATTTTTTTTTGATTCGATCGATTTCCGTGTGTATATATTTTGGAAGCATAAAGCATTGCATTAGAGGAAGAGGTGTATCATCTAGATTGGATTTAATTAGAGTGTAGCGCCCAATCTTGGAAAGGTTGTTGGCTTTCCATCTATTTAGTTGATCTTTTGTTGAATCCAGTATACCACTAAAAGTGGACTTAGAAACTTTACCAGCGATGACTTGGCAACCTAAGTAATTCCCGAGGCTAGTCGTGGCGGGTATGCTCAGTTCATTGTGGATTAGCGTCTTTTGGTATGAGCTTGTGTTAGTTGTTGTTTGAAATAGAGATTTGTGTTTGTTGGTAAAGCATTTTTATTTGAATCAAGTTTAAGCTTATGATATTCATTTCTTGATTGACATTTTATTTCTCTTTTATTTTTTGACACTTTAAATTTAAATATATATTATTAATATATGTATATATATATAACAATAATAATAATAATAAATATATCTATATATCTATATATTTATATATCTATATGTGTATATAATTAGTTGGTAATAGTAATATGAACTTTGCAAACTCTTTATCATTAACAAAGTTTAAGAAATTGGTTTGATAATACTATACCAATATAACCAGTGGCGGAGCTAGGGGGTGCTTGAGGGTGCTTCAGCAACCCCCTAGCCGAAAAAAAAAAGAAAAAAATTAATTTTTTTTTGCATATTTTTAGTTTTTTAAGGTAATATAACATCTTTAAATGATATTTGAAACATTAATGTTATCTAGCTCAAGTGGTAAAGGAATTAAGGAAGGAAGGATGGAGAATAAAAAGGTCTTCGGTTCAATTCTCAAAATTGTAATTATTCTTGATTTCTCTATGAGCTCGTATGGGACGGAGTTAATAAACTGACTAAAATTATAAATAGGGTAAAATTTATAAACGGTTGGTAAAAGTAGTTAAAAACTTATGAAAAAATATAAACTCCGTGTGGGGTGAAAAATAGTTTATTTGTAAAAAGTGTAGTTTATTTTGTTATTATTAGGGGTATTATGGTATTTGCAAATCAAATAAACCACGTAAACTCCAAATAAGCTTCCTCCAACAACTTTTTTTTAACACATAATTTTAACTATTTATATGAGTTTTTTGGTATCCATACACCTTTTTAACCGGTTAAAAAAATAAACAGCTGATTCGACTTATTTTTTTAACTGTTTTTTTTAGCCATACCCTATATTTATTTGTTTTTAAGAACTATTTCATTCAAAAATTTCATATTTATGTTCACATTATACATTTAATCTTTTATTTCAATATTGTTTTAAAAGTAATTCTTCGTGATTTTTTTTATATTTTTTGTTTTTCTTATATTTTTTTGATCACTCCCAACTATTTAAATAGAAAAAATCATTAAAAAAATTTACAACTTTAGTGTTTTTTCAATATTATATGTTAAAAAATCTTCTTAATAAGTATACTTTTAAAAAATCTTCTTATATTTTTTTCAATATTCAATATTATATTTTAAAAAATCTCCGCCCGCTGGTTCCGCCAGCGGGCGGAGATTTTGTCGGTGATGACGACGACGACGGAGGCGGCGTTCAACTCCGACTGCCAAGGTCTCGCAGGTGGTGGTGGGCGGCGCCGTTCAACGAAGCTCGTTGGTGACAAGGGTAAGTCGGCCGCTGGCGAGGGCTATGCTCACGAGGACGCCGACGACGAGAGAGATTTGGGGATCTGAAGGCCGTCGATGCCGAGGGACGGCCAGCGGTGGTTGGGAGCGACTCCTCCTCCGACTCACAGCGCTGGGCCGCTCCGCTCCTGGGAAGAAGATGCCCTCCTTCGATTCACAGCGTTGGGAGCGACTCCTGCAGCTCCGGGCTTTGGATCCCCACCTCCCATCGCCTTCCCTTTCCGGCTTTCCCCTTCTTCTTCTTCCTTTTTTTTTTAATTTTAAAGGTAAAACACGGACTGATTACGCGTTTTACTAAATAATTTTGTTTTTTTTTAATTTGAAAATAAAAAACAATAAAGACGCGGACTGAAACCGCGTTTTTTTTAACAACTTCACATTTGAACAAATTTTTCCGGGAGTGAGATATCGCTTATAAATAAAACGTGGACTGAGACCGCGTGTCTCTGAAGACCCTGCAATTTTTTAATATTTGTGTAAATATTTTAATTTCTTGAATTTTTTCGTAAATATTTAGTTTTTTTTTAATATTTCAAAAAAATATTCTAATTGATGACCAACCCTAAAATTAATTTTTGAGAACTTTTTTATCATTAAGAAATCAATTCGAGTGGCAAATATATCTGGCTAAGTTGACGGATGGTAAACCATTAAACATACAATTCCGATTTCCGAGTACGGGGGTTTGCTTATTTCCACTCCCTCTTTCCTAAATCACTCTGTGCTCGGTCAAGGAAGAGTCGGTAGACAGTCCAACCAATTTACACGACAAAAGCGTAACTTTTTGAAAAGCAAAAGCTGATCCCAATTGCCAAATTACATCATTGGGCCTCCCCAACAAATATATATTGCAAAACTGGGACCAACTTATTGAACAAAGAAATTAGTATATGGAAGTAATATTGGATCATATGATCTTTTCCATCATCGCCAATATTTTACTTACATACTCTCTTTGCTTTATCTCATTTGAGTTTCTCTTTCCTAAATTACAAATAAATATTTCAATCACTTTTAGAGCAAATAAGATCCTCTACTTCACTCCCTATATCACTTCCTACAACACAAAATTATTGTAGTTTAAAATATATCTTTTAAAAAAATTGAAAAAGGTTATATCCACATTTTAAAAAACTATATTTATATGTTTATAAACTTTTATTTTGAAAAATTATATTTTACACTTTTTTAAAAATTAAAAAGATAATTTTTTACAAAATCTATTTTAAAAAATTTTCAAAACATAATTTTTCAAGATAAAATTTTATGAAGATATAAATATAGTTATTTAAAATGTGAATGTAATTTTTAAATTTTTTTATAGATATATTTTAAACTAAAATAATTTTGTGGTATATGAAATGAAGTAGGGGATCTTGATTGTTTTAGAGATATTGTGCCATTTATTTATTTATTCAAATTTTTAAACCTTTATCTTTAAGCTTAGGGAGAGGGACATGATCTCCGGCGGTCTGTGTAGATTTCTAATGGGACTAGAAAGTAATTTGAAAAGGAAAAGTGAACTCAACAACAATTCTGTATAAGTTAACATCATTTTATCAGTTATGAGAAAAGAGAAAATAACGTCAAGTCAACGGTTCTCCTAATTTCATATTACTTATTTCTTTTTATAATTGCTAAAATACTGTATTAGAATATTATATAAAAGGAGGAGTAAAATTTTAATTTATTAAATTTAACATAGATTTGAACGGTATAATTTCAAGGGTGGTTAATGACAAAGGTTATGTATAGAGAGTTTCCTAGAAATATCAATTTAATGGATGGTTAATGGCAAATGTGTATATTTAAAGGATGGTTTTGTGTAATTTAGCCTATTATATAATCATTGTTCATATGTGTTAGCTTCATCTTATTACTCAATTGTTTTTGAATGATTTTTTCTCCTTTGTTGGTGGTTCTGGCTATTTGGCGTAAAGACAAATTTGTATATTTAAATACCCATATTATGAGTGAAATTAATATAGTTGTGATTTTTTTAATAAAATTGAAAGATGAATAAAAAATAAATTTAAATTTACAAATACTAGAAATACGACTTCGTGGAAGTCGAGTATGTGTCATACATAACAATAATATGTTACTTAAAAGTTACAAATTGATCGAACACACACATCCGCACACACATTCTCTCTCTCTCTCTCTCTCTCTCTCTCTCTCTCCCTCTCTCTCTCTCTAGGGTAAATATTATATATAGATATATATACGCACACACACACATCATGTTACTTAAGACTCAAGATTATGTTTTAGATTTTAGATGGTAAACTAGTAAACACACACATATATGTGTATATATAAATTTTAGGGTTGTATGTGCTTATGCGGGGCGGGTTAATGAGTGGACTATTGGAGCGGGTAATGGGTGAAAATTTTCAACCCATAATCCCTCCATCACCCGCCTCACCCGCACCTGCACCACCCGTCACCCACTTTATTGCTAGTTTTCACCCACAAAATTAATGTGGCCGGAGTGGGTGGATCAGATACCCGCATGTTATTTCCAGCCTTATTTGTTGGTGTTGCTATCTACTTTTGCAGATGCCCTTCTGATACACTTAAACCCATACAATGAATAAAACTAAACTCCCTAAATCGTTCTCCCGCCTCCTAGTTCTCTTTGTGAAATGACTTCGGCTATGATAATTGACAAACTCGATGAAGATGAACTCAACAAGGATCAAGTGTATCAACATGACATTTGCAAAATGTGAGTTCTCTTATGAAGGCTCAAATTTCAAATTCTGTCTTCTATTTGGTTCTTTGTGGATTGAAGAACAAAAGGTTTGAGAAGAAAATTGACCACAACGAGGCGGGAAAGGCCTGATATGAAGCCTTCATCCATAGGACGAAATGACTCTGATGACACGGTAGAAGATGAAGTTATAAATGATAGAAGTAAGGATAAAATGAAAGGGAAAGTGTTGGAGGAGGATAATGAAGAACCATTTTTAGAAGTTGATTTTGAAGATGAAGTTGAGGGTTAAGATTTATGTGAGGAAGACAATGATTATCTCTTTAACAATTTCTTTAGACTTTTAATTTACCGAATTTGTCTGATATATCGAATTTTTCCTTTGAAAAAGAGAGGGAACATGAACGTAAACTTTAGTATAGTAGATTTTCATTTAGATTATAATCTAAATGAATTTTTTTTATGGAAATCTAAAGTAAATTTAACTTTAAAAAAGGGAGGAGAAATTTCCTTCAAAATTATGAACTGCGCTAAATAAAACTCTCAAATAATTCTGTCAAATAAGTCCTAACGCTTCAATCTTAAATCAGTGTTTGTAGATGCTGATATATGATGCGGATACGATATGGTTATTAATCTTCTTCCATTGATATCGATGATAATTTATTATTAATAACATTGTTATGGTTTTTTTTGTTATGTTTGTACTTCACTCCTTCGATTCAATCATCTTGTTGCTTTAGTGCATTCTGTTGGAAATACTAGTTGTCTCTCTTTATTTAACGAAGAAGATGAAATAAAAGAACAACGTTGTTTTCACTTGGCGGGAGGTTCAATTTATCAAATGACGTCGTATCAAGTTAGTTGAAGTCTGTTTACAAAATTAGAACCTACATTAATTCTTTGTAGCCACGGATGCTCGATCTTTCCTGTCGATCTGTTATTGCTTCTTCGTTCTTAGCTGAGTAATCAAGGTTGTTATAAAGGAAATTCTGTAGGTTTATAGTTCTGGACACTTGAAGGCTTACTAACCTCATGTTTAGTCGGTTAATGGTTGTATAAATAGATTGTTGTTTTTGTTAGGACTCATATTTATCTTTAGAGTTCGAAATCCATTTATCTTGCCTTTGGTAATTCTTTCTATTTGGTTTCTGATTGTACTTGTTCTATCAGTCAGATCTTTCATTTGACTATCTATCTGTGAATAATTTGTCCAATCCATAGATCGGGTTTGAATGGATGATTCCTGAATAATCTGATTATTTATTATAAAATCTTTTTTTATTTCACTTGAATATTCTCTCCAATTTTGTTTTTCTTTTGGGACCTTTAGAAACAAAAATTTTGTTGTTTCTTTGAAACTTTTTAGAACTCGAAAACTCCATTTTCTGATTTCTTTTTTACAACTCGAAAACTCCATTTTCTTCATTCAATAACAATGGCGGTTTGAGCTTGTTTCCACAAAACCTCTTCTCTCCGATCTCATTATTCTACATGATATCAGAGCTCTGTTCAATTGATTATTGAGTTTGTATTGCCAGATCGTTGATTTCCGCACTACTTGACTATGAAGACAACATTTGAAGAAGGTTCACATCACTTTCTCCTTAATGTGAATAAAGCTAGCTTATTATCTACTTCAACAAGTAAAGAGGCAAAAACAAGTGGTTCACATCACTTTTGGACCTACTACTTTCAGGATTCATCTCGGAGGGGCATCAAGTTCAAATGTACCCTCCAAGAAAGATTCCAAGAAACCTCCAATAGGAGGCAAATATTTATGTGATCATTGTAATTAAAGAAGATGGTCATGTGATAGAGTAGTGTTTCGAGATAATTGGTTATTTAGATTGGTACAAATGTAAACATGTAAAGAAAGGCAAGTTGATGGCACAAGTCACTGCCAGAGCCCAAGAACAACTCGACACTCCTCTATCAAGCAAAGGGATAGTACAAATGTCCACATGAACCCTAACTTTGTGCACGCTATTTGTCAAGAAGTACTTCGAGCTATCAAAGGAAAGAAGTAGTGGATGGCCCTGGATATCCAACTGTTGGCAGCTCTTCGATTTGTCGGTATTGTCCTTCGCGAGTCTACTATATTGAGCATTACTATACGTGATGACAATGGTAGTTCTTGGATATTGGACTCAGTAGCTTCAAATCATGTCACTTGTTCCATGAATCTTTATTGTTCAATTGAGTATGTGAAGCATCCTATTTTTGTTATTTTGCCCGATCATTCACGACGTGAAGTTAAACTGGTTGGCTCAGTTCAATTGAGTTCAGGATTGGTGGATTTAATCTAAGAGGATTGTCGGCTTGGTTTGGAGGCATAACTTATTAGACATCGATCGGATTTGGAGTCCCCAACCCAGTTCTTAACATTTAGTATCCAACCATATAAAAATAGGATGTTTGAAAATTAAAAGTGGAACGCTAGGATAATTAATGTAGCGGAGAGAGAAAAATAATAAATTAGTACTCCTAGCCTAGTATTGCTAACACCTCTTAATAAAACATCTCCTAAAATTACCAATTTAATAGTTTACCGTCGATTTGATTCATTTCCAGTGAGTTTGGTGAAAATAAATGGTTTAACCGAACATTGAAGCAAGCATAATATATAGTTTGTCATGTCGCGCCCAATATACGAATCAAGAGCGCGCGAGATAAGAAGATCTAGTTGGCCTGGCTTTATCCGAGGAAAGCGATGGTACGTTGTAAGTTTGTTAGGAAGGAGTAAGACAGGCAAGGGAGATGGAAGAAAACAAGTGAAAAAATAGAGGGAAAGGGACAACACTTGTGCGTCTCCATCGGTATGCCAGCGGAGGAATGACAATTGACAATGCATATGCCTATAATCGGTGGTAGCAAGTGCTCCGTCCCTCCGTTTTCTTCTTGTAAAAACAACGACATATGAGCCCCAAAATTTAAACTTGGTTTCTTGAACAATCACACATTTAAGCGTATTACAATCCGGTTTGTTTCCAAGTGTTCCTCAACCGTCCTTTTCATTTCGACCAACTTTGCTTTCACTCTCTAGTCCGCTAGTGCTCTGTGTTTCGCCAATATATATATTATTAGAATTTGTATACCTTATTATTATAAATTTCTTATCCTCACATATAATATTTATTCATTATAATCTTAAATGTATAAGACTTAAGTCTAAAACTTGTGGGGATAATGTATCCCAAATTGTATATATAAAAGTCGAGGTTATTTCAATTATTGTCAATTTGTTTTAACATAGAAGTTCATTGATTTTGTATACTCAATTTGATTATCGTATGGTGCTCTTGGACATGTGGACACACGGAAATTTCATAAAACTTGATTCTTTTTTTTTTATTATCTAAATTTGATTTTTTTTTTCATTTATTATTTTTTAATCTATATTTATAACTATTTTAATCGTCATAAGTAGTTACTATAGCTTTTTTTTTTTATAAAAAAAAGGTGTATTAAGTTTATGCTGGAATATGGTGATGAATAAACTGTTATACATCAGCTTTGATGGATCACTTGACTAGAGTTTAAAAAATTATCAAATTAAATAGTTGAGATCTAAAATTAAGTCATGTATTTAATTATGTACTTATTATTAATTAGGAATAATCGATATTGAAAAGTATAGTAGTAGTGGACATCATTGAGTTGAACTTCATATATGATATATATCCGAGCTAGACCTAGTTATTTGTATGAAGCTAGGTAGTTGTAGTTGAAAATGGACAAAAGGAATGATGGAGCTACAAACAAGTTACCCATTTTTAACAATCGAACACGTTATGAGCTGCGGAAATTAGATTGGAGTTACGTTGTTCAACTTCAGTTCCCTCCTGGGTTTTGATCGAATTGAATTCGGCAAAACGGCAAGTTAGTGGAATTCAACTAAATGGTATGCATCGAGAGACTCATTCATGAAATTAACCCTGCTTCTGCTTCGCTGACTACCTACTCAAGTGCATCATCCCTTGAATTGGTAAATAAAGAGCACCTACTCAAGTGCATCATCCCACATGCACCCGCATGCCTTCCTTTTTTTTTTCTCCCTCTACGCGCCGCACACACAAAAAAAAAAACACCTGGAGCCGGTCCTAGTAAATATTTTTTTAAAAAGTTGACGGGTTCTACGCGAAAATAATGAAAACACGGTCTATCAAGCAAAATATATAATAGAATTTTGGAATATGAAAATAGTCCTTTAATTAACAATGTTTTGTTTTTTTTAAAGAACAATTCAACTATTATATATGTCTGATCGAATTTTGTGGTTATCATGCAAGTTTTTTACAGGCTTACGCATTTGTTTTTATAGAAAGTATTTCAGTGGGATTTTGCTGACACCGTACCATTAAGCAAATTATAGGTTGGTGTATTTAATGCTGAATTAAAAATATTTTTTAAGGGGAAGTTGGAGATTCTCTTAATACTATCTAATTAGTGATTGAATGCGATTGTGCATTTATATATAATATAGTAATAATATAAAGTATATATTGGTGGTATATATATTGGTGTTACTGTTGTTACAGGATAGAGTTTTGCTGCTATTCCAGAAAGTAAGGTCCATTTCACACTTGAAAACATCAATGTGTAGGCAAGAATAAATTCCAACACAAGCAACAAAATTTTTTATATTTAATTTGATCGAGTAGTATTTATCAAGGGCGTGGTGGTACCTCCTCCTCAACATGCATATTTGATAATTCTTGTTCGTGCCCCTCAGCTTTAACGCTCACTTCTACATCTAGTAAGAGTAACATCCATTAATTAATCCAAACCAGACTGATTGCTCTAACGTATCCAGTTAAGTGATCGCCTGTGACTAGACCTGTCAAACGGGTCATTCGGGTCGGGTTCGGGTTCGGTCACTTCGGATTTCGGGTAAAACGGGTCTCGGGTAAAACGGGTTTCGGGTTTTTTGGGTTAACTCGAACTCGGGTTTGATCGGGTTTCGGGTCGGGTTCGGGTCGATTTCGGGTTTATCAATTTTTTCTTTTTTAAATTAAAAAAATCATTATTTGATAATTTTGTGATAAATTTTAATTATATATAAAAAAAATTAATATATATAATTATAAATCAACCGGGTCATCGGGTCAATCGGGTAAATCGGGTCAAAATTACCGGGTCAATCGGCTCAACGGGTCGAAACCCAGATTACCCGGAAAATTTCGGGTTTTTCGGGTTCGGGTCGAAAAAAAATTTCGGGTCAAAATTTTCGGGTTCGGGTCGGAAATTTTTTGGGTCGGTCGGGTCGGGTCACCGGGTCGGGTTGTGTTTTGACAGGTCTACCTGTGACCCAACTTAAACTTAATATACACACTTGCTCACCACAAGGCCAATTTCTCGCCAAACACACGGTGACTGTCACAGTTTCGAAAACCACGGGAATTTGGCCAGCCACAGTTTCGAAAACCGCGGGAATTTGGGCAGCCACAGTTCTTACAACTATGAGAAATGCTATGGCCACGGTTCTGAAAACCGTCGCAATAGTCGCTGCCACAGATGCGACTCAAACACACATCTCTCACCAAGCCTTCTCTGCGAATCAAAGAGCTCTCAAGTTTCAATTGCCGCTGCTTATTTTATTTCTTTCCTGTCTCTCTATTTGTAATCGATTTATTTCTTTTGAGAGTTAGGGAGAGTTAGAGCTTCGTAGTATTATAAGTTAATCCCTGTTATACTAAGAGTATCACATACTCAAATGTATAACAGTTCAGTGTGACAAAGGGGACTTTTATTTCTCTGTATCTTGGGTTGGCTCGATAGAAGCGAGGTAGGCTTCGGGTTATAGAAGAGAGGAAGTTCATCTAGGTTGTATCTAGGAGTCATAAGAAAAGAGAAATAAAAGTTGTTTGAATCCTACGGATTGGATAACCCTAGGCGGGGACGTAGGCTGGTTAAGAGCCGAACCTCGTTAACAAGTCAAGTGTTATTTATTTCTCTGTTATTATTTAATGATTTGATTTCTGCAGATTGCTCAAGACACTAAAATTTCAGTTCAAGACCTTGAGATCGAGTTCAAGGCCTTGAGATTCGATATCAAGCTCTTGACGTTGCTGTTTCTTAGCTTGGGACTTTGTGAAAAGCATTCATACTCTATTAAACCCCTCCCCCCCTTTCTAGAGTATTTGTTCATTATTGTTATTTAATTTAAGTACTCGATTCTTCAATTGGTATCAGAGCTTAACTCACTTATTTGATTTAACAATCTGTGAGATCGATCATGGTATTATAGGAGAAGGTGGATTCGCTTAAGGAAGGTCATCAAATCGCCCTCCTCTCTTCTGTGGTGATAACTTTGTGCATTGGAGGTCAATGATAAAAATGTTCGTCATTGATCAAGATATGGAGATCTGAGAATGCATACAAAGAGGACTAACCATACCAATGAAGCCTGGCACTACAACAGGAGAACAAGTGGCGAAAATAGAAGAATAATATATCCAGACTGATCTTGTTGCCAAAAACTATCGAGCCATGCATGTACTGTATTGCGGTTTGAATACTGACGAGTTTAATCGTGTTTCATCTTGCAAGAGCGCTAAAGAGATCTGGGACAACCTGGTGGTAACCTACAAAGGCACTAGCCAAATTAAGGAAACCAAAATCAACATCTTCTTGCGACAATATGAACTATTCAAGATGTTGTCCACGTAAACAGTGAAGGAGATGTTCACCAGATTCACTCAGATCGTAAACAACTTGGATTCTCTCGGCAAAACGTTCACAAATGAAGAAAAGGTGAGAAAAATTACGAGGAGCTTGCCTAAAGCTAAGTGGGGACCAAAAGTAACAGAAATAGAGGAAGCTCAAAATCTGTCAACTTTGCCATTGGACTATCTCCTCGGTAAATTGATTACCCACGAGATGGTCCTTGGTGAAGAAGATGGAGAAGTAGCCTCTACTGTAAAGAACTTGGCCGTAAAAGCAAAAAAAAGGAAGAAGCTACCTCGGATGACGATGGGCGTGACGATGAAGAAGATCCATTTGCACTTATCACAAAAGGATTAGCAAGGATACTCAAGATGAAAAAGCAATTTTCAAACCAGGAGTACAACGGCACATCAAAACAAAAAGGTAAGCCATATGATTCCAATAAGAAACCTAAATCAATGGCTTGTTTTTAATGTGAGATACATAACATCTTGTCAAGGATTGTCCATAAAAGAAAATGAACAAATTACGAAAGGACACCCGAAAGAAGAAAGCTATGATGGTTGCCTAGAGCGATTCTGACTCTTCAAGCGATTATGAATCCTAGACAAAACAAGCAAATCTTTGCCTAATGGCTGATCATGAGGGAACTCCAAAGAAGCATCTTGGAACTATCGTAAGAAATCTAATTTCAAGTCCTACTGCTATTTTGTCAGAATTTCTTCAAAATATGATTTTAAATGAACAACATTTTATAAATGAAACTAACATCTTGAAAGAGAAGCTTTTGGAACAGGAAAGGAGCCTGAGTGAAATGTCGTTGGAAATAAAAAATCTCAAGACTTCTCAATCAACCCTTGACAATAAATTCAAGGCCAAGGAGGCAGAAAACTCTGTCTTGAAGCAAGATCTCTCCTCTCTAACTCTTTGCACTAAGGAGCTAGAGAAAGAGAAGTTCTCGCTGACTGATAAGTGTAGAGACCAGCAGACCTCTCTCATGCGCTTTACCCACTCGAAGGCCAATCTCGATAGAATGTTAGGTGAGCATCAATCATCTCTTAACAAAAGTGGTATTGGATACAACAAAAATATTCCAAAGAAAGCCCCTACCACTTCTGTGAAAGCTAAAGGAAATTGGCGCACACCTTCATGTCATTTTTGTTGTAAGAAGGGGCATGTTAAAACTACCTGTCCTTATCGTAGAAATGATCCGTATGTAATTCGTAATACTTTTCCATTGTGCTTAAGAGAACATGTAAAGAAAATATGAGTTCCTAAAGGGACTATCTAGACCACCAAACATGGTCCATCCCGATTATGAATCTAAATTTGTAATTTGGTCTAGCCGGAAAGGTTGAATTTGGTTATTTTATAGGATATCACCAAGACTAAGGAGTATAAATGGATACTTGATAGTGGTTGCTCACGGCATATGAGTGGAAAAAGTTCACTATTTTTAGATCTAAAGAAGCAATTCACTGGTACAATTACTCTTAGTGATAAGGGAAAATGCAACATATTTGGGATAGGTAAGATTGGTAAGGATTCTTCCAATTATATTGATGATGTTTTACCTTGTAGAATGATGAAAGTATAATTTGCTTAGTATTTCTAAATTATGTGACAAAGGCAATATTGTCATTTTTTATTCTGAAAAATGTCAAGTGAAAAATAAAAATTATGGAGATTTGGTCCTAACGGCCCCATGCAATAATAATGAATATACTATGAGCACTAACCGAGTTGCAGGAACAAGTTTGAAGTGTCTCAAGGCTTTGACATAAGATCCAAGGCTTTGGCATAGAAGACTTGGGCATGTAAGCATGCATACATTGAATAAACTACAATCAAGGGACTTTGTTCGTGGTCTTCCCGATCTAAACTTTAAGGTAGATAAGTTATGCAATGCATGCTCACGAGGTAAGCAAACTCGAGGGTCTTTCAAGCCTAAAAAGATAGTAAGTACATCTCGCCTAGACCTGAGCAGACCTGGGCTAATTAACCCGCCCGGGGAAAAAGGCGGGCTTGGGTAGAAAGATCGGCCCAAGCGGGCCGACAGGCCCGACCTAGTAAGCCCACCGGGCTGGGCTTGAGCTAAGTATGAGGCCCAAGCGGGCCGATAGGCCCGGCCTGGTATATATTAATATTATAATATTATACATATAATATACATACATAAATATATATATATATGTATGTGTGTGTGTGTGTGTGTATTTATGTATGTATGTATGTATATATATATATATATTACACTACCAAAAACACAGGAAATAGCCACGGTCAAATAGCCACGAATTGGCCACGAAATTCCTTGGCTTAACGGTTTAGCCACGGGCATAGCCATGAATTTGACGTTCGTCGCCATTCGAGGCTATATGCCTCGACGCTAACAGCCACCACCACAATATCCGTGGCTAATAGCCACGATCTGACAAGCCTGTGGCTACTTCCGTGGCCGGTTCGGAAAGGTGCCATCCGTGGCTGTAGCCACGAATACAAAAACGAATAGTGTCGTGGCTATATCCGTGGCCACCCAGGGGACATCTCTTTGGGGGGTCGTTGCTAGTTTCGTTGCTATTTTCGTGGCCACAGACGTGGCTATGTCAGTGGCTATGTCCGTTGCTATGCCCGTGGCTACAGACGTGGCCATATTGTCGTGGCTATGTCCGTGGCTATGTCCGTGTATACATTTGTGGCTATATATTTTTAATTGTATTTGTGAGCTCAGTAATAAATATAATATAATTATTTATTATAGCTGGGCACAAACACATACAAAATTAACACATACCACTGCCATCATTTGTTCATCCAAAACACATACAAAACAAATCCAGAACCATCCAAGATATACAAACCAAATCCAAAACACAACCAGAAGTTTAACCATCCACAACACAACTAACCCGCAAGTTCGATCAACAGCACGACAAGTGTAAATACGACTAAGTCTAAAGACAGTACGTGGGAACCCAAAACAGAAACACACAACTTACTTTGATTTGCCTTTGCCCTTACAGAATTGCATCATGGTGCTGAGGAGCTTCCCCTGCCAAGCTTCATTAGCCTTGCTAGTCTCGTCCATTAGTTTCTCCCCAATAGCTACCATGTCTTGTCGGACACTTGAGCTGACTTGTTCCTGCACTTGATCTCCAAATGACGACATTTCTTCCCTCAGGTTTGTGGTCACCTGCCTCTGCACCTGATCCCCTAACTCCACCATTTCATTCCTCAAGTCTTGCTTCATGCTTGAAAGTTCATAGATGACATATTCCTTCAAAGGGGCATCACCAGCAGATGCAACAGCTGGTGCAACAGATTCTGGATTCGGCTTTGAGAGCAACATAGCTGGCGCCTCCGATCCCATGCCTACAACGCGACCTTTCTTCGCACCTCCTGTCGCCTTGAGCCACAAAGCATTCATGTCAACCGAGTGGGATGCATTCTCAGAGATAGCATCATCAACCTCTTCTTCTACCAAATGGTCGAACTTTTCCTAGCCAAAGAACATGACAAAGATGTTAAATGCAATATAACAAAACCAGAAGCAATGTAAACAAAGCAGCAGCAGGTTCGATGGTGTTACAAGTAATTTATCAGACATTAGAAGAGCACAACAGAACCAATTTATCAGACATTAGAAGAGCACAACAGGAAAACAATGTAAAGAAAGCAGCATCAACAACATTAAAATTAGATCACATCATCATATTAAGGGGTAAAATTTTTAATGCAACCCAAGAAAACCAATTTATCAGACATTCACAACAGGAGACAATATACATGCTCAATAACGTAGACAACCCAACCCAATCACAAACTTCCTGCAAACTAACCCTTAAAAAAACACATATATACTAACCAATTTCATAAAACATACATGGTGAATAACATAGAAAACATAACCCAATCACCAAGAAACAAAATATGTACCAGTACGTACCTACACATAATAATCAAAACCAATTTCCTACAAACTGACTCTTAAAAAAACAGACATATACTAAAATATATACGAGTACCTATACATGCTCAATAACATATACTACAAAACCAATTTCATAAAACATACATGCTCAATAACATATACAACACAACCCAATCACCAACACACAAAATATATACGAGTACCTACACATAATAATCACATATTGGAAGCTGATGCACTCAGAACCCATACAACAGCATAAAAAATACCCAAGTATAGCAAGATACCAAACAAAGCCATAAAGACTATTCACATAACAAGTACATAACATAAAGGGACGATTGAAGTTGTTACTTACCACCGTTTCTTGGCATTGAGCACCGACCCAAGATCCATCTTTTTTCCTATGGCACTTTTCAAATGTTTCCTTTGGGGTTAGATCTTTTCCAAGCTCCAGCCTCTGTAAGTAAATATATACATTTAATTAGTGCACATGTGGAAACCAAATAGATGGTAAATAATGACTGTAAGAGTGATTAAAACTATATGAAATTGGAAAACAACAACAACTTATTTAATTTTAACATACTAGTCGATCCTTGATTACAGTTGTCGAAACCGATCCACCACTGAAAATTGGAGTCCCTTTCTCTGTTGCAATGGCTCTGTTTTTATTGTTAACTTCAGATTGACGGCGAAATTTATCCTCTTTTGCCCATTTCTCCACCATTTGGGCCCATATCACTTGCTTCACCCATGTAGGCTTCTTTGTTTTTCCATTGCGAGCCTTCCCAAATACGTTCCTAAGGTGGTCCCCTCCCTTTGTTTTGAAAGCCTTGTACACAACTGCTTCTGAGAAAAGGTTTTCATCCCATCGTGTTCGCTTCTGCACATATGGAACAACGAAGTGAAATTGTAAACAATTCACAGTTAAGCACTGAATGTTAGCACAAGTAATGAAATTTTTTTTACCTTGAACATTCCCCACCATAACTCTATTGTTGTTTCAGGAACATCACCCCACCTTATGTAGGGTCCATCGAAATGTGAATGAATAACTTGGAGCATGACACCATACGCAGGATTTGTGGAATCAAAGCTTCACTAAAAACCCAAAAACAAAAAAAAATGTTATCAATATAGTTGGCTTGAGAAAAATATACAGAGTTGGCTTGACCATGAAACTGGTAACAAGAATTAGCATGAAAAAATATACACAATTGGCTTCATAATTGAACTCATACTTAACCATGGTTAACCATTAAACTGGTAACAAAAATTAGCATGCATAAACAGACAGAATTGGATTGAGAAATGAAATAATAATTCACCATGCTTAAATCTTGAGAAATGCAATCATGCTTACCCATGAAACTCAGCAAAGACACAAACATATAATTAACAAAAGCACTCTAAGTTCCATGACCATAGATTAAATAATTTCAGAATGCACCCTAAGTTCTTTAATGGAGCAAGAAATTTCAGTTCTTACTCCTTCAACACAGACAGAAGTTCAAACCAGGTATTCAAAGTTCCAGCAAGGCATACAAAACAGATGAAAGCAATTATAAATCCACTCTATGTTCTGTAATTTTAGAATGCAGAACATAGATCAAGGCAGGTATTTCAATAATTTCACAAACTACTTCTAACCAACAAATGACAGAAGTACATAATCTCTTTTACCAAGCAATTGCAGATGTTCAATTTATTTAAAACATGAAAATTGTGTTCCATTACAACATGTATATTATACACATAATTGCAGAATATCTCTTAGCAAGCAAATCAAATCTTAGCTAGCAAAACTAAATCAAGCATAATTAGGCAAAACAAAATATATACGAAGTTGACTTACGATCCATTGACCAGTGAAAAGGAGACTGATCTGTTCCACCGTGGGGCTTCTTCCTCATTTTCTTGGGCTTCTTCCTCATTTTCTCTGGCGTCTTCCTCATCTTCGTGTCCTTCGACAATCTCTGGGGCATCCTCATTTTCTCTGGCGTGGTCTTCTGTCTCAGATGACGAGCCCCCTTCACAAACCGGCGATGGAGATGGACTACAACGGCACCAATTTGTTGTTGCAGGAGGATGGTCAAGTATGAAATAAATATAGAATAAAGATCAGACTGACTTCCCTGTCTCAGCAAATAAATACAAGACTTCCTCCCGTTGTAGTAGAAGGTTGTCAGGATCGAATCCACGAGGAAGCACGTCAGCAGTTCTTAGGTAGCAACAGATCTCACAGAAAAGCAAACAGAAGACAGAAACAAAGGAACAAAGAAAGAAAGAAAGAAATAACAAACGAAAGCAAGAAATAAAACAAAGATAGCAACTAACTCGATCTCGACAAGCTGTTACTCGAGATCGACAAACAACAGTAAAAGACGGAAACTTCAAATCGACGACAGAAACTCGACTCAGACAACACAGTACTCGATCTCGACAAGATGCTACTCGAGATTGACAAGAAACAGTAAAAAAACAGAAATTGCAGAATCGAAAACAGAAACAGAAACTCAACTCGACATAGACCAAAACCGTACTCGAGATCGACTACAGCCTACTCGATCTTGACGAGACTCTCCTCTGTATCGACTAGAAAGATAGAAACTTAAATTGAATATTTCGAACCAAAACTCAACTTTTCGATAGAAATAAATCAATATAATAAAAGACTTCCAAAACCAGGGTATCAACACCACAACAATAACCATGCCAAGTAACACATAAAGGCATAAAAGATCATGCTTTCCATCAAAATAACTTTCGTTATTAACAAATAGGCATATAGAGGCTTTCGCATAAACCCTAATTGTTACTAACCCTTTTCACATAATTAATCCAAGTTTTACTAAGATCACTTTCGCTTCAATAACACAAACAAGGATCACCTTCAACTCTCGCAAAAGAATCATGCTCATAGGGATAGAAGACGAATTGCATAAAAAGATCTGACCTTTACTGCATCATCTCACATGGCCACCGTCGGGCTCACCCCAGCCCCAAAAGTGGGTGGACTACTCGCTCTTCATCGTCAAGAAATACATCAAATAACAAAAGAAACTAACTTGCATTGAATTAAATAAAGAAAGCTTACAACCCACAAGACAAATCCGTTTTCCCCTTTCCACCTTGCTTGCTACAAACTCTCTCTACTCCTACTTACTGAATGGAATTAATTGTGTTTCTGAATTTTTTTTAATGCCTGAAAACCAGCCCCTAGGGCTTTATTTATAGCCTTCTATTCCTTGCTAATCAAGGATAGAATCTTCTATCTATATCTAAAATTATATCTAAAACTTTAATGATAAATAAAAGCTATAATGGAATTAAATCTAAAATAGGGAAAGATAAATCTAAACTAGGTAAGTCTCTTCATGTTGATAGATCTCTCTTCCATGGATAGAACTTGATAGATCTCGGCCTACTCGACTTCCTTCGTGCCCAAGGAATCCCAGCTCGACTCGGACTGCTCACGTCGGCGCGTTTCCAGAAACTGGCCTACTCGATATCGACAAGGACTACTCGACATCGACTAGGATTCGTCGTCGACTGGTCTTCTCGGGTGACTCTGCTCGACATGGCTCGGATCTGGGCTCCTGGGTGTCGTCGATCTCGACTAGGGTTCCTCGAGATCGACTGGGGGTGTGGTCGAAGACGGCTCTCTGGTGATGTCGAGGACTCCTCCTCGGCATGGACTCAGACTAGGGCATGGTGGCTTCTCGATCTCGACAACAGGCCTACTCGAGATCGAGTAGGGTTGCTCAGCGCCTTCGTCCTCGGCTTCTCGATCAGCTCCTCTTCTTGTCGACTCCGGGTGTGGCATTTAGGCTTCGTCGATCTCGACCAGTGGTACTCGAGATCGAGTAGGGTTACGGAGTTGGGTTGGTCTGGCTCTCGACACTGCTCCTAGTCGACAAGGCCTGTGCTCGGACATGTTCGTCTAGATCGAGTAAGGATCACTCGAGATCGAGTAACCTGGGCTCTCAACTTGATTCGACTGGTTCCGCTGCTTCTTTGACCTTGGACTTCTGTAGTGGTTTTCCGAGCTTTTCTGACCTTCCTTAGAGTTGCTGTAAAACATCTCGAATTCTGCGAATTTAAACAGAAACTGGTGTAGATTCCATAATTTGGCAAATAAACATAAACTACATAGATTCTGTACTATCTAACCCAAATGTATGCAATGTATGCAGAAAACGATATAAAAGTTACTGTAAAACATGACAGATTCAGCTCACAACACCGGCAAACCACGAGAGGTTCCAGGAGCTTGAGAGGCAGAGAGCTGGGAGGTAGCAAGCGCTTGGGTGGTTTCAGTACATTGGGAGGTAGCAAGCGCTTGGGTGGTTTCAGTACATTGGGAGGCGGAGGGCTGGGTGGTTTCAGTACAATGGGAGGCGGAGGGTTGAGTGGTTTCAGTCCCTTGGGAGGCAGAGGGTTGGGAGGCTCGGGAGGGGGGGGGGGGGGGGTTGTGGGTTGTGGATGCTACGTTCGCCCGTTTGAAGGGCCTGCCAGAGGGACGGGATGTTGTAGGAGCTTGGTTGGGTTCAACATCTTGGGAGGAGGTGGTCGCTGCGCTTGCACGGTTGGAGCCCCTGGTAGGAGAGGTCACTCGAGTGGTGGCCCTTGCCTTTACCCTGGCCGGGGATCTAGCCGATTAGGGCACCGGAGATGTAGCAGGTGAAATAACGGGTTGGGAGGCATTGGCGGGAGAGGGCGCCAGAGTAGAGCCAGTGGTGGCGACTACTGGTGGTCTTGTCCGTGCCGTGTCCGGAGCTAGTGGTGGTCGACTTGTGTCATGGTGAGAAGATCTCCTTAAGCCTCCCCTCATCTTCGCAATTTGTGAGATTGAGAGGTTGAGAGATTGAGAGAGGGTTTCAGGAGAGATGAGAGCTGGAGATTGAGAGATTGAGAGATTCAATTAGGGTTTCATGGACATAGAGCGAGAGAGGAGGATAGAGATGAGAGAATCAGAGATTGAGAGATTTAGAGAGTTAGGGTTTCGGAATGAGAGAGAATGAGAGAGTTTGAGCGAGAGAGGAGGCTAGAGAATGAGAGAGTTAGGGTTTCGGAATAGCCGAAACCTTTCAATTGCCGGGTAATTGAAAATTTTGGATTTCCCTCGCCCGCGTCCAGGAAATTGGGAGGGAGGGTTTATGAATTAGGGTGTGGGCCGGGTTCAAAAAAGGCCCATCATAATTCGGGTAAAAAAAAGGCCCATCTCTAATCGGCTTGTGTCATGGCGAGGAGATGAGTTAGGGTTCCTCAAATCGCCCGAGAAGGTATGCTTTCATCTCTATTCTCGCTCGATGAGTTAGGGTTCCTCAAACCTTTCATCTCTGTTCTCGCTCTCTCCCGTGCTCTTCCATTTTCAGTTCTCGCTCTCTCCCGCGCTTGTTGATCCAACCCCTTCCTCTCTTACTCTCTCACGGTATGTTCATTTTTACTCCCCTCTAAATTTGTTTTTAGGGTTTACAGACCCCGCCAATGTTATTGAAATTGGGGATTTCAGGTTGATAATATTTTGATTTACTATAGCAAGTGTACTTCTTTCTTATTTATTTCGATATACTCATTCACTGTCTGAGATTGAGATTGAAATTATTCAAATTAGGGCTTTGGTGTTGATGAAACAGCCCGCTTGTCATGCACCATTGTCTCTGCATTAGTGGATTATTTGATATGAAATTTACGGAATTGGGGCTTTGGTGTTGATGAGTTAGGGTTCCTTCTTCTGTTTCATTTGCATCTTTCTTTATGCAATTTATTGTGTTGCCCAACTCTGATTTACGGTGTAGATGCACTGCAATGCCAAATTTCGTGTCTAATATGTTAAGTGATTTATGAAATTGAAAATGTCGTCTCACTGCTGCATGTTTGTTGAACTGTTGTTGCACTGCTAAGTGGAATGCAGTTTTAGATTGACATAGGGTTTTAGTTTAAAGCTTGGATTAGAGTTTAATTTGTACATTGTGCTTGGTTTAGGTAATTTGCTCCTATTTTGCATTCGTGGTTATTTATTTTCAATTGAGTTGTAGAGTACAACAAATTCTTGTTGTTGAATATATAATTATGTGATAATCGGGCAGTCATTGGAAAATGCTTACCTGATTGATCAAGTAATTGCTTTGTGTCTAAATTCCATTTGTGTGTGTGCTGTGTGATGATCTATTATTTGATTCAATGGGAGATGGGAGAAAGAATTGTGATGTTATTTAATCTGTAGATGCTTCAACCTAAATGTGACTTTAGGGATAACTAGTTTAAGTGTGGTTTTGGTATAGGTTGGTGAATATTGTCAGCCTATTTGATGCTTCAACCTAAGTGTTGTTGAACTCGAATTTGATGTTGTGGGGTTGTAAAAGTCAGTGTTGATGTGCTTCCATTGACTGTTGTCAAACGTACCAGTGTTTTTCAAGTGTTGTTAAATTTGTCTATGGAAATCAGTTTAGGGAGTGGTGTTAATATTTTGTCCAGTAGTTGCTGTCAAATGTATAGGTTGGTGAATATTGTCAGCCTGTTTCCTAGAGACACTAAGAATGTGAAAGCTTGGCATTTTGAAAAAGAAGATAGGCCTATAAATGCATAATTGCAAATCTGCGTTGTTCGGCCTGTTAGCTCAATTCGGAAGAACGCTGTGCATGCACAATGATGTGGGTTCGATTCCCTCACAGGTCCATATACATGACAAAAAAAATATTGATGGTGCATACATAATGGAAAATCTGCGTTGTTAGGCCTGTTTGATGTCCATGTCTGTCTTCATAAGCAGTGTGTGTCTATTCGGAGTATTCATCATCAACAGAAATCTCATCCTCATCGGAGGCATCTCCATCAGCAGGAACCTCATCCTCACCGGAGATCGAGGCATCTCCATTAGCAGGATCCTCACCCTCATCAAAGGCATCTTCATCAGCAGGAACCTCATCCTTATAGACATCTCCATCGTAGTCATCATAGACATCATATGCACCGGAGGGATCTCGCAAGGAATTGGGTGAGTCTTCTAATTCGATGTCAATGGAGTATTGAGCGTGGTTCACTTCGTCTGACTGGTATGCAGTAGCTGCATCTGCTGGGGTCGTGGATACACATCTCTCTTCTATCTTGTGTTGAGCCCTTGTCTTGCATACATGATACCAATCCATTCGCTCACGTGGGGCTCCTGGATATTGAAGGTAGTAAACCTGCACAGCTTGTTGTGCGAGTACAAAAGGCTCGTACCACTGATAAAAAAATTTCTGATTGACTTCAACAAATTGATAGACCGGATGAACTTGTGTTCCACGTGTCGCTGGATCGAACCATTTGCACTTGAAAAGGACTACCTTAAGCGGGTAATCATTTGTACTTAGGTACTCCAGCCCGATGATTTCTTCAAGGAGACCAAAGAAATCTGACTCCGCATTCGCATAGTTTGAGCCTCGAACACATACCCCACTATTCATTGTCATCTTTCCAACACCTTGTTGTAGAGTCTTGAACATGTAGCCATTGATAACGTATCGACCCCAACTTTTTACTTCCACATTTGGACCCCATGCCAAACTCCACAAGAGAGTATTTGGAACAATTCCATTGTTTCTATCCATGGCCTTCAAAACAAAATACAATTAATATGGTAAGAAACGATCGAGTTATATATAATATATGTTTATATGCAAAGTATATTTATCCTCACATATTGTTTAAACCAATCCGCAAATAGTTGTTCAATGGTGTCATCTCCGCATGCATCTCCCCCCATTGTAGCCACGAATAGCCTACATGTTTGAATTTCCATATATACGTATATAAGAGGCATGATGACATATATAAAATCGAAAATATATAACTAATTGATAAGAAATGTTACTCACTCGAGGTATGGTAGTACTTCCGGGCAATTGACCAACACGTAGGTGTGTGCGGCCTTCCACTCATTATCTTCATTCAACCACCTTGTTCTCTCCTTGCCACGACCCACACCAGGGTGATTGAAAATGGAGAAGGCATAATCCTCACCTTCGGAGACATCATTTCTCGCGACTCTCCTCAATTTCGAAGGAACATGCGAAGGAAAGTAGTGAACCGAGAAATATGCTATTTCCTCCCTTAAATATGCCATCACGATTGACGCTTCAACATTACTCTTTTGGACGATCTTCGTTTTAGATGATATAAAAACCGCTCGAAAGGGTACATCCATCGATACTGCACTGGGCCGCCTATTTGTGCCTCATACGGTAAATGAACAATGAGGTGCTCCATGGAGTCACAAAAGGATGGAGGAAAGATATGCTCTAACTTACATGCCAATATAGGAATCATGCGCTTCAACTGTTTCATCCCAGTAACAGACAAGCTCGATGAACAAATAGTCTGGAAGAAGATGCTCAACTCAGTTAAAAGACCCCAAACAGTTGGTGGCAATAACTCTTTGAAAGCAATCAGCAAGAGTCTCTCCATAAACACGTGACAGTCATGTCTCTTCATCCCAGTGAGAGTGCAATCATCACTCATAAATTGCTTTAGGTTTTGCTCCTCTGTGGTCATCAGCTACCTCCAGTTCAGGTCGATGACAATACTGGCGAAGATCCTTCCGTGCATTCAAGCTGTCCTTCGTCTTACCAGGGATATCCATCACGGTGTTATAGACATTGTCAAACACATTTTTCTCAATGTGCATAACATCGAGATTGTGACGGATGAGAAGCTCCTTCCAATACGGAAGTCTCCAGAAAATACTCTGCTTAGTCCACTTATGCGAAATCCCATAGTCTGGTGACATGTGAAAAGGATCATCAATGACCGTTGGCAACTGACATACCCGCTCCCACATCTGCTCCCCCGTTAGCATTGGCGGTGGCAACGCTGTCTCTGCATGCCCTCGATAGAAGTCCTTCTTATTTCTACGAAAGGGATGGTCAATATCTAAAAATTTTCTATGGCAATCAAACCAGGTAGCCTTCCTTCCATTTTTCAGCCGAAAACAATCAGATCCTGATTCCATACAAATCGGACAAGCCATCAAACCAGGAGTGCTCCATCCCGATAAAATAGCATATGTAGGGAAATCACTTATTGTCCAAAGTAGAGCTGCACGCATAATGAAGTTCTATCTCCTCGAGACATCATAAGTAGGTACACCGACCTCCCACAAGTGCATCAACTCATCAATGAGAGGCTGGAGGAAAACATCAATCAACTTCTTTGGGTTTTTCGGTCCTGGCACTATCAATGACATAAACATATGCTCCGTTTTCATGCACATATGAGGTGGAAGATTGTAAGGAGTAACAATAACCGGCCAAGAAGAATAAATCTGTCCAATTTTGTTGAAGGTAGCAAAACCATCAGTGCATAAACCCAAACGAATATTATGAGCTTCTAAAGCAAAATCAGGATGCTTTGTGTCTAACCTTTTCCAAGCATCTCCATCTGACGGATGAGACATCATTCCCTCTTCTGTTACATGTTCTGCATGCCAAGTCATGTGGCTAGCTGTCACCTCAGAAGCATATAATCTCTGAAGTCTCGGAGTTAGAGGTAAGTAGAATAACACTTGGTGTGGAGTGCGTCTTTCGTTACTCGTAACTTTATATCTTGCATGCCCACAAAACCTACACGATTCTTCATTGGCATCATTCTTCCAATACAACATACAACCATTAGGGCACATGTCTATTCTTTCCACTGGCAGACCCAAGCTTCGAACCATCTTCTCAGTTTCATAGTAACTAGTGGGAATCTTATGGTTAGAAGGCAACACTTCATCAAACAATTGCATGAATCCATTGAAGAGTGGTTGGGAGACATTATATTCACACTTCAAGATCATAAGTCGACTCACAAAGGATAATTGCGTATGTGAAGTACAACCTTCAAACACCGGGGCATCGGCGACTTTGAGCACTTCTGCAAATTGTGTTGCTAAGAGATCAGCCTCGTCTGTCATCATGTCTTCACCATTATCAGCTTCTTGGAATTCACCGTCATTTCCGTCAACATTAAACTAACGAGGAGGCGGAACAAAGCTCGGACCTACAATTTCGAAAACCCCATGATTTAAATTCTTGAATTGGATATTCAACATCATTTCCATCGAACATTAAAACAGATATATGATATATACAACAAAATTCGGACCTGCAATGTCAAACACCATCCTTTGTTCTCCCGTTAACTGATCATACATAGATAATTGCGGGTTTGAAGGCGCGATAGTTTCACCATGTGCTGTCCAGCGATAATAATCACTCATAAACCCACGATGATATAAATGCCTCTTAACCTCATCTGCTCTGTACCATTTGCAATTATTGCATCGCCAACAGGGACATTTAATCTTGCCTTCATCGACATAAAGTGGATGCTCCAATGCAAACTTAATAAACTCATCCACCCCTTTGAAGTATTCATCGTTTAATCCTTCATACATCCACGCTCGATCATCCATATTGCACTTCCCCAATTCAATTTCTGTACATATGTAAAATATATAAACTAAGTACTATAAATAAAATTATATTCAACTTTATACAAATTATTGTACATTATATATAATAATAAGTAGATCTATACACAACTACTTAGATCTATACAACTATATAAGCTAGTAATTATGTGGATCTATAGTAACAATTTTAAGTGTTAATTACATTACTCTTAAAAGTCTATATTATTTAAAAATCAATTATATATACACAAATTCCATAACACAAACCCTTTTACACTCTCCAAATTTTCAAATTATTTAGATCTATACAACTAAGTAATGATGTAGATCTATACAACTAATTAACCATTTAAGTGTTAAATTATATATATAATATTAAAAGTCTAATTAAAAATTCCAAAAATCAAAATACAACTAAGTAAGATGTAGATCTATACACTCTTCAAATTCCATTTAAATACGTATGTATAATTATATATCTCACATAGCACCCACATAATATATAAATATCTATATGTATATACATTCATAATATATTAAATATATTATATAATTTATATGTATGTGACACGTACCCCTCTTAAAAAATGGCTCTTCAAACCCACCAATCCTCCATTGCACTGTGGAGAGAAGACGACAACTTGTTCTGTGCGAGCAGTGTGCTTTCACCCTCTAGTAAAAGTGACTGAATTGAAGTAGAAAGTACGATTTGCATTGAATGACCTCAACTGAAAATAGCCACGAAATTAGCCACAGCTGTTTCCGTGGCTACTAAGAATGGGCTCCTTTATACGTCGATGGCTATTAATTGGGGCTTCCATATGGGCTTTGACTAATACTAATGGGCTTGACTCTTTTTGGGCTTTGACTCTCTAAAATTGGGCTTGACCATATCTTTTGGCCCTACCTTTTTTTGTGAGATTTTGGGCTTACAAATTGATATTTAATTTGGGCTTAACCATTCAGATTGAGTGAATATATATCTTTTGACCCTTTTTGTGAATTTCCTCAATTCGGATACACCAAAAAAGATAATGGGCGTCTTTGTTAGCGTCGAATACAGCCACGGATAATCCAACAGTGGCTAAATTCGTGGCTGTTCACCTCCAACTCTGGTCATATATTGCTAATTGCCTCACATTCTTAGCCATGAGTACAGCAACGGATATGATTTGTGGCTAAATTCGTAGCTATATTGACACGTCAGGTAAGACTCGCCAAAAATGGCATCGAATTCGGCCACGGAACATGTTACTGTGGCCAACGCCGTGGCTAACAGCCATGACACCAGCCACGGCACTTATATTCGTGGCTAAAAACCACGACATTTTGGACACGAAATTATTCCTTCATCTCTAGCCACGGGGTTTGCCACGAATATTTTCAGTCGACGCTATTATAGCTACGGCATGTCAGGCCGTAGCTAGTCGTGGCTATCAGCTACGGATTTAGCAACGACTGTACGACGTGGCTAAAAACCCGTGGCTATTTCCTGTGTTTTTGGTAGTGTTATATATATAATGATTTTTTTAAATCATAATACAAACTATATATTTACACATACATTATAGTGTATATTATACTACAATGTGTATATGTATATATATATATATATATATATATATATATATATATATATATATAAACGTAGTATTACAGTGTGTATATATGTATATTAATATATATATTCTTGGATATTAGCTAAAAGGAAAATTTAGTTACATAACCAAATGCTACTGGGTAGCATTCCCCGTCTCGAATCCTTTCTTAGAAAAAACGCCTGGTAGGCCCGGTGGGCGGTCCGCCCCGCCAACAAGGGCAGGCTTGGACAAGGTAGTAGGCCCAAAAACCGGGCCTAGCCCAAGCCCGACCCGGTAAAATGGGTCGCAAAAATCACCCGGCCCGGCCCATGCTCAGGTCTAAATTCTCGCCCTATTGAATTATTGCATATGGATTTATGTGGACCTATGCGCGTTAAATTTCCCAAAGGTAAACAATATACTCTTGTCATTGTTGATGATATTTCACGATTTACTTGGGTTTCTTTTCTACGAGAAAAATCAGAGGCTTTATTTGAGTTTTCAAAAATTTGTAAGGAGTTACAAACTTTAAAGAACATGCCCATTGTTGCTATCCGTAGTGACCATGGGCGTAAGATTGACCAACTTAAATTTGATTTAATTTGTTCAAAATACGGTATTTCACATAATTTTTCAACACCTAGAACTCCTCAACAAAACGGGTTGTAGAACGAAAGAATCGCACCTTGGAGGACATGTTTAGGACTATGCTTTTAGAAACTGATTTAGCAAAATCACTTTGGGCCGAGGCGGTAAATACTGCAAATTATTTTTTAAACAGATGCTTATTCCGTCCGATTTTAAAGAAAACTCCTTATGGACTTTTCTATGGAAGAAAACCTATTGTCTCCTATTTCAAACCTTTTAGGTGGAAATGTTTCGTTCACAACAATGGCAAAGATAATCTAGGGAAATTTGATGCTCGTAGTGATAAAGGAATCTTTCTTGGTTATTCATTCAATAGCAAAGCATATAGAGTCTTTAATAAACGCACAATGATTGTGGAAGAAAGCATTCATGTAATATTTGATGAAAGCAATAATGGTGCGTTAAGTGATAGCTTTACAAATTTGAATTTGAACCAGCATAAGGAACAAGGGTCCGCCATTGAAGAAGAAAATGAGAAATCACAACGTTGGAACATGCAGGAACCAATACTAGATACATCCGAACAAGCCCAAGACCTTGACATCCAGGTTCAAGATCTTGAACAGAGGTTTCAAGACCTTGACTTGGGAAGGGCATAACCATAACCGACTGTTGAACCTGAATCTCAAAGTCTTGGAGAAACTTCAACATCACAAGAACCTAAGAGTCGAAAGTTTAAGCAAGCCTCATCTCATCCAATGGAGAACATCATATCAGATCCATAATCCGGTATACAAACTCGTTCCAAAATAAGAAATTTGTGTGCCTTTTATACGTTTGTGTCTCTTGTAGAACCAAAAACTCCTGCCGAAGCACTACAAGAACCAGACTGGATTATTGCTATGCAAAGCGAGCTCAATGAGTTTGAAAGAAACAAGGTTTGGACACTCACCCCAAGGCCCAAGCATCAATCTGTTATCGATACAAGTTAGATGAGGATGGAAAGATCACTCGCAACAAAGCTAGACTCGTAGCTCAAGGGTATAATCAAGAAGAAGGTGTTGACTACGAGAAGACATTTGCTCTCGTGGCAAGGTTAGAGGCTATTCGTATCTTGCTAGGATTTGCATCTTACATGGGTATTAAACTTTTTCAAATGTATGTGAAATGTGCAAATGGTATTTTACAAGAGGAAGTGTATGTTGCACAACCTCCTGGTTTTGAAAATGAGGAATTTCCAAATCATGTTTTTAAGTTGGATAAAGCACGTTATGGTCTCAAACAAGCCCCTAGGGCATGGTATGAGAGATTATCGAAATATCTTCTTGAAAACTGTTTTAAACGTGGTTTGATTGATAAAACCCTATTTATCAAAACTCGAGGTAATGATTTATTAGTGGTGCAAATTTATGTTGATGATATTTTATTCGGTGCTACTAACAATTCTCTTTGCAAGGAAGTTTCTATCATTATGTGTAGAGAATTCGAAATGAGCCTTATGGGAGAATTAGCATTCTTTCTCGGATTACAAGTTCATCAAACAAAGAAAGGAATCTTCTTGAATCAAGGTAAGTACATGAGGGGTCTACTAAAAAAAATACAAGATGGATCAATCAAAGGTCGCCAAGACCCCCTTGAGCTTAACACTGTCCTTGGATCAAGACAAAAACGGTAAAAGTGTGAACCAAAAGGAATATCGAGGTATGATTGGTTTACTTCTCTATCTCAAAGCAAGTAGGCCTGATATCATGTTTAGTGTATGTATGTGTGCAAGATTTCAGGCTGAACCAAAGGAATCACATTTCATCGCGGTCAAAAGGATTTTTCGATACTTAAACGGAACTCAAGACCTTGGTCTTTGGTATCCAAAGCGAGGGAATTTTTATCTTATTAGCTATTCAGATGCAGATTTTGCAAGTTATAAAGTTGATAGAAAAAACACTTCTGGATGTTGTCAACTCTTGGGATCCTCTCTAATTAGTTGGCACTCGAAGAAACAAAATTATGTTGCTCTTTCAACCGCTAAAGCCGAATACATAGCTGTTGGAGTATGTTGTTCTCAAGTCTTATGGATAGCTCAACAATTACGAGATCTTGGCTTTGATTTGAAAGGTATCCCTATTAAATGTGATAATACAAGCGCCGTATCTATAACTAAAAATACTGTGCAACATTCTCGAACAAACCACATTGACGTGAGACATCATTTTATTCGAGACCATGTCAAAAAAGTTTACGTATATATATCCTTTATCTCCACTGATTTACAACTTACTGATATTTTTACTAAACCACTACCTGAGGATAGATTTAACTTTATCAGATTCGAGCTCGGTATGTGAAATAAGGATGCATTGATTTGGTGGAGCATAAACGAATTGACCCTCAAGGCCTCGGAAATTGATTTCAAGATCATGACCGTTCATATCGTATAAAGAAAAATTGGATCATATCTTCTGGCTTTTATTTTGTCAGTATTGGCCAGTAAGATTTGCTTTTAAACCGCTTATCAAAAGATTGCACGGTTAAGATTTGTTCTTATCTTTAAACCCGTTTAAAATTCTGTTTCTTTTAGGAAACAGATTTCTTGCTAAGTGAATCTAGTCTTTATTTATTTTTAAATTTTGGAAATGAATTTTAATGGGATATGTCTTCCAATGTATATCTCTTTTCCCTAGACTAGTTTAACCGAAATGATTCCCCCCCTTTGAGATATTTTGTGGCGATTTACCTCTCTCTCTCTCTTCTTTATTAACTCACCGGTCACTTCTCACATTGATCCATGCCATTCTCTCTCTCTCTCTCTCTCTCTCTCTCTCTCTCTCTCTCTATCTCTCTTTCTTTTCCTTCTCTTTCTCCTTCCCAAGAACACTCATCATTTCCTTCAATGGTGCACAAGACCTCAATCGGCAACCCTTTCTCTTCTTCCAAAAGGAAGCGACCAGTTACAAGGAGGGATAAAGAGATCGACGACGAGGACTCAGTAAGCATTCACTCCTGCTCCTCTGATGATGCACCTTCCAGGATCGAGACGCAGGTGCCCATGCCCACTCTCCCATCCTCTTGGTTCCGGAACTTCGAAACAATGGGTAAGTGGCTTGATACCTTCAGTTCTCGTAAGCTTTGCCTATGTGATTTCGTTGATCCTACCTTTCTTGAGTCTCTTAACCTCCATTGCATAACCCTCCTCAAAGACTCAGGCCTATGGCCAATTTTGAACCTCGGTGATGTTCATTACCCCCATCTCTCCTACACAAGAGATCGTGGTAACCAAACCCTAAACACCATAACACCGAAATCGAGCTTACCCCTAGAATCATTGCTAATATCTTTGGTCTTCCAAGAGAAATTTCTATCGATGGGCATCCTCCCTGTGCGGATTGCATCTCCCTGGCCAAAGGAAGTTTCTTTCTTTCGTCTTCTTCCACACACAATGCCTGTAAATTGACCCACAACGTCCTCAATTTAGAAGCCAAAATTGTCTTTACTATAATCGCTAGATGTATCTTCCCCCGTTCTCACTCCAGGAAGTTAGTCACTGGCCAACTTCTGTACCTGGTTTATCTGGTGTTGTCTGGCTATCAACTTGATGTTCCAAACCTCATTCTCAAACACATGATTAACTATATCTCCTCTGCTCGTGACATCCCCTTTCCTTACGGAAACCTCCTCCCCCACATTTTCAAACACTTTCTCCTTGACACCTCTCTCGAGGAGAAGGCATCTCACTCAGGCAAAGTGGATGTGAAATGCTTCCAGAGAATTGGAATCGTCAATGTCACTAAATCTTGGAAGCTGAGGACTGCATTGACCCTTGAGGAAATTGCTGCTACCCTGGTCTC
Organism: Persicaria tinctoria; assembly: GCA_037127255.1. Taxonomy (NCBI): domain Eukaryota; kingdom Viridiplantae; phylum Streptophyta; class Magnoliopsida; order Caryophyllales; family Polygonaceae; genus Persicaria; species Persicaria tinctoria. The sequence goes on along the minus strand of JBANSL010000013.1, from coordinate 34,102,383 downwards.
CCACTGCAATTAAAGTTCGGCCAGTCGTCTTCTGCAATTAAAGATCGCATCGAGGAATTCGAGCTTGGACTTGATGCTCTAAGGAGGGACGTGACTGACTTCCAAGATGAACTGTCCGAAAAGCTGGATGCGATTCACGAGCTTCTCACCATGGTGAATGCAAAGATCAACAACATGTTCCATCTCAATGCATTGACATTCATCTGCGCCGGCAATATCCTTCCTCTCGCTGATGATGTTGCGGAATTGTGCAAGTCCAAGGCGTCTAACGTTCTCTTCAACTGTGAGCAATCTGTAAGCGGACGGAAGATCCTTCGTCCAGTTGTTCCTGAGCCAACCATCATCACGGTAGAAGCCTACGATATCATCAAACGCTACCGCAGAGAAGATGCCCAGAAACGAATGGTTGACGAGATGAAGAAGGATCAGAAGGTCAATCAAGCTCAAAGACGGTACATGAGGAAGGTTGAGGCCGACATGGAGGCAAGGAAGCATGAGAAGAATGGAGGTGATGTTGGTTATGGTAAGTGGCAGGATGAGTAATCTGACAGACCTTGGCTAAGGTTTTCTGGTGGTTTTTTTTACATGGTTTTATGGTATTTTGGACATCTGCTGGTACTTGAAAAACTTGGTTTTTAAACTTGTTTGTGTTCCTCCCTTGTCGAAAGACAAAAAGGGGGAGATCTGATTATGTTTTTGCTATGTGTTAGGTTTTAAAAACTTATGCTATGTGATCCAACATAGTTGCTACACAGTTGCTATTTGCTATTTGCTTATTCTACTATGAATGACTAATCTGCAGGAATTTACAATTCACAAATCCAATTTGTTTTGTCTTACATCAAGGGGGAGATTGATAGCTCCCTTGCTTTTCCTTGATGAAATACATTTGCTATAATAATAACATTGTAGGATTCATAAATGATAAAATTATAAGGTATTGTAGCTTATACAAATTGGATATAATGTTATGGAGATTATATCTATTTTCGGATTTAATTTAAAGGTTGATTTAAATCTAACTTGTTTTAAATCTCACTTATATCTTTTCCTAACACAATATCTTTTAGTTACATAATTTCGGTTAAGGTTAAATTGGATAAGATCTTGTGTTGTTCAAGAATCAATATTGCAGGGTTTGTTTTAAATTTAAATTGGAGATAATCAAAGATCTCGGCAAACAAGAAAATCTCAGCAAATAGAACAAGGATCTCGGCAGAAGCATCTCGGTTATATTCCCAGCGATTTCAAAGTTAAAAAAAGGACGTTAAACTGATCAGAAAATCGGGGAACAAATCAGCAGAAAAATAAGGAGCATTCGGCTATAAGAAGAGAAGGAAGAAGCGACTCAAACATACATCTCTCACCAAGCTTTCTATGCGAATCAAAGAGCTCTAAAGTTTCAATTGCCGCTGCTGATTTTATTTCTTCCTTGTCTCTCTATTTGTAATCGATTTATTTCTTTTGAGAGTTAGGGAGAGTTAGAGCTTCATAGTATAAGTTAATCCCTATTATACTAAGAGTATCACATACTCAAACGTATCACACTTCGGTGTGACAAAGGGGACTTTTATATCTCTGTATCTTGGGTTGACTAGATAAAAGTGAGGTAGGCTTCGGGTTATAGAAGAGAGGAAGTTCTTCTAGGTAGTATCTAGGAGTCATAAGGAAAGGGAAATGAAAAGTTGTTTGAATCCTACAGGTTGGATAACACTAGGCGGGGACGTAGGCTGGTTAAGAGCCAAACCTCGTTAACAAGTCAAGTGTTATTTATTTCTCTGTTATTATTTAACGATTTGATTTCTACAGATTGCTCAAGACATTAAAAGTTCAGTTCAAGACCTTGAGATTGGATATCAAGCTCTTGACGTTGCTGTTTCTTGGGACTTTGCGAAAAGCGTTCATACTCTATTCAACCCCCCTTCTAGAGTATTTTTTCATTATTGCTATTTACTTTAAGTACTCGATTCTTCACGTAGGTTAATGAGCGATCATTATCCCATACAAGCCCTCCATTTTTAAGTTATTTCTTTCAATGTTACTGTGGCGGATTCAAAAAAATTTGGGGTGCTAAAATATATACATATAGGGGAGGTTCAAGTGGAAACACCCCTTCCCATAGAAACCCATTTACAATGGAAACTTTTAATCCCAGCCATCCCTTCTGAGTCAAGGGCTTATAATATTCGGTGGCAATTTTGAAATTTATAGGGAGTTTAAGCCTTTTCTTTAAAAAAAAAAAGCAAACCCTTCTCCTCGATCAGACTCGTTCCGAATCAAATTAGATCGCTTCTGCTGTCGTCCTCCCTTCGGCAACCCTCCCTTCGACCTCCCTCCGCCTTCCCCTCGGCCGCCCTCCGCCTCTTCCTCTCGCTCGCCCAGATTAGTCGTATGACTAGGATTGAAGACAAAGAACGATTATCCAAAAGGTTTAGTTGAAGGTTGAACCAAAGATGATTGTCCAGAGCGTTCAATTGAAGACGAAGGATGAAGATTAGTGGGATTTGATAGGGGACTAGAGCACGGTACTTGTCAGGGGCGAGAACAAGGTTTTGATTAGGGAGCGAGAGCAAGGTATGGTTTGGATTTTGATTTTGATAAAAATTAGTTGGATTCGATTAGGGCTATGGTTATTGAGTATGCTCTTTTTAGGGCTATGATTTTGATTAGTTGGATTTGGTTAGGGCTATGATTTTGATAAAAAATAGTTGGATTTTGATTTTGATTTGATTTAGCTGTTCTGATTTGATTTATGGATATTGAGTATGCTCGTCTAATGTGATTTAGCTATTGTCTATGAGATATTCACCTTAGAGCAGATAGAGTACCGATATAGAATTTTGTGGTTGTTTTCAATCCTTGAGTCTGGAAATGCGATTAGAACAAAATTTGGTAAACCATCACTTTTGGAAGATTGGATTGATCAGAATATCTATCAAGCAAACATATCACATTGCTGCACACAACACCCTTTAGGTAAATTGAAGTGATCCAAAGATGGATATACTATTCAGTATTCACAGATTGCCTTGGTGGATTGGATATATTGAGAAAAAACACAAAAACTTCTTATTTTTCTTATTATCTAGTGCTAGCTATTGTGGTTGATTAGCATTTCTTTGGCTTAGCTTTAGGATAAGCAAATGTAGACAAAATAGGAACGTGTAATAATGCATTGTATGCATTCACACAATATTACTTAGTTTGGACTGAAATGAAACGTACTAAAATCTAAAGCGGAAAAAATGTGAAGCTCCAAGAGACATACCTGAAATCTTCTCTTTACAGCCCAAAGAGCATTTATTGCAACCGTTATTGCAGCTCCTGCACTAGCAGGAACAATCACATTGGCACCAAGTAAAAGCTGTTTGTTTTTACCTATCAATCATTTCAATCATATTGCAGTCCAGTATTCCATAAAGTCCCTTGCTTATGTTATTGTCATCATAATAGTTAAGTTGCTATTGTTGCTATTGTGAAGTAAAGTTGAGAAGATTGTAAAGTGAAATTGAGAAGTGCAACATGAGTTATGGGTTTATGATTATCTTTTCAAGTCTATTAGCTCAAGGGAGGAGTCTCTCCTTACCAACAAGGTTGGGTGGACGAAGTCTCTCCTTACCAATAAAGCTAAGCTATCTTAATAAATTTTTGTATCCCTAAAATAGTAAAAATTACCAAAAAGATCTAAAAAATAAAAAAAAAAGTTTTTCTTCCGAGTTAGGGGAACTTCATCCACCCGACCCCACCCTAACCACCAGATTGGTTTCGAATAGGCTAACTGGTGATTTTTTTTTTTTAATTCCGACGGTCTGGAATTTGTTTCTTTAAAATTCTCATAGGTTGGTTAGATTCGGTCGATACGGATATAGGATTCAAGTCATTATTTACAGTAATTTGTGGAGGGTATATATGTAGCAAAACTTGAAGATGAACTTAGAATTTGGAAAACGAAAATAAAGCAGGAGGAACAAATAGAATGAAATCAACCTCCAATGGAGGAAGATGGAGGTTTCTTCATTGATAATTAGAAACCAAGAACGAGAGTCAAAGTTACACATGAGTACGCTCTTAAATATCTCTCTATTTATACTCCTTACTCAATCATCTAGAGTTTGTTACAGAAGCGCACGATCTAACAAATTCTGTTTCAGTTTGACCGAAACGTGAAGTGCCATTGATTGTTGACGTGTAATGTAGCTCGGATTATTGACATGGACTATAAATCAATTGATGATGCATAACATCTCCCCGCAAGCTGGAGTATCTAAGGACATACCTGGCTTGGAGAGTAACGGTTGATGATATGCTTACTGAAGGATCTTAGTGATGAAGGACATCAACTAACTGGTTTCGAGTGGGGAGGAAACACAATTGGAGTAAACCTTCAAGAACCTTCTGAATAGTAAGGTAATGGCCGATTTCTATATGTTTAGTATGCTCATGGAAGATCGAATTGTGAGCAATATGTATATATACCAATTTGTGGGAGCAAGTTTTGAACAATTGAGCTCATGTAAGAGACCAACTAACCAAGTAATCTCAGATGTTGTTTGAGATATAGCCCTATACTCAACTTCAGATGAGCTCTGGGAAACAGTTGCTTGCTTCTTTGAGTGCCAACAAATGGGATTGAGGATAAGGAGCAACAAATAGACTGCAACCGAATGCCTAGTGACGGGACACGCTACCCAAGCTGACTCAGAGAAAGCTTGAAGAGTAAGATGAATTCCAGACTGAAATAGAATCCCATAAAGTATTGTACCTTTGACATATAAGAGAAGGTGTTTTAAAGCTTCCCAGTAAGCTTGACGAGGTACCTATAAAAACTGACTAAGAGTGCGAGGGACAAAAGAGAGAACAAGACGTGTGTTGGTCAAGTAATTTAGCTTCCCAACCAAACTTTTGTAGGCTAACGAATAACCAATACATTCCCCATCATTGTAGTCATTTAGCTCAAAATTGAGCGGAAAAGGTGTACCATACGAAGATGAATAAGACAAATTGGAATCAACAATAACTTCATAAGCGAATTTCTTCTGAGATAGGTCTGCCTTCTGACCATTGTGGATGAACTCCATACCCAGAAAAAAAATTTATATCACATAGATCTTTAATACTGAACAAGGAATGCAAAGTGGGTTTGAGATGTTGAATAACATTTTAGTTTGTAACTATGACTAGGATGTCATCCACATAGATTGCAACCATAGTAAGATCAGTTCCTTCCGTCTTCAAAAACAGAGAAGAATCATACTGGGATTGAACATATGCAATGCCTTTTAATGTGGTGGTGAGCTTGTGATACCACTGACGAGACACTTGCTGGAGCCCATAGTGGGACTTCTTCAAGAGGCAAACATAATTAGCAGGATTCAGAACTCGATTAAGCATGGTCATATACACTTTTTTCAAACAAATGGCCGTGAAGAAACTCATTGTTAATGTCTAACTAATAGACTTAATTTCCACTTATATATTAGAAATAGCTAGAGAAATCGGATCTTGTATTGTGGTCATTTGAACTACCGGATAAAATGTTTCATCATAATTAATGTCATGCTTCTGTGTATAACCTTTCACAACTAAATGAGCCTTCAACCACTCCACTGAACCATTTGCATGAAGCTTTATCTTATACACCCATTGGCATCCAATGAATTTCTTTGATGGAGGCAGAGGAGCACGTGCTCTACCAAGTATGATTATCCTACAAAGCTTTAACTTCCTTATTCATGGCATCAACCTAATTTGAGTCGTTGGAGGCAAGAGTGAAAGTTTTGGGTTCAAAGAGGTTTTGTGTTTGGAAAGTGGTTTGAGTGGAGTAGCAAATATGAGGGTTGGAAGAACAAGTAAGCCTAGGAAATAAAGGAAATCGGTCTACTGGAAATGAGTTGCTGTAGACATAGTCCTACAAATTGGATGGAGGCTTGTAAGTTCTGGTAGGCCGGATAGGATAAGTAGCTTCAAGAGGTCACTAGGACACAACATTATAGTCAAAATCATGAGTTAGTGTGTTAGAAAAAACTGAATTAGTAGGAGGAGCTGGTGTGTCAACATGATCACGAGAGGGAGTAGGTAAATGATTTACATTTGAGTCAAATGATTTAGTCTAAAGGGAACATATGGATTCATGAAATACGTCTCATGACAAAAATACTTTTTTGGTTATGAGATTGAGAACTCAATAACCCTTTACCACTGAGGGATATCCTAAAAGACCTCCTAGGATCAAATTTGTGTCTATGAGACTTTATGGTACTCATAAAACACAGACATCCAAATGGCTTGAGTTGATCATACAAAGGCACTTCATCATACAACATTTCATAAGGGGTATTAAACTACAAAGATGACAAAGGAAAACGATTGATCAAGTAGGCTGTAGGTGGCATGAGGAACACAGTCTCCCCAAAATGAAGTAGGGTGATTGGAGAAGAAGGAGAGCTCGAGTTGTTTCTAACAGGAGTTTGGATTTCCGTTCAACCATCCCATTTTATTGTGGAGTCTCAACACATGATTTTTTATGTGGGATGCCTTTCTCAAAGTAAATTTTTTGTTTTGATTGACACTGCATAACTCACAACCATTATTTGATCGAATTGTCTTAACTGAGGCATTAAATTGTTTTTCAACAAATATAACAACGATCAGGAGCATAGGAAAGGCATTGTTTTTATGTGATAGATGATAAGCCCATATGGCTCATGTGAAATCATCCAACACAATAAGAAAAAAAAATGATGTTCGTTGTATGTAGAAGCGTGATAGGGTCCCCATATGTCAACATGTAACATTTGAAAAGGAAACAAAGACTTGATTGTATTGATAGGAACTGAACATTTATTTTGTCTTACTTTTGGACAAACATGACACATAGAAAAAACCTTTATATTTTTAGTAATTTTAACACAAGGTATCCGATGCATTTTTGATGTGATCATATTACCATATCAGCCCGAGTCACACGAATTCTCAATTGATAAAATAGTTTGGCAATACATCAGTATTTTGGATCCACCAGATTATATAAAATTTCTATTGAAGCCTATGAGTACTTGTTAAAAAGCTATTTTAAGTGGCTACAACTTTTCTGAAGAACACTTTTGCCAAATCGGTTTTGAAGATGATCGAAAATGTTGTTCTTTACAACTATCCGAAATATGACAGCTTGTTGAAATTACGTTTATTGAAGACGGAACACATTCAATGAAACCGAATAAATTGTGCTGCAATCAAGATGCATATTTCAATATGTATTGATGATCTTGAGTGTTGTCGACTCTTCGCCTTTTTTCCCGTTGGTTGCCCACCTCTTTTGCCATCATTTTAGGGACCTTTCATATTATCCGCCCAATAAATGTTTTTAGGTAGCCTTTGACTTTTCATTTAGTATTACTTTTGTTATATAGAGAGCTTGTACGCTCGCGTAGAAATGAGATTATTGAAAAAAGTGTATTTCCTTGGAATCGAGATAATTCTAAATTGTTGTTTGTGAGATGCCTTCTACGCCCTCTAAGGTGAGAAGCCAAAGAGAAACCCGCTTGTTGAATCATTACCGGTGAGATACTTGTAATTGATTCCCAAACAAAGACTCAATCATTTAAAAGTGAGATTCGAATGTTTGAGAGAGTGAGTTTTGTAGATCTTATTGTGAGATGCTTCAAGATCTAGCAATACATATCCCTATCTTTTAATTCCTATAGATCCCAAAATCAACCACACAAAATGAGTGTTCAAAGCTCACGCTATAGTCGATTGATCCCTTGGGACGCATCAATTTGACCATAAGGCAAGTGTACTCGTAAGTGCCATAGCTCTTGTGAAGTATTGTAGGCAAAACCATTAGCAATGGAGGAGGCATGCGTTTGATTTAGAGAGATATGTGTAAAAACCGGGATTTTAATTATTATTTAATTGCCAAATTAGAAAGTTTTCGGGAAACCCGTCCTCGAGCAGATTTCTATATTCGAAAAATCCCTTCAAAATATTCCAATGGTATTTAAAATTCTAACTTCATGGGTCCTAAGCCCATTATCAATTGGATTTCCAACTTAAAAGTCTCAAAAATCGTTTGAAATGAATTTGAACTTCGAGTCGAATTTTCGAAAATCAGATTAATTTTGCTCCTCCTATTTAAAGGAAGCTCTAATCCTCAAAGAGATTTAACCCTCCTAAATTTCTGAGCCTCCTCTCCAAACCGTAGCCACCTCTTCTCTCTCCATGTGAGAAATCAAACCCTATTCTCAAAACCTCCACCTCTCCTCTCTTCAATTCATCTCACTTTCTCTCCACCATTCCTTTCTTGTTTCTCAGCCACCAAAGAGCCCAAAAAATCGAAGTCAGAAGGTGATTTCCCTCAAAAACAGGAGTTTTTGACTTTGTCGTGGCGGCGAGTTCTTGGTCGCCATTGCGAAGACAAGGCCAGAAGAAGGAAGACACTTGTCGCGACTGCGAATTCTTCTTCGCCACCGCAAGTAAGAGCCTAGCTCCGTCTTAGTCTCGGTAAAACGTCCCGTTCTCTCTCGTTTTGCTTCCTTTTCCCTTCCCATTTGTTCACGCTTGATTCTTATTTCTTTCTCCGCCTTCTAAGATTAATAAGAAACCGATCTAGCTCTTCTCGAAGCCGAACCGAGTCCATTTCTTCTCCTTCTCTTGATTTTGCAAAGGTAAGCCTCTCTTATTCGTTTCCTCTCGTTTTGGATATCAAGATTCATAAAAGTGGATTTTTACTCATGATCCATCCTTCCTAGGTCCAGCTGTACTCATACCTCGTTGAATCTAAGGCCGAAGGACCTTCCCCTTTCAAAGATTGTGAAGAATCCTCAAAGAGGCTAGGTAATCCCTCTTTCGCTATCCTCTCTAGTCCTCATTTGGGTCTTACATGTCTCCTTGATGTTGGAATAAGCTTAGTATTGTCTTGAAATCGATTTGGTTTGAAACGGATGAGATTTGAAGCCAAAAAGAGCAAAAAGTTTCAAATCTCGTCGCGGCGAAACCATGGTCGTCGCGGTGAGATAGAACAAACTAGAGGAAGGAAGAAGAAGCCTCTTCCGCCCATGACTGCGGCAAAAGTTTCCTTTTGTGGCTAGCGAGGGCCTTCTTCTTGTGGGAGCACTGCATGGGTTTTCGCCACGGCGATTGGCCCTTTGGCCACCGCGAAAACCACTTCAGCAACCTTTGGCCTAGGTTGCTCCCTTGCCATTTTGGATATATTCTTGTTTTTGTTATAGTTCATTTTGATTCGGATTTAGTCCAAGGTTGATTTCAGACAAATGAGATTTTAGAATATTATTTTAATGATTATTTCGAAAAGGGAATCTTATCGGAATTTGAAATATCGGTTTATTGAGATGGATACTTCGGGAATGTTTTGAAGGTTTTCATTTTAAGTGTCGGGATTCTTTAAACTTGACTATGATTAAATGACTTATTCTTGGTTTTGGAAATAAGAATTGACTTGAGTGAAGATGGAATTGGGAATCTCAGGATGACTTGGCTTTCGACGTTTTCTCGAATTGAAAATGGGTTGAAATGGTTTAAATCCAGATTGGTTTTGAAAATGTTTTGGAACATGGCTTCTGTGTGTGAATTGTAGCATTGTAGCTTATCTTACTCTTCATAATTATATTAGGTTCTTGTTGATTGTCTGGACCCTACTTTTCGATATCTCTTGCTTTTCCGCTTTCCAAGTAAGTTCATTTATATACATACTCAGACTAATCTGATAAACCTTCATACATGTGCTCATATGACATATTAGGTGTTGCATAAGCATTGAAGCATGCCATGTAGTATCATGACAGGACTTGAATGAGCATTCGGTTACTCTATGTGTTTGGAAAAGAGAACAGTCGTTATCTACGAGTCTGAGTCTTTGCTAGGGTCATAGGACAACGCAGTCTCATCAGGTTTGTCCTCATTGAGTCAGTATCGAGAGGAGCTTGAAGGCTTGATTCACCATATGACCATGATGAGATGCTGATGATGATTTATTATTGATCCGCATATATATGATGAGATTGCTATGTTATAGCACGGAACTGGCCAGTGTCTGCCCTAACGAAAAGGAGGGCGGATGTAAGAGAGGGATATGCCACTTGGCATTCTTTGGCCATTTATCGTTTTTCCGCATATTATATCCAGATAAGCATAACTCGCGTGTTTAAATTCTGTTATGCATTATAAGCATCTGTATTTTAGGAATAGCGTATATGTATGCCTACTTGTAGGACTCAGAATGCATATCAGCCTTAGTCTGATCCCCTACGTTGCATATTGTTTTTAGGTTTGTTTGCAGATTATGCTTGTTTTATGGTTCTATGACGGGGAATTTCCTAGGTGATTATGATCAATGGACTAACTCTGCAAATCTTGACTTAACAAGTTTTGGTATTATGTTTTTGTGGTTTTGGTCTTTATCCGACCTTGCCATGGCAAGTTGCACTTTAATTTTCGTTTGCGCATTTTCCTTGAAAACGAATTTCAGCGACTTAGTCCTTAGGACAAGTTAAGGGTACCCAACGACCATTAAATTATTTTGGAGTTCGAAATCCCCGCTTTCAAGTACTAATCCTTTGAGGTTTGAAACCTCGACCCATACCTGGATTACAAGACCCGAATGAATGTATCCAACCTTCGAAACGTAACCCGAATATTTATATTCGAGCCATTACAATATGGTACAACCCTTGATAATTATCACCAAGAACCTGGGATTTGTTCATTGATGGTTCCTAGAAAATAGACAGATCTATCTACATTAGAACTTGTGAAGGTGTAAAGAGGACACTGGTTTGCAACAGATTGATTAGTTGACAAATAGAAAGTAAATTGTAAGCAAAAGCAGGAACATGTAGGACATCTTTGACAATAAGATTGGCATGATGTAGTTTGATAGATCCTTTGTAGGTAATTTGGGATTTCTTTCTATCAAGCATGATGATGTGATTGGGAGTGGGGAGAGGTATATTGTCATCAAAGAGGGATATCTCAGGGGTGATATGGTGGGTGGCTCCACTGTCAATGACCCATGTATGAGATTTTCCATGAATTGATAAAGAAAAATCTTTACTTGATAACACACTCGATCGAGCGTTGTTGGCTTTGACAACTCCATGTTTCCCGAATAATGCTATTAGTTGATTGTACCAATCTTTAGTCAAAAGAGGAACATCTCATGTTCCATTGTTTTGACTTAAATCATCATTATTGTTCTCTATGCTTACAAAGAAAGCATTTTCTATTTGCTGCTTATTTTCAGGCTTCTTATTCGAATAGCCATGAATCTTAACACACCTCTCGATCGAGTGCCCTGTAATGTTGCAATGATCATAATCGTACACAATCATTTAAGAGACTAGATGACGCCTTTAATCCTCGTTGCTGCTCTTCCTCAAAAACCTTATGATAAACCTCACCAAAATTAGGAAGAAGCCTCATCATAAGAACATTACCCCTAACCATATTTTAAGAATCATTCAGACCTACCAAGAACTGAATGATCTAAATATTGAACAAAAACTGAGGCAGCAACGGTAGTTCTCCATAAGCACCATAATTCAACATTTCAATCAACACTACATACTCATCCCATAGTCTTCTGAAGTAAGAACTGATAGACAAATTACCTTATGACATAGTGAATAATTCCTTCCGACCTAAATGATTCGTGTGCAATTTGGTGATCCAAACCTCATCTTGAGATCTCTCCAGACTTCCTCTTCTGTATCACAGTACAGAAGGGTTTCGATAATTTCTTTCTCCATCGAATGTAGCAACCAAGAAATCACTATCGAGTTGCAACTTTCCCACTTAGTGAGAGCCAACAAAGTCGGATCTGGTTTCTTGCACTTACCTTTGACGAAGCCGACCTATTTTATTCTTTGATATTAATGAAACTTCAACAGATCTTCTCCATCGATAATAGTTGTGATCATGAGAAACTACGCTGCTAATGTGTAGTTCGGTGATCCGAATGATGGAGTTATAGTTCATCACTTGGATCTCCCAAACTTTCAAGTTCTCTCGTCTGATTCTGATTCCATGGATTCTAAGAGTTTTTTGTTGCTTCTTGCGGAGTTAGATTCCTTATCGTGTTCACCATTGATGAATCAATTTTGCTAATTATACCAGCTCTGATATCATAACAGAACTTGAAGATGAACTTAGAATTCGGAAAACGAAAACTAAGCAGGAGGAACAAACAGAATGAAATCAACCTCCAATGGTGGAAGATTACGGTTTCTTCATTGATGATCAGAAATCAAGAACAGAGAGTAAAAACTATATCTGAGTACGCACTAACAAATTCAGAGTTTGTTATAAAAGCACACACTAACAAATTCTGTTTCAGTTCGACTTAAACAAGAAGTGTTGTTGACTACTAATGTTTACTGTAGCTCGGATTGCTGATGTGGATTGTGGATTAGTTGATGGTGAATAACAATATGTGAACGTAATCAACTCTTTTAACACCAAATTGATTTAACATCATTTTTCTTTTTAGGTTAGCATTAAGGTTTTCTACCTAATGCATATTGATATTTAAGAATTACATGTTTCATGGACGATTTGGTACTTTTGGAAAAAAAAAATAGCGACAATGGAGAATTATAGAAGTCCATTATGTTTTGAAATCATGAATTTGATCTATGGATAATGAAAACCGTTTGAAAATTTCTCAGAGTTCAAATGGTGGGAATATTTCATTAGATTTTGAAGCGTTCGATTTGATTTCCAACTAGTAAAAGTATAATCCCGTATATATAAATCAAATATTTTTAGTATAAAAATTATAATTATTTAATTTAATTAAATATTAATTAAAATAAGAAGGCAAAGTTGACAAATAAGTTTAAAATATCTTTAAAAAATTACAAAAACTATTTTTAAAAAATTCTTCCTGATCAAATTTTTTAAATTAATTAAATTGGTTACTAATTTAATAATTATTATTTTTTATACTAAAAATGCATGATTTTAATTAATCCCATTGGTTACTAAATTGGTTATTAAAAATGCATGCTTTTAATTAATCTCATTGGTTAAAGAATGTGCGAAATTTCTTTACTTGAGAATTTACGTGGATTAAGTTGATTGGATGAAAATCCAAAAAAATAAGTCATTTGATCTACTAATTTATGAAAGTTGACTTTTTGATCTAAGATACTACCGTATTTATTCATTATATTTTTTTACTTGGGTGCATGACTCATGTGAAGCCTTTAGTAACCATCTGTGCAAATGAAAGAAATGAGATTCTGGTTCTGATTTCATGATTTATTTGATAATATTTTGATCGGGTGGTTATGATTTGGTGAGATTATATGATTTAATTTAGTTGATTATATTATGTTTTGGTGATATTATTTAGTCATTTAATAACGGGTCAAGAGAGGAGAAAGAAGCTAAAAGAAATTGAACATTTATTTAAATAAATGTTCAATTTCTTTTTAATCCTTTTTGGTTATATTATGTTTTCAATATGATATTTATAATATTTATATTTTAAATCTTTTTTTTATTAGGTAAGAATTTCAGTGGAGGTAATCCTAACCGAAAGCATCTTTGCGGATGAGGTCTCGAATGCCCGCATCATTATAAATGTCGTGACTCCTGGCAGAGCGGCAAATGTGTACAACACTACAACCTTATCAGTCACTCTATTGTCAATATCGGGTACGTAAGAGAAGCTTACTTCTCTCACCCGCGACAGATGGGGTTGATATTTGACATAATCATTTCAACTTCCCAAGGGCATTTGCTTGTTGTTTTGAGGTGGTTTATAATTTTGAGAGAATCTCCCTCAATCTGCAATTTGTTGATACCTAGTCGCATAAATACGAAAATACCTTGTCTCAGTGCCAAGGCCTCAACCTTCAGTGGGGACCACGGGCGAATCTTTTGGTAAGCCTGCCCATCAATTGCTAGGGTAAAAATTAATTTGGTGTGTGTTAAAAAAAAATATTGCTAGGGTAATTTTTTACTCTACTAAGCTTAATTTTGTTTGGTCAAAATGAAAGGACACTCACTCACCTTCAATTGTACACGGTACACACAATTTTACCTTCAATTGTTGGGCCATCTAAATAATTATAAATTAATACTGGTTTAGAAATTCGAGAAACAACATCTACTTAAAATCTCTTTTGGATTCGGGATCATATTTTATCTTAGCAAAATTTTGCTTATTCTCCGTGCATATTTTTTCGCTTACCTAACTTTAAAACTCTAGATCCGCCACTAGTGGGGACTGGTTGCAAACTCTATCATAACCAATATGGATGGGGCGACCATTCCAATCACGTATAATTGCTCCAGTTGAGCTATCATTATTTCAAACAGTTGATCCATCAAAATTGAGTTTAAACATACCATGGGGAGGTTTTTTCCATATAGTTGGTTTACGCCGATTTCTTTCGTTATTTCTCTGGTTGTTCATCATGGGCTGATTAAAATCCCCACTAATATCTTGATCATAATAGGAAACTTTTCCTCAAGTTATTTATGTGTGTGGAAATAATGTTTTTGACAGCCTCGTTAGATAGAGGTGATTCATGTTTAAATATAAATGGGGTTCTGATAAACCATGAAGTCCACCAAGTAAAGGCTAGATTGACATTTTTATTTAGTTTGTTACCCAGTAGTGCTAAAATGGGCTTAATTTCTCTTGATCTTGTAATCATGTTGATGATAGTTTGACGGGTATCTACAGTCAATGAATGTTGAAATATTATTATATTAGCATTCGAAGAAAAGATGGGTTTCAACCTTCACAACATTGTTACAAAGAGTGTAAGTTGTTGAGAGCGGGTATCTGTTTTCCAAATCCATGCTTTTTTTTTTATCAATTTTCGTACAATTGTGGGATGTGCAGGGGGTCCAAGGGTGGGCATTACCGGTCCATTGCCCACCCCGGTCTGAACACAAATACAAGTATATGGTAGCCTAGTTCAGGTTATATAAAAAAATTTAGAAGAAAAAACACAAGTATTTAAGTGGCTTAGTGGTTGAGCCCACCCCAATAATAGATAGGCTATAAATTAGCCTTTGTTCAAATTCTACTATATGCATTGTTTTTCAATCCAATTTTCAATATTTTAAAATTCTTATATAACTAGGTGATTTAGCTAACTAGCATATTTTGAACATTTAATTAAGTGATTAGCACTCAAACTAATTTAATTAGGTAAGTTAGCACCATCCCCAAATGGAGTATTACGGGTCAACCTGTTTGACCATTGACCGGTCAACGTTGACCAACTCATTCAATTTTTTTTATTTTTTTTAGTAGTGACATATTTTGTGATGTCATTTTTTGTCGTTTTGATGCCATTGTTTTATTACATTTTATTTTCGCTTTGATGTCACTTATCTAATGAAATGGTTTGATGACACTTTTTTAATGCCACTTTTTTCAAACCTTGATGACATTTTTTGTTTACTGTTATGACACATTGACCATTGATATTTGATGCCATTTTTTTTTACCGTTGACTACTGATGACACTTTTTTTATGTCAATTTTTTGATGATTTTTTTTACTGTGATGCCATATTTTTTCAAAGTAGTGTTTTGATGACATTTTTTCTGTAATGTGATGCAACTTTTTCAAAGTAGTGTTTTGATGCCATTTTTCCAATGTAAATATTCGATGCCACTTTTTTAATCAAATCGTTTGATGTCACTTTTTTTTAATTTAATCAATTTTATATCGATATATTTTCATCAATTCTACTTTTATTCACAGATGACACGTTTGTGAATACACTTCATTGATGCAATCCCTTGTGGTGGCATGTTTATTACATTTTTATTCATTGATGACATTTGTGATTACACTTCATTGATATCAATAATTTATGATGACATTGTTTGTTGATAACATTTTTATTAATACGATTGGTAACATATGAGCATAAAATTTGATTACATTTCATTAGTGACATTTTTATTGGTGATACATTTGTGATGACATTTAATAATCTAATAACATGAAGTACTACATAACATGTCTCCCCTCCTCTTTTTTTCCGGGCTTGGGACCGGTTGTGTACCAAAACACAAGCAGAGTGAAAAAACATATTTATCACCTAACTAACAAGCGATAAAATGCAATACTTACCCCTTATAAGCTTTATCTTCAAAGCTTATAAAAATGCAAAACCTAATATCTAAATGAATTAATGAAAAGAACATGTAATATTTAAATGAGAGGACATTGAATGGACAATAAACAAAAAAAGGTTGCAATAAAGTCCAATAAAACATTAATTCATGATTTTCAACACAAATGAATTTTAATGTAAATTAGCAATTGAGAGTATGAATTGGTGGATTCCCCTAAAAAATTGGGAAGAAGTCAACTCATGACTACATTGATCTTAATGTACTTTTTTTTCATATTAAAAAACCGGAGCGATTAACTGCCATCAAGCTTCTAACTAGTTAAGAAGACGTGAGAAGACAATGAAGGACTAGATCAGGGTTGAAGCATGATGGTCTCTTCTTATCTTGCTCTTTTTTACTCTGACCTTTTAATTTTCCTAATATACTACTTCTTGCTTCACTCATGGGTGAACATCAAGGTCAGATGTATTTTTTTCTCTGTGACAGATTGTCTGGCGAAGAAAAATGCTTCCAAGAATGACCCAAATCATGACAGTAGTGAAGCTGATATTCCAATTTACTATAATCAATATATATGCACCATACACAACCAGTTTGCAGTTTTTTGGGGGTGGCGGCCATTTGAACAATATTGTACCAATCTCTCAACTTTTTGAGATTGAAGAAATCCTAGTATTCTTCTAAAATGGACAAAGAAAAAGAAAGCAAACTAACGCACCTCACAGATGAAATCTCCAAATTCTGAAGGGCCTGCTTAAGCGATTTGGAATTCAGAGTAACAATCTGATATGCAAGTAAGCTCCTTTGAGTTTTATCTCCATACCTCAGCCCATGAAATACATGTTTTTTCTCCATATCACGTAAGAGCAATCTCGATGGAATCGTGCCTACCTTGGTGCAAGAGCATCAGTTGTAATCATCACTTACAGATGGGATCAAACAAATGATATTGTTTGTGTTTCTTTCAACAAAAATCACTCAAGTAAAGAGATATATCTTATAATTCTACACACCCACCAGAAACTTCCAAGTGAAAGTACTCATTCAATCAGTGCATAGATTTACTAGAATGAGTACAAAAGAGGCTAGAGCATACCTGACTCATTGTTGGATGAAGAATTGAAGACCGTTGTACGCATAGAGAGGCTGCCAACAACATCATATTCATCTGTCTCAAGTCGTAGTCTTTTGCAAGATTCGGATCAATGAGTTCCTTCACACTGCTCTTCTTGAGCAATGGTTTTGCCTAAATTTAAATTTCCCCAAAGAGAACCAACCGGAAATGGTTAATATGACGAAGGAAGTAGATGTTATTCTCAAGGAAGAAATGGAAATTATCCATGATGGCATTAACTTTAGTTTTTTTAAGAATATCTTATAACTCCATTTTCTATTGTAGATGACAGATAGTTACTCATATCAAATTGCAGAAGATGATATTTTGAAATATGGTAAGCAATTCAATATCCACAACCAAGCAATTCAAACACCAATCCTTACTGATGCCGAATCAAATTGAGGAGATAAACAAACAAAAACTGAAATGGAATCTCAAGGCAAACAATTAATCCCCAATTTTCATTTCAAAACCCTAGCTATCGAATCAATTAAGAAACTCAAATAATTAATCGAATAAGAGGAGAAGAAGAAGATGACCTTAGAGCTACAAGGGAGGACTGGAGGAGCGATTGAAGGCGATCGAGATATGTCACCGAAAGATTCTCTCAATCGAACCATAAGAGCACCAATAAAAGAGCACCGCCATTTGAGGACAATTGAATGTTACCGAAAACCGCAATCAACTACCACGACGAGGCCGCCACCAGAAAAGGATAAAGTACAACGACGCATTCGAAGAAGGAAGGAGGAACGACGGAGGAAATCGTCGGCCATGAGAACCAAAAGAACGATGGGAGGAAGAAGGAAGAAGGCCGTTGTGCCTAAAAAAATTAGAGGGAGCTAGCACGCCTAATAAAAAAAGTAAAGGTGCTAAATGCCTAATTAAAAGTGCAAAAGGGTATATTTCCCCAAAACTTCTCTATATAATTTAATAATAATTAAGTAATTAATAAGAATTTGTTTATAATTTTAAAAATGATTTCTTATAAAAATAATATAAAAACAATTGTATCCACCCTGGAAATTTTTCTGGTTCCACCTCTGAGGATGTGAATAGTTTATATGCACTTGCTTATATTTTAAAACTTATAAATGTGTATATAAAATTAAAATAGATCACCTATATTATTTTATTTAAAAAATAGATGAAAATTGCCTCTTTTTTTTTTGTTGAGTAAAAATGAAAATTGGCCATCTTTTGTAGTTTGTGAAATGGATTTTTCGTAGTAGTTGAGCGATTATAGAGTTCTTAAAGAATCTAACTACCGAAAAATAGGATACAACACACGATACAGGCCAATGAACGTCATTGGTGGATTAGTTGAGCGGCTCTCGTGTGTCCAATATTCCTCCCCACTCACATGCTTACCTATTTTTAGATAATACTCAGTAGTAATGTTACGTACAATATTATATCATCATAATTAGTCTAATTAATAGATAATGACTTGACCATTGGCCATTCAAGATCTCATCATATAGAATAAATCGAAATTATATTGTTTCTATTTATTAGACTATATATACATGTGCTTCTAACAACAACAGAAGAAAGAAGCGGTGTTTAAAAGAAAACGGTTAGAGTGGCTGTTGATAATAAGAGGAAGTAGTACGAGAATGTTTGCCTTTTTCTTTTCCACTATTGGTGATTTTGAGGATGATGCATTGATGGTATGGGACTTCTCAAGCGGGTGTGTGGGGTCGCTAAGGGTTTAGCAAGATATAATAGAGATTCTTGTCACACGTACTTTGACTAGGATTGCATTTAGTATTTAAAAGGGATGCGGAGCTCAGCTTGTTAGCCGATTTCATGTAGAAACTTTAATAATATACAAATTATTGTTATAATAAATAATAATAATAAATACGTGATTGGTACACAAGATTAAAATTTCTCCAGTTACATGGTGGAAAGTGTGAATGCGTAGTGCAAGATCGCGAGGAGAATTCATCGCATGCGCACTTGGGGTTTGCAGAAATCTAGGTAGCAAATGTTCAGGCTCGACAAATGTGCGCCATGCTGACTATAGGCACGCGTGAATCTAACCAAGCGAGGCCAAGGCGACTGTGAAGTGTTAGTGTGCACTTAGGCGGATTGCAAGCACGCGCGAATCTAGGCAGGTGATTTCATGCATTCGCGCATCGCATAGTGGTCACAGACGTACATGCATCACAGGTGCTCAAAAAGCCCCTCCCCTCGCCTATATAAACTCATAAACCCTACTCCCCTCTGCATATCCTGATACGGGGTTAGCCGTAGGATGGCCCGATCTTCGATAATCAAGACTCAAAGACAAGAACGGAAGCAAACGACTTAAGAACAAGACAAAACGCAGCAAGACTCGAACAAAGAAACAATAAAGACTCGACCGATAAGGACTGATTCGAACTAAAATAGAACGAGATAAAGACCACAGGCCTCCTAAGAGGGTAGGAACCAAATACCAACGACTATAAAGCCCGCCTCTACAACCTTACACAACCAAGCGGACAACTTGGAGGCACAAGGGGGGGACTTGTGATTACCTGGATCACCAAGCTCTCGCGAGGTTGACGAACTCAAAGCAAACCAAGTTAGATCTATAACCAATTGTTACAATCGACGAGCCACGCTTCGAGTCGATTGACTTTCTCACAGATGTGTTTCACACAAACTGAAATTTTCATAAAAGATACGTCTAATTTACAAGAAGATCAGCCGTCAATATATAACCTAGGGCTAATTTAGATGGAAAATAATAATTAAAAGAATAATTAAAAATAACCCCTAAATTACCTAAAATAACTTAAGCAAATAAGGTCCCTAAAAATAGCAATAAGAAGAGTTCCAACACTTAAGTAAATTCCCGTCTAAAACAGTGACAGCTGCAAAGAACGTGATTTTCGGCCATGCTCTAGGTCGAATCTGGAAAAACCTTCAACAACAAAGTTGTAGATCTCTTCGTCCTCGTTCCGAAAAGGTATGGCACGATCCAATCCGATTAATATTGAATCCGTACGACTCATTTTACTGAGACGTCAAAAAGCTGTCAAACTGAGCATGAACGAACCCAAAACGACAACCCAAGGTGGAGCCTTCTTCTTTCTCTTGAGGATGGCATCATTCTCACGAGCTCGAATCATAGGTACATCCCCAAGTATAGGTGTGTTCGAAGGTGTCTTGGATGGTCTCGCATCATTCCCCCTTTCTTGAAAAGGATTCGACCTCGAATCCAAGGTCGCATAAGATTCCGCAAATGCATCCACACGAGCTCCTGGATCGAATACCTCATGTCAATGGAAACTCCTCTCGATGCCGATTGTTTCAGGGGTTGACCACTTCTGGATGGATTTGATATTGGCTTCGCCATTTTGTAGGTCATTAGAGTTTTCTACAAAATCAAGAAAAGAAACTTGATTAGTGCATAATTCATATTTCATAACATCTTCATTGTGTTCTAACTCAATATGCACTATAGCTTGTTTATTTATCTTTATGTTTCCATCCAATGCTAGAAAGTGTTCATCCTTTTTCAAGATTAGATTTTCAATTAATTCAAGGCTAGCAATATCAGAACAATTTGCACCATCATTGATCATATTAGAAACATTGCCTTTGTCTAAGCATTTAGTATGAAACAAATCTTCTCTTTGATTATCATCACAATGCATAGGTTGAATACTTAAAACTTTATGAACAATCAAAGAATCATCATGCTCATATTCAATGCAATCATCTTTAGAGGCAAGTAAACTAAGATCCTGATCATTATTAACATGCTCATCATTTTCACCACTAGAATTTTCAGATTTATTTTCGCCTAGGTAGTTAATCATGAAAGTCTTCTTATTTGGGCAATTCTTCATAACATGTCCTCTACCTTGACATATAAAGCAAGGAACGTACAAAGGTTTAAGAGGAGAAGAGTTAGGATTACTCCCTTTAGGGCCAGTAGATGCCCCAGACGAATCTCGCCCGTTCCAAAGCACTTTACCCTTGTCGAGGGGCTGTTGGGGTGCTCGATATTCACCCCTTCCCTGGGGCTGACTTGGTCGATCCCTAAAGCCCATTTCCAACCTACCTTGGGGCTGTTGGGGGCGACTTTGACACCAACCCTGCTGCTGGCCACTCGACATTCTCCCTTGGCTCCTATATCGTGCTCCTCTTTCTACCTTTATCGCTAAATGTAAAAGCTCAGTAGGCGTAGAATAAGGGAAATAATTAATTTCATGAGCTAAGGCGGGATGCAATATTCTAAGAAACCTAGCAATAGTATCTTCATATGGTTCAACTACATTAGCTCTAGCCATGGTTTCTTGCATAAGATTAAAAGTTTCCTCAATAGTTTTGCTATCTTGCTTAAGATTTTCTAATCGTTGTCTAAGCACTCTAGCATAGTGTTGGGGAACAAAACTACTTCTCATAAGTGCTTTTAATTGAGTCCAAGAAGCGACAGGCGGATCAAGGGCTCTTATTCGTTCTTTAGCTAGATTATCCCACCAAATTAAAGCAAATCCGGTGAATTCTAAAGAAGCTAATTGCACCTTTTTATATTCAGAGAAGTTGTGACAATTCCAGATTTGATCCATTTTAGTTTCCCATTCAATATATGCATCTGGATCGGTGTTACCATCAAATTGAGGGATCTTTACCTTTACCTTACCTATGCCATCTTGCTCAGGCTCTCTAGGTGCTCGATAGTGGTATCGACCTCCTCTGTTGTTCCGCCTCGGGCGTTGCTCCCAATACTCCTCTTCTTGGAAGTCGTCGTCACGCTCCGAATAGTAGAACTCCTCTTGGAAGTCTCGGCCTCTCCCCCTTCCTTGTCCTTGTCCCTGCATATTAACAAACCCATTATTCCTATCATTTCTCCCACCTCGTGGAGAGTTGTTGTCATTAAATAAAGGGTTATTTAAATTAAGATTAGGATTAGGATTATTGACTTCCCTTGCATCGCGAGGCGGCTCGTCACGCCTCTGATTTCCTTCATTTATCTTAGCTATGTTTGCATTTATCTTAGCCATGTTCTCCATGAAGGTAGTGTACCAGTCATTGCCCTGGTTATTAGACATTGCAAATAAAGACAAACAAAGAACTATGTGAAAGTGAGGAAATATAAATAGCTCACAAGTGTTTCGCTCTCACTCTTCTCTCTAATTGGTATGACAAGCTTGTTGGGGCAATCCGCTTTGAGAAAATCAACACTCAAGCAAGGACTTAACAATCAAAGGAAAGTAATCAAGAGAAACAACAAAGAAACAAGCAACCGACAAGACACATCACAAAAGTATCGAGTCTAAAGGAAGAAGTATCGACTCGATATCGACCTGGAAAGCTCAAAATCGACCAAAACCGAACGCAACAGACATTGTACCGAGGCTGGAGGGGGTCGGTATGGTCACTGCAGTACACGACACAAAAAATAGGAAAAGAAAATGAAGGAAAAGAAAGAAGAACTTGGATTTTTACCTCTTTTTGATTTAAACCCTTAGTATGGATGTTGTAGTTGCAACGTAGGGCTTAAAAAAAATTATGGTTTGGGTGGTATGTGTTTGAGACTTTTGACTAGGGCTATAGGATTTCACCAAAATTGGTCCTTGAAAGTTCTTGCACTATACTCGACAATTCATCTTTTTTTTTCTTTTTTTTTTTGTTTTTGAAAGCTTACTTTTGCCCCTAGTGAATTTTATCCTCCTAAGACTAAGCTTTGAATGTAATCTTTTTTTTTTTTTTGGACTTATGCAAGAAACTATCTATGAAATAAAGGACTCTAAAAAAAATTATATGCTATGGTGAAAGAAAATAAAATTTATGTTGTCCTAATGAAATATATATAGATAAAACTTAGGCTAACTTTGGTAAGTATATCTATCTAAGCCTTTTATAATCTATGATAGATAAAGTAATTTAATCTATCAAAAAATCAAAATTTAATAAGGCAATAAAATAGATAAACAAACAAGGAACAAGATAGCCAAAGATAGAAAGCACAAACTAGGGTTATGAGAGATTGCAAAGTGCGGTCAAACAAAAGCCTTATTTAATTTTGCCGATCAGTTGATGCGGCCAAACAAATAGGTAAAGATAAACAAATAAGGCAATGAATTGATGCGGCCACTGGACTTAGGAATCCTTGCCGATGTCGACTAGGTAGGTACACAAGACTGCGCACTCAAGGCTATCGACTGCAGGGAAGGTCTCGGCTAGATGTGTTTAGGGCTAGCAACTACAAACGATCACAAATAAGGATTAGTAGCAATCAAATGTAAAAAAAAATTTAAGAAGTAAAAACCAAGAACAAAGAAAGACTATCTTTTTTTGTAGGGTTTTGTGTTTAGGGAAACAAAAGACACAACTTTGATGTCGGAAACCAAAGCTCTGATGCCAATTTGATACGGGGTTAGCCGTAGGATGGCCCGATCTTCGACAATCAAGACTCAAAGACAAGAACGGAAGCAAACGACTTAAGAACAAGACAAAACGCAGCAAGACTCGAACAGAGAAACAATAAAGACTCGACCGATAAGGACTGATTCGAACTAAAATAGAACGAGATAAAGACCTCAGGCCTCCTAAGAGGGTAGGAACCAAATACCAACGACTATAAAGCCCGCCTCTACAACCTTACACAACCAAGCGGACAACTTGGAGGCACAAGGAGGATACTTGT
The DNA here is from genome assembly GCA_037127255.1 of Persicaria tinctoria. Lineage (NCBI taxonomy): Eukaryota > Viridiplantae > Streptophyta > Magnoliopsida > Caryophyllales > Polygonaceae > Persicaria > Persicaria tinctoria. Next base: position 34,078,486 of record JBANSL010000013.1, on the reverse strand, counting down.
GATTACCTGGATCACCAAACTCTCGCGAGGTTGACGAACTCAAAGCAAACCAAGTTAGATCTATAACCAATTGTTGCAATCGACGAGCCACGCTCCGAGTCGATTAACTTTCTCACAGATGTGTTTCACACAAACTGAAATTTTCATAAAAGAGACGTCTAATTTACAAGAAGATCGGCCGTCAATATATAACCTAGGGCTGATTTAGATGGAAAATAATAATTAAAAGAATAATTAAAAATAACCCCTAAATTACCTAAAATAACTTAAGCAAATAAGATCCCTAAAAATAGCAATAAAAAGAGTTCCAACACTTAAGTAAATTCCCGTCTAAAACAGTGACAGCTGCAAAGAACGTGATTTTCGGCCAAGCTCTAGGTTGAATATGGAAAAACCTTCAACAACAAAGTTGTAGATCTCTTCGTCCTCGTTCCGACAAGGTATGACACGATCCAATCCGATTAATATTGAATCCGTACAACTCATTTTACTGAGACGTCAAAAAGCTGTCAAACTGAACATGAACGAACCCAAAACGACGACCCAAGGTAGAGCCTTCTTCTTTCTCTTGAGGATGACATCATTCTCACGAGCTTGAATCATAGGTACATCCCCAAGTATAGGTGTGTCCGAAGGTGTCGTGGATGGTCCCGCATCATATCCTCTCCACCCTCGTCTTCCAATCTTGCTTTATGAAAATCCTCTCCCAATCCTCCACCAATTCTCCCCCAATCAGCCTCGCTCACGTGTTTGAAACATCCGGTTTGCATCAATTATCTATGATAATGACATCAAAAATAAAGAAGGTAGCGAGCAATGTTTCCAATAGTGTCATTAGTTGACTTCGAGGAGATCAATCATCAGAAGATAACAAGTTTAGTTGAATGAAAAAAAGTAATTTGTGTTTGAATAAATTTAGGATGGTTGTAATGTTAAAATTTTGTAACATAATAATAATTTCATGTATAAACAAAATTTTATATCATCTTTAGATGAGTTAGATTAGTTAAAAAAAATAATAATTTGAAAACTTTGGAAACAAATTATGTAAACGAAAGTAGCAAGAGGAAAATAGTTTATTTGTTTAATGTGATAGCGATTCACAAGGCCGGCCCTAGGGGTAGGCCCAAGGGGCGATCGCCTAGGGCCCCCTACCGAGTAGGGCCCCAAGAAAAAAATTACGTTATATATATAATTAGGGTATTATGTATTATTGTATTTATATGTAATAAAAATTTACGAAAATTTATATGTAAAAAAAAAAACTCATTTGTGATATGACTTATCAATTTACTCAACATTTCGAATCAACGAAAAAAAGTGTAAATAAGTCTTCGTTTTTAAATTTACAAAATAAAGACATGTTTTTAAGTGTTTAATAATCATATTGTTTTGCATTCATGGAAAAAAATAGAATATTAAAAAAATATTTTTTACCTTTATTTCTCACTAGAAAATTCACATATTTTTATTTAGACATGCAAGGAAATATAATAAAATTTAGTAAATAAGTATATTCGCAAATCTAAAAATCTTAGTCTTTTGTTGTGTTATACGTCCCAAGAGATTGTCGCATTAATCATACTCATGTAATACTTCAAAGTCCATAAATTTTCCTTTTAGTGATAAAAATACAATCCGAATTTAATAATGGTTAAATAAATTAAAATTTTACATTTTAAATAAATTTTTTTAAAAAAAATATGATTACATTTATTAATCAAAAGACTAGTATTTTACCTCGCCTTGGGCCCTAAAAATCTCAGGGCCGGCCCTGGCGATTCACTAGGGCATTGGAGTGATGACGATCCACGACTTCATATCACCAAGGTGAATATCAAGCCGATGATGAGGAGCGCGAGGACGTTCCAGCCGTCACTGTTATTGTACCTGCTCAGGCGAGAGTACATCAATTACACGTGAAAGGACGTACAACATCGCCTGAGCCGAGTCACTAAGACGCTTCTCTTCAGAGTATACACCATCTCTTGCGATCCCGAGTGCCAACATAGAGCTTGACGACATTCACTCGAATGATGCAGGTGCCTCAGATGTGTTGAATGATGAGACAGGGGCATAAACAAAGAGATTTAAGGACGCCAACACATATGACGTCGACAATTATGAGGCATTCGGTCCTAGTTAGTCTTGTCATCGGGTCATTCGGGTCGGGTTCAGGTTCAGGCTCGGGTCATTCGGGTCCCGGCTAACTCGTGTTTCGGGTCAATTGGGATACCAGTCTTTTCTGATCGAGCCAAACCGGGTTTGTCCCAGGTTTGAGTCGACCCAACGGGTAAAAAAACTCAAACTTTTTAATGATTTTTTTAAAAATATTAAAATATTATCGAAATTAAATTGTAATATAAGTATTTCAAATTAATCTAAATAATAATATTATAATTAAATTTATAAATATTATTATATGAATATTTTAAGCATTAAAAACACATATTTATACAAATAAATGTTCTAAATATACCATAATTATAAACTATATACGTTATTTAACTTATGAGTGACCTTAACGAACACATTTACAAGGCGAATATGTACGAGGTTAATCTAGTGTGTGTGTGTGGCGTTTACATCGTGCTGACTCACCGGGTCGATTTTGTCCCAACGGGTCATAGAGTCTCGACCCTAAAAGTCTCGGGTCATTCTAGTTCGGGTCGATTTCGAGTCCTGGGTCTAAAACATCGGGTTCAAACCCACAAAATATATTATCGGGTGTACGGGTTGGGTTTTTTTAGGTCGGGTGCATATTTTGACAGGTCTAGTCATGGTGCATATGATTACAATAATGTGATGATCGATGGAGCTAACTACTAGCATATGTACGAGTAGTGGGAGTATCAATTTATCCCACCACAGTTGAAGTTGCAATCACAACAGTTTTTACCACCACAACAATCGGTCTAACAGGACCCACCACATCAAGGGGCAGATCACGGGTAGGAGGTCCAACAACACTCACCTCTTACTAATGACGGCCGACAAGAGAATGAGTTGTTGATGTGGTATAAGACTCATAAATGTAGGCTTATTTGGATGAGTCAAGTATGTACTCACGTTTTTTTTTTTTTTTATAAGGAAATAATTCGAGGCCAGACAGGCCCAGACCTCGAGAGGCCGACAAAGTCGGCAGACGGCAAGCCGTCTAAACATACAATATAGTAAAAGAAATACAACATAAAACAACTACCTAATACAACAAAAGAACTACATGCAACAAACCCGGAAACCCTGAACCCTAAGCAAACAAACGGACACAGCAACGAGAAGATGGAGACCCGACGTGGTGAAGTGGATAGCGAGCGCATGGGACAGCACAGCTGACACGATGTCTCGCCGCCGGAAAGACGGAAAGCAGCAATCCACGTAGGGCAAAGACGACTCCTGGGGTAGTGTGGATCACACGACGTTCCCTTCACCTAGATGAAGGATCTTCGGAGACCACGAACACCACTAACACGATCACTTCGATCAACCAGGGCCGCAGAGCTGCTCCTCAACCGAAACTAACCACGAACCAACAAACAGAACTTCAACCAACTCGAGAAAATGAAGCACGACCGCGAGAGGGAAAAGAGCGCAAGAGCAAACCGGAATTTATTTATAGTTGTAGTATATAGATATTCTATATATATATATATATATATTCATTTCATTAATTATAATAATTTGAAACGACACTTTTTTCTTTTTTCTTTTTTCCTTTGTTTTTTCCCTCATCCAAGGGCAATTAGGCCCAAGACAAAGGCAAAGGGCCCAAATGAATTAGAGCCCAAATGAATTAGGGTCCAAAATCAAGCAAACCATCCGTACACAGCTGTGTTGCGGAGACGAGGACCAAGCCACCGCCGAAGCAGCCGCAAGATAGTAGAGCAGCGCCACGGCAAACGGCGACGACCCAAGCCAACAACAAGAACCGATAGGGGCGGCCAAAATAGGCAAGTCCCGAGCCCACGCCAATGCCAACCCAGAGAAGGAAGCGAAGAAGAGGAGTCGGGAGGTTACGACCCGACCTCGGCGAAACCAACGACGGCGAGGCGAAGTGAATCAAATTGGTTGAAAACGACCTTGGATCTGAGATCCCCGGCCCCGAAAAAGTAAAAGCCCCCATGAGGAATAGGGAATTCCGGGGAGGGGGAGGCCGGGCACGACCGCGACGAGAAAGCACCAAAGCGAATGGGCAATCTGAGGCAAGAACGGCGACCGGGTTATGAACCCAAACAGGGTGTTTGTAAGGGAGAAAATTAAAGTATAGAGAAGTGGAGACCATAACGAATGGGAGGGGAACATGACGGATCGAGCCAAAGGACGCACCCAAGCAAAAACGATTATCACCGGGGTAATCAAGAAGGAGAGTAATGGTCCAGATCCAACCCCCCAAGTCGGAAAATCGAGAGGAGTCCGACAAGGGAGGAGGAGGATGAGGTGGGTTGGCATGATGGAACTGACGGAAGAAGCCCGGAAGCACCTCCGACAAGAAACACCAGGCCAAACTAAACAAGAGAGGTAGATGTCCAAATCCAAGACCCCCAAAGCGGAAAAACTGAGCGGTCTCTGAAGGAAGGGGTCGAGGGGACGGGGTGGCGGCTCCCGGAAGAGATTTGGCCTCCCGAAGGAGGAGGTGGTGGCTCCCGAAGGAGGTTTGGGCTCCCGGAGGAGGAGTAGGTTGCTCCTGGAGGAGGACGAGGGGCAGAGTGGTGGCTCCCGAATGAGATTTGGCCTCCCGAAGGAGAAGGTGGTGGCTCCTGAAGGAGGTTTGGACTCCCGAAGAAGGAGTAGGTTGCTCCTGAAGGAGTAAGTATGTACTCACGTGTATTTGCTTGGGAAATTTCTTACTTACAATAATCATAAATTATTATATATAATAAAGGAGAATTCATTCATAACATATGTCAGCTTCTCCTTAATTGTAGTATTTTTAACCAATTGCATTTTCTCCATTAATTAATACAATATAGGAATACACACACACTCAAGATAACATTTTAACGTTTTTGTAATCCAATTCAACTTAATCAATATAGAAATATATGCTTAAGATAAGATTTTACCCATTTTAGTTAGACATCAATATACTTTTAGAAGATAAATATAGCAATATATATTTAAGATAATATTTTACCAAATTTTGTTAGATATCGATATATTTTTACAAGATTTTACCAATGTTTGCTAAATAGGGATATATTATATTATATCTCTTTTATTGGTAATCAATTAAACATATTGGAAGAAACTAAATAGTTAAATGGGTGTTAATACAAAACTTATTTAAATTTTCAAAAATAAAATAATATATAGTATAGTGGTAGACTTAATGTTTAATTACAAATTATTTTATTTGTTTTTTAATATCAAATGAATGAATATTATAAAAACCGCACAAAAGTGTGGGTATTTAACTAGTTTCATTGTTAACTAACTAACTAAATGTTTTTCTCCTACAGACGAATAAGGTAATTCGATGCATTCGACACGACAATCATATTGTCTTCCTAAGGTCCTTGCCATGTACCCTTCTTTCTATGAGTTGGTTCAGATTTCCGTGACTTAGTGGCTTGACAGAGTTGGAGGATATCGAGTTTGAAAAAGTGGATCATTCTTTGTCTTCCTAAGGTCCTTGCCATGTACCCTTCTTTCTATGAGTTGGTTCAGATTTCCGTGACTTAGTGGCTTGACAGAGTTGGAGGATATCGAGTTTGAAAAAGTGGATCATTCTTTGACCCAAGCATTTATACATGGTTGGCACCCCAAGACAAGCACATTCCATATTCCCTGGGTCAGATGACAATCACCCTCCACGATATTCAAGACATACTAGGTATGTGGATTAACGAAAACACCCCTCACACACCTTTGAGCAATGATCAACATAGGGCTTTCCTCAGTGCTAGACTTAGCCTATCCATCGAAGAAATGAGCGATCGAGATCCTTATTTCCCTTATTAAATGCTAGAGGAAATTATAGAGGCATTGATTCTTCCTAGCGATGCTTATACCTCGTTTGTTGTTACCAGGTATCTCTTCATAGTACTTGGTTCAATCTTTATTAATGACAAGCCAACTACACACATACCCTTGTAGGCAGTGGACTTAGTTAGTGATCATACTATGACTGGGCAGTATGCATGGGGTGTCGGCTTACTTGCCCTCTTATACGGAGCTCTGGGCGACGCTTGTAGGGAGAGGGTCCCATGGTCGTGTGCACTACATTGGTACATATATGTTATTGTTTACATCTAAATCACTTAATTCAAACAATGATACTATTTTTTTTTTCTGTATATGCATATGTTTTAAATCTAAGAAAATTTTTTGGCCTTAACTCATGCGGTGGTTGAGGGGCGGTTCCGCCAAATTGATCATAGGTTGGCTTGTGATTGGATGCATAAAGGGACACCTCCGTGTACTTGAGCGAGGGTGTCCTATATTACTTAGCAATATTGGCTAGGGATTGGTGAGTCTGGTCGAAGCCATACCTATTTTGTTATGAATTACAATAATAGTACAATGCATAACATGTATAGGAATATTAATGGTCATAAGGGAAGTGAACTGATCGGTACCCAGTGCACTTGCCCATACCACGCCATTGCAATAATCTTTGTCGGTGGTCTTGCAGTCGTTGGAAGTGTCATCATCAAGATACATCTATGCGGAGTACCCCTGCTATATAAGGACAACCACAACCATTTGATATCAGGTGGCGCCTAAGAAATGAATCAACGACGTCTTCATCCACCTCGTGGCACCACATGGGCCAGGATCTTTAAAGTCAACATTATCAATGAGACCATCAATAACCGGGTGCATTCATCACAAATGTTTGTATTCGCGTAAAACGGTGTTGAAGCTAGAGAGGTAAGAAAAGAGTGAAAAACAAAGAAAAAAAGAAAGAAAATGGTTGATTGAAGTCTGAAATGCTCAATTGAGAATGCATTATTTGTGATGGAGTTAGGTGTGATTTGGTTTGGTTTGTGAAGTTGTTGGCATTGGTGTTTTACTGGTTGCTCTTTGACATGCCTTTTTCCCGGATTTTTGCATCACATAGCCTAAATATTTCCATACCTTATTTTCCTTTACCTTAGCCCCATTACAACCCTTATAAAAGTCCTCATGATTTTTGTTGTGTGCATGATCTCAAGCGGTGGAGATGTAGAACGCTGAGCAAGCCTATGGTATAGATAAACGCAATTGTTGAGACTGAGCGTAAATTTCATTCCTTATACACATTTGAGCAAGAGTGATTCTCATAAAATATTATTGTGAGGTTTGGGGACTTTTGATTGTTTTGTATTCGGTAATGAGGAAACATGCTATGATGACACTTGTTTTGAGATTTTGATTGCATTATTATTATCGAAAGGGCTTGAATAAGTTGAGGCAAATATTCTATCTTGCACTTGTGGTTTGATCTAATTAGTCTTGCTTGGGGACAAGCAAGGTCTAAGTATGGGGTATTTTGATATCATCATATTCTACATACTATAGGTAATATTTTATAGTCATTTTTATATAGTTTGCATGTCTTTTATATAGGTTTTGATTTAGTTTCTAGAATAGATGTCTACACTCGTGTTCCATTTGTTTTCAGGGGATTTGGAGCTTGTTCGATATCAATTTGGAATCATGATGGAATAAGATTCATTGAAGCCAAGTTTGAGATGTTCATGGACGCCGAAAGAATCTTGCATAGTGGTCTCAAGTGCTAGAAATCAAGATAAGAAGAGCCCATTGTCGAACCGACATATTTTGGACAATTCCTGCTTGGCGACGTCTCAGTAAAATGAGTCGTTTGAGCTCCACAAAATTCGGATCGAGACGTTCTATAGCTTGTTGGAAAGCTGATTCAAATACCTACAACTTTCATGTTGAGCACTTTTGCAAATTCGGCCTGCAAAATGGAGGAATCGAGCCAAGAAGCTGACGCTGAGTCAAAGTATCGACCCGGAACTTTCACATAACGACTCGATACCCACATGTATCGACTCGACACCTTCACATTCCGAGCCAAATTGCTTTACAGTAGCCAAGTACCGACTCGATACTCTGAAGTATCGACTCGATACTTGCCTTTCCGCGTTACTACTTCGGGATTTTTTATCAGCTTTTATCTATTGTTGGACGAATTTTTGGAATATTTTATTATTATTTTAGGATTATTTTCAGATCTTTTTTTAGAACTATATATAGAGAATTAGGGTTAGATCAAGAGGGATCGAATTTAGACGTCAGAAACGATAGTTGCAGACATTGAGAGCTTTAGGCCTTTTCAGAGATTTCTTCTTGAAGGTTTGTTGTGTTGGATTCAAGAATAAGTTCTTTTAATCTAGTTTTATATTCTTTCATCATGAATTCTTTGACTGTGTCTGAATCCATGTCTGGCTAACTTTCTTTTTCTGGGGTTGGGGTGATCCCAACGATGCTGAGATAGACATGTGCGTGATGATTGCCTGAATGAATTATATTGTTTGTTTGATTCGATCCATGAGTGCTTAATCCGATCAATTCTATGATTGATTGGAATCCTTTTGATGTTCAACATGCGCCGGCCGCGAATTGAGATTGGATATATAGATAAAGTTGTTAATTTTATTAGAAAACATGGATTTAACTTGAGAATTGTTTATGAGCAATCTATTTAATTCTCTTGAGGATAATAAACTATCGTAGACAACCTAGGTTTGAATTGATTATGCGGATCGCGCCTGCGATTGTTTGATCGATTTGCTCGCTAGGGTCTAAGTGCTTAATGAGTCCAATTTGATTGATTAATCTACAACAAGCGCAAGCTGAGTGGTAATTGAATGAAATGGATATAGTTATTGCGAGATGCGTAGGCTGAGCGATAATGGATTTAGATAGTTTACCTTCAAATATCTCTTTTCAATTTGTTCAGGCATGAAAATTATATAGTCTATCGAGGATGCATTGTTGTGGTGAACCTTGACTCTGGAATGTTTCACATCATATATTCACAAAACTTACAATTTGTCATTTCCCTTCTTCTTATTCTCTTATTCATTCAAAAATCACTTTTTCTATTCGGCTTAGTAAACTGGTTGAGGTTCTGCAATTGGTATTCACACAGTCCCTGAGATTCGACACTCGATTACTACAATTGACACCGTACGCTTGCGGGGTGTTGGTTTTAGACCGATCAATTGTGAGTTTCTTAATCTAGTTCTTATTCTTATTGCAATGTTTTGACTTCTTTGTGCTTAATTCCTTGAATGTGTTTTATTCTCTCTGGCCTGATCAACTAGTTAGAGTATATTCATTCAATTTCTAGGGTTTTTGCAGATTCCTCGTAGCGAACCTTAACCCAAGTGGCAATCATATCCCTTTAGGACTCGTAGGACTAATTGGATGTGTAGGAAGTTGAATATATGTTAAATATCGACTCGTAGCTTGATATTGCATATAACTTGGTTAATTCATATTCTTAATGCTATCTCTAGGTTAAATCTTAACCGTGTTAGGGTTATTTAGAGATAAGGGTTGCTAGGACTCGTAGGACTAGTAATCTACCTAAGATCTGGACAAGGACATTGATAGGAAAAGAAAAGAACTAGAGGCTGAAACAGGGATCGAATTCATCAATCGAAGTGATAAATTGTAGGTGAACCTATTTCTCTCCACTGCATTCTATAATCGAATTACTTTGTTTGCTTACTTCCGCTTTGATAAAAGGCGGATCTTTTACACACCAAAAACTCCCATATTCTCTATTAGCGATTAGAATTGACACTCGAATTGAATAAATTTCCTTATGGATCGATCTCTTGCTTACACACTATACTAGTTGTGAGTTTGAGTATTCTTTGGCAAGAACAACGACAGGTTTTCCTCTTGTCATTAACTCAATCCGATTTTTTTTTGCACAAAATCAGATATCCGAATTCAAGAGGCAAGCGGTAGCCGGTAATTGAGGAGAGCCAGGAAAGAGAAAAAAAAAGAAAGAGGGGAAAGGGGAAATAGAGGAGGAAGAAGACGCCTTATTCGGCGAGCTCGAATGCCATGGTTGAGGCAACCACAAGAAGGGAGAATGATGGGGGTCGGAGGCGGCTCCTAGGGTTCCGATCTAAAGGAAGGGGATGGCTCCGACCGACAACCCTCTCTCTCCTTCACCACCAAGGGTCGAGGGCGGCGGCTAGGAGCGTGGCGCTAGGAAGAGGGTTGGGGGCGGCGGCAGCGGCAGCGGGGAGGAGGACAAGGGTATGACCCCGTCGACGCCACGGTCGGTGCTGGAGGCCGACTTCGTTTCCGTTGGCGACGTCGAAGCCGGGGTAGCTTAATTTCACGCATCTGAGGTCGGGACTCCATCTTATTTGGCGGCCTCCACTATATCTGAGGTCGGGCAAGAGAGGGTGGCAACAGTAGAGGAAGGTGTTCGTCAATCAGGCCGGAGTTCACCGATTTCTGCTCCCGGAAGGTCGAGGCAACGAAACTGACAAGTAATAGGTTTGACATGTCACCTACGTCACTTCAAATGACAGTCAGAGTGATCGGACTTACCCCATAAATCATCCAAGACTAAATTTGAAACCAAATTAATCTGGCTTCAGTAATACTGTCATTAAGTAGCTTATACGGTATCAAGTTACACAAGCACACACTAATGTCGTGTACACTATCTCAGAGGGATTTCTTTTCTTTTCGCTTTTCTTCATACCTGGACCTCCAAATTGTCCCTTTTTTGCGGCCTTGCCTTTGAGTTCCTTAAGCTCTTAATCACGATTTACGATCAAATGAAGGCTCATGCGATAACCAGAAGCCAAAGGCAGATCATGCTATTCTAGTGTTCTCAATACATTACCTTTTCCTCTTTCTTCTTCTGAATATTAGCTTTGTCAATCTGCAATCCAAGCATCAATGTAACAACTATCAATCCAAGATAACAGACAACAAGCAGATTCCGATTACAATTACAATTTCAGAGCTCATAAGATCATAAGCAGAAAACAGAATAACTTAGCTCGACAATCAACGAAGAATTTAAGCTAGATTTCGATTACTCATGACCAAACGTGATTAAATTCAACACAGACAGTATAACCACTACAGCTAAGAACAAACAACGTCGTTCACCTGGACAAATTCAACACAGACAGTAACGAAAACTTGTTGAGTTCACCTGGACAAATTCAACACGGGAATTGCTATACATGACACGTGAATTTTTTTTACTTGACATGTAAATTGTTTTACATGACACGTGAATAAAATCATTTATATTTTTTTTAAATACATTAAATTCTATGGCGTTTAAGGGTGCTGAGCCAGATGCACCGACCTAGAAAACTGCTAGAGAAAGTCTGCTCACTCCGAATGTCATGTCAAGTGACGTAGGTAACATGTCAAACATATTACGTACATGTCATGTATAAATTCAGTTGTGTGCTCATCGAGCCAAAGAGCAACCAAAACTGACTCTGGGTTTATTTTGCAGGCCAATTTCATTTCAGGCAAACCAAGCAGGAGTGACATATAAATTCAGTTGTGTGCTCTCCATTTTAGTCATTACTATGGCGTTTAATAGCACTCAATCAATAATTACAACTCAAATGAGATGTTCTCTATGCTTTCTATATGTACGTGTGGTACTTTATCGATCTTGTAACCTGTTTTGTCAGTAGATATGTTCAAGCTTGAACAATTCGGTTTTTGAGCATGAGAAATTTTCTTTTAACACTCAGACGAGTATGAAACCCAACTAAAATCTCATAGTTAGATCTCTCAATCGGGTTGCACAAGTCGAGTTTATGTTAACCATGATGCTCCTCATGGATTCATCTCCAGGATCTGAAAACAGATATTGGACAGAAATGTATCAGATTCAGTGCCATAGTTTATTAACATGTCATTCAAAGACGATATACATGACATGAACTGCTATTAACGTGGCATTCAAATACGATGTACATGGTTGTCTACTAGACACCCTATGGTTGTCTGCTTGACACCTTGTAATTGTTTACTGGACACAATTTATTAAACGCCTTAGAATTTAATGTATTTTTTTTAATGTGAACAAAGATGCATCACCGGATACACCACTGGATCATCTCAAATCCTGATAATTCGAAATGAGCATAACTTGAACATCAAAAGCGACAAAGATGCAACTTTTACATATGGTGCCTTAAGCAACTCACTCTGAAGTAGAATTCAATTGGAAAAAATCAAAACAAAACAAAAGTATGCATATATGTACCATACATAACAAGTGGACATAGAATCATCTCGTATCTTTTGCAGATACGAGATGTTGCCATTGAAGAGCAATTGGAGATGAATGATCTATCCATAGCAACAAATTCTAAACTTTGAGCAATTCTATATTGTTAATATGTTGTCACAAAGGCAAGAGATTGCATCAAAATATTTCATACACAAAATTTATATTTACAAGCCACCAGTTCATATGTACAAGCCACGAGTTAGATTTTCCCTGCCGCCTACTCAGTTTTACATGACACTAAAGACTTAACGCACTATCTCCACATGTACACTGATTTCCTACCAACGTTTGTTGTGATACATTCTCCTTGAGCAGCACACTGATTTCCTTGCATTCTCTCTTTCCCTTTCCTCTTCTCTTCTTCCTTATGTACTTCGCTCACAAGGAGGGCAAACCTGTTTCAATCGCCTTCTCTTTGCCTTTCTCTTGTTCGATATGAACTATTAAAGTCACGGCTTCAATAAAACAGAAATAATACATCAAAAGATCAACAAGATTTAAAAGGTGTGTGGTCGACTGATTGCACTCTATAGTGTTGTCATGTTTTTTTATTGACATCTAGGCTTGGAATTGGAGTTGGAGCCCCTGCAATCATTTCAGCACAAAATGAGATGAATTGTTTCCAATAGGATTGGAATTAAAGCAGAATCTTCGAGGAAAGTTTTCAATAGGTACTCTGTTGTTTGAGATGGATCCTTTAAATTTACAAGAAGACGACATTAATTTCTGAAATTGCAAATAGATTTCAAACTTCAAAACCTCACGCACAAAGGATAAATGTCATAAATGAACTAGGGCTGCTTCTCAGTGGAACTAAGATCCAGAAAACTTTAAAACTTTGATTCAGCTCATGGGCAGTGAATTAAATTTGATGCAGATATCTAGTCCATAAACATGGAGGATACCTTATGCATTAGATACAATTTTTTACAGGTTTTCCTACACTCTCAATACTATCTAATGAAGTCAATATGAGGAAACAAGTTCTAGTTCAACCAAGACAAGTCGTTATTTCAAGAGAATAGGATGCAATACTAACAATCTCATATGTTACAATCTTACAGAGAAGCTTGCTATCCCATACGAACCGATATCTGGTAACATGACCAACATTCATAATCATAGAATATCAAAAGCGTCCACAATCATAGAACACATCAACCTAAACAAAGAAAGCATGGCTAAGCTGAAATTTATTATAAAAAAAACACTCCTAAATTTATTATAAAAAACGCAACAAATACCTGAAATTGATCAAAGTGAGAAGAGGTCTTCGTTAAATGTTGAGAAAACCTTCAAATTCCCTCAAAGTGAGAAAACCTTCAAATACCTGAAATTTCTCAAAGTGAGAAGTAATGTTACAGAAGTATCTATTGAACTTACTACTAAAATTCAACTAAATCAATTGCCTAATGTACGTAAATGCATTAAGGTTGTGAATCAAACTACTTAAAAGAGTGAGTGGGCATCGAATTTCAGCAAAAACTAATGGGCATCGAATTCGGGTTGAGAATCAAAATGAATAAATGCGAGGAAAGCTTTCAGCTCTCAAATTGGGAACAACAGAAAGAAACAAAAACCCTAATTTGCAGCAGCTATCCTAAAACCATGACTGGGGCTCAAAATCATTTAATTCTTGATCAAACACCAGACAATATACGTACCCTTCCTTACCTCAAAATCAAAGTTCCTATGGCTAATGAAAACCAATTCTTCATAATTCAGTTGAAACTTGAGTAATCTCCATCCAGAGCAGGAGAAAATTTCAAACTACATTTTAAAAAAATTAAACACCATCAATGAATTATCCAGAAACCTCACCGATGATTCTCGGAGGTGTTCAAAGAAATACAGATGATAGGCAATAAGAGGGAAAATCGAGGGCTTACGTCACAGGCGTCACATGACGGGGATGAGGGCGGACTTCCTCCCGCTACCTTTCGATCCCTCATATGCCTCCTCCGTCTCCCCTCTCCCGATCACCCTCATCTGCGTCCTCTCCGCCGCCTTCCTCCAAGCGGGGCTGCTCATCTGCCGCCTTCACCCTCATTTGTCGCCTTCGCCCTCCGCATCCGTCTCTCTCTCATTGATTCCGCATTTCGATCCCTCAATCTCTCTCTCTCTCTCTCTCTCTCTCTCTCTCTCTCTCTCTGATTTTGGGGCAGAAGAGAGGCAAAGGAAAGAAGAGGCACCACCAGGGGTGCAATTTTTCAAGGGGGAGTTAGCCTTTGCAAATAGTTTCGGATAGTGGGTTATGGGCGCAAATCAATTCAGTTTTAGGGTTATTTTGTGCAATTCACTCTTATTTTAATTACATTTTTGTTGGTGACTTTATACTCTGTTAAGCACAAGCTGATACGTGAAAAATGATTAAATGTGATAGAGTTATCATATTTTGATAATAGAGTGATAAATGTACAAGTATTTTTTTTAAAAAGAATTTTATTTTTAAAGAAATCTTTGACTCTATTGATTATTGTTGATCCAATTATATGTTAAATTCTTTTTTTATGAAGACCTGCTAGCATATCGCCAACATGCATCCACGATTTTTTCAGTCCGATTCTTGTATTTTCATATAAGAATTTTCCATAATAATTTCATAGATAACCCTATCAAGGTCTTTAGGCTTATAAAAATAAGTTGAGATCACCTAGTTCGCCATTATGGTTCATTTTATTTTATTTTTAATAAATGTGGTAGTTTTATGGGTTATTTTGGCAACTAACACATTATAAATATCTAATTAGTTAACTAACACCCAAACAAAATTAATTAACTAACCTAGCACTCTTCCCAATTTGACTATCAAGGTCAACGCCGGTCAACGTTGACCGTTGACCGGTCAACGTTGGTCAACGGTTTTTTTTTTTTTAACCAATGATGCCATTTTTTGTCGTTTTGATGCTATTTTTTTTACATTTTATTTTCGCTTTAGTGTCACTTTTCTAATAAAATGGATTGATGACACTTTTTTAATGCCACTTTTTTCAAATCTTGTTGATATTTTTTTGTTTACTGTGATGCCACATTGACCATTGATACCATTTTTTTTACCGTTGACTACTGATTACACTTTTTTGATATTAATTTTTTGATGATATTTTTTTTACCGTGATGCCATATTTTTTTAAGGTAATGTTTTCGTGATGCCATATTTTTTCAAGGTAATATTTTGATGACAATTTTTTCTTTAATGTGATGCAACTTTTTCAAATAAGTGTTTTGATGTCATTTTTCTAATGTAATTATTTGATGCCATTTTTGTAATCAAATCGTTTGATGCCACTTTTTTTTTAATTTAATCAATTGTATATCGATATATTTTCATCGATTCTACTTTTATTTACTGATGACACATTTGTGATTACACTTCATTGATATTATTATTCACTAATGAAAATTTTCTATATATACTTTATTGATGCTATTTTTCATTGATTCCATGATGGAAATTTTCATTCATAAAAAAATTAGGAATCAAAATAACAAGGAGTAGGGCTCCAACTGTGTTCATTGATAAAAAAAAATAATTAAAAATTAGGAATCAAAATGAAATTCCTTAGAAACTGATTCCTCTGACAGACATTTTGATCCCAGTTTGTGCAAGCTTGTCAATCCACTCAAGCAACTAATCAAGAAAGAACAACCATTAAATAACACTTAGCCCTGAAAAGCCAAAATTTGTGTAACAACCAAGTGATTCCTCATAGCCATATAGGGTGCAGGTACAAGTCATGGATTGTGCATAACGGACTTCATCCCAGAGAACATTGGCATTCCTTGCGACATGAAAGCTTGGAATCTTGGCTGTTGTAAAGGCAAGCCATACGCCTCAAACAAGAGCATACCTTGATGTTGCCTTCCCACATGACCAGACACTGAAGCATCAGAGATGTTGGAATCCTGAGCAGCCATTTTGATATTGTGTTGTGCATCATTACTTTTCTCGGGAGGTGTAAACGTCGAAGGAGGATCACCATTACCCGGTGCTCTTGTGTGATCGTTCAGACCCTGCAACTCTGCACATGTATCAGATCAATCTGAAACTGAATGTGCCTCATAATTTTTTTTTTTTAAAAAAAATCTGAGCTATTTGATGAATCAAGAAACTAACAAGTTGCGTACTTTGGTGCCACAAAGTGCATCAGATTTGACATACATAATTGTTAATGAGTGAATAAGCAATCGTAAACGAATGAATGCATACACTTTTGATTATTTTCCAATTAGGGGAGCATAGTATTCAACAATTGCAATAATTGATCTCATACTAATATACTACTGCATCACCCAACACAAAATAATGATGCATTATGAATTTATTTTCTCAATTAATAATTGTAGATGTAGTCCTTTTAAGATTACAACTCACTCAGTTGTTATGTCAACAAGAAACTTGAGATGGTTATTAACTTATTAGAGATTTCATCGACCAGGAGCAATCCACGATCACATACCAAAAATGTAACAGAGCAATTGAACACTTAAGAGTCCATATACACAAACAAATGGCTATGAAGCAAAAGCCAAAAGACAAACAGATTTCCTTGACAAGTACAGCAATAAAGCAAAACAGAATATATATATATATGAAGTGCCAGTTTACACATAAGAATATACAGTTAAAATTTGAAACATGGATCTCATACTTGTTGAGGTATAACCAACGATTCTTCCTCTATTAGATTAATGGCATCAAAATCGGATGATGTTTATGACTCTAAGGTTGAACAGAGTTGGAGTGGATGGGTTATAACCAACATGACCCATCGATCCCATGTCAATTACTCGGTCCTCACCAATCTCACAATCTATAATATCAATATCAGATAAGTTGTAAGCAGCCTGATTAGGCAAGACCCTGCTGATTGCCCGACCATCACCCAACTCACCATCTAGGACATAAAAATACACCAAATATTCTTGCCTAGACATTTCCACAAACACTTGGTGGGAAGCTTTAGACACTAAGATTTCAGAACATCAGACCCACTGCCCTGTCCTATCATATCTGGAATTTGGTGAGCATAATCCTTGACAACATCAAAGATTTGTCCATCATCAATGAAATGCTATTTGGTTTTCTTCAAGTAACATAATCCTATATTTGGTCACAAAGGAATGAGTTCATTTCCACTGAACTTATCAAAGAACCAGTACACTATTCTATCTAAAGGCAATTACTGATTCAAAAACCAAAAACCAAGACTCCAATCAGTAAGCAATGCTTCTTATGTCAGCACTGGTTATAATGTGATTCCAAAACCATCACTCACTAAAACTAAAAGTAGAGTCAGCAGAACCTCTCTAGCGATAATATTTAGAGATGTTTCAATCCAAATTTACTCAAAAATTTGCAAAGCCATTAACAATGAATGATTTATTTCAACTAAAAGTTACCAAGAAACAACAAAAACATAGTCAATTCATCTAGGCATTTCATCGAACACCTTGGAGGCAGCTTTTCAAAATAGTGAGTTGATATCTATGGGATTTTCAAAATAGTGAGTTGATTAGTAGTGGAATTGGAGAACAAAATAATCACAACAGATCAGATACAAGCAGAATCTAGATGCCAAAGCCCCAATTTTCAGAAACGGAAGTGATCAAATGACATTTAATCCAAAGAACTCATCATACCGATGCCAACAGATACAATTGAACAAAAATTGTCCAGCTAAGAACTACCAAACCCTAACAGAATAATGAAGATGGAGAGGGGAAAGAAAGAGGACAATACCAAATGACTGGAGAGGATGACCATAGCCCCATTGTCGGTCAAATACTTGATAGCGGGGATAGCAGCGCGGATTCGAGTATCATCGATGATGCTCTGGTTGTCATCCAAGGGGACATTCAAATCGGCTCCGACGAACACCTTCTTCCCCTTCAAGTCAACGCCGGCGAGGTCATCAACGCTCTTCTTGGCCATCGACATCACTCCCCTCACGGGCCTCCCGGAGGCCCTTAGGGATTGGATCCTGGCGGAGGAGAAAAGGATATCTCCGGCGGCCCCGACGAATCCGAGAAGGAGGTGCGGCGGTCGTAAGGTAGAGCCCAACCGGACGACGGAGGGAGAGCGAGCGACGGAGGAAGAGGAAGAAGAGGAGCTCTGGTTGGGCGGCGCGAGAGGGGAGATAAAGATCTGATAGTGTGAAGGGAAGGAGAATGGAAGGGAAAGGGCTGACACGGGCTTAATAAATTTTCAAAGGGTGCTAATGTAACTGATAAATAATTTAAGGGTGTTAATTAACTAATTAAATTAACAAAGGTGATATTTCACCAAAATTTCTCTAGTTTTATAATTATCTTCAACCAATAAAATAAACTATAAAAGTAACAATGACACCGGAACAGAGAATTCTCACCGAATAAAAATGGCCCTATATTCGGTTTATATAACTAGTGGTAAGTGGTCCATAGCTCTATGGGAAGGAAAAAATGTGTATGTGGTTGAAAATGAAAGAAGGGAATCAAAAGCAAGTTTTGCGGAACTGCTAGAAGCCTAGGACCCCACGGCGTCCACGGGTGGATTTCTCACCTCTAAAGTCTAACTGCAGCAGCTACTTCATGACAAAAACTGTACAGTACCCATTTTTTTCTTTTACAAACAACACAACTTCACAAGTCGGCAATGCACCAGAGAAAGCACACTTCCGAGTTGGCAGACCATTAAGTAAAAATGGGGATAGTTTATAATTCGAGATTTTGGCAGTTTCTTTCTTAGCACTATTTGAGGGATAATCGGCTGAATTTAGGGATTGCTTTCAACCAATCAACTTTACCTGTGCAAATCATGACCCAATAAAATCAAAACTTCCAACTTCATCATCGTGTTAACATCAATATACCAAATATAGCTTTTAAACTCAGCATTCATAATAAGAATCATAATCATCCATTACATACTACCAGTAGTAACGGGCAAGAGAGTTCAAGGAGCGCTCAAATCTCCAATCCAAGACAAACAGAAACAAACATAGAAAACCCACCACTCACCAGGCTCATCACCTGGCAAACTTATTTGCTTAAACGATATATTGATAGAGAGCGATAATACTAAAGAGTACTATACTAATACTCTTCTTCTTCCTCCTCTTTCCTGTAACATTTCAGAGTCGAAAAACGAGGACCAATATCAGCAACAGCAGACTTGCTGAACTTGTGATAGACAATGGAGCCTCCCAGATCGAGCTCCTTAACACTCCCCTCTTCGCAAAGGTAGCCATTGACCCCAATGGAGCAGTTGAGCTCCAGGAACTTGGTTGCAACATCAGCATGCACGGCAACAGAGAACTCTTTCGGCTCGAAACAAGCAAGGACCCTTTCAACTAGCTGGTTCAGATTGACGGAACGGAGATCATAGCCAACAGCTTCGAAGCTAGCATAGCTGAACCCGTCTTCTGGGGTGATGTGGATGGTGGAGATTGCGGGTCCTTCAACAGAGTTCATTGAGTAACCACAGGGCTCAAACTCAAAGTCGCATATCTTGGAGTTCGGTAGGATCTTTCGGATGCCCGAGTCGTTGGTCATTGAGGCGGCTGAGCTAATTTCTGTTTTGTAGAAGACGCCTGCCTTTGCTCTGTCCAAGCCAGTCATGCACATTTCAACAGTGAACACGGGGTCTTCGTAGCTGTTGTACGCTGGCTGTGCAGATGCAGAGTAAACATGCCATTTCTGAGGTTTACCGGAACCTCCCAATATATAGGCCTCGCCGGTAAGGCCAAGCTTTGCAAAATGACCATCAAGGACCACCACTTCTTCAGAGAAGCTCCGGTGAGGATACGATTGTGCTCCAGGGAAAATGAAGATCCCACGAGTGTACCGGACGGATTTGACCTTCAGGGAGAGGCTGGATGCCAGCTTGAGGATGGGTGGGATCGCAAGGAGCAGCTTTGTAGTCCCGCATGTTTTGATGATGATCTTGTAAGGGTAGACAAAGAGGCTAGACTCAGACAGCACGTAGGAATCAAGGTCCGCATTTGGAAGTGAGTCAACAATGGTGCATTCAGCAGGGCCAAGAATCTCATCAAGTTCGGCTTTGGAGAGCGCGCGGAGGCCCTTGCCTTGAGGATCAACAAATAAACCAGGCTCAAAGAAATTGATCTCGAGCCTCTTTTCATACCCTTCGAAACCAATTGCAGACGCCATCAGGGCTTAACTTTTCCGTAGAATGACCAACTACTTCAATCGCAAAGAGGGAGAGCACAGGTAGAGGAGGGAGGAAGAAGGCTGAATTGAAAAACTGCAAGGGAAATTGAAAAGGGAAAACTAAAATAAAGGGCACCACCGCTTAACGGTGGTAGAAGTTAGCTAAGTCGGGCGTATCAGGATGGCTTGCGGACGCACTGCAAAGGCAAGAAAAGAAGGAAGACATGAGCAAAACAAACAAGGGATACAAACTTGAAGGGACAAAACAATGGAAAAAGATCTTACGTTGGAGTAAGCAGCAGATCTGAACTTCTTAATGTCTCCGTTTGGTCGAATGTCCTCAATGCTGTAACCGAGGGGAGCTTCGTAACATAAGGATTTACTACTACTGGACTGCTTTTTACCACCTTTAGACTCCATCAGAACATTCAATCTGAAACTGCAAGGCATCAACAACAACAAATATCAGCTGTCATTCATTCAATTAACCAGTTCACAGAACTATAAAATGTAGCAGGCAGAACATTTTAGTGCAATCAAAAATTGCCTCAAGGCCAAACTAAAATTACCTAAATAATCATTGAGTTAAAACTTAAAATTATTAAATATAAATGAATGACTAGTGAGATGATGAAAAAGAAAAGGCAGGTGTGAAAAAGTGCAAGGCAAAAAGAACCCCCACCTATCTATCTATACATATTTAAAGAAATGATGGAACAATTATTGTGTTCATCAACAATCCCATATTTCCCATCAACTTATGCCAACCTCCCACAAACAATTTGGCCAAAACTATTTCTTC
Organism: Persicaria tinctoria; assembly: GCA_037127255.1. Taxonomy (NCBI): domain Eukaryota; kingdom Viridiplantae; phylum Streptophyta; class Magnoliopsida; order Caryophyllales; family Polygonaceae; genus Persicaria; species Persicaria tinctoria. The sequence goes on along the minus strand of JBANSL010000013.1, from coordinate 34,057,274 downwards.
TACAAAGACATCTAAATCCACAAAAGCAACCCTAAAACAATTTAACATTGAAACTTTCCAAGAAACACGAAATAAACAACTTGAGTTCCTAAAACATATCAAAATCCAAATTTTCCAACTGAACACGCAAGAAATCAAACTAGATTACCCAGAGAACCAGTCAATCTGCCCTGAATTCCCAAGTTTGCACACAACAAATCACATATGTCCTTCCCTCCATCAACCGTCTCCGACGACAACAAAAACAACGAAGCAAGAACAACAGATAAAAATAATAATAATAAAAGTACATTCACAAACAAAAACCGGAATTACAAAACTCGGAAGACGATAAATGAAACTAGATCTAAAAACGCCGAAAAAAAAAGAGACCAGGAGAGGGAGGCGAAAACTTACATATATGGAACCTATCCAAGGGGAACAACTTTGAGGCGATCCGCGACCGGTTGTGAAACCAGAAACCAATGTGTTAAGCGGCGACTGGAAACCACACAATCAGAAAACCCTAGAAGAAACGAGATCCAGATGAATGGGAAATTTCCAGGAATCAGGGGTTTCTTTCAGGAAATCGGAGGTGCTGGTTTCTGGAATCAGGTATGAGGAGGAGGAGTTTATATAGGAGATCGTTGGGGTAGGGTTCCGCAATTCGGCACCCTAGAAAATCTTGTGGTTAAATAAGCCCATAAATTTAGTAGATATTACAACTTTACCACGCCTCCCTCCGTTTCGTGCGAAACAACGCAGCTGCTTTTTTGAATTGACGATATTGCCCCTTTCTATTTGTGGCGCGCTCTGTGATTGTTTTACAGCCTTTAATGCGTTGTCCTTTTTTATTTTTTATTTTTTATTTTTATTTTGAGGGAATTGCACATACTAACCCAAAAACCCGAAAGTGTTACAAGGTTAATCCAACCCGGTTTATAATTGGGTGAAACCGGATAATTGAGAAACCCTTGGAGCCGGTAGCAGGTAAGGGAGGGGGGGTGCAACCTTCCAATGTGTGACACCTGGCCAGAGAGAGAGAGAGAGGGAACAAGTCCCGTCTGCAGAGGAGAGAGGCGGAGAGAGAGAAAAAGCAATTGAGAAATGACAGGAAGGAGGGAGAGAGAGAGAGGTGAAAAAGAAAAGTGAAGTATGAGAGAAGAGAGAGATCAGTGGGAGTGTCAGCGAGGGGGTATAAAAAGATATTGTTACTCTTTCACTTTAAAGAAGCATTTGGACGGGGGTTTATTTGCATGTTGACGTGTCAGCAGTTAGTTTTAACTGGACACCCAAAGCAAAATCACATGACACATATTGGAATCAACTGGACAAGATTTATCGGAGAAACAGATTCTCCATCGACTTCGGATAGAAAATGGGCAAGTTTGCTTTCGATAAAGGTTATGCGAGAGGTGTCTCCCTCAAATCTCAAGCAAATTTACCCATTTTCTATCTGAAATCGATGGTGAATCTGTTTCTCAAATAACTCATGTCCAGTCGATTCCAATATGTGTCATGTCGTTTTGCTTTGGGTGTCCAGTTAAAACTAACTGCTTACATGTCAACCTGCAAATAAACCCCACCCAATTGCTTCTTCTTCGAAGTGTAACAGCAACAGTAAAGTTGCAGAGGAGAGAGGACTCTTCCATCTCTCTCTGTCCTATCCCCACTGATCTCTCTCTCTCTTCTCCAACTTTACTTTTCTTTTTTCACATACACACACACTCTCTCTCTCTCTCTCTCCCTCTCTCCTCTGCAGGCTTTCTCTTTCCACTGCAGACCTTCTTTTACTTTTCTCTCTCTATCTTATCCTCACTAATCTCTCTCTCTCTCTCTCTCTCTCTCTCTCTCTCTCTCATCTGCAACTTTACTTTTATTTTTCACTCCTCTCTCTCTCTCCCATGTCCTCTATCTTCTCTGCATACTTTCTCTCTCTCTCTCTGATTTTTTTTTATCGAAAGCAAACTTACCCATTTTTTATCCGAAGTCGATGGTGAATATGTTTCTCCGATAACTCTTGTCCAGTCGGTTCCAATATGTGGCATGTCGTTTTGCTTTTGGTGTCCAGTTAAAACTAACTGCTTACACGTCAAACTGCAAATAAACCCCAGCTCGATCACTTGCTTCTCCTTCGATGGTTTTTCTCTGAAACTTAAGATTTAATTCAAATTATATTAATGGTTCGATGGTTTTTCTCTGAAACTTAAGATTTAATTCAAATTATATTAATTCCCCCTTACCGTCACTCCCCCCCTCTATCTTTGTCTCTGTCTTATCCCCTCTATCCTCTCTCTTTTTACCGCCTGGGTTTAGAGGGGAGGGCTACACTAGAACCAGAAAAACATTAAACCATACCTCGCCTGACTACTACAAACATGACAGGTTGAGTTATAAACATGACATCTGACTACTACAAACATGACAGAAATCAAAGTGTCGGCAAATCCATTAAATGTTCAAAGGTATCGCAAGATTAAACATATCCAAGTCGCCCTACTCCTGGTATTTTGTATTCCACATAGCTGTTCCCAAATTTCCCCAATTCTCCCAAAATCCCCAATTCCTCCAATTTCGCCAATCCCCCCATTCCCCCAATTTCCCCATCTAACTACAACCAATATATCCATTTTCGGGGTGTGTGGCCTGTTTGATGTCCGCCTCTTCTTCTCCTCTGCAGACTTGCTCTTGTTCTTCTTCGAACTCCTTCATCTTCTTCCTTCCGTTTTTTATTTTCTGTGAGAGAGAGATGGAGCAACTATCGACAGTTGAATTGACATGCTTTTGTCAATTAACTCCCCCACACGTCTCCCTCTCTCTCCTCCATCAATGCAACCGGTCTCTCTCCCTATTGTAACCGGCTAGGCTGTAAATTTTAAAGGGTTTGGACTAACTTTTTGCAAATAATATGGATAGGGGATAGGGAGTGCAACCCAACCGGGTTTTTAGGTTAGTTTTGCAAATAACCCTTTTATTTTTTTAGAGTTTTTTTTTACAATTTTTAATATTTATTAAATAGATTTTCTATCTTTTGAATTGATAAATAGAGAGCGGTCATCCGAGATCGAACCGGAGACCTTTGGGTACTACCCGCAAGTCCTTTCCAGTGAGCTATTCCGAAATGGTTAATAGATTTTCTATCTCATTCTAAAGAATAAACAATACTAGAAAAGTAGATAAGTTTTCCTAAGTTTATATATTATTCTCCAAAACTATATAGTTGTTCATAAACTTTAAAAATGGAGAAACTGTTGAGGTTTAAACAAAACAACTAGTACGATTCCCGCGCCATGGCGCATTTTTTTAAAACTAAAATATTATATATAAAAATATTATAAAATATTAATAAATGTTAAGATAAAAAATCATTAAAAAAAACTTTACAATAAATGTATCTTATAATTATCACATATTTTTTTTAAATCTTATGTAAAGTATAATACATAAATATGGATATTTGAAATTACTCTGCAATAATAATATCAATATCATTATAACATTGTTTAAATGTAATGTGTCATAATCAATAGTTATAATCAAATTTTTTGAATTAAGCCAATAGTTATTAAATAAATTTGATTAAGCTCAATAATTATATTAGATTGAATTCAATGTTTTGAATTAAGCCCAATAGTTAGTAAAATTAAAGAAAAAAAGAGAATTGAATGAAAAAGAAGAAGAGAGGAGAATTAAAGAAAATCCAAGACAAATGGCAAAAAAAAAAAGATTAGTTAAGACTCCTAAAATCCCTATAAGATTGACACATCATCCTAAACTCTTCTAAATTAAGAGTTTATATAGATATAGATAGTTATTAAATAAATTTGATTAAGCTCAAAAATTATATTAGATTGAATTCAATGTTTTGAATTAAGCCCAATAGTTAAAAAAATTAAAGAAAAAAGTGAATTGAAGGAAAAAAGAAGAAAAGATGAGAATTAAAGAAAATCCAAGAAAAATGGCAAAAAAAAAAAAAGAAATAGTTTTTTTTTTGTCAATAAAAAAAATAGTTAAGACTCCTAAAATCTCACTAAGATTGACACATCATCCTAAACTCTTTTAAATTAAGAGTTTATATAGATATAGATAGTTAGTAAAATTAAAGAAAAAAGAGAATTGAAGGAAAAAAGAAGAAAAGATGAGAATTAAAGAAAATCCAAGAAAAATGGCAAAAAAAAATAGTTAAGACTCCTAAAATCCCTCTAAGATTGACACATCATCCTAAACTCTTTTAAATTAAGAGTTTATATAGATTAAGCCCAATAGTTAGAAAAATTAAAGAAAAAAATGAATTGAAGGAAAAAAGAAGAAAAGATGAGAATTAACGGTTAAAAAAAATAATATACCGACAAAAATACACATATTAACGGTTAAAAGCCCAATAGTTGTGAATATAAAATAATATAAAAAAAAATATACCGACAAAAATACACATATTAACGGTTAAAAAATAATAAAGCAAAGTGTATAATACGTAGTATGTAAACGGTTGGGATAATTTCGTAAACGCCTAAAAATTGCTCAGCCAAGGCAACTACTCTAGTCATTTCAACCTAGCAAATGAGGATAATAGAAAACGGTTGGGATGACTGACAATATTCAACATCGAATGTATTATTTATAAGATAGTAGGGCAAAAGTAATAGATGGTTGAAAAAAGCAATTAAAGCAATTACAGTAGTATATATAGAAAACGATTTGAATTAATCCCATTGTTTTTTTAAACTACTAAAATTGTAATTTAGGCTAAGTGATTGGTTAAAAGCCTAGGATTAAGGGGATGGCGTCACATCATCAGTAAGACTTTTGTTTTAATAGTTAGTAATAGATAGATGTTTTTTTAAACTAGTAAAATTGTAATTTAGACTAAGGTAATTGGTTAAAAAGCCTAGGATTAAGGGGATGGCGCCACATCATCGGTAAGACTTTTGTTTTAATAGTTAGTAATAGATAGATGTTTTTTTAAACTACTAAAATTGTAATTTAGGCTAAGGTAATTGGTTAAAAAGCGTAGGATTAAGTGGATGGCGCCACATCATCGATAAGACTTTTGTTTTAATAGTTAGTAATAGATAGATGTTTTTTTAAACTACTAAAATTGTAATTTAGGCTAAGGTAATTGATTAAAAACCCTAGGATTAAGGGGATGGCGCCACGTCATCGGTAAGACTTTTGTTTTAATAGTTAGTAATAGATAATAGATAGATAGATAGATAGATTATTATTATTATTATTATTATTATTATTATTATTATTATTATTATTATTATTATTATTATTATTATTTTGACATTTAATTTTGAATTAAACTTATTAGTTAAAAAAGGTTTTGAATAATCCCACTGGTTAAAAATATAGTATGAAATGATAATATGTAAATAATATTAGATAATTCAGTTACTATAATTAGTGGACATGATATATAAGAAAAAATAAAAATGAATTGTCTAAAATAACTTCGCGCAAGGAGATGATATATGGCGAAAGTGCTTCTGTTTTAATATATTATATAGATTTTGATAATATAAATATTTTCTCATTTTGAGAAATTTTCAAAAAGTTATTGGCGATTGTCTAAAAAGTAAATAAATTTCTAATTTAATTACAAAAAATAATAATAGTGACAACAAATATTCTAATAGAATTGCAAATTAATATCAATTATAATATAATAATTAGAGTAATTTATGGAGAGAATTGTAGTAAATGACCCTTGACCCGCTCAAGTTTGCTAGTCTAACCCACTATCCACAACAATTGCAAGGGCTACCCCCCCCCCCCCAAACAAAAAATTGCAAAGGTTCCGGTTAAAAGTGGTGGAAAATAATCGGGACAGAGGAGAGAGAAAGTAAAGGAGGAGAGAGGGAGAGGAAGCGGGGTGGAGAGGGAGAGGCAGCGGGGAAGTTATTGTGGGGGAGAGAGAGAGAGAGAGAGAGAGAGAGAGAGGAAGCGGGGGAAGTTAATGTGGAGAGATAGAAAGGAAGAGTGAGAGAGGAAGACAGTTTAATTTCAAAACTGTCGAGTCCAACTGCCTCTCAGAGGCTTACAAAAGAGAAAGAGAGAGAGGGAAAAAGTTGCTCATGCAAACCTGATAAAGACAAGAAGAGAAGGAAGAAGAAGAGGAAGAAGACGGCAAAGCAAGAGAGGAGAAGGAGAAGTCAACCCGAGGAAGAAGACGACAGAGCAGGAGAGGAGACGAAGAGGTCGATTTTGAAGTAAGTAAACCATCACAATGCCGATTAATTACGTTTTTCTTGGATTCGTAGGGGATGAACCGATTGGAAGAACCTAATCTAGTTTTGATTGTGTGAAAATGAAAAGAAGGGGACGAATGGGTTGACATTACGCAATATCGCCATGTCATGTAGGAAGTAATCGGCGTCAAGTTAAAACCAAAGGTTGGAAAGTTTGGGAACTCAGGTGTGCGCGACTGGGAGAGAAGTGTATTTTTGGGAATGGGGAAATTGGGCAACTGTCTTGTCGAATCCAACTTATCAGAAACAGGGTGAGTGTAGATACGTTCAGTTTAGGGGGAAATTGACCGAAATGGGGCGTATGACTGTAGATACGTTCAGTTTTGGGGGAAATTGGATGAAATGCAGCACATTAAGGTTAGGGAAAATGTTTGAAAGGGTGAACGTTTATGTCGAATCGAAATTATCTGGAATAGGGTGACTTGTGTGCAATTGGAGATTACAGATTGAATAAGTATACTGTCATGTATGCGCAAGTATATGTCATGTGTACCTGTCTTTGTGTCATGTTACAACTGATATTAATATGAAGGAAACCGTGGGTTGGGGGACACGAATTGATTTCTAAAATACTGATTTTTGGTCTCCCATTATGCAGGATATATGGTGAATATTAAAAATGTCGCAGTGTACGTAAAGAAGATTGTAGACCGTAGAGCTCAAACCTCCGGCGCGGTAAGATGGCTTTCGTTCGAGTAATGTAAGTTGTGATTGTCGTGGTCCAGTGTAGCTGACATGTTGAAGTCAGTGCAGGTTGTGTACGTCGTCGAGGAAGACAGACACTTCAAAGCAAAAATTAACCAATACTCTCGGATGCAGCTCCTAGTAAACATTGACAACCGGTTGAGCGAGTCCAATTGGAAGCGCCTAACGGACAGCCCGTTGGGGGGTGTTGCAAGACTGGGCACAAGGGTCTAGTTCTCGGGACAGATTGTACACTACGTTCTCTAACGACAATTGAAGATGAAGAAGGAGAATAAAACATGGTACAAGATCCATGATGTGGTCTTGAGGTTCTCAATAGCTGAGTTCGCCCTTGTCACCGGTCTCAACTGTGGCTATGGCAAAGAGGCCGAGGATGACGCGCCGTTCGAGAAGGCAGTGTTTGATTTCTTTGGAGTTGCAAAGTTGAAAATGTCCGAGTTCGAGGTGCAGTTCTGTGTGGCAATGGCATCTGAGAAATCGTCAACCAGAAAGTTTAAATTTGTCATGCTGATGCTGGTCGACGGCGTGTTGTTCGGGAATGAACCCAAAAACTAAATTAACGGGTGGGTGGTCGACCTTTTTGGCGACATTGACATGTTCCTTTTCTTTCCGTGGGGTCAGTTTTGCTACGAGCGAACGAACGAGTTCCTAAACCGTGCAATCGAGAGGAAGCTCCGACACAATGAGAGAAGCTCCAATGCACGCCCGGCCTACTGCCTGCTGGACAGAGAGTGAATATTTACTGGACAACATATGTTTACAGCTATGGGTGTACGAAGTCCTCCCTCCAATGGTCGTCCAATTCGTGAATGTCATAGATGAGAAGTTGTATCCCAGGTGTCTGCGATACGAGTTTAGAGACGCGAACCTCGAGTATGCCTCCATCGAAACCCGACTGCAGGAGGCTAAGGAGCTCGGCCACTTCAATGACCCTGCAGCCGTGAGGCCGCTTCTACTCCCTGATGAAGTGGAGGGAGCAACCCGTTTGTATCACGATGCCCGAAACACTCACGATAAGCGGGACAACTTCTTTGACGACATTGTCCGAGAGTTCGTATTCGCAAATATGAAACCCCTACCAAATAAACAACCAAAGGGAGCACGTGGGTCAATGCACGAATCAGGGGAGGGCACACAGACACAAGCTACCCTATTAGAGATCGAGTCATGGTTACTGGCATGGATGGACGACATGGCGAGGAGTATAACAGCGGAGTTAGCCTCGAAGATGGCCATGCTTGAGGAGGCGATTAAAGACATGAAGAGGAAACTGAGGTGGAAGGGGACTAGGGAGTCGGAGGAGCAAGTGGATGTTCTAGGAAAGGAGGTAAGGTTATCCTGGTATCAGATTAGAAGCGTCATGTCATTTTATTTTACTGTCATGTTGTGCATATTGGATGCCCTGTGCAAATCGGTACATGTCATGCCAATACCAGTATATGTCAATTTACTCAGAGGTCATGTGCTTAGGTTCATGGATCAGTGAAGGACAAGGACGAGGGCAAGGAGGACAAGGGCAAGGCCATAGAGGTTTGTGCACTAGGTTGTCATGTTAAGATCAATTTAATGTCATGTCAATTGTATTTACTGTCATGTTAACCGCACAATGGGGTGCAAGTTGTAAGAGGAGTTGGTGGCACCCGGTGCCTCCGATGTTGAGGCTGAGTCTGTGGTGCCCCTCCAACGGCCGAGGAGAAGCACCCGTCAACATCCTGATACGTCGTCCCAGGCGGATGTAACTCAGCCAGTGAAGAAGCCGCGTGTGGGCAAGAAGCTAGTAGATGTCGCCGACCTAGGCATGGCGACAAGGGCAGATGATGCGTTCACTGCATGGATGAAGGACGGAAGTGACCCCGTTCGGTCGTTTGAAGGCACCCTACTAAAGAAGTAGTTCTTTGGGACACTTCAATCACCGACCACTTGGGTGTCATCCGAGGTTAATTAGGTTCCCACATCGTGGTTCGATGCATCACCTTCTTCCTGATATAGTATTCCATATAAATGATTTTTCCTTGTGTGTGTGCAGCATATTGAGCAAGCTTGCGCCCTTCTGCGGAAGGACATCAACGCAGATGACAAGTACGAAGGCGTCGCCGTTCTTGATTTCTTCTGGGGGTATCTGCTGCAGAAGCAATTGGCGGATGCAAAGGGGAACCTTGACGTGGTCAAGGGGGACGACACGATGACCCACTATTTCGACGGCAAGTTGCCGCAGATGTTTCCGACGAGTTGGGCCGATATCGACCGGTTGTTTGCGCTTTGGAATCTGAAGAACGAGCACTGGTTGGCCCTTGACATCAATTTCGCGGAGTGGACATTGGACGTCTACAATCCCGACACAAGCCACGTCGCTAAGCGCCATATGGCGGGCCTCCTGAAGCCAGTGACCCACCTCCTCCCCATTTTGATGAACACCCACCCCGAACTTCGAGTCAAATGGGTCGGCAAAGTCCCAAAACCCTTAGCGTACAAAAGGCTGAAGGGGATTCCCCAAAACAAACAATCGTAAGTCATTATTTCAACTTCATTTATAAAAAATTATCACAGGTTGGGTGAACTTATTTCGTTATTGTGATGTAGGGGCGACTGTGGTCCATACCCCATCCGTTACTTGCAGCTCCTCGCGACCGGAGACACCAAGTTCCGTAGCCTGGACGATCAATTCATTGCAGCATACCGTCAATCCCTTTGTGTTGCCATATTTCACGGACGTCTTACACCCACATCTGATCCTTAAAAAAACTCCCCGATTGATTTTATATACATTGTTGGTTTGTGTAGACTTGTTGGTTGGTTTAGACCGCATATTGGCTGGTATGCCGGCGGTTGTTGCTTAATTTGAAACTGTTGTTTGTTGGTTTTAGACATTTGGACTGCAGTTATTGTTGGTTTGTGGTCTTTGTTGGTTTTTAATGATGACATGTCAATTTCAATAAATGTTATGTCAATATGAGGATAATATCATGGCAAAAGCGGAAATTGTCATGTCAAAAGTGGGTAATGTCAGGTGACATTCCATTAAACAAACCCCTTAAACACACAATGTACAACAAACTAGGACAAACCCCCATACGAAGTAGCAGAAAGGCAACATACTTCATTGCGAAAGGCGTCAAATCAAAATGGGCTAACTATGTACTTAATTGCGAAAGGTGCCGTAACTGAAAGTTCCTATGCCACCGCTAGGTGCGGCGGCGCTTTTGCAATTTCCCAGCCACACGTGACTAATCTGTTGGTTCAAGTTTCACAGTCGTTGGAAACGCTCCGGTCTTCCCTTTTCCGCGTTGGTATGCTTCCTATACTTCCCTTACCGCTCGCATTTTATGGGTATACTTTCCTATTGTTTTGCATTTTATGAGTATTAAGTGTGAATGGGAAACCCAGTCTTATACGAAGGTCAAACGTTTACTAAAACCCCTTCAAAAGATGTCCAGTAGAAAACTGTTTGATAACTAGTTGGGAATCATTGACCGGGGAGTTGGTTTTAAGGGGTGTCATCTATCGTCTAACAACAAGAAGTAAATCCCCTTCATTTATGTCATGTCAGAAGTTACACGTGTCATGTATACACCAGAACACTGTCATGCTAATTGTAGCTAACAACAAAACACTGCAATTTAATGTCTTTTGCTTTTTGTTTTTTTTTCTCAACGGTCACATGCTGAACAATGTTGATATTTCCCATACACCCCACTTATATGATAGCCATTCACCATCCATACTCCCCACAAATTGGTGAAGTTAAATCCCTATTGCCATTTAACAACCTCTCCAACAACCCTTCAACGAAATGACATCCTCTTCGTGTGACCGGTTATGGGAGTGACCGAACTTTCACGGTCAACTTCCCACTGAGCGACGAGATGTCTGATCATCGTGCCCGCAATATGCACCCACACTTCGACTGGGATGGATACAGATTCACCACACAGCCGCAATTTCGCTTTCTTGTTACCGTAAATTTCGTTTTCAATGTCTTCTATGTTGCTACTCTCTGCTACTATCTTTTAAATGTTTGCTCATGTGTTTGTATTTGATTAATGCAAGTGAATCTGTCTCTAAGATATTCTGTCAAGTAGATTTTGATTTGTGTCATGTCTTATTCGTTTTGTGTCCAGTTACAACTAAGCGATTACAAGTCGGCCTACGAATTCACCTCCACCCACTTTATTCCTATTCCATGGTGTTTCTCTTAAACTGAACATTTAATTATAAGTATGTTTATGCCCCCTCACTGTCACTCTTCTCCATTCGATTCCAATATGGGTAAAGCATACTAGTGTCGACCGGAGAGAACGAAATCATGGCATCCAAATATGGGTAAATATTATAATTGGTCACACATAAAAAAATATGTCAGTATAGTGAATCTGCTTCTACCAAAAATCTTCTCCATTCGATTCCATTAGGTTGCATGTCGTTATGCTGTATTTTTCATAGTTAAAATCGTGTCCAGTGAAATACAATATGTGACATGTGTATCTAATATGGATGTCCAGTTACACCTTACTGCTTACATGTGATCCTTCAAATAAAGCCCCAGACCCTTCCTTCTTCAATTGGTTTTCTCTAAAACTTATAATTTAGTTGAAAGAATCTTTTTCCCCCTCACTGACACTCTCCTGATCTCTCTGTCCTCTCAGCCTACACTTTTCTATTTCACCTCTCTCTCTCTCTCTCTCTCTCTCTCTCTCTCTCTCTCTTATGTCCTCTGTCAATGCAACAACTACTTGTTCCCTCCTCTCTCACTGTTCTTCACTTTTTAGGAGTAGAGATGTCTCCCTCCCTCTATCTCTCACTATACATGCAATCGAGATGGAGTCCAGCTATACCACACTGCCTGACCTGCTACCGGATGCACCTGTCATGCGGATATCCCATTTCAGCAAAAAAAAATTCGGGTTGAGTTATGCATGCAAAAGTTTCGGATAAAAGGGTTATTTTTTGAAAATGGCCCTAATTTATGGGTAGATATACTTTAATAAAAAATTATTATATATATAAATAATTATTCTCATAAAAAATAATCTAGATATAAATAAAATAACAACTCTATTAATATTTTTTTGAATGTGCTCATATGAAATAGTTTTGATTTATATTTTTATTTATTAACTAATATATATATAGTGTGGCTTTAATTGCTTTCCATAAATTATAGTAACATATTATTTTAATAATTTTATTTGGTGGGTTGATTTTTTTTTATACCAAAATCAACTACAAAACGCTATAAATGACTACTTTAATCTATATATATCTATATATATATCTATCTATCTATCTATCTATCTATCTATATCTATATCTATCTATCTATCTATCTATCTATCTATCTATCTATCTATCTATCTATCTATCTATCTATCTATCTATCTATCTATCTATCTATCTATCTATCTATCTATCTATCTATCTATCTATCTATCTATCTATCTATCTATCTATCTATCTATCTATCTATCTATCTATCTATCTATCTATCTATCTATCTATCTATCTATCTATCTATCTATCTATCTATCTATCTATCTATCTATCTATCTATCTATCTATCTATCTATCTATACATATACTAAAATCGATGCACTGTTGCCTGCGTGGCGGCGCGTGAGTGCATCTCACAAAACTTTCTCTTGTCAAAAAGTAATTTTAATAAAAATAATTAGATATTTCTAATCCATATAATTAAAAAGATTAAATAATTATTTTATTTTACCATTAAATCATATAATTGAATAGATGAACTATCTTATAAAAGAGTAAATATTATATAAGAAAAATAACTATATCAATATCCATCAATTCATAGGTTGTATTCCAATTATAAAAAAGTTAAGTTTTGGATATAATATAGAGAAAATTTGACTAAATATACCTTTTTCAGGATTTAATTAAGTGTTTGTCCCCTTTAAAATTTTTATTGGCTGTGCTATCACCTTTAGAAAATTAATTAGCTCCAATGTAGCCCTTTCACTTTTCCTTTAATTCTCCCCAAACTCCATCGCATCGGACATTCTGAGAGCCTGTCCATGGCGATTTTCGACCTCCCTCTCTTTCAACTCTGATGGCATCCGCTCCCTAGCCTATCTCGCCTTCATCAACCTCGCTCTGTCTCCCACCCCTCACTTCGTTCTCCACCATCGTTATCCTTATTCTCCTCCCTCGTTGTTCTACTCATGCATTCACCCCCATACTCGCCGATTCCGGAGTCGAAAGAGAGGAAGAAGGAAGATGACAGTGAGTGCGGCGAAAGCCCGGCGAATGAAAAATTGCAAAGGATCGCGTATCGCGAGCAGACACACTTCTTTGTCGATTTCTAAGGTCACTGCTAACTTCCACGTCAATCGCAAGCTTGGCAAAGGGGGATTCAGTCTTTGTACAAGGTATTCTTTGCTCATTCAATTTCAATTTCTAGTTTGAAAAGTCGTCTTGCTGAGTTTGTGCTAGGTTTTTGAGAAATAGGGTTTGTAGTTTTTTCACTTGTGAATTTGCTAAATTCGCGCTTGCTTTGAGCTCTCGGCATCAATCGAGGTATCTAACTGGATTTCGAGCTACGAATTGCTTCTTTTTTTCCAGTTTACTTTGTTACTTTGCATAAAGAAAATTCATCTCTGATAGGCTTGGCCAAGGCCTTTTGTCTGGCATATTCTTCCTTGAAGTTACTGTGAACCTCTTTCTTTGATTCCATGGCGTTTTTCTAATCGAAGTTGGATCGATTTGATGTGTTTGAAATTATATTCACAAAACATATACTTGTTTGTGTTGATTATCTGTTAGTTTCTTACTTGCAAGCTTATATGAATTCAGTCTCCACCTTAATTATGAAGCTGAAAATATAGGACTAGAAATTTGTTTCATCAAGGAAGGTCATGACTTCTCTGCTATTTTTAAGTGTTTAATTGCCAATAGCAATTTAAAGGGGTAGAAGAAATGTTATGAATATAACAAGAACAAGGGTAAGTGGGTAACAATTTAAGTGTTTTATTTGCAGGCAAGGTGTTTTAATGAAATGCTCATATTAATTAGGGTTGGGTTTCTTTTAGAGGAGGTCACTGAATTTCATGGTTATCTGCCTTATGCAGATTGGGATAAAATAGGTTTGAGGGGATGAGATGGAAATAGATTGCGTTTGTAACTGACTGCAATAACAGGAGTATGCTGCGAAGAAAGAACACATGATAGCGAGGGAACCGCTTCACCATCATAATTTTCTTGGAGACTTTTTAGGCTCAGCTTTAAAAATCTTAACAATATCAAAATAAGACACACTGACCTTAACAAAGAACTCTTTAAATGTAACATGCTTAAGAGGAGAATGCTCATATTCTATAATTGGAAGACCAATTATAAGATACCAAATTTCATCATTCATGATATAAGGAGCTCTCTCTATAGTGAATGCTAGAGTAGCGTCAAAGTCCTTGTGCGTCCCCGATTTGATCAAGTGAATAGGGCGCCACACAACTAAGCCCCGTAAACATTTCTTGAAGTTGCAACGATCAATAACATACTTATTACAATTGTACACTACAACTTTCCTTTCAGGGATTTGAATTTCTAGAGCAACCTAATACATGTCGTTAATATTGAATGGGGTATAAATCCTCGTTTTACTCATCCAATCTTTCTCATAATCCTTATGATATAACCCAATGAAATACTTCAATATAGTTTCTTCAACAGGACCTACAGTCTGCAAGGGCGCGACTGATTTCGGTAAATACCACTGATAAATCAACCAGTCCAAAATAACAATGTTCTCATTCAAAGCCTCGTCTAATATTCTCTTCCTCATAGGAAAAAAAAACTTTCTCCACATGCTGAAAATGCATATTATACATGTTTTAATATATTGTATTCAAAACTATTCTATTTTAAATTAAAATTTTGATACACATAAATTATTTATAGTTACTATGCCATAAAGCAATTTGTCTTCCCCAATCAAAACATAAAAAAACTCTTCTTTGTCAACATAAAGTCATGCCCTTTGACGGAGAAATCTCTACAAGACAAAAACAGAAAAAGTCAGCTATCAGAAATATGACACTTATAAACATAAATCCCCCCAAAATGCTCACCTATTCCCAATTACAAAAGAGTACAAAAAGACATGTTCGTCTTTAGATAACAACGACTCTAATCGATTGTATTTCAGTACTCTCCCCTTCTTCACATTCCCACATGGGCTCAAGCGTAAACTACTAGATTTCAAAATAACATTAGAGCGCTTTAATAATTTAATTTCAGCATCATTCTCAACATTAACCCCAATGGCCTTATCAGTATCAGCTCGCTTCCCTATTTCAGAATCATTAGAAGAGATTTCAGTATCCCCTAAAAAGTTTGGAAATAAAGTCAGAACTCAAAAAAGATAAGAAAACAAAAAAACTACAGACAAAGTGACAAATGATAAAACATAAGCTAACAAATAGTGACGGATAGCTGACAAAAGGATGGAAATATCAACATAAAAGTGGTTTTACAGACTTGACAGATATCACCATATATAATGAAATACATCAATGAACCCAATGTTTCCTTCCAATTAATCTAATGTCCACCGGGTAGTACATATTAACCCAATGTTCTATCGGGCAGTTTTTGGCATTTATTGTACATGGCCTTTCTTGTTCTGTTTGTCCCTCACTTTTGAGTTTTATGTGTCGTTGCTTTCGATCAATCATCATCTTCTCTTTCACTCTTGATCATCATTTTCGTCTCCTATTGATGAACAACAATGGCATGTGATGGTTAGTTTACTAGTAATGTAGTATTTTTCGTCAGGTTTTCTGCTCATGCACGAATAAGGATTTGACTGTTTCACTTCCTTTTTAACCTAGGAATTAATTCGTTTCGATTTTTTGTAGGAGCTAGCGTGTTTGGTTTAGAAGAGTACAAGAACAAGTTCAATGTGAGTGTAGTTGATTTTATTCGTGTTGTTATATTTTTTAGTTTGTCCGGTGTTTTTTCGACAATGTCAGGTGTGTATGTGTTTATGTTTGTGGTTTGTAGGATTATTTGTATTGGCTTAGTGATGAAGGATTGTTCCCTACTCGATGTAATCTATACTCTTACCCTGATGTTTGTGAAATCATAAGAAAAGATTTGTCCGCTGGCGATATTCATCAAGAATAGTTGTTTTGGTTTAATTTTTCAGCAGGCCACCAAACTCGTTTTAACTTTCAGTTAGTTCATCATATGGCTATGCATGAGATTGTAACTGAAAAATTGTGGAAATTTTGGGTTAGAGTTGGGGGTCTTTTGTCTCGTTTTTCTTTGTCATCCCCTCAACCCGAGCAACTCAGGAACCGGTATTTAACCAAGTCGTCATTACCCTACACAATCAAGATCCTCCTCACGGAATCACTTGCTTGTGGATGCTACAAAAGGTGGAATTACTCTTGTGAATCAATTGAAACCCTAGCATGATGTAGAAAACCAAGCCTCACTAATCAACCAACCATGTCTCTGAATTGTAGGTGAAACTAAAGAGGTTTAGTGACTCATACCGATGTAGAAAACCATTATCTTCCTTCCTAACTTGTCTGGCGAATAAAACTAATAAGAATATTATTTTAAAAGGCTCAAAGACAACCCCTAGAAACCCTAGATCCATTAGATAAATGTTTCCTAAATAAAACATTTTTGGAAGAATTTCGGACTTTCTGAAACGGCAAAACCGGCATACGCCGCTCAGAACGGCGGGCGCTGTTCCTATCATAAAGGAGGGTGTTGGCTTGCAAAGGCAGGCACCTTTTTTCCAGTATTGTAGAGATTGTCAATATCTTTCCAACGCATGGTCATAATAGGCAAACGGACATCCGAGGCTCTAGGAAATCGCATTTTAAGTTAAGCTTGCCACGCGGACAGCTTTTGCATCTCGTTGTCATTTCAGCTCTTAGGTGTCTTGGCTTGTTCCTTAGCTTTCTATAGTTCCATTTGATCCATGATTTCTTCTCCTTTCGACCTGAAATCTTTTGATCTACAAATAAGCACTAAAAACTGTAGATTCCAAACTTTGAGTACCAAATTATCAAGAATGCAAATGAACTATTAAACATGCAATAAACCTACTCTAATGCACCTAAAAATATTTATAATAATGTCTATCTAAAATATGCATTATCAAACTCCCCCATACTTAAGCTCTTGCTTGTCCTCAAGCAATGAAAAACAAATATAGAATTGATCATCCTACAACACTAACCCTCCGTACTTTGCACACCATTCCAATGACAAAAACTCCAAAACATAACATAAACTCTTTTTTATTTTGATAGCCAAATACAACTTCTTCATTTCTGTGGATGATGACTTATTGATTTGCTTACTTTTGCCCCTAGATGAATTTTATCCTCTCTAGGTCTAAGCTACCTCACTTTTACCCCTAAGTGAATTTTATCCTCCTTAAGCCCCTAGTAGTTTATCATCTTTATTATGCAAGAAGGGTTACCTTATTTCGGCTATGCCTCTCGCTATATACACCCATACATACATCTCTAGTCAAAACAGCTCCAATATATAGATTTTTCATCTACCAATTCTCCTCCTAATTCCCGGATAGGGTCAGGCTAATCATTGGCTAGGATATGTTTTGTGGAGCTATTAAGAAAAATGGTCTATTAGGCTCAAAGGGCTTCAAGGATATATATATATAAAGATAAAGGGTGGATAAGGTAACAATTGGCTAAATAAAAATACGCCTCAATCATACGTAACTCACAAATAACAAACATGTATAATAAAGTCTTGAAAATAGATAAATCAATCAATCTCAATAGATAGAACATATGGAGAGTAATTACACAAGAAAAACATAGGAATATTCAATGATAATCCCAGTAAGGCAAAAATTAACTCGCAAGTGTTATATTTTATAGGATTTCAATTAACCTTAAGGTCATGCATGTTCAATTATATCCTCTAATCATGCTCCAATTGAAAATCATTTCAATCAAATCACGGGACTTATGCAATTAAGATCATAAAAATACTTTAGAGGACAAACTAAGGCAAGATGGATATCTTTAATAACACCTATAAATGCAATGTATGATACTTTTGTGATTGTTTTGACATTTTTTATGCAATAAAGTAACAGAATAGTAAACATGAGTGCGTGGCTATATCTATGATTGAAAAATATAAATGAATGCATGAATCTTTGTATGCAACCCTCCCCCACACTTAAACTTTTCATTATCCCCAATGAAAATCAATTAAAGACAGCAAAAATTAAAATAAATCACATGTGGGAAAAGGGAACATACTTGATCATGGTGGTGGCTGTTGGAGCAAATTAGAGCTGACGGATATTATAAGTAGAATAGGCAAAATCCATGTCCATTTAGGCTGGTTCTTTTTGGTGCGTTTTGCTGGGGCAGGGTGCGGCTTTGCTTTTGATGTGTCTCAACAATCTTCTTCTTCGTTGTGGTTCTGACATCTGGAGTCGGGACTGGCTGGAGTCGAGGTGGTGTGTACGGGGGGGGGGGGGGGGGTGACTCCATGTTCGAAAAAGAGCTTCCTTGGAGGTTCTATTAATTGTATGTACGACGATTTCCTATCTATCGACTTATCGGTTTATTGACAAGTAGGCCTTCCGATATCAAATTCTTACTAAAAAAAATGATAGTGTTACATATAGTATAGTACAGAATCTAAACTCCACCCTACCCTTGACCTACTGGCCCTAGCCTTGATCCACATGGACATGCTTATAAATTATAACCAAGTTTGAAAATATAAAAGAAACCATAAAATCACCTAGTATATTAGACGAATGGAGTTGCCGTTGTAAGGGCTAATGTTGTTATTGGTAGCCAAGGGTCAATGGTGTTGGTAGGGTTTGTGGTGGCTAAATAGAATAGAAAAAAAGGCCTAAAAAATAGAACAAATGGATTCATTTTCCCTGTCAACATATGCTCTCGAGAAAATAATTTACACGCACAGGAACAAGTGGCAGAAGACCGCCACTTAGGGGTGGGCACAAATCCCGTAAATTCAGTCTAGGTGCACATCCCGTCTTGATCCCGGCGGAGAGTTATCGTCCCACAAAATATATGTTGAGTGCTTGTTATGCTTAGGCTAAAGATCTGACTGGAATGTCTTAACTAGGAAACATGTATTGAATAATATGTGCAAACGGGATAGCGGGAGGACCCTTATTCTTATATGGTCGGAGTCCAGCTTGACTGGAATAGCCCCTTCGACTATGTTAACCTCTTCTATGATCCTATTGAGTCCTTCTCCCAGATATCAGCGTCCTCCACAAGACATTGGGTTGGTAAACACATTGTCTTCGGAAATTTTGTTCGGATACGATGGTTACCCGAGTGAGTATTGACAGATGGTTATTTACATGATTCCAAGTCTAGAGGATGAGATGTTTTTGGGGCCATCCTTCTCAATTCTTATGATGATCAACCAATGTCTTCTTGCTATAAAGAGTCATACCAGAGTCCTACGGGAAAGAGGGGTGATGAGTCGGTTGGGATAACTTGATGATTGTCCTTAGGGATTCTTGTCCGGTTATAATGATAGCTCTTTCTGAAGTTGCATGACATAATGTAATTTTGTGTTCTCTGGCATGGACCTTGTGAATGACCATTAGTGAAAAGCTGCACATGTCATTTCATATATGCTTAGTCACATTACTTAGGTTCCGTGTTGTACATTATCATACTTCTGTCATGATCTTATGTCTACTTGGCCTATTGTATTGACCGTACTAATGATTGATTGGAAGCATGAGCCATATGACGTGAATCTACATGATTGTTGCTCTCTCCTAAATTAGGTTCATGATAATGTGATCAAATCTTTTTTGTATGAATACCCTGTAAAATGATCTCCTTAGCATGTTAGTTGATCATACCCTCAATACTTATCATTCCTTATGTGACTATAGCATGCCCGTCTATTGCGCATTCATTAGATTAACTATTGTTAATTATTTTGTGCTTAATACTGTATTGTGTTACTTGCTCTGAATTGAGAATATGTTGGTATAATTGAACCATGGATTGCATCAATTTGTGCGAATGGAATAGCGGGGGAGACCTTTCTTGCTATAGAGGGAAGATTCAATCCTTGTGGGATCACCTTTGACCTTCTCCAAAGTTATTGCCTACCTTTCCCCGGTTCTCTTCCACGACCCTACTGGACGTCTCTATTGAGCCCTTCTTGTGGTGTCAGTGTTTTATATGGGAAGATTAGGATGTAGGATTAGCCACATTCGAGATTATATTGGAGTCCTCTGATTACTCGAACAATTTGCTACCTTATCAATGAGTCATACAATCCTTCCACAGTTCCACGGGTATTGGGCTATTGAGTCAGTGAGTCAATGTTGCCATTGATTTTGTTTGGCTTAATAGTAGTTCCATCTGTGATCACGTTATTTGATGTAATATCTTGATAAAGGCATGTCTTATTCAGGTATCTGTTGATTTGAACACATGTCTCTACATTATACTCATATTGCCCCATTACCTAGACTCATATTATACATCGCTACCCTTCTTCCATGCTTCTATGTCATTGGAAAATGATTTATTTGATTCCTTGCGTATCGCTATGTTAATCGTTATTAAATGTATGTGTGTATCGTATATTATGTCGAGCCATTAGTTTCATGCTGGACCCTTGGGTGCGACTTACCCAAATTTATACCCTATCCGCACCATTGCCCATTCCCTCTTGAGATAGGTTCCTGATAGTGTGGTCCTTCCTTCTTTATATCCCCTTAAAATGATTTACTTATCTTGATTAGATTAATGTTGAACCCAATGATCGACTGCTTTATGTGACGATAAATCCTAGCATGCTTATCAACTTATCAGTCGGTGGTGTTCTCCTTATTGTGCTATGATATCCTCTCGTGCTTGCATGAACATATGACCTTACACCTCGCATGATCACACACAACGCTATGTACAACTTCATATATGCATGACACATGAATGTTAGGTTGAACTTATTTGAATTGTCTTGACTATATTCACGCTTCAATTTGTGTTACTAGTATCATGTAGGGCGTATGCTTTCCAATATGGACCATTGAATAGTTACTTGTCATACTTGTCCTATTTTGTGAACATGGTTATCCCATAATGCGATAGTTACTATGTCGCGCTTCTATATGCCTCTTCATAACATTAGGCTGATTTCACTGATGTATATTCCGACATGTTTGTATTTGACCTTACCTGTTGACGTATATACCGTACTCGTGCATTTGATCATGTATGTAATGCATGTGATGCTTATCGAATACTTAGTGACTCTGTACCTTGCATAATCATTTCTAGCTTCTGCATACCTTGATTATAATTGTCAAGCATACCTAGTAGCTCAAATCCTCTCATCATTTCTATTCTCGAGTTAGAGTATTGTCACTAGTCTAGTCGTCTTTAGCTTTGGTCCGTGTCCGAACCCGTGAGGGTTTGGGTAGTCCGCCCTTGTCACTCATCTATCTCCGCTAACTTAAAATTGTGTACGACACTCTTGACAAACGATCGCATGGAAAAGAGAATGGGTGGCTGGCTAACATTAGACGGCGCAACATAAGTGTGGGCCCGTAACCCACATGTCACAAGACTAACGTCATCGGCGACATTAAAGGATGAGCACATTTCAAGGATCACGAGCACCAAATGCTATGTGACTTGTGAAGACATAGTGTTCCCTGTTCGAGTTGCTAACCCCTAATGTACCATGATGCCTTGACGTGTTAATACTTTGAGTTACTAAACACCATCTAAATTCTTTTGCCTATAAAATATGAATTACAGGATGTACTTGCTCTGTTATTCTGCCCAAGCCTGGCTGAGGAAGAGTGAGTTACGGGACGTAAAACAAAAAAGTATGCTGATTGATGAACCTAGCCCGAGCGCCCTTCACCTTCGACTTGAAAGAAACCAACACCCTTAGGTTCCGGGTTATGGTTTTGGTTTTTGTGCCACTGCCTCGAATTCTTCTGTTTTGGGGCATCCTGATAAATATATACCTGCTAATCTGATGCCCACCCCACCTCTAGGCACCCAAAAACAAGGAAGGGCGTAGTAAGCGACAAAATGCTTCGGGGAATTGAAAATAATCATAGATCCGGAACACATATTCAGTCATACCGACATGGCCCCACTGATTTGTTATCTATCAAAGCATGATGTGATTTAGACTTATAGATTTTTCTATTTAAAAAGTATCCCACATCGGTTGTAAACACATAAGAGGGTAGATTTTCTCCTATATATTGTGTAAGGTTTCTCATTTTTAATACAAGTTGAATTTTTGAGTGAAAAGTTGAGAACATTTGCTTCCTTTGATTCCGGGTTAAGGATCATGTTTTTGGTGAGATGCTAAAAACGAAACCCTTTAGTGAGATGCCGAGGGAGACACCCTAGTGAGAGGTGAAGGTGTCGAAGGGTCGAGATCCTCAGAGTGCGATTGCGAGAGGATTGAGATCGAGTGTGGAAGATTCAAGGGTGAGAGGCTTGCGGATCTTGCCATACATATCTGGTTACTAGTAGAAGGTTTATCCCTTCGGATAAAGGAGGAACCTCATCGTCGATCCTGGCGGCTCGGAGTGTTCCCGAGCACATCAAGTGGTATCAGAGCTAATCGACTCGAGTCCATCGAGCTTTTGATAATTGAGTGGTTTCTTCTTTGTCAAAATGTTCAAGAAAGCGAGTTCCAGGCCTTTGTCTAAAGAGTACATCCGATGGGCTATTCGAGCCTATGATGATGGGTATCTTCATTGGAGCGACATGGATGGGTCTATTCGAGCCTATGATGATGGCTATTCGAGCCTATGATGATGGGTATCAACTACATATGATGTAGTTGATCAAGAGCTTCGGAGAAGATATAGAAAGAGAAGGGCTTGAGAGGATGAGGCTCGGTGTAAGAAGAATGTTGAACCACCTTGGCAAGAGATTCGCAAGCTCGCGAAAGACTCAATGCAACAAGTACGAGAAATGCGAAAAGGCGTCAACAAATTGGGGTCGACGCTATCGAAGCCCAAAACAGCCCTACCTCCCTTTTCAAAGACGAAATCATCTACGACCATGGGCGAAACGCTTGAGATTAAAGAAGGAAAGTCCGATGATGTTCCTATTGAGATTGCGAAGGTCAACCCTGAGCTTAAGAAAGATGAAGAAATCATCCAAGTTCCCAAGGTTGCGCTTTCCATGAAGGAGAAACGAATGCCAACCGACATGCCTAGCTTTCTGAATTCCATGTCAAGTAAGTGGTTAGATTCGATTTCTTTCATTCTGTCTTGTTTGCCTTTCACGATTCAAGAAGAAGAGGGGATTCAAGATCCGTTCAAGGAAGAAGAAACATGTCCGAAGGAGTCGTTTGTTTCTATCACGGATTCAAGGAAGAATCCTTTTCGAGGGGAGGAGGATGATGTGATCCTAGTCGTCAATGATCTCGAATCCTTTATCTTACAAAGCTATGTTGTCGGGGCCGAACATCAATCCTCGTTTGAGAAAACAGCATGGCGACACCGTGGTATTTTGGCTCTTTTGGGCTGGATAAAATTTCAATTGAAGCCAATGAACACTTGTTGGCAAGCTATTTTAAGTGGCTACAACTTGCATGAAGGACACATCTCCTAAATCAGCCTTGACGATGCTCGAATTGGACGTTCTTTCAAGAAGCTCCAAAATAGACGTTTTTCCATCCTTTTATTTCTATCAAATAAATCCCACATCGATTATAGATGCTTGGTGGGCTATATTTTCATCCTATATATTGCTTGTAAAAATTTCATTTTAAATAAAGTCAAGTTCAGTTGAGTTAGAGGTTAAGCCACTAAATAGCTTTCTATGATTCTGGGTTAAGGATCGAGTTCTGGGTGAGAGGTTAAGAGCAAACCCTTTGGTGAGAGGCCGATGGTGACACCCTAGTGAGAAGCGAAGGTGTCAAAGGGTTGAGATCCTCGGAGTGCGATTCCAAGAGGATTGAGATCGAGTGTAGGGGATTCAAGGGTGAGAGACCTGCGAATCTTGCTCCACATATCCCTTCTTTTCAGTTTTCATAAACAACAAAAATTAGTCCCACAAAAAGAGTGTTCGAAAGCTCGAGCCTTGGTCGATCCCAGTCCTCGTGTCTCATCAGAGCATCAAGCAACGCAACCCGCTGGAAACCTGAGTTGTTTAGTAATGACGTACAGTATGATGAAACTTGATGGCTTGACTTGATTATGTCCATATAATTATTGAGCACAATGGTACCTTGAGACTTTTGACATTCTTGCAATAGTTGATGATGAACTATAATGATGTTATAGTTATAAATGCTCGTGGATATGATGTAAGCCTTATATGTGATGCTTTCCATGATAGCTTTCTCTATGATGCATATGTTGTGATTGGGAATGATTTTGGTAAGAAACGAGTAGAGGAATTGTTAAGGCTGGTTAGTATAGGGTTTCTTGAGGAATCATAGATCTTGGGGATTTGATATGATAGCAGGACTGGATGTGAGGTGTGTAATTGGGTTTTGCTCGGGCAATGTTGTGAACGTTGACTGAGGTATTAAAGAATGGAAGATGAACCTTCGAGGTAAGACTGGGAGTTAGGTGAGAATATCGTAAGGTTGATTATTTGCTTGTGGGTTCGTGGTGGCCAGTTTAGCACTAGATCATGGTACTCTGGGGTAAAATCTGATGATTGCAGGTGGTGGAATATTGTTAGCGGGGCGTAATGCATGTGATGTTTTGGGTAGTACGGGAGGTGTAAGGAATGACCCTTGTGAGTATTGAGGACATAGTTTGAGATGGTACATGTGTATGAGATTAGGGATATGAGTTGGGTTCTTAGAGGTGGATTGTTGGTGAGAGTGCTTGACGGAATGGAAAGTGAGATTGGAGTGTCGAAGGGAATTAGGATTTCCTCTTTGGGATATTATCTGATTTAATGTTGGTAGTTCTAGATGAGGAGTGATCTTGGCTTGAGAGTTGGAGACGAGCGAGTGGTGATTGCATTTTATTGTGACTAGTAATGATGTGAAGATTTTCTTGATTATGTGACTTATTAATATGTACTGGCGGGATGAACCCGATATGGAATGACATCACATGTTGATATGCAATGCTGTAATCTAATTAGTAGTAACATGTGTTATCGGGATATATTGATGCACTGTTATTCTGATATGTTGATACACTGATATTTTATTGATTGATGTAATGATATGATGCACTTTGATATATTGTTGAACCTCCATTTTTGCTAAACCTTAATAGCTTGACCTTATTTGTATACATGGGTTGACAATGAGTTTTGGTTCGTTGATTCTAAGATAAAAATCCCACTATGACTACCCTTACGATACCGATGTTTGATGTGATAAATCTTGTTATGACAACACTTGATGTAATTTGGATAGGTTGATGAGATGACTATGTGACTTTATGCGTTGATTAAATGGAAACCACTGCCGTGACTGGTTCTACTATTATTGCGATGTCGATATGCGATAGTGAGACTTGACTTGTAGTGACGTACTGACTCCATGATACAAATCTGTTGATCTCTTGACATGTGTGCTTGTGTGGTTAGCTATGATGGTTAGATGATGTACTTGTTATCACTTTTAGTATGATGTAGGGATACCTTTTATGACTTCTGGTGTGATGTTGAGACACTTATTATGATTTTGGTATGTTGTTGTGATACATATTATGGCCTCGGTATGGTGTTAAGATGCTTGATGTGACCTTTTGGTGTTGTGTTGGGATGTGTTTTGAGACTTGTCGTATGACGTACGGTTGGAGATGAGGTTTATGATATATGAGATTATGCATTTGATGGCTTATGATTTTGCTTGAATTGAGATTGATAGATTGACTTGACTCTGGAAACTAGGAAGAGAATATGAGATTAGTGCTTAGAGGTAGATGCCTCCACCTCCCGAGTTCTAAGATTTGATTGACTAACTTGGGACTTCAGGGATTTTGAACGGTTTTGAAAGGGGTTAACTTGGATTTCGAAACGATTTTGAATGGTTTTGAAGTTGAGAGGCTTTGGTTAGTTTTGAAGGTTTTAGTTTCGGGGACGAGACTTGTTTTTAGAGGCGGATGAATGTAAAGACCGGAAAATTTAATTACTGTATTATTTAATTCCTGAATTTGGAAAGCCGTCGGAAATCCGTCTCCGAGCAACTTGCCATTTCTTGAAAGTCTTTGAAATAATTCCAACATCCTTTTGAATTTGAGTTCGACGGATCTTATTTTAACTATTGAGTTTCGGATTTGAAAACTTAGAGTCTCATTGGTCGTTTAGAAACGGTTTGAAATTCGATTTGGATTTCCCGAGAGTCGGGATTTTGGGTTAAACTATCGGGATTCTGAGTCAGACCTAGCGGGACCGTCTCTCTCTCTCTCTCTCTCTCTCTCTCTCTCTCTCTCTCTCTCCCCCTCCCTCCCTCCCCCTCCCCCTCCCCCTTCCCTCCTCTATGTTTTTTTTTTTTTTTATCATTTTCCCCATTAAACCCTAATGATTTCGTTGCCACGCGTTTTGAGTCGCCACTACGAGTTGGAGCCAAGAAGCTACAGAAGACCCTTTCGCTGCCACGAGTTCTTACTCGCCTTCGTGAAATCGAGCCCAGAAACCCTTGTTCCTCTTTTCTCGCGGTAATCGAGTTCGTTCTCCCTCCTCTTACTTCCTTTCCCTTCCAATCTTTTAATGGTGTACCTTTACTAAGTTTCCAAGGTCGAGACGGAGTGGATATAACGCCTAGAAGTGCAAGATCCGAACGAAGGTATCCATCCTTCGAAACGTAACCCAAATATTTATATTTGGGCCATTACATATTAGATGTTCAAAATAGTTTTGAATTTACTCTTTAAGTATCTAATTTTCCTTCAGTAGGTCATCGAGAGTTTTAAGTTCAAAAATTATTGCTTATCATAGAAATCAATTAGCTTCTATATGAATTAGGGCATATTTGGTATGGGTATATATATATATATTAGTTTGATATCTACTGATTTTTTTTAAGCTGTTGAAATTGGGGATATCACACTCATTTATAATGCCTCATCCTTTTGCTTATAATGCAATAAACCTAACCGAGCAAATGCTTTATGCTAATCCTAGATCATTTAGTTCATTCCCGATTAATCATTCACTCGAAAACCCAAAATTTGTCGAAAACAATAAAATCAGGAGAAAAATATGGAAGACAAACTCCAATATTTTTTTGACATATTTCATCGAGATCAACAATGTCTTTAGGAATTTCGACACAAAGTTTGGTCTCTCTCTTCTTTTTTTTTTTTTTTTTTTTTGAAACGGAATAAATTTGACCATAGAGTAGAGCTCTATCAGCCAAGAGCATCCTTGCGGATGAGACTACGCAACAGAGAATCATCAGGAGTCAAGAGACCGTTAGAGGCAGAAACAATGCGTGACAAGCGATCAGCTACCAGATTTGCCTCACAGAAGACATGGCGAATCTCAACAGAACCAAAGAAGCCCGGCGAGACTATACTGCCCGAGACAATCATTTCAGAGTCTCCAGTAGGCTTCCCCATACCTTTCAAACTTTTTATTATTGTTAAGTTGTCTCCTTCAATGATAAGATTAGTTATTTTTTAGTTCTTTTGCATCCAGAAGTCCCTTCCAGAGACCCAAACTTTCACAGCCACAAACCGAACTGATCGGTGATGGTCCATTTCCAGTGAAGATTGGAGAACCTACATAATCACGAATGATGAAGCCATAAGTGCCCAAACCAACAGCTGAGAGGGACCCATCAAAATTTAGTTTATGAGTTCCATTTGGTGGGGGTTCCCATTTTGTTCTCTTTCTCTTTGATATAGATCTTTGTTTGTCAACATTTGTGGATGTGTTTTTGTTGTTTGCACAGTAGTCCGGGGAGTTCAAATGTGATGTCTTCCAGATAAATATTTGCTCCTTTATGAAGGATAAGATGCGTCTTATGTCCGGGTTTATGTTTTCAAAAAGCGTTTTGTTTCTGAAGTACCAAATACCCCACCAGACAAAGGCCAGCTCTTCAAAACAGTTTGTTCCAATTGTATTTTTGATGTCCCAGAGTGTGTCGTTCAAGTGTTCATCTTTGCTGAAACAACCATTCATTTTCCTAAATGTACCCGGGTTATTTGCAATCAGGGTTTCCCTTGAAACAGGACAGTTCCATAAAAGATAGTTTAGGTCTTCATAACAAGAGTCGCAGTGAGGGCAGTTTGTCGGAATGCTGAAGTGTCGAGAGGCTAGTCTGACAGCAGTGGGCACTCCATTCTTTAGGATTTTCCACAAGAATGATTTTATTTTTGGGGGGATATCTAGTCCCCAAACCCAGTTTGTGTCTGAAATTTCATGTTTTTTGTGGTTGTGTATCATATCAATAGCAGACTTCGTGCTGAACCAACCATTTTTGCTCCATTTCCAATAAAGTCTATCGAACTGGATGTGTTGTGGAATTGGTATTGTTTTGATAGTTTCAATTAGATTATTTGGAATGATGTTTTGTAACTCTTCCTGTAGTTTTTCTTGGTTCCATGTTTTGTTTTCTTTGAGAAAATGTTTTATGTTGATTGTTTTGTCTATATGTTGTGTTCCTGAGAGTAATGAATTTATAGGCGTTTGGCCTAGCCACTGGTCTTGCCAAAAATTGATAGAGGCGTCGTCCCCTATAGACCAATTTAGGCATTGTTTGAATAAAGGGATTAGTTTTATTAACTAAGTCCATTGCCAGGATGAGGTACCATGCTTCCGATATGTGAGAATGTTTTGGTTTTACAGATATTTTTCTTTGATTAGTGTGACCCAGGGGCTAGTTGGTTCCGCTAATAGTTTCCAGAGTAATTTCATCTGAAGGGCTTTGTTCATGTCCTCAGAGTTACGCAGACCCAACCCTCCATTTTCCTTGGTTTTACAAACCTCGTACCAACCGATGAGGGGCTTATGGTTCAGCCCCTTGTTCCAGAGGAAGTTTCGGTTGATCTTATCAAGTTCCATATGAACGGATTTGGGTAGCATATAGCATTGCATTATGTGTAAAGGTTTGGTTGCGAGCGTTGTTTTGATTAATGTGCAACGACCCGCTTGTGAAAGGCAGTTTGCCTTCCATCTGTGAAGTTGTGACTTGGTGCTTGTTAGAAGATATTTGAATTCCTCCTTTGTCACTCTTCCTTATATGAGGGGGCAACCCAAATAGCTACCCATTTTAGGGGTGTGTGTTATTTCAAGCTCGTTTCTGATTAGATTTATTTGGGTGGTTGTAACATTTTTGGATGTTTGGAATTGGGATTTGTGCCTATTTACCCTTTGTCCTGAAAGATCTGAGTATTCTTTCAAAATTTTGTTAATCTGGTCACAACCGGTTTTGGTTGTTGATGCAAAGATAACAATATCATCTGCAAAGGCTAAGAATGGAATTTTCGTTCCTACGCGCGTTAGTTTGATTCCTAGGTGGCTTTGTGGTTTTTCCGATTCTTGTTGTAACCCACGTGCTAGCATTTCTGAAATTATTAGGAATAGATATGGTGATAGCGGGCAACCGTGGCGTAATCCCCTCTCGGGGAAAAATATTTTAGTGGGTATGTGACTGTAGTTATGCATTCTTTGATCCAAACTGTGAATTTGGGTGAGAACCCGAGTTTAGACATAATTGAGAGTAAGAAGTTCCAGTCAACCATATCGAATGCTTTTTCCATATCGAGCTTGACAGCCATCCAACCCGATTTTCCATTTTTCTTTGAGAAAGAGTGGAAAATTTCGTTTGCAATTAAGATGTTATCTTGTATAGATTTGCCTGATGAGAAGACGCTTTGAAGTGGATTAGTTACTTTGGGGATAACCCTTTTGAGTCTTGAAGCTAGTATTTTGGATATAATTTTATATGTTGTTGAGCAAAGACTAATAGGCCTATAGTGAGATGTTTTCGGGTTGTCTATCTTTGGTATTAATGCTATGAACGTATGGTTTGTCTGCTTCAGAATCCTTCCGCTTAAAAAGAAGCTTTTAACAGCTTTGATGACTGATGGTTCAACAATATGCCAGTACTTTTTGAAGAAGCCAGCTGGAAAGCCATCAGGTCCTGGTGATTTGTCGTTGGCAAGACTGAAAGCAACGTTTTTAATTTCAGAATTGGTGACTTGGCGAGTTAGCCATTCATTATTTTCGTTTGAGATTTCATTCCCTACATGATGAAGTAGATTGCTTTGTGTTTGTTGTCTAGAATGTTGAGTAAATCTTTGGCTAAAATCGTGTTTGATTTGGTTCCTAATTTCTTCTTCATTGTTAAGTGCTATACCAGCCGTGGTTTGGAGATGTTTTATTATGTTTCTATTTCGTCTTCCTGTTGCTATTTTATGAAAGTATTTAGTATTGGCGTCTATGGATTTTATGTGCATTCTTTTTGCCCTTTGCCCCCAATATTTTTGTTGGAAGGAAAGGAGAGAAGAGTGCTTTGAAGTGAGCCTTTTGATTTTGTTATCCAGGTTTTGATTGTAAGCATTGCAAAGATTCTTTTGGGATTCTAGAAGTTCTGTTTCAACTTGTTTAATTTGGCGAAATACATTTCCAAAGGTTACTTTGCTCCAAAGCTTGCTTTTTCTTTTAACCACTTGTAGTTTTTTCGTCAATTTGAACATTTTCGAGATAGGGGAGTCTAGCCTCCATGCAGATCGCACAACTGCTTCGTAGTCTGGTTTCGTAGTCCATGCCATTTCAAATTTGGAGGGTTGTAATTTTGGTGTGCGGTTATCCATGAGGTCCAAAGTGATCTGTGCGTGGTCTGATTTGAGAAAAGCATGGTTTTTCGTACGAAGATTCGGGAATTGTTTTAGGATAGGGTGGCTAATCATGGCACGGTCTAGTTTTTCAAAAATGTTATCATTACCATGTTCATGTTTTCTCCAAGTGTAATTGTTTCCACACGTTGGGGAGTCTACTAGGTTGTAAGTACTAATTGTATCTTGTAGTCTAGCAAATCTATTTGCAGATGGGATCCTGCCCCCTAATTTGTCGGTTGGCTCCAAAATTTCATTAAGATCTCCTAGAATAATCAGCGAGTCCTTAGCATTGCGGATATAGTCTGAGAGAGACGCCCAAAAAGAGTTTTTGTCCTTTGCGTAAGGGGTTGCATAAACGAATAAGATTTCGACGTCAATATTAAGTGTTGTGTTTGTGTAGTCCGCTTGAATGATTCGGTCCGTAGAGTTTCTAATAGTAAACGTTTCATTGTGGAAAAAGGATTCTTTCCAAAGGAGGCAAAGCCCGCCCGCAAGTCCATTGGATGGACAGAAATGCATTCTGTCAAAACCTGGTTTTCTCCAGCATTTGTCCAGAGGAGGGTTAGCTAATTTTGTTTCGGCTAGCATTAGGATTTTTATGTGCTCCGCTTTAGTATGTAGTTGCTTCAATGTGGGTCCAAACATTCTTTCTGCTAAGGCCTCTAATATTCCAAAAGCTAAACTTCATTAAAACCTTTTAAGGGGGAAATGGTAGTTAGAAGGTCGATAACCTTTTTTATTAGAGTAGAGATTCTCCAATTAATGGGGGTTTTGGTTTGTTCTTGATCAGTGTTGTTAGTTTCGTCTATCCTTGTGAGTTCATGTGTAAGTTTTTGCTTGAGGATCACCAAAAGCAAAGATTCTTTGTTTTGGATACGATTCAAGCTTTTTTTGTTAAAAGATGTGTTATTAATATAGAAGTTGATATAAACCTTAGGAGTGATGGGTCCAAGGACTATAGTATTAGATTGGATCCCAAATAAAATAGAGCCCAAATAGTGGTTTAAGGTCAAGCATAAACCGTTAGAAAGTCTATTATTCATAACAGAATCGGGATAAATAACCATATTTATTGATCTGTACGACCTGTTGGAAAGTTTGTAATGTCCATGATTTACAATGAGGATGCAAGAGTTGGTTAATGAGTGAATATCCACCAGATAGACTGTTAGATAGAAAGAACAATGATCATATTGTATGGGGTTTACATTATACAAAAATGGCTTATAACACAAAATAAGTGAACCACCCCAAGAGCAGCTAGAAAAGAAAGCTTTTAAGGTGGCACAAGGGAGCTCACTTAAGCTGAGACATGGGTTGGGGCAACTGTCGTCCAAGTTGATAGTGTGGATCCATATTAGTAGTGTTGAGTGCATGTGGGTGGGCCTTCCCTGAGCTTGAATCCAATAGCCTCCATAGCAGAAACCATGAAGCCAACCAAGTCGAGTAAGAAGATGCAAAGTGTGCATGTAAATGTGTTGCTCAAGGAAATGACTCCCTCGAGCAAGATTAGTAGAGTATTTTATAAACAATTTAACCATATCTAAAGTAAAGTAATGATAATGTGGTAGTTTTCTAAGCAAGAGGAGATAGTTAATGGCTATCCTTATTAAGTTGTGGTGCAAATGAGAGGAAGAGTTTAGAAAGCTCTCATTTACAAATGCTTCAGACCACAAATCAGTAGGTAAAATATGAACTTGTTTGGAATTTGTAGATGGTAAATAAGAGTATTGCCAATCCTTAACCTGCCAGAGCACCAAGTAGCAGCATATAGTAGAAGAAAGGCAACCAAATATAATATGAGAATCCATTGATACTGCATAATATAATTTTATATTATTTCTAGAGAATAGGTTACAGGCATTCGATAAAGTGGCAATACAAGGAGCATAAAAGGTAGCCAGTAAGAACCAAGATCTAGTACAAACTGGCAATACAAGGAGAATAACTTGTGATCTCTGTTTTAGCTTTCCCAATTTAAGGTGGATGTGACACAGACTGACTGTATGAGTTCCATGTTTAAAGTATTCAAGTTTCTTTTGTAGTTCTAGCTTTGTTACATATGTCACAAATTCAAGGTAACAAATCTCCAAAGAGAGTAACGAAGAGATCTTGGGTGAGTAGTGTACTAGTTCAATGTAGTATGTAAACACAATAATTCTGAAAAATCTGTTAGAAAGCAACAGAAACTCAGAGTGTTCTCGACTGAGAATAGCATCTGTGTGAAATCGGTATAGGGGTCGGTACTGTAGAAGCTGTTCAAAAAACGAGTTTAGATCAAAAAGCGAGTTTAGGGTGTCACCCGAAGGCTTCCCATTGGTTTGGTTATTAATGGGTGTCGGTGGAGCCCCATTGAGGCTCCCCTTCCCTTTAGTTGGTTGGGTATCTGCCATTAAAGCAGAACAGAGCGATTTGCAAACACACCAGACAGAGAGAACAGAGAGCTTGTGATAGAGAGTAGGAGGGGAAGGAAATATGCATTTAATTTGGGAAGTATAGCGTACCTGCATATGCGAGAGGAAGCGCCCACCAATTTATGGGCACTGTAGGAAGACTGATGGCCGAGCAGGCCCTTGAATCCGGGAACATGATGACGACTCCGGATAGCAGAAGACTCGACCAATCGACCAAATCGGCCGATTAGGAGAGAGATAGAGAAAAACCCCTTGAATGTAGCATTGATTAACCCTATTGATCTCCATTTGAGCGATTTGAACGGGAAGAGAGAGCAAAACCCTAGAAAGGAGAAATCACTCGGAACCCCCCACCAGATCCA
Source organism: Persicaria tinctoria (assembly GCA_037127255.1). Lineage (NCBI taxonomy): Eukaryota > Viridiplantae > Streptophyta > Magnoliopsida > Caryophyllales > Polygonaceae > Persicaria > Persicaria tinctoria. The sequence goes on along the minus strand of JBANSL010000013.1, from coordinate 34,023,784 downwards.
AACCTTGTGCCAGATCCAGTACCAAAGGCGTTTGAGATTGATTGGACAAAACCAATTGAAGATTTTTGGTCTGATTTGTGTATGGTTTACAGGAAAATTATCCCCATTTTCAGTTTGGTTTTGGAGTTTCGGGTTGAAGGATGAAGGTTTGGGGGTAGGGGGAAGTGCGTGGCACAGCGCGTTCTTTAGTAAATACTAGTGTAATACCCGTGCCTTGAAGGCACGAGATTTTGATTAATTTTAAATTGAACATCATTCTATATATTAATATATACGGAGTACTTGTTTACAACAAAAATAATATGTATAAAGTATTTTTTTAATTTATAAATTTGTTGGAAAGAGATACAACATAATATGTATAAAGTATTTTTTTAATTTATAAATTTGTTGGAAAGAGATTCAACATAATTTTTTAAATGATTTAAGTAATAAATTAAACTCAAACACACCACCTATTATAATTTGAAATACATATATAATTATTATCATTAGGATAAAACTAAAAAGAAAAATACAAGATGCCATATAATGATTAAAAAAATCATAAGCACATGATTGTGTGAATACTTTTGAAGTTATGTAGATGCACATGATTGCCTACTGTAAAAAAAAACATAACTTATTTATTATTTTCATGAGAAAGATGGCTAGAAAGAGAGAGAAATAAATAGAGAAAATAAAGGTAAGATGGTAATTAAAAAGAAGTGATCTAAAGCGCCTCATCAAAGATGTAAAATAAGTATTGCTTGTAAGTCTTAATTAACTTTTAAAATAAGTAAATTGTAGAAAAAAAACTTTTTTTGGCTCTAATTGATTTTTATAATTAACTTTTGAAATCAAATATTCACAAATTAACTATTTTTACTAACTTTGTAAAATATTCATTTTTGGGATATTTTTTTTCTTCGATATTTGAAGCCAAACACCCAAAATTAATTATAAAAGAGTGTTTATTTATTTATTTTTGAATGATAATATATGCAAATTTCACATTTTCTTTTCTCAAAATTCTTCAATTTTTGTTTGTAGATCTTAAAATGTTATTTTTTGTATTCCAATTAGTCATTTAAGATGTTTAAAATAAATGTAATTTATCTCTAAAAAATCTTTTGTTAAAAATTTATATAAATGTCATGTAGAATGTGCTAAGTAAGTATAGATTTCAAATATTCATTTTGGACAATTATTTTCCTCAAATTTTGAAGGTTAACAGGTGCAAAAATAATTTCTTCTTAAAAGTAATGACGTTTTGCTTCTATCTCCATAAATATTTTAAAAAAATTCAATAAAAATTTAAGATGTCTATATTGTATAATAAATGTAAATTTTAAAAAGAAATATTATTATGAAAATTATTGTTTTTATAGTTAATTTTTATTTTGACATTTGAATTAAATATTCTTATTAGTTCTTGAGTTATCACAGTTCAATATATTAGTCAATTTAGTTATATACATATATAAATATAAGATTATGTAAACATTTGATATTTCAAAGATTTTTTTTTTAGATATTCTAATTAATTTTTAAAAAAAAAGGTTACATAACAAATTATGGATAAGACTTGTATAAATGTGTGGATCAATTAATATACGACTTCTGATCATCATGGTTAGAGCTGGCAAAATCTGACCCGATCCGAGAAACCTGGTCGACTCACCCGAACCCACACCCGATCGAAACCCGAAAATCCAGATCGAATACAGAAAAAACTGACCCGACCAAAACCCGATCTGACTCTCAACCCTAGCTACCCAACATTCGGAATGATAGTATCCAAAATTGTGGTCCTAATAAATATATAATATTATTGATATGAATGAAATGTATAAAGAAATTCACAATATTAATGAAATAATGATATAAAATACCACACAGGATCTGACTCTCAACCCTAGCTACCCAATATTCGGAATGATAGTATCCAAAATTGTGGTCCTAATAAATATATAATATTATTGATATGAATGAAATGTATAAAGAAATTCACAATATTAATGAAATAATGATATAAAATACCACACATGATGATAATATCCAAAATTGTGGTATGGTGTATCAATTTACATAATCTTTTCTATGAAATAAAGGAAATAAATATATTTAAAATAGATCACAAATTAATATAAGTATATCAATTTAAATAATCTTCGTTTGAAAAATATGAAACAAATATATGTCAAATAGGAAACAAATAATTTAAGCAATAATATTGACCAATAAGAAAATATCATTTGAATAAAAAAGTTAACTTTAATTGTGGGCGCGACACATCAGCAAAATGCTAGCAGAATTAGTAATATTAATAGATAGATAGATTTGAGTTTTTGGGTTTTCATTTTTGAAATAATTTCACTAGAGTAAGAGGACAAAGTTTGGTCTCTCTTCTCTTAGGCCAAACATACATATTTTGTGAAAATGAAACTATCCCTTACCAATGGATGAAATAACATCTTGTTAAACGACATTCCCAAAATACATTGTAAAATCACAAACTAATTGGAAACATATATAAATATCCTAACAAATAATACATTTCTCCGTTAACTTTTAAAAATTTAGGTTGAATAGTAAAAAAAAAAATGTATGTTTCTAATGTGTAAGTATTTTTTTAAATAACAGTTCCAACTGTTTATCCTTTTAAATATAGTTGTTTTTCTTGATTTGCTTTTTAATATTTATGCATGATCACATATTCAAAATAAATAGCAACTCAATATTTCGAAAAATGATTGAAAATTATATGAAAATAATTCATAAGAAATATTGACAAGATAAGTATTGGCATGATCATTTAATGAAATTTGCACTATAAAATATTTATAAAGTGGACTAATACCTGAAGAAACACTACCAACTTGACTGAGACAGTTCTATTTATATTTTATAAGGTGTACTTGATTTCAAACCATGTTCATCCCTCGCCGAACTTGTCTAATCGAGATGATTCTATTTAATCGGCTTACACAGCCGAGCTCCATCTTCATATTCAATCCCTTGAAATTTCGACTACATTTCACATTTTAAAGCCACACTTAGGGTGTGTATGGTAATGTTTATTAACTGCTAAAAATATAAGTAGCTAGTGCTATTTATTTTTTAAATAAGGTTATTGGTTGTTTGAACACCTAAAATGAACTAAAACAAGTTAAAAATTGTGTTTTAAAAAGAAAGCTAGAAAGGGAAGGTTATTTTGGAGTTTATTTTCCAAAAGTACTGTTTTACCCCTTTTATTTTATCTTATTTGATTTGAAATTACCTTAATATCTCTAATAATAACCAAATAAAGTCCACTTTTTACAAATAAACTTTTTTTCACCCCCATATCACAAGAATAATAAAAACATAAAATACAATCAATCAGGCACGGAACCAGGAATATAATCTTGGGTGGACTGGATTTACATATAATTAATTTTTTTCCTATTTATCACTATATCTATTGAATTAATTTTTTTTATTTATATTTAAATTAGTACTACGGAACAATAAAGTTAATTATCTATATTTAAATTAGTACTACGGAATAATAAAATTAGAAATAATACTCCGTAATAAAAGAAGAGACAAAAAATAAGTAGGGAGATGTCCCCCTCTCGCCTTATCTCTTTGTTATCTGGATGGAAGTCCTAAATCGAATGTTGCTTGAAGCTACTCAGAATCCGGATTTCAATTTCCACCCGAAATGTAGGGAGATGTCTCTATCGAACCTTGCGTTTGCAGATGATCTATTATTGTTTTGTAGAGCTGATAAGCGGTCTGTGCAGATCTTGCAAGAGTGTTTGGATATGTTCTTCGCTGTGTCCGGTTTGAGAATTAATGTGGCGAAGAGCACATGTTATGTGGCGGGGGTTACTTCTCAGGCTAGATCAGAACTTGTACAACAGTTGGGTTACTCTGTAGGTTCCTTTCCCGTGACTTATCTTGGTACTCCTTTTCATGCCACGCGTGTCAATATTGCTGGATATGCTCCTCTGTTCCAGAAGGTTGAGGGTCGAATCAAGGTATGGGCTACTAAGAACATCTCTTATGCCGGTAGACTTCAACTCATTAAATCTGTCTTGGGTGGAATGTTCTCTTTCTGGGGCCAGAATCTGTTGATGCCGAAAGCTGTTGTCGCTTAGCTCGAGAGTATGTGTCGCAGTTTCTTATGGAGTGGACATGCCGGAAGTAAAGCTGGGGTCATTGCGTGGGCTGAGGTCTCCAAACCGTATGGCGAGGGAGGGATCGACATTAAGCAACTCAGTGCATGGAATAAAAGCTTGTATGCCTCCTTACTTGGTGATGTCGTGCTGCAAAGAGATAATATTTGGACCAAGTGGGTGTCCAGCAACCATCTTAAGCGAGCTGAAATGTGGGATGTTCAGGTAAGGGCTAATGATTCTTGGTTGTGGAAGGGACTTCTTGGGCTGCGAGATGAGTTGTGCGTAGCCCAGGTGACTGTGAATGGGGTCTTTGCTGCCCAGTTTCTGAACAGTAAGGGGGGAGTCGACAGTGGCAGCATTTATGAAGCTATTCGACTCCGTAGTCCCCTTGTGGATTGGGGGGATATGTTATGGCGTGGGGAGCAGTCGCGGAAGTGGTCTTTCGTGACTTGGGTTGCTGCCCATGACCGCTTGAAGACTGGCCGCATAGTCAAACATTGGAAGGGAGATGCTGCCGCCTCGTGCCCTTTGTGCAAAAATGCTGAGGAGTCGGAAAGCCATCTTTGGTTTGAGTGCGACGTCATCAAGGAAGCACGAGATATTGTGTGGACTTGGATCGGCCTCCCAACACATCCGGGTGGGATTGTCGATTGGCTAAACTGGTTCGCGGCGGAGAGGTTGGGTACAAAGAAAAAGATTATTTTCAAGAAAAAGTTCCTTGTTTTTTTGGCTTTTATTTATTACACTTGGTTAGATAGGAATGATGTGGTGTTTAAAGGAGAACCTTGTAAGCCTAGATAATGGGCCTTGAGAATCATAGAGTCTTGTAAGTTCCGGATCTCAACGAGATGCATTGGCAAGTCATCCGTTGAGACTCGGTGGTTACAACACTTAGCGAGGTAGCCGAGTAGTCTAGAGGAGAAAGGAGCGAATAGAGATAGTAGAGAAAGCGCCTAGATAGCGAGATTAGATAGAAGGTGTCTTGTTTTTTGTCTTTTGGTCACACCTATACGCCTTTAGGCTCTTTTGCACAAGTCCAACCGAAGCCTCTTTTGTAATTACTTTACAAATCTATATATTCACCGCTTCAAAAAAAAAAAAAAGTAGTTGTAGAAATAATCCTCCGTAAAAAAAATAAGTAGCAGTTAAAAAAAGGAAAAAAGAGAGAAAGAAAGACAAAAGAGGAGAGGCAAAAAAGTAAGTTAAAAAAAGGAAAAAAGAGAGAAAGAAAGACAAAAGAGAAGAGGCAAAAAAGTAAGTTAAAAAAAGGAAAAAAGAGAGAAAGTAGTTGTATGTTGGGGATGAGATTCGAACCCACGCTTCTTCGCTACCTCTTCAAGCCTTTCACCAACTGGGCTAACTAAACAATATAATTTTTGTTATAACTATATTACCATTATTTGTTAATGGGGTGGGCTGCAGCATACACCAGTCCACCCCTCCTTCCGTGCCTGCAATCAATACATCACAAAATTGATTGGGATTTTTTTTATAATTATTCAAATTTTGACATTAAAATAAATACCTGATTTCAGGAGTTCAAAGAAGGGATGAACGAATGAATATATGAGAGTATAGGATTTAATGATATGTTTCAATGGAGGTGAAAGAAGAGGGATGTATATTTTATAAAAATAATAAAAAGGATTCAAAATATAATTTTTTTATTAATTATTTGGTCAATAGATGAAATGATATGTGGCTAATATACTTTTTTTTTTACTTGTTAGTGACATAATCTTGCCTTTTTTTTAATTAGGTAAGAATTCGAATTTAGACAAATCTGAAGGTCGAGAGACCGACGAATCGACAGACGGATAAACCATCAACATACAACATACTAAGAACACAAATCAAGATAGATGAAAGAAAAAATTCAAACAACCCGAAGAAGTCGTCCGCCAGCAAATAATTCGAGGGAGATCCAGAGCGAGCCACGAATGCCAAGAACACGGAAGAGTGCGACGACTCACACGGCGTCTCGACACTGAAAATGCGGAAAACATGAACTCACTATGGGAAAGGGAAACCCTGGGGGAGTGTGGATCACCGACGTTGTCCCCACTTAGATGAGAAATCTTCAAAAACCACGAACACAGCCACATAATCTTGCCTTTAATTTCCCAATCATAGACTATCCGAAACAAAAAAAATATATTTTAAAAAGTAGGGTCTTCTAATAATAAAAATATATCATTAAATTAAACATGCATGATAGGGAAAAATTCATATTGAATAAATCATTTACATCTTTTGACTAAGACATGGTATATATCCCAAACCAAAGTAATTGAAAGTGGCAAGCCAACTAGTAGAAAAAAAAAATTCATTTCCTCCTTAGATAGGTTGACCATGATCCACGAGGCACAACTTGGGACCGAATATTGGAATAAGTATATGAAAGATTTATTAGATATCTTTTTTTTTTTGGTGGGGATTTATGAGATATCTATATACACAGTTGTTTGGTGAGCTAATTGACTTAAAGATAGTAATATTTGCTTTTGCTGAAATTTTGGTGCGAGATCATAAATAGGTGATAGGTTAAGGGATATATGACTATTAAAATAGAAAGATCAATTGGTGAGTGATTCAGGCGGTAGAGATTTAAAATTAAAATCTAAATGAAATTTTTGATGAAATTTTTTCCTTTTTTAATAGATTAAAATTAAAGAGTACATTATTGTGTGATATGATAAATTAAATAGATTTTTTTAAAGTTATTTTTTAAAAAATCGTGAAAAGCTTGTCACAACTCTTTGAAAAGTTCCAATAAACGTATGTCAAAAAGGCCCTACATTTAATTATTTGATATCTTGGATCATATCCTTGGTAAAATCTAATACTTAACAAATACGAAGGGAAATTAATATTATTCATTCAAAACACTTCTCACATTTACAATTTCTGAAACTGTGTAAACTCTTCTCTCCTATTAATCATGTTTAATCAAATCAAATCGGTCCAAATCACTACATCACCACGGTTTCTTAAACGTGGGAATCTTTTTCCACTATAAATTGGCTCAAATCATATATATTGACTCAAATCATCACCCGTAGCCATGGTTTATGAAATCGTATACTGCTCCAAAATGTGACCATCCAAATCTTCCACAATTTCAAAATCTATAACAATTGTTATATGTTTGACGAGAAATTGATTATGTATAGTAAGTAGCCCCAATACAAAATGGCCATATAAATTTAATTGAAGTCAAATTACCAAATTAGTTTAAAAAGTTGTTATAGCTATTGATATTTAAAAGAAGGGAACCAAATAGCTCATGTAAATTAATGCTATCTCACCATGTTTTATTTTCTCCCTTCTTTCATGTTAGGAGGAATTTCGCGTCTAAAATAAATATTAAATATAAATTTCAAACCGATTTTCGATGTCCACGCAAATAAATTGCAAGAAACCCTACCGCTATAAGTGTAGGGAATCAGGATCGAATCCACGAGGAAGCGTGTCAGCGCTCGTCAAATTAGTTCCAAATCAGCCCCTGATTTCGACCAGCAAACCAATCGATATCGACTGGTAAGGGTCGATATCGACTGAGTCAGTCGATTCCTTCTCAAAACCTGCACAACAGGAAAAAAAAGACTCGACGTTGAGTACCGGATGACTCGACATCGGGTTAGTGGACTCGATTTCGACTGGTATGAGTCGATTTCGAGTGATGTGCAGAAATTGTAAAACCAGGGCCGGCCCATGGGCTATGCGGGTAGTGCAATTGCACAGGGCCTCAAAATTTTAGGGGCCTCGTATAGGTATTATAATATATATGTATAGCGTAGTGTATTAGGTTGGCGCGGTAGAGGAGATGGTAGAGGGACGCCGCTGGTAACGGGAAGGTTTGGAGTTCGAATCCCTGCAGCAGCAAAGCTGGAATATTTTTCTAAAAACAGTAATTACAAGGGAGGATCCCATTCCCCTTTTTTTAGGCCCAGCCCATTCCGATACTTATTTCCCTAAAAAATTACAACATTGTTCGATTTTTATTTTCTTCATTTTTGCCGTCAGAATTCACAATCACAAAGAATACATAGAGAAAAGAAAAGAGACTCTAATATAGGTCAAATCATTTCAACTTATTCAACCATTGCAATCGTCTCTTCAAGCTCAACGATTTCGATAGGTAATCTCAAATTTTAATTATATTCTTTTGTTAGTTTTTACTTTTTAATTTCTTAGATGATCATAATTATTATTTTTTGTTATTGTTTTGAATCTTTCTACCTTAAAAATCACTAAGTTGGGATTTAAAAAGATAGAATGCCTCCTACAAGATTCGAAAGTGATCATGCCAAGCGCAAAAGAAAAGAGAAAGATAGAAAATTGGTTGAAAGTAAAAAAGGAGCTATTCGCAAGTTTGTAGTCCTACAACCAAATGAGTCGATACATAAGGAGGATGAGCAAAATGTCTTTCAAGAGAATGATGTTATGATTAATAGTGTCGAAAAGAATAGAAACAATGGGATGAAACTCAAGATGCAGGAGAGGTTAATGTTGGTGTAGAAGAAAGTCAGGAGCAAATGGAAGAAGTTGTTGATGTTGAACCTATTGGTGTAGAAGAATCTCTAGAGCTAGGTCTGAATGGTAGCGGAGATGATTTTGGTGACATACCCATCAATATATACGATCCTAAGTGTTGGGATAACCTTGATCCTAAATGGAGGGACTTGTTGGTGAAAAAAGGCCCTATAAGAGTTGTGTTGTCAAGAAAAGGTCCAAAAGATGCATCAAATAGACGTTTCTCTTCAAATTTTAACAACAAGCACCTACCAAATGGAGAGATGCATGAACGAGATGGGCTTGTATATTCAAAGGATCTTGACAAAGCATTTTGTTTCTATTGTAAAGTGTTCAAAAACAAAAAAGCAACCTAGTCAATTAGCACATAATGGAGTAAAGGGTTGGGGGCATCTTTCTTCTAGTTTGAAAGCACATGAAAGAAGTTTAGAGCATATCAATCATATGTTGTTTTGGGTTGAGTTACGTGCAAGGCTAAATAGTAATCAACTGATTGACAGAGTTTTGCAGGACCAACTAAGCAAAGAAACTGAGCATTAGAGGAAGGTATTGCGAAGATTATTCTCAAGGGTGAAATATTTAGCTAAACAGAGCTTGGCATTCCGCGGAAGCAACGACAAGATTTATGATGAAAGAAATGGAAACTTTATGGCGTTAGTTGAAATGGTTGCTAAATGGGATTCTACTTTGAAGGAGCATATTCGGAGGAAACAAAATCAGCAAATTCAGTTCCATTATATGAGTCACAAGATCCAAAATGAGCTGATACTATTGATAGCTTCTAAAATTAAAGGTGCACTTCTGGAAAAAAAAATCAAAGAAGCCAAGTACTTCTCAGTAATACTTGATTGTACTCCTGATATCAGCAAGCAAGAGCAGATGACATTGATATTATGGTGTGTAGATGTCTCCACAATCCCGATAAAGGTGCAAGAGTATTTTTTGGAGTTTTTGGTTGTGAATGACACTACAGGTCAAGGGTTGTTTGAGGAGCTACATAATGTTTTATGCAATCTTGATCTTGACATAGATAATGTGAGAGGGCAGAGCTATGATAATGGACAGAACATGAAAGGGAAGCACAAAGATGTGTAAAGAAAGCTCTTAGACATCAATCCTAGAGCATTTTATACTCCATGTGGTTCTCATTCTCTGAATTTGACACTATCAGATGTAGCAAAGCAGTAGATTTTTTTGGAGTTGTGCAACGTATCTATACATTGTTTGCAGATTCTATAAAAAGGTGGAAGATTTTGAAAGACAATTTGTCTGAAAAAGGCTTCACTTTGAAATCATTGTCAACTATAAGATGGGAAAGCAAAATTGACAGTGTTAAGGCGATATTTACTCAAGCTTCTGAAATAAGAGAAGCCTTATATCAACTTGTTGAAAGTGAGACAGAGCCAAAAAACTACTTGCTTGGCTGAATATGAACTTGGCAGATATGAGTTTATTGTTGGAATGGTTATTTGGTACCACATACTGGCTAAAGTCAATTAGGTCAGTAAGGAATTACAATCCAAAAATATGCATATTGATGTGGACATAGATAGTGTGAAGGCACTAATTGCTTTTTTCAAAGATTATCGAGAAGATGGGTTTGAGAAGGATGTGAGCCGTGCTAAGGAGATTGTTACGGTCGTTGAGTCATCAGAACCAACCTGTGAAGATTCTGCACAAGAGTCCTTCTGAATTCAATATTTTATATGCCTAATTGATCAAGCATTTGGTTCACTGGAGAGAAAATTTGAGCAATACAAGCAATATGAAGAGACTATTGCCTTCCTTTTTACAGCAGAGAGGTTGAAGTTCTTGAATGCTAAGGAACTAGAAACAAGCTACAACAATCTTGAGAAGAAGTTGAAGAACGGTTTCATCTCAGACATTGATAGTGAGGAATTATTTAATGATTTGCAACTTTTACAAAAACATTTACCAGAGGAGCATAATACATCTAGTGAAATACTATCTTTCTTAAAATAAAAACAAATGATTATCCAACTAGTTGTCTGGCGTATAGGATTTTATTGACAATTCCTATTACAGTTGCATCAACAGAAAGAAGCTTTTCAAAACTCAAAATATTGAAATCTTACTTGCGATCGACCATGACGCAAGAAAGGTTAAATGCTCTGGCTTTGATTTCAATTCAACATGAGTTTTTAGAAAATCTTGACTATGAGAGTTTAATAGATGACTTTGCATCTAAGAGTGCTTAGAAGATCAATTTTTTGAAACTCGTAGCATTGCATTAGATAGATTATCATGCCCTATGGTAAAAGTTTAGTTTTAGTTAACGATTCTTTGTAATGACTTTACATCTACGAGAACATCTCTTTTGTATGTTAGTGGATTTGGTGGATTATTTTTTCCCTCTGAATTAGTTAAAAAAAATGCCTCAACATGTAAGTTGCACAAGGCCTCAAATCCTAATGGAACGGCCCTGTGTAAAATGTAAAATGTGCAGAAACATAAATAAATGATGTCGGAAAAGAACGTCTAGGAAAGAACAACTCTATCTATATCTAAATCTTATCTATCTTTATCTAAGGATAAAAGGTTCCAAATAAATAAAATAGAAACAAGTAAAATTCCCCTAGGTAATTTAAGAATTTAACCTAAGAGGATAAAACCTTCCAATGTTGATAGAATATCTCTTTCTTAAGGTGGAAGCAATATTGGACTTGGACTCGGGCCGTCGGATTACTTCTGTTGAACCACTCGATATCGACCAAAATAGTTTGATATCGACTCCCCTTCGTCGCGCGTTCTTGCTTCACTCGATTTTGACTCCGGAGATGTTCATGTCGACTACTGCTCACTCGATATCGAGTTTAGGGACTCGATATCGACTCCTCTGTGTGTCCTTCGAGTGACTTGGTCGATTCCTGGTGATGTTTCACTCGATATCGAGTGGTATGACTCGATATCGACTCATTATTCAGTCAAAATGGTTCCCTTTACTTCATGGCTCGATTTTTGGTGAAGATCACTCGATTTCTGGTGCTCCAGTCGATATTGAGTGACTTCAGTCAAAATTGAGTGACTTGACAACTTCTTTCCTTTTCTTCAAATTGCTCCAAAAGTGTCTCGATTTCTACGAAATTAAACAAGAACTTGTGTAGATCTCCATAATTGACAAATAAGCATAAACTACACAATTCTTGCACTATTCTAACCCCGAAATATAAAATGTGGATAGAAATCGATTTAAAAGTTAATGCAAAACATGTTAAATTAAGCGCATATCAACACCCCATACTTAAGCTTACTTGTCATCAAGCAATACTTTTAATGGTCATACATGGGAAGAAATCAAAACTCTCAACATATAGATTCATTCTCATATAAACCTGCAATCAATTACCATCCTTGAAAAGCTACTAATGTCACCAAATCCATGCATGTGAATAAAAGCAACATTTACACATAAAAGGAGGGTTATGCAAAAGCAATCCATATGCGACAAAGCAACAATAATCAAGAGGACTTTCGCTAAGCTCAATAAGGAGTAGATTGGGATTTCAGTGTGCTCGGCCCAAATTGCTACGATCTCCCCCGTTTTTACTTCCATAGCCCTCTTCTCTAGCTCCCCGGGAGTCACTGTTCTTACATTTGGCTCCCCGCAAGTGATGTAGCCTCTCTTTATAGACTTGACCTCCATAGGACCGTCGTTCTTAGTTTTGTTAAAAGAGAACTCAATTACCTCATTGCTTATGGTGAATGTGAGCACTCCCTTCCTTACACTTATATTGGCATCAACGGTTGCTAAGAATGGCCTACCTAAAATAATGGGACAAGCATGGCCCTCTATCATATCACTAACAAGAAAATCAGCAGGGACAAAGAACTTACATACTTGAACAGGTACATCATCAACCATGCCTGTAGGGATGACCACCGTGTTGTTTGCCATGTAAAGTCTGGCATCCACATGCTCTAGAGCTCATATCTTTACTTTGGACAAGATGGATAGAGGCATGATGCTCACGCTTGCTCCTAAGTCACAAAGTGCATTGAATCGATGTTGACCGAAACCAATAGTTATAGCAAACTTACCTGGGCCTGGCCTCTTTTCTAGGAGCTCCATCTTGCTGTATTCCTCTGCGATCTCAGCTATCGACCGTTTCTTAAGACGTATTTGATGAACTTGACATAGGATGACATCTCATGAAAAGCTTCGGTGAAGGGAATGGTGATATTGAGCCCTTGAAGCATCTTTACGAAACACTGAAACTTCTTTTTTGCAGGGTCCTTCAAAGATTTGGTTTAGAATGGCAGTGTCTTCTTTTTCTTTGGTGCAGCTGGTGTCGGGTGAGTTGACTCGAGGTCGACTGGTGCAGAGTTGACATCGAGTGAAGTTGCTAGAGGTTGCTGGTGCTTTCAAAGGGATGACTCGACATCGACAGGGGACTGAACATCGACTAGTTCAATAGCTTCCTCCTCCGTTGTTTGCTCGGGCGTTTGCAATTGATGGCCACTTCTTAAATTCATTGCTGCCACGTGTCCTGCAAACTTACCTATAAGGTTTGGTTCAGATGATTCAGGGAGTGATCCGGACGGTTTGGGGATCAATGCAGCCAATTGACCCACTTGGGTCTCAATGTTCTTCCGCCAAACTTCTATCTCTCCCAGTCCCGAGTTGATGCCATGCAGTTGAGTATGGATGGAGTTGTTGGCTTACATGAAGTAATCATGGTTTCGTCTCATCTCGTCGAGGATGATGTGCATGTCATCTTTCCTAGATTCTCTATCCGGGTGTCCAGAAGCTCTATAGGGTGGGGGGGGGTCTCTTTGGCATTGGGGATTGCGATAACCTCAATTCTGTTGCTGGTGTTGTCTTGAGTAGTTAGGACCCCCCACGTAGCGCGCTTCCTCATGTGTTTCTGCAAGCTGCACTTGGTCGGTAAGTGGGCAGGCGGTGGTGTTGTGCCTGATGGACCCACACTCCAAACAAGGTTGATTTTTAGAAAGAAATTTAACTTGTTTGGTAAGGCGGCGTACGTGGTCCCTATGGAGTTGGTCGTTTACATCGAGATCAATCTCTTTTGATGATTCGTGGAGCAGCATAGATGGGGCAGGCCTTTCGTCAAAGACCTCAGAAGTCCCATAAGTGTTGTAAAAGTTGGCTAACCTCTTGAAGGTATCCCAAGCACGTTGTGGCGTGTACTCAAGATACCTATAAGCGGTGTAGGAGTTGATCCGATATCCTTTGTAGGCGTATCCAGGGAGTTGTAGATGATTTACTGGATCACTTGCCCATGCGTAGGACAAGATTTTAGCATGCGTTTGTATCACTCCCAGACTTGTGCAATCGTTTCCCCTAGCTTCTGATTGAAAGCCGTAATCTTTTGCTTGAGTTGCGCTGTCTTGGCTAGAGGAAAGAACTTGTTAAGAAACCATTCCTTGAGTTCGGTCCACGTGCGGCTGGATTGTGGAGCCAAACCCTCGAACCAATGTGAAGGTTTTCCTGCAAGTGACCAATGAAAAGCCTTTAGTTTTAGATATTCTAGATTAGCACCATCAGCAACAGTTTCGCACAAATCTAGATAAACAGTAATTTGCTCTAAAGGACATTCATTGGGCTTTCCCTCAGATTGATTCCTCCTAATTTCATAAATAAAAGAAGGTCTAATTTCAAAAGAAACGCGAGGGAGAATAATAGGAGATTATGGCACTGCCAAAGTAGGTTCCAACTATTCTTTAGCATTTGCAGGGATGTGATGTAGTTGTTCCTCGAGCTCTCGTTGGGCTTGGGCGTCACGATCTGCCCTCTCCTCCCACCTTTGCTGATTGCAAGCATATTCCGCCTCCCTTTGGGCATATTCTGTTTGCCTGGTGGTCAGGTCTTCTATTTGCCTGCAGAGCTGTTCAAGCTCATGCTGTGGTGTAAGCTCCACCTCGTTCTCGTTGTCAGATGCCATGAGTCTTTTCCTAAGTGTTTGTTGAAGACAAAAGAAGCGTCTAGGTTCAAGAAGAGGATCGTATTTAGGTGTGCGATCCGAGCGTCGCATACACCCGTAAAACAAAAACAAAAACAAAAAAAAAAAAAGAAAAAAGAAAAAGGGCGTAAAAAGAAACTAAAAAGGGCACGATTGATAGCTTCCCCGAAATCTGCGCCAAAATTTGTTAGGAGGGATTTCGAGTCTAAAATAAATATGAAATATAAATCTCAAACCGATTTCCGATGTCCACGCAAATAAATTATAAGAAACCCTTCCACTACAATTGTAGAGAATCAGGATCGAATCCACGAGAAAGTGTGTCAGCGCTCGCCAAATTAGTTCCAAATCAGCCTCTTATTTCGACCAGCCGACCACTCGATATTGACTGGTAAGGTTCGATATCGACTGAGGCAGTAGATTCCTACTCAAAACCTGCACAACAGAAAAACAGAGACTCGGCGTCGAGTACCGAATGACTCGATATCGGGTTAGTGGACTCGATTTCGACTGGGATGAGTCGATTTCAAGTGATGTGCGAAAACTGTAAAACGTGCAGAATCGTAAATAAATGATGTCAGAAAAGAACGTTCGAAGAATATAAGGATGGATGAGAATATGAATGAACAGAAAAGATCGCAAATTTGTTATTTTGATTCAATAAACTAAAAACTTCCAAATTCGGGGAATTTATGCCACAACGATAACCATATAAGTATATGCCAAATTCATGAAAGAAGATGTCTTTTCATCAAATAACTTTCGTTATTAATAAATAGGTGGATAGAGACTCTCGTATAAACCCTAATTATTACTACCCTTTTTTATAATTAATCAAAATTCATATTAAGATCCCTTTCTCTTCAATAATGCAAATAAGGATTTACCTACTACTTTCGTAGAAGAATCATGCAAATAGGGATAGAAGATGAAATCGCATATAAAAATCATACCTTTATGCATAAACTCACATGACTATTGTCGGGCTCACCCCGACCCTAGAAGAAGGGTGACTACTCACGCCTCATCTCAATTGACATCATCATCATTTGAAAGAAATAAACTGGAATTGAAATAACGTCGGAAAGTACAAATAAATTCTCAAACTTTCACCATTAGAATCGACCTTCTCTCCTTCTCTCTACTCTCTATTGCCTAGACTACTTGTGTGTTCAAGAATGAATAAAAACTCAACCCCTAGGGCTTTATTATTAGTGCTCAACCATAGCTATTCTAGAAAGGAACAACTCTATCTATATCTAAATCCTATCTATCTCTATCTAAGGATAAAAGGTTCCAAATAAATAAAATAGAAACAAGTAAAAATTCCCCTAGGTAATTTAGGAATTTAACCAAAGAGGATAAAGCCTTCCAATGTTGATAAAATATCTATTTCGTAAGGTGGAAGCAATCTTGGACTCGGACTTAGGCCGTCGGATCGCTTTTGTTGAACCACTCGATATCGACCAATTTTGGTCGATATCGACTCCCCTTCGTCCCGCGTTCTTGCTTGACTCGATTTCGACTCCTGAGATGTTCATGTCGACTGCTGCTCACTCGATATCATGTGTAGGAACTCGATATCGGCTCCTCTGTGTGGCCTTCAAGTTACTTGGTCGATTCCTGGTGATGTTTCACTCGATATCGAGTGGTATGACTCGATATCGACTCCTTCTTTAGTCAAAATGGTTCCCTTTGCTTCATGGCTCAATTTCTGGTGCTCTAGTAGATATTGATTGAGTTCAGTCGAAATTGACCGAACTTGACAACTTCTTTCCTTTTCTCCGAATTGCTCCAAAAGTGTTTCGATTTTTGCAAAATTAAACAAGAACTTGTGTAGATATACATAATTGACAAATTAGCATAAACTACACAATTCCTACACTATTCTAACCCCGAAATATAAAATGTGGACAGAAATCGATATAAAAGTTAATGCAAAACAAGGTAAATTGAGCGCACATCATTTCTCTACTGGTTCGACTCTATTTCCTACATGGGTAGATGAACTGCGACTTATTGATCTTGGGTTTGCAGGACCTCGATTCACTCGGAGTTGAGGGCGCGCTATTTCTTCTCATGTTGCAAAATGATTAGATTATGTGTTTACCATTGCACAAGGGCGAACACAGTGAATGAATGCATGAGTTCGTCATCCACCTCTTCTTTCATCAGATCACAATCCATTCATCTTCACCCTTTGCCCTGCACAATCTATTAACAGACAACGTCGTCCTTTCCTCTTTGAATCTGCTTGGTTCTTACACCCAAATTTCTTTTCCTTCCTGAAGGAAAATTGGGATACTCAAGATGAAGTTCCAGTTGCTCTTGCTGAGGTTAGAGATAAACTAATAATCTGGAATAAATATGTCTTTGCAAATATACATACCAACAAAGCTTGTCTTATGGCTTGCTTATTGGGCATTCAAAAAGCACTTGAGCAACGTCCCTCTCAACACTTACTAAATCTTCAATTCTCTTTACAGCAAGAATTGGACCAAGTTTTAGCAGAAGAGGAAACCTTGTGGTTTTAAAAATCTAGAGATAAATGGATTGGTCTTGGTGACCGTAACACTGCTTATTTTCACACAACCATTGCGTTTAGACATCTCCATAACAAAGTGGACATATTAAAGACCCAAGATGGAACATGGACATCGAATTCCCATGCTATGGAAAGAGAGGTTATACACTTCTTTAGTCAGTTGTTTTAGATATCTAACTCGGATCCTACTCCACTACCACTACCACATGGGCAGTTTCTTCCTTTGCTCCCAACTGAAATTTGTTTAGTTGGAGCCCTAGTCATGGAATCTGAAATCTTTCAAGCAATAAAACATATGGGTGCATTAAAGGCTCTTGGGCCAGATGGTTTTCAACCAGTATTCTACGAGCGATGTTGGGAAAAGATTGGGGATGATGTTGTACACAGTATCCAACGCTTCTTCACCACAAGCAATCTCCCTTAAGGTGCTAATGAGACTTTGTTAGTGCTTATTGCAAAAACAACCAATCCTGAAATGATCATTCAATTCCGACCCATTAGCCTATGCAATGTGTACTACAAAATCATCACGAAAATTGTGGTAAATCGCCTCCAACACATCTTGCCTCGGTTTTTAGACCCTACTCAAGGCATCTTTATTTCAGGATGAGGTACAACTGATAAAGTAGTTATTGTTCAAGAAACGGTTCACTGTTTTCAATGGAAAAAAGGGATGAAGGGATGGATGTTGGTTAAGCTTGATTTAGAGAAGGCATACGACCGTTTGCGATAGGAATTCATTGATGATTGTTTAGTTGATATGGAAGTTCCTACATGCTCAGTAAATTGGATACAAACTTGCATCTCGATACTCTCAATGCGTATCCTTTGGAAGTTTGGAACGGTGAAAAAACTAATTAATTTTATCCTTCTCGAGGAATTCGCTAAGGTTTATCACGTTTGTTTTTTTCCGACAACATCTTATTGTTTGTTGAAGCATCGACACAACAAATACAAGTCATGATGCACCACTGTATTGATCAGTTTTTTGCTGCTTTAGACGAAAAGATTAATCGGGCGAAATAAAAAAATTATGTATCCCCAAATGTAAATCCAACAGTTGCATCTACACTACTGACTTTAAGTGGCATTCCCATCTCTCACTACTTTGGGAATTACTTGGGTATCCCTATATTTCAAAAGAGGATCTCAAATGAGCTTTTTCAACCCTTGTTATACAAAGCTTACCAACGACTTGTCAATTGGAAAGGTCGTCTCTTATCTCCAGCTGCACGTCTAGCTTACACTTTTAAAATCAATCAATCACTTCTTTTCCATCATACACGATCAGCTCAGTATGCTTACTCGTATCATTATGTAAGGAATTTAACCACATTTGTCTATCTTTTCTTTGGGGTGATTTAGACGGTGGGAAAAAGATACATTTGGTATCTTGGGAAACTGTTTGTCTACCAATACAGGCTGGTGGATTAGGTGTATGTTCAATCCAAACGGCCAACCTTACAACAATGGGAAAGTTGGGTTGGTAATTTCTTCATCAACGAGATAGTCTTTAGGTCTTTGTTATTCAAGGCAAATATGCTAACCATAGTGATTGGGAGCCAGATCATAGTTCTCGAATGCAAACCGGGTCTCATGTTTGGCGGAGTCTTCAAAAAGGGATTCATCATGTTGTCCAGCCTCGATCTATTTGGCGATTAGGAAATGGAAGAACAATCCGATTTTGGCTTGATCCATGGATTTGTAATTCACCCCTCATCCAATTGACCAACTAGGTTATCGATGATTTTGTATCGGAAAGGCTGGTGTCTGACTATTGGATACCAGGAGAAGGTTAGAAATGGGATGCCTTTAAGGATCAATTGCCCAACTCTATTCTTCTAAGCATTGCTGCTACGATTGTAAAAGACTCAACTGATGCAGTAGACACTTGGGCTTAGGCATTCTCTCACACAGGAGAATTCACTTCAGCATATGCATATAGGATGTTGCAAGGAGCTACTTCATCATCATACTCACCCACAAATCGCTTATTATGGAAATTGTGTGTGCCAACTCGTATTTGTTTCTTTGTGTGGTTGGTTATGCGAGGGAGGGTTCTTACTAACCTTGAGAGATGTCGAAGGCACATGGCCACATATGGAATGTGTGATTCTTGTGGAATGGAAAATGAATCTATTGCACATGTCCTGAGGGACTGCATGCATGCATCGCAGGTAAGGAACACTTTACTCTTACCACAAGCTTGTTCCATGTTTTTTGATGTTCAAATTGATGAATGGATCTCGATCAATCTAAGTAAGCAAGCCACTTTTGTCCTGGGCGATAACTGACATATGTTGTGCATTGCCACAATTGGGTGGCTTTGGAAGTGGCGAAATGCTAGGGTGTTTAGCGATGGAAAAGCACCATCAGATAAGCGGAACTTTCTCCTTGCTAAAATCCAAAGTTTCAAGATTGCAACACCTAACCTCCTCCCTTCATCTTCCCAGAAAGGTAAGCATGAAGCATTTATTGCTTGGGAAACCCCACGTGTTGGTTGGATAAAACTTAATACATATGGTTCAGTGCATAAACCCTTCCATCTGGCAGCAACATGAGGCTCTTTCATAATTCTGAGGGGGAAGGGTTGGCTGGATTTGCATGTAATATGGGTCTTGTTCGATTCTTGCAGATGAACTTTGGGGGGTCTTTCATGGACTTGAATTTGCATGGAGGCAGGGTTATAGGATGGTTGAAGCAGAGGTTGATTCGAAGACTATTATTCCGCTCCTTCACAAGGATCTCCTACCCTCTCACCCTCTGCATAGCCTGGTTTCTTCTTGCCAAGGCTTGTTTCATAGAAATTAGTATATCCGGTTTTGACATGTGTACCGAGAAGCAAATCGAGCATCAAATTGGATGGCAAACTACAAACTGACTCTTCTGTTAAGGCTACAACATTTTGTTTCCCCACCTGTAGGATGTTCTTCTATACTTTTAGGCGATATGCAAGGGGCCGCCTTGCCCCGATGAATTCCCATCTACTAGTAAAGGGTTTTTTTCCTATATAAATATATACAACGCTTTCATATCAAAAAAAATGTGAGTAGGGAATTTTGAAGCAAACCATCGCCATAAGCATTCTCACGGTTTTTAAAACCATGGTCGCCGATTGAAAGAGAGGCAAATGGGGACTTATGGTGACGATTTCAAAACCATCACGTAAATATATTCACGGTTTCTAAAACCGTAATCGCCACTGTGTCATTGGCGGTAAATTGGTCGTGTCACCAGCAATTCGATTAAAAGAAATATTCTTACCGTACAAACATGATTATACTCAGCATTTTAGGTTCTGTTGGTTCAGCTATGTGTAGCTTCTATATGCAAAGGTGTGAGAGTTTGCCTTAAGTAATATCTAACATAAAACTTTTATATCAAATTGGAAGAACTGAATGGAAGTCATTCATAAGAACTTTCTCTCTTGATCCTCAAACAAAAAAAAAAGTCTATTGAGATCACTTAAGGAAGAGCATTTGAATGGTCGATGTTAATTTTTGGAAACTTAATTCTAGTTTTGTTCATTTTTGCTTTGTTTCTTGCTTTTTCTTCTAATTGTGTCTTTCATCTGCAATGTTCCCCTTACTTTGTCCCTATTTGTCTTCAACAAAGGATGCCTATTGTCCCTAAATCTCTAAAAAGTACCCTCTTTGTAATATTTTTAATATGTGAAGAATATTTCACTTTAATACAAAATATCCCCTAAATCTAGGGATATTTTGGGCTTATGGAGATGAATCTCCACTATAAACGGACACTTAAAATCTCATAGAGTTGACAAAACAATTCCATGTAAAGTTAGTTAAATCTTCAACCAGTCAACTCTAAATAAGTGGTTTAGATTTAAATTAGTTTAGTAATTTTTTAATTACTCCATGGGATCCTTACCGATAAAAATAACATCCAAGAAGTTGTAATTTAAGTAAGAAATCAGATAAACAAAGCATAATTAATTTCTAGTGCAAACAATTTAGTTCTCTTGTACTCTAGCGCAATTATTACACATTATCAGTATGAGATCCAAAAACCAAGAAAGTTTCTGAGAGTTGAAGGTAACCCTTAAATCCAACACTTTTTTATGAAATGCATTTTACTAAAATTGATTTTTTGAGGAGTATGCTTTGTAGTTGCCCAAACTGGTATCCTTACACTAGAAACTCATAAAAACTCCCAATTCTTCCCAATTTACATAAATTTTGTTCAAATATATTTATAAAACTCATAAAACGTGGAGCACAAAAACAAGCTCAACACGATTTCATGAGTTTCTTTATACAAAAGTGATTATTTTTGGAAATAAAATACAAGAAGTTTCATCATTGAGTTTTGTTAAACCCTTCACTTCAAAAAAAAAAAGATCTAGATTATTACAAGAAATTACATAATATCACTGAACATTACATAATATAATACCATTTTGAACTCCATCTTCGAGCCTCGTCTCGCCTAAACCACCATTGGAGCTCTTAATATCACTGAACATTTTTTGCCACCCACAAAATATATAGGAAACTACCAGAATCATTATCGCCACCTCCAAAAGACAACATCTTTATAAGTAAAACCCGGTCAGTCTCGGTCATTTTTCACCAGATCAGAAACATAAGGATGGTGTCGGAAAATCGATGAACGAAAAGAGGGAGAAGACGAGGATGAAGATGAGTAGTTGATAATGCATATTTCATATAGGCATTATAGGTATTTCTTATTGCATTTAGATAGGAGTTTTTCATGTGTTTTAGTCTAGTTTCATATCTTGCTTGTGAAGTATTCGAGTTCGGAATCTACGCATTTTTAGTGTTTATTCTGCAGTTTTACATTCCGACCTTGGATGGGATCTTGGAAGAGATTAGGAGACATGTCTTGGAGCATATGAAGGCTGAGGAAGAAGCTACAAAGGAGCAAGAAAGCACAATATCGAAGCAAAGAAGAAAGTTGGCCACTGCAAAGGGCGACGCCCACCGTTCCTATAGCGGCGCTCGCCGCTACCCCATGTTCAACGATTGCGATTTGGATCTGAAGATTCTTATTTCCTATCATAATACTATTATATTTCTAGGGTTTTGCACGTCCTATTTAGGTTATTATTCATTCACATTCAGCCGTAAGAATGACAGTGACGGATTATTGTGAGACAATGAACACTTTAAGAGAGAAGAGAGGTTTTTGACCTATTAGTTGTTAAACTCATAGTTTCATTTGTGATTCGAAGACATGGTTGAATAGATTGTGAGGGTTTCATTCTTATTAGTTATTTATGATTATATTTATCATTTTGTGTCTATTGATTATATTTGTGTTCCTTTCTATGATTGATCACCATGTTAAGAATTGCATCTAAGCTATGAATTCGTTATTGTTTTCTTGATAGCAAACAAAGGTACTAAAGTAGTGATATTTCTTTGTCTTTGTAGTGGATGATTTCGATTGATCTATGTCGTTAGATGTCGATTATGGCCGATTTAGGGTTGTGCCAACTGTGTCTTAATTGCATTGAATCAATATTCCAATTGGTCTAAGGACTTGAGTGTTTAATGCTATGCTTTAGTGATATTGAATAAGATGATTGTATCCCTGATGATCCTTCAACTTTATTCAAGTCGACATATGCTTATAAATAATTAATTAATCAATCCTATGACCATGAACCTCAACCATTGTCAGAGAATTACATGTGAAATACTTCTTCTATCTTATTATCAACACTTTGCAATCATATTTCTCTTAACTTTACTTTTTAATCAATTTGCTACAAATCATTGCTTTTGTCATAAGAATCATTGTTAGAAACATTTCACTTCTATGTGGGTTCGACTCTGAACTTCATCGCTATACTAGTTGTTTGGTTTATTAATTCATTGATTTACAAATCTATTGGTTTTGAGCTTTGAGTTGGGATATTATTACTATTTGGCAAAGGGCGAAATTGCCAAAGACGTTCGCCTCGCACCAAATTCTTGGCGCCGTTGCTGGGGAAGAAAAGAGTTTGCTTTTCCTTATTTCTATCATTGATTCCTTTTTTTTCTTTAAGTCTTTTGTGTCCTTGTATTGTCTAAAATCGTTCATCTAATTCACTACCTTTGTCTTTTGATCCCGAGATTAAAAGATCTCATAGGTTGAAGAGGAGGCTCAAATTTGACACACATAAGAAGCTGGGATACGAAGTTGATAATCCACCAAGAAGGACCCTGAGAAACCTAAAGGAACCTAACTTGAGTGCTCAACCACTTGCAATTAGACTTCTAATCTCCCTGAGAGTTCCATATTTGAGTATAAATCGAATTGGTCTACTATTTTACCTTGCTTTCATGGATTGCCTGGGGAGGAACAAAACAAACGCCTTACAACCTTTGTCAGTGTGTGTGATAGACTTAGACCCCAAGGCCTTACCGATGACCAATTGATGTTGAGAGTGTTCCTCCTTAACCTCAATGATTTGGCAAGCGATTGGCTTTATTACATACCCCCAAAAGCATTACTACTTGGGTTAAATTGAAGAACGCTGATCCGCTTGCACTTATCCAGGTAAACCAATCCTTACCCTCCTCGTGGTTTAAGAATGCTGAGATGGCTGGAAAGTGGGTAGACGAGTTTAGAACTCGTAAGATTTGTTGTTCCGATTTCATTGATCTTGATTTTTTGGAAGCTTTGAACCTACCCTGCATCTCTCTCCTCAAACAAACCTCTGCATGGACCCTTCTGAACCTTGAATTCGTATACTACCCCCAACTCACCCGTCTATTTTACATAAACTTCAAAGCCAAACACACTGTTGATGGTTGGTCTTTGGAATCAGTCGTCAAGGGAGTTAGAATCACCTTCAACTCCATTGGCTTTGCTGATCTCCTTGGCCTTCCTAAACCTTGTCCACCCTCTCCTAAAACCCCCACAAAAGAACATTGCGTTGCTCTTGCCCGATCCAAATACTTGCTCCCCGAAGCATCAAACAGCACCACCAAACAGCTTACCCACTCGCCCCTCACACTCGAGGCAAAAATCATCTTCAACATCATTATGAGATGTCGCTTACCCCGAATCAACTCTGGCTCCCTACTCACTGACAACGCTATCATCCTTTTATACTGAATTTTGAATGGCCATGATCTTGATCTGGCCAATACCATCCTAGGATCCATGGCTCACACCCGCAAAGCCAGAAAAGGAACTCCCCTCCCCTTCGCAAACCTTTTAACCCATGTCTTCAAAGCTTCTGAAATCGATTTCAAAAATGAAGAACAACAACATCATATTGGTAAATTCGACTCCAAGAGCTTTGAGAATATTGACATCACTCAGTCCCCCCAAGAGACTTGGAGTCTTGCCTCTCCCTCAAAAACTCTTCCCACTGCCTCTGTCATTGATGAGCGCATGGAAAACCTGGAGCTGGGTTTGGAGGATGTTCGCCTGGACATCAAGGAGCTGCATAGAGAGTTTTCGCTAGAGATGGGTGGGGTGGCTAAGTTGTTGCATGAGCTGAAGGTGTTGGTCACGGATGGTGCTCTTGATGATGAATCCTAAGTCCCTACCCTACCCTAACCATTAATCTAAACAATGCTGGTTTGGTTACTGTTTCAAAACTTTTGGTTACTGTTTTATCCTCCTCCCTTTGTTGAAAGACAAAAAGGGGGAGATGGTTTGATGGTTTAGACTTTGAAACTGCTGTGAACCAAGGGTCTTGGAAGACCTTGTTTTGTTTTACTTTGTTGGATGTTTCTATTTGGCTTTAAAAACTTATGATCCAACATTTGTCTAACCCATGCAGGTACTTAGTCTGATTTTGCTTATAATATATTTGCTTGACTAAGTTACAGCGATGCACAGGTTTTGTCTTTCATCAAGGGGGAGATTGATAACTCCACTCCCTTGATGAAAATCGGAAAGGTTTCAAAGGCTTTGACACATGGCTTGTGTCAAAGGTCTTGAAGCTACATATGTGTTGATGAAACACAAAACCTGTATTATGTGCATATTATGTCCGAATGTTATTATTTCCAGATATTATCATATATTCTATACACTAACATTGCAGCAAGATATTTCGAATTGAAATCTCCTTCCTTAAGCTATGGGACAAGAAGATCAAATCTGGTGGATCATGGCTTCCGAGTTTCCCCAAATAGAAGATTGTGAAGATTCCATCTCAAGCCATGATCTGTTCTAGCCGTTGAAGAAGATCCTTAGGCGCTGATTTGATTTTATATAAAAAAAAGGAGATGAAGGGAAGACAGACACTGATAGCATGCATTTAGGTAGGCATAATAGGTTGCATTTAGCTTAGTTAAGATGCATATCATGAATGATTTAAGTAGAATTTGCATATTTGCTCTCTATGTTGGTGAAGTCGGAATCTACACGTTTTTATTAGTTATTTTAGGTAACTGTGGATCCGAGAAGGAGAAATGGTTTGATGGTGCATTAAGATGAGGAAGTCTAGTTGATCGAAGAAACTTAAATGAAGATCTAAAGAGGTCCTGAGAAGAAAAAGCGAGCCTAAACGAAGAACAAGTTAGCAGAAGTTGTCGCCAGACATGCTGAACTTCTTTTGCGATTTATCGAGGCCTCGGTTGTCCGATTAACTATTATGACCATGCGTTGGAAAGCTCTTTCAGAGAGCTACAACTTTCCTATTGACAACAAGAGCAAATTCGAGACTGATTTTTCGTGAAAGACCAATGCAGAGGCCGCAGCATATATGCAGCGGTCGCCGCCGGTGAGGATGCAGCGGGTTTGGAAGATGTCGCGACCGCGGCACTGGTCGTCTGTGCAGCGTTTTGTTTAAGAAAACCCTAGTTTTCTTTGTTGGGTTTTTTTTTTGGCCGACTTAGACTTCTTTTAAGGCCGAATATTATGTTATTTCTCACTACTTCTATTCTATTCCACGTTCTATCAGACAATGAGAGAGAGAGCGATGTTCGCCATGGGTGGCTAAACTCTCTTCGTTCTACTTGCAATTTGAAGCTTTAGTTGGATTGATTGTGAGTTTCTGAATCTTGTTCCTTATTTCCTATATTGAATGTTTCAACTTCTTTGTGCTTGCATGTTTGATTGTTTTATTCTATCTAACCCGCGCAACTAGTTAGAATCAATTCAATTGCTAAGGTTTTGTAGATTCCTGGTTGTGAACCTTAACCTAAGTAGCAAACTTGTTCCTTTAGGGCTGGTTGAACTAATTGAATGAGTAGGAAGTTGGATGTGTTGTTAAATCCCTCTTTAGGGACTGCAAATACCTTGGTTAATCTCTGAACTTAAAGTTATCAATTGGGTTAAATCCTTCTTTAGGGATTGTTTGATTGATAAGGGTTTCTAGGACTGGTTGGACTAGTAACTATATTAGGTTGGGACAAGGGCATTCATATATAGGAAGACTAAAAGGATAAGAGGAAGTTACAATATCAATTCAACCAAATAAAGTGGATAGTTGTAGGTAGAGCGATCTTCTCTAAATTGTTTTGCATCAATCTGTTTATAGTTTATTTTGTTTTCTTTCTTATTTCAATCAACCAAAACCCCCTTTCTACTAATTGGTAAATACATTTTGCTCAGAAATACTTGATTCTCTATGGGATCGACCTCTTACTTACTTGCTATACTAGTTTGTAGGTTTGAGTTTTATTTTGATACGGTTTACGCGACTAAAAGCCATCCATCAAATTGGCGCCGTTGCCGGGGAATCAAGTTTATTTCTTTGTTTTTTGTGTTTATTAATTTTTTTTATATATATAACTTTGTTGTGAACCTATCTTATTGTTCACAACACCCTTGCTACTAATTTTTTCAAGATGTGGAGATTAGCGCAGTTTGAAGGTGAGAACTTTCACCAATACTTCAGTAGATTGCATGAGTATGTTGACGACCTTGGTTCATGGGGTTATCAATTCGCATTCGAGATATGATTTTGTGCATAATTGATTGGATGACTGTTGAGACACGAGCGCTTGTTGAGCACCTGAGTAACGGAGACTTGAAGCGGTTAGGAGGATTGTCGGGATTGTGGGATTTTTTCTGTTATATGGATTACCATGTTGCACAAGAAGAATTTCTCACCACGTCTCCCCCCGCCAATGGAGAACTCTGTCACATACCTGGAGGATCCATTCCATAGCCTTACACAAGTGTTGCAAGAGCAAGTTGAGAGCAGTAAGAACTTGGAGAACCAGATGAACAAACTCATTCAGTAGGGCGGCGACCGCCGCACTGCTACTAATGAGCCCCCATCGACGTCTTCTTCTCTTGATTTTGAGAAACCCACCCCACCACCCCTTGAGGCTTTAAAGGAAGCAAGAGTGGAAGATCCTATCGAAGTCATTACACTTAATTCATTCTCTCCTATGCGGTTTCAACATGACAATGACATGTCGAATGAGGAGGAATTGGTTGCAGACAGCGATAGTTTCTTAGATGATGGAGGAGATGGTCTAGTTCTTCCTGACTTGGAATCTCATGAGTCGGCACATGAGGTTTCATGTGTTTTGGTTCCAAATCCATCTGACAAATCCATTCTTAGCTCACCCATCGATGAACCAGGTCTAGAACCATCAGTTGAGGCTCAAGAGGTAATAAAGGTAAACTTTTGCAATTTTGAAGGTAATAGTGATTATGTTTATCCTTTTGATTGCTATTTTGAGAAGCCACCAGCGGAATTGTGTTGGTGGTATCATATTCCTTCTGCAGAGAGTCATGCTAGACTCTTTGATAGATTGAAAAGGTTATTGAGTTCCATATTTTATGCTTTCAATTTATTGTGCTATGATGTTCTTTGTAAGATGTGTGCACAGGAATATGATAGGCTACTGAGGGCTTTGACGATGTCTGATTGGTAAGGTCTTGGGATTAAGAATAAGTCAAGCCAATGACATTAAAGAAAGGCGCTTCTCGGGAGGCAACCCGAGGTAAGTTTTAGTTATTTCAATTCCTAGTTACCTAGTTTTCTTTTTAATAAATTAGGTTTTCCATTAGGAATTGGATAGTTGTTTTTAGTTTTTGGATAGACTAACCTTTCAGGAAAGGTCGCCGCCTTTAACCCGCCCCAATGCTCAGATCCGACCTATAGAGACCCATCCACCACATTGTGAGTATTTCATTCATCTCTTCCTCTATGTTTTTATTTTTTTTTTGTCTTTTATGTTTCATTGAGGACAATGAAAGGTTTAAGTGTGGGGGAGGGATTGCATTGCATATAGATAGAATTTGCATATCATGTTTACTTATGTTATCATGTTTATTTATGTTTTCATATTTATTTTTACTCATATATCACATTTTAAAAAAATCAAAAAAATATCATGCATTGCATTTAGGTGTTATTAAAGATACCCATCTTTGTTTAGTTTGTCCTCTAATTTATTTTTATGATCTTATTGCATAAATCCCACGATTTGATTGAATTGCTTGAAAATGATTTTTGGAGCATGATTTGAGAATATAATTGAGCAAGTATGATTCATAGTTGAGGTTTAATTGAAATCTTAAAAAACATAACCCTTGTGAGTTTTATTTTGGCCTTATAGGGACTTTACATATTATTCCCTTTTGCTTTTATTGTGTGATTATACTCTTCATATGCTTGTTTTTCATGACCGTATTGCACATGTTTGTTGCTTGTGAATTTCAAATGATTGAGGCATGTTTTCTTTAGCCATATTATACCTTATCTACCCTTTGCATTATCCTTTGCTGGAAACCCATCTGAGCCTTAAAGCCTTTTTTTTTATAGCTCTACAAAAATATATCATAGCCAATGATTAGTCTGACCCCATCCAGGAATTAGGAGGAGAATTGGTGAAAAATCTATATGTTGGAGTTGCTTTGAGTGGAGATGATGTATGTATGGTTGTGCATTGTGAGAGGCATAGCCGAAATAAGGTAACCCTTCTTGCATAATAGAGATGACTTATTACTAGGGGCCTAAGGAGGATAAAATTCACTTAGGAGTAAAAGTCTAGTAAGTTTGGACCTAGGAAGGATAAAATTCACCTAGGGGCAAAAGTAGGCATAAAAGAAAAGAAAACAAGTCATCATAATGAAAAAAAAAATGCATGAGTTGTATGGCTATTGAAATCGAAGAGTGCTTATTGATGTGTATTGGAATGGTATGCGATGTATGGAAGTTTTGGTGTTGTTCTGGTTGGTTGTTGTTTCTTTTTCCCGGATTTTTAGCACCACAAGCCTAAATATTTCTCATGTCTTATGTTCCTACCAAAGCCCCATTACAACCTTATAAAAGTCCTCATGATGTTGTTTGCAAGTGATAAATTTCACGGTGTATAGAGCATTTTGGATTGAGTTGAGAGTTGGACTTTAAAGCCTAAACACATGAGAGCTTAAATGAAACACATTATCCCGGTGAGGTTGGATTAAATTTGCCTTTACTATTGGATCGCTCAAATATTCGCTAGTATATTTGTTCTTTCATTCATGTCTCCTATTGCTTGATGTTGCTTTTCTAAAACTATAACATGAATATCTTATTTGTGGGATGATTAATTATATATTTGTTTTTCATTGCTTGAGGACAAGCAAAAGCTTAAGTGGGGGGGAGTTTGATAGCATGCATTTAGGTAGGCATAATAGGTTTCATTTAGCTTAGTTAAGATGCATATCATGCATGATTTAAGTAGAATTTGCATATTTGCTCTCTATGTTGGTGGAGTCAGAATCTACATGTTTTTATTGGTTATTTTAGGTAACTGTGGATCCGATAAGGAGAAATGGTTTGATGATGCATTAAGATGAGGAAGTCTAGTTGATCGAAGAAACTTAAATGAAGATCTAAAGAGGCCCTGAGAAGAAGAAGCGAGCCTAAACGAAGAACAAGTTAGCAGAAGTTGTCGCCAGACATGCTGAACTTCTTTAGCGATTTCTCGAGGCCTCGGTTGTCCGATTAACTATTATGACCATGCGTTGGAAAGCTCTTTCAGAGAGTTACAACTTTCCTGTTGACATCAAGAGCAAATTCGAGACTGATTTTCCGTGAAAGACCAATGCAGCGGCCGCACCATATATGCCGCGGCCGCCGCCAGTGAGGATGCAACGGGTTTGGAAGATGTCGCGGCCGCGACACTGTTCGTCTGCGTAGCGTTTTGTTTAAGAAAACCCTAGTTTTCTTTGTTGGGTTTTTTTTGGCAGACTTACACTTCTTTTAAGGCCGAATATTATGTTATTTCTCACTACTTCTATTCTATTCCACGTTTTATCAGACAATGAGAGAGAGAGAGAGCGATGTTCGCCATGGGCGGCTAAACTCTCTTCGTTCTACTTGCTATTTGAAGCTTTATTTGGATTGATTGTGAGTTTCTGAATCTTGTTCCTTATTTCCTATATTGAATGTTTCAACTTCTTTGTGCTTGCATGTTTGATTGTTTTATTCTATCTAGCCCGCACAACTAGTTAGAATCAATTCAATTGCTAAGGTTTTGTAGATTTCTGGTTGTGAACTTTAACCTAAGTAGCAAACTTGTTCCTTTAGGGCTGGTTGAAATAATTGAATGAGTAGGAAGTTGGATGTGTTGTTAAATCCCTCTTTAGGGACTGCAAATACCTTGGTTAATCTCTAAACTTAAAGCTACCAATTGGGTTAAATCCTTCTTTAGGGATTGTTTGATTGATAAGGGTTTCTAGGACTGGTTGGACTAGTAACTATATTAGGTTGGGACAAGGGCATTCATATATAGGAAGACTAGGGGTCCGTATGGGTCGGGGTTAAAAAAATGACTAAAATTTATAAACAGGTTAAAGTTAAAAATTTAACCTCAAATAAGGTTAAAATTTTGTGTGAAATATAAACCCCGTATGGGATGAAAAACAATTTATTTGTAAAAAGTGGAGTTTATTTGGTTGTTATTAGGGGTATAATTCTATTTTCAAATCAAATAAACCCCAAAACCACCAAAAAAGCTATCAAATGTGACTTATTTTTTAAGTCCCAATTTTAACCAAAAACCCCCTACTACACAACCCCATACAAGGTTAAAATTTTTAACCCCCAATTTTAGTAGTTTATTAACTACTAAAATTGGCATCCATACACACCCTAAAAGGACAAGAGGAAGTTACAATATCAATTCAACCAAATAAAGTGGATAGTTGTAGGTAGAGCGATCTTCTATAAAAAATTTTGCATCAATCTATTTATAGTTTATTTTGTTTTCTTTCTTATTTCAATCAACCAAAACCCCCCTTTCTACTAATTGGTAAATACACTTTGCTGAGAAATACTTGATTCTCTGTGGGATCGACCTCTTAATTACTTGCTATACTAGTTTGTAGGTTTGATTTTTATTTTGATACGGTTTACGCAACTAAAAACCGTCCATCAGACACACAATCGTTGAACACAAGCTTTCATTCGCACTCAAGCCTTCAAGTCAATTTGTCTTCTTCGTGTGCTCTCTGCCAGTGGTTAAGAGTCGTATCTTTTGTTTCAAAACATTTGAGAGTTACATAGTGAGCTTCTATGATATATTTCGAGAGAGTCTTATACTCGAGAGTTCGTAACTCGGGAAGTGGACACTAGGCGATTGATTCACGAAGTGTAAGAGGATTGTACTAGATAGCTGAGAGAGGTGGGGCTCTTCTAGATTAGTCTAGGACTCCAAGGGAACGTGAGTTGAGTAGATTGCAATTGTATAGGAGAGAGGCTTCTCGGTGAGCTATTTGGATCCTAAGTCTTGTGAATCAATAAAGTCGGTTGAATCATAGGGTTGTGGAAGAACACTAGGCGGGGACGTAGGCCAAGTTCGTGCCGAACCTCGTCAACAATTCATTGCGTCCTTTACTTATTGCTTTACCATATTTCCGCACTTGTTTCGAATTGTATAACTCTTTTGTGATTCAGGTTTTCCAGAGGAAAGAATTAAGTACAATCTCAAAGGGTTTTGCAAGTGTTTCAAAAGTCTTGAGATTATCTGCGAAAAGTTGGTATACTCTATTCAACCCCCCTTCTATAGTATCTTTATATTACTTTGTTATACATTATCGAATCTTCAATTGGTATCAGAGCCTTACTCACTACTTTTGATCTAACAATCTTGTGAGTTTTGATCATGTCTGGTGAAGCAAGCGGAGGATTTGCACAAGGAAGTTCTACCAGTAGACCACCACTTTTTGTAGGAAACAACTTCGTCCACTGGAGGTCCTTGATGAAAATGTTCATTATAGATCAAGATCTGGAACTTTGGAACATTATAGAGAATGGTTCGAAGGTTCCAGTGAAAGACGGACCAAATGGAACTAAAGTCGCGAAGACCGAGGTTGAATTCATCCAAGTGGATCTTGAACTCGTCTCCAAGAACTACAAGGCCATTAACCGTATAGTGGTCTTAACACTTACTATATTGGGACAAGCTGGTTGTCATCTAAGAAGGAACCAGTCAAGTGAAGGACACCAAGATCAACATTTTCCTTCGAAAGTATGAACTCTTCAAAATGAAGCCAGATGAGTCTATCAAGGCTATGTTCACACGGTTCACGGAAATCACAAACAACCTTGACTCTCTCGGCAAGACCTTTGAGAATGTTGAGAAAGTGAGGAAGATATTGAGGTGCCTCCCAAAAGACAAATGGGATCATCCTCATCTTCAGAATCAGACACATCTTTGGGCTCATCCTTCTTAGACTTGAGCGCCAAGTTCTTAGTGCTTGTTGAAAGTTCTCTATCGTCTTCATTGAAAATCATCTCATGTGTGATCAGCTTCCCAAGCAAATCATCAAGGGGTAGAGTGGTGAGATTATGGGCTTCTTCTAGACAAAATCTCGCCCTTTGAACTCAACAATGGCCATTCATTTTCTTAATATACACAATAACTCATTTCGTCCTCGAGAAGATGATGAGGATATACTTGATCCAAAAACACCATACTTGAGTCTTATCAGCGCTACTTAACCAACAATACAAGGTCTAACATTGCCTTCGTTGTAAACTTATTATCAAGATACAACTCAGCTCCAATAAGGAGACCATGAAATGAAATTAAACACTTCTTCTGTTGCATCAGAGGTACAAATGACCTTGATTTATTTGAGTAAAACTGTGCAAATGCCATTTTTGTCAGCTATGCAGATGCAATATATCTATCTCATCCACACAAGGTTGTCTCAAAGTGGATATAATTTCACTCATGTAGATACAACTATATCATGGAAATCGACAAAGCAAAACTATGAGTGCTACATTGTCAACCCATCTCGAATTGACAACAATGTACGAAGCATGGAGACAATGTGCGTGGCTAAGGTCGATGATAAAAAAAAATATACAAAAGGAACCTAGAATCAAGCCAATCAAAGTTATCCCAATTGTGTTATACAAAGACAACTCTGCATATGACACTCAAGTGAAAGAAGGCTATATCAAAGGAGATAAACTAAGAACATCTCCTCAAAATTCTTCTCCACTCATGAACTTGAGAAGAAAGGGAAAATTGAAGTAAAGAAAATCCAATTAGATGAGAACCTTGTCAACATGTTCACAAGATCAGCATGTATCGGCTTCGAGAAACTCATTAAGTATGTCAAATTCAAGGGGAGAATTATACGCGTTGCACTTTTTTTCCTTCGTTTAAGTTTTTTTTCCTCACTGGTTTTTTTCTGAACAAGGTTTTCAATGAAGCAACATCACCAATGTGTATGATTAAGTTTAAACTTGTGTAAAATCCATAAGGTCATGATATAAGGTAAATATTTAAGGAGTGTTGTTATAATATTTTTGATATGTGGTGAATATTCACCTTAAGACAAAATATCCCATTAATTTAGGGATATTTTTGGAATTATGGAGATGGGATTCCGATATAAAAGAAATATATTGCAAGTAGTGTTTTTTTTTATTAGATAAAAATTAGGGAGAGCAAGTTCTATCCGATAGCATCCTTTCGGATCAAGTCAATAAGACCTAAATTATTCGATATGTTGAGACCCCTGGCCAAGTAGCTAAGGTGTGCAACCTTATCTGCTACTTGATTGCTTACACGGGGGATGTGGGAGAATGAGGTCTCCCGTAAACCCAACATAAGAGTTTTAATGTCAGCCATAGTTAATTCAATCTCCCAAGGGCATCTGGTGTTATATTTTAGGCAATTGATAATGATTTCTGAATCACCTTCCACAATAAGATTCATAATTTTTAGATCAAGAGTCTTAAGAAGCCCATTTCTCATAGCTATGGCTCCAGCCACAATCGGTCACTAGCCCCCAACCAATTTGCCTTCAATGTTAATAGGCTTCCTATTCCAATCTCGAATGATGTAACCAATGTAGCTATCTGTTGAAGAGATTGTAGAACCATCAAATTTTACTTTAAACATCCCCAAGGGTGCCTTTTTCCATTTCCAATCTTTCCGTTTATGGGGCTTAGAGTTGTGATCATTAGTCAAAAACAGAAACCAATTTTCATCAAAATTATGAATGTCTAGTTTACACTCCTTTTCCCAGTTTTTCAGATAGCTGGAAAGCATTCATTTTACCCCGATTGCACCCGAGGGGTTTTTATTTCTGAATATATATTCATTTTGGATGTACCCTGTACACGATCAATTATTTTTCCTTCTTTGAAAGTGTTTTACCAAGGAATTGGAGAATAGCGGTGAATTCTCTTTAATCTGATAGCATATCCTTTATTATTTGTTTCATCTCATTTGTGAATTTTCTTTGAAAATTGTTAACCTGACACTCCAAAACAAATGTGTTTCATCTTCAATGGACTGATTACTGAGAGTACAAGTAGATGGGACATAGACCCCCTTTTTGTTCAAGTCGGGTTGCCGTTGGCAAACCTTTTTGACTTAATTTCCATATGAAGTTCTTAATTTTTGGTGGGGCATTAATTTTCCATATCCATGGGTTGTTGTTTGTAATTGTACCAGCATTGGCGGAGAGGAGATTAAATGCACTAGCGGTAGTAAACCAACCTTTTTTGTCTGGCCGCCAATAAAGTCTGTTTTTAAAAGGAGTTGAAGGAAGGACAATGTCCATTATTTCTTTGGCTATATCAGCAGGAAGAGTGGAGACATGTTTCTCCCTCCACCACTTCCCACCCAAGATATAATCACTAACAGGTTCTTTTAGATTGGGAGAGTCTGCTTGTTCAACTCTTTTAATTAGAGGAGTTGTAGTAACCCAGTTGTCTTTCCATAAATTGATAGATTTTCCATTACCAACCACACATATCAAGCCCTTTTTAGAAGTTTGTATGAGAGAGCATAATTTTGACCATTGCCATGAAGATCTCCCAAGATGAGTATAATTCGGTATATTATAGTGTTTCAGATATTTATACTATATTGCTCTAACCCAAACATTGTCCGGTTCAGCTAATAATTTCCATAACAGCTTCATTTGGTGCGCTTCGTTCATATCTCTTGCTTTTTGTATGCCAATACCCCCACAATTCTTGGGTCTGCATATCTTGTCCCATGAAATAAGAGGACTATGTTGTGCGTCTTTGTTCTAGAAAAATGATCGATTAATTTTGTTTAATTGTTTATGTATAGTTCCCGAAAGAAGGAAACTCTGCATGGCATATAGAGGTTTCGTCGTTAAGTTTGTTGATATAAGCGTAGCTTTCCCATGTTGGGAGAGAGAGTTAGCCCGCCACTTGCATAGTTGGTCTTTGGACTTACAAATAATTTCCTCAAAAGTCTATTTCGTGACTCTTCCATTAATAATCGGGCATCCCAAATAATTTTTCTAAATTAGTTTCGTCGTTTGAAATATTCAGATTACCTTCAATCTTTCCTATTTATGGTAGTTAACCTGTTGGCCTGATATTCTACAGTAATCCTTAATTATTTTCCTCACCTTGGTACATGCAGAAATATTGCCTTTGGAGAAAATAATAATGTCATCAGCAAACGCGAGGAAAGAGATTATGGGGCCATTCCATCCGAATTGGAAACCAATCTCGGAGTATGCACAATTTGCTTCCCAAACAAGCTTTCTTGCTAGTATTTTTGTCCCAAGGATGAATAAGAGAGGGGACAGGGGGTCCTCTTGTCGCAAACCTTGGGTGGGTTTAAATGGTTTTGTAGGGTCGTTGTTCACTAAGACAGAGAAAGAGACTGAAGTAACATATTCCATAACGAGGCTTATAACTTTGGGGTCAAAACCAAATTTTGTCAAAATTTGGTAGGCAAAATTCCAATCTACTCTGCCATGGGCTTTTTCCAAATCAAGCTTGATAGCCAACCAACCTTGTTTTCCTTTCTGTGTTTTGAACGAATGAAATATTTCATATGATATTAAGATGTTGTCTTGAATAGCCTTGTAAAGGGTGAATTAATTTGCAAATGATTTTTTTAAGTCTCTCTATGAGTATTTTAGAGATTATTTTGTGTACTTATGCAACAGAGGCTTAGGGGTCGATAATGATTTGGTGTAGCAGGATTATCACATTTAGGTATTAATGAAATGAAAGTATGGTTTATTTGACGTAATAACTTTCTAGAGTGGAAGAAGGTTTTGACAGCACAGATGATGCTGCACCTAGCAATGCCCTAGTTTTTTTTTTTTTTGTAGAATTTTGTCGTCATGACATCAGGGCCCGAAGACTTATTATTGCCTAAATTGAAAATAACATTTTTTATCTCTCCGTTAGAAGGTTTTTTGGTGAGAAATTCATTTTCCTTAGAGTGATGGTGAACTTGATAAGATCCATATATTCATTCATCGACGATTGATCAATTAGTTGTCTCGTAAATCTCTTTTCAAAGTCTCCTCTGATTTCATTCTTATATTTTCATCTCCTACTCTAAGCGTTCCTTCAAAAGAAGTAATTGTTCTTATGATTTTTCTATTTCTTCCGCCCGTAGAAATTCTGTGAAAATAAGAGGAGTTGGTGTCAACTAGTTTTAAATGCTTAGACTTTGCTCTCTGATTCCAAAAAGATTTCTGGAATAGAATAAGCTTTTCTTTTTTTCATAATTAATAAGTTTTGTTCTTAGATGTTATTCTGGGGTTTTGGTAGTAATCTGGATGTGACTGAATTTGTAGCAACTCATGTCTAGCTCATTTAGTTATCGGAAGATATTTCCAAAGGTTTTTCTATTCCACTCCTTAGCTTTTTGTTTCCAAAGGATTTGAAACATGATCGAACCATATATAGTATGGAGCACGCCAAGCTTATTTAACAATGTTGGGGAAATCACTCCTTTGTAACCATGTATTTTTGAACTTCAACGGATGTGCTTTTAGAGCATTGTTTTGAGCAAGCATGATTGTTATAGGGCAATGATCGAATGAGTAGAATGCCCCATTTTTCTTTATAAGTGTTGGGATTCTATTATTGATCTCATGATGAACTAGTACCATATCAAGCTTTTCCATGACATTTATGGAGCCCTCGACATTTTTTCTCTATGTAAATGAGTTCCCAAATGAAGGGATGTTGAACATTGAGCAATTATTCTTGAACTGGCTAATCCTATAGAATCAATAGGGATGAGCAACTATACATTTTTCTCAATTTCACTTAAGTCACCCATCACAATGCAAGGGCAACCGACTTGAATAGTCGGTTCCGTGAGCATTTGCCAAAATGCATCTTTCTTTGCAGGGTTGGGGGACATATACTAATAAGATCAACCAAATAATTGCTTCTGTATTGTTAATGTATCTTACTCCAATAATTATGGGCATGTGTATCTCAATTGATACAAAGTCATGACCTAGTTGGTAGATATTCCATATGACAACACTGCTGCCAGATTTACGTGTGGCTAGAAACCAAGCCGCGTTAGTGAATCCGGCAGATTTTCATACGGTCTCATCCGGGATGTTTTCATATTTAGTTTCTGCTAATGCAAGCAGGTTAAAACGCTCATTGAACCTCCACGAATTAATGTTTGTCCAGAAGGTTTTTTCCCATACCTCGACAATTCCAATAGCTTATTATCATGATAACCTGTCTTTGGCATGACGGCAAAATTAGCAAATCCCATTCAGATGATGTATACTATAAATTGTAGCATTAAAGATGTAGACAAATGATGTTTCATATATTTTGCACGCATGAAGAGTAGAGTAATGAATTTGGATGGTTTGTATTAAAAAAAATTTGTACAAATTAAATTTTATTTTTATTTTTAAAGTTTAGGGTCCTCTTTGTCACTAAAATTGGAACAGTAGAAGTAATGGAAGGACAATTGTTATGACTTTGTTTCAAATTGTTATTAAGGTTGCTTGGTTTGCCAGAAGAGGGGGATGTGTTAACCGGTGTATAGCCTACACTATGAAAAAACCATAAATGCGTTATGTTCATTTGTCTACAACAATCTGGGATTGTTCGTGCTAAATTTACATTGAATGGGTTCATAGAATATAGGTAGTTTAATCTTTTTTCAATAATTGGGATTCTAATATTGGATAACGTAATCTTAAAATGGACCTTAAGATCTGCAAGATTTCTTCCACCAAGGAAGGGACTTAGGCATAAATGTTTTTGTAGAGATGTATCCTCAAAGGATGGATAACATGTTTCCTGTTTCGACAATGAGATAATTTCCAAGTGGAACACGATTCTTGGATACCATGAGTACACAAACAGCTAGTACAACGATAAACCGTAAGAGTTACAATTGAGAACTGATTTTCCAATCTAATATATACCCGATTGAACCCAGCAAGTATACAGCAATCGCTCCGTAGAGTATAGGCAAAGATAGCATATTTAATTACACAAGTCACAATAATAGTGATCATGCCACCCTTACATGTGAGTTTCCTCCACACCGTTTTCCCAATGAAAAAATTTAGCAGAGTATGAATACACAAGAATGTTTTGGCTATCAATGAATTCCAAATAATCTTGATAATGTTGTAAGATAGGTCACTTGTTTTGATTTTTTTTTACACATTTCCTTCAACAAGGGCGGTGTTATCTATTCATGGGAATCAATATTACAATACCTGGGAGCGGAAGGGCGAAGGTCATATACACCTACCTCCTCAAACCCATGAAACTTAACAAAAGAAGCGTGAGGATTAGCAACAATAGGTGCATAAAACGAATTAGCGAGACTAGTTTGAACACAACTATTTAATTTTCCATAAAAGATTTTACCTAATAGCTTAACAAAGCTACTGATCATCTGTCCAACATTATACTCAGACCTATTTCCGTCCACCCCGGAATTGTAAAGATTTATAATAATGAATCTAACCATCGTAGACCCTAGATTTGCATCATAAGGGATATAATCCTGGTATGGATGTGTTCTAGCTAAGAAACAAAAGCAGGTAAAGCAAAATATTATCCGGATAGCCACAGCCGAAGCATGGTTCAATATTCCAGTCACGGATTTTATGAAAAACACTTCTTCATCAGAACTGTAGATAGGAACTATTTATGCTAAAAGTAGCAAGTGAGCCAAATCAAATGTAAACAGACATGTTCATGGACGGGCGATAAAAGCCACACACTACTAGAATTCTGTTCATAGACATCACATTATTTACATCGGTCAGAAATACGCATGATGTTAAATATATTTATAACATCAGTTTAAAATATTCAGATGTCATTGACATTATATACATTAGTTTAACTTCTTGAACAATGTTAAAACTTCTATTTAAAAAATTTTGAAAGCCGCGCAATACACATAGTTGAAAATTTTATCAAAATAAAAGCGGTAAAGAATAAAGATGCCGCTGGAACCAAAACCCTTAACTAAAAAGTTTGAAATTTGGAATTTGGCTTTAAAAAAAACCCCAAATCCTAACACTTAACCAAAATTTCCCAAATATCCCCAAATCACCCATTCTCATTCAGATCCATCCATGATGATAGACTCAACCCAAACCCTTTCACTGAACTTTCAATGGCGGTAGGCTTAACCAGATCTTCTCTCTCTCTTTCTCTCCTCCCTATCTAACCTTTCGATCGCTCTCTCATTGTCGATCCATGGAACCTCTCTGTCGACTTTCTTATTTCTTCCATCTCTATTGACGCTCTCTCGAAGGATAACGATAGACAACTAGATCTAGATTTGCTTTCATTCGCACGATCTCAAACGCTTGTGCTGCTGTTGGTGAAGTCACGGATCATACATACTTCTCTTATGCTCCATATCTCGTCCTCTTCCTCTTTTGAGTGCGACATGTGAAGCCGTATCTTCCTCTTCTCTTCAACACTTCGAAGCTTCACATTCAGGTTTCAAGTATACTATTACTTTAATGCCTATTCAAATTGATTATGCATTAGGAAATTTGAGTTCTTCCATTTGCGATTTTATATTGCTAGCATTTAGGGCTTTTTAGAATTAGGGTTCTTTAATTTAGGATTAAAAAGTAGGGTTTTTCGGATTTAGGGTCCGTTCATTTGAGATTGACTCTGCTAAGTGGTAAGGTCTATGAATAATTTGAGGTGGAAATGTATAGCGGCCATAGAAACAAGAAGTTCCTGGCGTGGAAGGAGTTAGGGTTTAGGATGATTCAATTGTAATATAGACAAATTTGCCCAATGGATTGGTATTGTTCATTTGTTCATAACCAGAAGGTGATATTCCTAAGCTGCTATTTCAAATTTTCAGCAAACCTCGTCAGGCATTATGCGCTTTGCTTCCAATCTGGAAAGATAAATTGGGTTTTACATGTTTTTTTAGCCAATTGTTTCATTGTATATGTTTGCTCTGCAAATCTATTTGTAGATTGAGAGGGACATGATTAATATCTCTAAGATGGATCTTTGGAACCATCTATTAAAAGAAGAGCAAATATTTGCAATAAGGTGAAATTTTTACTATTCATTGCTTAAATTTAGCATGCTTAAACCTCCTGTCTTCATGTTTATTTAACTTTTACTTCATGTTTATTGGTGTTATGATGATATCAAGAATTATCTTGATGAGCCTGTCCTATCAAAGCTTCCAAGTGGTTATCAGTCTAACCTAAAGTAATCAAATGCTAGCGAAGAGGATAATATGGGTATGTAGTTATTATCACTTATCACTTCACTAGGAGCGGTGTCTTGCATGTACTTGTTTTCTAATTGATTATCCACTTCCATACTACATCGATATAGTTTATGTGTTCTTTCCATAATCGTTAGTTACATATTTAGTAATAATTTGATTCTTTTAGAGCTTAATTTTGTATAAAAAAACATAAGTTTTATCTTTCTTACACCTTAAAGGGTTGTTTATCTGATTTTAGAGTCAGCATTTGCACCCATATGATCTTGTAAATATTGGCTACACTTTTCTGTTTTTGCTTTATAGATTTCACTCAGGTGGTATCGTTTTCATATAAACAAGAAAGGCTATTACACAGCAATGGGGTTTCTTTTGATTTACTTAAATGTTGAGCGTCTTTTCTATTAGGTTTTGTGGAATCATAATCGCTGATTTGAAGCCTTCTTGTACTGGGAATCATAAATGACCGATTGCAAAAAACAAGAGACTCCTGGTTCAGTTCCCTAATTTGAAGCCTTTTTTTCACTCTAGGGAAGCAGAGGGGAAAAAAGAGAAGAGAGCATAGGGGAAAAAAGAGAAGAAAAATGGAGAAACATGCAGAAATAGAAGGGAACTAAGGAATAAACATGGCCACGGGTCACGGGTCAGGGTCCACGGGTCCAAGGGTCAGCTCGGGTTGAGGGTCAGGGTTAGGGTCGGGGAAAAGATAACCCGTGACCCGGCGGGTCAACCCGGTGGGTCCGACCCGGTTCGACCTGCCGCGTCAACCCACCATTTTAAAATATATTTTTTTTGAAAAAAATTATTTTTAATAAAATAAATTTATAATTATTATGTAAATTATATAAATTATTATTAGAATAATTCATAAAATTACATAATGTAATATGCAATGGCAATGTGAGACTTAGCACCCCCATGCTTCTCCTTTTATAGACTTAGCACCCCCC
The DNA here is from genome assembly GCA_037127255.1 of Persicaria tinctoria. NCBI lineage: Eukaryota > Viridiplantae > Streptophyta > Magnoliopsida > Caryophyllales > Polygonaceae > Persicaria > Persicaria tinctoria. Next base: position 33,981,757 of record JBANSL010000013.1, on the reverse strand, counting down.
CCCCTTTTCCTCTAATTTTCAATGTGGGACAAGAACAAGGGTAGAAACTAGAAACTACACCATGTCTTCAATCTCTACCATTCGATTTTTAATTACAATCCATACTTATAAATCATTCTATATCATTCTTTATGATACTAAGTTAGGAGTCTTTATGATATAATTTCAAATAATACAAATATTGTTATTGATAAAGCCGTTACACTTGTATAGTATCCTTAATATCGAGTTTTCGTTTATTTTCAAAATGATATAGAACTTCGGATTTTCAAACACAAGATTGAAATATAATATTGGCAATACTTTTTCAATGTGTCTTTTCGGGTGTGTTTGGATTCCAAATGCATTATGCTTATAATGCAAAATGATAAGATAGTGTTTGGTTAGCATAATTTATAAGATGTTTAAATTAAGATGTTTTTTGGATTTGCCACTAGTATTAATTATACTGTAATTATTTTATCTCAATATATGTGATTATTTGGTTAAATTACGGTTTTACCTCGGTTTTTATGAGATTTTTATTTTTACAACCAAACGCTCACAAAAAACGAGGTAAAATAATTGCATTATAATTAAAATGCAAAGGAATCCAAACACGCCCTTCATGTAGGTCATAACAAGCAACCCAAGTATATAATACTAATAACATCATCATTAAGTGTATACACAACATGTGGCTAATTCAACTTTAAACGAGAAAGTTTAACATATCTATATGAAGAAGAACCTAGATTTGAAATCATTGATCAAGAAATTAACATAATAATGCAAGTAAAATAAAATACTTATGATTGATTAATGGATCAACACAACTATCAATTAAGTTAAATAGAAAGATTAATCCAACATAACTTGATATATTGTATCATGATGTTTCATCACCATGTGTTATTCATTTCATTAACTCTTAAGAGGTAATCACTTTAATTATATTATTATATGTTACATCATATAATCCAAATACTTAAATTATATTATATTCCACCATATAATCCAAAGACTTTAATTACATTGCATTTTACATCATATACTTAAATATCAATTTCTCACATTTTCTTTCATATCTCATATTTCTGTCCCACATCAAAAGTGGGCTACATACCTCTATTTTCTCTATATATAGATCCTCATACCCTACTTGTCATTCCCACAATCCAACCTTTTCTTTCCCACATCTAAAGTGTGATGAAATAATGGGAGTGGAATGAAGATATCTATATATATCTTCCCACATACCATGTTTTGTCAACCTTAAATCTTTCCATTTCGAAAGTGTGGTGAAAGACTTGAGTTGAGTTTTATTTTGGGTTTAAAACATTTTTTTTAAAAAAAAAAATGGTTGACCCGGCGGGTCGACCTGCAAAACTCGTTTGGTACCCGATTTGGTGCCACGTGGCCAACCCGGCAGTCCGACCCGCCGACCCGTCCCAACCCCGGGTCAGGGTTAGGGTCACCCTCCCCGGGTTGTCGACCCGGCGGGTCGGACCCGTGGCTGTGTCTACTAAGGAACATGTGTTTATGCATCTTATTGATAGGTGTAAGTGCATTCTAATTAAGATCTCGATGATATGGACTAATCACATAAGGAAAATAATTGAGCATGAACAGGTTAATATTGTATATTTTGAATACTAAAAATTGTACGCTTATGAACTTGTGCTTGATTTGGGGAATTTTGCTCTTCCGGTTCTCTGCTCTTATGATTCAGTTTGATAAGTTTGATATCCGTATACTTGAAACCTTAATGACTTGGACGGATCTTAGATGCCAAATTCATGAATATGAATAAAGTTATACTTAGAATCTCCTTTGTCTTTACAGGAAACAAGAAAGAAAATAAAGGAAGATTGAAGAAGAAGCAAAAAAGAAAAAGGATTAGAAACATTTTCAAGGAGATGAGTATCTCCAACTCCTTGAAGATTTTGGTTTTATGCATAGAATTGAAATATATGTCATGAATATTGCTGAACAATTAACTAGAACATCTCGGTGGTTGTCTTTAGATAGCTTGACAAAATTCCTAATAGACCTAAAATGGGGGGATGCTTATGCTCAACAAGAACATGATTGGATATTGAAGATTTTGACAAAAAGATCAATTGAATAGACTCGTATGATTATTCAAAATTTGGGCTCCTTCCTCTAGTTTCTAGGGTTCCAGTTAAGCACTAAGAAAGACAATTCTAGCTTTTTCTTTCATTACTTCTTTCAACCCAAATGTTTCACATAGAACAGAAAATGGCCTGGACCCATCATTCAATTGGAAAGATCAGGAAACAAGACAAAAAGAAGGAAAAATCTGAAATGATCTTCAAAAGAAACCAAGATCTGAAACCCAGGTGTGTACCTTCAACCCTTGATCTCCTTGTTTTTTCTCCTTGTCTGCTGGTACGTTTTTGCGAATATGGCCTTTTCGGAATGGGAATAAATGAAAATTGAGCATATGAAAACGATCAGAAATTGGCCATCCAAGTGAACTTACGAATATGTATTCTTTAAACTCCTTGCAATACCTTTTATATGGTGGGGAAGAATTAGGAAGATCAATGATTATTACTTGGTTGGGAATTGAAAAAGGGTGTTTTCTCTTCTCACCTTTGATGTGGTAAATACTTCATAAACAAACTAGAAAACAAACTAGACTAATTAAACTGACGTTGGGACATTGTTTATGTGATCAAATATATGTTGTTTACTTGTATCTCCTTTATAATTTGGTGGAATCTAATATCCCTCTTCAGAAGAAAACATAAAGAAAATACACAAAAAGGAGAACATATGTACATTACTGAAACTCTGAATTCTTTGGCTGTCTTATGGAGACTTTTCTTATGTTTCTCTACAAATTTATTTGAGATGCATCTTGACCCATGATCAGAATGCTGCTAAAAAGAACCATGTTGTCCTTAGCAGGGCTCCAACAGAAATAATGCGGACAAGAAACGAAAGAAAAGAAACCAAAAAGAAGAAGTCAGAAGCCCAAGCAATTGGGGAACACCATGCTCATTTGGTATGCAAGAAATATGGAACTAAAATGATTAATCTAAACCTTTTTGATATCTAGATGAAAGGAACAATGAAGTCTTGTATAGTCAGGTGTTGCTACTTACCACTATTACAGGACCAGAAAAAAACACCAGCAACTCCCAAAACCCATCAGAGAATGATATCAAAGGGGGGGAAAACTAGCAAAACCCTGCTCAACTATTATTTCTTGACTTCAAGTAATGTATATTCAAGTGATATCTTTTTATGTCAAGCTTAGAATCCGACTATTGATGTATTTTGTTTTGTGTTTAGCCCGATTGTCATCTTGTATTCGACTTTATTGTCATTATTTAATGTATTGGTTATGGTCTTTTGCTTGTTTAATTTTATGTTTGCCTAAACAATATCACAATATAGATTAGTAGGTGTATTTGATGAAACAGATCGAACTTGAGAGCGAAAAATGATGTCTACCTTTGTAAATATGTCGACCATTAAGATACAGATCGATTTCTAAACCCAGTATATATGAAAATTATAATAAAAAATAGATGTGTATATGTATCACTTACATCGTTAAAAATATATAAAATGATGTTTTAAATAATCAAAACATCATTTTCAAAGTAAAAACTAATTTGAAAATATATAAATAACATCGACTTTAAAAATATTCAATATGGTATATTATATTTATATAAAATAATATCACAAATTACAAATGAAAAAAGAGTATGCACAAATTGAATAATAGAAAACCGATGTGTATAGTAATTTAAAACATCAGGTTTATAAAAAAAATAGCGATGTTACTTTGAACTTTTGTATTACCCTACATACCTTCAAATGCCTAGAAATGAAAAATCATAATGGTTTAACATTAGATGAATCAATCAAAAAGTAATTATATCCATGTATTTAAGTCATTATAAAAAAATAAAAACGATGTTATAAATTATTAAAGACATCGATTATAAACCAATGTGGCAAAGTTGGGATCTTTAACACCACCCACTAACACGTCGAATTTTTTTTTTATTAACATCGGTTTATAACCGATGTCTATGGACGTTATTCTAGTAGTGACAATTGTAAAGTTGGGAGATGAAATCCCATCCTGTTCAGGGCTTGAGAAGTTGGGTTTGTGGTCTACCAGCCTCACGCTACCAACATACATACGAGAGATGCCCCCGGAGCCCAACTTACCAACATCTGAACGAGAATTCGACACACAACCCATAGCATCCCCAGAGAACAACTTCTTTCTTTTTATCTAAAATTCTTCACCCTTTTGTCCATAACTTCCTCCTTGGTAGGAGTGTTATTCGAGCCGAACGAGCCGAGCTTGGTAGGTTCAAGCTTGTTCATTTGTTAAACGAGCTCGAGCCGAGCCGAGCACAATTTTTAAACGAGCTTTCTTTTTTGTTCAAGCTCGGCTTGTTTTAGTAAATGAACGAGCTCGAGCCGAGTTTTTTTCGAGCTTTAAGTAGTTTTACTTGGTCATAACATATTAACTTAAAGAAGATTTCAGAAATTCCATAGAATTCGAGCTATTCGAGCCTAAATCGAACGAGCCGAGCTTTCAACCGAGCTTAAAATCATGTTCAGGCTCGGCTTGTTTAGGCAAGTGAACGAGCTCGAGTCGAGCTTTTTTCGAGCCGAGCTCGAGCTGTTCAGCTCATATAACAGCCCTACTCCTTGGTGACATAGTTTCAATTCTCCAACTGCTACACTACCAAATCAAGGGAAACCATCTACGAAGGTTGAATAGGCGAGAGGATTGGCGTTTTTTAGGGTTTGAGAGATCAAACTGAGACTCCGAAACCACCAAGCGGAGAAGCAGATGACTGGAGTCTAAGAAACAAGGCATAAACAATAGCTTAACACAGGAATTGATAGGTGGAGGCGAAGGAGGAGACACACCGAAAATCGATGGCCAGAGCGACCATTCAGCCCCCTCAAATTAGCTCGATTAGTGAATTTGGGCATCACGTAGTCGAATCCTAAAAGGATTAGCCGATTAGAAATACAGAGAAGGCGATACATAGAGGATTTTCACATAAGATTAGGGTTCAAGAGAAATGTGGACGAGGAGAAAAGGGGTGCCTGATAAGCGCGTTCTCTAGCTCTCGAGGAAGGTTTTTTTTAAATATCTTTGAAGTGGTAATCTAAGTAAGAAATTAGATAAGCAAAACACAAATCCAAGTATTAATAATCTAATTTTCTTATTTTCTACCACAATTATACACCTCTCTAGAGTCTAGACTATTTCGAAGATAGGGTATATATATTCCAATCTCCCAAATACTACTTTAATGTGTGGGATATATTGAAATGTTGTAATTAAACTAGCTTTGAAGAACATGACTCGTTTTGATATACTTTCATTTTTTTTTCCTCCTTTTGGATGCAAATTTCAGCATTTGTAAGAATAAAATTTGTTCAAGTTAACATAAAATTTGCTATGCTATAATTTTTTTATTTGTCTATCATATAAATTATGCTTATTATAAATATGTTAGAATTGATTGAGCTTTGGATTTGCTTGATTTCTACTTCGTCTGTCTCAAAATATATGTCGTTTTAGCCTTTAAATCTTGTATCAAAATTTAGGTCGTTTTAGGTTTTCTAGGTAGGGGATAGTAATGATTTGTATCGATTTGTATGTTGTTGACTTTTTTAAAGATTTTGATTGGATAAAAAATATAGTGGGTGTTAAAAAATATAATAAAATTTATGGGAAAGTTGGTGAAATGGTGATATTGATTGATGGATGAGTGTTTTATTAAAACTTGTGCAAAATTCTAAAACGACTTAAATTTTGAGACGAAGGGAGTATTATTTACTACGTATTGATTCTTGTGGACGAATTTAAGTTCAAAATAATTTTTTTATCTTCCATGTTAGCTTTTTTATTGGATTTTTAAAATATATTATTATTTTATTAATATAAGTACGGTTTATAGATTAATTTGTAATTTATAAAGTGTGTGTTATTTGTTTTGAGTTGATATCTATTACTAACTATTAAAATAAAAGTATTACCGATGATGTGACGATCTCCTTAATCCTAGGTCTTTTAACCAACCAAAAAAAATTACAATTTTAGCAGTTTTAAAAAAAACATCTATCTATCTATCTATTACTAACTATTAAAACAAAAGTCTTACCGATTACGTGGCGACCTCTCCTTAATCCTAGGTCTTTTAACCAATCACCTTAGCCAAAATTACAATTTTAGTGGTTTTAAAAAAACATCTATTACTAAGTATTAAAAAAAAGTCTTACCGATGACGTGGCGACCTCTCCTTAATCCTAGACCTTTTAAACAATCAGCTTAGCCTAAATTACAATTTTAGTAGTTTTAAAAAAACATCTATCTATTATCTACCTATTACTAACTATTAAAACAAAAGCCTTACCGGTGACGTGGCGACCTCTCCCTAATCCTAAGTCTTTTAACCAACCAAAAAAAAATTACAATTTTAGTAGTTTTAAAAAAACATCTATCTATTACTAACTATTAAAACAAAAGCCTTACCGATTATGTGGCGATCTCTCCTTAATCCTAGACCTTTTAACCAATCACCTTAGCCTAAATTAATATTTTAGTAGTTTTAAAAAAACATCTATTACTAAGTATTGAAACAAAAGCCTTACCGATGACGTGGCGACCTCTCCTTAATCTTAGGCCTTTTAAACAATCACCTTAGCCTAAACTACAATTTTAGTAGTTTTAAAAAACATCTATCTATTATCTATCAATTACTAACTACTAAAACAAAAGTCTTACCTATAACGTGGCGACCTCTCCTTAATCATAGGATTAAAGTAGTATATATATCTATATATACTATTTTAATTGCTTTTTCAACCAACGAGTTTAGTTCAAAATATTTAATCTATTACTAACTATTAAAACAAAATTCTTACCGATAACATGCCAACCTCTCCTTAATCCTAGGCCTTTTAACCAACCAAAAAAAATTACAATTTTAGTAGTTTTAAAAAAACATCTATTACTAACTATTAAAACAAAAGTCTTACCGATTACATGACGACCTCTCCTTAATCCTAGGCCTTTTAACCAATCACCTTAGCCTAAATTACAATTTTAGTAGTTTTAAAAAATCATCTATTATCTATTACTAAGTATTAAAACAAAAGTCTTACCGATGACGTGACGACCTCTCATTAATCCTAGGCCTTTTAAACAATCACCTTAGCCTAAATTACAATTTTAGTAGTTTTAAAAAAACATCTATCTATTATCTGTCTATCTATTACTAACTATTAAAACAAAAGCCTTACCTATGTTGTGGCGACCTCTGCTTTAATCCTAGGATTTAAGTAGTATATATATCTATATATACTACTTTAATTGCTTTTTCAACCATGTATTACTAACTATTAAAACAAAAGTCTTACCGATTACGTGGCGACCTCTCCTTAATCCTAGGCCTTTTAACCAATCACCTTAGCCTAAATTATAATTTCAGTAGTTTTAAAAAAACATCTATTACTAAGTATTAAAACAAAAGTCTTACCGATGACGTGGCGACTTCTCCTCAATCCTAGGCATTTTAAACAATCACCTTAGCCTAAATTACAATTTTAGTAGTTTTAAAAAAACATCTATCTATTACTAACAATTAAAACAAAAGCCTTACCTATGATGTGGCGACCTCTCCTTTAATCCTAGGATTAAAGTAGTATATATATCTATATATACTACTTTAATTGCTTTTTCAACCAACGAGTTTAATTCAAAACATTTAATCTATTACTTCTATTACTAACTATTAAAACAAAAGTGTTACCGATGACGTGACGACCTCTCCTTAATCCTAGGCCTTTTAACTAGGACTGGGCTTCCGGTCTGGACCGGATCGGATATTCTGGTCCCGGTCCGATCCGGTGAACCGAAATTCTCGGAAACTTGGACCTCGGATCGGACCGGGACCGAGAAATATGGTCCCGGGTTTTCCGGTTCGTGGACTGGAGAGACCGTTTGGACCGGTTATTCCTGTAACCCCCTCTTTGTTTTTAAAAAAATAAAATTTAAAGACACAGAAGCCTTAAATTTTTGTTACATTAGTTGTATTTTACATCAATACAAGCATTACAACTTGCTATCATGCATCTTGGCCATTAACATACTAAGGGAGCTCAGATTCAAGAAGAACACAAACAAATGTTCTTTAATGTCTAAAACCCTAGATCCGAAATCGACATGAATTTCTAAAATTAATAAAAAAAATAAACTTAAAACAAACCTACTAACAAGATCTAAAAGGGAAAAGAGAGGGAGGAAGAAGAAGAAGTGAAGAACGCATGCTTCGGGACAGAGAGCCGAGAGGGAACAATGGAGAGGCTTCGGGACAGAGAGCCGAGAGGGAAGAAGAACGGAGGGAGGAGGGTCGATTGAGAGCGGAGCGGCTTCAGGACAGAGGGACTGAGGGAGGAGAGAGCCGATAGCGCTGGTGGACAAGGCCGAGAGGGGTGGTCTCGGCCTGAAGGCGTGTGGCTTCTGGAGATGGAGGTTTGAGTGAGGGCCGATTGGAGAGTAGGTGGTGTTGGGGTGGTGAACAGAGAGACTGAGGCTGGCGGGCGGCGGCTAACGAGCGCAGGGAAGAACCCATAAAGAAAGAGATGAATGGAATGAAAGTGTGTGAAACGCGTTTAGGGTTGGGCTCTTCTAATCTTCAGTGTTTTTTATATATAAAAAAAGGGTAAACTGCAGGAAATCACCCCTTAAATAAGGTCATTTGCTTAAAACCACCCCTTAGATGCGAAATTACCGGAAACCACCCCTTATAACCATTCCGTTAGCAATCAACCACCCATCTACTTATTCCGTCAAAACATCCGTTAAGTATGTATTTTTTAAAAATATAATTTACTTTAATGTAACCTGTTTTAATAAATTAAATTAATTAAAGAAGGAAAAAAATCCCCAAATTGAAGATCGTACTTCTTCCATGACAAGAATGAAGAAGAAATCAAACCTTTCCAATTGAAATCGAAATTTCAGTCATGGATACTTAAAATCTTCCTTCAACTCAAATTTCTTTTGCCCAAATTTGGATCCTTGTGAGATAAACTGTTCAAAATCCCCAAATTCTTTCAAAAGATGTCTAGATACATATTCAGAAATCTGGAGTTCGATTATGGCGAATCCTCTCATGTTTGTCTTTGGAAGTGAAGAGTTCAGGCCTCTCAACATGACGACACCTCTTGACCTCGCCACCACCGTGTACGAAGGAAGAAGAAAGGATTGAACAAACAAGGTGAGATTTGGAGCCGGAGGAGATGAGAAGCGGCAAGAACGAGAAGGCAATCGAAAATTTTGGGGCTTTTCAATTCTCTTCAATTAAAACCCTAGATCTACAGTTTGGATTTTCGATTCTCATTTTCGTGCTCTACTTCAAGCAGATGAATCTAACATACCCTAGGAGGCCTTTGTCGGAGTCGACTTGGCCAGGGTTTTGGTGGAGTCTATTGCTGGAGTCGACCTGGCTGAGGTTCTAGCAGAGCCCGTTGCCGGAGGAAGGCAAATCTGAGCTGCCAAATAGCACGCGATGAAGGAGACCGTTGCCGGAGTCGACTTGCCAGGGTTCTGGTGAAGTCTATTGCTGGAGTTGACGAGCTCCGATTCGGAGGAACGGAAAGGGCTGGAGGAGGGAGGGTAGGAGGATCTGGTTTTGATGGTGAAGGGGTTTGAGTTTGACAATGACATGTTAGATAAATTTGATCAAAAGGAAGGGGTATCTTAGTCTTTTTAAAGCAAATTTTAACAGAACCCTAACGGAGGCCATATGTGGGTGGTGTTTTGCTAAGATATGTCATCTAAGGGGTGATTTTTTGTAATTTCACATCTAAGGGGTGGTTTTGAGCAAATGACCTTATTTAAGGGGTGGTTTTCTGCAGTTTACCCTAAAAAAAATTATATGGGTTCCGGTCCAATTCCAGTCTAGACCGGGAATTCCGGTCTAGTCCCGGGTTTGGACCGGAACCCGAAAATTAAAAAATCTTGGACTGTGGACCAGACCGTAATATTCCGGTCCGATCTAAAGATCGTAAATTCCGGTCCGATTACGGTCCGATCCAAATTTTGTCCACCCCTACTTTTAACCAACAAAAAAAATTACAATTTTAGTAGTTTTAAAAAAACATCTATTACTAACTATTAAAACAAAAGCCTTACCGATTACGTAGTGACCTCTCCTTAATCCTAGGCCTTTTAACCAATCATCTTAGCCTAAATTACAATTTTAGTAGAACAAAATGCCTGCAAACTTTGCCACTCTGCCCGAGGAGTCGGTATTAAAAATGATTCAGGTCTTCTGAACCTCACCCGTGAGGATGCTGCCGGGTAGAGCCTTCTCACCCGAAATCATTCCTAATAAAAAAAAATGCCTACAAACTTATACAGTAACATTTAGTAGTTTTTAATGTAGGTGATATGTTAATTATACAGTAACATTTAAACCATCTCCAACAGTTTCTCCAAAATGAGAAAATAAAATATATATTTTTAAAATTATTTTTGCTTCAACTCCAACGGTTTCTTCTCGGAGATTCATTTAGTTTTGAAAAATGTTACAAATTTGAAAAAGTCTTTCTATTATTCTCTTTCTTGCTTTTCTATTTTGAAAAATAAAATGGAGAATATGTTAGAGCCTTTGAATAATCTGATGCTCTAATGCACATTTATGGATGAAGGTTATTTTTGACAATCTACAGGGTAGAATGGGAATTTGTGAATAAAGCTAAAAAAGGAAGCACATATCGAGGGAGATGTGATGACCGATGATGCATGCATCAATTGTTTGATACGTAGAAAGAAAGATTCGGTAGGGGACAGCGATGACTCACTTCCTTGTGGCTCATTTGTTTCCTTCTGCCAACTTCAACCCCATCTTCAATTGGTGCGATTAAATTCCAATTACATTAACTTTAAGTTCATAATAAATTATAGATGAGCTGATTAGTTAACACATTTTTTATATAATTAAAATAAAATAAAATAAAATAAATTTAAAATACTATAAAATACATTGCAAATCAAACAATATATCAATACATAAGTAGGGTGCTAGGGTGGGTACATATTCGCAAATTTCGATCTCTTTCCGATTTCAGAGGAATTTGAAAAAAAAAAAAGAGTAAAATTAATAAACTCTATCTTGATTCCGTAAAAACGTATATAATTAAAAACGTATATAATTATGTTTGAATCCAATTGATCTTCAAAGGAAAAATAAAATTTGTATTGAATTTGATAGGTTTCAATTAGTTCTGAAAGCTTTCGAGATTATTGTCTCCGACGACTTTGGGAAACCATGGAGAACGTTTTTCAATTTGACACTTCTGTAGAGTTGTATGAGATAGAACCGTATAAGAAAAGGTTCTTCCTTTTTTTTTTCTCATTCGGAAGGTGAGCATCCGCATTAGTGAAACTCACTCGGGTTCCTTAACTCCACTTTTTATATTTCTCTCTCCTTAAAACACTCAATACAATTTTTTACTCACATCTCTAAAACCCTTTAAAACCCCATTTTATTTTTTATTGCGACCCACCTCTTTTTTTACTCTCACTCTCTCTCCTCAGGTTGGCCCACCTCCTCTCCTTTTTATTTCTCTTTCTTGGGTTTTAAAGGTTTCTTAGTAAGAAACTTGTCAAATCATTCCTTAATCCCTCATCCCTTTTCTTCAATTTTTTATTAATTGATTTCTTATTTTGGGGTTAAGAAACTCCCATTGTGAATGCTCTTAGGGCCTGTTTAGTACTCCCTCCGATCGGAAATATTTGATTTTTGACTTTTATGCACGTAGTTTTAGGAGCTAAAAACTATATAAAATATTATTTATTTTGATTAATTTTTTTCATAGTTTAATATTTATCAGTAATAAGTATTAAATTGTGAAAAAAAATTAATTAAAAGATTAATATTTTATATAGTTTTTAACTCCTGAAAATACGTGCAGAAAGTCAAAACATCAAATATTTCCGATCAGAGGGAGTAGTAGATTATTTTTTCGAGGGATGACGATTAGAGCTGGTAATTCAGTCATTCGGGTCAGGTTTGAGTCAGGCTTGCTCAGGTCGGGTCATTGACGGGTTGGGTCACACTACAGGAAAAACGGGTGTTTTTCGACGTTTTGTTTGCGACGCTTTTTAATACCGTCGAAAAATTTCGACACTGTAAGGTGTCCAAAAATTTCGACATTTTTAGCTGTCAAGATTGGCACATTCTCGACACTGTAGGGCATCGAGAATGGTTTGAGTAAAATATTAAAACACCACCATTTTCTCTGACTTGAAATGTTCCCCGAAACCCTCGAAGGTCCTCCTGACTCAAAAACCCATCAGGAGGTTTGATTTCTCACCTGCGGTTGGAGACGATCGAGATTCGAGGCTCAAATCGGGAGGTTGGAGGCGATATAGATATTAGGAGCCGAACTCGAGATACGAGGCTCAAATCGGGAGGTTGGAGGCGAATCGATTTCTCAACTCGGGAGGTCCAAATCAGGAGGTTGAAGGCAAATTCGAGATCCACATCCGTCGTCCCTCTCCGTTCATCTCATAAGTATGTTCCTCTCCTTCATGTCCCTCACCTATAGTAATCCTCTCTCTCATTTTCTTCAGATCTCGTTGTCTTCAAAAACCCTAACATTATCGATCGCGTTGTGTTCAGAAACCCTCACCTGCGATTGCTCTTGGTAATCGAGTATGAAATACCAAAAAGTCCACTAGAATCAACAATGTTGTGTTCAATAGCCGGATCGATGCTTATAAGATTGAGGTGTCTCCAAATTTTCAAAGAGTTGTGTAACTTCTTTCTTATTGTATTTGCCTTGATTATTTTGACACATCTATAATCTCTATGCTTCAGTCTTTACTCAGAGGCAGATTTTTGCGGAGTGAAGGACTACATGAGGGAGAAAGTTTGCCTTCAATGACAACAAGTAAATTGTTACAACTAAGACAGAGACATACTGTTTTTGGCATCAGGTATGTTATTCATTCAGTTCTGCTTTCAAAGTAGTATCTTCATCTCTCATCTCAAATAGTAGCACAACTGCCTGTTGAGGAGCCCTACTTCATTTGGGATTGTTGACTTTACTACATAGATGTCAATTAAACATGAAACAGCTTTTATGTCGGAAATTATCTCTTAATTAAACTATATACACCTTAAAATCACATTTCTTGTAATGCCTTCTAAATCAAATGTTTTAATGAAAACAATTGATCTTAAGAAACTAATCTGATAACGAAATTGATATTTGCTTTTCATCTGTTTATTTTTCCATGAAGTCATTTTATAAATGAAATATTGTACACAACAATAATGTGATAACCTAGTTTCTTGGAAATAGTTAAATTGTTCTTTTTGCATTCATCATCATTTACAAGAATTTTTAGTTTCCAATGCAACTGCAGTAAACTTATTGAACTCATTGAAGCTATATCAAGATTAAAGGGATTTCTCTTTTCAGATATTGATTGTGTTATTTCCTTGATACGAGTAAAATATGAAAAAAGGGAAACTTCTAAGTCACAAACAGAAAGTTAATCTTGGTTATTGTGGGGCAAAACATTGGAAAAGCATACAAATTCATTTGATGTTCTTTGATTCAAGACATTTCGATCCAATTTTGCTCTGGCATGACATTTGTTGCACGTGATGTTAAATAGTATAACAGCAATCTCACTTCAAAATTACTGAAGTCCTTCTACCTAATTTATTTCTATACATAAACCATATCAATTATCATGGTTCTAAAATGATTTGCTATATATTGCTTTCATGGTTTGGAGCCTATTTATTTATTTATTTATTTATTAAAAGCATAATTTAAGTGGATGGATTTGGTCATGTAACCCTTATGCTAATTTTGAAGTGAGATCAATGCTTGTATTAACAAATAAAACCAAATTTTACAAATATTAAGTAAAATGGCATCTCTTAGAAATTTTTCTATGAGGAGTATTATATGGGTTTCTGAAAAATTGTTTCCAAAATGTTGGAGCTATAGTGGAACTGGTACTTCCCATTATCTTTTTCTTCCCACTAATCATAAATATAATGTTTAGTTGGGGATATAATTTATCCTCTGTAGCATTGGTAGCAATTATGTGAATGCAATATATCCATAAAAAACACTCAAGTGCTTGTGTCTTAGGGTTGTTTTAGTTGCCTAAACATGGTCACAAATTAATTTTTCTTTAGTCTTGCCACTGCTTAGAAAAATGTTCATGTTTCTTTTTCTTTCTCAACCCATTTTTTTGTTAACTAGCAGATTTAGATATCTCGTAGGATGACCTATCTATGGAAGCTTCCATAGCTTACACTTTCAGTCTATTGACTTGTATTACTTGATAGTATTGTAGTTTCAGTCAAAATCTCCTAGCTTTATACACTATAGTAGAAGTAGAATATGGTTATGTGACCACACCTTGCACAAGTATTAATTTTTTCAGTGTTTATCAACTTGGTTGTGCTATAGAAGAGAATCTGAAAAATGTATATAAACGCACACATGAACTTCCAGTCCATGTCAAAGCAAGTGAAGAATTATCTCAAACGATTTCTTTGATGAAGGTATGTTTGTTATGACATGATGTTTACATTTTTTGTCATCTAATTATTTTTCATTTTTCATTACTCTATTCAGACCTTTTCAAAATACATATATAACAAAGATTTTTTTTTTTCCGGCCATGGGGTGCTCGAGCACCCCAGCTCCGTCCCTGTATATATATCCCTCTAGTTCAATTGGCAAAGCCTACCTCAACACATCGCAATCTTTGTTATGTATGTTTCGACGCTTTCGAAACATGTTTCCGATTTTGGACTTTAAAATGTTAAGCACCGTTTAATTGAATTTGTTATTAGTGAATTTGGCTTCGTTCTTACTTATTTTGATAGGATCTGGTGATTGAATCTTCTGAAGCAATGAAGTAATGCCCTGAAACTGCATCTGGAAAGAGATATCGTGCCACAGAGGTGCATAATCTATCGGAAAGGGTCAGTATTTCTATTTCTGTTTACACTTAAACAAGAGTTAACACCATATTCTCTGCCTCATCAGTCTCTAATCACACAGAAGATGAAGGCACTACAAGACCTCATCCCTCGATGCAGCAAGGTCAGCAGATCTTAACCGGTTGTAATCTTGTAGATTTGCTAGCATATTTCTTGGTTTAAATGGAATATGTCAAATGGGACACAACTTGACATTTAAGAGTCTTATGGAGATTCACTCTAGCATCATCCATCACAGCCCTAACTGCGTCACTTGCAACACAAGATTAATGTCTAGCTCATCCAATGCTCAACTTTACCTTCTGTTTGCCCTGTCTTGCCCTTCTATTATGTCGAGGTTAAGGTGGGTGTTCCATTGTTTTTCTCTCTTATGCTATGTCGACTCTGAACCGTTCCTGTTTCCAGTATAAAAATATAGCTGAAGTTATTGTTGTAGAGATAATGGCCAAACTTAGTTGGGTTTAATGGTTGAAAGAAATATGTTCATCGTTTGGAATTCTCTAAATAAGTGTAGTTTATTAGGTCCTGCAGTTTATTGGTCTCTTTTTACCTCAAACAATGTGATAAGATGGCCAGGATTGAAGTTGCTTTCTTTTTTCTATCTTGTGTAATTGGGATGTGCTCATGTTATATAAAATTCCCTCATACTTCTTGTCCTTCTCGTGTAAGCATGTGCTCCTTTCTTCTTATAGGCCTCAGCTAGACAGAGGCGTACATCGGAGGAATTCAGAAGGGGCTCATTGTCTCCCTGCAAGTGGGTTGCTAACCAGGTGCTTTTTTGGCTTCCATTGAATGTTTCAGTTCTTAAATGACATGAATCTATTTAGTTTATCTATATTCTTTTTACTTTTCTTTTTTAGTTTGATCTGTTCAACATTCTGTTTTTCCCTTCCCGACTTGAGATGTGGGAGCTTAGAAATGGAAACCTCATAAACAGCTATTCTGGTCTATGTGCAACTGTGAAGACAATAACAGGTGACACTCAAATCTTACATGTTTAAAATCATGAAATGAAATTGTTATTCGTATGTTGGTGCACGTTTGGTTGAATATAAAAGTATTGGGAATTAATAAAACATGTTTGGTTGGAAAATAGAGAAAATAAGGAATTTTGATGTATTGGGTAAATTGAAGAACTGATAGTTGAAAAAAGGTGGAGGGCAATCTCACCTAGTTCCCCATAAGTGATTATATTATTTATACTTCATGTGTTTTGCAGAAAGTTAAATTCCCTCAGAAAATATCTTCCTAGTTTTCTTGACAAAAAATAGTTTAAACAAACATAGATATGCAATATCCACGGAACTTCAATTGATCAGTGATGATTATTGAAAATATGCAGATGACAATGTCAACACTATAGGTGTTCGTTCTTGGGTTGCGACTGGCAGAAGAGGTTCGATTGCCAAATTCCCAATTTTCCATATAACTTGTTCACAATGGTAGTAATATGGTTGCTGGTTCTCCATGATTTTACAGGAGAAGTATATCTGGCGTTCTTCAATCTAGGTGAGCAAATGACCTTAATTTCAGCAAAGATGTCAGACCCGGAGAGGATGTTTCCAGGTCCGCATTTATTTTATAATTCCAGTTCTGGAGCTCTAATAAATTGAATTTGAAATGATTCATTTCTTAATGATATATAGGCCCAAGAATTCACCAAAGAGGGAAAGGTAAGAGATGTGAGACTGATCATGGACAGAAACTCAAGGCGTTCTAAAGGAGTTGGGTATGTAACTCTTTGCTTACTTATGGGCCAGTATATGCATGCTTTTTCTTGGTAGAACTCTTGGCCTATCTCATTTCAAGAAGTAGATTTAACATCATTTTTAAATGAACTAGCAATGCAATAAAGAAATCCACAATGAGGGATGATGGGAATACCTTGGTCTCATGTTTAATCAATTCATGCAGCAAGGTCAAGGTAGATAACATGAAACCGAGTGCACTCTTTTCTCTTCCCTTTTCACCCTTTTTGCTCATTACGTTTCCAGTCCATGAGAATGAGGGCTATGAGCACCATATAGTATTTGTTTGTTGTTTGAGTCATTCTTCATTTCTAATGGGGCCTTGTTTCCATTTAGGTAAGTTTTATTTTGGACCCATCATAATAAGGTGGATTGGACTGAGAAAAGTTTGCAAATGAGCCTAATAAAGTTTGTAAGTTTTATTTTGGACCCATCAGAATATACAGTGATCTTTATAATCATTTCCCCCCCTTGGGGGCCTTCACTTATTCAGCCTTTGTTGTTCATCTGCCCAAAATCACTACAACATAGTTGAAACTGAATGTACAAAGAGGTTTTAATTAACTGTTTTCACATGAGATATGACATATGCCACGCAGTGAGCACAAAGTGAACTATTCTTTTGCCTTTTCTAAAGAATGAGGAAGAAATCTATGACATACAGTGAGAGAAATGATGAGGTAACTAGGCGCTACACAATAGGGAGAATAATTATTGAAGTGTAGAAATGAAACAGGAATAGTATTGGAAGCGTAAAAATTGAAGAGTATTATTATAGTGTGAGATGGAACAATTGGTCAAGAGTATCATTGGAAGTGTATACATTGTACAATTGTGAGCATTAATTTCTGTCTTGAGGTGCAAGTATCTTGCTGAGTTGCACTCTGTTACTTGGAGTTGTTAATTTGATGATCATGTCACGATCCTTTCTGTTTCTTTACTTGCAGGCAAAGTGGTTTTGTGGATTCTGCATTGGTCCCTTTGCGTTTTTTTTCAGGAGCGCTCCGAGGTTAATAGATTTTATGCTAATATTTTTTTTTTTGATTCTATATTTTTTTTGGCTCTCTTATTTATGGAAACTAGTAAACTGACTCAATTTTTTCTGGCAACCTTCAGGAAGAATTCTTGAAGCAGGCTGACATGATGAAAATGAACACAGCTCAAGAGTTGAAGTCCAAGGAGGTTATGGTTTCTTATACCTCACTTTATTTATTTACTATGACACTTGTGGGCTTAAGTTGGTTATTCTATGTATACATCTTGTTTGATACTGCTTGCAGAGTAAGAAAATGGGTATCCCATCTCTTCCTTTTGGATCTACATTCCTCCCTAAAACGATAAGTTGTTGAGAGCAATGTTTAAAAATGCACGCCTAGGTGATTAGGTTCTGGACGACTTCCCCTTGCCTGCTTGAACCCGGCCTATGCCTTCAATCAATCGTATGTGAGATGCTGTAGGTGTGGGGGGCAAATCCACCTTCCATTTTATAAACCAGGAGTAAAGGATAAAAAAAAGGGGAAATCAAAATAATAAAATTTGGTTGACAAGATATTCAAAATTTAAAATACAAAAAAGTAAGGCTAGCAATGTGGGGATGATTCGGAGTTTTAAGTGATATCTACCAGATTGCTGATGCCTGTCTCTTCTCATTGTTTCTCTTTGTTCTTATCTAACTAATCTCTACTCCTCTTTCTTTCTTATTCTCTTCAACTATGAGTCCTGATTTTTATCTTCAAATTTTTTGCTTTGTGATTTTGGGTTGCTGGAAGTGGTGAAAAGGTGAATAAGAAAGCGCACAGTAGTAGTGCTTTTTCCCTCTGATTGTGCGTTAGCCAATAAAGCTTATAGTTGAAGTTCCTAGGTCTATATATTATCTAGCTATTAGATGAGTCATGAGGTAAACAATTATTGATGTCATGTATATTATCAATAATTGTTATTTCAATTATTTGATGTCATGTATATTATTTTTAATTCACTCATGTAAGATCTTGATTCATTTTACTAATGCTTTATTAGATTTGTGTTGATGTTTTTTGTTAATTAAAGGATTTGAATTAATGTGTAATGAAAGGGGTTGAAAGAAGAAAAATTCGTTTTTTTTTTTTTGAAAAATAAAATGTCAATCTCGACGCTTTAGGGTGTCGAAATTGGCATGTCATTTTCGACGCTCTATGGCGTCGAAAATTACATGCCATTTCCGACGCCCTAGGATGTCGAGATTGGCTTCGACTGAATTTTGCGTCGAAAATAGCACCTGTCATTCGTGACGCAAGAATTTTCGACGCTTTTTAAAAGCGTCGAAAATAAAATTTGCGACGGTTTAAAGCGTCGAGATTGGTCATAAAAAGTGTCGAAATTGGCACTGTTTTCCTGTAGTGTCAGTTCGGATAAAATTTATAGTCGGGTGTTGGTCGGATCGGGTTCGGTCATAATGAATTTTAGATTGGTCGGGTTTCGGGTTAAATCGGGTCATGCCCATTCAGGTTCGGGTCAAAGCGGGTCGGGCTCGTTCGGGTTTCGGGTCAAGAGGCAGGTGGGTCTCATTTGAGTTTCAAATCAAAGTGGGTATAGTTTGTTTGAGTTTTCGGTTGAATCATATTCGACCCGTTTGGATAATTAGGTTAATTTTGACTCGGTTGAATACTTAAATATGTAATTTCCTTAAAATAAATGATTTTGACTCGGTTGAATATTTGAATATGTTATTTTGACTCGGTTGAATACACTCATGGTCATTGACTCATTGATTGACTTACTTGACTCATTTAACAATTAACAAAAATAATTGGTGTTTTATATGTTAAAAGTATAATCATAAACTTGTGTTAAAATAAAAAAAAAACATTTAACATTCAAGCATTAAAATGTTGATGTTAAATAACCATTTCAAGTCGGGTCGGGTCGGGTCGGGTTGGGTTTATCTGTGTTCGGGTCGGGTTCGAGTTACGTATGACTCCAGATTTTCGAGTTTCGTTCGGGTTCGGGTGAGTCTGGTCGGGTCAGATTTTGCCAGCTCTAATGAAGATTATATTTGTGGATTGCGAGGATTGAGGGGATAGAGATTAATTTGTAAAAATAATCTCATTGGTGTTTGGCGAAATTGAGATTATTGTTGGGATCGTTGGGTAGGTAATGGAAAAGACAATAACCCCCATCACAATCTTCTCAATCTAAAAAAAAAAATTCTGATAATCCCGTTAATCCTCCAATGACAATCTCCTTAATCCCATATTGAACACCACTAAACGTCACTCGGTGCATTTTAGACAATCTACTTATTTCTGAACGGAGGTAGTATTAATTATAAACGTATTGGCACGTTTGATTTTTTGGCACGTTTTTTAAGGATTTAAAAACTATATAAAATATAAAGTTTTTAATTGATTTTTTTATAATTAATTTGATACATATTAGTTATAAGTTTAAAATTATTTAAAAAAAATTAATAAAAAAGTTAATATTTTATATAGTTTTTAGCTCCTTAAAAATCGTGTCGAAAAGTCAAACGACGCTTATTAATGAACGGATGGAGTAATATCCAACAACCCCCTCCCCTTCCCCTTTATCTCCTTTCTAGTTAATTAATTACTCCATTATTTTGGACAATTTCTTAGTAGTTTCTTAACGGGAGAAAAAATAGACAAAGAGAAACGATAGATTTGTGTTTACAAAGAGAGATAACCATCTTTTTGGAAACTATTTCATCTCTCTCATTTTTTTAGAGGGGGAAGTCTGAACTTAACTGCTATCTCGGCTCCAGCCTCCCTAACTTGGGTCTCGTGCCCCCTCCTCTCTAGGCCTCTTTTCACTTTCGCCTTTGGTGCCCCCCTTGGTCTCATCATGGTAGGCTCGGGTTTGGGGTTTCGAGGTTCGGCGTTTATTCCCCCGGTTCCTCATCTTCCCTACCTTTGAGTTTCTGTAAGTTCAATTTCCTTTCGCACCACGACCATCGTCGTTTCGGATCTCCTTATCCTCCATCCCTGGCCCAAATCCCCTTCGCATTTGTGGTTTCCCGCCTTGGTCTATTATGTCTTCCTCCTCCATGGTTTTCTCAATTCTCATGGGCCTTTTGTTGTTTTGGGGACTGGGATCTTGACAAAGTCAGAACATGGGTCGCTGTCTTCTGACTTTGTCGGCCACTCAATGTGTTAGATCTGTCTGGCCCTCGAATTCTTACCTTGATAAAAAAAAACTAAGAAATGGGAGAGAAAGAGAGCTGAAGGAGAGTGTTATCCATTATTTTATTTTATTTTAAATTTGGGTTTGGCATATTATGAGATGTGTAGAACATAAGAACACCTTCCACGACTCTTTCATTTTAGGAATTATGGAGAAAATATTTTTTATTATTTTTTTCCGGTTTGATTCTCTATCTTTTTTGGGAGAGTCTGATGACAAGATGCTAAATATCTATATATCTATATATACATATGCTAAAACCGATGCATTGGTGCCTACGTGGTGGCGCGTGAGTGCATCTGCATACGTGGCGGCATGTGAGTGCATCTCACAAAGCTTTCTCCCGTCAAAAAGGAAATCTAATAAAAATAATTATTTTATTTTACCATTAACACATATAATTGGATAGATGGAATATCTTATAAACGAGTAAATATTATATAAGGAAAAAACTATATCAACATAATTAAACGCAGTAGTAGTAATAATAAAAATAATTAATAAAACTAATTTTCATAGTCATAATTACCAAAAATATTAATAGATAAATATGTAATATTTGATATGTGCTATTTTATTTATATTTAGATTATTTTTTGGTGGAAAGAATTATTTATATCAAAATCAATCATTTAATAATTATTATTTTACATCGATCTATATTACTTTTTGATGCCAAAATAAATAATTAAAATATTATATAGCCATATATGTAGTTGTTATGCTCGGATGTAGAGAAGCTTATAAATAGCTTCCTTGTACTCAAACCAAAGGCATGAATATATAGATTTGATCACATTCCTCTTCCTCTACTCCTACTCTCCTCTCTTACTCTCTCTTCCTCTCTAACAACTTTTCCCGCCCAAGGTTGGGCCATAACAAAACTGGTATCAGAGCAACCTCCTCGGCACACGCAAGACAACAACAATGGCGAACGGAACACGATCGAAATAATCAATTGAACTGCAGCTTCAAGAAGTCATGGACGACATGAGGTCATTCAGGGATGATCTGAAGTCAATTGCAGCTTCTACAATGCAATTCGTCAACGACTCTCAGAACCACATAGCGGATCACGCACACGAGATGATGGACTTCAAGAAAATCATGGAAGATCGAGCAAAGGAAGCTTGGGAATTCATAGCAGAGACTGATCGAAGGCTGGAACAGCTGACGGAATTGATCAGACGTCCACCGCGGAGAGAAATTTCACCGGAGAAGCCAGATCCTGGTGGTCGGAATAGCAATCATGAGCAAGGATCGGGATCTAGTTCGGGTAGCCATGACAAGTGGAGATCCTAGCGAGGAGCTGATTATCATGCTGCTGGCAATGATCGCCCATTTGAAAGGGGCAATCAGGGACATCCGAACCAATTCGGGAGACAAACAGATCATCATCCAGTTGACAACATTAGAGGTAATCGATTTTCGAAAATTGATTTCCCTTATTTCGATGGCAAGCGACCCCAGAATTGGATTAGGAAGTGCGAAATTTTTGTTGGAATCTTTATGATTCCGGAGCCCCAAAAGGTAGAAACCAAGAGTGGGGTGGCAAGCGACCCCAGAATTGGATTAGAGGTAATCGATTTTCAATGCATCTGAATGATAAAGCTGACATTTGGTTACAAGGATATTCGATTGAGAAACCAAGAGTGGGGTGGAATGAGTTTTGTGATGACTTGTGTATGAGATTTGGTGACAGGAGAGAAACTGAGATAATGGCTGAGTTCAACAAGATTGAGCAGGGTGAGGACCTGGAGGATTATAATGAAAGATTCGAGGATTTGAGAGCTAGCATGTTGGCTTTTAACCCACTGCTGACGGAATCCTATTTTGTATCTAGCTACATCAGTGGATTGCGCCAAGAAATTCGATCTTTGGTTCAATTGGGAAGGCCTACAACTATGGCTTTGGTAATGGAACAATCCAGGCTTCATTACAGTGCAGTTCACGCTTTGATTAGGTTGACTAAAGGTCAGTGGAAAGGAGCATCTCATGGCGACAGTAGCAACAGACCTTGGTCTAGAAGGACTACTGTGAAAGGGGATTCGAAAGATCAGGGAGTGACTGTCAAAGCAGTGGCTCAACAATTAGCTGAGACAAGCCTTAAGAAAGGAAATGAAGGGAAGAAAGGTTTATGATACAGATGTTGGGATAAGTACTTCTATGGTCACAAGTGTAAGCCATCTACCTTGCATAGCTTGGTAGCACAAGAAATGGGTGATCAGGAGAGGATGGATGAGCTATTACCATCTTCTTGGAAGGAAGCAGACCCGGACGAATAGGAGGAGCAAGAGATCTATGTACATGCCTTGACAGGTGGTGCTTCAGGTTCAACTCTCAGAGTTAAAGGTCGAGTTAAAGGCACTGAGATCACTATCTTGATAGATAGTGGTGCAACTCATAGCTTCTTAGATTCAAGGGTAGAACAGGAAGCTGGGTTTGAAATCACAAAGGCACCTCTCATGGAAGTGAATACACTCAATGGCACAATGATAAGCAGTAAAATATGCAGTCAATTTGAGTGGGAAATGCAGGGTAGTAAGTATGCATTTGATATTAGAATCCTTAAAATGGGTGGCAGTGACATGATATTGGGGTCGGATTGTCTTGCAGGTTTCAATCCAGTTCTTTTTTATTTTCTGGAGGTACAGATATCCTTTCTCAAAAATGGGAAGAAAATGGTGATCAAAGGGATTAAGGACCACAAGGACAATGGGCATGCTAGCATTAGAATGCTTACAGGAAGGCAAATACAAAAGCTACTTTTGAGGGGGGCCAGGAAATTACTGCCCAGTTGGTGCAAGTGTGCAAAGTAGAGAAGGTGTTTCCAGAAATACCTGTGGAAATACAGCAGGTGCTAGAGGAATTCAGAGATATCTTTGAGGAGCCAAAAGGATTACCACCAGAGAGGGGCCATGAGCATGCTATTTTTTTTAAAGGATGGTACTCCTCCTTTAGCATCTCGTCCTTACAGGTATCCTCACCTACAGAAAAATGAAATCGAGAGACAAGTAACTAAAATGCTTAGCAATGGGGTGGTCAAGCCTAGGCATAGCCCTTTTGCCTCACCTATACTGTTGGTTAAAAAAAAAGATGGAACATGGAGAATGTGTGTGGATTATAGGAAATTAAATGAGGCTACTTTGAAAGATAAGTTCTCTATACAACACACTGAGGATCTGCTGGATGAACTCAGGGGTGCATTCATTTTCTCAAAATTAATTAGACTTGAGATCAGTCTACCACCAAGTAAGGATGATGCTTTTAGAACTCACCATGGGCATTATGAGTTCAGGGTGATGCTTTTTGGCCTCACAAATGCCCCTGCAACCTTCCATGCCCTCATGAATGATGTGTTTTCTGATATGTTGAGAAAGTTTGTTTTGGTCTTCTTTGATGACATATTAGTATACAGCAAGGATGTGCTTCAACATGTCCAACATCTAAGGGAAGTGTGTTGCAGATTGAGAGAGTAGAAGTTATTTGTAAAGAGTTCAAAGTGTGAATTTGCACAGCCTCGAGTGGAATACTTAGGCCATTTTATTTCCAATGAAAGAGTGGCTACAGATCCGAGAAAGATTGATGCCATGCTGAACTGGCCTGTACCAACTAACTTGAAGACATTGAGGGGTTTCTTGGGACTTTCAGGATACTATAGGAGGTTTATTAAGGGCTATGTTATTATAGCTAAGCCTTTGACTGATCTCCTAAAGAAGGATACTTTTGTATGGTCTCCAACAGTAGAAGAAGCTTTTTGTAAATTGAAGACATTGCTCACATCACCTCCAGTTATGGTATTACCTGATTTCTCTTTTCCTTTTGTGGTGGAGTCTAATGCTTGTGAGACAGGAATTGGGGCAGTTCTAATGCAACATGGTAAACCTCTAGCATTTCTGAGTCAAGCTTTACGTGGTAAACATTTATTGCTATCTACATATGAGAAGGAGTTGTTAGCAATCCTTTTGGCAGTTGAGAAGTGGAGACACTATTTGGAGCCTAGGGAATTTGTGATCAAAACTGATCACCAACCCTTGAAACATCTATTAGAGAAAAAGCTCATTACCCAGTTATAGAAGAAGGCATCAAGGAAACTACTAGGGTTAACCTACATCATTTCTTACAAGAAGGGCTCTGAGAACAAGGTTGCAGATGCACTATCTAGAAGAGAAAGAACTCAGCAAGGAGAATATCATGCTATTTTAACTGTCCAACCAGAATGGATTAAGGAGGTCCTGGATAGCTATGTTGGGGATTCAGTAGTACAGCAACTTCTGTTATCAGTAGTACATGAATCCAACACTGATTGGACTGTCATTAAGGGTCTACTGAGGTATAAGAACAGACTTTTCATTGGCAACAAAGAGCAATTGCAACATAAGCTACTGGATGCTTTGCACGAGGAACCAGTAGGGGGCATTCAGGCATCCATGGGACTTATTAGAGGCTTAAGCAGCATTTTTTTTTGCCAGCAATGAAGGATCATGTCACCAAGTTTGTAAAGGAATGTGATGTTTGCCAGAGAAGCAAGAGTGAGCATGTCTCACCGGGGTTATTACAACCCTTACCTATACTTGAAGCAGCCTGGACTCATGTGAGCATAGATTTCATCGAGAGCTTGCCAAAATCTCAAGGTCAGGATACTATCATGGTGGTAGTAGATAGACTTACTAAGTATGCACACTTCATGCCACTGAGTCATCCATTCACACCTAAGAAAGTAGCTTCAGTATTCATGGATGGGGTTTACAAACTACATGGTCTGCCTGAGTGCATAGTGTCTGATAGAGACAAGGTTTTTTTGAGTAAATTCTGGCAACAGTTATTCAAGAGTTTAGGGACAAAATTGCACATGAGTACAGCTTACCACCCTCAAACCGATGGGCAGACTGAACGTGTGAATAAGTACCTTGAAACCTTTTTGAGATGTATGACTTCTGACCACCCTAAGCAGTGGGCAAGGTGGTTATGTTTAGTAGAATTTTGGTATAACACCAATTTTCACACAGCTCTCAAAATGTCCCCTTTTGTAGCATTGTATGGCACACCACCCCCACAGCTAGGCATTTCCCTAGTGTTGCCCAATAGTTGTGTGGCTTCTGAGTGGATTCGAGACATGCAACATATGCTGGGACAAATCAGGTTTCAGTTACAACAAGCACAAGCTAGGATGAAGTTGTTTACTGATAAGAACAAGATTGAAAGGGAATTGCAGGTCAATGACATGGTATACCTCAAACTGCAACCATATAGACAGACATCGTTAGCTTTGAGAAGGAGCCTCAAGCTGTGCTCTAAGTACTATGGGCCTTATAGAGTCCTAGCCATGATGGGAAAAGTGGCATACAAGCTGGAGCTACCACCTTCTTCCAGAATTCACCCGGTCTTCCATATATCCCAGTTGAAGTTGAAGATTGGGAGTGATCAAATGGCATCAATTGAGCTGCCCAGCACTATGATGAAGGTGAAATTGATATACAACCTCAAGCAATCCTTGTCACTAGAGTATCATATTTGGCAAATGGGGACCCAGTAACCGAATGGCTAATCAAATGGTGCAATCTGGATGAGCAACAGGCCACCTGGGAGCCAGCTACACACATATTACAGCAATTCCCGGATTTTCAGATTCAACCTTGAGACAAGTGTCTCAACAGGGGAGTGTTGTTATGTAAACCTTGAGTCAAGGCTCTGAAATAGGGGAGCATTGTTATGCTCGGATGTAGAAAAGCTTATAAATAGCTTCCTTGTACTCAAACCAAAGGCATGAATATACAGATTTGATCCCATTCCTCTTACTCTACTCCTACTCTCCTCTCTTACTCTCTCTTCCTCTCTAACAACTTTTCCCGCCCAAGCTTGGGTCATAACAGTAGCCACATTCCATCCGTACATAAATATTTTAGTAAACTAATGTAATAAATATATACTACATATTTAATAAAAAAATAATATTAAAATATTTTAAAAAATCAACTATCTAATTAAATTACATGAGATTGAATTAACCATAGATTAGAAAGAAAAAAAAAACTTTTACATAACACCTTATAAATGTGAATTTTATTTATATTTTGAGAGAATCTAATTAAAAGATATTTAGATTATATATAACATGTCGAACTAATTATATTTATATTTATATTATTTTTTAGAGGAAAAAATAATTTATATTTAGATTCACGCGTTCTTCGTACATAGGACAGAATCTACACTAGTTACTAATAAATTGGACACTAGTCCTTTCTCATATTTAGAAAGACTAGTGTTATCCTCATCAACCTTTTCTCCGGAGTCATCGCAACGTTTATCCATATATCGCTGTCAAGCGTAGCCACATGGCCGTACCGAAACTGCTATACCTTGGACCTTATCAAGCCATCGAGCGCAGTAGCAACCATGACTAAAATGGGATGTTGTTGAAGGTTATTGAACGCTCCAACAAGACAAGCACCTAAGAATCCAATTCATAATTACCTTCTAAATGTAAAAAGGATTAGTATGCAATTTATTAGTATTTGTCATGTCTTTAGATATTTTGCATCTTGCCAATATATTTTATGATCTTTTTTTCTTAAATAGAAACGACCGAAAAAACAAAGAGACTTTTTTAAAAAATTACATTTTTCAAAACCAAATACTTTTTAAAATATTCAAAATAAAAAAGTGTTCGCGTTGGAATAAAAACAATTTTAAAAAGATTTATATTATTTCATTATATTAAAGAAATTTTGAAGAATATATTGGTTATTACGTTGAAAAAATAAGTTCAAATTTGTAAAGAGATAATGATAAAGAACTAAAGAAGATTAAATTCAATTACATTTAATACTGCAAAATCTCTCTCGCCAAAATTGAATGCAGAATCTCCTCTTCTTCTTTTTTTATCGATTTGCTGCTCATTGCTAATATGGTTTTTCTAACCTATATTTTTAGGACAGTATGTTAAAATTTTGAATTTGATAAAAAAAAAATTACTAGAATTATTAATTTAGTAACTTTTTAAATAATTTTTTAGAGATCACTTTTTTTTGTAAAGATTTTCTTTTTCAATAAAAAAAATTATTTAACCATTGTTAATGATAGATTGGGATTGTATAGACTTAGCTGGGGCTACTTTACCCTTGAATTGGTAAATGAGGCTACTTTATCCACCCGTGTACTCCAAACAGAACATCCAATTATTGGGTGATCTAATCCACTTGTTACTTGATTTTCAAAAAGGAAATCATTTCCGCTATATACCTCAAATCCTGCACGTTGTCGGAACGAAGGAGTTAAAGTGGGTTAATTAATTTTATAAAAGTGGTAATTAGTTACAAAGGCTCGCACGTTGAAATTGACGTGCATTTTTAATGGTGAATTTGCGGTGTATCTAAAAACAACCAAAGGAAATATTCGTAATCCAATCGTTGCTTCAAATTTAGCCTTGTTTGTTTGATTGTTGTGTTTTTATTTCATCCATCTGTTAATTAAAATATGATATTTTCATGTCAGGTTTTTAAATACTCCTACTACTACTATTATTATTATTATCTTTTGAATGTGGATTTCTCAATAATCTTCATCATTGTTCGAATCTTGAATTTCATCATATTAATAGTCATTACCTATTAATATGATATTCATATATTTCTTTTTTTTGATTCATGATATTCATATATTTCTAACGGCCATGAGACTAGTAAATGCATAGAATAAGAAGCTAGGTATCCATTATGTCCATGTAAGCCCTTTGATCAATCGTACTTCAATAATCAATAGTGTCTCACAAAACAATTTATAATGTTTTCTAATAACTAAATTTAACATTTATTTATATTTTAGAATTGATATATTCTCCAAAAAAAGACAGACAGATTTTTTTGAAAAAAATAATCCATTAGAAGATCTAGTTTTTCCAAAGCGACAACTTGACATAAAATTATTTTTCCCTTTTTTATAGGACGAACTCTCAAAATTTATTTAACGCAAAGAGCTGCATTTCAATAGCAAGTGCAAACAAAGAACCCCTTCCAAATATTGGGATATTGTGGGTAAATTAGTTTGCAAAGCTGTTAAATCTTTCTTTCATTCTGGCGTGATGCTCAATGAAGTAAATTCAACTTTCATTGCACTTATTCCTAAAATTGATACGCCTAGTAAGATTAACCACTACCGTCCGATTAGTCTGTGCAATACTATTTACAAGGTGATTTCGAAAATTTTGGCTAACCGTTTAAAGCCTATATTACCAGGTATTATTAATCCTTTTCAAGGAGCTTTTGTAAAAGGTCGAAATATTCAAGATAATATACTAATAACTCATGAGGTTTTTCACTCTTTTCATAACAAAAAAGGTAAAGCTGGGTGGATGGCGTTAAAGCTAGATATGGAGAAAGCTTATGACAAAATAAGTTGGAGTTTTATTCGCATTATTCTAAATAAATTTGGTTTTGATTCTAGATGGATTGATTGGGTTATGACATGTCTAACTAAAACTAGCTTTTCAGTTTTAGTTAATAATTTGTCGGGCCATACATTTCATACTCATAGGGGAATTAGACAAGGAGATCCTCTTGCACCATATATTTTTGTATTGGTTATGGAGCTATTAGGGAGAATGTTGCAACAAGAATCTTTGGAATGTGACCCTTTGGTTGGAATCAAACTTACAAATAATAGTGATCCTATTCCTTTTCTTTCCTTTGCAGATGACACCTTAATTTTTGGACGAGCTGATGACTTAAGTCTTCATACGATTAAAAATCTTCTTAATACGTTCTCCAATATGTCTGGATTAACTATAAATTATAATAAAAGTTCTTTACAAGTTTCTAAAAATATTCCTCTCAGTAAAGCCCAGTCCCTTGCTCAACAGCTAAACATTCCAGTTACGAAGTCTATGGAAAAATACCTAGGTATTCCACTTATTAGTGGTAGGGTTTGTAATGTCTTGTTTGATGAGGCGATTAATAGCCTTAAAAAGCAGCTGTCCAAGCGGAAATCTAACGCTCTCTCTCAAGCTGGTAGATCAGTACTAATTCAAGCAAATTTAAATTCTAAAACAAATTATTTAATGCAATCATTTCTTCTTCCAAAAGGAGTTCTACAAAAAATTGATCAGATCAACAAAAATTTCTTTTGGAATAAAATTCAATCTGATAATTATCATCCTCTTATTAGATGGGAACATCTGTGCACTCCTAAAAAGGATGGGGGGTTAGGTTTTAAATCGGCTGAGCAAACTAATATTGGCATGCAAATGAAACTTCTGTGGAGAATCATGGCTGATCCAGACAATATTTGGTCTAAGGTAATTACGAATAAATATCTGTCGACAAAATCTCTGATGGAAAGAGGTAGATTTAAAACTTCTTGGCAATTTGGTAGGCTTCTTAATATTAGGGATCTTTTCTCTAAAGGATTGCTCTGGTTAGTTGCTAATGGGAAAACAATAAATGTATGGTCTGACATTTGGGTAGATGCGCAATATCTTCATAGGTTTCAGAATGATCGTGATCCTAATTTAAAAGTATGCGATTTATTTACAAATACCAACGCTTGGGATACTAATAAGTTAAATTCTATCTTTCCTTCTCATATTGTTCAAGCAATTACTAATATCTATATTCCTGTAACTGATAATCCAGACAAGCTAATTTGGATTTACAATAATAATGGAAAAATTTTCGTTAAATCCACTTCCTCGCTTTATAAAACTAGGAATACGACGAAAATTCCAGCAGATTGGATTTGGAAACTTAATATCCCTCCGAATATTAAAAATTTTATTTGGAAATTTTTTTTGGATATCTTGCCCACGACTGTACGGTTAAATAGATATATAAATAGAGTTCTTAGTACTTGTTCTCTTTGTAATTTTGATATTGAAGATACAAATCATTTATTGTTTAATTGTCAAATTACAAAATCCCTTATTCAAAATCTGGGTGTTAAGTTGAAAAAATGTTTCATTATGCCAAACTTAACAGGTGATGTTCAAGAGAATATTCTAAATACTAGGGCCCTTAATCTAGATTTTACAGATTTATGTCATTTATGGCCTTCAATTTGGGAGCTCAGAAATAGGATTATTTTTCGCAATACGTCTGATACAGGTATGATCTATGCGTTAACTCGAGCTATTGATAATATCTCTTGTTGGAATAAAGGTCAGATTAAAACGAAATTACCTAAACGTGTTATGCCTCCTGATAAAATGATGTGGAAATGTCCTCCAATAGATGTAGTTAAGATCAATGTTGATGCTTCGGTAAAAAGTAATATTCAACCACAGGTTGGTTGTGTTGTGAGGAATAATGATGGTCAGGTTATTCGGATACATAAATGTAATGTTACAACGAGTTCTGTTCTTTTGGCAGAAGCTTTTGCTGTATATACAGGTATAAGATTGGCATCAGAGATGGGGATCCGAAGATTGATAGTTGAGAGTGATTGTGCGATTATCATCGACGCCATCAATCATGCGAACAATAGTCCATGGGAGGTAAATCAAATTGTCCAAAAGATCCTTTCTTTTAGAAAAGATTTTGAGAGCATCAATTTTCAACATTGCTATAGAGAGGCCAATGGTGCAGCTGATTTTATTGCTAAATCTCGGTTCAATTGTAATTTTATTTTGAGTGCTTATTGTTGTGAGTTCCAGAACATCATCTTGCAAGATGATCATGGATGTCGTTAGTACATCCAACTTTTTGCCTACTGTAAAAAAAAAAAAAAATAAAAAAAATAAAAAAAATAACCCCTTCCCTTTGTATTGTCACTTTCTGCCCATACCATCTCAGATCTCTCCGGATCTTACAAGTTTTTAATACAATCATAGGTACCAGAATGCAATACCTGATGATGAATAAACCCAGTCTAACAAAGTTGCGATTGACGCCTTCATGTCCCAGAAAAAGATGTTTTGTTGAGTGCACCAAAGAGGCCCAAGATGTTGCAGTGCTTGCAGCTGCAATGCAAGAAAAGCAAAAGATCCAAGGGGTTAAGAGTAAGCTGAAAGAAATTTTTGCTCGCAATGAAGACATGAATAAATTGCATCCGATAAAGTTTACAAAATGATATACCTGCCTCTTCAATGCACATCACGCTTCCTTCCTCGTTACCCTGTCATTAGACAATCAAATTTAAAGGAAGTTTTAGAAACAAAATAGTGGTTACTAGAGAACTGCTATTGATTTGGTTGGTTGGAAGGAGTGAGTCAAGAATCAAGATTGCTTATAGAAACGATAGTTATTCACACTGATTAGATTGTCAGCAGCCGAGAAAAATACTACAACGACAAGATCTCAGGTTCTAATGGACAAACAACGATGCAGGAAAAGGTGAGATATAATGTTATAAATAGAATGAAGGATTTGAACTGAACAATCTGTTTCAAAGCTACTGAATGGAATGAGGCATTCGAACCAAACAAACTATTTCAAGGATACCGAATTTTTCGAAAGAGAACAGGAATATTTCTCACCTGAAGCAATAGATCCCCAGAGCTGTGGTGATCTCGTATGTTACTTGGGTCGCAAAGTGCAAGTATAGTGAAGCTGATAATCAATGATCAAGAGCATCATTAGATATAGAGGTCAAATACTAGCATAACATGGAACCATAAGATTATCCTGAACTCCAACTGAAACACATATTCGGGGGAAATATGCAGAAACATCAAAGCATAACAATACATTTCTGACTCAACAAAGGTGAGGAAAACTCAAATCAACATCAATTACAAATCCATCAAAGTTAATGCAGCAAAAGACACTGCCTTTTATATTATGACAAATTTGAGGAATAGGAAAAGGTTAAACAGTCAAGGATAACAAACCTGTAAATGCAAAATAGCCAAGAAGAACTAGAAGCTCGTCAACCAAAGGAACTCTGCCCAAAGGAAAGAAAAATTATAAGCAAATTTAACCAGATAGAGATATGAAAAAGTGGCATACGAGAGCACTACTAACCCATCATTAAGTAGGGCCGTCAAAGCATTAGCGATGGCAAAGGGAAGATACAGGAGGGACTGCAGAAATACCACTTGTAGTCAATAACTCACAGATGAAACATAATATTATCATGGTTGTCATTTAGTTACTAGCTTCAAAGCTATTAACAATACTGCTTACAATGAAATCAGATAATAACCATCCCAGCAATTGACCTATCAATTATTTAAAAAAAAATGTTTCTAAGCTCACGAGTATGTCAAACCATTTTAATGAATAAAATGAACCAATAAAGAAACTTTGAAGCAGCAAAAGGAATTCCTCCCTTATTGAGCTAAAGAAATCCACAAGAAACAAATTACATCAAGAGCATACAACAAGCATATAGAAGATATGCAATTCATCTAGAATTAGTAAATACTCCGTATAAAGTAACCATGATCAATAAGATGGTTCTGTACTATGGCTGGAGCTACCAGTCAAATTTAGAATAAGGCGAAACTTCCCAGTGCTACCATGATATGATATCAAATTAAATATGTGATGGACGGAAAAAATTCTAGTATGTATTTCTCTGCTAAAGAGTGTCAGGAGTAGAATGAAGTAAAGAATGAATCATTTTCTAAAATAAGTTGAACTTGTATAGAGGTGAAGAATGATCACAAACAGATTTTATGATTGAAAAACTACTCAACAGGCCTGAAAATACCCACAAGAATAAAAATGCGTTAACCTAACAGCTCCAGCAAGAATACATCATAAAATGAAAACATCTAGCAAAATTTGTGCATATCATAATATGCCTTCATCCTAACACATTTATACACTGACTCTTTGTTGAAATAAATGCATACCATGCACATGCCAGTTTTCAGGCCCTTTGGTTCATCACACAAGTGAGAAAGAATCATTCTCCCCTGCAAGAAGACGCCACCATCAGCAAACCAGAAACATTATGTTCAAAAGAGAGGGCTGTCAAAATGCAATAAGTCTGAGTGGTGCTATTCCAATCAGAGATTGAAAATAGATGACGTGCAGACAATTAGGAACCCGCAGCAGAATATTAGGGAATTTTAAAAGAAAATCCAATTCAATAGTGACTTACCACAAGAAAACCAAATGCAAGTCCAGTTCCCATTATGACTAAGTGAGGATAGCTACCGATTAAATCTGAAGGTGACAAGTAATCCCTATATGCATATCAAAAACTGAATGAGAATGTCAACAGATTTCTAAAATACAATGTGTAAAGTAATTATTGGTGCATACCATATTAGAACCCCTCCCAGAAGAACAACAAAGGGGTAAAGCTGCAAGGGACAACACCAAACATTCATCAAAAAATAGGATTATTAAGACAAAGGTTTACAATGAGAAATCATACCATAGCTAGTGCCAAAAGCATGTTCCCTTTTCTTGTCTGCACTACATTATACACATTGTATACACTGCAGAAAAAAAACAGAATATGGATGAAAATTCTCAGCAAAGCATTTGAAATTTGCAAAATAAAAAACCCTAGAATAGAGCTATGTCACACTCCCACCCTCTCTTTATGAGGGGAAATCTCAGTTATTTTAATGTAAAAATGCGACATTTTGATGATCTTTGTTGACAGCTTGGTTTAGCTTCTCATTTACTACACTTCTTTTGGCTTTAGGGTGCTGCATCCCCCTTATGTATTCAGTCAACTTGTGAATATTTTTTTTTTTCATATAAAAGACTACTCCATATTTAGCTCTAGTGTGCACAATTAATCCATTGATCAACTAGCTTATATGATTAAATTTTCAACCAGATGCAAGTTCAATCAAACAGAAATTGTAACATGATTGCTGCTTATGAAAAATTACTCACTTGAATCCAATTGTAGGTATTACAGCAAAAGCTATCATGAAATATAATACAGCTTCATGTACTAGTATTCCTGAAAAACAAAAGAACGAATAGATCATGAGAAGTAATGGATATTAATAGAGAAATAAAAAGATTCTAACATCATGGCACAAGAAACTTCTGAAACTTTAGGCAAGTTCTATCCTAGAATGAGCCAATTCAATAAGTTTATCTAGTAGGGTTTCCAAACCCTGTAAGAAAAAGGAAGGTCAGTCGTCAAGAATTATTGAACTCAGAAGTTTTACCACTAAAAAAAGGCACCCAGCTAAAGATAGGCAAAGATTTTCCCAATGGCTGAGCCCACCACTCTGCACCTGGAAGGAAGATGCAAACAATTATTGTCAAGGTAAAACATAATTATTGCGTGTAAGATTTGCCTATGCTAGTCTTCCCACATAAAATTTCAGTTCTATAATTCAATATGATCTGCAATACTGATTAGGGTTATCTGGCTATTTCCAAGGCAAAAGGGATAGGGAACTGAAACGGAAGATTCTGGTGCATTTGACCAATACTCCTTCTGTTCGTTTTCACAGTGTTGTTTACTATTCACGCACTCTTTTTGAGAATGATAAAAACTATAATATATCAACTTCTTTATCATCCTAAAAAACGTGTGCGAGTAGTAAACGACACTTGAAAACAAATGGAGGGAGTACATTACCATGCACTAGCCACTAGGTCTACACACAATACTTGCAAATTATAAATAACATACATGTAATATAATAGCAGCAAGAAATATCAGAACCATACTGCTAGGTTTATTAGAGGTTGCATTGATTTTGTTCTATATGTCAAACAACTCTGGCCTTCTCCACAGAGGCTTTTATGCACGTAATAGTTCATTGTGTGGATTTTACAAGAACATACCAACAAAAGTTGTGAAGAAGTGAGCAAGGTAAATTAGCATGAGACCCTCAGTAGGCCCATTGAGAACAGGAAGGATCAGAGTATTGGTGAAAAAGCTGCAAGCATCAATCACAGAACAGATCAGTTGATTTACAAATAATTACCACCGTAGGCTAGAACTTGAGATGTCAAAATAAGATTTCATACAGATAACTGTTACAAATACAGATAAAAGACCAAGACTGAAACATCCCTGATGGAACACTACAATTTATAGTGAACAGATACATTGGCAGACAGGAAGATTCCATGAATTTACCTATTTACTCGAAATGTTAATATTTGAAGCAATTTAAAATGCAATATGTTCATTGGTTCATATGATCTGGGTAAAGACTTAAAAGGAAGATTGTGTTTAAGCAAGTTTTGTATGTAACATCTTTTGGCAGTTGGGCACACAAAAATATATGAAAAAGAAACAAAGCTGAATATTGAAGAAGATTAAATAGCTAATTTTTCTTCTTGACAACATTCTGACTATATATTTGTTTTTAGTATTATAATAACATGGAAAACCCTGACACGCTATAATAAGTGAAATACACCCATTTTGGAACTTTGTCAAAGTTTGCTCCATTACAATGACAAGGACACAGCACATACATATGCTATTAGTTTGAACCATACATTCGCAGATTCAATACAGCTACCAGCCACAGGAGCAACAAAATCTCATGCTTGTGTTGGAAAATCATGCATCATAGGATATTAGGACAAACATACTGTTCCCACGTTGCACAATAGAATGGAACAGCTGCAATCACCCAGAACCAGAAAGCATTCCTTCCACACATACAGGTACTTCCAAAAGCCAATGCTTCAAACTGAAACCAGCAGAATATCCCATATAAAATATTAACTTTGGAGAAGATTGGAGACAAAGCACTATGAAAACTACTCACCGCACAAGCTAGAGCATCACAACCTGCATGGCAATATAAATCAGAATCAATATATTTGCACTGAAAAGGAATGCACATGCCTGTTTGAACATGCTAAGAAGTAGTAGGACAGGCCATCGCCTTTTAAAGCTTCTAAAGAAAGGAACGGGTACTTATACTATCAGATCCGACTGGGTTAAAAGAAGACAAGAAAAGTTACCATGATCAAAAAGCTCCCCCAGTGGACTTGATGAATTAGTCCGTCTTGCTTGCTTCCCATCAACAGCATCAAAGGTCTGCCATTGTTTACAAGAAAGTCAACGGCATAAGACGTAGCCACGTAGGGAATGTGCTGACACGTGCAAAGTAAGAGCATGCTGCAAAAGATCCTGACTTCAAACACCTAAAATTTACCAACTTCCTCCAAAAAATGGACATCAGCGTAACTGTACCATTAAGAGCTATTTTCTATGATGCGACCTTTCAATTTGATTGTCAGCTGTTAAACAAATTTTTGAGTCACAGTCTTTGACTCAACGATAGTATCAGTTCACCCATTATGCAAAAGAAAATTATAAGCAAAAACTAGAAGCATCACTTATTTTACAAGATAGCTTGATTTTACACGTGGGGTAACAAATCAAATCAAATAGACAAAGTGACACATATAATGTTGCTTGGTCTTCCGCGGGAACTTGAGTAAGGAGTAGATTCTTTGTTTTGCTTTGAGAATTTGACAGAATTTCTAGAACTACTCAACAACAACAACAATAGGGCATAAACAAAACAAGGGAACATGCCAAATAATATAGAGTGCGGCAAAAGGAAGCAAAGAGGAAGGCAGAAAAGAAGCATAAACGGCAAAACCTAACACCCATCCTCAAACTTCTAAAGCTTCTAAACATTAGCATCTTGACTAAGAAAGGTAAAAATACTAAACAAAATAGACAACAGATACAGAACAGAACTTTTTGCCAGGGAAAACGAATCAACCAGCAACATTAACAAATTCACAGAACTAGTTAAAGAGTTGGGAATAACCTGGTAAAGAAAGAGTAGTAATCCATGTGCAAAATGCACCCACCTCGGTGGCGGTGAATCAAGCTGAGGTGAATAAACCTGGATATACACACATGTATTTTAAGCAAATGCCAATGAGATGAAAACTTCCTTTTTCAAGAAGCACCCAGCAATAAAGGGGGAAAGAACAAGAGAGAATTTCTTCTGTAAAACCAACTGAACTAATTGTAGGCGAATTACATAAACTCAACAAATAGGAAAAAAAGAGTAAAATGATTTTTTTCAAAGCACTAAGTGGATGAAGAAATAAATAAATAAAATATCCTTGGGGTTAATGAATGCAAAAGGTGAAGTAAGAGCCACTGCTAGTGAACGGAGAAAGAAATGAAGTATTAGCATCTTACCTCCGGTAACAGAGTAGGAGATAAACACGTCTCATTCTAAAGAGTTCAATTGTAAGTGGAAAACCGCATTCATTCACTATGGGGGTTTACATTAACTTACTTAACTCTTGACCCGCTCAAAATATATATTTATATATATAGAACACTTTCGACTGCAGATGTATATAATTATGCACTTTACACTACAACAATCTATGATCAAGTGAGCAATACATCGGGCCATTTTTCTTTTGCATAAAAAATTCAGAATGAGAAAGTTTTGGAACTGAAGGAAAACATTTAAACTCAACATGATAATCACTCAATGTAATACATAAACTTCAAAGCTTCAACTTACATAGCCAAGAAGTGCGGATGCTAGCAAGAATATGAATCCTGTAAGCGTAATCTGCGAAGATGAGAATCCCAACATTAGACCAAGCACCTATGCAAAAGCAAGCAGCAGTATACCAACTTGTATGAAATAACTTACCATGTTCGGACTAAAGAAACATCCAAGATCCATGGCATGCACAGACATACAAAAGTAGAAGTTAGCAACTCCATTGAACATACCAATACCATAGGAGGGAAAAAAATTTGAAATAGCTAATTCAGCACACAACGTACTCAATCGAGTAAAAAAAACATTAAACAAGCAACTCAGTCATCCAAATTTTGGAAACAATCTCCACTAAACCCTAAATTGGCGGAACATCAACTAACGAAATCCTGACTTCATGTTAATTAAACCGCGTCGATTAATTCTAAGAAATGAACAAATCAATCTCCAAAGCCAATACTTCAAAGGCACGAATATCAAACTAACGTAATGGGCGAGGGGGGCAAAAAGGAAAAATTGAAATGCTTACGGCATCCAAAAGGGGAAGAAAGTGACGAATCGAGTCCAGAAAGGTTGCAAGATGTATTTGGCAACATAAGAGTGATCAACTCCACTGTACTTGTATCTTTTGAGGGCTGCGACGCCATGAGCACCGATATACCCCATCTCCTTTCTCGCCTCGGCCTTATTCAAATTCCACTACTTCCTAGTGTAACGAGTAGTTGAACTTTTCAGGAAAAAGAGACTCGTGTTGAACAGGAGAGATGAGGAGAAGATGAAGATTCGAGTACAGAGTGAAGTCCCTCTAATGTTGGCTTTTTTTCTTCAGATCGACATTGATAAAAGGAGCTTCGAGCCAGGAGGAGGAAACAGGAGTCGTGAAAATATCTACTGTGTTGCCAACTTGCCATCTTCGATACGACGTTAAATTGAGATTGGGGCCGTTTTTTTCCCTTTCTTTTTTTTTTCCGAATTTTCGCCTGGTGCTCCTCAAGTAAGGATAGATTCGTCAGATATACAAAAGTTTGGAATAATTCGCCAAATGCTTATGAGGTTTCGTTTTTTTTCGCCTGGTGCCCTTTGGTTAAATATGTTAGCATTTTCATTTAAAAAATAAAAGAAAATAAAAGGAAAGACGAGAACAGCGAAGAAGTGATTGAGAGACGAGAGGAGAGTGAAGAAGCCATTGAGAGATCGAGAGAGAGAGCGAGAAGAGAGGCGAGGAAGCCAGTGCAATCTAGGTTGTTCATCCATGGCGGCTGATTCACAAGGATCTTGCAACAGTGGCAATCCATTGGTATGTTGTTAGAAATTAGGGTTTTCGATTACGAGAATTTTGGGGGAAATCATTCTAAGCATAGTTTTTTTCCTGTTAATATGTCAAAGGTGAAGATGAAAGGGGGGTCTAAATTCATTTATGAGAAAATGGAATGATGTTGCAAGAAATTCTAGTTCGAGAATATGTGAATGTGGAGTTGAGTGTCAATATTTCACATCCATGACAAATGGAAATCTAAGGAGATTTCTAAGATGTAAGAATTACAAGGCATGCAAGAAATTCATGTTTATGAATTTTTCATTTCATTGCTGATTTTTTGGCTTCTATGACAGATAGTTGAGTTGTTGTTTTGACTTGAATTTTTGCTCATTGCAATACAGTCGGGAGGTTGTCGAATGTGGGAATGGTTTGACCCTCCATTCTGTGCTCCGGCAAGGCAATTAAATCCCGATGTTAAGAGATGAGATCATTCAATTGAATAATGCATTAGATGTGAAAAAGGATGCCATCCGAGCATATAGGAGTGAGATCCGATGGCTTCAAGATGAGAAAGAGAGAGGATTGAGAGGTGACATTCACAAATGGAGGATTATGTTTGGTGTTGTGGCACTTTTGTTTGTATTGAAATTTCTCTATTTTTAGTTGAGACTAATTTAGAGAAAGTTCTCATGTGTAACCATCAGGTTTGAATTGAAGTAAATGAAAGTTGTGATTCAACAACACTCTTTTTTGTTATTGTCAATGTCTCACAGTTTATTATGGTTGTTGTTAGTGTTTTCAATGTGTTTTTACAACTTATTTTGGTTATGAAAGTCACATAAACAGCCAACACAAAACGCAGCAAGGAATGCTGTCATAAAAATAGCATTAACAGCAAAAATCTGATTCCAGAATCTGAATTTTTTTGTCAAAAATCATGAATCTGATCTTATGTTGATGCCTTTTGTCAAAAATCTGATTCCAGAATCTGATTTTCTTGTTAAAATCATGAATCTGAATTTTTGCCAAATTCATGGATTCCATAACTGATTTTTTTTGCCAAAAATCATAGATTCCAGGATCTGATTTTTTTGCCAAAAGCTTGGATATATGTGTTTGTCTGCTTTTAACTATTTTGTGATGCCTTATGTTGATGCCTTTTGTCCAAAATCATGAATCTGAATTTTTTTTTGTCAAAAATCATGAATATGATCTTATGTTGATGCCTTTTGTCAAAAATTTGACTCCAGAATCTGATTTTTTTGTTAAAATCATGAATCTGAATTTTTTTGTCAAAAATCATGAATCTGATCTTATGTTGATGCCTTTTGTCAAAAATCTGATTCGAGAATCTGATTTTTTTTGTTAAAATCATGAATCTGAATGTTTTGTTAAAATCATGAATCTGAATTTTTTTGTCAAAAATCATGAACCTGATCTTATGTTGATGCCTTTTGTGAAAATTCTGATTCCATAATTTGATTTTTTTGTCAAAATCCTGAATATGAATTTTCCGCCAAATTCATGGATTCCAGAACTGATTACCAAAACAGTAAAAACAGAGCTGTAAGATTACCAAAACAGAGCTAAATTTTTTGCACAAGGTTCATCCACTGAATACATAAAATCCAAAAGTTGTACCTAACATCAAAACACATCCAAGAGTACCATGGTTCATCCGAAGACAACCATGTAACATTCAAGAGTTGTACCTAACATTTGAATACATTAAATCCTTGTACAAAACACATCCAAATAACATTGTTCATCGGAAGTTTTTAAATTTATCTACTAACTTTCAGGCATCCATGGGGCCGAGCACATAACGTCCGAGTGTTGGTTAGTTGTAGATTTAGCTTTCCGCACCTTTGGCCGACGTTCTACTCGAATTTCTTGCTCACTAAGCTTTCTTGCCGTTGGTCCACCCTTACAAGTCTTCTTGTTATGCCCGAACGTCTTGCATCTTCCACAAGCTACAACTCGAGACCTCTTTCTCGACTCTTGTTGACCCTCTTGTCTCCTTTGAACTCTCGGAGGCCTTCCAACTCCCCTTTTCATGCTAGGTGGACCAATCCTGGGAAAATCAAATGCAGGCCACTGTTCCTCATCCATCACGGCCCTATAATACCATGCTGACACATAATGCTCCGGATGTCCTCTAGTTTCCAGAATTGCCCTCACTGCGTGCCTATAAGGGATGCCGCGAATAATTTCAACATGTTTTTATTCTTCAATAAATTGATTTGATGAAGACAATAACCTACTGATAAGCCATAATTTGAAAACATTGATCGCTTGCCCCAAAACCCTATATCTCATAATTCAAAAAGGACTTGAAATCAAACACCTTATTATCTATAAATCTGATGTGCATGGTTTTAGTTGTATTTTTCCATGTGTTTTGTCATTAAGTTGAGTCATTTTCATAGGATTTTGCATTGGGTTTAGTGTCTTTTGCATAAGTTTTCATATTTCATGAGAAATAGATGTCTTCACTAGCTTTTGTGTGTTTTACAGAATTTTGGAAACTATTTTTGAAGAAATTTTCAAAGAGAAAAGAAGCGGAAGAGAATTTGGAGCGCATAGGAAAAAGAACGGAAGCAATCGGAGTTATAACGAAGAAGATACGGGCGTTTCCCTAAGTCCGAGATGGACTACCGTCATACCGACCCCATCTAGAAGTGCGAAGCAAGAAAAGGGCAACAGTGCTCATACCGACCCTAAGGGGGGTTGGTACCGAGGTTTGGCGCTTCGATATGGGTCCCAACAGAGCTTATTTACCCGGATTTAATTATTTTTACCCTTTTCCTTATATAGACTTTAGATAAAATTAATATATCTGTTATTTCCCAACTTAGTTTATGGGCTATGAAGTATAAATAGGATTTTTAGGGTTTGGAGGATTTTCCTCTTCCTTCCACCACTTTTTCAGCACTTTTAGAATTTGGAACACACGTTTAGAGAGCATTTGGGAGCAGATTTGAGAGCTTTTTGAAGCGATTTCTTCGGCGAAAGTTGGAGAACGTTTTGTGAGGCTTTTGTGACGCTTTGTTGACATTATTCTCAGGTTTTTATGCAATTTAAATTTCTGATTTTTATTTATTTCATGAATTTTGCAACGTCTACCATGTTTATGCGTGAGTAGTCACCTTTTCTAGGGTTGGGGTGATCCCAACGATAGTTATGCTTGCAATTTTGCTATGAATTGATGAATTGATTGGTTTTATCTATTTTATGTGCTTAAGTACTCAATGAAAATTGGGGAAATTCCTTTTTGCAATTGAATTGAAAGATTGAATTGAGAATTGGATAATAATTAGGATTTTGAAACGAAAGTTTGATAACCTAATTAAGATTGTTAGTAAAGTTTATTAATTTGTGAAAATAAATTGATTGCTTTGCTAGGGTTGATGCAAGTTGACCTATTTAATAGATAAAACCATGATTTTTACTTGATTCATTGCAATGCATGCATGATTATCGTTGTGGTGATCTCTATGCCCTAGATCCTTCATATTATTGATTTTATTCTAAAAATTCAGCAACTTTAAAACCCAAAAAAAATCTCTATATTTTCCATCTCTTCTTGCTATTTCTTGCTCTTTGGTAACTAGAATTGAGTCACTGACTTTCTCCCTGCGGACGAACTTGACCCTACTATACTATAGCGGAGTTTCGATCTTATAAATTTATTTGATTGAAAATAAACCCTCATCAAATTGGCGCCGTTGCCGGGGAGATTTCAATTGTGCCAAAGTTTTAG
This sequence comes from Persicaria tinctoria, assembly GCA_037127255.1. Lineage (NCBI taxonomy): Eukaryota > Viridiplantae > Streptophyta > Magnoliopsida > Caryophyllales > Polygonaceae > Persicaria > Persicaria tinctoria. The sequence goes on along the minus strand of JBANSL010000013.1, from coordinate 33,938,385 downwards.
TTACTATTATGATTTGGGAATAGCTCATCTCTTTTCTTTTGTAAATATTATTTTCTTTTCTTTTCTTTTCTTTTCTTTTCTTCTATTTTAGTTAGTTTTTATTTTTCGAACATCACACCTCCCACCTCCCTCCACCCGCCTCATCGGTACCGACTTGGTGCCAAACCTTTGCTATTTGATATGTGCACTTGTTTGAGTTTTCAAGATTAGGTACAAGATGCAATATGCATATGATTATTTTGAAACAAGGGCTGAACAAGAAAGACGACAAGCAAGAAAAAAGGAGTATGCGAGCTATCTAGCCGAGGTTGATGAGGAGGATGGAGATTTCATTAATTTTGATACTTGGAAAGCAAAGAAGTCCTCCGAGGATTCAACCAAAGCCCAAGAGCCATATGAGTTCTATCAACCAACAAAGAGGTATTATGCTCAACATGACTATAAGGACTCGTATGAGCCCTCCCAACCATGGGAGCCGCCTCCGGAAGAATCATATTGGTATCCTGAGCACCAAGAACCACCATCATGGGTACAAGAGCTCAAAGACGAATTCCATGGGCTTCGTGATGATATAAGTTCCCAATTGAAGGATATCCAAGCGCAATTGGGAGATTTGGCCGCAGAGAAGGAGGATCTGTCAGTATCACCATCACAAGACGCAACCTTACAACCAATAGAGACGTCATATAGGTATGAGGTTGGTTCATATGATAACATTATTTTTTGCGAGCTTGTAGGTGGAGAAGAGCATGAGGATGAGTTGGTACCTATCCCAACCGAGTCAACATACACTTGTGCTGACTCTACTCAGGCTCTTGACGATTCGATTGCGCGTCCTAAGGAGGAAGAAGAGAGTTGCAAAGATCCTACAAAGCTACAAGTAAGGTTAGGTATGGTCTTTAACCTCTTTTCACATGTTGGTACTGAGACATTTCAGGAGGAGCCATATGAGGAACCCCAACAAGAGGAAGTGCTCGAAGAGAAAGAGGAACCTCATGTAGAGAATTTTCAAGATCCTACCAAACCACAGGTAAGCTCAGGTATGATCCCTAACCCCTTTTCTCATGATGAACAAGCGTGCTTTACTATTACTACCTACACCGATAATCAATCAAAAATCTCAAATTGTTAACCCTAAATCCGAAGATTGAAAACTCCGAAGATTGAAAACCACTTGAGATGAAATGAAGAGGAGAAACTTACCTCAACAATAATGGTTGATGTCCACACCTCCTCCCTTCTAGCGTAGGCCGGTCTCACGAAGTAGGGTCTGGCTTCTCCCTCCTTGCTTAGGTCATCCTCTCCATTTGGTTTCAATGTCATGAATTTGTCCGTGTCTCTGTGAAGGTAACGTCAGTTCTTTTCTTTACTTTCTTTCATGTGTTGGAATATAACACCGTTATAACGTTTTTTTTAACAGATTTAACCGAGGGGCACCAGGCGAAAAAAAAAACAAAACCTCAGGGGCATTTGGTGAATTATCCCAAACTTTTGTACACCCAGCGAATTTGCCCTTACCTCAGGGGCACGAGGCGAAAATTCTGGTTTTTTTTATTAGGTAAGAATTTGGTTGGAAATCATAACCGATGGCTTGAATGAGACTCCAGTGTCAACCCGTTAACAAGACGGTCAAAATGTGCAACCTTGTCGGCCACTCTGTTACCCTCACGGGGCACATGGAAGAAGGATATATCCCGAAAGGCCTACAACAGACCTTTGATATCTCCCATAAACAATTCAATTTCCCATGGGCAAGGGTCTTTTGATTTAAGATGATTTATGAGAATTTGACAATCCCCTTCGATAATGAGCTTTTGATAATTATTTTCCTTTGCAACAATAATTTCTTCTCTAACAGCGATCGTCTCCGCCATAAGCGGGGAAATAACACTTAATTCCTTATAACCTAGTTTAATAGCATCTCTCATCCAGTTCCTTATTATAAATCCTACACTAGCTCCTCTAGTTCCACTTATAGCTACATCGAAATTTAATTTCAGATAACCATTCACCGGCTTCCTCCATTTGACCTTCTTTCTACTTAGTTTACGACCCCAGGAAACTTTATAGCCATACGTCATTACTCCATCATCTATTTCATCCATTGATGCACTTCTCCAATTTTCCATGACAGATTTCAAGAAAGATTGTACCTCTATTTGGGAAGGTTCCTTTAGGTTTCTAAAAGCTACTTGGTTTTTGTAATACCAGCTAGACCACCATTTTATTGCCATTTCCTCCTTTTTTTTTTATTCAAGAACTGACCTAGACTTTCCATTATAGTCTTGCCGTTCATATTTTGATAGGAGAGGTTGTTGATCACTTCTGCACATTTTCCAGTTTTTAAGAGTAGTTTTTGTCCAAAAGGACAATTTGTGAATAAGTGGAGCTCATCTTCCCCATACGAATTACAGAAATCGCAAACATTCGAAATCGATGCTTGATGTGAGACGAACATCGTTGGAACTTTAGCTCTTTCTCAAATAATAATAATATCCAAACTCAAACACAAAACCAATAGATTAGGCAATTAATCACTTGATAAACCAAATAACTACTAGTATAGCGATAAAGTCCGGTGTCGAACCCACGAGGAGAACTGGAGAAGCGATTTCTAAACAAAGACTCTTATGACAAAACAATGATTTGTAGCAAATAACCAGAATGTAAAAGTAACAAGATTTATGATTGCAGAGTAGATTGATATCAAAGTAGAAAGAACATTTCACCTGTAATTCTTTGACAATGGTTGGAATTCATGGTCCTATGATTGATCTATCAATTACTCATATTCATAGGTCTACTTGACTAAAGTTGAGAAATCCACAGAGATTCAGTCATCTTATTCAATATCACTAAAGAATAGCATTAAGGACTCAAGTAATCAAGACCAATTGGCACATTGATTCAATGCAATTAAGACAGATAGGTGCAAGCCGAACTCAGCTCTAATCGAATATCCTCAACATAGATCAATTGAAATCATCCACTACAAAGACAAAGAAACATCACTATCTCAATACCTTTGTTTGATGTCAAGAAAACAACAACGAATTCATAGCTAAGATGCAATTCCTAACATGGTGATCAATCATAGAAAGGAACAAAAATATAATCAATAAGCACAAGATGATAACTATGAATATGAATAACTAAATAGAATCAAATCCTCACAATCTAAACAACCATGTCTTCGAATAGGACTCAATCGTGTCTTTAGGAATGTACATGTATGTTGTTGTTCCTTGAGATAGGTACATGTTAGTGTGGATTGATATGGTTGATTTGCTTGTGATAAACTCTTGCTACTTGTCACAAATTGTAACCTCACCGACTTTCATAAGGGCATCATTGTTATTCTCCTGTCAGAGTCTTGTCTCCAGTCTTGTCATCCTTTTAGCCTTGGTCTATATTTGTTCTGAAGTGAACAGTGGGTTTCCCGTCCCTATCACTCCCCTATCTCTGCTAACATAGACTCCTCTACGATACTTGGACGAGTGATCGCATGGGAAAAAAAACGGAAGGTGGGACAACGATAGAGCTGCGTAGCAAAAGCGTGGGCCCATAACCCACGAGCCTCAGGATCGACGATGCCGACATAATGAACACGTTACGAGGATTACGGTTACTGTGTACGATATGACTTGCAAGCGGGAGTGTTTTCCGTTCGAATCGCTAACCCTTTTGAATTTGTTGACGACGATATTGCACTAACCTAGCGATAAGGTTTACATGTTGATGACTGTTGCCTGATTGCCTGTTGTCTATGATGATATGATTTGATGCCTCACAGTTCTAATGTGCCATGATGACTTGATGTGTTGATACTCTGAGTTGCTAAGCATGATCTAAATTCCTGTGCCAAAAAAAAATGAACTGTGAATGCTGAGAAACCTTTTTTTTGTTATCTGATAAGGTTATGATGAAACTTTCTAGCTTGAATTGAATATGTTCATATATGATGATCTGCAATAACTATTGAGCATGACAGGAAATTGAGATTTATTGATGCAGTTGCAATGTTTAATGATGATTATCGTGATTATGTGGTTATCTAAAATATACTGGCATGATGTTAGATAGCAACCATGATGAACCTGATATGGACCGATATTACATGTTGTTATGCAATACTGAAATCTAATTGGTAGTGACTAGTGTTATCATGGTATATTGAAGCATTGCTATCCTGCTATGCGTTTTAAAAGCATGTTACGATGTGTTATAGAATCATGAGATGACATGTTGCTATGTGAAATCATGAGATTATATTATGGGGTGATGATGCATGATGTTATGTTATATGATCGTCAAGTATGATTATATATAGGTTACGTGATGAAAATGGCTTGAAGTGTGAACACGACTTGTATATCTGAGATAATGATGCACGATTACTAAACGAACGTTATGTGGCATTATAATGAGTTGAAATAATGTCTTGTGAACATGTTAACAGTTTGACGATTGATATAAGGTTGGATCTTTCCTTTTGCTGAATCTTAAATGGCATGACCTTGTGTGTTAATGTGTTGACAATTAGTATTAGTCCGTTGACCTTATGCTGAGATTCTGCTATGGCTACCTTTACAATGCTGATGTTTGAATTGACGTGCTAAATCTGTTATGGAAACGCGAAATAGAATTTGGATAGGTTGATAAGATGATTAGGTGAGTTATGTGTTCATTAAGAGAAAAACCCCTGTTATGACTGGTTCTACTCGTATTGCGATGAGAGATACGAGATTTAACTTGTAGTGACGTATTGACTCCATGACACCTAACCTCTTTGATCTCTTGACATGTGTGCTTGCGTGATAAGTTATGAGAATTCGATGATGCACTTGTGATTCCTTTGGTATGATATAAATGTACCTTATGATTCGTAGTATATTGAGGCATGTTATTTCTTTGGTACTTGAGACTTGTTGGCATGTTTATGTTTATGCAGACGGTTATGTGATGGTTTGTGACTATGATATGATGTGGGACTTGCCATGTGTAAGATGACTTATGGTGTTATGCTTATATAAGAGTTGATGAGACTTTTGATTATGGTACTTGTTGAGTTGTGAATGACGTGCATGATCTGGAAACTAGGAAGAGAATATGAGATTAGCCCTTAGAGGTGGATGATTCCACCTCCGAGCTTCTGAATTTGATTGATTGTTACGCGGGAAACTGATTTGGTTTTGGAGGATTTTGACAAAATTTTGATTGAAAGGATTTGACTTGTTTTGGTGTAAAGTTGCTTGGTTGAACGTCAGATTGAAGATTTTGAACGGTTTTGAAAAGGGCTAGCTTTGATTTTAAAAGAATAAATGTACATTATCGAGAATTTGAACGATTTTGAGGCTAATCTTTTCTAATTGCGGAATCCCTTTCGAAACTTTTAAAACCCGGTATTATATTATAACGCCTCACGAAGTGGATACAAGCATTTTATAGGGGCGCATATAGAATGCTTGCTAAGAACCAGTAGAGACACTATGATTGCTTTTCGAGTTATGATGTGACCGAAAGGTCGGAGGAAGGGTGTGATAGGGGCCCATATCACATACTTGCTACGACCAATTGGAAATATTATGTTCACGTCAAGGGTGCTATGAGGATCTCATACGGGCCCCTATGAGATGCTTACAGGATCACTAGCATGATCCTTGGACTCGCCAATTTAAAACTTCATCCCTTTGTTTTAGAGTGATTTTAGTCTCGGGGACGAGACTTGTTTTTAGAGGTGGATGATGTAAAGACCGGGAAATTTTAGAATATTAAATTATTAAAATAGTGATTTATAATCATTCTGATTTTAAGATTTGGGAGGTTTGAAATTTCCTTCCTTGAGCTATTGGTTTCATTCTAAATATTTCAAAACGAGTTCTGGCATTATTTAGTTGAGAATTTAAAATATGTTTTATCCTACTTCCATATGCAAAAATTTAAAATAATATTTAGAACTCTTTATTAAATTCAGAATTGGAAATTTAAAACTTTATTTTGAGTGAGTCGGGATAAGGTCGAGATAGCGGGTTTCATATTTTATTTTCCGGTAATTTTGAATTGGGGTTCTTGGAACCACTGTACCCCCTCCTTCACTTTTATTCTCCCCTAATCTTAATCAGAAGGCACTCCTCTCCCTCCTTGTTCAACGACAGCAGGGGCAGGACACAACTGTCCCATTTCCCTTCTAGGCAAGACCACCACACCTCTACTCTCCTCATTTCTTGCCTTGTTTCTCTATTGTTGGCAAAGTGCCAAATTGTTTCCCCCACGCCAAACCTGCAGGCTCTCCACCCCACGCCAAATGCTAGCCCACGCCAAGTAGTGTATCTTCTCCCTTCTCATGTTGATTCAGATTGCAGGTCCTGTTAATTTCAGATTGCAGTACTCTCCTCTCTTCAATTGTTTTGTTTTCAAGAGGACCAAACTCCCCTTCTTTCACTTAGATTTCAAGCAACCCACACACTCCCCAAATCCACTCTTTCCATTCTCTGTTTCCCTCCTCATTCACACCTCCCTCCGACAGTTCCCCGACGGCCTAATCGAGCAGCAGCAGCAGTACCGTGAGATCCGCCGCCTTTCATCCGTCGCCGCCCTGCCCAGGCCTTGCTGCTGCACCCCCTCGCCATGCTTCACCCTCTTGTTCTTCCTCGCGCTTCACCACTCCTCCCTCATCCTCTATTTTTGAAGGAAACCGCCAGCAACAGAGCGCCTTCCGGGGCCATTCCAGGCGCATTCTCGAGCACCTCCCAGCCTCCGTTCCATTCCTCCTCTCCGTTGAGCCCAACGACAGCCACTAGAGCCGTCGCCGAGCCCCATTCCTCCTTCTCTTCCCCTGATTTCGCGTGCAAGGCTTGGTAAGGACTTCGTTTTCCCTCATTTGCTCCGAAACCCCGCAAAGCCACACCTTTACTCACTCTTCTTCCTTCCTAGGCTGAGGAGTACGATTTCCGACCTCCGGCGAATCCAAATCGAGCCCGACGACATTTTCCGGTGAGAAACTCGAGCCCTCTCTCTCTCTCTCTCTCTCTCTCTCTCTCTCTCTCTCTTCTTGTCGATTCTCTGCTAGTTGGGTCGGGTTGAGTAGTCGGAAATTAGTGTCGCCTCCGGCGAGTTTCCTCTCTTCTTTCCCTTCTTCCGGTTTCCAGTTTCGAGCGGACGTCTTTTTGGCAAGGGTCTAAATATCGCATATCGGGGTCGTATCGGTTAGGAGTAAAAATGATATATCGGGGATATATCGGGGATATATCGAGATATATCGGATTTATCGGTTTCACTAATTTTTAAATATAAGTACTATATTTATACTTCAAAATGTAAAAATATACATGAAAAAATAATATTTAAATTGCAAAATTAACAAATAAACTTGATAAAATAAAAACAACTTCATTCATAAAGGCAAAAGTTAACTTAGCAAAGTTGGTAGTTCTAAATATCCCCGATATATCCCCGATATATCGGCGTTGACCCGATATATCGCCGATATTGACCCGATATATCGGCGTTGACTCGATATATATCGTTGACCGATATTTTTCACCCGATATGCCGATATCGTAGCGGATTCTAAATATCCCCGATATATCGCCGATATATCGGCCGATATATCCGATATTTAGAACACTCCTTTTTGGGGGAGACAATGAACACTATTTCGGGTTGGGTTTGTTTTTCTTTTAATTGGGTCCGGTTCTGTGATTTTAAAACAAAATGGGGCTTAAACCCGGTTCACCTTAAAAGGGGTTGTATCTTGGCTTATTGGATCCGATTTTTAGGAATTGGGCTTTTCATCCTTGGACTTATTTTGAGTGAAATGGGATAAAATGAGTTTAAGAATTTTACAGCTTTATGAATATATATTCTTTGGAAATATCCAATAGATGGGATATAAAATGTACTCGTATTATATTATTATTGAGGTTATTTTTGATAAATATTGTTTGAATTATTTAAAAGGGTTTTCAAGTTTTTGAAAATGTTCTTAAAGGGGTTTGTGGCCTTGGAACCGAGATGTCGGAAGTATCATTATAATATGAATTTGAGAAATTGGTTTTAAGGTTTAAATGTTTAATGTCAGGATTTTTTTTGTCTTGGTTTGATGATGTTGGTTTTGAGAAGGAAGTTTGAAAATATGGTTGGTACGATTTTATCAATGGGTTTGATTGGAATAATGATTTTGTTTGATGTTGATCATATTGGAAAGGTTTTGGGAAACGGTTTTACTATCGGTTGGTTTTTAGTATGTTGAGAACTTGGGTTTAGTGTGTATGAATGTTGGTTTGGTAGCTTATGGTAATGGTTTGATGATAGGTGTATATTGCTTTTGGGTCGCTTTGGACTTGCATTTGGGCCCTTGCTTGTGTTATATTGCTGTTCTGCTTCTTCAGGTAAGTTCCCTAGGGGGCTTACTCAGGTTGGACATTCATGCCTGTTGTTGCATTTTATGTTAGGTGTTGCATATGCATAAAAGCATGACATGTAGTATCCTATTTAGGTTGCACTAATTGAATGAGCATCTGCTTACTTTATACGTTTGAAACAGAACGGCCGTTATCTATGATAGTCCTAGAGTCTTTACTAGGGTCATAGGGTAGCCCAGTCTCATCGGGCGCCCTGAGTCAATCGAGTCGATATGAGCATGATATGATAGCCCAGCACCATCGGGCAATTGATGAGATGATATGATATGATGATGTCGTGGTTTGTGCACCACCACGAGGAAATTGCTATGCTATAGCCCGAACTGGCCAGTCTCTACACTAACGGGAAGGGGTGCAGAGGTAGGAGAGGGATATGCCATTTGGCATTGTCTTGGGCCCTTTACAGTATTTCTGCACATTATTATGAACTAGGAGCATGTTAGTATGTTAAACTTTCGTACTGCATTAGAGCATCTTTATTAGGTATAGCACATACCATGTGGCCTCAGCGAGGACTGCCGGTCCCGCATGAGTGGCTCGATCTGACTCCTTTCCCCGTTCTTTTTTTAAGGTATTTTCTGCAGATTTTGAGTGCTCGATGTCTATATGACGGGGCTTCCTTTTGGCGAATCGAAGAATCTGCCTAATATCCTAACTTAGTAAAATGGTAATTACCCACTCATGATTTGGTTTTGACCGGCTCTGCCGTGGCACTTGTATCATTACTTTGCTTCTGCTTTACTTCCATTTGAAATGGATTCCGCGACATAGTCTTAGGACAGGTTAAGGGTACCCAATGTCCCTTTGAGGTTTTTAGGGTTTGAAATCCCTCTTTCTACTAATCTTAAAATGAGTTTCAAACCCCGACCCGTACCGGGATTGAAAGATCCGAACAAGGGGTTTCATCCCTTGAAACGTAACCTGAAAATCATAATTCTGGGCCGTTACAACATTACATCTTCTCAAAACCATAAACCATAACATCACACTTTAGCTTCATTCTCCTCAATCTCCAAAATAGATTCCATAACCCACTCAAAACCTCAATTCCCCCGGAATAAGGGTAAGGCTTATCATAGGCTGGAAATAGTAATTTTGTGGAGCTATCAATAAAAAGTCTAAAGGCTCAAATTGGCTTCAAAGCAAGATATAACATAAGGTAGACATGGATAAATATGTGGCTAAAAGGTTGCATCTATCATTTGAACTTATCAAGCAAAGAACATGTATACAATCGGTCTTGAAAATAGATAACCATGGCAATAGTCAATGATACATGCATAGGAAGAGTAAATCACACAAGAATAGCAAAAGGAATATAGATGTTATAAGGCCAAAAATATCTCACTGGGACAAATTTTTGTCGAATATCAAGCATCCTCCCAAACTTAGATCATACAAGCTCAATTACATATGCCTAATCATATTTCACATAAAAACCAATTTCAAGACAAGGTCAAATCATTCCAGAGTTCCATGAGATTTATAAGATCATGCTAGTATAAAGTCAAATAGGACAAACTCAAATTAGATGGAAATCTTTGATAACACAATATGCAAAACAATAAAACAAGACTCACTTTTTTTTCTTTAGTTTTTTCGATATTTTCCAATTTTTTTTCATTTTGACATTTTCTATAACATAAAAGAAATAACATAAACGAAATAACTAAAAATCAAAAATAGAAATTCAAACATGAACTAACCTTGCTAATTCAATAAAGGGTTTGAAGGAAGCAAATGACTAACCAATTATTGTGAAGGCGGGGTCTAGGGTCCATACCGCTGATTGATGTCCTGAAGGGCAGTCAATAAAGCGTCCTGATCGAAGACCAGAGAGCTTCTCCGAAAGACTAGCAAGCTTGTCAGCAGTGCTCGCCTCAAAATCAGCAAATCGACGCTCAATATCATCCAGAGTAACACATATAGGACAAGCCTCATCTATAACTTCTCCTTCTCTTACTACTACTTCTTCTTCATCGAGGGGATGCAGATCGTCAAGACAAACACCCACTCGGCGAGCAATCATCGATATCAAACCTTCGAAACCAATAAGGCGTTCAGACCTCACATGAGTAGCTCTAGTCACCTCCATACAGTTCCCCAAAAATAGTCGAATCCAGTCAGGAATATGCACTCCATCCGGAGTCAAGCAACAAATATTGCTCCAGGTTCTTATAGTAACTATGGAAGAATTCTCCACACCCAAGAAAGAGTTACAGAGTACCAAATAACACAGCCTCAACACAAGATGATTAATCGTGGATGCGCAACGTTGTCGGCTCGACTCAAAGAATTGATCTGTAGCCTCCTTCCACATCTCAAGAGGATTTGGAGCCACTAATTCGTCCCCATATTCGGCGTCAGCATGCGTTTTGGTAACACCAAAAACTTGTGCAATGAGATCCTTAGTCACCACAAACTTCCGATTCCTCGGCTCAAAACGAATCTCAATATCAGAACGATAATCCAGGGTAGCCAAGATCTCTCTCACCAATGCCAGATAGGTAAAATCTGCCAAATCCAAGAAATCACTCAAACCTCCTCTTCCAAGGAGCCGAGAGACCTCCTCAAATAGTCCCAATTTCTTCAAAGTCGGGGGATGAAAGAATAGGGTGGAGACATACTCTCTCTTTTCAAGCTTGAGCCAACGATCCTTTTCTTCCCAAGACAATATATGGGGCATCTTCATAACAGGAGCAGAAGACATGATACAAACTCAAGGGCAATATCAACGAAAACTGCGAAAATGACCAAAAAACGAACTCGTTGCAGGGACGACGGGCACTATGGATGGGGCGGCGGGCGCCGTGTACACCGAAACTTGATTCCGAGTGAAACGTTGGATGAACGACATACACACTCTCCAAACTTGAAATTTTGACGAACAACTTGGTTTCAACGGGTTCTCGGGTGATGGGTAGGGGAATGGAATGAGAAAGGATTGATTTTTGTGGATGTAAGGTAATGATGGAAAGTGTTTTGATGAACAGAATCAATTGAAACACGAGACTTTAGTTTTTTGGAATGGATTCAAGTAGGCTTTTGGGTTTTGTAGATTCCTTTGGAGCAAGCTTGGTTGATTCAAAATAGGGAATGGAAATATAGGGTGAGTTGGAGAAGGAATGTCTATAAAAATAGAAAATATTAGAACTAAATAGAAAATAGAAAAGATAGAAAATCTAAATCCTAGAATTAAGAAATAAGGAAACTAACCCTAGAAAGAAAAATCTAATCCTAAGATATATGGAAATAGGTAAAAGATAAAATAAACTAACCTAATATAGATAGAAATAATCTAACCTAAAGATTGATAAAAATAATAATCGAACCCTAGAACAAAATAAAAAGAAGATAAATCTAATCCTAGTAAAGCAAAAGATAAAGAAACTAACCTAAACGAAAGTAACCAAAAAAATAAAAAGATAGAAGCACTTCTCTTTCAAATTACCACAAATCCGGACTCGTCAGGTGAACAGGGGCAGCGGGCGTCGTGTTCACAGTACGTGACTCCGTACTCAAATTAAGCAAAACTCAACTCCAACACGGGTTTCAACTTACCATCACTTCCGAAATCCAGCCACGCGATTGATCCTACTTTATTGAATTGAAAAACTAATTGCGAAAATTGAAATAATATTTCCTAAACTACCTTGGGTTGTCTCCCAAGAAGCGCCTTTGTTTCATGTCTATTTTAGTTATATTTTAGGATTGCATTTGCATATTAATTTAGGTTATTTTCATGCATATTGATCATATTTTATACTTTATTTATTTTATTTTGCAATTTCGGAGTCTACACCTACTTTTTATTTATTTCAGACATTTTGGGACAAGTATTATGGAAATTTGAGAGTCAGTTCGAAGCAGCGAGAATCATTGGATCGGACCTTGGAAGCTAAAGTGCGGAAATTATCAAATTGAGATTTTATGGGCTGAATTTATAGTTAGGTGTTGGGCTAAATTTTAATTAACTACTATCATGGACTGAAAGTGTAATTTTTTTAAATTTATGTTATATATACACTCGGATAAACAGCAAACCGAGGAGTTTGAGTTCGGACTTGCGCCGTATACAACCGCTTTAGTTTAGTTATAGGTTTCTTTCTTTCTTTTCGGTATTACACTCTGGATCGAGGACGAAGATTTCGGTTTGCATATTATTCTAAACTTTGATCTATTTTTGTCTATAATCTATTTCATCGCTTATTATATTATGTTTGGTTGATTTCTCCGTTCTAGGGTTTGGGTGATCCCAACGATTATTTGGTAGCGTTGATACTGATATTCGTTTGTTTGAGAACTTGTTAGATTCAATCCTAATGTTCTTAACCTAATTGATTTTATAATTGATTAGAGTTCTGTTAGAATTTGAGACTGAAAGGACATAAGACTAATAGGACAATTAGATAAGGGTTTGAGGTCGAAAGGCAATAACTTACTATCGGAACCTTAGGATTGAACATGGAATTTTATTGTGAAAGTCTTATAAGATTCCTTGTGGATTAATAGCTATCGTAGAAACTCTATGTTGAAGTTGTATTTAATTGAGCGTGAAAGCGGATATTGATGCAATTGAGATCTAGGTTCTAAGAGCCCCAAGGGTTTGAATTGGTTGCTTGAGACCGAAAGGAGATGGTTAACCAATTTAGGCACAATTACCATGAGACCGAAAGGAGATTAGTAAGTAAATTAGATAACTACCTTCAACAAACTCAGACAATGTGGCACGAATATCAGTATTAGTCTACTAAATAATGGTTGTGGCCGGAGATCTTTTATCCAAGATTTGCCTCGTTCTATTGTGTTTTAATACCACCTTTTGTATAGTCATTTAGTTTTAGTTAGTTACTTTCTCCATCCATATAAATATTTGTCCTTTGGTTTCTTGGCTTAGTTAAATCAATTTGAAATTACAATCGATACCACATAGTCCATGTGATTCGACACTTGATATACTACAACTGAACCCCATACACTTATGGGTGTAGGTTTTAGCCTATCACTAATCATAGTAAAGCAAAAGATAAAGAAACTAACCTAAACGAAACTAACCAAAAATAAAAAGATAGAAGTACTTCCCTTTCAAATTACCACAAATCCGAACTCGTCAGGCGAACAGGGGCAGCGGGTGCCGTGTTGACAGAACGTGACTCCGTACTCAAATTCAGCCACACGATTGATCCTACTTTATTGAATTGAAAAACTAATTGCGAAAATTGAAATAATATTACCTAAATTTCCTTGGGTTGTCTCCCAAGAAGCGCCTTTGTTTCATGTCTTTGGTTCGACGTGATGCGTTTCTTGATTAAGTTATCCCATCAAAATCCTCCACACTTGTCCTTTTCAAGACAAGAGGGGGAACTTTAGGAATTCCTCCAACATATCCATCAATTGCATCAATCGATTCCTTCTTGAAATGAGCTACTCCTCGAGGTTGCCCTGCAATTGCAAAAACCTCAACATTGTTAGGAATCGATTTCTCATAGGGAATAGCAATAGAATCATTTGAATTACACACATTGTCATGTGACTTAAACAAATTATCAAATTTCCTCTCAATGTCATCTTTCCCTAATCCAATTTCGTCTTTGTTAGAAAACCCAAGATTCATAGATTCAGTTTCAATCGAAGCATCTAACAAGCCATTCGATTCATTCTTGTGATCAATTTCATTAGAGTCAAGAACATCTACATAATTATTGGTAGAAGAAACAATAGGCTCAAATATAGAAAACTCAATCTTTCTACCATCAAATTCCATAGTTAGTGAACCTTCAAAACAATCAATCTTAGTCTTAGCTGTTCGCAAGAAAGGTCTTCCCAAGATAATTGGGATTTGAGGCGTACCTTGTTCAATATCTAGAATGAAGAAATCAGATGGAAATATCAAATCATTTACCTTAACCAGAACATCCTCAACAACTCCTCTAGACTTAATACTAGAACGATCAGCGAGTTGTATAGTAACACCAGTTTCAGATAATGCATTGAGAACCAAAAACATGTACAAGTTATAAGACATAACATTGATTGAAGCACCTAGGTCTAAAATAGTTTTAGTGAAGCTAGCATTACCTATTGCACATGGGATAGTAAACATACCTCGATCTCCGCACTTTTCAGGGAATCTTTTCTGAAGTAAAGTAGAAACATTCTCACTTAAACTATCTTTTTCTTCCTTCGCATCATTTTCTTGTGTTTCATGTTGCATAGTTCTTTCAAATTGAAAAGTGGAATATTTACCTCACAATGAGGAAATGTGCCATAAAGAATTTGTTCATCTTCCCACTTACGATCAGATCTTAAAGCATGAGGAAAGGGTGGTGCAGGTCTTGAAACCTCAGAAGACCACTCCTTGGAAGATTTCTTCGGGGGTTCAACAACTTTAGAAATCGGTTCCGTCACTGGAGGGGGCGGTGGGCATCGTGTTTCCAGTGCGTCTCCAATTCTGTCTCGTCCTCTTTTCCAAAATCAACTTCTTCCCTAGGCCTCTCTTCAACATTCCTAGTTGGCACATTCACTTGTTTACCTCCTCTAAGGATCATGACACTAACATTCTCCTTCGGATTCACTACCACCTACGATGGTAACTTCCCCGAATCTTTCGCTTTCAATTCACCAATCTCCTTAGCCATCGAACTCAACAATTTTTCTTGAACACTCGTCTTATCCAGCAATAACCTCAATGTCTCATCTTTATCATCTTGTTGAGTGTTTCTCATGTGATTCTCATATTGTCCTCTCTGAAAAGGAACTCGTTGCTGCTGGCCTCTGCCGTTGAATCCACTTTGATAGTTCGCATTGTAGCCCTGATTGTAATTGTTACCAAAGTTGTGGCAAAGTCCATAATCCATAGCATCCACATCAGCGGTGTCCTCCTAAATCAAGGGACACTTATCATTCGGATGAGTTGGATTTCCACAAACACCACAAGGTCTAGGTTGATGGCCACTACTACAATTAAAGCATATTGTAACATTTTATTGCAGCGGTTAATCTATTGTGGCGGTTTATGAAGCGGTTTGATCTATTGTAACGGTTCTTGTGGCGGTTTTGAACATGTATTACCAATTTACCATGATATCTATTGTGGCGGTTTTAATACTCTATTGTGGCGGGTTTTTTTACCTAATGTGGCGGTTTTTCCAAACACTTTTTTCCAGTGCCTATTGAAGTGGATCTAAGAAGGTAATGAAGCGGTTTTCAAATTTCTACATTTTTTCCATCCAAATGCACCATAATTTATCTATCTACTCCCTCCGTTCCAAAATACATGGGTTTTTAGTTTTCGGCACGTTTTTTAAGGAGCGAAAAACTATATGAAATATTATTTTTTTAATTAAATTTTTTATATAATTTGATACTTATTAGTAATAAGTATCAAATGATATAAAAAATTTGATTAAAAAAATAATATTTCATAGAGTTTTTCGCTCCTTAAAAAACGTGTCAAAAAGGAAAAGCCCATGTATTATGGAACGGAGGTAGTATTACCTAAAAGCATAAGCAATCTTCTCCTACTTCGCATCACCAAATTTCTAGAATCCAGATCTCAAAAGGAGAGAGCATCTCTTCCTTATTTCAATGGTTGGAGTCTCCATATCAGCCTCCAACAAATCAATTTTATACCAGCGTGGATATAAACTCCTCAACTGCTCAAGGAGAAGGTGGATTCTCTCTCACACGTTCCTTTGGAGTGGGTACACAACCCGCTTTCTCCATCAACAACTAATTCTCATAGAGATGTTCTCATCCTTCGGGCGATTTGGTATAAACCCTCGCCATTTCTTCCTCCACAATTGACCTCCTGTTTCTATCTCCATCCAACTTCAATGGCGACTGTTTCCGACATCGGAGTCTCGGCCTGCGTCACCATCCTCGGCGCCTTCACCTTCATCCTCGCATTCTCCCTGCTCGGAATCCAGCCTGACATTCTAACCCAACCCCTCTGTCTCGGCGTTGCTGTCGGCGGTAGTATTGGCTGCTACAGCGGCGATGGGTGTACTGGAGAGCGATAGGGTCGTTGTGGTCGCGGCTGAAGACGCTGGAGAGGACACTCCGAAAGCAGGGCCTCTCCGACAACCCTATAGGCTGTTTGACGACGACATAGGAGATTTCTCCAGATTGCGCAACAAAGCACGGTCCAAGCCCAGCTTCTTCTTGACATCCTGCCATCGAGGTTTCCTTCTACTAATTAACCCTAAATCCCTAGATTGGGATTCTTCGGTTTCAATTTACTACATTTCTTTGATTGTTGTTTAAAATTTCAATTCTAGGGTTTTCGTTGATCCTGTGATAGTTCGGTACCGCCAATCATTAATTCAATCAGACATTGCATAAAAAGGTATCAATTTCATTGCCTCTGATATGTGTAGTGTTTGTTTAGAATATTGGTTATTTGGCTGTTAGTGGTTGGATTTGTGCATAATCTGAAACTATGCGGACTCGGTTTTTTTGTTTTTTTGTTACATGTGAAAATTAGGGAATCTGGAATTTTCTTTCCGATGTAGGAAGGAATGAGTGTTGTAGTAGTGGAGTCATTTCTTCAAAACAATGAGATGAACCAAGGAGGAGATTGAAGAAGTTGAGAATAGTCAAGGTTATGAAGTTCGATAGATTCAGATTGTCGATGAAGAGGCCGAAATCCAGGATGAGCCGGGGGTGCTTCTCGCAGATGACTCATTGGAGGTGAGTTTGAACCAGAATCAAGAAGGAGAATAGCAAGTTTCAAGAAGGTGCTCTGAATTTCATGAAGGCCACCAACTGTTTCAATGTGAGGAGAGGTCCTTCGCAACCGAATCCAGGTGCAATCTCAGTACATTACCTCTTGATGCCTTGGAAATCAGGAAGTGAATTTCAGTTAGGAAAATAATGCTAAATGTTGGTGGCCCCCTTCTGACCATCAATGGATCTTCCGGAAGAACATCTGCAGCTGCATTTGCAAAGGGAAGTGGTGACATGGAGCCAACTCGAGTAAGTTCATCAATTTATTTTCATTACCACAACTTAGTGTGCAACGTGCAACAACCCTTTGGATTCATCCTTGAAGTGATAGAGATCAGCAACTATGGTAACTTGCATTCATCATATGTCCGTGACTTTATGTTAATCTATGTCCAAATATTGCAATTCAGAAAGTATGAGGACAACTCAAATATGAGGTGGAGTAGCACTTGCAACAGAAAAGAGCCCAAGAAAGAGCATAAGGTATGATATTGTTTATATGTACGATGTTCTTAGGGTTACGGATGAATCTATGGTATATATAAAATCAGAAGCATATGTATCCTATGCACTTTTTTTTATTCATGTAATTAAAGTTGTTGTCATTTTAAAGTTGAATCTCATAGCTCTAATTTGGTGTTAGGATTAGGTAATTGCAATTGAAAATGTTGTCGCACTCTTGCCTGTAGTGTTTATTCTTTTCATTGATTTACACAGGTTTTATTTTTTTAAATAAAAGTTCGTATTTTTATGTAGTGTTGTCATCAAAATAACTGAGTTTTTCTACCAAATGTTGACTTTATTTTATTTGATATTGCACATAGTAGGCATTTATAATTGCTTTTAATCTATTTTATTTCTCTGTTTTATTTAGGGTCTGATATTTGCTCTGTTTGCTCTTAATCTAATTTATTTCTCTATTTGCTCTTAACTATTGATGATGATCTGATTAATTGATTCTTGGATATCAGTTCGTAGTTTATTCTTTGTGCCTTGTGGTATTGTTGGGATAAATATTCATTCCCTATTGATCCCATGTTTTGTGTTTGTGCCTATTATTTTTACACATTTTAAATAAAGTAAATAAAATGGGGGCCTTACCGGAGAAGTTTTGTGACAATTTGATTAGATTTAAGTTCTTTTGACACAGGTATGGCTGTACCAAGGGATGGATGAAATTGTTTGGATTAATAGATGACTATTAAAGCTTCCTGAAGGATGATACTAGGTGTTAATAACCTGACATGTATGGTTACGATAGATTAAGAGATGATCCTAGGTGCATCCATACAAAAGATTTGATTAGATTTAACCCAACAGGTATGGTTCCAGTTGATTAAGAGATGATCCTAGGTGTTAATAACATGAATGATCAGCTCATATGCACTTACTTCTTTGGTCATGTTGACATGTAAGGGTTTGTCTCTCTTTTTGCGACCCTTTTCCCTGAAGTTGCAACTTTTATGGTTATTCCTTGATTCACTTTTTGTTTTTGGATTCACAGCTGTCAACTTATGTTAACTAGGCGTAGGCCTGGAAAAGGTTAGAAGTGAAGAGGTGGTTAATGTGCTGATGCAAAATAGGGTGTTAATGCTACTTTTAGCTAAATCGAACCTTCTTGCCTTAATGAACATCTGCTGTTATGACATCACCTTTCTTGTATTTCAGGGTTTCTGAAAACATACCTCTCTATGATATTCTAAATGAATTTCAGAAAGGTCATTAGAAAACATACCACAACTACTGAAAACATACTTCTCTATGATATTCTTGTATTTCAGGGTTTTTTAAAACATACCTCACCTACTGAGGATTTTTTTTTCTGAATTGGTTGTCTTGAGGTTTTTGGCTTATGCATCCTTATTTGTTCCCTTATTCTAGTAATTGAATAAATTAATGCTTTATTCCTATGCATCCTTCTGAAATAACTAATTTTGAATGATAGCATAGCAATGAAACTAAATCTACATCTTTGTGTTCATCTGACCTATTTCTTTCCTATTTTTTTTTAATAAAAGTTCGTATTTTTATGTAGTATTGTCATCAAAATAACTGAGTTTGTTTACCAAATTTTGACTGTTTTTTTATTTGATTGCACGTAGAAGTCATTCATAATTTCTCTTAATCTATTTTATTTCTATGTTTTCTTTAGGGTCTGATATTTGCCATGTTGGAATCAAAGAAAGATAAGAATATGATTATCATCAGATGCCTGCTCCATTCGTACAGGTACAGTTTGTTAATTAAAAGTCCAGATTGATTTCACCAGAGTCTTTGTCATGTTCTATCACTCTCTATTCAGGAATTGTTTCGTTTTTACCTATTTGGCTATTCCTATATCTATTTTTTTAAAACTACCCACCTCTATATCTGTGTTTGCTTACATATATCTCATACTTGTGTGCAACGTAACTTATGTTGTTATTATGGTTACTTAGCGCTTTGATTATCAGTTGCTCTATGCATTACTCTTTTATTAGCCTCTTGTTCACCTAATTGGTTTGTCATTATTGTGAATTATCTTAGTCAAAGCTCTCATTTGATCAAAGTGTCCAATACTGTCTTTTTTTTTTGTTATCTTGAGGGTTACTTCTTTTGATAGATATATCTCTTATGTACAAATCAAGTTGTTAAAGATACTGGCATTGTCTTTATTTATGATTAAGTTCCATCATTTGTGATTTTCCCCTTATCTTTCCTTGTTTATATTTGATATTGTTCAGGGCAAGATGGGGTGGACTTGAAAATGACTATGAATGGAACCAGTTCAAATTTCGAAGATGAATCCAGTGATGCGGTATGGATTTTCCTACTTCCTCCATTTTTGTTGCTTATGGTATCTTAAATGCAGTTGTGGTCCAGTGCCAGTAAGTTGTGTCATTTGTCAAATATTTGTCACTACTTGGCAAGGAATGTGTAGAAGCTATCATAGCAGTTTATATAAAATATATCTTATATAATTTATATAGAATTGAAATTTAGAAGAATTTAGAAGTTGTCTACTTGGGGCTTTTTTCTTAGTTAAACTTGAATTCTGTATCCAGTAGGGTCATTAGTATCATTGATGAACAACATGGAATTTCCAAGTTTTGATGAACTTTGCAAGATTATAAGATGTGGTAGGTCAAAGTGCTCAAGGATAACCTTAGCATGCATACATTATACCTGATGTTGAAGTTTTGAACTTTGATTTGTCCACGAGCAGCCTCTAAAACTTCTTTGCTCTTTGTGGCCAGGATTTTACCAAGAGCCATATGAAACTTCAGCATACCGAACATACTACTGCACAGAGAGAGAAGGATATTAATCAGGTATCTGTTTGAACTTGATGGTCCTTTTTTCCTTCTGAATATCGTGACTTGCCTATATAACAAAACAATCTAATAGCAGGTTGTCCAGTCTGTAAATGAGCTTGCCCAGATCATGAAGAATCTCTAGACTCTTGTGATAGACCAGCTGTCAACTTACTTATATGTGTACTTAATTTACTTTTGCTAAATAGGGTGTTAATGTAGGAAGGCAACATTGACATTTTGAGTTCAGATCACGTGCCAACAACTCCGAAGTAATAGCAAGATTGACGGATCTGCTTCTTCATCATCCGAGGGGATTCACTCATGGACGGGGCTATCAAGAAGGCCATGTTGCCTGAGAACCTTGCTGAGCATGCCATGCTTAATCCTAAGAGAGCTAATAGGTGAAGAATTCATTAAAGTTGATTCCTTTCTTTGTGATAGATCCTTTTAACCCTAGAAAGATTGCTACATTTTTGTCTTTTTGCTTTGTTAAATGTAATCAATAAATGTTATTTTTCCTTTGGTAAAGGTGTATACTGCATGCACTATGATGGGAAGATCTGTTTATGGTGTGTCTGGATGGTGGAATTTGTCACTGATTTTCTGAATCTTCAGACATGAAGAGATTCTTCAAGATCTAACTCAGGTATTGTGGCTTCTTG
Source organism: Persicaria tinctoria (assembly GCA_037127255.1). Taxonomy (NCBI): domain Eukaryota; kingdom Viridiplantae; phylum Streptophyta; class Magnoliopsida; order Caryophyllales; family Polygonaceae; genus Persicaria; species Persicaria tinctoria. Next base: position 33,917,277 of record JBANSL010000013.1, on the reverse strand, counting down.
ATCAACGTAAGAACACTTAAGAATTAAGATGATGCACACAACTGTTTTCTGGAATAGATGATGCTCAACAGCTGAAGATAACTCAATTAAAAAAGCAATTTTTCAAAAAGTGGGTACGAAATATTTTGATGATACAATTTTTCATGTATTCTTCAAGTATGATCAAAATATTATTCCTCATGCCCAATAGCAGATTTTAGCTTTTTCTACCTAAAATGGCTATATGATCTCCTATTGATTGACGATTTGAATATATATAAATCTTGTGATACCTGAATTTCTTTTTAATAGATCAACAAGCAATGATGATGAGTCGGGATCAATGTCATTATCAGAAGATGAGAGGTAAAATCATGTGCCTGCAAATTATTGGAATGTTTGTACTATTGGATATTTGGATGTCTTTGTTGGAGGTGTTATTCTTATGTCAGATATATATTGAATGACAGAAGGAACAACTGCCTGCTTCTAAGCCATTTAAGGAAGACGCCGAAGTTAATGCCGAGGGCCTAAAACAACAGGTACGAGCTGTCTCTACGAAGCTTGGAGAGTCACAAAGGCAGCTATCCCAGCTGTGTTCTTCAAAAGAAGGTCATGTTATTGACCTCAAGGGCATATCTGGAAAAAAAAAGATCAAGGCTGGGAGCATCGACTTGAGATAGTCCGACAACATGGGATATGGCATAGCGGTTCTTCAAGACCTATAGTTTTCAATTTTCAAATGACTCATAGGGTGTAAAACGCCCGCTATATGGCATGTCCCAGCGTTTAGTGATGGACAGATCAATCCAGCTGCTTGTACCCTTAAATTGAAGTGAATGGAATGTTAATCCTTAACATTATTAACGGTTCTTAAAAGTCTGATTCTGAATTGGGTTACTTTCCTGTTTTCTGCCAAATTGCCTCTCTTAATTCGGAATAGCTGCTGCTTGATTGATTTCAAATGCTGCTGAGCTGCTCGACTAATTTGTTTGTAAGAATTGAATGGATACTATATAAATTTCAGATGTTATGGTCTACCTTGCATTGTAAAAGCGTTCAAGGATTTGGTTTCTGAATGGCCATGTATCCCACTAACTAACGGCTGACATCCCAATTACCCCACTAACTAACCGTTGGCATCCAAATTAATCCACTAATTCACCCAAGTTATCACAATTCCCTCATCAATCCCCACTACTTCACCCATTTTCAGTTCATCACTAACCAAATTAATCCACTAATTCACCCAAGTTATCACAATTCCCTCATCAATCCCCACTACTTCACCCATTTTCAGTTCATCACTCCCCACTACTTGATGTTGGACATTTTGGAACAATTTCAGTTTATCTCCAGTGCTATATAAATTCAAGTGAAATTCATGTTTTTCACCATTGGCATTCACAACTGATATTAAGTATTGTGTATGGAGTTTTTTGGGTTTCAATTACCTATATCTACGTTTTTGTTCACTATGTTTCCTTCATCCTATCTATTTGACTCATATGTGGAATTGTGATTTTGTAGCTTCAATCGATGGCGGTTCCACGGCGGCACGCATTGGGATATCATTCTACCGTCGGTTCATTCTTCGTTCGCATCATAGGATCACTGTCTTATTCATATGGAGATATTGCACTTGCTATCTCCTATAATATCATAAGCAATGGCCACATTGATGAGAATGCAACCACTCTTCGTTGGAATGGCGTTCCAATGAATTGGCTTCAATGCCGCGAGGTCCTAACACAAGGTGGTATTCCTTTTATTGTTCAAACTCAAGCTGCTATACCGCTCTTAATGACCTACATGTGTCATTGGTTCGATGATCGTGCTGACCTCGTGGAGTACGGGATGGCTCCTAACCTCCACGTCGAAGTCATTGTCATTTCGATTCCTAACATCTATGTGCCTCATCAGCCCGCGATTCCAGCCGTGGTAGACTCCCTACACGAAGTCCATCTAAATATCCCAAGTGCAGATTCTTGTGTCATTTGCCTTGACCCGTTGGTGGGTGTCAATCGCCTCATTCGAATGCCGTGCCAACACATATTTCATCGTGATTGCATTAGAAGATGGTTAACGTTTAATCATGTATTCCCCGTTTGCCGCTTGGCATTGCCACATTAGGCAATTCATTGAACTTTTAGCATGTTAGGTAGGTAGTTAGGATCTATTATCTTTGTGTTTGACTCTATCATGGAATCTTAGCTTGGTGAATGTTTCCACGTTTGATTTGTTGTTTGTAATGGTTTGGATATTATAGCATGTATTTATCAGTAGTTGTAAAACAAGCTCCTCTTAATCTTGGGGACCATTTTGTGAGCTATTTTCGGTTCCATGATTATTGTGGTGGCATTTTTATGTTAGTTTACCTTCATCTTATTGATTTCAAGGTAATGCAGATAGGCCTTTATGAGATCACCAGAAGTTGGAGTATGAGATCAGAATAACTTTGTGACATTGAAAGGTCACATTCGAATTTCAGTTGCTTAATTGGCTTTACACATTCGAATTTTAGTATACCCGAACCCATATTTAATGTTATCCTTCTGCATTTAAAATTTTCTACTCCTATACTGTTTGTAAAAGCCCTTCATCTGTCATTAAACTCAGCCCCTTTGAATCAGCCCTATGCAGAAAATGAATCATCTCATAAATTCTTGAATTTATTTCTTTATATTCAAACGATTAGAATGTCATACACATTGGAAGAAATCAACAATTTCATCAGATTTGACTGGTCAAAGTATGCATCATACTTACTGATCAATATTAGATATTGTGAATTTGAAATGGTATTGATAAGCTTAGACATTTAGAATATATACTTTTCATACATATATTGATATTGAGTCCTATACATAGGATTTGATGAAAGGCCTTGAAGGGCTGCAAACTGGCATTTTTCTTGATGTCTACACATTTTAGTTTGGTATAGAACATAATAACCTAAGGAAATGACCAAGGGCATCAATAGCGTTGTTAAAGTCTATCATGTGCAGGTTGTGACCAAGGTCCCAGGCACAAGTCTGATTGTAAAGAAGCAAAGTGATCGGTAAGCAATTTTCGATGATATATTTATTTAGAATTTTTCTTATGTAAATTATTTAGTCCTTCCATTTTGGTAGCTACAACTTGGAACTCATCTGGAAAGGTGTCTTTCCATTTACTGATTTGGTTGAGGTGTTAGGAACACAAAATTGTCCCTATCAGGCAGCTTTGATAGTTCAAATAAGAAAGTTTAAAAGTTCCTTGTATGGTCGTTACTGAACAGCAGGGATGCAACTCGTGAAGCAGAAACCAAAGCACATCAGTTGCTGGTCATTGAGCTGACAAGGTGAAAACTGAAGCACATCAGTTGCTGGTTATTGAGCTGAGATCTTGTGTTATGATGGCATAGTGGGAACCCTTGGATATCTGAACTAAAAGTAGTGTTTCAATTATGAAATTCAGATATTCAATACAAAGCAAATGGTACTATAGTATGAAGAAATTGCCCTGTGTAGAATACTAGCTAATGCCAAAGGTCACTTTTTTCTTATTATAATTACCAAAGTTGCATGCAACGAACAATTCCATGTCGCGAGGCATCCCTCTTTTCCATGGGTTGTGTTGAGTATGATATTACCAAAGATGGATAAGTAACTACAAACGTTCATAGCATAGTGGTTGGTGGTTGAGCTTCAACTGGAACCAAAAAAGAGATTATTCACACGAGCGAGTAACCAAGGTAAATTTGGTTGAGCTATTATAGCTGCTTTGATCTCCACTGTCGACCAAAAGGGAAGAGATGACCCTGCCTTTTGTCAAATAATAATTTGATTCACAAAACAACGTTTCTTACTTCCTTTTGCATGTCCCTATAGAGAGGACAAGGATGGTATTTACCAAGTGAAAGTGAGGATATGAGACGCATTTCCCTTCTACCAAGGCAGCTACAGGAGGAACAAGGGGGGACATAAGGTTTTATGACAGAAAACAGGAAAGGAGTTACACAAGAAAATGCCAGGATCGGAGATCTTTGCATCAACAAGACAGGGGGTGACAATTACCAGTTGAAAGCTGTTAGCTTGGCTTCAAGGCTTAACACAGATTCAAGAGAGGAAGGTAAGGAAGTTGTTGTCTTGGGATTAGACTCATGTATGACAGTAAAAGGTGCGAATCCAAATTCTGTAGGAGAGTGTGGTGCAAAGGTTGAGAGCAATGCAGGGGGGAGAAAAAAGACATGTAAAGGTGAAAATAAATCGACATGTACATGTGCTGATGTGTTGCAGTAGATGGAGGAGGCGGCTGTACAGGTGCTGATGTCTCACAATGCATTTTACTTCGAGAGAAGTCTAATGCATTACTTGTCTGCAACTTAGGTGCTATGATAACTCTTTCAGTGGGTTTATATGAGTTTACTGGTTCTGCAAGATCACATTCATTGCATTGCAAAATGCACCAGTTAGCTGAAAATAAGATCACAGTGATCAATTCAACCAATGTTGACAGTTACGGTGGTTGAGATTTTAAATTACAATTTCAGTTTTTGATAAATGATTTTAAAAAAATTTATATTTCAAAACAGCTCCACCCCCACTCTCTCCACCTTTCCTCCAATTGGCCTTCACAAACTCCACCCTCATCCTTTCACAATCAGATTTCACCAACTAGTTTCTTACTTTGGTCGATAACTTGTACTGATTTCTTTCCAGTTCGGATCTTCATTGAATTTTGCCTGGAAGGTGGTTGCTGAAATTCCCCAAAGTCACTTTCTTTGTAAGTTGCATCTCTGGTTTGGACCTCACTTATAATTACTTTGTTGTTTGTGTTGTCAAGACGTACTGTTAGGTGTATTAATTCTGTGTTTATTCTTTCTTAAAGCCTTGAATTGTATAAACACTTTGAGGATTGTACTGTTAGGTGTATATTCTGTTTTTTTTTTGTCAAATTGCCTATCTTGAATTGTATAAACACTAGGATTTCACTGTTAGGTGTACACACTTGAACCGTTTCAAATGGTGCTGAGCTGCTTGGGAAATATATATGTTGGTAATCATTCAATGGATACTTATAAATTTCAGATGTTATGGTCTAGCTTGAATGTTCAAAGCTTTAAAGGATTTGCTTTTTGTTATTGCTAATGTTATTTGCTTATTTCTACCCCATGATTCTTGAGTTAAATTTTAATTTCTTTTAAGTGGTGTGTTCGGTATGTGGGTTTGTAGGAGACAATTGAAGTTCTTTATGGATTCTTCAAATGAATTTCCGCCACCGATGTCTATGAGGAGAGTCCATTGAGACTCCTTTCTTTTACTGGTTTCTTTCAAGGAGCCTTTCTTTTACTGGTTTCTTTTACTGTTTTCCTATCTGAAAACTCTCAAAAACAGCTTCCATCCCAATTTTCAAGGCAGGCAGTATAAAGTAAGACGATTAAGCACATTACCTTGATTAATAGGTGTCCTTAGGGCAAGGCAAGAAGATTCCATTCTTTGTTGAATCGCAATTGTGGAAGAGTTTGAAACATGCTGATAGAAGTACCAATTTGGGGATCCATGTCTGAAAACTTAATTTGGTGACACTATCCATGACCCAAAATTTGGTGACACTATCCATGAATCAGAAGCATCGAATGTCAACTAACTGGAAGGCTTCCTTCTGCATCTATCTGTGTAAGAAGGTTGACACTATCCATATCCCAAAACTTAATTTGGTGATCTTCTGCTACAACTGAAAATATGCAAACTGGTTGCAGAAGCTGCAGCCAGTTGTTGGCCATAATGTTATGTACTTAATTTGTATGTTTCTCGCTTTGAAGATGCTTGCGGTAATTGTTTAATTGTTTTCAACTTTGTGTTCGGTTTTTGGTTATGTAGGATACAATGCAATTATGGAGTCTTCAACGGAATTGCCCCCACCTCTGTCCGAGCAAATATATCATCGAACATATGGTACCATCTTTCTCAGGGTTTCCGGATCGTTTACTCGTGGGCTAGGTCGCCAGGTTATAGGACAAGGGGGTATTCGGATTTCCATCCATGATCTGATAGGTCCAAGGTGGTTTCAACGCTCATTGTCGTTCAATTGGGAAGGGCAGGTCCTTACGGTGCAACGGTGTATAGACATGTACACCGAAGCTCAAGTTCCTCAAGTTGTTCAATTTGCAGCCGCAATATTGTTACTTAATTATACTGACCGATGCTTAATATCGGATGTTGTGATTTATTCCGAACATGTGCCAAATATTTTGGTTGAGATAATCACGGAGGATACTTTAGCCGATATTGAGGTTGCTATGATGGACCCGATTTATCAGCAATCCAGACAAAGTGCATCAGGGTCTGCAGTACGGGAGTCGAGCCACTTTGAGAATGATGCAGAGGTGAGTGACCAATGTCCCATATGCCTTGAGCCCCGTATTGAGCCAAGTGTGTCAACAATTCTTCTATGTGGTCATGGGTTCCATCGTCATTGCATTTCCTCTTGGCTCCAAAGGCGGCAAACATGTCCGGTTTGTCGTTTTGCTATTCCACCTGTAGGTTATCATTAAGTATCCAGAGGCAAAAGTTAAAGGCATATGTTTTTGCATTAAACAAATAGAAGCCATATTGGATGAATGACTTGTTCCTATTTGGCCACTATTCTACCTAAACCTTACCAACTCCTTGACCAACCTTGGCTTCACCTTTTGGCTCTCTTAAAGACACATTTCTGGCCTCATTCAGCCACTTCACACGCCAAAAATCAGAGAGAAAAGAAGAAGGAAAGAAAGAAAAAGAAAGAGAGAAAGAAAGAGAGAGCAAGTTGCCCTAGCAACCTTGCCAACTTCAAACCACCATAACTCCCTCCTCACTCAAGATTTTTGGCTGATTCTTGAAGCCAAATATCCAAAAAAGAGAGGCCTTTCCAACCATAGTGAGTTCAAAAAAATCCAGTCCCATTAAGCCACCCGTTGAGCCCCGTTTCCGAGCCAGCTGTGCTGAGCCCTTTGTGTTCTTGAGGTTTTCAAGTGTGTTTGGGTGAGTCTTGGTTTCCTCCCCTTCAAATCTGATTTTATACTTGTTTTACAACTAATTTTGAAGGTTTTTGTCTAAGAATTCCTTTTATGTTTTGGTTTGGATTTGTCAAAAATGCTAGGTGTTTGGCGCAAGGTCCCGGGAAGCTTGGAGGGGTAATTTGGTCTTTTTCGAGAGAGGCTTCGAGGGTAATCTCTCATCCACCTTCCCCTCTATAGGTTAGGATCCTTATGTGTAAATTAGGGCTTAGGAAGTGGAGCCTCTATGTGTTTTTGGTTGCGTTTTGTAGCAAACGTCACAACAACAAAATGGATATATGTGCCTCTGTAATTTGGACTTTAATTCCAATCCAACGGTCTGATTCGACTGAAATCGTAATATGATTTTCATGGGAATGTTATATAACTTTCCTTCAAAAATTAGGGCGATCCAACGGTTGGATCAAGAGTTATTATAATTTTAGTAACCAGTGTTTATAATGACTCGGTTAGAAAACTTGGTTAAGGGAATGCTAAGAATATGGCTAAATATGTGATGGCATAACCGAAACTTAGAGCATATAAAATACAGAAATGAAGTATACCCATAACTTGGCTTATGATCCGATAAGAAGAAAATCGATTATGTGATAATACGATATAGATTATAATTGGTTAAGTCCGGATCACTTAACCAAAGTGCATAATCTATAGAATCGTGAACCTTATTTGGATGTATGTTGATTATTAGGTTGGGTACATTGCATTAGAATACCACCTAATGAAAGATTAATGAAATTAATAGGCTCTTGTTGATTGGATCCTTGGTTGTGCACTTTATTGCTTGCTTATTCTCCGGACTCCAGGTAAGTCCCCTGGACTTACTCATGATGGATTTATGTGATACTCTTTGTCTTATCGAGAGTCTTCATGCATCACGCGACCTAGTAACATGTTTAGGAATATAAACTGGTAATATGACGTAGGATGAACTTAGTAATTCCAATAATTCATATGTATGCTATGTGTCTATGGTAGGACGGCCGTCAAAATCTGAATAAATGACTTATACTCGATGGAACACGAATGAAATGATGAGAGGCTTATGATGAGAAAGAATGAGTATGTTTGAGAAGGATGAATATGTTTGAGAAGGATGAGCATGTTGGAGAAGGATGAGTACGTTTGAGAAGATATTATGATGATGATGATACGGGCCCTTGTGTGTTTATTTCGCATTTATATATATATATATATATATATATCTATACACTTGCTTATGTGTTACATTTTAACATTCATGTAGTTTAAGTATGCCTCTTTATATGGCATTGAGTGTGTATATTTCCGATGATTGACCCCGATTTATTTCTTGTTTTTAGATTCAGGTACCCCTTACCCGATATGACTTACTTATGTGGATGGTTGTCGGGACAGACCTTTTGGACGATTAGAGTGAGGGAGGCGCTTGACATTCGTACTCTTTTGCTCATACGTTTTATCGTTTTGACCCGGCATGGCCGTGGCATTTTGTTGTATTTATGATTTTCGCTTTTGTTTCTGTTCGAAACGTTTTCGCGATAGCCTAGGACAGGTAAAGCCTCCAACGGGTTTACGATCTTTTCGGGGTTCGCAATCCCCATCTTTTGACAACTAAATCTTCCGCTTAAATGAACCTAATAATAACTCGTACTCGGTCATAAGATCCAAAGCTCACGGAAGAAGATCAAACTTCTTCTATAACGTTCCCCGATAATCTAGTATTCCGAACCTTATTTACCTTCTAAGTAGGTTTATGGAGGTTAATTCGGGTACTTAAATTTCGGGTCGTTACAAAGTTGGTATCAGAGCCAAGGTTGTTCGACCTGAGTACGCACGAGTTAAAAAAAAATAAATTTATTTAATTTTCAAAACCCGCCCACCGTTTTGGAAATTTTCAAGGATTTCGAAGTGTTTAAAGGGCAAGGATGAAAACCTTTTGGAAAATGAAAATGGTTAGGATCTTTATAGACGAGAGATAGGATCGACGGGTAGAGACAAGGCGATAGGCATCCTTAGAGATGTAGAAGGGTTCGGGTAGACTGCCTAGCTTTTCCTTACAGACGGGCCTGGAAGACTCCAAGGGAGCAACCATGGTGGTTGGAGCAGGATAGGATTTAGAGGCGGGCTCGCCAAGCTATCCTTCGAAGGATAGCTATCTACTTAGCTTCCGTGCAATATAAAACTGTGCCTGCGGGCCATCCCCTTGAAGGGATGTAATTATGTGAGATGAATGTGCCTGAGGGCCGTCTTCCTTGAAGAAGACGTTTTATTTAGTTGTATATTGAGTACAGTTAAATGTCCAGTTGTCAGCATGGTCGACACCCAAATTATTAGAGGACGCGGGAGACCACGTGGCCGAGGTCGTGGTCGCATTCCCGAGACAGAGACTGAGACTGAGACCGATATTGAGGTCGAGATCCCCGGACAGCACAAGGGAGAGGCTGATAGGCAGCAACAGGGATCAGCGATAGAGAGGGCATTACTCGCGTTGCTAGAGCGAGAGAGATCGGCTGGCGTCACCGACTGGGTGAAGAGACTATCACAGAGTAGCCCGCCTATCTTTGAGGCCAGACCAGGAGAGGATATTGAGCAGTTCTTCAGAGGACTCGAGGGAGTTTTCAACTTGATTGGAGTACCCGATGCGGAGAGACAGAGGCTTGCGGCTGGGCAGCTTAAAGGAGATGCTTATGACAGATGGCTTGTCTACTGTGATGATCGTACTGCATGGACCTGCGAGGAGTTCAGGAAGTTGATGCTGAGAGAGTACTGTCCATCTGGGACACAAGCAGCACGAGAGGTTGCGTTCTTCAGCACCCACTATGACCCACGACTATCTATCTCCGAGATCGTCTGCCAGTTCAAGAAGGAGCTCGTCTATTGTGGAAAGGTCTGTAACACCGACGAGATGCGCATCCGCATGCTTTCTATGAGGCTTCCGCCAGACGTTCTTCTGATCTCTACCAGCATGGAGGGAATGACATATGACAGATTTCTAGAGATGATCCTCCGCTATGACCAGCAGCTACGTCTGACAGCTGCCACGTCTTCAGCTTTCCGCACTCCATCTGGCGGAAAGAGGCCACGACCCACGGAGCCCAGATTAGTGTCGTTCGAGCGGCGAGACTTCTAGACCAGGGATTCACGAGCTACTGGTGTTACGCTTTAGAGGTGGATCGCGAGCGACCCAGCCTGACAGATGTCCCCGTTGTTAGCGAGTTTGCTGACGTTTTTCCAGACGAGTTACCAGGACTTCCGCCACAGCGAGATGTTGATTTCGCTATACAGTTGGAGCCGGGCACCAGGCCGATTTCGAGTGTGCCGTACAGGATGGCGCCGACAGAGATGGCCGAGCTGAAGGCACAGTTGGAGGAGCTAGCCGGGAAGGGCTACATCAGGCCGAGTGCTTCGCCGTGGGGAGCACCAATGTTGTTCGTGAAGAAGAAGGATGGGTCGTTGAGGCTATGCATAGATTACAGAGAGTTGAACCGGGCTACGGTGAAGAACCATTACCCGTTGCCGAGAATAGACGATTTGATGGATCAGCTGCAGGGAGCTGTCGTCTTCTCGAAGATAGATTTGCGTTCGGGTTATCACCAGCTGAGGGTGAAGGCAGAGGACATCCCGAAGACGGCCTTCAGGACTAGATACGGACATTATGAGTTTGTGGTTATGCCTTTCGGGCTAACCAACGCGCCAACCGCCTTCATGGAGTTGATGAACAGGGTGTTCATCGATTTTCTTGACAGATTTGTGGTGGTATTTATCGACGACATCTTGATCTACTCGAGGAGCAGAGAAGAGCATGCTGAGCACCTAAGGATTGTGCTGACGATTCTGCAGAAGCATAAACTGTTTGGGAAGTTTAGCAAGTGTGAGTTCTGGCTCTCCGAGGTGATTTTTCTTGGTCATGTTATATCCGCAGCAGGGATATCAGTAGATGCATCGAAGGTTGATGCTATCGTTGCTTGGGAGATCCCCAAGAACGTTAGAGACATCAGGTCTTTTCTAGGTTTGGCTAGCTATTACCGACGGTTCGTCGAGGGCTTCTCCAGCATAGCTAGGCCGATGACGCAGCTAACGAAGAAGGGAGTACCCTTCGAGTGGAGCCCGGCGTGCCAGGCCAGTTTTGATCTGCTGAAGCAGAAGTTGACATCCGCGCCAGTGTTAGCACTACCAGAAGGGACGGAGGACTTCATAGTCTACACGGATGCTTTGAGTTCAGGTTTAGGTTCTGTTCTACAGCAGAGGGATCGGGTCATCGCTTACGCTTCACGCCAGCTGAAGCCAGGGGAGGAGTCATACCCCACGCACGATCTTGAGCTAGGCGCAGTGGTACATGCGCTCAAGATCTAGAGGCACTATCTGTATGGCACGTCAGTGAGGATCATGACCGATCACAAAAATCTGAAGTACATTTTCACGCAGAAGGAGCTGAACATGCGTCAGAGGAGGTGGCTGGAGTTGATCAAAGACTACGAGTTGGAGATTGAGTATCACCCGGGGAAGGCCAATGTGGTGGCCGACGCCTTGAGTCGGAAGACTCGTCAGGAGATTGTTTTGTCCAAATTGACGGCTCGACCTGAGTTGCAGCGGGATCTGATCAGTTGTGGGATAGAGGTCTGGTCACAGCGAGAGAGTGGACAGCTGAGTTTTCTAGAGGTTCAGTCAGAGTTGATGGATGAGATCCGACGAGCGCAGATAGAGTGTCCGCGGATTGCTGATATCCGACAGCGCATGGCCCAAGGCCACTGTAGGTCTTTTACCGTCCGAGATGATGGGATGTTGATATTGCAGGGACAAGTTGTTGTGCCTGATGTGCACAACCTGAAGCAGAAGATCATGATAGAGGCCCATTCCACTCCTTATTCGGTCCATCCGGGATCGAATAAGATGTACCAGGACTTGAGGAGGACGTTCTGGTGGCGTAGGATGAAGGCTGACGTCGCTTTGTTTGTAGCGCGATGTCAGGTCTGCCAGCAGGTGCGGATAGAGCACCAGAAGCCCGGAGGGATGACACGATCACTTCCTGACCCTGTGTGGAAGTGGACAGATATCACGATGGACTTCGTGACAGGATTGAGGAGAGATGTACGAGGCCTTGATGCGATTTGGGTGGTGGTCGACAGGTTGACCAAGACCGCCCATTTCATTCCGATTCAGGAGACATGGCCTGTGTCTGATTTAGTCCGAGCTTTTATCCAGCATATAGTGAGGTTGCATGGGGTTCCCGAGAGGATAGTATCTGATAGAGATGGCCGCTTCACTTCGAGATTCTGGAGGCAGGTGCACGAGGCTCTGGGGAGCAAGTTGCATTTCAGCACGGCCTATCACCCGCAGACGGACGGGCAGAGCGAGAGGACGATTCAGACGCTGGAGGATATGCTGAGGGCTTGTGTTTTGGAGTGGGGGAACCTTTGGGTTCGGCATCTTCCCCTTGTAGAGTTCTCGTACAAAAACAACTATCATTCATCGATCAGGATGGCTCATTTTGAGGCGTTGTATGGGAGGCGATGCAAGTCGCCTATCTGCTGGGATGAGCATGCAGACCGAGTGGGGACACTACCACAGTACGTGTAGGAGGCGACAGATCAGGTCAGACGGATCCGAGAGCATCTGAGGGTTGCGCACAACCGACAGAAGAAGTATGCTGATAAGCGCAGGACTGAGTTGGCCTTTGAGGTTGGAGATCATGTCTGGTTGCGAGTGTCACCGACGAGAGGGATCCGACGATTCGGGATGAAGGGCAAACTGAGCCCTAGATATGTGGGGCCCTTTGAGATCCTCGAGCGAGTAGGAGAGGTTGCTTACAAAGTTGCCTTACCGCCCCGTATGGCTGGTATACACGATGTCTTCCATGTGTCACAGCTGAGGAAGTACGAGCCAGATCCGAGTCACAGATTGGACTACTCTGGATTAGAGATAGCACCTGACCATACCTTCGTTGAGCATCCGATTGCTGTTCTTGACCGCCGGGTCAAGAAGCTGAGGCGTAGAGAGGTACCGTTGGTACTTATACAGTGGGCTAGGAGGAGCCCCGAGGAGGCTACTTGGGAGACAGAGGAGAGTCTACGGGCGAGCTATGGAGATGTATTAGATGAGTTGCTAGCGTCGTATGTACAAGCACGGGCATATACAACTTTGACTGCGTGAGCGGCCGGTGAGTACCTGGGAGGGGGACCCTTAGCCGTACTATGTGTGATTGAGTGTTTACCTCTGTGACTGAGTGCGCGTTTTCTGTGATTGATATGCGTGGTGGGGCCCATGATCGGTCCTACATGACGTGATTATCATTGATATGTGATACTTTATGATATATGACTGATATGATATCGTTATGATTATGTGATTGTTGTGAGTATGGTTGATAAATGATGGTATGTCGGAATGTTGAACCTAGGAAAAGGATTAAGGCTTAGCCTTGGAGGTGGATGTTAATCCACCCTCTGTTTTGATTGAGTCGTAATGAGATCATATGTTTGATCCTTAGAGGTGGATTTTTGATCCACCCTCCTGTTGGGAGAATAGAATGTCGAGAATTGGGTTTGAACTTTAGAGGTGGATGACCACCTCCCGAGAGAGAAAGTCGAGCGGAGTCTAGAGGAGTCTAGGCCAAGTCATGTCGGGACGAAATCGAAATTGATTGAGGAATGATTGAGTTTAAACTTCCATGATCCAGGTAAGCTCATTGTGCTTCGCGAAGTGGATACGGACTTTCCGCGACGGCCATCGTGGAATTTCCGCAAAGACCTAGCGGTAGGATGATGATATCTCTCGAGTTGTGATACTCTCGGGGGTTGAGGCGAGATGTGATGGGGGCGCCCATTCACATGCTCGACGACCTCGTTCGAGACTATTACGGTAATGACAAAAGCATCATGAGATTCTTGGACGACGCATCCGAGATGATCGCGTGCCTTTTGTTCCGATCCAAGGACTCAAAGTTTAACACCTTCTCCACCGGTTTGAATCTTTTTGGTCTCAGGGACGAGACTTGTTTTTAGAGGTGGATGATTGTAAAGACCGAAAATTTTAATTATGATTAATTAAGATTTAATTAATTTCCGAGGGATAATTCGATCAATTATCCTTCTTTTGACGATTTTGAAAACTCGGAAAAATAAAAAAAATAAAATAAAAATTTATGACATATTTTATATGGAAAGAGGATTACAATTCCAATCTATTAGAATTCGTATGATAATTTTCCGAGAAATATTAGTGAGGCAAAAGCCTTGTCATCCGTTTATTTCGGTAATTTTCGTAACTTATCGCGACATTTCGGGACGTTGTTTTAACATTAAATTGCTGCCCAAACCACCCCATTTCAGCCCTTTATATGATCAAATATGAGCCATATGTTTTTGCATTAAACAAATAGAAGCCATATTGGATGAATGACTTGTTCCTATTTGGCCACTATTCTACCTAAACCTTACCAACTCCTTGACCAACCTTGGCTTCACCTTTTGGCTCTCTTAAAGACACATTTCTGGCCTCATTCAGCCACTTCACACGCCAAAAATCAGAGAGAAAAGAAGAAGGAAAGAAAGAAAAAGAAAGAGAGAAAGAAAGAGAGAGCAAGTTGTCCTAGCAACCTTGCCAACTTCAAACCACCATAACTCCCTCCTCACTCAAGATTTTTGGCTGATTCTTGAAGCCAAATATCCAAAAAAGAGAGGCCTTTCCAACCATAGTGAGTTCAAAAAAATCCAGTCCCATTAAGCCACCCGTTGAGCCCCGTTTCCGAGCCAGCTGTGCTGAGCCCTTTGTGTTCTTGAGGTTTTCAAGTGTGTTTGGGTGAGTCTTGGTTTCCTCCCCTTCAAATCTGATTTTATACTTGTTTTACAACTAATTTTGAAGGTTTTTGTCTAAGAATTCCTTTTATGTTTTGGTTTGGATTTGTCAAAAATGCTAGGTGTTTGGCGCAAGGTCCCGGGAAGCTTGGAGGGGTAATTTGGTCTTTTTCGAGAGAGGCTTCGAGGGTAATCTCTCATCCACCTTCCCCTCTATAGGTTAGGATCCTTATGTGTAAATTAGGGCTTAGGAAGTGGAGCCTCTATGTGTTTTTGGTTGCGTTTTGTAGCAAACGTCACAACAACAAAATGGATATATGTGCCTCTGTAATTTGGACTTTAATTCCAATCCAACGGTCTGATTCGACTGAAATCGTAATATGATTTTCATGGGAATGTTATATAACTTTCCTTCAAAAATTAGGGCGATCCAACGGTTGGATCAAGAGTTATTATAATTTTAGTAACCAGTGTTTATAATGACTCGGTTAGAAAACTTGGTTAAGGGAATGCTAAGAATATGGCTAAATATGTGATGGCATAACCGAAACTTAGAGTATATAAAATACAGAAATGAAGTATACCCATAACTTGGCTTATGATCCGATAAGAAGAAAATCGATTATGTGATAATACGATATAGATTATAACTGGTTAAGTCCGGATCACTTAACCAAAGTGCGTAATCTATAGAATCGTGAACCTTATGTGGATGTATGTTGATTATTAGGTTGGGTACATTGCATTAGAATACCACCTAATGAAAGATTAATGAAATTAATAGGCTCTTGTTGATTGGATCCTTGGTTGTGCACTTTATTGCTTGCTTATTCTCCGGACTCCAAGTAAGTCCCCTGGACTTACTCATGATGGATTTATGTGATACTCTTTGTCTTATCGAGAGTCTTCATGCATCACGCGACCTAGTAACATGTTTAGGAATATAAACTGGTAATATGACGTA
The DNA here is from genome assembly GCA_037127255.1 of Persicaria tinctoria. NCBI lineage: Eukaryota > Viridiplantae > Streptophyta > Magnoliopsida > Caryophyllales > Polygonaceae > Persicaria > Persicaria tinctoria. Next base: position 33,901,517 of record JBANSL010000013.1, on the reverse strand, counting down.
GGATGAACTTAGTAATTCCAATAATTCATATGTATGCTATGTGTCTATGGTAGGACGACCGTCAAAATCTGAATAAATGACTTATACTCGATGGAACACGAATGAAATGATGAGAGGCTTATGATGAGAAAGAATGAGTATGTTTGAGAAGGATAAGTATGTTTGAGAAGGATGAGTATGTTGGAGAAGGATGAGTACGTTTGAGAAGATATTATGATGATGATGATGATGATACAGGCCCTTGTGTGTTTATTTCGCATTTATATATATATATATATATATATATATATATATATATATATATATATATATATATATATATATATCTATACACTTGCTTATGTGTTACATTTTAACATTCATGTAGTTTAAGTATGCCTCTTTATATGGCATTGAGTGTGTATATTTCCGATGATTGACCCCGATTTATTTCTTGTTTTTAGATTCAGGTACCCCTTACCCGATATGACTTACTTATGTGGATGGTTGTCGGGACAGACCTTTTGGACGATTAGAGTGAGAGAGGCGCTTGACATTCGTACTCTTTTGCTCATACGTTTTATCGTTTTGACCCGGCGTGGCCGTGACATTTTGTTGTATTTATGATTTCCGCTTTTGTTTCTGTTCGAAACGTTTTCGCGATAGCCTAGGACAGGTAAAGCCTCCAACGGGCTTACAATCTTTTCGGGGTTCGCAATCCCCATCTTTTGACAACTAAATCTTCCGCTTAAATGAACCTAATAATAACTCGTACTCGGTCATAAGATCCAAAGCTCACGGAAGAAGATCAAACTTCTTCTATAACGTTCCCCGATAATCTAGTATTCCGAACCTTATTTACCTTCTAAGTAGGTTTATGGAGGTTAATTCGGGTATTTAAATTTCGGGTCGTTACAAAATATATAGAGTATCCATTTTAGAAGATAAAATCATTTACAGAGGAGCTATATAGAGTAGCTATTTTGGAAGATAAAATTTATAAAGTTAAAAAAATATATAACAAATAAGATAATAGATAACTAAAAAAGATACCACATAACTAAATATAATAAAGTTTTATAAAAAATATAATCAAGGACAAATTGGGATAAGCTTTATTTTTTATTTTTTTTACTATCAAAATTTAACACAATGAATACATTATGGTCAAAATAACTAAAATTCAATTGTTTATGTACGTTCATATAATTTTATAGTTGTATATTAATATAATTTAGAATATTAATATAATATATTTATAAATGTAATGTTTATATTATATAGTTATAAATATAATGTAGGTGTTCATATATATATATATATATCTTATAAATATAATAAATTCATAGTAATAAAAAAATGTTATAGATATTATATATTTTACTCATATTAAATATATAGAATATCGATTTTCGAAGATACAATCCTTTACAGATGAGCTATTTAGAGTAGCTATTTTTGAAGTTGCAATTTATAAAGCTAAAAACAAAACAAAAAAATAGGATAAAAAATAAGTACATCTAATAAAGAGGCATATTTAACGTTGTTGAGGGATTTTTATAAAATAGATTGGGTATTTCATTAAAGAAATAAAGAGGAGAGAGATTAGGGTTGTTCCGAATCTTCCGGTCACGTCTTGCTCCATTCAACTGGTGCGTCTTCCTCTCGCACACACCTTCGGTATTGGCAGTTGGAAGGGCACACCGAATCAAACTACCAGACACGATCCGATCGTGGTTTTACCCTTGAACCACAACTGTTTTGATGGTGGCAACGACACACGTTCTCCACAACCGTGCCTCGCACACACGTCGTCTTCTCCTATCCAACTACAGGACACGTTCTGTTTATGGCTCAAAACCGTTCAAGATTGCGGTTGAACGGAGTCCTATTAATCTGTCTATTAGATTAGATAGAGGTTTCAAGCTCGGAGTCCTCCTGTTCGTCTGGCTCAAATCATTGCAGGGTAATTAGCTTCTAACTTGTGGTTTTCAATTCAGACCTAATTGTTCGATTTTGGAATGATATTGAGCCCTAATTTCTGAGCTTTTTTACTTGACATGCTTCCCGGAACGCAAGCAAACAAATTCGCAGTTCTCCTAAACGGCATGTCTTCCTTCTTAATTGAGACCTAATTTCTCTTTTTTCTACAATTTGTTCATTGTTTATGTGGATCCCATTTGTAATTAGATCCGGATTTGCTCGGTTTCTGAAATATGGACTTTGGTTATGTATATGCCATTGGTAAAGAGGTATTGAATGGATATTGATTTCAAGGGTGAAAGTTGTTTAGAGGGGGAGCTATGAGGTTTTGTCCTTACTTAAAATGATAGGGTAAAATTGATTGCTTATTGATTGTTTATATGCATTCCTTTGATATACAGGGTGAAATGAGCTACATCCATAGCGCAATTTCTGTCATAGACCGGAGTAGAGACACATGGCAGATCCGGGGGAAAGTAATTGGGTTATTTCAAAAGTCATTTAGTTCATTGGACCAAATTGACATGGTGGTTGTTGTGTTCATGGATGTGGAGGTAATCTTTATATATGTTTTTTTAGCATGATTTTTGTTTTTATTATAGATTATTACAGTTGGGGGTTTGGGTTAATATAGATTTGTTTCTTCATACCATATGCTTAGAGTATGATTGTTTTTGGATTGGTATTTACTAGGGCAACACAATTGAGGCAAACATTAGGAAGAATATGATTGCAAGATTTTCCGACCAATTGATTCTTGGGCGGTCTTATGCAGTCAAACTCTTCAATGTCGTTCAACAAAGTGGAGGTTACCGATATTCGACACATCCTTTTAGGATAATGTTTAATTTTCTCACCGTTGTTAGTCCAATTGATCAAATTAATATTCCGAGGAGTGGCTTTAAGTTTGTGAAATTTGAAGACATTGAGGCTAACAAGCTTGATTCCAATTACTTAGTGGGTGAGTTGCTTGAGATTTTTACATTTTCCAAGCATTCACTAATAGCATTTATACTAATATTAGATTGCTCTCATGTTATGTAGATGTTATTGGTTTCTTATCATATATTGGAGACCTTGAGATCAATGAGGGTCGTGGGATACCTGCGAGAGTATCTCATAAAATTAATTTTGAACTGAAGAGTATTAGGTACATTCGATAACCCCAATTACAAACCTCGACGTTCCGTTGTCTAACGGAGTATTCTTGTTGCAGCGACACTATAATCAAGTGTACTGTTTGGGACAATTATGCTCATCAACTAAAGAATTACTACGATGCAAGTACCAAATCCGACATTGTTGTCATTGTTCAGTTTGCAAAAATGAAAGACTTCCGTGGTATATGATTTCATTGCATAATGTCATTTCTTATTATCATTTTAAATCTGCATTTTATTTCATTATACCTTTATAGCCAACTCCCAATGTTTATCATTTTCCTTTTCTTGGAAGGCCAAACATTTATCAACAATGCTTATTCTGGGACTACATTGGTTTTAGACCAATCAATTGCTGAAATTGTCGAGTTCAAGCAAAGGTTTGTCGATTAGTTATTTTATGTTGTACCTTTTTTTCCTTTAATGGGTACTAAACACACTCTTTGTTCTAACATGTATGATATTTCTATTTTGTAGGGCTGAAGTTGCAGGTTCAGCTTCTCCTCCAATTTCCCATGGTCGGCGGATCACTTCTATCAGCAAGTTTGAGGATGGTGTGCCCAAAACAGTGACTGAAATCGTTAACACTATAGAGGTTATTTCAATTACTATTAATTCAATTATATTATAGGAGAAATAGCATATATTTATAGACACAAATGTAATACATGAAATGTTATATTCTCTATAATGTTACCTTTTTCTTTTTGACCAGCCAAGTTCTTGCGTGACCGTAGCAACCATTAAAGCAATTGAAAACAAAGAGACTTGGTTTTACACTGGTTGCAAAAGATGTAATACAAGATTGGAGACACAAGAAGGGAAATTTTGGTGTAAAAAGTGCAAATCCGGGTTGGCTTTTCCGAAACAATGGTACATGTATATCCATCTAATTAGTATTGACACGAGCAAATTACCTTCATTACATTTAATTATAGGTTTAAATTATATTCATCCCATGTGCTACGTATCATCGTGTTCATTTGACTTGTCCTTTTCCATTTTATAGCTACTTGCTGTATGTGCGTGTTGAGGATGGAACTGGAAGTAGTGTATTTGCACCGTTTGATGCTGAAGTCCTTGAAATGGTTAAAAAGTCTGTGAGTGACTTACTTGAGGGCGTGGCTGAGGTATCCTTTACATTCATGTTGTTACCTCCCCCCCCCCCCCTCATAATAACTTTTCCTCATCTATACTACATTTTTTATACTTGTAAATTAACCACCGGATGTATGTTTTTCCACGAAAGCCAAGGAGATTTTCCTACTGAATTAAATGGACAACTTGGCAAAAAATGTGTTTTTTTGGTCCAAGTCACTGAAGTCAATCTTAAGAATCCTGGATTCACTTTCAGTGTCAGGAAGTGGAGCTTTGATGAAGCTTGTATCAATCAGTTTGAGATAACTCACCAAGAGGTCGAGGTATCTATATTGCCTACCATAGCTTATGTTTCTAATATATATATTGTAGCATTCATGAATTTAATTATGTGTCATTCTAATTATTTCTAAGGTTGGTCTTACTTCCAAATGCTCTACAAATTACATTTCCACTTCAGAGTCATAAAATCTTGTCACACCAAGTAAGCGGCTCCGTTTTGTCGTTGACGTGGATAGTAGTGATGATGACATTGTGGAGAATGACCCATCCAAGAACAACAACGTTGTTGTTAAGCTTGAGAAGGATGCCGACAAAGGAAGTGTTTAGTTGTGCATATAATGTTTGCTTATATTTTTATGCTGGGTAGGTTCAAGACTTTGTTATGGTAACTTTAATTTCCCACTTGCTTATATTTTCATGTCCTTCCTTCGGTTTTCTATTTGCCATGTAAGTAGTGTTGAACACTTTATGAATATGTTTTAAGTGTTTTATATTTGGAGCGATGTTTTCTATATCCGTTTCTGAACTTTACAATGGTGCAAAGTTGATAATATGCCCACCAATGCAAAGCGGATAACATTTAAAGTTCTTCAATTCGAATCCTGCCCATGTAAATAAAAATGAATTTCGTTATCGGTTGGAATAATTGCTGGGATTTTGTTGTTAGATGAGTTTCTGGGAGCACAATGTGCAATTTTTTTGTGGGTTTGATTCTTGTCTTGTTTTTGCCATTTTCGATTCTCATGCAATGCTGCAACACTTTATGTACTGCTTTGCTGGGTTGCTTGTGTTTACTGATATCTGAAATTCAAGCCACGTTTGTTAGTAGTGATGCATATGCAGCGCAATGGCATTTTAAGTTGCTAATGTGTTGATATCGCCCGTCAAAGACATTCATTGTTGTGCAACCAAAATCCCCTCAAACCAACCTAAAACATAGTCAGCCAGGGTTCAGGGGAAACTCTGTTGGTTGCGAAATTGCTTGAATTTGGGATCCACTTACAGTGTCATGAGACCGTCGGTAACACCCTTTCCCCCAAACAGATGTTGATGGATCGGAGAAAGGGAAACGCCATCTCCTTGTGGGTGTTGAATTGAGATCCATTCACATCTCTCGGTCTGGGGACAAGTTCACCAGGATGCACAGCCAGAAAGGGTAGTTAAAATGATAGTTCAGTGTTCAATCCAAAGAATTAGATCTAATTAAATTCTAAACGTCAACCGACCTTAAATCGAACCTAAAATGCTGGAGATATCACACTGTATATATATACCTACACACGTAACGGTAACACGCTGTTTCAAGATCATGTGGCGGCCTGTAAATGAAGGCATGGTAGGATCTGGCACATTATCTCAGAGCGCGCACCAGAAGACCTGATCTTTGCATTTACATCATTGAACCCTAAACATAGTTCTAAAGTAGGAACAATGCAAACTAAATTTCTGCAAGGCATCTGGTCTATACTTTGGTATACATTCTTTGTAGCTCCATATCTGGCTTCTGTGTGTGTTGATTTGAGTGGAAGCCACACAAATCTTAAAACAAAGAATAAGCTTGTCTAGAGGAAGTATGGAGTAAAAATTCTGTGTGCAGGTGACTTTAGCATGGCTTCTGCAACTTGATGCAAGTCATAAGCTCGGTGGCCTCAACTTTCTCCGAAAGTCTTGCCACGCCTGCCATTTTCTTAAGCGTTGCTCGTTTTTCGTGTGCCCTCTGTTTCTCTGCTGCCATGTTAGGTTGGACTATTTTCAGCTGCATCTTCTTCAGCGCCTTTGCTCGCTTTATCTCAATCATCCTTTGTGACCATAAACATAGAAATTGGCTAGGTTGCAGGTGGACTCGGATCAACTGGAGGGGGTTGAAATCCTTTGTAATTGTGCTCATGTTGCTACGTGTAGGGATGTTGTTCCTGCCTCACCTCCCATGTGTACAAGTGATAGAAAGATGCAGCACTGTATCTCCAAGAAGCACAATAAGATGATTCGGAAGGCCTCTAGGGAGGCAATTTTCGGTTTTCCTCCAATATCAATTTCAGTTTTTTATAAATGATTTTAAATTACAATTACAGTTTTTAAATGTTGACAGTTCGATGGTTGAGATTTTAAATTACAATTTCAGTTTTTGATAAATGATTTAAAAAAAATTTATATTTCAAAACAGCTCCACCCCCACTCTCTCCACCTTTCCTCCAATTGGCCTGCACAAACTCCACCCTCATTCTTTCACAATCAGATTTCACCAACTGGTTTTTTAATTTCTACACTTGCAGCAGAGATAACCGGACAGAAATTAAGCGCCAAAGAGAGAGAGAGCTACACCTGCAATCCCCTTGTGAATGTGAGATGTCCAGCTTGCGGGGATCGAGAGAGACGATTGCGATTGGTGTTTCTTGAGAATGCAAGAGATGGATTTCGGTGGCGGGAGATGGATCGATATGGGTTGTTCATAGCCTGATACGCTATATATGAAATTTGGGATTCCAAGTATCCTTCATCATCTTTGATTCTGGCTTCCCATTCCTACGAGGTATTCTGAATCGAAGAAATCGGCTTTGTTCCGCTTCAAATTAAGTTACAGTCTAATTTCTCTTCACTTTCAATCATTTTTTGTCCTTTCCAAGTTAAGGTGCATATTTGACTAATTTTCTAGATGGTACACATTAGTTCTTATGTGTTGTGAATCTAAATATAATTGATACTCCGTATGGTACGTATGTAGCCGGATGATGCACAAGAAAATTCAGTCGTGCACATGAAGCAACATCCATGACACCAAATCCACCTCTTAGACACATCCAATCTGCAGCTCCCAAAGACAACCACATAACCTTAAAATATGCAAAATCTCTCCAAAGTAGCCCTATCAGCTCAACCCTCAAAGCTGCATCTATAGCCTCCACTTTAGTACCCAAACAGCCCCATAAACTGTCCAAAACGCAGCTCTAAAATATGAGGAGAGAACCCCCTTTTCCTGGATAAAAACAGCCCCATTCAACAAAGAAAACGACTAGAAAATAGCCCGCAATCAGCCCCAGACAAAGCTGTCGTAAATCTGGAAAAAAAATAGCCCACAGCAAGAGAGATAACAACACCAATACGTAGAAATAAACCAACAGCCCTCACTTTTAGGGTCTAGCCTAACCTTACCACAATGCTTTGAATTATTGTGCAGAGAGGTCTAACATGCTTTTATTACTAAGTTTGCTTCTATGAAGATGACTTGAGTACAATCTTGTCTTTTAGGCTCAACACAAACGACTAAAGATTCAAGTCTTTTACTATCTTATACGTCGTACTACCTATATATATATATCATTGAACTTGAATGACATTGGTTCATAAATCAGGTAATAAGTGCAACAATTTTGATACTCAAAGTTACATTGTATTAGTAATGAAGGTATGATAAAATGTTCCACATCCCTATGCGGCTATGCCATTAGGCTTTAGTATGAAAACAAGTAAAAAAATGTATAGAGTGATGCAGGAAATCAGGAATGAGGATTCTTAAACGTTGATGTGAATTGACATCAAATGCAGTGCAAGGAGTGCGCTGGCTTCAAGCTATTTTAATCATCAAATACCACATGCTCAGATCACTAGCAATCACATACCTTTCTCTTAAACTATTATTTCTGACCCAAAAATATAAATATAATTAAGCGTTTAAGAAGCCACTAGCTCTTAGCTGTGTTTTATTTATTTGGTGTGTATTAGTCTTTACGGTTATACTGACATTGCGGTATCTTTAGTATAGATGACTCCGAACCCCGAAGCCAAACTGAATAGATTGAAAAGGAAAATTGCAATGAAGGAGAAGCGATCTCGATGTGGGAATAATAAAGGTATTTTAATTTGTGTCAAATGTTAATCTCGGTATTATTATTTTGATTAAGATCTTTGTTGTAAATTATTTTGTATTCTACCTAATAACATTACGTATGTTTTGTGATTATTACAGAAAATGAAAGTAATGATAGTAATCTATCAAGCCATGGTCACAGTGCTCTTCCTTTTTTCCTTTCCTCTTCATAACACCTATTGCCATATTTATACTACGAATCATTAGTGTTCACATACATCTTTTTTTCATTTATCAGACCCAAAATATAATAGAATGAAAAGAAAACATATCCTCCAACAAGCTCGATCTCGGCCGCGGGACAATACATGTATGTTTGTTCTCTGTCATCCTACTATTTCATTCCCCTCCTTTCACCGTCTAACTTATAGTACTTTCGTGTTCTACATGGCCATGCCATTTGATTGGATTCCTTATTTAAGACGTTGGAAGCTCATCTTTACACACGTCTGGGCACTTGCACCGGTCTCCTCTGAGTGAAATGACAAATAGTAATATTGCCTCTACCTTATGTTATATTTTATTTATTTCTTATATTTCTTAATTTCCCTTATATCTCGATATAACTTATATTCCGTTTGTGTTATACTTTGGTCATTGCATTTGATGGGGGTTGGGGTTACGAACCAACTTTTGTTCAGCTGTTGGAACCTCTACTAGACACACATTGGGCCAGTTGCAACAATCTCCTGTGATTGAAAGGACAAATGGTAATAGTCCCTCTGCCTTTTAATCTATAGTCCTGTATTCGCCATACCTTAGAGTGTCCACGTTGGCCTATTGTACATTTCTATAATATGTGCATATTTTAAATTAATGAACGGTACGTAATGCAGATATTTATGTGGAGAATGATTCAACCCCACTCGTTAACACAGGTAAGATATAGGATTGATCGCCTTTATTCAAGTTCATATATTGAACATTTTGTCACTCCTGATGTTACTTGTAATAGATTATTATGATATTGGGGATCCAACCTGCATTTGTTCTTTTTGTGGTGCATCGATGTGGTATGAGGAACGGTCTGAAAAAAGTAGACGACCGCAGAACCCACAATTTTCCTTATGTTGCATGAAAGGCGCTATTGAGTTGCCTCTTCTCAATGCTCCTCTCATGGTTCTTCAAACTCTGATGAAGCACGATGACGCTAGAAGCAGACATTTCTTCACAAATATTCGTGCCTATAATAAAATGTTTTCGTTTACTTCTATGGGAGGTCAGATTCAAAAACCTCCGGATGGTAGGGGTCCGTATGTTTTCACAATGCATGGCCAGAATTACCACCGGATTGGTAGCTTATTGCCTTCGACAGGAGAAGAGCCCAAATTCTCACAGTTGTACATTTATGACACGGAAAATGAAGAATCAAATCGGCTTAGACCATTTACGTAAGAATCAAACCTTCCGTTCTATTTATTTTTATATTGGCTTCGTATATGTCAATTGCGTAATGATTTTGAATACATATATATGTGCACATTATTGGAATGCTAACAAATATGGTTTTATTTCTTCTTTCATTGCAGATCCAATGGGGAAACTACTTTGGATTCATCCATTATTTCTTATTTGAAATCAATGATTGATGAGCACAATTCATTGACAAAGGTTTATCGGATCACTAGAGATTGGTGTGTTGCGGACCCATCCCAGAATCTGACACTTAAACTCAAAGGAAGCAGAAGACATGATGTGCGGGTGTATAATACCCCCTCTGTTTCTGAGGTTGCAGCTCTGGTTGTTGGTGATCTGGGGATAGATTCTGAGTCGAGAGACATTATTATTCAAGGCAGAAGTAAACAGTTGGAACGAATCAGTGAGTTGCATCCTTCTTATCTGACACTCCAGTATCCATTGTTATTTCTTTTTGGAGAAGATAATTTCTCGATTGACATCCCTTTGAGCCAGTTGATGGAAAACTCGGGGAGAAAGAGGCGAACCATCAGTATGAGGGAGTTTTTTGCCTTTCGACTTCAATATCGCAGGGTGGAGATGTCGATGCTTCTGTATTCTGGCAGGTTATTTCAGGAATTTGTGGTTGATATATTTACTATGATTGAGTCTGCTCGATTGGCCTACCTTCGATTTAATCAAAAGAACTTGCGTGTCGAATCGTACAAGACCTTAGCAGAAAAGTCTACTGCACCAGCCAATGGAGATACAGGTGTAGGTAAACGTATTGTTTTACCATCATCTTTCACAAGCAGCGCTAGATATATGATGCAGAATTATCAGGATGCCATGAGTATTTGCAAATATCACGGTCATCCAGATTTGTTTATTACTTTTACGTGCAATCCCAAGTGGCCCGAGTTAACCAGAAATGCAAAACAGAGAGGTGTAGACCAAGCAGATTGCCCCGACCTGACAGCTCGCATATTTAAAATCAAGCTCGATGAGATGATCCATGATATATGAGTCAAGCAGATATTTGGGAAAGTTAATGCTTGTAAGTGGATCCTTATCATTACTTTATTTTACTTATGCATCTACTACATCACATTTTGTGCTCCACTCCCTACTCCATATATTTATTTTAATATTTAGTTAATCTTAACAAAATTTAAAAAATTATATGTATATTTCTCACATTTGTTTTTATATATTTATAAAATTTTATTTTAAAAAATCATATTTTAAAATGAATAAGGCAATATTTTACAAAGTATAATTATTAAATATTTTAAAATATGAAATTTCAAAATATAATTTTATAAAAATATAAAAGTAGAGATTAGGAAGACAAATATAATTTTTAAATTTTTTATAAATTAAATAAATATGAAAATAAATAGGTGGAGTAGGGAGTAGGGCTGTGCATAACCGGGTATCCGACACGACACGACACGACAAAAAACACGACATGATAAGGGGAAAAGTGCCGATCCGAACACGACACGATAACTACCGGGTATCCGACACGATAACAAGACACGGTTCCGTGTCGGATACCCGTATAACACGACACGACACGATTAGTACAAAAACCACCATTTTTTTTTTCCTGAAAATGCCATATGTAGAAGTAAACCAATTTACATCCTCTGTCAGATTAGGGTTATGCATCCTTCATACAAGTGATACAACTCTCAACATTTTTCTAATTTACAATGGGACAAATTAGGAAGCAGGAGCATAGTAAAGTAAATCAATCCTGTGAAATATGAGCAATTATCAAACAAGTAACCCCCGTCGAAGTGTCGAACCATTGAACGAAACCAAATCCGAGCAGCTACAAGTACAACTTACCGGATTTGAACTCTGAACAAGGGAGTGAGGAGGACCGAGGAGAGCCAGCGAGGAGACTGACGGGCTGTGGGGCTCTGGGTTGGGGCTGGCGCCGGTGGAGAGGCGAGACTAAGGAGAGGAGAGGCGAGTTGTGAACTGGATCTGAACCGAGGCTCGAGCGGGCGAGTGAGAGACGACTTGAGAAGAGAGTGAGGTTTGAGGATAGTCGGAGGGGAGGGCGAGCGAGAGAGGGCTCCTGGCAGCAACTCGAGACGAGCCGAAGAAGAGGGTGAGCGAGAGAGCTCCTGGCGGCGGGGGAGGGCGAGCGAGAGAGGTCTCCTGGCCGGAGAGGAGGGCAAGCGAGAGAGAGCTACTCGAGACGAGTCGGAGAAGAAGGTGAGCGAGAGAGCCCCTGGCGGCGGGTCAGAGAGATTGAGAGGAGGGGAAAAGGGTAAAGTGAAATAAGAAGACCTAGACAGTAGAAAAAAGGTTGAGGAAAAAAAAAAAAGTGGGGATTCTGGATTCGAACTTGAGACCACAAGGGTTTTCCACACGCGAGCAATAACTCCTCACCAACTGGGCAAACTTTGTTTTATGATGCCTAGAGACATTTATTTTATATTAACTATTATTATAGAACACTAATATTAAAAAAAAAAATTATCGTGTCGTGTCGGATACCCGATAAGGAAAATATGCCGATCCGAACACGACACGATTATTATCGTGTTTTACCGTTTCGTGTCAAAATCGTGTCGTATCTTTATCTTTATCGTTTCGTTTTTTTTTGTATCGTTTTGTTGCGGTTTCGTGTCGTGTCAACCGTGTCGTATTTTTCTGCACAGCCCTAGTAGGGAGTGGTGTAGGAAATGTTATATAAGATATTCACTCCACACACATATCACTTAGTTGTTCATCACGAATCACCGTCGTTCCATGCTACAAAGCACTAAGTATAAACATCAAACAGAAGCAAAAGGTCACCAAGTCTACCCAAATTTTGCTACTAACAGCAATTTATCATAAATATATTATATACTGTCATTCTAGGTTCACCAACTCAATTTGTAAATCAAATAATTCCATATCCCTGGAGACTAATTTTGCCTATATATATTGTCATTTCTTTGTGAGTCATTATCATTTCTTTGTTTTGTAGTGGTGTACACAATTGAGTTTCAAAAACGAGGTCTCCCGCATGCTCATATTGTGATATTCCTTGACCAAGGTGACAAACTATCAACCGCAAACGATATTGATCAAATCATTAGTGCAGAGATTCCAAGTGCATCTGAAGAGCCTATATTACAAGAAATTGTCAAAGATGTCATGATCCATGGTCCATGTGGTCTTTCAAACACTAAGTCTCCATGTATGAAGACCGGTGCATGTAATAAATACTTTCCCAAGAAGTTTACAGACGCAACCACTTTTGATGAGGAGGGTTATGCTTTGTACATGAGGCGTGATAATGGGGTAACTATTCAGAAAGGAGATGTTACCGTCGACAATAGGTTTGTGGTTCCTTACAATAAGGCCCTTCTCTTGAAATATAAAGCTCACATCAATGTCGAATGGTGTAATCAAGCTAGATCCATCAAGTATTTGTTCAAGTACATTAGCAAGGGGCATGATAGAGTACGGGCTTATATTGATTCTGGGTCTTCGGCTTCCAAAGATGTCGATGAGATTGACAGATACTACATCTGTAGGTACATCTCCCCCTGTGAAGCAGTATGGTGGATATTTGGATTTGAAATCCAATTTCGTACTCCATAAGTTGAGCGATTATCCTTTCACTTGCCCGATGAGCAAAACATAGTTTTTGCAGATGATGATTCCATTGAAGCAGTTCTCAATAAGCCGGGTGTAGGGAATTCAATGTTTTTAGCATGGATGGAATACAATAACAAATTTAAAGATGGCGGACGCTTGACATATGCCGAGTTCCCAACCAAGTTTGTCTGGAATGCCCAGCGCAAAGAATGGTCACCACGAAAGAGAGGTTTCTCAATTGGCCGTCTTTATCATATTAACCCTGGTGCTGGAGAGTTGTATTATTTACGGCTGTTATTGAATCAAGTTCGTGGAGCAACCTCCTATGCCGATCTCCGAACCGTGAACAATGTTGTTCACCCCTCTTTCAAAGATGCTTGCTATGCATTAGGGTTGCTAGATGATGAACAAGAGTACATTGATGGGATCATTGAGGCAAGCTTTTGGGGATCTGCTCATTACTTACGAACTTTATTTGTCATGTTGTTACTATCTGGTGTCATGTGTCAACCTGAGCTTGTGTGGGCTAAAACTTGGCATTTGTTGTCCGAAGATATTCTTATCCAGCAAAGACATCACCTCAGGATGCCAGGTTTGCGTAATCTATTTTTTTTCTTAACTATTGGTTTCCTTAATATCTTAATTTGATCATATAAATATCTACTAATATTTTTTCATCTCAATGTAATACCCACCCACGTTTTGGAAAGATGAAAAATAAACTACCCACCCACCCACATTTTGTTTTTTGATTCGGAAGTACCCACCCACGTTTTGTAAATATGAAATACACTACCGACCCACCCACGTTTGTAAACATTATAAAAACTACCCACCCACCCACCCATGTTTTGTAAATATGAAAAAAACTACCCACCCACATTTTGTACAACTTAAAAACAACTACCCACCCTAATCAAAAGAAAAAAGGGGAACATAACCACCACGTTTTTTATTGCTTTATACTGATCTTTTCAATTTATAATATTCAATTATTAATTTGTATGTTCATATATTACTTTCATGTAGATTTACAACTAGCCGAAGAACAATTGAAACATTACGCATTAGCAGAGGTTGAGATGTTGTTGCGAAGAAATGGTAGCTCTCTAAGGCGATATCCTTCCTTAACACCCCCAAATGCTAGCTTGATTGCTACTGGTAATAACATTCTCATTCAAGAGGAGTTGCGCCATAATGTTCCCGAGTTAAAGACAGAGCATTCACGATTATTGTCCAGTTTCACAGAAGAACAACGGCGTATTTATGATGAAATTATGGGTGCTACCAGAGCCGATAGGGGGGGGAGTTTTTTTCCTGTATGGTTATGGAGGAACTGGGAAGACATATATTTGAAAAGCACTTACCGCTGCTATTCGAAGTGAAGGGCACATTGTTTTGAATGTGGCTCTGAGTGGCATTGCGGCACTTCTACTTCCTGGTGGAAGGACTGCACATTCCAGGTTTGCCATTCCCTTACAAATACATGAGGACTCTATGTGTGAAATTCGTCCTGGTACTCCTTTGGCGGCATTAGTTGCAACAACGAAACTTATAATATGGGATGAAGCACCTATGGCTAATAGATATTGTTTTGAAGCTTTGGATTGAAGCTTACGAGATGTCCTCAAGTTTTCCAATCCTCACAGTGAAAGACAGCCATTCGGGGGGAAAGTTGTGGTCTTTGGTGGTGATTTTAGGCAAATATTGCCCGTTGTTGCACGAGGAAGTAGACAGGACATTGTATCTGCTACAATAAACTCTTCCTATCTATGGCGTCATTGCAAGGTAAATATTTTTTTTATAGCTACTTACGTTCATTTATTATTTTGGTCAAATGTTTCCTATTAGATGCACGATTCATCTAATAAAATAAAATGTTTTACAACTACGTAGGTACTCCAATTGACTAGGAATATGAGACTATCTTGTGGCCAAGTTGATTCTGATGTGGAAGAATTGAAGGAGTTCTCATATTGGGTGCTACGAATTGGTGATGGAGTTGAGGGTGATGATAATGATGGTCAAGCTATTGTTCATTTTCCACCAGATCTTCTTATTCCTTACACAAATGATCCGATTGGAGCCATTGTTGTTTTTGTATATCCAAATGTACCAGATCATTTGATGGATTCTACTTACTTCCAAGAAAGAGCCATCCTAGCCCCAACGCATGAAGTCGTGGATAAGGTAAATGACTATGTACTCTCATTAATCCCGGGAGAGGAGAAGGTATTTTTGAGTTCAGATAGCCTTTGCAAGTCAGATCTTAATATAGAAGGCCAAGGAGCTATTTACTCGGTGTTGTTGCAGGAGGATGGTCAAGTATGAAATAAATATAAAATAAAGATCAGACTGACTTCCCTGTCTCAGCAAATAAATACAAGACTTCCTCCCGTTGTAGTAGAAGGTTGTCAGGATCGATCCACGAGGAAGCGTGTCAGCGAATCCTAGGCAACGATGGAATCTCACGGTCAGAAGTCGACAACAGTGGTACTCGATCTCGACTAGGGTAGTCGACAGAAGATCGGACAGTCGAACACAGCGCAGCAGCTAGCACAGGCAGAGGCTTGTCGATATCGATGAGGGGCTACTCGATGTCGAGTACAGTCCTCGTCGACTTTGCTTCGTCTCGTCGCGTACCTGCACACGGAAGCTACAACGATGCTAGATCGAGAATCAGTACTCGATATCGACGAGTGCTATTCGATATCGAGGAGACAGAGGATAAAACGAAAGTAAAAGAAAGTAAAAACAATTGCTTTAGGGTTTCGACTAAACTTAATATAAAAGGCTTCCAAGATTGGGGTTTGCAACAACGATAACCAAGCATGCATAAGGCAGAACCAAACAAATTATCATGTAACTCGCATCAAAGGACTAAGCTTTCGCCTTTTCCAACAATTAGACAACTCTTTCAAGAAACCCTAATTGTCTCTACTAATTTTATGTTTATAATCAAAGTTGTTAGCATGGATCTCCATTAGACGGGTAATAAACACATCAACAAGTAGGAAAATGCTCAAAACATGATAAAGGTCGGATCTTTACCTCAAACACGCATGGCTATCGCTGGGCTCGCCCTAACCCTAGAAGTGGTTGGACTACTCGCGCTTCATTGCAAACTCAGACATTGATTGGAAAGAAATAACAACTTGCATTAAACTAAATTCAAAGACTTTACAATCCCGGCGATCCAACTCTCGTTGAACGCCAAAACCCTAAAACCTCTGAACTCTCTAAACCGTCTCTGTGGACTACTTCTCTACTTCTGAAATTGTATTGGAATAAGATGCCTAATGCTTAGCCCCTAGGGCCTTATTTATAGCCTTCTATTCCTTGCTACTCAAGGATAGAATATCTATATCTATATCTAAAACTATATCTAAAATGCTTAATGATAAATAAAAGCGATAAAGAAATTAAATCTAAATATATCTAAATTGTCTTAAAGTGGATAAAACTCTCTTCCATGATAGATGTTGATAGAATCGGATAGATTCTCGTCTTCTCGGCTTCCAAGGATCCCAACTCCGAGTAGGATTCGTCAAGCCACGTCAACGGCTTCTGGATTCGTCGTCGATGTCGAGTAGGGCTCGTCGATGTCGACTAGGAAAGTCGTCGACTGGGCTGTCTTGTCGTCTCGGCTAGCAGGTCCTCGACGTGGCTCGGTCATGGCTCCTGGCCCTAGTCGACATCGACGAGAGCTCCTCGATCTCGACGAGGGTTCTTCCTTTTCGCTTCCGCGAGTTGCTTCTTCCGCTGCAGCGAGGTCGTCGTGGTGCATCCCGTTGGCAGCGAAGATTTCCGCGGCAGCGAACGGTCCGCTGCAGCGAGCTGGGTCGCTGGCAGCGAGTGCTGCCTGGTCGTCTTCGTCCTCGGCTTGCCTCCTCTCTCGTCGACTCCGGGTGTGGCGCTGAGGCGTCGTCGATCTCGACTAGGGCTTGTCGAGATCGAGTAGGGCTCCGGAGCTGGGTTGGTCTGGCTCTCGACATTGCTCCTAGTCGACAAGGCATGTGCTCGGACATGCTCGTCTAGATCGAGTAGGGCCTACTCGAGATCGAGTAGCTTGGGCTCTCAGCTTGATTCGCTTGGTTCTGCTGCTTCTTTGACCTTGGACTTCTGTAGTGGTTTTCCGAGCTTTTTCTGTCCTTCCTTAGAGTTGCTGTAAAATGTCTCGAATTCTGCAAATTTAAACAAAAACTGATGTAGATTCCATAATTTGGCAAATAAACATAAACTACATAGATTCTGTACTAGCTAACCTAAATGTATGTAAAGTATGCAGAAAACGATATTAAAGTTACTGTAAAATATGGCAAATTCGGCTCACAACACTCGGCTGAATATTTGAACACTATCAAATGATCAGGGATACCTAATCATAACATCACACTGAAGGTAGGGGTACCTGTGATGTTACTTCGCAACTTGGATCAGTCTCTTGGCTTATGTAATGGAACTCGGCTAATCATTACACGATTGGGAAATCGTATATTGGAAGCAAAAATTATATCTGGGGCGCATGCTGGTTATAAGGTCCCTATACCTCGCATGGTGTTATCACCTTCGGACACATTGCTGCCATTCAAGTTTCAACGCCGACAGTTCCCATTGATGGTTTCATTTGCTATGACCATTAACAAGAGTCAGGGACAATCTCTGTCACAAGTCGGTCTCTTCCTACCGAAGCCAGTGTTCACCCATGGACAATTATATGTAGCTGTGTCTAGAGTTACTAGCAGATCTGGATTGAAAGTCTTAGTTTCTGACAATGAAGGTAATGCTTCATCTGCTACCACTAATGTAGTGTATAAAGAAGTTTTTCAGAATGTATGAGGAGTAATATACAGCCTTTTCATCTCATGTTATGCCAACGTTCATTTTCTATGCGATGGTTATCGATTTGGGTAATTTATCGTTATTTTCTCCTCATCCTTTTTTTATATGACATTTCTGATTTCTTTTATATATATAATGCTTTAGGAAGTGTTCTCGATGTTGGGTTGAATTGCCGATTGTGGTACTTTGTTTGAATATTCGACCTTTCATAAATATTATATTGTTTCAATTTAAATGGTCTAAGTAAAAAGGAATAGAGATCGGACATAAAATGTTGTATATATTTCTATAATATTACATTGTAGTATATAATCAAAATATTTCGTAGGCATGGGCCTTACACTAGTTTATTTTTTAAACTACACGTTTAGATGAGAACCCTAAACACTAGAAAGGACGCGCCGTGTCTTCTTCGCATCCTGGTCGGGCATCCCGTCTTCGAGCTCCCCAGGCCTGGAGGTTACTCTCCCATCACCTCGCTGCACCCACAAAATTGTGAGGAGGAAGCTCCCTCCATCTCGCCTGCTCTTCGGATGATTTTTATCTCATTGAGAAAGCACTCTGCAAACTCTAATTTGGTGGCTGCCATTGATGGTCTGTCGGCTCTATTTTGGCGCCCTGGTGCTTCGAAGCGGTGCAACTGGGTCTCTTTTCTTTGGCTGATGGGATCGAGGAGAGCCCTGGTAGGGCGGTGGCTCGTCGAATGCCCCGGTGACCGTCGTTTTGGGCGGTGGAAAGGGTGGCTGTTCACCCTTGGTCCTCGTGTTCGGTTTGGTGGACGGTGGCTCGATCAACCTTACCAATTGAGTAATTGACTCCCTATCAGGTTCGTGCCCTTGATTTTGCGATTTACCACTGCTTTCGTGCTTTACCTTTAATTACTTTTGGATTGAATTAGTGTCATGAAACTTGAATTAGGGCTTACATTGACAGGTGTTTAGTGGTGTTTTGGTTATCTTAATTGAAATGTTTGAGCCTCTGTGTTTGATTTTTATTGTGTGAGTTTCTCCTAGGTTTAATTTCTGTCTTTGAAAATTTTGGGTCGATGTTTGGTCAACTGAGTTTGATGCCCAGGCTGCTGTATAGCGTTTAGCTGTTTAGGGCTATAGTCAGGTGGGGCAGAGGCTGAAGTTGAGCATTTGTTTGTAAATCTATCTTCCATTCTTGATAACTTGTCTTCTACCTATTTGAAGGAATGCCTCTGTGAAGATGCGTGGATTTTGTGTGGGTTAGATGTGATCTCTCAATTATACTTGATTTAATGTTTGTGTATTTGTTTCTAGTACTCTCAATGCAAATTACACACTGAACAGTTAGTAACCAAAGGAGCTTATGAATCTCTCTAATCTATCCATTTTCATCTTGTGTAAGTTTACAGAAGGAGCATAATAGCATCCTCTGGTGTGTTGGTCCGTCTGTTCTTGTTGCAACATTCATTTCTCACTCACTTTATCTGCGCAGAATTCTATCAAGTATATTTAACGATTCTCTCTTGATAGTTAAGCAGCTCAAAGCTTCTCTTTTTCACCATTCTCTAGCAGCAAGGCTAACAATATATCATGAAAATTGAAGTTTAGTTTAACATCTCTTAATCCACTTCCCAAATCCACTTGTGCATATTCAGCTATGTACTGAGAATGAGATCATAGTATTCCTTTCTAAATATGAACCGGGATTCTGCAGCTTTTTAGTAAATTAAACTGATTATTCCTTGCAACTGAAACTGATTATTCTTCACTTGAACTATTCAGCAGCTTTTTAGCACATTTTTTCTCTCACATGTGCAGATTTTTTAATTTTGTTTTTCACTGAGGCTTTTTTCTACTTTGGTGTTGCTGAATTTATTTTTATGATGGAGTATCTATGGAGACCTCCTCAACCAATTTCCTCTACAAGTAGCAGTGGGAGTTTAGCATCCCGCTTAAGTTATTGTATTTCTTCAGTTGCTATCTTGGTGCTCATCCTTATAATTCCTCTAGTGACAATGGGCTTTGTTGGCTATGGACTGGTCCTGCAAATCAGCTACTCTAGCCCCATACTTGGTTGGCATAGTTGTACAGTTAATGTTGGAGCAGTATGCTAATTATTTTCAGTCTCCTTCCTGGCCTGTCATCTTCCAAGTAAGTTGCATAGTTGCTTTTTTTTGAGCTACTGTAATCTAACACAATCTAATATAAATTCCCTTTGTATTGCAGAACTTGGAAAAATTAAAAGCAAATATATTACTTGGAAAATTCCCTTCTCCTTTTGTAAAAGATATTTAATTTTAAATGATTTATCGTGTCAAAAATTAACTCAAATATATTTTTCTTGCTTGGCAGAACTTGGAAAATTTAAGAGGCTTTCGTTTAGCTTCAGAATTTGCAAAAGATATTTAATTTTAAATGATTTGTTGTCATGAATTCAGGTTACCTATGTCATATATGCATAATTAATATCATTATTGTTTTATTTTTTGGGACGTCGTGAGCTTCCCATTCCAAAGTACATGGATATCTTTCATCTTACCAGAGAGATTGAAGCCTCTGAAATGTCCTCACTTGAGGCTGTCATAAATTGTGATGATCAGGAACGAGTAAAATTGGAGAAGGGGGCTGAGATACGAGCAGCACAGGTTTGATCTCAACCCATAAGTTTCTACTGAGGTTTCCTTTTCCAAATGTGAATGTTTGTAACTCAATATATGTGTCTAATTCTAGGATGATGGTGGTGGTAAAGCATTGAAACGTATTTATGAGCGTTTGGATGCCATGGATGCATCAACTGTAGAAAAACGAGCCTCAGAGATTTTGTTTCGTCTTGGCTTTACCAAAGAAATGCAAGCAAAGAAAACACGTGATTTCTCTGATGGATGGAGAATGAGAATTGCATTAGCTCGATCCTTGTTCATGAGCCCAACCACTTTGTTGCTGGATGAGCCTACAAATCATTTAGGTATTCTCCATTTTTATCTCTTTCGGAGTATTGTTTCATCTTGGTGCTGGTGTTGTTGAAGACCGACCAGCCACATAGTCTGGGAAGGAATTAGCTATTTGCCTGTATTTCAGTTGCAAGATCACACTTTTTTTAGTTGTGTTTGAACTTGTTATTTATCTGCTGCCTAGGAATACATTTTCGACTAGGGTTCTTCATTTATTTATTACAAGTAATCAAAAATCATCAGCTGTTAGGTGACTCTCTACATCCAGAAAGCTTGTCTGCTGGGCGATAGCAATTTTTCATTCAGTCATCACTTATTTTTAACATTAACTGCTTTGTTTAGATAATTCATTTTGCATCTGGGAAGGAATTCTTCCATTGTCCATTACAAATAATCAAAGTTTATTTCCTACTCTGTGCCCCTCTTAATCTAAGAGCATATCTGCTGGGGGAGCTCTTCTTATTTAGTTACATTCAGCTCAGTTTCTAATCTGTTTTACCTGAGGCAATCACTGTTTTTTATTTAAAGAAATTGTGATGGTATTGTACAATTATGGAACATGTGTACAACAGCTAAATTTGTTAATAAATGAGCAATTAGAAGAGCCATATTATTTATTTTAATGCATGTGTGATCATGGTTTTTAGGATCGAGATCCTAATGTAGGATCGATGCAAGGGTCTAGGATCGGATCGTAGAATCGTAAGATCCTAGCAAAAAGTGAAAATCAAATAAAAAATCAAATATAAATAAGTCATACCAAACAAATACCTTAATTTTTAAACAAAACTAGTCAGTTTCTCCTTTAAATAAACTAAGTAACTAACATATGCCAATAATAACTCATTAGCATGCATAATATGTCAAAAGGTATAATATGATACTTAAAATGTTTAAATAAGTCACTTAACATCCATAAACCAAACTAAAAATGGTCTAAGAAACAAGATTGACAAAAAATGAAACCCCACATCACATTATTGTTTCTGGTATGCCATATGTGATAGGTGCTAAGTGTTAACACTACTTGGTAGACATTAGAAATTCCTCTTCCCATCTCTAGTTTGTAATGTCATCATAAACAATTTCAGCATCTCTCTCAAGAAAATCATCAACATCAACACCATCTTCACCATCATTTATCTCTATAGTTTTATCTTCACTACAAGTTATTATAGGTTCACCACTACTACCACCCACACAACTTCCATGGGTTGATTCATGGGTGCCACGTACTTTCAACATTATCACCTATGCAAATTCAAATAAGGAAAACATAAATACATAAATACTTATATATTGTAAATTTGTAAGTTTAAATAAACATAAAGGATCGGAGAAATGAGAAAGAGTATATGGAAGATAGTGATTACGTCTAGAACATGAATAAGTATCATCATCTTCGGTGCATAAGGTTTTCCCAATGATAGCGTTCCACTATTTTGTGAGGGGTGCAAGATCTTCACTAGCCCTTTCGGTTATCTACTCATCATCCGAGGATATGTCCTCTAACTCCAAGTTCAAATTGTATGACGACTCAGTTGTCCTTGTTTTATGTTGTTTCTTATTCTTTAATTTCATATTGTGCATCTTTGCCGCCACACTGTGAGGATGCTCGCTGTCGGCTGGCACTAAGAGTCACCGCCGCCGGAGTGCACTGTGGTTGCCGAATTGTTGGAATTTGCCTCTCAAGCTTGAGAGTTCAGGCTTCACCGCTTCATCGATTTAGGGATTTTAAGGCTTAATTTCCCCCCAAAATTAAAACACAATTAAAAATAATAATAGAAATGGGCACAATTTCATCAAAATAACGACATGGGCTTTGTGGACTAAAATTTGGATGGGCCTAATTTCATAAAAATCTGAAATTACTAGGATCGGTTAGGATCGTAAGATCTTAACAAAGATCCTAACCGATCCTAGCCGATCCCACTCCGATTCTAGTATAAACGAGTATGTACAACCAATCTGGATCAAAACTATTCCTAGGATCGTAGGATCGTTAGGATCGTACGATCCGGATCGCGATCATAATAACGTGTGATACAATTTGAGTATTGCAATGATGTATTCATATGCATAGTCACGTAGTACTATAATGTTAAAGGTTTATCTATTCATATAATTTCCCTTTTATCTTGTGTGATCATGCAACTAAACTACTAAAGTATTGTTGTTTTGCACTTTTTGTTTCAGCTTGGCACCTCTTCAAGTTTATTCCGCTGTACAAGTGTGCACCTACGCTATGAGAAGATGAATGCTAACACACAAGTGATGTTATGCACTCTTGAATTTAGTATGTTATATTTTGAATTAGAATACACTTAAATGTGGTCTTTAGTGAATGAATTTTAGATATCGATATACTTCAATTTTATCTATTCAGTTATTACTGAAAAATATATTTTTTGATGTACGGTTATACTATGGTTACAAGTGTACATTATGGTTATATGATGGTTCATTACTATTAATGAAATTTTTTTTTATTATTCCAAAGTTTATCATTATAAATTTATTTATTTATTACTGAAAATTAATTTTATGAACCGTAAATAGAAAAAATGCTACAATTAATATATAAAATGCATGAAAATAAAATTTTTAAAACCGCCACAATAGTGCAAAGAACCGTTTCATAAATAAATAAATAAACTGCTCCAATAGCTAATAAAACTGTTTCATTAGAACTCTAAAGTTTAGAGTTCTAATGAAACGATTTTATTAGCTATTGGAGCGGTTTTTTTTATTTATTTATGTTCTTTGCACTTAGAGTCTAAACCCTTACCCATGTGTGTTGAAAAACTGCCACATTAGATCATAAAACCGCCATATTAGGTCATAAAACCACCACAATAGATATGAAACAACCGCCACATTAGATAGGGCTATTGTGGCGGTTTTCTACCTATTGTGGCGGTTTTGAGTTTTCATAATAAACCGCCACAATAGATAGTAAAACCGCCACAATAGACCTAATGCAACCCGAGCAACAAAGGTGGGTAAAAACCGCCACAATAGACCTTTAGTAGCGGTTTTCTTATCTATTGTAGCGGTTTATAGCCGCTACCTTAAGCCTTAATTGTAGTAGTGCCGGATTGATTCATTTGCATAACCATCTTGTTCACTATCTTCGTAAGCCTATCTATGTCATCCTTGTGACCATCTCTAGAACTATCCAACTTATGAACTCCTCTAACTCTTTGGTGCCTTCCATATTGTTGCAATTCATTAGCCAACCCTTCAAAAATCTGCATTCCTTCCTGATGTGTTTTATCCAAAATATCTCCTCCGCTAGTAGCATTGTGACGAGAGGGTTTCTCGACCAAATAAATTTATATTCAAGACCCCGCTATAGGATAGTGGAGTCTGGTTCGTCCTCAGGAGAGAAGTCAGCGGTTCTAGGTTTAGTTGGTTTAGCGGTTCGGGAATAGCGGGAAAAGGTGATGAGGGTTGTTGTCGACATCGGCAAGGATGGGTCGATGTCGAGGGATGGATAGGGAATGGTGGTTGGTGTTGGGTAAAATCTGTACAGAATGTAAATAAAGAAATAAAGTAATAAAGGTGCAAACTTCCAAGGTAAGGGATCATCGCAACGATAATCAAACACACAAAAGATAAGATAGAATAGTTATGTAATCACATCAAAGGAACAAGCTTTCGCCTTTTCCAACAATTAGATAACCCTTTCAAGTAACCCTAATTGTATCTACCAATTTTATGTTTATAATTCAAGTTGTTAACATGAATCTCTATTCTTTCGAGTAGGCAATAAACATATAAAAGACAGTGGATGATCAAAACATAATAAATATCAAAACTTTACCTCAAGTGTGCATGACTATCGTCGGGCTCACCCCGACCCTAGAAGAAGGAAATTAGAAAGCAAACATTATGAAAGAAAATAACTTTAACATTAAACTAAATCTAAAACTTACAAAACCTTCCAAACGTTCCTCCTCCTCTCTCTCTCTCTCCTCCTCCTTACGTCCTCTCTCTCTCTCTTTGCGCCCGAAGACGACTTGGCTTGAATGAATAAAAATCAGCCATCTAAGGCCTTATTTATAGTGTTCCATGTAGCTATTCTAGGAAGGAACAACTATATCTATATCTAAAACTATCTATCTAAAAGCATAAGATAAACCATAATTGATAAAGGAAATAAATCTATAAGGAAACTATATCTAAAGTGGATAAATCTTCTTTCTCTTGATTGATCTTGATGTGGTTGGATAGAATTCCACATCTCTTGGCTTTCAACTAACTCTATATTCTCGGACAACTCGATCTCGGACTAGGACTCGACTGGATTATCGTTGACGTCGACCAAACTCCTCGACGTCGAGTAGGATTTTTCTCCCGGGGTTGCACTTGAGCTCGGGCACGTACTGGACTTGACATGGTGTACTCGACGTCGACTAGACTCCTCGACGTCGAGTAGAGTTCTTTGTCTCGAGTGATTGCTGCTCGACTCCGTGTGGTTTTGTCGTCCAAATTTACTCGATGTCGACTAGAAGTACTCGACGCCGAGTAGAATCGTCAGCTTCCAGCATTCTGCTATGTTCTTAAAATGCACTTTCCCGAGTCCTCGTTCGTCGGATTGATGGATTTGAGCATGCGTTGGAAATCTCTTTTCGAGGATTACAACTCTCACGAAGACATCAAAGCTTGATTCAGAATGATGAATGGTGAAAAGTGGTGTTTTCTCCGGCTGCACCATCCTTAGCTTCTTCATGACTTTCCTTTAAGCTCCAAAGTGCGCATGATTTCTGCGAAATTAAACAGAAACTAGTGTAGACTCCATAATTTGGCAAATAAGTATAAACTATATAGAATATGTACTATTCTAACCCAAATGCATGAAATGTATATAGAAATCGATATTAAAGTAAGTATAAAACATGGCGAATTAGGCTCACAACACATTGATGAAACTCCTATCGGTGTCAAGCAAACCTTCATAAAGATATAACACTAGATCATCCTCGGGTATACCATGATGCGGACAACTACCCTTAAGCTTCTTGAACCGCTCAACATACCCATAAAGACTCTCCGTAGGTGATTGCTCAATACGGGACAACTCCTTCTTAAGTTTGTTGAGGCGAGTCATAGGAAAGTACTTTTGTAGGAAAGCTTTCTTCAATTGCACCCAAGTAGTAATTCTTTATGGGGGTAGGTAATAAAGCCAATCGTTTGTAGAATCTTTCAAGGTAAAAGAGAACACTCTCAACATCAATGAGTCATCGGTAAGGTCTTGGGGTCTAAGTCTATCACACACACTCACAAAGGTAGCAAGGTGCTTTTTTGGTTCCTCCCCAGGAAATCCATGAAAATGGGGTAAAATAGAAGATCAATTCGACTTATACTCAAATCTTGAATCCTCGGGAAGATCAGGAAGACTAATTGCAAGTGGTTGAGCAATCAAATTAGGTTCTTTTAGGTTTCTCATGGTCCTTGTTGGCGGATCAACAACTCCATCTGTCATTTCCTTGTTTGTATCAAACTCGACCCTCCTTTTCAACCTAAGAGATCTTTCAATCTCATAATCAAAACACAAAGGCAATGAATTAGAAGATCTAGTTTGAACCATACAAGGACTCAAAAGACTCAAAGTAAAGAGTAATTGAAAGAGATAAAGAAAAGCAAACTTCTTTCTTCTCCCTAGCAACGACGCCAAGAATTTGATGCGGAACGAACGTTGTTGGCACTTTCGCCCTTTATCAAATAGTAATAATATCCAAACTCAGACATAAAATCAATAGATTAGGCAATCAATCACTTGATAAACCAAATAACTACTAGTATAGCGATGATGTCCGGTGTCGAACCCACATGAAGAAGCGATTTCCTATTCAATAACTCTAAGCAAATACTCTTAATTATGACAAAACAATGATTTGTAGCAAATAACCAGAATGTAAAAGTAACCAGCTTTATTATTGCAAAGTAGATTGATATCAAAGTAGAAATAATATTTCACCTGTAATTCTTTGACAATGGTTGGAATTCATGGTCCTATGATTGATCTATCAATTACTCGTATTCATAGGTCTACTTGACTAAAGTTGAGAGATCCGAAGAGATTTACTCATCTTATTCAGTATCACTAAAGAATAGCATTAATGACTCAAGTAATCAAGACCAATTGACACATTGATTCAATGCAATTAAGATAGGTAGACGCAAACCGAACTCAACCCTAATCGAATATCCTCAACGTAGATCAATTGAAATCATCCACTACAAAGACAAAGAAACATCACTATCTCAATACCTTTGTTTGCTATCAAGAAAACAACAACGAATTCATAGCTAAGATGCAATTTCTAACGTGGTGATCAATCAAAGAAAGGAACGCAAATATAATCAATAAGGACAAGATGATAACTATGAATGTGAATAACTAAATAGAATCAAATCCTCACAATCCAAACAACCATGTCTTCGAATCACAGGCAAAACTTTGAGTTTAGCAACTCATAAGCCAATTATCTCTCTCTAGTTGTGTTCATAGTCTCACAATAATCCTCTCTTCTAGAATAAACTGAAATAATCTAATAAAGACTCTCAAAGATTTGGCCAAACCCTAGTGGAAATAGGAATAAAATAATAGGAAATAAAATCTTCGGATTCAAAATCGCAAACTCTGAAACCAGCCCACGGCGGGCGCCGTGCAAATGAAGTGACCGACTTTCCTCGAATGACTTCAATAATCTCCAATGTCGTGCTTCCTTGATCCTCTTTAGCATCATCCTTATCCTCTATATGCTCCAAAATATGTCTCTTAAGCTCTTCCAAAGTCCCTTCAAGGTCGGAATGTAATTCTGCAGAATAAACACTCAAAAGGCATAGATTCCGAACTCGAATACTTCACAAGCAATATACGAAACTAGACCAACACATAAGCAAAACCACTACCTAATTGCAATAAGAAATACCTATAATCCCTATATGAAATATGCATTATCAATGCTCCTCTACTACTAAAACTATCCCTAGTAGGTAATCCATTCGGAGAAATTTTCCAGAGAAAATTCTTGAATTTAGGCAACGTGTTCACCTTCCAAATCCAATTACACGGGTTGTCATCAAAAGCCTCATTGTTTGATAAGAGATTGACAACACTAGATGTCGTAAACCATCCTTGTTTGTCCATCCTCCAATACAACCGGTCCGACATCCGGTGGACGGAAAAAGGTATATCCATTATTCGTTTTACCCAATCAGAATCCAAAACTTCTAGTTTTTTTTCCCGCCATTTCCCATTCAATATGAAGTTGCTAACACGAGCATCAACATCAGTAATCTGCGTGGAATTAACCATATTAATGAGAGGTTTTAAAGAAATCCAAGGGTACTTGCAAAACCTAACAGTTCTACCATTCCGAATAGGCCAAATTAGCCCGTCTTTAAATTTATCGATTAGTGAAGCAGCATTTCTCCATTTCCAAGAGGTGTTTTTGACCCTTTCATAATTTAAGATGCCATTTTCTTGTAAATACTTATGCCGAATAATTTTTGCCCATATATTATCTGGTTCCGCAAGAGTTTTCTATAGAAATTTCATTTGGAGTGCCTCTTTCATCACATGAGCTTTTCTAATACCCAACCCACCTCTCCTCTTTGGTTTACATATTTTATCCTAGCTTATAAGCGGTTTATATTAAAGATCTTTATTCTAGAAAAAATTCATGTTTATTTGGTCCAATTCTTTATGCAAGGATGATGGGAGCATAAAACTTTGCATAGCATACAACGATTTAGATGTTAAATTGGAGTTAATGAGAATTGATCTACCTTGTTGAGAAAGGGAGTTTGCTTTCCATTTTGCTAATTGATTTTTAGATTTACTTATTATGTCTTCAAAAGTCATTCTGTTGACTCTTCCATTAATAATGGGACAACCTAGGTATTTTCCAGTACCCTCTTTTGAGGAGTTTGTAAAGAGTTTTGTAGTAGCTGAATTCTTGAGATGGGAACACCCCTGTTGTCTGAAATGTTGATTTGTGAAAATTCACCTTTTGCCTTGACAATTTACAATATTCATCTACTATTTCCTTAACTTTCTGACTGGCACTCAACGATACTTTAGAAAAATTGATAATATCATCTGCAAAGTCAAGAAAAGGAACTCGGGGGCCATTATACCCAAAGTTAAATCCTATTTTACTCATTGGCATTAAGGATTCTTGATGTTATCTTCTTGCTAGAACTTCCACTCCCAAAATAAATATGAATGGGGAAATAGGGTCACCATGACGAATTCCCATAGAAGGGACAAACATCTTCGTAGGGGAGCTATTCACAAGGACTGAGAATGAGACTGTCGAAATACATTCTTTGATCCAACCTATGAAAGTTGGGTGGAAGCCAAATCTTTGCAATACTTCTATCGTAAAGTCCCAATTTAACCGATCATATGCTTTTTTCATATCAAGTTTGATAGCCATCCAACATTCTACCCCCTTTCGTGTTTTAAAAGGATGAAAAATTTCATGAGCTATCAAAACATTATCTTGAATAGCTCTATTTGCTACAAATGCTCTTTGTAGGGGATGAATTATTTTCCCTATAACCCTTTTTAGTCTTTCTGTAAGTATTTTTGATATAATTTTATAAAAAGTTGTACACAGACTAATTGACCTGTAGTTATCGATTTATTAATCGTCCCTAACAATACAATTGGTCTTTTAGCCACATTTTCATGTAATAAAATATTTGTCCCTTTTAACATAAATTTAGGTAATTAGTCTTTTTTGAAAATATAGTTAGGTAATTAGATCCTAAACAAAATAAATTAGGTGAGATGTACCCTCCCTACTTTCCTTCCTCTCACTTTCCCCTTCCTTCTTTTCCTTCCTCTCATATTGACCATTGATACCACTTTTTTGTGATGTCATTTTTCACCGTTGACCACTTATGTCTCTTTTTTGGAAATTAGTATTTTGATATCATTTTTTTTATCGTAATGTCATTTTTTCAAAGTAGTGTTTTGATACAATTTTTTCAATAATATTTTTTTCCTTTAATGTTATGCCACTTTTTCAAAGTAGTGTTTTGATGATATTGTTCTAATGTAATTATTTAATGCAAATTTTTTTAATCAAATCATTTGATGCCACTTTTTTAATTAATCAATTGTATATCGATATATTTTCATTGATTTTACTTTTATTCACTGATGACACATTTGTGATTACACTTCAGTGATGTAATCATTTGTGGCAACATTTTATTACATTTTGATGTCCATGTTTTACACCATGTTTTTTTTACCTATTTTAGCTCCTTATTCTATTATTTGATATATTCTAGGTTGGGAATATAGTGAATTTATGTAGTTTATGCTTATTTGCAAGAAATAGAGGTCTATACAAGTTCATGTTCAATATTGCAGAATTTGGAGCATATTTAGAGCAAAACCAAGAAGTGCAGATTTCCATTGAAGTTACCCGATGTCTACTTAAGGGCTCGATATTTACTGAAGAGCATCTGATATTGAGCAAATCTGAGCACGACACTTGGAGCTGAAGACCACTCGATATCCACCCAACTACTCGATATCGAGTGAAGCACCAGTGGAAATCGACCAAAGGACTCGACACAACATAAAAGAACACTCGGAGCTAGAAGATCAAGATCACTCAATATCTACCCCCTGACTTGATATCGAGTGAAGTACCACTCGAAATGAAGGAGTAGACCTGACATCGAGTGGAAGTATCACTCGGGACAACACATCACTCGATATCGACCGAGTGACTCGATATAGAGTGAGTCTCCAGAAGCAATCCGACGCGTGACGAATTCTATCCGACTCGATATCGACCGAGTGACTCGATATAGATCGAGTGACTCGATTTAGGGTTTTGGCGTCCTTACGAAAGTTAGGGTGTTGGGATTGTAAAGTTTGCGAATTTAGTTAATGCAAGTTTATTTCTTTTCATCAATCATGTCCCTTGTCATCATGAGCGAGTAGTCGTCCTTTTTCTAGGGTTGGGTTTAGCCCGACGATAGACATGCCGGTGGATTTGTGAGTCACGAAAGAAAGGTACTTTATCCCGCTCTATTCTTTGTGCTTCATCTTTAGTTGGAAAATTAAGGAACTCATGTTGTGAAACTTAATAGTAATTAGGGCTTCCATTCGGAAGTTTATAAACTCTAATTAGGAAAAGGATAGACGTAATTAGGGTTATTTATTGAAAGGTTTATATTTCTATTTGTCGAATTTGGTGAAAGCCTTGTCCTTTATCGATAAAGTTCTTGTCTTTTGCGATTTATGAATTCACTTGCATGGTTGTCGTTGCGGTAAGTCCTGGCCTTGAAAGATCTTTATATATATGGTTTACATCGTTATTTTGTCGTTCGTTGGGTCCTCAACAAACTCAACATCTTGGTTATTTATGTTCATCATTTTTCTCCATGCTTTTATTCTTCGGCCTTATTTGCCGACGTTACATGTCTCTACACAACAACTCGAAATTGACTTATCTGAGTCGAAATCGAGTCACTGTATCGACTGGCAGTCTTCTGAGCTAGTCGATATCGAGCACTAACCAGTCGAAATCGAGTCAACAACTCGAGATCGATTTATGTTTCTTTTGTTGTTGCAGGAACTCACTCAGAATCGACAGGTTTGGGTTGATATCGAGTCATTTGGGTCGATATCGAGTCATCCTCAGAACCAAAACATAATGTGATTTCTCAGTGCTTAGGATCCGGACACGCTTCCTCGTAGATCGATTCTGACCCTTCCACTACAGCGAGAGGAAGTCTTGAATTTATTTTAGTGGACTAGGTTTCGATTTGAATTTATATTTTATTTATTTAATTCGATTTCCTCCTACATCAAATTTTGGTGTCGTTGTCGGGGAAGCGATCATTCACGCCCTAGGTATTTATCTCACATTCTACTTTGAGAGCTCTTTTACATGTGTATGCCACATGCTGCTCACCACCCAGAATTCGAACAACTAGACGAGCCTGAACGCTTTCTACACATCCATTCCAAACTAAAAAGCATCATGGCAACTGCCAAAACTCAAGCTCAATAGACTGAGAGGTTGCAGAGATAACTCGAGGAGGTCAATGCATGAGGCGATCAGGAGGAACATTAAAGGAGGCAATTTGAGCAATGAATCAACCATATGCCTCAGACAACCAAGCAATACATGCACCCGACGCTCACCGTGTCTGAATCGGCCATTCTAATTCCTCACTCTGATTTTGAAATTCGAACTTCTTTTTTATCTAAAATTAAAAAGCATACTTTTGAAGGAAGAATTAACGAATGCCCTCTTACTTGTATACGACATTTGTTGACTTATGTGAAACTATCACCGATGGCGGAATTTTAGAATATGTCAAACTAAAAACGTTTCATTGGTCTGTTACAAGGAAGACATTACAATGTCTCGAGGGACTGACCCCACCATCACTCACGACATGGACGACGGTTAAGGATGCGTTCCTCAATAAATTCTTTCCTTCTTCTAAGACGACAATGCTGCGACAAAAGATCACGACTTTCAAATAAAAGTCTGGGAAGACGCTGGTGCAGGCATGAGAGCGGTTCAAGGACCTCTTGCGATCTTGTCCTACTCATGGGCAGCCACCCCACGTAATTCAAGAGATTTTCTACAATTCTCTTGACTTACCCAACAAGGAGCGGATCATCTCATACACCAACTACCAATACATCGAGAAAACGCCGATAGAAGCTTGGGCAACTATAGAGAGGTTAGTCAACTTCGACAACACCTATGGGACTCCTGTGGCCTCCGACAACACATACGCAAGGTCAGCCCCATCAATGCCCTTGTATGAGCCCTCCAGAGAGATAGATCTGGACGTAAGGGAACAATTCTATAAGGATCAAAACCGAAAACTCCTGAAGCAGGTAAAGTTCCTCTTAGTGAACCAACCCTGCATCGAATGCAAATCTGAGTGGGACATCACTCCTGAGTGCTCACATGTAGAGCAAGTCCACCTAGCGGAGACGATCATGAGGAAGCTGCCTACATGGGGGGTCCCCATCACTATTAGGGTGACCAACGGTTCTATCAACCACAACGAAACCAAGGTAATCTTAGGAACCCCCCACCATATCAAGCTCCAGGGCATCCGGAGAGAGACCAACGAAAGGATGATCTCTAGCTCGTCCTTGATGAATTAAAAAGGAATCAAGCGGAGAACAAGCAAGCCAAAAATGCCATCCAATCTCAAATCCACAACCTCACCACGAGGTTTGGAAAGATGGACATCTGGAAGCGGAACATGGAGACCCAAATGGGTCAACTTGCGGCATAAATTCCACGACAATCCGGAAAGCTCCCTGGGCATACACATCCAAATCCCAAGGGACAGATCGGAGAAGAGAACAATGACACTGGAAATCCACTCGATATCGAGTTATTTCAGTCGATATCAACCCAGCACTTGATATCAAGTCACCTCCACTCGATGTCGAGTCTCCTATAACACCTTAACACTCGACGTTGGCTCCTCCAGTCGATATTGAGTCACCCCCTGTCAATATCGAGTCCTCTGCATCACCTCCGAAGGCTGTTTTGGTTCCAAAACCAAATAAGATGCTCCCATTTCCTTCCAATGCGCTGAAGGACCCTACGGAAGGTAAGTTTAGGCGTTTTGTGATGCTTCAGGGCCT
Source organism: Persicaria tinctoria (assembly GCA_037127255.1). Classification (NCBI taxonomy): domain Eukaryota; kingdom Viridiplantae; phylum Streptophyta; class Magnoliopsida; order Caryophyllales; family Polygonaceae; genus Persicaria; species Persicaria tinctoria. The sequence continues at coordinate 33,867,711 of JBANSL010000013.1, read as the reverse complement.
TAATGTTACTATTCCTTTTACAGAAGCTCTTCATGAGATGCCTATCTACGTGAAGTTCCTCAAGAAAATACTTAGTAACAAGTGATCGATGACTGAGATTGCCAATGAAGGCAAGAAAAGGGATTTACCTGAGAAGAGACCTGGCCCTGGGAAGTTCGAAATCACCGTAGGAAGTTCGAAATGCCCCTATATATTTGGTCAAAGGTGAAGATCGGCGCACTAGAGCTTGTGGATACCAGACTATATATGGCGAGCAACACGGTGGTAATCCCTACAGGTATAGTTGATGATGTCCCCGTCCAGGTTGGTAAATTCTTTGTCCCTGCAGATTTTCCTGTGATAGAGATGTTGGAGGACCCTACTTTCCCCATCATTCTTGGGAGGCCGTTCCTCGCCACTGCAGATGCCAACATTAGCGTGAGGAGTAGACCTGTCAAACGGGTCATTCGGGTCGGGTTCAGGTCGGGTCACTTCGAGTCTCGAGTAAAACGGGTCCCGGGTAAACGGGTTCTAGGTATTTTCGGGTTGACTAGAACTCGGGTTCGACCGGGTTTTGGGACATTTCGGGTCGATTTCGGGTGTGTCAATTTTTTCTTTTTTGAATTAAAAAAAATCATGATTTGATAATTTTGCGATAAATTTAATTATATTTAATTATAAATCAACCGGGTCAATCGGGTGACCGGGTAAATCGGTTCAAAATTACCGGGTCGAAACCCATATTACCCGGAAAATTTTCGGGTTTTCGGGTTCGGGTCGATAAAAATTTCCGGGTCAAAATTTTCGGGTCTTGACCCAAAAAATTCCGGGTGGTCGGGTCGGGTTTTTGGGTCGGGTTATGTTTTGACAGGTCTAGTGAGGAGAGAACTTATCACTTTAACGACAGGGGATGAGATCATTGAATACTCCTTCAACCCCAACATGGAAGAGGTAATGGAAATTAAAGCTATCTATACTAAAATCAATGTTATCACTTGCAATGAACCAACAGGAAGGGCCTTGACGCATGAAGAAGCCTTAACTAAGGTTGAGGCTGAGCTGAAGAAGGAATTACATGTTGTATACTCGATCGAGGAGGAATTCATCGACGACACACTATCAGTAGAACTAGATGATTCACTCGATATCGAGTCAGGTCAGTCGGTATTGATTGAACCTCTCGACATCGAGTGCCCCCCTCACTCAATTTCGACTTCTTCTCCAAACAAGGTAAGTGCCTCAAACTCACTCGACGTCGAGTCAACTGACCCAACATTGACTGCTTTTCTGTCTGTAGGTACTGCCTCAGTCGATATTGAACCCTTCCCCTTGACATCGAGTCCCATAGTCGATATCGACCCTAACCACTCGATATCGACCAATTCCTCAGCCAAGGTATGTACTGATCTTTCACTCGATGTTTCTGACTCAACGTCGACTAGTTTTCTATAACAGTACAACCTTATATAAGATTCAACATTGAGGTCGATGTAGGCTTGGTCAACTTCAACTCTTGTAGCTGACATGGATGCTTCTACCATGAGGATTGAGACGGATTACCTAGGGGAAATCATGAAGATGGAGGAAGTAGAGCCTATTTTGATTTCACAAGGCCGTTCTCCGGTGCTGAAGCCTTTACATGACGATTTCGAGCCAATTCGAGCAGTCTGGCCGAGAGAGAGATTACTTCCAAGCAAAGCAAGAGATCTTTTTATCATTATGGAATGATTTATCCACATTAGTAATTCCCTAATTTACCTAGGGGGAATTTAATTATTTTATTTTACTTAATTGTTAAACATTTATCATTAGGTTATAATTGTTCATTTCCTAGATTAGCTAGATAGAGCACTATATATAAAGCCATAGGGGACTATTTTTTATTGATTCCATTCCAGAACAAAAAAACAATATAGAGTTAGAGAGAGAAAGTGGAGGCCGATTAGGGTTGGAGCAGAGACGAGACATTTTGGCTTTATTTAGTTGTAAGCTTTCGTTTATTTTAATGCAATTAGTTATTTCCTTTATATTATTGATGTTTGTTACTATGATCAGAAGCAAGTAGTTGCCCTACTTCTAGGGTCGGGGTAAGCCCAACGGTAACCATGTTGGGTTATGCATCAAAAGTATGATTTTTATATGTGATTTCATTTTCTATCCCTATTTGTGATTATTCTACGACAGTAGTAAGTTATCCTTATTTGTATTATTGAAGCGAAAAATAATCTTAATATGAATTTGGATTAATCATTAAAAATGGTAGTAACAATTAGGATTTATGCGAAAGCCTCTATATTCTTAATTGTTAATGACGAAAGTTATTTGATGAAAAGGCATAATCTTTTATAACTTGGCATAATTCTTGCATGGTTATTTTTGTGGCATTGAAACCCCGATCTTGGAAGTCTTTAGTTTATTGAATTCAAAACTCCAAATCTGTGTTATTTCTGTCCACATATCTTCGCATCCATTCTTATTCCTTCGAACGTTCTTTTGGGACACCTTTTACTATTTTTCTGCGATTTCAATTCTGCACATTACAATCGATTTCGACCCACACCTTGGTCGATATTGAGTACCTTTAGTCGATATCGAGTACACTGTACTCGAGGTCGAGTTGCTTTTTTTTCTTTGTGCAGCTCTGGAGGTGAAATTTTGACCGACTTCAGTCGATATCGACCCACTTGATTCGATCTCGAGTGGTCTTCTAGTCGACAGCAATGCAGAATTTGGAACTATTTAGGCGAGGGCTGACACCCTTCCTCGTGGATTCGATCCTCAAATCCTACCATTACATCGGGATGGATTCTTGTATTTTATTTGCATGGACAGGGAGTCGGTTTAGTTCGTTTCTATTTTATATTTATTTACTTGACTAGTTTCCCTCCATAACAAAAATTGGCGCCGTTGCCGGGGAAGCTATCAATCGCGCTCTTTTTAGTCCCTTTTTCGTTTTGTCTTACAGGTGCATGCGAAGAACTGATCGCACACCAAAATTCGATCCTCTTCTCGAACCAGAAGCTTCTTTCATCTCTAGCAAAGGCTAAGGAGAAGACTATAATGTTGACCGACGACAAGAACGAGGTATAACTTACACCAAAATAGGAGCTTGAGCAGCTCCGGAGGCAAGTAGAAGAGCTCATCACAAGGAAGGTTGAACAGGCTCGAGCCAGAAGAGAGCTCGAGGAACAACTTCAGCATATCTCTGCGAATGCGAAGGAATATCTGCATTCTACTCTTGAAGTTTCAGAATCACTGATCGTTCTCCCTCGCATTTCTTTTGAAATTCATCATTATTTTATTTATGAAATTAGGAGGAATCAATTTCAGGGGAGACCCAACGAATGTCCTTTAAAGCACATAACTATATTTCTAGATTTGTGTGAAACTATTGCTAATGATGCTAATATGGAATATCTAAAACTAAAGACTTTTCATTGGTCGCTTGCAGGTAGACCTGAGCAAACATGGGCCAACCCTCCCGGCCCGCCCGGGGAAATATGCGGGCTTGGGCATTGTAGTTGGCCCAAGCGGGCTGACGTGCCCGACCCGGTAGGCCCAAAGGGCCGGGCTTGGGCAGAGCGTAAAGCCCAAGCGAGCCGACATGCCCGCCCCGATTTTATATTATATTATATATAATTATAATTATATAAGTTATATATATTACTAATATAATAAAAATATATTAGCAAGTATTACAATTATAAGTAAATTAAAGTATATATGGTACCTAGCACTGTTACAATTAGTTCTCCAAAAAAAAGAGTCTACAATTACAGTAGCATAATCAACTAATCAACTTGATTACAATTATACATGTAATTGTAAGTACTCCGTATTACAGTAATACAAGTCCTATATTGTAATTAAATGTATATTCAACTTTATTACAATTGCAATTACACTAGCATAAACCTTATTAGTTTAAAACTTATTTAGTTTATTCAACTTAGTTATATATATTCTTAGTTGTTTTGTTAATTTTTTTTCCATATAAATAAAAATATTATATATATGCGGGATGAGACGGGATTTGCGGGACGATGATTCTTTATCCCGCGTGTCGCCTAAAAGTATTGGTACAAATATAACGTTGATTTGCATTTTTAGTAACATAATATTGTCCAGATTTGCCTCACATTTGAAAGTATTAGTATAATGTTGTCATTTGACTCTTTTTTAAAATTTCTTTAATTCGATTTCGGATAGAAAACGAATTTGAGATGCTAGACCCGTTTGGCCCGCTGGGCGGTCCGACCCAGAAATGAGGGCGGGCTTGGACAAGGCACTAGGCCCAAAAACCGGGCCTGGTCCAAGCCCGACCCGGTGTACTGGGCCGAAAATTTGGTCAAGGCCCGACCCAAGCCCGCCCAGCCCGGCCCATGCTCAGGTCTACTTGCAGGAAAAGCTTCACATTGGTTCGAGGGTTTGGCTCCACAATGCATTCGCACGTGGAACGAACTCAGGGATTTGTTTCTTAACAAATTCTTTCCTCTAGCCAAGACAACGCAGCTCAGATAGCAGATCAGGACTTTCAAGCAAAAGCTAGGGGAAACACTAGCACAGGTCTGGGGAGCGCTAAAAACGACTTCTGAAATCATGTCCTATGCATGGACATGCACCATATGTGATACAGGAGATCATCTTCAACTCCTTGGATGGACCTACAAAGGAGCGAATCAACACCTATATGGCTTATAGGTATCTCGAGTACACACCACGGCAATACATATGGGATTGATGCGGCCCCCGACGAAAGGCTTGCCCCATCTATACCACTCTACGAGCCGTCAAAGAAAGTTGATCCAGACGTCAGGGACCAGTTCCACAAAGACCAGTTATGCCGCCTTACCAGACAAGTAAAATTTCTTTCTAATAATCAACCTTGTTTGGAGTGTGGGTTTGTGAACTGCGTGCCCACATGCCGACCAAGTGCAGCTTGCAGAAACCTAAGAAGAGGCGCGCTATGGAGGGGGAAACTACTCAGGCAACATTAGCAGCATAATTGGGGTTATTATTGCCAACCTCAACACCAAAGAGACCCCCTGCCTTATTGAGCTCCTGGACACCCTGACAGAGAAGGCAAGAAAGATGACCTACACATCATCCTCGACGAGATGCGACGGAATCATGCTGAATTCAAACAAGCCAATAACTCCGTCCACACTCAACTGCATGTCATCAACTCATGATTGGGAGAGATCGATGTTTGGCGGAAGAATATAGAGACCCAAATTGGAAAATTTGCAACATCCGTCCCCAAACCATTCGTCCTCATTATTTTAGGAAGGCCTTTCTTAGCAACCGTTGATGCCAATATAAGCGTAAGGAAGGGAGTGCTCACATTCACCATCAACGATGAGGTAATTGGGAGAGAACAATGACCCCCGAAGAGCTAGAAATTAGGGCTTTGGAAGCCCAAATGGAGGATATCATGGAAATCTGGGACGAGCACACATAAATCCCAGTCGAAATCAAGTCAAGTAAGTCGATATCGACTGAACTTTTTTCAGATTTTGTAGGGTGTAAGTGTGGGGTTGAAATCGAGATGAACCACTGGATATCAAGTGGGTCACTCGAAATCGACCAAAGCACAACATCGAATTTAGGTCATGAGAGCAGTCGATATCGACCACACCGGGTCGATATCGACCCATCCATCTCGAGTCGACTCCACCTCTAGATACGAAGCGAGATGGAATAGAGGAGCAGCACTCAATATCAACCACACCTGGTTGATATCGACCTCTCCATATCGATCTGTCTTTGTTTGCATCGATTGAAAATCAACTAGAAGCAGTCGATATCGACTGACAGCAGTCGATATCGACCATACCCTCAGACTCCGAAAGAAGAATCCGTGAAGGTAAACCGAGGTATGGACCCTTCTTTCCCTATTTCCATTAAAGATTTATCAATATATGGAAGAGGTTTGCCTTGGTATGTGAGATTATGCAGGGTTTCCAATGACGATCTGAAAGACTACGAATATGAGACAAGGTGTATGTCTCCAAATCAAAGAAACATTGGTTCCCAAACAAGTTTAAGGAGAAAAAGATAGGTCCCTTCATAGTGCACAAGATCCATTCCGGAGGACTACAACTTATGGACAAGAATGGAGTCCTATTCGAGGCCCAAGCCACGTGGGCTCTGCAGATGCCACCTTGAGCGCAAAGAAAGATGTCGGCCTAGCGACTATAAAATCTAGAGCTTGTAATAAATTAGATTTATATTTTGAAAATTTGGTTTTGAATTTTGTTGTTTTATTATTCTGGGAAAAAAATTTGCAGGTGACTCGATATCAACCCATCTGGTCGATATCGGCTGAAGATTTTGACCAGGAATGTTGTGGTCGACCCGAAACCACCCTGAAGGTTGGAACCAGCAGAAATCGAGTAAACCCAGTCGATATCGACTGGTCCACTCGATATTGACTCACCCTACATAAAGCTTCGTCACATGTATCGAGCATCTACACGTTTGTCTAGTACGTTTCTTTCTTCAACCCTTGTTTTTATACAGTGAGGACACTGTAATCTTTAAGTATGGAGTGAGGGAAAGGCTTAATTTGTGCATATCATATTTATTTTTTGAATTGCTCATGCTTGGTGTTGGTAGGAGGAAATCGAGTATGCAAATAATAAAATATAAATAAATCACAGCAAACCAGATTCCGTCCCTTGCAAATAATTACAAGACCTCCTCCTGATGCAGCAGCGGGAAGTCAGGATCGATCCACGAGGAAGCGTGTCAGCGGATCCTAGGTAGCGGAGAATCTCACAGAAGTCGACAACAGTGGTCCTAGATCTCGAGTACAGCAACTCGACAGAAGATCAGGCTAGTCGAACAGCGTAGCAGTCTCAGGCAGAGGCTATTCGATATCGACGAGGGGTTACTCGATGTCGAGTACAGTCCTTGTTGACTTCGGGTTGGGTTCGTCGAGTTCCTGCACAAGTGAGCTACAGCGACCTTGGTCGAAGATCAGTAGTCGAGATCGACGAGTGCTATTCGATCTCGAGTAAGACAGGGACTAAAACGAAATAAAATAAATGCAAAGGCTTTGGGATTTTGAACTAAACTTAATTTAAAAGGCTTCCAAGATTGGGGTTTGCAACAACGATAACCAAGTATGCATAAGGCAGAGATAAACAGATAATCATGTGAATTGCATCAAAGGACAAGCTTTCGCCTTTTCCAACAATTAGACAACTCTTTCAAGAAACCCTAATCGTCTCTACTAATTTTATGTTTACAATCCAAGTTGTTAACATGGATCTCCATTAGACGGGTAATAAACACATAAACAAGTAGGAAAATGCTCAAAATATGATAAAGGTCGGATCTTTACCTCAAGCACGCATGGCTATCGTTGGGCTCGCCCCAACCCTAGAAGTGGGTGGACTACTCACGCCTCATCGTAGACTCAGACATTGATTGAAAGGAAATAACTTGCATTAACTAAATTCAAAGCCTTTACAATCCCGACAGTCAACTTTCGTAAACTGCCAAAACCTTAAAACCTCTGAACTCCCTAAACCGTCTCTGTGGAACTACTTCTCTACCTCCCAAATTGAATTCCCTCTAAAATCAGCCCCATGGGCTTTATTTATAGCCTTCTATTCCTTGCTACTCAAGGATAGAATATCTATATCTATATCTAAAATTATATCTAAAATGCTTAAGGATAAATAAAAGCAATAAGGAAATTAAATCTAAATATATCTAAATGTCTTTAATGGATAGATCTTCTCTTCCATGATGTGTCTTGATGATTTTGGATAGAATCGGCAATCTTCGAGCCCAAGTAATCCCACACCGAGTAGGATTCGTCAAACCGCGTCACACAGCTTCTGGAATCATCGTCGATGTCGACAAGGGTCTTGTCGATATCGAGTAGGAGTGTTGTCGACTGGGCCGGCTTCGTCGTCTCGACTAGCTGGTGCTCGATGTGGCTCGGACTTGGCTCACGAGTGTACTCGATCTCGACGACAGTCTTGTCGACATCGAGTAGGAATGTTCATCGACTAGGTCTTCTCGAGTGGCTCTGCTCGACATGGCTCGGATCTGGGTTCCGGGCTCGTCGATCTCGACAAGGTCTCCTTGAGATCGACTAGAGATGTACTCGGCGTCTTCGTCCTCGGCTTCTCGATCAGCTCCTCTTCTTATCGACTCCGGGTGTGGCGCTGAGGTGTAGTCGATCTCGACTAGGTCTTGTCGAGATCGAGTTGTCTTCCGGAGTCAGGTTGCCTCGGGCTTGGTTTTCTCGATCAGGCCTTGTCGACTAAGTCTGCTCGGGCTCTCTACTCGAGATCGAGTAAGGTGTACTCGACATAGAGTAGCTCAGGCTTCAGCTTGGTTTGTCCTGGTTCTGTACTCTCGAATTCTGGACTTCTGTAGTTGTTTTTCGAGCTTTTATGACCTTCCTTAGAATTGCTGTAAAACGCCTCGACTTCTGCGAAATTAAATAGAAACTGGTGTAGGTTCCATAATTTGGAAAATAAACATAAACCACATAGATTCTGTACTATCTTAGCCCAAATGAATGAAATGTAGGCAGAAAACGATATTAAAGTTACTGTAAAATATGACAAATTCAGCTCACAACAAACACTCCATACTTAAGCTTGCTTGTCCTCAAGCAATACTTTTATTTGTCATTCAGGGAAAGAAATCAAAACTCTCAACATATCAGATTCATTCTTATATAACCCAGCAGTCAATTACCATCCTCGAAAAGGTACTAGTGTCACAAATCCATGCATGTGCAATTTAAAGAGCAACATCTACTCACAAAAGGAGGGTTATGCAAAACATATATTCATTCGTGACAAAACATTAATAATCAAGAGGACTTTAAATTTAAGCTCAAATAAGGAGTAGATTGGTAAAAGGCTAAAGGTGGGCAATTTTTGGCAATGTGGTGCTAATGATCCGGGGAAATGGAGTATTTCCAAACTTGAATTTCCACATTCCTTTTCATAAGTTTCATCACCTTTCATAATGCTTTTATCAGTAATAATGCTTTTACCTCTCTGACCTCAACACTGCCTTCTCGCGAGTCGCAAACATGGGTGTCATGAATGGCCCCGGATACTTAGTGCTTTGAACTCCTCACAATGTGTCCCATCTCTCTAAACTATTATCTCAGAGAGCAGGGTCAATTTACCTTTATCTCCTGAGGTGATTGGATTTTCTTTCACTCATTAAATTTTCCATATATTTCAAACAATTCCCTTCCAAACTCCATATAACACAACAACCATATAACATCTCCATAATGTAACATCATTCTCAACATAATCCCCGGATAAGGTAAAGAATGGGCAATATTTAGATCATGTGGAGCAATATTTGAAATAAGGCATAATATGGCTTTTGTGATGCATAAGCATAGGTAAGGCTAGGAATATAAACAATGAGCATTATATGGAAATATAAAGTCCTCCATCATCTTATCATGCAACATGTCAAAAGCAATTTCAAATTTTACCTCCTTCTATGGTTTTTGATAAATAATGCATTTCATTATGACTTCCCTTTACTAGGCAATTTCATGTTATATCTCTAATGAATCCAATTTTGCATCGTCGAGTCCAGTTAAAGTTTCCATGACATTAACCAAAATTTTCAATGGGGGTCATTTTTCAAACTTTTGGAAAACATGCATATAAGCACATAAATCAATAATGCATTCCAAAATAGCCATGTAGCAATTCAAAGAAATAAATTCTAAACATGCACAAATAATGTCAAATCTGGCAAATATGCACATAGTAAGCCCTTCCCCCACCCCATACTTAAAATTTACAGTGTCCCCACTGTATAAAATCAAATAAAAACAAGAGTAAAGGAAGGAACTCACAAGACAACACATCGAGGAGGCAACTCAGTCTAGGTCGAGTAGATTCCTTGTCGATCTCGAGTAGAGTGTACTCTATCTCGAGGAGCTTCGCTTTGCGTCCAGTGGTTTTCTGAAGTCGAGGAGCGTCTGGGCTTGTCGATGTCGAGTTGGCCTACTCGAGATCGAGTAGTGTCTGGGCTGCTCCTCCTTGTCGCCGTCGACTTGGCCTTCGTCGATTTTGACTGTTTTTCAGGGACTTCTTATTCCACTTTTCGCGATCCTTTTATGCTTGCCCACCTAAAAGTGTTAGATTGCACACAAAAACAAGACTATCCACATAAAGTATTTTAAAAGACATAAAACCAAAACCAAAAACCAAAAACCAAAAACCAAAAAAAAAAGTTCAAGAGTCCCAAAATTCATAAAGTTTTATATACATGCTCTAGATTTTAGAGTCGCTAGGCCGACTTCTCCGTTTGTGCTCAAGGACCATTATTGTGGGGCCCGCTCATGCTTGGCCCTTCTCCTGGATCATCTAGGTCCTGATGGTAGTATGCAAGCTCAGCTGACAGGTTGTTGCTTGCATCATCCCCCTTCTCTTTCTTCTTTTTCCTTCCAGCTCTCAGTTTTCGCAGATTCTCTTGCCACAGTGTCTTATCTCCCTTTAAATCATTGATAATTTTTTTTATGGACTGAGGGGGAGTAGGATTCATACCTGAACTTGCCTTTTCGGACCCAAAACAGGAATCTTTAGGCTTGGGGCTAGTCGAGATCGAGTACAGCTGGTCGACCTCGAGTACAGGGACCCCATACTTAGGCTCTTGGCAAGTTTCTAGCTCTGCAGTAGTTGTCGAGATCGATAAAGTCTTGTCGAGATCGAGTAGGTCCCTTTTCGAGATCGAGTAGCCCTTGTCGATCTCGAGTACAGTGTTGGCTCCTTCCTCCGCTGTTTGCTTGGTCCCGTGGTTGCTGATGCTTTTCACCTCCAGCCATGAAATTTCCTCTTTTGCAGGGCCAAAAGAGAAATCCAAAACCTCATCGCCTATGGTGAAGGTGAGCGATCTATTCTTGACACTTATTTTGGCATCTGCAGTAGCTAAGAATGGTCTACCAAGAATAATAGGGCTAGTAGGATCTTCAGCACAGTCAATGATAAGGAAATCAGCTGGAATAAAGAATTTACTAACCTGGACAGGGACGTTCTCCACTATACCTGTAGGGATGACCACTGTATTGTTTTCCATGTATAGCTTGGCATCCACAGGTTCTATGCATCCTATCTTTACTTTTCGCCAGATTGATAAAGGCATGATGCTCACACTTGCTCCTAAATCGCATAGAGAATTATATTTATATTTTCCAAAACCCACAGTAACAGAAAACTTACCAGGGTCCGGTCTCTTTTCAGGGAAGTGGAGTACTTTGCATTCGTCTGCGATCTCTGAGATGGATCGCTTCTTGCTTAGGATTTCCTTCAGAAATTTGACATATCCAGGCATCTCTTGCAGGGCTTCTGTAAAAGGAATAGAAACATTCAGTTCTTGCAGCATATTAACAAATCTGGTAAACCTACCTGCAGTGGGATCTTTCTGTGCTTTTGAAGGGAAAGGCAGTGGCTTTTTCAATTTCAGAGCCTGATCAGCTGTCGGAGGTGCTGCAGAGTCGTCGACGTCGGCCAGATGCTGCTCCTCGATCCCGACCACGGGCTCCTCGACATCGAGTAGGGTGGTCGACCTGGAGTTGCTGGTCTGCGCAGCGGAGTCCGAGCTCAGCTTCTGGTCTGCGTCGAGTAGCTGCTTGTCGATATCGAGTACACCCTCCTCGAGATCGAGTTGGCTGTGCTCTATTTCGAGTTGCTGCTCTGCCTTGGTTTGCTGTTTTCCGACCTCTGGCTCGTGTGATTGATGTCCACTCCTGATTTTGATAGCTGCGACGTGTCCGGTCTTCCCCTTAGGATTTTGTTCTGTTTGCCCAGGGAGTTGTCCGGACGGTCGTGGGATCTGTGCAGCGATTTGACCCATCTGCGTTTCTATTCCCCTTTTCCAGATGTCCAATTCTCCAAATTTTGTAGTGATGTTCTGGAATTGGTTGTTGATGGTGCCCTGATTCCGACGCATCTCCTCAAGGATCAGCTGCAGATCATCCTTCTTTTGATCCCTTTCTGGATGTCCTGGAGCTCTGTAGGGTGGGGGATTCCTAGGAGGACCTTGGTTCCACTGTGGTTGGTAGGACCGTTGGTCTCCCATGTAGCGATTTGGACCCCCAGCGTAGGCTGCCTCTTCATGTGTTTCTGCCATCCTGACTTGCTCAGTGTGTGGGCACTCAGTAGTGGTGTGCCGCTGTGATCCACATTCGATGCAAGGCTGATTGACAGATAGATATTTGACTTGCTTGAGGAGCTTGCTATTTTGGTCTCTGTAGAACTGCTCCCTGACATCTGGGTCAATCTCCTTTGCTGGCTCATAGAGTGGCATTGATGGTGCTGGCCTGGCGTAGGAGTTCTCCTCATACTTTGTAGGAGCCCCATATTTGTTGTCGTAGTTAGTGAGCTTTTCTAGCACACCCCATGCGTCGCTTGGTGGCATCGTTAGATACTCATAGCGAGTATAATGGTTGATTATGTCCTTAGTGATTTGATCAAGAGAGTTGAAGAAGATCTCCTGAATGACGTAGGGTGGCTGTCCATGAGTAGGGCAAGATCGCAGTAGTTCTTTGTAGCGTTCTCATGCCTTTGCCAGCGCTTCCTCTTTCTTCTGTTTGAAGGCGGTGATTTTCTGACGGAGAAGTGCTGTTTTGGCGGGTGGAAAGTATTTGTTCAAAAACTCTTGCTCTACTTGGGCCCAGGTGGTGAGAGATCTCGGCTTCAGCCCTTCAAGCCACTTCAGTGCAGGTCCAGCGAGAGACCAGCGAAAAGATTTCATCTTGACATATTCCAGAGTTGTACCTTCAGCAAGAGTACGACACATGTCATGAAAATTAGTAATATGCTCAGGAGGACACTCATTAAATTTGCCATAAAAAGCATTATTTTTAAGCTCTATCAAAAACTGAGTGCGAATTTCAAAAGAGTTTTCAGGGATTAGAATCGCCGATTCAGGCACGACGAGAGCTTGATGCATATAATCCTCTGCAGTAGTTGGATATTGGGCAAGCTCAGCTTCTGCTTGCTCCCTTGCTGCTTTCTCAGTGGCCATAGCAGCATCTTTAGCGGCTAGTTCCCTTGTAAGCCTTTCGATCAGTTGCTCTTGTGTTTCAGCGGCCGCCATGATCCTTTTGAGTTTAGAGTGGATGTGTAGGTAACGCTCCGGTTCGTCTAAGCGGTCAAACTCAGGTGGTAGACCAGAATGACACATACACCTGCGAAGTAACTCAAAAGAGACGTGAGATCTAACTACCTAAGGCGCGAATGATTGCCTCCCCGGCAACGGCGCCAATTTGTTGGTAGGAGGAAATCGAGTATGCAAATAATAAAAAATAAATAAATCACAACAAACCAGATTCCGTCCCTTGCAAATAATTACAAGACCTCCTCCTGATGCAGCAGCAGGAAGTCAGGATCGATCCACGAGGAAGCGTGTCAGCGGATCCTAGGTAGCGGAGAATCTCACAGAAGTCAACAACAGTGGTCCTAGATCTCGAGTACAGCAACTCGACAGAAGATCAGGCTAGTCGAACAGCGTAGCAGTCGCAGGCAGAGGTTATTCGATATCGACGAGGGGCTACTCGATGTCGAGTACAGTCCTTGTCGACTTCGGGTTGGGTTCGTCGAGTTCCTGCACAAGTGAGCTACAGCGACCTTGGTCGAAGATCAGTAGTCGAGATCGACGAGTGCTATTCGATCTCGAGTAAGACAGAGACTAAAACGAAATAAAATAAATGCAAAGGCTTTGGGATTTCGAACTAAACTTAATTTAAAAGGCTTCCAAGATTGGGGTTTGCAACAACGATAACTAAGTATGCATAAGGCAGAGATAAACAGATAATCATGTGAATTGCATCAAAGGACAAGCTTTCGCCTTTTCCAACAATTAGACAACTCTTTCAAGAAACCCTAATTGTCTCTACTAATTTTATGTTTACAATCCAAGTTGTTAACATGGATCTCCATTAGACGGGTAATAAACACATAAACAAGTAGGAAAATGCTCAAAATATGATAAAGGTCGGATCTTTACCTCAAGCACGCATGGCTATCGTTGGGATCGCCCCAACCCTAGAAGTGGGTGGACTACTCACGCCTCATCGCAGACTCAGACATTGATTGAAAGGAAATAACTTGCATTAACTAAATTCAAAGCCTTTACAATCCCGACAGTCAACTTTCGTAAACTGCCAAAACCTTAAAACCTCTGAACTCCCTAAACCGTCTCTGTGGAACTACTTCTCTACCTCTCAAATTGAATTCCCTCTAAAATCAGCCCCATGGGCTTTATTTATAGCCTTCTATTTCTTGCTACTCAAGGATAGAATATCTATATCTATATCTAAAATTATATCTATAATGCTTAAGGATAAATAAAAGCAATAAGGAAATTAAATCTAAATATATCTAAATGTCTTTAATGGATAGATCTTCTCTTCCATGATGTGTCTTGATGATTTTGGATAGAATCGGCAATCTTCGAGCCCAAGAAATCCCACACCGAGTAGGATTCGTCAAACCGCGTCACACAGCTTCTGGAATCGTCGTCGATGTCGACAAGGGTCTTGTCGATATCGAGTAGGAGTGTTGTCGACTGGGTCGGCTTCGTCGTCTCGGCTAGCTGGTGCTCGATGTGGCTCGGACTTGGCTCACGAGTGTACTCGATCTCGATGACAGTCTTGTCGACATCGAGTAGGAATGTTCATCGACTAGGTCTTCTCGGGTGGCTCTGCTCGACATGGCTCGGATCTGGATTTTGGGCTCGTCGATCTCGACAAGGTCTCCTCGAGATCGACTAGAGATGTACTCGGCGTCTTCGTCCTCGGCTTCTCGATCAGCTTCTCTTCTCATCGACTCCGGGTGTGGCGCTGAGGTGTAGTCGATCTCGACTAGGTCTTGTCGAGATCGAGTTGTCTTCCGGAGTCAGGTTGCCTCGGACTTGGTTTCCTCGATCAGGCCTTGTCGACTAAGTCTGCTCGGGCTCTCTACTCGAGATCGAGTAAGGTGTACTCGACATAGAGTAGCTCTGGCTTCAGCTTGGTTTGTCCTGGTTCTGTACTCTCGGATTCTGGACTTCTGTAGTTATTTTCCGAGCTTTTCTGACCTTCCTTAGAATTGCTGTAAAACGCCTCGACTTCTGCGAAATTAAACAGAAACTGATGTAGGTTCCATAATTTGGCAAATAAACATAAACCACATAGATTCTGTACTATCTTAGCCCAAATGAATGAAATGTGTGCAGAAAACGATATTAAAGTTACTGTGAAATATGACAGATTCTGCTCACAACACATGGTATCTTTGGATATGATTTATTTATCTATATGCTTCATGTTTTGATCCGAAGTTTATTTTTATCACCCCTATTGAAATTTTTTTACTAGTGTCATGGAAGTTTTAATTAAACTTGATGATGCAAAATTGGATTCATTAGAGATATAACATGAAATTGTCTAGTAAATGGAAGTCACAACAAAGTGCATTATTTCTTGAAAACCATGAAAGGAGGTAAAATTTGATGTTGCTTTTGACATATGCATGATAAGAGGATAGATGACTTTATTTTCCATACATTCTTACCATATCCTAGACTTACTTATGTTTATGCATCACAAAGCCATTTTATGCCTTATTTCATATTTTCTCCACATGTTCTAAAAATTGCCTATTTCTTTACCTTATTACCCATATGGGGAGTATGTTGAGAAATTGATGTCATATTATGGAGATCATTATATAGTGTTCTGTTGTTATTATATTTGGATTTTGGCAGGATGAATGAAAAGTTATGGAAAATTTAATGAGTGAAAAAAAATCCGGTCACCTCAAGAGATAAAGTTAGATCGACCCTGCCTGCGTTGAGATGTTAGTTCCGCAAGATAGGACACCAAGGTGATGAGTCCGAAGCACTAAGTATCCGGGGGCATTCATGATACCCATGTTTACGATTCGCGAGAAGGTAGTGCTGAGGTTAGAGACGTAAGAATATAAGTAACAAAAACAAAGAGTGAATTATGAGAGGATGATTGATGTGGAAATTATGAAGGGAGAAATGCATCAAAGCAAGAAAGAAAGTTTAAAGAATTCTCCCCGGATTTAGCACCACATTGCCCAAAAATAGCCCACCACTTTACCTTTGACCCTTTCTTCACCATGCGTATAAAAGTCCTCTTGATTATCAAATGCTTTGTCGCTTATGATTTGTTTTTGCATAACCCTCATTTTGTGTGCGAAGTTGCTTTTATTCACATGCATGAATTTGTGGCACTAGTACCTTTTCGATGATGGTAATTGATTACATGGTTATATAAGAATGGAGTTAAGATGTTGAGAGTTTAATTTCTTCCCATGTATGACCATTAAAAGTATTGCTTGAGGACAAGCAAAATTAAGTATTGGGTGTTGATGTGCGCTGAATTTACCATGATTTGCATTAACATTTATATCGATTTCTGTACATATTTTATATTCCTGGGTTAGAATAATACATGATCTGTGTAGTTTATGCTTATATACCAATTATGGATATCTACACTAGTTCTTGTTTAATTTCGCAGAAATGGAGACGTATTACGAGCAATTCGGAGAAGAGAAGAATACGGTCAAAGGACTCGATATCAACTACTTGATATTGAGTAGGAACTGAGACCAGAAATCGAGCAAGACAAGGAAATCAACATTTTGACCCAGCAGGAGGTCGATATCAAGTACATCTACTCGATATCGAGTGACATCTTCACCAGAAGTCGACCAGAGCAACTCGAGCTGCATAGAAAAGGTAGATATCGACCTAAAATGGTCGATATCAAGTACATGCATGGTCAACATCCACCTCTGAGGCCGGGATTGAGCGAGCTGAGAAGAAGAGGTCGATATCGACCTATATTGGTCGATATCGAGTTAATCCACAAAGACGATTTCGAGCCAATTCGAGCAGTCTGGCCGAAATAAAGATTACTCCAAGCAAAGAAAGAGATATTTTATCATTATGGAACGATTTATCCACGTTAGTAATTCTCTAATTTACCTAGGGGGAATTTAACTATTTTATTTTACTTAATTGCTAAACATTTATCATTAGGTTATAGATAGATAGAAAGAGATGTAGATATAATTGTTCCTTTCCTAGATTAGCTACATGGAGCACTATAAATAAAACCATAGGCGACTAGTTTTTATTGATTCCATTCCAGAACACAAAAACAATATGGAGTTAGAGAGAGAAAGTGGAGGCCGATTAGGGTTGGAGCAGTGATGAGACATTTTGGCTTTATTCGGTTGTAAGCTTTCATTTATTTTAATGCAATTAGTTATTTCCTTTATATTATTGATGTTTTCTACTATGATGAGAAGCGAGTAGTCGCCCTACTTCTAGGGTCGGGGTAAGTCCGACAGTAGCCATGTAGGATTATGCATCAAATGTATGATTTTTATATGTGATTTCATCTTCTATCCCTATTTGTGATTCTTCTACGACAGTAATTGGTGATTCTTATTTGTATTATTGAAGCGAAAGTGATCTTAATATGAATTTGAATTAATCATTAAAAAGGGTAGTAACAATTAGGGTTTATGCAAAAGCCTCTATATTCTTAATTGGTAATGACGAAAGTTATTTGATGAAAAGGCGTAATCTTTTATAACTTGACATAATTCTTACATGGTTATTGTTGTGGCATTGGATCCCCGATCTTGGAAGTCTTTAGTTTATTGAATTCAAAACCCCAAATATGTGTTATTTCTGTCCACATATCTTCGCATCCATTTTTATTTCTTCGGATGTTCTTTTCAGATACCTTTTACTATTTTTCTGCAAAACAGTATGGAGTTAGAGAGAGAAAGTGGAGGCCGATTAGGGTTGGAGCGGTGATGAGCCATTTTGGCTTTATTCGGTTGTAAGCTTTCATTTATTTTAATGCAATTAGTTATTTCCTTTATATTATTGATGTTTGTTACTATGATGAGAAGCGAGTAGTCGCCCTACTTCTAGGGTCGGGGTAATTCCGACAGTAGCCATGTAGGATTATGCATCAAATGTATGATTTTTATATGTGATTTCATCTTCTATCCCTGTTTGTGATTCTTCTACGACAGTAATTGGTGATCCTTATTTGTATTATTGAAGTGAAAGTGATGTTAATATGAATTTGGATTAATCATTAAAAAGGGTAGTAACAATTAGGGTTTATGCGAAAGCCTCTATATTCTTAATTGGTAATGACGAAAGTTATTTGATGAAAAGGCATAATCTTTTATAACTTGACATAATTCTTACATGGTTATTGTTGTGGCATTGGATCCCCGATCTTGGAAGTCTTTAGTTTATTGAATTCAAAACCCCAAATATGTGTTATTTCTGTCCACATATCTTCGCATCCATTTTTATTTCTTCGGATGTTCTTTTCAGATACCTTTTACTATTTTTCTGCAATTTCTATTCTGCACATTACAGTCGATTTTGACCCACACCTTGGTCGATATCGAGTACCTTTAGTCGATGTCGAGTACACTATACTCGACGTCGAGTTGCTTGTTTTTCTGTGTGCAGGTCTGCATGTGAAATGTTGACTGACTTCAGTCAATATCGACCCCCTTGAGTCGATCTCGAGTGGTCTTCTGGTCGACAACAGAGCGGAATTTGGAACTATTTAGGTGAGCGGTGACACGCTTCCTTGTGGATTCGATCCTGAAACCCTACCACTACAGCGGAAGGGATTCTTGTATTTTATTTTCTTGGTCAGAGAGTCGGTTTGGTTCGTTTATATTTCAAATCTATTACTTGACTAGTTTATCTCCATAACAATAGGCTTATGTCACTTCTTGGGATGAGTGCCAACGTTGCGCAGCAGGTTGAATATCGCGTTCGTCATGTGGTTCAGCAGGTAGCCCATGACGGTTTTGTTGTTGCGCTCGTACTTCATGAGCTCCTCAGAAGGCGCATGAGGATTGAGCGGAGCATCGCCCTTAGCAGCAACAGCAGGCGTAAGAGCGACAGGAGGGTCTTTGAGCAACATATAGTCAATCTCCAGTTGCTCAAAGAAGATCATCATCTTCTGGTACCAACGCTTATAGTTCAAGCCATCCAAAGGCTCTAGCTTTGAGAGATCGAGCAGCGGCTTCTTGTAGGAGATCTGGAGAGTGGCCATTGTTCCAACAAAAATACGTTTCTCACTGTTGGACAATGACCCTGCTGGAACCTGGGAAAAGCAACAACTCTCGGAAGGGCGTTAGTGGATGTAGGCTGGACTTAGTTTATCTTAAGGGGTTAGGGCTGCAGTGAAGCGTGGTATGAGAGTCACTGAATGAGAGACGTATTTTCCCCCGACGGTGGTGCAGATTGCATGCGAGGCATTGTCCCCCAAGGATTTCACCAGCTTCTCTCACAGGTGCACTCGAGGGAGAGAAGTTGGAACTCTGGAATAGGCACTAAGAATGGGAAAAGGGTAGGAGAAAACAGGAGAGGGAGAAGAGGCGATTGATCACTGTGTGTTGAAAAGCGAAGCCCTCGACCTCCTTATATAGGCTGCGAAATCTTCCTTCACTCATAAAGTCAATAAATGTAAAAACGCTCGTTCGGCTGATAACTTTTAACCTCCTGAAATCCGAAACCATAGGCTTGAATCAAAAGTAAATGCATCCCTGACTTGGGGGATAAAAAAAACTATAAGCTGACTAATCACCCTCCTAGAAACTAAATCCAAATAGTCACCCACCTTGGCGGGATTAGGCGGGGACTATATGACACTTAGGCGGGATTAGGCGTCTCTTAGGCGGAAATCCGCCCAAAGACTGCCTAGGTGTAAAAATTTCTCGGTGCCTTGCCGCCTAGCGCCTAGGCGGTGTCCAGGCGGTGCACATGCGCGATTTTTAGAACAGTGAGTAAGATCACTCATCTCCCGGTTTTTCTTCGTTTAATTGTTGATTTATGGATTTCCTTTACTTAATAAATGTTGTGCCTTGGCGCAAATATTGGTACTCGTTCTTTTTACTGTTGATATTTACCGCCTGGATGATTATTGAGATTGAAAGAAAGAAAATTTGATGGTTTTAGGTTACAATGAATAATCTCCTCACTTTAGAGTGATGGGACACTATGTGTGACACAAAAATATTTGAGGTATTTTTTAATATTTTTACATTGTACAAGTCAAATACTCCCTCCGTCCAAAAATACATGGACTTTTACTATCCATGCACGCTTTTTTAGGAGTTAAAAACTATACTCCCTTCGTTAATTAAAACTTGACGTTTTACTATTCATGCACGCTTTTTGAGGTGTTAAAAACTATATAAAATATTAACTTTTTTGATATTATATTTTAATAATTCCATACATATTACTACTAAGTATGAATTTATAAAAACAAATATGAAAAAAAGTTAATATTTTATATAGTTTTTATCATTCTAAAAAACCGTGCATGAATAGTAAATGACAAGTTTTAATTAACAGAGGGAGTATAAAAAATTCAATATTTTATATAGTTTTTACCTTCTTAAAAAAGCGTGCGTGCATAGTAAAGGCAATGTATTTTTGGACGGAGGTAGTAATATTCATTTCTATATGTTTTTTTTTCAAAATGATATTTTAATAAGTATTATAATTAATATTCCAAAATAACGACTCTTTTAATTTTAATATTTTTATAAATATCATTTTATATTACAACAATATATAAATATATGTTATTTGACATGTACAATGCAAATATAATTTTTTTATCATTAGAAAATGCCTTAAATATTTTTGTGTTGCAAGAAAGGAGCAATCAAACAATGATATCATTAAAAAAAACAAGTTGAACCTGTAATGAATCCGGAGACGACGATTGATAGAGCAAACCCTAGATTGGTTCGTAGTTAGATATAAATATTGCGGGCGAAACAAACACAGAAATTAGGGTTGAAGGCGAACGATTTAGCCTTGAAAGGACAAGGGAGATGAAGCTAAAAGGAACAGAATGAAGGCGAATAGTGGATAGACAACGACCCAAGCGAAGGCAAAGAAGACAAGGAGCGCAAAGGACGGGTCGAATGAAGGAGAAGGTGACAACGAGGGAACGAAGCACTAAGAACCAAAGCAGGAGGTGGAAGCGGCGACAATCAGGAGGTGGAAGTCGGTGACCATCCGAAGGAATTTGGACAGGAGGTGGAAGCGGTGATAATCAGGAGGTGGAAGGGGGATGCCGGTGGAATGGAGAAGGAATTTGGGCCGTTGATCGTACATTTTAACAATTGTTAACAGACAGCCCGATAGCATCTTCTTTCTGCTCTTTTATAATAATAAGGATTGGAATGGCAAAAATTCATGATATTGTACCATCCCGATTATAATGCAATACGTGCTATATGCCTATATTAGTAAATAAATCCATTGATTGTTTTTTTTTTTAAAAAAAATAAATAAATCCATTGTCAATTTGCTTGGCATGCACTTTTACGAAAACGAATTTAAATAATGTCTCATGTTGTTATTTGTCATGTTTTCAGGGAATCGAATGCGGTAGCTGACAGGATCGTACGTCTGGCCTACAACATCCCTGCCGATGATAGCTTGGATGATCAAGAACTTGCTATTCTCGTCTGTTTGGACGCGCTAGGAAAGATGTCCGGTCGACAATGAATTTCCTAAATTTTATCTTGCTTCCAAAAAAATAAAAGACATGCATTTTTACTCTCTGTTACTAGTAATGTGAAAACACTTGTAAAGGCAGTAAATTAGAGAAAGAAGGGGGTGAATAGCGGTGAAGATCAACAGTCCCTCCCCCCCCCCATTGTCCCCATGTCCTCCTCACACAAACACCCTTTTTTATATTTCTTTTTAATTAATTTTCTTTCTTTTTTTCTAATATTCGGGGGAGGGGAGGGGATAGCACGGTGTGTGTCCCAAAGGGACAGGTGATCCCGGCTGGGTGAATAGGTGAAAAAGCAAAGCAAAGCAAATGTAGAATAGTGAATGATTGAATGTTGTTCAAATATGGAGATTATTTAAACAACATATAAGTGGTGGACTATTCTTTTCATTGTCAATTGGTTTTGAAATGATTCCCGTTGAATTTATATATTGTTCATTTCTCCCGTATATAGATCCGTACATGACCTTTCTCTAACTTATCTTGACGACGTCGGACCCAACTGACTTTATCAAAGGTAAGTGCAAAAAGAATGAAAACCAAAGTGTGAGGTTCGTTGATATGATTAAAAGAGGGTGAGCATGCAATTGCAATGCAAAGAGTCGGGGAGTGGGAACAAACAAGCAAAGTTAACATCATTTTCTCAATTAACGTCGTGTAGTGTTGTGTTGTGTTGTCAATTCTCATGCACTCATCCCATTTCCGTATGTCAAATCATATATTCATATGTGTGGCTTTCCATTTTACTCCTCCCCCCACTCAATTTCACTCCCCTACACAATAATACTCACATCCTTTACCTCTCGAAAGTCGAAACCGATTTCATAAAGACGTCCTTCCAATTATAACTCGTGGTAATTACTTTTTATGTTTATTTTAACGGAAATTTCGTTTCAAAATCCTAGATTAATACTCCATAGGTCTGGCAAAAAAATCATTTAGTATTTATATACGTTTTTTTAGATTAATACTTATTCTAAAAAACGCTTTTGGTATCCGCCTAGACTTATCAAGACACTTGACATAGGCTAGTTGTCAAGACACTGCCAATATGATTGATGTTTCTCACTAGCTTTGACAGTTTGTTTAAAATTTGAAATTGATTTTTGTTGTTTTATTTTGTTAATGTAAAATTTATGAATTGTGATTTTTATTTGAAAATACATATTTTATTACATTATATGAGTTTTGGATATTTTTTTTTGTTTTTTTTATTAGGAAAAAATTCGGGTGGGCATGCCCTACCCGGCAGCATCCTTACGGATGAGGTCATTAAGACCTGGGTTGTTGTGAATATCACTACCTCGGGCAGAGTGGCAAAGGTGTGCAACCTTATCCGCCACTCTGTTGCCCATACGAGGTATATGAAAGTAACCTATCTCTTTTATAGTTGATAACATGACTTGCGTGTCAGAGAGAATTAGTTCTATCTCCCAAGGGCATTTAGCTGTCTTGTTTAGATATTCTATGATTATTTTGCAATCACCTTCAATTTGTATCTTTTTAATGTGAAGTTGTAGTACTTTCTGTATCCCCAATTTGAGAGCCAGGGCTTCCACTTTGATGAGATTTTGTTTCCCTAGCATTTTGTTCTCGATGGCAACAGGTCGCCCATTCCAATCCCTAATAACGATACCCGCCGTACTATCGCCGTTGGATAAGGCAGAGCCATCAAAATAAGCTTGAACCAACCCAAAGGAGGCTTGCGCCATTTAATTGGACTTTGTTTATTGGTCTTTCTTGTAAAGACCCTTGATGATTGATGCCTAACTTCATCGCCTTCTCCCTCCACGACGGATGTTCTTTTCCAGTTTTCTATGTGCGATCTGACTAGATGAAGGACCTTATGGTGTTCGGGAATTGTTGCATGTTGAAAAAATTGTTGATTCCTGATGTACCAAGTAGTCCACCAAGCGAAAGAAAGGTCCGTTAGAACGGCCGGGTTTAGGCTGCTACCCAGGCTGGATAGAATGGGTCTAAAGTCCCGAGATTGGATGATCAAACGGGCAGTTATTGTTTGTTCTCGGCTCGGAAGTTGGTATAATTTCCATATGAGTTTTGGATATGGTCAAGAGTTAAATATAACAAAATAACCAAAATCTGTTTTATCCGCTAAAAATCTGCCAATAAGGCTGCTGAACCGTCTTGATGGTGGATGGTACTCCACCGTCAAGCATTCGCCAAGCGTCTTTTTAGAACATTTAAAAACTATATAAAATATCTGTTTTTTTTTTAATTTTTATAAAAGAATTTCGTAGTTACTATTAATATGTACAAATTTGTTAAAAAAAATACTTAATCCATTTGTAAATAAGTGATTTTTTTAAAGTTGTGCATGTTTTTTTAGGACGATAAAAATGAAAAAAAAAATTTAATTATTTTTTAAAATAATATAATATTTATTATTATTTTATATAGTTTTTACTCTCCTAAAACTATATAAAATTATTTTATATACTGATTTGTATCATGCTTTTTTATATTTAAAGTTGTGCATTCGCCAATCGTCTTTTTAGAACATTTAAAAACTATACTCCGTATATTATTATGTTTGACTTGAATAAGTCACTTATTTACGAACGGAGAGAGTAAAAAAAATAGATATTTTATATAGTTTTTGTCATGTTTTTCCAAATGGGGATTAGTACCTTCTCCGTTAAAGATGGTTTTCTAATATTTTATATTATATGGTAACCTTTTTGAAAAAAAAGCACATCTTAATTTATCAAATTTACTACTCGGAGTATTAAATTATTTTGATTGGGTGATGTGGCTTGGCGAACGCTTGGCCAAGTAGGTAGAAACGGAGTTGTATTTAGGCACCATTTTGAAATGATTCACCGAATAGGACTTGTAGGTAGTACCATAGGTTTTTGGTTCGAACCCCGGAATGACCGCTCTTTATTTATTAATTCAAGGAGTTGTATTTAGGGGATAGACATGTATGCCTAGGCAATTGGCGAATAGTGTAATTGAAAATTGTAGTCATTCA
Source organism: Persicaria tinctoria (assembly GCA_037127255.1). Lineage (NCBI taxonomy): Eukaryota > Viridiplantae > Streptophyta > Magnoliopsida > Caryophyllales > Polygonaceae > Persicaria > Persicaria tinctoria. The sequence continues at coordinate 33,843,124 of JBANSL010000013.1, read as the reverse complement.
AGGAAAGGCGATAGTAGACTTGTAAGAAGATTTGCTTTAATTGAGAAAGGCGATAGTAGACTTGTAAGAAGTTTTGCTTTAATTGAGAAAGGATGTAGAGTATACCTGTTAAACGGGTCATTCGGGCCGGGTTTGGATCGTGTCATTTTGGATTTCGGGTAAAACGGGTTTCGGGTATTTTGGGTTGACTCGAATCCGAGTTTGGCCGGGTTTCGGGTCATTTCTGGTTGCTTTCGGGTTTATCAATTTTTTCTTTTTTAAATTAAAAAAAATCAAGATTTGATAATTTTGTGATAAATTTTAATTATATATAAAAAAATTTAATTATATATTATTATAAATCAACCAGGTCACCGGATCGAAATCCCGATTACCCGAAAAATTTCGGGTTTTTTGGGTTCGGGTCGAAAGTCCGGGTCAAAATTTCCGGATTCGAATCGGAAATTTTTCGGATCAGTCGGGTCGGATCAGCGGATCGGGTTGTGTTTTGACAGGTCTAATGTAGATGGTTATAGTAAGAGAGAATTAGATTATGCTTGGAGGTCTCACAGCACTTGACTCGGTGTGCATTTTTGGCTCAAATTTTTTGAGACAATATATGTTTTCTCTTTTTGTAATTACGATTACACTTCGATAAATTAACATTTTTAGGAAAAATATTAGGGTGAATAAACACAGTTATATTTTTTAATAAAAAATTAAACAAATTGTTTTCAATTTTTACTGGATTATAATTTATACTCTCCTCCCTCTCGGTATGAATCCCCTGTTACACTTTTCATATTACCCTCTGTGTTACATCACTTAAATTGATATGAATTATAAATAAAATTTAGAAAAAAGATACTTTAGTTTAAATCTATAAACCCTAGAAGCTAAAGTATTAAAAGAAATTGATGTTTAAAATGTATTTTTATAATTTTTTATCCTTTTATAAAAAAGATACCCTATGAGTGGGTGCATAAACCCTAAGAAGCTAAAACATTAAAATATACATGCAAAATATATTTTTTATATTTTTACAACTTCGGTTTATATATATGTTTAAACCTAAGATATCATATCATAGTTTGATTCATAATTTAGATCAAATTTAATAAGTGTAATAGGGAGTGTAACACAAAAAAATATAACAGGCGATCTGAATTGCCTCTCTCGTGAGTTATGAGATGGACTAATTATGAAAGTGATTTCATAGTTTATTTTCTCCCAGTGAATTTTCTACTCACCACCCTACTCCCTCCCCTACACCACCAAAATAATTTAATATATATTTATTTTTAAAAGAAAATAAAAAAAAAATATATTTATATTCCTAATGTCTAATTTTATATATTTGTACAATTTTATTTTGAAAAATCATGCTTTAAAATTTTTAATAACTATATTTTTGTAAAATATTGTCTTTTTAATTTTAAAAAATTTTAAAATAAGATTTTTTCAAAATAAAATTTTATAAATATATAAAAATAGATGTTAGAAATATAAATATATTTTTTTTAATTTTTTCAAACTTAAATAAATGTTAAAATAATTAAATGTTGTAGGGAGTGAGTAGGAATGGGTGGAGTCGAGGATCCTTCTCGATTTTCTCCACGTACGATGTGATCGATCTCTTCTTACAGAGGGATTACGTAAAGCTAAAGCTACAAACATCCTTTTCCCTTAAAGTCAACACCACTTTACAATTTCACAGTTCTATTTCTACACTCCTCCATCCTCTCCATACCCCTAAATTCAATCCCTCCTCATAATTCAAATTCTTCAGCATATCTCTATCTTCTGCAAGAAACCCACTTCCATCTGTGGGTCTCTTCAGTTCAATCTTGGTCTGTTTCAGACTCAAACCAGATTCTCTCAAAAACAGGGTAGCCTGCCATGAAAGACAGGGGAAAAGCTCGGGAGACCTTCAATGGGGACTCTTCCTTCCTAAACGACTTCTCAACTCCATCAGACCTACCTTGCAGGAAACACCCCTCCTCTTCCTCTGGTGGCGGCGGCGGCATCTGCGCTTTCTGCCTCAGAGACCGGCTAATGGAGCTGGTGTGCCCTGAATGCGGCGAACAGAGGCTCTCCTCCTCATGCTCTTGCTCCGAGAACTCCTCTGATCCGAACTCGAACCCCGAAATCGGGGGCGGTGCGAGGATCTCATTCCTCATCGAGAACGAAAAATCCGATCTTTCGAAGATTACGAAAACAGGGGAGCCTGACCCCCTCAAGAGGAGCAACAGCAGCACCTGTACGGCGGCTGATGTGAATAACAGGGGAGGCTTTTGGACGATCGTGAGGCTTTTCAGGAAGAGGAGGCAAAAAGGTACGGCAATTGATAATTCCAAGAGCGAAATGTGGGTCTCCGACATTGTAGGCGTCCCGAGATCAAGGTCCCTCTGCAGTTTCCGGGGCGGTGTCGGTGGCGGCAATGGCGGGGGTTCGTTCTACTACGACACCGAGGAAAGCGGGGGGATGAGCCACTCTGCCGCGAGGGTCTCAAGCGTCAGTGGCGGCTTCATGATGGACTCCGCCAAGAGGAGCTGCTTCAGCGAATCAGAGGCCCGGATCAGCAACTTCGATGGCCGGATTAGCAACTTCGATTACGAGAGAGATATGGTCGCGAAGGGGTTTTTCGCAATGCGGGAGGGGTGCGAGTTCAGCTGCAGCGATGACCCGAAATTCATCGATTTGAAGCTTGATTTGTCGTCTTCATCCTCCGATGGTTTGAAGAGGGGGAAGGAGTTAGGGTTTGGGAGCATGAGAGGAGGTGATTTCATGAGGTCGAATGAGTACTATGGGGTGTTCAAGAATGGCGGGGGGTCGTGCAGATTCAGCGTCAGCGAGCGAGATCTCAAGAAATGTCGAAAGAGCCGAAAGGTATGGAGGTGGTTCTTCAGGGCCTCATCCAAGTTGGGATAGTTTGTCTGAAGAAAGGAAGAAATAAGGTGATGTTTTCAGTTCATATATGTAAAGTTATGACAGAAGATGATGTTTTGTTTAGCGTTTTAGTTTATTAGAGACTGTCAATGGAGTTATCAATTTGGATCCTTGTGGTTTTGATGGATGAAAGAGTTTCTGCAGTTTACCGCTATTTTCATTCCCTGTTTCTGGAATGACCGTTCTTTATTTACCAATACAAAGAATATCAAAAAGGATAGTATTTCATTTTTGGGGGGTAATGGAAAAGGAAAATTGATAAAATGGTGTTTGTTGTGTGAAATACAATAATTGTATTGGAGGCATGTTTCTATGATTGCAGATCAAAGTGGAAAACATCATCAGGCAGACAGGCAAGAAGCTGAGCGTGTGTTTCCTTGCTGGGGTCGGCATCCGGTGTGCTGCTAAAATAAAAAATAAAAGCAAAAGTTAACCATCCAATAAATATACTCAATCTGATCGGAAATAATCGATGATGTAGACAGGGGTGTGCAGAGAAACCCGAAATCGAAAACACGATACGAAAATACGACACGAAAAAACCTGAAATCGAAAAAACACGACACGATAATGACACGAACCGAGAAAACACGTCTCTAAACGGTTCGTGTTCGGGTCGGGCAAATCGCCTTGTCGGGTACCCGACACGAACCGTTTTTTTTTAATATTTTTTTAAAATCAATAAGTAATAAATTTGGTATTAGTATTATATAATCCCTTTAAAATTATTATGTTGAAGCAGCTCACCTGGTGCTTCCCTAGCACATTTACAAAGGGGTCGCGGGATCGATTTCAAAATGCGCGTGTCTCCCTTTTATTTCAGTTTTCAAGTTGCCTTTTTAAAAAAAAAAAAAAGAGTAAATAGGGGCTATATATATTATATACCCTTTCCATTAACTCTTTAGGTGAAACTCTATCCAAACCCTAAACTAAAACACAACAGCCGCCAAGAGAGGAGAACCCTTTCAACCCTAGGTATCTCACCACCATAAATCGCCAAAAAGCATGTACCAAATCCGAAAATTGGTTTGGGGATCTACAATATTTCATCCTTAAGCATGAATCTAAGCCGGTTTTTGCAGGATCATGGCATTACCCATCCAAATCCCTTCAGTTTTGTGAAGAATGCTACTGTCGACGGTGGCTCTCTCTGCAAACCAATGGACTTTGAGTCTTCGACTTCCCCCTTGAAGAGCTCGGCGGTGACGGACTGACGACCACTATGGATTCACTTTCTCCCTCCCTCAAAGTGACACCAACTCTGGCCTGAAGAGCAAGGCGGTGGCGACGAGCCGACGACTGTAGCTTCACTTTTTTCCCATGTAATTTTAAGATATTTGTTGTGTGAATTAATGTAAGAATCTAATTGTATGGGTACGTTATTAACTCATTCTGATCCTCCTCCATCTGATTATAATTTTTTTTTTCCAAGTCTTCTACTTTGTTGGGATTTTGTTGATCAGTAGATATGGAGCGCTAAAAATAGCAATTCGTGTCGGATAATCCCAGTACCCGACACGGAACCGAATAGTTTACCGTGTCGGATACCCGGCTTAGGACGGTTCGTGTCCGGTTCGGGCTGTTGGGGCTAAACGGTTTCGGATATCCGACATGATTATCCGGTTCGTGTCGGATACCCGGTTATGCCCACCCCTAGATGTAGAGATTTACACAAATATTAAAAAATATCACTTCCACCTTTAAATATACCATAAAAATAACTTTTATTCCCCTATCCCATTTATTATGCACAAATATAATTTGTTAAAACCATAAAAAAAAGTGCAAATTATATTATTATTAGTGCAAAAGTTAAAAAGAGTGTAATTATTACTTTTAAAACATCAAATATTGTTGATAAAATTTCACCTCCTAAAACATTAAATATTTTCGATCCGAGGGAGTATGTTTTATTGTTTTTACACTTAACCATCTATTAATATAAACTTATATGGGTGTGTTTGGATTCCAAAATGCATTAATTATAATGTATTTTTTTTTACCTCGGGTTATGTGCATGTTTGGTTGCACAATTAAAAAAGTCGCAAATATCGAGGTGAAATATGTAATGTAACCAAACGTGCACATAAACCGAGGTAAAAATAATGCATTATATTTAATGTATTTTGGAATCCAAACACACCCAAAATCACCCATTAAATGGGTTCCATTAATAAAACACCACCCACCGTATAGTTCCATCAAAATTTCATTAAATATATTACATTTTAATATTTTATATTTAAAATTTAAAGTTAAAACTTGAATATATTTAAATTATATTTATGGTAGGATAAAAAAATTCAATAATATATAATGGGGGAATGTGTACAAATTTTAATTCTATATTTAATTGAAGGGTAGTGGTTCTAAATGCTGGAAATTTAAGCAAACTTTTAATAAAAATACCCTTGGAAAATATTTTTTAAAAATCTCTAGATAATTTTTTTTTCCTTTTCAATATGTAGTGTAGATGTTTACAAATAAAAGAAATCGAGATATTAATTATTAGTATTTTTTTTTCAAATCATTAAAGAAATTCGATTATCTAGACACATCTAGAGTAACCAAGAGACCAAACAAGTTGGTAGATGGACATTATGTACAAGAAGAAGCACGCAAATGACAATAACAAATATTAGAAACGAAAACACCAAATAAATGACATAAAAGAAAATGCAAAATGAAAAGTACATGCTATCCTACACTGTAAAACACAAGCCAGTAGAACAACGAATCGACCAACCAAGTAGAAGATGCACATAGAGAACTCTGCGGATCACTAGTGAACACCTCAGATTATTGACTTCATAGAGACATCAAGTGTCAATTACATTTCAACAACATCTCCAAGTATGACATATCAACCATCATTCACATGAAGCTTGTACAAAAAAAAAAAGAACAACAAAGCACACTAAACCACAAACCCAAACCCTAGCCACACCATCACCCATTCAAACCCCCAAAACTCATCTCATACCCTCAAGGATGATAACGAGATCGTGAGTATGTTACCACAAGGGTAAGCCAAAATAGAGGCAGATAAGATGAGACTAAGAAGAGAAAATTGACAATAATAAACAGACATAGAGACAGAAGAGCGGTTGAAAAACAAACCCATAAGGCGCCAGACAGAGGTGACACAACATTTGCACCAAAAACCTATTTGTAAGACGACGGAGGGGCTGGTATGGAGGACTACACGCAGGCGGATGCGCTGTGACCTAGGAGCTGGAGTCGAAGGTGGGTGGCGGCGGGGAGAAGGTTTGCTGGTGGAGTTTGACGAAGGTGGGTGGCAGAGGGCCAAGTTGAGTGACGAAGGTTTGCTACTACTAGAATTCTGTCATTTAACATCGGTTCATTAACATCGCTCAGAAAAACATGCCATGTAAAATAATTGTTTAACATCGGTTGATAAATTTGTGATGTTGAAAATAAAATAGACACCATACTATTTTTTTACTGATGTTAAAAATAAGTTTTTGGAAAAAAAATAAGAGCGGGATTTGTCCCGCCCATATGAAATACACGAATAATTGAACACTTTGAAAAATTTTAAGAAAAAAGAAACACACCCTGCTTCCAAACCCGACTGAGCCTCCCGCGACAGCGAAACCCACTTCCTCCTCCCACTCCTCCCTGTTCACCCCTAAGGCCCCAACCCCTTCCTCCTCCAATCTCGTCGGCTTTCAAACTCGAGGGTGGCTCCGGTGGGGATGTAGGCTCTCCGGCGAACAACGCTTCCTTCCTCCTCCAATCTCAGCCTCCAGCGAGCAGCGAACAACGCTCCCTTCCTCTGCACTCTCCAGTCTCCAGATTGAGACCTAGCCAGTCGGCGGCTGCTCTTGCAAGGCGCTCATTTTCCAAATCTAGCCATGGAGGTCGCCCATCTTCCAGATCTAGCCATCGAGATCGCCCATCTTCGTTCTCTCTCGCAAGGCGTCCATCTTCATTCTCTGGACTCCGGCTGCTCCAATAGAGGTGATTCCGACTTAAATCTCATATTCACTCATCTGACCTCGCTCACTGCATCAATCCTCCTCCAGACCTAGATCTGGTAATTCCGGCTTATGGTCTTTGTGTCTTCTCGTTGTTCCTTGTTTGTAGTTCCTCGTTCGCCCATCGCCTCCTTCATTCTCGTCATCTGTTTGGTCGGGCGTACCTTGTTGTGAGTGCCATCGAATCGGCTTCCAGGTTTTCCTCAATCTCCTTCTTTCAAAGTTTGCTTCCATTTTTTTTAATCTGCTAATAGTTGGCTTGCTTTTGTTCTCTTTATAGGTTATTGCTTGCTGTTTTTGGTTGGCTTGCTTCCATGTCTACTTCCAGGTTTTTCAATTTGCTTATTCTCTTTTCAAATTAAACGAGAAAGGAGTTATTGATCTTATTGCATCAATTTAGGAATTTCCATGTAGAGACTTTCCATCCTTTGTCTATTGATCATATAAATACCGACTTGTTGGTTTTTAAAATCTGATTTGTCTATTCCGTTTTAGGTTGGTTAATGTGTATTTTTTGGTGAATTGATGGGTGCAGAATGTGTATCAAGGGAATTTAAGGAGTCAAATAAGAGGTCACTAGCACAATATTGGCCTTAAGTGTTTATTTTCATATTGATGTTCTATTTTTTATGTGTGGAAAATAGAACAAGCGTGGTGGAAAGGTCAAGCTCTAGTCTATTGTTATGTCGCTGTCTGAGTTCGACCATGCTGAAAAAGGCGATGCTCTGTATGGTGAGATTTCTGAGCTCTATTTGTCTCTCATATTTGAATATCTATAGTATTTTCAGTATTACTCCTGATTCCTTCTTATGCTTGCACATTTCCAGAATCATCTTTGTAGCTATGTTGCTGCGTTTTCTTGGAAGTTTAACATTATCAGTGTTTTAATCCTAGAAGGAATTACTGGTATTGTTGTTTGAAATGGTTGAATTTGTGTCTGAGTCTCTGTTTCTTTGGAAAAGAAAAGTTCATGGAACACCATAACTTGGTGAAACATATAGAGAATTTTATTCTGATACTCATAATTATTAATAGAATCCTGATATGATTTCTCCCTTGATCTGTTACAGCTAACTTGCATTATCACTGGAGAAGCTTGTAAATTAATGAGAAACTCCTGAACTTGCACAGTGTAAGATTTTCTGTCTGCCATCATCTAGCTTTTGCTTTTTGTTGGATATGGAAGCATTCATTATGATGCCTATTCTTGAATTTTTCGTACCACAAGTAGCTCACAAGAACAATGATGTCCATCTGAAAGAATTTGTTGAGGGAGAGTTTCTGAATGAGCAAGTAAGTAAAGGCAGCTTGAGCATTTGAGATCATTGCCATGTCTCAAAAATGCGTGCTCAGTTTTTTCTAAAATCAACCTATTGCTTTTCGTTTTTAGGTGGAGGCGATCAAGAAAATTTTGGAGTATGTTGCGCAGCTTAGAAGGGTGGGCAAGGGACATGGTAATGTTTCATTACACTTGAATATTCTTTATCCTTTCAGGTTTCTACAAGTGTTTCTATCCTTGCATAATGGTCTGGTGTGTGGAGAGTCTTAGGAAATAATTTCGGCTTATGCTAGTATGCTCTCTTCGGCTATTTGTGCACATTCTCACTATTTGTTCATAGTCTTTAAAATAGATCTGAATAGAGGTATGAATGTGCAGGATAAATTTTGTGTTCCTTTAATCTTAGCTTGTCAAATTTTGAACAGGCCAAGCAATCCATGATATTTGGTTTTCTTTTTTTTTTTCAATTAAGAGGATCATCCATGGAGGCTCTGACAAGGCAGCAGAGCTGGATTTGGTTGCAGTTTCGCCCGTCAAGCGCTCACGATTCCCCCCACTAGACCACAAACTCCGGCACGCCTGTCTGGAACAACAACTCTTCCTCGACTGTTGGCCCACGAGGTATTTGCTTTCCTCTAATCTTATCGGGATTTTGTATGTATTCCACAATTTCTGCTTCTATTGAAAATTTGACAAGCTAACTTAAGGAAGACACTCACTGAAGCTAGAAGATGACATGTTTTTAAAATTTGATTTCCATGAAGTATATGGTGTACTGGTTAGCTTATGGTATGATAAGGTGTCTTAAATTATTCAAGTGTGATCACTAGCTTCATATTTGCAACGGCAACTGACATTAAGTAAGAAATCAAAATGTTGGCTTATGGGTTGTAAATTTATCAATGAGGTTGGACGAGGTGTCACCATAATTGAGAACTATCTATTTCCTACCAAATAGCAGCACTGCTCATCCTCAACCTCCAATCGAGGTAATTAAGTGACTAACATATCTTCCCCTCTCTAACATCTGCCGCCTAACATCTTCCTGCTCTTTTTGATGCGTATCTTCCCCGTCTTTGACATCTGCCGCCTAACATAACTCCCAAAATCCATCAGCGAATTGGGAGTGGGCAATGTTCCAATGGTGTTTGGGCAGATTGGGAGATGAGATTGATACTGTTCGCACAAAAAAGTTTTCTATTGTAGACTTCTGCTTTAGATTTGTTTCAACTGTCTTGTAGGCTTACCTACTTCCTTTCATCTATTCAGGTATATATGTTACTCACTCGATTGGGTGGTGAATGTTTTGAGTTTTCATTAGCTTTGAATTTCCATTTCTTTTAGCTAACATATATTTCTATTTCAGATCTTTTGGTGGCCATTGGCATTGCCTTAACTATTCGATACGATGCATAGAAAGCTGTCTTATTCCGAATCGAGCTCATGCATTTTCTGTCAGATATACTGAAAATTCAGGCGTTGATTGCACTGCTTAGCTACCTTTACTTTCTACTAATTTTAGGTGAAAAACTGCAGCGAAAAGGCCTTTGGAAAAAAACACTTCGAAGTCTATATTTCTTCAAATTTGTTGTTTCTACAAATTCTTTGTTGATTCCACTTGAGTAGCAGGATTATTTTGCATATATGTTCTACCTCTCACCAGCATCATTATCATGCTTTTGTCAAGTAATATGGATGTGTAGTTGTTGTACAATAGAGTAACTCGACTTCAGGGATGAAGTATTTAATCATCACTTGCATCTTAAGGAATTGGCTTCTGGGTTTGTTTCTCTCCATATCGTTATATGATATCAGTTGTTTGCTTTTAAAGCCTATTAGCTAAAATGGTAGAGCGTTGTGTTTAAACACAAAAATGCGGGTTCAAATCCCGCATAGGCTACGATAATAATATAAAAAAAACTGCAAATATGTCATTTCACATCGGGTATTAGCCGATGTCTTTCAAAAAAAAATCGATGTTTATGTGGGGGATGTAAAAAGTTAAAACTTTTTAACATCGGGTAATAGCCGATGTCTTTGTATGTTATAACTAACATCAGTTATATTTTATAATCGATGTTATAGGATAACAAAGACATCGGATTTAAAAATATAAACGATGTTATAACATACAAAGACATCGGGTTCTGGCCGATGTGAAAAACTTTTGACTTTTTACATCCCCAACATAGACATCGGCTATTAGCCGATGTTAAATAACAAATTTCTAGTAGTGTAGGTCAAGATCGACGATGGGTGACGATGGCTTGAAGAAGGTTGAAGTCTTGTCGACTGAGGTTGAGTGTGGGCGGCGAAGGTGGGTGGTGTTGAGCCAAGGTGGGCGGCGACAACCGGCCCTTGTGGGTGGTGGTGGCGGCTATGGCCATGGTGGCAACGTCGAGAGGTGGTTGCAAGGTCAAGAAGGTAGGCGATGAGAGCAAAACGCTCTATTAGCTTTCACTTTGTTTGACTACAATTGTATAAAAATATTATTAAATTTAAACAATGCTAATATTTTTAAATTTTATAACCTTTTTAGGAATAAAATAGGAGAATTTGTTCATATATACATCAAGTTTTAAAATATAGATTCTAATTTAAATGTAAAGCTTAAAATATTATAATATCAAATTTAACGGGTGTTTTTCTGTAAATATCTCAAAAACACTTTAAGTGAAAGTCCTTCCTTTCATGCCTCGAATGATAAGAATGATCTTTTCGGGGTTCATCAAAACAGTCACAAACAAGAGAACCAAGAATTTTTTCTTGAACTTCGCCCTGAAATTCCATCCCAGGCTTCCTTAAAAATTTAGCATACTTAGGATACACTGGGGCCTGTTTCACAAATACAGAATGTTGATAGTCAATTAAACAAACAAAAACTGGTAAGCAAGAATGTTGAAAATCAATTAAAGGCGAAAATAAAAAGCTTACCACTTCTCCTTCAAACAATGAAAAAACTTGTTCGTGACTACTTTTGCGATTACAAGCCCAATGCAGGGAGGTTGGATCGTTGTCAATATAATTAAAAGTACATCGAAACTTTTCAGCAATAAAAGAGAAACATTTAACAATCCAAATTACACACAACAACAAGCTCATTTTCAAATAAAGTTGACAAATAAACTATAATTAGTGAAAGCCAAAAAAAGAATTAAAAAAAACCTAGAATGCTAGAGGATATATATCCATACAACACATATACCCCCTAGCTTTCCTAGACTTGTCAACGGATGACACTTTCCTCAAACATCTAAACAACTGCAGGTAACATTCACGACCCCAATGATACCTTTCAAAATTTTCAGAATCACAACCAAGTGCTAAATGATCCAAGCTGACAACCTCAAAACGCTTAAACAACAAAACCTTCTCAATGATCAAAATCTTTGCCATCACTAACTAGCTTTTTTGGAGAGTTTTTAGACTCATCTTTAAAATCTTAACAATATTAGAATAATAGACCCTGGTCTTGCCAAATTACTCTTTCAATGTAACAGGCTTTACATGTGAATGATCACTTAGACTAAAAAAAAAAGAGGTGAATGATCATATTATATAATTGGAAGACCAGTTATGAGATGAAACTCAACTAAAGAAAAACGAGAAATAAGACCCCCAATTTTAAACTAGAGTTCCATCTCTTTTTCTGTTACAATTTAATGCATAGCCATATAATGTACTAATTAATAATTAAAACGAAGTTTAGAACCTTGCTGAAAAACTAACCAAAAACAACCCTTTTTTCAGTTACACCTACAAAATTAATGTAGATGGCTCAACTACACCTTCTGGCTTCTGTCAGGTAGGTGGGATTCTCAGGGATTGTGACGGAAATATAAGGGATACTTTTCAGCAACAGGTAGATAGCGGTTCAGCTATCCAAACCGAAGCAGCTGCATTTTGCGCAGGTACGAAAATGGCATGGCAAAAAGGCTTAGGTAGAGTTATAATCGAAGGTGACTGTTTGGAGGTAATCAAAGCAATCAACGGTAATGCAAGACCGAGATGGGAGATCTACTGGCAAATCGAGCTCATAAAGAAGATGAAAAGGGAATTCGAGTGGATAGAGTTTAAACATTGCTTTCGTGGAGCCAATGGAGAAGCAGATTTCATAGCTAGATCTAAAGACACTTGTAATATGGATAATCTCCCTTTGAATAGGGAATTCTGTAACATCATCCAAAAGGATGATCAGGGTTGTGTTATGTCTTAAAGACCGCCCCCTTTTCGCCAAAAAAAAAACTATTTTTGCAGTTGTTGAACATCTATAGCTAACAAACCATGTGTGATAATTTCGCAAACATCGGGGTGAGAATAGAGATTACCCCGTGAAGGAAATTAATCTTTCTTCATCACTCAACCAATAAATAAATTCCTACAAAACACAAACATGAACACATAAACAACGGGCATCATCGAAAGAGATCGGACAAAAGACAAAGATAGAACACAACGGGGAAAGAAATTGATATTTTAAGAAGTTGATAGAACACAACGAACATCTCACAATAGATATCGTTTGACTTTTTGTCACATCTTTTAAGAAGTTAAAAACTCTATGAAATATTTTTTTTATATATTCATACTTATTAATAATGAGTATGAAATTATTTTAAAAAGTTGATATTTTATAGAGTTTTTAACTTTTAAGAAAACATGTCACACCATAAAATGACCTAAATTTTAAGAAGAAAAGAGTAAGACATAAGTTAGAAAGATTGTTAAATACTTCCTCCCTTTGTAAATAAGTGACTTTTTAAGTCACACACGTTTTTAGGACGGTAAAAACTATATAAAATATTATTTTTAATTAATTTTTAAAAATAATATCATACATATTAGTAATAAATATAATATTATTAAAAAAAATTAATTAGAAAAATAATATTTTATATAATTTTACCGCCTTAAAAAACGTACATGACTTAAAAAAGTCACTTATTTACAAATGGAGAAAGTACGTAACAAAAGTTCAAAAGTTGATAGATGAAAATCAGCAGGGATGGATCTAGGGAGCTCGAGGTGGATAAAGCCTCCTCTATTCCGAAAGAAACACCGTGAAAAAAAATAATATGTGTTTATTTTTTGGTAATTTTTACTAATTATAGGGATAAAACAGATTGAAAATATTAAAGAATCATAAAAACACCTTCGCTTAGTTGGTAAGAGGTATTTAGTACCTTAAGATTATGAATTTAAACCTTTTAGCTATACTTTTTTGGAAAATAATTTTTGTGTTTCTTAATTTTCTCTACTAAAAATAACTAATTAAATCATAAATTTTAGATTTTCTCCATTATATTTAAACAAAAATATTTTTTTATTTTACATTTATATACATACAAATTTTTTTTCTCATTTGTTAATAATTTTTGTTTTTCTTAATTTTTTCTACTAAAAATAACAATTTAAATAATAAATTTAATTTATTTTCTCAATGTATTTTAAAAAATATTTTTCACAAATACATGCAAAAAAATATTTACCCTCTCTAAACGAAATCCTTGATCTGCTACTTTCCACAGATGACCTTATTCATCATCCATTGTGATATTTTATCTACTAGTGTTCGCCTAAATAAATATATTAGTAGAGTTCTAATTACTTGTTCGCTTTGTAATTCTGATATAGAAGATACAAATCATTTATTGTTTAATTGTCATATTATCAGATCCCTTATTCAAAATCTGGGAGTTAAATTGAAAAAAATATTTACTATGCCAAATTTAACTAGTGAGGTCTCATAAAATATTTTAAATACTAGGGCTCTTAATATAGATTTTACAGACCTGTGTCATTTATGACATTCTATTTGGAAGTTGTGAAATAGAATTATTTTTCGCAATGATTCTGATAAGAGAATAATCAATGTTTTAACTCAAACTATTGATAAAATTTCATGTTGGGGTAATGACCAAGTAAAAATCAAATTACCAAAACGTATTAGGCCTCCTGATAAATTGATTTGGAAATGTCCACCAATTAATGTAGTTAAGATTAATGTAGATGCTTTGGTCAAAATGGGTTGTCAACCTCAGATTGGGTGCATTATGAGCAATAATTATGGTCAAGTTATTAAAATTCATAAATGTAATGTTAGGTTGAGTTCTGTCATCCTAGCATAAGAGTTTGCAGTATATGCAGGTATACGAGTGGCAGCGGAGCTTGGGATAAGGAAAGCCATAGTTGAAAGTGATTGCTTAATTGTTATCAACGCCATTAATCCGGGGAATAATATTCCATGAGAGGTGGCCGGTGCAAATAGTTCAAGAAATTCGTTCATTAGCTGAAGGCTTTGAGACCATCACTTTCGAGCATTGCTATAGAGAGGCGAATTGTGCATCTGATTTTCTTGCTAAATCTCATATGAGATGTAATTTTATTTTGAGTTCTTGTTATGGGTTCCAGAACATCATCATGTTTGATGACCATGGATGTCGGTAGTAGATCCAACTCGTTGCCTACTGTAAAAAAAAAAACTCTACTTAGGTGTTTTTATTTTGCAACCCTGTAAGAAGTAATTCATAATTGTTCATGTTAGGATCCAGATTGTATAGGATCCGGGTTTGATATTGGGCCTAATATTACGTTGTCTTAGTATTGGGTCTGATTGTATTTTGCTTATATTTTGCCGAGCTTATAGAGCATATAAATAGTCTAGTACACAAATACAGAAAAATCATAGAACAATCCAGATTTCCCTCCAATTTCATTTTTCATCTTCCATCTTCTTCACCGAGATATGCTTCAATTCATAGGTCGAAGTTTAATCCAACATTGTATCAGAGCATCGATCTATTGATTGAGCTAGATCTGGACTCTGATCTGTGTTTAGCACACATTTATTCATCTTCGTCCTCGTGTTTTGAAGTCCCGCCATGACAAACGAGCAGCTGAAGCTCGATCCCATCGATCCGTATTACATCCACCCTAGTGACCATCCCGGACTGGTCCTAGTTACTCCTCCGTTCAACCTCACCAGGAAAATGTGTTTTCACTCTCGCTCATGTGTTTAGGGTTAAACATTCACGCTCAAATTCAATCCTTGAAAACTTAGCTACGACAAAATTGCGTCAGTGTTCTAAATCTCCGCCGCTAGTGACTTCACATGCAACCAAAATCATGAGGTCTTTGTATGGTTTGTAATGGGGTCATGGTAGGAACATAGGGTATGGAAATTATTTAGGTTTTGTGGTGCTAAAAAATCCGGGAAAAAGGGTTAGTAAACAACCAGAAAAACACCAACACCAAAACATTTCATATGCCATTCCAATAACATGTACTACTTCACAATACAAATTCGCACACAATATTCAAATATCCACACAAACTCATTCATTTTTTTTCTTTTGATAATGATTTTTTTCATTTTTTTTATTTTTTATTTTCTTGACTTTTACCCCAAGTGAATTTTATCCTCCTTAGGTCCCAAGTAATAAGCAAATAAAAACCATCTCTATATAGTACCAATGAATCACCCAATATGATTTGATACGGGGTTAGCCGTAGGATGGCCCGATCTTCGACAATCAAGACTCAAAGACAAGAACGGAAGCAAACGACTCAAGAACAAGAACAAAGACTCAAAACCCAGCAATAGAAACTCGACAAAAGTAATGAAATAAAGACCGATAGATGGGTGATTCGAACTAAAATAGAATGAGGAAAAGACCCCAGGCCTCCTAAGAGGGTAGAAACCAAATACCAACGACTATAAAGCCCGCCTCTACAACCTTACACAACCAAGCGGACAACTTGGAGGCACAAGGAGGGGACCTGTGATTACCTGGATCACCAAGCTCTCGCGAGGTTGACGAACTCAAAGCAAACCAAGTTAGATCAAGAACCAATTTGCAATCGATGAGCCACGCTACGAATCGATCGACTTATGCTCTATGTGTTTCACACAAAAAGAGGACGTTCATAAATTTCAACGTAAGTTTATAACAATGGAGATTAGCCTTCTTATAACCCTAAAAGGCCAATTTACTAATTAAAATAATAAATAAAAGAAATTATTTAAATAGCCTAAAAATAACTTAAAATAGGTTAACTAATTAAGTCACATGAATTAATACTTGACATCAACCAAATTGGAAAAGAAGGACGTCGGCTCCAGCGGACTCGTGCACGCCCGCACACCACGGACACACGCCCGCGCACCTTGGCTACACGCCCGTGCACCTTGGCCACACTCCCGTCAAAACAGTGACAGCTTGTAAAGACGTTGATTTTCGGCTAATCTCTAGGTCGAATCTGGAAAAACCTCCAACAGCAAAGGTGTAGATCTCTTCGTCCTCGTTCCAAAAATATATGGCACGATGCAATCCGATTAATATTAAATCCGTACGACTCATTTTACTGAGACGTCGAAAAGCTGTCAAATGTTGAACGAACCCCAAAAACGTCAAGCTTCCACCTTTGCACCTTCTCCCATGGTGGAGCCTTCTTCTTCCTCTTGAGGATGAATTCATTCTCGTGAGCTCGAATCATAGGTCCATCCCCAAGTATAGGTGTGTCCGGAGGTGTCTTGGATGGTCCTGCATCACTATTTCTCAACTCAAAGCAACTCCATCTACATATCAAGATATTCACTAACTCTTCTCCTAATTCCCGGATGGATCGGGCTAATAATTGGCTAAGAAGATTTTTTGGAGCTAACAAAATAGGATTATAAGGCTCAAATTGGCTTCAAGCAAAGAATAATGTGTACGGTTGGATAGAGTATAATATGGCTAAAAGAAAATTATGCCTCAATCACTTTAAGGTTACATGCAAAAATCATATAAATGCAGCCTCAATAAAGATATCTAAATGCAATTTTAAGAGGAAGTAATCAAGGAGAGTATTCACACACAAAGAAACTAGAGGACATATATGTGTAGTCCCAATAAGGCGAAAATAACTCACAAGGTCAAATTGTTAGAACTTCCATACCACTTAAATTCCAAAGACTATACATGCTCAATTATATCATCAATCATATTCCCAAAAAGTCTATAAAACAATTCAAAGTTTCAAACACTTCAAACAAGTTATGGTGCACATGATAAGATAAATATAGAGGACAAGTAGCCTAGATGGGGAAATAAGACCTAAAGTGTATGAAATGCATGATATTTTTGTATTTTTTTAACACATGCAATATATGAGTAAAAATAAATATGAAAACATAAATAAACATGATGTGGATAATCAATCTATATGCAATGCAATCCCTCCCCCACACTTAAAATTTCCATTGTCCTCAATGAAAATAAATTAAAAACAACAAAAGATCAAAATATGAAGGAAAGAAAGAAAACTGACATGCTAATTGCAGTGTTGGTAGGTCAGGTGGGAGGGGAGGAAGGGAAACCTGTCAGTCCCATCAAAGGCCACGGGGCGGCTGGAGACTGGCAGCGGGGCGACCCTTACAAGCCGCAGGGCAGCCTCTGCTCTTTTCAACTTTCAGCCCTGCAGTGTTAGTGCCCCACGAAAAAAATCCAAAACTATACTAATTTAATGAAATTTAAGAAAAATAAAATCTAAAACTACTTACCTTGGGTTTCCTTCCAAGCAGCACCTTAGTTTTATGCCACCGGCATGACTTATTCTCAATCTTAATTTCTTACCTATCAGATATCGTCAAGGCCCTCAGTAGTCTATCATATTCATGTGCACACATCTTCCACAAGACATCATAGCACACTAAATTGAAATTATAAAGTATAGAAGTTATAAAGCTTTTCAATTTATCATGAATGTCTACTGAAGGAATATGACACCGCCAGTTCAGTTCCACTGGTGGCATTTCAAAATAACAATTAAAAGGATCAACATAATCACCATTACCGTCCAAATTGCAAAAGTTTACCTTTATTACCTCTCGAGCCTCAGGAGGTGGCTCTAGACATGGTTCATCAACGGGGGAGCTGAGAATGAATGCATCGGATGAAGTAGGAGACAAAACACATGAAACCTCATGCGTCTACTCATGAGATTCCATGTCAGGAAGCACCGGACCCTCTTCTTCATCGTCAAAGAAACCGTCGTCATTTGTGAACAATTCATCCTCGTTCTGAACATCATTATCACGTTGAAACCAACTAGGATGGAATGAATTGAGGACAATGACTTTGACATGATATTCCATTCTTGCATCCTTCAATGTCTCGGGGGATGACATTATGGATTGGCTTTCTTTATCAACTTGCGGGATGGTCATCCGCTCAACCATTATCTCGATTGATGTTTGAGTAAGTTGGCTCATTTTTCCCCCCAAGTTTTTGATCCTCTCAGCATTCTCCTGCACCGCTTGTGTAAGGGCATGGATTGCATCATCCGGGTATATGACAGAGTCCTCCCTTGGTGGATAAGACGTGCTGAGCAACTCTTCCTGTCCAACATGGTAACCCATGTAACAGAAAAAAATCCTACAACCCCAACAAACCTAACCATGCTAGGCCTCCATTACTCATATGCTCAGCAAGCGCTCGTGTCTCAGCAGTCATCTCGTCAATTATGTAAATAATCATATCTCGGATGCTGTCTTGATAACCCCGTGAATTACGAATGTCAACATATCTCTGTAATCTGGTAAGATATTGGTGAAAGTTCTCACCTTCAAACCGCAGTAACCTCAACATCCTAAAAGTTAGTAGCAAGGGTGTTATGAACCGTAAGATAGGTTCACAACAAAGTTAGTTATATACAATAATCGGAAAACACACAAAACAAAGAAATAAACTTTGATTCCCCGGCACCGGCGCCAAAATTTAACAGGAGGAAACTGTCGTTGTTCCTATCAAAGTATAACTCAAACCTACAAACTAGTATAGTAAGCAAGTAAGAGATCAATCCCACAGAGAATCAAGTATTCCTAAGCAATGTATATTTACCAATTAGTAGAAAAGAGGGGTTTTGGTGATTGAAGATAAGAAAAGAAACTGTAAACAAGTTAGCAGAGATAAAAATTGAGAAAATAGTTCCATCTATCAATATCCACTTTAGTTTGGTTGATTGATCATCGATTCTTCTTGAAGTTCTCTTTTCATCCTATTATTGTTCCTGTCCTGATCTTGTGAAAATTACTAGTCATACGAGTCCTAGTAACCCTTACTAATTAGATAACCCTAACACGGTCAAGATTCAACCTAATAGTAGCATTAAGATTAAGGATTAATCAGGATATGATGCAGGACCATCCAAGATACCTCCGGACACACCTATACTTGGGGATGTACCTATGATTCGAGCTCACGAGAATAAAGTCATCCTCAAGAGGAAGAAGAAGGCTCCACCATGGGAGAAGGTGCAAAGGTGGAAGCTTGACGTTTTTGGGGTTCGTTCAACATTTGACAGCTTTTCGACATCTCAGTAAAATGAGTCGTACGGATTTAATATTAATCGGATTGGATCGTGCCATAGTTTTTTGGAACGAGGACGAAGAGATCTACAACTTTGCTGTTGAAGGTTTTTCCAGATTCGTCCTACGAAAATCAACGTCTTTATAAGCTGTCACTGTTTTGACGGGAGTGTGGCCAAGGTGCGCGGGCGTGTGGCCAAGGTGCGCGGGCGTGTGGCCAAGGTGCGCGGGCGTGTGTCCGTGGTGCGCGGGCGTAATACCAACACCAAGCTCTTGCGAGGTTGACGAACTCAAAGTAAACCAAGTTAGATCGATAACCAATTGTTGCAATCGACGAGCCACGCTTCGAGTCGATTGACTTTTCCTCAATTGTGTTTCACACAAGAGCTGTAAATTTCAATAATGGAAGACGTCTGAGTTCTACAATGAAGATTAGCCTTCTTATAACCCCAAAAGGCTAATTTACTAAATAAAATAATAAATAAAAGAAATTATTTAAATAATCCTAAAATAACTAAAATAACATAATTAATTAAGGTCTCTAAAATAACAACTTAAGAAAGCCCAAATTCGGCATATGTGAGATTGGTGGCCAGCATCCAACAGCCCGGAGCTGCACGCTCGCACACCTACCTGCACTCCCGCGCAAAACAGTGACATCTTGCAAAGAATGTGATTTTCGGTCAAGCTCTAGGTCGAATCTGGAAAAACCTTCTACAACAAAGTTGTATATCTCTTCGTCCTTGTTCCGACAAGGTATGGCACGATCCAATCCGATTAATATTGAATCCGTACGACTCATTTTACTGAGACGTCGAAAAGCTGTCAAACTGAGCATGAACGAACCCAAAAACGTCAAGCTTCCACCTTTCGACCTTCTCCCATGGTGGAGCCTTCTTCTTCCTCTTAAGGATGACATCATTCTCACGAGCTTGAATCATAGGTCCATCCCCAAGTATAGGTGTGTCCGGAGGTGTCTTGGATGGTCCTGCATCATTCCCCCTTTCTTGAAAAGGATTCGACCTCGAATCCAAGGTCGCATAAGATTCCGCAAATGCATCCACACGGCCCGATCTTCGACAATCAAACTAGAAATAGCAAGAACGGAAGCAAAAGACTCAAAGACTCGATGAACAATATGCAAGACTCGAAATTGATAACAAAGACAAGACCCCAGGCCTCCTTAGAGGGTAGGAACCAAGTACCAACGACTATAAAGCCCGCCTCTACAACCTTTCACAACCAAGCGGACAACTTGGAGGCACAAGGAGGGGACTTGTGATTACCTGGATCACCAAGCTCTCGCGAGGTTGAAGAACTCAAAGCAAACCAAGTTAGATCAAGAACCAATTTGCAATCGACGAGCCACGCTACGAATCGATCGACTTACGCTCTATGTGTTTCACACAAAAAGAGGACTTTCATAAATTTCAACGTAAGTTTTTAACAATGGAGATTAGCCTTCTTATAACCCTAAAAGGCCAATTTACTAATTAAAATAATAAATAAAAGAAATTATTTAAATAACCTAAAAATAACTTAAAATAGGTTAACTAATTAAGTCACATGAATTAATACTTGAAATCAACCAAATTGGAAAAGAAGGACGTCGGCTCCAGCGGACTCGTGCACGCCCGCGCACCACGGACACACACCCGCGCACCTTGGCCACACTCCCGTCAAAACAGTGACAGCTTGTAAAAACGTTGATTTTCGGCCAATTTCTAAGTCGAATCTGGAAAAACCTTCAACAACAAAGTTGTAGATCTCTTCGTACTCGTTCCAAAAAGGTATGACATGATCCAATCCGATTAATATTAAATCCGTACGACTCATTTTACTGAGACGTCGAAAAGCTGTCAAATGTTGAAGGAACCCCAAAAACGTCAAGCTTCCACCTTTGCACCTTCTCCCATGGTGGAGCCTTCTTCTTCCTCTTGAGGATGAATTCATTCTCGTGAGCTCGAATCATAGGTCCATCCCCAAGTATAGGTGTTTCTGGAGGTGTCTTGGATGGTCTTGCATCAGGATACATGCAACACCAAGCTACGAGTCAACATTTAACATATAATTGATTCTCTACACACCATTTTAGTCCTACGAGTCCTAAAAAGGCATGATTGCTACTGTGGATTAAGGTTCGCTATGAGGAATCTACAAAATTCTAGCAATAATCTCAACTAGTTGTACGGACTATAAGAACTCAGCAATATTCGCAAAAGAATCAATACGAATCAATAGGAATAGAACAAGAATAGAAATCTCACAACTTTACCGAACTAAAGCTTCAATCCATAGACGAAACGAAAGAGTTTAGCACTCCATAGCCATGGAGGCTCCCCTCTAGGGTTCTCTCAATTGATAATCTCCAAGTGCATAAACTAAGGAATTAGATGATGAGTTAGATGTCTAAGAAAGTAACCCTAATAGCCCTTAAATAAACCTAACAAAGTCGGCCAAATAATAATTCTAAAAACCTAATTAAAGAGCTTCGGGCCGCGGGGTGGTTTGCTTGGCCGCGGTACGGCTTTTACTATTCACATCGATTTTTTCTCTTCGAATTTGGTCTCTATGTCAACACAAAAGTTGTAGATCTCGGAAAGAGCTTTCCAACGCATGCTTATAATAGTCAATCGGACCACCGAGGCCTCCAGAATGTGTGTTATAAGTTCAGCTTGTCTGGCGACAACTTCTGCTGACTTATTTTTCACTTAGGCGCTCGAAATTCGACTCCGCTCCCGTGCTCTTCACTTTTATTCTTCCTTTCACTCTTCCTTCCTCCATTAGCTTCCTTATTCCTCATCGAATTCATACATGCCTGAAATAATCCATAAAAGTGTGTATAAATGCAAATCTAGCATAATCTATGCATTATATAAATCTAAATCATGCTAAATGCATCCTAATATGCCTACCTAAATGTGTGCTATCAGCGCCCGTCCATTCGGATCGTGTTATCAGCAAAAAACAAAATTGGCTTCATCAACGGGAAGCTCGCTAAACCAGATGCAAATTCTCTCAAGTTTCCTTGTTGGGAGAGATGCAATGTGTTGGATCCCTCCTTAATCACTCACCAAGACCCAAGTTTGTGGGTAAGTATATAGGAAGCCCAAACCAATCGTTGGCCCAAATTGGAATGATAGGCACAAGAGAAGACTAGAGTTCTTGAGAGATCTCTAGAGTTTTCTTGTAAATGGGAGGCTTATTAATTAATCTAGGCAATTCTAGAAATAGGTAGACTAGCATAATCTAGTTAATTCCCACTTAGTGGATGGTGAAAGTCGGTGGTAGTGGAGTCCTATAAATAGCCTAAGGGAGTCTCGGTTTGCATCCATCCAAATAAAGCAAATCAAAGTGAGAGCAATTGTAGAGTGATCAAGTTAGCCTAGTAAGAGTGAGTAGTGAGCCACAAAATATATAATGAGAGTTGTAATCTTATAAAGTGTTCCACTGTATAATAAAGTGAGTATTTGCCCATCTTAATCACACGAAGCGGGAAATTTCGATTTTTCCCAACAGTGGTATTAGAGCAAGGTTGATTTTCAAAAGGTGTTAGCTCGTGCGGATCAAAATGGAGGCTAGCGTCACCTACGAGGGTGACATGTTCAAGCTCACGGCAGACAATTACTCTTATTGGAAGCCGATGATGGAGGATCATCTCTATTGCAAGGACCTGTACGAACCCATCTTCAACAAGGACAATCTAAGGAGTGGGAGCTCCTTAATCGGAAGGCGGTCGCCATGGTACGTAAGTACATTGACAAAACTCTCTTTGAGCATGTTTCTAATTACACGAATGCTTTTGAATTGTGGACAAAGCTTGAGTCCATGATTCAAAAGAAATCGCCTCGTAACATGGCCCTTCTAGATAGACGGTTGGTAAAGATGGAGTATAAGGATGGCCAAAGTATGATTGAGCACTTGAATAATTTCAAGGAGCTTGTCAATCAGTTAAGTAAGGACGATATGGTGCTCGATGATACGTTACAAGCCATCCTACTCCTTACCTCTCTGCCAGTTAGGATACTCTGTTAGTTACTCTAAGTAACTCAGCACCAGACGGGAAGCTCACCATGGATATTGTCTGCGATAGTCTTATCTACGAAGAAGCTAGGACGAAGGAGAGAGGAATAACTAATCATTCTGAGGCTAATGTCCTTGACAACCGTGGCAATAATGATGCCCGTGGACGGAAGCAAAACCGAGATCGAGATCAGTATCGAGGGTGGTCCAAGTCATGCACCAGGGTCACGTGCTACTATTGTGGCAAACCAGGCCACAAGAGACAAGAATGTCGCATCCTCAAGAGAGATCAGAAGGCCGGAAATGTGAAGCCAGACCAGATCAATCCAATGAGGAGGCGAGAAGAAAGGAGTACTACCGCCATAGCTGATGAAGGCGAGGATTCATATCTCGTTGAAGGAGGTAACATTCTAAACATTGAATGTAATGATATCTCCTGGATTGTCGATTCTGGTGCCTCCTTTCAGGTTACCCCACACAAAAGCTTCTTCTCATCCTACCGAAGTGGAGACTTTGGTACCGTCCTGATGGGAAATCATGGATGGAGCAAGATCGTGGGGAGAGAAGATATTATCCTCACATCCAACACAGAATGCAAGCGCATCCTAAAAGATGTGAGACATGTTCTTGATATGAGACGTAACCTCATATCAACTGGAAGGCTAGACGATGATGGTTACTTTAGTCAAAATGGCGAAGACAAATGGAAGTTGACTAAAGGTAACCTAACCGTGGCTCGAGGAAGAAAAGAAGGAACATTGTACTGGACAGAAGCAAAGGTTTTCAAGGGAGAGGTGAACGTTGCCAGCACTGACATGGAGATCTGGCACCAAAGACTTGGACATATGAGCGAGAAGGGCATTCAAATCCTCGCTCGAAGGCAGCTCCTCCCTAACCTGAAAGGTACCTCCCTCGACCCATGCTCTGATTGTTTAGTCGGTAAACAACATAGAGTAGCTTTCCAGAGATCATCTCCACCCACAAAGAGGAAGCATGTCCTAGACCTTGTACACACAGATATGTGTTCAATGACCGAAAAATCCAATGGAGGTGCACTATATTTTGTGACCTTCATTGATGATCATTCAAGGAAGGTATGGGTGCGCTTGCTGAAATCAAAGGATCAAGTCCTCGAAACATTCAAGGAGTTCCATCCCAAGGTGGAACGGGAGACTGGTCGGAAGCTCAAGTGTATTCGATCAGACAACGGTGGCGAGTACCGAGGACCCTTTGAGGCGTATTGTAGCTCCTATGGGATCAGGCTTAAGAAGACACCGCCAACGACGCCACAATTGAATGGGATTGCTGAGAGGATGAACTTTACTCTCACAGAGAGAGTCCGATGCATGCTCTCTCATGCCAAACTACCCAAGTCGTTCTGGGGAGAAGCCTTGATGAACGCTATCAACATCATCAACCTCACACCTTCTGTCCCTCTAAACGGAGATATCCCAAAAGAGGTATGGTCAGGGAAGAAGGCCTTCTACAAACACTTGAAGGTATTCGGGTGCAGGGCGTTCGTTCACATCTCTAAGGACGAGCGGACCAAGCTTGATTCTAAGACAAAGGAGTGCATCTATCTTGGTTCACCAAGAGATGAGTTCGGCTATCGACTTTGGGACCCGACCACCAGCAGGGTTATTAGAAGTCGAGATGTTGTGTTCTTCGAAGATCAGACGATTGAAAACATCCGAAGATCAACAAAGCAGACGCGAAGACAAAGGAGGGAAGAGCCAAGTCCCTCGAACGCACAACATGACGATTAAGAAGAAGCTCCGATCGAGAGCGATGACGAAGTTGATGATGAAGATCATTCTCAAGAGCAGAATGATCAAGAAGATGCCCCAGATGAGCCAGAAGCAGAATCAAGCACTCCAGTAGAGCCTGACCTGAGGCGGTCCTCTAGAGACAAGCGACCTTCCAACCAATACAACTCAGATGAGTATGTGACCCTCACGGAAGAGGGGGAGCCTTAAAGCTATAAGGAGGCTATGGATGATAGCCACAAGGCTGAGTGGCTAAGACCCATGTAGGAGGAGATGCAATCCTTGCATGACAATCACACCTATGAGCTGGTGAAGCTACCAAAAGGGAGACGAGCCTTGAAGAACAAATGGGTGTATCGGTTGATAACCGAGGACAGCAACTCGAAGCCCCGATACAAGGCTCAACTAGTCGTGAAAGGATTCAGCCAAAAGAAGGGGATCGACTTTTAAGAAATATTCTCTCCGGTCGTGAAGATGTCATTTATCCGAGTTGTTCTGGGCTTAGCAGCAAGCCTAGATTTGGAGATCGAACAACTCGACGTCAAGACAGCATTCCTCCATGGTGACCTTGAAGAGGAGATATACATGGAGCAGCCAGAAGGATTCAAAGTTCCATGCAAGGAGAATCTAGTGTGCAGACTCACAAAGAGTCTCTACGGCCTAAAGCAAGCACCAAGACAGTGGTACAAGAAGTTCGACTCTTTCATGGCGGATCACAACTTCAAGAAAACCATGAGTGACCACTGTGTCTTCATGAAGAAAACCATGAGTGACCACGTTGATGATATGTTGATAGTAGGGCATGACCGCAATAAGATAACTGCTCTAAAGAAAGACTTGAGCAAATGCTTTGCCATGAAAGACTTGGGACCGACAAGGCAAATCCTTGGGATGACAATAACTCGTGATAGAACGAGTAAGCTTCTGTGGATATCCCAAGAGAGATACATCGAGAAGGTGAGGGAGAGATTCAACATGCACAACGCCAAGCCGGTGAGCACACCACTTGTTGGACACTTCAAGCTGAGCTCGAAGCAAAATCCAACAAGTGAGAAGGAGAAACAAAGATGAAGAGTACCCCATATTCATCCGCGGTAGGCAGTCTCATGTACGCAATGGTCTGTACGAGACCTGATATCGCATACACAGTCGGAGTCGTAAGCCGCTTCTTGGCAAATCCGGGGAAGGAACACTGGGCTGCAGTGAAATGGATCCTCTGGTATCTACGGGGTACTTCTAAACGGTGCATATGCTTCGGCAATGGGAAGCCTGTGCTAGAAGGATACACAGATGCAAATTGGGTCGGAGACAATGATTCCAGGAAATCAACGTCAGGTTATCTAACTACCTTTGCAGGGGGAGCTGTTTCCTGGAAATCAAAGTTACAAAAGACAGTTGCCTTGTCCACCACTGAATCAGAATACATCGCAGCTACAGAAGCTTGCAAGGAGATGCTATGGATGAAGAGCTTCTTACTCGAGCTGGGAGTAGAGCAAGACAAATATGTCTTGCAGTGTGACAATCAAAGCGCCATTCACCTAGTGAAGAACCCGACCTATCACTCTCGCTCGAAGCACATCAATATCCGATATCATTGGATTCGAGACATCATCGAAGAGAAGCTTTTACAGCTTGACAAGGTACATACGGAGAAGAACTGGTCTGACATGATGACCAAGGTAATCCCGACAAAGAAGTTTGAAAACTGTTATCAATGATCCGGCATCGTAACACGCTCATGATTAAGTCGGGAAGGGGGAAAATTGTTGGATCCCTCCTTAATCACTCACCAAGACCCAAGTTTGTGGGTAATTACATATGAAGCCAAAACCAATCGTTGGCCCAAATTGGAATGGTAGGCACAAGAGAAGAGTAGAGTACTTGAGAGGCTTATTAATTAATCTAGGCAATTCTAGAAATAGGTAGACTAGTATAATCTAGTTAATTCTCACTTAGGGGATGGTAAAAGTCGGTGGTAAAGGAGTCCTATAAATAGCCTAAGGGAGGCTGGGTTTGCATCCATCCAAACAATACAAATCAAAGTGAGAGCAATTGTAGAGTGATCAAGTTAGCCTAGTAAGAGTGAGTAGTGAGCCACAAAATATAAAGTGAGAGTTGTAATCTTGTAAAGTGTTCCACTATATAATAAGAGTGCCACTTTTATACAAAGTAAGTATTTGCCCATCTTAATCACACGAAGCGGGAAATTCCGATTTTTCCCAACACAATGACATGGTGATTTCTTGGATCATCAATTCGCTCAGTCTAGAAATTCGCCGAAGTGTGATTTATAATGAGACCGCTCAAGCTATTTGACGTCAATTGGATTCACGGTTCAACAAGGTTGGGGGAACGCGGATGTACTCGATTCAACAGGAATTGGTCACGACCACACAAGGTACAAGCTCATTTTCGGATTATTTTACAAAAGTAAAATCGCTTTGGGATGAATTGGACAACGTGAGACACTTGTCATGTTGCACCTGTGGTTTGTGCACTTGTGATTACATTTCTAATTTTTTGGAAATATGAGGAAACTCAGAGGATTATACAGCTGTTGATGGGATTGAATGACTCATATACTGTGGTGCGAGGTTTAATTCTAATGATTGATCCTCTACCTGATATGGATCGTGTGTATTTTCTGCTCGCCCAAGAGGAAAATCAGAGGAAGAGTAAGGTTGGATCTGGGGTTAATGAAGGGGTGTCTATGCGTACTAAGACATCTCAATATGGATCCTAACAGTTCATGTATACCAGAAATAAGAAGCCCTCTTTCATCAAAGGCAGATCGATCGTGTGAAGGAAACAATGTATGTAACAAGGCCTCTTTCTCTATACAACAACTCACCTAAATCTCTACGGTCGCCAACTCCTGAAGGTCCAACATCCGGTTACCTTGTGTTACAAGACGGCCAAGATCAAGAGGACAACGTGAAATTTTGGTGTTGCTCATCAAGTCACGAGTTCAAGGTCACAAACCTCCCATTCCCACAAAATGCCTTCCTAAGAATACAACCAGGTGATGAAGATGGACATGCCGAGTTCCTCTTTGTACCGGTTATTGACCAACCATTGTCTTCCAATCGGTATTACATTGTGGTAGAGGGAAAAGGGTAAGCATATGTGTGCACATCTTAGCCCACATACTTCTTTGAATTGTCTAGAGCGCGCTACATTGTAATTTTGATTGCATATGATTTTGTATAGAATCACTGGACACTAGCAACCTCAAAAGACGAACAACAACCTAGTGGCTTCTTTTGTAGTACTATCTATGCTAAGCCAAGACCACTGGACCCGAAGAACATGCATCAACAGTTTGAGATTCTCCCTTCTAAGACATCTAAAGGTAGGTTTTCCGCTAAGCATGTTGCTCTTGATGGAATCCTCCCACATTTATTAAGTAATCAAGAGTTTTGTATCACCTCTAGACCTATAACTTCGATGCTAGTTGAAGCTCAAGGGCTTGATGCAGCCCTTCGTGGTTGTCTCACATCTCTTGACTTCTCGGTATCTCATCAAAATCATGAGCTTGTGGTTGTGGGGAAGTGGCATTGCCCTTTCATGTTTGTCAGAGAGGGGACAATCAAAGATCATATAAGAAACTCGGCATTCTATCAGATCTCGCTTGAGAAATGATGGGAGAAGATATGGGCTTGTGAGAGCCAAGGAGAAAATAGTAGATCGAGTTGATGTGGATGCTGTCGTTGCTCAAAAATCAGCAGCTTTGTATGGTATGGAGGCCAAGGAAGAGGAGAGAAACATGGAAGATGGGTTTGTGTGGTTTTCGAGTGTAAAGGATTGGAAAGGGGAGAAGAGAAAGGTAGGGCTTAGTAGGTTGTTAGTTGAAAGAATGTTTTGGGAAGAAGAGAGATTTGGATGGTGTGATGGGAATGAGAAGCATGTAAGCTTTGGCATGTCCCTCGGAAAGGAAGCATGAACTAGATTCGCTTTTGCTTGCAAGCATCAGGTTTTCGTAAAACATCATTCGAGTTCATATATGCACCTATTAATTCGTAATTCGTGGTGTAACATCAATGTATTAAAATCATATATAGAAGATCAAATGAAAAGGATACCAAAAGGGGATGTATGAGAGACGAAATCTTCCTGTGACAGCTATAAGAGAAAAAAAAGTTGAGCTACTTAGTAATCCATGAACTAGGGAGAATAACATATGAAGTTTTATTGATTGGGGTTTGCTATGCTTATGTAATTGACTATGGGTATAAACTTAATTATTTTGGATATAAATATAATTATGGTTTTCATCAGAGTAATTATTTTGGATATAAATATAATTATGGTTTTCACCGGAGTGCGACTTTGCTATGCTTATGTAATTGACTGTGAACTAACAACAAATGACTGCAAGGCATTCTAGCAATTACCTAATCCCTTCGACATTTACAGGATAATGACATATACCGGTTGTTCTTTACCGTTTCGATTTCCATGACCATACATTTTACTGTATAAATACTGAAGTTGGTTAAGAGAATGGGATTCAAATGAGAGAAATTTAAAAACCATAATCATGTATGTAACAAGATCCCTTTCTCTATAGTTAACCGACCCTGACGCTCTCTCTTTACCACCCTCCGAAGGCCCCAATGGCGGTTACCTAGTCCTCCAAGATGATGCCTCAACTCCAAGATACTTCTTTGGATTGTTCAAGGACAACCGTATTAGGGGTCTCCCTTTCCCTCAAACCAAGCTCCACACGGTTATTCATACTCATAGTTCAACATATGTTTCAACAATGCATACTCATACTTTTCATCATTCAACAACTCATAATTCAGCACATGATTCAACAACTCGTAGTTATTATCCTGTCTACTTCATACCGGTGATTAATCAACCAGTGTCATCCAATAAATATTATGCAATCATGGGGAAGGGAAGTTGTAAAGGGTAATGCTTACGTCTTTCATTCCTATCAACAATTGCTACTACTTGCTATTTATAGTTTCATGAAATTATTCAATAACAGAAGCGACATATATACTTGTTCACCTAGTGCCTTAAATTTATTCCACATGAAGGCATGTGCAAGTTCTACAGATGAAGACTGGTTGACATGTTGCCTTTGCAGCTGCGTAACTAAGCCAGTGGCTTGCATTGGGAAAGACTGGTTGACAAGTTCTTTGATAGTTTGCTGTGTGGTTTGCATTGGGAAATACTAAAAATATTCCAAGTTATATGTATTTCTGTAGGCCTATTTTTGTGTCCTTTGAGAAAGGCTTTGTGCTCAGTTGATCAAATTGTTGTAATTTGAACAATTCCTATGTGCCAGTGGCTTGGTGTTATTTCATTATGTTGTTTGATATATTTTTTATGTCATTGATCAAATAGTTGTTATATATATATATATAGAGGAGTGAGTCATATACTCATATATATATATATTTATTTATTTGCTTTTAGTAAGTTATCTCATCAAATGAACCTCTCCAAGATCAGTTTTAATGTTGCAATAACAATACAAGTTTGTGCTTGTCAAAATTCACCAGATGAGGTTTAGGATGATCTAAAGCGACAACCTCGAATTATTTATCTTCTCCTGCAGTCCTATGAAGATGAACCTCCCCGGGTTCTTGACCACCGCAAACGTTGCAAGAAAGCAAAACAGTGCAGTTCCAATTCAGCAATGACAGTGAAATCCTAGACTTTCGAATGACGAATAACTTGATATCCACCTAGTAAGTATGACTTTTCATTTTAGGGGTGGCCAAGTTGTATATAAGCAAAAGCTTCAATCCTGAAGATCTTGGGCATCGGAAGCTGGAAGGATTCGGAGACACAAATTAATATGTATCTCACCAGGCCCCTTTCCCTTCACAGGAAATCCCCTGAATCTTTGTCATTACCTCCGGAGGGTCCAAACTCCGGCTACTTGGTGATCAGCGACGAGGAATCCCCCAATGCGTGCTGCAAACTGTTCTGTATAGAACAATGGATCGCGGACTTTCCTTTCCCTCAAAACAAACGGATAATGATGAGTCAACCTGTTGGTGACCATTCTCAGATATTTAACGCCTACTTAATACCTGCGATCAACCAGCCACTGTCTTCCAATCGCTACTACGCGATCAAGCCAAGCGAAAGGCACAAAGGGCGAGACTTAACTACGAAAAAGTTCTTACATTGTCATGTCTCTCAAATCTCAATCACTAATGTGTTCCAATTAACCTGCAGGAAGGCTTATATTAGCTTAAAGGATGAAGACAAAGGGGCTTGTTGGTTCTGCTGCCGATTCTTCAAGAATGCGGAGCCAAAGCTTCTAGACCCTCTCGACATTGATTAACAGTTTGAGTTCTCAAGAGGCGACTATTGCGTGTTTGCAAACACATTCTCCGTTAAATCACTCGCTTCAGATGGTTACCCTCCAGCTTATATAAGAACAATACCATGGAATGCGTACACTCGAGATATCAAACACTGCTCAATTGGTGAAGCTTCAGGCATTGACATGGCTCTCCGTGGTCGCCTTCCAGAACTCAACTGCTTGGTATCTCATGACTCGTCTGAGCCTGAGGTTGTAGGTAAGTGGTACCGTCCTTTCATGTTCATCAAAGACATAGACATAAAGGATCAAGTGGACAAATCATTGTTCTATGAGATGACGCTTGAACGAAGGTGGCAGCGGGTTTTCACATGTGGGAATAGCAACGGTCTAGGCAAGAATTCAGTGACCATGGATGTTGTTGTGAAAACAGAAGGGATCACGGTTTTTGGGGCGGAAGCAGCGCAGTTTGAGATAAGTGTCATTGATGGAGTAGTGTGGTTCGACGCGGTCAAGTGGAGACGAGCTACCACGAATTGGCCCGAGTTCGTTGATTGTTGAAAGAATGAATTGGGAGCAAGGAAGAGGTGGATGGGAGAGAGATCAAAAGCACGCCAGATTGATGAGGACGAAGAAATACGAAGGGATCAAGATGAGTCCATGGATGAGGTTCGGGTACTATGTGTTGGTTGAAAGATTTGTTCCGAAGAGAACGGTGTTGGAGAAATGTTCATTGTGGGGGTTTTCAAATGTGGCTTTTGAACTTCTCTTTTGTCCCACATTGATTACAAAAGGGGTTGGGGGGGATTGTTTTTAAGGAGGAGTTTTTCAAGGGGTTCTTGAGAGTTGGGATAGGGATCCCACACGCGCGCACCACCGCCGCCGGTCCGTGTCACGTGCGCGGTCTGGTGCTGGTTACATTTTACGTCGTGTTTTAATTTTTATCCATTAAACGCCTCAGATGGTGTTGAATTAGGGTTTGACTAATTCAGCACTTTCAAAACGTTTTAAAAAACTGTTTTAATTTTTCCGAGATCTCCGCTGGGTGGAGCGTCCATCTTCTGGTTTTAAAACCGACGCTGGCCTTCAGTTTTCAACACAGAACAATTAAAACTCCTCCTTCTCTCTTCTTCTTCTGCAACCGTTCTGGGTCCTGGGTGGTTCCATTGCTTCGACGGTGAGTGCACGCCTGACAAACCGCTGTGTATCCTTAGAGGGGGACGCCAGTAGCCGACCTGCACCGTGGTATCGGGGCGATTTCGCTTCTAAGACAGTGGTCTCCTTTATACCACGCCACAGCAAATCAAACATTGGTTTTACAGTCATATCAATTAAGCACAACAGTCATATCAAGCCAAAATCAATTAAGAGATGGAAAGTTTGAAATTCCTAAAAAAATATTTATAGTGATGATTGATGAACAAACTGAAATTAGGACGGCCAGGGGGGCCAGCCCCAAATTGGGGATCCCTGAAGAGGTTTCAAAATACCTAAGCTGGCTCAAAAAAAAAAAAAAGATTTCCAGATTTGCAGTTGATTACTCCCTCCGTTCTAAAATACATGGTCTTTTAATTTTCGACACGTTTTTTAAGGAGCGAAAAACTCTATGAAATATTATTTTTTAATTAATTTTTTTTTATATAATTAGATACTTATTAGTAATAAGTATCAAATAGTATAAAAATTTTAATTAAAAAAAAATATTTTATAGGATTTTTGGCTCTTTAAAAAAAACGTGTCAAAAAGCAAACGCTCATCTATTTTGGAACGGAGGGAGTAAAAGATAAACTTGAGAAATTAGCTAACAAGGCCGGGTTGCACGATATTTCTACGTGTAAGGCACTCCTTTTGATTGAATTTCAACCCATCGTTTTCATTTCATTAGATGATGCACATGTGTTAATTTTGCAACCAAATTTTATATACATTTTCCCGTTTTTGAATAGGGCTTTTGCACGGTCAAGTCAAAGCAATGACGAAAATGCTTATCCATCATTAGTCGTTAGTCAAATGATAAATGGGAAAACTAATCCAAACTAAATTATTAGCTCGGTATATTTGTGGGCTATGTAGCAAAGTTGATGGCGGTGTTATGTTAAGTATTATAACCCATGGAAATGTGGAATGACTGATCATTTATGTGTTCCTAAGAAAAGGAATTGACTAATGTTGGGTTTCAAACTATGCAATGGGGAAAAAGAAGAGATGTAGAGGAGCTTCCATACCTTTGGAAATTGCAAGATCTTTAGCACAACAAGATGGAGTTCATCTCTATCATCTTTATTCTTTGCATAAACACGCTTGATTTAGATTGGGGAAATGGAAATCATACGCTTCCCTTGTTTCAAAATCTCAAGAGAAGGACACCCTTGGACATAGTCAGTGTGTTTATCTGAATACAAGAAGGAAATTACAGTATATCCTAATCAAAGCAAATAAGTTATAACATTAAATTATCCATCCCTGATTGCTCAGTCTCCTAAATCTTTCAGGGTTCATGGCAACTTCATGCCCATTTTAAAATCAGCTTATCATCTCTCTCTGTTGACAAAATAAAAACTTTGATTTTCTTGGTAACTTCCTATCTCTTTCACAACTGATTTCCCCTCTGTCTTTGTTATTTTGATCCACCCTCAAACTTTCAAATCTCCCTTGCTTATATAAACCAAGAAGCATTTCAAGGGATATATTGGGACAAGGAGGGAGCAAAAGAGCTGCAAAGAGGGAAAATGTATGTGACAAGACCCCTCTCTCTTTACAGGCGCTCGCCGGAGCTCCTGTCTTCACCACCCCCGGATGGTCCAAACTCTGGCATCTTGGTTATTCAGGATGAAGAATCCACACCCAGATGCTGCTTTGGTCTTTCTAAACTTTGTGCAATTGCCGACTTACCTTTCCCTCAGAACAAGCTCCTTAATGTTCATTACCAAGCAGGTCAGGTGGCCTTATGTGATGACGTTTACTTGATCCCAATCATCAATCAGCCACTGTCTTCCAATCGGTATTACGCGATCAAGCCACATGGCCGTCATAAAGGGTAAATACATGGTTTAATTTTTATGCTAAGTTGATTCAGTGATCCACAAACTTATGAAAGTGATAATGAATCTCTGCAGGGAAGCACTTACATGCTCTAAGGAGGAAGACATGAGTACCTGCCTCTTCTGCTTCAATTGTGTTAAAGATGCAAAACCGAAGCCTTTGGACCCCGACGATGTATACCAACAGGTTGAAATCTTTTTATATCAGCAGTGTCTGCCACATACTACTTTTATGTGTTGTGGCCGGTTCTCGTCCAGATCCGTTGCTTCGGATGGTTACCCTCCGCGCTTCTTAAGAAGATGTGGGTGGACCATGTTCTCCAAGGAAGCCAAGAACTGCTCTCTTGGTGAGGCATCAGGGCTGGACTCAACCCTCCGTGCCCGCCTTCCAGATTTTAGCTTTCATGTGACACAAGAAACTTCTGAGACACAAGTTGTTGTGGGTAAATGGTACTGCCCCTTCATGTTTGTCAAAGACGGGGAGATCAACGATCAAATGAAGAGGTCAATGTTCTACGAGATGACGCTTGAACAAAGATGGGACCGGATATTCAACTGCGAAAACAGCTATGGTGTAGGAAAGAATTCTGTGGCCATTGATATTGTTGTTCCAGCACAAGTGGTCAAAGTTGAAGGGAAAGATGCTGTGCAGGAGGAAAGAAACGGTTTCGTATGGTTCCAGAGCTTTCCGAGCACCACAGCTGCAGACGAGTTAACCAGTGTAGGGCTGAGCATGTTGGTTGTTGAAAGAATGGTGTGGGAGGAGGAAAGAGTTGGATGGGTTAGGAAGGACAAGCAGGAGCGAGTGCTAAGAACCGAAGAATATGGAGGGGTTGGCGGGTGGGGAAGATTCGGTTGTTATGTGCTGGTTGAAACATATGTTCTTAAGAGAATGGATGGAACCGTGGTATTCACTTGTGATTTCAGCCACACTCATCAAATCAGAACAAAGTGGGAGTGACATACTGTATTATTATTGCACTGGGATTTCAGCTGCTGTGACACTGTGTTATATGCAATACAAAATAAGATGATTGTTCAGTACTATACTATATGTTAAGCATAAACTTAAATTGTTTTGAAGTATCTCGTGTGACATTATAATCATATTCTTTGGCTGTGCTTGTTTTCGGATTAATGTTTGTTGTAACATACTGTATATGTACATCTTTTGTTAATAGGAAACCATTTGCTTGTGGATATAATATTGATTGAAGAGCGAACAGTTGGATCGATATATGAAAACATTGGAAGATTTACTTGATTTGGGAGTGCGGTGTCGTTGACTGTTGAAAGACGCATCAACAAGCTCCAGCCTCTTGGTTGATGATGCTGAACTGTTGCTTTGGCTTGTACAAATGCACCAATGTCTCCCAACTATTTTTATGCGATCAGGTCAAATGTATAAGACACTGCAGCAAAGAGGAAATTAGATAAGCAACATATGATTACTTGAACTCAGAAAATAATTAAACAAGAGAGGAGATATCGACAAGTCAATAGTTCAATTGCCTAATCATATCAAAATGAAATTGCTTGATGATAAAGTTATAGACTTGAAAAAATTGACAGCTTGGGAGACTGACTAAAATTCCTTTGATATTTCCAGGATAATTTATGATATACCAACTGTCCTTTCTGGCTTCCATGACCATACAAATTTATTGTATGAATCCTGCAAATTGTTGAAGGAGATTCAGAGGAGATAATAAGCAATAAGCATGTATGTAACAAGACCCCTTTCTCTATACTTAACCAACCCTGATGCTATCTCTTTACATCCCCCTGAAGGCCCCAATGGCGGTTACCTAGTCCTCCAAGATGATGCCTCAGCTCCAAGACACTTCTTTGGATTGTTCAAGGACAACCGTATTAGGGATCTCCCTTTCCCTCAAAACAAGCTCCATCTTGTCACTTATGGATCAGGAGACGATAAGATTCATTATCCTGTCTACTTTATCCCAGTCATCAATCAGCCTCTATCTTTCGGCATCTATTATGCAATCAAGTACACGGGAAGGAATAAAGGGTAATAGTTTGCTATTTTACTCTTACCAATTCAATAATAGCTTCTACTTTGTTCAAGTTTCAGCTGCACTCTTTCTTTTGCCCTGTTTTTGAATTATGTAGACAACAGATATCTTGGATGTGAAGGCCATCGAAGAAAACTCTTACAAATTCACCTTAATTTTTCCACAGGAAAGCATGTGCAAGTTCTACAGATCAAGACATGATGCCTTGTTGCTTCTGGAACTGCCAAAATGATGTTGAACCAAGACCGCTACATCCTACCGATATCTATCAGCAGTTCAAAGTGTCAATATATAAATGGTGGCACAACTCGGGGTTCTTAGCTCCATCTGTTGCTTTTGATGGTCATCCTCCATCATTCCTTCGAAGTAAAGGATGGGGCCTTGAGTCAAAAACTCCCAAGAATTTCTCACTTGGAGAAGCAGCAAGCCTGAATCCAGGGCTCCGTGCTCGTCTTCCAGACTTCAACTTTCCTATGTCTTACTAGGCATCTAAGCCAATAGTTGTGGGAAAGTGGTACTGCCACTACATGTTTGTCAAGGACCTAACACCAAAAGACCAAGTGAAGGAGTCTATGTTTTACGAGATGACCCTTGAGCAGCAATGGGAGCAAATCTATCTATATGAAAATGGAAGCTCGGAATCAAAGCCAGGCAAGAACACAGTGTTTGTGGATATCAGTGTTTCAACTGAGTGTGTGACAGTTGCAGGGACAGATGCCATACAAGATAATCAGGAAAATGCAGTGGTGTGGTATAACAGCATAGATGGGAGAACAAGAAAGGGGTTGAGTTCATTGGTTGTTGAAAGAATGATGTGGGAGGAAGAAAGAGTAGGATGGATTCCCAAGGAGGACAAACAAGACAAGATTTGCAGAGTAGAAGAATATGGAGGAGCAGCCAACTGGGAAATCTATGGGTGTTACATGCTCGTTGAACGATTCGTTTTCAAAAGAACGAATGGAATGGTTGTACTAACTTACAGCTTCAATCACATTCATCAAATCCGGAGCAAGTGGGAGTAGTTGATAAATCCAAGATATGGTTATAATTAAGTTGGATTTATGTTCATAGTTTGCAGTGTGATATAGTTTGTTTGTAATGAGCTTATAAGTTGCATTCATGCAATGTGGTCATACGTTGTTTTTTATGAGCTTATAAGTTGGATTCATGTTAATTGATAGTTTGAAAAAAAAATCCAAGATATGTTTTCTGTATAAATTAAAATTTCTTTACTGGTGATGCAGAAAAATGGATTGATAGGATCACGAAAGTTATATAAGATCATGTCACTTCGGTCTTCACATGTGTTATCAGTCTATTGTTAACCTTAACTGCAGTGTTTTAAACAGCGCTAGACGGATTCTAAGCAGTGGGGGATTGCTTAGGCGGCTGCCTAGACCCGCCTAACTCTAGACGGAAAGGGATCACCTAACGTCTAGGTGTAGTGGATTTCATCAAATTAATAATGGAATTCCTCATTCATTCTCTGAAGCAATACAGAGTTTATATATACAACGTTTTATTGGGGAAGAGACTAAGACTTAGTGTGCTACAGCTGTAACTCTTAGGGCTATCAAAAACATGTGAATGGACTAGTCATTGGGCTTGTTTGTTGGGCCTTTTCTACTTGTGTGTGAGTCATCAGAAATGACCTTTGTGGGTTACTCTGCTAAGACGGTAATCGACTCCTGGCTAGTACCCCCTCTGCGCTCCTATCTGGCGAATGCAAAGATGGGAGCGATTGGAGAGAAACGGAGCAGAAGGCAAAGGCTTCGTAAGGATGTCAGCAACT
Organism: Persicaria tinctoria; assembly: GCA_037127255.1. Classification (NCBI taxonomy): domain Eukaryota; kingdom Viridiplantae; phylum Streptophyta; class Magnoliopsida; order Caryophyllales; family Polygonaceae; genus Persicaria; species Persicaria tinctoria. The sequence continues at coordinate 33,804,619 of JBANSL010000013.1, read as the reverse complement.
TGATCCTTGGATGAGATAAAGGCGACCTTGAGAGAGCGATTTGCAACCCTTTCTCGCACAAAATGAAAATCCATTGAAAGGTGTTTGATTCGATGATGCAGAACCGGGTTGACAGCCAGATAAGTTGCACCCAAATTATCACACCAAAGAGTAGTAGGTCGAGCAAGACGGATGCCAATAGCAGAAGTACTGATTGAAGCCACAAGGTTTCACATGTGGCTAAGGCAAGCGCGCGGTATTCCACTTATGTGGGGGAGCGTGCAACTGTATGCTGTTTCTTGGACGCCCAAGAGATCAAATTTGATCCATGGAAGATGCAGTATGCACTCGTGGAGCGTCGGTCTTGACGATCACTTGCCCAGTCCGCATCAGAAAAGGCGGAGAGTTCATGATTAGGCCGAGCAGAGATGTGGAATTTATAACTCTTGGTGTGATTGATGTAGCGAAGGATACGTTTTACAACCTGCCAGTGTATCAGCGTCGGATTATGCATGAACTGACTAACACAGTTAACAGAAAACGCTATATCCGGTCGTGTAAATCCGAGGTATTAAAGACTGCCCACTGTGCTCCTATACAATACCGGATCATCCATGAATGGTGAGGATTCGGTGGGATCAAAATTTGTGGCAATAGGCGTCGACACTGGCTTGGAGGTCGTCATTCATGTCTTGTGCACAATCTCGGAGATGTGCTTGGATAAACATAGATCAAATTCATCAGTAGTTCTGGTGATCTCAATGCCCAGGAAGAAGGAGGCCGGTCCGAGATCCTTCACTAGAAATTGCCTAGACAAGGTCGAGACAAACTTGGCAGCAAGAGTTGGACCAGAAGCAATAACCAAGAGGTCATCAACATATACCAAAATGAATGCACAATGAGAGCCATATCTATAGGAGAATAGAGAGATGTCGGCAGGACATTGAGAAAAACCAATTGAAATTAGGGCATCATGGAGATGAGAGAACCAAGCTCGGGGAGCTTGTTTCAGACCATAGAGAGAACGATTCAATTTACAAACATGAGTAGGATAAGAAGGATTTACAAAACCTGGGGGTTGAACACACTAGACGTCTTCGTCAAGGGAGCCACGGAGGAAGGCATTTTGAATGTCTAATTGTGTGGTGGTCCAGCAATTCATAGCAGCAAGGGAGAGGAGAAGTCGAATTGTGGATGGCTTAGCAACGGGACTGAAAGTCTCATCATAGTCAATGCCGGGAAGCTGATGATATCCCTTAGCGATGAGTCGAGCTTTTCGACGCTCGATAGAACCATCACTGCGTCTCTTGGTCTTAAAAACCCACTTTACACCCAAGGTGTTGAAGGATGGAGAGGGAGGAACTAAAGTCCATGTATTTGTATCAAAGAGTGCCCGGAATTCAGTCGCCATTGCCGTCCTCCACTCATGATGTTTTGAGGCTTCGGTAAAGGAGGTCGGCTCCTCTGGAACAACAGACGTGTGGGATAATTATGGCCATGGGATGGTTCCATCTGTCCGAACAAGGGGTTTAAAGGTGTTGTTTTTGGATCGGGTTAACATTGGATGAGACGGTGGAGGCGCGGCGTGGGTGTCCTCATCAGAGGATGACGATAAATCTGTGCTAGAGGGGTTAATTTGATTTTGTAAATGTGGAGGTGGTGGGGATTGGGCCGGGCTAATTAGGCCTGTTGTAGCAACAATGGGAGGAGAGGCCTGATGAAAAAGAGGAAGGTGGGCTTCTTGTGGGACCAACAGTGGAGGCTTGGGTTGAGCAATGGCAAATGGGAAGTATGTCTCGTGGAAGATAACGTCCCGTGAAATGTAAAATTTGTGTTTGACCCAATCAAAACAGATGTAACCCCTATGATTCGGACTGTAGCCCAAAAAAATTGACGGACAAGATCGAAAACTAAGCTTATGTTTATTGTATGGGCGGAGATTCGGAAAACACAAGCACCCAAAGGTTTTGAGAAAGGCATAATCGGGTTTTTTGTGGAAAAGAACCGAGAAGGGAGATTGGTTTTGTAATGTGGGAGTCGAAAGGCGATTTTGAAGATAGATGGCGGTTTGAAAGGCAAAGTCCCAAAATCGAAAAGGTAAAGAAGCGTGTTTTAAGAGGGTAAGACCCATATCTACAATTCGTCGGTGACAATTAAGATTCGACCATCCCATTTTATTGATGAGAATATGGGCATGAAAGGCGATGAGAGATGCCTCGGGATTGAAAAAGAGAGGTAAGTGGTTTAAATTCCGTCCCATTATCGATCCGTTTGGATAGAGATCACATTTTCACCAAAGAAATTGGTGACAAGGTTAATGAAATTGGTAATAATAACCGGCACTTGTGATTTTGATTGAAAGGGGAACAACCACATAAATTTTGAGAAGTCGTCCTCAATTGAAACATAATATCTATTGCCATTGATAGATTGATGATGAGCTGGGCCCCAAACATCAATAAACAAAAGTTGCAAAACCTTAAAGGACTTAGACAAACTGGGCTTGTGAGGTAAGGCATGGGCCTTGGCCCAAGAACAAGAGACGCATGGGTAACTGTTTGGGCCAATTTTGGGAAGGGAATGTTGATGAACGACAAAGTTGGTTATCTCTTTTGATGGATGCCCTAGCCTCGCGTGCCAGGTGGGAGTAGACGACAAAACAGAAGTCTGAGCAGTGATGGTGGAATGAAGGTGAGGTGCAGGTGATGGTGCTGTAGAATTGCCGGGCCACACATAAAGACCTCCATCAACGACCCCCTTGATAAGAGGTGCCCGTGTAGAGGAATCACACACCAGAAAATGATCATTATGAAATTGGAAAAAAACTTTGTTATCTCGACAAAAAGATTGACAGAGAGTAAGTTTTTAGTTAACAATGGAGCATGAAGAATGCGAGAGAGATGAAATGAGCGAGAAGGTATAGAGAGAAAAGAGGAACCATGATTTTGAATTGGAATGGAAAAACCATCTCTGAGAGATATGGACTCACAGCCTTCATATGGTAGTCTGTCAAACCTGAGGTTACTGATGTCCGGTGTGTAGTGATGCGTAGCCGCCGTGTCAGGGAACCAGGAAGAGGTGTAATTAGCTTGGAAATTTCGAGGAGATGGTGCTTGATAGGCTTGATCGAACCTACTCCAACATCTCAAGGCTGTGTGGCCACCTGTTTCACAAATTTGACAAATCGGCCTATTATCCGGGGCACCAGAAAAGGATTGATTGGTGTAGGAGGTGTAACCTCTGCCTCCTCTGGACGAAGAACGTCCTCCACGATCATCGCCTCGGCCTCGACCGCGAGAAGATTCCCCACGGCCACCTCTGTTGGAGCCCCTACCACGGCCCTGTCCTGTGGCAGTAAAATTGAGATTGGGATTGGGTTCTGTGGAGGCAGTAGTATTGAGGGATATTTGGGAGGAGTTTACAGTAGTGGAGTTTAGGCGATTTATACGGAATTCTTGACGGATGACATATGTGTGGAGTTGATGAGGCTCAGGGAGCACTGGTTGAGTGGTGATGGTGGTCACCATAGAATCATAGTAGGTGCCAAGCCCTGTTAGAACATAGGCCATAAATTTAGAATCTGTTACCTGGTTTCCGGCCGCCTGGAGTTGAAGAATCAAGCCCTTGGCTCGATTGAAATAGTCTGTCGCTGGCTCATCCCCCTTTTTAAGGCTCGCCAGTTGGAGCCGGGTTAGAACCGCCTGAGCATTGGAGCCCGCCAAGTAAAGATGATGGAGCCTGTCCCAGACCTGATGAGAGGTTTCGCAATCCAGAACCTGAACCATAACCGATTCAGTAAGAGACGCTGAGAGGATTGCCAACACAAGTTGGTCTTTTGCTTTCCAATCTACTATATCAGATGAATTGTCGGTGGTTTCAATCGGAGCCGGGCACGGAACAGTGCCATCTGCAAAACCCATGAGGCGCTGGGAACGCAGATATGGACTGATTTGTCGAAGCCATGTCGGAAAACTGGAGGGGGATAATTTGATTGTGTTTAAGTGAGAAAATTTGGTAAAGGAGGATTTTGAGTAGAAATTGAAGCAGCCGCCATGGACGCTTGAAGCTGCTGGGTAAGGGACTCAAGAACATTTGGATTATCCATTGAAAGGGAGCTCTTGCCGGTGCGACGTGGGTCGACTTATGCAGGCTCTGATACCATAGTGGATTTCATCAAATTGATAATGGAATTCCTCATTCATTCTTTGAAGCAATACAAAGTTTATATATACAACGTTTTCTTGGGGAAGAGACTAAGACTTAGTGTGCTATAGCTGTAACTCTTAGGGCTATCAGAAACATGTGAATGGACTAGTCATTGGGCTTGTTTGTTGGGCCTTTTCTACTTGTGTGTGAGTCATCAGAAATGACCTTTGTGGGTTGCTCTACTAAGACGGTAATCGACTCCTGGCTAGTAAGGTGCGATTGTTAGAACACTTGATACTTTGCCATACTTAACCTTTATTTAGAAAAAAAGGGATCCTTAGTAATTCCAAAATCGATAAAATTTGAGTGAATGAATTTGGTAAGCATCACCATCAAGGGAGTCCACTGCATTCAATGACAAAATCATCATCCCTCTGTACCTATACAAACTCATTGGCTGAGTGAATCTAGTAGAAAAAAGAAAAATATCTTGATAGGGTCCATGTCAGTTTTCAAGACAGTTGATCCCTAAATGACAGATCTAAGATGAAACTTGGTTATTTATGTTGATGGCTTCAGCTAGTATTATGCAAAGTTGCTTAAGAGTCACCCTAGTTGATATTGCAAAAGTGTGAGCATGCGTTAAGAGAGTGGAATTATATAAATAGTCATAATATCCGACATTCACCTAAACCCGAAATAACTCTAACCTGACCTGACCTGTCCGATTACCAAGTCTGAAATGTTGATACATTATCAGCTAAAAATAAATGAATTTGTGAATATTGACAAGTGATAGCCCAAAATGAGTTATATGTATGTATTTTCTGGTATGAGCAAACTTCACATTTTGGGAAAACAAACACTTGCTTATCCAATTTGACAAGAGTTGAAAGAATTCAAAAGTGAGAGCCTGAATCCGAATGAATTAATAAAGAGGATACGAGAAACCTTAAGATGATGAACATACGTGTTACATGTAAACATGTCCCTTTTTTTATACAAATCGAACCCGGGTAGCTGATATCCTCTCTTTAGCTCCCTTCGAAGGTCCAAATGGCGGATACCTAGCCCTCCAAGAGGATGCATCAACTGCAGGACCTAAAACCAAAAGACCAAGTAAAAAAATCTATGTTTTACGAGACGTCCTGGAACAAGAATGGGAACAAATCTTTTCATATGAAAATGAACACTCTGGATCAAGTCAATGCAATAACACATTGACTGTGGATCTTTCCAGCAGTGTCTGTAGATCGAGGTGTGGTTTAACAACATAGACATGAGAACGAGGATGGGGATGAGTTCATGTTCATTGGTACTTAGAAGAATGATGTGGGAGGAAGAGAGCTAGTGTTGGGCTAGAAACCGCTTTTTAGCCGCACTCGGAAGCGAATTCGGGTAATAAGAGAACCAAAAACAATCAGCCAATAAACCACGACCAACCAATAATATCCAATCCGGAAACCAAACAACCAAGCAACCAAAAACACAGATAAAAGCACAAATATTGACACAATATTTACGTGGGAAAAACCCTCTCTAACCAGAGGAATAAAAAACCCACCTTCCGCCCACTAGAGCAACCAATCCACTAATCAATAGGTCAATACAAGTGTTTAACAATCCAGTCTCAACCCGAGACAAATAAACATGGAGATCTCAAACACCAATCTAAATACAACCTGATCTAGAAAGGATTCATCTCCAAAATCTATCTAAACACTTGTAATCAGATTAGATTTCCAAGGAGGAGAAAATACGTATCAACAAACTCCCGTTGTTGACTTACTGAAGGAAGAAGATGGATCATGAGATCAAGAGACGAAAAACCCGCTCGAATCTCCTATCTCTCATCTCCTTTCTCCCTTCTCTCTCTTTTCTTTCTCTCTCATTTCTTCCTTTTGGTTGCTACGACACTATGGAGCTCAAATCTCCTAATTTCCCTTCCTTATATTACTAACTTAACCTAGCAATATAATACCATGTTGGGCTGGATTCCCATGGGCCTTAGGCCCAAAAATCTCCCCATCCATCCCAAGATGAAGACGTTGTTGTTCGTCCTTGTCTCACCTGCATCCAAGTCCCGTCTCACCCTTGAGACACGGAACTGATGCTCGCCAGATGTCACCATCACCCACTAGCTCCCCCTTCTGTGTAGCTCTCTGGTACTCCGAGGTAGAACTCCCGGTGAATGCATGACCTCCTCTCTCTGACCCTCTAACAGTTTCATCTATCCGTGCTGGCTCGACGTGCTCAGATCTGCCACCAGTCATAGCACCTGATGAACTCCCCTCTGACACGGCTATCCCATCAGCGCAATCATCTAAAGCAAACTCCACACTTGTGCTGTCCTCTTCTGACGTCTCAGAAGTTCCGCTAAATCTTGTTTGCAATCCAGACAAATCACAAGTGCTCAAGGTCTCCTTATTAGCAAAAGAAACGAGAGACTTTCTCTTCTGATTCTGCAACCCCTTCTCAGTCAAGCATCTTGTAAGCCCTTGTACTAAATCAAGCGAAGGATCACCATGAACCTCTGTCACAACTTCCCTGATTTCTTCCATCCGAGTCCTGTACAATGTGCCGCTCAAATCACCTTTGACGACCACCATTGACTCTTTGTTGAGTTTTCATTTCCTACTTGCAAAAAGTTATCGTAGCCCTTTTTATCCAATACTTGAAGAGAGATCAGATTCTTCTGCAAATTCGGTATGTGTCGCACATTTGTCAATGTCATCATGCAACCCGTGTTTGTCATCACACAAACATCTCCCATACCAACAATATCAGACAAGCTTCCGTTCCCCATCTTTGCTTTGCCAAAGCGTCCCACTCGGTACGAAGTAAACGCTTTCCTCCTTGATGTAGCATGGAAGGATGCATCTTCATCAGCAATCCACTCTGCACAAGAATCAGACTCCTCCAAGCATGTGAGAACAACCTGCTCATTATCACTGTCCTGCAGAACTGACGTTGTACCATTCTAATTTTCCTCTTCATCCATTTTCTTCTTCCACGCATTGCAATTCCTCTTCATGTGCCCTTCCTTGCCACAATGATAGCAAACAAAGCTCCCCCTAGACTGAGATCTCCCTCTAGACCTGCTCCCTGAAACTGTCACGAGAGCATGTGATGAATCCGTGCCCATATCTTTCTTCCTAGTCTCCTCGTTGTAGAAACTATCCTTCACTGCAGATAAGGACACAACCCCACCCACGACAGAGTTGTTAATCGACACCACTAGAGTCTCCCAACTATTAGGCAAAGAGCTCAAGAGCAACAACGCTTGCAACTCATCATCAAGGACTAACTTCATCGTGTTCAACTGATTCACCAATTCCTGAAACTCACTTAGATGCTCTGCAATAGGCTTTCCATCTCTGTACTTGAGATTCACTAGCTTTCTTATCACAAAATTTTTACTCCGGGATGACTTTCTTTCATACATCTCATCCAATTTTTTCCACAATACATGTGCATCTGTCTCGTTGCTTATGTTGTGATAAACACTATTATCCACCCACATTCTCATGGTTCCAACTGACTTCCAGTGCAGTTTCTTCCAATCATTATCGGATGTCTCACCTGGCTTCCTCGATCCCAACTCAACCGGATCAAATAGGTCTTTGCAATACAAAACATCCTCCATCTTCGTCTTCCAGATAGAGAAATTCAAATTCATTAGCTTTATCATCGTACTCGCAAATTCCTCGGTCTTTGTCGTCATTTCTACTCCTATTACCCAAAAACAACACAGCCAAAGATCAACCAAAGGATCTGATGCCACTTTTTGGGCTAGAAACCACTTTTCAGCCGCACCCGGAAGTGAATTCGGGTAATAAGAGAACCAAAAACAATCAGCCAGCAAACCACGACCAACCGATAATATCAAATCCGGAAACCAAACAACCAAGCAACCAAAAACACAGATAAAAGCACAAATATTGACACAAGATTTACGTGGGAAAATCCCTCTCTAACCAAATGATCAAAAAACCCACCTTCCGCCCACCAGAGCAACCAATCCACTAATCAATAGGTCAATACAAGTGTTTAACAATCTAGTCTCAACCCGAGATAAATAAACATGGAGATCTCAAACACCAATCTAAATACAACCCGATCTAGAAAGGATTCCTCTCCAAAACCTAGCTAAACACTTGTAATCAGATTAGATTTCCAAGGAGGAGAAAATACCTATCAACAAACTCCTGTTGTTGACTTGCCAAAGGAAGAAGACGGATCACCAGATCAAGAGACGAAACACCCGCTCGAATCTCCTATCTCTCCTTTTCTTTCTCCCTCCTCTCTCTTTTCTTTCTCTCTCCTTTCTTCCTTTTGGTTGCTACGACACTATGGAGCTCAAATCTCCTAATTTTCCTTCCTTATATTACTAACTTAACCTAGCAATATTATACCATGTTGGACTAGATTCCCATGGGCCTTAGGCCCAATAGCTAGATTGGTTGCAAAGGAGGGAAAACAAGAGAAGGAGTTGAAAGCAGAAGAATTTGGAGGAGTAGGGTCGATAGGGATGTGGAAAATCTATTGATGTTATGTATACAGAATACTTCCCATGTACCTTATGTTCGTTTTTGCTTTCTTTGTGTAAATGAAGCAGAATGGTACTTAGAACGAGGGTGATGTCAGTTCCTTCACTTGGGTAAACATTAACTTGACAATAACTAACATACAATGGATTATGGAATCAGATAACCATGTTATATGAGTTGACATTGCAACAAAGATTGAAGCAGAAAGCCATTAGTGAGATCGATTTTATCGCTATGTCCGTGTTCAAAGGTTTGATGTTTGAACCAACAAGAATCAATGTAAACAATAAAAACATATAGTATGATATTAGGACAAAACGGGGCCGGTCCTATCATTTTATAGGCCCGGGGCGAACTAAAATATAAAGGGCTCGATAAACATTACTCCGTAAAAAATAAAAAATGTATATAACTTTGTAAAAATTTCATGTTATTTTTATATTTGAATTATTTTTCAAATTTAAGCAAATAAAAGTAGGTTAATGAATAAAAAATAATATACATCAAAATAATTCAAAAATATAATTGTAGTGAAAACTAGTTATTTTTGTTTGGTATCCAGAATAATATTTTTGTTTGGTGCTGCTCTAGGGTAGTGCTTGGCTTCGTCATTCGTCTACGTCCTCATCTTGTTCGGATTAGTTATGTTTAGTTTCGCTTTGTAGAGTGCTTTTGCTTGTTCGTTGCACCATCTTTGTATTTTTGTTTGCTTTTTGACGGTTTTCCGTCTGTCGACTTGTCGGCTCTCGCGGTCCAGATATGTCTGGCCTCGAAGTTTTACCTAATAAAAAAAATTATAATATGTCCACAAGTATGTAAGTGTTATATTATTATTATTATTATTATTATTATTATTATTATTATTATTATTATTATTATTATTATTATTATTATTATTATGTGGATGTACAAAATATACCCTTTACTTCGATAGCGTTTTGTCTATAGATAGATTTATTATTGCTTGGAGCCTAAGGATTTATCTATATATATTGTACTGGTAGTAACACCGATAGATATCAGTTGAATACAATCTCATATTCTCCCTTTTTCTTTCCTTTTCTTTTGCCCTAGTTTATAACACTTTATCAGCACGATAGACTCAATGGTCAATGGAGAGAAGTGGAAATCGGCAACGACATTAATGAGAAATTTTTTTGGCTTCTCCATGGACCCCAATCTCATCGGCCTCATTATCGTCAATCAGTACTCCACTTACGTCCATTCCATCAACGTCCAGGGCGTCGAAACGGACAGAGCAAGCGTTGGTGAAGTTCCTGAAACCGGCCAAAGATCTGGAACACCAGGAGGAAGGCGCTGATCGTCTGCTCCGATCCTCGCTACACGCTCGACATCAATCTCAAGGACGTCGCTCGGTACACGCTCGATCTCTAGTCGGAAAGGTTTCTGCCACCAAGGACTGCGATGGCTAGAAGCCGCTGCCCCGGGATCCCGATGCGCTCTTCATCGGTGGTGGAATCAGGCTCCAATGGCGGCCGACGGCCCGATGTGCAAATAGACTCGCCGCCGCCATCTCCGCAATTTTCCAATGGGGAAGAAGGGTTACAGAATTTTATTAAATTACAAAACTGACCCGGGATCTGTTAAAAATCACAGATTGGTCCGTATGTTTTATATAATTACAGAAAGTAGCCTAAAACTTTCAGGGCTGCATATTTTGCCCCTGTGAACTACAAATACATCCCCGAAGATGGTGTGTAACATAAATTATATCAGCCCCCGAAGTGGTATATCAACCCCCGAAGTGGTGATATTGTCCATCGAATTGGTGTTGAATGCATCCCCGAAGAGGATACATAAATTATATCAATCTCCGAAGTTAGCCCTAGAGTTCTACATCGTCGTGGAGGTAAGTACAATTTGATTTTTATAATTGAAATTGAGTTATACATGATCCAGTTATTTTGTTTAATTATTAGATTGCCTAAATTAACTTATACGCCGTACCTGCTTAGAAGGTAACCATATTATATAACTAACAATGTTTATAAATAACCAGTCTCCTGAAGTAGAAAATATTAAATCCCTTGAAGTGGATGAAAGTAAAAGAAATTGATAAATTTCATCCTCGTAGTGATGAAACAATAAGTATCATCCATGTAGTGATGAGTAATGATTATTGTTTTGTTTTGTTTTGTTTTGTTTTGTTTTATTTGTATATTATATTTTTATCATCATCTCCTAAAGTAGATGAAAGGTCATATCTCTCGAAGTAGATAATGAATAAAGATAGATTATTGCCAATTGGAAAGTTAATCAAAATAAGGCATTTTGATAACATTGGAAATCCGTTTCGGAGTGTTATTATGTACATGTTGATCACATAAGAGGTACGTTGACTTTCCTTACTTGATTAATTAGAATTTCAAAAGGTTTAAGACCTTATACATAAGGATGGATAGAATTATGTTACATGATATGTGTTTTAAATAAACCAGAATTATAATTTATTAATATTTTGATTTGGTGATGGATAATGTCATGTGAGTGGTTTGTGCACGGATCCACACTAGGATATCATGGTAAAAGAAGGCGAATCCTAGAAGATTGAACTCTACTTGGTAGTGAGTCTCTATGGGTTAGGCTCTACTTTAAGGCTCGTGATGGTGCTGGACTTATTTTTCAATATTGGTATATGTGATAGAGCTTGCGGTAAGGTAAGCCTAAACATCATATATTTGAATTATGATTTTTGTGCCTCTTGATCACAAATGATTATATATGTGTGTTATGAGTTCATCTCGTACATTAAATATGGATTACCTTTTAGTTGCTAATTGCAATATGACGTTATTGATTGCACATATAAGTTTTTATACCCTACATCATGTCATAGTGCTAATATACTTTGATACACAAGAATTTAGAGAATTGATAAATCATGTACGATTGGGGGTTAACGATGCATATAGATATGGCTATTGGGTAAATTGACCGTACATTGGATGGATACATGATAAATGATATCTAAATGAATTGATATATTGATAAGTTGATAAATAAATAACGTCATCATGCATCAATTAAATATTAGCCTCATCTTTGTAGTAATGAGCTAAGATGATAATGTTGATTCCATCTTATACTTGTAAATTATTTCATATATGATTTGTTTTATAGAAGGTGAAATATAAACTCCTGAAGTGGTTAAACTTGTTTGTTTCCTGGTCACCAGAAGTTGACATTATTTATGTATCATGAAGTTGATTTCGATTATATCCCCAAAATAATTGCATGCAAATAAGAAAAGATATTTTCTCTAATAGATGACGATGAAATTATTGAAATTGAAATTTGAGATAGTTATTGAACCTATAGTATTTGTGAATGATAGTGTTTATTGAAACAAGTGATAAATATGTGAATTGATATCCACCTGAAGTGGCTGAATAAATTTTAATTATGTGTAGTGCATTTATTTTAATTTACTGAGATCGCTTTTATTATTTACCACAAAACTCAAAGTGTTTCCAGAAGAAACAACTTGTTAAGAGTTGGTATGTCGTAAACATATGTGGTTTTATATTATACATATATTTTTTGTGTTAATAAAAGTTATCTCTTGAAGTAGATAAACTTATCTCTACATATGAAAGATTATCAACGAAATAGCCTAGATGATCCAACACATTTGAATTGATTTTGCAAACTTGGTCGTATTTGGTTTGTTATTAGTATAATTTGGCTATTTGAAGCTACATGGAATCTATGTTTTATTTATCTATTTGATTTGATTTGCATTTTATGTATATGTATATGCATTGGAAATGTTTCTTGAAGAAATCATTATGGGTAGATGATGCCAATTTTATTCAACTAATGATGAGTTGGGAGAAGAGTTTGAAGCAAATCCTTGTTAAATTGTGTGAAATCGATAAATATATTCTTGAGAGCCCGAAGACTCTTTATTTTGGGATCTTGTTCTTAATCTACTTGGGTATGGTAGAACTCAAATAAATAGCTAGCTAAATGACTTATGGTTCATAACAACCTCTTTTATTGCCAGATGCAATATATGTTGTTACCTCTAGCAGAGGACATAAAGAGGATACGGTGCGCGCGACTGTTGTTAGGATACTGGTCATAATTTTGAAAATGATTATAGATAATCAAGTATGAGTCGACTCCCACATCAAGGAGAATGTGGAAGAACAAGTCAAAGATGATGGTTTACCTATTGGATTTGTAATCTCCCAAACTGTGAATGAATCATCGCATGAAAATGTTAGAATGGTTTAGAGCTTGGTACTTGATGATATGGTAAACCTGAAGTTTTCAGGATGAAATAAGTAATGAGTATTTGTATAAAGTCTATATTTGACATAATTAAACCTTATACATATCTCCAGAAGAGCGTCAAAATTAGTCCTCAAAGGACTGTTGATATAATCAAGCAATAAATTCATATGAGAAAATGGCTCTTCAGAGCGTCAAAACACTCTAAAGAGGAGTGATGACAGATAAATTGGGATTGTGAAAGCCGATAATTGCCAGAAGCATGGTTTTCCTCTAGTCGAGGATGTCAAAAGAAGATCCAACACATAATAAATAGAATACCCATGTTGGCAATATGGATGTAATATGGAAATGCTATCAATAAAATTGATATGTTGGATAAATGAGCATTGAGAAGCTGGCGATTAAATCAACCAAGTGAAGTCGTTACTTATATGATTATCTTTTAGGATAATGCTAATGCGTAGAATGACCCAGTAGAGTCGTCAATAATAGCTAACAAGCAGGAATGAACATCAAGAGATTGATTCGATTTCGGTCAACAATAGAATAAATTCCCCTTTGTAATTTATCTCAAGAAGAGAGTTTTATATTTATAAGGTTTTAAATGTTTGGTATAGGTACCGAAATCTCCCCAGATTACACTAAGTTGTTGTAAACCAAGAAAGATGATGCATATGGAGGATTGGGTCCCCATAGATGATCAAATACCTAGAGTTTATCACAGATGATAAAATACTCGGTATTTAGGGGGAGAGGAAAAGGATATCAAGAAGTAATTTGTTGCATGAACTAGAAGGGAACCAGACGTTTAATAAACTATATAGCAAACAACCTAGTAAAGGCATTAGTAAATGCAAAAGATGGTGACAAAAGTCACATTTACAACAAATAATGCACTAGCATGATTTAGATCGAGGTTCTAGTAGTTACTTCAAACAATGGTCATAATGTGATATGTCCACAAGTATACTCCTGAAGAGATTTCATAGACGTTGACAATGTTAGAATTGATTATGAGTTGTCTTGAAATAACCAGATCCTTGATTATCGTTGATGCCACATATCTAAATTTGCACTTGAAGTCCTTGATGAGAATAATTAGAGCTTCTAAACATAAGTATATCTACATTAAAATGATTAATTTAATAAGTTAAACATTCATATTTTGGACCCGTAGCTCCAATATTAAAGATGTGAAACAATTCATAAGATATCAAATAAACAGAGGATTAGTTGGAAATTAGTTGAAAGCTCTAAAAATATCTCGACCTGTAGTTCGAGTGTATAAATGATCTTTTCATCTTTGATTAGATTGTGAAATGATATTAAGGGTTCAGAAGTATCACGTCTTTATAAAATTGGTGATTTATATACTAAATTGAGGAGGAGATCAAAGTTGTACTATTTTCCTTAACTTTGGTTTTTTCCCATTTGGGTTTTTCCAAACCAAGGTTTTTAACGAGGCAACTCCCCTCATAAGGATACATGGTATATCCTAAATTCTAGAAAGAAATAATTCATGTAAAGATGGATTATTTAAGCATGAATTTCTTGGACCTATAGCTCCAACATTGAAAAGTGTAGCATTAATTGGTTTTAAGTGGGTGTTCGTACAAAGGAAAATATAAAGCCAAATTGATTGCACACAAGCCTATTAAAGTTACATGAGAATGAATTCACCGGGAGTGAATATAATTTTGGCTCCAAATGTAAATGATGTACATATACACATAAATGAAAAGAATCGATTGAAAATGCCTGAAGCATTATTATCAAAGTCCCGTCACATATAATTAATTAAAGATCCTTAGAGTACCAAAAGTACATATAATTGTAAAAATGGTGACACTACATTAGGTCCCGAAGTACCGTACAATGTTGTACTCTTTTCCTTAGTCTTGGTTTTTATCCCATTGGGTTTTTTCCAAGTTAAAGTTTTTAACGAGGCAACTTAAGCACCATTTAATACATCAGATCCCCATATCAACAATTAAAGGCATACTAGGTCCTGAAGTACCTTATATTTGTGCATCCAAAGCAGCTCAACACCAATACATGCAAGTCAGGCACATCAAAGTTAATCAAGAAGACATTCCATCTTATGCACATCAAAGACAATATATGTTGAGATTCGACCATAAGCCCATGAAGACTGCACTCTTTTTCCCTTGGATCAGATTTTGTCCCACTGGGTTTTCCTGACAAGGTTTTTAACGAGGCAGTACAACAAGAGCGTACGTCGAAGGCTGCACTCTTTTTCCTTAAGCTATGGTTTTATCCCATTGGATTTTCCTAGCTAGGTTTTTAACGAGGTAGGTGGAGAAACAAGAAATGTACATCCAAGGGGAAGTGTTTATATTATTATTATTATTATTATTATTATTATTATTATTATTATTATTATTATTATTATTATTATTATTATTATTATTATTATTATTATTATTTTATTTTATTTTATTTTATTTTATTTTATTTTATTTTATTTTTTTTAGAAATCAAACAACCGAATGTTTACAAGAAGTTAGCGGGCAGCCGAGAAACAAGCTGCGCGCCAACCCCCTTAGCAATGGAAAAACAAACTCTGGTAAAAATATGAGCAGCTAGACGAGAACTAGAATCTAAGGCTAAAGAGAAGGAACGGATCCGTCCCAGAAGTGCAATCGCATCCCCATCCAGCTCACCAAAGGAGGAGAAAGAAAAAGGCAAAAACCCATAACCAGCAGCAGAGCACACATCCTGATACTTGGTGCACTTACGCCGCGCTGCGTCGAGAACACACCGTCCAGGAGCAAAGGAAGCTAAGCAAGTCTGAGTGAGGGGGGAGGATCCCGTGATATCAACACACACATCTCGACCCCGATCCCAAGAGTAAAGAAGAATGTCAGCGGGCCTAAGGGGTCTGCCAAGACTGTCAACAACACCGATGTCCACTTCCTTCCCAGAGGAGATCCCAGCACGGAAGCAAATGTCGAAGAGGGTATCACGGACAAGATTATGCCGATGTTTGAGCCCAATGGAACTCGAACACGACACAGCATGATCCCCAAAAGTGTCATCCTAAAAAACCCGACCACATGCAGAGCAAGGGAGACCAGCACGAAAAAGAGGGATACCCAAACGATTGCAGAGAACAGACCTGTAAGTCCTACCATTCATGGTCTGACCGAGCCCAGAAATAGGAACTGCTCTGAGCCAATCAGATGAATGGGACCCATGCTGAGACCTCCACAACACCACTTGCCGCGGGGTCAATGAGAAAACCGACTCAGAAGAAGCCACAATCCGGGCGAAGTACACATCTGCCAATTTCTTCATAAGTTTGGGGGCAGCGAACTCGCAAGAATCACGACTGAAATCAGAACCGGTAAGACCATTGAAGTCACACAGCGCAGCATCGAAAGAGGGTCCCTCACCCACGGGCAACCCAGCAAAGCGGAGGAGCGAAGACTGCAACCCAGAAGACTGCAGGCGAGAGGCTAGAAAAGAATAATGCATGACGTCACCAACAGCATAAACACCAAGCCCACCGTACTGAAACGGAAGAGTAGCCAATCTCCACTGCCAATCACCAAACCCGGGTCCAGAAGCAGCCACAATACGCTCTAAACAGACACGGAGGGCACTGTCAAAGGTAGACTGAGCTGGGACAACGGCATCCGGCGGACAAGTACGCAAGGTGAAGTAGAGTCTAGAGATACCGGAACAAGCCCGAATCAAAAGCAGCTCACTCTGGGGATCCTCAAGTTTGGCAACAAGACCCATAAGCTCAATGGTCTTGGCCACACGAGTCGCAACAATCTCGGCGCTGTAAACAGGGCAAGTACTGACAGGACCCCCCAAAACCGTAACGCCAGAAACAGGCCGAGCAATAAGGGCAGGGAAAACACCAGGCACCAAGCCCCTAGGATCCACAACCGGCCAGAAGACCTCAGTTTTATCCACGTTAAGGTGCAACCCAAGCGCTGGACCATCAGACATAATCATATCAAGAACCTGACCAACCACAAGAGTGTCTCCAACAATAGTACCGTCATCCAAATACCAAGCCTGCAAGCATAAATCAAACGAATCCCGGATCTTGCATAACAGAGGATGCAAGACTAAAGCAAAGAGCAGCGGACCAAGGGGATCACCCTGCTGAACCCCTTGGCAAGACCAAAGACAGTGCTCCCCATAGTAGAGCCGAGCAGGGCTAGAATAACAGAACTCGACCCACCGCGAGAGACCAGGGCACTGACGACGGACCTCCAAAAGTAGAGTAGTGCGATCAACCAAGTTGAAAGCATTTTGGAAGTCCACCAACAGCATAGAAAGACCCATCTCAGAGCCACGAGACTCTACAAGCCTATTTAAGGCATGCAGAATGGCCTCACCACCTCCAGAAACACCAACTCCGAACTGCAGGTCCCTAAAATACCCAGATAACTGAGGCCCAACCAAGAAAGCACCCACCTTAGACACAAGACGCCTCCAGATCGTGCCGACAGCAATAGGGTGGATACCACCCCCTGGTTTGACCAGGGGAGTCAGAGGGGCACTAGCAACATACTCCCCGAGAGCAGACGGACACCGACCCTCCAAGAAGATGTTCACCACCCCCGTAATGGAAACAAGAAGCTCATCAGAAACAGCAACTGCCGCACCACTCAAACAATCCAAAAGATGTTGGGCCCTGAGCCCATCCCTACCGCAAGAAGTACCACGCGGGAAACTCCTTATGGAATCCAAAACAATGGGCGGGCGAGCAATAATAGAAGGCTGAGGGACGAAACCACAAGGCAAAACAGGGAGAGGGGCATCCGGGTGCTTGTCCCGAAGCGCAACCAAAGTAGAAGTAGAGTAAGGAGCAACACCGGAAGAAGAGAGAACCCGCATAGCAGCAGTGAAATGCCCATCAGAAATCTTCTTACGGCATTGACGGAGGTTGAGCTCCGGTATGTGAGGCTCATCATCATCCCCAACACCCTCGCTGAAGGACACAGGGGCTGCCCTCAAGGCAGCCCTAAGCAATCCAATGTCACCCCCCGGAGCGCTCCAATCAACAAGAGCACTCGCAATCGACACCTCCTGGCGAGTACGTCGAACACCCGATCGACGATCGCTACTACTCCGTGGTACAAAAGCACGCAAAACACAGATGGGCATAGCCAGAAACCGAACCCAACCAGCAATGTCATCAGGGGCGGCAATAACATGGTCAAGCACCCCTTTAAGAGCCCGGGTAAAACCAAGACGACAACGTGGCGGTACGGACTTAACTGTACGTAGTCCCTTGACCAAAAGACGATCGAAAGTACTCAAATCCCATCCACAATCAACCCGCGTGGTCCCACTATCAGAAGAATCCACACGTGGAACATTTAAACGTGGAGCACTCCCATTTAGGAAACCAGGGGACAACAAAACAGAACCTGGCGCAGGCATAGAAGGCGGCAAAACAGGGAAATCAATATTGAAAATGAAAAACAGAGCATTACCACCACCATCGTCCGGCGGGAAAACAACAACTCCATCGGGATGACGGCATGGAGAGCGTAACGTGTGAAGGGAACAACAAACACCACATAACCACACGTTCAACCTTCGGAAAGTAGCCTCAGCAGCGGCATAGACGGCCGGAGAAGACGACAAAAGTGAACAAGTGTCAACGGCGGCGATGACGGAACCATGTCTATCCTTGAAATGACGTAAGAAGGCAGTTCTGACAAGTCCACGACCACCACCGTTGGGGCAATTATGGAGGCTAACAAAAGGGCAAAGAAAACGTTCCTTAGGGACCGACATGGCGGCAAATCAAGCCCGACGAGCTCGAATTCAACCAGCGCAATCGAGGCAAACAACAATAGCAGTAACCAACATCACCAACCAACACAAATCTCCAGCAAAGCACTAAGATCTTAAATAATAATAATAATACTACTCCAAAAAGCCTTATGCCAAAACCAAAAATAACTTAATTCTCCAACAAATTAAGCTACTGCAAGCCCGTAGTTTGAGTTGACCAAATCACCCATCATCAACCCAAAGAGCCGATTAGCATTGATGTTGCCACGCCAAAACCAACAACACAACAGCAATCGATAGAAGACAGCCGACCCACAACCCGAAACCAACACCAGCGCGCCAATCAGTAGCCGGAGAACAACAACACAGCAGCAGCAAAACAAACGAAACGGCAAGCCCGACAGCAGCAACGGCACCACAACAACACCCGTTACCGCTCCGAAAACAACTCGAAAAACGATGCCCGACACCAATCAATCCTACTGATCGACAACCAGACCGCCTAGGCAGATGCAAAACAAGACCGATAGACACCGTACAAGATGAAGAAAACAAACCTGAAGAGACGTCGGGCACCGAGACTCCATCCCGACAGCATAGTAACAATCGCCGAGAGGAGGCGCAACGGTCGTGAGGAAGTGGCCCTAGACGCCGGGATGAGACGGAGAGGACCACATCGCCGATCACCGCCTGATCGCCTCCTGATCGCGTGCCCTGCGCACTGGAGATGAAGAGCGAGCCCCGAGCAGCAAGATAAAGAGCCTGAGGAGATCGATCGCCGATCGGAAATCCCGACTGCTATCGTGAAGACGAGCACCACTGAGTAGCGCCGATTGGAAGTCCGACCACTGGATGTCCGCTCCACCCTCTGAGAAACGCCGGGGAGACCCCTATCACCCAGCCCCCTGAGAACCGCCGGGGAGACCCCTATCACCCAGCCCCGCCGATCACCGATCGCCCTAATCGCCCTGCCCTAGCACAAAATATTATTATTATTATTATTATTATTATTATTATTATTATGTGAATGTACAAAATATACACTTTACTTAGATAGCGTTTTGTCTATAGATAGATTTATCTCTATATATTGTACCGGTGGTAACACGAAGAGATATCAGTTGAATACAATCTCATATTCTCCCTTTTTCTTCCCTTTTCGTTTGCCCTAGTTTATAACAGTAAGTTGTTGTGTATAGGAATATTAAAAAATAACCATTCTGGAATGGGTCACTGGAAAGGACTTGTGGGTAGTACTCATAGGTCCCCGGTTCGAACCCTGGAATGACCGCTCTTTATTAACCAATTCAAGGAATATTAAAAAATTGTCTGACAATACTAAATATAGTTTTTGTTCTAAGACATCACATATGTGACCTCATATGATGACATCACCTATATGAACTAAAAAAATTAAAAAAATGATTTTTTTATAAACAAAAATAAAAGGGTAAACTAGATACATCGAGCATTTATAACGAAATAAAAATAATACATTTTTCTCAAATAAAATAGAAAGAGTTATATATGTAAACAATATAGATTTATTTGTCACATAAAAAAGTGTGTAATATTGTGTTGAAAAGGAAAAAGTACAAAGAATCGTGTTAAATTTAAATGGATATAGGCTCCTCTATAAAAACATAAAAAATGCAAAGTGTCTAATATTGTGTTGAAAAGGAAAAAGTACAAAGAATTGTGTTAAAATTAAATGGACATAGGCTCCTCTATAAAAACATAAAAAAATACAAATTTTAATGGATATAGAGCCTCCTTAAAAATGCTAATATAGAGATTTGAACTCTACACGTTTACGAATCCAAATCCCGATTTTGTTAAGATTTAAATTTACCATTGAGCTAAACTCGTATTTTGTTATATTTTAAAAAAATACATAAGTATAACATTCATTTTTTATGGACCCTGGGTGGTCGCACACCCTGCCCATGCCCTTGGGCCGGCACTGGGACAAAAATGGACTCTAGTCCTAACTAGCTTACACACCGACTCGGGCACAAGTCCCTTGAGAATGATATTCGCACACCAATGAGCTACCCACTTCCACCAAGACTATATGCCTTCGAACTGCATTACATGTTGGATATAATGCCTAGAGTAGGTGGTTTTAAGGTATCTCTTAGACTTTCCCCATCCCACATGGAATGTTCAAGGGTATCCTAAAAGGGTTTTAAGGAGACTCTACCGTTACCTACATTGAGAGGTAAAGGATGAGATGGAGTTTTGTGGAAAATATCTTTTCTTGAGACCGAAGATATTACGGATAAACTTGTTAGTATTTATCCGCGAATATCTATTTTTCATTGGATTTATTTTCATAAATTATCCTTTCAAACGGTTTTAGATAAGTCAAGATCTTCTGAAGATAGACTCAAATCTTTCTTTTGCTTGCGGCTTAAGGATTGATTTCGCAGCTATATAAAGGGATCAAGGGCTTGGGTTTTAACACAGCGAAATACAATCGCCTCTCTCCCTCTCATGTTTTCTCCTACCCTTTTCCCGTTCTGAGCGCCTGTTCCAGTTCCATCTTCTTTCCCTCGAGTGCACCTGTGAGAGAAGCCGGTGAAATCCTTGGGGGACGTTGCCTCGCATACGATCTGCACCTCTGTCGGGGGCAAATACGTTTCTCATTCAGTGACTCCCATACCACGCTTCACCGCAGCCCTAGCCCCTTCACAGAAACGAGTTCGGCCTACATCCACTAACACTTTTTAGCTTGTTTGTTGCTTATTACAGGTTCCAGCAGGGTCATTGTCCAACAGTGAGAAACGTATTTACGTTGGACTACGGTCGCCAAGGAGATCGGTTACAAGAAATTGCTACTCGATCTCTTAAGCTGGAGCCTTTGGATGGCTCGAAGGATGAGCACTGAGGCGTGGCTCGAACGATTAGTGCTGAGACGTCAAAGGGCTGAAAATGGTTGCTCGGAGGAGTTTTCGGGATCATGGAGCCGATCAAACAATAAGCTCCCCAAGTTTGGAAAAGGATGAGTCTTCTTCAACCTCATACTCACCTCCCTCTTTCTTTACTGGATTGCTGTCTATTGATTCCAGTTTTGTTTTTCAATCTAACGTGTGCCTGAATTTCGGATTTTGATCCTGTTTCTTGGAGGTTGCAAATTTAGGTTTTGAGAGATGTTGGGGCTGATTTCGAAAGCGGCTCAATTCGCCCTTGCCTCGATGAATTCGATGTCTGTAATGTATCGATTGCATTCGTTGCAATTGACGTTGATGGATCAAATTTTTCTTGATTTCGAATTGTGGATGGTTAGGCTCCGAACTCTTCGTGAACAAACTTGGATCTGAGAGATGCTCGCGCTGTAGCCAAAAGGTGACCTTCACCTCGTGTCGATCTCAGAAGTTCCAGCCTCGAATTTCTTGATCTGGATGTCCTCGCCGGAGATCCTTGGCAAGGAGGTGCTTGCTCGCCACCGTGCTCTTCGACAGAGCACTCAGAGGCAGCGGTGCCACCGCGTAGGGTCGTTGACGGCGAGGCGACGAACACTACAAAAAATAATTAATTTAGCTTCGGCAAAAGGCCGTGGAAAAAGGCTATCTAGGCGTGGCAAAAGGCTCTTAGCTTCGGCATAGCTACGGCAAATATGGGGGGGGGGGGGGGTGGCGAACCTTGGGGTCGCAAAATTTGGTAGCTTCGGCAAATAGCCGTAGCAAAAATATTTGCTACGTCTGTGCTACGACAAGCAACCCCTATGAAAGAAATGCCACATTTGCCACGGTTAGTTGCCGTAGCTAGAGTGTGGGTGGAAAATAAAATAAAAACCCTGCTTTTTAGCACGGATTCCTCAAACTCGGGCTAAAAAGTCCAATATTTTTTTTTAAAAAAAAACAATACACACAATTTACATATATAATAAATTTTCATTAATTATACTAAATTTACACACACACACACACACACACACACATATATATATATATATATATATATATATATATATATATATATATATATATATATATATATATAATAAAATGTCAAAAACTACATAATTACATACAATAAATATACATAATTATAAAATTTAACCCAAAAAACATGTCCAAAAACTATATTAACAGAAATTTTCCAACCTAAAATCTTAATCTAAACATGTCCAAAAACTATCTATTCAAGATCTAGAAAGATATTTCATCTGATTAGAAGTGAAAGCAAACAAGTTATCTTTCAATGGACTTGAGATCAAGGTTCTTACAGATTTAAAGATATTTGGAGCTGCAGGACCTGCATCATTTAAAAAAACAAAATAAAAGGAGGTGAGAAAAAAAGAAGCTTAAAAGGTCAATAACAAATATTATTCCCTCTTCGCTAATAGATACAAGTAGATTAATATAATATTTGGAAAGACAAAAGGTGTGTTGTACCGATTTCCAGATCATGCCAAGGGTCTGCAGAAATTGATCTTCGAGTCAAGGATGACAATATTCTTTCATTCAGAGGTGGGTGTGGTGTGGGTGTATGGACCGCCTACACCTTGGTCTTGGATGTGGTTTCAATAGGTGGCACGCTGCTAGTAACGTCAGTAGCAAGTTGTTGGACACCCCAGCTAGTAGTTCCTTTGGGATGGGCTGGAAAAACAGAATGCAAGCGCACATTTTTAAGCTTAAGCAACAAAAGGTAAGAACCTAAAAAGAATGCATGCCAAATGAAGATATTTGACTTAAACATCAACCTGAACCAATTTTTAGTTGTCAGAGCTTAGACATGAAGCTCACCCATTGATCAAGCTACTACCAATTGTGCACAACCTTGCAAATTCTGAATACATAACAAAAGTTAATCTACCAAACCATTAAATGAAATAACAAACCCTAAAGAAAACAAAAATTCAGAGTGAGAGGAAGCATCTTTCTAGGAGTTAGGGGAAGGTTCTAAAGAGGAAACTAAGAATTTTAGTGTTTCGGCGATTGTGAACATAATGTATACCTACATCGAACCCTAATAAGACTCTACTTGTAAATCCCTTATCAGACATTTCCCCTCCATGATAATATATCAAGGCAAAGAGATGGAAAATAAGTTAGACAACCTGAATGAATTAAAGAAATTTAAATGAAAATCTAGCTAGGAAACATATAGAGATTCTGGCAATGAAGAGTAATATACTGATCTCTTTAGTCTTCTAAAGACTGGTAACAAACGATGGATCTAAGCGGTCACATTTCAGAACAAAAAGATATCTTTTTTACACCCTATATTATATACGACATAAAATTCAAATATTAAAAGAAATAGCAACAACTAAATAAGAAAGGTATAATGAGAGGAGAAGCATTTTACTGTGAGGTGGGAGAGGGGTCCAACCCTGCAAATTGAGGATAGAAAACACAAGTAACAAATGTAAGGTTCAATAATATAAATAAAACTCCAGAAAAAAAAATATGACATTTATAAAGTGGAGGCGTTTACTACCCTATTTCTGTACTGATTAGCAAGATCTTTACTTGAAGCAAATGTAAACCATACCACTAAACAACCACTTCTCCTAGCAGAATAATCTCATAAGCTGAGGACAAGAAACACAAGTAAACATATGTGAGCTTTAAGTAATCAAGTAAACATCCTGCAATGGAAAAAATTAAAACAGAATGCAAACTAGTAAATCATGTAAGTTATAAACATATAAGCTCAGTCATAATGAGCATAAAAGACACATGTAAACATAAGTACACATGCACAAATTTTACCACAACTAGCAAGCAAATTTCAGGATAAACAAGCATGAAGATTTAGGTTAGAAATACTGACCTGTCTGTTTATTTCCACCTGCAACACATAAACAGAACGACTTCACCAGTAGCTACAGTTAGTGTATCTTTGATACTATGGATGCCCCGAATCAGCAAAAGGAAGCATTTAGAGCCATGATCACTTAAAATTGTAAAATTTAGCTTCAAAAGCTGTAAATGTTGTCAAATCAATAGAAGAAAAAAGGCATAATCAGTGTTTTTTGTTTTGTTTTGCTAAGTTCCTTAGAGCATAGCAAATGGGCCAAGAGACTTGTTGAAATATCAGATTTAAAACATCTCAGATGCAAATATCTCTTTACCCGATTATGCATTACCAATCACTAATAGAGAAGGGCAAAAAGAAAGGAATAAAATGAAAACCAATAACTTACCCCAAACTTTGGTTTTTGAAGAAGAACATCATCTTCCAAGTAGCCAGCAGATTCAACAAATACAGAAAACAATTTCTTCAAGAAAAGCATTCATAATGTCTGGGAAGAAATTAAGCAAGGGTTGGACATATTTTTAAAATTCAGAAACCAAGCTATACAAAGGCCGATTAGGTAATAATCTAAAAAATTAAGAAATTGAATATAAAAAAATAGCACATTCCACAAAAAATAGCACACTTTTTATATTAAAAACACGTCAATTGAATATCAAATTGAACCTATGAGCTCCCAAAAAATCAGAAATTTGCTCACCTTTAAAGTTTGAACTGAAGCCGAGTTGTAGGGGCTGGAAGAGGGCATGGGTCGTGGAGGGGCAACGACTGAGCGGTGGAGCAGTGGGGTGGGGGAGTTTGATACAGACATTGAACCCTATGAATTCACAAATTCATCGAGTTTATTTATAAAAAAAATTATTCATATCAAACCCACTTTCCTCAAATCCGAGCAAACCCTAGAATACCCCAGGAAATTTGCCGGTGGAGCAGTGGGGCGGGGGAGTTTGATACAAACATTGAACCCTATGAATTCACAAATTCATCGAGTTTATTTATAAAAAAAAAAGTCATATCAAACCCACTTTCCTCAAATCCGAGCAAACCCTAGAATACCCCAGAAAATTTGCCTCCTATAACCACTCTCCCATGGCAAACCCACTTTCCCCAAATTCGAGCAAACCCTAGAATACCCTTTTCAGTAAAATCAAACCCCGCTTTCCCAAATTAAACCCTAACCAAACACGGTTTCAAGAAATTACCTGATAATGGAGGCTTGGTAGGGATGAGATTCGATTAACTTGAACGAGCATCAGCGAGAGCATAGGCGGGCGGGAGCACAAGCGAGAGGGAGCACAGGTGGGAGCACAGGGAACGATGGAGAAAGATGGGAGAGGGAGGAAAGGGGAAGATGGGAGAATCCCGTCGGCGAGTACAAGCTCCGGCGAGTACAGGGCGGGAGAAGATGGGAGAGGCGAAGAACAAGCGAGAGAAGAGGGAGGGAGTACTGAAATTGAAACGGGGAATGGGGGATTTGAGATTTTTCGTTTTTGAAGTAGAATGTATGTACTGTACATTGATTTAAGTTTTATTTTATATTTCCTTTTTTTTTTTGGGTCAAGTTGGGTTTTGATTTGCTACGGCTCCGTTGCAAATTTAGTGCATCTATTGTATTTTTTTTGCCACGGCGAGGCCCTCCCGTCGCAACTGCTGTCATGAAATCGCAAATTTGATTATTTTATTTTATAGTGTAGCTACGGCAACTTTTCCGATGCTATTGTCTGGGGTTTTTTCCAAATGTATTGCCTGTCGTAGCTAATGCCGTGGCGAAATGTTACCAAGTGCTACGGCACATGTCTGCCGAAGCTAGCAAGGGTAGCAAAATTAATTATTTTTTGTAGTGGGAGAAGGAAGGTGGAGTTGGAATCAGACGAAGCTTTGAGCTTGCTACCATGGCGGTGGGCCTGATGAGATCCATCTGGACTTGCTAGGGTCTGATTGGATCTGAAATTGAAACCTAGATGTGAGCCTGAGAGTTGGGAATTTTTCTTCGACTGGCAGAGAGACCTGGGCTAGGCGGCGCTTGCTTCGTCACCTTACTCCTCATCGGAGTAGATGGTGGTGCTAGCATTGCCGCCCAGCGTCATCGATAGCGAGGCAGACACGAACGGACCTCCAAGCTCGTTGCCATGGCGGCGGAGCTTCCTTGTGGTTGCTGTCGGCCTAGAGTTTGTCGAGGCTTGATCTTGCTCACCATTCGTGGGTGCTGACAACATCAGGTGCCATCGCTGGTGGTTGTCGCCGGCGATCCTCGAACAGCGCTAGAAGATTGGCGGCAGGTTGAGAGCGGGTCACTTCGGGTTTAGATTCGGGCCGAACTGGGTGCTGTGACCTAATCTATCGGGCATGGTCGGGCCTTCGGGCCTCTTCCGGTCATACAGCATAATGTGATGACTTGGGCCTGCTGTCTGGCCTTAATCATTTGGGCCTAATTTTAATTTTTTTGTTTGTTTGTGTTGTTTATTGTTGTTGGTTTTTGTTTGTGTTTTGAGAAATTGGTTGAATATGTTTAGATGGTGGCTAGCTTGGCGATATATACAGTGTTCTTCCAAACTCCGATACCACTCGGGTACCTAAAAGGGAGGATATACGGAGTGGCGTGAGATGTCAAAAACGGAGAATAATTGCGTTGATGAACCAGTCAAGTTATCTCCTCGGTCTTACAACACAAATGTCGGCCTATTTTGTGAGTTAACTTAAATGATCGAGATGATTTTTATATTTAGTTGGTTATATCTATATATCATGCATGTATCTCTTTGAGTCTTGGTTGATAACATGATACTAGGACATGAGAAGTTGGTAATTTAGAGAATTCCGTAAAATGCTCATAATATCTAACTTAGATGTTGTTGTTAATCAAATAAATGTGATATGTGCATAACTTGCTAAACAACCTTTCAATCTTTAGTGCTTGAGCTAACAAAGTTTGAGTTTTATTTCTTAGAACTCTAAAAGCAACGTGGTAAATGTGTTATATCACATTAAGTAGATGATCTTTAGAGATCTTTAGAGATACCAAGCTCATGTATTTACCAAGTTCAAAGATGTAGGATGACTTGTTCATGACATATGAGGTATAAAACTAACTTAATCAAAACCAACATAATTTAGATTCAACAGAGGTAGGAAACGAGATACCACATGAGAAGTTAGACAAAACCCCATACAAGGTTTGTAAATGACTTAAGAGTCTACCTGCAAAGGTTAGGATCTGATTTTTAATGTCCAAAATCTTTTTTTATCAAAGGTGAGTCATTTATTTTGTGTGGCTACCAGCTCCAGACATCACACTGTTACAAGTACTAATGGTGGATCCATCTAATCCACAAGTTGTCCTTCTTTTGCCAAATATCTCATATCAATCTAGAGAGAAAGGCAGTGTTCCATGACTTGAGGTCTTTTAGGCCTAAACCTTCTTCAGACATGGGAAAGGCATACATCTTTCCACCTAATCTTGTGTTATTTCCAAAGAAACTTTGCACACAAATTGTTAATCTTATCTATCAAAGTAGAAGGAGATGGTAAAATAGAGAATCAAAAGGCTTGAATTCCTTGCAAGACTATTCTTATAAGTTCAACTTTCCCTGCATATATATGATAGAGTTTTCGAATTCCAGTAACTTATATTTGTTAGCATCTTGTCTAGGAAGGGAGAGAATTGGAATATTGTTAGCTTGCCCGATTAGATAGGTATACCCAAGTATCTAAAAGGAAACTCACCTTGTGCAAAACCAGTCCTACTTACCAGATATGCTTTGTCCTCACTTTTAACTCCCGCTAGGAAGTAAGATGACTTTGTAGAACTCACCTCTAGGCCAGACATTGCAGTGAAGTGATCTAGTGCATCTAGTAGAATTTTCGTGGAATCCGAGTCTCCTCTTGACATCAAAATTATATTATCTGCATAGACTAGGTGCGATATTTGCAATAAACCAAAATTTGGATGAAATCTAAAAGCAGGCACTACTAGAATTATGCTATTTAACATCGGTTGATTAACATCGGTCAAAAAAACCTTCCATGTAAAAAAACATTTTGACGTCGGTTTATAAATTTGTGATGTTGAAAAAAAAAAAGACATCGGCTTATTTTTTGACCGATGTGAAAAATGGCTTTTTGGAAAAAAAAAGGTAAGGCACGGGATTGAAATATGAACTATGTAAAATCCCGCTCATTCTAGGTACGGGCGGGCTGATCCCAGTTTTCCCAACACTTAGAAAATTTCCTTGAAATTTGTGATTTTATTTAAAACAAAATCCCAATACTCCAACACATAGAAACAAAAAGGTTAAATTGTTTGCAAAGAACAAAATATGTTTACATACGTAGAAAAATAAAAATCAGATAATCCCCATCCACACCTCCACTCTTTTTCCTCCTCACATCCCCGACTCTCCTTCCTGTTCACATTCCTGTTCAAATCCCGAATCACTTCCATGTAGGCTCTGGGCTGTTGACCTCGAGGGTGGCTCTGGTGGTTCGTGGTCGGCCCCGTCTCTCGCCTCTCCGGGTCTGTCGCTGTCGGCCTCGCCTCTCCGGGTTTGTCGCTGTCGGCCTCGCCTCTCCGGGTCTGTCGCTGTCGTCCTCGCACTGGTGTCGTCCTCGCTTTTCCTCGCATTGGTGTCGTCCTCGCTTTGTGTGGTGGTTCGTCCTCGCCTCTCCCGCTTTCCGGCTGCCGAACCAAAGCTCTGTCGTTGTCGCGGTCGTCCTCGCCTCTCCGGCTGCCGAACCAAAGCTCGGTTGTCGACATATGTGGAGCCCTATCTCTCTAGCTTTCCTCTCCGGCTTCCCTTCTCCGGCTGTCGATTTAGGGCTTCTCCTTCACTACTTCTCTGTCAATGGTAAGAATTCAGCCTTGAGGGTTTCGATTTAGGGCTTTTGTGAATTGGTAAAAATTCCGCCTTGAGGGTTTTCATTTAGGGATTTTGTGAATTGGTAAGAATTCTGCCTTTAGGGTTTCGATTTAGGGCTTTTGTGAATTGGTAAGAATTCTGCCTCTATGGTTTCGATTTAGGGCTCTTGGGAATTGGTTTATCAAGTGTCTATATGTAGCAGAATTCCGCCCTTAGGGCTTTTGTGAATTGGTAAGAATTCTGCCTTTAGGGATTCGATTTAGGGCTTTTGGGAATTGGTTTATCAAGTGTATATATGTAGCAGAATTCCGCCCTTAGGGATTTTATGAATTGGTTTATTCCGCCTTTTAAGAATTCCGCCTTTACTACTTCTCTGTCAATGGTAAGAATTCCCTTCTCCGGCTGTCGAAAACCCTACCCCTTCACTGTGGGGGCTCTTTGCTTGATGTTACATCCCCTTCCTCTTCACCTTGGCATGTACTTATTTAAGGTTGTGTTGAAACAAGTAATTGTGATGGTGCGGTTTGGTTTGGAGTTGTGCTGCTAGTGTTGCTTCTCCCAGGGTCATTTCATTTGCTTCTTGAACTACTGGTATGGCTGCTATATCCCAATCTAGTAAAGTTATCTTCTTTATATTGGTTATAATCTCCTTCTTGCACGTAACACCCCTTAATGGCCCAATTTTCTCTTATTATTCTTCTTGGTGGATGTGTGATTTACTTGTTGTGCATGATATTTATATCTAAAATATAGTTTTAGAAATACGGAGGATTGTCCCTTATGTTTTGAGATTTGTTGCTTTACAAGCCATGTACCTCTGATTGCTTCTTTGCACCTCATGACTTGTCTTCCGTAACTTAAAGTCCTAGAGCAGATCCTGAAAGTGTAATCTTCATGATGGTTTTTAAATGCTTAAGAAGTTCTCTCTATTTTATGCTATTCTCTTATTACATTTTTAGTTTGCCAATACATATCTATATTTTCT
Organism: Persicaria tinctoria; assembly: GCA_037127255.1. Taxonomy (NCBI): domain Eukaryota; kingdom Viridiplantae; phylum Streptophyta; class Magnoliopsida; order Caryophyllales; family Polygonaceae; genus Persicaria; species Persicaria tinctoria. The sequence continues at coordinate 33,774,287 of JBANSL010000013.1, read as the reverse complement.
ATTATTTTTATTTTATTGCTTTTTCATGAATAAAAACTTTGATTAATAGTCACTTGCTAGGTTCGCATCTCTTTACATTTTTTTCGTTGAACCTTTGCATGCATTTGTTTAATATTGTTGTACATGTACTTTTTCTGTTTTTGGGGGGATCTGTAATTCTGTATGTTCCGATGTGAATTGGATGGTTTTCTGTAATTTATATTGTCATTTTGCTTCCATTGTTGTCATTTTTTTTGTGCCTTTTGGTTCTTGATCACAGATTGAAACTTGATATCATGATCTGTTAGCGTTTCGGTCAGGTTGGTGGTTGTACTACTGCGATAATCCTTGAGTCTGCTTTTATAATAATTGTAGATAATATCATGTGCCATATATTCCATGCCCCTTGCTACATCTTTATGATGAAGATTAATTCTCCTAATGTTCAAATGTTTTGTAGTTGGCATATCAAAAATTGTTTCAATTTCACATGAATTAAGCTAGTTTGCTGGAAGGTGATAGTGGTGAGATGAAAATATTGTACAGTAAATGTGATGGTTCAAGGAAATTAAAAGGAGTGATTTTTCAGCAATAAAATACAAACAATAATTACATGAAACTATTGGAATTGACTTTGTCATTTCGAAATGTCTTCTTTTTAGACTTTTCAAAGCTAAAAAGCAGACCGCCCATCACACCATAGATGGACCCCTTTTTTGAGTTGTCGTTAAAATGATATGCTTACCTTTTCCTCTCCTTCTCTTTCCCTTGCAGGAAAAGATTTACCAATTAATATTGAAACAAGAAGAGGAGGGTTCAAGGGTGACACCTTGATTCGAGGCTTACCCATTTCTTTTGAGTTGTCGTTAAAATGATATGCTTATCTTCAGGTTTGTATTCGAGGCTTACCCATTTCTTTTGTATGTTTGTCGGGTAGGGGAATGCACCTTGATAATGTTATCACACTTTCTGTTGGAAAACCATTTCCTAACTAAGCTCCTCATTGCTATGTATGATCCCTCTATATTGTATTATGTGGCTAATTTGTGCATGCAATGGATATTATAACGGTGTTTGTATCCTATCAAATTATTAATAACTTATTTAGAATTGATAAAAAGTTTGGGTTTGTTTCTGCCTATAAATAATGCTTTACTGCTATTAGAATAAGTTATCTAGCATCTTTTTTCATTGACTCATAACCGCCCTTATCTGAATAGCTGAGAAGAAAATACTATTTCGATATATAAATAAGCTGATATATATCCAAGTTATGAGTTATTTAACTTATAGTTCATGTTTTTTTAGTAACATTCTTTCTATTCTTCTTTTTCTATTTGTTTTATAATTTTTAGCAATGGATAAATCATGGATTGGCGAAGAAAGGTTGAGTGAGAAGTATCAATTGGGGTTGGACGCTTTCTTTGTTTATGCTAGAACTAACTCTAATAACGCTAAGAAAGTAAGATGTCCTTGTTCACAATGTGTGAATTTTAAGAAGAGGACATTTAAAGTCATGAGAAAACATTGCCATAAATTTGGGTTCAGTTTGGGATACAAAAATTGGATTTGGCATGGAGAACCTACTGTCAATGTTGACACAAACAATGATGTCCACAAAGCTCATCCCCCTCAACTCGGCTCTGAAACAATGGAGATGTATGAAGCAGCTTGGAATGAAGGCGATGATTATGATGCAGAATCTGATGACTTCAATCAGTTTCTTGAAGATGCACAAAGATCGCTGTTTGATGGTAGTGATGACACGAAGTTAGATGCACTAGTTAAACTTCACTGTCTTAAAGCAAAGTTCTGCCTGAGTGACACTTGTTCCAATGAAGTACTAGAGACCGTATTGTCCTTGCTTCCGAATGGAAATGTGTTTCCGCAAACTTTGTACGAGTCAAGAAAAACACTAAACAAGCTAGGGCTTTCATATCAGAAAATACATGCATGTCCCAATGGCTGTATACTCTATAGGAATGAGTATGCCGAGTCAAACTCTTGCCCTACTTGTGATCTCTCTCGTTGGAAGTTGACGAGAGATCAAGAGGAAAATGAGGGACAACCAACAAAGGTTTTATGGTATTTTCCTATCATCCCTCGATTACACCGTTTGTTTAAATCCGTTGAAACAGCTGAATTGATGACATGGCATTATGAGAATCGCAGTCAAGATGGCTACATGAGACATCCAGTTGATTCCCCTGCTTGGAAGTTGATTGATTACAAGTGTCTAGATTTCGCAGCAGACGCTAGAAATTTGAGGATGGCATTGGCAGCAGATGGCATTAATCCACATAGTAGTATGAGCAGTAGATATAGTTGTTGGCCTGTAATTTAGGTAACTTATAATCTTCCTCCATGTTTATGCATGAAAAGGAAGTTTATGATGTTATCTTTAATAATTTCTGGCCCAAAACAGCCCGACATTGATATAGATATCTACTTGGCGCCGCTAATTGAGGATCTATAGACATTGTGGGTAGGGGTCCCTAATGTGTATGAAGCTCATCAAAAGAAACACTTCACCCTCAGAGTTGTACTACTATAGACCATCAACGATTTCCCTGCATATGGAAACTTATCCGGCTGCTCCACTAAAGGGTACAAGGCATGTCCAATATGTGGTGATAAAACTACATCAATTTATCTACCACATAGTAGAAAGATGGCTTATGGAGGTCACCGTAAGTTTCTGAATCGCTATCATCCATATAGTAGGAAAAGGAAGGCCTTTAATAATGAGCAAGAGTTGGGAGATGCACCATTGCCCCAATCAGGTGTGGAAGTATTGAAGTCGGTTGAAAATATTAATTATGTGTTTGGGAAGAAAAAAAAGAAGAAAAACCCAGAAACAGAAGCTATTTGCTGGAAGAAGAAGTCAATCCTCTTCAATTTGGAGTATTGGGTGTGGTTACATGTTCGCCATTGTCTCGATGTGATGCACATCGAGAAGAATGTCACATAAAGTTTGGTTGGGACATTGTTAAACACGCTTTTCGAGACAAAATATGGTGTTGCTGCCCGCCAAGATATGGTTGATATGGGTTTGAGGCTTGACTTGGGTCCACAACCTAGAGAGAAGAGAACGTACATACCTGCTACCCCATTTACTTTGTCCAGGCCTAAGAAGGTCAAAATGCTCACTTCTCTATTGTGTATGAAGGTTCCAGACGGGCAATCTTCAAATATCAAAAATCTAGTGTCTATGGTTGATTTGAAGTTATATGGATTGAAGTCTCATGATTGCCACATACTAATGCAACAACTACTCCCTGTAGCAATTCGCTCAATCCTTCCAAAGCATGTAAGAGTTACTATTATGAGATTATGTTTCCTTTTCAATGATTTGTGCACTAAGGTGGTAGACGTGTCAAAGCTAGACAAGCTACAGTCTGATCTAGTGTTGACATTGTGCGAGCTAGAGAAGATATTCCCCTTATCATTCTTAGATGTAATGCTACATCTGACTTTGCATCTAGTTAGAGAAGTCAAATTATGTGGCCCGGTGTTTTATAGATGGATGTATCCATTTGAACAATTCATGAAGGTTCTAAAGGGGTATATGCGCAATCGCTTCCATCCGGAGGGCTGCATTGCTGAGAGCTATCTTGCTGAAGAATCAGCTGAGTTGTGGGGTGATTTCAGGAAAGATTGTGGGCTAGTTGGACTTCCTAGGGATGTAAGTACCCTATCGGGCCCAATTTCAGCATCTAAATTGAGGCAGTTGGATGAAGAAGAGCTAAATGCAGCCCACCTTCATGTGCTATCCAACAATGAAGAGGTGGATCCATTTATAAAGTAAGTTTCACTATTTCACACACGTATTCGGTACAATTTTGGGTAGATATTTTGCATTGCTAATAAAAGTTCATTTTATGAAGCACACACACGCAATTTCTGGAGAAATTATACGAAGGAAAAAGAAAGACTAAAAGGTGGCTTCAAGTGAGCATAATCGTACCTTTGCTGATTGGTTTAAGCAAAAGGTACATTAATAGATAATATTCATTGAATTTATATTATTCACCGTATTTTGTGATCCTGCAAATTGGTAATATGTATTAAGCGCTTCCCCTGGCTGTTGGGTATGTAGGTAGAGGATGAACTGAAGGAAAAGTCCAACGGCGTTTCAAAAACAGTGAGATGGTTCGCTGCAAAGCCAAGTTTCACCGTTTTCACATATAATGGGTACCGATGCAATGGAGTTAAGTACTTCACAAAGCAGCGAGACAATTGTCGAGTTGTCCAAAACAACAGTGTTTCTTTAGTTGCTAACACAATGCAATTGGCTAGTGCTAAGGATAAAAACCCAGTGATTACCGAGATGCCATTTTATGGGGTTATTCAACAGATTTGGGAGCTAGATTATTGTGACTTCAAAACGCCGTTGTTTTTGTGTGAATGGGTAGAGAGCGGACGAGGAATTAAACACGATGAGTTTGGTTTTACGTTGGTCAACCTAAATAGGCGGGGTCATACAAGGGATCAGTTTGCTTCTCTTACCCATGTGAAACAAGTGTTTTATGTGGAAGATCCCCTAGATCGAGATTGGTCAGTTGTTCTTAGGACCCCCAACAAAGGCTATCGTGATTCCTTATATGAAGATGAGATAGGAGAGAGTTTTATGGAACATCAATCATTTTCTACAGAGATAACTCTGCCTTGTGATGCAGAAGATAACGAGGGGGATGTGACGTATAGAAGGGATTATGTTGAGGGAACTTGGATTGAGCAAAATGTTGGTCCAACGGAAGATTAGAAACAAGTAACGATTATTAGCCTATGTAATCAAGAAAAATGTAGGAAAGGCTGAAGTTATATTGTCTGTGTCTTTGTATTTTATATTTTCATTTTTTAATTGTAGTTATTTTGGAGTTTGGGGGTAAAAAAAAACAGATTTGGCCTTTGAGGGATTGCAACAACACCTAATGCAGATGCAACCCATGGTCTATATTCTTGCATCTTTAGAGTCACCTAACTGCATCGTTGATTTCCGTTTGTATTGTTCCATTTTCTAGGGTTTATAATTTATATGCCTTTTTCCTTCTTCAATTTGCTTATTTGATGTTTACATGCTATAAAAGATTGGAATGATGTACTCCATTGGTATGATAGTAAAAAATAACTTCAAGCAAAAATGTGTTGATGTGGAGTTTGATTAATATGACTTAGCTTTATGCTATCTTCAACTGATGTTTTTCTTTCTTTACAGAGAGGTTGACTACACAATGGTTTCCATGATGTTTAAGGGTAAGGGTAAGGTTGCAAGTGAACCAAAGGAGAAGCCCAAGAGTAAGAAAGCGTAAAAAAAAACTGCTGAAGATTCTATTTCAGCTGCGGAGGAGGTGGTTTCAGCTGCTGATGAGGTTCTTGCTACTACTGATGGAGACAATCAGCCCACCTCAACTGGTGCAACTACTAAAAAGGGTAAGCAAAGGGGGGTACGAGGTTTTACACAGATGTACAAGGTACTTGTGAAGAAGGCAAAGAATAAGAAAATCAAAGTTGAGTAAAACCGGTCAGGCAACCCATGTGGAAAAGCTCGGGCGACCCTTCAATTTTATATTGGAATGCTTGCTCGTCAAATGGTGCCAATCACAATTTCCAGCTGGCCCAAAGTTGACAAGGAGCTGAAAGATAAGCTTTGGAAAGACATTCAGGTATGTGTGTATTTAGGTCAGTCTATATTATCTCTCATCATCACTTCCCATAATAACATATCCATGAACATTATTTGTGTGCCTCGTTTATTTAGGACACATTCAAAGTGGCCTCTGAAAGCCGCGCATTGAACTTGTCTTCTGCTGGGGCTAAATGGCGACAGTTTAAAACAAATTTGACGAGAAACGAGGTTCTTCCATACTATGGACAAAAGAAGAAGCTGAGAAATCCTCCAAAGAAATACGCATTCATTGGTAAAGAAAATCGGAGGGAGTTTGTCAAATCAAGGTGTACAGAAGAATGGCGGGTAAGTTTCTTGTTTTTAATTCATCAGGTTACCCCTATAGGGCAATACATAAACTACTTGACATATCGAATAGATTCTCACTTTCCATGATATTTTCTCTGTAGGAGACACATGAGCTAAATAAGGAACGAGTTCAGAAGAGAAAGTATCATCACAGAACATCGAGATTTGGTTAAATCGGTGTTGGAGAGAAAATGGTAATTAAGTTGCCCTTATCCCTCAACTGATCTACATTACTTGTGTTACATATCTCATATAGTTTATTTGCTACGGTTAGAGAGAGGAGGAGAACTTAGGTCCTGACGATGAAATTGACCGTGTCATAATCTGGAAGAAAGCCCATATTCCTAAAGATGGGGCCGTGGATGAGATCTTGAAACCCTTAATAAAAAAGATTGTCAGTTGTTATCTCTTGCATACTTTGATCACTCTTATACAGAAGCTATTTTCATTCATAGTACTAAAATTTGAAACTTACACTAGGATGAATTGTTGGAGAAGCAAGAGCGTGGTGAACTTTCGGTTGAACTCGAAATTGGTATTGATCTATTAACCCAAGCATTGGGAACTCCAGAGCACTCAGGTAGGGTGAGGGGTGTGGGAGGCTTCATAACTCCAAAGAGGTTCTTTGGCTTACCGAAACAAAGAAGAGTTGCAATCACTAAGGCTGAATTACTGGCTCGTGACAAAGAGCGTGATCGGGAGTTGACTGAGACAAAGAAAATGCTTGCTGAGAGTCAGGCAAGGATGCAGGAGTTAATCAAGAAAGCAATTGCTGATTTTTCTTCTTGTTTAACATCTAGCCAAGTTGGAACTCCGCTAGTAGATGCAAGAGCGCCAATTACCCCTATATCTGACAATGGTAGCACCTATAATATCCTACAGCATCAAGAATCTGATCTTGATGTGAATGCTGTTGTAGAGGATGATCTCTTGTTTGGTTCTCCACCCACTAGTCAGGTAATTATACATATATAGATCTTTTCACTTTCCTTTGCATATACACTTAGTTCTCCACCCATTTTGAATGATCATTCAATTCATTTTAGGATAATGGTATTTGTAAGTATTCATTGGAAACCATCACAAACATTGTGGCCTTTGGCACCGTCATAGAGGGTGAAGGTATGATGGACAATATCCATGGACTCCCAATGCCATAAGGGTGTGTACGAGTCTCAATTGCTGGAGATATTCAAGGTGACCAACCACTTCCATTCCCTACACTGAATGCCGAGATTTTGTTGGTCAAGGATGCCATTGGTAGTCATGTGCCTTGGCCTGAAAAATGGGCCGTTAGAAAAAATTCTGCTAAACCAAAGAAAAAGTCAAAGAAAGCACAAAAATTATTTGGTAAGAGTGAGTTACCTCAACATGCCCCCAAGTCCTGCAAGCTCTTATAAAAACATGCTAAGGATACCATGGCTGAAACTAGTATGTCCATAACTACTGATCTGGAAGATGCAGTTTTTTGTGTAACTAAGCAACTAATTGTGTTACAAGAGAATGTGGTTGACCTGTTAGAGCTAAGTTGGATTGGAGCTGGAGTGTTGGATGCTTACATGGCGTAAGTAAAGTTTTTCTATTCTAAGATCTTTACTATTTTAGTTCCATAGTTGATCACTCTAATTGAAGTCGGTTTGACCTAAATGAATAGGTATCTCTATGAATATGTTGCTGCAAAAAATGAGACAGACTTGTTTGCTTTTGTTGACTCTGGGGCTACAACTGCTTACACAAGAGCAAGTTTTGTTCCATACTTGGTGGCACGACTAAAAGAAGGGAAGAACGACCGCATATTCATGATCCCTCATAACCCCGGGTGTGTTGTGGTCTTTTTTTTTATAACTATATGCACTTATAATCCCTCATGACCGCATATACATGATCCCTCACAAACTTTGTGTTGGAAAATTGTCAAAAGTCCATTTGGTTGTCTATTGATTGCATGTATGCATTTTTTTTTTAAATGTTTAGGAAACATTGGATCATAACTGTTATATGAGAGTCACAAATCTTCATAATTGACTCCATGCCAAGACCGTCTGTGTACAAGGTCTGGGAGAAGGCAGTGCAGAGGTAATTTATTCATGCTTATGATTTTTATGATTTAACAAATTATTGATAGCTTTTATATCCATGTGAAACTTAATTTCAGCATGTGATATATGTTGTGTTGTTAAACAATTCAATGAGGAGACTGGTCATGGTGATGGAAAAATGCCAAAGGTCACACCCCTCAAGGGTGCATCTATGCAGCCTGGTGGACATGAATGTGGGTATTACGTAATGCGGTTTATGAAGGAGATTGTAGAGGATGAGAGTCTTTCATTCAACACCAAGGTATAAATATTGGATCTTTCGTGATGTACCTATTACTTATTGAATAGGTGCACATTAGATCTTTGTTGCTTACAATTAAGATGCATGCACTACTATATAGAAATGTAACAACATGCTTTATTTGTGATATCAGTGGGCTGTTAGAAGGAGTCGTACATCCTATTCCCAAGAGAAGATTGATGAAGTCCGGGTTGAACTTGCCGAATTTATCGAGGGCTTGTTGTAGGTCGATCCATTGCTTTTATTAATTAACTACCTAGCTTCGGGAAGGTTTGTTTATTTTTTGCATGAATTCAAGGCCTATTTTTTGGATTTCTAATTGCCTAGCTAGAAGCACGTATAGAATATACTAACTAGATCTGGCGAGTTCGCCTTTAACCTTGGTGCCACCAAGATTGAATATCTTATTTTGTTGATTTTGTAAGTATTTAGGATGTGCAGCTAGCCTTTAACCTTGGTGTCCCAAACATGCCAATTTTGTTGATAATACAAGGTAGCCAAATATAGTGCATTGTGTGGCATTTGACCTTTGTTTATGAAAATATGTTCTCTTCGTTTGGTATTGTGGTACTTTGATTTGGTGTGTGTATATATAGATAGGATATTGTGTTTATGAACCAAAATGATTCGGTTCATAAGCTAGCACGTCGGGTATGTTCTGATTGGTTGGTATTGTGGTAATGTGGTCTCGTGTATGTGTATATATAGACAGGATATTATAGCGGTTTTACAGGCAAAAGACAACGATTTATTGTAATAAAAGACATCAATCTTACGTACTAAACACATCAGTTTTACAAACTAAAAATATCAAATTTACATACTAACAACATTAGTTTTACGAACTAAACACGTCATTTTTATGAACCAAACACATCATTTTTATGAACTAAACACACCAGTTTTACGAACTAAACAAATCTGATTATTCATAATTTATGATGTCTTTAATATATATAAACAACAGTTTTCAAACCAAAAATGATTTCAATATATGTAATAACATCGGTTTTATATTTATTCTATATAGCCAAATTTTGTAGGGAAAAATAACATTACAAATTATAGAGAGAAAATGAATATACATATGTAGGATATATATACAAGTGATGTCTCTTTCATGTTAAAACATCGTTTAATTTTAAAAAAATGATGTCTAGTGGCTTAATTGTGTTATGATACACATCTTCATCGGCCTAACAATACAAAATAACAAGGGTTATGAAGACATGAGTCTATCAAAACAATGATATAAACAACATAACTAATGTTATACAGTATTAAACATATCATTTTTATAAATATAAACGATGTTATAAACAATATATATACATCGGGTTCTGGCCGATATGAAAAAGTTTTGACTTTTTACATCCCCCACATAGACATCGATTTTTTTTTGAAAGACATCGGCTATTACCCGATGTTAAATAACAAATTTCTAGTAGTGAGGGAGCATTGTTCTGCACTTTAGAACCCTAGACAGATAATCCACACATAACACAAAAATAAGGGGGGATAGGGGGTCCCTTTGTCTTAGCCCTCTCTTTCCTTTAAAGAATCCATGCATGCTACCAATTATATTTATTGAGAAAGAAGTAGTGCAGATACATTCTAGAACCCCGGAGACAAATTTGTGAGGAAAATTTAAGGCATAGAGTATTTGTTCAACAAATTTCCAAGAAATGAAGTCATAGGCTTTCCTAAGGTCCAGATTATGAATGCATCTAGAGCTAATTCTTTTCCTTGAATACTTCCTAATAAGATCTTGTAGCAACATTATGTTTTCACTCATTAATCTTCCTTCAATGAAACCTAATTGAGCTGGAGAAATCAAAGACACTAGTTCAGGCCTAAGTCTAGCTGCTAGGATCTTAGTTATAACCTCATACGTGACATTGCAGGAGGAGATGGGTCTAAACTCACCTACTCTGTTAGCATTTGTGGTTATGGCAATTCAAGCAATGTAAGTATGATTAATCTGCTTAAGGAGTATGCCCGAGCTGAAAAATTCTAGGATGGCCTTGGTGAAATGTTCTTCTGTTATCTCCCATGTATCTTTGAAAATTTTTGATGTGAAACCATCGGGACCTGGTGATTTCTCATCACTTATATCCCATAATGCCGTTTTGATTTCTTTTGCAGTCACTTGCTGGTTGAGTACATCATGTCTCTCAGTGTTTAGCAGCTTCCCACCATCTCTCACAAACCTGAGATCAATGCATTCTATATCTCTATTAGACCCAAGTAATCCTTTATAAAATTGCTCAAACTCAGAGCCACATCCTCCAAAGACATTGTTTCTAAGCCATCTTCTCTGATCAGCGAGCTTATATGGATTCTCCTTATATTTTTCTTCATCAACCCGTGAAAATATGAATTGCACTTGTCTCCTTGGAATGTGTGTTTTGCCTTGGCAAGTTGTGAATTGAATTTGAATTCAGCTTCTCTCAGTCCTCTGTCTTCTTTTTTGATAACTTCATAGCCTGTAGTAGTTCATCTAACTGAGGATCCTCTCTCAGGGCTAAGAAATTCTTCTCATACTCTTCTTCTGCTAGTTTGGTTGTACTTGTAATATCAAATAACTGCCTTTTGTTCAACTCTTTAAGAGGCCTTTTTAGATTCTTCAACTTCTTGCACAAAATAAACTGATTTGTCCTAGTTCCTTGGTAATCCCAATTCTCTCTGATTGTGCCACTGAAATTCTAATCCTGCCCCCAACATATTCAAGTATTTTAAGGTACTGCTCTTCTGTTGTTTTTGTTGTTCCAGAACTTCTACAACTACTTGGCAATGATCACAAAAGGCTTTTGGGACAAGGTAGTTGGCCTTAAAATAGTATTGTCAACCTTCCCACTCCTCATTCACCATGACTCTATCTATATTAGTAGACTTATTTTTCCTTTGAACCAAGTGTATTCTTGTCTTGTCATTATAGTATCCTTCAATCCAATTTCCACATAGCAATCCCATAGGTCTGAAATTTCATAAACTGTCATCGTAGACCCATTCTTTCTCTCACAAGATATCATGATTGCATTGAAGTCACCTTGAATCAATCAGGGCCCTTGTCTTGTAGAAGTTACCGATTTAAGAACCTCTTAGAGAGCTCTTCTTCTGATAATAGTATGCAACCCATAAACCTGTGCAAACCCAAAAACTCTCCCAGATATCCTGCATTTTACCTGTCCACTTATGAGCTGATATGTAGCCTTTTAAGCTAAAACTATACTCTTGATAGACCCCATATAATCACAATCCTTCATGCATCACTGTGATCAAAGTTGTGCATGTAGTTCCACTGATTAAAACCTTTACTCATGATATCATCCACTTTCCTTGTGTTTAGTTTTGATTCCATTATTCCTAGGAGAGATATGCTTTTCTCTCTAAGGAAATTCCTCACATCCTTTTGTTTGGGGGAGCTGTTCAAACCCCGGATGTTCCATGAGCCAAAAATCATTTATCTTGGTTGAGAGGGTGTTAGGCCCTTTATCTTGCAATTCTCCTCATTCCTTCTTTCCTATAGGCCAGTACTTTGGTCTTGCGATCATTCCTTTGTGGTCTCTCTTTGAATTTTCTCCATCATGCTCTCTGCCATTGTTCCCTATTCCTTCTTCTTCATGTGAGCGTGAGTGATTACGTGTTTGGTTTTTATTTAACCTTTCACTCCTTGTGACTTCCACATGATCATGCCCATTCTGATAATTGGTTTACTTCTGCTCATCAGGTGTGATTTCCAGATTCTTCTCATCTTTTCCTGTTATGGCCTTCTCTTATGTGAGACTTTCCTTTGTGAAGACCTGTTCAATAGGTACAATCTGTAACTAAGCTTATCTCATTTGCTCTTCTTCTTCTGTTTGTTCCACTGTGTTCTTGCCCTCTAAGCCTGTTAGGATCTGAAATATGTTTTCATCTTCAAAGGCAACCTTCTTTTTCTTTCTTGCTTCTGTTTCTTTTCTTTTCTAGATTTGCCTCATTTCTTCTTCATGTCTTTGAGATGCCTCCTTGTATACCCTATGAATTCCTCTTAAGTCTACAACTCTTTTTCTTTTGATAGGTTAAATTGATTCTATTGATTGGGGAAAATAAAGAGGACTTGACATTTGATCTTGTAGCCTGAAAAATAGTGGGAGGAGGGCTGAGGTAGTTGGTTTGTGGAGGGTTAAAAGAGGAGGGAGAGGAGGTGTGGAAGGGGATTTGAGGGTGTTGCCCTGAGCTACCTCCAATCTGTGTGTATGGGGTATTTCCAATCTCAGGGGAAGGAGCATTAGCTTGGTCATTTGTTGGAGCTTCTGTAGAGTGTCCATTCTCACCCACATTTTGGTCTTGGGGAGGATTGGGGGGAGGGGGTGAGAGGAGTTTATGTTGGTTTGGAGAGGATGAGGGGGAGGGTGTGAGGTATTTTTTTGTGGGCTTGCTCAGTTTTTGATGAACTACCCTTTCCAAACACAAGTCTCCATTCAACACCTTTACCCTTATCCCTTGAAACTGATTTGGATGTTTGGGATTTGGTGGTTGATAGCATGCATTTAGGTAGGCATAATAGGTTGCATTTACCTTAGTTAAGATGCATATCATGCATGGGTTAAGTATAATTTGCATATTTGTTCTCTGTGTTGGTGGAGTCGGAATCTACACATTTTTATTGATTATTTCAGGTAATTGTGGATTCGAGGAGGAGATATGGGTTGATGACACATTACATGAGAACATCTAGTTGATCGAAGAAGCTTACATGAAGATCTCAAGAGGTCCTGAGAAGAAGAAGCGAATCTAAACGAAGAACAAGTCTGCAGAAGTTGTCGCCAGACATGATGAACTTGTTTTGCACTTTTTGGAGGCGTCAGTTGTCCGATTGACTATTATAACCATGCGTTGGAAAGCTCTTTTAGATAAATACAAATTTCATCTTGACAAAAAGAGTAAACCCAGAGTAGATTTTCCGTGAAAGGCCCCTGGCTGCGGCCGCAGCAACCATGCCGCGGCCGCGGCCAATCAAATTGTAGTGGCTGCAACATATGACGCGGTTGCAGCGTTTGACGTCTGCGCGTTGTTTTGTTTACGAAAACCCTAGTTTTCTTTGTTTGGTTTTTGTGGCCGACTTGGATCTTTTATAAGGCCGAAATTATGTTATTTTAAGACTACTTCTATAATATTTCACGTTCTATCAAACAATGAGAGAGAGAGAGAGAAAGATCGATGTTCGCCATGGGCGGCTAAACTCTCTTCGTTCTACTTGCAATTTGAAGCTTTATTTGAATTGATTGTCAGTTTCTGAATCTTGTTCCTTATTTCCTATAGGGTCACCCTATATACACTGTAAATCTACGATTAGCGCTGTTAATGAAACGTCGAATGTGACGTTGTTGAAACGTTGGATTTCACGTTGCAACAACGTTGGTTTCGACGTTGTCATTTGTCCTACACAACGTTGTGAATTGAAGGAAGTTGGGCGGGTCGGACACTTTAGCAACGTCTAATCCGACGTTGCTAAAGTGGACCTCGTCGGGCCAGACAGCAACGTTCAATACAACGTTGCAATATGAAGACAACGTTAAGTCTGACGTTTGTACCAGCAACACTTGGATCAACTTTGAAGTTCTATTATCTTTGTTTTTTTTGGGTAGGATGTTGGCGAAAACTTAGTGCGATGTCTGCATCTTTTATTTTGTTGGGGCGTTTTGCCCCTCGCGGAGGGTTTTCAAATATGATTTGTGGTTATTTCAGGGAAAAACACGTTACATGAAAATGTTTAGACTGCCTCATTTTTCATATTAATGATAGAAGATTACAGCAAAACATTCTCCGGCGGCACTACGACGACCCGGAAGCGAGCGTTGCCTAAGTAGCTAAACATCAAACCCGCGCCTACCCGCTCGCCACGCAATCTCGCGAACGTATTCTATCCTTGTGCGAGCCAGAGTGCCCCAGAGCTGTTGCGCTCTACCCGGATGCTGGTGCCTCTCCTCCCCGGCCCATTAGTCAGCGTTATTCTTTCGACGCCCCCCAGCCCGTATTCTTCCTCGAAGTTAGAAGGCAGAGGCTGCAGATGTCAAGATCTACTTAGTGAGTTGGGACCGTTGTAAATCGGATGTGAGATCGAAGGGGGCTTACCAGTATTTGTATGAGCGAGACGTCTTCTACCCACCAGGAAAAATCCCTAGGGCCGCTCCCTGTGACCGAGAAGAAAGGTCTTGGTGTGTTATCGACCGCCATCTCTACTTCCGTCAAATGAGATGTTGTAATTTCGACCCTCGCATGGCGTAATTTATAGTGGGAAATCCTTTCTCATTTTTTGCGAGGCTTTCTTACTACAACGCCAAATATGACGTTGTTAAAACGTTACATTAAACGTTGCAGCAACGTTTAATTGGACGTTGTTACAACGTCATATTAAGCGTTGTGTTATGTGAACTCCCATAACAACGCTTAATTGGACGTTGCTAATTAGGCCATCTATAAATACATTAACATTTTGCGTTATTGGCATACACGAAACACACGTAATGGCATCAAGCCCAAGTTCCTTTGTCAAATATGCCAAGTTCAATGATGGAACCCGTTTCGTTGTTGAAGTGGGGAGACACCCTCGTCCGCCTAAGGAAGATGCTTGCAACTGCAAGCATATGAACTATACACATTATTTTCGATGCAATCTACTTTCTGTGCAGGTGTACCGTATCCTAGAGATGTCAACACAGTTGCAGTTCGGGTGTTAGGGGTGTGACGACGACCCTGCATCGTACTATAAACGGATGATTGAGCAGATAACGGATATCCTGGTCGTTTTGTACGACAACATGTCTCCGTCGTGCTGTCGCAGAGTAGCAAAGTATGCAGTTGATACAGTAGTGCGCCCTGCCCAAGATCTGATGACGACATATGCGTTCCAACAGGTGCAGATTAGTATATACCCAAACATTCCTGAAGAGTCGGTCGGTAGTTGTTCCGTTTAATACAACAACCCTTTTTGAAATGTAACATTAAAACCCGTTTGTAATTTTAGATATGGGGCCAACTGATGTTTGTTTTGGTTGAATGGTTGTTTTTTTATATTGTTTCTACGTCTTCATAACAACAAACATTCAACTTTCAACTCTGAACTTCATAGACAAGAAAACAAACAAATACCACACGGATAATTCCAACTTTCATGACTCCTAAACATTGTGTAGAGGGCGACCTTCCTGAATCCGCAATGCTCTAAATCTATCAAATTTGGTCTTGGAAGGGAGTATCCCATCCGTTGATGCTCGGGTGATGATATGTCGTCCATTCATGCGTTGGAGGAGGTAAAGGGGCGTTGGGATGTAACCATATCTGTAAAAAGGGAAAAAAGTATAGTATAATGTTAAGTGGGGTAATTAATGATAGTTAATTTATGGTTGGAGCGAGATCATACTCACCGCTGCGAAATGATCTTGGTTCCTGATGCATGCCAGGCCCAGTATGGCCTCGTGAGGTGCGCCATTTGGTTGTTCGGTGTACATAGGGAGGCATGTGAAGGGCATGTGCCAAGATAAGACGACAAGGGGCACCTGGTAGACGGTTGCGAACACAAGACCCATGATCGGCAACTCGATCCGAAGTAACTCTGTAGGTCGACAAACTCTCGGACCGAATACCCTCCCATGTAACAACCAACGTAAAGGTGATCGTTATGCTCCAGATGGTTGCACAATAAACCTTTCATATCTTTGAATCGTGCCTCCCCTGGCCGTAACATCAGCTACGTCAAAGCTTGATATCCGCAGTGACTATCTCCCACGGTGTTGATGGTCGCCGCAATGTGCCTGAACATGAAAGGGTCCACATTGTTGTCTCCCCAGCTAAATCTCCAATACTGTGTGTCAGACGGATGTCCGGACTGTCGGTCCCTACCGTGGCGACCTGATCTGGCTTCCTCCCTTTCAAAATTCGCCTGATTTTGGTCAGATCGCAAGGGATTCGTTCTGCACGGGTTCCTCCTCCCTCTAGGTCTGCCCTTTGACCGTTTGCTACCCCTCTCCGGTGGGTGCAAATCAGGGTCACAAGCTTCATTAGATGCAGTGTACGAAGCCGACCTGGCATAGGGTAAGATCGCATTGTCTGATTCATCCCACGTCAGATCCATCCAAAATGGGTGGATGTCGTCAGGTGTTATTTGAACTCCTTCATCAATAAAACACTGAACGTCGTGCACACAAGGTATCCCATGGCATATTCTCCAATGACGGTCGACGCACTCTGAAGCTACTGTTTTGTCGACAACTTTCCTCCAATGATCGTAGAGAAGTTCGAAACACTTCTTTGAAACCACGTGCTTAATCTGATCGAATAAGGGGACTTCGTGTGCGTTAGTTGGCCACTTGAAACGATCTATCTCCAACGCAGTCTGGATCTCATGCACTTGACATTCATTCACTCGATGAATGACATCCACCATGACACAGAAATCACCAGTGGACGAGTGTAATGCTTCCTTCAACACTTTATGTTGGCCTTCAACCTTACACGATGCATCATGTGCTTGAGGTGAACGACTGTCGAAATGTAGTAAAAGAGTGACAAGGGTAACGACGAAAACGATATGCATACCTATTGGTTGTCCTCGTTCCAAAGTGCAGGACGTGGTCGGTGTAACATCTCACAAGGCTCGTCCGGTGGATGAGCCACACTGTTTCCGGATACCCCATGACCCCGGGAAAGGGTTGCCATTGGGCGTGAAGATATCTACGCCGCCTCTCGAATGACTCCTCCGTCGAAGACGAGAATAAACCCCACATCTGATTCTTGAATAGAGTTGAAATTTCCAGATTTTTTGTAATCTTCAAAGCGGTGTCTTCACAGTTGCGAGTTATGTGTAACCAGCACAGTAGATGTTGCACCTCGGGGAAGACGGCCCTAAGTGCAGCCATAAGGCCCAGCTCTCGATCTGTCATGATCGAATCGGGCACCTTACCCTGAAAAATAACACGTAGGTTGTTGAGCACCCAAGTTTACGTGTTCGTATCCTCGTGAGCCATAAAGGCATATGCGATGCAAAAGTTGGTTCTCGTTGGCGTTAAGCCGACTATCTCGTACAGCGCGACGTTGTACCCGTGGACGAGGTGCCGCAACGTACGCAGATTAGCATATCACTACTTATGGAAGAAATGTACGAAGACATAGGATATAGTACTTACGCGTTTGTCTTGTACATACTATCCATGACGACGACGTAAGGGTATTTGTTCAAGAGACGAATCCCATCCGGGTGTGCGAGAAAAAGGTCATTCAATACATTGTCATCGTCTGGGCTTCTCCTGAATTCGTAGTAGTAGCCCCTTTCTCGGAGACGATGGAGGGTATCTTGGGTCATCGTTCGATTTCCTCTCTCTTCAACGGCGAGCTTGTTGAGGGTGTTCTCAAGTGATCATGCTGAGGTGATGCTATTCGCATCTGCTTGTCGTAGCCCGTACGAGATGGCCTTCGGCGGAGTTTCTATGTCTTTCATCCACTTGCACATTTTCTTCTCCCCTGGTATCATTCTTCCCGCGTAAGCATGGCCCTTCAATCGTTGAGGGAGCCCATGGTTGTGCGTTCCATTTTGCACGGTCACCGTCCACATATTCTCCCCCCCTCATGACCGAGTAAGGAGAACGGGCAGTTGCTTAGTTTGCTCTGCGTTCTGCGAATCTGCTTCCCCCTTCTGCGAAACACCCCATATTGCTCGCACGCTAACAACACGCCACCCGATCGGTTTGAAGCGGTCGACCAAGATCACTTGATTACTAAGACCATGTTGTTCTTCAAGCCGAGTTGCTTGAAATGGTCGACCATTTTGTTCCGGGATTGCCAAGTACGGGTGTCGGTAAACGTACATGTAAAGTCTCGAAACTAGATAAAGGCATAACAACGTACATGCACTTGATATTACATAAAGGGTATATATTTACTTCGGGTTAAATAATGGAAAAATACATAGAGACAGATAATACATCCATGGGATTTTACCTGTGGGACGAAATTGTTTCGTCGTGGGGGGGGGGGGGGGGGGGGCGACTCGTACCACCTTCATCGCTTCTTCACTTTCTGAGGATGACATTTTCAAATCTATGAATGAAATATTAACTATTGTCTTGAATTGTGAGGTAAAGGGATGCATTCATTCGGTCTGATGGTGGACGTATATAAGGGCATAAGAGGGGGACCATACATGACGTCAATTACGCGTTCTATGTGTCAGTCGTAACAACATCACATCAGATGTTTTAATTGGGAGCATTCCCTAATTACAAAGTCCATTCAAACGTGGTAATTGGGAGCATTCCCCATTTACAATGTCTGAATCTACGTTGTAATTAGGAACATCCCCCAATTACAACGTCGGAATGGACGTTGTAATTAGGGAACGTTCCCAATTACAACGTCTGAACAGACGTTGTAATTGAGGCCACCATATAAGGCCCCATTGGTCCCCCTCCACTTTATCACACCAAACACCCAACAACCAAAAATCCTTCTACCATGCCTTCAACTCCGTACAGTTTCGTGATGACAGTTGAGTTCTCGGATGGCACCCGTTACACTATTAGAGTGACGAGGCACAATGTGCCGGCTGAACGTCACATTTGCAACTGTAAGCACAGGAAATATCGCATTTTATTTCCATGTTGTTTATTTTCTGTGCAGTGTCATCGCCGGTCTAAGATGTCAAGGGAGGTGTATTTCCATTGTATGGAGTCCGACCGAGACCCCGCGTCGTACTATACTCGCGTATTGGCCCATACAAAGGCTAACATCAAACGTCTTTATTGCAATGTGAGTCGGGCGCGTATTCACATCTTTGCCGAGTACGTGGTTGACTTAGTAGCGCGGCCCGCCCAACAAACTAAGGAGACTTACGCGTTCCAGAAAGCCCTGATTGAGATTCAACCAGCTGGACCTGCTGAGTCTGTTGGGAGCAACTGATCCAATTGATTTTGTGTATTCAACGTTTGATTAGCGCTGGAACTTTATATTTATTATATAAGTTATATATTTGGTAATGCGCATTCGATGTGAACTCTATGTACTCTCATTGATATTATAATTCGAAACATTAATATATGAATCGTTTTCATATTCGCTTGAATAGAACCTACTAAGAAGATCGAAACATTAACATATGAATCGCTTTACCTGGGATTAGGGGAGGCCACGAGAGACGATGCTAGAGGCCTACGTGGGTGTGCTGCACTGTTGCAGGTAACACGTTTCTTTGATACTGTAAATACGTTCCTCTGCTTGTGATTTACATTTAATAAGTGCTCTAATGGTTTATAATTTTCAGGCATGGATCTGGTCGTACTTCCATTGTTTTGCGGGTCCTCTTCGCTCGGACAAGGATGCATTTGCTGATGATCCCCAATACATGGCACGGTTCGACCCGTCGAAGGCCGAGAAGAGGGGGAACGACAGGACGAGGCGCAAGAAGGAGAAGACGCTTCGAGCACAGCTTGAGCGCATGACCATCGATCAGGTAACCTGTTTATCACTTTCTTTGATTTTAACTACATATGCCGAGTAAGATTGTTTCCCTTATATCATTTTCCGAACATAGGTCGAGTGGATGCCTTTCGGCAGAGACTTGGATTTCGTTGGTCAGTTTCGCTCCTCCACCTATCGAGGCACCCTCAGATTCTGTGGCATCTTTGAGCCGTACATGCCAGACAGAGTGCTCCGACAGTTCGGCCACGTGCAGGAGCAGCCATTGGCCGTCATCCCTCCGTCCTTCATGCAGCGCCCGTTTCGCCTGCAGAGGCGTTACATCGTGACGTTCGACATGCAGCACCACCGTTGGGCAGATCAGGACGATGAGAGATTCTACCCTGTCACCGGTCACAGGAGGACAATCGAGAGCTGCCAGGGAGGTGTCTCAGCTGACTACCTCGCTTGGTTCCAGTCGCAGAGTCGAGGTCATGTGTTTCCCATGATAGTGTTACTACCTGGTGCTCTTCCGGCTGCGCCTACCCACCTAGACGAAGACATCGGACCAGATGGAGATGGGGATGAGGTTGATGCTGAGACTACTGCTCGCCAGGCCCGGGTCGACGAGATGACCCATGCCATTCAGGCATTAGTGGTGCATCCCCAGCTAGACCAGATGTATGAGCATTTCATGGGCTACATTCGATCTTTGCAGTAGATACATTATAGTCCCTTTGTTTATGACATACATTTCGTATTTTGTCGGTATGCTATATTTGTGTATTTCGTATTGTTTGCATTATTATTTTCTATGGTTTCTACCCGATCACAACAACAAACAATCACATGCAGACGCTTCACTTCATAGATAACGATCAGATTTCACATCGAGGCATTACTAAAACTAACAAATTACATACATCGAGGCATTACTAAAACTAACAAATTACATACTTCGAGGCATTACCACAACTAACAAATACAACATCGATAACAACATAATTTTTTCTTCATATCGACTAGGCTATTCTTAGTTCGTCTTCGGAATTATTTTAATCTTTAACTCGTTGAATGGAAAGGTTCCAACCTCTTTATTTGCTCCCCTCACAAGTATCCCTGCCGTTTGAGCAACGTTAACGTGGTCACATCTGTTTACATCGGCGAAGAATGACCGGATATGTTGAAGCAGAAGATCTCCAACCTTCCACTCGTAAGCTCCACGAATGCCCGGGTGAAAATCATTGCACTCCAGACCCCTGAGCCGCAAGGGTGCAGAAATGTGATTCTCTTTTTCACAAACGACCTGAAATAGCGCGCATGGATGCATGCCTCTGTATTCTGGACTGCTGCAAGCACATTTGGACTCCTCCGGGGGCATTGGGTACCGAACCCTTTCGATTGCATAATCAATTCTGCCCGTGGAGCCTACTACTCCAGATGTAACCGGCTCCATGGAAGGATTGAAAATGTGGAAGGAATGAGAATGTGGAATTGTTGTGTTGAGTTATTCAAGGTCCTCATTCCCTTTTATAGGAGTTACCTGGAAGTAGTCACAACGTTTATTCGGGCGTTGTGACAACGCCGAATCCGACGTTGTTACAACGTCCAAATAAACGTTTCTAAGCCCGCCCTAAGTTTGCCTCTGGGATTTGGAGGTAGTACCAACGTTAAATTTAACGTTGTAGCAACGTCCAACTAAACGTTTCTAAGCCCGACGGAGCCCGTTGGGATCCAGAGTGCAACGTCCGATCGGACGTTGTAACAACGTCCGATCCGACGTTGTAACAACGTCCGACCCAACTTTGTTACAAGGTCGGAACCCCTTCACTTGGGCAATTTCCCCAACAAATGAAACGCCAAATTGGACGTTTTGGCAACGTCTAATCCAACGTTGCTGCAACGTCCAATTCGACGTGTCAAATGCGGTGTATATAGGGAACGCGTTTCTTATATTGAATGTTTCAACTTCTTTGTGCTTGCATGTTTGATTGTTTTATTCTATCTAGCATGCGCAACTAGTTAGAATCAATTCAATTGTTAAGGTTTTGTAGATTCCTAGTTGTCAACCTTAACCTAAGTAGCAAACTTGTTCCTTTAGGGTTGGTTGAACTAATTGAATGAGTAGGAAGTTGGATGTGTTGTTAAATCCCTCTTTAGGGACTGCAAATACCTTGGTTAATCTCTGAACTTAAAGCTATCAATTGGGTTAAATCCTTCTTTAGGGAATGTTTGATTGATAAGGGTTTATAGGACTGGTTGGACTAGTAACTATATTAGTTTGG
Organism: Persicaria tinctoria; assembly: GCA_037127255.1. Lineage (NCBI taxonomy): Eukaryota > Viridiplantae > Streptophyta > Magnoliopsida > Caryophyllales > Polygonaceae > Persicaria > Persicaria tinctoria. The sequence continues at coordinate 33,752,276 of JBANSL010000013.1, read as the reverse complement.
GACAAGGGCGTTCAGAGGAAGACTAAAAGGACAAGAGGAATCAATTCAACCAAAAAAAGTAGATAGAGCGATCTTCTCTAAATTGTTTTGCATCAATCTGTTTATAGTTTATTTTGTTTTCTTTCTTTTTTCAATCACCAAAACCTCCCTTTCTACTAATTGGTAAATACACATTGCGGAGAAATACTTGATTCTCTGTGGGATCAACCTCTTACTTACTTGCTATACTAGTTTGTAGGTTTGAGTTTTATTTTGATATGGTTTACGCGACTGAAAACCGTCCATCGAATTGGCGTCGTTGCCGGGGAATCAAGTTTATTTCTTTGTTTTGTGTATTTATTAATTTTTGGTTATATATCTAACTTTGTTGTGAACCTATCTTACGGTTCACAACACCCTTGCTACTCACGTTTTCAAGATGTTGAGATTAGCGCAGTTTGAAGGTGAGAACTTTCACCAAAACTTCAGTAGATTGCATGAGTATGTTGACGACCTTGGTTCATGGGATTTTGTGCATAATTGATGGGATGATTGTTGAGACACGAGCGCCTGCTGAGCACCTGAGTAACGGAGGCCTGAAGCGGTTACGAGGATTGTCGGGATTGTGGGATTATTTCTGTTATATGGATTACCATGCTGCACAAGAAGAATTGCTCACCACGTCTCTTCTGCCAATGGAGAACTCTGTCACATACCTGGAGGATCCATTCCATAGCCTTACACAAGTGTTGCAATAGCAAGCTGAGAGCAGTAAGAACTTGAAGAATCAGATGAAGAAACTCATTCAAATTTTAAGTGCAAAAGGTGAGAAGGAAAGGGGCTTAGAAGAAGGCGTTAAAGTCGTAACGGAGGGTGAAAATTCTGAGGATCGGCAACCGCCGCATGAGGGCGGCGATCGCCGCACTGCTACTAATGAGCCCCCATCGACGTCTTCTTCTCTTGATTTTGAGAAACCCACCGCACCACCCCTTGAGTCTTTAAAGGATGCAAGAATGGAAGATCCTATCAAAGTCATTACACTTAGTTCATTCCCTCCTATATGGTTTCAACATAACAATGACATGTCGAATAAGGAGGAATTGGTTGCAGACAACGATAGTTTCTTAGATGATGGAGGAGATGGTCTAGTGCTTCCTGACTTGGAGTCTCATGAGTCGACGCATGAGGTTACATTTGACGTGTCTCCTATTCCATCTGCAACATCCATTCTGAACTTGTCCATTGATGAACCAAGTCTAGAGCCATCAGCTGAGGTGCAAGAGGTAATCAAGGTAAACTTTTGCAATTTTGATGTTAATGGTGAGTATGTTGATCCTTTTGATCGCTATTTTGAAAAGTTACCAGCGGAACTGTGTTGGTGGTATCATATTCCTTCTGCAGAGAGTCATGCTAGACTCCTTGATAGATTGAAAGGGTTCTTGAGTTCCACATTTTATGCTTTCAATTTATTGTGCTATGATGTGCCTTGTAAGATGTGTGCACAGGAATATGATAGGCTATTTAGGGCCTTGACGATGTCTGACAGATAAGGTCTTGAGATTGAGAATAAGTCTAGCCAATGACATTAAAGAAAGGCGTTTCTCGGGAGGCAACCCGAGGTAAGTTTTCTAATTTAGTTATTTCAATTCCTAGTTAGCTAGTTTTCTTTTCAATAAATTGGGTTTCCCATTAGGCATTATATAGTTGTTTTTGGTTTGGGATAGACTAAGCTTTCAAGAAAGGGCACCGAAATCCTCAGATCCGACCTATAGAGACCCATCCACCACATTGTGAGTATTTAATTCATCTCTTTCTCTATGTTTTTAATTTTTGAAAATATTTAGCCAAATGTCCATTTTATCCACATCCTTTTGCAAAATGTCCAATTAAAAAGCGGTTTTGCTAAATGTCCAAAATATTTTCGAAAACCCCATAATACCCTTACCTTTATAATTCACCAATGGTCAGTTGCAGGCGGTTCCATCATCGTTCCCGTCTTCTCTCTCCTGCTCCAGGCGCAACTCCCTCTTCCCGACGATTCCACGCCATTTCCAGTTCCAGGCGGTTTTCCTTCCACCGTTTATCTGGTTTTCGCCGGTTCCCCTGCTGCTGTCTTCTCCCAGTTCGATTTCTTGTCGATCTTCATGCTTCTAATGGCGTCGTCATCAGGCACTGGACTACTGCTCACTTTCGTTTCAAATGAACTCGGTTTCTGTTTAGGGTTTTTGCAATTTCTGTTTGCATTTGGACATCTCCTTCCATTTCCTGCTTGTTTTTCTCTGGTTGTCTTCAGTTTGTTGTTTAATTTGGGTTTGTTTTAGTGATTTTATCCTGTTAATCACCGAGTAGGGTTTGTGTTTTGCTTTTATTTGTATGTAAGGGTTATGAGTTTGTGATATGATGCATTGTTTGTTTATTGAACTAATTTCGTTTCAAATTTAGCATTTATGCACAGTTGTTTGATCAATTTGATATGCATGGTGACAGTAGTTTCCCTTTTTGGTTCCAGGATGTTGTAAGCCATTATTCTGCCTGTTTTTGTGATTCTTCTGTTTTCTATAAGGTTTCTGAGTTTGTGATATGATGCTTTATTTCTTCCTTGGACTGATTTTTTTTTGAATTTAGTATTTATGTATTTCATCTATTCCTCAAGTGTGGTGACAGTAGTTTATATTTTTGGTTACACTCTGTTCTATGTCCGTTCATGGTAGAAGACCATTCATTGCTTAGAATTATCCTTTTAGTGACACCATATATTCCCACTGTTTTAATGTTTTACACCACATTAAGCTTTGCTTAGCATTAGCTCCTTTAGGGTTGTTGCTTCCCTTGTCCTAGGGGTATCCATTTGGTGACTCCATTCCTTTTGGTTACATGATTCTTTTCCACCACACATGTATCTTTGCTTAGCATTAACCCCTTAGGGTTGTTGCTTCCCTTGTCCTAGGGGTATCCATTTGGTGACACAATTAATTTTGATGACACCATTACTCCTGCTGACAGAGTATTTGCTTAGCATTAGCCCCTTTAGGGTATTTGATTCCCTTGTCATAGGGTTGTCCTGTTGGTGACATCATTACTCCTGCTGACACCCCTTATCTCTCAATGAAGTACTGTACATAACATTTTAGGGTTTAGGGTTGACATGAACAAGTCCTATTATAATTTTATTTATCTTTGGTTTTATTTTTATATTTTTTGTGTTTTTGTAGGCGTGATGGAATGATTTATGGGTTTACTGTTGACATGAACAAGTCGTTTTTCACTGAGCTGGTGGGGAAGGGCAGCTGGCTTCTTGATATTGTAAGTTCATAATTGTGTTATTTGGTCCTATGTACATGTGTGTTTTCTTGTTGATTACAGTTGGTGACAGTAGTGTGGTGACAGTTAGGAATTATTCTTTTTCTTTTCACAGCATATTGATGAATCACTTTATCATTTGAGAAAGCGCCTTCACGACTTTCCTGATCAACATTCAAGCAGTCTTATATTAGACACCATTTTTATTACCAAGATTGGGGCGTACGATCCTGATTTAATTAGAAAGCACCCTAAAATTAATGAGTCTTTCTACAAGTATTTCATTGGTCTCTCTCCTCCTTGTGGGAAGTCTTGGGAAGGTGTCAAGAAGGTCTACACCCCTTTTAATATTGATAACAAGCATTGGGTTGCACTTGAGATTCAGTTGGATTCGAAGCACATTATTGTGTATGACTCCCAGTGTAATTACTACAAAGAGGAAGTTATAGCTCAGAAGCTTGCTCGGACTTGCCATATGCTTCCTATTCTAATGATGAAGAGTGGTGTGTTTCCTGATGTTGATGACACTCCCTTTGTTGTTGAGAGAGTATCGGGTTTGAAGCAAAATGAAGAAGGGTACCTTCTGTTTGCCATCTTTTTATTCTCTTTATTTATTTATTTTCTGTTTCATTAGATTACATCTGGTCACTTTTTCTTTGTGTGTTTATTATGTAGGGGTAGCTGTGGGGTTTACACCATAAAGCACATTGAGCACCTTGTATTTGATGGTGATATGGATCTTATCAATGACGACTATGTTCAGGCCTATCGTGAGAGGATTGCAGCTGATCTCTTCGCCAAGCAATGGACATTTGTTTAGTTTATCACATAAGTTTCTGTAGTTGGGACAGTGTAGCTTTGAAATTCCTAAATACATTTACTTATCTAATTATGGGATATTTAGTTGATGTAAGTCGCATGGTGACACTTTGAAATACTTGAACCAAGTTTGTTGTATTTTGGAATGAATGTTTTCATATTAATATCTATGTTCCTTTTAATCATTTTATGTATTATGCCTTTTATATTTGTTAAGTCTCCATAATTTACTTTCAAAGTTTGATGATTTCTGGTGACAGGCTCACTGTTTTTACCCTGGTGACAGTGTTTGGTGACACTAACCATTCTGATGACAGAATTGTTGACACTGTTTTCAAAGTGGCTACATCATTTTCCCCACTTTTTTTATTTTTATTTTTTATGTTTTAAACCACATGTTGCTTTGCTTAGCATTATCCCCTTTATGGTATTTGCTTCCCTTGTTCTTTTGGTGACACCATTACTTGTGGTGACACCTTCCATTCTGATGACAGAATTTTTGAAACTGTTTTCAGTTTGGTGACACCATTTTCCCCACTTTTTATTTTATTTTTTTATTGTAAACCACATGTATCTTTGTTTAGCATTATCCTCCTTTGGGTATTTTCTTCCTTTGTCATAGGGTTGTTCTTTTGGTGACACCATTTATTTGGTGACATACCACATGTCCTTCTGGTGACAGCCTCCTTTACACTTTTTTCAATTGTGGTGACAGAGCTTGTGGTTACACCTCAAGTGCTTTGTTGGCAGATTATATGTACTTAACAACACTTGATTCAATTTGTTTCATTTTGAACAGAAACTAAAAGTTGGTGATAGTTTATATAAAAGCTGGTGACAGTGTAAGAAGCTGGTTACAACTAACATTGTATTCAATATAAGAAGAACAAAAACATAAAATGTACTAAAACTCAATGTAGCATAAACTGTCTAGCTGGTCTGATGACTCTTTGATCCTTTTCATCTATATTCTCCAGCTGATGGCTTCCTTTTTTTTATAGGTCGGCCGCATCTTTTACGCACCAATGGTGGGTGACATCTCTGCTGTTTGATGTCATCTGGCACAATCCACTCTGCTTCTTGTAACACTGGATATATTGTCTCTTGATAAGCCAAGGTCCAAGCTTCATTTGTGTAATAAGTGCTAATATACCTCAAAACAGCCAGTTTTTTCTCTCTGATGACAGCAAGCGTGTGTGCACAAGGTATCTTGTCGTAATCAAATACCTTACATGTACAAGATTTCTGATTCAGATCAACAAGAACCCTATTCATGCCACCAACAACTTCAAACTGGAAGTCATTCAGTTGTTTGACAGTGTACATTCCTGATTCACTGCATCTTATGTACACTGTATCACTGATTTTTTTTGGAAGATCAAAGTTGTTATCCTCAGATTCTTTTCTGCGGTCATTGAACCATTTTGTTAGTTTCTCTTTGATTGCATTCAGTAGTTCTACAACTGGGAATGATCTATCTTCACCGAATACACTATTGATTGTCTCTGCATTGTTTGAAGTCATCATATTGTACCTGTCAGCTTTTGAATAAGCTCTTGCCCATTTCTCAAACTTCAGATCTTCAAGAAATTTCTTCATATCGCTGTTGGCATTAGTAATGCATTCAAAATAGGTGTTGAATCCTGATACTGTGTAACTGTTTGCAGCTTGTTCAAACCACTCACACAGACTCTTCTTCTTGAATTTTGACATTATATTCTGCTTCAAGTGCCATCTGCAGTAATAGTGCTTAGCATTTGGGTAAACCAACTCTAATGCTCTTGCAATGCTTTGATGACGGTCAGAAACAAAAACCAGCTCTTCACTTGATGGGATGATTGTTGCTAGCTTGTTGAAGAACCACTCATAAGAGGCGTTGTTTTCTAAGTCAACCACTGCAAAGGCAATGGGGTATATTTGATGATTTGCATCTTGTGCGGAAGCTGTGAGAAGAGTCCCTATGTACTTTCCTTTTAGAAATGTACCATCTACCACTAGTACTTGTCATATTGAGTCTGATTACAGTTTTGCAGGTATCAAACTTATCTAAAAAATATTGGAAAATATTTGGTTACAGTAATCAAGCTCACGTTTGATGACATGCATGTAATATAGATACTGATATCAAAATTGATGACAGTATTCCCATCTCATACAACAATTGTACTCGAGATTACATAATAGGCATGTAGCAGTTATGATTAAGTCTAAGAAATCCATTGATGACAGGCATACAAATTAATCAAACCCAGCTATCATAATGTAAGAATTTGTACCTTTCGCAGAATTGGGAATGCACGGATACATTGTCCAAATGCAATGAACAAATACTTGAACCTTGATTGGGAGTCAACTTGAATGAAGGTGACAGTTCCAGCATTATGTTGCTTTAGGACACAACAATATGCTGGTAATAATTCATAGCTTCCTTCTGATGACCCCTTTACCATCGTTATTGCTGCATCACGAGCTTTTCATGATTTCTAGTAGCTCACATTTATTTTCAAGTCAGTTCTTATGATGTTTCTAATCTAACTTGGAGTTGGCCCCTTTTTGATGTCTTCATATCTGTTCATATGATGTAAAAGAGTCAATAAAATATCAGAGGAGTGATTACAGGAAGGAATTACAGTATATTTCACCTTGGTTTGATCTTTTCAGCAACAAGTTTGTAGTTAGGAGCGCGACGTTTTCCAATCCTTACTTCCAAACTGCAACTATGTTCTTGATTGTATTTCAAATTTTGAAATATAGTTGACCCAGTTAAGATGGCACCGTGAATTTTCCAATCGCAGCTCTTATCAACACAAACTGTTCTGTCATAACTTGGTGTTGTCTTTTTCACCCTGTAAGCAAACGTTTCTTGTGCAGCCAACAATGCAATAGCATCTTTCAGATGTTCTTTTGTTTTGAACAGTCGTCCCACGGCTATAATAATGACCCCTTTTCTTGAACTTATAGATTCTGAATAATTTGTGGACATTGTAGTGCTACTGATGCCATTCTCAATCTCGGTATCATCTCCATTATCATATGCATCATTGGCATTATTTATGCAGTCTACATCATCATTCTGCACACAGAAGTTGTCTTCCACACATATGTATTCTTGAAATAGCTGTCAGCATGTAAAACCAACTGATTTTCATCATTCATGGAGTGTGTAACCCGATCTTCAATGATTTCCTTTACAACAGTAGCATATAAAGGCAATGTCCAATTCACTTCCTTCACTTCACTCATTTGAAAGAAACTCCTCAAATCACTATCATTCTCAATAAAAAGAGGCTCCATAGTTTTCTTGAAAGGATGCAAATGGATGAATTGAAGATTAGGAGCCAAACTGTCACTGTTGATGAATCTGTTGATTATCTCAGTCTTCATCTCATACATACTCATAGGTTGATTGATGACAATCACTTTTGATGACACATCCCCAACACACACTAAATCATCTTCTTCCATCTTCCATTCTCCTCCAAATTTTACCGTTAGCAGATTGACATCCATTATACCTGCTCCCTCGTGACATCTCTTAAGCTTAATACACAACTATCAAAATCAAATTGCAATTAGCTACTGGGATGACAGGCATCCAGTGTTATTCAAACTGAGACCAAAATCAAACTGAGATGCTGTGATGACAGGCATCCAATTTCACTCAAACACATCTATCATAATCAAATAGCAATTAGCTACTGGGATGACAGTCATCCAGTGTTATTCAAACTGAGACCAAAATCAAACTGAGATGCTGTGATGACAGGCATCCAATTTCACTCAAACACATCTATCATAATCAAATAGCAATTAGCTACTGGGATGACAGTCATCCAGTGTTATTCAAACTGAGTCCAAAATCAAACTGAGATGCTGTGATGACAGGCATCCAATTTCACTCAAACACATCTATAAAAATCAAATTGCAATTAGATACTGGGATGACAGGTATCCAGTGTTATTCAAATTGAGACCAAAACCAAACTGAGATGCTGTGATGACAGGCATCCAATTTCACTCAAACACATCTATCATAATCAAATAACAATTAGCTACTGGGATGACAGTCATCTAGTGTTATTCAAACTCAGACCAAAATCAAACTGAGATGTTGTGATGACAGGCATCCAATTTCACTCAAACACATCTATCAAAATCAAATTGCAATTAGATACTGGGATGACAGGCATCCAGTGTTATTCAAACTGAGACCAAAACCAAACTGAGATGCTGTGATGACATGCATCCAATTTCACTCAAACACATCTATCATAATCAAATAGCAATTAGCTACTGGGATGACAGTCATCCAGTGTTATTCAAACTGAGTCCAAAATCAAACTGAGATGCTGTGATGACAGGCATCCAATTTCACTCAAACACATCTATTAAAATCAAATTGCAATTAGATACTGGGATGACAGGCATCCAGTGTTATTCAAACTGAGACCAAAACCAAACTGAGATGCTGTGATGACAGGCATCCAATTTCACTCAAACACATCTATCATAATCAAATAGCAATTAGCTACTGGGATGACAGTCATCCAGTGTTATTCAAACTAAGACCAAAATCAAACTGAGATGTTGTGATGACATGCATCCAATTTCACTCAAACACATCTATCATAATCAAATTGCAATTAGATACTGGGATGACAGGCATCCAGTGTTATTCAAACACATGTATCAAAAACAGAATTCGGGATTACAGTACAAAAATCACCAAATTTGCTACTGAGATGAAAATCATCAACTAAGATCAAAATCAATGACAATATTCACGTATCAAACAACAAACGAGCACAAATTCGATATTTACCTCTTTTGAAATCTGAATTCGGGATTACAGTGCTATAGCTGAGCACAAATTCGTTCAGGTTTGATGACTGTTGGCGAAATCGACGATGCCTGATGAAGAAATTGGCATTCCTGCTTCAGATCGAGATCGAAATCTTCGAAATCAGGGAAATCGAGGAGGCCTGGTGAAGAAACTCGCGTTCCTCCTCGTCGTTCCGTGAATCAGAAGAAATTGCCGTTCGACAATAGGAAAAAATAGGAGGGTATTGAAGCTGGGGGTAAAAATGTCAATTTTGGACATTTTGCAAAAGCCACTATGAAAATGGACATTTTGCAAAACAACCCCCTTATTTTGGACGGTTACCAAAAAAATCCTTAATTTTTTGCTGTCTTTTATGTTTCATTGAGGACAATGAAAGGTTTAAGTGTGGGGGAGGGATTGCATTACATATAGATAGAGTTTGCATATCATGTTTATTTATGTTATCATGTTTATTTATGTTTTCATATTTATTTTTACCCATATATCACATTTAAAAAAAATCACAAAAATATCATGCATTACATTAATGTTTTATTGATTAAAGATACCCATCTTGGTTTAGTTTGTCCTCTAATTTATTTTTATGATCTCATTGCATAAATCCCATGATTTAATTGAATTGCTTGAAAATGATTTTTGGAGCATGATTTGAGAATATAATTGAGCAAGTATGATTCATAGTTGAGGTTAAATTGAAATCTTAAAAAAAATATAACCCTTGTAAGTTTGATTTTGGCCTTACAGAGACTTTACATATTATTCCCTTTTGCTTTTATTGTGTGATTATACTCTTCATATGCTTGTTTTTTTATGTCTATTAAAATAGCCACGTTGAAATGCACAGTTTAGATCCATATTCTATACACTTTGCATATTTCGGGTTGGGAGTATGTCGAATTTATGTAATATGTGCTTATTTGCAACAAATGGAGATCTACATAAGTTTTGGTTTAATATTGCAGAATATGGAGCCATTTCGGGAGAAAACCAAGAAGCAAAGACGGAGGCAGAAGATTACTCGATATCGACGAGTCTTACTCGATATCGACAAACAAATGCCCGGGCACAACACTAATCGAGGAGCAGCAGGTCGAGGAACTGAAGACAAAGTTACCCGACTCCGGAAAGTTACTCGATATCGAGTATTCTACTCGATATCGACAAAGCCCTGAAGACCAACCCGGAGTCGAGGAAAACAAGCTGGTCGAGAAGCCAAAGACGAAGACAAGTCGGGCAACACTTACTCGATATCGAGTACTCTACTCGATATCGACAAGACGAAGTCACATGTCCGAGCAGTGTCGAAGAGAGCTGCTCGACTAAGCCAAGCCAGCCAAGTCGACGAAGCCAATTTCCTCGATATCGAGTAAGGTACTCGATATCGACAAGACCTGAGAGCCAATGTCCGAGCATATCAAGGACCAGCTACCCGAGCATGCCGCTGAAGCCAAGTCAATGAATCAGTCTCCTCGATATCGAGGACTTTACTCGATATCGAGTAACAAGACCCTGAGCCGCGTTACGCGGTTTGAGCAGTCCGACACGGTTTTGGTTTGCTTGGGGCCGAAGATGTCCGATTCTATCCAAGATCTATCAACATCTATCCATGGAGAAGAAGATTTATCCACTTGAAGATATTTTAGCACTTTAGATATAATTTCCTTTTCAGATTTAATTCCTTTATTCCATTTATTTATCTTTAAGCTTTTAGATAAACAGATTTAGATATAGATATAGTGGTTCTTTCCTTGATTAGCGGGGTTTGAGCATTATAAATAAAGCCTTAGGGGGCTGAGTTTTATTCATTTAATTTCAGTAGGAGAAGTAGTAGTAGAGAGAGAAAGAGAGGCCGAGTGGAGCAAAGGAGCGAAAGTGATCTGGCTTTATTCGGTTTGTACTTTCTTCAGTTTGGTTTAATGCAAGTAGTTTATTTTCCATCAAGAATGTCTGAGATTGCGATGTAGCGCGAGTAGTCCACCCACTTCTAGGGTTGGGGTGAGCCCGATGATAGCCCTGCATGTTTGAGGTAAATATCCGACTTTTATCGTGTTTTGAGCATCTACTACTTGTTATGTGTTTATTACCCATCTAATGGAGGTCCATGCTAACAACTTCGATTGTAAACATAAAATCAGTAGAGACAATTAGGGTTTCTTGAAAGAGTTGTCTAATTGTTGGAAAAGGCGAAAGCTTGGTCCTTTGATGCGATTTATATGATTATCTGTTTCATTCTTACCTTATGCATGCTTGGTTATCGTTGTTGCAAACCCCAATCTTGGAACTTGTCTTTTATAAAGTTTATTTCGAATTCCCAAAGCCTTTGTCTTTATTTTATTTCGTTTTAAGTTTCTGCCCTCCTCGATATCGACTAACTCTTGTCGATATCGAGTTACTGATCCCCAATTCCGGCCAGATCGCCATAGCTTCTCCTGTGCAGGTGCTTGACAAAGTCATCCTCGACATCGACAACTTTACTCGATATCGAGTAGAGCCTCCTCGATATCGACAACATCCTGCGAATGTTGCTGCGCTGTTCGACTTGTCCGATCTTCTGTCGACTAACCCTAGTCAAGATCGATAACCTGTGGTCGACTTCTGTTCGTGAGATTCCACCGCTACCTAGGATCCGCTGACACGCTTCCTCGTGGATCGATCTTGACTTCCCACTATTGCATCAAGAGGAGGTCTTGTAATCATTTGCAAGGGACGGAATCTGGTTTGCTTTACTTTACTTATATTTTATTTGCAATCTCGATTTCCTCCTTAGAACAAATTGGCGCCGTTGCCGGGGAAGCTATCATTCGCGCCTTAGTTAGTTAAATCTCACATCTAGTTTGAGTTACTTTGCAGGTATATGCGCCATTCTGGTCAAACACCTGAGTTTGACGCCTTAGACGAACCGGAGCGCCTTATACACATCCAAGCTAAACTGAAAAAGAGCCATGGCGGGCGCAGAAACACAAGAACAGCTGATTGAGAGGCTTACAAGGGAACTAGCCGCCAAGGATACTGCTATCGCTGCTGAGAGAGTAGGAAGGGAACAGGAAGCTGAGCACGCAAGGCAAGCAGAAGCTGAGATTGCCCAATACCCAACCACTGCAGAGGATTATATGCACCCGACTCTCGTCGTGCCAGAATCGGCTATTCTAATCCCTGAAAATTCTTTTGAAATTCGCACTCAATTCCTTATAGAACTTAAAAATAATGCTTTTTATGGAAAATTTAATGAATGCCCTCTTGAACATATTACCAAATTTTCTGACATGTGTCGTACTCTTGCTGAAGGTACAACTCTGGAATATGTCAAGATGAAGGATTTTCGTTGGTCTCTCGCTGGACTTGCATTAAAGTGGCTAGAAGGACTGAAACCAAGATTCCTCACAACATGGGCCCAAGTAGAGCAAGAGTTTCTCATCAAATTCTTCCCTCCTGCGAAGACAGCACTCCTCCGCCAAAAGATTACAGCTTTCAAACAGAAGCCTGGGGAGCCGCTAGCAAAAGCATTGTGATCTTGCCCTACTCATGGACAGCCACCCTACGTTATTCAAGAGATCTTCTTCATTCTCTTGATCAAGTCATTAAGGACAGGATCAACCAGTATACTCGATATGAGTATCCGACGATACCACCAGCTGGCGCTTGGGGTGTACTTGACAAGCTCACCAACTATGACAACAAGTATGGGGCTACCACAAACTATGGGGAGAACTCCTATGTCAGGCCAGCACCATCTATGCCCCTCTATAAAGCTTCCAAGGAGATTGACCCAGATGTCAGGGAGCAATTCTACAGAGACCAGAATCGCAAGCTCCTCAAGCAGGTCAAGTATCTCTCTGTCAACCAGCCTTGCATCGAATGCGGATTATAGCGGCACACCACTACCGAGTGCCCACACACAGAGCAAGTCAAGATGGCAGAGACACACGAAGAGGTAGCTTACGCAGGGGGTCCCAATCTCTATATGGGGGATCAAAGGTTCTATCAACCACAATGGAACCAAGGTCCTTGTAGGAACCCCCCGCAATACAGAGCTCCAAGACATCCAGAAAGGGATCAAAAGAAGGATGACTTACAGCTCGTCCTTGAAGAGATGCGCCGGAATCAAAGAACCATCAACAACCAGTTCCAGAATATCAATACAAAATTTGGAGAGCTAGACATCTGGAAGAGAAGCATTGAGACTCAAATGGGTCAATTCATGGCACAGATTCCACGACCATCCGGACAACTCCCTGGGCAAACAGAACCAAATCCTAAGAAGAAGACCGGACACGTCGCAGCTATCAAACTCAGGAGCGGGCACCAATTACATGAGCCAGAGGTTGGAAAGCACCAGGACAAAGTAGAGCAGCAACTCGATATCGAGGAACCTTTAGTCGATATCGACAAAAACCTCCTCGACACAGACCAGAAGCCAAGCTCGGACTCCACTGCACAACCCAGCAACTCGAGATCGACAACCCTTTTCGATATCGAGGAAAAGTTGGCCGATGTCGAAGACTCTGCAACACCTCCGACGTCTATTCTGGATCCGAAGCAGAAAAAGACACTGCATTTCCCTTCCAAAGCATTGAAAGATCCCACTACAGGTAAGTTTAAACGTTTTGTTAATATGCTGCAAGAACTGAATTTCTCTATTCCTTTTACAGAAGCTCTGCAAGAGATGCCTGCATATGTCAAATTCCTGAAGGAAATCCTGAGCAAGAAGCGATCCATCTCAGAGATCGTCGGCGAATGCAAAGTGCTCCACTTCCCTGAGAAGAGACCTGACCCTGATAAGTTTTCTGTTACTGTGGGGTTTGGACAATATAAATATGAGTCCTTGTGTGATTTAGGAGCAAGTGTGAGCATCATGCCCTTATCAATCTGGCGGAAGGTAAAGATAGGATGCATAGAACCTGTGGATGCCAAGCTATACATGGCAAACAATACAGTAGTCATCCCTACAGGTATGGTTGAGAATGTCCTTGTCCAGGCTGGTAAATTCTTTATTCCAGCAGATTTCCTTATTATAGACTGTGCTGAAGATCCTACTAGCCCTATTATTCTTGGTAGACCATTCTTAGCTACTGTAGACGCCAAGATTAGTTTCAAACAGCGATTGCTCACCTTCACCATAGGCCACGAGGTCTTAGATTTCTCCTTTGGCCCTGCAAAGGAGGAAATTTCATGGCTAGAGGTGAAAAGCATCAGTAACCACGGGATCAAGCAAACAACGGAGGAAAGCACCAGAGGCCAACTCGATATCGACAAACTGTCCTCGATATCGACCAAAGCTGTACTCGATATCGACAAAGCTTCATCGACATCGACTTCCTCTGCTAAGCACCAGACTTGCCAAAAGCCTAAGTATGGGGTCCCTGTACTCGATATCGACCAGTCTTGCTCGATATCGACTAACCCCAAGCCTGAAGATTTCTGTTTTGGGCCCGAAAAGGTAAGTTCAGGTATGAGTTCTACTCCTCCTCAGTTCATTAAGAAATTTATCAATAATTTAAGGGGAGGTAAGGCCCCGTGGCGAGAGAATCTACGAAAACTGGGAGCTGGGAAGAGAAAGAAGAAAGAAAAGGAGGATTATGCAAGCAACCACCTGTCAGCTGAGCTTGCATACTACAATCAGGACCTAGATAATCCAAGAGAAGGGCCAAGCACAAGCGGTCCCCACATCAAAGATCCTTTAGCACAAACGGAGAAGTCGGCCTAGCGACTCTAAAATCTAGAGCATGTATATAAGACTTTTGAATTTTGGGACTTCGGAACTTTTGATTTTGATTTTGGTTTTTGTTTTTTATTCTTTAGTTTAGAATACTTCATGTGGAAAGTCTTGTCTTTGTGTGCAATCTAACATTTTTAGGTCGGCAAGCATAAAAGGATCGCGAAAGGTGGAATAAGAAGTCACTAAAGAACAGTCAGAATCAGCTAGGCCAGTCAAGAACGACCAAGAGGAGCAGCCCAGAAGTTCATCGATATCGAGTAGGCCAACTCGATATCGACCAAGCCAGAAATAATTCCTCGACTTCAGATTCCACTAAACGCAGACAGCCTACTCGATATCGAGTACAGTACTCGATATCGACAAAGACCAGTTTACTCGGTATGCCCTGTTCTGCCCTCCTCGACGCATTATTTGGTGAGTTTCTTCCTTTACCCTTGTTTTTATTTGATTTTATATACAGTGGGGACACTGTATATTTTAAGTATAGGGTGGGGGAAGGGCTCATTATCATTATTATATGTTTTAGTCTTGCTTTTGGTTCTACATGGTGAAATTTTATTATTATGTTATGCATTCATGTTTAACTATTATGTATTTAAGTCTTTTGTCATACTTTAGTCTTGTTTTTTAGTTACAAAAAAAATAAATAAAAAATTGTCGAAAAAAGAAAAAAAAATGCATGTTTAATTTTTGCATTGTCTTAGTTTTTATACCTAACTTAGATGTCATATGATGATAAATAACGACTGACTTGATCATGTAAATCCTATGGCATGTTTGGAAGGTTTAGCCTAAGTCCTCGAAATTGTTTTTTATGTGGATTGTGAACTTGTGATGAAATTGAGCACATATGATCCTAAGATAAAGGTTGAAATCCAACAAAAAATTGTCCTAATGAGAATTCTGGCCTTATAGGGAGAACATTAAAAATCCCTCTATTTTCTTGACTGTATTTACTCTTCTTATGCATCTCTAAATGTTATGATATTTATTCAAAGCCAATGCATTTATATGTTTATGTAAATGAGAATTAAATGATGGAGGCACCTTTTAAGCCAATTTTATCCTCTCTTTACCTACACTGCATTATCCTTGCTTGAAGCCAGAATATTAGCCTGAGACTTTTATTATAAACTCCACAAAATTATCCTTATCCACAAAATTATCCTTAGCCAAATTGAGCCTGACCCCATTTGGGAATTAAGACTTAGAGTTGGTTGGAATGATGATTTGGGGAAGGAATGAGCTTGTGTTTCATTTCAAGTAAGAAGGATTTTCGAATTTATTGAGATATGGGTTGGTTTTATATTTTTATCTTGCTATGCATACTATGTAAAAGGATCTTTGGGTCACCCTATAAATGCACTAGTTTTATTTTCGGAAAAAAAAAATCAAAAAAAAAAAGAAGAAAAGTTTGCAAGTATGAATAAAGTGCATGAGCCAAGATTCATACTTTAGAGAGGTTAATTAAGTTTAAAAGGTTACATACTTCATTGAGATAAGTTGGAGAGTTTTGGTTGATGCACATGATTGAGAGTTATGGTTTGGTTGTGTTGGAGATTTAGGAGTCTTGATTCCCGAAGCTTCTCCTGTGCAGGTGCTCGACAAAGTCATCCTCGACATCGATAACTTTACTCGATATCGAGTAGAGCCTTCTCGATATCGACACCATACTGCGACTGCTGCTGCGCTGTTTGACGTGTCCAATCTTCTGTCGACTAACCCTAGTCGAGATCAACAACCTGTGATCGACTTCTGTTCGTGAGATTCCAGCGCTGCCTAGGATCTGCTGACACACTTCCTCGTGGATCGATCCTGACTTCCCACTATTGCATCAGGAGGAGGTCTTGTAATCATTTGCAAGGGACGAAATCAGGTTTGCTTTACTTTACTTATATTTTATTTGCAATCTCGATTTCCTCCTTACAACATTTTTCATGACCTTATTGCACATGTTTGTTGCTTGTGAATTTCAAATGATTGAGCCATGTTTTCTTTAGCCGTATTATACCATATCTACCCTTTGCATTATCCTTTGCTTGAAGCCCAGCTGAGCCGTAAAGCCTATTTCTTTTTTTATAGCTCCACAAAAATATATCATAGCCAATGATTAGTCTGACCCCATACGGGAATTAGGAGGAGAATTGGTGAAAAATCTATATGTTGGAGGTGCTTTGAGTGGAGATGATGTGTGTATGGTTGTGCATTGCGAGAGGCATAGCCAAAATAAGGTAACCCTTCTTTCATAATAGAGATGACTTGTTACTAGGGGCATGACTTCTTACTAGGGGCCTAAGGAGGATAAAATTCACTTTGGAGTAAAAGTCTAGTAAGCTTGGACCTAGGGAGGATAAAATTCACCTAGGGGTAAAAGTAAGCATAAAAGAAAAGAAAAGAAGTCATCATCCAAATGGAAAAAATGCATGAGTTGTATGGCTATTGAAATCGAAGAGTGCTTATTGATGTGTATTGGAGTTTATGTTATTGGAATGGTTTGCGAAGTATGGAAGTTTTGGTATTGTTCTGGTTGGTTGTTGTTCATTTTTCCCAGATTTTTAGCACCACAAGCCCTAAATATTTCTCATGCCTTATGTTCCTACGAAAGCCCCATTACAACCCTATAAAAGTCCTCATGATGTTGTTTGCAAGCGATAACTTTCACGGTGTATAGAGCATTTTGGATTGAGTTGAGAGTTGGACTTTAAAGCCTAAACACATGAGATCTTGAGTTAAACACATTATCCCGGTGAGGTTGGATTAAATTTGCCTTTACTATTGGATCGCTCATATAGTCGCTAGGATATTTGTTCTCTCATTCATGTCTCCTATTGCTTGATGTTGTTTTTCTAAAACTATAGCATGCAGATCTTATTTGTGGAATGATCAATTCTATATTTGTTTTTGATTGCTTGAGGACAAGAAAAAGCTTAAGTGTGGGGGAGTTTGATAGCATGCATTTAGGTAGGCATAATAGGTTGCATTTACCTTAGTTAAGATGCATATCATGCATGGATTAAGTATAATTTGCATATTTGTTCTCTGTGTTGGTGGAGTCGGAATCTACACATTTTTATTGATTATTTCAGATAATTGTGGATCCGAGGAGGAGATATGGGTTGATGACGCATTAGATAAGAATGTCTAGTTGATCGAAGAAGCTTACATGAAGATCTCAAGAGGTCCTGAGAAGAAGAAGCGAACCTAAACGAAGAACAAGTCTGCACTTTCTGGAGGCCTCGATTGTCCGATTGACTATTATGACCATGCGTTGGAAAGCTCTTTCGGATAACTACAAGGTTCCTGTTGACAATAAGAGTAAATTCGGGATAGATTTTCCGTGAAAGGCCCCTGGCTGCGGCCGCAGCAACTATGTCGCGGCCGTGGCCAATCAATTTGCAGCGGTCGCAGCATATGACGCGGCAGCAACATTTGACGTTTGCGCGTCGTTTTGTTTACAAAAACCCTAGTTTTCTTTGTTTGGTTTTTGTGGCCGACTTGGATCTTTTATAAGGCCGAAATTATGTTATTTTAAGACTACTTCTATTCTATTCCACGTTCTATCAGACAATGAGAGAGAGCGATCTTCGCCATGGCCGGCTAAACTCTCTTCGTTCTACTTGCAATTCGAGGCTTTATTTGGATTGATTGTGAGTTTCTGAATCTTGTTCCTTATTTCCTATGTGGAATGTTTGAACTTCTTTGTGCTTGCATGTTTGATTGTTTTATTCTATCTAGCCCACGCAACTAGTTAGAATCAATTCAATTGCTAAGGTTTTGTAGATTCCTGGTTGTGAACCTTAACCTAAGTAACAAACTTGTTCCTTTAGGGCTGGTTGAACTAATTGAATGAGTAGGAAGTTGGATGTGTTGTTAAATCCCTCTTTAGGGACTGCAAATACCTTGGTTAATCTCTGAACTTAAAGCTATCAATTGGGTTAAATCCTTATTTAGGGAATGTTTGATTGATAAGGGTTTCTAGGACTGGTTGGACTAGTAACTATATTAGGTTGAAACAAGGGCATTCAGAAGACGACTAAAAGGAACAGAGGAAGTTACAATATCAATTCAACCAAATAAATTAGATAGTTATAGGTAGAGAGATCTTCTCTAAATTGTTTTGCATCAATCTGTTTATAGTTTATTTTGTTTTCTTTCTTGTTTCAATCACCAAAACCTCCCTTTCTACTAATTGGTAAATACACATTGCGGAGAAATACTTGATTCTATGTGGGATCGACCTCTTACTTACTTGCTATACTAGTTTGTAGGTTTGAGTTTTATTTTGATACGGTTTATGCGACTGAAAACCGTCCATCAGTGGTCTCATGCCCGTAAGTGTTGCATTTGTTGCACTGTGGAGGTAGGTTCTCATATTCAAGAAAACATACATGACAAGAGCCTCTGTAAATTCAATTGTGACCATTCTTTTCAATTCTTTAGAGCAGTCCATGTCCACAAGTACTCTAGCGTACAATTGTTTAGTTCTGTGTTCAGTATAGGCATTTGTCATGATCGGTTCTCCTATTTTAGATGCAATTCTTTGAAGCATATTAGGAGTTTAAAACTCTGTTGGAAGCTTGTGAATCCTCACCCAAATGGGCAGACTTGAGAAAAAGGGTTTATCGAATGTGAACCTCTTTGCTACAAACTTGAGAAGTAGAGTATATCCTGGTCCAATGAAGGGGCCCTTGAGCATAACTGCCTCTTTGTCTTCCTCTGAGTCAAATTTGAACATCAACCATCCACCTTGGGCATTGAACTGGTGTCTCGGCCAACTTTCTTTCATTTTACCTATGGCTTGAAATCCCGGGAATATACCCACAACATCTCCTACTAGTGAGTAGCCCCAAGCTTCCTCTAGGCTTAGACAATCTTCCTTGGTAGCCTTTACTGTATCTCCTTCCCCTGAGTTTTCAAAGGACAATCTATAACCTCTTGTCTTTGCATATCTTCCTGTAAGAGTAGAACCTAGAGCCCAAGCACCCTGAGTTGAGGTAGCTGTTGGGGGGTCTGAGTAGTTCTTTTATAGGCTTTAGCAGGAGTAGGGTCTGGAGATATATTTTCAGTGGTAGAGGCTTGATTTTGGGTTTGTTATCTTGTAGGGGAGACATTTGGATGGATGTGATGGGGATGGGGAGTAGACTGAGTGAGAGGTTCGTTGGAGGTCACATTTTGAGGATGACTTCCTGTCTCATCTGTACCCCTCTTATTAGGAGGGTTAACATTCATCTCCTGACTCCTCATATCTCTGGACTGATTTTCTTTAGTAGCACTGGAGGTGGAGTCTAACATTGGTGTTTCATGGATAGATTCAGCAGATGGTTCAGAAGAGGCTTTTTCCACATGTTGGGTTTGAGATTTTTCACACAATTGCTCATAGCTAGAACCACATTGCTTGTTAACAGATTCAGCATTTGAAATTAAATCTACCCAAGAGACATCGTTAGATTGCAATAGAATTCGTCCCTCCTTAGGGATCTTCTCAGCATGTAAATGAAAGTCAGTAGAATGCTTCATAGGGATCTTTTGCACACACGCATCATGTCCCTCTTTTGGGATCTTTTGCACATTATTTTCTAGCTTAAAGAACCCGGCCAGCTCCGGGGGAAGGGAGAGAGAGAGACTTACCTCTGAATTGTGGAATGGTCTAAAAATTGATGAAGGGGAAGAACCTGGAAGGGAGCTGCTGTGCACCTAATTTGCCATGTTTTACACTTACTTTTATATCGATTTCTGTATGCATTTCATACATTTGGGTTAGAATTGTATAGAATCTATGTAATTTACACTTATTTGCCAAATTATGGAGTCTACACTAGTTTTTGTTTAATTTCGCAGAAATCGAGGCATTTGATAGCAATTCGAAGAATGGATGAAAAGCTCGAAGTCAACTACAGAAAGTCTGAGGTCATGGAGCGACTGAACCAGGACAAATCGAGCAAGAAATGAGAAAGAGCACTCGACACAGTTCTAGTCGACGTCGACTAACCCTAGTCGATGTCGAGTACATCAGGTTAGAACTTCACCAGTCGATCAAGTCAGTCACTCAAAGAGCCCATCGCTACTCATCATCGAGTAACCCTACTCGATGTCGAGTACATATGTCGAGTCCAGAAGGTCCCCAAGCTTGAGTGCAACCCAGAAGAAGAAGACCCTTCTCGACGTCGACTACACCTAGTCGATGTCGAGTACCCACCTGTGTTAGTTCGAGTCCGAGATCGAGTGTGTGCCGAGAAGATAGATTACTTACAAGTGAATATATGATGAATTCTATCCATCCACATGAAGATATATCAAGTTCAAAAGGGATTTATCCACATTAGTATAATTTCCTTATAGATTTATTTCCTTTATTCATTAGGTTTTATCTTATGTTTTAAGATAGAAAGTTTTAGATATAAATAGATTGTTCTTTCCTTGAATAGAGGGGATTGAACACTATAAATAAGGCCCTAGGGGATGAGTTTTAGAGATCTTTCAACACACCATTCAACACATATAGCGAGTAGGAGAGTTAGGAGAGAGAGCTTGGAGCCGATTTGAGTTGGAGTAGTCGAGAGACGTTTTGGCTTCGATCGGTTGTAAGTTTTGTTTGAGTTTATTAATGCAAGTTATTTCCCTTTTATTATTAATGTGTTTCTTGATGATGAAGAACGAGAAGTCACCCAACTTCTAGGGTCGGGGTGAGCCCGACGGTAGCCATGTAAGGTATAGGCGATAAAGGTACAATCTTTTGATGCGATTTTGTCTTCTATCCCTATGAGCATGATTCTTTTAGGAAATTCGAAGGTGATCCTTGTTTGTATTATTGAAGCGAAAGTGATCTTAATACAACTTGGATTAATTATCTGAAAAGGGTTAGTAACAATTAGGGTTTATGCGAAAGCCTCTATATTCCTACTTGTTAATAACGAGAGTTATTTGATAAAAAGGCATGATCTTTTATACCTTATGCATTATTTTATATGGTTATCGTTGTGGTGTTGATACTCAGATCTTGGAAGTCTTTTAGTTTATTGAGTTTATTCCCACCTATTTCGTGTTTGCTTTCGTCCTGTTTTGATTTAAAGTTACGAATTTTGATTCTACATTACTCGATATCGACGACATTGGTCGACGTTGAGTGCTACTGTGGTCGACGTTGAGTACCTCTACTCGAGATCGACTAGCTTTCGTTCGTTTTTGTGTTTCTTTACTTCTGTTTTGCATTTTTTACTCGACTGAGTGGTCGACGTCGAGGACATTGGTCGATGTCGAGTACTTCCTGAGTCGATTTCGAGAGCGATTTGAACTGAAAAGTCGGGCGCTGACACGCTTCCTAGTGGATCGATCCTGACTACCTTCTACTACAACGGGAGAAAGTCTTGTATTTAATTGCTTGGACAAGAGTTGGTTTGCTTTTATTTGTTTGATTTATATTTCAATACTAGACATATAATCCTCCTGCAACAAACAAATTGGCGCCGTTGCAAAAGAACTGATCGCACACCTATCAACCCTATTCGTTTTGCTTTTATTCTGTTCTTTCTATTTGTTTTTGCTTTTTAGTTCCTTTTTACTTGTTTCTTATTGTTTTTGTTTTTCAGGACCATGTGAAAAACTGATCGCACACCTATCGACCCTATTCTCGAGCCCAAACGTTTTTTCCACTTACAGCAAAGGCTTAGAAGTAGACTCCCGTCGACTACAAACGAGAATACGATCCCGCTCACACCAGCACAAAAGCTTGAGCAACTCCGCCAACGGATTAAGGAAGTAACCACTAGAGAGGTCGAGCACGCCCGACGAGAGGCGGAATATCAATAAAATCAACAACGGTGGGAAGCAAGGGTAGATCGCGAAGTAAATGCCAGAAGGGAACTTAAGGAGCAGATTTAGCACGTCCCTGCAAACGCAAATGAGTATCTGCATCCTACTCTGGAAGTTCCAGAATCACCGATCTTTCTTCCCCTTATTAATTATGAAATTCGTTCTTCTTTTATTAATGAAATTAGGAGGAATCAATTTAGGGGAAAGCCCAATGAATGTATTTTAGTACACGTCATAAATTTCCTAGATTTATGTGAAGGTATTGCAGCTGGTGCAAATCTAGAATACCTCAAACTAAAGGCTTTTCGTTGGTCCCTTGCAGAAATAGCATCATATTGGCTTGAAGGATTGCCATCACGATCAATCTGCACGTGGAACGAACTACAAGATTTATTTCTCAACAAGTTCTTTCCTCCTGTAAAGACAGTTGTGCTCAGACAACAAATCACGGCTTTCAAACAAAATCCAGGGAAAACGCTAGCACAGGTCTGGGAGCGCTACAAAAGGCTTCTAAAATCCTGTCCTACACATGGACAGCCACCCTACGTCATCCAGGAGATCATCTTCAGATGCCTAGATGCACCAACTAAGGAGCGGATCAACAACTACATCTCTTATAGGTATCCCGAGTACACCCCATGGCGTGCTTGGAAGACCTTTGAGATGTTGGCCAACTATGACAATACTTATGGGACTTTTGCGGCCTTACACGAAAGGTATGAAAGGGATGTCCCATCTATGCGATTATATGAGCCACCAAAAGAGATTGATCCGGACGTTAGGGACCAATTCCACAATGACCAGGTATGTCGTCTTACCAAGCAAGTCAAGTTCTTATCTAAAAATCAGCCTTTTCGAAGAGCTAAGGTGTGCAGGGGGACATTACTCAGGGCAACATCAGAACTAGAACTGGAGCTATTATCGCCAACCCTAGCATCAAATACATCCCCCACCCTACAGAGCATCTGGTCACCCTGAAAGAGAAGGTAAGAAGGATGACATGCAGACTATTCCTGACAAGATGCGGAGGAATCATTCAGACATCAAGCAATCTATCAATCCCATCCACACTCAGCTGCATGGCATCAACTCTAGGCTTGGGGAAATTGATATCTGGCGGAAATCTATTGAGATCCAGATTGGTCAATTGGCAACATCTGTCCCCAAACAATCAGGTACGCTCTCTGGATCCTTTGAACCTAATCCTAAAACTAAATCTACAGGATAAGTAGCCGCAATGAATCTAAGGAGTGGGCGTTAGATGCAAACGCCCGAGAAAAACACGGAGAATAAGGATGCAGAAGACTACTCGACGTCGAGTAAGCCAGTCGACGTCGACTAGACTCTACTCGGCGTCAAGGACAACTTAGTTGACATCGACCAGAACGTTGCACCTGCCCAAAAATCGACTACAAAAGTCGACGTCGAGGAGCCTCCAGTCGACGTCGCATGTTGACAACACTCATGCACTTCCAAAGAAGAAAACGATGCCATTCCCAACGAAATCTCAGAAGGACCCAGCAGAAAAAAAGTTTCAGCGTTCCGTGAAGATGCTTCAAAGGCTTAATGTCACAATCCCTTCCACAGAATCTCTTGATGAGATGCCGTCGTATGTAAAGTTCCTCAAGGAGATTCTGAGCAAAAAGCGATCAATGGCTGAGATCGCAAAGAAGTGTAGCCAGATGGACATTCTAGAAAAAAGGCATGATCCAGGTAAGTTTGCTATAACCATTGGATTTGGTCAATATAAATTTAATACTTTGTGTGAATTAGGAGCCAGTGTACGTATTATGCCTCTATCAATCTGGTCCAAAGTCAAGATATGTGTTTTAGAGCATGTGGATGCAAAATTATACATGGCGAACAACACTGTGGTCATCCCAACAGGCATGGTGGACAATGTAACGGTGCAGGTAGGTAAGTTCTTTGTCCCTGCTGATTTTCGAGTTATTGATATGGAAGAGGACCCTGCTTGTCCAATCATTCTAGGAAGGCCCTTCTTAGCGACGGTGGATGCCAATATAAGTGTATGGAAGGGAGTGCTCACTTTCAACATCAGCGATGAGGTAATTGAGTACTCTTTCAATAAAAACTGAAAGGCATACAAGTCCCATGGAAGAGGTACAGTCAATCTCAGCGAGGTATATCAGTTGCGGGGACCCTAAGGTAAGAAATATGACCCCCGAGGAGCTGGAGAAGCGAGATATGGAAGCACAGGTGGAGGAAATCATGGCGATTCTGAACGGCGATACAGAGGATCTACTCGACATCGACCCAGGTAAGTTGACATCGACTAATTTTTATTCATAATTTTTGCCAGTTCTTAAGTATGGGGTCGATGTCGATCAGAAGTACTCGACGTCGAGTACTCTAGTCGACGTCGACTAGATTCAATCACCTCTATCGACCACAACTTCATCGAGTAACATACCCGGATCCGAGGAGTACTCGACGTCGAGTAGACTTCTCGACGTCGACCAGCCCCCCACATTGACTTTCCTAATCCTCGATGAGCATTCCACTAGGAAAAGCAACGTACTCGACGTCAACCACGGTTACTCGTTGTCGAGTAGAATCTGAGGTCCCGAATGCTGAATCTACGAAGGTAAGCCAAGGTGAAGACATCTCTTCTCATATTTCCATTAAAGATTTATCTATACATGAGAGAGGTTTGCCTTGGTATGTGCGATTATACAGGGTTTTCAATGACGATCATAAGGAATACTAAGTGGGAGACAAGGTCTATCTCTCCAAGTCCAAGAATCATTGGTTTCTCAATAAATTCAAGTAGAAGAAGATGGGACATTTCACAGTGAACAAGATCCATTCAGGAGGACTGCAGCTAATGGACAAAAATGGAGTCTTGTTTGAAGCCCAAGCCACTTGGGCCCTGCATATGCCACCTTGAGCTTTAACGGAGAATGTCGGCCTAGCGACTATAAAATCTAGAGCTTGTAAAAAGATAATTAGTTTATGAATTTTTGGACATTTTTACTTTTGGTTTTTGGTTTGGAAACATTATTTTTAAGTTTTTCTATTTTGGATATTTCCTTTCTAACGAATCTTGCAGGTAAAGAAGTTGCGGAATTACTCGACGTCGAGTAACCTACTCGACGTCGACACCATCATGACCAAGGGACCTATGGCCGACGAGAAAGGCCATCCTGAGGTTCAACGTTACTCGATATCGAGTAGACCTAGTCGACATCGACTAGTCTGCTGGATGTCAACCACTTCTGCACACATTACAACCCTCGATTCTGACGTTAGGCACACCTGTCTAATGAGATTCTTTCTTTACCCTTGTTTTTATACAGTGAGGTGATGTCTACTAAAATAAGCCATGTTGAAATACACATTTTAGCTCCATACTCTATACACTTTGCATATTTCGGGATGAGAATATGTTGAATTTATGTAATATGTGCTTATTTGAAAGAAATGGAGATCTACATAAGTTTTGGTTTAATATTACAGAATTTGGAGCCATTCCGAGACAAAACCAAGCAGCAAAGATGGAGGCTGAGAGTTACTCGATATCGAGTACACTTCCTCGATATCGACAAAAATGTCCGGGCACAGCACGATCGAGGAGCAACAGATTGAGGAACTGAGAGACAAAGCCAACTCGAGTACAGAAAGTTACTCGATATCGAGTACTTTACTAGATATCGACAAGATCTGAAGACCAGCCCAGAATCAAGGAAGACCACCTAAACGAGAAGCCGAAGACGAAGACATGTCGAGCAGCCTTTACTCGATATCGAGTACCTTGCTCGATATCGACGAACCCAGAACCACCTGATCGAGCCAGTGTCGGGGAGAGGTTGCTCGACAACACCAGACCAAGGGAACTCGAGCAATAGTTACTCGATATTGAGTACTTTACACGATATCGACAAGACCAAAATAGTCTGTCCGAGCCAGATCGGGGAGAAGTTGCTCGATCAAGCCAAACCAGCAAGTCGACGACAAACAGTACTCGTTACGCGGTGAGCTTTTCGACGCGGTTTTGGCTTGCTTGGGACGAAAGGAATCCGATTCTATCAAGTCTATCAAGATCCATCCATGGAGAAGAAGATTTATCCACACATGAAAATATTTAGCCTTTTAGATATATTTCCCTTTTAAGATAAATGTTCCTTTTATTAATATTTTATCTTTAGATATAGATAGAGATTTCTATCCTTGATTAGCAAGGATTAGAAGCCTATAAATAAGGCCTTAGGGGCTGATTTCTATTCATTCAATTTTCAGTAGGAGAAGTAGTAGTAAAGAGAGAAAGAAAGGCCGAGTGGAGCAAAGGAGCAAAAGTGATCTGCCTTTGTTCGGTTTGTACTTTCTTCCGTTTGGTTTAATGCAAGTAGTGTATTTTCCATCAATGATGTTTGCAATTGCGATGAAGAGCGAGTAGTCCACCCACTTATAGGGTTGGGGTGAGCCCAATGATAGCCCTGGGTGTTTGAGGTAAAGATCTGACTTTTATCATGTTTTGAGCATCTACTACTTGTTATGTGTTTAATAGCCATCTAATGGAGTACCATGCTAACAACTTGGATTGTAAACATAAAATCAGTAGAGACAATTAGGGTTTCTTAAAAGAGTTGTCTAATTGTTGGAAAAGGCGAAAGCTTGATCCTTCGATGCGATCTACATGATTATCTGTTTTATTCCTGCCTTATGCATGTTTAGTTATTGTTGTTGCAAACCCCGATCTTGAAAGTTTCCTTTCATATAGTTTATTTTGAGTTTCACCAAGTCTTGTCTTTTATTTATTTCGTTTTAAGTTTCTGCCTTCCTCGATATCGACACACCTCTGGTCGATATCGAGCACTGATATTCGATCGAAGATCGTTGTAGCTTCTCTTGTGCAGGTACCCGACGTCGACAATATCTTTACTTGATATCGAGTAATGTGTCCTCGATATTGACCAAAACCCAGGAGCTGCTGCTGGTTTGTTCGACTTGCTCGATCTTCTGTCGACCTACCCTAGTCGAGATCGAGCACTGTGGTCGACTTCTACCATAAGATTCATCCGCTGCCTAGGATCCGCTGACACGCTTCCTCGTGGATCGATCCTAACTTCCCACTACTGCATCAGGAGGAGGTCTTGTAATCATTTGCGTGGGCATAATCTGGTTTGATTTATTTTATAATATTTTGAACTCGATTTCCTCTTTACAACATGAGGACATTGTAATGTTTAACTATGGGGTGGGAGAAGGGCTTACTTTATGCATATTTGACTTTATTTGACCATATGTGTGCATATTTGAAGTTTATTTCTGGAATTTTTTATACATGGTTACTTTGAAATTCATATTATCAATCTATATGCTTATATGCATGTTTTCCAAAGTTTATTTTTATCACCCTCATTGAAATCTTAAATTGAACTCGACATGTTACATGATAAGAGGATGGAGGACTTTATATTTTCCATATAATACTCATATGTTTATATTTCCAGCCATAGCTATGCGTATGCATCACAAAAGCCATATTATGGCTTATTTCAATTATTGCTCCACGTGATCTAAATATTGCTCATTCTTTACCTTATCTGAGAATTATGTTGAGAATAATGTTACATTATGGAGATTATTATATGGTGTTGTGTTGTTATATATCATATATGGAGTTTGGCAGGAATGATTCAAAACTTATGGAAAATTTAATGAGAGAAAGAAAATCCGGTCACCTCAGGAGATAAAGGTAGATCGACCCTACCTGCATTGAGATAATAGTTCCACAGGATGGGACACCAAGGTGAGGAGTCCGAAGCACTAAGTATCTAGGGCCATTCATGACACCCATGTTTACGACTCGCGAGAAGGCAGTGCTGAGGTTAAAGAGGTAAAAACATTATAATGAAAAAAAGCATTGAGCGATGAGAGAAAGGTGAGAAATCAAAGGAAGAAGTGATGTAGTATGAAAGTTTGGAAAGTACTCCGTTTCCCCGGATAATTAACACCATATTGCAAAAACATTGCCCACCTTTAGCCTTTTACCAATCTACTCCTTATTGAGCTTAAATTAAAGTCCTCTTGATTATTAATGCTTAGTCACATGTGAATTATTTTTTCATAACCCTCTTTTTATGTCTAGATGTTGCTTTTATTCACATGCATGGATTTGTTACATTAGTACCTTTTCGAGGATGGTACTTAATTGCAGGGTTATATATGAATGAATCTAAGATGTTGAGAGTTTGTTTCTTCCCCTGAATGACCATTAAAAGTATTTCTTGGGGACAAACAAGCTTAAGTATGGGGTATTTGTTATGCGTCTAATTTGCCATGTTTTACACTTACTTTTATATCCATTTCTGTATGTATTTCATACATTTAGGTTAGAATTGTATAGAATCTATCTAGTTTACGCTTAGTTGCCAAATTATAGAGTCTACACTAGTTTCTGTTTAATTTCGCAGAAACCGAGGCATTTGATATCAATTCGGAGAAAGGATAAAAAGGTCGAAGTCAACTACAGAAAGTCCGGGGTCAAGGAGCGGCTAAACCAGGACAAATTGAGCGAGAAAAGAGAAAGAGAACTCGACACAGTTCTAGTCGACGTCGACTAACCCTAGTCGATGTCGAGTACATCAGGTCAGAACTTCACCAATCGAGGAAGTCAGTCACTCGAAGAGCTCGGAGCTAGTCGACATCGAGTAACCCTACTCAATGTTGAGTACATATGTCGAGTCCAGAAGGTGCTCGAGCTCGAGTACAACCCAGGAGAAGAAGACCCTACTCGACGTCGTCTACACCTAGTCGATGACGAGTACCCACCTGTGTCAGTTCGAGTCCGAGATCGAGTGTGTGTCGAGAAGATAGATTACTTGCAAGTGAATATATGTGGAATTCTATCTATCCACATGAAGATATATCAAGTTCAAGAGGGATTTATCCACATTAGTATAATTTCCTTATAGATTTATTTCCTTTATTCATTAAGTTTTATCTTATGTTTTTAGATAGAAAGTTTTAGATACAAATAGATTGTTCTTTCCTTGAATAGCGGGGATTGAACACTATAAATAAAGCGCTAGGGGCTGAGTTTTAGAGATCCTGGAGAGTTAGGAGAGAGAGCTTGGAGCCAATTTGAGTTGGAGTAGTCGAGAGACGTTTTGGCTTCGATCGGTTGTAAGTTTTGTTTGAGTTTATTAATGCAAGTTATTTCCCTTTTATTATTAATGTGTTTCTTGATGATGAAGAACGAGAAGTTACCCAACTTCTAGGGTCGGGGTGAGCTACTCAAGCTTCCGACGTTTCTTTGCTTCTGTTTTGTAGTTTTTACTCGACTGAGTGGTCGACGTCGAGGACATTGGTCGACGTTGAGTACTTCCTGAGTCGATTATGAGAGCGATTTGAACTGAAAAGGCGGGCACTGACACACTTCCACGCGAATCGATCTTGACTACCTTCTACTAAAACGAGAGGAAGTCTTGTATTTATTTGCTTGGACAGGAGTTGGTTTGCTTTTATTAGTTTGATTTATATTTCATTACTAGACATATAATCCTCCTGCAACAGGAGCTTGTTGATGTTGTCTTTCCTTGATCCAGTTGCTAGAGAGAGAGGGAGGTTCTTTTTGGTAACGTGACTAGCATCGTCATCCTGGGGGTTGAAATCACATTGCTCGCAACTGCTATTGGACTTGGTGTGAGGCATATCGCCCTCCATTCAGGCCCGGGAGGTTTCTCGGTGCTCATATCGAACAGGGTTGAAACCCTAGAAATTGGGGGAAAATCAATCCGGTCTTCAAATATCAAATTGGTGAGGCTTTAGTAACATAGAAGGGTTGGGAGAAAGGATGTGAGTTCAATTTTGTTATTGGGTGCCTATGGAGGATCTTTATTGCTCGACGAACAACTGAGAACCCTAGGAATTGGGGCTTTCGTGAAAAGTTCACCAAACCCAAAATTCGTAAAGCTCAGAGTAGTAGGATAAGAGGGGAAGGTGATGATGGCTCCAATTTGGTGGTGGAAGAAGAGAAGAGGACCCTCCTGGAGTTCAGAAGCAGTTGGGTAATTTTTCCTCACGACCTTGAAACCTAGGAGAAAATGGAGTTTTCTCTACATGTCTCTGTTCTAGGGAAAGAGAAAGTCAGGATCGAATCCACGTGGAAGCGTGTCGGCGGATCCTAGGAAGCTGTAATCTCACAGAAAAGCAAACAGAAGACAGAAACAAAGAAACAAACAAAGAAAGACAGAAATAACAAACGAAAGCAAGAAATAAAACAAAGGCAGAAACTTTACTCGATCTCGACAAGCACAACACTCGAGATCGACAAACAACAGTGATGACAGAAACTAAAAATCGACGACAGAAGCAACTCGATCCAGACAAATCAGTACTCAATCCCGACTAACCCTCACTCGAGATCGACTAGAAGTAGCAGAAACAGAAACTCAGAAAACTCATAATCTCAACTCGATATAGAAAAAAACCCAACTCGATCTCGACTAAAGCCTCCTCGAGATCGACAAGACTTTCCTCTAGATCGACAAAGAAACAGAAACTGTAAAGATAAATTTCGAATGCAAAACTCAGAATTTTGACAGAAATAAATCAATATATAAAGAACTTCCAAAGCTAGGGTATCAACGTCACAACGATAACCATGCAAAGTAACACATAAAGGCATAAAAGATCATGCTTTCCATCAAAATAACTTTCGTTACTAACAAATAGGCATATAGAGGCTTTCGCATAAACCCTAATTGTTACTAACCCTTTTCACATAATTAACCCAAGTTGCATTAAGATCACTTTCGCTTCAACAACAGAAACAAGGATCACCTTCAACTCTCGCAAAAGAATCATGCTTATAGGGATAGAAGACGAATTGCATCAAAAGATTGTACCTTTACCGCATCACCTTACATGGCCACCGTCGGGCTCACCCCGACTCTAGAAATGGGTGGACTACTCGCTCTTCATCATCAAGAAAGACATCAATAATAAAAGGGAATAACTTGCATTAAATAAACTAAAGAAAGCTTACAACCAATCGAAGCCAAATCTGCTTTTGCCTTTCCAACTTCTCTCGCCACAAACTCTCTCCTCTACGAGAATGAAAAACCAAACCCTAAGGATTTATTTATAGCCTCCTATTCCTTTCTATTCAAGGATGGAATATATCTATCTTTATCTAAAAAAAATTAAAAGATAAATAAATGTAATTAAAGAATTAAATCTATAAAGGGGAAATAAATCTAAAATAGGTAAGATGTCTTCTTGTTGATAGATTTCTCTTCCATGGATCTTTATTGATAGATGTAGGATAGATCTCGGCCATCTCGGACTCCTTCGGCTCCAAGGACTCCCAAAGCGCGTAGGATAGCAAACCGCGTAACGCGACTTCGGACACGGCGTTCCTCGATCTCAACCAAGACTCCTCGAGATCGAGTAGAATTGGTCGTCGACCATGGCTGGCTGGACATCTCGGGTAGCAGCTGCTCGATCAAGCTAGGAAATGTGCTCCTGGCTCCTCGAGATCGAGTAAACAACTCGAGATCGAGTTGGGTGTGCATCGAGGATGGCTGGCCTGGTGTTGTCCAGAAGCTGGTGCTCGTCATGGCTCGGACTTTGGCTCTCTACATCCTCGATCTCGACCAACTTTCTCGAGATCGAGTAAAGGTAGCGCTCAGCTTCCCTGTCTTCGACTTCTCGACTTGGCACAACTCGTCAACTCCGGACATGACGTCGAAGTTTTGTCGATCTCGACAAGATGTACTCGAGATCGAGTTGGCTTCAGGAGTCGGGTTGTCTCTGACTCAGTTTCTCGATCAGTGCTTAGTCGACAAGGCTTGTACTCGGACACTTTCGTCGAGATCGAGTAGGTTTACTCTAGATCGAGTAAAGCTGGGCTCCTAGCTTGATTCGACTGGTTCCGCTGTTCCTTGACCTTGGACTTCTGTAGTTGATTTTCGAGCTTTTTCCGACCTTTCTCAGAACTGCTGTAATTTTCCTCGAATTCTGCAAAATTAAACAGAAACTGGTGTAGATTCCATAATTTGGCAAATAAGTGTAAACTACAGAGATTCTGTACTATCTTGGCCCAAATGCATGAAATGTATGCAGAAAACGATATAAAAATTACTGTAAAACATGGCAGATTCAGCTCACAACAAACACCCCATACTTAAGCTTGCTTGTCCTCAAGCAATACTTTTATTTGTCATTTAGGGGAAGAAATCAAAACTCTCAATATCTTAGATTCATTGCCATATAACCCTACAGTCAATTACCATCCATGAAAAGGTACTAGTGTCACAGATCCATGCATGTGCAATTATACAAAAGCAACATCTACTCACAAAAGGAGGGTTATGCAAAAACAATTCATGTGGCAAAGCATTAATAATCAAGAGGACTTTAATTTAAGCTCAATAAGGAGTAGATTGGTAAAAGGCTAAAGGTGGGCAATTTTTGGCAATGTGGTGCTAATGATCTGGGGAAATGGAGTATTTCCAAACTGAATTTCATACCACATTCTTTCTCATAAGATTCATCACCTTTCATAATGCTTTTATCCATAATAATTCTTTTACCTCTCTAACCTCAGTACTGCCTTCTCGCGAGTCGCAAACATGGGTGTCATGAATGACCCCGGATACTTAGTGCTTTGGACTCCTCACAATGTGTCCCATCTCGCCAAACTATTATATTAGCAAGCAAGGCCAATCTACCTTTATCTCCTGAGGTGATCGGATTTTCTTTCACTCGTTAAATTTTCCATATATTTCAAACAATTTCCTACCAAACTCCAATAATGATAACAACAACAACACAAACACCATATAACATCTCCATAATGTAACATCATTCTCAACATAATCCCCGGATAGGATAAAGAATGGCAATATTTAGAACATGTGGAGCAATGACTGAAATAAGGCATATATATGGCTTTTGTGATGCATAAGCATAGGTAAGGCTAGGAATATAAACATATGAGCATTATTTGGAAATATAAAGTCCTCCATCCTCTTATCATGCAACATGTCAAAAGCAACATCAAATTTTACCTCCTTTCATGGTTTTTTAAGAAAATATGCATTTCATTGTGACTTCCCTTTACTAGGCAATTTCATGCTATATCTCTAATGAATCTAATTTTGCATCGTCGAGTTCAATATAAAGCTTCCATGACATTAACCAAAATTTTCAATGGGGGTCATCTTTCTTCAAATTTTGGAAAACATGCATATAAGCACATAAATCAATAATGCATTCCAAAATAGCCATGTAGCAATTCAAGAATTAAACTCTAAATATGCACACATAATGTCAAATATGTAAAATATGCGTAAGCTAAGCCCTTCCCCCACCCCATACTTAAACATTACAGTGTCCTCATTGTATAAAAACAAGGGTAAAGAAAGAGACTCACTAGACAGGTGTGCAGGGCCTCTCAATATGCTTTGGCCGAGTCCGAATATAGCTTGCTTCTATCCATGGACCTGAAAAGTGTAGAAGACATATACGCACAATAGAAAAACTAAAAATGTTCAAAACCAAAAACAACAAAGTCTCAAAAGTCCAAAAATAAATGTCTATGTACAAGCTCTAGATTTTATAGTCGCTAGGCCGACTTCTCCATTAAACTCAAGGTGGCATCTGCAGGGCCCATGTAGCTTGGGCTTCAAATAGGACTCCATTCTTGTCCATCAGCTGTAATCCTCCAGAATGGATTTTGTTCACTACGAAAGGTCCCATCTTCTTCTTGTTGAACTTATTGAGGAACCAATGATCCTTTGATTTGGAAACATAGAGTTTGTCTCCAACTTCATACTCCTTAGGATCATCATTGGATACCCTACATAATCGCACATACTAATGCAAACCTCTCCCATGTATAGATAGATCTTTAATGGAAATAGGAGAAGAAAGATCCATACCTTGGCTTACCTTCGCAGAGACGGAATCGGGGACCACGGTGTTTGGTCGATCTCGAGTAACAGTACTCGATCTCGACGAGTTTTCAGGTTCTGGTGGTGGGCCGCTCGAGGATGCAGGAGCTGGGGAAGGTGGATGTTGGTCGATCTCGACAAGCCTAGTCGATCTCGAGTAGTTCTAGCCGTCTGGTGGAGTCAGCGTCGAGGAAGGTGAAGTCGAGGCAGGGAAGTGGTGGTCGATCTTGAGTAAGTTACTCGATCTCGAGGAGCCTGGCGCTTCAGTCTGGCTGCTCGACGACGCTGGTGCTGGTGGAGGCTTCTGGTTTTGGTCGAGATCGACTAGAGTCCTCGATGTCGAGGAATCTTGGTCGACCACGACCCCATACTTGGTTTCTGTCAAGGCATCCGAAAAATAGTTAGTCCATAACGACGTACCTTGGTCTGTGTCGAGTGGATTCTCTGTGTCCTCCTTTAGGATTGCCATGATCTCCTCCATCTGGGCTTCCATGTCCCTCTTTTCCATCTCCTCAGGGGTCATATTTCTTACCTTGGGTTCCCCGCAGGTGATGTAGCCAGCTGAGATAGATTTTACCTCTTCCATGGGACCTGTATGCCTTTCAGTTTTATTAAAAGAATACTCAATTACCTCATCGCTGATGTTGAAAGTGAGCATTCCTTTCCTCACGTTTATGTTGGCATCCACCGTTGCCAAGAAGGGTCTTCCTAGAATAATTGGACAAGCAGGGTCTTCTTGCATATCAACAACTAAGAAATCAGCAGGGACAAAGAATTTACCTACTTGTACTGGCACATTGTCCACCATGCCTGTTGGAATGACCACCATGTTAAAGGCATTATACTCACACTAGCTTAATCTTGGACCAAATTGTTAAAGGCATTATACTCACACTAGCTCCAAGATCATATAAAGCATTAATTTTGTATGGACCAAATCCAATGGACATAGCAAACTTACCTGGATCTGGCCTCTTTTCAAGTATGTCCAAATGGTTGCATTCCTCTGTAATCTCAGCCATTGACCTCTTTTTGCTCAGAATCTCCTTCAGGAACTTGACATAGGATGGCATTTCATTGAGAGCTTATGTGAAGGGGATGGAGACATTGAGCTTCTGAAGCATCTTGATGAAGCGCTGAAATTTCTTCTCTGTTGGGTCCTTTGGAGATTTTGTTGGGAAAGGCAGCTTCTTTTTCTGATTTGGAGCCAAAACAGATGTCGGAGGTGCTGCAGTTGGATCAATATCGACGGGGCTTTTCTCGATATCGACTTGATTTTCCTCGATCTCGAGTTGACTTTGCTCGAGATTGACCAGAACCTTGTCGAGATCGACTTGTTTCTCAGTTTCTCCGTTGTGCTGCTTTCCGACCTCTGGCTCTTGCAGTTGATGGCCGCTTCTGAGTTTTACAACAGCAAGGTGTCCAGTCTTCCCCTTGGGATTTGGTTCTGAAGATCCTGGGAGTGACCCTGTCTGTCTGGGGACTCCTGCTGCTAGTTGTCCAATCT
Source organism: Persicaria tinctoria (assembly GCA_037127255.1). Lineage (NCBI taxonomy): Eukaryota > Viridiplantae > Streptophyta > Magnoliopsida > Caryophyllales > Polygonaceae > Persicaria > Persicaria tinctoria. Next base: position 33,716,382 of record JBANSL010000013.1, on the reverse strand, counting down.
GTGTATCAACTGTTTTCCGCCATATATCAATCTCCCCAAACCTAGAGTTGACGCCCTGAATCTGAGTGTAGACTTAGTTGAAGGATTGCCTGGTTTCTGTATGATTTCTCCTTATTTCCTCTAAGACAGTCTGTAGATCATCCCTTTTCTGGTCCTTTTCTGGATGTCCTGGAGCTCTGAAGGGCGGGGGGTTCCTAGGGGCACCTTGGTTCCATTGTGGTTGTTGAAACCTTTGGTCCCCCATGTAGCGATTGGGACCCCCTGCATAAGCTGCCTCTTCATGGTATTCTACCAGCCTGACTTGTTCAGTGTGTGGGCACTCAGTAGTGGTGTGCCTCTGTGATCCGCATTCAATACAAGGCCAGTTGACAGAAAGATACTTTACTTGTTTGAGGAGCTTCTTACTTTGATCTTTGTAGTACTGCTCCCTAACATCTAGATCAATCTTCTTAGGGGGCTCATATAAGGGCATGGATGGTGCTGGCCTGGCGTAGGGGTTTTCCTTGTAGTTGACTGGAGTCCCATATTTGTTATCATAGTTGGTCAGCTTGTCTAGAGCAGCCCATGCGTCAGGAGGCGGCATTGTCAGATACTCATAGTGAGTATATATGTTGATTCTGTCCTTTGCGGCCAAGTCTAGAGAGTTGAAGAAGATCTCTTGAACTACGCAGGGTTGCTGTCCATGTGTAGGGCAGGATCGCAGTAGATCCTTATAGCGTTCTCATGCCTTTGACAACGTCTCTCCAGGCTGTTGTTTGAAAGATGTGATCTTTTGGCGCAGGAGTGCTGTCTTGGCAGAAGGAAAGAACTTATTCATAAATTCCTGCTTCACTTGAGCCCATGTCATGAGAGATCGTGGTTTCAGCCCTTTTGTTGTAGGAGGAAAATCGAGTATGCAAAATAGAATGTAAATAAACTAAGGCAAACCAGATTCCGTCCCTTGCAAATAATTACAAGACTTCCTCCCGATGTAGCAGCGGGAAGTCAGGATCGATCCACGAGGAAGCGTGTCAGCGGATCCTAGGCAGTGGAGAAATCTCACGAAAGTCGACCGCAAATGTCCTCGATCTCGACTAGGGTTAGTCGACAGAAGATCGGACAGTCGAGCACAGCGCAGCAGCAAGCACAGGTTGTAGTCGATCTCGACTAGAGGGTACTCGAGATCGAGTAGGCTTCGTCGACGTCGAGTTGTCTTTGTCGAGTACCTGCACACAGAAGCTACAGCGATGCTAGATCAAGAATCAGTACTCGATATCGACTAGTGCTATTCGATATCGAGGAGACAGAAACTAAAACGAAACAAAGAAAAAAAGTAAAGGCAAATGCTTTGGGACGTTGAACTAAACTGTATGTAAAAGAACTTCCAAGATTGGGGTTTGCAACAACGATGACCAAGCATGCATAAGGCAGAGATAAAACAGATAATCATGTGAATTGCATCAAAGGACAAGCTTTCGCCTTTTCCAACAATTAGACAACTCTTTCAAGAAACCCTAATTGTCTCTACTGATTTTATGTTTACAATCCAAGTTGTTAGCATGGATCTCCATTAGATGGGTAATAAACACATAAACAAGTAGCAGATGCTCAAAACATGATAAAAGTCGGATCTTTACCTCAAACGCGCAGGGCTATCGTACGTCGGGCTCGCCCCAACCCTAGAAGTGGGTGGACTACTCGCACTTCATCGCATACTCAGACATCATCGATTTGAAAGAAAACTAATTGCATTAAAATAAACCAAAGTTTACAACCTCTTGAAGCCAATTCCGCTCTCGCTTAACAACTCCAATTGGCCGCTCACTCTCTCTTTCTACTTCTCCTACTTCCTTCTCTCTGAAATTGAATGAATAGAAATTAGCCCCATGGGCTTTATTTATAGGCTTCTAATCCTCGCTATTCAAGGATATAAATCTTTATCTATGTCTAAAACTATATCTAAAAGCATTAAAGATAAATAAAAGCAACAACATAATTAAATCTAAATAAGGAAAATATATCTAAAAGTCTTCAATGGATAAATCTTCTCCTTCCTTGATGTATCTTGATAGATCGGATAGAATCGGCAAACTTCGGGCCCAAGGAATCCCAATCCGAGTAGAACTGCCCAAAATGCGTCACGCGGCTTCTGGAACCTTCGTCGATCTCGAGGAGGGCTCCTCGATCTCGAGTAGAATTGTTGGTCGACTGGGCTTGGCTCATCGTCTCGGCTAGCTGGTCCTCGACAAGCTCGGTCATGGCTCACGGGTCTAGTCGATCTCGAGTACCCTTACTCGATATCGAGTTGGGTGGCTCATCGACTAGGTCTTCTCGGCAGCGTCGGGTAGATCTTCTCGACATGCTCGGACACGGCTTCCGGGCTCCTCGATCTCGAGTAGGTCTACTCGATCTCGAGTAGAGTGTAACCCGGCATGTCCTCATCTTCGTCTTCTCGATCAGCTCTTCCTCGACCAGGCTCTCCTCGGACACTTTTGGTCGATCTCGAGTAGATTGTACTCGATCTCGAGTATAGTTTTCTCAGCTTTCTGCTCTGTTCTTTAAAACGCACTTTCCCGAGTCCTCGTTCGTCGGATCGACACATATGACCATGCGTTGATTCAGAATGAAGAATGGTGAAAAATGGCCTTTTCTCCAGCTGCACCATTCTTAGCTTCTCCATGAGTTTCCTTTAAGCTCCAAAGTGCGTCCGATTTCTGCCAAATATAACAAAAACTTGTGTAGACCTCCATATATTGCAAATAAACATAACTTACACAGATTATGTATTGTTCTAACCCAAATGCATGCAATGTATGCAGAAATCGATATAAAATTAAGTGTAAAACATGGCAAATTAGGTTCACAACACCTTCCAACCATTTCAATGCAGGACCAGCCAGACACCAACGGAAAGCTTTCATCGGGATGTACTCCGAGGTGGTACCTTCAGAAAGAGTACGACACATGTCAGAAAAGTTGGTAATATGGCGCAGAGGGCATTCATTATATCTACCATGAAAAGCATGATTTTTAATTTCAATAAGGAATTGAGTGCAAATTTCATAGTTGTTTTCAGGGATTAGAATGGCCGATTCAGGCACGATGAGAGTCGGGTGCATGTAATCCTCTGCAGTGGTTGGGTATAGGGCAAGCTCAGCTTTTGCTTGTTCCCTTCCTGCTTTCTCAACGGCGATAGCAGCATCTTTAGCAGCTAGTTCCCTTGTAAGCCTCCCAATCAGCTGTTCCTGTGTTTCTGCGACAGCCATGGCTCTTTGCAGTTTAGCTCGAATGTGTAGGAGGCATTCCGGTTCGTCTAAGCCGTCAAACTCAGGTGGTTGACCGGAACGGCGCATACACCTGTAAAGTAACTCAAAGAAAAAGTGAGATCCGACTACCTAAGACGCAAATGATAGCTTCCCCGGCAACGGCGCCAATTTGTTATAGGGAGGAAATCGAGTATGAAATATAATAAAATAGATCAAACCAGATTTAGGCCCACGCAAATAATTACAAGACTCCCTCCAATGTAGTAAGAGAAAGTCAGGATCGAATCCACGAGGAAGCGTGTTAGCGGATCCTAGGTAGCTGTAATCTCACAGAAAAGCAAACAGAAGACAGAAACAAATAAACAAAGAAAGAAATACAGAAATAACAAACGAAAGCAAGAAATAAAACAAAGGCAAAAACTTTACTCGATCTCGACAAGCGCAGTACTCGAGATCGATAAACAACAGTGACGACAGAAACTAAAAATCGTCGACAGAAGCAACTGGATCCAGACAAATCAGTACTCGATCTCGACTAACCCTAACTCGAGATCGACTAGAAGTAGCAGAAATAGAAACTCAGAAAACTCAGAATCTCAACTCGATATAGACAAACACCCAACTCGATCTCGACTAAAGCCTCCTCGAGATCGACAAGACTTTCCTCTAGATCGACAAAGAAACAGAAATTGTAAAGGTAAATTTCGAATGCAAAACTCAGAATTTCGACAGAAATAAATAAATATATAAAGAACTTCCAAAGCCAGGGTATCAACGTCACAACGATAACCATGCAAAGTAACACATAAAGGAATAAAAGATCATGATTTCCATCAAAATAACTTTCGTTACTAACAAATAGGCATATAGAGGCTTTCGCATAAACCCTAATTGTTACTAACCCTTTTCACATAATTAACCTAAGTTGCATTAAGATCACTTTCGCTTCAACAACACAAACAAGGATCACCTTCAACTCTCACAAATGAATCATGCTTACAGGGATAGAAGACAAATTGCATCAAAAGATTGATTCTTTACCGCATCACCTAACATGGCCATCGTCGGGCTCACCCCGACCCTAGAAGTGGGTGGACTACTCGTTCTTCATCATCAAGAAAGACATCAATAATAAAACGGAATAACTTGCATTAAATAAACTAAAGAAAGCTTACAACCAATCGAAGCCAAATCCGCTTTCGCCTTTCCAACTTCTCTCGCCACAAACTCTCTCCTCTACTCTCTCTATGTAACTACTTACTTGTTCTCTCTGAATTTGAATTATGAAAAACCAGCCCCTAAGGCTTTATTTATAACCTCCTATTCCTTGCTATTCAATGATGGAATATATCTATCATTATCTAAAAAGCTTTAAAAGATAAATAAATGCAATTAAAGAATTAAATCTATAAAGGTAAAATAAATCTAAAATAGGTAAGACGTCTTCTTGTTGATAGATTTCTCTTCCATGGATCTTTATTGATAGATGTAGGATAGATCTCGGCCATCTCGGACTCCTTCGGCTCCAAGGACTTTCAAAGCGCGTAGGACAGCAAACCGCGTAACGCGGCTTCGGACACGGCGTTCCTCGATCTCGACCAAGACTCCTCGAGATCGAGTAGAATTGGTCGTCAACCATGGCTGGCTGGACGTCTCGTGTAGCAGCTGCTCGATCAGCTCGGACATGTGCTTCTGGCTCCTCAAGATCGAGTAAACAACTCGAGATCGAGTTGGGTGTGCATCAAGGATGGCTGGCCTGGTGTTGTCGAGGAGCTAGTGCTCGTCATGGCTCGGACTTTGGCTCTCTGTGTCCTCGATCTCGACCAACTTTCTCGAGTTCGAGTAAAGGTGGTGTTCAACTTCTCTGTCTTCGGCTTCTCGACTTGGCACAGCTCGTCGACTACGGACATGGCGTCGAAGTTTTTTCGATCTCCACAAGATGTACTCGAGATCGAGTTGGCTTCCGGAGTCGGGTTGTCTCTGACTCAGTTTCTCGATCAGTGCTTAGTCGCCAAGGCTTGTGCTCGGACACTTTCGTCGAGATCGAGTAGGTTTGCTCTAGATCGAGTAAAGCTGGGCTCCTAGCTTTATTTGACTTGTTCCGCTGTTCCTTGACCTTGGACTTCTGGAGTTGATTTCCGAGCTTTTTCCGACCTTTCTTAGAACTGCTGTAATTTGCCTCGAATTCTGCGAAATTAAACAGAAACTGGTGTAGATTCCATAATTTGGCAAATAAGTGTAAACTACATAGATTCTGTACTATCTTAGCCCAAATGCATGAAATGTATGCAGAAAATGATATAAAAGTTGCTGTAAAACATGGCAGATTCAGCTCACAACAGTCTCTTGCAACCATCAATTGGCAAGGTTTCTAGTATAAAGGAGAGGGGGAAGCTATCTCTGACAGTCAATTTCAGGGACGGAGGAGGAGGGTGAAGCTTTCTTAAGGTCGGAGGTAGGGCACTCCTCATGTGTTTGAGGCTTGGTGAAGAAGAGGGATGAATGTCAAAGATTTGATATAGGAAAGAAGGGGAGAGGAGAAGGTAGACGGAAAGTAGGTTCCCATCTTGTTTCCGGCACCGGAGAAGCCTGAGACATTAACATATCTTCAAGGACATGTGAGTGTTAGACTTTCCAATGGTAAAATAAAATTAGGAAATTTTGACCGTTAGGGGTGTAACGGCTAGTTTGTTGTACGATGTCGCTCTCTCAGATTGGGGGGCAATTTGAAATCCGACCAGAGTATCGACGGTGGCTCCGCCGCCAGGGGCAGAGGGCAACTGAGAACAATTATCGGAGAAGCCTGTTGTTGCATGAGAATCATATGTCTAGTATTGAAGTATAAATAAAACTAATAAAAGCAAACCAACTCTTGTCCAAGAAAATAAATACAAGACTTCATCCCGTTGTAGTAGAAGGCAGTCATGATCGATCAACGAGGAAGCGTGTCAACGCCCGCCTTTCCAGTTCAAATCACCCTCGAATCGACTCAGGAAGTACTCGACGTCGACCAGAGTCCTCGACGTCGACCACTCAGTCGAGTAGAACTGCAAAAAAGAGAACAGAAATGCAAAAGCAAAGCAAAGACAATCGATGTCAAGTGCTACAGTACTCGATGTCGACTAGGCGGCACTCGACGTCGACCAGTGTCGTCGATGTTGAGTAGAACGGAATAAAAAATCGTAACTTTTTGCAAATAAAAACGAACGTAAACACGAAATTGGTGGAAATTAAAATCAATATACTAAACGATCCTAGAATCAGGGTTTGAACACTACAACGATAACCATATATAATAATGAACAAAGGTATAAAAGATCATGCTTTTCATCAAATAACTTTCTTATTAACAAATAGGAATATAGAGGCTTTCGCATAAACCCTAATTGTTACTAACCCTTTACTATAATTAATCCAAGTTGTATTAGGATCACTTTTGCTTCAATAACACAAACAAGGATCACGTTCAACTTTCGTAAAAGAATCATGCTCATAGGGATAGAAGACAAAATCGCATCAAAAGATTGTACATTTATCGCATTACCTTACATGGCTACCGTCGGGCTCACCCCAACCCTAAAAGTTGGGTGACTACTCTCTCTTCATCATAAATAAATTCATCAATAATAAAAGGAAACTAAATTACATTAATGAAATAAAACAAAGCTTACAACCGATCGAAGTCAAATCCGTTCTCGCAAAACTCCAACTCCTACTCGGCTCCAAGCTCTCTCTCTCTCTCTCCTACTCGCTATATATTATGAATTGTGTGTTAAAAGATACCTAAAACTCAGCCCCTAGGGCCTTATTTATAGTGTTAATCCTATCTAATCTAGGAAAGAATACTCTATCTATATCTAAAACTTTATATCTAAAGACTTCATGATAAAACTTTGAAAGAAAATAATTAAATCTTGAAGGAAAGTAACTATAGTGGATAAATCCTTCTTTGTCTTGAAAGATCTTCATGTGGATGGATAGAATTCCATATATCTTCACTTGCAAGTAATCCTCATGGCACGGTATCCACTCGATCTCGGCTCAGAACGCTGGCTCGGGTACTAGACATCGACTAGGTGTACTCGATATCGAGTAGCGTCTTTTTCTCTTGGGTTACACTCGAGCTCGGATAACTTCTGAACGCTCGACATGTACTCAACATCGAGTAAAGTACTCGACGTTGAGTGGCTCTAGGCTCCTCGATTGATCAGTTGCTCGACTTCGTGTGAATTGGGCTCCGGGGTGCTCGATATCGAGTAGTGTTACTCGATATCGACTAGCCTTGTGGAGTTTATCCTTTCTTATTTTATGCTAAATTGGTCCTTGTTCAGCTCCTACTTGATCTTGGACTTTCTGTAGTTGCCTTCGAGGATCCCGATGATTTCCTTCCTTTCTCCGAATTGCAATCAAATGCTTCGGTTTTTGCGAAATTAAACAAAAACTAGTGTAGACTCCATAATTTCGCAAATAAGCATAAACAACATAGATTATGTACTATTCTAACCCAAATGCGTGAAATGTATGCTGAAATCGACATAAAAGTCAATGTAAAACATTGCAAATTAGGCTCACAACAAACACCCTATACTTAAGCTTCATTGTCCTCAAGCAATACTTTTAATGGTCATATAGGGGAAGAAAACAAACTCTCAACATCATAGATTCATTCTCATATAACTCTATAATCAATTACCATCCTTGAAAAGGTACTAATGTCACAAATCCATGTATGTGAATAAAAGCAACATCTACTCACAAAAGGAGGGTTATGAAAAAACTATTCATACCGTGACAAAACATTAATAATCAAGAGGACTTTAATTTAAGCTCAATAAGGAGTAGATTGGTAAAAGACTAAAGGTGGGCAATTTTTTGCCATGTGGTGCTGATGATCCAGTGAATGGAGTACTTTTCTAACTTTCATACCACATTCCTTCTTCCTTCGATTTCTCACCTTTCGCTCAATGCTTTTTTAAATATTATGCTTTTACCTCTCTAACCTCAGCAATGCCTTCTTGCGAGTCGCTAAAATGGGTATCATGAACGGCCCCGGATACATAGTGCTTCGGACTCCTCACCTGTGTGTCCCATCCCGTTAAACTATTATCTCAACGAGCAAGGTCGATCTACCTTTATCTCCTGAGGTGACCGGATTTTGTTTCACTCATTAAATTTTCCATACATTTGAAACATTCTGCCAAACTCCAATAATGATAATAACGAAACAATAAACACCATATAATGATCTCCATAATGTGACATCATTCTGAACATAATCCCCGGATAGGAAATAAGGTAAAGAATGAGGAATATTTAGATCAGGTAGAGCAATATGAAATAAGGCTCAATATGGCTTTTGTGATGCAAAAGCATAGTTATATAGAAATATAAAGTCCTGCATCCTCTTATCATTCAACATCTCAAACGCAACTTTAAATTTTACCTCCTTTCATGGTTTTCATAAAAAAATATGCACTTCATTGTGACTTCCCTTTACTAGGCAATTTCATGCTATATCGCTAATGAATCCAATTTTGCATCGTCGAGTTCAATTTAAGCTTCCATGACACTTATCAAAAAATTTATTGGGGGTGATTTTTATAAACTTTGGAAAATATGTATATAAGCATATATATGAATTTTTTTTTTATTAGGAAAGAATTTGGGCGAGAGAGCTCTACCCGGAAGCATATATATGAATAATAGTTCCAAAATAGCCATGTATAAGCAATTCGAGAAATAAACTTAAACATGCACACATAATGTCAAAAATAGTAGAATACGCACAAAATAAGCCCTTCCCCCACCCCACACTTAAACATTACAGTGTTCTCACTGTATAAAAACAAGGGTAAAGAAAGAGACTCACAAGACATGTGTGCAGAACGTCGGAATCGAGTGTCGTAATTGCTGCAGAATTGGTCGATCTAGAGTAGAAGTAGTCGACGTCGACTAGTACTACTCGACATCGAGTACCATGATGCCTCCAAGGTGATCCTTCCTCGACCACGACTTATTTTCCTCGTGATGGGTAGTCGACGTCGAGTAGAGTACTCGACATCGAGTACTTCTGGAACGTCTCTTACTTGCAGAAATCGTTAGACATAAGATATCCACAATAGAAAAGCCTAAAAATAATGTTTCAAAACCATAAATGAATGTCCAAAAAACCATAAAAAACTAAAGCCTTGTTTGGTATAAATGTAGTAATCGGAATGGGAATCGGAATCGAAATGGGAATCAAAAGTCGAAATAGGTGATTACCTAAGCGTGTTTTTTGGTATAATATCGGAATGAAAAATTCAAAAAACCAAAATAAACATAAAAATTATAAGTACCGAATTCAAGAGCAAATATATTCAATCGTTCAAATTAACAGTAAAAATACACAAAATCAACATACAATTTCATAAATTCAACAAAAAAAAAAACAAATTTTAACAAATTTAAAGCATGTAACTTGGATGGTGGGTGAGAGGGATACCCTAACCGGAGGTCGGAGGACGGAGGAAGGAGGCTGGAGGACGTAGGCCGATATGTACGAAGAACAAAGGAAGAAGGCCGATCTGGACGAAGGTCGATGGAGGAAGCCATGAAGGAGGCCGATCTGGATTCGATAGAGGAGCACAGATGTGGGTTCGACACGGGGGGAGAGAGAGAGGGAGATACAGGTCTGTGGCGGCGACAGCGGCTTCAGATCGAGACGGGAGGAAGGAGGTCAATCTGGATTCGATAGAGGAGCACAGATGTGGGTTCGACGCGAGGAGAGACAGAGAGAGAGCCAGGTCTGGATTCAACAACGGTGGTGGCGGCGGCGGCTTTAGATCGAGAAGGTGGTTGTGGCGAGGATAGAAACGAGCTTGGCCGGTAGTGGTAGCAGCGGCAACGGCGACGCTAGAGGTGGAGTTCCAGGGAGGAGATAGTGAAGAGGGGGTTGGGGGAAATCGGTAATGAGCCATTCCCTGGGTTTCCCAGTGGAATGAAAAAAGTTCAAAATCGGGGATGATAAGATTACTGGTAATCAGTTTAATTACCGATTTTGACATACCAAACACCAAAATGGGACTTGCTCCTCCCCATTCCCATTCCAACTTTCTCCGTTTTAGCTCAGGGTAGCATCTGTAGCGCACATGTGGCTTGGGCTTCGAACATGACTTCATTCTTGTCCATCAGCTGTAGACTTCCAGAATGGATCTTGTACACTGTGAAAGGTCCCATCTTCTTGTTGTTGAACTTGTTGGAAAATCAATGATTCTTAGATTTGGAGACATAGACCTTGTCCCCAACTTCATATTTCTTAGGATCATAATTGGAAGCCCTGCATAATCACGCATTCCAAGGCAAACCTCTCTCATGTATATATAAATCTTTAATTGAAATAGGATAAGAGATATCTTTACCTTGGCTTACAGTCGCAGAATCGCAATTTGGGACCTCCTGGTCTACTCGACATCGAGTAGAACTACTCGACGTCGGGTACGTTATTGCTTCTGGTGGACTACTCGATGGAGGTGGAGAAGCCGATGTGGAAGGCTGGTTGACGTCGAGTATACTACTCGATGCTGAGTACCACTCGGCTCCGGGTAGGCTGCTCGATGAAGGTGCAGTCGATGGGGGGCGCTTGATCTGGTCGACGTTGACTAGAGTACTCAACGTCGAGTACTTCTGGTCGACATCGACCCCATACTTAAGACCTGGCAAAGCATCCGAAAAATAGTTATTCGACGTTGACTTACCTTGGTCGATGTCGAGTAGATTCTTTGTCTCTTCCTTCAGGATGTCCATGATCTCCTCCACCTGTGCTTCCAAATCCTGCTTCTCCAGCTCCTCGGGGTCCATATTTCTTACCTGAGGCTCCCTGCAAGTGATGTACCTGGCTGAGATTGACTTGATCTCCTCCATAGGACATGTATGCCTTTTAGTTTTATTAAAAGAGTACTCAATTACCTCATCGCTGTTGTTGAAAGTGAGCACTCCCTTCCTTACGCTTATGTTGGCATCCACCGTCGCTAATAAGGGTCTTCCTAAAATAATTGGACAAGAAGGGTGATCCGCCATATCAATAACTAGAAAATCAGCAAGGACAAAGAACTTACCTACCTGTATCGGTACATCGTCCACCATGCCTGTTGGGATGACTACAGTGTTGTTCGCCATATAAAGTTTAGCATCCACAGGCTCTAGAGCACCTATCTTAACTTTGGACCAGATTGATAAAGGCATTATACTCACATTGGCTCCCAAGTCACAAAAAGCATTAAATTTATATTGACCAAATCCAATGGTTATATAAAACTTAACTGGATCTGGCCCTTTCTTTGTGACGTCCAACTTGCTGCACTCCTCTGCGATCTCTGCCATCGATTGCTTCTTGCTAAGAATCTCCTTGAGGAACTTGACGTACGACGGCATCTCATGAAGAGCTTCTGTGAAGGGAATGGTGACATTAAGCCTCCGAAGCATCTTTGCGAACTGCTGAAACTTCTTCTCTGTCGCATCCTTTGGAGATTTCGTTGGGAATGGCAGCGTTTTCTTTGTCGGAGGTGTCAGAGTCTTGTCGATGTCGAGTGGAGGGTGGTCGACATCAACTGGGGGATGGTCAACGTCGAGTGCAGTGGTCGACTTCTAAGCAGGTGAAAGGTTCTGGTTGATATCGACTACAGGTTGGTCGATATCGAGTAGATGGTGGTCGGCGTCGAGTGGTTTAGTCGACGTTGAGTACTCCTCAACAGCTTCTTCCTCCACGTTTTGCTCAGGCATTTGCATCTGTCGCCCACTTCTGAGATTCATAGCAACTACTTGTCTCGCAGATTTACCCTTAGCGTTAGGTTTAGAGGACCTAGGGAGCGTACCTGATTGCTTGGGGATTGATGAAGCCAATTGACCCATTTGTGTCTCCATTGATTTTCGCCAGATATCAATCTCTCCAAGTCTTGAGTTGACGTCGTGCAACTGTGTATGGATGAAATTGATGGATTGTTTGCTTTCTGCATGATTCCTCCACATCTCCTCAAGTATAAGATACAAGTCGTCTTTCTTACCTTCTCTATCAGGCAGATCAGGAGCTCTGTAAGGCAGGGGATCTTGTGATGCTAGGGATGGCAATAGTAGCTCCGGTTTAGCTGTTGTTGATGCTGATGCTGCCCTGAGTAGTGGCCTCCCGCATAGCGTGCCTCTTCGTGGGTTTCAGCGATGAGTATCTGGTCGGCATGCGGGCACACAGTTGTGTTGTACATCATAGATCCACATTCCAAGCAAGGTTTATCCTTAGACAAAAACATAACCTGCTTGGTGAGACAACGCACCTGATCGTTGTGGAACTGGTCTCTGACGTCCGGATCAATCTCCTTTGGTGGCACATACAATGGCATAGATGGGGCAATCCTTTCATACCTTTCGTCTGAAGTCGCAGAAGTTCCATAAGTGTTGTCATAGTTGGCCAGCATCTCAAAGGTTTCCCAAGCACACAGTGGGGTGTACTCGAGATACCCATACGAGGTGTAATTGTTGATCCGCTCCTTAGTTGGTGCATCCAGGCAGTTGAAGATGATCTCTTGGATGACGTAGGGTGGTTGTCCATGCGTAGTACAGGATTTTAAAAGCCTTTTGTAGCACTCCCAGACTTGTGCTAATGTCTCCCCTGGCTTCTGTCTGAAAGTCGTGATTTGTTGTTTGAGCGCAACTGTCTTTGCAAGAGGAAAGAACTTGTTGAGAAACAGTTCTTGTAGTTTGTTCCACGTGCGAATTGATCGTGCTGGCAATCCTTCAAGCCATTGTAATGTTATTCCTGCAAGGGAGCAACGAAAAGCCTTTAGTTTAAGGCATTCTAGATTAGCATCATCTGCAAATTGCTTCACATAAATCTAGAAAAGTAGTGACATGTTCTGAACGACATTCATTGGGCTTTCCCCTAAATTGATTCCTCCTAATTTCAGTAAGAAAAGAAGGATGAATTTCATAATTAACAGGGGGAACGATCGGTGATTCTGGAACTTCCAGAGTAGGATGTAGATACTCCTTTGCGTTTGTAGTGACATGCTGAATCTGATTCTCAAGTTCCCTTCTGGCATCTACTTCGCGATCTACCCTTGTTTCCTACCTTTGTTGGTTCTGTCTATATTCCACCTCTCGTTGGGTGAGTTCTGCTTCTCTAGTCGTGAATTCCTCAATCTATAGTCGGAGTTGCTCAAGCTCCTGTGCTGGTGTGAGCTGGACCTCATTCTCGTAGTTGGAATGAGTCGCCATGAGTCTTCTTCTAAGCCTTTGCTGTAAGTGAAAAAAGCGTTCGGGCTCGAGAATAGGGTCGATAGGTGTGCGATCAGTTCTTCGCATGCACCTGAAAAGAAAAAAGAAAAAGAAAAAGAGAGTAAAAAGAAACTAAAAAGGGCGCGATTGATTGCTTCCCCGGCAACGGCGGCAATTTGTTTTTGCAGAAGAGTTATATGTCTAGTATTGAAGTATAAATAAAACTAATAAAATCAAACATACTCCTGTCCAAGAAAATAAATACAAGACTTCCTCCCATTGTAGTAGAAGGCAGTCAGGATCGATCCACGAGGAAGCGTGTCAGCACCCGCCATTCCAGTTCAAATCACCCTCGAATCGACTCAGGAAGTACTCGACGTCGACCAGAGTCCTCGACGTCGACCACTCACTCGAGTAGAGCTGCAAAATAGAGAACAGAAACGCAAAAGCAAAGAAAAGACAATCGATGTCAAGTGCTACGCTACTCGATGTCGACTAGGCGGCACTCGACGTTGACCAGTGTCGTCGATGTCGAGTAGAACAGAATCAAAAATCGTAACTTTTTGCAAATAAAAACGAACGTAAACACGAAATTGGTGGAAATTAAAATCAATATACTAAACGCTCCTAGAACCAGGGTTTGAACACCAAAACGACAACCATATATAATAATGAACAAAAGTATAAAAGATCATGCTTTTCATCAAATAACTTTTGTTATTAACAAATAGGAATATAGAGGCTTTTGCATAAACCCTAATTGTTACTAACCCTTTTCACATAATTAATCCAAGTTGTATTAAGATCAATTTCGCTTCAATAATACAAATAAGGATCACCTTCAACATTCGCAAAAGAATCATGCTCATAGGGATAGAAGACGAAATCGCATCAAAAGATTGTACCTTTGTCGAGCATCCCGATGATTTCCTACCTTTCTCCGAATTGCAATCTAATGCTTCGATTTCTGCTAAATTAAACAGAAACTAGTGTAGACTCCATAATTTGGCAAATAAGCATAAACTACATAGATTCTGTATTATTCTAACCCAAATGCGTGAAATGTATGCTGAAATCGACATAAAAGTTAATGTAAAACATTGCAAATTAGGCTCACAACAAACACCCCATACTTAAGCTTCCTTGTTCTCAAGAAATACTTTTAATGGCCATACAAGGGAAGAAAACTAACTCTCAACATCATAGATTCATTCTCATATAACCCTGTAATCAATTATCATCCTTGAAAAGGTACTAATGTCTCAAATATATGTATGTGAATCAAAGCAACATCTACTCACAAAAGGAGGGTTATTAAAAAAACTATTCATACAGTGACAAAGCTTTAATAATCAAGAGGACTTTAATTTAAGCTCAATAAGGAGTATATTGGGAAAAGGCTAAAGGTGGGCAATTTTTGGCCATATGGTGCTAATGATCCGGGGAAATGGAGTACTTCCCAAATTTCATACCACATTCCTTCTTCCTTTGATTTCTCACCTTTCGCTCATTCGCTCAATGCTTTTTTCAACATTATGTTTTTACCTCTCTAACCTTAGCACTGCCTTCTTGCGAGTCGCAAACATGGTTTACATGAATGGCCCCGGATACTTAGTGCTTCGGACTCCTCACTTGTGTGTCCCATCCCGTTGAACTATTATCTCAACGAGCAAGGTCGATCTACCGTTATCTCCTGAGGTGACCGGATTTTCTTTCACTCATTAAATTTTCCATATATTTAAAACATTCCTGCCAAACTCCAATAATGATAATAACGACGCAATAAACACCATATAATAATCTCCATAATGTGACATCATTCTCAACATAATCCTCGGATATGAAATAAGGGAAAGAATGAGGAATATTTAGATCATGTGGAGCAATATGAAATAAGGCTCAATATGGCTTTTGTGATGCAAAAGCATAGGTATGGCTAAGGAACATATGAGCATTATATAGAAATATAAATTCCTCCATCCCCTTATCATCCAACATCCCAAAAGCAACTTCAAATTTTACCTCCTTTCATGGTTTTCATAAAAAATATGCACTTCATTGTGAATTCCCTTTACTAGGCATTTTCATGCTATATCTCTAATGAATCCAATTTTGCATCGTCGAGTTCAATTTAAGCTTCCATGACACTTATCAAAAAATTTATTAGGGGTAATTTTTATAAACTTTGGAAAATATGTATATAAGCATATATATGAATAATTTTTTATTATTATTAGGAAAGAATTCGGGCGAGAGATCTCTACCCAGAAGCATATATATATGAATAATAGGTCCAAAATAGCCATGTAGTCGACGTCGACTAGTACTACTCGACATCGAGTACAGTGAAGCCTCCAAGGTGATCCTTTCTCGACCACGACTTCTTTTCCTCGTGATGGGTAGTCGACGTTGAGTACTTCTTGAATGTCTCTTACCTGCAGAAATCGTTAGACATAAAATATCCACAATAGCCAATTTGTTGTTGCAGAAGGATTATATTTCTAGTATTGAAGTACAAATAAAACTAATAAAAGCAAACCAACTCCTATCCAATAAAATAAATACAAGACTTCATCCCCTTGTAGTAGAAGGCAATCAGGATCGATCCACAAGGAAGTATATCAGCGCCCACCTTTCCAGTTCAAATCACCCTCGAATCGACTCAGGAAGTACTCGACGTCGACCAGAGTCCTCGCCGTCGACCACTCAGTCGAGTAGAACTGCAAAACAGAGAATAGAAACGCAAAAGCAAAGCAAAGACAATCAATGTCGAGTGCTACAGTACTCGATGTCGACTAGGCGACACTCGAAGTCGACCAGTGTCATCGATGTCGAGTAGAACAGAATCAAAATTTTTAACTTTTTGCAAATAAAAACGAATGTAAACACAAAATTGGTGGAAATTAAAATCAATATACTAAACGCTCCCAGAATCATGGTTTCAACACCACAACGATAACCATATAAAATAATGAACAAAGGTATAAAAGATCATGCTTTTCATGAAATAACTTTCGTTATTAACAAATATGAATATAGAGGCTTTCGCATAAACCCAATTGTTACTAGCCCTTTTCACATATTTAATCCAAGTTGTATTAAGATCACTTTATCTTCAATAAAACAAACAAGTATCACCTTCAACTTTCGCAAAAGAATCATGCTGATAGGGATAGAAGACGAAATCACATCAAAAGATTGTACCTTTATCGCATTACCTTACATGGCTACCGTGGGGCTCACCCTGACCCTAGAAGTTGGGAGACTACTGGCTCTTCATTATAAAGAAACTCATCAATAATAAAAGGGAACTAAATTGCATTAATGAAATAAAACAAAGCTGATAACCGATCGAAGCCAAATCTGCTCTCGTAAAACTCCAACTCCTACTCGGCTCCGAGTTCTCGTTCTTGTTCTCTCTCTCTCTCTCTCTTTCTCTCTCTCCCCCTGCTCGCTATATGTTATGAATTGTGTGTTAAAAGATACCTAAAACTCAGCCACTAGGGCCTTATTTATAGTGTTCAACCATAGCCAATCTAGGAAAGAATCCTCTATCTATATCTAAAACTTTATATCTAAAGGAAAGTAACTATACTGGATAAATCCTTCTTTGTCTTGATAGATCTTCATGTGGATAAATAGAATTCCACATATCTTCACTTGTAAGTAATCCTCATGGCTCGGCATCGACTAGGTGTACTCGATATAGAGTAGCGTCTTTTTCTCCTGGGTTACACTCGAGCTCGGGTAACTTCTGGACGCTTGACATGTACTCGACATCGAGTGGCTCTGGGCTCCTCGAGTGATCAGCTGCTCGACTTCGTGTGAATTGGGCTCGGGGGTGCTCGATATCGATTAGTGTTACTCGATATCGACTGGCCTTGCCAAGTTGATCCTTTCTTGTTTTCTGCTCGATTGGTCCTGGTTCAGCTCCTGCTTGATCTTGGACTTTGTGTAGTTGTCTTCGAGCATCCTGATGATTTCTTTCCTTTCTCCGAATTGCTATCAAATGCTTCGATTTCTGTGAAATTAAACAAAAACTAGTGTAGACTCCATAATTTGGCAAATAAGCATAAACTACATAGATTATGTACTATTCTAATCCAAATCCGTGAAATGTATGCTGAAATCGACATAAAAGTTAATGTAAAACATGGCAAATTATGCTCACAACAAAGCCTGGTAAGGGAGACTAAAGAAATTGATTTATGAAAAATCAATTCAGGAGATCAATTAAGACAATGATGGTGGAAAATTTAATGCAATTGGCCAAGTGGGTGGGCTGAGTTAATGCGGTGGAAGCTGACTTCCTTCACATGATGGGAGGCTATGTCGGCTATTGGGTGACAAGCAAGTGTAGGGAGATTTCCTTTGAGCCAAAAACGTCACCGGAGCCTAGGTGGTCACCGGGGAGACGAGATTGGAGGTCGGTGGAGCTATCCAAGTCAAGGGGGAAGGCAAGAAGGGATTTCCTTCTTTGAGAGTTTCTCTCTCTAACCACCCGCATGCCTTTAGCCTGTAGCTGGTCTCTCATGACCCAACTTGAAATAGTGGATTGTTGCTACTTTTTCAACTTTCAAGTGGACATTGGAGGATTCCAAATTAACATCGATAATTTGCCACACTCTCCTACCTGAGCACCAATTTCTTGAGCAACAAAAGAGACATTGCAATTTCAGCCATCCTTCAAACTAAATCAATTCCTAATCTCCCCTAACAGATCAACCAAAATAGTTCAAATGTTGCAAGTTACCCAACCATAACACCAACTTGGGAAGGGGGGGGGGGGAATTAGAACTTCTTCTTCAACTCCAATATATTGAACCAAATCAGGCAACGCATTGGGGAGGATTAGTTGATCAGGGGATGGTAGCCGACGAGGTCATCAATGGAAGACTGAAGTTCCGTCCCAAGCTCCAAGCAATAAAATCTAGTGAGATTTTGTCCAGACAAAACCAGAGGGAGAGGCCACGACCGATCCTGATATAATAGAGACTCGGGGCAAATAAAAATTAAGGCCCTAATAATTTGAAATTTATAACCATCATCGACAACAAATTTGATTGATAAATATCCATATCATTTCTAAAATAAAACATGATTCAATTGACAATAATAGAACAACAATAGAACACTTCAATGGCAACAAAAATTGTTTTGCATCAAAACTCTTCGACAACCAAAAATTTGGACAGGAACAAAACCTATTTTGCAGCCGCGGCTCCTGAACTACCAATATTAATATTAGATGCATTATTAAGCATATCAACGTGCTCATCCAAATGATCTTCATCATAAACCCGCTCAATTTTGGCATAATAAACAAGACTTCACTCGACTTTAATACAATAAAAATAATATACAAATATATAGGAAAGACTTTCGATCAAGGCTAGGGATCTTGGCTTTGCGATGTATTGTTATATATGTTGATGGGTTTGCAAACTCAAATTTGGGTTTTGTAACTTTCTAGATCTACAATGGGTTTGGTCTTTTTTTAATTCAAATTCATGAGTATTTTATTTTTATTAGATGCATTATCGGTTGTGGTAGGGTTTCACATACACTTCCACGGCTCAAAATAAGGTAAACTCAATATAAAGGAAAGACTTTCAAGGCTAGGGATCACCATAACAATAAACACATGCGGGAATCAATAAATAACACAAAAGTTGATGCTTTTATCATCTAAAAGATTGAATTTGATCAACCAATAAGTAATTTAGATGGAGCTAGACCCTGCTAGTCCACCATCCAATAATATTATGACGGGTTAGGATTTTAAGTTCTATGTATGTCCAGAGACCAAGCGCATAATAGGTCAAGAAACGTTGAGCGATATGATCCGTACATCTGTTGACTTCACAGAAGACATGTGAGAAGGACAATTGTTGCGATGAGAGTTTTTACTTAAGCTCAACCAATGAAATATATTTATAATCAAAATTCATCTATAGTATAATGGAATTAAGGTCGATCCAAGGGAGTTGGTCAGTGGTTCTATCCTAGTTCTTTATGAGGTTGAAAGAAGAAAAAGATGGAAAAGTAGGGTATAGATATCAGTTGTGGTAGGGTTTCACACGCACTTCAACGGCTCAAAATAAGGTAAACTCAATATAAAGGAAAGACTTTCAAGGCTAGAGATCACTACAATAATAAACATATGTGGGAATCAGTGAATAACACAAAAGTTCTTGCTTTTATCATCCAAAAGATTGTCTTTCATCAACCAACAAGTAAATCAATCAACTTTCGTATAAAAGACCTGCAATTGTTTGTACCCTTTTCTTAATTAGGATCCATTAACTCGCATTAGAAAACGTTAATTACTATCCAAGTTAACAACTTCTTTTCTCAAGCCAATTACAACGAAGAAAAAAGAACTACTCACTCATGGAAATCAGTGTTCACACCAACCTTAGAAGAAAAGAGAACTACTCACTCATGGTGAATACAAACGATATTTAAGAAGAAGAAAATATCAAATAAAATTAAACTTAATAAAAACCTGAAAATCAAAGTTCAACCTGTTGTAAGGAGGAAATCGAGTATGCAAAATAGAATGTAAATAAACTAAGGCAAACCAGATTCCGTCCCTTGCAAATAATTATAAGACCTCCTCCTGATGTAGCAGCGGGAAGTCAGGATCGATCCACGAGGAAGCGTATCAGCAGATCCTAGGCAGCGGTGAAATCTCACAGTCATAAGTCGACAACAGGAGTCCTAGATCTCGAGTACAGCAACTCGACAGAAGATCAAGCTAGTCGAACACAGCGCAGCAGCTCGGCAGTGGTGGTCGATCTCGACAAGGGCCTACTCGAGATCGAGTAAGGGCTTCGTCGACGTCGGCTTGGTTTGGTCGAGCACCTGCACACAGAAGCTACAGCGATGCTAGATCGAATATCAGTAACTCGAGATCGAGTAGTGCTAGTCGATCTCGAGTAAGGGCAGAAAACTAAAACGAAACAAAAGGAAATAAAGACAAATGCTTTGGGGATTCGAACTAAACTGTATAAAAAAGAACTTCCAAGATTGGGGTTTGCAACAACGATAACCAAGCATGCATAAGGCAGAGATAAACAGATAATCATGTGAATCGCATCAAAGGACAAAGCTTTCGCCTTTTCCAACAATTAGACAACTCTTTCAAGAAACCCTAATTGTCTCTACTGATTTTATGTTTACAATCCAAGTTGTTAGCATGGACCTCCATTAAATGGGTAATAAACACATAAACAAGTAGTAGATGCTCAAAACATGATAAAAGTCGGATCTTTACCTCATGCACGCATGGCTATCGTCGGGCTCGCCCCAACCCTAGAAGTGGGTGGACTACTCGCGCTTCATCGCCATCTCAGACATTGATTGAAAGGAAATAACTTGCATTCAACTAGATTCAAAGACTTTACAATCCCGGCGATCCAACTCTCGTTGAACGCCAAAACCCTAAAACCTTCGAACTCCTAAACTGTCTCTGTGAACTACTTCTCTACTTCTGAAATTGAATGATCCTAAAATCAGCCCCGTGGGCTTTATTTATAGGCTTCTAAACCTTGCTACTTAAGGATAGAAGATATCTATGTATATCTAAAATTAAATCTAAAACTTTAAAAGAGAAATAAAAGCAATTTAGGAATTAAATCTAAAAGGGAAAGATAAATCTAAAATAGGTAAGATGTCTTCATATTGATAGATCTTGACTTTTATGGATAGAACTTGATGTATCTCGGCAATCTCGGATTCCTTCGGCCCAAGGACTCCCAGCTTGACACGGACAGCTCAAGGCGCGTGACACGGTTTCGGACACGGCGCTCGTCGATCTCGAGTAGGGCTCCTCGACATCATGTAGGATTGGCTCGTCGACTGGGGCTGGCTGGGCTTCTCGGGCGGCTCTGCTCGACAGGCTCGGATCTGGGCTCCGGGCTCCTCGATCTCGACAGGGACAACTCGAGATCGAGTTGGGTGTGGTCGAGGATGGCTCGCTGGTGATGTCGAGGACTCCTCCTCAGCATGGCTTCGGACTGGGCGCTGGGTGGTCCTCGATCTCGACTAGCTGTACTCGAGATCGAGTAGAGTCGGCTCGGCTTCTCCGTTTTCGACTTCGCGACTTGTTACAACTCGTCGACTCCAGACTTGGCATTGAGGTGTAGTCGATCTCGACAAGGCCTCCTCGAGATCGAGTAGGGTTCCGGGAGTTGGGTTGCTCTGGCTCAGTTTCTCGATCAGTGGTCAGTCGACAAGGCTTGTGCTCGGACACCGTTGTCGAGGTCGAGTAGGCTTACTCTAGATCGAGTAACCTAGGATCCTAGCTTGATTCTCTGAATTGCTGTAATTTGCCTCGAATTCTGCGAAATTAAACAGAAACTGGTGTAGATTCCATAATTTGGAAAATAAACATAAACTACATAGATTCTGTACTATCTTAGCCCAAATGCATGAAATGTATGCAGAAATCGATATAAAGGTTACTGTAAAACATGGCAGATTCGGCTCACAACAAACACCCCATACTTAAGCTTGCTTGTCCTCAAGCAATACTTTTATTTGTCATTCAGGGGAAGAAATCAAAACTCTCAACATATCAGATTCATTGTTATATGTCCCTGCAATCAATTACCATCCTCGAAAAGGTACTTGTGTCACAGATCCATGCATGTGCAATTATACAAAAACAACGTCTACTCACAAAAGGAGGGTCATGCAAAAACAATTCATGTGACAAAGCATTAATAATCAAGAGGACTTTAATTTAAGCTCAATAGGGAGTAGATTGGTACAAGCCTAAAGGTGGACAGTTTTTGGCAATGTGGTGCTAATAGTCCGGGGAAATGGAGTATTTCCAAACTGAATTTCCACATTCCTTCTCCTTGAGATTCATCACCTTTCATATTGCTTTTATCCATAATAATGTTTTTACCTCTCTAACCTCAGCACTGCCTTCTCACGAGTCACAAACATGGGTGTCATGAATGGCACCGGATACTTAGTGCTTTGGACTCCTCACAATGTGTCCCATCTCGCCAAACTATTATCTCAGCGAGCAGGGTCAATCTACCTTTATCTCCTGAGGTGATTGGATTTTCTTTCACTCATTAAATTTTCCATATATTTCAAACAATTTCCTTCCAAACTCCAATAATGATAAAAATCATAACACAAGCACCATATGATAATCTCCATAATGTAACATCATTCTCAACATAATCCTCGGATAAGGTAAAAAATGGCAAATATTTAGATCATGTGGAGCAATATTTGAAATAAGGCATATTATGGCTTTTGTGATGCATAAGCATAGGTATGGCTAGGATTATAAACATATGAGCATTATATAGAAATATAAAGTCCTCCATCCTCTTATCATGCAACATGTCAAAAGCAACTTCAAATTTTACCTACTTTCATGGTTTTCAAGAAATAATGCACTTCATTGTGACTTCCCTTTACTAGCAAATTTCATTCTATATCTCTAATGAATCCAATCTTGCATCGTTGAGTTCCATATAAGCTTCCATGACATTATTTCAAATTTTTCAATGGGGGTCATTTTTTCAAACTTTTTGGAAAACATGCATCTAAGCACATAAATCAATAATGCATTCCAAAATAGCCATGTAGCAATTCAAAGAAATAAATTCCAAATATGCACAAATAATGGAAAATATGGCAAATATGCATAAAGTAAGCCCTTCCCCCACCTCATACTTAAATATTACAGTGTTCTCACTGTATAAAAACAAGGGTAAAGAAAGAAACTCACTAGACAGGTGTGCAGGGCCTTTTAATATCGAATGAAAGAATCACCTAGGCCGAGTCTGATTTAGTTTACTTCTATCCCCATGGACCTGAAAAAATGTAGAAGAGAAATACCCACAATAGAAAAACTAAAAGTTCAAAACCAAAAACAAACAAAAGCAACAATGTCCAAAAGTCCCAAAAATAAATGTCTATTAACAAGCTATAGATTTTATAGTCACTAGGCCGACTTTCTCCATTAAGCATTAGCATGGCTCATCTTTGTCCGGAGGTATAGGTGGATCTGGTGGTTCCTCCGGTGGTGTGAAGCGTGGGATGTCATCCGGGGGCATCATGTGAAGAAGCTTAAACCTCCCCGAGTGGACGCTCCATGGCTCCACCCATCCATCTTCCTAGGCTCCAGCTGGCATGCATAAAGGAATATATAAAGGAAATTTGCATACCTCATAATCATACCTCTTTCGCTCCATTGGTTGATTTGTTTGCGCGTCTCCACCACAACAAAACGGTGGAGTGGGAGGAGATATTTCCACCTCATTGTGCGGAGCTTCATGCCACTTTGCGAGGACCCCATACTTGAATATGAACATCGGTTGCTCAAAATCGTCGGGGATAGCCTTCACCTTATAAGGCAAAATTGACTTTGAAACAACATGGGCAACGACGTCCAACTTCTTCTTTTCTGGCTCTTCTTCCTCTAGAGGTTCTTCAAATGGTTTTTCAAAGACAGAGGACAAAGTTCGAATTGAGATAGCGGAAGGACATACCTGGGTATCGACTAGGGATAGATCGATATCGATTGGAGATGGGTCGACATCGACTAGGTGTTGGTCAAGGTCGACCTCAGGTTCAGATTCTCCTTCTAGCAGGATTGAGGCTTCTGGTGGTGATTTTGACGATTCTTTTAGCTTCCTAAATGCGCGTACTCCCTCAAGCCATGCCTCCTCATCAACGATGTATAGCCATCTCAAATATTCCAATTCTTTTACATACTGTCTCGCTCTTTCCCTTTCGAAATACTCTAAGATGTCCTGCATATACATGCAGAAGAAAACTCAAAGAAAACTTGAGATCTAACTACCTAATGCGCGAATGATAGCTACCCCGACAACGGCGCCAATTTGTTGTAAGGAGGAAATCGAGTATGCAAAATAGAATGTAAATAAACTAAGGCAAACCAGATTCCGTCCCTTGCAAATAATTACAAGACCTCCTCCTGATGTAGCAGCGGGAAGTCAGGATCGATCCACGAGGAAGCGTGTCAGCGGATCCTAGGCAGCGGTGAAATCTGACAGTCAGAAGTCGACAGCAGGAGTCCTAGATCTCGAGTACAGCAACTCGACAGAAGATCAAGCTAGCCGAACATAGCGCAGCAGCTCGGCAGTGGTGGTCGATCTCGACAATGGCCTACTCGAGATCGAGTAAGGGCTTCGTCGACGTCGGCTTGGTTTGGTCGAGCACCTGCACACAGAAGCTACAGCGATGCTAGATCGAATATCAGTAACTCGAGATCGAGGAGTGATAGTCGATCTCGAGTAAGGGCAGAAAACTAAAACGAAACGAAAGGAAATAAAGACAAATGCTTTGGGGATTCGAACTAAACTGTATAAAAAAAGAACTTCCAAGATTGGGGTTTGCAACAACGATAACCAAGCATGCATAAGGCAGAGATAAACAGATAATCATGTGAATCGCATCAAAGGACAAAGCTTTCGCCTTTTCCAACAATTAGACAACTCTTTCAAGAAACCCTAATTGTCTCTACTGATTTTATGTTTACAATCCAAGTTGTTAGCATGGACCTCCATTAAATGGGTAATAAACACATAAACAAGTAGTAGATGCTCAAAACATGATAAAAGTCGGATCTTTACCTCATGCACGCATGGCTATCGTCGGGCTCGCCCCAACCCTAGAAGTGGGTGGACTACTCGCGCTTCATCGCCATCTCAGACATTGATTGAAAGGAAATAACTTGCATTCAACTAGATTCAAAGACTTTACAATCCCGGCGATCCAACTCTCGTTGAACGCCAAAACCCTAAAACCTTCGAACTCCTAAACTGTCTCTGTGAACTACTTCTCTACTTCTGAAATTGAATGATCCTAAAATCAGCCCCGTGGGCTTTATTTATAGGCTTCTAAACCTTGCTACTCAAGGATAGAAGATATCTATCTATATCTAAAATTATATCTAAAACTTTAAAAGAGAAATAAAAGCAATTTAGGAATTAAATCTAAAAGGGAAAGATAAATCTAAAATAGGTAAGATGTCT
Source organism: Persicaria tinctoria (assembly GCA_037127255.1). Lineage (NCBI taxonomy): Eukaryota > Viridiplantae > Streptophyta > Magnoliopsida > Caryophyllales > Polygonaceae > Persicaria > Persicaria tinctoria. The sequence continues at coordinate 33,690,860 of JBANSL010000013.1, read as the reverse complement.
TCATATTGATAGATCTTGACTTTTATGGATAGAACTTGATGTATCTCGGCAATCTCGGATTCCTTCGGCCCAAGGACTCCCAGCTTGACACGGACAGCTCAAGGCGCGTGACGCGGTTTCGGACACGGCGCTCGTCGATCTCGAGTTGGGCTCCTCGACATCATGTAGGATTGGCTCGTCGACTGGGGCTGGCTGGGCTTCTCGGGCGGCTCTGCTCGACAGGCTCGGATCTGGGCTCCGGGCTCCTCGATCTCGACAGGGATAACTCGAGATCGAGTTGGGTGTGGTCGAGGATGGCTCGCTGGTGATATCGAGGACTCCTCCTCGGCATGGCTTCGGACTGGGCGCTGGGTGGTCCTCGATCTCGACTAGCTGTACTCGAGATCGAGTAGAGTCGGCTCGGCTTCTCCGTTTTCGACTTCGCGACTTGTCACAACTCGTCGACTCCAGACTTGGCACTGAGGTGTAGTCGATCTCGACAAGGCCTCCTCGAGATCGAGTAGGGTTCCGGGAGTTGGGTTGCTCTGGCTCAGTTTCTCGATCAGTGGTCAGTCGACAAGGCCTGTGCTCGGACACCGTTGTCGAGGTCGAGTAGGCTTACTCTAGATCGAGTAACCTAGGATCCTAGCTTGATTCGACTGGTTTCGCTGTATCTTGATCTTGGACTTCTGTTGTTGATTTCCGAGCTTTTTCGACCATTCTCTGAATTGCTGTAATTTGCCTCGAATTCTGCGAAATTAAACAGAAACTGGTGTAGATTCCATAATTTGGCAAATAAACATAAACTACATAGATTTTGTACTATCTTAGCCCAAATGCATGAAATGTATGCAGAAATCGATATAAAGGTTACTGTAAAACATGGCAGATTCGGCTCACAACACATCCGCAATAAACAACGCCTAAGCTTTCGCTCAAATGCCAAACAAAAACCCTAAAACCGTCTCTTTAGTGTTACGTTATTCCTCTGAGAGTTCAGCATGTATGTGTGATATCTAAAACTCATCCCTAATGGCTTTATTTATAATAAAATTAAGACTTATCCTCCAATAAAAGAATACTAACTGATTTTATCTATGATCTATCTAAAATATAAAAGAATCTAAAAGTTTCAGGACAAATATAATTAAAAACAATCCAAACTCGGCCCAAAATCAAGTGCACAAAAGACCATATCGACACCCAGAGGTGTCAATATCAATAGGGGTAGGGGGTTGATACGAACATGAGTTATCTCTTTGTTCCTCGAACAGGTGTGTCGATATCGAATAGGGTAGAAAGTCGAATAGGACCCAAAAAAAACTTGGAATACAAAACAACAAATCTCAAATCACGTGCATATTTATCATGAATTTTGAAGACAGGAGAGATAGGTGAGAGAATTTTGAATCTGAGAAATTTGAGAGGGAGAGAGAATGAAGAATGAATATGAATGTGAGACATTGAGAGAATGAAGAATGAAAATAGTGTGGCACTACGACTAGGAGTTATAATCTTACATTTATAGTGCGGCACTATGAATGTGAGACACTGAGAGAATGGAGAATTTTCCGAAAATGTCTTTACATACTAAAAAATAAAAGAATTAAAAAAATAAAAACAATCTGGATTCGAACTTGGGTTGTTTTAAGGCACGCACACACGCTTGGGCCATGACCAAATGAGCTAGCATAGTGTATTATTACTTAAGGGATACTATTTATATTAGTATTATACTACACTATCTAAAACTTAAAAAAAAATTAATGGTTCGTGTTTGGTATTCGACAAGGTGATTTTCCCGATCCGAACAAGAACCGTTTACATCTGTGTTTTCTCGGTTCGTGTCATTTTGGTGACGTGTTTTCGTCTTGTGTCTATCGTGTCGAGTTTTTCTGCACACCCCTATTTGTATTAGTTGTTGTTTTGGATCCTGAGCTGGACGAATTGAGGTATCAAGTGCAACCATGAGTGCCATATCTTCTCTTCTGCCACTCAATGTAGACAGGTGATCGAAGAGACTCCTTAAAACCACCTATTGAGATGCCATTAATTTACAATGTGGGATAGAAAGTTCAAGGGTCTTCTCAAATGATGAGAGAAGAGTTTCAAAACTGATATTTATAAAAGGTGTTCTAAGTGTCTTAAGGTTGATGCTTAAATGATGTTGTCTTTCGACTTGAATCACCACATAGTAAAACTGCTGATCCCTTCATTTAAGAGCATGACTAGGTGAATTTGATCCTCAACTTAGGGGTAAACCAGTGATGCACATCTTCCTCGGGTCTTGTAATATTACACTAAGTCTTATCAAATAAGACATCAAAAGGTTTTAGCCAAATACATTGGGTGCTAATGAGTGCTCTAGTAAAGATTGTTCATATTACATTGAGGATTGTCACTTCCTCGCACTCACATAAGTGAACTCAACATATATTTCTCAACACATAATATCCCCACAATGGATTATAAGGTCATTAAGAGCTTTAGGGCTCATTATCTCATTCATAAAACGGTGTTCTATCAAGCCCGTCTGCTCAAAGGAACACTCAGTGTCTGAGCTATAGAATTATTAAGATCGTAAGCTCAAACTCTCAATACACTAGCCATACGATGGGAGATGTGTATCTCGTAAAAGCCTTTCCATGACTTTGTTCGACCATGTTAATGATATCGACCACATATTCCTCATCTCGTGGGCTTTAGCCCCATTGCCCTCAACATGTCAAGGACTAGTCTTCTTCAAAGTCCTTACATCAATGGATCTGCATTCTGCAATATTCATCTCCGACCTTATGAACTCTAAAGAGAGTACCCTATTTGTTATCAACTTTCTCACAACCTTATTTCAGTTGCATATATCCCAGGGTTTAAGTAAGGGTTTATTTGATATCCTCAATTTTAATCATTTTAGTAATTGTCCTAACAACTTTCATAATATTGTTAATTTAACCCAACCCTTCTTAGTTCTTATAGTCTTCCTCTTTTCAATAAATAAAGTTGAACCCAAATCTCTACTTTCTTTCTCTCTGTTTCGCATATGATATATATTATAAATTGATGGATTGATCGATTGGTTGGGGAACTCTTGAAGATGATGGTGATTGATTGGTCATGGCATTGTTGAGGGTTTCAAGGTATTGCGCGACTTGATAGAGATCCGATTTATGGAGTCGATAACCTATCTTGACTAAGAGGTTGTCGATTTATAGAGTTGGTAATTCACCGCAGAGTTCATTTTCCTATTATTTTTTATGTTTATCTCATTCACTTTCACTCATAGAGGGGGTTTTGGGCAGAAGAAGAGAAACAGTAACCGGTGGCCGAGGCATGAGACTTTCACTCACCTTTATATAAGATCGAATATATGTGCCATTTTCTATGATTCAAGCATCAAAGGTCCTACTAAGAAGAAGCCGAGGAAATGAAACCAACAGGTGTGGGATGACATAGATAGAGCAAAGGTTGTTGGAGAAGAAACGACCATAAGTTCAAGTAGAGGCGGTCGAAGATGGAGATGATGAGAAGTTGAAGTTGAAGCAAATTGTGGGAAGCAGAAGCTGAAGCAAAAGGCGTGGGTTGGACTTGAAGAAGAAGATATATCCTAGATCCAAAATTTTGACCTTGTCTCTTGTAGTCCCGTCCTACTAATCCCTATTGCCTTTTTTGCCTTTTTTTTTAAATCAAAACGACGTCGTTTCAAGTAAAAGTTATATTGGTCCACCCGATATTTGGTATTGATTGATAAATCTGATTTGATATGCCGATATACTCGATATTTAGAACATTAGTGACAAGGTTGACGACACTTGTCCCGAGGGAAAAATCTAATCTTCTAACCTAAAAAAAGTGTTAGCAAAAAAAATGTCATCAACCTTGCCGTCGATAAATTTGGTGACACATTTGCTTACAAAAATTTATAACCCCAAAGGAATGTGTCATAAAAAAGCTGTCATTAATGGTGAGCATGACATAGTTGATGAGACTAGTCATCGGAAAAAAAAACTTATGGCAAAAAAAATGTTAGAGAAACTATTATCAATGGCGACACCAAGAAGGGTGATGACATATATCATCGTATGTATAAAAAAACACTAACTTCTTACCAAAAAAGAAAGTGTCACCAATAAAAAAAAATTCATCAATAGTGATACCGATAAGGTTGATGACAACTGTCATCGGAAAGAAAAAATTCCCAAAAAGAAAGTATCACAAAAAACATATCGTCATTAGTGACACCGATAGGCCTAAGATATCTCTCATCATTTAAAAGAAAAAGAACTAAACTTCTTATACCTCGAAAAGGGGGGGGGGGGTTTTAAAGAAAATGATCTTTTAGCTAAGTGTCAATTTTTAACAAGACATTTTCCAAAATGTCCACTTTTAGATTCCATTTTGCAAAATGTCTTAATATGACATTTTTGCCCCTCCTTTCCATTTTTAATTTGAATCCCTTCCTTTCTTCCTATTTTTATTTTGACTATTAACCGGTCAAAGTCAACGAATTTGGTGACACGATTTTGGTGACACATGTAGGATGATAAAAAAAAAGTTGGTGACAATTTTTTTTTTACGAGATTAGTGTCACCACCTTTATAAGTGGTGACACCGGTCAATGACTTTGGTGACACATGTATGATGATAAACCAATTTTTTGGTGACAGTTTTTTTTTACGAGATTAGTGTCACCACCTTTATAAGTGGTTACACATGCAGTTACAATTTTTTTTTTTGTGACATCTTAGTTTTTAGAGTTTTTTTATTTTTTATTTTTACAAGTTCACTCTCGCCACCCTATCACTGTCACCACCCATATCGTTGTCACCACTCTTATGATCGATGTCACCACCCCTATCGTTGTCACCATCGTTATTGTTGTCACCACCCGTATCGTTGTCACCACCTCTAACGCTATCACCGCCCTATCGATGTCACCACTCCTATCATTATCACCATCACCCCTATCACTATCACCACCACCCATATCGCTTTCACCACCCTTATTGATGTCACCGCCTATATCGCTGTCACCGCCCTATCGTTGTCACCACTGCTATCGTTGTCAACACCACTCCTATCGCTGTCACCACCACCCTTATCACTGTCACCACCACCCCTATCGATGTCACCACCCATATCGTTGTTACCACCCCTATTGTTGTCACCACTCCTATCGTTGTAATCATCCCTATCGTTGTCACCACTATCACTACCCTTATCACTACCACCCTTATCATTGTGGTAACACCTTTGTTTCTTTATGAGATGACTGCAGTGACACTGTCAGTGGTGACACACACAGTAGCAACTTTTTTTGGTGAAAGATTTGTTGTTCGGGTTTTTTTACAGAATCACTGCCACCACCATTATCACTGTCACCACTGATGTCACCACCCTTATTAGAGGTGACACTCTTGGTGACAAGTAATTTCATGAATTTTTTTTTAAAAAAAAATATAGTGTAATCAAATACAATATGACCAAAATAAATAAAAAAGAACATATAATTTCATGAAAAATAGTGTAATCAAACACAATCTCTAAGAAAAATAGTGCAAACAAACACAATATCACCGAAAAATATACATCATGAATTTCCAAGAGTGTCACCTCTAATTTCCAATCCATCTATACAATGAAAGTGACATTAGATGGATCTATACATCATAAATTTCCAATCCATCTACACAAACAAACAAAACACCTTCTCCATGAGTTGAAATCTTCCATAAGGAGTTGAGCCCAACACCGTCATCAAGAAACCGTGCTTCCAATACTTATGGAAAATAGGGATTGTGATCTACAAAAGTAAAAAAAAAAAAAAGCAAATCAAAGCATTCACGCAACTTCTAAACGATGGATATCAATTCGATTTTCTATATTCAAGGATATCAGAAAGAAAATGTTCAATCATGAATTCAGGCAAATACAAAACCTAACATACACGGAAATGCAATGGGCTATTGGAGAACACTGATTTGATAAGACATACCTGGAAATGCAAGGGGCTATTGACCTCTCTTATCTCCAACTGCAGCATGCAAAATCCTAAATTCATATCACTTAATCAAATCCTTTGAACAATCAATCAAAGATTTTCCCAGGCATACACACATCCAAATTAACTCCACCAATTTGCCTTTGCAAAAGACAGTAACAAATGAAAATAACAAATTCAAAGTTAATCGCGATGAAGCTAGAGAAACCTGATAAGCGAGAGGTCGGGAGAGGGAATTGAAGGAAGCAATCATACTTTAACACCGATCTGCAGCTCTTTGACATCGTCTGACTTCTTCGCCAGCTGTGTCGACCGTCCCGATCCAAACTCTTGAGCCGCGCTAGTTAGGGTGTCGGATCTCCGCCGTGAACTTCACCCACAACCTCTGTCTCACTCCTTTGTAGTGCTTCCTCTCCTCCACAAGGATCTGAGACCGAAGCTGATATTGTCCAGATCAAAAATCCGATTTGCAGAAATTGGCCAACAAATAAATCCGATTTGCAGAAATCTGATTTCCAGTTCCGACAAAGGCTTGCCTAATCGGAATTGCAGTACATCCTCGCGCGGAGAATTGCAGAAATCACACCAAGGACGAAAGAGGAAAGCGAAGCCCCTTGACCTCGAGATCTGAAGACGGGCGGCAACCTTCGTCTTCAGATCTCGAGGTCAAGGGGCTACAAACATAAAAATGAACTAATACTAGGGTTTTTAAAATAACATTTACAAATTAAGCTATTTACTATTGATTATTTTATTTACTTATTTTTAAGAAAAACTTAAAAAACCACAAAAGTACATGTAAGGAAAAATTGTCACATATAATTGAAAATAATGGGAAAGACAACAAGTACGGATCCCGTGTCACATTTTTCGTGTTACCCTCTATGTTGCACAGTGGCGGAACCTAAGATGTCTGGTCGGGAGGACCAAAAAATATTTTTAGATTTTTTTGTTTTTTTTATACCAAATAGTAAATAGTTTTAAAAAATATTGTTTCTAGAAGGAGTTAGAGAGATTTAAACCACCAACTTGTTGATTAAAATACCCATCATTTATCAACTAAACTAGAGTAATTAGTTGTTAAACTGCTCTTTTACTATTTACATATCATAAAAGTACCCATCATTTATCAACTAAACTAGAGTAATTTTTTTCCGTCCGGAGGGGCCATGGCTTGATGGCCACCTCTCGCGTCGACCATGTTCCGCCACTGAATGTTGCATCTATTAAATTGATATATATTATAAATAAAATTGACAAAAAGACACTTTAGCTTTAAATATATATAAACCTTAGAAGCTAAAACATTAAAAAAAATTGATGTTTAATGCGTATTTTTTTTAATGTTTTAGCCTATTATAAAAAAAATACCCTATAACTAAGTTCATAACACTAAAAAGATAAAACATTAAAATATACGCGACTTTTTTTAAAATGTTTTAACCATTTATAATTTATATATAAATTTAAACCTGAGATTTTGTATCATATTTTATATATAAAGCTTGTAAATTGCTTATAAATTAACCATTCATATAAGATTCCCCACATCAATTATTAGGCGCACACTCTACAGAGAACTCGTACGTTCTGACGTTCTCCAACCTCATCTTTTTTTTCTTTTATCCTTAGCTAACTCTGCAAAATTATATTATGGAGATTCCAACAGTACTAAACTCCTTTGAAACCAATTCAATGGCGGCACTCCTCGTAGCAACCGTTGTCGTGCTACTAACACTGGCTTGGAGCGTCCTCGACTGGGTTTGGCTCCATCCAAAGAAGCTGGAGAGGCAGTTGAGGCAGCAGGGATTCGCTGTCCGTCCCTACCGCCTTTTCCATGGCGACCTGAAAGACGTAAGAAGGATGGGAGTCGAAGCAACTTCCGCCCCCATGCCCGGTTTCTCACACGATTACTTCCCACGTATCCGTCCCTTCCTCCACCGCGCCATCACCAACCTCGGTATAGATCCATCATTATTATGTTCACATTTAAATTAAGATTCATTGATTATAATTCTAATTGTGTTACTCAATATAAGATTTAATTCATTTCCTTTTCATTCCCTAACTTTGAATGAATTAATGGGCAGGGGAAGTATGTGTGACGTGGGAGGGGCCGGTGGCAGTGGTGAACGTGGGAGACGCGGAGATGGTGAAGGAAGCGATGCTGAAGCACGACGAGTTTAGGAAGCCGAAGTTGAACCCACTCACTGCGATGCTGGTCAGGGGACTCATCAGCTTCGATGGTGAGAAGTGGGCTCACCATAGGAAACTCATCAACCCTGCTTTTCATATGGACAAACTCAAGGTATATATCTCACCTCTGTTTCTTTATTTTTCTACATCCTGTATAACAATTACACTAGATTTTATTCTTTTTAATCTTGGAAAACTTAATTATTACTAGGATTTTTTCTCATTTTTAATTTAATTATACCTTCGCCTCTTCGGTATAAAGTATTTGGTTATTATATAATATAATATAAACTTCTTTGTTTTGTTTTGTTTTATTTTACTGAAAATCAATCAGAACTCAATCCAAAACAGAATTGGCTTGTACGTAAAATGGATGGTGTATCTTCATATCCTAATCCTAATTATGGGCTCTAACTGTACCCACGCCCACACAAATACTTTCTCACCAAAATAAAAACAACCACACTCACAGATACTGTTATTTTTTTTTATTTTTAAGGAAATTATCCGAGATTAGATATATCTGAGTCTCGATGGCCGACAAGTCGGCAGACGGAAACCCGTCAATACATATAAACGAAAATGAAAAACAAAAGGCGGAGCAACACAACAAGTGGAAGCGCACCCTGCAAGAAAACGAGGCAAGGAAAACTAAATCTAAAGGGGACGTAGACTACGGACGAAAGCCAAACACCGTCCAAAAACAACACCGCTGGCATGCGATAAATCAGGAATCCTTGTGAGTAGTGAAGACGAACCTCCAGGAAGCTCCTTCCCGTACACGGAGTCGCCCCGTACACACTACCTCGATCTCAACCAGACCCGATACCGACTGCCAGAACCCCCAAACATAGAAGAAGAACCCTCAGCCGCACCAAAGCAGAGATACACGTCACCCGAGCAAAGCAAACCGCAAAAGACCGATCAAAATGGACCAGTCATGACCAAACGGGATTTAATCCAAGCTCAATCGAGCGGTGTTTCGAGAAATACTTTATATAAGTATATAAAGTATAGTCTATAAAAACTATGTTAAATATTATTTTTATTTTATGTAATAATTATTCTGGACTACTTTGGGCCCAAGGAGTAGTTTGGGCCCAAAGCACATGATAACAGGCCCAAAAACACCAAGCACCCGAAACCCTAGCCAAGCAGGGACAACACCAATGCAAGGAGGGAGGGACGTCGGACAGGAGCTGTTGTAACAAGGTGGAACAACAGGCGTTAAGGCAGATGGCGACTCCCAAGAGCAGTAGCCACAACTAAGAATCACTGGATCAAGCCATCAATGCCAACCGGAGAGGAAAGCGAAGTCAAGGCCGGCGCCAACCCCGCCACGAGGGAGACACCGGCAACATCGCAGGACCAAAAGGGAGGGAAAGGAGACCCGACTGAGGAGGGATCCCAAGCCCAGGAGAGATGGCCAGAAAACCAACCCCGACGACAAAAATCGAAGGCGACTTGAATCGACAAGGCTGAGAAAGAACATATTGGAGGACCCGCGCTCCGAAACAGGAAAAAACCCAAGAGAATTGGGCAATCTAGGGAGGAGGCCGAACAACGAGACCTCAATGGATGAGCCAGGGGCATGGACGGCAACGACAACCGCAATGGTCCAATCGACGACGAGACCGACCACGAATGAGGGAAGAGGACAACGAGGAGGGGATCCATAACTAGAGGACAAGGAGGAAGAAAACCAAGGCGAGAACTCGAGCTCCCGAAGGAGGGCTTCGGACCAAGAAGGAGATGACCGGAACAACACGCAACCACCCAGGAAACTGGTGGAGAAGCGACCAGCGATTCAAGCTCCGACGAGTAGCACCTCAGTTGAGGGGAGATCCGACCTCCAAAGAGGGGTTTTTAGGACCGACAATGGTCGGAGCTCCGACGAGGAGGAAGACTCCCTCTCTCTAGGTTTCTAGAGAGAGGAGAGAGCATTTGCTTTTTTTAGTTCACCACAGATACTGTTACATTTACATGTGCATCGTTTTCGATGGGATTCTGCACACACGTTAAAAGCAAAAATATTATAGTACCGTCTCATTTGAAATTTTGATACGGTTTTCAAAAAAATAATTAAACATGTATTTTAGTATTTACTAGGTCAGAAACCGCAGGCATTCGCGCGCAGTCTAGTCAGGACTCGCAAATGGTTTATTGATTTTTGGCCGATTTGTAAAAATACACCAAATCGGTATTCGGTTTGTAAAAGTATACCCATTTTCTTATAATAGCAAAAATATGATAGGTAGTTCATTTGTGCTAAAAAAAAATAGGTCATTTGTGCTAAAAAATAATGACTGATTTTACCTTTACATTTAAATATAAAAATCTTTAAAAGGAAAATTATAAATCAAAATTAAAATAAACGTAAAAAAATCTTTAAAAAGAAATATATATTAAAAGAAGGCTTTTAATGTTTTTCCTAAAAATTTAAAAATAATAAAACTAGCCGGATGAAAAATATTGTCTTAGTATGAGAATTAATACTGACAGAATATAAGTTCTTTATGACAAAGCTAATAATTAATACTGACAAGATAGAGTCTATAATAGGGAAGATAATAAAGATACAATTTTATCTATACCATACCTAGAAATTAAAGGCATGTCCAAGATGACAAAGTTCATTGTTCACAACGACATGAGTAATGTTCACAGTGACAAGACTGTAGGTTTTTTTCGATGGAATTGAAGCTATAATCGGGGAGAGAATGACTGAAGATACGGTAAATCATATCTTCAGGATTATTAACCATATTTACAAAAGGATTGTTAATATCTATTAATATTACTAATTCTGCTAGCATTTTGCTAACGCGTCACGCTCAAAATTAAAGTTGAATTTTTTATTCAAATGAGATTTTCTTATTGGTCAATATTATTATGGAAACTTTAAAATATTTGTTTCCTATTTTAAATATGATTTGAATCCGTTCCTTTTTTTTTATTTTCGGTTATATTGCCATAAATATTGAGACATGTTTCCATTTTTTTTTCCGATTGCAATATATATATTACTAATTCTGCTATCATTTCGCTGACGTGTCACGCCCACAATTAAAGTTGAATTTTTTATTCAAATGAGATTTTCTTATTGGTCAACATTATTATGGAAACTTTAAAATATTTGTTTCCTATTTTAAATATGATTTGAATCCGTTCCCTTTTTTTTCGGTTATATTGCCGTAAATATTGAGACATGTTTCCATTTTTTTTTCCGATTGCAATATATATATTACTAATTCTGCTAGCATTTCGCTGACGTGTCACACCCACAATTAAAGTTGAATTTTTTATTCAAATGAGATTTTCTTATTGGTCAATATTATTATGGAAACTTTAAAATATTTGTTTCCTATTTTAAATATGATTTGAATCCATTTCCTTTTTTTTTTATTTTCGGTTATATTGTCATAAATATTGAGACATGTTTTCATTTTTTTCCCGATTGCAATCTCTTCTCGGTTATATTGATGATGTGTCACGCTCACAATTAAACTTGATTTTTTTATTCAAATGGTATTTTCTTATTGGTCAATATTATTGCTGAAATTTTAAAATATTTGTTTCCTATTTTAAACATATTTGTTTCCTATTTTTATACTAAAATATTATTTAATTTGATATGTTGTATGTCAATTTGTGATATATTTTAATCGTCTACGTACATTGAACATTAGTCAATTCTTGGCTGATTTTATTCTTGGATATTGAAATTGTTGATTTATCATTTTTAACCGATTGCAATATTCCCCACAATGTCTACATACAATGATCATGTAATAATCAATTTGTAAATATTCGATTTCAAAAATTAATTATAAAAATCAATTAGAGCCAAATAAGTGTTTTTTTTTATAATTTAATTATTTTAGACATCTTAAATGACTATCGAAAAATAAATAGTATTTTAAGACTCACAAGCATTACTAATGCTTATTTTACATCTTGGATGAGGCTTCTTAGATCACTTTTCTACCTTTAAGGATCTTTTTTGTTTACCATCTTACCTTTATTTTCACTATTTATTTTTCTATCTTTCTAACCATCTTTCTCATGAAAATAATCAATAAGTTATGTACATCTACATATTTAACTTCAAAATTATTCACACAATCATGTGCTTATGATTTTTTAATATTTGTACGGGAGCTTATATTTTACTTTTTAGATCTATGCTAATGATAATAATTATATATTTATTTCAAATTATATTAGATGGTGTGTTTGAGTATTATTACTACTTGACCTTATTAAATCATTTTCAAAATTTGTATCGTATCTTTTTCCAACTAATTTATAAATTATAAAAAAATATTTTATACATATTTTTGTTGTAAACACGTATATATATATATATATATATATATATATATATATATATATATATATATATATATATTAATATAGTATTATATAGATATATAAAATGATGTTCAAATTAAAATATAGTATTATATAGATATATAAAATGATGTTTAAATTAAAATTGATCAAGCTCCCGTGCCTTCAAGGCACGGGTATTACACTAGTATATCCTAAAACCACAATATTATCACATTGACAGAATGAAAATATCGTTCTTGACAATCCCAAATATGAACATGGACAGGATTTGATCAATAATCAACGAGAGATTGAGTAAAGATATTGTTTTGACCTAAATCATAATCACTAGAGTAAAGATACTTTTTTTTTAATTCTAGATTTTTTATTATTATTTAATTATTTAATATAATTTAAAAATATAAGAAAAATGATAAATACCAAAAATATTTAACCTCTTTTTTCATGATTTTTTGGGATGGTGGGTAATTTTAATAATTAAATAAGGTATTTTTGCAAATTTTCATATATTGATGCAATTATTTTCAAACCTATGTATTTTTGCAAACCAATTATCAAAGTGGGGTATTTGCTAGTAATTCCCCTTGATTTTTTTAACTTTGTATTGAATTGCTAAATTTTGCACAAGCTATTAATGTAGATTGGAAACATATGATAATGTTTTTAGTATTTGACAATAAGATGGAGAAATTAATGTATTCCTTCGTGATAAGATGGACCAAAGAACTATAATTTCTGCTACTAGAAAACAAAGAATTTGATTGAAGAGCAGATACTTGAATCCTTGGACATCTGCAAACAAATTAGGATATGGTTACTCTGTATTCAATGTTCAACCAGTCCATCTACAGCAGAACCAAAACAAGCCAGGAGAGTTCATCTACCTTTGCCGAAGAAACTTTGCCCTTTGAAGATCTTCGTCAGGCATACCAACAAGATGTAAAAAGATGCCATCTTTTTTGAAGAAATCATGTGCCCATCAATTCTATTCACCCAAAAATGACAAGGGCCTTGTCATGAATAACTAAATTAAGAGGTCAAGATTATAAAAAACCTGATTAGAAAATGAAGAAGAACAAGAAGGTATTTCATCACTGCACTTCCATGCAAAGATGGCACTCCTAAAATTTCATCATGTTAAAAAAAATTATCAGTAACAATCTGAGCACAAAATTTGCTCCTCATGTGTATGACTTCTATAGAAAACTAGCAAGGCTCAGTTGGGCAAAAAGTGTAATTTTTTTTTGCAAGGATCTAGCAAGTCTCACTCTCACCTCAAGCTTCATTGTATCAGCAGTTGTAGCATCAACAACTTCAACTTCTCCACTTATTCTAAACTGCTCCCAAGTATCAGTAAAATACCAACAGATCTGAAATAACGCAATGGTTGGCTTAGATATGATGCAAGAGATGGAAATTCTCAAAATAACTCATGTCTGACAAATAAAGAAAACCTGGGTTTCACCACTGATGTTAATACCTCAGCAAAGAACAGTGCTTCAGATCTTCAATCTACAAATTTAGGTGAAACAGAGATCAACTCTAGGCAGTATAGATCAATGACATGATGAGCTCTTTATGTTGCCAAACTCAAACTCTATTGTTTGTGTAAATGAGTCTAATGAGAGGGGATAGTTTCACTAAACAACCCCATCTTTTAGTTTATTCAGTAAGCCACCTCAAATTCCTAATTTTAACACCTTAACACCATATGGCACACCTGTTTATTAAAGCTCCATTGAAAAATTGATTGAAACGTCATCACAAGAGACAAATCCCTATTTTATATTAATTTATCTGAGAGTAGAGTTTGAACTTCAAACAATGTTTTTTTTAATCTTGAAATTAACTATCTATATATCTTATTCCAAATTTTCTAATGGTAAAATGTAGGATATTATTTGTGTGAAATGCTGATTTCTATTCATTATTCAAATGAAATCTATTCTCTCACTCCAATCTCTGTATTAACATAAATAAAAGAGAAGAGTAAATTACTAAATTTCATGGACTCTGAGCATCTGCTAAAAATGCTCATAATTCCTTAAAACCTTTAAAGTTCACTAGCAACAACTATTCTTTTTTGTCCATTATATGTCCATTTCTAGATTGCTTATGAATAATCATTAGACATCATAGTATTAAGCTCAGTCACACAATTTTCATGGTGGGGATAACCTTAATCTAGGGCACATACTAGTATCACCCCTCATAACAATTTCCAGCCAAAAATATCAAACAAAATGAAACTCAGCAATAAAAAGATGGAAAACTTTCTTTGGAAAGGGTAAGAATTGGATGATCCCCCAAATGGGTTTTCATTAGAATTCAAAGCAATTCTAAGAAGAAAAAAAAACCCAAATTGCAATTGATATTGTGGCATTTCGTAAGGAAGCAACCGAAAGGCGGAAACTTTAAATTGTAGAATGAGAAATAGGTATATCGTCACACATCATTTTCACAACAAGTAGCTTATCAGCAAATAGGACTACAGAAATTCAAACAGGAATCCGGAAGCAAACTTCAATTTCACATAGTTCAAGAGGAACTCACGGGAGTGTTCTCGAAGATAGCATCAGCGGGCCCGGGTATGCGATAGTCGCCGGCAGCGGCGGTGGGTGAGGAAGAAAAGATACGGTAGCCTGACGTATGCACAACCGGCGGCATCAGCGGCGAGAACGGGAGCTGGCCCTCAAGAGGTGGCTTTAATGGAAGTGATGACGGTTGTTGCAGCTGCAGGTGGTGCTGCGCTTGATGATTAGTAGCGCTAGAGCTCGACATCAAAGTAGAAACCTCCAAAAACTGGTGGAAACAAGAGAAATTGGACCGATGGTTGAATAGCTGCGAGGATTTGAGGGCTCTTGAGGGTTTGGGGGAGGGAGAATAAGGGGAAATCGGATAAGGAAGGGAGTCAGAGACGCAAGGGGAAAAGGATTAAGATCGAGGAGGAAGCGGAGGAGATCTGTAGGTGGTCGTGGTAGCGAAGACGGGATGCCGGTGGTGAGGCTGGTGGTTGCCGGAAATGGCAAGCGGTGGCGGTTGTTAGTACACCAAGCTGATTTTAAAGATGGAGCCCATTTCGAAACAAGTCTAACACTTCATAATGGAATTTGATGAGATTCTTAGGAATGGAAGTAAAGGCAAAAACGAATTTGGTGTTTAGATGGGTAATTAAGAGAAAGAGAATGAATCACAAATTTGAGTAACCGCTCAATTTAATAGATTAACTCATTAAAATAGTAGAATTTGATGAAAAAGTGAATTTTCTATCCCTTTCCTTCCCTTCCCTCTCCTCCCCTTCTCTTCTGTTTTTCAATTTCTCACCCATTCATTTCTCTAAAAAAAAACCACTTGCCAAACAGAGGGTAAGATGGAGCTCATCCCAACATGACTCATGGAAGACGGAAACAATTGACGAAGATAACGATTTTACTGTTTATTGGGAGAGTTCATACTTTTATAAAGTAATAGATAGATAGATATATTTAATTATGATTTTTTTTTCCTTTAAAAAAACTACTATTGATCTTTTACTAATAATTTAATTATATTTTATAAAATAAATTATGTAATAAAAAAATCATACTTTTTAACAATATTACATCATAGATGAAATCTTTTAATTACCTAACGAATGGGATAAAAGCGTAATTGGTCATATAATAAGACCAAATTAGTTAAATATCCATCCTCCAATATTTATTAACTAAATGTTCACTAGTCAACCTCCGACCCCTGCCCGTGCCTCTCGAGGCCCCCATTCTGCATTTCTGCTCAACAATCTCCCATTACCCCGCGCGAGTGTCAAGCTCCCCATTTCCCCTCAAAATTTTGCAACCAATTTCGATTACATGTCGTTGGTCATCATAATATATTCGTTTCACTATAATATATTCGTTTCAACATAAACAAGCAAATGTTTTCTTCTTTAATCCACATGTTTATCTTTATATGTATTCCCGCATATATCAACATTTTTATATATATTTGATTCCCTCATCATATTTATTTGAAAATATATGAAATCAAATGTCACATGGCCATGAAAAGATAAGCTAACGCCCCATGACATATTTGACAAACCTTCACAGTGTTGGCATTTTGTCATAAAAAGGTATGACAGATAACTAACAAACATTAACAATTACATATATGTACTTGCACTAATGAAGATTGAAAAGATACGTTGACTCGAGGGACTACGATCTTGACTACAATTACATACAAACAGACTTTGAGATGAAAATTGCACTTATAGAATAATCGCCACAGATTTTGCACAATGTGAAATCGCCATAGCCTTCAAGATTTCAAACACTTTCATTTTTTCTATGGTTTTCACTAGTTTTTTTTTCTTCTAAGACCCTACATAAATCGCACTAATAGAAAGATCATTATTTATACGCAATAACATGATGCAATCCAAAAAATGTACCCACAGATTTTGTACAATGTGTTGTAAAGACCTAACGCATTAAAGCCAATTTATTTATGAAGAAATCTTTTAAGGTCCAAAAAATGTACCCTAATTTAGGGGTGGCCATGGGTCCAGGGGCGGATCCAAGGGTGGGCGACACCGGGCCGTCGCCCACCCCGATCCGGAAAAAAATACAAGAATATATAGGGGTTATGTAAAAAAAATTAAAGGAAAAATTACAAATATCTTTAGTGGCTTAGTGGTTAAGCCCACCTCATTTTAAAGAGAATCCAACTCAACCCTTGTTCAAATCCCACTAGACACATATTTTCATTTATTTTTTCCTCAATTCATTTTTCATTATTTTAAAATTCTAGTAATTTATTTGTTATTTTATAATTAAATAATAATAATTTTTCTTACAAATATAAGATATTCTCTTCATATATATATTTTCTAAAAATTATTTCTAATAAATATAATATAAAAATTATCAATAAAAATTTGTGCCCACCTCGAAAAAATTTCTAGATCCGCCCCTGCATGGGTCATAGGTTGGTCTAGACCCGTCGAGTTGTCATGGGTCATTGATCCAACGGATCGATGATCCATCGAGTTTAGATCAACAGGTGGTCGAGTTAGGGTCGAGTCCCTCCAATCCGCTAAACCGCCTGATCGGCCGTTTAAAAAAAATGTGGCTATTATGTTGGGCCCACTAGACCGTTTACAAGAGTACTGAATTAATCCAATGCGGTGTGTAAGGAGTGGGATTTGAACCCTTGACTGACGAGAGGGTTTCTCGACCAAATAAATTTGTAGTCAAGATCCCCGCTATAGTGTAGGGGAGTCAGGTTCGTCCTCAGGAGAGAAGTCAGCGGTTCTAGGTTTAGTGTGTTTTGGGGTTCAGGGATAGCGAGAAAATGTGAGGAGGTTGCTGTCGACAAAGAATAGAGGGATCGATGTGGATGGATGGAGAGGGAATGGTGGTTGGTGTCGAGTAGAACCTGTGTCGAATAAAAATAATAAAATATAGCAAATAAAGATGCGAACTTCCAAGGTTAGGGATCACAACAGCAATAAACATATATTTAACTCATAAATCACATAAAGATGCATGCTTTATATCAAATAACTTTCGTTATTAACAAATAGGAATATAGAGGCTTTCGCATAAACCCTAAGTGTTACTACCTTTTCTTAATTAGGATCAGTCGGCTTTCGCAAATAAACCCTAATTACTATCCAAATTCACAATAAGATCACTTTCGCTTCAATATCACGAATGAGGAATTTCTTCAACTCTCGCAAAGGATTAAGCATATAGGTAGATGATAATAAAGACAAACAAAATCATGAATTCATAAATCAAACAAACAGATCTATGTTGGGATCACCCCAACCCTAGAAATAGGAAATTAGAAAGCAAACATAATGAAAGAAACTAATTTTAACATAAAATAAACTAAAACTTACAAAACCTTTCAAACGTTCCTCTTCTCTCTCCTCTCTTGCCTACTCTCTCGCCTCCTCTCTCTCTCTCTCTCTCTCTCTCTCTCTCTCTCTCCTCTCTCCTTGCGCCCGAAGACGACTTTGCTTGATTGTATGAAAATCAGCCCCCTAGGGCTTTATTTACATGCCACAATTCTTGCTATCCAAGGAAGGAGCAAGTCTATCTCTATCTAAATCTATCTATCTATTTCCTAAGATACATGTTTGATAAATAAAAGAAATAAAATTCTCCCTAGGTAAATTAGGAAATTACTAAAGTAGATAAATTATTAAATATCTTCCATCTTGATAGAATATCCTTTGCTTCATGTGGAAGATATCCAGCTCGGAATTCGGACTCGGACTGCTCGAAATCGACTCTGGTGGTCACTCGATATCGACTAACATAGGTCGATATCGACCTCATCTTCTCATCTCACTCGATCTCGGCCTCATATGTGAATTTCGACCTCTCTTCACTCGATATCGACCAAAACTGGTCGATATTGACCTCTTTAATGTTGCTCCAAGCATCTGGTCGATTTCTGGCATTCCTGGTCGATGAGATCAACTCGATATCGACCGAAAGTGGTCGATAAGACCAAAAAGGGTCGATATCGACCTCTTTGACAGTTTCCAGTATCCTGCATCCGTATTGAAACGCACTTTCCTGACTCCTCGTTCGCCCGATTGATGCATATGAGTATGCGCTGGAAAGGTCTTCTCAAGGGTTACAACACTCATGAAGACATCAAAATTTGATTCAGAATGATGAATGGCTAAAAGTGGGATTTCCTCCAGCTGCACCATCCTTAGCTTCTTCATGACTTTCCTTTAAACTCCAAAGTGCGTTCGATTTCTGAGAAATATAATAAAAACTTGTGTAGACCTCTATATATTGCAAATAAACATAAAATGCACAGATTCTGTATTATTCTAACCCAAATGTATCAAATGTATGCAGAAATTAATATAAAAGTAAGTGTAAAACATGACAATTTAAGCGCACAACATTGACCTCTTGTAAGGGCCACCTCTCCCTCATCACTAGGGTAAGAAGTCATTGGTGACGCAATCCAAACTTTTAATTAGGGCCTAATTAACATGACTTATATATACAAGTGGAAGATCTAGGGTTATACATGCATATGGATTTTATTTTTAAAAGTTTTAATAAGATTTAATACTAAGTATTCAACATAAAAAATAATTTATTAGCTGTGTATTTTGAAAATAAGTTATATCACATATATATATATAAAATAAAAGAGAAGTCACATATGATACATGACACCTTCTCTTTAATAATAGTAGTATTAACCAATAAAAAAAATTTACTCCTTGCCTTAATCAATTTAAAGAAAATATATTTTTCCAAATTTTTTAGATATAGATATATTTTGGAAATATTTTACCAAATTTTATAAATTTTTGATAACAATTATATAAAAATTTTTTTCTCATGCACTTAATCAATATATAGTATATAATAAGTAGATTAATATAACATTTTTTTTTAATATTTTCTCTATCATCAATCCAATTCTATCCATAATCCATAATTATTTTTAAAAAATATATATTGGATGAGATAAGGAAACTTCATAAAATTAAAATATATAATAAGTTGTCTAATGTTTATATTGTATTTATATAATAAAAGAACAAATCATTTTTCCAAAGAAGCTATCTAGGTTTAATATATTAATATATTATGAGATTTATATAAATTTAGCATTTATTTTATCTTAGAATTATACATTTTTTTATAGAATAGAATTAATAGAATGTGTATTAATATCAAATTTATTTAAATAAAAAAAGGGAATAAGTGCGGGTATTAAACTAGTTACTTGATACAAAGTGGGCTTTAAAAATATTTTTTATTTTATTTTTTCTCTTTTTTCTTGCATGTATAAATATAATTATTACATTTTTTTTTAACAATTATTATCTTATTTATTGAATAAATTAAATTAATGTACATTTATCCATTTTCTATGTAACTATATAATATTTATTCTAATTGTTATATTTTATAAAATATTTAAATAATGTTATTTCATAGTTTTAATTTTCAGTTGTTATTTTATTTTTTTTAATTTGAAAAGAAAATTTCTGTTAATTTGATGAAATAAATGGGCAGTTGATGCTACCAGCATTTTATACATGTTGCGGAGAAACATTTAGCCTTTGGGAAAAGAGGGTATCAAATGCTGAGCACGAGATCGATGTGTGTGGTGATCTCAGAACTCTTTCAGCAGATTCGATATCAAGGGCCGCATTTGGGAGCTCCTACAAGGAAGGTAGACGGATTTTCCAACTCATCAAAGAGCATATAAATGTCACTGTTCGTATCTCGCAATCAGTGTATTTTCCAGGACGCAGGTTTGATACCTCCATCATAGTTATATATATAATGACTATAAATCAATCGACGTGCATAAATGAAAATGTTGTAGGTACCTTCCGATGGAGGACAACAAAATGATGAAAGCAATTGAGAGAGAGATTCGAACCCTCTTAAGGGGCATCATTGAAAAGAGGAAGAAGGAAAAGGATCGTAAGGACAACTTGCTCGGTATTCTCATGGATTCAAATTCAAACTCTCAAAACAATCAGCACGGAAGTAAAATTAACAAGCATAAGATCAAGATCACGACTGAAGAGCTCATAGACGAGTGCAAGTTATTCTACCTTACGGGCCAAGAGACCACTTCAACACTTTTGACATGGACCATGATCTTGCTTGCTAAACACCAAGATTGGCAAGCTAGAGCTCGAAACGAAGTCCTACAAGTATTTGGTAGCAATCAACCTAATTTTGAGGGATTGAATCATTTGAAGATAGTAAGTAAACTATCACTTTTTCACAAGTGTGCACTTGTTCGCATGTATTATCATTCCTTATTATGGTGCATGTGTAGGTGAACATGATACTTTATGAGGTGCTAAGATTATATCCTCCTGTGATCGAACTGAGAAGACGAGTTGCCAACAACAACACGAGATTGGGAAGCCAAGCATTGCCAAAAGGAATGCTCCTTAAGTTGTTGGTGATCCACATCCATCACGACTGCAAAGTGTGGGGAGATGACGCAAAGGAGTTTAAGCCCGAGAGATTTTCCCAAGGGATCTCAAGTGCATCGAAAGGGAGTGTGTCATTCTTGGGCTTTGGTTGGGGTCCTAGGATCTGCATCGGATCCAATTTCGCCATGATTGAAGCAAAGATCGCGCTATCCATGATTTTACAACGGTTTAAGTTTCAACTTTCACCGTCTTATGTTCATGCTCCCAAGGCTTATGGTGTTATTCATCCACAATTTGGCGCTCCTATCATATTTAGCTGTTTATGAGGAAAAATACCCCACTAAAATTAACTTTCCATCTTTATTTTATACTTGAAAGTATATTATAAATAAATTGATAGAAAATATGTGTGGACAATAAACGTGGACTCCATCCATGTAGTTGTTATATATATATATATATATATATATATATATATATATATATATATATATATAAAAGGTCGGGTTCAAATGAGAAAAGCTGAACCTGTGAGAAGGAAACAAAATCTAAGTGGTCCTCTTGTCCAAAAGGGAATTATAAATAGAAGACACACGACTTCACCCAATTAATCAGTAACACCACCCAAAATAATTAGTAACATCCCCACCTTCAGTGCACACATTAATTAGAAACGCTACGTAGACATATAAAACTCTTTACATGCACTTTTAAAAATTATTTTTTGACATTTTCACTTGTTAAAAAAATATAAAATATATGTTTTTGAATGTAATTTAATTTTATCTTTTATCTACACATAGACACCCACTTTATATATGTTTTGTTGAAAAAAATTAACAAGAAGTGGTTCAACCATTTTATTTGTAGCGGTTCAACCATTTTAGTCACAGTGGTTTAGCCATTTTACTCGTAGTGGTTCAGTCTTTTCTCTTTGTATTGGTTCAACCATTTTAGTCATAAGGTTCACAAGTTATAAAGAAGTGGTTTATGAAGTTATCAAGAAATGGTTCAGACATTTTACTCATAGTGGTTCAACCCTTTTACTTATATTGGTTCCGCCATTTTATTTGTAGCGTTTCCGCCATTTCACAGTGGTTCAGCCATTTTACTCGTAGTGGTTCAGTCTTTTCTATTTGTATTGGTTCAACCATTTTAGTCATAAGGTTGAAAAGTTATAAAGAAGTGGTTTATGAAGTTATCAGGAAATGGTTCAGACATTTTACCCATAGTGGTTCAACCCTTTTACTTATAGTGGATCAACCCTTTTACTCGTGTGGTTCGGCTCTTTTACTCATGTGGTTCAACTAGGGGTGGCCACGGGTTACGGGTCAACCCGTGACCTGACGGGTCGTACGGGTCAATGACCCGGCGGGTCCGGGTCAACGGGTCAACGGGTGGGGGCGGGTTGCGGGTTAGGGTCAGGGGTTTTGAACCCGATGACCCGGCAGGTCATGACCCGGCGGGTCAACCCGCCATCCCAATTTTTTTTTTTTGAAAAAAATATTTTTTTTATGTTTATAATAATTATTATGTATATTATTCTTAGAATAATTCATACGGAGTAATATATAAACATATACTAGTTTGCAATGTGCAATGTGGGTCAAAAGCACTATCACCCTTCCCTTTTTATAGATTTGGAAGACATCTCCTATTCTCTCAACTTTCAATGTGGGACAAGACTCTTGTCCCACATTGAAAGTTGAGAGTTAGAATGAGAAGGGATGGATGTATATATATGTGTACTCCATCCTCCCTTAACCATCACTCTTTACTTTAAGCTTTATTTCTTATATTGAAATGAAGTAAAGTTTGAGAAGTTTTATATCCTTACATTTATATTGTAGTGGATAAAGGAAGTTTTATAAAAATATAAAATTTCTCATGTTTTTTTCCATTTCATATTAAAATGAAATGGATATAAAAAGTGATATGTAGAAAAAGTCTTTACCTATCATTTTTTTTAAAAATTTTTTAGTCAAAAATATTTAAAAAAATATTTTTTTTTTAATTTGGGAATCTGCCGGGTCAACGGGTCAACGGGTCGACCCGAACCCGCCAACCCGTGGAATTCCTGGGTTAGGGTTCGGGTTGCCCTTCCCCGACCCTTGACCCGGCGGGTCGAACCTGTCGACCCGCCGGGTCTTACCTGTGGCCACGCCTAGGTTCAACCCTTTTACTCTTAGTGGTTCAACCCTTTTACTCGTGTGGTTAAACCATTTTACTCGTGTGGTTAAGCTCTTTTACTCCTAGTGATTCAACCCTTTTCCTATCCCTCTAGCAAATTTATATTTTTAATTCTTGTAATCATTTTTTGGGGGGAAAATGACCTTGAACCACTTGGTATAAATACCCTGACCCACTAGGTTAAAACTCCTGAACCACTTGGTATTAAAGCCTTGAACTATTTGGTTTAAAATACTGAACCACTATGTATTAAACCCTTGAACCACTTGATTTAAATCCCGGAACCACTTGATATAAAAACCCTGAACCATATGGTATAAACCCGTGAACCACTTGGTATTAAAAACCCTGAACCACTTGATATTAAAAGGTTGAACCTCTTCTGTTTTAAACAAGTGCAATAAACAAAAACACAATCAATAAAACCCATCTTAATTCACCCCCTTGTTGCCAATCAATTAATCTGAAACACGAGTCCGGATCCTCTACAACCCTCGGTGCACTCTAGGGTGCACCACGAAATTATTTCGGGAAAAATTTTACTTTCAAAAATATATTTACATTTCACATAGTTATATTTATGTGTTTACAAATTTTTATTATAAAAAACTCACTTTAAAAATTTTATAAAATTAAAAGATCAATTACATTAGGAATTTTTTTTTATGTTTTTTAAACATGATTTTTTCCAAAAAAAAAAAAGTTTCTAAATATGTAAATACAAGCACGTAGAATGTAAATATATTTTTTGAATTTTTTTAAGTAAAATTATATCCGAAATAATTTCGTGGTGCACCGTAGGGTGCACCGGGTGTTGTAGAGGATCCTGATTCCTGAAACACTAAAGCTACTTGCCAATTTGACATACAAGTGTTGGAAGATAATAATAAAAAAAAAATGTGTATGCTCCACCATAATCAATTAATCTGAGACTTCCGATCTCGACCCACACCCTTTTCATCGTAATCACTGCTCATCCATCAATGGGATGGGATCCTCCTAGATTGCATCGTGAGACCGAAAATGTGTATGCTCTATTACAGATCTAACTCAGTAGAACTCAACTCGTACTCTCTCAACAGACATAATATACATAATCTTCTTGGTGAGATTAATAACCGACCTTCTCTAATCGATTTCACACACAAATGGAGCTAGGCCCTCTCCATAGACAACCAGAGCGTTGTTGGGCTTGTCCACCATGACAATGAAACGGGAGGAATTTGGAAGCACCTAGATCTTCGAAAATCGGAGAAAGAGAGAATCTGGAGATAGTTGGGAAGAATCCAAATGTGCCCCTGGTTCTTCCCCAATATAGGTAGACGATGACGGGGAGTGGGGAGAGGGGGTGGAGGGCGACCGGATGAAGAGGCAGATCCGGAGGTTGTGAGAGAGGTCGAGGGTGATCGAGGTCGTGGGTGGAGATGCCATGACGGTCAGGGGAGGCTCTAGAGACATCATGAGAGTGAAGGAGATTAGCAGGGGAGAGGGAACAAGAAAGGAGATCGGAATGGAAGCGCATGAGGGATTACAAATTTGGATCTATTTCAACCAATCAGATCGCTTCTTTCCTTCGTACTGAACCGATGGCTTCTCACCTGAACCCTACCATGTGTGTGTGAAAATATTTGAGAGATCTGGCAAGATATTTCTTGATTTGGATCAACATACGAACTAACCACTATGATATAATACAAACCGAAAAAGTGCTAAAATATAAAACAAGGCGAAGTAGAAGGCTAAAACTACCAATACAATTAGATCGATGTAGCCGCTTTTTTAGTTAAGTGTACCTTTCCTTCTTATTCAATCTATTTTTCTTTTCTTTTTTCACCTTGTTTTCACTTTCGTTAATGTTATGTATAATCAAGAACTTCGTTAATAAAGGGTGTTTACTGTATATTATAAATATGGGTTAATTCGTGTAAATATGGAAAAATCAAGTGGGTGATAGTTTCCATTTAGATGGTAGTAATAACGGATATTTAGCCTAGTTTAGTTGCATATTACATTCATTCTAGTTAAGATTTGCATTGTTGTGGTGCCATCGGATTTTGTTTGTTTTATGGTGATTTCTGGAGTTATGAATCCGACGGGGAAGATGCTAGGATGTGTTGAAGCTAGGTGGTTACTTGGAACTCCACGGTCCAAAAGCACATGGTCGGGAATAGAGTGCAAGAAAATATTACAAAGGATAAACCACGACCAAGACATAAAGAAGGTGCCTGATTGAAGTCTTCAAGAAACCATGTTTGTGAAAGTGAAAGTGTGAAACCCTTGTTGCGACCTTAGTTTATTCTATCAGAGCGGCGCCTAGTCATTTCCCTCCAAACTTGGCCATAAATTGGGAGGCAAATTGGAGCCTTTAAAGGCAGGGTTAGGGTTCAATTTCTTCCGCACTTCTTCACCTCTCTCATTTCCCTTCTCTCTCACCCTCCTCTATTTCTTTTCCATCAGAAAACTTCATTTGGTGTGCTGAGTGTTATGGATGAATCTGAATCATCTGCTAGAATCCTCTAAATCTCGTATGGGCCCAAATCCTCTAAATGAGGCAAAAAAAAAAGTGGTTGATGCTTCCTCTCTTATGTGTAAAGGCCCGGATTTTCAAACCTTGATTTTCAGAAAAATAAATTTAAGTCGGATATTTTAAGAAAAACTTTACCTAAATTTAATAAATCGAACTCGAAACTCTTAAAGAGGACCCCGACCAAATTTTAAAATTTATGCAAAGTAGATTTTATTCCGCTTTCATATGTTAAAAATTCGGAAAATGAGATTTGGATTTCATTATTGAATTCGGATTGAAAAATTTAAGAATTATGTTGATCGTGTTGGGATTTGATCGAGCTAGCGGGGTTTAGGATTTTTGGTTCGGGTATCTTTAATTTCTCTCCTTTTTCCCTTGGGACTACTTGTGGGTCTTGTTCCCCTCTTTGTCATTGTCATCCGAATTCAGGAAGGAAAAGAGCTCCCCTACCTTTGACCATTTGTAGCATTAAGAACAGCTCTCCTGCAACTCCTCCCTTCCTCCTCTCAGTCTCATGCTCCCCCATTTCTAGTAATAAGAAGCCAAGCAATCTCTCTCTCTCATGCTTGTACCCACGCCTACTCAGTAATGAGCCACGCCAAAGCTCTGCAGTCCACCTCCCTCCTCCCGATTTCATATTTCTATAAGAGCTCCCCCACTTCATTTGGTTTCACACCCACAACCACTCTCCCTTACCTCTTCGGTTGATTCAAAGAAAAGAAAGAGGGAGAGACCTGCAATCCCATCTCTCTACCTCTTCCAAGCCTTTTCCTCGGCTGCCATTAGGTCCAACCACCACCCTCTCTCGGCCTTCAGACGCCACCACGCCGAGCCACTGTCATCGCATCCCTGTTTTCCGTCCGAACAACCCCGATGCCGCCATCACCACTCCTCCTTCGAAGTAAGCATCTCCAGTTACTCCCTCTTCTGCCCACCGTATGAGGCAGTAGCAGCTCCCTCCGACACCCGAGTCGAGAGCAGAGCACCCAGGAGCGGCCGACGCCGCCACCGTCTTTCTCCCTCCTCTGATTTTCCCGATTTCGAGCGGTAAGGGTCCGTTTCCATCCCTTTCGGTTCCTTTCATCGTTAAACAACGTAAAGGTGGATCATTGATCTCTTTCCACCCTTCCTAGGTCACTTCCGGTTTCGATTACGCCCTCGACGAGCCCAAATCGTGCCTCCGGCGAAGATTTCCCGGCGAAGCTCTCCGATCTCGGTAACCTCCCTAATTCTCCCTCTCCTTCACTCGCGTTTAGCTCTCTTTGCCTGGATTGGGGTCGGAATTTGATGTCGGTCAGATTGAGCGAGTCTTGGGGTCGGGAACTGCCGGAATCCGGGTTCTCATCCTCATCCTCCGTCATTTTTCCATTGTCGTCTCTGTTCAATTCTCAAGGTTGAGGATGAGTTCTGATGGGCCGGGTTGGGCTTCAGATTTTGGGGGAAGGATCCAGGTCTTGAGTTGGGCAATGGGTCGGAAACCTGGTTGGATCCGGGTCTCCTTCTTTCTTTCATGTTGGATCCGGATTCCTTCTGGGTATATGTTGGGCTGGGTCGGATTGTTTTCCAGGGAAGAGAGTTGGGCCTTGTGAGTAGGGCTGTTACTTGAGCCGAGTAGCTCGAGCTTGGCTCGGGCTCGGCTCGGAAAAATCTCGACTCGGGCTCGCTCGAATTAAATATGAGTCAAGCTTGAGCAGAATTCCGAGCTCGAGCTCGGCTCGAGTAGCTCGTATAGCTCATTTTATGGGTGAAATTACAGTTCTCCCCCTATGTTTTATTTAACCCCATATAAATAGGTTTTATTTAACCCCTTGTAAATATGGCGTATATCTCGTTTCGTAGGTGAAATTACAGTTCTGTCCCTAGGTTTTATTTAACCTCTTCTTCTAAAGAGTCTGTCAGCCGCTTTGCCTTTTGGACTCCATTTACTTTGAATCACAGATCTACATTTTGTGAGTAGCTCGAGCTCGACTGCTCGGCTCGAGAAAATGAGGCTCGAGCTCGAGCTCGACTCATTTGTAAACGAGCCAAGCTTGAACACCCACTACTCGAGCTCGTTAGCTCGTATATCAGCCATACTTGTGAGTTGTTGTTATTCTATACTATTGGTTTATGTTATACTTAGATTATTTTATATGATAATAATTACTTCTTCTTGTTAATTTATGTTTTATTATACTCGTATATTGGGATTGGTATATACTGGTTATTAGTATTATTATGTTTTCTTTTCTGTGTTGGTGAAAATAAATATTTCTGGGATTATTATATGTTATAAAGTATTTAAAAGTAATATTATGTGTAAGATGTATTTTATTGCGAGTTTGGAAATTGTGAAATGATTCGTGGATTTTGATTTATAAATGAGGTTGGGGAGATGGATTTATTTTGGAAATGTTCATCATTATCTTAAATTACTCGAAACAGTAAAGTCTAGGTTTTGGAAATAAAATGCCGGAATTATCTCTATAATATGATTTTGAGGTATTGGTTTTAAGGTTTAATTGATTAATGTCGGAATTTGACCAATTATGATTTGAGAACTTGTCTAGAAAATGAGTAGACTTAAATTGGGATTTAAGAGTTTGGGAAAAAAAATATGGTTGGTACAATTTTATCAATGGGGTTTGATTTGAAGAATGATTTTGGTTGATGTTGATCATATCGGAAAGGTTTTGGAAAACGGTTTCACTATTGGTTGGTTTTGAGTATGTTGAGAACTTGGGTACGTGTGTATGAATGTTGGTCCGGTAGCTTATGGAAATGGCTTGATGATAGGTGTGTATTGCTTTTGGATTGCTTTAGACTTGCTTTGGGCCCTTACTTGTGTTATCCTGCTGTTCTGCATCTTCAAGTAAGTTCCCTAGGGGGTTTACTCAGGTTAGACATTCATGCATGTTGTTGCATTTTATGTTAGGTGTTGCATATGCATAAAAGCATGTCATGTAGTATCCTGTTTAGGTTGCACTAATTGAATGAGCATCTGCTTACTTTATGCGTTTGAAACAAAACGACCGTTATCTGGGATAGTCCTAGAGTCTTTGCTAGGGTCATAGGGTAGCCCAGCCTCATTGGATACCCTGAGTCAATCGAGTCATGAACTTCCTTATATTATGAGATGCATGCGGGCTTTATTGTGGAGCGGGTTAGGCATGCGTGTCGCCCGATTATGATGGAATGCATTCACGAGCTGGCCAGTCTCCGCCCTATTGGAAAAGGGTGGAGGTAGAAGAGGGATATGCCACTTGGCATTGTCTTGGGCCCTTCACAGTATTTTTACACATTATTATAACTAGGAGCATGTTAGTGTGTTTGTCTTTCGTACTGCATTAGAGCATTTTTATTAGGTACATACTATGTGGCCTCAGCGAGGACTGCCGGTCCCGCATGAGTGGCTCGATCTGACTCCTTTCCCCGTTCTTCTTTTAAAGGTATTTTCTGCAGATTTTGAGTGCTCGATGTCTATATGACGGGGTTCCCTTTTTTCGAATCGAAGAACCTAGCTAATTCACTAACTCGTTATAAATGGTAATCACCCACTTATGATTTGGTTTTGACCTGACTCTGTCGTGGCACCTTGTATCTTAATTTTGTTTCCACATTACTTCCGCTTGAATTGATTTTCGCGATATATCCCCTAGGACAGGTTAAGGGTACCCAACGACCCTACGATACTTTTAGGGTTCGAAATCCCTCTTTATTACTGACCTTAAAAATGAGTTTGAAACCTCGACCCGTACCTGGATTGCAAGATCCGAACAAGGGGTTTTATCCCTTGAAACGTAACCCGGAAATCATAATTCTGGGCCGTTACAAAGATGGTATCAGAGCCAGGTTGTGCAATTCGGGTACACAAGGGTCGAGTGTATGTTTTGAAAATCGCCCACAAATTTCAAGAACTTTTGAAAAGGATTTAAAGGGGCAAAATGAACTTAAGATGCCCAACCCAAATCGGACTAAGTAATGAACTTGGCTTTTTATAAAAGAGGAAAATCGGCTAAAGAGGGACCGAGTGGGTAGAAAGGCGTTAGACCATCCCTATTGGATGTATTTGGGAATGGGTAGGCAAATATCAGCTTGTTCTTTACAGATGGGTTGGGAGACTCAAATGAGATCATTATGAGTGTTATTAACTGATTCTGTGCTGAGTGCTTGCTATGCTAGAGATCTGACTTGGTATGCCTAACAATGAGTTGTGTATTGGCTGATCTGTGCAAACGGGATAGCGGGAGTACCCCTACTTCTATATGGTCAACCCAGTTGTGTGTAATAGCCCCTTCTACTATGCTAAACCCTTGACGATCTTATCGAGTCATTCTCCCAGATGTCAGTGTCTTTCACGGGAAATCGGGTTGGTAAACACATTGTGTCGGGAATCCTGGTTGGATTTTAAGGTTGTCTGAGTGAGTATTGGAAGGAAATTCTTGACGTCATCTTGAGTCAAGAGTAAGGTGTTTTTGGGGTTGTCTTTCTTGATTCTTATGACGATCAACCAGTGTTTTCTTGCCACAAAGAGTCGTACTAGAGTCCCGCGGGAAAGAGGGGTGAGGAGTCGGTTGAGAAAAGTCAATGGTTACCCTTAGGGATCTCTGTCCGGTTGTAATGATAACTCTCTCTGAATTGCATGACATGATCTTATAGCCTCTTGCATATACCTTGCGAATGACCATTAGTACATACTGCTCATGCTATTACATATGTGATTGATTATATTGCTTAAGTCTCGTGTTGTGTCTTGCCTCTCATCATGACGGTATGTTGTTATAGCATGTTTACTTGACCTATTGATCATATAATTGACTGGAAGCATGAACCATATGATATGAACCTGCATGATCGTTATTTTCTCCTGGATTAGATTCATGATAGTGTGATCAACTCCTCTTTGTATGAATGCATGTAGATGATCGCCAGTCTCGGTGATGACATGTTGATGCTTATTACTCCCTTTTGTGACAAGAATCTATAGCATGCCCATCTACTTTGTATTCGTCGGATTAACTATTGTTGATTATTCCGCAATTGATATTGTTGTGTTACTTGCATTGAGCAGAGAATATGTTGGTATAATTGAGTCATGATAAATGCATGTTTTATCCCAGTATATGCGGATTTGAACTCATGTTCCCGTGCCCTAACTATATTGCCCGGTACTTAGACTCGTAGTATAAATCGTTATCCTTGCCCCATGCTTCTATATCATCAGAATATGATTTAATTGATTTCTTACATATCGTTATGATTAAATGTATGTATGCATCGCATGTTGTGTTGAGTCATTACACTACTAGAAAACTTCAATTATACATCTGTTGTCGACAGATGTCTTTCAAAAAAAATTCCGATCTCTTTGTGCGTGTAGTAAAAGATCAAACTTTTCCACATCGGTTTTAAGCAGATGTCTTTTCTTAATTATAACCCCTCATTTTTTGTTATGACATATTCACTTGTTGATGAATATCCATAATTTTTCATTTGAAAACATGTAAAGATGTCCTCCTAAAGCAAAAAAGTGACATTTACATCTTTATTTATAAAAATAAGTGATGTCTTAATACAGAATACACAACAATTTTTATTTTAGAGATCACGTTTATAATCATATTCGATATATAATTTATGATTTTATATTGTTTTAATTTAACCAACCACATGAAATATAGGCATAACCGATGTATTTCCGTATTATCGACATCTCATTTTTTGCCATAACTGATGTGTAAAACTATACTAGCATCTGTTTTAATAGACGGATCTGATGTTAAATGTATGAATGCACTACTATTTTCATATTTAATCCGATGTTTTATTTTGGGATAGGCAACACACTTTTGTCGATAGAACATCCCATTTTGTATGGTCTTCAATATGATAGGTCGTTTAATAAAAACATGTACATATATACTACCATCATATTGTAACATATACAAAATACGCCGCCGCTATTCATAGCCACAAAATTGGCTAACCACAACATCTCAAAACAAGTAAAGCATACCTACGAATATATCTTAGGACAAACTAACACCAAACTGCCTGGAAAGATAAAAAGAAAAGCCAGGACTAAAAACTGCCAGGAATAGCCATAGAGAATGCATAATAGAGTTTATCCTTCAATCCCCAAATCACCTACAACCAAATTTACTAAAATGTTCTTGCACTTTTCACAAGATTTCTCATCTTTAACCACCCGAGTCATGGTCATTTGCAAAAGAACTTTCAGTTGCACCTGTTTCCATGTCTCTTAAGAAAAGCAACATCTGTACTGGATGAAACATCATCTGCGCAAAATTTAAACCAACATATTTAGGAGGGTTCCAGAATCAGGCAATCAACTTCCGTCAAAACTTTCTGAGAAAAAGAATCAATTGTTCCAACTGGTGATTTACTAACCAGAAAACAGTCCATAAATTAGACAATTAAAGAAAGCAATCCCCAATTATTACACTAGGCAATAACAGCAAAGGATACTGAATCACTAGTAAGCCAATCTCTTTGAAGCAAATTACCAGCATGATGTAGGTAAAATTGAAGACCGAAATCTAACCTTGTGAGGTGGGATATTGGCCTCGAAATGAAATGAAGAAATAATATCAGAACGGAGTTTTTCACCTTGCACTCTGAGCAACCCATCCAATAAGAACAGCAGGCCATGCTAACCCCCGAATCTAAGGAAAAAATAAAAAAGTTTGTATCAGCACACATTGGTAAAACAAGATGGAAGGAGAAAGACATGTAATGAGAAAGCCAAGAACGTATGAAACATAACTGAATATGAAGTAATGCTAGGTAATCATCTTGGAAGGGGAAATAAGATACTATACAAACCTGAACATACTTGTTCACAGCAGGCACAAGATGAAGATTAGGTCCAGTAAAGGCTGAGGGGAGACATCAAACAGGTTAAAGTTTTAGTAACACTTCTTATTGCCCTCTAATCGAGAAACATATGTAGTGTTTATCCTGATCAAACTTTTTAAGTAAAGTAAAGAAAAACCGCTTATTCATTCACCGGTTAAAGTCTTTGCACCCAGGAATTTCGTGAATAAAAGCATCAGCACTCCACAAGTCAAACCTACGAACAACATAATTGATTTCGGATGTTGTACTTCTTTTTCATCCTACATCAGAGAAGTTAAATAAGTCAGCTAATAGAACATAGAAAACTGCAACAGCGCATCTTTTATAGAGGATAGATCATCAGAATATATACATAGAGACAAACATATCGTATTTTCAATTGCATTTGGCCACAGGATTTTGCACACCCTCGAGTGATCACATATGAGACTAGATAGATTGAGTTCCAATTAGACTGATACTTTTAACAACAATCAGACAGTTGAGAGTTGCAAGAAGAATTAACTGACAAGTTTGAACTGCAAGATCTGATTCGAGTTCCAACTTTCAATCATGATCAAACCTAATAATCCTCTCATCTATACTCTATATATGCCACACCATCACTGTTTCATATATGAAATAGGGGAAAAGGCAAAGATACTAACCACGCGAGCGAGTGCAGTAGCTACCAAAGGGCGCAGTTTGAAATAAAGCAACTGCAAGTTCGAAATAAAGCTACTGCAAGAACATGGAGTTCCACACATGGAGCTACACTACCTCACATCATCTTAATTTTCAAGTTTGAAATAAAGAATGTGCAATAACATTTAAATCTGGACTGACAGATAAGCATTGCTGATTTGCTGCATTTCTACTACTGTGGCAAACTACCTGATTATCGGGGATGCAACTGCTGCTGTCCAAGCAATATGATCGCCTCAAAATAAGATTTAATAGTATTTTCCTCTATTGATCCACGCAACTGCAAGAACAACCGTCGGGCACCACCCTGTAACAATAAAGAATATATAATTAGGATATCCCCAGTAATATGAAAAGAAAGTGTTGTTACCATCTCATTCAACAAAATTTAACTAAAATAAGATTAGAAAAGAATAAAAGGTCTCCTATACAGAAAAATCTGTATACATGAGTTAAAACTAAGGTACAAACGAAATTTAGACCAATGAAAAGGATGAATTACATAAACCTTACACCAATAGCATTTACATAGATGTATCTTAAATATTGTTAGATAGACTAAACTTCTTTAGACAAGCACAACGAAATTGCAAAGTTCTACACCTTAGAGAGTTTTTCTCATCTTAGATTACATTTTCAAAAGGGAATGAATGAATACCAGCAAATCCCTATGGAAAACACCAACAACTAAATGCAGATAAGCCAAACCCCTAAAAATATACAGAGGTAGCAGATCCAATAGCCAATAGTTGGAGATGAGCAAATAATAACATCAAAAGGGGAATATATATATATATATATATATATATATATATATATATATATATATATATATATATATAGAGAGAGAGAGAGAGAGAGAGAGAGAGAGAGAGAGAGAGTACCTGGTATGTGTATAACTTTACATAGATTAGTACCTGGTATGTGTATAACTTTCTTCAATTCAAAGAGATGACGTTAAGATGATCCCTCAGAGCATTAGTTACAGATCTTGATTCTTATATCTCCTATACTGCATACCCTTCTTTATAGTCATTATTATCTACCCAATCTCCAATCTCTAAACATTAGTTACAGATCAAAATAAGGGAGAGGGAAATAATAACTTGCACTTATCTGTGCCAAAACCAGTGTTTGAAATTCAGGATGAGATCCAAAATTAGCTCAGCCCTAGCTTTTGAATTAACAAGATCGGCTTGATGACTGGCCAAAGATAAAAACCCAAATTGATCAAACCAAAACCCTAAAAAAACAAGCACAAACCTACCGACCAAACCCCATAAACCTCCATCAAAGAAAAACATACTCCTACAGAGAGTAATTTCTGTCTAACTTCTTATGCATTCTAAAGGAGAGGTTAGAGTTCGGAAGAACGCACCTCTTAGTCTTCCCAATCAAACATCTCCGGATAAGTGACGACGAAATCTGAGCAGATCCAAGCTCACCCCATGCTCGCAACTCAGTTTGCTCGTCGACTTCAGAAATTGACTCTAAAAATAGGATTCGGAACAAAGAGAATTTCAAATTAAACTCGAGCAGAAGGAAGGAGCGAAGATGGAGAAATAGGGAGAGAAACAGTAAAATTCAAAGCACGCATTAAAATCTAGAGAGAGAGGGAGAAGTTTCAGAAAGAAGCTGAAAATGGAAAATGGAAAATCTGGAGAAATTTTCAGAGGTAGAATGAAGGTGATTTGGGGGTTTTGTTCGTTCTGGAGAGAGGAAGCTCGTCGGATACCTCGTCGGCGATATAGGGGTTTTGTTCGTTCTAGAGCAGATTGAATGTGAAATTAAACAAGAAACCAAATCAGAATGAAGATAGGAAACAAATGAAGCCAAACAAATAGGTTGGAATGTCGGATACCTCGTCGGCGATATAGGGTTTCAACTCCCATCCATTTTCGTGATTCCTCGGAGTGGTGATGGCCGGAGAAGGGAGTCAGCATCGAACACCGGTCGCCGGAGCTGGCAAGGGGATGCTTGGATCTGGCGAGAGAGGAAGAAATTCGGTTTGAGGGTTTGGTTCGTTCTGGAGAGAGGAAGCTCGAGGTAGTTTAGCATATTGAATGTGAGGGGAGAGAGAATAAGATAGAATTATTTTGAGTTATAAATTCTAGGAAAGTAGGAAAAACTAAAATGGGTCAATTATTTTCTAAGTGTTTCAAATTTTTGTCAAGTGTTAACATTACTTCCAAAATTTGGTAGTCCGGGCTCCGAATTTTTTTCTTAGTTTTTGGATCCTGCCTTGTTCCCTTATAGCGCGCGTTTTGTTTTTTTTTTAGAATTAACAGTTTCACATCTGTCCAAATATTTGACCATCGTCTATACTGCTTTAGACATCACAAAAAAAAAATCGATGTAATAGATAAATTTAACATCTGTTGATTTCTTGACAGACTTAAATGATATGATGTCTAATTGCAGTATTCTAGTAGCGTTAGTGTGATGTAGGACCCTTGATTGTAACTTGTGCGTGTTATACCTTGCCTGCATTATTGCTGAACCTCTCTTGAGCTAGGTTCCTGATAGCGTGGTATTTCCCCTTTCTATCACCTTAACATGTCTTACTCGTGCAAATTAGACTGATGTTGAACCCGACTATTGACTTGATTTTCGTGATGGTTAGTTCTAGCATGCTTACATGTTATCGCTCGGTAGTGTTTCCCCTATTACTCTATAATATCCTCTCATGCTTGCATAGATGTATGATTTTGGCACCTCGCATGATCACACACCACGTTATATTATGATTTCGCACACGCATGACACCTGAATGGTAGGATGAATCTAATCGCATTATCTTGATTGTATCCATGTTCGATAAGTGCCAGTAGTGTCCTGTAGGGCTTATGGTTCCCAATATGACTCGTTAAATGATCACGTGTTGTACTTGTTCTATGATGTGATGACTATTGCACCATATATGTGCTCTATGATGGTTCGTTGTTGGCATGATTACAATCTATCGCCCGTGATGTTCTTCTTGTTACTTTTGATGATGCATCATGTTCGTGAATATTATGTTGAACTCCTCTTAACGGCTCTTGACTATGCTTGTATCACATCATGTATCGCTAGTACCATGTAGGACCCATGCTTTCTAAATGTATCTCGTCATATGATTACGTGTCATACTTGACCTATTATATGATCATTGTGTTAGATGAGATAGTAACTATGTTGCTCTTATATGTTCTCGTATGATGCATACACCAAGCTCGTGCATTGTTCATATATGTGATAATTGTGATGCCCAATAAATCCCGCATATCTTGCTTAAGTTGCTAGGCATCTCTGCTTTCATGAGATAATAGACTACTATCTTGTCTCGCATGCATCCGTGTAGCACTCGAATATGTCTTTTAGGAATCAATATGTATGTCGTGCTCCTCGAGATAGGTACATGTTAGTGTGGATTAAAATGATTGATATGCCTCATGATGGATTTTTGTCTACTTGTCATAATTGCAACCTAATAGACCTCCATAAGGGCGTTGTTGCTATTCTCGGCTCAGAGTCTTGCCTCTAGTCTTGTTGTCTTTAGCATTGGGATTTGGTTGTCTCCAGGAGGAACATTGGGTGTCCGTCCCTATCACTCCCCTATCTCCCCTAACTTGGACTCTTGTGCGATACATTGGGTAAGCGACCACATGGAAGAGGGAACGGAAAGTAGATAGCGATAGCGCAGGGAAAGCGTGGGCCCATAACCCACGGGCCTCAGGATCTATGATGTCGGCGGAACGGGCACGCATCGAGAAATACGGTTACTGAGTATGATATGACTTATAAACGGGAGTATTCTCCGTTCAAATTGCTAACCCTTTTGAATTTGTTGACGACGATATTGCACTGACCTAGAGATGAGATTTACGTGTTGATGTGCTGACTTGATGATGATTGTTGCCTGATTGCCTGTTCTCTATGATGATATGATTTGATTACTTATAGATCTCATGTACCATGATGTCTTGAACTGTTTCGACGCTAAGTTGCTAAGCATGATTTGAATTCCTTTGCCCGTAAAATGTGAACTACATATGCTAAGAAGCATGAATTGTATCTGATAAGATTATAATGCAACATGTTAGCTTGACTTGGTTATGTTCATATATGATGTTGCAATGATTATTGAGCATGATGGTAACTGAGACTTGTTGAACCCATGATGTTATGCTTATAAATGCTGGTTGATATGATGTAGACCTTATGTTTGATGATTTTCATGATTGCTTTTCGTTTCGGCTATATACACCGCAAATCCCCACGTCCTTAAGGACGTGCAAGTAGGGAGAGAGCCACCCGAAGCAGGACGTGCAAAACTGCACGTGGTTAAGCACGTGCTGCACGTCCTTAAGGACGTGCAAGCCCGTCTTCTAAATGGTGAAGAGGACGTGCCTCTTCGTCTTCATTCCGTCTTCGTCAGAGAAATCGAGAGCGAGGGAGTTGCCGGAGAGAAATCGAGAGCGAGAGAGATTGTCGGAGAGGGAAATCGAGAGAGAGAGAGAGAGGTCGCCGGAGAGAGAAAGAGAAAGAGATCGAGACAGAGAGATGGAGCCGGAGAGAGAGGAGGTGGTGGAACCGACGGCGACGCTGGTGGCTGAGGAGGTTGGTGGTGGGGGTGGAGCCCTGGGGGAGGGGGTGGCGGTGGAGCAGGTGGCCGGGAGTGGTGGTGGGGCGGCGCCCATGGAGGTTGAGGAGGGTGGTGACGGTGGTGACAGTGGTGGTGATGGTGGCGTAGTGGCGGAGGCGGAACCGCCGCGGAAGATTAGATTATATAGTTTGATTTATTTTTATAGTTTTATATTATAGTTTAGATTTTAATATATAATATAATTTGATAGATTATAATTAGTTTATTATATAGTTTGATAGATAATATATAATTTGATAGATTATATAGTTTTAGTATATAGTTTGAAAGATAGTATATAGTATAGTTTATATATTTTGATAGTTTTAATGGAAAAACAAAAAAAAACGATTAATATATATTACAAGATATTAAAACTTATTACAATATATTAAAAGACATTAAAATAAATGAAAATAAAAATATTAAAATTTAATAAAATATAATAAAATACATAGAAATAAATTTAAATTTAAAGAAAATAAAAACATTAAAATATAATAAATTATAATAAAATACATAAAAATAAATTTAAATTTAAAGAAAATAAAAAGATTAAAATATAATAACTTATAATAAAATACATAAAAATAAATTGACATTGAAAGAAAATAAAAACATTAAAATATAATAAATTATAATAAAATACATAGAAATAAACTTAAATTGAAAGAAAATAAAATCATTAAAATATATTAAATTATAATATAATAAATTATAATAAAATACATTTCATAATAACAGGCAGGGAGGCTCATGAGGGGGGACGGTACCCTCCGGCCTGTTACGTTCGCCGACCGGGCAGCGGTCAGCCAGATTCCAGAGAGGACGGTACCCGACAGTTCGACAGCCACAATCGACGATCTGCTCGCGTCTGCAGAGCGGTACCAGCAGTCGATGGGGACCCCCCCGGCCGACGAGCACGCCACCCCATCCCGACCCGCCGGCGCCCGTCCACTCGATCGGCATGGACCCATGGGTGGACCTCCCTCAGCCTCCCGTCATCCCTGCGGCGTTGGCGGCCCGCTTGCACGAGATGGAGGGCTATTGGAGGGCCCTGTCTACCGACCCTCGCCTTGAGGAGCTATTAGACGAGGTGACGGGTATTTTGGATCATGTTGTACGCCATCCTGTAGACCAGTGATGTACTTTTGCAGTTTCTATCTTGATATTATACTTTTATATTACGGATTTTGTATCTATCTCTATATTTCTATTAGACTCTTCTCATTTCTTCAGAGTCATATTGAACGTAAACATCAAAAACGAAAACGTTAATATGATAAGGTTGCCCGATAACGAAAACGAAAGCGTTAATATGATAAGGTTGCCCGATAACGAAAATGAAAACGTTAATATGATAAGGTCGAGGGCTATTTGTGTATGTTGTTTATAATGTTTTCCTGCATATTTTGGCTAGGGTTTTAGGGTAAGGAAACTGCACGTCCCTAAAACCCTAGCCAAACCCTAAACCCTAGCACGTCCTTAAGGACGTGCTAGGGTTCTGCTTACAATTAATGCAACAGTGCCTATTTGAAGCGATGAAGGACAGCTTCATTCCGCACTCCAAAACAAAGTCTGAATTCTTTCGATATATTCTTTCGCCGTTAGAATCGTTATGGCCGAGCCGCAAAGCAATCATCGTCTCCAAGTATCCCAGGTACGGATAGGTTTCGTAGAGTCAACATATTTCGTATTCCTTCTGTTTTGTTCATATTTCCAATTATGTGAATACAGTTTCGAGACTTTACATCTGAGTTCTCGGACCGAAGGGTTTGGAATGACCGTGACGAAATGGTTACGCATTTCAAGGACTTGGGTCGTACACACTGCATGATTTTAGTAATCAAGCGGTCTTGGACGGGGGCGTCGAATCGTCCGGGCGCTGAATGTTGTCTTCCCCGACGTCCAGCATCTCCTTTGTTGGTTACACGTGACGAGAAGATGCGAGGAAGCAGCTTTGAAGATCACGAAGAATTCAAACCACGCTGGCATCTTTAAGGGCAACTGTTGGGGACTGTTCGAATCGAGGTCGGAGGAATCATTCAACCGACGTCGTCGGGCGCTACGAGCTTCATGGCACCCATTCCCAGGTGTGGTGGCGTATTTGGAGTCGGTTTGGCTTCCATACAGCAGGAACATAGTACGGTGCTACGTAGATAATGTCTTCCATCTCGGCACCCGTACGACAAACAGGTACAACCTTACTTCATATCTCCCATTACAATATGATATAATATCGAATATTTAGTGGTATGCACTTCAATGTGTACATAGTTGAGGGTCAACACAAGGTTCTGAAGGAGGCACTTCACTCATCGACTGGTGACTTCCGCATCGTGATCGATGCCATCCATAGAGTCAACGATTGTCAACTGCATGAGCTGCAAACTGCTTTGGAGATCGACCGCTTCAAATGGCCAACATCGGCGTATAAAGTCAACCTTTTCGATGAGGTAAAGACTTTAATCTCCAAAAAGTGCTTCGATTATCTGTACAAGATGTGGCAGGACGTCGTGAACCAAAAGGTTCCTCCGGTATGCACGGACCGACATTGGAGGGTTTGTTACGGGATCCCTTGTGTCCATGAGATTTAGGCATACGTCAACTCCGGTACTCCGATACCCGTCGAGGACATCCACCCGTTCTGGATGGATTTGACATGGCCTGACCTCGACGACACCCCACTGTTGTATGAGCTGTCATCTTCATACACGGCTTCCAATGATGTATGCGAGGATGAGGTGCACCCACCCTTATCAGCAAGCGTCCGAAGGAAGGGGAGGCCTCGGGGGTCGAGGAATGCCTGCAGAACCAACCCGTTGCCATACGAGGAGGTAAGGGAAAGGTTTGAGAAAGAAGAAGCATGTGCTGCTTAAAATGCTGCTCGACCTCGTCCACAAGCGACCTCAGCTCGACGTGGACGTGATGATGTGTTCGGAGGGTTCAACTGGGGTCGAAACAACGTTGATCCCTTCATGCTCGGTCATATTCAGACGGTGAGGGACACTGTTGGAGATGGTCATTGTGGCTACCGTGCTTTGGCGGCTTTGACATCACCGATCGGCGAGACTGCTTTCCCGAAACTCAAAACGTTACTATGCAATCACTTGGAGGATCATGCCGTTCTGTACGCCGGTTGTTATAAGGAAAGAGTACCCATTCCAGCAGTTCGTCGACTACCAGAGATGGGCTGGAGCCACACATGGTGATAGGAGACGGGGGATAGAGCTACCCATCATGGGTTTAGTATTTGCGACGGTAAATCAGATTCCTCTCGTCGTCCTAGCTTGGCATCATCCGTTCACATGTCTCCCCATGATCTCGCCGACATCTGCTAACAACCCTCCCCAATCAGCAACTCTTGGTGTAGCCTGCATCGGAAACCAAGACCATTTTGCCGCGGTACGACTTCAAACGTCTTTTTTATTACCTATTCATGCTTTTCATACATATGTCAATACTCTAACTCTAAATTTTTGTTCTCATAGATCTGGTTGCGTCCTAACGCTCCTCTTCCG
This sequence comes from Persicaria tinctoria, assembly GCA_037127255.1. Classification (NCBI taxonomy): domain Eukaryota; kingdom Viridiplantae; phylum Streptophyta; class Magnoliopsida; order Caryophyllales; family Polygonaceae; genus Persicaria; species Persicaria tinctoria. Next base: position 33,648,989 of record JBANSL010000013.1, on the reverse strand, counting down.
CCGCCTCCATTAGAATGGGTCGAACATCATCATCCGAGCGTCGAAGGATGGGATGCTCCGTTTCAAGCTCAGATTGAGAGATTTAGAGCCTTGCGTGCCGAGTCCGGCCATCCTTTACTATTTTCCTAGATTGTATTCCACAACTTTATTAAAATTATGAATGTAAACCTTTTTTTCCGTTCCTTGTAACGTTATTCGCATATTATCCGAATGAAAACCTTAACAATTCTTGTGTTCTGTTTAATTTGACCCTAAATCCATCAAATCCACTAACTAAACACAATTTTATCAATTAACATTACAAAACCGTCGGAAAACCTAAACCCTAACCCTAAACCCTGCAAAACCCTAACTAGGGTTTGCACGTCCTTAACAACGTGCAAGCATTGCACGTCCTTAAGGACGTGCTTGCACATTGTTAAGGACGTGCAAGACGTTTTTAGCGGACGTGCACCGTCCCAGACTTGCACGTCCTTAAGGACGTGCAAATCCTTAATCCAGATTTGCGGTGTATATAGTGACACCCTTGCTTTTTCTTTAAACCTGTGGGTGAGGCCATTTGGTAGCGTGGTTGGAAAGTGGTGAAGAATTTTGGTCGGTTGGGCGACGATCGAGAAATTTTCTAGCGAAGGTGTGACTAATAGGGTATGATACTGGTGATACCTTGGGAGGTGGGGGAGGTGTAAGAAACGACCTTAAGATAATCGAGGATATAGTACGAGAGGGTGCTCGCGGGTGATGTTAGAGATATGAGTTGGATTCTTAGAGGTGGATGGTGTGTGTGAGTGTTTGGTGGAATGAGGGTGAGATTTGAGCATCGGGATGAATTGGGATTTCTTTATGGAATTTTGTGTAAGTTGATGTTGGTGAGTCTAGAAGAGGATTGGTCTTGGCTTGAGAGTGGAGATGGGCGAGTGAGGATTGTGTTTTATTTTGACTGGTATGATGTGCATATCTTCTTGATTATGGGATTTATTAAAATGTACTGACGCAATGTTAGATAGCAACCATGATGAACCTGATATAGACTGATATTACATGTTTTTATGCAAATACTAAAATGTAATTGGTAGTGACTAGTGTTATCATGATATATTGAAGCATTACTACCATGTTATGCGTTTTAGAAGCATGTTACGATGTGTTATATGAATCATGAAATAATGACATGTTGCTATGTGAAAACATGATATTATATTATGGGGTGATAAAGCATGATGTTATGTTATATGATCGTTAAGCATGATTGTGGGTATGCTATATGATGAATATGACTTTGAGGATGAATATGATTTGTATATATGAGATAATGATACCAGATTGTTATATGACCTTGTGATGAGTTAAGATGATGTTTGGTGAATATGCTGACATTCGATGACTGATATACTCTTTGACCTCCCCTTTCGCGGAATCTTAATAACATGACTTGTTGTGTTGATAATGAGTTTGATTCGTTGCCTTTATGATGAGGATGTACCTGTTAAGACCTTGGTGTGATATCGAGATGTGTGTTTTGATTTTGGCATAGGTGCATATTATGACCTTTAGTATGATGTGGAGACGTTGATGTGATCTTGTGGCAGTGTGCTGGCATATGTTTGAGACTTGTCATATGATGTACTCTTTGAGGATCGATTGGTTATGTGGTTATGCATTGCTTATGACTTGTGAATCTTGCTTGAATTGAGATTGATAGATCGATTTGATTATTGAAACTAGGAAGAGAATATGAGATTAGCCTTTAGAGGTGGATGATTCCACCTCCCAGCTTCTGAATTTAATTGTTTGGTATGCGAGAAATTGATCTGGTGGTTGGAATATTTTAATGAAATTTTGATTTGAAAGGATTTGACTTGTGTTGGTGTAAGGTTGCTCGATTAGACGTTGGATTTGAAGATTTTGAACGGTTTTGAAAAAGGACCAACTTGGATTGTAAAAGAATAAACGCTATAGAGAATTTCAACGATTTTGAGGCTAATCTTTATTTTCAATTGCGGAATCTCTTTAGAAACTTTTCAAATCCGGGCAACTCTATGATACATTACAAAGTGGATACATGCATTTTATGGGGGCGCCTATAGGGTGCTTGCTAAGACCTAGTGATGCTATTGTAGAACTTTTAGAGTTGTGGCACTTCCGAAAAGTCGAAGCGAGGATGTGATATGGGCGCTTATTGCATACTTGTCAAGGCCAATTGGGGACGTCACGACCGTGACTAGGATGTTGTGAGAATCCCGGAAGACGCAACTAAGATGATTACAAGATCCTTGGGCACGGTCCTTGGACTCACAGTTTAAAACTTCCTCCTCTAACTTTGAAGTGATTTAGTCTCGGGGACGAGACTTGTTTTTAGAGGTGGATGATGTAAAGGCCTGGATTTTCAAACCTTGATTTTCAGAAAAATAAATTTAAGTCGGATATTTTACGAAAAACTTTTCCTAAATTTAATAAATCGAACTCGAAACTGTTAAAGCAGACCCCGACAAAATTTTAAAATTTATGCAAAGTAGATTTTATTCCGCTTTCATATGTCAAAAATTCAGAAAATGAGATTTGGATTTCATTATTGAATTCGGATTGAAAAATTTTAAGAATTATGTTGATCGTGTTGGGATTTGATCGAGCTAGCGGGGTTTAGGATTTTTGGTTCGGGTATCCTTAATTTCTCTCCTTTTTCCTTTGGGACTACTTGTGGGTCTTGTTCCCCTCTTTGTCACTGTCATCCGAATTCAGGAAGGAAAAGAGCTCCCCCACCTTTGACCATTTGTAGCATTAAGAACAGGTCTCCTGCAACTCCTCCCTTCCTCCTCTCAGTCTCATGCTCCCCCATTTCTAGTAATAAGAAGCCAAGCAATCTCTCTCTCTCTCTCCCATGCTTGTACCCACGCCTACTCAGTAATGAGCCACACCAAAGCTCTGCAGTCCACCTCCCTCCTCCTGATTTCAGATTTCAGTAAGAGCTCCCCCACTTCAGTTACTCCCTCTTCCGCCCATCGCATCCCTGTTTTCCGTCCGAACAACCCCGATGCTGCCATCACCACTCCTCCTTCGAAGTAAGCATCTCCAAATACTCCCTCTTCCGCCCACCGTACGAGGCAGCAACAGCTCCCTCCGACACCCGAGTCGAGAGCAGAGCACCCAGGAGCGGCCGACGCCGCCACCGTCTTCCTCCCTCCTCTGATTTTCCCGATTTTGAGCGATAAGGGTCCGTTTCCATCCCTTTCGGTTCCTTTCATCCTTAAACAACGTAAAGGTGGATCTTTGATCTCTTCCCACCCTTCCTAGGTCACCTCTGGTTTCAATTACGCCCTCGACGAGCCCGAATTGTGCCTCCGGCGAAGATTTCCCGGCGAAGCTCTCCGATCTCGGTAACCTCCCTAATTCTCCCTCTCCTTCACTCGCGTTTAGCTCTCTTTGCCTGGTTTGGGGTCAGAATTTGATGTCGGTCAGATTGAGCGAGTCTTGGGGTCGGGAACCGCCGGAATCCGGGTTCTCATCCTCGTCCTCCGTCATTTTTCCATTGTCGTCTCTGTTCAATTCTCAAGGTTGAGGATGAGTTCTGACGGGCCGGGTTGGGCTTCATATTTTGGGGGAAGGATCCGGGTCTTGGGCTGGGCAATGGGTCGGAAACCTGGTTGGATCCGGGTCTCCTTCTTTCTTTCATGTTGGATCCGGATTCCTTCTGGGTATATGTTGGGCTGGGTCAGATTGTTTTCTAGGGAAGAGAGTTGGGCCTTGTGAGTTGTTGTTATTCTATACTATTGGTTTATGTTATAGTTAGATTATTTTATATGATAATAATTACTTCTTCTTGTTATTTTATGTTATATTATACTCGTATATTGGGATTGGTATATACTGGTTATTAGTATTATTATGTTTTCTTTTCTGTGTTGGTGAAAATAAATATTTCTGGGATTATTATATGTTATAAAGTACGGAAATTTCGCCTGGTGCCCCTCAGGTAAGGCTTTTTTCACGGGGTGTACAGAAGTTTGGCATATTTCGCCAAATGCCCCTGAGGTTTATATTTTTTTCGTCTCGTGCCCCTGCGTTGCCTTTTAGAAAAAACCGTTAACACTTCGTTAACACTCCGTTAACTTTTATTAAAAGAAAGAAAGAAGCGAAGAAAAGAGATCTTCATTCACGCGAAGAGAGCGAGGGGCAGTCGGACTCCTCTTCCCCGGCCTCACCTACTCTTCACCGTCGCCTCTTTACCGGCCTTCACTTGCGCAGTCGCTTGACTCCTCTTTGTCGGCCTCCTCTTGCAAAGTCATCTGACTCCTCGTCCCTAGCCTCCTGCATTGCAGATCTGTTCGTTCGACCACTAAACCCTAAATCACATATCTATTCTCGCCAAGTCTCCCCCGGCCTCCAATTCTTCTCGACATCTTCTCTCGATGTTTCTCCTTGTTTGAATTTGAAGTGCTGGTAGTCGGTTCCAACGCTTTCTCCCTTCAATCTCAGGTAAGTTATCGTATCTCCTTATTCGTTTGAACCAGGGAATGTTACCGCTGACTTGAACGACCTTTAATCAATTGTTCAAATTTAGGGGTTTCGTTAGGGTTTTGGCTTGTCACTTCTCCCTTCTCTAAATTTTATTAGAAATTAAACTTAGTCATTCAATTTCGCTGCTTACTGGTTAGTGGGAGCAACCACCATTGTGCTAGCTCGCAGACATCGAAAGCTCTGAGCTCCATAGCCAGCCCGCTTACTAGATGTATTTATTGGTGTACTTATTGCTGATTGTTTGCCTTGTTCTTGCATTGTAATTGTCTGGTGTGCCTTGTTCTTGATAGCAACATGATAGTGTTAGATTAACACTTCTTTCTTAGCTTATGGTTGTTCCTCATTTGGTTTTTATACAACTTAAATAGAAGAGGTTCCTCATTTGATTCCTCAGCAGTATGTTAGCCGTGAGGACCTTAATTTTTGTTGGATCGATAGCCTGAGTCTGAAACTGTACTTTTGTTGTCATCTGCAGATAGCATATCTATCTCTGAATAGATTTGTTTCGGGAGTTCGCTCTAAAAGAGTGTTTTATTCTATTTAGGGTGGCCTTCGAGTGAAACTCAGGTATCGGGTTCAAATCAGGAATCGGATCCAAAACTTGATTAAGGTGTTTCATTACTTCATAGAAAGATAAAAATTAATGAGAACACAAACACAAGAAGCTGCTGGATTGTAGCAATGTTGCCCCTAAAGTCAAAGGGCATTTGCAAGGGGAGAGTATAAACTTTTAGCCGGTGATTATGGTATGTTAACTTGATCCTAAAGCCTTTGGATGTTATGGATTATAGATATTGCTGAGTTCTCTTAAACATCATCTGTTAATAAGTTGTTGTTACACATTGGTTTATATTAGCCTATTAGCTCAAATGGAAGAGGAACGTGTTGTATACATCGATGTGGGTTCGAATCCCACATAGGCTACAAATCTTTGCTTTTGTTTATACTCTCCATTTTATTCCTATCGATGGAACTGAATATTTTGCATTGAAGGAAATCAAAAGATGTTGGGGCTGTCTTGGTAGGCAGAAGGAGCTGGTGAGGTTGCTGTGAGAGCTGGTGACGCACTGCTGGGCATACTGAAGCTTGGCATAAAGAACTATCATTCATCTAATTAGATATCTTTCATGCTGAATGAGAACTTAAACTAATTTTAAGTTGCAAGAAGCCATGGACAATGCATTTGAAGTAAAATAGAGTTGCAAGAAGCCATACCGAATGAGAGCTTAAACTAATTCTAATTAGATATCTTTCATGCTGAATGACGCACTGTTGGGTATCATATTTCCTTAAGAACATATAGAGTACTCGACATTATTGAAGACACATGAGGAAGCTATTAGTTTTTTAAGTAGAAAGAATGTTGCTTACTGAAGAGTACTCGACATGACAACCTGCACAGAAGCAAACTAATGGAAACAAAGGACTAATTTTAATCTTAAACTAAATGAAAGATGAAAATGATTTAAATCTTTAAAGAAATGAAATCTTAAACTGAATAAAATCTGGAATCTGAATTCGTGAATTATGTCCTCTCTCTGGCCACCTGGCATAGTCGAAAGGAAGAAGACAGCCCTAAATTATGAATTTCAAAAAGCAAAAAACATGAATGAGTTGAAACTAAAAAAATAGTCAATTGTTTTTTGCCCATATAAGTATGCAACTAATAATTTGCAAAGTTCAACAATGGAAATGATTTTAGCCTATGTGGGATTTGAACCCACGTTTATGTGTATTGAACACATCGCTCTCCCATTTGAGCTAACATGCTGAAAAACTTATTTTAGGAATTTCCATGATAGTAGTTCTCTAATAGTAGTTCCAAATTTCATTTTAGTACATGCTATAAGTAACAGATTTTAGATTTCATAACAAGAAATTTTAGTAAATGCTATGACAGATTCTACATGTTAGTTTAATTTGAAATATGAAATCTGTCATAGCACTAACTCAGTTGAAATATGAAATCTATCAGTAAATTGAGGCTCAAACAAAAAAAATTGGAAACGAACAAATTCCAAGTATTTGCTTACTCAGTTTGGTGCTTCAAGGATTTATACTTACTGAGTAAATTTGAAAACGAAAAAATATGTTAGTTGTTCAGGGATTTCAGTTTCAAGCACTTGGCTTTATAAGTAACTAACAGAATTTTCCTTGATAGAAAATTTATGCTTAAACAGCTATGCAAATGAATTCAGGTGAGAACAATAACCCCTAATTCAGAAGGTCAATTCCCAAAACCCAGTTCTTAGGGTTGAATTTAGAAGTAAGAGGCGAATTGAGATGCTTTAAAGAGGCGACAACAATAAAAAACCCTAATTCAGATGCTTTAAAGAGGCGAATTGAGAAAGAATCCTCAAACCCCTAAATCCCCAAACCCTAAATTAAATTGAGAAAGACTTACCTCCACTGGTGTCCACTCTCTTCGACATTTGCTTTCTCTTATCGACCTCTCAGTCTTCGCTGATACAGAAGAATACTCAAATCTAGAAGTGTATGTTGGCTTCCTCTCATCGGCGCCGGTTTCCTAGAGCAGAAGAATCAGTACACGGTGATGGAGGTAGGTCTTCTATCCTTTATTTTGTTTTCATTTTTTTTAACGGAAATGGGAAGAGAGGAAATAGAGGGGTACCAGGCGGAAAAAATATAAACCTTAGGGGTATTTGGCGAAATATGTCAAACTTCTGTACATCCCGTGAAAAAGGCCTTACCTGAGGGGCACCCGGCAAAATTTCCGTATAAATTATTTAAAAGTAATATTATGTGTAAGATGTATTTTATTGCGAGTTTGGAAATTCTGAAATGATTCGTGGATTTTGATTTATAAATGAGGTTGGGGAGATGGATTTATTTTGGAAATGTTCATCACTATCTTAAATTACTCGAAACAGTAAAGTCAAGGTTTTGGAAATAAAATTCCGGAATTATCTCTATAATATGATTTTGAGGTATTGGTTTTAAGGTTTAATTGATTAATGTCGGAATTTGACCAATTATGATTTGAGAACTTGTCTAGAAAATGAGTAGACTTAAATTGGGATTTAAGAGTTTGGGAAAAAAAATATGGTTGGTACAATTTTATCAATGGGGTTTGATTTGAAGAATGATTTTGGTTGATGTTGATCATATCGAAAAGGTTTTTGAAAACGGTTTCACTATCGGTTGGTTTTGAGTATGTTGAGAACTTGGGTACGTGTGTATGAATGTTGGTCTGGTAGCTTATGGAAATGGCTTGATGATAGGTGTGTATTGCTTTTGGATTTCTTTGGACTTGCTTTGGGCCCTTACTTGTGTTATCCTGCTGTTCTGCATCTTCAGGTAAGTTCCCTAGGGGGCTTACTCAGGTTGGACATTCATGCATGTTGTTGCATTTTATGTTAGGTGTTGCATATGCATAAAAGCATGTCATGTAGTATCCTGTTTAGGTTGCACTAATTGAATGAGCATCTGCTTACTTTTTGCGTTTGAAACAGAATGGCCGTTATCTGTGATAGTCCTAGAGTCTTTGCTAAGGTCATAGGGTAGCCCAGCCTCATCGGATACCCTGAGCCAATCGAGTCATGAACTTCCTTATATTATGAGATGCTTGCGGGCTTTATTGTGGAGCGGGTTAGGCATGCGTGCCGCCCGATTATGATGGAATGCATTCACGAGCTAGCCAGTCTCCGCCCTATCAGAAGGGGGTGGAGGTAGGAGAGGGATATGCCACTTGGCATTTTCTTGGGCCCTTTACAGTATTTTTACACATTATTATAACTAGGAGCATGCTAGTGTGTTTATATTTCGTACTGCATTAGAGCATCTTTATTAGGTATAGCACATATTATGTGGCCTCAGCGAGGACTGCCGGTCCTGCATGAGTGGCTCGATCTGACTCCTTTCCCCGTTCTTCTTTTAAAGGTATTTTCTGCAGATTTTGAGTGCTAGATGTCTATATGACGGGGTTCTCTTTTTGCAAATCGAAGAACCTAGCTAATTCACTAACTCGTTATAAATGGTAATCACCCACTTATGATTTGGTTTTGACCCGACTCTGTCGTGGCACCTTGTATCTTAATTTTTTTTCCACCTTACTTCCGCTTGAATTGATTTTCGCGATATAGCCCCTAGGACAGGTTAAGGGTACCCAACGACCCTACGATACTTTTAGGGTTCGAAATCCCTCTTTATTACTGACCTTAAAAATGAGTTTGAAACCTCGACCCGTACCTGGATTGCAAGATCCGAACAAGGGGTTTTCCCTTGAAACGTAACCCGGAAATCATAATTCTGGGCCGTTACATTATGGATGATGGTAGTCATTAGACGACAGGAAACAACAACAGAAAACAGAGGAAGCAATCCCTCAATATGGACAAACTCAAAAGTGTGCTGAATGGAGTCCTGGAAAATATCACAAATCTAAGCATCACCTCTGTCTTCACAACTATTATCGGCGAGCCAGTCAGTATAAAAACCATCTTGTTGAAATGTGGCTGTCCCACATCGGTTATATAGAGAATACTTGAACAACATATAAGGTTGAAGGGCTACTCCTCTAATTGCCAATTGGTTTTGAGATGGAACCCCGTTGGGTTTATATGTTGTTCGAGTCTCCCGTATGTGAGCCTGCAAACACGACCTTCCTTCAGCTTGTCTTTGACCCCACCAGGCCCAGCCGACTTTAACATGGTATTAGAGTGGTTAGCCTAACGACCCGTGTCGATCCTGGTCTGGGTTACCTAGTTTTCCAAGTCTCAACTAGATGGTCATTCCTACTTGGACTTGCGGGGGCGTGTTAGAGATGTGAATGAGACCAAAAATGTCCCACATCGGAAAGTTGAACATAACAAGCCCTAGTATATGAGTCGGTGGGCTACTCTTATTGCCAATTGGTTTTGAGATGGACCCCCGTTGGGTTTATATGTTGTTCGAGTCTCCCGTATGTGGGCCCGCACACACGACCTCCCTCCAGCTTGTCTTTGACCCCACCGAGCCCAGCCGACTTTAACACATCCGTAAAAAGATCTTCTTTGATTGGAAATTCCTGATGGGAAAAATCATTCATATGAAGAACAACTAGTTTGAGCTTAGTTCGACTTGGAAGAGGACCGGGAAAAGATCTGGCTTGGGCGTCCATACCATATCTCTAAGCAGTTGATGACCATTCGACCCTCGCGAATTGATTTCGATCCACTGTTGGAAACAATCACAACCCTCGATGTTTGGATGAGAATCATGGGGCTACCGGTTATGTATGTGAGCAATGAGGTCCTCAAATCTCTTGTAGAAGGCAATAGAATTGTAGAAGTGATTAGAGTTGTGGCGTTCACTAAGAACGGTGCAAGATTCCTCTATCCTTGGATTTGTGTCTCAGTGGACATCACCCGAATCCAAAAGTGGGAAATCTCTGTACTCAATGAAGAAGGTAACATCGACATTTACCCGGTGTGGTTCGAGAATTTTTCGAAGGTTGTGGAAGTTGTGGGCTCTGGTCTCACGATTTCTCCGAGTGCCCATTGTGACTCTCTATCAGAGCCGATTATGGCTGCTTAGACTGCCCTTGCTGAGAACAAGGATGGGAATGGGCGGTGAGGAGCTGGATTCGATCACTACAAACTGGTGAATAGAAGAGTGTTTCTACAAAGAGAAAGCCACCACCATTAAAGTTTGGACATTCTAAAACGGCTCTTCTGGAGTTGTTTGGAACCAATGATGATGGCTCCTCGGATACTTCAACTTCAAAGTCCTCCAACAACTTACCTAATCCTCTAGTGGATTGGAATGCACTGATCGTTGCGCCTGCTACCCCTCCTGCCATGCCAGTATTGGAAACACAAATAATCCCTGAATCCTTTGAAGCTTTCAAATCTCCACCTTTGAACCTGCCTTATCGAATTCAATATTTGAGGCTGATTTCGACATGGATCTTGTGGACTATGATGATGACCCAAAATCGATACATTAGGTTAAAGCCACCCCTGCAAGGTTCATTGATGAAGACATTGACAAAATGCTACTCGACATCCCCACCTCTGTCGAGCATATCATCCCTGACCTTGCGAATTTGCCTCTTTGGAATGCTTTTGCAACCACTTATATGGCTGCCCGTGTGATGTCTCCCACTGATTCTCACAAGATGTCTGCTCCGAGGGTCGAATCTGCATCCAAATCCGGTTCTACCAAATGTAAACGTTTCTTTGAAGATACGAATACTGCTTGCTCTGACATTTTGGTGGGCAGTAAGAAGCAAAACCATGTTTAGTTCCCTTCTTTCAAACTCGGTTCATAACTCCTTTTGGGTTTGTTGGGCTATGAACATTATGATGATGATTCCGCGACCTCTTTTGATATTTCGGATATAGAATTTGAAATGTAACCCTTTTGATAAAAATTCTTGTGGTATGGGTGGTAAACTCATGATCGGTAATGGCAAGCTTAAACCCTCTAATCACCATGTTAGTGTTGCTCATGTGAACTTGGCTTCTGTTGTCCTCTCATGTACTATAGTTTTTACCCAAGCTTCTTTCTGGTATGATCGGTGTAGCTATGGTTATGTATAGTGTTCACTTTGTATAATACCCAACTCTTTGCTTATCTGTTTGCAATTTATCTTCCAATATCTACTAGTTATTATTTGAACCACATTACAGTTGGTCACTGGAACAACGCCATGTTCTTGATTTCGACAAACCAATGGTACTCTATGGTTGATCCCTTTGGCTTCGCGGGAGTGGCCTCTCCACGCCCATCCTCTTGGTTGCTAATTGTCCCGTTGAATCGCGCCTCCTAGCTTCGTTTTCGAGGTTGGGGAAGTACCATTTCCGGGCCCTGGAATCCACAAAGTGATGCTGATAATCTCTACTTGATTATTCTTGGATCGGCATGGGTATCCGAAAAGCTCTCTACTTATAATATAAGGTTTGGCTCGATAATCCACAGGTCAAACCAAATAATGTTTAGTATAAACATGCTTAAAGGGGTTCCTAGGACTATGGTGCACCTTCTTCCGATGGCCGGTTTGGATCCTTTCGAGGCTTCCCTTGCCGATTGGCCTCATTGGCCTGCTTATGATTGTTGCACCAATGCTCCTTGCTGTTTCGATGATTCCAATCATGGTTTGAATGGAAAAAATCCCACTTGGTTTGGTTCTCATTTATCGTCACCTCACTGGCTCGTCGGTGTGTTGGGCTCTCCACAAGATGGCTCTCGTTATGCGGCAGCTTGCAAATAACAAATTTTTCCTTTACTGGCGTTGGTATATGTTGGATTCCCTCCTATATAGGGGAAGAGTCCAATGGACTATTTACCATGTGGTTTTTATCATGTGAAGTTTTATCTCCTTTATAAAAGGGGATGCCTTCCCATTTGGAAAAGTAAGAGAGAGAAAACAAAGAGTGATAAAGGGAGAAAAAGAGAGAGCTTGGAGTGAAATTCGTATACATATGTTCAACCTATCTTGAAGTGCCCCGATCGACGACCAAACGACCTTCGATTGGGACGATTTTCTGGTATGTTGTTTACCTCATCATAGCCTTCATTTTGTACGGTTGGATCGTTGTTTTGAGTCTCCAATCTCATATCCCCTTTGTTAGTGTCCTCTTTTGGGTTTTGTTGATTTCCACCAATTGGGTGATGAAAATTGGAGATTTGGCCAAGCTTGTTGATGCTTGATGATGTTGTATGCCTCTAGCTTTGTCTAGGGAAGATTGTACCCACTTGTTATTGTTGATAGTGGAAGTTTCTGGCTCCCGTGTTTTTTTTTCCCGTTTTGGGGTTTTCCACGTAAATCTGGTGTTCTTTGTGCTTGGTTATTTTATTTTCTGCTTGTGTTTGATTATTGGTTTGGGTTGCTTGAGTTTGGCTCTCTGGTTTACAGTTCTTGTCCATCCCGATTTGTGTGTGTAAAGGGGGTGTGTCTGACGATCCCTCATTCCGACACAACAATATCATGGACAGATGTACTCCTCAATATCAGTTTATTGCTAAAATCCTGTTTAAAAATAAGCTTAACTTAATGAACACTTGATAAAATAAGCTAAAAATAACCAATATTAAAAATTACAACTCTCACAAATGATAAAACTATTACGAAAATGCCATTTTTTGCCTAACTGCAATATGTTTCAACTTATGAATTAATATGGTTGTGCTAGACAAATCCTTCAAAAACTCTCTCATCAGTATCCAAATGAAACTGACCTCTCTTCTTCTACAACCTTTTGGCCTGGGATTAGTATTAATTCTCTTTGTATAAACGAATCCATCCAACTTTTGGCCTTGGCTGAAACAAAGACCGGTAGAATACTGGATGAAAACTCATGGCCATCGGCGGGTTTCAATAATGCATTATGGTCCCTTGCTCATAGTAGATCTGATAGGATTGGGATCCTATGGAAAGAACATCATCTCCTTCATGAATCAATCACGCCTGAAATTCACCTCCCCTCGTATTATAGGTTTCAAGTAAAGAAATATCAAAGACACAATGTTTCCATTATGATTCTATGCATATACGCCCCACCCAACCCACATGAAAAGGATGCATTTTTTAAGTTGACATTCACTTTTTACATCACGGATATCATCCTCAGTGTTGATCTCATGTGCCTCATTACTGGTTATCTTAATGAAATCTGTAGCCCGGATGATAAATTGGGGGGTGTTGATCCTTGTCCCGCCAGATTTAGACGTTTATCCAATTTAAAAAATGACTGTCAACTTCTATAAATACCTTCGTACGACAACCTTTTCACATGAAGGAGGACGGCCTAAGGGCCTGATAACACGTATGAAAAACTTGACCAAGCTCTTTTACACCACCAAGTTCTTCAGTTCGTCCCATGCAACCAAGAATGAAGCTTTCACTTCATCAGACCATTGTCCTATCATCATTAGTCTAGACATTAACATCCAACACCAAGTTTCTTCATTTAAATTTGAGAATATTTGGCTACAATGAAACGACTTTAAAAAATCATAAAACAAGCTTGGTGGTCTACCTCGGTTGGGTGTTAGGAGGGGATCAAGTCTAAACAAATATAGAATATAAATTCAAATCGATTTCCGAGCTCACGCAAAAAAAAATTACAAGAAAGCCTCATGTTGTAGTGGTAGGGAATTAGAATCGAATCCACGAGGAAGTGTGTCAGGACTCGCCTAATCAGTTTCAAAAGCAGCCCTTGTATCGACTCAGAAGCTCACTTGACGTCGACTCAATGAAGACTCGATGCCGAGTCTGTTGGACTCGATGTTGAGTGTGAGTGCAGAAAAACGAACGTGCAGAAATTTAAATAAACGATGTCGGGAAAGATGTCCGAAGAAATAAAGGATGGATAAGAAGATATATGAGCATAAATAAATACAGGTTGATTGTTTTGAATTCAATTAATTAAATAACTTCCAAAGTCGGGGGATTTATGTCACGACGATAACCATATAAGACTATGAAGGTTCGATAATATAAAACAATGTAATATAGAAATACTCTAGAAAGGGGGTTGAATAGAGTATGCCCGTTTTTCGCAGAAAGTCTCAAGACTTTTGGAGCTCCTATAAAACCCTTTGAGATTAAACCTGAATCATAAAGTTAGACAATCGAACCAAGTGCGGAAATAAGGTAAAGCAATAGATAAAGAACACGAGTAATTGTTTACAAGGTTCGGCACGAACTTGGCCTACGTCCCCGCCTAGGGTTCTTCCACAACCCTAGGATTCAAAAGGCTTTATTGATTCGCTTAGCATAGGATCCTAATAGCTCACCGAGAAATCTCTCTCCTATACAATTGCAATCTAGTCAACTCACGTTCCCTTGGAGTCCTAGACCAATCTAGAAGAGCCCCACCTCTCTCAGCTATCTAGTACAATCCTCTTACTCTCACAAATCAATAGCCTAGTACAACTTCCCGAGTTACAAACTCTCGAGTAACACTATAAATGAATATATCCTATAAGCTCACAGTGACTCTTAAAGGCTTTGAAGTAAAACAACAAACTCTTGAGCGCTAGCAGAGAGTACACTTGGAAGACAGATCTCGCTTGAATGAATGAAAGCTTGTGTAGCACTTGTGTGTTCTGTCTTCTTCTTCCTTTCCTTTATAGAAGTAACATGGCGCATAAGGACTTTCAACACCAGATCTTCAACAACGGCTAGTTTGGATCATGGCGCGCCCGGATCTTCTATTTTTGGACACTTTGAAGACATGATCTCTCAAAATGGATCTTCCTCAATATGCACCATAAGGAAAGAAATGATTTCGAAAATACTTCCTGAAAGATTAGTTATACATATATAATATAAAGGAAGTATATAATAATATTAAATACTATTCGGACATATAGAGCAGGTTTTGGATTTCATCAACTGTTAAAGCTCCAAGACCTTTGACACAAACATCCTGTCAAGGCCTTTGAACCTTTATTCCGATTTTCATCAAGGGAGGGAGTTATCAATCTCCCCCTTGATGAAAGACAAAACATGTGCATCCCTGCAACTTAGTCAAGCATAAATAATATAAGAGAGATCATACTAAGTACCTGCATGGGTTAGACAAACGTTGGATCAAATTTTTAAAGCATGCAAAAGCTATCCAACCGAAAACCCGAAAATAAAAAACCAAGGTCTTCCAAGACCTTCAAGCATAAAGGTTTTCAAGTCTAAACAACCACAGATCATCTCCCCCTTTTTGTCTTTCAACAAAGGGAGGAGGTAAAGCAGTCACCAAAAGTTTTGAAGTTGTTTCCAAAAACCAGCAATGTATCAAGGATAGAGATATGATAGGGTAGGGGTAGGGTTTAAGCTTCGTCGTCCGGAGCATCATCAGTGAGCCTCATCCACAGTCCTTGCAGCATCTTGGATATCCCGCTCATCTCCGTCATAACCTCTTTTTGCAGCTCCTTGATATCCAGGCGAACTTCTTCCAAGCCCAACTCTAGGTTGTCCATGCGTTCATCAAAAGCTGAAGCAGTGGGAAGAATTTTTGAAGGAGTGGCAAGACTCAAGGTCCCTTGGGGGGACCGAGTGATGCCAATCTTTTCAAGGCCCTTGGAGTCGAACTTACCCATATGACGCTGTTGTTCTTCATTTTTTACATCAATTCTAGAAGCTTTGAAGAGTGGGGTCAAAAGGGTGGCGAAAGGGAGGGGAGAGCCTTTTCTAGCATGAGCCATGGTTCCAAGGATAGTGTTGGCCAGATCAAGGTCAAGGTCATTTAGGATGCGGTAGAGTAGGACCATGACATTATCAGTAAGGAGTAAGCCAGAGTTAAGACGGGGTAAGAGGCATCGAACAATGATGTTGAAAATTATTTTTGCCTCAAGGGTTAGGGATGAGTGGGTGAGTTGCTTTGAGGTGTTGTTGGATGCTTCGGGTAGGAGGTACTTGGCTCGGGCAAGAATGATGCAATTTTCTTTTGAGGGGTGTATTTCAGAGGGTGGACATGGGCTAGGTAGGCCAAGGAAATCTGCAAAGTCATTGGAGTTGAGAGAGATTCTAACCCCTTTGACAACAGACTCCAAAGACCAACCATTGGTGTCGTGTTTGGCTTTTAGGTTAATGTAGAACAGGCGGGTAAGCTGGGGGTAGTTGACGGTTTCAAGATTGAGAAGGGTCCAGGCTGGGGATTTTTTGAGAAGATCAATGCAGGGTAACTTCAAAGCTTCGAAGAACTCAAAATCTAAAAAATCAGAACAGCAAATCTTACGAGTTCAAAACTCATCTACCCACTTACCAGCAGTCTCAGCATCTTCAAACCAAGAGGAGGGCAAGGATTGATTTACTTGGATATAGGCGGGTGGATCAGCATTCTTCCTGCGAGCAATCGTTGGAGCAGCTCTCTTGACAGGCGCTTCACGACTTCTGAGGGTGCCCTTCCTGGTGCGCTTGGGAGATGGAGGCTTGACAGCAATTGGGGCTTTCCTCTTCTTTGGAGACGGGGGAAGAGGAGAAGGAGAGGGAGATTCTTCCTCCTCTTCCTCAGACCCCGAGTCCTCACCGGACCCCGCTTCATCTCCTTCAGCTTCCTCGTCCTCTCCAGATCCCTCTTGCTCTTCGTCTTCTTCCTCAGGCTCCTCCTCAAATGGAACCTCCTCGGCTTCGGCTTCCTTCCGAATCCTCTCAGCTTCCTCCTCGTCCAGTTTCCTTGCAAGCTCGGCCTCCTCATCGGCCTTTTTCTTCTTCAAGGCTTCCTCTTCGGCTTCCTTGGCAGCATCTCTTTCCAGAATAGCGTCGAGATCCTCTTCCTCCTCTTCCTCGTCCACCTCCTCAGCTAAGATCTTCTTTTTCCCTTTCTGTTTAGCACTGAGGGGCTTCTTAGCAGAGCACTTTTGAGAGCCCTTGGTGACAGTGGCCGTGCTCTCAGCGATGGTGCTCTGGACAACAGTTGGGACAATGGCTTGAGGAGTGGGTTCAGGTGTGGGAGAGGTGGCAGTGACCTGACGTCCCTTGGGGGTGGCGCCAAGTCTTTTGGGTGTGGAAGCTTTCTTTGTTTTGGGTGTC
The DNA here is from genome assembly GCA_037127255.1 of Persicaria tinctoria. Lineage (NCBI taxonomy): Eukaryota > Viridiplantae > Streptophyta > Magnoliopsida > Caryophyllales > Polygonaceae > Persicaria > Persicaria tinctoria. Next base: position 33,632,002 of record JBANSL010000013.1, on the reverse strand, counting down.
ATGGAGGAAATCAGCTAGGGTTTTCTTTAGAATAGGTTGAGAGGTTGAAGAAGAAGAAAGTGAAAGGGTTTGGATAATTTTTTAGAGTGTGATGGAATCGGGTACAGACTTGGGTATAAGTAGAGAGAGATGATGGAGTGATGGGACGGGTTTAGAGTTCCAAGGGAAGAAATGATATCATTGCCAAAATTTGAAAGGTTTCCATTTCAAAATTCAAACTTTACCATTAAAATCGGACCGAATAACCGAAAGATTTAGTTCCAAAATTAAAATATCTCAACGGTTAAAAAAAACATAAATAGGCAATTTTGAAATCCGATAAAATTATAATTGATTAAATATCTAAAAAGATATTAACCAAAAATATGTGATCCGATACATGTAATCCACCATTTAGTTCACACACCTTGACATAGTTCTCAAGGGTCTTGATACTAAGTAGAATTTATCTTTCGTAAAGGGAATGCTCCCCCTATGAAAGTGCATCATTGTTAAGCATCCCAATCTCTCGTCTTATGAAGGTGAACCTGTCCTCTACCAAAGGCTTAGTAAAAATGTCAGCCCATTGATAATCAGTTGAAATAAACGAAATGGACACATCACCTTTTTCGACATGGTCTCTAATGAAATGATGCCTTACATCAATATGTTTGGTCCTTGAATGCTGAACAAGATTCTTAGTGATGGAGATGACACTTGTATTGTCACACTTAATTGGAATGCCTTTGAGGTTGATGTCAAGATCTCGCATTTGTTGAGCTATCCAAAGGATTTGGGAGCAACAGGCTCCAGCTGCAATGTATTCGGCTTCTACAGTGGATAGGGCGACTGAGTTTTGTTTCTTTGAGTGCCAACTGATCAAGGATGCTCCTAGGAATTGGAAACATCCTAATGTGCTCTTCCTATCCACCTTATAGCCTGCAAAATCTCCATCAGAATATCCAATTAATGTGAAATCCTTTTGCTTTGGGTACCATAGTCCAAGCTCCTTAGTGCCATTGAGATATCGAAAGATCCTCTTCACAACCACGAGGTGAGATTCTTTAGGATCAGCTTGAAACCTAGCATACATGCAAACACTAAACATGATGTCAGGTCTACTAGCCGTGAGATATAATAAAGATCCAATCATTTCTCGATACTCCTTTTGATTGACACTTTTCCCAGTCTTGTCTTGATCTAGAGAAAATGTTGAGCTCATGGGAGTCTTGGCTGCTTTGGATTGATCCATCTTAAACTTCTTTAAGAGATCCTTAGTGTACTTGCTTTGGTTGACAAAGATCCCTTTCTTGGATTGATGAACTTGTAATCCCAAAAAGAAGTTGAGTTCACCCATCAAGCTCATCTCGAATTCACTGCACACATGATGTCAGAAAATTCCTTGCACAAAGTTGTGTTAGTAGCACCAAATAATATATCATCAACATAAATTTGAATAACCAAAATGTCCTTTCCTTTAGTCTTGATAAAAAGAGTCTTGTCGATCAACCCCCTTTTAAAATCATTTTCTAAAAGATATTTTGACAAGCGCTCATACCAAGCTTTTGGGGCTTGTTTCAAACCATAAAGCGCTTTGTCAAGTTTATAAACATGATTGGGAAATTCTGAACTTTCAAAACCCGGGGGTTGAGCCACATATACTTCTTCCTCTAAGAAACCATTAAGAAAAGCACACTTGACATCCATTTGATATAACTTTAGGCTCATAAAAGATGCAAATGCTAATAAAATGCGAATAGCTTCAAGCCTGGCTACGGGAGCAAAGGTCTCCTCGTAGTCAATACCTTCCTCTTGATTGTAGCCTTGAGCAACAAGCCTTGCCTTGTTTCTTACGATCTTACCATTCTCATCTAGCTTGTTTCGAAATACCCATCGTGTGCCAATGACTGATTGATGCTTTGGCATAGGCTTCAAGGTCCAGAATTTGTTTCTTTCCAATTCGTTAAGCTCACTTTGCATGGCAATGATCCAGTCTGGCTCCTGAAGTGCCTCATCTACCTTCTTTGGCTAAATAAGAGAAACAAACGCGTGAAAAGCACAAAGATCTTTAAGTTTAGAACGAGTTTGAACACTAGAAGTAGGGTCATAAATGATATCCTTTAATGAGTGTGATGAGGAATATTTGAATTTCCTTTTGCTAGTCTGAGCTCCTTGATTCGTCACACCGGTAGGATTGACTTGTGGTACATCTGACTCTGTGGTCCTGTTAGGTTCAGTTACAGCAGTTTCTGACGTCTCAACACTGTTGGATTGGACACCAAGGGCTTTGGACGTATCTTCAACACCTTGGGCCAATTCTTCAGTGTTAAGAATATGTTCCTGCATGTTCCTCTTCTCTGTGTTCTTGGTAGCAGCATCATCACCTTTCTCGTTCTCTTCATGGATGTTAAGATCTATATCTGCAACACTTTCACTCAAAGCACCGTCATTGCATTCATCAAAAATAACATGTATACTTTCTTCAACTAACTGGGTCCTTTTATTGAAGATTCTATAAGCTTTGCTACTCGTGGAGTAGCCAAGAAATACACCTTCATCACTACGTGCATCAAATTTCCCAAGGTTATCTTTTCCATTGTTATGAACAAAACAAGTACAGCCAAAGGGTTTAAAATAAGATATAAGTGGTTTGCGGCCTTTGAAAAGTTCATAAGGAGTTTTCTTTAAAATGGAACGAATAAGACAACGATTCAAAATGTAGTTAGTTGTGTTAACAGCTTCAGCCCAATAGGTTTTAGGTAATGCATTTTCTAAAAGCATAGTCCTGGCCATATCCTCTAAGGTGCGGTTCTTGCATTCCACAACCCCGTTTTGTTGAGGTGTCCTAGGAGCAGAAAAGTTATGGGAGATGCCATATTTAGCACAAAACAAATCAAATTGAAGTTGATCAAACTCCCTACCATGATCACTCCGAATTGACACTATGGGCTCGTTTCTTAAAGTCTGCAACTTCTTACAAAGTTTTGAAAACTCAAATAAGGCCTCTGATTTTTCTTTTAAAAATGCAACCCAAGTCTATCTAGAAAAATCATCAACAACAACTATCATGTACTTTTTACAATTGGGAGATTTGACTCGCATAGGACCACATAAATCCATATGTAAAAGTTCAAGGGGTCTAGAAGAACTTACAACCTTTTTGGGTTTGAAAGAGCTACGTGTTTGTTTACCTCGTGTGCATGCATTGCACATATCAATACCTTTGAAGTCCATCTCAGGTAGCCCTCTTACAAGCCCTTTGGACACAAGCTTCTGTAGTGTATGTGGACTCACATGACCGAGTCTCCTGTGCCAGAGCTTTGGATCGTCCGTCAAAGCTTTTAGACAGGTTAAGCTTCCTTGTGCCACTTGATCAGCATTTACGGCGTATATATTGTTGTAGCGATATGCAGTCAATATAACTTCACATGTATCTTCTCTGCATACTATACATTTTTTCTTGTTAAATCTGACATTATTGCCACTATCACATAATTGAGAGACACTAAGCAAATTATACTTTAAACCATTAACAAGATAGACATTTTTAATACTATGGCTGGAATCACTTCCAACACTACCAATACCAACGATGTCGCATTTTCCTTTGTCACCAAGAGTGATTGTTCCCGTGGATTGCTCCTTTAGATCATGAAAGAGAGAACTCTTCCCACTCATATGCCTCGAGCATCCACTATCAATAATCCATTTGTGTTCTTTCACCTTGGTGATCTCCTCTTTTGTACTTTCCATAAGTTCTCTTACAGTAGCTTCAAGCTTTTCATCGTGGGATTCATCTTCTAAGGCCATAAGACAAATATTGGCATTCTCATCATCGGAGTCAGAGTCGAAATCGCTCCAAGTTGCCACCATGGCTTTCTTCTTCCATTTGTCACCCTTCTTGGACTGACTTTTTGTCTTTTGAGGACAGTCCTTTACAAAATGATCTATTTCACCACATTCAAAACAAGACAACGGTTTAGTCTTCTTTTCATACTTGTTGAATTGAGGCTTACCTCGAAATTTTGAAGACTCTGATCCATCCTTGTTGTTTAATTGCTTCTTCATTTTGAGAATTCGAGCAAGGCCTCTTGTGATAAGAGCAAAAGGGTCATCCTCATCGTCATCCTCATCTTCGGAATCAGATCCATCTTTTGGCTCATCCTTCTTAGACTTGAGTGCCAAGTTCTTAGTGCTCGCTGAAAGTTCTCCATCGTCTTCATTAAGGATCATCTCATGCGTGATCAGCTTCCCAAGAAGGTCATCAAGGGGTAGAGTGGTGAGGTCCTGGGCTTCCTCTATGGCTGTTACTTTTGGACCCCATTTCTCTTTTGGAAGGCACCTCATTATCTTTCTCACTTTCTCAACGTTGGTAAAGCTCTTGCTGAGAGAGTCAAGGTTCTTGGTAATTTCTGTGAATCGTGTGAACATGGCCTTGATTGTCTCATCAGGCTTCATCTTGAAGAGCTCGTACTTTCGAAGGAAGATGCTGATCTTGGTGTCTTTCACTTGGCTCGTTCCTTCATAGGTGACGACCAGTTTGTCCCAAATCTCTTTAGCTGACCTACAAGATGAAATACGGTTAAACTCATCAGTGTTAAGACCACAATAAAGTAAGTTAATAGCCCTGTAGTTTTTGGAGACGAGTTCAAGATTTGCTTGGCTGTATTCAGACTCCATCTTTGCAATTTTGGTATCATTTGGTCCATCTTTCTCTGGAATCTTCGGACCATTCTCTATAATGTTCCAAAGCTCTAGATCTTGGTCTATGATGAACATTTTCATCAAGGATCTCCAGTGGACAAAGTTGTTTCCTACAAAGAGTGGCGGTCTGCTTGTGGACCTTCCCTGTGCAAATCCTCTGCTTGCTTCACCAGACATGATCGAAAACTCACAAGATTGTTAGATCAAAAGCAGTGAATAAAGCTCTGATACCAATTGAAGGTTCGATAATGTAAAACAATGTAATATAGAAATACTCTAGAAAGGGGGTTGAATAGAGTATGCCCGTTTTTCGCAGAAAGTCTCAAGACTTTTGGAGCTCCTATAAAACCCTTTGAGATTAAACCTGAATCATAAAGTTAGACAATCGAACCAAGTGCGGAAATAAGGTAAAGCAATAGATAAAGAACACGAGTAATTGTTTACGAGGTTCGGCACGAACTTGGCCTACATCCCCGCCTAGGGTTCTTCCACAACCCTAGGATTCAAAAGGCTTTATTGATTCGCTTAGCTTAGGATCCTAATAGCTCACCGAGAAACCTCTCTCCTATACAATTGCAATCTAGTCAACTCACGTTCCCTTGGAGTCCTAGACCAATCTAGAAGAGCCCCACCTCTCTCAGCTATCTAGTACAATCCTCTTACTCTCACAAATCAATAGCCTAGTGCAACTTCCCGAGTTACAAACTTTCGAGTAACACTATAAATGAATATATCCTATAAGCTCACAGTGACTCTCAAAGGCTTTGAAGTAAAACAACAAACTCTTGAGCGCTAGCAGAGAGTACACTTGGAAGACAGATCTCGCTTGAATGAATGAAAGCTTGTGTAGCACGTGTGTGTTCTGTCTTCTTCTTCCTTTTCTTTATAGAAGTAACATGGCGCATAAGGACTTTCAACACCAGATCTTCAACAACGGCTAGTTTGGATCATAGCACGCCCGAATCTTCTATTTTTGGACACTTCGAAGATATGATCTCTCAAAATGGATCTTCCTCAATATGCACCATAAGGAAAGAAGTGATTTCGAAAATACTTCCTGGAAGATTAGTTATACATATATAATATAAAGGAAGTATATAATAATATTAAATACTATTCGGACATATAGAGCATGTTTTGGATTTCATCAACTGTTAAAGCTCCAAGACCTTTGACACAAACATCCTGTCAAGGCCTTTGAACCTTTATTCCGATTTTCATCAAGGGAGGGAGTTATCAGACTCGTGCCAAATTTATGAAAGATTATGCATTTTCATCAAATAACCTTCGTTATTAACAAATAGGAGGATAGAGGCTCTCGCATAAACCCTAATTGTTACTACCCTTTTTTTTAATAATTAATCCAAATTCATATTAAGATCACTTTCGCTTCAATAATACAAATAAGGATTTACCTACTACTCTCGTAGAAGAATCATGCAAATAGGGATAGAGGATGAAATCGAAATAAAAGATCGTACCTTTAAGCATAAACTTACATGGCTATCACCGGGATCACCCCGACCCTAGAACTACGGTGACTACTCACGCCTCATCATCATAGCAAACATCATAATCATAAGGAAAATAACTTGAATTAACTTAAAATCGAAATAGTACAAACCGCTTTCGCCTCCAACTCCACTCGACCTCTCTCTCCTTATCTACTCTCTATTGCCTAACTATGTGTTTTCACAATTGTTTGGGGGGCTGGAATGATTAAAAACTCAACCCCTATGACTTTATTTATAGGGCTCAATCCTTGCTACCCAAGGAGAGAAATCTATCTATCTTTATCTAATTCTATCTAAAAGATAAAACGTCCCTAATTAATTAATATGAAATAAATAAAAATCCCTTAGGTAAATTAGGAATTCACCAAATAGGATAGATGTCCGACTAATGCAGATAAAAGATCATTTGCTTAATGTGGAAGCAAGCCATCTCGGATTAGGACTTGTCAAGATGTCAGATCGACTACTGTAATGCACTCGACATCGAGTCAGGGACTCGTCGTCGAGTCATGTCTTCAGGTCTCAAGTGAGGGCACTTGATCTCAGCTCTTGGCTCACTCGGCATCGAGTCAATCCGTGGGGGCCGACTGTGGCTCCACTCAATGTCGAGTTAGGTGCTAGGTGTCGAGTCCTCTTCTTCACTCGACTCGATGTGTGGCTCTATTTTTACTCCACGTCGAGTCAGTTAGTAGATGTCTAGTGAACTCCCGTATATGTCGAGTGATTTCAAGCTTGTTTCCATCTTCTCCGAATTGCTCGAAAACATACCAATTTTTGCGAAATTAAACAAGAACTTGTGTAGATCTCTATATATGACAAATAAAATTAAACTACACAAATCTTATGCTTTACCAACCCATGAATATGAAACATGGACAAAAATAGAACTAGATGTAAGCGAAAAACATGGTAAATTGAGCGCACATCATCGGGTCCTGTATGTTTCAACTCACACACAAAACTAAGATTTTAAAAAAGATTGGCAAAAGACTGGAACAAAAAAACTTTCGAGAGAATCTTTCGCCAACTCCATGAGATCGATACCTATTTACTTGATATCCATAACTGGATTTACCAAGATAACAACCCGGTAACTATCATTAAATAGAGAAATATGCTAAAAAAAAGAAGGAGAAACTGTTGTATTTTCCAAAATAATACTGGAACCAAAGGGCCAAGACAAGACACTTAAAAATGGGTGATTCTAACTCTAGTTACTTTCATAAAATTGCTACTGGAAGACGCAGTCGGAAAATTATTAGAACCATCACCACTTTCGATGGCACCCAAATCATAGGTGATGAAAACATTAAAAGAAAAATCTGGCGTGACTTTGATGTTTGGTTCAATCATGAACAGGGTTCAGAATCCTTTTTAAAGGATTACTTACAACTAATCTCAGCAGAAGTCACTTGTGAGGATAAAAAAATGCTAATTCAGATACCCACAAACGGTGAGATCAAACAATCCGCCTTCTCTCCGGGTAATAACAAATCGCCTGGCCCTGATGGGATGACAACAAAATTCTACAAAAAAAATTGGAGTATAGTGGGTGTTTATGTAATTCGTGCCGTAAAAAGCTTTTTCCTATCCGGTAAATTATCTCGTCAAATAAACCATACTTTCATAACTCTCCTACCCAAATGCGACAACCCTGCAATAGAAAGCCATTAAGATCGACTAGCTTATGCTCAACAATATATAAGATTATTTAAAAAATTCTCACAGAATGCCTCAAAAAAGTCATCAGCAAGCTCATTCATCCTCTACAAGGTGGGTTCGTATCAGATCGAGCAATCCAGGACAATGTTTTGATTGCTCATGATATTTTCCACTCCTTCCAACAACATCGTGGCAAAGAGGGTTGGATTGTAATTAAATTAGACATGGAAAAAGCCTATGATCGTGTTAACTGACAATTTACGAAAGCGGTGCTGGAAAAAATCAAGTTTCACCCAATCTTTATCAATTGGATTGTTGGATGTTTTTCAATGGTCTCATTTTCCATCCTTGTAAATCACGAACCGATTGACATATTTCATCCATCTAGAGGTCTTCGTTAGGTTGATCATCCATCCCCATTCCTATTCATTAAGGGGGCGGAACTACTTGCCAGAAAGCTGGCATATTCATCCGGCAACAGAACCAACCCCATCGGGTTCCGCTTCCGACAAAATGGGCCTTGAACCCCTTTTCTTGTGTTTGCAAGCGACATCATTATCTTTTCCAAAGGGCCAGCCTTTGGAGAAGGTAAACTATCTGGTTAGAAGGTAAACTTCTAAAAATCTGCATTCCAATCTACTGCAGGGATATCCCGCTCGAGACTTGATGAAATCCAAGGTATTCTTGGTATTACAAATGAAAAAACCTTTGAAAAATACTTAAGCTGCCCAATTATTAATGAAAGGGTAACAAAGAAACATTTGGAGAGATTATAGGTAAATTAAGGGACCAACTTAGTAAATAGAGAGCTAATGCCCTCTCTCAACCAGAGCGTGCGATACTCATTTCATGAAACCTTTCCGCTAAGCCATTGTATGTGATGCAAAATTTCATGCTCCATTGCTCAATGCAAAAGGAACTAAATCAAATTAATCGTACCTTCTTCTGGAACAAAGACGCTCAACATTGGCTGCTGATTGAATGGGATAAAATATGTAGAGCAAAGAGTAAAGGTGGAATGGAGCTTCGAAAATCACAACATATGAACGAAGGACTCCATATGAAAATTGTTTGGAAAATTTTGGCTGAGTCAGACAACCCCAGGGTCAGAATTATCCAACACAAATATATGAAAACTTCTCAAATCCTGGCCTATAAACGGGTGGGAGGTGCATCCTTGAAGTGGTCAAAACTTACACCACTAATTGACAAATTCAATTCGGGCCTCATTTGGTTAAAGGAAACAGGCACTCTATCAAATTCTAGAAAGATAACTCGGTCTTCTTAACTCCTCTACACGCAAGAGTTGATATGAGGTCGGTTCTGAACTTGGAGGAACCTGTGAGCGAGTACATTGTAGACGAAAAATGGTAGGAGGAAAAACTTAAACAAAACCTGCCTCAATGGATCATGGATGAGATCATTAACATCCCTCTGCCATCTAATTGCTTTGAAGAGAGATTTTATTGGTGGCCGGACCAAAACGGTTGGTGCACAACGGCTAGTCATTACCAACCATTAGATCCAGCCTAATGACATTAACGCCTGGACATGGAAACTCTCAGTTCCACCAAAGGTTAAAAATTTTCTATGGAAATTAAACCAACAAGGTCTCCCAACTAAGCTGCGGTTTAACCAAAAATGGGTTTACGTCCCCTCTTCGTGTGCTTTCTCTAGTCACGCTGATGAAGATAGTATCCATCTATTTGTTGAATGCCCAACCATTTTAAGTACAACCCTCCTAAACCCCATCATGGCACAAAAAATTCTAAATCTAATGCCCACAACCAGGGATCTAATTGCTTAACGAAATTGGAGTTGGCTCTTCTAACCAAGAAATACAGTTACTAGCGTTCCCTTGGTGGACTACCTAGAATATTAGGAATAATCTAGCCTTCAGAAATGAACTCCCTCCGTCTAGGGAAATTACTAAAACCATCATTCATAACCATATCCATAATTGGCGTACCACATGTGAACATGCATGAGGCTGGTGTTCAGCTACCTCCGGTTAACCAACGAAACTTGGATCCTCACGTAAAACAAAAATTCCTCAATAAGAAAGCAACTAAATGGTGCAAACCACCTCTGTGTACACTCAAATTAAATTTCGATGGATCTACACTCTTAGGCGGAGATAGCTCTATTAGGTTCATTATCCGAGACTGTAACGGTAAGTCATTCCACATCAGTTACGACAAGGTGGCACATCAATCCCCTATTAAAGCTGAAGCTCTCACCCTCAAGTAAAGGGTCATTAAAGTTATCCAATTAGGCATCCCTAGAATCCAAATTGAGGGTGACTCACTCATCATCATATATCATCTTAAATCTGCCTGCTCCTACCCTTGGGAGATTGAACTCATCATTTCATATATCAAACTTCTTCTATCAACTGTGAGAGAGGCATCTTACTCTCAAGTTCTCCATTTAGGCAATAGAGCGGCGGATAAGGTTACACACCTTTGCCGCTCTGCCAGGGGTGATTATGTAATCAATAATCCAAGTCTTCTCTACCTCATCCGTCAAGATGCTATCAGTTAGGAGATTCCTAACCAAATTTTTTCGTAATAAAAAATAATAAAATAAATGCACAATCATCCTAAGCATTATTGTATAACTTGTGACTAGGCCACCTTCATCTCTTTTGGCCACGTCGTCGCCATGGCCACCTTGTCACCACCTCCTTTGTTCCCCCATCTGTGATAACTTTAGCCACTAATCATTGACTCCACCCCTCGGCGACCGCTTCGTCTCCTCCAGTTGAAACTCCGACGCCTCACCGCCATCTTAGCCTCCCATAGGAGCCTAACGACTCCAAACATCTTCTTCTACTCCTTGGCCTTCCCCCATCAACCATCTTCTATCCTTTTGGCCCACTTCGCTATTGGGTCCGGCCTCGTTCCGGCTGGCTCCTTTTTTCGGGCTTCTCCGTCCAATGTGGGTTTGTCACAGTCTGCTGTCGATTTAGCCTCCATGAGACATAGCGTGGGGGAAACTCTGTTTTGGGGAAAAAAAGTTGAACTACATGTGGAAAAAAAAACAGTGGGTGAGGCTTATAGGTTCATATTCTGGTCTCTTAGCTTGTTTATTGTTGTTGTTTATTTATTCTTGTCACATCTTATATGTTGCCTCTATTTTGGTTTACCCTTGTGGTCATGTGAAGCCTATTACAATCTTGTTATCGTCCTTGAGGGTGTAAGATGGGTTTTTGGGATTTGTTTTGGCAATGGTATGGCTTGAGTTTTGGTCTGCGGGTTGGTGTACTTTACTTTTCTTGCTGTGTTACAGGTTTCAAGTGAATTGTGACTGATTTTTCAAGGTTGTAGACGTCGTGGAAATGCGATTGGTATCGGTTGATTCTGTTTAGGGTCCATGTCAAGGTGTCCGCTAGTGATCCCTAGAGTTCTATGTGAGCGTCTTCCGTTTGACTGATCGGTTTGTTGGTTCTGCTAGCTTGTAATTTACAGTGTAGATGTCATGCACTTTATTTTTGCAATTTCCTTTCCGTCATTTCTTTTCAGTCATTTGCTTCAGGTTGTATATAATGATTAGTCCATCTTTTGGCTTGTGTGGGCTCTCGGTTTCTCTAGGCTTGTCTAGATAATCAAATTTTTTTTTTATATAAAGAAAAAAACTTGTGCCTTGAATACGGAATTAAATATGATATGAAAAGATGAGAGTGAGAACAAAAGCAGGATGCAATATGATCGACAATATTTAAATGAAACAACAAATTAAACTATCGCACAAAAAGAATCTGAATTGCTAAATATTCAAAGGTTGTAACTTGTAAGTTAACGAAATTTCAGGTGCTGGACGAAGGAGTTGAAAATTTCAAACCCAGATTCTAATCACAGATTTTAGAAAGTCGGTCAAAGTTAGTTCATTAGCACTCCTCTATGAAATTTCAGCAGTTGACCTTTTCATGAGCATACACCTAATTTGTATATAATATTAGAATTTGTTAGAGTTGGATTCAGAGGGGATAACAATCATAGCATAGCAATTAGCAATGTATGTAACCAGACCCCTCTCTCTATACAGAAGAAACCTTGATTCTCTCTCTTTACCACCTCCTGAAGGTCCGAATGGCGGCTACCTCATCCTCCAAGATGAAGAATCAACTCAAACATGCTGCTTTGGGCTGTGCAAGGATACCTCCATTAGAGATCTCCCTTTTCCTCAAAACAAGCTCCTCGTTGTTACTAACGGATCAAGTGAATCAAGTACTTCCGATCCCGTCTACTTCATCCCTGCCATCAATCAGCCACTGTCTTCCAATTTTTATTATGCAATCAAGCCAAATGGAAGCCATAAAGGGTAATATAATTTACTCTTTTATTTTCATAATAACCACTTCTTTCCTATAGTTTCATGTTCAATTGCTGTGTCAAATATTACTCAGGGACGCATACGCAAGTTCGAGAGAGGAAGACATGGTCACATGCTGCTTTTGCAACTGTGTAAAGGATGTTAAACCCAGACCCTTGGATCCTGCAGATGTCTACCAACAGTTTAAGTTCTCAACAACTCAAAAATGTGGCAATTTGATTATGTCAGCCACATCTGTTGCTTCTGATGGTCATCTACCGTATTTCCTTCGAGCAAGAGGGTGGAGCATCTACTCGAGAACTCCCAAAAACTTCTCACTTTGTGAAGCTGCAGGCCTGGACCCAAGGCTCCGTGCTCGTCTCCCAGACTTCGACTTTCCTATCTCATGCCAGGCATCTAAGCCAATTGTTGTGGGCAAGTGGTACTGTCCCTTCATGTTTGTCAAGGACCTAACACCCAAAGATCAAGCAAAGAAGTCAATGTTCTATGAGATGACCCTCGAGCAACAATGGGAGCGGATCTTTTTCTATGAAAGCGATTATGCAAGATCAAGTCAAGGCAAGAAAACTGTGATGGTGGATGTGACTGTTGAAACAGAATCTTTCACAGTTGGTGGGACTGATGCCAAGCAAGATCATCAACCAAATGATGAAAATTCAGTGATCTGGTTTAAGAGCATAGATAGCAAACAAGATCAGCCTAGAGTAGGGCTGAGTTCATTGATTGTTGAAAGAATGATGTGGGAGGAAAATAGAGCAGGATGGGTTCGCAAGGCGGAAAAACAAGAGAAGGTGTCGAGAACAGAAGAATTCGGAGGAGTAAGCAAGTGGGCGAGCTATGGATGTTACATGTTGGTTGAAAGATTTGTTTTGAAAAGAATGGATGGAACTGGGGTATTGACTAACAACTTCAACCACACACAACAAATCCGAAGCAAGTGGGAGTAGCAATTTTTAAGCTTACATGTTGTTTTATGTATGAATCTATGCGAAAATCTCTTTTACCGCAGTAACTACTACTACTAGTGATCATGTATAATATGGTTTTTTGTAAACTAAAGTTCCAAGTTAATAATAAATCATCTTCTTCAAATAGCACCAAGTAAATTCTTATGGTTGATGAGTTAGTTTTCATAAATCACAATAATTTGAACCTTACGTACAGCTTAGATGACGCAGAAAAATGTATTAATTCCTCGATGTACAATGTTAGGATGCAACTCCTCATGACGCAAGGTCACTAGGATTGGAGCGAAAAATAGATGAATTCCCATGTGGGCGATGATGGAGTCATTGAAGTGTCATACATAATAAAGATCAGAAAAATTATAAACATATGATAACTCGTTACCTTGATAAGCTGTAGGTTTAAAGAATATTAAGGGTAATCGAGGTTTAAAGAATATTAAGGTTTAAAAAATTAGTAGAGAAACAACCAAGCAATTGTTGCTGCTGCAGTCTGCAGACTAAAATCAAGATCATTACCAATTGTAAGTTTTACTCATTTATCGTCATCTTATAGATTTTTAGGAGTGTCGTTTGTCAAGCAATCTAAATATTCCAGCTTTAAATTAACAAAATTGACTCCGTATTGACGAAAAAAGTATCTCCCTGATGCAGCTATGTAGGTTTCTGAAACAGAAAGTGTACGTCTCCTTCCTGGATGAGTTTGAGGCTGCATTTGGAAAAAATCTGTAGCATCTGAGGTTAATTTTCCTTCTAAAGATCAGCATATGAGCTTGCCCAAGCATTTTTCTCACACATGGTGACAACTATAGTTCTGTTTATGATGTCCTAACACCTAAAATGCAATTCTGAATCTGAATTAATTATTGACATTTTCAGCTTTCATAGCAAAACTTGATCAAGTTCTCTAATTATGACCTACAGGAATCTTGTATGTAGATTGATGAGAAATTAATGTTCATGCTTTAGGCTTGACAGCATGGAAGAAAAATAAATGATTTTTTGTCTTCATACTCCTATAATTTCTTTCGGGTGTCACTATATACACCGCAAATCCGGATTAAGGACTTGCACGTCCTTAAGGACGTGCAAGTCTTGGACTGTGCACGTCCACTAGCAATGACTTGCACGTCCTTAACAACGTGCAAGCACGTCCTTAAGGACGTGCAAACCCTAGTTAGGATTTCGCGTTTAGGGTTTAGGGTTTAGATTTTTCGCCGGTTTTGTAATGTTAATTGAAAAAATTTAAGTGTTTAGCTAGTGGAGTTGAAGGATTTAGGGTCAAATTAAATAGAAAACAATAATTGTTAAGGTTTTCAATCGGATAATATGCGAACAACGTTACAAAGAACGGAAAAAAGGGTTACATTCATAATTTTAATAACGTTGTGGAATACAATCTAGGAAAATAGTAAAGGGCGGCCGGACTCGATACGCAAGGCTTGAAATCTCTCAATCTGAGCTTGAAACGGAGCATCCCATCCTTCCACGCTCGGATGATGATGTTCGACCCATTCTGGCGGAGGCGGCGGAAGAGGAGCGTTAGGACGCAACCAGATCTATGAGAACGAAAAATTAGAGTTAGAGTATTGACATATATATGAAAAGCATGAATAGGTAATAAAAAAAGACGTTTGAAGTCGTACCGCGGCAAAATGGTCTTGGTTTCCGATGCAGGCTACACCAAGAGTTGCTGATTGAGGGTTGTTAGCAGGTGTCGGCGAGATCATGGGGAGACATGTGAACGGATGATGCCAAGCTAGGACGACGAGAGGAATCTGATATACCGTTGCAAATACTAAACCCATAACGGGTAACTCCATCCACCGTCTCCTATCACCATGCACAGCTCCCGCCCATCTCTGGTAGTCGACGAACTGCTGGAATGGGTACCCTCCCGTATAACAACCGGCGTAATCCTCCAAGTGATTGCATAGTAACGTTTTGAGTTCCGGGAAAGCAGTCTCGCCGATCGGTGATGTCAAAACCGCCAAAGCACAGTAGCCACAATGACCATCTCCAACAGTGTCCCTCACCGTCTCAATATGACCGAGCATGAAGGGATCAACGTTGTTTCGACCCTAGTTGAAACCTCCGAACACATCATCACGTCCACGTCGAGCTGAGGTCGCTTGTGGACGAGGTCGAGCAGCATTTCGAGCAGCACGCGCTTCTTCTCTCTCAAACTTTTCCCTTACCTCCTCGTATGGCAACGGGTTGGTTCTGCAGGCATTCCTCGACCCCCGAGGCCTCCTCTTCCTTCGGACGCTTGCTGATGAGGGTGGGTGCAGCTCATCCTCGCATACATCGTTGGAAGCCGTGTATGAAGATGACAGCTCATACGGCAGTGGGGTGTCGTCGATGTCAGTCCATGACAAATCCATCCTAAATGGGTGGATGTCATCGGCGGGTATCGGAGTACCGGAGTTGACGTATGCCTGAATCTCATGGACACAAGGGATCCCGTAACAAACCCTCCAATGTCGGTTCGTGCATACCGGAGGAACCTTTTGGTTCACGATGTCCTGCCACATCTTGTACAGATAATCGAAGCACTTTTTGGAGATTAAAGTCTTTACCTCATCGAAAAGGTTGACATTATATGCCGATGTTGGCCATTTGAAGCGGTCGATCTCCAAAGCAGTTTGCAGCTCATGCAGTTGACAATCGTTGACTCTATGGATTGCATCGATCACGATGCGGAAGTCACCAGTCGATGAGTGAAGTGCCTTCTTCAGAACCTTGTGTTGACCCTCAACTCTGTACACATTGAAGTGCATACCACTAAATATTCGATATTATATCATATTGTAATGGGAGATATGAAGTAAGGTTGTACCTGTTTGTCGTACGGGTGCCGAGTTATAAGACATTATCTACGTAGCATCGTACGATGCTCCTGTTGTATGGAAGCCAAACCGACTCTAAATACGCCACCACACCTGGGAATGGGTGCCATGCAACGTGTAGCGCCCGACGACGTCGGTTGAATGATTCCTCCGACCTCGATTCGAACAGCCCCCAACAGTTGCCCTTAAAGATGCCAGCGTGGTTTAAATTCTTCGTGATCTTCAAAGCAACTTCCTCGCATCTTCTCATCACGTGTAACCAACAAAGGAGATGCTGGACGTCGGGGAAGACAACATTCAGCGCCGCCAAGAGACCTAGCTCTCGATCA
The DNA here is from genome assembly GCA_037127255.1 of Persicaria tinctoria. Lineage (NCBI taxonomy): Eukaryota > Viridiplantae > Streptophyta > Magnoliopsida > Caryophyllales > Polygonaceae > Persicaria > Persicaria tinctoria. The sequence goes on along the minus strand of JBANSL010000013.1, from coordinate 33,615,665 downwards.
GTCATGATAGCTTGAGGCTGAACCGTCCCAAGAAAGATCTAAAGTTGTCGCAACACCCAGGCGTATGTGTCTTCGTTCTCTTGCGACATGAAGGCATAGGCGATGCAGTAAGTATTGCTTGAGGGTGTGAACCCGACCACCTCGCACAAAGGAATCCCATATCTGTAAATGTAAATATGTTACATATAAAATACTTTATAATTGGCTATATGTGAAATAATATAATCGTAATTAAGTAACTTACGCATTTGTTTTGTATGTGCTGTCCATTATGATGACGTAATGGAATCTTCGGAGAAGGCGTATCCTGTCGGGATGCGCGAGGAAGAGGTCGCTCAAGACGTTGTCGTCATCCGGATGTCGTCTGAAGTCGTAGTAGTACCTTCTTTCCCGCAGATGGTGCAAGGTATCCTGGGTCATCGTCCGACTACCTCTTTCTTCGGCGACCACCATGGCGAGCGTGTTGGTAAGGCTCTTCCTTGACGTGACGCTGGTCTCATCCAACTGCCTCAATCCTGACGATGGTCTCATCCAACTGCCTCAACCCTATAAGGATCCATTACGATCAATATGACTCATAACCATATCATATTAATATTTTCGTTTTTTATATCGATCTACTTCGACAAGCTGTTTCCGTGCTCCTTCACAAATCCCGAGGGAAGTTCCTAACCAAAATATGCAGGAAAACACTATAAACAACATACACAAAAGGATCCAGTACGGATGGTTTCACGTTTTCGTTATCGGGCAACCATATCATATTAACGTTTTCGTTCTTGATGTTTACGTTCAATATGACTCGGAAGAAATGATAAGAGTCTACTCGAGATAGAAATAGAAATATAGAGATAGATACAAAATCCGTAATATAAAAGTATAATATCAAGATAGAAACTGCAAAAGTATAAATGTACATCATTGGTCTACAGGATGGCGTACAACATGATCCAAAATCTCCGTCACCTCGTCCACTAGCTGCTCAATGCGAGGGTCGCTAGCCAGGGCCCTCAAATAGCCCTCGACCTCACGAAAGCGGGCTAAAAGCGCCGGAAGGATGACGGGAGGCTGAGGGAGGTCCACCCATGGATCCATGCCGATCGGGTGGACGGGCGCTGGCGGGTCGGGATAGGGTGGCGTGGTCGGCAGCACGACGGCGGCGCAATCCTCGCTGGTGACACCGGCGGCGCAATCCTCGCTGGTGCGCCTGTGCTCGACCAGCTTGTAGAAGCAACCCTCGTCCTGCAGATCCTGTCACTTGTTATGGTTGTGGGCAAACACGACGATGTACCTCGCGTTCTTCAAGGTGGTGTCGCGGCAGACCTGATCCGGTGCGATGACGGGCAGCGGGATCCCCTGGACCCGTCCGAACTGCTGGAGGCACCTACCGGGCATATACGGCTCCTCCTCCCCGCAGAAGGTGATGGTGCTCCGATAGGTGGACTGACGGTACTGGCCGTCGAAGTCCAGATCACGCCCAAAGGGCATCCACTCGACCTATAATTAAACAAATCAGATGTAATTCACAGTTAAGAATTATAAGTGATATAGCTAGAGTCTCGAATACATACATCAGCGATGGTAAGACGGTCCACCTCGTCCCGCAGCTCCCGGATCTTCTTCAGCTTCACGTCGTTCTTCATGCGCTGTGGCGCCTTCGGATCGATGAACTTCGCGTAGAAGCGAGGTTCAACGGTCTTCGCGTTAGCATATAATATAAATATTTGTAAACTAAAATTCTACTTCAACGGTCTCGTACCTGTAGGATCGGCGTGCAGCTGTCTATACCCTTCGCACCTGAGCGGGTAGCCTCGCCTAGGCCCCTGTACAGACAAGCGATGGCACCTGCAGCCCATGCAAGGATGGCCGTACGCGGGATGTCCCAAATAAGGCCGAATATCCTCCATGGGATCTGGCTCTGCGACTTGTCCACAAACAAAGTCGCGGCGAGAGCGATGGTCGTATACCCTTTGTGCAGAAACAGACGCTGTGTAGGGTCATCCTAGGGCTGCCCCCCTCCCACATGAGTGCGCAGCCGAATCTGCTCAGGATCAGCCGCGGCCTCTGGGTCATCGGCAGGGGCGGGGTCGACGAGCGGCCCGTGTCACTGCTGCCACTGGGTAGTAAACTGAGTCACTGGAGGGCCGCCAGCGTGTCTATATGCCTTCAGAGTCTGCGGGGTGAGCTGGTAGTACTCTGCGATGGCGGGGACCAAAGCGCCCGCGGGCAGATGTGGCGTGCAAGGCTGGCCATCAATCGGAAGTCCCATCAGGCAGGCAACATCGTGGAGCGTGATGGTCATCTCACCCCATAGAAAGTGGAAGGAGCTGGTCTCCGGGTGCCAATGCTCCAAAAAGGCCGTGCAGGTGAACTCATCGACACACTGCCAGTGGAGGGACCTCAGCTGGGGGATGCCGGATGGGAGCAGATCCTGCACCCAGCTCCCCGGGCCCTCAAATATGTAGGGCTCGAAAGGCTGTAGGTGAGTCACCCAGTGGTGGAACTTCAGCAGCGACAACTCCACCGTAGGATCTCTCCACACCTAATACGCACGGTGATGCCTGTAAGACACAAGCAGCTCTCCCGGCGGCAATAAAGGGTCGACCTGCACAGCCAGTGCGGCAGCCTGTGCAGGGATGGGCTCGGGCTCTACCTGTGGGCCCCCCTGGCCCTGAGCCTGCCCCTCTTGACCGTCGTCAGCCTCCTCAACGACGTCAGGGATAACATCATCTGTAGAGCCCAAGGAGATCGCCGCTGGTGTGGCGGAGGTCGAAGGCTCGGGCTCGTGTGTGCCGAATGTAGAAGCCTCTGGCACGGCTGAAGTAGATGCCTCCGGGATGGTCGGTGGAACACGAGTAGGCAGCCTACCCATGTCGGCCCGTCACCCACCGACTACGTCGGTAATACAGCTACTCAAAACATCAGCGGGCTCTAATGAAGGCTGCAACCCCATCAGCGCATCGCCCGAAGGATCCCAACCCGGCAGACCCTTCCAGAAGCTGTCGTGCTCGTCGGCCGGGGGCGTCCCCATCGACGGCTGTAAGCGCTCTGCAGACGCAAGTAGATCGTCGACTGTCTGATCGGGGGGTGCTGTAGACTCCTGCACCTGGCTGACCGCTGCCCGGTCGCCGAACCTAATAGGCCGAAGGGTACCATCACCCCTCATGAGCTTCCCTGCCTGTTATTATGATCCAGTTGAATATTAATGTCTTTTCAGTATATTTTAATGTATTTTAATGTTATTCTAATGTCTTTTGATGTATTTTAATATATTTTCATATGTTTTATTGTCTTTTATTATATTTTAATGTTAATTAAGTATTACAATTATATTTTAATTTTTTTATTGTATTCAATATTAATTTATTTTTTTGTATTTGAATATATTTAAATATATTTTAATGTTAATTAAATATATTTTAATATATTCAAATATATTTTAATGTTAATTAAATACTTTTGAATTATTGTAATATATTTTAATGTTTTTTATTGTCTTTCAATTGTAATTTTTTTCTATGTATTTGAATATATACTATCTATTATATTCTATCAAATTAAAACTATATTCTTTTCTATCAAGCTATATACTATAAAAATCATTATAATATATAAATAAATCAAACAAAATATTATCAATTATATTCTATCAAACAGTATATCATATTCTATAAACTTCTATTATAAAACTATATTATAATCTATCAAATTATATTTTAAAACTATAAAAATAAATCAAACAAAAAGTAATTCAAATAACATACCGGTGGAGTCGAGATCGGGGACACCTCAATCGTCCGACACTTCCGCGGCGGTAATAGACCGTCGTCCGCCTCCGCCACTGCTCCGCCTCCATCGTCGTCGCCAGACGCCGCCCCACCACCACCACCCTCCTCCTCCGCCTCTGCTCGACCTCCATCGCCGCCCCACCACCACCACCCTCCTCCTCCGCCAAAGCCGCCAGCCGCACCGTCTCCCCCGATGCTCCACCCCCACCACCACCCTCCACCTCCATCGTCGTCGCACCACCACCACCCTCCGTCGCCGCCAGCAGATCTGCCTCCATGGCCGCCACCGCCGCCTCGAGCTCTCTCTCTCTTTCTGTCTCCATGTCTCTCGGTCTCCCTCTCTCTCTCTCTCTCTCTCTCGGTCTCTCTCTCTCTCGGTCTCGGTCTCTCTCTCTCTCTCGGTTCTAGCTCCGGCAATCGCTCTCTCTCTCTCTCTCTCGATTTCTCTGAAGGCGAATGAAGACGAAGACGAAGAGGCACGTCCTCTTCGTCTTTAAGGGACGGGCTTGCACGTCCGGGTTCGGGTGACTCTCACCCCACTTGCACGTCCTTAAGGACGTGGGGATTTGCTGTGTATATAGCCGAAACGTTTCTTTCTTTGCTAATTAAAATCACAATAATTATGTTAATTGTCAAACTTCTCTTCCAAGCTATGATATTTCCAAATGCTGCTTGAATTACTCATTTATGAAAAACGAACTTGAGAACCGTGCCATATAAAGTGCCATCGAATACTGAAAAATAGGTCTCTTAACATTTTAGCGATGATTTGTTAGAAATCAGGACTAGACTGACATAACTTGGTTGCTGAGATCAAGCATAGCAGAAGTCTTGGACCTTCTGCGTCTTGGAATTTGATCGCCGGGTGGAAGAATAGAGGAACTAACCACTGATCGACACACTATCCATAACCTATATCACTATGAGAGATGAGAGCGGGAGGAGCAAATGCCAAAGAATGGAGTTCTCTGGAATTGTACGTGTATTGTGTTTTCTCTGTGTACTAATATCTCATGTAGAGAGGATTAATCATTTATAAAAATTAAGGAATTAATCTAACATTCTTAACTGATAAGGATTATCCCTTGGGTGAACTAATCTTAACAAAAAGAAATGCTCACAAGATATGTTTAACCAACACTTATCTTTTGGGTGGAATAAATATTATACGAAATAATATTAAAATCTCCCACTCACACAAAAGATTGTTCCTCCAATTCTCATCATTCGTGCTTTTGTGTATAGGTCGTGCGACTGGCAATACTACCTGCAAACACAACTTCAAACTTGAAATCCCACTAGGGACCAGTATGAAGAATATATCCCGTCAGGGACAAAACGTTAGTTCAAAGTATTGTTGCACCCTAGGCATATCTTTTTTCGGACTAGTTGTCATACAAACTAGATCCTTCAAAAGTCAATTTCAGTTTGTTTCAACTATAATGGCGATTCACAGCAATCCATCGATTGCTGGTACCCGCAAATCCCATTCAATGCCAACAACTACTCATATCACCTTCCTTTTGCACTAGCATCACTTTCATGAGGTGATGACTTCTTTCCCAGAAATGCCTCACTTAGTCCTAATCACTTATGGCCATGGAAAACATCACCAAAGTACCAACATCAACACCATAATCAGTGACCTATGCCAATAGTGACTAAGGGTTACATCTTTTCATAAAATGACTTACATAGTAACAGCGTAAAGGGATCCTTCTATCACTTCATTGGTCACCTAGCACATACCAGTATGATGGTATTTTGTGGAGAGTTCTCTTTCAAGAGTTGTCAACTCTACCCTCACATGCCAATTCACACAGTCACGTAAACCATGAACTTTCTTGTGTACTCTTCACATTAAACGGCCTGGCTACATCTAAACCCATGGGTATGGGAGTCATATCAAGGCTTGATAAATTACCCATGCATTCTCTCTCAACCAGAGAAACTTCATCTTGACTACATAAGTCAATATGTTTTTCGTCTTTTATCAATTCCTAAGAAGATATAAAGACACCTTACCTCTATAGTGACGTACACTTAGAGACGTATGTTCGTGCAAGAAAACAAACAATTGGTTCAATGACAAGACATGCATACATAAAACATTAGCAGTCATAAAACATCATCGTTATTCAACTAATGGAAAAAACGTCTCAAAAGTCAAAATAACATGCAATGATAGGACCCTAAAACCTTTTCTAAGTCCCATTGACTTAACATGACTCTGGAAAGTAGTTCTAGCTATAGCTTTTGTCAAAGGATTAATTAGCAACCATGCGTGTGGTCGATATGTGTCCTAGAGAAACCTTTCCCCGACTGATTGCTTTCCTGTCATAATGGCATCTCATCTAAATGTGCTTCGTCTTGCCGTGATACTTGGGGTCTCTCATGTAAGCCAGTGCAGCCAAGCTATCACAATGAATGGTGACTGCTTCTTTTGCACTGCTCACAATACCCAAGTGCTTCAAGAATCTTCGTAGCCATACTGCCTCCTCTTAAGCTACTGATGATGCAATGTACTCAGCTTCCATGGTGGATAGAGCGATATAGGACTTCTTTTTACTGCACTAAGAAACAACACCTCCGTTCAGCAGGAACGCATAACCTGATGTCGACTTTCTCTCATCAACATCTCCTCCCCAGTCCCAAATTGATTTCGCACGTCGGGATCTATATATTCAGAGGGCTGATAGAGTGGCATGGAAGGTGAGGGCCTCACATCAACACTTGCGATGGTCCTATAGGTGGTATCAAATTTGGCAAGCTTATCTAGAACCTCCCATGTCGCTTATGGAGTTATCTCAATATACCGGCAGGTGGTATACACATTGATTCGATTCTTTTTCACCGTATTGATCCCGTTGAAGAAAATCTCTTGTAACACATATGGCGTCTATCCATGCATAGGCCATTGACAAATCAATTCCTTGAAATCTCCCATGTTTCGACAAGAGTCTCATTCCTTTATTGCTTTTAAGAGGTGATCTTTTTGCGCATCTCCGTGATCTTCATTGGTAGGAAAAAACTTGTTCATAAACAAGTCATGAAGTTCATCTAGACCTGTCAAAACGTGACCCGGCCCGTAAAACGTGGGTTTTGGCGCAAATATTTCAACCTGAAACCCGAAGCAACCCGAACCCATTCAACCCGCAAATTTCTGTGTTCGGGTTGGGTCTACCCGTGGGTCACCCGTTGGGTCAAGCTTTAAGATAATAAAAACATAAATAAATTATAATTTAACCTAATATTATAATTTATTACTAATAATAATTAGGATTGAATATTATATTTTTCATCATCAACTTAACTTTATAATTTAACATTACAATTTGTTATGTATATAAAATTACATATTACTATTGTAGTGACATTAATTTTTTTTTTCAATAATATAAATGTTATTAGGATAATATAACAATTTTAGATCTAGGAACTATGTAAATAGTCATTAAAAATACTCCATTTTTTTACTTTTAAATGTCGTTTACTATTTATGTATGGTTTTAAGGATGATAATAATTATATAAAATATCAATTTATATATTATATATAATTTCATACTTCAAAAACTAAAAAGAATGAAATTATAACAAGTATTAAATTTTTATTGATATTTTACATAATTTTATCATTTTAAAATAATGTATATAAATAGTAAATGACATTTAAAAAATTATGGATGAGTAGCGCTCTTGACCCGTTGGGTCGACCCGAACCCGTTAAATATGGGTCTGGGTTGAGCATTTCACGACTCGTAACCCGAAATGACCCGACCCGGAACGGACCCAAACCCGAGACAACCCGATCCAAACCCGACCCGCCCGACCTGTTTGACAGGTCTAAGTTCATCCCATGTAGTGATTGATTGGGACGGTAAGCTTTTGAGCCAATGAAGAGCCTTTCCTGCTAAAGACCAATAGAAAGCCTTCAATCGAACATACTTAAGGTTGGCCCCATCCGCAATAGTGTCACAAAGCTCTTTGTACTCTTTTATGTGCTCCATAGGACACTCGTTTGGCTTCCCTTTGAATTGCGACCTCGTGATCGATCATGCTAAGGAAGCTAGTCTTGATCTCGAAGTTTATGTTGGGGAGGAAAATAGCCGGTTCTGGAACTAGCAACGTGGGGTACATTTATTGTCATGCGTTTGTTAGAATTCTCTCTAACTCCTCCTGATAGCGAGTAACGTCCACGGCCGCCCGTCGAGCAGCCTCGACCTCATATTCTCGGGTGCGAACAGCTTCTGCAACCCTTCCGCAACTCTTCATTTTCCTTCTTTAGCCTCTCAACCTCCGTCGGAGGTTATCCATTTATGTCATCTTGTCCTTAAGCCTTTCTCTTAATCATTCATGAAGAACACGCTTGGGTTCGTCGAATAGCTCCGAGATAAAAGAGCAGTCCTCTCTTCGCATAAACCTTCAAATAAAAACTAAAAGACACAAATTTAAAAGAAAGAGGGGGATGGACTATTCCCAACCCTTAAACAACTAGACTAGTCGCGATTGATAACTCCCCAACAACGGCGCCAATTTGATGATGAGGGTTTTCGACTTAGGCTTAGGCAATCAAATAAATTTGTTGAAACCCCGCTATAGTAGTGGGATCAGGTTCGATCCAAAGGGATTTGGTTGACGGTAGCTATCTTATTTGTTTTTTGGATAAAGGGTAGTAAGAATGGTGGGAGAAGGATTGCAGGTATCGATGGAGGAAATTCGATTCACACACACTTTCACGGCTCAAACAAAGGTAAAATCAATAGAGGGAATATTGCTTCGAAAGCTAGGGATGACCAAAACTATAAACACATATGTAAATCAATGAATATTACATTGTAAGTTCATGCTTTTATCATCAAACAATTGATTTTCATCAATCAACTTGCATATAACAAACTTACTTGTTTCTACCTTTTCTTAGGATTTTTAAACTCGTGTTATAAAAACCCTAATTACTATTCCAAGTTCACAATTTCCTTATTTCAAGTTAATTACAGTAAGAATTCCTTAGACTTTCATCAAAGGGTAAGCACATAGGTAGCTGAGAATAAAAAACACCAAACAAGATCATAATATATTCCAAACACATGTCTATATAGTTGAGTTATCCCTAAGCCTAGAAGGAAAGAGAACTATTCACTATTAATCATGATAGAAAACATAAACAAAATCATAAAGGAAAGAAAACACTTTGAGAAATCTCTAAAAACGTCACAAACCGTCGTCAAAAACACTTTCTCTCTCTCGCCCTCTCTCTCATTGTATCAGATGTCAAATTTCTCACCCTAGGCCTCTGTTTATAACTGATTAAAAAATCCTAGGTTCGACTTCCTTAGTGTGTAAGCAAACCCCAATGGGTTGGATTCAGTTGTGTGAAGAATCTGTTGAAGATACGGAATCGGTAGGCGCGTACAAGCATCGGTGGGCGCGGGCGCTCAGTAGCTTCCATGGGTGCTGCAGGATCGACGGGCGCTGCTTGGGATCGGCGGGCGCCGCTCTTGTGTTTTTCAGCTTTTTCAAATATGTCTTGTAACACACTTTGCGGAGTCCTCAGTTGCCCAATTGATGCATATGAATATGTGTTGGAAAGATCTTTTTGAGGACTAAAACTCTCATGAAGATGTTAGAACTTGATTCAAAGTATAAAAATACAAAAGAGGGAGTTTCTCCAGCTGCTCCATCTCGTCGTCTTTGTTTGCTTCCGCTTTCACTTTCTTAGCTTTTTCAACATCTTCTCGTCCTTCCATTAAACTTCCCAATGTGTCACATCTCCTCTAAAATAGCTCCAAAATCCTATAAAATGCAAAACACACTTGTGTAGATATATACGAAAACCTACAAAAGCGACTCGATTCTAACCTAAATGCAATGCACATGCACTTAAAATAAAGGTATAAAACATACTAAAAACGCGGATATCAATAAGTATGCGTTGGAAAGCTCTTTCTGAGACCTACAACATTCATGTTGACGACAATACCAAATTCTCGGACTGGACAATGCAGCAACCGCTGCAAAGTTGCAGTGACCGTCGCAGGGAGGTGGCTAGAAAAGATGTGCGGTGACCCCCACAATCTTGAAGCGATTACTGCAGCCAACGTGTTAGGTTTTATGCAACTTTGTTTAATTCTATCCTAAATTACTTTTACCCTATCTTTTATCATTAGACACGGTTTGTTAGCATTATTTGAGAAGGGATCAATTAGCCGACCATAGGGTTTCAATCATTCTAGACAATTTAGTTTATTTTGAGAGCGTTGTTCATCATGAGCAACTAAACTCTCTCTGTTATGTCTGCAATTTGAAGCTTTGTTTGGATTGAGTTTTGAGTTTTTTAATCTTATTCCTTATTTTCTATATTGAATGTTTCGACTTCTTTGTGTTTGAATGTTTGATTGTTTTCATTCTATCTAGGCCGCACAACTAGTCAGAATTAATTCAATTGCTAGAGTTTTGTAGATTCCTGATTGCGAACCTTAACTCAAGTGGCAAACTTATCCCTTTAGAGCTGATTGGACTAATTGGATAGGTAGGAAGTTGGGTGTATAAGAAATCTCTCTTTAGGGGTTGCAGATACCTTGGTTAATCTTTAGATATAAAGTGATTTATTAGGTTAAGTTCTTCTTTAAGAACTGCTCAAAAAATAAGGGTTTCTATGACTGATTGGACTAGGAACTAAATTAGGCTGGGATAAGGACATTCATATGAACACAAAAAGGAAAAGAGAAAGTTACAAGGATCAACTTAACCAAATAAAGTGGATAGTTGTAGGTGGAACTATTCTATCTAAATTGTTTTCCATCAACTTTTTTATAGTTTATTTTGTTTTCTTTCTAATTTAATCAACCATAAACCCCCTTCTCTAGTAATTGGTAAATATACATTACATAGAAATACTTGATTCTCTGTGGGATCGACTCATGCTTACCACACTACATTAGTTAGCTAGTAGGTTCGAATAAATTTTGATATGGTTTATGCAACTAAAAACCGCTCATCAATAACTCTATTAAAATCTTTTATATATATAAAACCAAATTACATAAAAAAAATATATAATTGATCAAGAATCAAACTTACAAGAACCTAATTGATCATACAATAAACATGGTTGATAAAACTCTTTTAATGAGTGGACAAGACCCAAAAAAAATGTGTATTTATATCCTCACAACTAGACCTGTCAATCGGGTCATTCGAGTCGGGTTCAGGTCATTCGGGTCCCGGGTAAATCGGATTCTGGGTCAATCGGGTTACCGATCATTCCGGGTCGAGCCAAACCGGGTTTGTTCCGAGTTCGGATCGACCCACCAGGTCAAAAAACTTGAACTTTTTGAAGATTTTTTTAAAATATTAAAATAAAAATAAAATTAAATGGTAATATAAATATGTCAAATTAAACTAAATAATAATATGATAATTAAATTTATAAATATCATTATAATAATATTATTATATTAATATTTTAAGCATAAAAAATCATATTTATACAAATAAGTGTTCTAAACATACTATAATTATAAAATATATAAGTTATTTAACTTATGAGTGACCTTAACAAATACAATTGCATGACGAATTTGTGTGGGGTCAATCTGGTGCCTTTGTGGCGTCTACAAAGTGCTGACTCACTGGGTCGATTTTGACCCAATGGGTTACCGGGTCTTGACCCTAAAAATACCGGGTAATTCGGGTTCGAGTCGATTTCGGGTGCCGGGTCAAAAACACCGGGTTCAAACCCATAAAATTACCGGGTGTACGGGTTGGTCATGTTTTGACAGGTCTACTCACAATGGTTGAAATTGAAATTTTAGTGAATCCGAGCAAAAATGTTGATATATAATTGACGAACTTAGACTTTTAGTGAATTTTTTTTATGATAATGATTTATTTTAATGGGAATGATATTAGGGCGTTTTGCTAAAATGACCCTACTATTCGAAAGATTTGTATGAGTAACCCAATCCGGAAAAAAAATTGCAAAAAAGAAAATATCCGCTTGTCAAGGGTAGCCGGTAGCAGGTCACCCTGTGGGGTACACCTGGACTCCATTCTCGGTTTTATGTACAGTGAGAGAAAGAGGGAGGGAGACATCTCTACTCCTGAAAAGCAAAGACCAGTGAGAGATGAGGGAAAAAGTAGCTGCTGCAGTGGCAGAGGACAAAAGAGAGAGACAAAGAGACAGAGAATAAAGGGAGGGAGAGAGAGAGAGAGAGAGAGAGAGGTTAAATATAAAAGTGCAGGGTGAGAGGACAGAGAGATCAGTGAGAGTGTCGGTGAGGGGGGGAAAGATTCTTTTAACTAAATTATAAGTTTAAGAGAAAACCAATTGAAGAAGGAAGGGTCTGGAGGGTTTATTTGAAGGAACATGTGTAAGCAGTAAGTTGTAACTGGACATCCATATTAGATGCACATGTCACATATTGTATTACACTGGACACGAGTGTAACTATGAAAAACACAGGTCATTTACTACCATTATCGAATGGAGAAGATTTATGGGAGAAGCAGATTCGCTATAATGACGTACATATTGTTTTATGTGTGCCCAATTATAATATTTACCCATATTTGGATGCCATGATTTCGTTATCTCCGGTCGACACTAGCATGCTTTACCCATATTGGAATCGAATGGATAAGAGTGACAATGAGGGGGCATAAACATACTTATAATTACATCTTAAGTTGAAGAGAAAAACCATGGAATAAGAATAAAGTGGGTGGAGGTGAATTCGTGGGCCAACTAGTAATCGCGTAGTTGTAACTGGACACAACATGAGTACGACATGACAGAAATTGAAATATACTGGACACAATATGTCGGAGACAGATTCACTTGCATTAATCAAATACAGCACATGAGCAAACATTTAAAAGACAGTAGGAGAGAGTAGCAACATAGAAGACATTGAAAACGAAATTTACGGTAATAAGAAGCGAAATTGCGGCTGCGCGGTGAATCTGTATCCATCCCAGTCGAAGTGTGGGCGCATATTGCGGGCACGATGATTAGACGTCTCGTCGCTCAGTGGGAAGTTGACCGTGAAAGTTCGGCCACTCCCATAACCGGACACACCAAGGACCCTCCCGGCCCAAAACCCATCGTTGTCAAGGCAGTCAACACGGTCTTCGGGCAAGTAGGCGTCGTAAGAAATATGAGGCGGCCGTGGACGAATTCGTTGCCCCGGGACGATCTCCCTCAGCAATTCTCTTCTATTGTTGCGTAAGAGGGTCACATATTCGACCTTCCAGTGGTTAGGGTCCAGTTTGCGTACAAGGGTCGCCTCGTAGAACGACCCGGGCATCCCAGACTCACCACCGACAATCTCTACTCTTTGATGTTGTCAGTACGACGGCGGCGACATTGGGCCTGCATAAATTAAAAAAATAAGGTAGTATAATGATACAAGTAGCACAACTGAAATCTACACGAATGAAGTGATCGACAAACCTCCATCTTCCGATTCGTCGGATGATATAACGATGGGGACAGTTCGGGGAGGGAAGCCAGATGAGGAGCCGCGGTGGTGTGAAGAGGTTGCCATTTCGTTGAAGGGTTGTTGGAGAGGTTGTTAGATGGCAATGGGGAGTTAACTTCACCAATTTGTGGGGAGTATGGATGGTGAATGGCTATCATATAAGTGGGGTGTTTGGGAAATATCAACATTGTTCAGCATGTGACCGTTGAGAAAAAAAAGAAACAAAAAGCAAAGGGGATTGAATTGCAGTGTTTTGTTGTTGTCTACAATTAACATGGCAGTGGTCTGGTGTATACATGACACGTGTCATTTCTGACATGACATAAATGAAGAGGGTTTACTTCTTATCGTTAGACGGTACATGACACCCCTTAAAACCAACTACCCGGTCAATTAATGCCGACTAGTTAACAAACAATTTTCTACTAGACACCTTTTGAAGGGGTTTTAGTAAAAGTTTGACCTTCGTATAAAACTGGGTTTCCCACTCACACTTAATACTAAAAAAATGCAAAACCATAGAGAGAGTATACCCATATTAATTTTAAACCACGAAATACATTTTCAAACCATATGAAGTTCAAAGCAATTAATAAAATTTGACCCAACAAAAACTTCAGAGAGACCAAAGGGGGGGGGGGATCTTGCAGAGAGTAGAGAAAGACATTTGATAAGACAGGGGAGAGAGAGAGTGAGTGAGAGAGAGAGGGCGGGAGTGAGATTAAATCTCCCGCCCTGTCATTTGCACCTTAAGAGAATAAGAGGGAGAGGAGGGAGGATGGGGAGTCTATAAACCCATTCACGCGCTTGACACCTACTAGGTTAACTGGACAGACACCGACTTCTTGGCGGAAATGAGTAAGTCTTCCTTCCATTTAGGTTATGCGATACGTCTCTCCGTACAATATGTTATTCTCCCTGTAAAACTAACTGTCCCCCCCTCTAACTAATGGAACAGGAGAGAAATCGTCCGTGTGTATCACTGTATTGTTTGGCGGATGGTGGGATTGTGAAGAGGGCACTTGGGTCGTGAAGTCGTCGAGGAGTCAAAAGGCCGTACTAGTAGACGAAAGTATTGACTACGTCTCGCTGAAGAAACAATTGATGGTCAAGTTTAATGTCGATGGGAGGAGGCATGACGTCGAGCTCACATATGTAAAGCGGAAGAAGGAAGGGTGCAAACCTTTTTCCATTGGGGATGACGAAGACTTGCAGGCCTACAAGTTCGTAAACGGTCTTTCCGGTGAACGATTCTGGCCTATCGACATCCATGTCTCCCTGGTACGCAAGGTTGGTGGCAATTTCACCACTACGGAAGGATCCACAACGGCCCATTCACTCAGGGATGGCCCACCCTTGACCCAAGAAGATCACCCACAGTTTAAAACGAAACCCCGCTTAGCAGGGGATGAAGAATTAGAAGTTTTGGTAGCACAAGGTGTCGATCGAGAAGGAAAAGGTGTCCAATTCGAAACGAAGAGTGTCCAGTTAGAAAGCTCAATCGTCCAGTTAGAATATCCACGTGTCCAGTTAGAACCAAGTGATGCGTTGGACAATGCAGTCGCTTATGGCCGTGGGAAGCAGGTAATTTCTGTGAGCAGTGACGTCGAGGATGTAGTCAGCCCGTGGGATCACGAGGCAGAGTGAGCGGTAAGGGAAGTAGAGAAAGCATACCAACGCAGAAAAGGGAAGACCGGAGCGTTTCCAACGACTGTGAAACTTGAACCAATAGAGTGGACGGGTGCCGCTTATGGGAAATTGAAGAAGAGTCGCCGCACGTAGAGGGGGCATAGGAACTTCCAGTTGCGGGGCCTTTCGCAATGAAGTAGATAGTTAGCCTATTTTTGTTAGACGCCTTTCGCAAAGAAGTATGTTGTCTTTCTGTAACTTCCTATGGGGGGTTTTGTTCTAGTTTTTTCTAGTTCTAGTTTGTTCTATTATGTTAACAGAATGTCATATGACATTACCCCCTTTTGACATGACAATATCGGCTTTCGGCATGACATGAAATTTATTGCAATTGACATGTCATAATTAAAAACCAACGAATACAACAATCCACCAATAATTGCATATCCAAATGTCTAAAACCAACAAACATCAGTTTCAAATGAAGCAACAACCACCGGCATACCAGCCAATATGCAGTCTAAACCAACCAACAAGTCTACACAAAACAACAATGTATATAAAATCAATGAGGGAGTTTTTTTAAGATCAGATGGGGTTGTAAGACGTCCGTGAAAGATGGTAACACAAAGGGATTG
Source organism: Persicaria tinctoria (assembly GCA_037127255.1). NCBI lineage: Eukaryota > Viridiplantae > Streptophyta > Magnoliopsida > Caryophyllales > Polygonaceae > Persicaria > Persicaria tinctoria. The sequence continues at coordinate 33,600,126 of JBANSL010000013.1, read as the reverse complement.
GCGGTACGCCGCAATGAATGCATCGTCCAGACCACGAAACTTGGTGTCGCCGGTTGCGAGGAGCTGCATGTAACGGATGACGTATGGACCACAGTCGCCCCTACATCACAATAATGAAATATGCTCACCCAACCTGTGACAATGTTTTATAAATGAAGTGGCAATAATGACTTATGATTGTTTGTTTTGGGGAATCCCCTTCACCCTTTTGTACGCCAAGGGTTTCGGGACTTTGCCGACCCATTTGACTCGAAGTTCGGGGTGGCCGTTCATTAAAATGGGGAGGAGGTGGGTCACCGGCTTTAGGAGGCCCGACATATGCCGCTCAGCGACGTGGCTTTTGTCGGGATCGTAGACGTCCAATGTCCACTCCGCGAAGTTGATGTCAAGGGCCACCCAATGCTCGTTCTTCAGATTCCAAGGTGCCAACAACCGGTCGACATCGGCCCAACCCGTCGGAAACATCTGCGGCAACTTGCCGTCGAAGTATTGGGTGACCGTGTCGTCCCCCTTCACCACCTCAAGGTTCCCTTCGCGTCCGCCAGTTGCTTCTGCCGGAGATACCCCCATATGAAATCAAGAACGGCGACCCCTTCGTACTTGTCACCTGCGTTGATGTCCTTCCGCATGAAGGCGCAAGCTTGCTTAATATCCTGGACGCAAGGAAAAATCATTTATATGGAAGACCATATAAGGAAGAAGGTTATGCATCAAACAACGATGTGGGAACGTAATTAACCTCGGATGACACCCAGGTGGTCGGTGATTGAAGTGTCCCAAAGAACTGCTTCTCTAGTAGGGTGCCTTCGACCGACCGGACGGGGTCACTTCCGTCCTTCATCCACGCAGCGAACGCATCAACATCTGCCCTCGTCGCCATGCCTAGCTCGTCCGAGTTTCGTCCGCCTAGGACAACGTATCAGGATGTTGACGGGTGCTTCTTCTCGGCCGTATGAGGGGCACCTCAGACTCAGCCTCAACCTCGGAGGCACCGGGTGCCACCAACTCCTCCTGCAACTTGCAGCCCATGGTGCGTTTAACATGACAGTAAAAACAATTGACATGACATTAGATATATCTTAACATGACAGTCTCATGCGCAAACCTCTATGGCCTTGGCCTTGGCCTTCCACTTGTCCTCCTTCGTGGGTTCTCTCTCCTCCTTGCCCTTGTCCTTTCCCTCGTCCTTGTCCTTGTCCTCGTCCTCCTTGCCCTTATCCTTGTCCTTCACTGATCCCTGAACCTAAGCACATGACCTCTGAGTAAATTGACATATAATGGAATTGGCATGACATTTACTGAAATTCACAGGACATCAAATATGAACAACATGACAGTAACATAAAATGACATAACGATTCTGATCTGATACCAGGAGAACCTTACCTCCTTTCCCAGAACTTCAATCGCCTCCTCACCATGTCGTCCATCTTTGCCAGTAACCGTGACTCGATCTCTAATAGGGTAGCTTGTGTCTGCGTGCCCTCCCCTGATTCTTGCGTTGACCCACGTTCTCCATTTGGTTGTTTCTTTGGTGAGGGTTTGACATTTGCGAATACGAACTCCCGGACAATGTCGTCGAAGAAGTTGTCCCGCTTGTCGTGAGTGTTTCGAGCATCGCGGTAAAAACGGAAAGCTCCCTCCACTTCATCGGGGAGTAGAAGCGGCCTCACGGCTGCAGGGTCATTGAAGTGCCTGAGCTCCTTTGCCTTCTGCAGTTGGGTTTCGATTGAGGCATACTCGAGGTTCGGGTCTCTAAACTCGTATCGCAGACACCTGGGTACAGCTTCTCATCTATGACGTTCGCGAATTGGTCGGCCATTGGAGGGAGGGCTTCGTACACCCATAGCTGCAAACAAATGTTGTCCAGTAAATATTCAATCCTAGTAAACGTGTATACGGCGTCCAGTGAGATCTGTGTACGAACCTGGAAGGCGAGAGGGAAACCCAGCAGGCAATAGGCCAAGCGTGCATTGGATCTGCCCTCATCCCGTTGGAGCTTTCTCTCGATTGCACGATTCAGGAACTCGTTCGTTCGCTCGTAGCAAAGCCGACCCCACGGAAACGCCAGGAACCTATCAATGTCGCCGACAAGGTCGACCACCCACCCGTGAATGTAGTTTTTGAGTTCCTTCCCAAACAATACTCCCTCGACCAGCATCAACGGGACAAATATGAACCTTCTTGTTGATGATTTCTCAGATGCCATTGCCACACGAAACTGCACCTCGAACTCGGACATCTTCAACTTTAAAACTCCAAAGAAATCAAACACTGCCTTCTCGAATGTCGCGTCGTCCTCGGGCTCTTCGCCATAGCTACAGTTGAGACCGGTGACAAGAGCGAACTCAGCTATTGAGAAACTCACGACCGCATCATGGATCTTATACCACGTTTCATTCTCCTTCTTCGTCTTCAATTAGCGTTGGAGAACGTAGTGTACAAGATGTCCCAAGAACTGGACCCTTGTGCCTAGTCTTGCAACACCCCCCAACGGGCTGTCCGTCAGGCACTTCCAGATAATGTCGATTCCACATAAACGTTTCACCTTTCTAACATTTTCCCTAACCCTAATGCGCCGCATTTCATCCAATTTCCCCCAAACCTGAACGTATCTACAGTCATACGCCCCATTTTGCCAAATTTCCCCCTAAACTGAACGTATCTACACTCACCCTGCTCCTGATAAGTTGGATTCGACAAGACAGTTGCCCAATTTCCCCATTTCCAAAAATTCCCTTCTCTCCCAGACGCACAAACCCGAGTACCCAAACTTTTCACCCTTTGTTTTTCATTCGACAAGACAGGGCGATATTGCCTACTGTCAACCCATTTGACCCCTTCTTCCCATTTTCACACAATCAAAACTAGTTTAGGTTCTTCAAATCGGTTCCTCCCCTACGAATCCAAGCAAAACGTATTTAATCGGCATTGTGAGGGTTTACTTACTTCAAAATCGGCCTCTTCGTCTCCTCTCCTGCTCTGTCGTCTTCTTCCTCGGGTTGGCGGCTTCTTTTCCTCTCTCACTCTGTCGTCTTCTTCCTCTTCTTCTTCCTTCTCTTCTTGTTTTCCTCAGGTTTGCATGTGCAACTGTTGCCCTCTCTCTCTTCCTCTTTTGTAAGCCGTGAGAGGCAGTTGGATTCGACAGTTTTCAAATTAAACTACTTCCTCTCTGTCTATCCACATTAACTTCCCCCGCTTCCTCTCTCTCTCTCTCTCTCTCTCTCTCTCTCTCTCTCTCTCTCTCTGTCTCTCTCTCTTTCCACAATAACTTCCCCGCTGCCTCTCTCTTTCCTCTGTCCCGGTTTTTTCCAACCCCTTTTCACCGGAAACTTTGCAATTTTTTTTGGGGGGGGGGGGGGGTTAACCTTTGCAATTGTTGTGGATAGTGGGTTAAGCTAGCAAACTTTTCATGTCATTAATTTGGTCCAATTTGTTATCGTAAAAAGGAGTCAGAATACCTTATTACCTCCTACCCCAAAGGTTAAGCTATTTTTTCGAGATTTGAAAGATCAAGCTATTTTTCTAACTATCTATATTTAACTATTAAGGAAAGAAACATTTTTAATTATATGCTAACTTTTTATCTTGACAAGGTTTTTTTTAATAAAAAATATGTATAACTTTATATTAATACTAAAATCTAATGATAGTGTCTTTTGGGGTCGGATGTAGGGTGCTCCTTTGAGTTAAGAAGTTGAAAAGTTTGGACAATTTCATGAGAATTATGGCGTTCATTTGAAAAAAAAATGGAAAGTTTGATGTTTAATTATATGGGCATTAGGGTGTTCATTTGAGAGAAAACAAAAAGTTTTAGACAATTATGTAAGAAATATGGTGTTGTTTTATTAAAATATATGAAGTTTAAGCATCGAGTTGTACGAACAAAATGTGTTCATTTGAGAGAAAACAAAAAGTTTTAGACAATTATGTAAGAAATATGGTGTTGTTTTATTAAAATATATGAAGTTTAAGCATCGAGTTGTACGAACAAAATGTGTTCACGTGTACAAACTCTAAACCTTAAAGCTCGTACAATATAGCCCAATTAATATATACAACCCAATATTATCTTCAGATCCCTAAGAAATCCTAAATCCAAACTCTAAACTGATGAAAGCCGACGTCATCCATCCTCCCTATACCTTTATTTGCTCACTAGGTAATTTTGAACGTCGGTGTACCACATCGGGTCTTGCTTGAGCAAGGGAACATGCTGGATTGTGTGGACGAGTCGATGGGGAGTACCCTGATGTGATTCAGGCTCTTCTGACACATGCTCAGTGTTTCAGTCATAAAACGGGCTATATTGTTATGATGGAGTCCCATGAGTACTTGTAGGAAAGCTAATTCTAAGGGCTACATCTTTTTTATGAAAACCAAAGCGCTGAAATCATCCAACAATATGCCCGAAATTGGTAATAATCTATCAGTCCAAACTCTTGACAATTTTCCTGATGCATTGAATGAAGTCGAAATAGATGATGATGCATTGATGGGGCTTTATTTAATGAAACTTGATGGTTTTCTACACTTTATGATGACATGCAATCCTTCATTTTCCACCATGGGGTTGACCAACTTTCTCCATCAATTTCTGAGAAACTTATCAATTTTTTGTCTTTAATTCTTCATTTTAAGTGTTGTTGTTTTATGGCTATAAAATGGTTGGACCTTTGTCATGAAAAAATCATATTTGAGTTGAGAATTTTTGGAAAAAGTGTATATGTTTTGTTGATTTGGTGAGATGTCATTTTAACACCCCATTCCGGAGTGAGAGGCTGAGAAATTGTTCGTTTGTTTAACTCTGTCTAGTGATATGTTTGTTAGGGTTGTTCAAACAAATACTTGATAGCTCGGGAGTGAGATGTCGACGAGTGAGAGAGTGAGATTGGTAAATCTATAGGTAAGATATTCTTCGATTTAGCCATCCATATCTTGTTTTTTTTTTTTATAAACCTAGAAAAAATTTCCAAAAAAAGAGTGGCGTGTCTCAAGTTTTTTTTATGGGTGTCCTTATATACACCGCAAATCCGCGGATTAGAGCTGTTAATCAACGTCGGATTCAACGTTTTAACATTAATTATATTACAACGTCGGATCTAACGTTGTAATATGTGATGTGAAGGATCGGATCGGGCCGAACAGGGCTAACAACGTCGGATCCGACGTTGCTAGGGTAAAAAAAAAAATTCACACCCAACCACCCACTCTCACAAAAAAAAAAAAAAAAAAAACCACACACACACAACGTCCTTTTGGAAGTTGTAAATCAAATATTTTTTTTCATATCTTATATTAGACCCAATGTGACCCGTATTAGCAACGTTCAATTTGATGTTTTAAAAACGTCCAATTCAACGTTGTTATAACAACCGATAAATGAAATTAACACACAATTAACAACGTCGGATTGGACGTTGTAGCAACGTCTAATCCAATGTTTTTACAACGTTGGATCCGATAAAGTATTTGCGGTGTATATAGAAAACGCGTTTTTTTATTTAATCAAATCTCCAAAAAAGAGTCGCGTGTCTCAACTTGTTGGATCGATTATTTGAGCAAATAATAATATGACCCAAAAATCGATCAAATAGGTTTCAAGCTTTGATTAAGCACGGGAACAATAATTCTCTACACTTCCTGCTTTATTTATTTTAGTGGTACCCATGGATTCACTTTCATAAAGCGGGCTCTCGTAGAGTCCAAACGCTCTCATTTGGGAGCTCCGATCTCCTCCTTCGGGAGGCGAAACCCCTCCTTTGGGAGCCCTAAATCTCCTCCGGGAGCCACCAGCTCGCTTCCTCGGCGCAAGACACTTCGATTCCGACCACAAATTCCTTGAATCCGGCCACTTTTCACGCGTCTTTTACCCCTGTGCTCAGCCCCTCTATGGGGCCTCCACCCCCATTAGACACCTCCACCGCCATGCTTGGCCGCCGCCTCCTCCGGCGTTGGGCTTAATCACTCTTGCGAAAACTCCTTTTGGGTCCAATAGTGCGCGTCTGGCCTTTTCGCTAGCGTGCCCCCAATCCCGTCTTCTTCCTCCTCCAAGAGTCCGGTTGCTCCACCTTCTTCACACCCGTCGTCGTCTTCAACACTCAATCCCGCTCAATCTCTCTCAAATCGGCCTTGATTCCGGCCGGTTTTGGTCTCAATCGTCGCCGGTTATGCTCCCCGCCGACCTTCGCATCCCCCGCCTCCTTTGATTTCAGATCTGGGTCGCCGGCGCGACCTTTGCTCAGTCGCATCGCCGCTTTGGGCCTTTCCATTCTCTGCGTCGCTGGCGTGTCCTCTCCGTCGTCGTTCTGGACCTTCGTCTCCACTTCCTTGCATCTTCCTTTCCCTTGTCCTCGTCACCCCTTCTTCCTCAAGTTCCCCTGCTTCCTCGTCTCAACCACCTTACCCTCGACCCAGGCTCCTCCTTCGCCCTTGCTTCCAACCTAGCCCCGGGCCGGCCTCTCCCGCTAGCGCCATCGCTTCCGGCCTTGGGTGCACCACCAACTCCGTCCTCCGGTTCGGAACTGTAAAATCCTTGGCGTGCACGTTCCTCTCTCCCTGCGTTGATTAGTCGTGCACGCCAAGCTTGGCACGTCTTTTTCCTTCGGGCCCAAGCTTGTGTCTTGGGCCCGGGGCAGCCCGGATTTATAACACACAAAGAAGCAAAAATTAATTATGAGAATAATAATAAAATATAATAAAATACAAAATATAAGCTCGAAAGGGCTTTATTTACCTCCCGAAAGGGTTTAACATAAATCCCGAAAGGGTTTTCTGGTGCGTTTTTCTACGAGGGTGGTTCTCGGCAGCGTTTCCGGTTGTTTTTGGCGGTTCTAGTATGAGGCGAGGCTCTGGTGTCCGGTGTCGGGTCTGGCTGGGGTCGAGGCGGTGTGTATCAAGGCGACTCCGTGTTCCGGACATTTCCTTGGAGGTTCGTCTTCATCGCCCACAGGGACTCCTGATGTACCGCTGGCCAGCGGTGTCGTTGCTTGGTGGCGCTTGGCTCCGGGTTTAGTCTACGTTGTCCTCGTCTTTTTTGGATTAGACTCGTCTTTTCGACTAGGGCTGTTGGTTTGCCGCTTTTTGTATTGCACTATTTTTATTTTAATTACGTTGTATGATTGACGGTTCGCCGTCTGCCGACTTTTGTCGGCCTATCGAGGTGCCGGGTTTGTCTGGTCCTCGAATTATTATCTAATCAAAAAAATAAAAAATAATAAAGCGGGCTCTCGCTTATCCGTAAATTAAGGAAACAAAATCTGCTAAATAACAGCCTCTCAAATCTGAACAATCCCTCTCTGTGCACTGTGCCGTCATTTCATTGTTTATTTCATCCCCCAGATAAGTGGGAGAGAGAGCGCGGGGTACAGCGACAGAGAATGGGAGAGTACTACAACGATGACGTTTTGTTCGACACGGTCGGAACCGCTTCGACCTCCCGGGATCTCCGTTTCTGCAAGCACATCCACGATAACCTCCATGGCAACATCTATCTTGAGCCCGTAATCCCCTTTCTCTCATTCCTCCTTTTTCCAATTGCGGTAACGGAAATGCTCTATTTCGTTTCACTTTGATTCTTCCGATATTCATTACCGCTGGCTTTCAAATCCAATTTTTGCGGCTTGCCAGAATTAGGTTAAATGTGGAACTGTGTTAAAGCAATTTGCATTTGTTTTGCCGCTTTTTCTACTACTTCCACGTGTATTGAGACGGTCGTGTTGAATTCCGATTTCTTGTTGTCATTTGAATGCAGCTGTTTCTCAAATTCATTGATACTGAGCAGTTTCAGAGGCTTCGTGATTTGAAACAACTAGGTGAATTGTTTCTTCTCTTCATAGTCTCCATTTGTCTTTTGCATTTATTGATACTGTGAGTTTGTCTACTGTAGGTGCGGTGGACAAGGTTTTTCCTGGGGCTGTGCATTCTAGATTTGAGCACTCTCTAGGCGTGTATTGGCTTTCCGGCCAGACCATTCATTTGCTGGAAAAGTATCAAGTATGTTGTTTGTTTCCATTCCCATCGTGCTATATGTTAATATAGATATTTTCTAACATTTCAGTCTACACTTCCTCTCCTCGTAGGGCTCCGAGCTTGGAATCGATAAATTTGATATAACTACAGTGAAGCTTGCAGGTATGCCCTGTGAATAGCAGTCTGAGATGATTTTAAGGAAGTTCATGTTTGAATTCAGATGATTGATTCTTTGTTTAGGTCTCCTACATGATATTGGCCATGGGCCTTTCAGTCACTTGTTTGAGAGGGAGTTTCTGCCTAGAGTACACAATGGCCTCAAATGGTAACTTCAAGACCTAAAACGCTCTTATGATCTACGGAGTACTACTTTAGATCACATTCTCAAATAGGATTTTACCTTTTCAATGCATTGTTATTTGTTAGCTATTTACACCTCATAACTATCTGTATGTATCTTGCAGATACCAACAGGGATTATATTAAAGGATTTTCTCACAATAACTCCCAATATGATGACCTTTGTTTATCAATATTTGACCAATTTTCTGACTAGATTATGTTAAGCTGTAAATATCTCCCTTGCATATATAAAATTTTCTTTGAGGTGCAAGTGTGTAATTTGACAATAGTGTCCATTGTTGTTATTTGTTAGTCATGTTTCTGAAGGCTGCATTTTAGAACTAACCATTGTCCATATGATTTATCTGAGCTGCAATGCTGATTCTTCAAACTCCGATTCATAGAGAAATATACAATCAAAGATATAACGAGATCCATTTTGCGTCACCTCTAAGGAATGGAAACCCGAGTGCTAGAAAACAAAGACAGATTGTGATATTTATTTCTGTTAGGATAAAATTCCATACTGAAAGACGACAGTTTAATAATTATTACTAGGATAAAAGGCTGATGTTTTGCTTCAGTTATTTAATTACTAATGTTACATATCACATGTATGATATGCGGTTCTTTTGTTTTTTCTCTTTCTTTTTGTCTGTTTTCCAAGGACTACTGGTTTGTTCTGAATCATGTCAAGGAGTAGTCAGTGCTGTAACTAGATCTCTTCTGTCATCCATTAGTTTATTTTTCTTATGACATAGCTTATTAATTGGTTTACCATTTTCTTGGTGGTTCTTAGGGACGTCATCATCTGTTTAGGCATCTAAGTTTATGTTTGCATTGGTTGAAATTTCATGGTTTTTTTTTTTAAAGTATGATTCTTTTTGGGTTTGAATCTGAACTAACATTGGTGACTGATTTAGTTAAGAGACATAGATGCCATCACTTAATGCTTGTTGCAAATTTGAAACATTCATAGAATAGAAAAACTTTATTTTCACTATTTTTCTTCTCCACAGAGTTTTCACTTCTTCCTTCTGCAATTACTTCCTTGGTGAGCTGAATTTCATATGATTTACTTTTAGGTCTCATGAGCAGATGTCGACGAAAATGATTGACCACATCGTTGATGAGCATCATATTGATATTGGACGTGATACTATTAAAAGAGTACAAGTAAGCATATTATATTGTGCTTGCTTTTATTTTCAGTTTTAAGAATATAATAAAGCATTTCATATTTGTTGGAGTTTCAGATTTCAGTTTTTAACTATATAAAGCATTTTCTCTTGCAGTTTCTTAGGACATTTCTTTTATTAGTAGTCTCTTCTTAACAACAGTTTATCTTTTTCATTAAAAATCAAACAAGCAAATAAGCTTGCAGTCCATTTTAGAGAGTGCTTCAATTTTGTCTCTGCATGTGTCATTAACTTAATATTCAGTAAATAATTTTTTGGAGGCTTGATTACTTCTTTACAGTTGTCTCTCTGTGATCGTCTCTGTTATTTAGGAAATGATATTGGCCAGCACAGAATTTGCACAACCGAAAGTAAGTTGTTAGCAAAAACTTTCTATTAGAATGTTCCCTTATCCGCATACGAATCTTGATGATCCATTTGTTTGTATCAAGAGCACAAGAGAGAAGCAATTTCTTTACGATATTGTTGCTAATGGGCGTAATAGCATCGATGTTGACAAGTGAGTTGAATATGCTGAATATTGCTAGTTAACATGAAACATCTTATCTGTGTAATGAATGTCTTTTCCAGCATGAGCATGAGGCAATGATATCTTAATACTGTTCATATTTCATATTCAGATTTGATTATATTGCCCGCGATTCTCGAGCTTGTGGTCTGGGATGTGGCTTTGAATTCAGAAGGTTTCGTCTTCAAACCCCTCACATTCTCTTTCATATTCATATAATAAGAGAACATACTGATTCAAACTGTTTTAGTATCTGCTCATGATTTTTCTTTGCAAAGTTAAGTTTGAAGGTCTACATTGCCTTTGTAGGTTAATGGAGACAATGCGAGTATTGGGTGATGAGATATGCTATCGGGCTAAGGATTGTTAGTACTTGTTGAGTTCTTTAGTTACTGCTTGACTTTCATCTCCATGGCTCTTTTCTACTGACGTTTTCTTTTTCCAGATCTTACTGTCCACAAGTTGTTTGCCACTCGTGCTGATCTTTACAGAACAGTTTATACACATGCCAAAGTGAAGGTAAAATTGTTGCTGTGTGCCATTTGTTCATTTGAATCTAGAGTATGCAGCTTTCCCCTCCTTTTGGCTACTGCAATGTATCCATACAATTGTTGCTGAATGCAGGCAATCGAGATTATGATTGTGGATGCACTTGTCAAAGCGAATTCCTATCTTGAAATTTCCTCATATATTCATGAACCATCTGAATACTGGAAGGTTCGGGTTGATGCGGGTTGATTTAAACTTGATTTTTACATGGTTATATATTTTATACGTCTTTTATTTCCCCTGTTTTCCATAATGCAGTTGGATGATTCCATAATTAAAACCATTGAGACCGCTCCTGATGAAGAACTGAAGGAAGCTAAGAATATAATGTTGCGGATTAGGAGAAGGAACTTATACCAGGTACCATCACTTCTGTTGATTTTTTTAAACTTCTACAACAGGAGCTAATAAGATTATGGGTTATGTGCTGTTCTATTTGTAACAGTTCTGTAACGAGTATGCTGTTCCTAAGGAAAAGTTAGAACATTTCAAAGATGTCACTGCTCAAGATATTATTTGTTCCCAGGTTTGTGTATGACTTATCTATATTTAAAGTTCCTTCTACAGTTTTATTGTTATCTCAGTTGCTTTAGAAGATGAATCCTTGTTGAGTAATGAATCCTTTAAGCAGAAATCTGGTAAAGTGACCTTGCAAGAAGAGGACATTGCCATCAGCAATGTGAGGATCGATTTGACTCGTGGAAGGAAAAATCCTCTTGAGAAGTAAGTTTGAGGAGATGAGAATTGTAGACTTTGCTTTCTGCTGCTATAGGCAAACAAATCATATTTTGAATTCACTAACCCTCTCTAATTTCTCGCTGCTTGCATGTGTTCCTCATCCAGCATCAACTTTTTTCAGGTATCCAGTATCTATTATTTTTTGGGTATTATGTATGACCTCAACAGTGGCGGAGTCATAAAATTTTCAGAGGGGAGCACATGCTCCCTCATGCCCCCTTGGCTCCGCCTCTAGATCTCAAGTCTCTCTTGGCTATGTTACTGTTTTCCCTTTCACATTTGTATCATCCTACCTGCCGAGGATGCTGGGTATCCTAACAGCACTTTTTCTTGCTCAGGATTTTTCAAGTACTGAAAAGTTCCCGATACCTGATTACCGGGTGAGCCATCTGCTGCCCGCATCCTATCAAGATATGATAGTGAGGGTTTATTCCAAAAAGCCAGAGCTGGTTTGTGACCACCTTTACCGTTCCTACCCATTAATGGATCCAGATGATTGAAGCATACTCAGTAAATGTGTTTTTCTAACATTCTGTAACAGGTTGGAGTGGTGTCTGAGGCTTTTGAGAACTTTCAGTTGAAAACTTATGGAACCAAAACACAAGTATGTGCAACTCCGGAGAGGAAAAGGCAGTGTCTGTAAGGTTCCCTCCTATATAGTTCCCCAATAACACTTTGAAGAGTCAAAAGCTACAGGTACAGATCATGTGCATAAGTAGAGAGATTATTGACTAAATCACAACTATGATGAACATGGGAATTGAAGGCAGCTATACATGCATCAGAGGTCCACAAATCTAGATGCAAGTACACCTGGTGTTATTGAATATCCTCTTGTTTACCCAAATGCCTTTCAGATATATTTTTCCGAGACTCGTTAGCACAAGGCTCCTGTGATGGAGTTAATACTTTAGGCAAGTGATACAGATATTAGTTAGCTTGAAGTGAACTGCACCCAAATTGTACGTTTGCAGTACTATGCAAGACGAACGAAGAATTGAGTGATTTATATTTGAAGAGGTGAAGTTCTCATCTCTTTTGTTTGGTTGTTTGGGTTCCATGCTTCCTTACATGGCCATTAACGTTTCGTTTTGTTTCATATTACCCCTCACTCCTTCGCTGTAGTATCTCGTCCCTTCGGCTTGTATACAGATAACCATTTTGGAATGGCTCAACCGAAAAGGACTTGTGGGTATTACCCATAGGTCTCCGGTTCGAACCCAATTCAATAAACGTAATTTGCAACTAACCACCAAATCGTCCATAATTTACGAAAATATGAGGGGTGCATCCCTTACCAAACTCGAGGGACCCAGGATGGGCCCCTTGTGACGAGAGCTTCATCCCCTTTTCTAGTCTTGCCGTACATTTTATGAGCTTGTAGTGAATTAGCTTGGCAGTTCTCGTGATCATCTGACCTCTGGTTTGTGGTTTGATACCCCTCCAAAAGTCTTTTAACAATTTCTCGTGACATGTTTTTTTGGGGGATTTTAAACCAGGTAACAATTTTTCCAATATTTTCGGTGGAAAAGAGGGTGAATTATAATTATAGCTATTGACATGTAGCCAGTAACTTTCAACGTCTCCTTTGTCCTAACTATTTGCTGCTATGGATTTGCCTAACATTAGGCAGTGCAAATCATATGGCTCACTACCCCGCCCCATGATCCCGTCCCACGAAGTTATTTATCCTTTGCAACAACATCGACCCGACCCATACGCCTCTATTAAAAATTTTAAAATATTTAGCGTGGATATGGTTATTATAACATATATTTGGAAAAAAATTCCTCAGAAATTCACTTTACAAAAATTTTAAAAAATTATATAGTAAAATAACATTTTTGTACGACTTTTAAAATTCTTTCTTCCTATTTTTATTGTTAAAATTTTTGTAAAGTAATTTTTTAATATTTTTTTCCCAAATATTTTATAATAATTATATAAAAGCTAAAAAAAAAAATTTTACTTTATTTTTTTAACATTAATTTAAAGGTAAAATAATTACCTAGGATTATTTTTTGAGAAATTTTGGTGAAATATCACCTTTTCTAATTTGATTAAGTAATTAGCACCCTTTCTTATTTATTTAGCCTTGCTAACACCTCTTGAATATTTTTGTAGGTAATTAGCACCCTTCCTTTACCTTTCACCTACTTTCCCTTTCACCTGGTCAGATCTGGGTCCATGGCGAGATCTCTCTCGACCTCCGATGGTCTCTGTGCTCTCTCGCCTTCATCGACCTCGCCTGAATCTCTCGATCTCTATCTCTCCCACGATTTCGGTGGCCGGACGAAGCCAAGCTCAGCCTCCCCCGATTTCGGGGGTCGGTGAAGGATTGATGTCGAGCCCAAGCAACGGACCAAGTCGTCCCTGTCAACTCCCTCACCACCATAACCACCACTTCTCCTCCTCTTCCCACCAACACAAGCAGCAATTCGCTGTCCTCGAAACAGAAAAAGAGAGCGCAGTTGTTTGAGTCTGTTGGGGACGACTCCAAGAGGCCGAAGAAGGAGAGAGGGAAACAAGTTAGAATCGATGAAGAGGGCAAGAAATTGGCTATTAAGAGGTCGTGGAGCGATGACGATGATGATTCCAAAGGAGGTACAAACTGATTTGAATGCCTTAAACGTAGAGAATGTCTCTTCGATCTATCTCAAAGAAGCTCCTTAATCCAACCGCACGCAAACTGTTCGACGAAATGTCCACAAGGATGATTAGCAAGGAAATTGACAAGCGCATCTCATTGCAAAGCTTATTGGCCACAGGTAACTCCTCTATCGATCCAACTCAATTTAGGATTCATAATCATCATCGGCTTAGGATTTGCATTGCTTGATATTATTCTGCAACACTCTTTGATTCCAAATTATGCGGCCTTACTCTAGTTATTGTCATCCATTTATTTATCGTTCTTGGTTGTTTGATTGATTGATTGGGTTTTCAATTGGATCTGATCTTAGTGCTGGTTTTTCTGCTTTCGAGTGTGACTTCTGTAATTGGTTCCAGATTTTTATGGTTTGGCTAGATTTGTGAGATTTAATTGCTTGATCCATCATCCATCTCAATTTCAAGTTAGAAGTGCATCCAAGGTGTTTGATGAAATGCCTAGATGAATTGAGTCTGTTTTTGTTGTTCCCTGATAACTTTTAATTGGAATAAAACCATTCCTTGAGTCCTTGCAAGACCATTCATATTATGTTCTTGGTTTCAAATATGTTCTTGACCATTCATATGATGTTCTTGGTCTCAAATATGTATCTTTGTACTGTTTGAATCAATGTACATGTATGCTGATTCTATTTTGCCTTAAGCCCTTGCAAGACTATATTGTGTCGCCTTTTTTTTTTTGCTGCAGGGATGGGAGACGTCGTAGTCGTTTGTTCCGTTAAACATATGTACGTTGGCCTCTTTTATGGTGTTCTTGGTGGCCTTGGACAGTTTGACATCATCACCAGGGCAAGCATATCCCTTGAACCGACTCCAAAGAAGGCAAGTTTCTGTGTGTTACAGCTCTTTCTTTTTTTTGCTTAAACAATTAGTGTTCTTTTGGCTTATGGCCTTTTTTTATGCTCCAAATTATGGAATCATATGTGTGTGGCTAAATTGGTCTTTGTTGTGAGGGGTTTTGCAAAGTTCCTCTATTTTTGGGTTTGTGTAAATCGGTTGCTTGTTATTGCTATGCTTACTGTATCTAATGAGCTATCTAATGTATTTCATTTATGTGAGTAAAACTTATTTGAACCCATTCACCCACTGTAATATAATACTGCATCTTGGTAGGTACAAAAATAAATCCTAATAGATTATTATATTTGTTCTGGTGGGCAAGCTAGCTATGCCTTGATGATTATAATTCCCCTATTGACTTACTTTAATATATACAATATATGTATATATCACAACCTTAGTTTAACCGTAGTTAGCTTTTGGTTAATTGAAGTTAGTCATGTCCGGTTAGATTAGCCATAGCTCCATGTACAGAGTTGCTTATAACAATATACTAGAAAATTCCCTCAAACTTGCTTTCTCTCCAAGTTGTTCAAGGAGATTTCAGATCTTGACACTTACTAGCTATACCTACTGTCAAATGTTGCTTTTTATATTTATGTGTTTGTTAATTGAGTACCTACTCTGAAATGTTTATATATATATATATATATATATATATATATATATATATATATATATATATTTACAGAAGGAAGCAAATGGTAGAGATATGACCACAGAAGAGCTCATGCATACTACTTGGCGATTAGTTCAAATAATTGATGCCGGTGATGTTTATTTTTGGAATTAAGGTTTTGGAGCACCTGGGAAAATATGTAAATAAGTTACATGCTAAGTTTTGTTGCGTCCGTTTACATTCGTCTTGCTCATCTCTACTACAAGACTGGAAAGCTTCGAGAGTCCCTGGAACCACGCAGGAAGAGATTGTTGGTGGACTGTCTGACATTGCATCAGTTTACGAACCAGTAAACGAGCATGCATTCGTCTCGCTCATCTCTACTACAAGACTGGAAAGCTTCGAGAGTCCCTGGAACCACGCAGGAAGAGATTGTTGGTGGACTGTCTGACATTGCATCAGTTTACGAACCAGTAAACGAGCATGCAGATGCACTGAAGCACTTACGTAGAGATGTTGGCCTCATTTAATTTGTTTATACATTTATATAGATTTCTTGCATATTTGTTTGATGTAAAGGAAAGTAGGAAACAATCACCATGAATGAACTATTTATTCCATCTGTGTGATTCCATCTGTGTGACGCTCTTTTACTCTTATAAAAAAAAGGAAGTAAATTGATAATTGAATTTATTCACATTGTTGTTGGTGATAGGATTCAAGAAGTGTAATTACAAATGTGTCATCAGTGTAAAAAAGTAGAATCGATGAAAATATATTGATATACACTTGATTAAATTAAAAAAAAATGGCATCAAACGATTTGATTAAAAAAGTTGCATCAAATAATTACATTAGAACAATGGCATCAAAACACACATTAAAAAAATGTCATCAAAACACTACAGTAAACAAAAATGGCATCAATTGTGCCATTTTTCTAATTGACATAAAAAAGTGTCATCAGTAGTCAACAATAAAAAAAAATGACATCAATGGTCAACGTAGTAAACAAAAAATGTCATCAAGGTTTGAAAAAATGTAATAAAACTGCCATCAACAAATAATGTCATCACACGATTTGATTAAAAAAATGGCATCAAAACATTATTTTGAAAAAGCTACATCACATTAAAGAAAAAAATGTCATCAAAACACTACTTTGAAAAAATATGGCATCACGGTAAAAAAAATATCATCAAAAAAGTGTCATCAGCAGCCAACATTAACAAAAAAAAAATGGCATCAATAGTCAACATGAACAAAAAATGTCATCACGGTAAAAATATCATCAATGGCCAACGTGACATCACTACTTTGAAAAAGTATGGCATCACGGTAAAAAAAATATCATCAAACATTTGACATAAAAATATGTCATCAATAGTCAACGGTAAAAAAAAGGCATCAATGTTCAACGTGACATCACATTAAACAAAAAATGTCATCAAAGTTTGAAAAAAGTGGCATTTAAAAAGTGTCATCAAACCATTTCATTATAAAAGTGGCATTAAAGCGAAAATAAAATGTAATAAAAAAGTGGCATCAAAACAGCAAAAAATGGCATCACAAAATATGTAATCATTTAAAAAAAAAAATTCTGATGAAGTTGGTCAACGTTGACCAGTCAATGGTCAAACAGTTGACCATTGACCATTTGGGAAGGGTGCTAACCCAAACTAATTAAATTAGTTTGGGTGCTAATCAACTAATAAAAGGTTCAAAATAAGCTAGTTAGCAAAAACACCCTTATTTTTTTAATATTGGGGTGTGGACCAACAGATTTACACTGAGCATTAGCAGTTCGTAGATCATTCTTGTTATAGAATTATTTCTGCTTGTTTCATAGCGCCGTTTTACTATTCTTATTGTATTTTTAATTTTTTATACGGTTTTTGCCTGCCGATTCGTCGGTCTCCCGAAACTCAGGCTTGCTTGATCTTGAATTCTTACTTAAAAAAAACACTGAGCTAAGCCAATTCCTAGGCTCAATCTCAGCGGCCGACTTGAGCAATGTATCAACTTTAAACTTTTTTCTATAATAATGGAGTATTAGTTATTAAAAAAAAAAACGAGAGAGAAAATGTGCTAAATATAGTCCGCTCGCCTCGCCTCAGTCGATTGAGGTCCTATTCCAACCATCCCTTTTTCTCTATGTCTATTCACTATTGCCCGTTTTTCTACTCTGTCCCGACCCATAAGACTCTATTTTGGCTTACTCTTGTGGTGGCCTACTTATGATCTTGTTATCGTTCTGAAGTGCAGTTTTGAATTGGTTTTGGGGTTTTGAAATGGGTGATAGTATGTGTAGGGTTTGGGCTTGCGATTGGTGTGCTTTGTTGTTCTTGTTGTGGTGCATGTTTTATGTGAATGATGCTTTGATTTTCCATGCTTGGAGACGTCGTGGATATGTGATCGAAACTTGATGACTCTTGGAATCCATAATATGAGGTGTTAACTAGTGATTCCTTGAGTTCTCTATGTTCACTAGGGGGAGTCTAGGCGGCGCCTAGGTAGGACTAGACGGATGTCCGCTTAGAAGGCCGCCTAGGCTTAAAAATTCCTAGGTGCCTTCCCGTCTAACGCCCAGGCGGTGCCTAGACGCGATTTTTAGAACACTGTTATTTGTTAACACCCACTACACATTTTAGTCAATCAAATTCTTTTAAAAAGTCAACAACACACAAATCAATACAAATCATTACAATCCACCACCTAGAAAACATAAAAGCTCATATATTATCGGTCGGAAACTCACCTCTAAAAACTTATGTATTATTGGACGGAAGGAATCCTACTCTATTAATTTAAATATACTGTTTTTATTATTTAACATGTTTTTTTAGGAGCTAAAAATATATATTTTAATTTTTAGTTTTTTTTTATTAATTTTATAAAAAAACATTTTATATAATGTTTATTATCTTAAAAAAAATATACGTAAATATATAATAGTCATTTTTTTTCCTCTATGGATGGAGTACAACCGGAAAGGAGTAGTACCAAAAGTCCTCGGCTCGAACCCGATGACCGCTCTTTATTTACCAATTCAAGAAGTACAAAAAAGATATACTCCGTATTAGACAAGTGGATGAGTTTGTAGCGAGTATAGAGAAACGGGGTGATCCAGTCTACAACAAAAGTTATGATACTGTGTTAATTAGAAGCAATACACAATTAAGATAAAGATAATTTCTGACTAAATGAACCCTAAACAGTCCCTTAGATTCCATTTTCTTAGTTGAGTGGGTGACACAATCAAACCCATTTGAAAGTAGATATATGTGCTTTTCTTCCCTGAATCCAGCCTTCCCCATATCCATCTTCCCTCCCAGTTTGGAATCTCTGATCTCCTGTTCTGTTGGCTGTTGTGGTGACACACTCACACACCCCCTTTTTTGGTTACACTGCAAATTCACGGCTATGAGTATGAGGTCACAATCCAATATCTATTTATGTATAGTAGTAGCAAAATGGTGGAGAGAACCCTTTCTATGAAAGAAGCTGGTAATCTGTGTTGAATTTATTTGTTTATCGATATTAATAAGTGTTGTTTGACTTTTCGACACGTTTTTAAGGAGCTAAAAACTATATAAAATATTAACTTTTTAATTAATTTTTTAAAATAATTTTAAACTTATAACTAATATATACTCCCTCCGTCTCGAAATTCATGTCATTTTAGCTCTTTAGTTTTGTATCAAAATAGATGTCGTTTTAGGTTTTCTAGGTAGTGGATAGTAAAGATTTGTATTGATTTATGTGTTGTTAACTTTTTTGAAGATTTTGATTGGTTAAAAAATGTAGTGGGTAATAAAATTAATGAAAAAATTAGTGGAATGATGATGCTGATTGATGGATAAGTGTTTTTATTAAAATTTGTGCATATGGCTAAAATGACATTAATTTCGAGATGGAGGGAGTATAAAATTATAAAAAAAATCAATTAAAAACTTTATATTTTATATAGCTTTTAGCTCCTTAAAAAAAGTGTCAAAAAGTCAAACGTCACTTATTTCTGAAAGGAGTTAGTATAAGGGTTTGGAGGCCTCGCCTTCCAGAGTCCTGACCGTCTTTATAAATGCTTTTGAACGCCTCATAATTTTATAGTCTCAAAATCCTATTGGTCTTCCTCCTAATCAAATCCGATCTCCTTTTGCTAGTACTTGTGGAGATAGTCAATACACCTTTTGATGAATTACCTAAATGTACGTGTGTTTTATCGTCCTTTGTTACTTAATCGATCTTTCCTCTCCGTTACAAAAGAAGTAGGTGACAGTTCTAGGATTTTTGCTTCAGAACCCAACAATATAATGGTACTAATTCATAGTTTTCTTCTGTTGTCCCCATTGTTATTACCATTGCTAAATTACGAGCCATCTAAGATTTCTAGTGGCTAATTAACATTTATCTTGAATTCAGTTCTCATCATGTTTCTAATTTGGCTTGAAGTTGGACCCTTTTTCTCATATTAAAATATGTACATATTATGTAAAAGAGTGAATAAAATATGAAATGAAGAATGATTACAGTAAGGTATTGTAGTATATTTCACATGTGTTTGATCCTTTCAACTATGAGTCTTTAAGTTGGAGGGAGCTGCTTTCCTATTCTTACTTCCATGCTACAAGTATGTTAGTATTTCTTAATTTGAAATATAGTTGAACCACCCACTATGACACCATGAATTTTCTAGGTGCAGCTCCAATAAAAAAAACTGCTATGTAATAATATGGTGTTGACTTTTTCACTCTGTAAGCAAACGGTTCTTGTGCAGCCAACAATTCAACAACATTTTTTAGATCTTTCTTTGTTTTGAACAGTTGTCCCAAAAATATAAGAATTTCCCCTTTTTTGAAATTACGGGTGATGCTGTATATTTTGTGGACATTGTTCTTCCACTAATACGACTTTCAATCCTTGTGTCATCTCCATTATCATCCATATCGCATTCATCATTTATGCATTCTACATCTTCATCCTGCACAACAAAGTTGTCTTCCATGACATTTGTATCCTTGGCAGAATTGTAAGCCTTTAATATTGCCAATTGATTTTCATCATTTATAGATTCTATAACCTCATCTTCAATGATTTCCTTCGCAGCCGTAACATATAAAGGCAATGTCCAATTCACTTCCTTCAATTCATTAATTTGCAAAAAAAAACCCTCCTCAAAACAGTGTCATTCTCAATAAAACAGGCTCAGTAGTTTTCTTGAATGGATACAAGTGACTGAATTGAAGATTAGGAAACGAATTGTCAGTGTGAATCTGTTCAGTATCTCACTCTTCATCTCATACAGAGTTACAATCTGCCTGATGTCAATTACCTTTGATGACACATTTCCAGCAAAAACTAAATCACCATCTTGCAATTTCCTTTCTCCTCCAAATTTTACTGTTAGCAGATTGACCTCCATTGTACCTGATCATTGGTGTCATCTATTAAATTTCATAAATATACTTTGATGACAAATACTATTTTTTGTTATCTCAGATAACTATTCTTATATCTACATTATTGATATACATTACTTTTGATTAAATCTAATAAATACATTGATTTCATGTATACAGATGTACTCAAACTCAGTTATCAACATTTAGGTTACAATGTAATTTTGGTTACATCAGTATAGTCACGAAATCAGCAACTCCTTATATCACAAAACCAACATCTTATATCAAACTACATCAACCATGCAATGTATGTTATAGTTCTATAATCACAAAATCAGCAACGTAGATCAAAATCGGCAGCTGAGATCAAAATCGATGATATGTATTCATATTATACCAAATTTCAGATTCCGTTACTGTAATCATTTGTTCTCCAAATTGGGCCCCAAATCCGCAACTCAAACAATAATTATGCTCCCAATTACAGTACTATAATCAAAACATTCGTATTAGACAAGTTTACAGATTATAAGAAAATTACCTCTTTTGAAAATCCAATTTTGGATGATAGTGTTGTATTTGAACATATTTCTCTTCAGATCTGATTTTAGAGCTCGAAATTGTCGATAAATGGTGTTGAAATCAACAATGGTGCTCGAGATTGAGATCGAAATCCAAATCAGAATCGCCTCCACTATCGTTGTTGAGATGCTTGTATTTTGCGTGAAAATGCTTGTGTTTCACTAGACAAATGGACAAGTACCTAATTTTTGCCTATAATATGGACACATACCAAATTTTTCCTATTGACTATGCGTATATAATAGTTCAATATAATTTGGCCATCAAATGTCTTGGTTTCTCCATGTGACTTTTATCTATATACATATACTAAAATCGATTCATAGCATCCTATGTGACGATATATGGTTAATTATGATAATTTTTTCTCCCGCAAAAAATTATTCGTCTACTAGCCTTTTTGTGTACACATAAATTATTCGTCTATGTGTTCATGATTATTAATCTATAATTATATAATTATTCATCTGTATAAATAGTGTAAAAAATATAAATTTTATTCTATCGAATAATCGTCCAATACCACCAAATAATTTCATTCCAACGAATAATCTCTCATTATAAATAAATAATCAGAAGTTACTTTTAATCTCATCTGTTGATTTTCTTAATTCAATGAACCAGATTTGTTAACATTATACACAATAAGGATTGTGTACATCTGATCTATTGTCTTTTGGTAAATGCTACTCTCTCTGTTAATTAAAACATATCGTTTTAGACATTTGCACATTTTTTAAGAAAGCAAATAAAAACAAACAAAAATAGACTTATACCCCTAATTATTACTTTACCTTTTCACTTTATTGAAAATTACAACTAACAAATTTCTAATCATTACAAGGTAATTTTGGAAAGTGAACACCAAAATACCTAAAATGACATGTTTTTCTTAACAAGATTTTACTTTTAAAACGACATATTTTTTCTTAACTGAGGGAGTATTTAACTAAAAAATACTTCTTGAAATAAATATACAATATAGATATAGATTTTATGCAATTAAAATCTTAGCAAGTAAGACAGTTAATCTATTTTATATTGTATCATATTATATTTGATTAATGCTATTCATTTTTGTTTATTTATTAAAATTTATAATATAACTATTGATAAATCTTTCACAAATTCAATACTTGATGGAGTAATTAACACTTCTTTAAGGCAAAATTCAATTATTAGATTATTTATATTTGATAGCTGCAAGTTTATTTATATCAAGATTATATTTTGTAAGAAGGAAATATTTCTATTTTGGTTAGATTTTTTAATCAAAATTTATCTTTCCATAAATTGGTTTAATTATACTATAATTTATACTAATTTTGATAATAAGAAAACGCTAAAAAATTTATTTGGTGATAATGCATATTTTGTATAGGCGCCCTAGGTGGTTTTAACATAGTTTTAGGGCGCATTAGATAGGTTTTATAGCTAATTCGCATTCTTAATCAGTTGGTATTCGAAGTTCGGAATCTACTGTTTTAGTGTTTATTTGTAGATCATAAGATCCGATCTCAAAAAGTGGAGAAATCATGGAGCAAACGAAACTAAGGAGAGCTAAGAAAAAAAGATAAGAACAGGTAAAGACAAGACGAGGAGCAAGGGAGTAAGGAATCAAGGTCCAACAGCTGAAACGACAACGAGCCGCAAAAGCTGTCCATACGACGAGCTGGACTTAAAACGCGATTTCCTAGGGCCTCGGCTGTCTAATCGCTTATTATGACCATGCATTAGAAAGATATCGAGGAGCTCTAAATGTTTGGAAAAGTGGCGCCAATTGCTGGAAGAGTGGCGCCCACTGCTAGAAAAATGGCGTCCACTAGTTTGACAGTTTCAGCAAATCTCGAATCTTTCCGAATCTTTATTTTAGGCAATGTTTATCCAAACTTTCTAGGGTTTCTAGAGGACATCTTTTAGTGTATAGGATGTTTTACATTAATTTATAGAGAAATATTATAATAAGCTTTAGAGGATTGAAGATGAGAGATTCGACGTACATTATGAGTACATAGGATTCGTTTGGTCTTGTCTACGATTCATGACTTGGTTGGTACTGTGTTGTGAGGAGAGAATCGAGTAAGAAATATAACAAAATAAATCAAACCAGATTTAGGCCCACGCAAATAATTACAAGACTCCCTCCAACGTAGTAAGACAAAGTCAGGATCGATCCACGAGGAAGCGTGTCAGCGGATCCTAGGCAGCTGTAAATCTCACAGAAAAGCAAACAGAACACAGAAACAAAGGAACAAAGAAGGAAAGACAAACGAAAGCAAGAAATAAAACAAAGGCAGCAACTAACTCGATCTCGACAACACTGCAACTCGAGATCGACAAAGGACAGCAGAAACAGAAACTAAAAATCGATGACAGAAGCACAACAGAAACTCGATCTAGACCAAATCCTACTCGAGATCGACAAAGGCCCACTCGATCTTGACTAACTCCTCCTCTAGATCGACTAAAAAGACAGAAAACTTAAATCGCAACTTCGAACACAGATTTCAGAATTTCGACAGAAATAAACCAATATATAACGAACTTCCAAAGCCAGGATATCAACTCCACAACGATAACTATGCAAAGTAATACATAAAGGCATAAAAGATCATGCTTTCCATCAAAATAACTTTCGTAACTAACAAATAGGCATATAGAGGCTTTCACATAAACCCTAATTGTTACTAACTCTTTTCACATAATTAATCCAAGTTGAATTAAGATCATTTTCGCTTCAATAATACAAACAAGGATCACCTTCAACTTTCGCAAAAGAATCATGCTCATAGGGATAGAAGACGAATTGCATAAAAAGATCTGATTTTTACCGCATCACCTTACATGGCCACCGTCGGGCTCACCCCAGCCCCAGAAGTGGGTGGACTACTCGCTCTTCATTATCAAGAAAGACATCAAATAACAAAAGAAACTAACTTGCATTAAATTAAATAAAGAAAGCTTACAACCAACAAGACAAATCCGCTTTCGCCTTTCCACCTTTCTTGTCACAAACTCTCTCTCTCTACTCCTACTTACTTGAATGGAATTGAATGTGTGATTGAATGAATGAAAAACTAGCCCCTAAGGCTTTATTTATAGCCTTCTATTCCTTGCTATTCAATGATAGAATATATCTATCTATATCTTAAAAAGCTTAAAAGATAAATAAAAGCACTTTAGGAATTAAATCTATAAAGGGGAAATAACATCTAAATAGGTAAGTCTTCTCATGTTGATAGATCTTGCCTTCCATGGATAGTTGATAGATAGATGTAGGATAGATCTCGGCTTCCTCGATCTCCTTCGGCTCTAAGGACTCCCACAACGCGTAGGACTGCTCAAATCGCGTAACGCGGCTTCGGACGCGGCTCATCGATCTCGACTAGGGCTCCTCGAGATCGACTAGGGCGGTCATCGACTTGGGCTGGCTGGCTTGGTCGGGTGGCTCTGCTCGACATGGCTCGGACAGGTGCTCCTGACTCCTCGATCTCGACCAACTAACTCGAGATTGAGTTGGTTGTTGCCTCGATGAGGGCTGGCCTGATGTAGTCGAGTAGATGGTGCTCGTCACGGACTCGGATTGGCGCCATGGGTTCCTCGATCTCGACAAAGCTCCTCGAGACCGACTAGGGTTTTGCTCAGCTTCTCCGTCTTCGGCTTCTCGACATGGCATAACTCGTTGACTCCGGACATGGCGCTCTTGGTGTTGTCGATCTCGATAAGAAAACTTGAGATCGAGTAGGACTTCCCGGAGTCAGGTTGTCTCTGACTCAGTTTCTCGATCAGTGCTCAGTCGACAAGGCCTGTGCTCGGACACCCTCGTCGAGATCGAGTAGTAGTACTCTAGATCGAGTAACTCTGGGTCCTAGCTTGATTCGACTGGTTCTGCTGCTTCTTGACCTTGGACTTCTGTAGTTGATTTCCGAGCTTTTCCGACCTTTCTCAGAACTGCTGTAATTTGCCTCGAATTCTGCGAAATTAAACAAAAACTGGTGTAGACTCCATAATTTGGCAAATAAACATAAACTACATAGATTCTGTATTATCTTAGCCCAAATGCATGAAATGCATGCAGAAATCGATATAAAAGTAAGTGTAAAACATGGCAGATTCAGCTCACAACAAACACCCCATACTTAAGCTTGCTTGTCCTCAAGCAATACCTTTATTTGTCATTCAGGGGAAGAAATCAAAACTCTCAACATATCAGATTCATTGCCATATATCTCTGCAATCAATTACCATCCTCGAAAAGGTACTAGTGTCACAAATTCATGCATGTGCAATTATACAAAAGCAACATCTACTCACAAAAGGAGGGTTATTCAAAAACAATTCATGTGACAAAGCATTAATAATCAAGAGGACTTTAATTTAAGCTCATCAAGAAGTAGATTGGTAAAAGGCTAAAGGTGGGCAATTTCTGGCAATGTGGTGCTAATGATCCGGGGAAATGGAGTATTTCCAAACTGAAATTCATACCACATTCTTTCTCATAGGATTCATCACCTTTCATAATGCTTTTTCTCAATAATAATGCTTTTACCTCTCTGACCTTAGCACTGCCTTCTCGCGAGTCGCAAACATGGGTGTCATGAATGGCCCCAGATACTTAGTGCTTTGGACTCCTCACAACGTGTCCCATCTCTCCAAACTATTATCTTAGAGAGCAGGGTCAATCTACCTTTATCTCCTGAGGTGATTGGATTTTCTTTCACTCATTAAATTTTCCATATATTTCAAAAAAATTCCCGCCAAACTCCAATAATGATAATAACAACACAACAACCATATAACATCTCCATAATGTAACATCATTCTCAACATAATCCCCAGATAAGGTAAAGAATGGCAATATTTAGATCATGCGGAGCAAATATGAAATAAGGCATATTATGGCTTTTGTGTTATGCATAAGCATAGGTAAGGCCAGGATTATAAACATATGAGCATTATATGGAAATAGAAAGTCCTCCATCCTCTTATCATGCAACATGTCAAAAGCAACTTTAACTTTTACCTCCTTTTATGGTTTTGAAGAAAATATGCATTTCATTGTGACTTCCCTTTACTAGGCAATTTCATGTTATATCTCTAATGAATCCAATTTTGCATCGTCGAGTTCAATATAAGCTTCCATGACATTAATCAAATTTTCAATGGGGGTCATTTTTCTTCAAAATTTTGGAAAACATGGATATAAGCTTATAAATCAATAATGCATTCCTAAATAGCCATGTAGCAATTCAAAGAAATAAATTCTAAATATGCACAAATAATGTCAAAAATGGCAAATATGCATAAAGTAAGCCCTTCCCCCACCCCATACTTAAACATTACAGTGTCCTCACTGTATAAAAATAAGGGTAAAGAAAGAAACTCACTAGACAGGTGTGCAGGGCCTTTTAATATTTAGTGAAAGAAT
This sequence comes from Persicaria tinctoria, assembly GCA_037127255.1. Lineage (NCBI taxonomy): Eukaryota > Viridiplantae > Streptophyta > Magnoliopsida > Caryophyllales > Polygonaceae > Persicaria > Persicaria tinctoria. Next base: position 33,573,278 of record JBANSL010000013.1, on the reverse strand, counting down.
CGCCTGGGCCGAGTATGAATATGACTCATCCATAGACCTGAAAAGTACAGAAGACATATACCCATAATAGAAAAACTAAAAATGTTCAAAAACCAAAAAACAAACAAAACAATGTCCAAAAAGTTCAAATAAATGTCTATGTACAAGCTCTAGATTTTATAGTCACTAGGCCGACTTCTCCATTTAGCTCAAGGTGGCATTTGCAGGGCCCGTGTAGCCTGGGCTTCAAATAGGACTCCATTCTTGTCCATTAGCTGTAATCCTCCAGAATGGATCTTGTTCACCACGAAAGGTCCCATCCTCTTCTTGTTGAATTTGTTAGGGAACCAGTGATCCTTTGATTTAGAGACATAGAGCTTGTCTCCAACTTCATACTCTTTGGGCTCATCATTGGATATCCTACATAAGCGCACATACCAAGGTAAACCTCTCCCATGTATAGATAAATCTTTAATGGAAATAGGAGAAGAAAGATCCATACATTGGCTTACCTTTGCAGAAACGGAATCGGGGACCACGGTGTTTGGTCGATCTCGAGTAGGGGTACTCGATCTCGACGAGTTTTCAGATTTTGGTGGTAAGCTGCTCGTAGGTGCATGGACTGGTGGAGGTGAGGGTTGGTCGATCTCGAGTGGGCTACTCGATCTCGAGGAGGGTTCTGGTTCTGGTGGCTTCAGCGTCGAGGAAGGCGAAGTAGAGGTAGCAGAGTGGTGGTCGATCTCGAGTACCCTACTCGATCTCGAGGAGGGCTCGGCTTCTGTTTTGCTACTCGATGACGCTGGTGCTGGTGGAGGTTTTTGGTTTTGGTCGAGATCGACTAGAGTCCTCGATGTCGAGGAATCTTGGTCGACTTTGACCCCATACTTGGTTCCTGTCAAGGCATCCGAAAAATAGTTAGTTCATAACGACGTACCTTGGTTCGTGTCTATTGGATTCTCCGTGTCCTCTTTTAGGATTGCCATGATCTCCTCCACTTGGGCCTCCATATCCCTCTTTTCCAGCTCCTCAGGGGTCATATTTCTTACCTTGGGTTCCCCGCAAGTGATGTAGCCAGCTGAGATAGATTTTACCTCTTCCATTGGACCTGTATGCCTTTCAGTTTTATTAAAGGAATACTCAATTACCTCATCGCTGATGTTGAAAGTGAGCACTCATTTCCTCACGCTTATGTTGGCATCCACTGTCGCCAAGAATGGTCTTCCTAGAATAATTGGACAAGCAGGGTCTTCTTGCATATCAACAACTAGGAAATCAGCAGGGACAAAGAATTTACCTACTTGTACTGGCACATTGTCCACCATGCCTGTTGGAATGACCACCGTGTTGTTGGCCATGTAAAGTCTAGCATCCACATGCTCTAGGGCACCTATCTTAATCTTGGACAATATTGTTAAAGGCATTATACTCACACTAGCTCCAAGATCACATAAAGCATTAATTTTATATGGATCAAATCCAATGGTTATAGCAAACTTACCTGGATCTGGTCTCTTCTCCAGTATGTCCAAATGGTTGCATTCCTCTGTGATCTCACCCATTGATCGCTTTTTGCTTAGAATCTCCTTCAGGAACTTGACATAGGATGGCATTTCATTGAGAGCTTCTGTGAAGGGGATGGTGACATTGAGTTTCTGAAGCATCTTGATGAAGCGCTGAAATTTCTTTTCTGATGGGTCCTTTGGAGATTTTGTGGGGAAAGGCAGCTTCTTTTTCTGAGTCGGAGCCAGAACAGATGTCGGAGGTGCTGCAGTTTCCTCGCTCTCGGGCTGATCGTCCTCGATGTCGACCACGTCTTTGTCGATCTCGACCACTGTAGTCGACTTTGGGTTGCTGTGTAGTGCAGACGATGGTTTCTGTATTTTCTTCTCGAGATCGAGCAGTCCCTCCTCGAGATCGACTAAGGTGTTGTCGACGTCGACTTGCTGTTCTCCTTTGTTTTGCTGCTTTCCGACCTCTGGCTCTTGCAGTTGATGGCCGCTTCTGAGTTTTATAGCAGCGATGTGTCCGGTCTTTCCCTTGGGATTTGGTTCTGAAGATCCTGGGAGTGACCCTGTTTGTCTGGGGATTCCTGCTGCTAGCTGGCCTATTTGTGTATCAACTGATTTTCGCCATATATCAATTTCCCCAAGCCTAGAGTTGACACCTTGCATCTGAGTGTAGACAGAGTTGAAGGACTGTTTGGTTTCTGAGTGATTCCTCCGTATTTCCTCCAGGACTGTCTGTATATCATCCCTTTTCTGGTCTCTTTCCGGATGTCCTGGAGCTCTGTAGGGCGGGGGGTTCCTAGGGGCACCTTGGTTCCATTGTGGTTGCTGAAACCTTTGGTCCCCCATGTAGCGATTGGGACCCCCTGCATAAGCTGCATCTTCATGGTGCTCTGCCAGCTTGACTTGCTCTGTGTGTGGGCACTCAGTAGTGGTGTGCCGCTGGGATCCGCACTCAATGCAAGGCTGGTTGACAGAAAGATACTTTACTTGCTTAAGGAGCTTCTTGTTCTGATCTCTGTAGTACTGCTCCCTTACATCAAGATCAATCTCTGTAGGAGGATCATAGAGGGGCATGGATGGTGCTGGCCTGACGTATGGGTTCTCTTCATAGGTTGCAGTAGACCCATACTTGTTGTCATAGTTGGTGAGAGTGTCGAGCACTCCCCATGCGTCAATTGGTGGCATCGTCAGATACTCATAACGAGTATACTGGTTGATCATGTCCTTAGTGCCTTGGTCAAGAGAGTTGAAGAAGATCTCCTGAATGACGTAGGGTGGCTGTCCATGAGTAAGGCAAGATCGCAGCAGTTCCTTGTACCTTTCCCATGCTTTTGCTAGCGGCTCCCCAGGCTTCTGTTTGAAAGCGGTGATTTTCTGGCGGAGGAGTGTTGTCTTTGCAGGAGGGAAGAATTTGTTCAGAAACTCTTGCTCTACTTGGGCCCATGTTGTGAGTGATCTTGGTTTCAGCCCTTCAAGCCACTTCAGTGCAGGTCCAGCGAGAGACCAGCGAAAAGCCTTCATCTTGACATATTCCAAAGTTGTACCTTCAGCAAGAGTACGACACATGTTAGAAAAGTTTGTAATATGTTCAAGAGGACACTCATTAAATCTACCAAAAAAGGCATTATTTTTAAGCTCTATAAGAAATTGAGTGCGAATTTCAAAAGAGTTTTCAGGGATAAGAATCGCCGATTCAGGCACGACGAGAGTTGGGTGCATATAATCCTCTGTCGTGGTTGGCTACTGGGCGAGCTCATCCTCTGCTTGTTCCCTTGCTGCTTTCTCAGTGGCGATAGCAGCATCTTTAGTGGCCAATTCCCTTGTAAGCCTCGCAATCAGCTGCTCTTGTGTCTCAGTGGCTGCCATGGCTCTTTGTAGTTTAGCTCTGATGTGTAGAAGGCGTTCCGGTTCGTCTAAGCCGTCAAACTCAGGTGGTTGACCAGAACGGCGCATACACCTGTAAAGTAACTCAAAGAAAAAGTGAGATCTGACTACCTAAGGCGCCAATGATAGCTTCCCCGGCAACAACGCCAATTTGTTGTGAGGAGAGAATCGAGTAAGACTTCCTCCAATGTAGTAAGAGAAAGTCAGGACTTCCTCCAATGTAGTAAGAGAAAGTCAGGATCGATCCACGAGGAAGCATGTCAGCGGATTCTAGGCAGCTGTAAATCTCACAGAAAAGCAAATAGAAGACAGAAACAAAGGAACAAAGAAGGAAAGACAAACGAAAGAAAGAAATAAAACAAAGGCAGCAACTAACTCGATCTCGACAACACTGCAACTCGAGATCGACAAAGGACAGCAGAAACAGAAACTAAAAATCGACGACAGAAGAACAATAGAAACTCGATCTACACCAAATCCTACTCGAGATCGACAAAGGCCCACTCGATCTCGAAAACTCCTCCTCTAGATCGACTAAAAAGACAGAAAACTTAAATCGTAACTTCGAACACAGATTTCAGAATTTCAACAGAAATAAACCAATATATAAAGAACTTCCAAAGCCAGGGTATCAACGGCACAACAATAACTATGCAAAGTAATACATAAAGGCATAAAAGATCATGCTTTCCATCAAAATAACTTTCGTTACTAACAAATAGGCATATAGAGGCTTTCGCATAAACCCTAATTGTTACTAACCCTTTTCACATAATTAATCCAAGTTGCATTAAGATCACTTTAGCTTCAATAATACAAACAAGGATCATCTTCAACTTTCGCAAAAGAATCATGCTCATAGGGATAGAAGACGAATTGCATAAAAAGATCTGACTTTTACCGCATCACCTTACATGGCAACCGTCGGGCTCACCCCAGCCCCAGAAGTGGGTGGACTACTCGCTCTTCATTATCAAGAAAGACATCAAAAAAAAAGAAACTAACTTGCATTGAATTAAATAAAGAAAGCTTACAACCAACAAGACAAATCCGCTTTCGCCCTTCCACCTTGCTTGCCACAAACTCTCTCTCTCTACTCCTACTTACTTGAATGGAATTGAATGTGTGATTGAATGGATGAAAAACTAGCCCCTAAGGCTTTATTTATAGCCTTCTATTCCTTGCTATTCAAGGATAGAATATATATATCTATATCTTAAAAAGCTTAAAAGATAAATAAAAGCACTTTAGGAATTAAATCTATAAAGGGGAAATAATATCTAAATAGGTAAGTCTTCTCATGTTGATAGATCTTGCCTTCCATGGATAGTTGATAGATAGATGTAGGATAGATCTCGGCTTCCTCGATCTCCTTCGGCTCTAAGGACTCCCACAGCGCGTATGACTGCTCAAACTACGTAACGCGGCTTCGGACGCGGCTCGTCGATCTCGACTAGGTCTCCTCGAGATCGACTAGGGCGGTCATCGACTTGGGCTGGTTGGCTTGGTCGGGTGGCTCTGCTCGACATGGCTCGGACAGGTGCTCCTGACTCCTCTATCTCAACCAACTAACTCGAGATCGAGTTGGTTGCTGCCTCGACGAGGGCTGGCCTGATGTAGTCGAGTAGATGGTGCTCGTCACATACTCGGATTGGCGCCATGGGTTCCTCGATCTCGACAAAGCTCCTCGAGATCGACTAGGGTTTTACTCAGCTTCTCCGTCTTCGGCTTCTCGACATGGCACAACTCGTCGACTCCGGACATGGCGCTCCTGGTGTTGTCGATCTTGACAAGGAAACTCGAGATCGAGTAGGACTTCCGGGAGTCAGGTTGTCTCTGACTCAGTTTCTCGATCAGTGCTCAGTCGACAAGGCCTGTGCTCGGACACCCTCGTCGAGATCGAGTAGTAGTACTCTAGATCGAGTAACTCTGGGTCCTAGCTTGATTCGACTGGTTCCACTGCTTCTTGACCTTGGACTTCTGTAGTTGATTTCCGAGCTTTTCCGAGCTTTCTCAAAACTGCTCTAATTTGCCTCGAATTCTGCGAAATTAAACAGAAACTGGTGTAGACTCCATAATTTGGAAAATAAACATAAACTACATTGATTCTGTATTATGTTATCCTAAATGCATGAAATGCATGCAGAAATCGATATAAAAGTAAGTGTAAAACATGGCAGATTCAGCTCACAACATACTGCCATTCTGCTAAGTAAATTGGGATTGCATATTCGTAAGGGGTGACAATCTTTATAAACCAATATTGGAATAATGAATTGAGAAAGAATAACTATAAATTAAGTCAATGATTGAGTATACCAACCAAAGTTGAGAATTGGTAGATGAAACCACTTTTCTTCTATCTTTCAGTTTTGTTAATATTATTTATTGCTTATTGTCATTCATATCCCATCATTCCTTTCATATTAATAAATATACATTGCAATTGAAATACTTGATTCTATGTGGGTTCGACCCCTTACTTGCATATTATACTAGTTTATTTGTTTGAGAATTATTCTATGGCGAGGTGAAACGACAACTTTTCCTCTGTTGCTTGGAAAAACAACTTAAATAACATTAAAATAAATTTATGGTACACAACACTGGTGAAAAATCGATAATTAAGCAAGTGTTGCATTTATCAGTGGCAGAGTTTTAATTTGTTAAAAAATGTTATGGTTCAGTTTGTTAAAAAAATAAAATTTTAAGAAAAGATTTTTTAAAAGAAAATTTGACAAAAAATAATATAAACTATCTGTCATGAACCAATATTAATATGAACTTTAAACACTACCAAAAATATTACGAATTTATATTTCACATTAAACCAATTTCGATATGGAAAATATTTCAGTAGATTTTTTGACAAATTTTTCGACATGTCAATTGAATGTTTGAAAATTTACTCATCTAATTTGCACTAAAATTTATTTATTTTTACGAAAAATAAATAAATTTAATGCTTAACGATATGATGCAATGTTAAATGTTTGAATGTTCGTTTGGCACATCAAATGTTTGGCCGAAAAATTGACCGGAATTTTTTTACATCAAAATTGATTCAATGAGAAATAGTTCGTATTATTTTTGGTAGTTTTTAAAGTTTCTATTACTATTGGTTCGTGACTAGTAGTTAGTATTAGTTTTTTTTTTCTGTCATTTTTCCTTTTTAAAAACAATGAAAAGAAGAACAATTTAGACTTTTTAAATAGAAAAAATAATAATTATAACAACTTTAAGAAAACTATATACTACATATTGTATTATATATATTAACAATATGGAAAATAAAATGGATTTTTTTTAAATACTCACTAAAAATATTTATTTACCAAAGTATTCACAAGTTCAAAATATTTAAAAAAAATATTCATTTTATTACAGGTTTCTCATATAAACACGGTTTTAAACCGCACTTCTTTTCTAAATCACCAATTTGTACCTAGCGTAGTAGAAGGAAATTACATTTTGATATAAAAACTTAGTTTCAAACCGCATTTTAATCACAATTTCGGAGAAAATGTGGGTTAAAACTTAAAACTACATTTCGTTAGCCAAAACAAAAGTAAAATAGTCCAAGTTGGGGTGGCCCATTGGTGTGGAGTAACGGGAAGGGTAAAGAGGTCCAACGTTCGATCTCTGCATCCATCTATTTCCTTGGGTGAAAATTCAAGGTTTACCTTGCTCCCTACCAGTGGATCGAGCTGGTTAGCGTGAACCGGTTTACCTCGTAAGTGGCTCTTACCGTCGGCTGGGTCACATATTCTGGGTTTACCCCCAAATGTGGGTTCCTTGTCATAAAAAAAGAAGGTAAAATAGGGCGTAATTGAACCCCCTTTATTGAGAGAAGAGAGAGAGTTTGTCTCTTTAGAAAGCAATACCCCCTTTTGAGGGAAAAACCCCCTTTGTGAAAACACCACCCTCCATCAACACCAAGATTAAGTTAGAACTTCATTATTTGACTCATTACCGTCGCAATCGGTCTCTCTTTGGAGGGTTGTGATGGCGAAGAGTCTGCTTAATGCAGGAGATCGGAGGAAGATGGGGCTTAATGAGATCGAAAAAAGATTGCCAAAATCGAGTAAATCCTTTTGGAAGGGGCGTCGGAGGTCCATCCTCTTCGAGAATACATTGTCGTGTCATCGCAGAGCAGTCGGGGGCGACAAGACTCGTTGATCTTACTGTATCACCACCAACCCTAATCCTTGGTCACAAAGGATTATCCATGCCCCCAAAGGTTAATCCTTTGCCTCCAATGATTAATTATTAAAAAAAATAATCTTGCTAAACCTTGTATATATGGTAAGTTACTCGTCTAGACCCCATCTTTCCGATTATTTGTTTGTTCAATTGCTCATGGGGTTTTTTGTTGTTAGAATTTTGAGTGGGTCTCGGTTGGTCGGAGTCGTGGTTGTGTTTCCACGGCAACTCCATTGTCTGAGAAACGCTTCCTTGGAGTTCTGTCTTCATACAACCAGGGAATCGTGTCATGTTGTACCTACTTTAAAGCGGTGCTATTCTAGTAGTGTTTAACTCACCTTCCACAAGCGTCTTCAATTGAAGTGCTAACCCCTAGCTCTACATGGTTTCATTGACGAGCTCTCTTCCATCCGTTTTCAGTTGACTAGGAATTGTTGGAATGTTGGTTTTTTGTTTGTTTGATTGTTTTTGTTTGTAACAATGTTTTTGTATGCAGATTTACCGGCCCCTCGAGAACCAGATGACGGAGGGAAAACCTGTCGTTGATCCACCAAAGAAAACTCAAACCTATAGCAAGTATAGAAATAAGCAAGAGGTCGATCCACATGGAAAGTTATAATTCAAGTTTGATTCAAGTGCCAATCAAAGTAACCAATCTGGGGGGTTTTTGTGTGTGAAAGTTCCGCCTTTTATTAAAGCGGAGTAAAGAAAGCAAAGTAAATGAATTCAGTTTAGACAATTAGGAGAAGCAATTCTACCTACAATTTTCCATTTTATTTGGTTGAAGCGATTCTTGTAACTTCTTCTCGTCCTATTAAGTTTCCTATGAATGGCCTTGTCCCGACCTAATATAGTTACTAGTCCAATCAGTCCTAGAAATCCTTATCAATCGAACATTCCTTAAAGAAGGATTTAACCCAATTGACAGCTTTAAGTACAGAGATTAGCCAAGGTATTTGCAGTCCCTAAAAAGGGATTTAACAACACATCCAACTTCCTACTTGTTCAATTAGTTCAATCAGCCCTAAAGGAACAAGTTTGCCACTTAGGTTAATGTTCACAATCAGGAATCTACAAAACCTTAGCAATTTAATTGATCTAACAAGTTGGCCAGACAAGATAGAAAAAAAACAATAAACAATCAAGCACAAAGAAGTTGAAGCATTCAAATATAGGAAACAAGGAACGAGAATTAAAAACTCACAATCAATCCAAATAAAGCTTCAAATTGTAGGTAGAATAGATGAGTTTAGTTTCTCATGGAAGACATCGCTCAAATCTCTAAAGTGTCTGATGAACGTAAGAATAGAATAAAAGTAACTGAAAAATAACTTAATTCGGCCTTATACAAGATCCCAAGTCGGCCATGAAACAAACTAAAGGTATCTAGGGTTTTTAGTAATCAAAACGCAGCGTTCACGCGCTGACGACCAATGCTGCGGCCGCGGCATATGCTGAGGCTGCGGAATCAACAACTTTCTCATGCCCGCTGCAGCGGCCCCTGCTGCGGGCGCGACATGCATGCTGCGGCCGTGGCATTGCTTGTTTCCGTGTCTTCTTGTCTAGCTTCGCGGGTATCTCCACTTGTCTTGCTTTTCTTCCTTCCTTGCTTCTTTTCAATGTTTCTTGTATTCCTCTTCAAGATATTGCATCTCCCAACCGTGTTCCGATTCAATCTGCAAGATAAACACAAATTTGCGCAGAATCCGAACTCTTCTAGAATAATAAAAAAATGCAATTTAGCAACAAAGTATGAAAGAAATGCAACCTAACTAAACTAAAAATGCCTATAATGCCTATCTAAGATATGCATTATCACCAGACCTGTCTGATCTTGAATTATTTCCTTATAAAAAAAAAGAGATGAAGCTGCTATGGACGTTACCCACCAGTCACCACCAACGCCATGTGTTCGACTCCTCACGCCCACTACGGCTTGCGATTCAGGAAGATCTCTCTAAATATTTTAAACTTATAAATAGTTTGGTAAAAAAATATTTTTGGTGAATTTATGAAAAATCTCAATAAAATGTCAATTCAAATAGTAAAAGAGAATATTTTTTTTTCACTTCTCACATTATTATCCAGATTTATTATATTCAATGCTATATTTTAATAGATTTTTTTAAGAGAAAATAGATATAATTTTATAATATTATATCGTTTCGGCTATATACACCGCAAATCCACACGTCTTAAAGACGTGCATGCACGTCCTTGAAGCACGTCCTTAAGGACGTGTAAGTGGGTTTACAGCCACCCGAGCCTGGACGTGCATGCACGTTTTTATTTTTTTTAAAAAAAAACGTGTTTGCACGTCCCTTAAAGACGAAGCGGACGTGCTTTGTTGTGAGCTGAATCTGCCATGTTTTACAGTAACTTTTATATCGTTTTATGAATACATTTCGTGCATTTGGGCTAAGATAATACAGAATCTATGTATTTACACTTATTTGCCAAATTATGGAATCTACACCAGTTTCTGTTTAATTTCGCAGAATTCGAGGCAAATTACAGCAGTTCTAAGAAAGGTCGGAAAAGCTCAAAAATCAACTATAGAAGTCCAACGTCAAGAAGAAGCAGAACCAGTCGAATCAAGCTAGGAGCCCATGTTTACTCGATCTAGAGTACACTCTACTCGATCTCGACGAATGTGTCTGAGCAAAGGCCTTGTCGACTGAGCACTGATCGAGAGGCTGAGCCAGAGCAACCCGACTCTGGAAGCCAACTCGATCTCGAGTACCCCTAGTCGAGATCGACAACACCAGGAGCACCGTGTCCGGAGTCGATGAGTTGTGACAAGTCGAGAAGCCGAGGACGGAGACGTCGAGCCAACCCTACTCGATCTCGAGGAGACTTGTCGAGATCGAGGACCACCATGGCGCAGTCCGAGTCCATGCCGAGGAGGAGCTACTCGACATCACCAGCAACACATCCTCGACAAGAACCCAACTCGATCTCGAGTTGCTTAGTCGAGATCGACGAAGCCAGGAACCAAGATCCGAGCCTGATCGAGCACACCTACCCGAGACGCCAAGCTAGCCATAATCGACGACACCTCTACTCGATCTCGAGGAGGCACTGGTCGAGATCGAGGAGCCGCATTACGCGGTTTGACTATCCTACTCGGTTTGGGAATCCTTGGGGCCGAAGGAAGCCGATTCTATCCGAGATCCATCAAGTTCTATCTATGGAAAACAAGATCTATCAACAAGAAGACATTCTACCTATTTTAGATATACTTTCCCTTATTTAGATTTAATTATGTTATTGTTTTTATTTATCACTAAGCTTTTTAGATATAATTTTAGATATAGATAGATGTTTCTATCCTTGAATAGCAAGGTTTAGAAGCCTATAAATAAAGCCCAAGGGGCTGAGTTTTAATCATTCAATTTCAGTAGGAGAAGTGGTAGTAGAGAGAGAAAGGGAGGCCGAGTGGAGCAAAGGAGCGAGAGCAAATTGGCTTTGTTCGGTTGTACTTTCTTCAGTTTGATTTAATGCAAGTAGTTTCTTTTCATCAATCAATGTCTGAGGTTACAATGAAGCGCGAGTAGTCCACCCACTTCTAGGGTTGGGGCGAGCCCGACGATAGCCCTGCGTGTCTGAGGTAAAGATCCGACCTTTATCATGTTTTAAGCATCTACTACTTGTTATGTGTTTATTACCCATTTAATGGAGGTCCATGCTAACAACTTGGATTGTAAACATAAAATCAGTAGAGACAATTAGGGTTTCTTGAAAGAGTTGTCTAATTGTTGGAAAAGGCGAAAGCTTGTCCTTTGATGCGATTCACATGATTATCTGTTTTATTTCTGCCTTCTGCATGCTTGGTTATCATTGTTGCAAACCCCAATCTTGGAAGTCCTTTTACATACAGTTTAGTTTGAATCCCCAAAGCCTTTGCATTTACTTTATTTCGTTTTTATTCTCTGTCTTCCTCGAGATCGAATAGCACAACTCGATCTCGACTACTAATCTTCGACCCAGGTCGTTGTAGCTTCTGTGTGCAGGTACTCGACCAAGACAAGCCGACGTCGACGATGACTTTACTCGATCTCGAGTAGCCCTTTGTCGAGATCGAGTAGCCTTTTTCGAGAGCTGATGCGCTGTGTTCGACTGTCCGATCTTCTGTCGAGTTTCTGTACTCGAGATCTAGGACCCCTGTTGTCGACTTTCGTGAGATTCCACCGCTGCCTAGGATCCGCTGACACGCTTCCTCGTGGATCGATCCTGACTTCTCGCTACTACATCGGGAGGAAGTCTTGTAATTATTTGCAAGGGACGAAATCTAGTTTTCTTTGATTTATTTATATTTTATATTTACATTCTTGATTTCCTCCTACAACATGCTTCGTCTTCCCCACTTCCAGATCCTGCCGAGAGAAAGAGATCTTACCGGAGAAAGAGAGAAAGAGAAAGAGACACCGAGAGAGAGAGAGAGAGAGAGTGAGAGAGAGAGAGAGAGACACCGAAAGAGAGAGAGAAACGCAGTGAGAGAGATGGAGATGGAAAGAGAGAGAGAGAGAGATTGAGGCGGCGGTGGCGGCGATGGAGGCGGAGCTGCTGGCGGCCATGGAGGCGGGTGGTGGTGCGACACCGATGGAGGCGGAGGGTGGTGGTGGGGGTGGAGCATCGGGGGAGGCGGTGGCGGTGGAGCCGGTGGCTGAGGGTGGTGGTGGGGCGGTGCTGGTGGAGGCGGTGGCTGAGGAGGGAGGTGGTGGGGCGGTGCCGGTGGAGGCGGTGGCCGAGGAGGGTGGTGGTGGTGGTGGTGGTGATGGTGGTGGTGGAGCAATGGCAGAGGTGGAGGATCCCATATTACCGCCGCGGAAGCGGCAGACGATTGAGGTGTCTCCGGTCCCGACCCTACCGGTATGTTATTTGAATTACTTATTTTGTTTGATTTATTTTTATAGTTTTAAAATATAATTGGATAGATTATAATATAGATTTATAATATAAGTTGATAGAATGTAATTGATAATATATAGTATTTATGATTTGTTATGTTTATAGTATATAGTTTGATAGAAAAGAATATAGTTTTAATTTGATAGAATATAATAAATAATATATATTAAAATACACAGAAAAAAATTACAATTGAAAGCCAATAAAAAATATTAAAATATATTACAATATATCAAAAGACATTAGAATAAATTAAAATAAAAACATGAAAATAGATTAAAATACATAAAAATAAATAGTATATATTAAAATACATAGAAAAAAAATTACAATTGAAAGACAATAAAAAACATTAAAATATATTACAATACATCAAAAGACATTAGAATAAATTAAAATGAAAACAATAAAATATATTAAAATAAATTAAAATTTATTAAAATACATAAAAAGAAATTAATATTAAAAGACAATATTAGTTTATTTAATTAACAATAAAATATATTTAAAGATATTAAAACATTAAAACATATTTCATTAACATTAAAATATAATAAAAGACATTAAAACATATTAAAATATATTAAAATACATCAAAAGACATTAGAATAACATTAAAATATATTGAAAAGACATTAATAGCCAACTGGATCATAATAACAGGCAGGGGGGCTCATGTGGGGGAATGGTACACTCCGGCCTGTTAGGTTCGGCGACCGGGCATCGGTTAGTCAGATACAGGATGCGGTACCCCGCGAGCAGACAACCACAGTCGATGATCTACTTGCGTCTGCAGAGGGCTTACAACAGCCGATGGGGACGCCCCCGGCCGACGAGGACGACAACTTCTGGAAGGGTCTGCCAGCTTGGGATCCTTCTAGCGATGCGACGATGGGGCTGCAGCCTTCCTTGGAGACCGGTGATGTGCTGAGCAGCTGCATTACTGATGTAGTCGTTGGTCGACGGGCCGACATGGGTAGACCGCCTACTCGTGTACCACCCTCCATCCCGGAGGCATCTACTTCAGCCGTTTCGGAGGCTTCTACTTCAGCCGTTCCAGAGGCATCTACTTCAGCCGTTCCAGAGGCTTCTACGTCCGGCACCCACGACGCCGAGCCTTCGACCTCCTCCACACCAGCGGTGATCTCCTTGGCATCTGCAGATGACGTCATCCCTGACGTCGTTGAGGAGGCTCACGACGAGCAGGAGGGGCAGGTTGAGGGCCAGGGGGGCCAACAGGTGGAGCCCGAGCCCATCCCTGCGCAGGCTACCGCACCGGCTTTGCAGGTCGACCCTTTCTTGCCGCCGGGAGAGCTGCTTGTGTCTTACAGGCATCACCATGCGTATCAGGTGTGGAGGGAGCCTATTGTGGAGCTGCCGCTGTTGAAGTTCCACCACCGGGCGACTCACCTGCAGCCTTTCGACCGCTACATATTTGAGGGCCCGGGGACCTGGGTGCATGATCTGACCCCATCGGGCATCCCGCAGCTGAGGTCCCTCTACTGGGAGTGTGTCGACGAGTTTACCTGCATAACCTTCCTGGAGCATTGGTACCCGGAGACCAGCTCCTTCCACTTTCCATGGGGCGAGATGACCATCACGTTGCACGATGTTGCATGCCTCATTGGACTTCCGATGGATGGCCTGCCTTGTACGTCACATGTGCCCGCGGGCGCGTTGATCCCCACCGTCGCGGAGTACTACCAGCTCACCCAGCAGGCCCTAAAGGCATATATACACGCTGGCGGCCCTCCAGTGACTTGGTTGACTGCCCTGTGGCAGCAGAGACACGGGTCGCTCGTCGACCCCGCCCCCGCTGATGACCTAGAGGCCGCGGCTGATCCTGAGCAGATTCGGCTGCGCATGCACATGGGAGGGGGCAGCCCCAGGATGACCCTGCACAGCGTCGGTTTCTCCACATAGGGTACATGGCCATCGCTCTCGCCGCGACTCTGTTTGTGGACAAGTCGTAGAGCCGGATCCCATGGAGGATCTTCGGCCTTATTTGGGACATCCCGCGTACGGCAACCCTTGCATGGGCAGCAGGTGCCCTCGCATGTCTGTACAGGGGCCTAGGCGAGGCTACCCGAGGAGGAGCGAAGGGTATAGATAGTTGCACACCGATCCTACAGGTACGAGACCGTTGAATTAGAGTTTTAGTTGACAAATATTTATATTATATGCTAACGACATTCTTTTTTTGTGTCAAGGCTTGGATATGGGCGTACTTCCCTCGCTTGCGAGGTGATTTCTCCAGCGATCCGGCTAGGAAGGAGGACCCTCACTTCTACGAGAAGTTCATCGGTACGAAGGCGCCACAGCGCATGAAGGACGACGCGAAGCTGAAGAAGGTGCGACAGCTGCGGGACGAGGTGGACCGTCTTACCGTCGCCGATGTATGTATTCGAGACTCTATCTATATGACTTATATTTCTTAACCGTGAATTACGCCTGCTTTTTTTAATTATAGGTCGAGTGGATGCCTTTTGGGCGTGATCTGGACTTCGACGGCCAGTACCGTCACTCCGCCTATCGGGGCACCATCACCTTCTGCGGGGAGGAGGAGCCGTATATGCCCGATAGGTGCCTCCGACAGTTCGGACGGGTCCAGGGGATCCCGCAGCTCGTCATCGTGCCAGATCAGGTCTCCCACGACACCACCCTGAAGAACGCGAGGTACATGGCCGTGTTTTCCCAGAGCCACAACAAGTGGCGGGATCTGCAGGACGAGGGTCGCTTCTACTGGCTGGCCGAGCACAGACACATCAGCGAGGATTGTGAGGCCGGTGTCACTGCAGATTACCTGGCCTGGTACGCGTCGCAGAGCCGGCCGTACGTGTTTCCCACCACGCCTCAGCCTCCAGTCATCCCTCCGACGTTGGCGGCCCGCTTGCATGAGATGGAGGGCTATTGGAGGACCCTGTCTACCGACCCTCGCCTTGAGGAGCTATTAGACGAGGTGACGGATATTCTGCATCAGGCTGTCAGCAACCCAGCTGGACATTGATGTACATTTATCTTTATATTATACTTTTATGTTACGGATTTTGTATCTATCAGTATATTTATATCTCGAGTAGACTTCTCTCATATTTTCCGAGTAATATTAAACGTAAACATCAAGAACGAAAACGAAAAAAGTTAATATGATAAGGTTGCCCGATATCGAAAACGTTATATCTCGAGTAGACTTCTCTCATTTCTTCCGAGTCATATTCACCCTCACCTTCAGGGTTTGGCTAGGGTTGTTAGGGTTTAGGGTTGTTAGGTTGCTAGGGTTAGGGAAAATGCACATTTTCCCTAATCCTAGCCCTAACCTAGCCAAACCCTAAAACCCTAGCCAAACCCTAAACCCTAGCACGTCTTTGACCACGTGCAAGCACGTCCTTTTGGTCGTGCACTTCCGCGTACCTTTAACGCAACAGTGCCTATTTGAAGCGAAGGGGGACAGCTTGATTCCGCACTCCAAAACAAAGTCCGACTTGTTTCGATATATTCATTCACCATTAGAATCGTTATGGCCGAGTCGCAAAGCAATCGTCGTCTCCAAGTTTGCTAGGTACGGATACGTTTCGTATAGTGAATATATTTCGTATTCCTTCCGTTTTGTTCATATTTTCACTAATGTTATTACAGTTTCGAGACTTTACGTCTGAGTTCTCGGACCCAAGGGTTTGGAATGACCGTGACGAAATGGTTACGCAGTTCAAGGACTTGGGTCGGAGACACTACATGATTTTAGTAATCAAGCGTTCTTGGACGGGGGCGTCGAATCATCCAGGCGGGGTTCTCCTTGCTTGCGAGCAGTATGGGGAGTACCGACCACGCAGGAGGAAGCTCCGGAGCACGCAGTCGAAGATAAACTGTTGTCCATTCTCTATACACGGACACGAAGTTCCGCCGGGTCACTGGGTTATGACGGTTACCCACGGTGTTCATAACCACGGGCTTTTCACGAGCTTGAAGGGTCACGCCATCGCCGGACAGATGAAAGAGGGGGGAAAGAAGATGGCTAGGTGGATGAAGGAAATTGGCACTCCTCCAAAATCCATTGGGTACGGATTGAGGCAGTTGGATAAGACCAGCGTCACGTCAAGGAAGAGCCTTACCAACACACTCAACATGATGGTCGCCGAAGAAAGAGGTAGTCGGACGATGGCCCAGGATACCTTGCACCATCTGCGGGAAAGAGGATACTACTACGACTTCAGACGACATCCGGATGATGACAACGTCTTGAGCGACCTCTTCCTGGCGCATCCTAACGGGATACGGCTTCTCCGAAGGTTCCATTACGTCATCATAATGGACAACACGTACAAAACAAATGCGTAAATTACTTAATTATGATTAAATTATTGCACATATAGCCAATTATAAAGTATTTTACATGTAACATATTTACACTTGCAGATATGGGATTCCATTGTGCGAGGTGGTCGGGTTCACACCCTCAAGCAATACTTATTGCATCGCATATGCCTTCATGTCGAAAGAGAACAAACACACATACGCCTGGGTGTTGCGTCAGCTTCAGATCTTGCTTGGGACGGTTCAGCCTCAAGCTATCATGACTGATCGGGAGCTAGGTCTCTTGGCGGCGCTGAATGTTGTCTTCCCCGACGTCCAGCATCTCCTTTGCTGGTTACACGTGACGAGAAGATGCGAGGAAGCTGCTCTGAAGATCACGAAGAATTTAAACCACGCTGACATCTTTAAGGGCAACTGTTGGGGGTTGTTCGAATCGAGGTCGTAGGAATCATTCAACCGACATCGTCGGGCGCTACACGCTGCATGGCACCCATTCCCAGGTGTGGTGGCATATTTAGAGGCGGTGTGGCTTCCACACAGCAGTAGCATCGTACGATGCTACGTAGATAATGTCTTCCATCTCGGCACCCGTACGACAAACAGGTACAACCTTACTTCATATCTCCCATTACAATATGATATAACATCGAATATTTAGTGGTATGCACTTCAATGTGTATAGAGTTGAGGGTCAAAACAAGGTTCTGAAGGAGGCACTTCACACATCGACTGGTGACTTTCGCATCGTGATCGATGCAATCCATAGAGTCAACGATTGTCAACTGCATGAGCTGCAAACTGCTTTGGAGATCGACCGCTTCAAATGGCCAACAGCGGCGTATAAAGTCAACCTTTTCGATGAGGTAAAGACTTTAATCTCCAAAAAGTGCTTCGATTATCTGTACAAGATGTGGCAGGATGTCGTGAACCAAAAGGTTCCTCCAGTATGCACGGACCGACATTGGAGGGTTTGTTACGGGATCCCTTGTGTCCATGAGATTCAAGCATACGTCAACTCCGGTACTCCGATACCCGCCGAGGACATCCACCCGTTCTCGATGGATTTATCATGGACTGACATCGACGACACCCCAATGCCGTATGAGCTGTCATCTTCATACGGCTTCCAATGATGTATGCGAGGATGAGCTGCACCCACCCTCATCAGCAAGCATCCGAAGGAAAGGGAGGCCTCGAGGGTCGAGGAATGCCTTCAGAACCAACATGTTTCCATACGAGGAGGTAAGGGAAAGGTTTGAGAGAGAAGAAGTGTGTGGTGCTCGAAATGCTGCTCGACATCGTCCACAAGCGACCTCAGCTCGACGTGGACGTGATGATGTGTTCGGAGGGTTCAACTGGGGTCGAAACAACGTTGATCCCTTCATGCTCAGGCATATTGAGGGTGTGAGGGACACAATTGGAGATGGTCATTGTGGATACCGTGCTTTGGCGGCTTTGACATCACCGATCGGCGAGACTGCTTTCCCGGAACTGAAAGCGTTACTATGCAATCACTTGGAGGATCACACCGATCTGCAACCCTTGGTGTAGCCTGCATGACCTCGGCGACACCTGTCTCCTCATGACCTTGGTGTAGCCTACATGATCACGTCGATCTGCTTTCACATGTCTCCTCATGACCTCGGCGACACCTGCTAACAACCCTCAATCAGCAACCCTTGGTGTAGCCTGCATCGGAAACCAAGACCATTTCGCCGCGATACGACTTCAAACGTCTTTTTTATTACCTATTCTTGCTTTTCATATATATGTCAATACTCTAACTCTAATTTTCCGTTCTCATAGATCTGGTTGCGTCCTAACGCTCATCTTCCGCCGCCTCCGCTAGAATGGGTCGCACATCATCAACCGAGCGTCGAAGGATGAGATGCTCCGTTTCAAGCTCAGTTTGAGAGATTTCGAGCCTTACGTGTCGAGTCCGGTCGCCCTTTACTATTTTCCTAGATTTTATTCCACCAGTTTATTAAAATTATGGATGTAAACCTTTTTTTCCGTTCCTTGTAACATTATTCGCATATTATCCGAATGAAAACCTTAACAATTATTGCTTTCCATTTAATTAGACCCTAAATACTTTAACTCCACTAGCTAAACACTTCAATTTTTGCAATTAAAAATACAAACCCTCGGAAAACCTAAACCCTAAACCCTAAACGCGAAACCCTAACTAGGGTTTGCACGTCCTTAAGAACGTGCATGCAAGTTGGTAAGGACGTGCAAAGTGTCTACTAGTGGACGTGCACAGTCCCACACCTGCACGTCCTTAAGAACGTGCAAATCCTTAATCCGGATTTACGGTGTATATATCAACACCCTATTATATTAAAATATTTCAATACACGGATCGAGACTTACATTATGATTAAATCATTATGGTGCCATTGTCTTGGTGATAAAATTGGAACTTGTGGAAGATCAAAGAAGAAGAAAAGAGGCAATATTTTGTGATACCCAAAGCCGAATGGAGAAGGGAGCCAAATCCTCTGTAGGCCATATTCACAAGTCTATCTGGATAACAATAATATCCCGCAAATTAAATTTGATTCAGATTATTATTTATGCAATAAATGAAATTGCAATAATGAGAGTGAGGGGAGGGAGGGTACAATACAACTCAAATGGTTTGGTGGAAGAGACATTGAAGATGGAACATGATGCCAGTATGTCTTGTCCTGTAATTTGGTCGATCAATTGAGCTCCTGTCTTGTCAAAATCCATGTGCAACCAAATACACATAACTCTCAATTTGGTAACCCTGAACCCTACACTAATGAAGAAGGAATTGTGTCGAAAAAACTTAATTGAGGTTCCTATCCCTTTGAGGCTAGCTGTGACTATTGGTACGCTGTCTCGAAACGTTTTTGTTTGGAGTATTAAGTTTATAATAATATACGGATATTTTTTTAACTTTTGAGTGTTTTTGTCCGGGAAAACTAATTAAAATACCCTTACCTCTTGGGGTATGGTAAAAACATATCAATAACTTTCAAATGTAATAAAAATATCCCGACCTTTGAGGGTGGTGATAATATATTACCACGGGTTTTCTCATTAATAAAAAATAATGACAAGGCAGTCTCCGTGGATTTTTTTGGACAAGGGTTTTCTTGAACGGTTTCCTTAGGGAAAAAATAAAGAGTTGGACCGGGTTTATACCCAACGCTTTTTCCTCCATCCTATCTTTTTTCGTGGCGGCCTCTTGAACTGTCTTCCAGATCTTGGCAACTCATGGTTTCTCTTCAATGTCAGTCTTCCTCCCTCGTGATCGCTTATCTTGAGCTATATCTTATTCCTCTTTGACTCGTTCACAAACTTGGCTGAGTAAGTTTTGTTTTTCCCCTCTTCGTTGTTGTTGTTTTCGGTTTAATATTGTTGTCAGTTTGGTGTTAGGAATATTCGTGTTTGTGTTAATTTGAGGCAATTTTGACCGGATTAGTTGCTTGGTTGAATCAGTTTTGTTTTTTTGGGTTTAATTTTATTATCACTTTATTTGTTTCTTAAGAACACCGTTCAAGAAAACTCAATTTTAGTGCTAATTTGTAAAAAAAAAAAGCTTCCACGTAGGTTGTCTTGTCAAAAAAAAAATCAATGTAGGCTGTCTTGTCAGTATTTTTTACTCATGAGAAAACTCGTGGTAATATATTACCACTACCTTCAAAAGTCGGGATCTTTTTATTACATTTAAAAGTTGAGGATATATTTTTATCATACCCCCAAAGGTGTGGGTATTTTAATTAGTTTTCCCTTTTTTGTTAATAAATTATGTTTTATTAAATTTAATACGAAAATTCAAATAGTTTATTTTAATTTTTTTTAATAAAAAGTTTTAAGCAATCGTAAATTAACTTTTGATGTGAACCAATCTCTATTTTTTTGAGTTAATTTAATGCATTTAACTATGGATATTAATCATTGTTAGCTTCTTAATCAAAATTAAGTATAATTAATATATGTTTACAAAATAAGAGTATGTTAAAATGATAGTGTGTATGTATATATATTAAATACACCACAAATTCTCAATCAACAATGCATGTCCATTCCAATGTGCAGGCATTTCCCATTAATTAGCACGCTAAAAAATCTTGCACGTCCATTTCGACGTGTAAGATTTGAGGTGTATTTTGTTTCTTCGATATATATATATATATATATATATATATATATATATATATATATATATATATATATAAGGAAGCTTTAAAATGTAAAAACTCCTTAACGTGTAAAATTTTGTCTTTTAGGGAAAACCAGACCACGCCTCCTTTTAAAAAAAAAACCGAACATGTTGGGTAAAAAAAATTGAGCCGTCCTCCATCACCATCTCTCCCTCTGTGCACAGAACACGGAAGCGGCCATGGCAGGAGGCGCCGAGGCGGTGGCATCGAGCATGGCAGGAGGCAAGGCATCGACCATGGGGTAGCGCGAAGTCTCAATCATCGGAATATTCCTTGTTGTAATAATCGGAATCCTCTCAATCGCCGGAATTGTTGCAATCGTCGGAAGCCTCGCAATCGCCAAAATCGAGCATCGTGCATTGGTCAATTCGACAAGGCAGACATGGATTCGGCTTCTCCTCCTCGCAATGGCCGGAATCCCCATCGGAATAATTGGAATCGCCAACCCACTCCACCTTGCCCAGCAACACCGGAGCGCCGATTCGCCGCCTTCGACCGCCACCTTTCCACCACCGAAGCCACCAGCGATTGCCACCAACGGACTCGCCACACCACCACGGTCTAGTATCTGCCTTCCCCTTGCTCCGCCGTGCCCTAGGCTGCCACCGGGAGCTTGCCGAAGTCCACTGCGCAACCGTCGTTTCTAAAGAGAGGGTCGATGTGAGGAAGATGATGATGAAATTACAATTTTGACCCATATTTTCCCTTTCTTCCCAAATATGCCCTTATCTAAATTTAATAAATTACAAAATTA
This sequence comes from Persicaria tinctoria, assembly GCA_037127255.1. Classification (NCBI taxonomy): domain Eukaryota; kingdom Viridiplantae; phylum Streptophyta; class Magnoliopsida; order Caryophyllales; family Polygonaceae; genus Persicaria; species Persicaria tinctoria. The sequence goes on along the minus strand of JBANSL010000013.1, from coordinate 33,551,529 downwards.
TTCCGTAGTTTATAAACGCACAACAAAATATTATATTTGCACAATTTAAAATTATATTTGCACAAAATACTGTTTGAATGATTTAGGTTGAGATTGAAAACCTAGGGTTTGATTTAGGAGCGGAATTTGGGGCTTTTTGCCAAAAGCCAAATTGATTGAAATTGATGATATGGTTGTGTTGTTGGGTTGATTTTGAGCTAATTTCTTGTTCATATCATTGTCAAATTGTTTATAGATCATTAGCTAATTGGATTTTAGAATTTTATAGTGCGATATGCTTTAGAATTTGGGGTTTTTTTCCAAAAGCCAAATTGATTGAAATTGATGATATGGTTGTGTTGTTGGGTTGATTTTGAGCTAATTTCATGTTCATATCATTGTCAAATTGTTTATGGATCATGAGCTAATTGAAGTTTGGAATTTTATATTGCGATATGCTTTAGAATTTGGGTTTTTTTTGCCAACAGCAAAATTGACTGAAATTAATGATATGGTTGTGTTGTTGGGTTGATTTGGAGCTAAGTTCATGTTCATAGTATTGTCAAATTGTTTATGGATCATGATCTAATTGGATTTTAAAATTTTATTGCGATATATTTTAGAATTTGGGGTTTTTTTTGCTAACATCCAAATTGATTGAAATTGATTATATGGTTGTGATGTTGGGTTGGTTTGGAGCTAATTTCATGTTTATAGCATTGTCAAATTGTATGTGAATCATGAGCTAATTGAATTTTAGAATTTTATTGCGATATGCTTTAGGTCGATTAGGTTCTTTTATTTTAGCATAAAAATCATAATTTAGCCTATTAGCTCAATTGGTAGAGCAATGTGCGTTTGCACAAAAGATGTGGGCTCAAATCCCACATAGGTTACATAATAGACAAGAGTGCAACAATCGCAAATTGTTAATCATGCACATTATAATCTTAGTTATGCACTTTTTAACCTTAATTATGCACATTTTAATCTTATTTATGCACTTTAATTTTAAAAGCTTATACGTAAAAAAATCGATTTCAAACTTAAATCTATCAACCTAAATTATCCGAGAGGTGAACTCAAACTCTCAAAAGTAAAAAAAAAATAAAAAATAAAACATCGATTTCAAAAGCACATCTTTTGTCTTATTATTGCACATTATGATCTTACATTTGCACAATTGTATTCTAAATCTGCACAATTGTATTTTACTTCTGCACAATTGTAGTTTAAATTTGCACAATTGTATTCTACTCTTGCACACTTGTATTCTAAATTTGCACATTACAATTTTATTTTCACACTTTATGTTCTTATATTTGAATTTTAAAGTTGCACAAATGTACTTTACAGTTGCACAAATGCACTTCACAGTTGCACAAATGCACTTCACAGGTCCACAAATGCACTTCACAGTTGCACAAAAGGTGTCGAAAACGGGAAAAAGTGCATTTACCCATAAAATTAGACATATTTACCAATTTACCGATAAATTAAACATATTTCAATTATAAATTTTTATAATTGAAATAGGCACATTTACCTATTTACCCCATAATGAATTATTATGTCTGCACAAAATAAACTTATATTTGCACAATAAGATGTTATATGTGCACAAAAGCAAGTTATACTTGCACAGCAGAAAGTGTTAACACGAAAAAAAATCTGGGATAAAAAAAAATTGTAAAAAAAAAAACCTGGTCCGAGAAGGGGGGGGCAAGGGGGGCAGATATTCTACTAATGAAATTAGGCCCATTAGTAATTAAATTAGGTCCATTAGCAAATTTTACGTGATAAGCAAATTTTACACGTTAAGGAGTTTTTACATTTGAAGTAAACCCTATATATATATATATATATATCTTACACCTAGACATGTCAAAACACAACCCGACCCGGTGACCCGACCCGACCGACCCGAACCCGAAAAACCCAAAATTTTCGGGGTAATCTGGGTTTCGACCCGGTGACCCGATTGACTCGGTAATTTTGACCCGATTTACCCGATTGACCCGGTGACCCGATTGACCCGGTTTACTTATAATTATATATAATTAATTTTTTATATATATAATTAAAATTTATCACAAAATTATCAAATAATGACTTTTTTAATTTAAAAAGAAAAAAATTGACAAACCCGAAATCGACCCGAACCCGACCCGAAACCCGATCAAACCCGAGTTCGAGTCAAACCGAAAAACCCGAAACCCGTTTTACCCGAGACCCGTTTTACCTGAAACCCGAAGTGACCCGACCCGAATGACCCGTTTGATAGGTCTACTTACACCTTATAATGGTGTGAACTTTCAAATGAATAGTAACTTTCCATTTGTAATTTTTAATTGTGTTTTTAGGTGAAAAATGCCTATTTTGCCCTCATAAATTATATCATATCTTATATTAACCATGCCCTTTTAAGTAATTTCCATCTTTTTTTATGAAATGTCTTTTTTACCCTTAAAAGTTTGAATTTAAAAATATTAATTTTTGTATTTCAAGGTCCTTTTATGTCTTTTCAAAATTATAAATTGTCATATTTCATCAATTTCACCTAACTATATATTTTTTTTCTTAAAATGTCCAAATTACAACTTGAAACTTTTCTCAAATCAACTCTACTTTATATTTTTAATTAAACTATCCAAGTTACAATTACAAGATTTTCTCAAATCAACTATACATTGTATTTTTAATTTAACTACCCAAGTTGTAACTTTAAGGTTTTCTCAAATTAAACCAACTTTATCAATTTCACCTAACTATGTTTTTTTTCTTCTTAAAATGCCCAAATTACAACTTGAAACTTTTCTCAAATCAACTCTACTTTATATTTTTAATTAAACTATCCAAGTTACAATTACAAGATTTTCTCGAATCAACTATACTTTGTATTTTTAATTTAACTACCAAAGTTGTAACTTTAAGATTTTCTCAAATTAAACCAACTTTATCAATTTCACCTAACTATATATTTTTTTTCTTAAAATGCCCACATTACAACTTGAAACTTTTCTCAAATCAGCTCTACTTTATATTTTTAGTTAAACTATCCAAGTTACAATTACAAGATTTTCTCGAATCAACTATACTGTGTATTTTTAATTTAACTACCAAGTTGTAACTTTAAGGTTTTCTCAAATTAAACCAACTTTATATTTTTAATTAGATAATAATTATAATTATATCATTTTTTATGAGCTCTATAATTTTGGATTTCTTTTTTGTTTTGATTAATAAACTTTTAAAAAGTATGCCCTTCTTTACTTTTTTTAATTGAAAGACATCATTCTACTTTGATGAAAATTTTAAAAGAATATCCTCTCAGTTTCTTATAATGATAACATTATTATTTTTATTACTATAAAATTTAATTTATATGGAAAAATAACTCAATCATACGTACATATGAAAACTTCCCATTTGTAATTTTTAATTGTTTTTTGGGTAAAAAATACCTATTTTGCCCTCATAAATTATATTATCATCTTATATTAACTATTTCCTTTTAAGTAATTTTCATCTTTTTTATAAAATGTCTTTTTTACCCTTAAATGTTTGAATTTAATTTTTTTTTTTTTAAATTTCAAGGTCCTTTTTATTTCTTTTCAAAATTATAAATTGTCATATTTCATCAATTTCACCTAACTATATATTTTTTTTCTTAAAATGCCTAAATTACAACTTGAAACTTTTCTCAAATCAACTCTATTTTATATTTTTAATTAAACTATCCAAGTTACAATATCAAGATTTTCTCAAATCAACTATACTTTGTATTTTTAATTTAGGTACCGAAGTTGTAACTTTAAGGTTTTCTCAAATTAAACCGATTTTATATTTTTAATTAGATAATAATTAATAATTATAATAATAATAATTATTATTATTATTATATCATTTTTTTATGTTTAATGATCATGATTTCCAAACTCTATAGTTTTGGATTTCTTTTATGTTTTAATTAATAAACTTTTTAAAAGACTACCCTTCTTTATTTTTTTTAATTGAAAGTCATCATTCTTACCGCTTTGATGAAATTCTTTAAAAGACTATCCTTCTAGTTTCTTATAATGATATAATTATTGTTTTTATTACTATAAAATTTAATTTATATGGAAAATAACTCAATCATACTTATTTGCACATATGAATATTTACACATATATAAAACGTAACATTTGCAATCTAAATACGAATAGACCGTGCGCATAAGCGCTTTTCCTAACCTAGTATATATAAAAGAGGTTTTTTTGCCCATTTAATGTACAATTGAAAGCCAATCCACGTTTTTCCTTAAGAAAAACGTTATACAACCTAATTTATATTCATAATAATAATAATAATATATTTTTATTAATTTTTAATTATTATTCATAATTACAGATATTATTTATTTTTTACATACAAGTTTAGAATCTACCCTAATAAGACTAGATGATAATATAAACAAAAAATATTAAGAAAATATTTAAAATTAAAAATAATTAAAATATATTTATTTAGAATAACCAGTTTGATTAAAAAAATTTATGATAAATCATAATATTTCATATAAATTTGCATAAATATCGATAATTTATTTTATTAAAAAATATCTTAAATTGTAAGAATTAATTTATAAAAAGTGGTTTTTTGCCCAATAAATTTATTAACTAAATGTCTCCTCAACAATAAGAAATTGTTTTAGATTAACAACAATGAAAACTGCACATCTGTTTAGATTAACCATTTTAAAATTAATATATAGCACACAACATAATATATCATACAATTTACAATTTTGCATAAACATTGTCTTTCTTTATTTAAAAAATCAATATCTTAATTTTTTGGAATGAATAGAAACAAGTCAAATAACTATACATTTGATAATAGTTTAGCGATTAAAATGTTAAATTATATAATGTTTGTGATATTAAATACAAATATAAGTATCAAGTCATAAAAAAATATACATTTGATAATAATTTAGCGTTATATAGTTAGTCTCGTGCGTAGCACGGGCTAAACCTCTAGTATTATATATTTTTGGAGGTGAAATTTATTGACAAATTTTGAAAGTGATAAAACTTTAACGTACTTCTTTACGGAGGAATATGTAAAAAATTGTGATAATAATGTTTAATTTAGTGATTGTCCAAAAAAATAAAAATAATTAAGTAAATATCCACTTTTTAAATAAATTAAGTAATTTTACCGTTCCTTCCCTTTATCTCATTTTCCCCTCCCCTCCTTACCATTTTAATTTTGACATTGACCGGTCAACATTGATCATTCTGGTCAACATCTAGTTTTGATGACAGCTGTTGGTGACAATTTTTTCCGGTGACATTTTTTTTGGTGACAGTTGATTGTGACATTTTTTCCGGTGACGGTTGTTGGTGACAGTTTTTTCGACAATTTATTTTTTATTTTGGTGACAATTATTTTCGATGTTATTTTTCTCAGAATACATTGTCACTAATTGTTGTCATCGATAACATAACACTATCACTAACTATTATTACGAACTAGTGAAAAGTGTCACCAATTATAGTCAATATCAATTTTCACAAACTAAAAATCATTGTCACCAATAATTTAGCACAAATTATAACTATAACCACCTATTATTATCAATTACCAAACACTGGTACAAAATTATTTTCACCAACTAGTAAACACTTAAATATGCTTGTTATCACCAACTAAAGAACATTGTCACCATTTGTTTTGTCACCAACTATTAAAAACTTGTGACCGCCTATTTTTCCTAATTATAAAACGGTCACCAACCACGGAACATTGGCACCATATTATTTTCTCGAACGTATGGTCATCAACTACAAAACAATGTCACCACACTATTGTCATCAACCTCTTCTAAGTAATATATTGTCACCAACGATATAACAGTGTCACCAACCATTCATACGATGAAAAAACAACATATAATATTAAACCAAACTTGACCTCAAAGAAGATTACCTAACCAATACACATTAATCCTCTTCATGCTAAAAAACAAAAGTAATACAAAGTAACATCTCTCACACAATATATCTTCTTGTATAGTTGAAGATATCTCAAAGCTTACCTATACTCACAATCATCTAAAAGTCCTTCGATGACCATTGTGGCTAAAGTATTCAAACTATACTCCATGGTCATAAATTGAAAATAACTACTAAAATGATTAGTTAAGACAACTAATAGCACACTTATATGGTCATAATAGTTTGTATTTAGATTAGTTGAGATGCATATCATGCATGGTTTAAGAATAATTTGCATATTTATTCTCTATGTTGATGGAGTTGGAATCTACATACTTTTATTGATTATTTCAGGTAATTGTGGACCCGAATAGGAGACATGGGTTGATGAGGCATTGGATGAGAAATTCAAGTTGATCGAAGAAACTTGAATGAAGATCTAATAAGGTCACGAGAAGAAGAAGAAGAAGAGAACCTAAACGAAGAACAAGTCTGTATAAGTTGTTGCCAGACATGCTGAACTTGTTTTGCACTGTTTGAAGGCTTCGGTTGTCCGATTGACTATTATGATCATGCATTGGAAAGCTCTTTCAGAGAGCTACAACTTTCATAGTGACGGCAAGAACAAATTCCAGATGGATTTTTTGTGGGAGACTAATGAAGCGGTCGCGGCATATAGGCAGCGGCCGCCGCATGCTTGTAGCCAGAAATGTCAAGGAAAAAGGTTGGCAGTGGCCGCCGCATTTATGCAGCGGCCACGACTGCTGCCAATGTGTCACGTTTAGGGTTTCGACCACGCTTTGTTCTATCTAAACCCTATTTATCTATCTTGTCTTTTGGCCGACGGGACGACGTGACATTAGAGAGGGCTTAGCCCTAGGTTTTCATTTATTCATTAGCTTAGGATTTTAGACAATTTAGATTGGAGAGCGATGTTCGCCATGAGCGACTAATCGAATCACCTTCAATATGGATTTCATCGATACGGAGTTGTAGCGCACGTTGGATTCCCAGCTTAAGAGCAAGGGCTTCTTCTTTTCAGGGACTTTGTTTTCCATGTTTCTGATAACAAATGTGTATCGGCCAGCCATCCCAGTCCCGGATTATAGCACCTGCCGAGCTGTCATTATTTGAAATTGTGGATCCATCAAAATTTAACTTGAAGCTAGGTTCCCCTTGGGGGTTTGTGCCATGTAATCTTACCATGCTTCTTTTTCTTCCTTGTATGATTGAGATTTTGTTTGTTAAAAGGGGGGTCCTTGTCAAGACTACTTTCAAAGAGAGAAGTTTTACTCCAGTTCTCCTTATGAATTTTAATAGTGCGTAATGAACAGTCTTTGTGAGGGATAAAGGCCTACCTAAACACATATTGATTCTGAATGTACCAAGTCGACCACCAAGAGAAAGCAAGCTTTACCTTGGGCGCAGAAGTAAGGTTCTTCCCAACGAAGGACATGATATGTTTTATATCTCATGATTAGCTTATCATACTGGATATGGTTGAATGTATGTGTGCAAGGAGATGGAATAGAGAGCGCACATATTGACATTCAAACAGGAAGTGAACATCATCTTCAACCGCACCGTTACACAAACTGCATATGGAAGGAACAAAGGTCCCTCGTTGAGCAAGTCTAGACGCAGTTGGGAGACCATTCTGGCAGACTTCCCATAAGAAAATTTTGACCTTCGACGGAACATCCAAATTCCAAATCCATGCATTATTATCTATGTTTAGAGAGGATTGATTTGTGATTAGTTTGTATGCACTCGAAGTGGTAAACCAACCCTCTCTGTCGGGCCACCAGTACAACCGATCCTTAATGGGATAAACGGGGAGAGGGATTTCCAGGATTTCTTTGACTATGTCATTTGGTTTTTCCTTCCACCATCTCCCTCCCAACATGTAGTCACTAACATTTTCCTCTATGTTATTTATTTTGGGACAGTCATCCCTAGCTTGTAGGGAAGAAGTTGTTATCTAATTATCTGTCCAAAATTTGATGGTAGATCCATTTCCAACTATCCAAATTAGCCCTAACTTAAATTTATCAATGAGAGTTGTTAGTTTTGCCCACTGCCATGAGGAGTCACCACTTTTTTTGTATTCAAGGATGTTGTTGAGCGCATGTACTTCTGTTTGATTAGATTAACCCAAACATCATCTGGTTCAACCAAAATTTTCCATAATAGTTTCATTTGAAGGGCTTCGTTCATCTCTTCCGATTTCCTAAGTCCTATTCCCCCGTATTTTTTCGGTCTGCTAATCCGATCCCAGCTAATAAGCGAATGATGTTGAAGATCTTTATTCCAGAAGAACATCCTATTAATCTGATCTAGTTCTTTATCTATCGATGAGGGTAACAAAAAGTTTTGCATTGTGATAAGGCATTATCTCGCCATTTACTTACTCGAGCATTATTAATCGGACAACCGAGGAATTTTTCCAAAGATTTCTCATTAGTAATATTTAAGCAACTGCTAAGCTCTGATATCCTAGAATTCGGAATTCCTTTTGTAGCTTGGAAACTAGATTTATGGTAATTAACCTTTTGATCAGAAACTTTATAGTAAGTATCCATAATTGATCTAAATTTCTGTCCCGCGACAATGCCGCCTCTTGTGAAAATAATGATGTCATCGACAAACGATAGAAAAGGGACCCGAGGACCGTTTCTACCAAAAGAGAATCCAATTGGGATATTTTCCACATTTGTTTCTGCTGAGAGTTTCCGAGCTAGGATTTCTGCTCCTAGGATAAACAAGAATGGAGAAAGCGGATCCCCTTGGCGAAGGCCATGAGAGGGGAAGAACATGTCAGTGGGTCCGTTATTTACTAGTACTGAGAAGAAAACAGTCGTTACACATTCCATAACCCAATTGACGAAGGTTGGGTGAAACCTGAATTTTTGTAAGATCTTTTTTAGTAAAATTCCAATCGACTCTATCATATGCTTTTTCCATGTCAAGTTTTATTGCCAACCATCCCTCACACCCCTTACGCAATCTAAAGGAATGGAAGATTTCGTGAGCTATCAGAACGTTATCTTGAATGGCCCTATCTGACACAAAGGCACCCTATAGTGGGTGAATAAGTTTACCTATAATTGTTTTAATTCTTTTTGTTAAATTTTTTGAAATGATTTTATATAATGTAGAACATAAAGTAATTGGGCAGTAGTGACTAGTAGCGGAAGGGTTATCACGCTTTGGTAGTAGTGGGATGAATGTGTGGTTTATTTGTTTTAGGATTTTTCCACAATGAAAAAAATCCCTTAACGGCTTTAATGATAAAGGTACCTACTATATCCCAGAAATTTCTTATAAAACTCAGATGTAATTCCATCCGGACCTGGGGATTTATTATTTTCCAAGCTAAACACTACAAACTTAATTTCATTATTAGGAGGATGTTGAATGAGGAATTCATTTTCATCTGTAGTAATGGAGGGCTGGATAAAATTCAGCATTTTATTAAGTAGTCTTTCATCAGTTGACTCCTTTTTAAAATGTTTTTCAAAATCATTTTTAATTTCGTTTCTGATATTTTCTTCCCCAACTATCAGAGTTACTTCAGGAGTGAGAATGTTACGGATTTGTTTCCTATGTTTTCGCCCCGAAGCCACGCGGTGAAAATAAGATGTGTTGGAATCGGACAGCTTGAGGTTCTTAGTTTTTGCTTTTTGATTCCAGAACATTTTCTGGAATAGGAGAAGATTTTCCTTCTTCTTGAGAAGGTAGTATTCTTTTCTCTTGGTCCTAGTAGGAATCACCCCAGACCCGGATGATTGGATCTTAAGCAATTCATTTTCCACCTCATTTAGTTGATGAAATATGTTCCCAAAAGTAAACTTATTCCAAATTTTTTCTTTTGTCTTAAGAATTTTTTGTTTGAACATTAATTAGAACATTGTTGATCCTGGGCAGGATGCTCTCCAAGATTGTTTAACGATATTGCGAAATTTTTTCCACTGAAGCCAAACATTTTCAAACTTAAAGGGGGGGGGGGGGCTTTGAAGGTTACACTATTCTCTAGATTAATTGAGATGTGACAGTGATCCGAAGTTGAGAAAGCCCCATTTTTAGTAATGAGGTTGGGGAATTCATGGAGGATCTGGTGAGAACCAGCACCTGGTCAAGTTTTTCGAGGATGTTGCTTTCATCCTCAGGACTCTTTCTCCAAGTGATTGGATTCCCGAAAGTTGGAATATCCATGAGTAAACAGCCATTTTTGAATTGAAGAAGACGTGAGAACCGCGAAGGACGAGTATAAGCCCCACCCAGCTTGTCATCGCAACACACAATTTCATTTAAATCTCCCATCACAATAAACGGAATAGTTGAATTATTCACTATATTTGTTCATGTTTCCCAGAACGAATCTTTCTCCCGAGGGTCCGGAGGTGCGTAGACAAAGAGGATGAGAATCAAGATCCGATCATTTATGTTTTCATATCTCAAACCAATAATACGAGGTAAATGGATTTCTATAAATATGATTTCGTTTGTCAATTGGTGGGTTTTTCACAGTATTATGAGACCACCTAAACGGCCAATACTAGGGGACCAGATAGCCTCGTCAAAACCAATGTGCTTCCAAAGCTTATCATCCGGAATGGTTTCTGTTTTCGTTTCCGCTAGTGCTAGCGTACGTTTGAATATGTTCGTTTTTCCACAAAACATCAACTTCTATCCAAAACGTTTTCTTTTTCACACCTCTATAATACCAGTAGCTTAGTCTCATTTATAACAATTTTTATGGTTGTATTAGGGGGGAAATTTGCCGACCTCAAACAATTGGTACAAAATATTGTTTTTATTTTTCTTACGAGCAAATCTTGACCAAGTAATTACATAGCAAATAAATTTACTAGGTAGTAAAGTCTTATCAAAAGATATTTCAGTATGAATGTATCCACAAAGTGATAACATGGCAAAGAGGGGGTCACCAGAAAAGGCCTTAACAACAACATTAAGAGCGAAGGCAACCATAACATAATTCAATTTAAAAGGTACAGAATCACTGGCAGATTTAATGTGCTCCTTAACAAAATTATCTAAATATAGGAAGAGAGCATTTTTCAACAAAATTCAAGACCATTTCTCCACATAAGATTTCATGAGAAAGGATAGTGTTTGAACTACATACACAACTTGTGAATACCCATCATACTTTATAAATGCATACAACCCCTTAATCTGAACATTGAACATAATATCATTCAAATCAAGGTTATCAGTTGATATACACGTTTGAATGACTCGCTTGGCAAGTTGTTTGGAAGAGCTGTAAACGGCTGAATCACCAAAGCCAAAGACCAATGGATGGAGCGACAGTAACCTCCCTACCACACACACCAAGTGCCAAAGGGCATGCCAGAACACCAAAGGCTCCAGAGCCAGCAGAAGACATTCAGTGCAAGAATTAGCCCACTCAACAAATGAGAGGGTGGTAGGTAGATAAGAAAACTAAACATTTGTTAGAACATTATCAAAGATAAAAAGAGGCACCAAATAGAGTGCATTTCTAAGCAAAGAAGACTTGTGTTTACTTTCTTCTGTAATTTGTTGACTATGAACTTGAAACCTTCTAAAATTAAATGCATTTTTCTTCAAAGATAGACATCGAAGGCAGAAGGTGCCACCAAGACCAGCATCCAAAAATGCACGAAGTAAATAAAAAATGTTACACTGATGAGAAAAGGCGATCTTCCTGACAATGAGGTAATGTTTTTCCTTAGTTTTTGTCATGCTTATGCTTGTGGAGGTCGCTTTGTACCTAATAAAACTGCTAGGAAAGTACTTGAATCAGGATTCTATTGGCCAACTATCTTTCGTGATGTGAATGCATTTTGTAAGTCATGTGATAGATGTCAAAGAACTTGGAGTATTTCACCTAGGAATGAGATGCCACATGCTAGAATGACTTTTTGTGAAATCTTTGATGTGTGAGGTATTGATTTTATGAGTTCTTTTCCTAATTCTTTTGGTAACTATTATATTTTGTTGGTTGTGGACTATGTCACCAAGTGGGTGGAGGCAAAAGCCACCAGGACTGATGATTCTAATACTGTTTCAAGCTTTCTTAAGGAGTTAGTTGCTAGATTTGGTATTCCTCGTGTTTTGATTAGCGATAGAGGTACTCATTTCTGCAATAAGACGGTGGCTGCACTTCTTAAGATGTATCATGTTACTCATCGTATTTCCACCGCTTATCAACCCCAAACCAACGGGCAAGCCGAGGTCTCTAATAGAGAGTGAAGAGAATTCTTGAAAAGACCGTGAACCCGAGTCGAAAGGATTGGAGTCAATGCTTGGATGATGCTCTTTGGGCATATCGCACGGCCTATAAGATACCTATTGATATGTCACCATATAGATTGATTTATGGTAAGGCGTGCAATCTTCCGGTGGTGCTCCAACACAAGGCTTATTGGGCGGTGAAGGAGTACAATATGAGGATTGATGAAGTTGGTGAATTTCGTAAGGTCTAAGTGCAAGAATTGGATGAGATTAGATGGGATGATTATGATAACGAAATAAACTACAAGGAGAAGACTAAGGCAAGGAATGATAAGCATATCTTGAGGAAGGACTTCAAAGTTGGTGAAAAAGTCCTCCTCTATCAATAACGCCTCATTCTCTTTCCGGGAAAGCTTTGCTCTAGATGAGAAGGTCCTTACATGATAGTTCATATCTATCCACATGGAGCGGTGGAGATTAAGGATGAAAAGAGGGCTCAAGTGTTTAAGGTTAATGGTCATAGACTCAAGCGCTACTTTGATGCCTTTTGGGATTAAATTGTAGAGTACATGGCTCTACATGAGCCTATTGCTACTTGAGCTTTGAGGATGTCGAGCCTAGGACGAAAAAGAAGGGCGCTTCTTAAGAGGCAACCCAAGGTTAGTTTCTTTCCTTTTGCTTTTGAATTTTTAGGTAGTTAGTTTTTATTTCATTTCAATTGAATAAGTGTTGAATTTCCTTTCTTTAGGATAGTATATTAGGTGTTCTAACGTTATTGTGAGTTTTGTGGAGCTTCATTGTGTGTTTAGTGGAGAATGGACGGAAAAGGTGCAACCAAGGCTCACCGGGTATGTCGTCGTCACGAAACCCACAAGTCGCGGCCGCGAGCTTATCTAGTTCTGGCCGTCATATTTTTCCACGTGATAATGCATATTTAGATAGGCATTATAGGATAGTTTTAGTTGTGTTTTATGTTCGTTTAGTTAGGTTTTAGAGTTAATTTCGTATTTTGCTCTTTTGGTTGGAAAGTTCGAAAACTACGCTATTTCGATTATTTTATGTAGGTTCGTAGTTTCGGCCTGTGGCTAGCTTGGAAAAGTTGTTAATGGAGTAAAGAAGAAGAAGAAGAAAAGAAGAGGAAAGAAAGCAAGGAAAGAAAAGGCCAAGAGGAGAAAGAAGAGCAAGAGCACACGTCTGTCCAGAGTCGCGGTCGCGAGACCTATGTCGCCGCCGCGAGATTCTAGATTTCACCATGAAGACCTGACAGCGAGAAGAACACACGAAGTGTAATAGTCGTGGTTGCGAGTGACCAGTCGCCAGCGCGAGATTCACCAGTCGTTGTGAAGATGTTGCCCGCGAGAGGTGTGATGAAACCACTGAGTCGCGGCCGCGAGTTCCTAGTCGCGGCGGCGAGTTCGTCCAGAGCACATCAGTTCGAGATCCAAATTCTATCTTTTCGGTGGGAGATTCGATCCAATCTCTTGAAGACTTAATCCTTGAGGGTTAAGGAAGATATTATCAGACTTATTTAGTAGTATTTTCAATTTTAATAATTTTAGGATATTTTATATTAATTTAGGATTATTTCCGCATTATCTTTAAGGACAATATCTAGGTTTTCGGGGTCTTCTCTTTCCTATGAAGGGGAGCCACGAAATTACACTTGGAGAGACTTTTGGAGACTCTTTTCTCAGACCTTGAGAGATATTTCGCAGTAGTTCAATAAACCATTCAAGTTAGCTTATCTTCCATCAATTCAAAGGATTTTTAGGTACGATATGAGTGGCTAAGTTCGTTATTTGTTTCACCTGTGTTTCGGAGATATGGTTGGTGGTTTGTGAGGCTTAAACTTGATTGTTTCCTACTGTTCTTTTGATTTCTCTTGGGCATATCGATGATATTGTTGTGATTGGCCGTCATAATAGTGTCTTGCTGGGTTTTTGTTCTTTCGTCATTGAACGAATTCCATAGTAGAATGCTTAGGATTGTGAGAACCTTCATTTGATCATGACTAAGTAGAGATTTCAGCATATGTCTTAAACATCGGTTACCATGTTTACTTGGTGTTATTCATATGCCTAGATTCTTAAGAACTTGTTCTATCTTTATGTTAAATCTTTTTCCGTGCTTAGGTTGCATAAATGTGAAAGGGGTTAATTGTTCTCTTTGCACTTTAATCTATTCAAACTAAGATGGGAAGAATGAAAGTTAAAGGAATCAAACAACTTGAGTTTATGTCTAGGACCAATTAAGCCAACCAATGTCGATGAATGCGCAGGTGGAACTATTTTCTCTATTGATTTGTTATAAAAACTATCATTCTTATGCTTTGTTACTTGAATTGCAATCTTGATCTTTTAGTTTTATTTCCCATATTTGCTTGTTTATTTCCCACTTTTAAGTGAAGTAGCCTTTAGATCGATTTTTAGATTTCCCTGTGGGTTCCACTCTGCACTTATCGCTATACTTAGTTATTTGTGTAGGAATTCTTTTGGCGAGGTTTACGCACGACGGTTTACCTCCTGCCACCAAGGTGGGTGTCGGTTATGTAGAGGTCAGATATCGACTCAGGACTTCGAATTGCCGAGTCGACAGTTTTTCACCTCAAGTCGTCGTCGCGAGAACCTGTGTCGCGGTCACAACTCATCCAAGGTCGTTGCTATGTTTTCGTTGCCCAAACCTCGGCGAGATCCTTCTAGTCGCAGCCGCAACTGGGTAAGTTTTAGAAAAATTAAACGGGCCCATATGGGCCCCGTTTCAATAACCGTTACCTGTTTCCCAGCGAGAGCACCTGCGAGCTTCACATTGTAGTCGCCACGATACCTTGTTCGCCGCCGTGACTGACTGCAGTAACCACTGTTTTGGTAATTTTCTCGACTTTCTCCTTGTTTATCATGGCTCATGTTGATATGGAGATGCCAAATGGACTTAAGAGTGATGCTAGAGATAAGTGAAATAGGCTAGAGGGTCAGAAATATACTTGCACTAAGTTTTTGGATCTTCCAACTCTCCGATCTTTGGGTTTGGAGGAAAATGTTCGAGTGTTTATGGATAAGGGCGGTGTTGCTGGTTTAGTTTATAAGTGTGTGCCTATATACCCTGTTTTGGTTCTAGAATTTTTAGTTACATATAAGAAGGGTAGTAGTTCTTGCAAGTTTCGATTGAGTGGACATAGTATGAGATTGTCTTATGCAACTATGAGGAGAGTGCTTGGTATTTCTAGAGAGTCGACACCGAACTGGGCTGATATTCAGACTACTAAGATGCCTGAGCAACATTGGCATAGATTGACAGGTTAGTGATGAACCCAGGGCACGATCTGAACACCGACATAGTTCATCCGGCGGTGAGGCTGTGTCATAAGGTTTTGAACAACACTTTCTTTGGCTAGGCTGAGGGCAACAAGGTCATGAGATCTACTTGGAGTTGTTTTATTTTTTTGTTGCCTGAGCCTGATGCGATTTCTGATTGGTTGGAGCTATTCTTCATGGCTTGTTAGTCTCTTACCTCCGCCACAAATGTCAGGAAGGATTCCGCTACGATTGGATTTGGTGGATTGATCACTTTGCTTGCTATTGAGTTATAGGGATTGTTTTGGATGAGTATGATGCGCTGAGAGGAGGTCACCGGATTGATATCAACCTCCTGAAGCATGGGAGGTTGATGACTGTAGTCGGTGATGGGTACCATTGGTTCTCTGGCAGAGACAGAACTCACGTGATTTATCTTCCTCGCCAGGACCTGCCTCCTGGTCCCACCACTACACATTTGTTACTCCCAAGTGAGCATCCATGAGCTCAGTTGCCTATAGTTCTACATCAGCCTCTACAGTAGGAGATTTCTCAGTAGGAGGAGTAGGAAGATGACATGGATTATGAGTATCCTGCTCATGAGGAGACTATCAATCAGGGAGAGAACTATTATGCTGGTGCTAGTTCGTCTCACGGAGGATTTGGCGCTGAGTTTCCTTCTCAGGCTTATTTTGACGGTTTCTTCCGTCCTATTCAGGACCAGCAGTAGATGATATTTGACAACCAGTGCGGTATGCTTTGCCACTACATGCGTATGGATGAGTCCAACGATTGATGGTTCGCCGCTTTTGATCAAAGGTTCACATCTATCGATCACAGGTTTGGTACTGTCGCTCAGTGATTCGATTCTATTGACAACCAACGGGCTGTTCTGCGCGATTCTCATATTGAGATTAGAGCTGCTTAGGAGGCCCAGAGGACAAGTTTTGATGATCTTTGCTCTATGTTCCGTGGATTACAGATTCCAGGCTATCCACCCCAGCCACCACCTCATTGAGCATGTTAGTTTCCTCTTCCCTCACCTCGATTTTATTTGTTTATTTTTGTTGTCTTTTATGTTTCATTGAGGACAATGAAAGATTTAAGTGTGGGGGAGGGATTTAGTGTGTCTAGTTAGGTCATATTTAATTTCTTGTATGCATTTCATGTTTCAATTTCAGTTATGTCTTTACTTATATTTTATGCATTAGAAAATCAAAGAAAAAATAGAAAATGCCAAAAATCCAAAAATATCATGCATTGCATATATATGTTGTTATTCAAACACCCACCTTGGTTAGTGAAACTTTACATCTTCCTATTGCATGAACATGTAAATCCTACGATTAATTTGAATTGCTTAGCCTTATTGTTCTAAAATGTTTTCTTATGGAGCATGATTGGTGATGTAATTAAGCATGTATGATTAAGCTAAAGTATGATTGAAATCCTACAAAACATGACCCTTGTGAGATTTTTTAGCCTTATTGGATTCATTTATAATCCTTTTGCTTAAATGTGTGATTTACTCTCCTTATGTTTTTACCTCTTGATATTGACTTCATTAGCTATTGTCAAAGCCGACTCACATGTTTGTTGGTTGCGGAGTTTATGTTTTTATCTTATATATTTTACTTTAGTTTCTTGTGAGTTTTTTAGTGAAATAAAGTGGCAATGGTTGATACACTTAGTAACCGGGTCTACGCATGACACCCATGAGTATGATTTGCGCAAAACTGTGTTGAAAACTATCCGCTAAGAAAGGAAGCTTGATCATTGAGTAACCGGGTTCATTCATGACACACATGTTTTCAATTCACGTCAAAAGATGTTCAAGTGGACTTTATTCATGTAAGTTGAGGTGCCGAAAGAAACCATAGCAAGAAAAAAGAAAAAAAATGGAAAAACCGAAAAAGAAAAGAAAAAAAAGAGTGAATAATCTAGAGCCAAATTGTTTATTTTTATGTTCTTCAGGAAGTGATGGAATTTCAATGGAGATTTGATTATATTTTTGTCAATTTCTATAAGCTTAGTGCATTTTGGATTGAGTTGAGAGTTGAACTTAGAAGCCTAAACACATGAGAGCATGAGTGAAACACATATTCTTTGTGAGGTTGGATGATTTCTACTTCTACGCTTTAATCGCCAAATACATGGTAGGATGTTTATTCACTTGATCATGTGCTCCATTTCATATTGATGTTGTTTTTGGTTAAGGCTAGTGCATGGATGATGAACTCGTAGGTAGAGGTTGCTTCTTATTGATTCGCTCGAGGACTAGAGAAGCTTAAGTGTGGGAGAGTTTGATAATGCATATTTAGATAGGCATTATATAGTAGTTTTAGTTGTGTTTTATGGTTATTTGGTTAGGTTTTAGAGTTAATTTCATATTTTGCTCGTTTGGTTGGAAAGTTTGGAAACTATGCTATTTCAATTGTTTTATGTAGGTTCGTAGATCCGGCTTGTGGTTGGCTTGGAAAAGTTCTTAGTGGAGTGAAGAATAAGAGAAAAGAAAGCAAGGGAAGCAAAGACCAAGAAGAGAAGAGCAAGAAAACATGGTTCTATCATGAGTCGCTATGTGTAGGGGGAGATCGAGTTCAAAATATAATAAAATAGATCAAACCGGATTCGTGCCCACGCAAATAATTACAAGATCTCTTCCCGATGTAGCAACAGGAAGTCAGGATTGATCCTCGAGGAAGCGTGTCAGCGGATCTTAGGCAGCAGAAGAATATCACGGGCAGAAATCGACTTCAGGGTGCTCGACCTCGACTAAGGGTAGCCGACAGGGGCCAGGCAAGTCGAATCCGAGCAAGCAGCAATCACCGGTGTTGGTCGATCTCGAGCAGTCAACTCGACATCAAGTAGCCTTTGGTCGTAGTCGAGTAAAAACTAGTCGAAGTCGGGTTCCTGCAGAGACACAAACAGCAGCGATCTTTGCTCGATCGAAATTCAGTAGTCGACGTCGACCAAGGGGTGGTTGAAGTCGAGCAGAAACAGTAACGTAAATAAAAGACAAATCTTTGCGAAATTAGGAATAAACTATATGAAAAAAAACTTCCAAGATCGGGGTTTGCAACAACGATAACCAAACATGCATAAGGCAAGATAAATAACGATAATCATGTCAATCGCATAGAAGGATCAAGCTTTTGCCTTTTCCAACAATTAGACAACTCTTCCAAGAAACCCTAATTGTATCTACCGATTTTATGTTTACAATCCAAGTTGTTAGCATGGATCTCTATTGAATAGATAATAAACACATAAATGGTAGTAGATGCTCAAAACATGATAAAGGTCAGATCTTTAGCTCAAACACGCATGGTTATTGTTGGGCTCGCCCCAACCCTAGAAGTGGGTGGACTACTCGCTCTTCATCGCAAGGAAAGACGTCAATAATAACAAGAAACTAAATTGCATTAAAATAAAATAGAGCTTACAACCAAAGGAAGCCAATTCCGCTCTCGCTTCACAAACTCCTCTTGGCCTCCACTCTCTCTCTACTCTACTCCTTCTAGCTTGGAATGAATAAAAATCAGCTCTATAGGCTTTATTTATAGGCTTCTCATCATTGCGATCTTATCTCGATCGAAAGTCAGTAGTCGACATCAACCAAAGGGTGGTTGAAGTCGAGCAGAAACAGTAACGTAAATAAAAGACAAATCCTTGCGAAATTTGGAACAAACTATGTGAAAGGAAACTTCCAAGATCGGGGTTTGCAACAACGATAACCAAACATGCATAAGGCAAGATAAATAACGATAATCATGTAAATCGCATAGAAGGATCAAGGTTTCACCTTTTCCAACAATTAGACAACTCTTTCAAGAAACCCTAATTGTATCTACCGATTTTATGTTTACAATCCAAGTTGTTAGCATGGATCTCTATTGAATAGGTAATAAACACATAAAAGGTAGTAGATGCTCAAAACATGATAAAGGTCGGATCTTTACCTCAAAAACGCATGGTTATTGTTGGGCTCGCCCCGACCCTAGAAGTGGGTGGACTACTTGCTCTTCATCGCAAGGAAAGACATCAATAATAACAAGAAACTAAATTGCATTAAAATAAAATAGAGCTTATAACCAAAGGAAGCCAATTCCGCTCTCGCTTCACAAACTCCTCTTGGCCTCCACACACACACTCTCTCTCTGCTCTACTCATTCTAGCTTGGAATGAATAAAAATTAGCCCTATAGGCTTTATTTATAGGCTTCCAATCCTTTCTAATCAAGGTATGGAAAGTATATCTATATCTAAAGACAAAACTCTACTTGGAAATAAATCTATCTAAATAAGTAAAACTAGATAAATCATAGGGTAATTAATTGTTCAACCCTTAGGATAGATAAAAAGATAAAAATATCTAAATCTTCATGTGTTGGGAATCTTCTCTCGGAAATAGCTCCATCGGATTCGGGAAAGAACATTAAAAAAAGACTTGGACTAGCTCGAAATCGGGTACTGTAGTCAACTCAATATCGAGTGGGCTTTCTCGATATCGACCAACATTTCTCGGCTTCAGCTGTAACGGCCCGGGATTATGATTCCCGAGTTACGTTTCGGGGGATAAAACCCCTCGTTAGGATCTTGCGCTCTGAGTACAGGTTGAAGGTTTGAAACCGAAGATTTGTAGTTTAAAGCGGGATTTCGCACCCAAATCTGTAAGGTCCGTTGGAGACCCCGGGGTAAACCCATGTGCATGTCCTAAGTCTACAACGCAAAAAATCCATTTAGGCATGCAACCAGTATAAGTGAAGTTAAAGCAAAATACAATCCCAAAGGTGCCACGACAGAGCCGGGACAAAACAACGTAAAAGAGAGGAAGTCTAGTGGTCTCTCAAGCTCTCAATCTAACGCCAAAAGTCTGAACCCGCCAAGCATCCATACAAGCAAAGATAGCGGCTAGCGGTTACCTGAAACTAAAAAAATGAGAGGGATCTGGGTCAATCATCAGACCACTTATGCGTGTGTGTAAACACACTCTGAGAGGCATATAATATGCATCATATTCCTAAAATGAAATGCGTAATGCAAAGCGGAACTTAAACAGACAAGTATACGGATAATTAAGTGCGGACATAAATAAAGAGGCGCGCAGTTACAAGAAATGCCAAATAGCATGTCCCTCTAGGCTCATAAGGAATCCTCTAGCAACTCCCTTCAAAGGGAACTACCTCACCCACGGTGCAGGTCGTCCCTACGTAAGAAGCCTACTAACGATGAAGGGAAGGCGAACAATGACACCCATATAAGGCCTAATGCTCTAAGAGTCCTATGGCGACTTATTACCAAAAAGCCTACCTCACCCATCAAGTGCAAGCAACTTTCTATAATAAGCCCCACTAAGATGACAAGAATAGAGAAAAAGGTCACATCCAATAAACACCTATAACGGCCGTTTTCTAGCAAAGACATATAACAAGTCATATGGTTTCCATTTTAGATCCTAAGCGTGATTCTAAGTCGTATGGTGCATGAACACTAGCCTACTATATAACACCCAGTGCATAGAGCGCCCATCATGAGTAAGTTCAAAGAACTTACCTGGAGAAGCGCAGAATCCAAACAATGATCAGCAATGGCAAGCAATCCAACATATCAGGGATCACCTAGTAATCTCATAAATAACATAATAAGTCTAAGTCTAATTTACACAAGCACTCAAGTCATATATGAAACATGTAAGATACACACACAAGATTCAGATAAAACATATATAGGTTAACCATCTCATCATCAACAACATTAATGTCTCAATTCAAGTTCTCATCTCGTTTCATCATCTCATATCGTTTTCATCGTAACTTGCCAACTCATCGGCTTAAAATAACTCTCATATCATACTTAGTCAAATTTGCATATTACTATTTCATACTCATGCTTTGCATACGAATATATATCATCCTCATCATCGGTAACCAATATTTAATCTCTTATAATAAATCACCACAATATCATGCTATTAGTCATACATATCATACCATTAGTCAAACGATTACATTATCATGCTAGTTAGTCATCGAATAAGCCTTATTCCCAAGTTAGTCCCAAATCCATTTCAAAATCCAAAATAAACAATTAAGAATTCCGACCCTTGAAAATGTTCACCAAAATCCTTTTCCAATTTATTTATTAAATCACTTCCCGATCTTTGAAATTCTTTTCCAACTTTCTTTTAAATCTTCAAGTCCAAAAATATATTTTAAACCCCCAATAATATTTTTTTTTATTTAAATCTCAATAAATACTTAAGTAAGTAAACGGTTAAACCCGAACCGAACCAAACCCATTTAAATCCAACCGAATCGAACCAAACCGACCCGCTAAAACTCAAACCGGTTAACACATAATATATAAGTAATAAAATGTTAGAAAAAGGGGGCCCACGAGTCCACATCTACGTCTTCCTCCTCCGGATTCAAATGGACTCCCGCCCGCGGCCGCGCCTGTGCAGCTCCCGTCGGCTCGCCTCTGCTCGTTGTGCTGCCGCTCAACCTCGGCTCCCACTGGCTCAATCAACCCGCGCCCGCTGGTCTACTGGACCTCGCTAGCCAACTACGCCCGTGCTCGTCCCGGCTACCTCCGCCTCTGCTCAGTTCGCTCGCTCACGCACGCTCATCGATGCTCGCCAGAGCTCCGCCCGAGTTCACACGCACCACCCCGCACTCAGCTCACGCACACTCGACAAAACCTAGTCAGAAATTAATTCAAAACAGAGGGAGGAGAAGCGATGACTCACCGAGAAGGTTCGCTACTTCAGAGCTCTTGATCGAAGTTCTGAGCGTCGTCGGAGGCTTGCGATGGCTCTTCGGACCGGAACGTTAATGGCGCTCAACAGGGCAACGGGGTTCCGGTGGCCTTCGGCGGCGCTGGGGAGCTTCTGGGCTACTCCGGCTGCTGGTGGGGGCTCCGAGAGGTGCGTGGGACCTTCCGCTGGCAGCTCGAGGTGGAAGGAGGGAAGAAGAAAGAGGAGGCGGTGGTGTGTGTGGTGGTTGAAGGTGCGGAGACGTTGATGAAGCGAAGAGGAGGGAGTCGGGGAGGGCGAAGGTGAATGACGATGATGGAGAGTAGGAGAGAGCAGAGATGATGGTGATGAATATGGTGAAGGAGGTAATGGTGATGCAGATGGTTGATGGAATGGGCTTCGGTGATGGTGGCGTGGACAAGTGAAGGATCGAGGGAGCAGGTGAGGGTGATGTGCTGAGTGAATGACGGGGTGAGGGATGGCCCTTTGAAGAGGTATAGTGAGGGTAATGTGTGGAAGTGGTTAAACAAATACCCGGAAATAAATTCTGAATACGCGAATTTCGAATCCCGTAATTAGTTCTCAAATGTTATTTTCCCCGACTCTCGCTTTCTTGATCAATTAGATTTTTTTAAAACTGGAACATGATATCGGCATCCGATAATTATTTTGAATTTTCGAGGTAAAGGGACTAAAATCGTTAGTTAAATTTATATTCCGATCGAAATCCGCTAAACGAGTTTTAAAACCGATTTAATTTCATTTTTAATTCTCTTTTTCCGAAAAAATTAGGATTTGAAAATCCGAGCCTTTACATCAGCAACTCGATCTCGGCTTCCTGGGTGGAAAATCGAACAGCTTCAACTCGATATCTACTAAGTCAAGTCGATATCGACCTTCATCTTTTCTTCTTCAGCTTCTCGGGTCGATTCTGGATCCCTGCTCGATTTTTGCCTTGGTCGACTTCGACCAAATCTGGTCAACGTCCAGTAAATTTGGCTTGTCCTTGTCTTCTCGAGTGGCTTCTTTTCCTCAAGCTCGGGTATGGTTCAGTTCTTGGTCGACGTCGAGTTACTTACTCGACATCGAGTAAAGTTCAGCTCGAGTTGCCTTCATCTTCTTTCCTCAAGTTGGTTCTTCTCTCAGTTGTGGTCGACTTCGAGTAAGACCTGGTCGAAGTCGAGTAGAATCCCGTCTTTTGGTTTCGTCTCGGAATGGCTCTAAATTCAGCAATATTAAACCAAAACTTATGTAGACCTCTATTTCTGGCAAATAAGCATATACTACACAAATTCAACATATTCTCAGCCTGAAATATGCAAAGTATATAGAATAAGGAGCTAAAATGTATATAAAAATGTGGTCACTTTAGTGGACATCAAATCACCACATACTTAAGCTTGATTGTCCCCAAGCAATAACTTGGATGGTCATTCAGGGGAAGAATTTAAAACTCCCAACATCATAGATTCATTCTTATATAACCCTGCAATCAATTACCGTCCTCGAAAAGGTACTTGTGCCAGAAATCCATACATGTGCAATAAAAAGCAACATCTACTCACAAAAGGAGGGTTATGCATAAACAATTCATGTGACAAAGCATTAATAATCAAGAGGACTTCAATTTAGCTCAATAAGGAGTAGATTGGTAAAAGGCTAAAGGTGGGCAATTTTTGGCAATGTGTTGTTAAATCCGGGGAAATGGAGTAATTTTCCAAATTTTATTTCCACATTCTTTTTTCATAAGAATCATCGCCTTTCTCTCTTACACTCAATGTTTTTTTTTCAATATTATGCTTTTACCTCTCTAACCTCAGCACTGCCTTCTCGCGAGTCGCAAACATGGGTGTCATGAATGGCCCCGGATACTTAGTGTTTCGAACTCCTCACCTGTGTATCCCATCTCACTGAACTATTATCTCAGCAAGCAGGGTTGATCTACCTTTATCTCATGAGGTGATCGGATTTTTTTTCACTCATTAAATTTTCCATATATTTTTTCAGTTTCCTTCCAAACTCCAATAATGATATATAACAACACAAACACCATATAATATCTCCATAATGTGACTTCATTCTAAACATAATCACCGAATAAGGTAAAGAATGACAATATTTAGATCATGTGGAGCAAATATGAAAATAAGGCATACATATGACTTTTGTGATGCATAAGCATAGGTATGGCTTGGAATATAAACAATATGAGCATATATGGAAATATAAAGTCCTCCATCCTCTTATCATGCAACATGTCAAAAACAACATCAAATTTTACCTCCTTTAATGGTTTTCATAAAAATATGCACATTATTGTGACTTCCCTTTACTAGGCAATTTCATGCTATATCTCTAATGAATCCAATTTTGCATCGTCGAGTTCAATATAACTTCCATGACACTAATCTTTTGACAATTTACAAGCATTGGGAGATGTCTCAAACTTTGAGTTTAGCAATTATGCACAAAAATTAAAAATTTACTCAAAATTCACCATGTAAAACCAAAAGCAAGAATAAAGCATAAATAAATAATATTAAGCTCTTCCCCCACCCCATATTTAAAATATACAGTGTCCCCACTGTATAAAATCAATATAAAACAAGGGTAAAGGAAGGAACTCACCGAATAACGTGTTGTAGAGTCAAAACAGGGCCCTCGAGTAACTGAGGTAGTCGACGTCGAGTAGGCGTGGTCGACGTCGAGTACAGATCTAATGCGTCGAGTGAAAGATGAAGTCGAGGATGCTTTCTGGTTGGTCGACGTCGAGTAGAAATTTGTGCTCGATGTTCCTCTTGGTCGATCTCGACTTAGCCTAGGCGATTTCGACTAACTTTCAAGGACTTCTTTTTCCACTCTTTGCGATCCTTTTATGCTTCTTGACCTAAAAATGTTAGTTTTCACAAAGACAAGACCAAAAACAAAAAACAAAACCAAAACCAAAAGTTTCAAAGTCCCAAAATTCAAAAGTTTTATGTACATACTCTAGATTTTAGAGTCGCTAGGCCGACTTCTCCGCTTGTGCTCAAGGACCATCCATGTGGGGCCCCCTTGTGCTTGGCCCTTCTCCTGGATCATCTAGGTCCTGATTGTAGTATGCAAGCTCAGCTGATAGGTGGTCGCTTGCATATTATCCCTTTCCTTCCTTCTTCTTCTTTCCAGCTCTCATTCTTCGCAGATTAGCTCGCCACGGGGCCTTACCTCCCCTTAATTTTTTATTAAATTTATTAATGGACTAGGGAGGAGTTGAAATCATACCTGGACTTACCTTTTCGTGCCCAAAATAGAAATCTTCGGGCTTAGGGTTGGTCGACGTCGAGTACAGGGACCCCATACTTAGGCTCTTGGCAAGTCTCGTGTTCAATAGAGGAAGTCGACTTCGAGCAGGCTTGGTCAAAGTCGAGTTGTTTGGTCGACGTCGAGTAGCCCTTTTAGACGTCGAGTAGCTTTCTAGTGTTTTCCTCCATTGTTGTTTGCTTACCCTCGTGGTTGCTTATGCTTTTCACCTCCAGCCATGAAATTTCCTCTTTTGTAGGGCCAAAAGAGAAATCTAAGACCTCGTCGCCTATTATGAAGGTGAGCAATCGCTTTTTGACGCTAATCTTGGCATCTGCAGTAGCTAAGAAAGCTCTACCAAGAATAATAGGGCAAGTAGGATCTTCCGCACAATCTATAACAAGGAAATTAGAGGGAATAAAGAACTTACTAACCTGGACAGGGACATTATCAACCATATATACCCGTAGGGATGACCACTGTATTGTTTGCCATGTAGAGTTTGGCATCCACATGTTCTATGGACCCTATCTTCACCTTTTGCCAGATTGATAAGGGCATGATGCTCATGCTTGCTCCTAAATCACACAAGGCCTCATATGCAGACATTTCATATTGATGTGCATCCTTTTGCATTCGCTAGCGATTTCTGAGATAGATCGCTTGTTGCTAAGGATTTCCCTATGGAACTTGACATATGCAGACATTTCTTGAAGAGCTTCTGTAAAAGGAATTGAGACATTCAGTTCTTGAAGCATCTTAATAAAGCGTTTAAACCTACCTGTAGTGGGATCTTTTAGTGCCTTTGAAGGGAACGGAAGCGTCTTCTTCTGTTTCGGAGCCAGATCAGATGTCGGAGGTGTGGGAGAGTCCTCGACTTTGAGTTGATTCTCCTCGACTTCGACCAGATCCTCCTCGACTTTGACCACAAGAGTAGTCGACTTCGAGTTCTGTTGTCGTGCAGAAGTTCCCTCGATGTTATGTGGCTGGTCGACTTCGGGTACTCCTACTCGACGTCGAGTAGGCTGGTCGACGTCGAGTACACTCTGCTCGATGTCGAGTTGTTTCTCAGCTTTGTCTTGTTGCTTTCTGTCCTCTAGCTCGCGTAGTTGATGCCCGCTTCTGAGCTTTACAGTCGCGACATGTCCAGTCTTCCCCTTGGGATTTGGTTCTGTCTGCCTAGGGAGTTGCCTGGTCGGTCGTGGGATTTGTGCTGCGAATTGACCTATCTGGGTCTCAATGTTCCTCTTCCAGATGTCCAATTCTCCAAATCTTGTATTGATGTGTTGGAGCTGATTATTGATGGCGCTACTAGTTTGCTTGCTTTCTGCTTGATTTCGGCGCATCTCGTCGAGGATCATCTGTAGATAATCCTTCCGCTGATCCCTTTCTAGATGTCCATGAGCTCTAAATGGCGGGGGGTTCCTAGGGGCACCTTGGTTCCACTGTGGTTGATGGTACTCTTGGTCCGCCATATAGCGGTTGGAACCCCCTGGGTAAGCTACCTCTTTATGAGTTTCTGCCATCCTGACTTGCTCTATATGTGGCCACTCTGGAGTGGTGTGCCGTTGTGAGCCGCATTCTATGCAAGGTTGGTTGACAGAAAGAAACTTGACTTGTTTGAGGAGCTTGCGATTTTGGTCTCTGTAGTATTGCTCCTTGACATCTGGATCAATCTCTTTAGAAGGCTCATAGAGGAGCATGTATGGGGATGGCCTTGCATAGTTGTTCTCGTAGTTTGTCGGAGCCCCAAACTTATTGTTGAAGTTGGTGAGTTTTTTTAGAGTAGCCCATGCGCCAGCTAGTGGCATCGTTAGATACTCATACTGAGTATATTGGTTGATCCTATCCTTAGCGGTCAGATCAAGAGAATTGTAGAAGATCTCCTAAATGACATATGGTGGCTGCCCATGTGTAGGACAGGATCGCAGTAGATCCTTGTATCGTTCCCATGCTTTTGCTACCGGCTCCCCAGACTTCTGTTTGAAAGCTATAATGTTCTGGCGGAGGAGCGGTGTCTTGGCAGGAGGGAAGAATTTATTAAAAAATGCATGCCTTACTTCAGCCCATCTTGTGAGGGATCGTGGAGTTAGTCCTTCAAGCCACTTCAATGCTGGACCGGTAAGAGACCATCAAAAATCTTTCATCTTGACATATTCAAGAGTAGTACCTTCAGCAAGAGTATGACACATATCAGAAAAATTGGTAATATGTTCAAGAGGACATTCATTAAACCATCCATAAAAGGCATTATTTTTAATCTCAATCAAGAAAGCAGTGGGAATTTCAAAGTTGTTTTCAGGGATTAGAATAGCCGATTCAGGCACGACAAGAGTCGGGTGCATGTAATCCTCTACAGTTGTAGGGAATTGGGCAAGCTCGGCCTCTGCCTGCCTCCTTACTTCAGCTTCATGCTCGGTGTGTGTACTCTCAGCGTCGAGAGCAGTATTTTTGGCTTCTATCTCTGCTTGAAGCCTCTCTATCAATTGCGTTTGTGTTTCTGTGGCCGCCATGATCCTTTTCAATCTACAGTGGATATGTAGGAAACGTTCCGGTTCGTCTAAGGCGTCAAACTCAGGTTGTTGACCAGAACAGTGGATACACTACAAAATCAAAACTTAAAGAAAATGTGAGATCTAACTACCTAAAGCGCGAATGATTGCTTCCCCGGCAACGATGCCAATTTGTTGTAGGGGGAGATCAAGTTCAAAATATAGTAAAATAGATCAAACCGGATTCGTGCCCACGCAAATAATTACAAGACCTTCTCCCGATGTAGTAATAGGAAGTCAGGATCGATCCTCGAGGAAGCGTGTCAGCGGATCTTAGGCAATAGAAGAATCTCAGGGGCAGAAATCGACTTCAGGGTGCTCGACCTCGACTAAGGGTAGTCGAAAGGGGCTAGGAAGTCGAATCCGAGCAAGCAGCAATCACTGGTGTTGGTCGATCACAAGCAGTCAACTCGACGTCGAGTAGCCTTTGGTCGTAGTCGAGTAAAAACTGGTCGAAGTCGGGTTCCTGCAGAGACACAAACAGCTGCGATCTTTGCTCGATCGAAAGTCAGTAGTCGACGTCGACCAAAGGGTGGTTGAAGTCGAGCAGAGACAGTAACGTAAATAAAAGACAAATCTTTGCGAAATTTGGAACAAACTATGTGAAAGGAAACTTCCAAGATCGGGGTTTGCAACAACGATAACCAAACATGCATAAGGCAAGATAAATAACGATAATAATGCCAATCGCATAGAAGGATCAAGCTTTTGCCTTTTCCAACAATTAGACAACTCTTCCAAGAAACCCTAATTGTATCTACCGATTTTATGTTTACAATCCAAGTTGATAGCATGGATCTATATTGAATAGATAATAAACACATAAATGGTAGTAGATGCTCAAAACATGATAAAGGTCGGATCTTTACCTCAAACACACATGGTTATTGTTGGGCTCGCCCCAACCCTAGAAGTGGGTGGACTACTCGCTCTTCATCGCAAGGAAAGACGTCAATAATAACAAGAAACTAAATTGCATTAAAATAAAATAGAGCTTACAACCAAAGGAAGCCAATTCCGCTCTCGCTTCATAAACTCCTCTTGGCCTCCACTCTCTCTCTCTACTCTACTCCTTCTAGCTTGGAATGAATAAAAATCAGCTCTATAGGCTTTATTTATAGGCTTCTCATCATTGCTAATCAAGGTATGGAAAGTATATCTGTATCTAAAGATAAAACTCTACTTGGAAATAAATCTATCTAAATAAGTAAAACTAGATAAATCCTATGGTAATTAATTATTCAACCCTTAGGATAGATAAAAAAGATAAAAAGATAAAAATATTTAAATCATGTGTTGGGAATCTTCTCTCGGAAATATCTCCATCAGATTCGGGATAAACCCTTAACAAGACTCGGACTAGCTCGAAATCGGGTATTGTGGTCAACTCGATATCGAGTAGGCTTACTCGATATCGACCAACATTTCTCGGCTTCAGCTTCAGCAACTCGATCTCGTCTTCTTGGGTGGAAAATCGAGCAGCTTCAACTCGATATTGACTAAGTCAAGTCGATATGGACCTTCATCTTTTCTTCTTCAGCTTCTCGGGTCGATTCTGGATCCCTGCTCGATTTTTAGCTTGGTCGACTTCGACCAAATCTGGTCGACGTCGAGTAAATTTGGCTTGTCCTGGTCTTCTCGAGTGGCTTCTCTTCCTCGAGCTCGTGTGTGGTTCAATTCTTGGTCGACGTCAAGTTATTTACTCGACATCGCGTAAAGTTCAGCTCGAGTTGCCTTCGTCTTCTTTCCTCGAGTTGGTTCTGCTCTCAGTTGTTGTCGACTTCGAGTAAGACCTGGTCGAAGTCGAGTAGAATCCCGTCTTTTGGTTTCGTCTCGGAATGGCTCCAAATTCTGCAATATTAAACCAAAACTTATGTAGACCTCTATTTCTTGAAAATAAGCATATACTACACAAATTCAACATATTCCCAGCCCGGAATGGCTCCAAGTGGACATCAGTCGCCGCCGCGAATCACTAATCGTCGTCGCGAGTCTCCGTCTTTTACCATGAAGGCAACCCGCGAGAAGGGTTAGTTGAAGTCCACCAGTCGCGGCCGCGAGTGTCTGTGTCGCACCCGCGAGATTGCCAAGTTCACTATGGAGAGATGCCTGCGAGAGGTTTCATGAAACCTACGAGTTATGGTTGTGAGTTCCTTGTCGCTGCGGAGAGTTCGTCTAGAGAACATCAGTTCGAGATCCTAATTCTATCTTTTCGGTTGAAGATTTGATCAAATCTTTTGAAGACTTAATCCTTAGTGTTTAAGGAAGATATTTTAAAACTTATTTAGTATTATTTTCAGTTTTAATAATTTTAGGATATTTTATATTATCTTAGGATTATTTCCGCATTACCTATAAGAAAAATATTTAAGTTTTCGGGGTCTCTTCTTTTCCTATCAAGGGGAGGCACGAAATTAGACGAAGGGGAATGATTATTCTTATACCCTGAATCATATTTTGCAGTAGTTCAATCATCCATTCAAGTTTGCTTGTTTTTCCATCGATTCGAATGAGATTTAGGTACGTTGTGAGTGACTAAGTTTGTTATTTGTTTCACCTGTGTTTCGGAGACTTGGTTGGTGGTTTGTGAGGCTTAAACTTAGTTGTTTCCTACCGTTCTTTTGATTTCTCTTGCGAATATTGTCGATATTGTGGTGATTGGCCATCATAATAGTGTCTTGCTAGGTATTTGTTCTTTCGTCATTGAATGAATTCCGTGTTAGCATGCTTAAGATTGTGAGAACCTTCGTTTGATGAATAAACATCAGTTACCTTGTATACTTGGTGTTATTCATATGTCTGGATTCTTAGGAACTTGTGCTATCTTTATGTTAAATCTTTGTCCGTGCTTAGGTTGCATAAAGGTGTAAGGGATTAATTGTGCTCTTTGCGCTTTAATCTATTCAAACTAAGACGGGAAGAATGTGAATTAAAGGAATCATACAACTTGAGTTTATGTCTATGACCAATTAAGCCAACCAATGTCGATGAATGCGCAGGTGGAACTATTTTCTCCAATGATTTGTTATCAAAACCATCATCTTTATGCTTTGTTACTTCAATTGCAATCTTGATCCTTAATTCTATTTCCCTTATTTACTTATCTATTTCCCACTGTTTGTTAAAGTAGCTTCTAGATTAAGTCTTAGATTTCCCTGTGAGATCGACCCTGCACTTATTGCTATACTTAGTTATTTGTAGGAATTTCTTTGGCAAGGTTTACACACGACGGTTCTCCTCCGACCAATATTTCGCCATTGGCGCCGTCTATGGGAGCCTCTCACACTAAGAGGTTCCTGGAGAGGGATCACATAGATCCTAGAATATTTACATCTATTCTAAAAAAAATTTGTCACTTTCCTCGGTCAAGATCTTAAATTCTTGACCGTGCATAAATCACTTACTCTTTTTTGTGTTGCGGCACGGGAAAATCACGAGTTATTACCAGTACGACGACTCGCAGAACATGAGTCCTATCCCCAAAGTCATCGAGTCCGGCATGAAGACCACGCCTCCCCCTTTGTCCGTGGCTCCTAGGGCGGCTTGATATCCATTGTGCGATATGCCCTTATATGGTTTCAACGGGGTCATGTAATCAGACGTACCAGGGATAACCTTTCTACCATAATTATGGTGCGCATCCTTTTTACCCTTAGTATGGGCAAGCCCCCAATGGACAACCTTCGGATGGATATGTCAACCCACAGCCCCAAGGTTGTTTTCCTGTGAATCCTTTGGATGGATATGTCAACCCACAACACCAAGGTTATTTTCCTATGAATCCTTCTCCTTCGGTACAAAAGCCACAAGAAGGCGAGCAACACTCAGCGAAGCATTACCGCGGAGATTATTCTGTCCGCTTTTACTCCCAACATTTGCAAGGCGCATATGCCTAAACGTTGAAGGGATGTTGGATTGGCGAAATATGATGGCATAACTGACCGTAAAGACCATCTATGCCACTTTGACTACCATGTGAATAAATGAGTACAAGGACGCTATGATATGTTGTACATTTCCATCCACATTGTCGAAGATAGTCCTGACCTGGTTCAAAAATCTGCCCCTGCAATTCAGTCGCTAGCTTTGAATAGTTGACTGAAATTTTCAAGTTGCGTTTCGGCAGTGCTTGCTCAAGGAAGAAGACAATTCTGGACTTAAATCTTGTTAGACAAGGAGCGGATGAGACCTTAGTCCATTTCTTTGCTCGCTTCACCATCGTCGTGGTACAGATTCCAGACCTCAGTCAACAATCTGGAACAATCATCCTCATGGGTAATCTAGATGAGGGAGATTTCAAAACATATCTTTTTAAAAAGAGACCTCAATATTATGATAAGTTGAAGGATCTGGTGACGCGAAAAATAAATACAAAAGATGTCGCAACCTCTTGTTCGAGGGCCAATGATGGACGACTAGGATTTCTAGAAAGGCTCGCATGAAAATTTCGGAAAGATAAAAGAGTTGCTCGTCCTCAGAAGCAACATACCCCATATCAACCTCATCATTCATGGCACGATGAAGTTCACATAAACATCAAGATAGAGGACAGAGGTCACATCATCGAGAATGCAAGTAAGATTATAGGGATCGTCCTTACCGTGATTACCCCTATTAGAAGCATGACAATCATGATAGGAATCAACATTCTGATAAGGCATATTTTAGTAGGCATTATAGGATGGTTTTAGATGCATTTCAGTGTAATATAATCATGTTTTATAGTTAATTGTACATTATTCTCTTTTAGTGGTAAAGTTCGGAAACTACCCTATTTTATAGGATTTATGCAGATTCATAGTCCCGAAATGGTGAAGAGCTTGGGAAGAGACCAAAAAGGAAGTCCAAAGAGTAAGGCACAAGCTAAGGAAAGGTTGGAAGCCGAATTGGGAAGTTGATAGCAAGCATTTAGAGGATCATAATAGGTTGTATTTAGCTTGGTTCTGATGCATATCATGCATGGTTTAAGTAGAATTTACATATTTACTCTCTATGTTGTTGGAGTCAGAATGTACATGTTTTTATTGATTATTTTAGGTAAAGGTGGATCCGAGGAGGAGAGATGGGTGGATAACGCATTGGATGAGAATGTCTAGTTTATCGGAGAAGCTTACATGAAGATCTAAAGAGGTCATGAGAAGAAGAAGAGAGTCTGAAAGGAGAACAAGTCTGCAGAAGTTATCGTGAGACATGCTGAACTTCTTTTGCACTTTCTGGAGGCCTCGGTTGTCCGATTAACTATTATGACCAAGAATTGGAAAGCTCTTTCATAGGGCTACAACTTTCCTGTTGACAAGAGGAGCTGATTCGACGTGCATTGTCCGTAAAATACAGATGCAGAGGCCGCCGCATCAGAGACAGCGGCCGCCACAAGGGCCCCACGCAACGAGCTAGGAGATCACGTGTGCAGCGTCCGCCGCATTGGGCGCCAGCGAGACGCGTTTTAGTTAGATGAAACCCTAGTTTGTGGATGTTCTTTTAGGCCGACTTGACTCTTTTAAGGCTGAATTCACCTAGTTTTCAATCACTTTTATTCTACTCTATTTTCCATCAGACAATTAGAGTTTAGAGCGATGTTTTCCATGAAGAACTAAACTCATTTGTTCTGCCTACGACTTGAAGCTTTATTTGGATTGATTGTGAGTTTCTAATTCTCGTTCCTTAATTCATTTATTGAATGCTTCAACTTCTTTGTGCTTATTGATTGATTGTTTTGTTCTCTCTTGTCTGGCCAACTTGTTAACTCAATTGCTAGGATTTTGTAGATTCCTGATTGTGAACCTTAACCCAAGTAGCAAACTTGTCCCTTTAGGGCTGGTTGAACTAATTGGATAGGTAGGAAGTTGGACGTGTTGTTAAATTCCTTTATGAGGAACTGCAAATACCTTGGTTAATCTCTGAACTTGAAGCTATCAATGGGGTTAAATAATTTTCTGAGGGACAGTTCAATTGATAAAGCTTTCTAGGACTGGTTGGACTAGTAACTATATTAGGTTGGGACAAGGGCATTCATAGGAAACCTAAAAGGATGAGAAGAAGTTACAAGGATCGTTTCAACCAAGTAAAGTGGAAAATTGTAGGTAGAACTATTTCTCACCATCGTTTGAATCAAAATCACTTACTTTTGCTCTCATCAATCCGCTTTGATAAAAGGCGGATATTTTACATTCTTCATAAAAAAAAAACCTTTGGTTACATAATTGGCATTCAATTCACACTTGAATAACAAATTTCTCTGTGGATCGATCTGTTACTTATTCCTATACTAGTTATAAGTTTGAGTTATATTTTTTCGAGATTAATGACAGGTTTTCCTCCCGTCAGAAGCTAAGGAGCACAAGAACAAGAGCGGAAATGAAGAACATGGAAACATCTCCACTTTAAGCTTCTAAGAACTTCAAATAAACTTCTGGTGTCTTCATGAGAGTTGTAATCTTTGAAAAGAGCTTTTCAACTCATATTCATATGCGTCAATCGAACGAACAACGACTACAAAAAGTGCATTACAAGTTCAATCTATTGAAGTTGTAAAAGCGGCGTTCGCCGCTATCGCTGTTTCCGGATCTGCGTAACGCGACCCAATTCTATCTTTACGAAAACTCTATCTATCATTTCTAGGGTTTTGGCCGACGGCTTTAGGTTTTATAAAAGACTTATTTGGGACCGTTTGGAGGCATTCTAACATTCATCAAACATTAAGCCACTTTTTCTCTTTCAATTCATTAGGTTTTTAGGTTTTGTTTTCCA
Source organism: Persicaria tinctoria (assembly GCA_037127255.1). Taxonomy (NCBI): domain Eukaryota; kingdom Viridiplantae; phylum Streptophyta; class Magnoliopsida; order Caryophyllales; family Polygonaceae; genus Persicaria; species Persicaria tinctoria. Next base: position 33,516,702 of record JBANSL010000013.1, on the reverse strand, counting down.
TTCAAGAGATGCTAATTTTCCATTGTTTTCATCTACACTTTCAAGACTTGGTTGGTTGTTTGTGAGTTTCAAATGAAGTATTATCTCTCTCTTTAATATCTTTCGATTTTCCTTTTTATGATTGATCACCATGATAGTATCTTTCTAGGTGTTTGTTCTTTCGTCATTGAATGAATTCCGTAGTAGCATACTTAGGATTGTAAGAACCTTGTTTGATCATGAATTAGTAGGGATTTCGACATGTATCTTAAACATCGATTACCTTGTTTACTTAATGTTGTTCATGTGCCTAGATTCTTAGGAACTTCTGCTATGTTTATGTAAATTTCTAATATGCTTTGGTTACAAAAAGGTGTAAGGGGATAAACTCACCCGTTGTGGTTTAATCTATTCAAACTAAGATGGGAGGAATTCGTAGAGAACAACTTTAATTGGATTCGACGACCAATAAAGCCAACCAATGTCGAGAATTTGATGGTGAAAACATCTCTTATACATATATAGGATTGGGTTTGGGTACACACAACTCCAAAAGTGAGAAAAAAAAAAGCAATTTGATTGATCCACATATATTAAATCAATGGGAAAAAAATCCCGCCAGCGCGCAAAATGCCTCTGCCAAAAACTCTCACCTAGTGCCCCAAATCCTCCACCACTCGCATGTGGCGCGTGTGTGACTCGCTCCCAGCATAAGGCTCCCAGAACCGAAATATTTGTTATATTTGGGAATTGAGCCCAAAACCTCTCCCTTCCCCACACAACCCTCCTACTAGGGGTGTGCAGAAAAATTCGAAACCGAAAACACGACACGAAAACATGACACGAAAAAACCCAAAACCAAAAAAATACGACACGATAATGACACGAACTGAGAAAACACGGTTGTAAACGGTTCGTGTTCGGGTCGGGCAAATCACCTTGTCGGATACCCGACACGAACCGTTTAATTTTTTTTTTAATTTTTAGATCAGGAGGTAATAATACTTGTATAAAAAAGATCCCATAAATGACAAAGTGTTCAGCTGGCTCAATTGGTTTAAGGGGACGGAGGGATTGGGGTATAATTAAACAGATCTGGGTTTGAATCTCATCCTCCCCCTTTTTTTTTATTGTTTTTTATTTCCCTATCCACCTCTTAAATCCCTAATTCTCAAATATCTAACTCTCGTTTGCTCTTCGCCGCCAGACGCCATTGTTCTTGTTCAATTCCTCCTTCAATCCTTCCATCCTCCTCACTCAGATCTTCCCTCCTTCCATCCTTCTCGCTTAGATCCGAAGCCTCTGCCGCCAACGCCGTCTCCCGCACCAACCTCCATTCACCGGCCGCTGATGACGCTTCCTCCCTCCACCTCTCTCTCTCTCTCTCTCTCTCTCTCTCTCTCTCTCTCTCTCTCTCTCTCTCTCTCTCTCTCTCTCTCTGATCTCGCTTCCTCGCACCTCGATCACCAACGCTACCTCCTTTCTCACGCCGACAGTGTCCCACCTCCTTCCTCCTCTCACCAGCACCGGTTGGTGCAGCAACAGCCAACAAGCGACAAGGCCCAGAAAAAAATAAAAGAGGGAGAGCCTAACGGATCGTGTCGGATAACACGGGTATCCGACACGAATCCGAATACCTTTACCGTGTCAGACACCCGGTTCGTGGCGGTTCGTGCACGGTTCGACATATTGGTCGTAAGCGGTTTCGGGTATCCGACACGGTTAACCGTGTCGTGTCGGATACCCGGTAACGCACACCCCTACCTCCAACCATTATACCAACAAAACTTTCTTATCTTTAATGCATATTTACTTTATTTTAATCTTTTTATCAAAGGAATCTACTTACTAAATTATTACTTTTAATTTATATATTTTTTTCTAATCGTAAATAAACTATTATCATATATATAATTTATTTAATTATAACGTAATAAACATGTAAAGTACCTATTTCACCTTAAAAAATATGTTGTTTTATAATTATTTTTTATTTTAAAAAAGGATAGAAAATAAATTAAATCAAATATTTCACTACTCTTTATTTCTTGAATCAGTCTCTATTTATATGTGTTGAACCAATTAGTATAAAATTGATGAACCACTTCTACTTAATTTATGAACCATTATATATTTATTCACTAAACCACTCTCTAGATATGTGCCGAGCTATTTACTATAAAATTGATGAACCACTTCTATTTAATTCATAAACCAATATATATTTAGTCACTGAACCAACCTCTATTTAGCCACTGAATCAACCTCTATTAAGACACTGAACCAACCTCTATTTAGTCACTGAACCAACCTCTATTTATTCACTGAACTATCCTCTATTTAGACACTGAACCAACCTCTATTTAGTCACTGAACCAACCTCTATTTAGTCACTGAACCAACCTCTATTTAGACACTGAACCAACCTCTATTTAGTCACTGAACCAACTTCTATTTAGACGAACCAACCTATTTAATGTTTATTTTTAATTAATTAATTAATTTTGTTTTAAAATAAAATGGTTCACTGATCAATCTCTATTTAATCACCGAATCACTCTCTATTTAGTCACTGAACCCCTGAACCACATTCTATTTAATCAATGAAACAATCCCTATTTAGTCACTGAATCAATCTCTATTTCACATTTTTATTTTTATAATTGAATTTTTTTATTTGTTTTTAACATAAAATGGTTCATAAAAATGTAAAATATTTCACATTTTTATAATTGATTTTTTTTTTGTAAAATATTTTACATGAAGTGGTTTATCAAGTTATCAAGAAGTGGTTCATCAAGCTATAAAGAAGTTATGAAGAAGTGGTTCATCAAGCTATAAAGAAGTGGTTCATCAAGTTACCAAGAAATGGTTCATCAAACTATAAAGAAGTGGTTCATGAAGTTATAAAGATGTGGTTCGATCATCAAGTTATCAAGAAGTGGTTCATCAAGCTATAAAGAAGTGGTTCATGTGCCTATAAGAAGTGGTCCATCAAGTTATCAAGAAGTGGTTCGTCAAGATATAAAGAAGTTATGAAGAAGTGGTTCATCAAGCTATCAAGAAGTGGTTCATCAAGCAATAAAGAAGTGGTTCGTCAAGTTATTAATAAGTGGTTCATGAAGCTATAAACTAGTGGTTAATGGGCCTATAAGAAGTGGTTCATCAAGTTTAAAGAAGTGGTTCATCAAGTTTAAAGAAGTGGTTCATCAACCTATAAAGAAGTGGTTAATGGGCCTATTTAGTCACTGAACCAACCTCTATTTACTCACTGAATCAATCTTTATTTAGTCACTGAACCAACATCTATTTAGCCACTAAACCAACCTATTTAGTCATTAAACCAACCTCTATTTGGACACTGAACCAACCTCTATTTAGCCACTGAACCAACTCCTGCACCCAATTAAATGGTGAACTACGGAGCAAACAATAAGTCAACTCCAGATATAAGGTACAAATCATACACGGTTCATCCTCCTAAATTACCAATTCATTGCAACATTAAGACCAGGTAATCCAAAATCAAATACCAATTCAAAGAATCAGAGAGTTTGTATGATTTGATTTCAAATTCCCATGTATATGCCCAGATCTAATGGCGGATGAGAGTAGGGATGTCCAATCCCATGGAGCCCGGCCTCTTCATCTACCCTGTTTCAAAGATGCCCAATTCGCACTCGACCTCGATTCCAGATGGTAAAGAGATTCGGCAAGTGTTAGTCTCCTTCTCCCTTCTGGCGGCAAGCTCCGCACTCGACCTCGATTCCATCTCCGCTCTCCTTGACCGCCACGTTCGCGACTCTGACATCCTCCCCCGAAACGGCGTCCTCCAAGCTTCTAGCAGGTAATACTAATTTGATTTCTTCGGCGTCCTCTAGGCTTCAAATTGGAGCTCCAGAATCGAAATTGGAGCTCCAGAATCGAAAGTGTCAGCCTCCAGAATCGAAAGCGTGTTCAGGGGGCTCCACTACTACTTGTTGATGGGAGAGGTCGAAATCGGTGAGGGTGACATGGTCGGGCCTCCGGAAGACTGGACGAGGACGGGTGCTTGGAGATGGTGGATGCTACGGCGGGAGAAGGAAGCACATCTGGAAGTTTTCCATGGAAACGGTGCGAGATCTGGAAGATCGGAAAAAGACTAAAAGAAGGGGGATAAAAAGTAAGCGCGTGAGGCTAAAATCTGGCCCAATTTTTTTAATTTTTATTTTATGAAATCTGACCAATCAGCTTACTTTTTTCCTTCTCACCGGACCAGATTTTTCTCACTTGAACCCTCCCCTGTGTGTGTGTGTCTCTCTCTCTCTCTCTCTCTCTCTCTCTCTCTCTCTCTCTCTCTCTCTCTCTCTCTCTCTCTCTCTCTCTCTCTCTCTCTCTCTCTCTCTCTCTCTCTCTCTCTCTATATATATATATATATATATATATATATATATATATATATATATATATATATATATATATATATGGAATGGTTCAAATGTAAAATATTCTTATGGTGTAAAATTTTCTTAAGGTGTAAAATTTCCTTAACTAGTGTTTTTTTGGATGAATTACTGTAGCGCGGGTTGGGCCGGTTTATTGGGTCTCGCCATCACATTCGTCTGACTGCCTCATCTCTTATCAATGGAGAACTAGGAACAACACGCTCGCCTCTCTTATTATTCATGGAGTCTTATTATCCATGGAGTCGGAGAAACAAAGGCAACGATGTAGAGCCACCGCTAGCCGAGATCAGCATCTTTGATCTCGTCGACCCTCTTCGTCCTCTTCGATCACTGCACATAGCCTTCTTCTCTTCGCGTTTGTTCACTACCTCTCTTCGATCAATTAGGGCTCCCATGTTAGTTTGTTGCTTCTCTTTTGGCCCTCTTCGATCAATCAATCGTCGATGTCATCTTCTAATTAGGGTTCTGAAATTGGTATCTATTTCTTCATCTTTTAATTAGTGTTCTGAAATGGGTATATGTCCCTTTGTCTTCTAATTAGTGATCGAGATTGTGTTTTTGTGCTTATGAATTATTTAATCAGTGGATTGAATTTTTTTTATTGAATTTATGAATTTTGATGGATGGAAATTGGATTGAGATTGAGATTTGTGGATTTGAAATTGAGATTGAGATGGGGTAAATCCATTCCTTTTAGGTGTTTGATAAAATGCATAGGAGAGAAATCGAGATTGAGTTATGGCTAAATCCATGCCTACTAGGTGTTTGATAAAATGTTTAGGATAGAATATGACTAACAATTTAGGAATACAGTAGTGCTGAATTATGTTGTTCTCTTTCTTAGCTCGCTACTAGATGGCTGAATAACTCACATTTCTATAGCCACTATTTCGACACTAGTAATATATATTTGTAATGTGGTTGTTTCCCTTTTTAGGAACTTTCGATTGAGCAATTAAACCTGACTCTTTGAAGATAATTTAAGCTAAAGATGTAACCCTGCCTATTATAAGGCTCTTATAGTTATCTGTGTATTTCATTTGTAACATTCAATGTATGTGCATGCTAGTATAAGATGTTTTTTATGCACTCTGGCTGCTTGACTTTTGATTCTTTGAACTTGAATGAATTTCATTGTGATATTAGCTACACAACCTTGAATATGGCGAATGTTAAACATCCAATTTTTGGTCCTTCTTTTGTTTTGTATTAACTTGTGTTGCGTGCGCATAGTATCATATATAGTTATTCACCTCCCATGCTTTGTAGAAAATTTCAGATTCATCACTTCTTTGCGATGTAATGAAGGGCAAATGTCAATTGATTAAATTTATCATTTCACATGCTTTTTGATAATTTTAGTCGAGCACGAATGACTGATGGAAGCCCTTGTAAACTGGAACTGCTTGCCTATTCATAGGTGTGCTGCAGATTTTTTTTTGTATAAATCTCTAAGCTTGGGTTTCCCATTCTCTTACTGCATTTGTTGATTCAAAATTTTTTTTTGGGTGAACTTCTCTCCCATAATCCCATTTCCAGCTGGTAGCTTTCCGAAAATTCCCTCATCTCTGCCAGTGCTAAATGTTAGTTCACAATCTTATTGTGTTGGGTGTTTTTCATATTCGATTTTGGTGTTCGCTTGGTGTTTGTGCTTCTTCTCGTTACCCAAATAAGCAGCTGGCCGAGTTGGTTGGTGCAAGTAATGTCATCCAGTAAGTTTACACAGCTGCTACAGACAATGTTCAAGAGGAGCATAATAACCAGCTCTTATCTGCTACAGACAAGGTTGTAGTCTAAGTTGAGTTGGAAGTGTGTGTCAATAAGGAGCTAGAATGAAACTACTTGTGTGTGTCAATAAGGAGCTAGAATGCACCCTCTTTGTCTGCTCCTTCACCTTCAAATCGCCATCGACTCTAGCCCCCCTCTCTCTCACCATCTACACCTTCAAATCGATGAGTACTCGAGCCCGATCGAGCACCTCTCTGCGTTTGAATCAAATCCTTGAGATCGACTCCTTTTTTGTCCGCTACTTCTTTATCAACTCATTCGCCTTCATAATAGCTTTACACTTCCCTTTTGATGCACTGCTTGCTTTCTCGTGGGAAAAATCTCCTGCTGATATGTTCATAGTAAAGATTGGTCACGTAGAATTGTGACAAGTGTTCAAAAACAAAAGTAAGCAAAGAAACTAATGAAGCACTTGCAACAGCTGCTCCTATGCACTTCCCTTTCAATTTCATTTTCTGATCCTCAACAACAGCATTCAACTTAGCAAAGAGGTTCTTCAAAGGTAAAAAATCATCAAAAACACCCCACATCAACAGCCCTATAATTAGGTACTTACCGTAGAATTTAGTCTATGAATGCTGACTTCATCCGAATCTATCCTTTTGGGCTTCCCCTGCGCCTTTTCATTTCATCGACCTCCTATATTTCAATTTCTGCTTCCTCACCAACCATTGATGAGGGGAGAAGAAAGATCAAAGAAAGAGAAAAGGGAGATTACAACATCTCCTCAATACCTAGTCCTCAATCAACGAAGTCGAAGATTGACCCACAGCCATGGGACAATGATGTTGTCCGCTACATTGATTTCAGCACCCGGATTGGCGAGCTCCTTCGATTGTTGTCCGCTCCTTCCCATCAGACATGAACTTCTTTGATTGTTGTCCGCTCATTCGATTTTAGCAACCGGGTCGGCGAGCTCCTTCGGTTGTTGTCTGCTCCTTCAATTATTGTTCTCTCCTTCAACTCAGGTTGGTGTTTCTTGCTTCCTCAACATACTCCAAGGTTTAGGACGTTGAAAGCAGGTCTCGCTTGTCGAACAACATCTTAAACTATGGATGCGATGCAAGTGGGGAGCGGACAAGGCCTCCATTCTCTTGAGATTCAGAAGCCGAGATTTCTGAATCAAAAAAGCCGATTTTATCGCTACAACAGGAGGAGCAAGAGAAGAAGAGCAACAATCGTTCACATTCTCCCCTTTCATCAGTGCTAGAGTTCTAACAGAATCTAAGACGAGTACTTCAAAAATCTCTCAAAGATTGTTTGCATGCTTTCATTGTGTTTTGTGAAACCCAACAAACCCTTGAGCCTTTCTTGATCATTGCATCCTCAACCATCCTTATATTCTTCGGCCACTCTTGCCAACATTACCGTTTTATTTGTTTTACTCCTCAATGTCGAATGCTCTTTAATCGACATCGACTGCTACCATTTCTTCGGCCAACGGTTTTCTATGTCGACGTGTTCTATGCTTACTCGATATCGACTGCCCTTAGTCGATATCGACTGCCCTTAGTCGATATCAACTGCTTGTTTGTGTTTTGTAGTTTAGAGATTGACTGTCCCCATCGACATCGACCACTCCTGGTCCACGTCGGGTACTTCTGGTCAACAAAAAAATGTTTTAAAGCTACTTTGTAAGCGCTAACACGCTTTCTCATGAATCGATCTTGATTCCTCTATACTACAGCGGGGGAGTGTTTTATTTATTGCTTGATCAAGTTGGTTTGCTTTTGTGCTTATCTATAGTTATTTACATAGAAAAACTCCCTCAACAAATTTTGGCGTCGTTGCCGGGGAAGCAATCAATTGCGCCCTTAGTAGTTTTTCTAACGTTCTTTTCTAGTTGATGTTTTATAAGTGTATGTGGCGTTCTGACCGCACACCAGAGTTTGAGCCTTTAGACGAACTAGAGCGTTACTTTCGTCTAAGAGAAAAGCTACAAAGAGCAATGGAAAATCAAGAGACCGTCCAACAGGAGCTTGAGAGGCTTCGAAAGGAAGTTGAGGATCATGCTACAAGAGAGGCCGAGAACACTCGGGCTCGTGAACTGGCAGAAGCATGGGCTGACCAGGAAGCCCAAACTAGGAGAGAAGCCTAGGAATTGTTGGATCTTATTCGCCAGACTGCCAAGGATTACTTGCACCCGACACCGATGGTGCTAGAATCTCCTACAGTCCTCCTTGCAGTTAACTTTGATATTAAGGCCAACTCTATTGCAAAGATTAGGAGACATGCTTTTGAGGGAAAGACCATTGAATGCCCTATGACACATATTTCTACTTATCTTGATTTATGTGAAACTATTGCTGATGGAGCTAACTTGGAATATGTGTGTCTTAAGGCTTTTAGGTGGTCGCTTATAGGGAATGTATTGCAACGTCCGCATGTGGGTTGAGCTTAAGGACTTGTTTCTAAATAAATTCTTTCATCCATCAAAGACGGTGCAAATCAGGCAGAAGATTATGTCTTTCAAGTAGAAGCATAGTGAGACTCTCGCACAAGTATGGGAGAGATACAAGGATTTGCTCAGGTTATGCCCTACTCACGGGCAACCGTCGTACATAATTTAAGAGGTCATATACAACGCTCTAGACGTGGATACCAAGGAGAGAATAAACATGTATACTTCTTATGGGTATCTTGAGCTCACACCACAAGGATCTTGAGATACCATTGAAAGGTTGGTGGAGTTTGACAAAACATATGTGACTCATATGGCTTCTGACGCGAGGCCTACCCCATCCATGCCCCTCTATGAGCCATCCTGAGAAGTTGATCCGGATGTCAAGGACCAGTTCATGAAGGATCAAGTGCGGAGGTTGCAAAAGCAAGTAAAGTTCCTCTCTGCCAATCAAGTTTGCATTGAGTGTGGGTCGTCGAAGCATAACATCACCGCGTGTCCATACACTGAGCAAGTGTAACTCGGAGAGACCCGTGAGGAAGTGAGCTTTGTGAGGGGTCCTAACCGCGGAGGATATCAAGGAATCTGGGTAATCACCAGCCCCAACAACGTCATAGGGACCCCCCTCCCCCCCCCCCCCCCCCCCACGCCCCACTCTATAGAGCTCCTGGACATCCAGACAGAGATGTAAGCGTATATATTTTATATGGATTCTATTTTAAATTTAAAACAAAAATTTCTTGATGATAATCTACTAAACATGTGTACATTGTCAGCATATCGAGAAAGCTATGTATCATATGCAGAAGCGAATATCAGAACATCCTTCAAAATATCAGGATGTTGTTACTCTAGACTGGATGCTTTATCGATTTTATTTACCCAGTGTTGCGTCTTCATATGACGAAGCTTCTGAAGTTCAGGAAAATATAGCAGGTTATTTTATTGGGTTGTATCTTGTGTAATTTGGTAAGGAGTGGAAGAATGCAAAGAGGATATATACACACTACAATATAAGAAACGAGCATTTGTTGGCGCTAGAGATTAAAATTATAGAAAGGAAGGTTCTGGTATATGATTGCAACATGCACGTTAATAAAGATGAGGCGAACAAGGAAGCTTTATGGGGCTTAGTTGTGTCGTTGCCTCATCATTTATGGAAATGTGGGATTTACACTAACTTTGAAGGAACACCAGCATTCCCTATAGTCTATAGAGAAAGTCCCTGATGTCATTACTGATGAAACCGGGCATGTATATTTTTACCAAAGTTTGATGTTTTATTTGTTACTTTCGTAGATACAGTTGTTAGCATGCATAATAACTAATAACCTTCTAGATTCTACGTATTCATATTCATTTGTTTTCTAGGGATACAGGTGTTGTTGTGGTATTTTTACCATCAAGGCGATTGAAGCTCTTGTGTTTGGTGGTGATATTTTTGTTTTTACTCAAGATAAACTTTATCGGTATCGCGAACTAATGTGTGTAGATCTTTTGAAGGAGACCTGGAGCTTCAAATTTTAGTCTTTGTGTTTTAAATATCTATCATGCTGACAAAATTACACTGCTTATATTATATGGTAGGTGTATTCTGTATATTGTAGGTGAATTAAACAAGCTGACAATTACACTGCTCGTAATATCTGCAATATGTTGATATTTCCAACTCTTTTGTCATCTATTTGTGATGCTTTTATCAGCTTATATTTGTCAGCTACACGTTAATTGTTTGTCAGCTTTCCTTTTCATGGAAAATACGCATATAGGTCAACATACTCTTGACCCTAATCCGAACTCTTAATCTGAATCATTGACTATTCAACTCGTAATCCATCGGATTACTAACCCATTGGATCACCGATTCGCGGGGTCAAGGATAACCCGTAACCGATGACCATATCTAGACGAGGAGTCACAATACAAAAGTAAGTTTTTCAACCACCCACCCGTCACGACGACACTCATAGTAGTTACTGTACTGCAAGTCTGCAACCTAATTAAACATTGCAGCCAAGTTTGGGCAAACAACAACAACATACAATGGGGGCACATAGTGAGAGAAATCAGTCATTTCTTTGTTCTTCCACTTGGGAGATGAAAGGGGAGGAAAAGGACAACATGGGACAGAGCTGCACACGTCTTCTTGGGGCAAACTCCATGTGCCCACATGGCCTTTCCTCTTCCTAATCTCCTCCATCCATTTCTCTCCTCCTCTTCTTCTGTCTCTCAAACCCACAGTCAAAATTCAAAATTGGATTCAAAAGAGAAAGAGTTTGAATGAGAAAGACATTGCATGTTCTTAATTGTAATCAGGCTGTATTTTTAGGATAAAGATTGTTTCTATACAAGGTTTCGAGGGTTAAGAGTACAAGTATTATAGATAAACATGACTCCGTAGTTTTCCTCTTTGCCCTCTTTTATTTTAATGTTATTTTATTTTATTTTATGTTATTTTATTTTATTTAGTATTTTTTAAGGATAATAAATTAGGGGGGAAATACCCACAAATTAAAAACTTTGGTGATTTCCAGTGGTACACTTTCAGTACCTTCAATCCAAACAGTTGCTCACGCCCCAATAAAAGAAGGAGAGAAAGGGTGTGTGCCCATTTAACAGCAATCACTCAAAACTCAAAACTCAAAATCCAGAAGCCCCAAACCAGGAGAGCAGTCCAAATTGAGCTCCATCACCAGAGAATGAAGGAGAGCAATGAAGGGTATGTGAGGGCGGATCAGATAGATCTGAAGAGCTTGGATGAGCAGCTGCAGAGGCATCTAACAAGGGCATTGACTCTCGAGAAGAAGAAGAAGGATGAAGAAGAAGTTAGGGCTCAGACCAGAGCTGACTGGGAAATTGACCCTTCTAAACTCCTCATCAAATCTGTCATTGGCCGTGGCACCTTCGGCACCGTCCACCGCGGTGTCTATGACGGCCTTGATGTTGCTGGTAAATTAACAAGCTGAATTCAACTATAACTGATTTTATTGCTTCCCGAATCTTGCTTTTTGTTGCTTATTTGGTGGTGGCTTGTTCAGTTTTTTTTTTGGGGGGGTGGGGGAATTTGGGGTTTCATGGGCCTGTTTTCTGTTTCCATTTTCTTTGATTTTTGTAACTGTTGGCTGATTCAAAGGCTCTGGCTTTACATCTTGCAAATTTACATTAGTGACAGTAGACCCTTGCAAGAATTGATAACAAGGAATTGAAAAATAGCTTAATTGTGCCAATAAGGAGTTTGTTTGTGCTAATAATAGTCTGAAGATGCCTCTCTCTTCACATGCTTCTTGTGTATCTTACTGCCCTCTTGAGTATTTTATACCACTAGGCAACGTACTTTTAATTTCTGGTGCTTATCAGAAAGCAAGATGGAAAGGAGTTCACAGAAAAATGTATCTGAATTTGTTGTTTTTGTGGATGTGGGTGGGGGGCAGGTTTACCTTTTCTATGGACGGCAAAAGACATTGTCAGTCCAAAGAAAAAGAAAAGGGAAAGATGAGGAAAAAGGGATACTCCAATTACATTGATTGATTGGCACAAAACCATGTCCTGAAATATTTATTTGAATAAAATTGTATGGGTCATCTTTGGCTTCAATGTCTTGGCTATTTTGTGTTGAATGATGTTTCATTTGTTGTGCCTTTGTTATATGATGTAGTGTGCTTTTGACTTGTGATGGTGTTACAACTTTTTGCTCATGAATTCGATGATTTTTTTTTTTTTGGAATCCAGTTAAAATACTCGACTGGGGAGAAGAGGGTCACCGGTCAGACGCTGAAGTAGCTCAACTCAGGTCTGCATTTTCCCAAGAAGTTACTGTTTGGCATAAGCTGGATCATCCCAATGTAACCAAGGTCATAGCTTATGCCTTCACCACTCCTTTCGTCTTTGATCTTCACCTATCTTGTATCTTTTGCACGTGCGACCTCAGTTCCCTATTTGTTCTAGGAAGAACTGCTATGCTAGTATTTCCCTGTAGTAGTGGAAAGTTGAGTTGCTTGCATTGTCCTTTGTCATGGTAGTCAAAACTTCTGCTGAGTTGGCATCTCGTCTGCTTCATTATACCTAATCCTCTTTACATTGATAATGGGTGTCGGGAGTTATAGAAATACGTTGTACAATAAACTGTTGTCCACCATTTCAGCCAAGGCTATGGGCTTAAACTGCATACTGTTTTATTTCCATAGTCTGCATGGTTTTCCAGAGTCACAACATGGTGAACTTTATTGAATTCTACGAGTTTATGACAGTACAAAGTCAATATTGCTATATTATAGATTCGTATCTATTAACTCACACAAAAATTAAACTTATGTAGTTCATAGGTGCTACACTGGGCATGACGGATCTGAATATCCAAACTGAGAATGGTCAAATTGGCATGCCAAGGAATGTTTGCTGTGTCGTAGTTGAGTATCTTCCTGGAGGTGCACTCAAAACTTATCTAATAAAGAACAGGAGGAAAAAGCTTCCATTCAAAGTGGTGGTGCAACTGGCGCTTGATTTAGCACGAGGGTCAAGTCCTCGCTCTCTAGTTTGAATTTCGTTAATATTTCATCTGATACCTATTTCATTAATATTCTGAGAGTATTTCACTTGCAGATTGAGCTACTTGCATTCCCAGAAAATCGTCCACAGAGATGTTAAGACAGAAAATATGCTTCTTGACAAGACCCGCACTCTGAAAATAGCTGACTTTGGGGTTGCTCGTGTTGAGGCTTCAAACCCTAATGATATGACAGGCGAGACAGGAACCCTTGGTTATATGGCTCCCGAGGTTGGTATCTTTATTTATTTCTGCTCTATCAACTTGTATAAATTTTGTCTCAATGAGATATTTATGGTTGAAACATGAGAAAGATTATAGTTTCATGTGCTGATGCTTTAATCAAGGATGGATATGGAGGGATTTGCTTCAAAAACAATAATAGAGTAATATGTATTATTATTCTCCAACACAGGCCCGCTAAACAAGAAAATCGATTATTTCATCCATCTTCATTCTTTCAACGTGACTCGTGCTCTTGAGTACTAATCGTATCAAGTATCTAGATCAATATTAATCTCAAAACTTTGGGCTCCTGGTTTGCATGAAGCTCTTTTATTTTCATCATACTCTGTTTATTATGCATCTAACCTTCAAATCTTCAATTCATTTTTAGGTTCTTAATGGTAATGCATACAACAGGAAATGCGATGTATACAGCTTCGGGATTTGCTTGTGGGAGATTTACTGTTGTGACATGCCATATCCCGATCTCAGTTTTGCTGAAGTAACATCAGCTGTTGTCCGCCAGGTAAATAAAACTGACCCACCTCTTTTGATTGAGCTGCAACCATCGTTTATATAATCCTGACAGAAACAAACTAAAAATCACAGAACCTGAGGCCAGATATCCCTCGCTGCTGCCCAAGCTCGTTTGCAAACGTGATGAAACGATGCTGGGATGCTAATCCCGACAAGAGGCCTGAGATGGATGAGGTAGTCACCTTGCTGGAGGCCATTGATACGTCCAGGGGCGGAGGTATGATCCCTCCTGACCAGCAAAACGGCTGCTTCTGCGTCCGCAAGAAAAGAGGGCCTTAATCCAAGACCTCACTTGTGTTTATTCCAGACCCGCAACATAGAAAAAACTCCCAAGGTTGTGGCGAATCCAGCCGCAGAAAGGGATGTGGCTGGGAAATGCAATCTGGGGTATTTGTAGTTGGACGAAGGGTGATGCAAAGCATCTTCATGAACCCCTTCTTCTGTGTACCTTCATGGCTGCTATTATTATATTTGCATGCTTTGTACGGTAAGCCAGTTAGCTACAGGGTGTGTATTATCCAACACCTTTTTTCTCTTTCAAAATCAAATTTTATGTAAGACAGATGGTTGTTTGTATTAAAATAAAGTTGTTTTGTGGTGTAGACTTATAATATATCATGAAGAGTTGTGGTGTGTTTTGTCAGAGTAGCTTTCACTTTTCAGTTTTCCAATCCAATACTACACAGGCAATTTGTACAGTAGTTTCTAACATTCATGTAGATTGTAGAGTAATTCAGACTAGATAATAGAGGATTGTAACAGATTTGAAAATAAAGGCAGAAAATACGGCATAAATGTCTCAAACACTGTTCAATTGAAATTCAAAAACCTGATTCTCTCTCAAATTAACACTAAAAAGAATGCAAAAGAAAAAAAGCTTTAAAGAACTAGAGTCGGAGTATTAACACAACCTAATAGAAAAGACATAGCTAGGGTCTAACTAAGACTAACTGATATGCAATTATTGTGAAAATAAGAGTGGCGGCAAAACTAAGCGCATCTAGACTGTACTTAATTGGACTTGTGATGGCTTGTCTGCCTCCTTCTCCCCGTTCTTTGGTGTTGTGCTGTAGTAACAAGCATAGAGGACAAGCTGTGAAAGACCCAGAATTGCTCCCACTCCATTGCCAATCTGCATTGCAACAAACCAAGAACACAAATATAAGATTGGCACTAATTCTGATGCCAAGATTAGATTATGAGCAAGCGTATTAATTCATGAGGAGAGGAAAGTACCAGGATGAAAAGATCGAATTCAAGGAGAGCATATATGGTCCAGCAAACTCCGTTCAAGAAGGAAGCAAGTGAAATAGGAAAAGGCATGAACTCAACACTCTTAGTCTTGATCACATTCCTCTATTTTGATTGAATAGGTCATCCACATAAACAACAGTCAGTGTAGGATATAATCACATTAATAATAACAATCTGTATCAGCTGCCAATCTGAATTGTGCATCAGAGGAGTTAACTTACCATGACGGCTAGCGGGGAGCCATACATGATGATTCCAAAACCTGTACAGAAAGCGCCTATAAAATTTGATCTTGAAGTATGGCTGTGGAAACACGACAGAGAAACAGCCACTAGAGTCACTACAATAGCAACCTCGGCCACCAGGTACCCAAGGATTTGTAGCTGTTAATGCAACCAGAAAAGAAAAGGCAGGGCTTCAGAAACAGTGGATAAGCGCAGATGTTTGATAAATTCTCGATCTAAGTATTCTTACCCTCCTCCTCTTGTCGGCGTAGAAGAAGTAAATTGCCGTGTAGATAAGCTCCAGTACAAGGCCAACTCCATTAATGGTGATGACCAAAGTGCTGTGTGGATGGATAACGGGCAGTCCATAATACACCCAGAGTATGCAGTTCATTATTGAAGCTACGAAAACGAAATAATGGAAATCCTCAACCGATTTCTTCTTGAAGACTCTCAGGAAAGTTGGACTGTCAAAGAAAAAGTCATTATAGGTAAAGAATAAAAAGCAAAAGCCTAACTTCTATTAACACTTGCACTTCTGATAGTGGTAGAGAACGACAAAAAAAATTAAAAACAGATTTCATTCAAACAACCGCCAACAGAGCAATAGCAAGAGATATGATAAAGCACCAAGATCGGAAAAATTTAGGCAGAATCAGTATAGTTAATCATAAGATTCGGAACAGTAAACTCGAACACAAATCAATGATAACGCAATGAAAACCTACGCCGGGGATATGAACAGAGCGAACGAGAGAATATTGCCTGCAAAAACAGGGAGAAGAGCGAACCATCAGTGTTGAATCAAGAACATGAAACCGCGCAAAATTTCAAAATCACTCAATGCAGACAAACAAGCTTTCAGCGAAAACCTAAATCAAGCAAAATTGCGGTGTAGAACAATCGGATCAAGCTAAGTTCGATCACACACTAGTACGTAGAACAAACCGGTGATATCAGTTGCAAGCGAATATGACAGAAATCAACAAAGATTGAACTGAAACCGAAGATCGTCAAAAGAAGAGCTACATCAAACACGGAACTGGTAGAGACGACATCAATTGCAAGCGAAACATCAAATTGTGAAATCACAAACACGCACTCGATCATCTTGAAGAAATAAAAGAAGTATTACCGATGATGCCGACGATTGTCCGAGCAAGATCAACTTGGTGACTGTACGTCCTCATCTTGCAGTGATTCACGAAACGAACAAAAGCAACTGTGAGAGAGAGAGAGATCGTAACAAGAAAAGGAGATTTCGTTGTTGATTTGATTGAGGAAGAAAGGAGGCGGATGAGGTGCTTTTATAGTAAGCGGCGGTGTACGGAGGATAAAAAGATAGAATCTGTTTTGAAAGAGGAGGACGTCTTACAAGGTAGAGAATCCCTCCAAATCTGAACTGATATACTTAAAAAAAATAAAAAAATCGATCCCTTTTATTTTATTTTTTATTACACATTGTTTCGTATTTGTGCTTAAATCTTATCGGATTTTTACATACTCCTTATTACGTGAGAATATGATGGAATTTCATCAGATATTTCGTTTGATGAATTTAGATAGATCATTACGTGCATATAGGATAAATTTTCATAAAGAGGATAAAATTTAAGAATTTTAAACGATAGTGCTTATCATGAGATACATTGAAATAATTAAAATTAATTATTTACATAACTTATTCGATAATAAAAGAAGATATTTCAATTTATATAAGATAGATTTTTATTATGATATATACCGTATAGGATATATTTTATCATATATATAATCATGTATGTTTTCCCTTAATTGATATATTACCAGATTACTGTATAGAACAAACTATCCATTTTTTTTTTGATAAGTAGAACAAACTATCCATTCATTAAGCTACATAGTTACACAAGCAAACAGAAAAAGAAAAGGAGAGATAAATTGCCAAACAAATTGATGTTGAATTGAAACCAATTAAAATTGTAGATAAAATAAATAATAAATAATAATAATAATAATAGAAATAGGTTTAAATAAACAGGAAGTGTGCGGCCTTATTTTTCGTTCGGGTGATTCTAAAACGTACCATCGACATGTACGTGATAATTTTTATTTTATTTTTGATAATAATACATGTGCGTGTTAAAAGTTATGTATTTTGCTAAATTAAATCAATTACGTTAGAAATTAATGAAGTGGCTGGATACTTCCTATTATGGCTACCGGAATCATTATTATTGTTATTGTTATTGTTATTATATATATAATTTGAAATAAGTACTTCAAATATGGGAGCAAATAATACATGATTACTGTATGGTCAAATTTTGACAGGTTTGTTGGCCGTGACAAAAGAGTTTGTTACGTGGTTAGGGCGGACGTACGTGTAAGTCATACTTGGGGATCATTATTACGTCTCCTGCCACTCGTGTCGTGTTCTTCTAGTTTTTTCCCCCGACCTAATTTTTTTTTTTTTTGCAGTGAGATGGAAAAATTGGCATATCTTAATTTGCATTAATATAAATTTAACAATCCGAGGTAGTAAGGTACCTTACCATGCATGTTATAAATTAACTAATTGACCAACATTATAGGCAGCTACTTAATATCAGGGTCGTATCAACATTTTGAGGGGCCTGTTCAATAGGAAAAAAAAACATATTTTCATGATATAATTTTAAAATAATTTTAACGATTATTTTAAAGTACTAAAAAGGTCTTGAAATTAAAAGCTAGCATATATAAATAATTCACTTGAAAAGTGTCATCCGCTCGATGGTCTTTGAAACGAAGTCTCCAATAAGCTCATTGTAATCAACATATTCTTCAAAAGATCATTCTCAATTGCTATCAAGGCTAATTCATTGAGCCTTTCATGTGTCATTGTAGAATGCAAATAGGATTTCAGCAACTATAGCTTTGACAAATTAACTTTGTTCCGCGAATGCAACTATCACAGGAATAGTCAACAAAATTCTATAAGCAATAATGGCATTAGGGAATTAAACAATCGTAATGCTTAAAAAACTCCAAAATATCTGGAGGTCTCATCTTTCGATTAGGCATAAAATCGTGAAGTAGTTTCAGCTCTACACATAAATCATTCCCATCAATATCAAATTGTCCGTGTTTCTCAAGTGCGCTTTCAAAATGTCTACAAGAAGACTCTAAACATGCATTGTCCAAAGATCGTAACTCATCAGAAATGAACAAAAACCCAAAAAAAACTTTTCAAATGCTTGATATTGTTCAACTCTCTTGGTTAAGGAACCAGTTACTTGATCAACAATACATAAAAAATAATTAACTCTAAATGATTCCTCGGCTGAAATTGGTGCACTTGCCTCATTTGGATTTTCATCAAAATATTTTTTTCCTTCGAATTTCACATATTCGAGGAAACATGGGATCAATATTCAAGAACCAGCAAAAGCAACCGCCTCTCTAATGAAAAACTCCCTTTTGGGGTTGGATAAGCACCACCACATAACCACCTCTCTAGAGCCTGAAATCACCTCTTCAGAGGTTTGAAACCACCTCTTCGGAGGCTCGAAAACCCCTCTTCGGAGGCCTGAAAACCACTGGAGTTCTTCTCGGCTCTCTCGCCTCTTCTTCCTTTGGGTGGTTCAGTCTAAGATTTCCCTCAAGGTAAATCCCCAAATCCGATCTCGTTTTGGGTTTGGACTTCTCTCCCTTGCTTCCCCATCCGGCTACCCTCACCGGCCCATACGCCCCTAATTGATGGAGATCTCCATCTTCTACAAATCTTCCATCTTTAAAGCTTCTCTCTATTCATACCTTGGTGCTTTATTCCGTTTAAGCCCGTCCAGATTTTACCTTGTTTTGCCCCATTGCCTTGTTGGGGCGATTCTTGGTTTCAATCTCGGCTTTCATCTCTTCCTTGCCTCCCAGTGTCCTCCCCCAGTGGCTGGGTTCGTCGTCGCCAGTCTGATCTCGGTTCACTACTGTCGGCGTCTTCACGGGTTCCGTTTGCTGGTCTCATCACCACTGATTCACGTTCTTCCCCCTTCATCTCCTTGTCTTTGGGTCCTTTATGGGGTTTGCTCCTGTACAAAAGGAAGATTGATTCCTTCTCGACACCTCTCCTCCACCATCTAGTCTTCATCCAAGCCTCCGATTCACCCTCTCCTCCGCCACTCGGCTCAGGTTGCTGGCCTGCGTGATTGGCAATGAGGTTCTGGTGTGGGTGGTTGGTCTGGTTGCAGTTTTGGGTAGAACTTGGAACTTCTGTTCACGTGGTGGCCTTGGGCTCTCCCTAGAAATCCTTCGGGCCCAAGCTCATGCCCCTTCGAGCTTCCATGGGCCCGGGGCAACCTAAAATGAAGACCCAAAAAATATAATAAAAAAATTAAAAATTATTAACACCCACCTGGAAGGGTTGATCAATAAATAAATTCATTATTACTTTTGCCACTGCAAGGATTGGAAGAAATTTTTTTATTTTTTGTTGTTGTTATTTATATACATTATAGTTATATATAAATAGTAATAACAATATTTTATAAAATCAATTCCCGAAAGGGTTTAAACAAAATCTGGAAAGGGCATGACCAAATTACCGAAAAAGGTTGTAAACTCTAATTCTTTGAGTAAAGTTTGTTTTGAGCGTTCCCTCTGTCGCACCATGTTCGGATTGTGACTTATGCGTGCTTTTGTGGTCCTAGTTTCGTTTTGGTTTGGTTGACAATGTGGCGCTCGGAGTCGGGTCTGGTTGGGGTCGTGGTGATGTGCTCAGAGATGACTCCGTTTTTAGTAGACTATTCCTCTGAGTTTCCGTCTTCACATCCCACGGGAGATGACGTCCTGTCGTAACGCTGACCAGCGGTGCTGCCATGGTGGTGCTCGGCTTCTGTCCGCGTCTTCGTTCTCGACCGACGGTCTTCATTTAGCCCAGGTCTCTCCTTTTGTACGTGTAGTTTCAATCTTTATTGTGCCTATTTTGGTTCGCTTTTGGTTGTATTATTTTCGACGGTTAGTCCGTTTGCCGATTCGTCGGCCTCTCGGAGAGCCAGGTCTGTCTGGCCCCCGAATCTTTACCTAATAATAAAAATGGGATCAATATTCAATTCAAAGGCGGTTTTCTTTGATACTTCTAAGTAGACCTATCAATCGGATCATTCGAGTCGGGTTCGGGTTGGGTCATTTCGAGTTTTGGGTAAAACGGTTTCCGGGTAAAACAGGTCTCGGATAGATCCGGGTTAACTCGAACCCGCGTTTGACCCGATTTCGGGTTAAATTGGGTCAATTTCGGGTTTTTCATTTTTTTCATTTTTTAATAAAAAATTCGTATTTGGATGACTTTATGATGGGTGCATATCTGATGAGAAGTTGTGCTTAGAATAAGAGATGAGAAGAAATTATCTTAATCCTTCATTTTAATCGGACGGTTAGAGTTGAATTAGAAATTTGAAAAGGACCTGACACTTTGATAGTAATAATTACATGCCTCCAAGTTTCAAAGAAAGAGAATCAATCAATACTCCATACTTTCTTCTTCTTCTTTTTTTCTTAAAAAAATAAAATATTATAAATAGGTACGTACCACCATCTTCTACCTTTCTTCCTCGTGCCATCAAAATACAAAAGAAAAACATAACCCATCTACTGTTGATTACGGAGTAGTAATTACTATCATCATCTTCTTCCTTTCATCACTTGAATTTTTTTTTCCTTCTTTTACAAATATTGTAACTCCTTTATGAAACCATTACCCAAAACCCCTCATCTTCTTCCTTTTCATCACTTTACTTTTTTTTATCTTTTACAAATACTATACAACTCATAAATGAAACCATTACCCAAAACCCCCAAATCACACAAACCAATTTGAAACCCTAGATCTACAATAATGCAACACCCTCAATTCATGACATTAATAATTTAATATAAAGATCATGCCCAGATCCATATCCGAAAATTAGAAGAACTCGAATCTAAAGATAACGGTACTTTGAGCGAATTTAGATCTAGCGGTGGTCCGGTGGACTGGGTTATGCTTTTCTTTTGTATTTTGATGGCATGAGGAAGAAAGGTAGAAGATGGTGGTAGGTACCTATTTACAATATTTTATTTTTTAAGAAAAAAAAAGGAAGAAGAAAGTACTGAGTATTGATTGATTCTATTTCTTTGAAACTTGGAGGCCTGTAATAATTAATATCAAAGTGTCAGTCCCTTTTAAAATTTCTAATTCAACTCTAACCATCCGATTAAAATGAAGGGTTAAGATAATTTCTTCTCATCTCTTATTCTAAGCACAACTTCTCATCGGATATGCACCCACTTTATGATAACTTCAAAATGTAAATTTAAAGATGTGATTAGTAAGTTGTTCTTTTTGGGCTCTATAACTATACTTATTAGAAGATGTCATCTAAAGATTGAGCACTTGTAATTATATACTACCACCGATCTAAAATATTTGATTATTACTAAAGAGTCACAATAGGTAAATCAAAGTAATAAACTATACTCTAGGAAGGGAGTGTTAAATAGAGTATGGCCGATTTTTGCAATCTAAGAGTCAAGGCCTTGAGATAGGATCTAAGGTCTTGTAATTGAGCTCAAGATCTTGCCAATTCACTTGGAGTTGAATATGATCTTTGCGAAAACTCAACTTAAATATGCGGAAATGAAATAACTGAAAGTAAAGAAAGGACACACGAATTGTTAACGAGGTTCGGCACGAACTTGGCCTATGTCCCCGCCTAAGGTTATCCAACCCGTAGGATTCAAAAACACTATTATTTCACTCCTTATAGATCCTAGATACAACCTAGAAGAACTTTCCTTCTTCTACCTCTCGAAGCCTAACCCACTTCTATATCTAGTCAACCCAATCTCTCGTGCAATAATAGTCTAGTGAATATGTTTGAGTAGAGGTATACTCTTAGTATAACACTTATGACTTGTACAAAATACTGTCACACAAACCAAAAATATAAAGCAGTAAAGTAAAAGGCCTTAAGAGAGCTTTGAGGATTGATTGCAGTGAAGATGTTGGAGATAAGTGAGTAAGCTTGTATATTCCACTCCTGAACTTCGATCTTCTTATTTAGGTGCGGCTTAAACCCATCCGTGGCGATCTTCAGGGGAGCGTTTGAACTTCTGTTTCCACCATCTCCGGAGAGTAGGAGGGAGATTTACGTTGGAGAAGATCTTCTTGTAACCACTTGGATACTCAATGGGTGTGTTTGGATTCCAAATGCATTATGTTTATAATGCAAAATGATAAGGCGGTGTTTGGTTGACCCAATTTTGAAGGTGTTTAAATTATGATGTTTTTGGATTCTGCGATGTATTACTTATAATGCAATTATTTTATCTCTATTTATGTGATTATTTGGTTAAATTACGGTTTTACCTCGATTTTTACGATATTTTTATTTTTAGAACCAAACGGGCACATAAAACAAGGTAGAATAATTACATTATAATTAAAATGCAATGGAATCCAAACACACCCAATGATTCTCCCATTCAAATCTTCCTTTTCTAGAAGCACCCTCCGATTTTGATGACAACTTGCACATAATTGATTGGGCCGGTCTTGCAGGTCAGTCCAACTAAAAACAAAAGGCCCAATCACAATTACATAGAATAAAGTCCAAAATACTTAATACATAATAGTAATATAGAATAGGTTTTGACTTTCATCAAACACATAAAATACTATGGTAAAG
Source organism: Persicaria tinctoria (assembly GCA_037127255.1). Lineage (NCBI taxonomy): Eukaryota > Viridiplantae > Streptophyta > Magnoliopsida > Caryophyllales > Polygonaceae > Persicaria > Persicaria tinctoria. Next base: position 33,493,627 of record JBANSL010000013.1, on the reverse strand, counting down.
TTTAGTCTTGATCAAGGTGGAGTCATCGATTACTATTACTCATTATTTTTAATAAATTTTAAAACTCTATGTAATATCAAAGTTTTAATTAACTTTTTGTAATTATTTCAGACACATCATTCATGACTAATGAGTATAAAAATTTAATTAAAAAATTTAATATTTTATAGAGTTATATATTTTAGCATTTTAAAAACATGTTGAAAAATAAAAAAAATCAAATATTACCGATCAAAGAGAGTAATATATATATATATATATATATATATATATATATATATATATATATATATATATATATATATATAATGTGGTTCAAATGTTAACAAGTCTTACAATGTTAAATGTTAACAAATATAAGTCATTGATCGAATCCAAATGGAATGTTATAATTAATACTTGATTTATTGAGTTTTTTTTAAATAAATTTGTTGACCCCGCTCCATTTTTAATTCAAGCTGCTTGAACTGGCGTGTGCACCACAATCACTTGGGGGAAAAAGTTGAATGGGGGGTGGGGGTGGGGGTGGAACCACGTTGTGCTTTAATTTTTTTCTTTCAAATTTAATCAATCTCCTTATATAGAAAATATTATATCTAACAAACGGTTAAACACTAGCATGGAGTAAATTGGGGACCACTTGATATGTATTTAGATTTTTTAAATGGTTGTTACTTCACCAGGAGTATTTTCTATATTTTAACCGAATAATTATTGTTTACTGGCATAAAAAATGAATTCACATGGTGTTATTGAACCGTTGACACTTATTACCCTTCAAATGACGAATAATTTCCCCATCTTACATGAGATGTGGTAATTATTCATCATTAGAAGGGTAAATTCATCATTATAAGGGTATTATTCGCCATTAGAAGGGTAATATTCGTTAACGGTTCACTGTGAATATGTTTGCGTCAAACAAACCATGCCAACAAATAGAAACAGATGTCTTAGTTGTTATATATAAAAACGTCACTAACATACCAAAAAGTGGGAGTAGATAATTGTCTAACACTTACTTCCTACATGAAGATATACTAGCATATGTTCTAGGGGAGAAGTTTGACCAAAAGTGTGAAACAAACGCAGTAGTTTAACCAGGAAAGTGCAAATGGTGTAAGCCCGACATGTCCGGAACCATTTAAGGATGGATTTTCTTTCGTGCGGCCTAGTTAACATTGTCCGGACCATTCTTGAAGTAGCTATAATAGTGTCGCCCTCTCACTATTCAAGTCCAACTTGTTGGAAAATGCTTCGTTTCCTCCAACATCGCTTGTCTTTCTACCTCGTCTAGCCACCATCATTTTCTTCTCTGTTAGACACATGAGTGAGATCTCACAATTATACATTAACATTTCCTAGCAGATTCATCAAGATATCAACGGTGATCATCAAGTATCAATAAAGGTTTCATATACATGCTAACCTATCTATTTCAATTTTTCATTTTGGCCTTGATGTTCATCACGTTATTGCAACTGTGCATTTTAACCAATAATCACGAATATACATTACAACCATCGGTACCACCACTAAAGAAGCAACAAAATTTCAAAATGAATCGATTTCCAAAAAAAATTCAGCAACTAGTCAACAGATATTCACTTAGTTTTGTCAGATATTCATGCACATGTAGTCAATATTCACCAAGTTTTCTCAAATAATCATGCACATTTAGTAATTATTCATATCCAGTAGCCTTAAGGCTTCATGTAGATCTCACCAAGCTTCATCGACTATTCATCAAAGTTTCAACTATAACTCATATATGTTCATTATATATTGGTGGAATATTGTTCCATTAGGTCTAATATATTTGTCAAGATTTGAGAAATATTCATCAAGTTTTTATTTCAACCACCGAATAGTTACATCAACTCCTCTACACCATTAATTAAGGATTCATCAACATCTCACAAGTATTCATCTAATATTTTCAAAGATTCATCCATATCTCAAAATTCGTCCTCAACTAATCATCAAATATTTATCTCATATTCATCAGGTTTTACAAAAGATTCATACAGATGCATTAAATATTCATCCCCATGTCCAAATACATCCATACCTTCAGTATTCACCTAGTTCTAACACATGTTCATCAGCTTTTGTCAAATATTCATCCAATCTTCCTCAAGATCTGATTTCTTAAACGATTCACTTATATCTCAAAGATATTCAACAATTATTCATAAAAGAATCACAGCATCAACGCATATGAATCAACCATACTTTGCGACCTTCTAAAAAGTCAACAATTGTTTACCAATCAACAACCCATTCGACTCAATCAAACAAATTTCAACCACGTTCATCATAATCAACAATTTATTCATCTAATTTCATCACATATATATTCATCCAGTTTTATAAAAGATTCTTACGTATTCAATTGGTTCATCTAGTTCTCATAAATATGCATCACATGAAGACAAATATTCATCTACTTATTTCATATGCAACTTTATAACTCCACGCCCCATTTGACTTAATCAAAGAAATTTCCACTATATTCATCAAAATAACCAATTCATTCATCCAATTTCATCTTCAATCAATCGATATGGAGCGAGATTTAACAAAAATTCACAAAAACCATATCTGACCTTCACGTTACCCAAATCAATCGATGTTCAATCCAAACCCACAACAAACAACGATTTTGAAGTACAAATTCAGCAAGGAGTAACAAATCAACGGAACTTACCCATCTCGATGTTGATTTTGCTTATTCGAACACCTATAGACGCTTCTGCAGCAACTCTCTGAACACTGGAAGAGATGCGGTGGCTCCCCCTTTTCTTGTCGGAAGAGACGTGGTGGCGAAGACGGTGCGCCTCCTTCCACTTCAGATGCCGACGAGGTTAGGTGCGCTCGAAGTTGCAGTTCCGCCGATTTTGCTCTACCAGGAGAGAGCTTTTGAGAGGTTCGTTCGTGCAATAGGGTCACGATGATCTTGATGATAAAGATCCTCTTTTCTGTATAATCCACAAAAATAAGATATTTTGGGTGGGATGTCACGCGTTTTGGAAGAGGAAAGGGGGAGATTTTTAATTTTCCAATTTAAAAAAGCTAATTTCGGGAAAGAATCTAGTCCCTCCATTTCTAATGATCCAATGACTTATAATTGTTAACACTTAACACCATAAGAGCTATAAACACAAGACCTAATATATATATAAGTTAATTTGAAAAAGAAAGATTGAGTTTTTGTAATTATAAAATGTAATAAATTGGAATCTCCGTGAATAATTTTCATAATATATAATTATAAATTAATTAATTTTAATAATATATTAATTACTAAAATTAACCTAATATGACTTTGAGATTTTATTGGCTTTTTATTAATTAGGCAAAGTTTTATTTTAACAAATCTGGTGAGTCAGTCGGGTCACTGGGTCGAAACCCATTTGACCCAAAAAATATTGATTTTTCGGGTTTGGGTCCAACAAAATTTCCAAGTCAAAATTTTCAGGTCTTGTCTCAAAAAATTCAGGGCATTCGGGCAGGGTTTTCAGGTCGGGTTACATTTTGACAGGTCTAATATTAAGGCATTTACAAATCCCGTTTTTCTATATCTCTCAAAAAAAAAAGTCAACCCCTTGAAGTATTGTCGTTGTCGCTTGCCTTTTTCCTGCTTGTTTTTTTTACATCGGCTTATTCTTTTTTAAAAAAATTCGTAAAGTTGCTTTTAATTTTAGGCCTTATTTCACTAATTGAAGGGGAAATAAGTGTGGGCCTATTGAATTTTATTCCGTACTATTATATATACCTGAAAAGTATATGGGGCCCTAAAATTTTGGAGGCCTTGTTTGAAAGAACCACCTTAACACAGGTAAGAACGGGCTTGCGTACTATCATGTACTGATTGTAATGTGTTTTTGAAAGGGACTACTTGCTAACAATATGAAAAAGATAAAGTTTTGGAAGAGTGGAGCAAAAAAAAATCGGAAATTCTTCAAGCAACCGAATGAAGTAGAGGAAAGTCTCGTTTCGAAATACAAGAAGAATAGTGGCAAAACACTGACATGTCAAAACAATATAAGATAAATTAGGCTTCTAGCGAAAAGAGAAATATTGCTAACTTACCAAAGAGAAAGTTGGGGCAAAGAACTAAAGTTAAACACGTCAAACTAAATTACACAAACTCAAGATATTTTCATAAAATAACTACACAAAAAAAGTAATAGAAAACTCATTAGGGAAATCATCACGTCAGATGAGTGGTTACTACTGGCAATGAAAATGTTGCGAAGGAAATAAAAGATGATTTTAAAAAACGATTCCGAAAAGCAAATATCTACCACGAAATCCTTGAAGAATACCTTACACTCATTCCCACCGAAATTACAACAGCAGACATTATGATGCTTATTCGACAAATAACAAACCAAGAAATAAAAGATGACATTCAAGGTTTAGGTAAACATAAATCCCCTAACCCTGACGGAATTACTATATGATTCTACCATAAAAACTGGAATATTGTGGGTCACACAATAATTCAAGCTATTAAAGACTTCTTCTACTTTGGAAGAATCCTCAAACAAATCAATCAAACATTTATGACACTTATGTCAAAATGTGAGAACCCGGCCTCAAATGATGAACCAATACATACCCATCAGCTTGTGCAATACTATTTACAAAATTACAGCTAAAATCATAGCGGACCGCTTGAAAAAAAGTGTTGGGGAAAATTAGCCATCTCATACAAGGTGCGTTTGTGTCTGTCAATGCAATTCAAGACAATATTCTTATAGCGAATTTCATTCTTTCAAGATAAAGAAAGGTAGAGAATGATGGATTGCAATAAAGTTCAGTGGGACTTCTTCCTTTTCAAAATTCTTGAAAAATTCGGCTTTTGTCAATGTTTCATGGCATGGATTGAGGAATGCACATGTTATGATGGGTGATCTCTTTCTTCATGATGGTAAACGATGCCCCCAACAAACACCTTCCAACCACAGAGAAGCCTTCGCAAAGGGGACCCTATTTCACCCCATCTTTTCATAATTAGTGTTGAGATACTTGCCCGAAGATTAAAATAATAATGAACTTAGACAAGATCAACCGTGGGAGTCGAACCCATTCAATAAGAGCCCTATATGCCATTCCTTTAATTCGTGGAAGAGATAATCATCTTTGGGAAAGCATCTAATGACTCATTCTCCCAAATCAAGAAAATTATTGACAAGTATGGTGCCATATTTGAACTGAAGGTCAACTTCCACAAACTGATGTTTGGTGACCTCAAGCGTTACAAACTTACAAAAGCAAAACATTCAAAGTATAGAATTGGAAATGGCTATCCAACAAGCCATAGATAGACACCTTTGTTGCCCCATTATTAATGGAAGGGTAAATAGACAAACCTTTGAAGACACACTAAGCCAAATAAAGAAGCAACTTGCGAAATGGAAAAGGAATGCATTATCATAACAAGATAGAACAATCCTTATCAAGGAAAATCTTGCAACAAAGCCCAACTATATCATGCAGAGTTTCATGCTCCCACCAACTATACAGAGGGTTGTTATGTGAACACGAGTAGCTTGAATTTGGCTCATCCTCAGCTCGTAAAAAACTCAGCTCGAGCTCATTCACATTTGAAAATGAGCAGAATAAGAGTAGCTTCTCGAGCTCGTGAAGAGCTCGAGCCAAGCTCGAGCTTTATTCGAGTAGCTCGTATAACTCTTTTTTCCACAAAATTATAGTTTTCCCCTTATGATTCTCCCCTCTTTTAATTAGTGTTAGGGTTAAAATCTCACATTCTCACAAACGTTAGCCGCCCACAGTTAGTGCTTCGCTAAGTTCAATTCTTCTGAGTCCTAACCTCCTCTGTTGGAGTGAAGTTGTCGACTCGCCGCCTAGTCATAGGTTCACTTGCTAGCCCTTAATGTTCTCATTTCTTGCCCTTTTTAAGTTTTCATCCTCTCGGTGTTCTCAAAAGACATCCCCTTCTTTATATAGTCATTGTAGATCCAGCCACACATACCCCTTCTTCATCCAATCTCTACACATTTAGGTCCTTTCCGGAATCGTCGAACCTTACACTTGACAAATGAACCAGTGTTTTGTTCTTTCCCAATACAAATTTGTCATTGTTATTCTTTCCCTTGCCTCACAAGTCTCCAATTTAAAGTGTAATGATTGAAAACGATTTGTCATTGTTGTTTGAATTTATTAATTTTAGAATCAATGTTTCAATTCTAGGTTTATGAATTTACGAGCTTTAACAAAAAATGAGCTCGAACGAGCTCAAGCTAGGCTAGAACAAAAATAAGCTCACGAGCTCGAGCTCAACTCGAACAAAAATGAGCAATACGAGCTCGAGCTCGAGATCCTTATACTGCGTAACTTCTTAAGCTAGAAAAAAAAAATCAAGCATCTCAAACTCGACTCGATAAAAAAAACGAGAAGAGCATGAATACCTAGGTACTAGGCTCATTCGACTCGAATAATATCCCTAACTATACACAAAGAACTTGACCAAATAAACAGAAGCTTCTTCTATAATAAAGACAAGAATTACAAACCTTTCATATGATGGAATAAAATATGCAAACCAAAGTTGTGTGCTCTCAGGATGTCAAGTGAACATCTAGGAGCGAGTACATAACTTCATATCTCAAAATTGAACTTGGAATCTCATTGGAATCAAACAATTACTCCCAACAGAGATCATTAGGGAAATTGAAGCTATTAGAATTCTCATTAATGACCTGGAAGACAGACTTTATTGGAAAACAAGTAAGAATGACTGGTTCTCTACGGAAACTGTCCTGAACCTGGTCACGAGATCCATGAACCATCAATAATGCGATTTAGATTGGATAAGGAAAACAGTTACAAATCCAAAGATTAAATATTTCCTATGAAAATTCCTAGCAAACGGACTTCCAACAAAACAACGCCAAGTAAACAATGGTGTTGCACTTCCACAAACATGCATTTTGTGTAACCAAGAAATGGAGGGTGCCCAATACTTGTTCATGGAATGCCCAAAATCAGTTAATCTCATTTACAAAAATAAATTAAAATATAGCCCACAAGATAAATGAAATAAACCAAAAATAAATACCAGTAGAGCACAATGTAAGCGAGATATTCAAGAAATTACACCGCAAAGAGTAGACAATACTGACAACATCTTGGTGGAGCATTTGGACAATTCAAAACAAAATAGTTTTTAATGACCCAAATGTTATTAGTGAGAATGGGTGGAAGGAGTACATCATGCACCAACTACACACCTGGGACAAGACCAAAAACATTGATGATAATGGAATAGAAAAGGCAAACAAAAGATGACCATCTAGACAAAGAAATTAAGTAGAAAAATATCAAATGGGAACCACCACAAACAGGAGTCTTTAAGATCAACTTTGACGGATTAAATATCTCTTCCGGAGACTCTACAATAGGATTTGTGATTAGGGTCGATCGATCATTTGGAGACGTTTTTAGCTTTAGATGGTTTTTTTATAGAAAAAAGTCGACATTGGAAGAGGATGGGCTGGCGCTACATGTTGGAATCCTTGCCGCTAAAGATCTTGCTCTTTAACATGCGGTACTAAAAGGGGATACTATGGCCCTCTTCAATGTTGTAAATGACATCCGGTAGTGTCAGCTTTGGAAGATTGAATTGCTCATATCCAACATTCTTCTGCTAGCCCATGGATTTCAGACAATTTCCATCAGGCATATCTTCCACGAAGTACATTCTGTAGCAGACTGCATTACTCGACTCCGTCATGTTCACACTTCGAGAACCATGTTTCTTCATCCATAGCTTCAACTCTTGTCCTCAAAGAAGCTATTGACTAGCGTGTTAGACCAGCGTAACGCCTCCCAAATCCTTGCCTTTTCATAGAAAAAAATAAGGATAAAATAAACAAGATCCAACCGTTCCAAAATATATAGGATTTTAGCCATTGATACAAGTTTTAATAAAACACTTTAAATAAATTAACAGAGAGCGATGAATAAGAAAGAGAAACCCCCGAGCCATCACCCACCCGTCAGGCAACCGTCGCCGGCAACAGGTGGAGCAGAGCACTCTAAGGCAAGGCAATGCCGAAAGGAATCAAAAGGAACATAGGACAAATAGAGGGAGATGCAATCTGAGTTTCCTTCGCTACAAGAAGCTATTAATGGTGGAACCAAATAGAGGCTGAGGTTCATAGACAAGTTGGTTGGGGGCTCTAGTGAAAGCCATGCGAACAACCTCTCAATTAAGCACCAGTTTCCAGGAAGAAGAACTCAACTATATGACAATGGATGACCCCCCCCCCCCCCCCCCCAAGAGGAGGATGATCCTACCTGCCTGACTATAACACTCAAAAAAAAAGAAAAAAGAGGAACTGTGGAAGCCATGGAAGGACACTCTAATCATCAAAATTTTTGACAAAGGCCCAAGTTACATGCAGTTACACCGACGATTATCACAAAAATGGGGACTTAGTGCACCGTTTTCTCTAATCGACTTGGGTAATGACTATTTCATAGCGAGATTCTCAAACTAAGCGGATTACGATCATGTTTTGTTGTAAGGGTCGTGGATAATTGGAGATAGCTACCTTACAATCAGGCATTAGGTCCCGAAATTTGATGCTAGCACAGAGAAGATCACGAAATTGACGGTGTGGGTGCGTATTCCATGTCTACACATCGAATATTTTAATCTGAGGTTCCTTCGAATGGTGGGGCAGAAAATAGAAAAAGTCCTCCGAATAGATAACACCACGTCCATGGCAGAGAGGGGACAGTTTGCGAGACTAGGTTTGGAGATTGACCTTACCAAGCCGCTGCTGTCAAAATTTCGGTTAGATGGTAGGATCTGGCCAATTTAATACGAAGGGCTAAGGATGTTGTGTTTCACTTGCGGCAAAGTTAGGCACACTGTTGATGGATGTGACCATAACAAGGACAAAGAGCAAGCACGTAGAGATGCAATTAGGGGGATGGCCAATCAGATTAGAACCTTGGACGAGTGTTATGGAGGGTGAATGCAAGTGAAGAAGTCGGCCCGCAAGCGTTAGGGAGATAAGAAAGTTCGGTCAAACCAGAGAAAGAACGCAGGGGAAAAGGGTAGTGCCACGCCGGTGACTCAACATCCCAATAAGACCAAGATTCCGGCAGGGAAAGGAAAGTGGGGATCAATGAAAGCTAAGAAAGGAAAGGCGGTAGTTCAGAAAAATTCGGGATTTGTCCTCCGAATAGATAACACCACGGCCATGGCAGAGAGGGGACAGTTTGTGAGACTAAGTGTGGAGATTGACCTGACCAAGCCGCTGCTGTCGAAATTTCGGTTAGATGGTAGGATCTCACCAATTCAATACAAAGGGCTGAGGATGTTGTGTTTCACTTGCGGTAAAGTTGGGCACAATGCTAATGGATGTGACCATAACAAGGACAAGGAGCAAACACAGGCAGATGCAAGTGGGGGGATGACCAATCGGATTAGAACCTCGGACGATTGTTATGGAGGGTGAATGCAGGTGAATAAGCCAACCCACAAGCGTCAGGGAGATAAGGAAGTTTAGTCAAACCAGAGAAGGAACGCAGGGGAAAAGGGTAATGCCACGCCGGCGACTCAACATCCCAATAAGACCAAGATTTGGCAGGGAAAGGACAATGGGGATCGGAGAAAGCTGAGAAAGGAAAGGCGGTAGTTCAGGAAAATCCAGGATTTGCGAAATCCTCGCGATTTACGGCATTAGTAAATATTGAGGAGGATCAAGAGAATAAGGGATCAAGCGGGGGAAAAGATATGGTGTAGAATGAAAAGAAGGAAAATCTTCAAAATAATTCAAAGATAATGCAGGAAAGGGTAACTGAATATCCAACTCAGCGGGCTTTGGGAAAAGAAAACAGGCCCAATTCCGGCATCAGAGGCAGACCAACCTTCAAACGTTCACAATGGAAGATCGGCTTAGCGATGAAGAAATCAACGGCCACTAAAAAGAAAATCAGTAACCCTAAAGTAATAGCATCGCATAACTTGTTGAACCTAGAAGCAGTGAATAAAGTTGCCCACAAGCTCCAAATAAGCCAACCTAAAGACAACACCCAAGCAACCCCAAGCCAAAACAGAGACCAAGTCTCTGCTGCCCAATTCCCTCTACAGAGAACCCTCATAGCCAACCATTCACCAACCCAGCAACCAACTAATTTCAACAATGAACATCCCGCTCTCAGTGGTCAAGATACCAGTTCGAGACCAGAGAGACTTCTAAATATCAAACCGTCGGACAAGTCCTTTCCTGGTACACTATATTCCCATTGCGAATCGGGCACTATTGGAGCTCCTGCCCAGGGACACGGAGTAGAAGCCAATCCAATGTCGGGCATCCCTGCCCCACACACTCATTGAGATAATCTGTCGGCTTGACGATGTGGCCAATGCCTTTTGCAGAAGCAATGAACATGTCATGTGACTCAGTTTTCAGGGTTCTTCAAAACAGTTTGTTGTTTATGGATAGTCTAAAAATTATGGCTTGGAACACAAGCAGGGCAGGAAGCGAAGCCTTTCTCACATCCCTCCGCGATTTGATCAGAAGATACGATCCACAAGTCCTAGTACTAGCAGAGCCACGAATAAGTGGAGAAATGGCTGATAGGGCATGTCGAGGGCCGGTCGGGTTTGAAGGCGTGTTGAGAATGGAAGCCGTGGGTTTTGCTGGAAGAATTAGGATCTTATGGCATGCTGATGTGGTTGACATATACCTTCTGATTCAACACTCACAAGACATTACTTTTAAAGTTCGTAGGAGAGGAGAGGTGCCCTGGGTTCTGTCAGCTGTGTATGCAGCGCTAGTGAGAGCCCGTCGACTGAACTTATGGAGGATTTTATTCGATTTTGTTGAGACTAATACAAGACCTTGGGCCTTAGTTTGGGATTTTAATGCCACTATGAGGCCGAAAGAATGCTCTACACGCTCTTCAGTGGGATCGAACAGGGCTGGGCAAGAATTCAGAGAGTGGGCTGAGTCTTTACAACTCCTGGATTTGGGGTTCTCGGGGCCTCCTTTCACACGGTGGAGGGAAAATCAAGAAGAGAACCGTCTAATGGCTCGGCTGGACATAGCTCTTTGTTGTCCTGAGTGAAGACTAAGGTACCCGGAGGCCTCGGTCAGCCACCTGGTAACTTCATACTCTGACCATGCCCCCATTCGGATGGAACTTAAGCCGAGTTCGGGAGAGACTCTAGCCAACGGGCCATTTCGCTTCCAATCGGGCTGGCTCGTCCATGACAGCTTTCAAAGTTTCATGGAGATAAGATGGAATAAGGAGGAGGAAACTTGTGATGTGTTGAAAAGTTTAGAAGCTGGTCTTTTCCATTGGAATAGAGAGACGTTTGAAAATATTTTCAAAAAGAAGCAGCTGCTGATGAGACGAATAGAGGGGGTCAGGTACAAGTTGGCAGATCATATGTGCAACCATTACTTAAGATTAGAATAACAACTCTCGAACGAACTGGAAGAAGTCCTGGCGCAAGAACAACAGTTGTGGTTCCAAAAGTCACGTTCTAGCTTCCTATTAGAGGGTGACAGAAACACGAGATATTACCACCTCTCGACTATCATTTGGCATCGCAAAAATAAAATTCGAAGATTGCGAAGTGAAAAAGGAACTTGGGTAGAGGAAGCGGATGAGTTGAAGAACATAGTGGTCTCTTTTTTTGCAAAATTATATACGACTGAGGGACAAGAGGTAAGCCATTATTCTCTCTAAAGCCGCAACACCTTTCTTGCTATTGATGGGGGGAGATTGACAGCCATTGCAGCTCCATTCAGATGAGAGGAGGTTTGGGAAGCTCTAAGTCAAATGGCCCCTCATAAAGCGTCGAAGCAAGATAGATTCCCGCCGTATTCTATCAAAAGAACTAGGGCACCATAGGAGGGCAGGCGATGGAGACGGTTTTGAAGCTGCTTAATAGCAATCAGGCTCCAAATGAAATCAGTGATTCCCTTATTCCAGAATTAAATGCACCCCCTTCTTCCAGAATACCAGCCCATGCCCATTCATGAATTAAATGCACCTAGATATGAAAATAATGACAATATGAACAGTTGATTTCTACATAATACAATCTCCTTGATCATGTGGATCATGTAGCAAGCGATTATGTTGTAAGCTCAAAAAAATACTAGAACTTAAACATCATGAATTCACTTGCTGACATACAAATGCACACAATACATACAAATGCACATTAAAATTTTCACTTGCTGACATAAACACTTGTTCCTTATTGTCCAATCAAAGCCATAGAAAAAACACAAATGATCCGACTGAACAACAACAAACGGGTTTTTCAAATCAAAGATTCATTCAATTGAGTAAGAATGAGTGATATTACCTGGAGGAAAAATTAGGAACCAGAGGAATCAGCAACCTATGTGATCAGCACAAGAGGAAACAAAATTAAAAGAGAAAACAACAACCTCTGTCAGCGCAAAAGGAAACAAAATTTAGAATCTTGATAACATAAGACCTAACCAATTCATCCATATTATAAAAAATCCTATCAATTCAAGGTGTGATCCTACTTGTTAACCTCACAGCAGATAAGGACCATAAGATCGATAGAAAGTAGTGCAATTAGAACAAATTCGATATATAAAGCATCGATGCAGGTGGGGCTGACAGAGGAGGAAGAAGGTCCCATTGAAGGACGAAACATCGCCGCTGACACATTAATTCCCTGGCTTCCTCATGATGTCATATAATAGCAAACACTTGTGATGATATCACTGTATAATTTCAAGCCATCAGATTAATAATCTATTAAACATGGAAGTGTTTCCTAACATAAATGCCTTTATATGATATGCCTTATGTTAACCACACAAACATTTATTACCTCAAACTTTCATTTTTCCACAAAATCGACGCTTAAGATGCATGACACTAAATTCCAACAACCATGGAGTGTGACAACCAGATTTTCGAGCAAATCTTGCGATGGGTATAGGGACTATTTTGTGCAGTTGCAGCTTCTTCTTCAGCTGGTAAGATCAGGATAAATTGAAATCACGCAACGCAAATTGAAATTACACTTCAGGAAATCGAGACAAATTCAGTCAGCCAAACTAAGACAAATTCAATAGCAACTTGAAAGCACACTTGAAATCAATCAGCAAATTGAATTCAGTCAGCAATTTGAAAGCACACTTGAAATTAGAAACTGAAAGCACAAATTGAAATCACACTTCAATTCCAAATCAGCTAGCAACTACAAATTCATTTAGCAAGACAACAACTTGAAGTCCAAATCACAAATTCACAAATTGCAATTCGAATTTCTGACCTTTTTATAAAGGAAAAAGTAGGGGTTGAGCTCCTGGCGCAGGGCGACGTTGTTGATATCATCTTTTATAGGGGCAATGACATGGTGGTAAGAGAAGGTCGCCGGAGAACCACCAGATCCTACCAATACGCACTCCGGAGAAGTCAGCCCCAAGCCTGACCAGGAGAATAAAACCGCCCAAGCCGCGATTTAGAGATTCAACATCTTTGATAGATCGAGTGACTTACAGTGAATGCAGTGGTGTGCCTAGTGGCTGCCGGGGCACTTTAAACTATATTTCGATGGTTCTTACTTGCCTCTGAAGGCAAGTAAGAACCATCGAAATATAGTTTAAAGTGCCCCGAAGGAGGCCTTTCCCACATCTTAGAGCTATGTCAATTGGATTATTGAAATTTTTTCTGTTTCTGTTGCCGTCATGCTACCCTATTGGTCCACATTTGCATTCCAAGTGTTGATAACATCTTGGTAGAACAAGGCAATAGTTTGTGTGGAGATCTGATTCGTATGCTAGAATGCTAGTTGGTTGCGGAAATATCAGATTGTCCACCAAGCAATGGCAAGTTTCTCGAAAGAGTTTTTGCCTTCTCTGGAATAAATGTCCGCCAGAAGGATGTTTGGTTTAGTGTCGACATAGCCCAACTGCATATAAGGACGTGTAATTCCAATCGTACTTAGTAAATCCATGGTCATATGACAGTCTATGTGATACGGGGTTAGCCGTGTGATGGTCCGATCTTCGACAACAAGCAAGAACTAAACAAGAAACAAAAGACACGAATCAAGACTCAACAAGAACAACAAGATTCGACCAAGAAAGGTTCAAGATCGATCAAGAAAACAAAGAACGCAGCAAGACTCTTTAAAGAAACAATAAAAGAAAATTAAGAAAGAATGGAAATTTACCTCTTTTTGATTGAAAACCTTTAGTTATGATGTTGTAGTTGCAAGGTAGGGTTTTCAATTTAGAATTTTGTGGAGGTAATGTGTTTGGGAATAGGGCTGTCGATTTAGGCTAGGGAATCACCAACAAAGGTTAGTCCTTGGAGCTTTCTTGCACTAGATCAACAAACAACTAACAAACACTTTCTCTTTTTTTTTTTTTTAAATATGAAACTAATGCAAGAAAAGACTCAATATAAGGTATAGGACTCGAAAATTTGATGTAAAGGTGATAAAAGATAGAATATGCAGCCCTAAAGATAAATAAATAGGTGAGGCTTTTGTTATCTTTGGTAAGTGGATCTATCTAAAGCTTTAAAGATAAATGATAGATAAATAGGGATTATATCTACCAAAAATCAGATTTATAATAAAAGCAATAGATAAATAGAATTTAGATAAAAGATATATCAAAATTCCCAAAGATAGAACAAAGGATAGAAAGGATAACAAACTAGGGTTTGTCTTTGTGTGGAGGCTGATTTTCGGCCAAGCTAGACTTATGGGGACAAGAATGCCGTCGGCTCTAGGGTGAACACAAGGGCTATGTACACGGCTTGGTCGACTCCACTGGTCTCGGCTAGGCTTTGTGTTTAGGCTATGCAACTACAAACAATCACAAACTCAAGATTAGTGCAATAATCAATAAAGAATGCAAGAAATAAAAGACCAAAACAAGAAAAGGACTCTTTTTTGTGGTTTTTTTTGTGTTTATGAAAAGAAAAGACTCAATCTTGATGTCAGAAACCAAAGCTCTGATGCCAATTTGATACGGGGTTAGCCGTGAGGTGGTCCGATCTTCGACAACAAGCAAGAACAATAAAGAACAAACAAAGACAGCAAGATTCTCGACCAAGAAGAGGCAAGAATCGACCAAGACTCAACAAGAAATCAAAGAAACGCAGCAAGACTCAACAAGAAAGATGAAAGACTCGACAAAGATTCCAAGATCAAATCTGAAGTTGAGATCGACAAGAATAAAAGACACAACGCAGCGAGAACAAAAGGAAAGACTCGAAATTTAATATAAAGAATAGAAAGACACGACCTGATAAGGACTGAAACGATCTATGTAGAACAAGATAAAGACCTCAGGCCTCCTCAGAGGGTAGGAACCAGTACCAATGACTACACAACCCGCCTCTACAACCCTACACAATCAAGCGGACAACTTGAAGGCACAAGGAGGGGGCTTGTGGATACTAGATTCACCAAGTCTTGCGAAGTTGATTAACGGCAAAGCAAACCAAGTTGAGATAGATACCAATTCGTGATCAACGAGCACAACTCTAGTTGGATCAACAAGACACTCCATGTGTTTCACACAATTTGAGAGATCTAAATTCTATTCATTATGTTCTAATTGAATTACAATAGGAGAACTCGGAATATATAGGCCACGCAGGGCTGTTGGGCCGAGTTAGATGATAGAATAAGATAAAACTAACATCTAATGGAAATAATAAAAATAACCTTAAAGTTTCCTAAAATAACTTAAGTAAAAGAAATACTAAAAATAGGAAATAAACATAATGTTCAAGACTTAATTAAAATCCCGTCAAAACAGTGACAGCTTGCAAAGATGTGCATTTTCGGCCAATTTCGAGGTCGACTCTGGAAAAACCTTCAAGAGAAAAGTTGTAGATCTCTTCGTCCTCGTTCCAACAAGATATGGCACGCCTCAATCCGATAAATATTGAATCCGTACGACCCATTTTACAGAGACGTCAAAAATCTGTCAAATGACTATGAACGAACCAAAACGTCATTAATCCAAGCTTGCACCTTTGGTCTTCTCCCATGGTGGATCATTCTTCTTCCTCTTGATATGTGTCTCCGGAAGTGTCTTGGATGGTCCCGCTTCACTATGAGTAGATGAGTGGTAGACTCTACAGTACAGCCACATAAATGACAACCTGATGGGACCGAAACATGAGAATGTTGTAGTATGTCTGAAGTGGGTAAGTCATCCCACGCAATTTTCCAAAGAAAATGACAAATCTTATATGGAATGTCTAATTTCCAAATCCAATGAAAGCCGAACTGAGAGTCACTAACATGGTTAGGACAGAGCTTTGCCGCCAAACTGGTACAGAACCAACCGTTCCTACTCGGCCCCCAGAATAGCCGATCAAGGAGATTATTTTTAGGTAAATGAATTTCCTTAATTCTAGCAATAATATTTGTGTTTAGCATTCCACTTAAAGTTGGTCAACCGTCTAGCCCAATTTGGCCTCATCAAGCATGAGGAGGGCTTGCTTTGCCAGAGGAGTACCGAATATCCAGTTATCTTCCTAGAAGTTAACCGAATAACCGTTCTCGATTGACCAATTAAGGCCCCAATTGAAATCGGGTCTGATAGCCATAAGTTTGGACCATTACCGGGAGGTGTTGCCACTTTTGACATATTTCATAATAGGTTTGTCTTTTAAATATTTAGCCGTGATGACTCTTACATAGATGTTATCCGGTTCAGCGATGATTTTCCATAACAGTTTCATCTGTAAAGCGATATTCATCGTTTCAGATTTGTGGATCCCTAGACCACTCGAGAGAGTATTCGTACAGATTTTGTCCCAACTGATGAGTGGAGTGTATCTTTCCTGTTTGTACCAAAAAAATTGTTTGTATATTTGTTTAGCTCGTGAAGGATCGACGATGGCAGCATAAACGCTTGCATAAGGAATAAAGGATGAGCACTTAGATTAGCCTTGATAAGGACTTTTCTACCCTCAATTAATAGTGAGGACGCTTTCCACTTTGACAATTGTGGTTTTGTTTTAATAATAATTTCCACAAATGTTTCAGAGTTCACTTTTTCATTACTGATTGGGCAACCCATGTACTTTTCTAAGTTATTTGCTTATGGAATTCCCAGCGTTGTAGTCACAGTATGCACGACTGTAGTAGGCGTGTTGGGTGAAACTTGAAAGCTAGATTTATGCATATTGACTTTTTGTCCGGATATCGCGCAGAAATGTTGAATAATATTGGATAGATTAGTACAAGTCGATTGGTTTGCCTTACCGAACAGTATGATGTCATCTGCAAATCCAAGGAAAGGGATCTTAACCCCCCCTTTGACCGATAGTAAAGCCAACGTCATTTGTAAATAATAAGTTGCGTTGGATAGTTTTGGGCCTCTGGCTAAAACCTCTACTGTGAGAATGAAAAGAAAAGGGGATAAGGGATCACCCTGTCTTAGTCGTCTAGAAGGGACAAAAGGTGTGGACGGTTCTGTTGACTACACCTTAATGAATATATGTGATATATTTTTGTAGGGATGATGGAAGACAAATAAGGTAATATTTTATGCAAATATCAATTATATTATATTGTTCTTTTATTTGATTTATTATTATATATTTTTATACAATTATATATTTTAAGTCTTGTTTAAACCTAATTTATCCGATCAAACTAAATGTGTACTATTATTTGTCGGGCATAGTGCTTAGTTAAAATAGATTTGGTTGTTATTAAGATTTGCTTTAAAGACTAACTTGTGCAGGTTATTAATGGCTTCAAATATTTGTTCTACAAATGAAGCTTCAATTTGAATTCAAAGTCGGCACCATATACCAGGGAGCAAATCAATTATTTGTTATTTGAATATATGATTATTTATTTACTTTATTTTTTTATGACAAATATTTGAAATATGGTTGAGACTGTGTATACTCAAACGTATACACACATTCGTGTGGTTAGGGCTATTATTTCACAAGCGTTTTGGGTTGACTAGATAGTAGCAGGTGAGACTATGAGAAGGGTTGTTCTTCTAAATTGTATTTGGGACTCTAAGGGATCTAGGTTAACTAGATAGAAGTGGGTGAGGCTTCGAGTGTTTAGAAGAAGGAAAGATCTTCCCGGTTGTATCTAGGATCCATAGGAAGTGAAATAATAGTATTTTGAATCCTACGAGTTAGATAACCCTAGGCGGAGACGTAGGCTGGTTTAGAGCCGAACTTCGTTAACAATTCTCGTGTTTGTTATATTTTATTCCGGACTTATAATTAACATTTTATTTTCGTAGCTAAACAGGCTACTGGATTATCTCAAGACCCTTAACGTCCAGTTCTAGACCTTGAGATCCGATTTAAAGCCCTTGAAGTAGCTGCAGTAGAAAGTTTTGCGAAAATTACCCATACTCTATTCAACCCCTTTTCTAGAGTATTTATATTATTCTTATTTACATTACGTACTTGGTTCTTCAATTGGTATCATAGCTTAACTCACATTTATTTGATTTAAAAATCCGTGAGATCGATCATGAGTATTGTAGGTAATGGAGGTTTCGCTCAAGGACGATCCGTCAATCGACCACCTGTCTTTTGTGGCGATAACTTTGTGCACTGGAGGTTCTTGATGCAAATGTTTATCATTGATCAAGGTATGGAGCTTTGGGAGCGCATCAAGAAGGGACCAAATGTTCCAAAGAAGCTTAATGCCACAAGAGTCATAGTGCCTAAAGAGGAGAGCGAATTCAATCAAACGGACTTGGAGAATGTGGCCAAGAACTACAAGGCCATGAACATATTTTATTGTGGTTTAAATGCTGATGAATTTAACCGTATTTCATCTTGCAGTAGTGCTAAAGAAATATGGGATAAGTTGGTAGGAACCTATGATGGTACGATCCAAGTGAAGGAGACAAAGATAAGCATCTTTCTGCGTCAATATGAGTTATTCAAGATGCTGCCCATGGAAACGGTGAAAGAAATGTTTAAAAGATTTACACAGATCGTGAGCAAACTGGATTCTCTCGACAAAACCTTCAACAATGAGGAAAAGGTCAGGAAAATCTTGAGGAGCTTACCCAAAGCGAAATGGGGTCCAAAGGTAACCGCAATAGAGGATGCTCAAAACCTATCGACTTTGCCTCTGGATGATCTCCTTGGTAAGCTTATTACCCACGAGATGATCCTTGGTGAGGAAGATGGGGAAGTAGCCTCTAGTGTGAAAATTTTGGCCCTAAAAGCTAACAAGGAAGAAGCATCCTCAGACGACGACGAGAGTGAAGATGAGAATGATCCCTTTGCACTAATCATAAGAGGGCTAGCACAAATAATCAAGATGAAGAAGCAATTCTCAAATCGAGAATATTCCGGATCATCAAAGCACCAATGTAAGTCTTCTAACCCTAGTAAGAAATTGAAGATTCTAACTTGGTTTCAATATGTTGAAACAGATCACTTGGTAAAGGATTGTCCTCAAAAGAAGAAGGACAAACATCGAAAGAATGATCCAAAGAAGAGGGATTCAGATTCCTCTAGTGAATCAGACTCGAAAAATGATCCAGAAAATCTTTGTTTTATGGCAAATCAAGAAGAAACTCCTAAGAAACGTCGTGGAGCAATGGTGAGAAATTTGATTTCTAGTCCTTATGTTGTGTTGTCTAAATTTTTGCAAAACATGATTATGAATGAAGAGAACTATATTTTGGAGACTAACACCATGAAAGAGAAGCTATTGGAACAGGAGAAAAGCATGAGTAATTTGTCGCTAGAAATGAAAAATCTCAAAGCCTCACAGTTAGCCCTTGACATTAAAGTCATGGCCTTAGAATCGGAAAAATCTGATCTCAAGCATTATCTTTCTTCTCTAAGACATTGTAATAGTGAAATGGAGAATAAAAAGATCAAGTTGACTGAGAAGTGTCGAGACCAGCAGACATCACTTGTTCGATTCACTCATTCCAAGGCCAATCTCGATAGGATGTTAGGTGAGCACCAATCATCTCTCAACAAAAGTGATATTGGATATAACAAGAATTTTCCAAAGAAAGCTCCTACCACTTTTGTAAAGGCTAAAGGGAATTGGCGTACACCCACATGTTTTTTTTTGTAAGAAGGGTAATGTCAAGACTACTTTTCCTTTATGCTTAAGAGAACAGGTGAAACAAATTTGGGTTCCTAAAGGAACTCGACCCCCAAACATGGTCTTTCCCAATTATGAACCCAAGTTTGTAACTTTGTCTAGCCGGAAAGGTTGAAGTTTGGTTGTTTTGCAGGATGTCACCAAGATCAAATAATATAAATGGACTGAAACAATCGCTCTTGGTGATAAATGAATTTATTTTATTTTTATTTTATGTTTTTTGTATATATGATATTTGTTATGTGTTGCTAATGATTCTTTTTGCTTAGTATTTCATTTTTTGAGCTTGATATGTTGAACAGGGAAGCATTATTGTAGGGGAGCAATGACTGCTGAATTTCAGTTTTTATAATGTTGTCTACTAACATCTCAAGGCCTTGAGATCAGTTTTAAGGTCTTGACTGTAAGAGATTATTTGGTTGTTATGTTTTTTTTAAACTCGATGTCTTCCCTTGTTGGAAGACAAAAACGGGGAGAAATGATATATGGTGCTTATGCTTATGTTTATGCTTGTTATATGATGCTCTGCATGTGCTATATTTATTTGCATAATTGATATTTGTTTTATCTTCCATCAAGGGGGAGATTGTTGACTCCACCTTGATGAATATATGTGATATATTTTTGTAGGGATGATGGAAGACAAATAAGGTAATATTTTATGCAAATATTAATTATATTATATTCTTCTTTTATTTGATTTATTATTATATATTTTTATAACATTATATATTTTAAGTCTTGTTTAAATATAATTTATCTGATCAAACTAAATGTCTATTGTTTGTCGAACATAGTGCTTAGTTAAAATAGATTTGGTTGTTATTAATATTTGCTTTAAAGACTAACATTTGCAGGTTATTAATGGCTTCAAATATTTGTTCCACAAATGAAGCTTCAATTTGAATTCAAAATCGTCAGCAAATATCAGGGAGCACATCAATTATTTGTTATTTGAATATATAATTATTTATTTACTTTATTTTTTATAACAAATATTTGAAAGGTGGTTGAGATGCACAGAGATTTTAAATTCAAACTAGCTTCAATCGGTTGGATGAATTTTTTAAAGTTGTGGGCTGATTTTGGGAAGAAAAGAATGCAGATTTTGAATTCAGAAGGGATGATTTTTTTGTACAACAAAAAATCAGATTTGGTGGAATTTATTTCAAATTCAAATCGGCTGAAATTCAAGCTAAAATCAGGGAATTCTAGCAGCAATGTGTCAACCCATGCACCTATAAAAGACGAGAGCAAGTGATGAAGAAAAAGAACAACACAAGCACATCATTTAAGCAAGTACTTCAAAGCCAAAGCAATCATCTTCAAGCTTATTTATTTTTCTTCCTCTCCCTTGTTGTAATTATTTTTATTTCTAGTTGAGAGAGAAGAAAAAATATGAGCGTTATAGGATAAATCATTCTTGTTATACTAAGAGTATCCCTATACTCAAATGTATACACATGTTGGTGTGGTTAGGGCTATTATTTCACGAGTGTTTTTTATGGACTAGATAGTAGTGTGTGAGGCTACGAGAAGGGTTGTTCTTCTAAATTGTATCTAGGACTCTAAGGGATCTGAGTTGACTAGATAGAAGTGAGTGGATGAGGCTTCGAGTGTTTAGAAGAAGGAAAGATCTTCTCGGTTGTATCTGAGATCCATAGGAAGTGAAATAATGATGTGCGCTCAAATAACCATGATTTTCGCTTACATGCATATCAATTTATGTTTACATTTTATATCTCTGGGTTAGAATAATGCAGGAATTGTGTAGTTTATGCTTATTTTCCAATTATGGAGATCTACATTAGTTCTTGTTTAATATTGCAAAAATCGATTCAAATTCGGGACAATTCGGAGAAGCGGAATTCAAGCCGGAAAACCACTCAACGTCTAATGCAGAGTCACTCGATGTTTACCAAGTGCCTTGACGTCGAGTGGAAGTTGGACCCAGCACATTGATCAGAAATGGAGAAGAGCAACCACTCGACACTTGAAGTCGGCGTCGACTACCTTACTCGACAACTTGAAAGGCGAGCGTTGACACACTTTCTCGTAGATACGATCCTGAAACCCTACCACTACAGTGGGAGGGATTCTTATATTTTATTTGCTTGGACAGGGAATTGATTTAGTTCGTTTATATTTCATATTTATTTACTTAACTAATTTCCCTCCACAACAAATAATAGTGTTTTGAATCCTAGGGGTTGGATAACTCTAGGTGAACACGTAGGCTGGTTTAGAGCCGAACTTCGTTAACAATTCTTGTGCTTATTGATAGCATCCATTCATATAGGTGTTAGACGACGTGTTTAGCATAGTTTAGTTGTAAATAATGTCCTCATTCGTATTGATTTGTGAATTAAATTGTTATGGTTATCGAGGCGGAATCTACACATATTTGTGGTTAACTTCATGTACGAGAAACTCATATGGGAGATGCATGAAGTGAAGCTGGGATTACAAGATTCGAACAAGGAGAAGATTGGAAGAATGATATGAACACTAGGCCGCGCCCGCAGTCAACGCCGAGAAGAGAATGTTGATTTATGTCCTGAGCCGCGCCCGCGGCCTCTGCCAGCGCTGAATCCTTACTTTGCCGAATTACTTAATTTAAATTAGGTTATTTCGTAACCCTTTTGGACGTCTGATGTGCGCCTATTTTTCCATGTTTTACATTAACTTTTATATCAATTTCTGCATGCATTTCATATCATTGGGTTAGAATTATACAGAATATATGCAGTTTATGCTTATTTGCCAAATTATGGAGTCTACACTAGTTTTTGTTGAATTTTTCAGAAATCGAGGCATTTTGCAACAATTCGGAGAAGAAAGAAAATCATGGAAGAGCTCGAGGTCAACTACAGAAAGTCCAAGGTCGAGTAGCAGCTGAAGCAGAACACATCAAGCAGAAGAGAAGAGAAAAGTACTCGACAACACTAGTCGACGTCGACCAAACTGGTCGATGTCGAGTACAATTGGTCGAAAACAACTTCAGAGCGCGAGATTGAGCACCAGACGAGCACAGGACCACTCGAGACAACGAATCCTAGTCGACGCCGAGTACCTTAGTCGATGTCGAGTACCCCTCGAGTCAATAATCCTAGTTGACCACGAGTCCAAATCTGAGGAGATAACAACTCTACTCGACGTCGACTTCTTTGGTCAATGTCGAGTACTCATCTGGGTCATTCCGAGTCAAAATCGAGTGAAGATCCGAGTGTGTGGATTACTTGCAAGTAAAGGCACGTGGAATTCTATCAAGATGAGTGAAGATCGATCAAATTGAAGGAAGATTTATCCACATTAGATATTTCCCATAGAGATTTATTTCCTTTATTTACTAAGTTTTATCTTAAGCCTTTAGATAGATAGTTTTAGATATAGATAGATTATTCTTTCCTTGGATAGAGAGGATTGAATACTATAAATAAGGCCCTAGGGGCTGGTTCTTAGGCATTCCAATTCAAATTTCAATTCCAATTTATACACATAGATAGCGAGTAGAGAGAGCTTGTGGCCGAGTAAGGTGAAAGAGCGAGAGCAATTTGGCGTTGTTCGGTTGTAAGCTTTGTTTTGATTTAATGCAAGTTAGTTCCTTTAAATTATTGATTTGTGTTTTGATGATGAAGAGCGAGTAGTCACCCAACTTCTAGGGTCGGGGTGAGCCCGACGGTAGCCATGTAAGGTAATTCGATAAAGGTACAACTTTTAATGCAATTTCATCTTCTATCCCTATTTACATGATTCTTCTGCAATAATCGAAGGTGATCCTTATTTGTGTTATTGAAGCAAAAGTGATCTTAATGCAAACTTGGATTAATTATGTGAAAAGGGTTAGTAACAACTAGGGTTTATGCGAAAGCCTCTATATTCCTACTTATTAATGAGAAAAGTTATTTGATGAAAGACATGATATTTTATACCTTTGGCATGATTCTTATATGGTTATCCTTGTGGCGTTGAAACCCCAATTCTAGGAGCTTTTATATTGTTGAATTACATCCCATTAATTTTGTGTTTATTTCCATTTCTATTACGTTTTTATTGCGCTTTGACGTACTCGATCTCAACAACTTTCTGGTTGATCTCGAGTACACTGGTCGACGGCGAGTAGATTTCTACTCGACATTGGCTCATTTCCGTTTTCTGTTGTGTAGATGCAGATCTAGTCAACACGTGTGGTCGATATCGACTACTTTGGTTGATATCGAGTAGCCTTCTGGTCAATACGAGAGGATTTAGGAGCTTGAAAGGCGAATGCTGACACGCTTCCTTGTGGACACGATCCTGATTCCCTTACACTACAATGGGAGGAAGTTTTGTAATTTTATTTGCATGGTTCAGGGAGTCGATTTGGAATTTATATTTGATATTTATTTCATACTTGATTTTCCTTCTAACAACGCCTATTTAAAGGGTTTTTAGGAGACTGATTATTCACCATTTAGCAATTGAAGAAGCCCTAGAGGAGAGCTTATGTACTATGGCGAACTAAACTTCTCTTTCGTTTTATTGATTAGTTTGAAGCTTTCGATTTGATATTCCGTGAGATATTATCTACTCTATTTACTTTTGAGTAATATTTATCTTCCATTGTCATTGCTTATGATTGAGTTTGTGTTCTATTGGATTGGCCACCTAATATTACTTGAATTCAATCTATCGCTAGATCTATAGGGACGCTAGTTGAAGATCTTAGATCGTAGTAGCAACTTGTGATCATCCAAAGGGTAGTTAATTTGGTTGATTGCATGAAGATAAAGATACAATTGGTTCATTGCTAGTTGCTTTATTTCAATTGTTCCTATTGAATTACCTTGGTGTGCATTGCTATTGTTTAATTGAATCTGGATAGTTTCTAGGTTATTCATCAATAAGGGTCTTTAGAGTCTAGTTGACATATTCACTAATTGTAATGAAGGAATTGAAAATTATTGTCAAGGTACAATTGATTTTCACAATAGGTTGCTCAAGAGTAATAGGTTTAGGGAATTTCAAGGATCGGAATCCAAATTGAGAGTGGATACTAATTAATCAAGGGTGTTTCTCACATATTGTTATCAATCATCATCATCATTGCATCCTTTACTTACTTTTGTATTACTCTGCATACTTTCAAACCCCCCCTTTTCATATCATTCTCACCTTAGCATACAAATTGAGCATATGGATTGCACAAGTCTCTTTGGGTTCGACCTGTACTGCCAAGCTATAGGTTAGTTCAGAACTATTTGATAGGATTTAACGACTGCGAAAATATCTCTATCAAATTTGGCGCCGTTGTCGGGGACTTGTTTGATAATTGTTTGTGTTTTATTTGTCTGATATTTCTTGTGTGGATCATCCATATGGTCTACACTCGTGCTACTAAACAATGTTGAAGGTGACTGTAGACCTGAGCATGGGTTGGCTTGGGCCGGGCCTATGAGAATATCTTGGCCCATTTTAGCGGGCCAGGCTTGGGCTATGCTCGGTTTTTGGGCCAACTCTTTTGCCCAAGCCTACCCACTTGGTCGGACCGGGTAGCCCACCGGGCCGCCCATTATATATAATTTCATAAAATATTGTTTTTATTTTATTATTTTTGCGCTTGATCTCAAACTATACAAATGTGCTAAGTGTCTCAAAAGATTTAAATTTTATACAAAACAAAGTTATACAAGTTACACAAATGTGAAATTACACACCACAATCTTGGTGTAGGTTCATTTCAATGAAAAAATCTTAAAAATAATTTATTTAGTGTTATTGTATTCCTTAATTTATATGTGTTATAAATACTATTAGTATTTATAAAGTAATAGGTGTAAAAGTTTAGATATTATATAAACAATATATACTCCGTAGTATTTTAATACAAATATATAAAAAATAATATAAGTAATATATATATATATATATATATATATATATATATATATATATATATATAGGCGGGTTTGGCCTACCGGTCCACTTGGGCTTAACCCTTAGCCCGACCCTATGGGCCAACCGTGTCGGGCCTGTCGGCCCGCTTGGGCCAATTGCCTTACCCAAGCCCGCATATTTTACAGGGCGGGCCGGGCGGGTTAGCCCATGTTTGCTCAGGTATAAAGATGAGGTTATTGCAGTTAGATGGAGAGAGTTTTCATCAATACTTTACCAGATTGCAGGAGTACATTAAAGATCTTTGTTCATGGGGTTATCAAGCTAGTACTAGGGAAGTGCTTCTATCCATCTTTGATGGTATGACTGTTGAGACATGGAGCCTTGCTGAACATATGAGTGATGGAGGTTTATTAGATATGGGACTTTTGAAGATATGGGATTTTTTCTGCTAAATGGATTTTCAATGTGCGCAGAATGAGTCACTTCCCCATGTATCTCAAATCTTTGAGACTTCAATTTCACCTATTGAGTACATTGTGGAGAATCATCCTAAGAAGATGGAGGAAGACAACACTCCATTTGACGAGATCATCCCTAGCTCGCCTGTTGATGGACCAAGTCTAGAGCCAACTACTGAGGCTCAAGAGGTAATAGAGGTCAACTATTGCGATTGGGAAGGTAGTGGTGATTATGTCGATCCATGTGAGGATTACTTCAATGCACCGCCAACAGAACTGTGTTGATGAACTTACATACCCTCGACCGAAAGTCGGGCTCAAGAATATGATGAGTTGGTAAGGTTCTTGAACACCATACTATTTTGTATCAACTTTTTCATATTTTGTATCCATTCATCTCTTGGATGGGCATGAGAGTTTGATTTACTTTTGAGGATGCTAACAATGTTCGTTTAAGTCTTAAAAGGACAACTAAAATGAGTCGAGCCAACGACATAAAACAAAGGCGTTGCTCGGGAGGCAACCCGAGGTAAGTAGGTTTATTCATATTTTGCTTTTAATTTCTTATCTTGCATTTTCTATTTATTAGTAGGTAGTTTGGGTTAGTTTCGGCAATAACTAACATTTCAGGACAAATTAAAAGAAGAAGGGCGATTGGAGCTCCGCCCGTGGCCCAAGAACCGCGCCCGCGACCTTCAGAAAATCTGAAATATTGGAATAAATATGGAGCCGCGCCCGTAGCCTACATGTCGCGCCCGTGGCCCTTCCCCTGCAGCAACTGTCAAATATGACTCAGTTGTATTGAGTCCCTCCTTGTCCTACTTGTTTGAGTTGTCGTAGATTGTTTGAAATGTCGTAGTTTCCGTTTTTCCCGCCACCTCCATGAGTTGCATTGTGAGCTTTCTTTTCTTTTTCCTCTTTCATGCTAATTCATGTATTTGTCTTTATCTTCATTGAGGACAATGAAATACATAAGTTAAGGGTGGGAGGATTATTAACTAGGATTTGGGTTTTAAATTGCATTAGATAACATGTTTATTTCCGTTGCATGTTTATTTCATACTATTTCATTGCATGTTTATTCTATAGTATTAAAAAATAAAAAAATAAAAATCATGCATTAGTTAAGTTTAGGTCTTATTTTTCCCACATGAAAAACCACTTGTCCTCTATATCTTATTTGTGATTTATGATGCATGACTCACTTGGATTGTTGAAACTTTGATTAATTTAGTACTTTCATATATTAGTGAGCATGGTTTATTGATGATTGAGCATGTATGACTCTTGGATTTAGGCGACATTGAGATTCTATACAAATTACCCGGTGAGACTATTTTGGCCTATTTTAGGACAATCTATATTGTGTCCTCTTGCTTGTTGAGTGTACTCTCTTTGATTGTTTCCTCTTTGACTTGCATTTAGATATCTTTTTTGAGGCTGCATTTTATGATTTTTGTGCATGACTTAAACATGATTGAGACACCTTTATTAGTCATATTTAACTCAGTCCCACCTTACATATTATCCGTTGTTTGAAGCCCATTTGAGCCTAATGGTCTATTCTTTGGTAGCTCCACAAAATTTACCCATATCCAATTATAGCCTGACCCCATCCGGGAATTTAGGAATACTTGGTGAATATCTATATTGTGGATGATGATTTCAGTAATAGATAGTATGATTTAAGGTATCTTTATGTGATGTTTGGTTGATTCTTGCTAGTGGTTATTAGTTGGGGCCTAAGGAGGATAAAATTCACTTAGGGGTAAAAGTCAAGAAAAATCAATTGATATAGCATGATATAAAAAAAAGAAAAATATATAATAAAGGAAAGAGTTGAGTGTGCTTCTAAAGTTGTATGTTTGAAATTGGGATTGTATAACATGGTAGAGATATGGTATGAGTTGATGAGAAGTGGTTTGTGATTTGGTGATTTCCTTAATTCTCGGATTATGAGCACCGCATGGCCTAAAAAGTCCATACCTTATGTTTTCTACCTTGGCCCCATTACAACCTGATTGAAAGACCTTGTGATTTTTGTTGTGTGTGGAGTCACCAGCGGTGGAGAGTTAGAACACTGGTGCAAGTCTCTTGTTGCTATGTTTTCAAAGATTGAGTTTTGAGCGTGAAATTCTTAACCCTAAACACATGAGTGAGAGTGAAACACATCCCTTGTGAGGTGTGTTGATAGAGGAGAGGAAATCGAGTATGCAAATAATAAAATATAAATAAATCACAGCAAACCAGATTCCGTCCCTTGCAAATAATTACAAGACCTCCTCTTGATGCAGCAGCGGGAAGTCAGGATCGATCCACGAGGAAGCGTGTCAGCAGATCCTAGGTAGCGGTGAAATCTCACGAACGTCGACAACAGGGTTCTCGATCTCGACTAAGGGTTAGTCGACAGAAGATCGGACAGTCGAACACAGCGCAACAGCAAGCACAGGGGCTCGTCGATATCGATGAGGGTCTACTCGATGTCGAGTACAGTCCTCGTCGACTTCGCTTCGTCTTGTCGAGTACCTGCACAGTTAAGCTATAGCGATGCTAGATCGAAGATCAGTAACTCGAGGTCGACCAGGCTTGGTCGAGATCGAGTAGACAGAGAATTAAAATGAAATAAAGAAATAAAGTAAAGGCAAATGCTTTGGGACTTTCGAAATAAACTGTATGTAAAAGGCTTCCAAGATTGGGGTTTGCAACAACGATAACCAAGCATGCATAAGGCAGAACCAAACAAATTATCATGTAAATCGCATCAAAGGACTAAGCTTTCGCCTTTTCCAACAATTAGACAACTCTCTCAAGAAACCCTAATTGTCTCTACTGATTTTATGTTTATAATCCAAGTTGTTAGCATGGATCTCCATTAGACGGGTAATAAACACATAAACAAGTAGGAAGACGCTCAAAACATGATAAAGGTCGGATCTTTACCTCAACCGTGCATGGCTATCGCTGGGCTCGCCCCAACCCTAGAAGTGGGTGGACTACTCACGCCTCATCGCAACCTCAGACATCATTGATTGATGAAAAGAAACTTGCATTAAACTAAATTCAAAGACTTTACAATCCCGGCGATCCAACTCTCGTTGAACGCCAAAACCCTAAAACCTCCGAACTCCCTAAACCGTCTCTGTGGAACTACTTCTCTAACTGAAATTGAATGCCTAAAACTGAGCCCCATGGGCTTTATTTATAGCCTTCTATTCCTTGCTACTCAAGGATAGAATATCTATATCTATATCTAAAACTATATCTAAAATGTTTAACGATAAATAAAAGCGATAAAGAAATTAAATCTAAATATATCTAAATGTCTTAAGTGGATAAAACTCTCTTCTTCATGATAGATGTAGATAATTCGGATAGACTAGGCTATCCACAGCTCCAAGGACTCCAACTCCGAGTAGGATTCGTCAAGCCATGTCACACAACTTCTAGATTCGTCATCGATGTCGACTAGGGCTCGTCGATGTCGAGTAGGAAAGTCGTCGACTGGGCTGGCTTGTCGTCTCGGCTAGCAGGTCCTCGACGTGGCTTCTTCCGCTGCAGCGAGCCGCTTCTTCCGCTGCAGCGAGTCCATCCGTCCGCAGGTGCGAGAGCCCCCTTCCGCTGGAGCGAGTTGGCGAGCTTCGTCTTAGTGCATCCCGCTGGCAGCGAGGATTCCCGCGGCAGCGAGAGGCTCGCTGCAGCGAGTCTAGTCGCTGGTAGCGAGTGCTGCCTGGTCGTCTTCGTCCTCGGCTTGCCTCCTCTCCTCGTCGACTCCGGGTGTGGCGCTGAGGCGCCGTCGGTCTCGAATAGGGCTTGTCGAGATCGAGTAGGGCTCCGGAGCTGGGTTGGTCTGGCTCCTAGTCGACAAGGCCTGTGCTCGGACATGCTCGTCTAGATCGAGTAAGGCCTACTCGAGATCGAGTAGCCTGGGCTCTCAGCTTGATTCGACTGGTTCCGCTGCTTATTTGACCTTGGACTTCTGTAGTGGTTTTCCGAGCTTTTCTGACCTTCCTTAGAGTTGCTGTAAAATGTCTCGAATTCTGCGAATTTAAACAGAAACTGGTGTAGTTTCCATAATTTGGCAGATAAACATAAACTACATAGATTCTGTACTAGCTAACCCAAATGTATGCAAAGTATGCAGAAAATGATATTAAAGTTACTATAAAATATGGCAAATTCAGCTCACAACAAGGTGCAGAATTGACATGATTGCTTGAGTTTATTGGTTACAAAATATGTGCAATGATGTTGTCAATTTATCATATTTACTTCCCTTTTATTTCTAAAGGAACAATTGGGGTGGATGCATGAAGGGTTTGTATGTGGGGTGATTTGATGTTGTTTTTCATTGCTTAAGGACAAGCAAAGGTTTAAGTGTAGGGGAATTTGATAGGATCCATTCATATAGGTGTTATAGGACGTATTTAGCATAGTTTAGTTGTAAATAATGTCCTTATCAATATTAATTTGTGAATTAGATTGTTGTGGTTATTGAGGCGGAATCTACACATATTTGTGGTTAATTTCATATACGAGAAACTCATATGGGAGATGCATGAGGTGAAGATGGGATTACAAGATTCGAACAAGGAGAAGATTGAAAGAATGATGTGAACACTGGGCCGCGCCCGCGGTCAACGTCGAGAGGAGAATGTTGATTTATGTCTTGAGCCGCGCCCGTGGCCTCTGCCAGCGCCGAATCCCTACTTTGCCGAATTACTTAATTTTAATTAGGTTATTTCGTAACCCTTTTCGGCGCCTATTTAAGGGGTTTTTAGGAGACTGACTATTCACCGTTTAGCAATTGAAGAAGCCCTAGAGGAGAGCTTTTGTGCTATGGCGAACTAAACTCCTCTTTCATTTGATTGATTAGTTTAAAGCTTTCGATTTGATATTCAGTGAGATATTCTCCACTCTATTTACTTTTGAGTAATCTTTATCTTCTATTGTCATTACTTATGATTGAGTTTGTGTTCTATTGGATTGGCCACCTAATATTACTTGAATTCAATCTATCGCTAAATCTATATGGACGCTAGTTGAAGATCTTAGATCGTAGTAGCAACTTGTGATCATCCAAGACTAGTTGATTTGGTTGATTGCATGAAGATAAAGATACAATTGGTTTATTGCTAGTTGCTTTATTTCAATTGGTCCTATTGAATTTCCTTGGTGTGCATTGCTATTGTTGAATTGAATCTCGATAGTTTTTAAGTTATTCATCAATAAGGGTGTTTAGAGTCTAGTTGACATATTCACTAATTGCAGGGAATGAATTGAAATTTATTGTCAAGGTACAATTGATTTTCACAATAGGTTGCTCAAGAGTAATAGGTTTATGGAATTTCATGGATCGGAATCCAAATTCAGAGTGGATACTAATTAATCAAGCGTGTTTCTCACATATTGTTATCAATCATCATCAGTGCATCCTTTACTTACTTTTGTGTTACTCTGCATACTTTCAAAACCCCCTTTTCATATCATTCTCACCTTAGCATACAAATTGAGGATACAGATTGCACAAGTCTCTTTGGGTTCGAACTGTACTTGCCAAGCTATACTAGTTAGGTTAGTTCAGAACTATTTGATAGGATTTAACGACTGCGAAAATATCTCTATCATTTATTATATTTTATTTTGCACTTATAATTAACATTTTATTTTCGCAGTTAAACAGGTTACTGGATTATCTCAAGACGCTTAACGTACAATTCAAGACCTTGAGATCCGATTTAAAGGCCTTGAAGTAGCTGCAGCAGAAAGTTTTGCGAAAATTACCCATACTCTATTCAACCCCCCTTCTAGAGTATTTATATTATTCTTATTTTTGTCATTAATGAGTACAGAATACGAGACAGTCTGCACACAATTCTTGATCCAGCGAATGAATTGTTCGTGAAAACCAAACCTTGTTAAGACTGAGGAAAGGAAAGGCTACTCCACTCTATCGTAAGTTTTTTCCATATCGAACTCAGTCGCCATGTAGCCTTGTTTTGCCTTAGAAATTCTGAATGAGTGGAAAATCTCATGAGCAATTAGAATATTGTCTTGAATGGACCTATCTTTTGTGAAAGCGCTTTGCAAGGGAGGAATCAGTTTATCGAATATGTTGGATAGTCTAGCTGTTAAGATTTTGAATATAATCTTATAAAATGTGGAACATAGGCTGATAGGCTTGAAATGGTTGACTGTTTCCAGGTCGTCCCGTTTTTGGATCAAAGTTATGAAAGTGTGATTTATTTGTCTTAGCATTCTTCCACTTGATAAAACGGCCTTAACAGGTTTGATATCTGAATGTCCGATAATGGACCAATAAGCCTGATTAAAGCCTGAAGGCATTCCATCGGGACTTGGGGTTTTATCAGGATCGATAGAGAATAAGGTGCATTTAATCTCGTCGTTTGAAATTGGTGCATTAAGCAATTGATTCTGCTGAGGGGTGATCTCATTGTTGATAACACTTAGATCGTCATCAAAAGCTAGGTCATGGTTATAAGATGACTTGAATCTATCGCCAAAGCTATTCGCAAACTCATTTCTGATCAAATCGTAATCCAACAAGTTTGTACCTGAATCCGTTTTCAGAAATTTGATAAGTTTCCGTCCCCTTTTGGCGGAGGCAACACGGTGGAAATATCTTGAATTTGTGTCATTTAGTTTAATATGTTTAACCTTGACTCTTTAACACCAATAACGACATTCGAAATCTAGTATTCGTTCCCTTTTATTCAGTAATCTCTTATGCAGAGCATAGTCCGTAGGAGTGGGGTAGACACTGCTCTAATTTCTTCAGATTTATGATACATCTCTAATTAACGCAACTTTTATGGATATTTCACAAACTGCCCCTTAATTTTTTGGTGGGAATGGTGGGCATAGTTAAAGATGAAGGTGTGAGTTACTATCGTCAAAGGCCGACCATGTCTTCCACTTCTCCGTGGCTCCCCTCCATTCATCTTCATGTCAACTCACTTTTTTGTGGCTCTTATTATCTCTCTTTTCGCTCTTCATGGCGAAATAGACCGTTGTTGCCAAGATTTGGAGAAATCGAATTGGTGTCCGTCTTCATCTTCCTTCGTCGTTGAGCATCACACCACACTCCGGACCGACCCAATTTCTATAGATTATTCGCACCTTTCATCTTCGATTGACCTAAACTGATTTGGGTGAACTCCTTAATTACTCGCTATTTCCGATTGATTTGGAAGTGAATTGAAATTAAATAGCTGATTTTTAAGTATTGATTTTGGGATTTTGCATACCTGTTCATCGTTGTTAGTTCAGTGGTCATTGTCTTCAACCTAGTGTTGCTAGTTATTCACCACGTACCACCGAACCATTCCACAACCATCAACAACGCTAGTTGACAACCAAAGTTGCCCAGCCGAAGCCGATCCACCATTTCTAGCGGCGAGTTGGCAGAATTTCAACCGGAAATTTAGTGCGGACTATTTTCGTTATATATTATTTTTGGTACAAAATAAACCCGATATAGGAGTCGGTTGGAAGAAAGCAAATCAAGGAACCCTTTTGCAAGTAGTTGTCCTTCACAGACAATTCGCGTCAACAAGAAGAGCAAGGAACTCAAGACTTTTGAACACACACAATTGACCCAACAGACTTGTCAATAGACAGTCTTGACTCCTTGTGGAGATCATGAACCCATGAAAACTAGAACTCGTAGAAAAGCTATGAATAACTTCTGGTGGAACTATGATAGCGAACCATTAATGTATAGAAGATGTTGCAAACTTGAAAGAGACTGTTTGCAACTTGTTTATGTCTACTTTTCTTGTTACATGTCTCCCCGAGTGGAGATGGTGGTTTGGTATCATCCTCCCCTTTCTCTTATCTCTTCTACTTTGAACAAGCTGCGTTTGCAGAACGTAAAAACAACTAAACAAACAACCCAATTGCACAGGATAAAATATAGATTGAACAAGACAGAAATTAATAAACCCATGCTAATCTATATGAGATCTCACCGATCTACTCTCCTGCACAACTTAATTTTCTGGGTTGAAATCGCAGCTCCTGGTAGCTTCGGAAACAAACTGTATGACAATGACAAAAATCAACAAAGAAACCAGGAAACTAGAAAAAAGAAAATGACAGGCTCATATCAAATTAAGCCATGATGAAAATTTGTACATGGAACTGTTGTGGGATTGGGAAAAGAAACCTATGGATCGAGATAGAAACTTTTTGTAAAATAGAAAATATACAAATTATGATTTTTAAGGAAAAAAAAATGGAATCTCAACCTCCGGAGGCTGTTTGGAAAAAGGCGGGTTTTGATTCGATTTGCTGGTTCCGGTGAGGGGCAGATCGGGAGGGATCTGTGCCCTAAGGAAAGACTACCAACTATCTATTGGCAGAATGTCTATTTTGACAACGAGCGATCGATTCATCACGTTGAAAATAGAGGACAATAACAACAGATCGACCTTTGCTTGCTATTTTGTTTATGCGTCTGCCCAAGAGGGTGAAAAATTCATGTTCTGGTCCAGGCTCCATGACCACATTCAAGGGATAGACATCCCTTCCATTGTGATGGGGGATTTAAATGAGATTCAGTGCTCCACCGAAAAAACAGGCGGTGTACCCCCCAACTCGAATAGATTCCAGAGACTATTAACCTTCAAAGACCAATGTCATTTTCTGGACATTCCAACGATCGGAAATGGATTCACACGGAGAAAAAATAAAACTGACCTCAATAACATTTACGAAAAACTCGATAGAACTCTAGTACAAGACCAAATCCTACAATGGTACCCAAACATTGCAACCAGAAACTATGCCTTCTCCTCCTCGGACCACTGTCCAATTTCGATAGAACTCAACACATTACATAAAATAAAGGCAAGGCTGTTCAAATTTGAGAAAATGTGGACACAACGAAAGGACTACCGAAACATCGTTGCACAAGCGTGGAGACTATCTTGTGCAGGATCCCATATGTTTCAAGTAACAAAAAAAAAATTACTCAAGAGATTGACAAAAGAATGGAACATAACTACATTTGGAAACATTTTCAGACAACTCAAGGAGATTGAGGAAAAACTTTCAGACTTACAAAGAAATAATAACCACTCACAATAGAGCAACAGAATCAACAAACAATTGCGATTGATAAACAAAAAGAATAAGATCTTACAGTACCATAAAATGTACTGGCGTCAACGGGCGAAGACAAAACACTTGAGATTAGCCGATACATGTAAAGGCTCGGATTTTTAAATCCTAAATTTCAGAAAAATGAATTTAAATCGAATATTTTAAGAAAAACTTGTCCTAAATTTAATAAATCGAACTCGAAACTATTAAAGCGGATTCCGGCAAAATTTTAAAATTTATGCAAAGTAGACATTATTCCGCTTTCATATATCAAAAATTCGAAAAAAAAATGAAATTTGGAATTCATTATTGAATTCGGATTGGAAAAAAAAAAATTGTGTTGATCGTGTCGAGATTTGATCGAGCTAGTGGGTTCAGAATATTTTATTCGGGTACCCTTAATTTCTTTTCTTTTTCCCTTGGGACCATATATGTCATCCGAATTCAGGCACCCTTACCTTTGAGTCTTTGACCATTTGTAGAAGTAAGAAGAGCCTCATGCAACTCCTCCCTGTCTCATGTTCCCCCATTTCTTGTAAGAAGCCAAACAATCTCTCTCTCCCATTGCATCGATTTAAGAGAGCTCTCTGCTTTTACTTGATTTCCAAATGAACCCCCCCACTTTTCTCCCTTTACATGTACCCACAACCCCACTCTCAAACCCACAAGGAAGCAGCCATTTGTCTCCTATCAGTACCGAGCCACCAAGCCCCAAACCCCCCACTGAATTCCCCTTCTTCACTTCTTTCGTTCCCTTCTGCGAGACACACCAGCAGCTGCTCCACCATCGACGGCGGCCACCCAGGAGGTCACCGGAGCCGCCATTTCCGCCGGGCGCAGCCCCTCCTCCTCGCCTCTTCGATTCGGACAGCAGCAGCAGCAGCAGAAGTTGGGCTCCCATCCAAGCCAAAACCCTCCCCTGTATTTCTTCTGTCCAAACTCTATTCGAGCGCAGCCCGAGTCAAGGTCGAGCCAAGCAGCAGCAGCCTAGCAACAGCGAGCCCGGATCTGTCCGGCCTCCTCTTCCCCTGTCCTCGGTTTGAACCCGGGTAAGGCTCCCCCTTCCCTTTCGAACGAAAAGCTTGTAAAGTTTCCTCCTTTTGACCTCTCCGTTCGTTCTAGGTCGAGAATCTCAACCTCAAACCTCCGATGACGCCCAATCGACCCCCGATGGCGTTTTCCTGCGAGCATCGAAACACCCTCGGTGAGGATCCCTCTTTTTCCCCCCTTTCTTTGTCTGAATTCCTATTCTTTGGGTGTCGGGAGGGTAGTCGGAGCAGGCCTTCTTCACCGGCGAGCTCCCTTCCTCCTTCCTTCTTCCTGATTTTCAAACGCAGTGAGTGTGGGAGGGGATGATGAACAGTAATTTTGGGTGGGTTTTCTGTTATTATTTAAATTGGCCGGTTCACCTTACTAACTCCAAAAACCGGTTCGGTCTAGGCGAAAGAAGCCAGCTTTCAATGGGTTGTTTTGAAAGGGTTGAGGTTGGGCCTATTTTCATTTGGGCCTAATCTTTGAGTGAGTTGAATTAAAATGTAAGATAAGTTTTGAAGACTATATGTAAATGTTAATTAAATACTCCGTACTAAATAAGTAGATTATATATATATATATGGTATGATATTATGACCTTTTAGAATTATGGAGATTTAAAATATATATTATTGGAATTTTATTATATTATAATATGGTTTAAAAGAGACATTATTTGGAATATGTATTTAGTGTCGTTCTAATTTGTAATTTTGAGAAATGATTTAAAATGAGTTTTCCAGCTTTTGGAAATATCTTTTAAGAATTTGTTTTTGGAAAACCAAAATGCCGGAACTAATTCTATAATATGATTTTGAGAAAATTGGTTTCAAGGTTTAACTGTTTAACATCGGGATTCCTTGTTTTGGTTTGATAATGTTAGTTTTGGGAAGGAAGTTTGAAAGGTGTTGTTGGTATGATTTTTATCAAAGGGTTTGATTGGAAAAATGATTTTGGTTGATGTTGATGTTGATCATATCGGAAAGGTTTTAGAAAATGGTTTTACCGTCGATTGGTTTTAAGGATGTTGAGAACTTGGGTTTCGTGTGTATGAATGTTGGTCCGGTAGCTTATGGAAATGGCTTGATGATAGGTGTGTACTGCTTTTGGATTGCGTTGGACTTGCATTTGGGCCCTTGCTTGTGTTATCTTGTTGTTCTGCATCTTCAGGTAAGTTCCCTAGAGGGCTTACTCAGGTTGGACATTCATGCCTGTTGTTGCATTTTATGTTAGGTGTTGCATATGCATAAAAGCATGTCATGGGAGAGAGAGTCTTTGCTAGGGTCGTTATCTGTGATAGTCCTAGAGTCTTTGCTAGGGTCATAGGGTAGCCCAGCCTCATCGGGTACCCTGAGTCAATCGAGTCATGAACTTCCTTATATTATGAGATGCCTGCGGGCTTTATTGTGGAGCGGGTTAGGCATGCGTGCCGCCCGATTACGATGGAATACATTCACGAGCTGGCCAGTCTCCGCCCTATCGGAAGGGGGTGGAGGTAGGAGAGGGATATGCCATTTGGCATTGTCTTGGGCCCTTTACAGTATTTCTGCACATTATTATACTTAGGGGCATGCTAGTGTGTTTGAGTTTCGTACTGCATTAGAGCATCTTTATTAGGTATAGCACATACTATGTGGCCTCAGCGAGGACTGTCGGTCCCGCATGAGTGGCTCGATCTGACTCTTTTCCCCGTTCTTTTTTTTAAGGTATTTTCTGCAGATTCTGAGTACTCGATGTCTATATGACGGGGTTTCCTTTTGGCGAATTGAAGAACCTGGCTAATTCTCTAACTTAGTATAAATGGTAATCATTCGCTTACGTTTTGGTTTTGACCCGGCTCTGCCGTGACACTTTGTATCTTAACTTTGTTTCCACTTTACTTTCATTTGAACCGAATTTCGAGACATAGTCTTAGGACAGGTTAAGAGTACCCAATGGCCCTTCGAGGTTTTTAGGGTTTGAAATCCCTCCTTTTACTAAACTTAAAAATGGGTTTGAAACCTCGACCCGTATCTGGATTGCAAGATCCGAACAAGGGGTTTTATCCCTTGAAACGTAACCCGAAAATCATAATTTTGGGCCGTTACAAAGATGGTATCAGAGCGAGGTTGTGCAATTCGGGTACACAAGGGTCGAGTGTATGTTTTGGAAAACCGCCCATGAATTTCAAATGATGTGAAAGTGTTTTAAAGAGACAAAATGAAGTTAAGATGCCTAACCGAAATTGGACTAAGTAATGAACTCGACTTGTAATAAAAGAGGAAAACCGACCAAACGGGGACACGAGTGGGTAGTAAAGGCGTTAGACCACCCCTATTGGGTGTAGTTGGGAACGGTAGGCGAAATATCAGCTTGTTCTTTACAGATGGGTTGAGAGACTCAAATGAGATCATTATGAGTGTTATTAACTGATTCTGTGCTGAGTGCTTGCTATGCTAGAGATCTGATTTGGTATGCCTAACAATGAGATGTGTATTTATTGATCTATGCGAATGGGATAGTGGGAGTACCCTTGTTTCTGTGTGGTCATACCCAGCTTGTGTGGAACGACCCATTTCCGCTATGTTAACCACTTTTTCGGTTCTATCAAATCTTTTCCCGGATGTCATTATCTTTCATGGGAAATCGGGTTGATAAACACATTGTGTCGGGGATCATGGTTTGATATTAAGTTTGTTTGAGTGGGTGTTGGAAGTTATTGATGTCACTTTGAGTCAAAAGTAAGGTGTTTCTGGGGCTGTCTTTCCTTATTCTTATGATGATCAACCAGTGTCTTCTTACGAAGAAGAGTGATACCGAAGTCCCACGGGAAAGAGGGGTGATGAGTCGGTTGGAAAAAGTCAATGGTTGCCCTTAAGGATCTCTGTACGGTTGTAATGATGACTCTCTCTGAGTTGCATGACATGATCTAATAGCCTCTTGCATATACCTTGCGAATGACCATTAGTATAGGCTGCTCATGCCATTACATATGTGATTTATTATATTGTTTAAGTCTCGCGTTGTGTCTTGCCTTCTGTAATGACTGTATGTTGTTATAACATGTACTTAGCCTATTGATCGTATGATTCATTGGAAGGATGAACCTTATGATGAGAACCTACATGATCGTTATTTCCTATTTGATTAGGTTTATGATAGTGTGATCAACTCCCCTTTGTATGAATGCTTGTAGATGATTGCCTTAGCATGCTGGGTGCTGACGTGTCAATGCGTATTATCCTTTTGTGACAAGAATCCATAGTATGCCGTATGTTCTGTATTCGTCAGATTAATTAACGTTGGTTGTTTTGCAATTTGTATTGTTGCGTGATTACTTGTGTTGGATGGAGAATATGTGGTATAATTGAGTCTTGAGAATTGCATGTTTTATCCTAGTATGTGTTGATTTGAGCTCATGCCCCCGTATTCTAGTCATATTGTCATTACTTAAACTCGTGTTATACAACGTAAAACCTTCCTCATGTTCTATATTGTTGGAATGTGATAGAATTGACTTCTTATGTGTCGCCATGATTAGTTGCATGCATGTATCGTATGTTATGATAAGCCTTTAGCATCATGTGGGATCCTTAATTGTGACTTTTGTGAATTTATATCTTGCCTACCTTATTGCGGATTTTCTCTTGAGCTAGGTCCCTGATAGTTTGACCCTCTCCCCCTTTTCCTATCATCTTAGATTGTTCTACCCATCGTAATTAGGTTGATGTTAAATTCGATGATCGATTCGCTTCCATGATGGTCTATCCTAGCATGCTTACATGTCATCGCTCAGTAGTGTTTCCTCATTTACTATGTGTTATAATCTCGTGCTTGTATGAACATATGACTTGGCACCTCGCATGATCACACACCGCGTTACATAATGATTTCGCACACGCATGACACCTGAATGTTAGGATGAATCTAATCGCATTATCTTGATTGTATTCATGTTCGATAAGTGCCAGTAGTGTCATGTAGGGCTTATGATTCCCAATATGACTTGTAAATGATCACGTGTTGTACTTGTTCTACGATGTGATGACTGTTGTACCATATATGTGCTCTATGATGGTTCGTTGTTGGCATGATTATGATCTATCGCCCATGTTGTCTTCTTGTTACTTTTGATGATGCCTCATGTTTCGTGAATATTATGTTGAGCTCCTCTTAATGGCGCTTGACTATGCTTGTATCACATCATATATCGCTAGTACCATGTAGGACCCATGCTTTCTAAATGTATCTCGTCATATGATTACGTGTCATACTTGACCTATTATATGATCATTGTGTTAGATGAGATAGTTACTATGTTGCTTCTATATGTTCTCGTATGATGCATACGAGAACATTGTTCATATATGGGATAATCGTGATGCCCATTAAATCCTGCATATCTTGCTTAAGTTGCTAGGCATATCTACTTTCATGGATAATGGACTACTATCTTGTCTCGTATGCATCCGTGTAGCACTCGAATATCTTTTTGGAATGAATACGTATGTCGTGCTCCTCGAGATAGGTACATGTTAGTGTGGATTAAAATGACTGATATGCCCCATGATGAATTTGTGTCTACTTGTCATAATTGCAACCTAATAGACCTCCATAAGGGCGTTGTTGCTATCCTCGGTTTAGAGTCTAGTCTCCGGTATTGTCGTCTTTAGTTGTGGCCCGTGGTTGTCCCCAAAAGGAATTTGGGTTGTCTTCTCTTGTCACTC
This sequence comes from Persicaria tinctoria, assembly GCA_037127255.1. Taxonomy (NCBI): domain Eukaryota; kingdom Viridiplantae; phylum Streptophyta; class Magnoliopsida; order Caryophyllales; family Polygonaceae; genus Persicaria; species Persicaria tinctoria. Next base: position 33,452,288 of record JBANSL010000013.1, on the reverse strand, counting down.
CCCTATCTTTGCTAACTTGGAGTCATGCGCGATACATTGGGTGAGCGACTGCTTGAAAGAGAAAAGAAGTTGCATAGCGATAGAGCCGTGTGGCGGAAGCGTGGGCCCATAACCCACAAGCCTCATGATCGACGGTGTTGGTGGGACAGTTATGTTTCAAGGATTGCAGCTATCGAGTACGATATAACTTGCAGGCGGGAGTGTCCTCCGTTTGAATTGCTAACCTTTCTGAATATGTTGATAACTATGTTGCACTGCTTTGATGGTGACATTTATGTGTTTATGTGCTGACTTGGTAATAGTTGTTGTCTGATTGTCTGTTGTTTATGATGATATGGTTCGGTGCCTTACAACTCTAATGTACATGATGTCTTGATGCGTTGGTGCTTGAGTTGCTAAGCATGATCTAAATTCGTTACCTATAAAATGTGAACTGCAAATGCCGAGAAACCTGAACTGTCTATTAGATAAGGTTATGATGAAACTTGCTAGCTTGACTTGATTATGTGCATATATGATGATTTGTAATAATGATTGAGCATGACGGTAAATTGAGATTTATCGACGCAGTTGCAATGTTTAATGCTGAACTAATGATGCTATTGATATAAATGCTAGTTGATATGATGTGGTCCTTATGTGTAATAATGTCCATGATTTCTTCTTCTTTGAACTTGTGGGTGAGGGTTCTCTTGTGGGGTGGTTGATGAGTGGTAAAAGACTTCTGGGCGGTTAGGATGATCGATGGTATTACGCGGTAAGACGCGAGAGAGGGATCCATGTGGTTAGCAGGGTATGATGTTTGTGATGTCTTGAGTAGTATATGAGGTGTGGGGAATGACTTTTGAGAGTATTGATGATATAGTATGAGAGGGTTCTCGGGTGTGAAGTTAGAGATAGGAGTTGGGTTCTTAGAGGTAGATGGTGTGTGGGAGTGCTTGATGGAATGAGGGGTGAGATTGTAGTATCGAAATGAATTGGGATTTCTTCAAGGGATTTTGTCGGAGTTAGTGTTGTTGAGTCTAGAAGAGGATTAATCTTGACTTGAGAGTGGAGATGGGTGAGTGGGGATTGTGTTTTATTTTGACTGGTATGATGTGAGGAATTTTCTTGATTTTGTGATTTATTTATATCTGCTGGCATGATGTTAGATAACGACCATGATGAACTTGATATGGAATTACATGTTGATATGCAATATTAAAATCTGGTTGGTAGTGACAAGTGTTACCATGATATATTAATACTTTGATATCCTGTTATATTAGTTTAGAAGCATGATAGGACGTGCTGTGATATGATATATGAAGTAATGAAGAGTATGAACTATGGGATAATGATGTGCTATTATGTGGAAACATGATGTTTTATTATGTGGTAGTAAGCATGATGTGTACTATATGGTTGACAAGCATGATTAGTGGTTATGTAAATGATGAATATGACTTTAAGTATGATCATGGTTAGTATATATGAGATAATGGTGCATGATTTTTAAATGATTCTCATTCGATATTGCGATGAGTTAAGGTGATGTCTTTCAGAGCATGCTGACATTTTGATGATTTATATACTGCTTGATCTTCCTTTTTCTGAATCTTAATAGCATGACTTTAATTTGTTGTGTTGATATGTTAACATGATGAATCTGTTCTACATGTGTTGCAATATCGATATGCGATAGTGAGATTTGATGTGTACTGACGTACTAACCCCATAACATCTAACCCGTTGATTTCTGGACATTTGTGCTTACGTGATGAGTGATGAGGATTCGATTATGCACTTGTGATGCCTTCAGTATGATGTAGAGATATACCTTATGATTTTTGGTATGTTGTTTAAATGCACATTTTAACCTTTAGTATGATTTGGAGATGCTTCATGTGACCTTGTGGAACTGTATGGATACATGGTTGAGACTTGTCGTATAATGTACTCGTTGAGGATCGATTGGGTATGTGGTTATGCATTGCTTATGACTCGTGAATCTTGCTTGAATTGAGACTGATAGATTGATTTGATTCTGGAAACTAGGAAGAGAATATGGGATTAGCCCTTAGAGGTGGATGATTCCACCTCCCAACTTCTGAATTTGATTGTTTGATATGCGAGAAACTAATCTGGTGGTTGGAAGATTTTGACGAAATCTTGATTTGAAAGGATTTGACTTGTTTTGGTGTAAGGTTGCTTGATTAGACATCTTATTTGAAGATTTTGAACGATTTTGAAAAAGGACCAACTTTGATTGTAAAAGAATGAACGATATCGAGAATTTTAAGGCTAATCTTTATTTTCAATTGTGGAATCTCTTTAGAAACTTTTCAAACCCGGGCAACTCTATGATACTTCACGAAGTGGATACAAGCATTTTATGAGGGCGCTTGTAGGGTACTTGCTAAGACCTAGTGATGACATTGTAGAACTTTTAGAGTTGTGGTACTTCCGAAAAGTCGAAGCAAGGATGTGATAGGGGTGCTTATTGCATACTTGTCAAGGCCAATTGGAGATGTCACGACCGTGACTAGGATGTTGTGAGAATCTCGGAAGACGCAACCGAGATGATTACAAGATCTTTGGACATGGTCCTTGGACTCATCAATTTCAACTTCATCCCCTACTTTATTTTGGTTTTAGTCTCGGGGACGAGACTTGTTTTTAGAGGTGGATGATGTAAAGGCTCGGATTTTTAAATCCTAATTTTCAGAAAAATGAATTTAAATCGAATATTTTAAGAAAAACTTGTCCTAAATTTAATAAATCGAACTCGAAACTATTAAAGCGGATTCCGGCAAAATTTTAAAATTTATGCAAAGTAGACATTATTCCGCTTTCATATGTCAAAAATTCGAAAAAAAAAAATGATATTTGGATTTCATTATTGAATTCGGATTGGAAAAAAAAAATTGTGTTGATCGTGTCGAGATTTGATCGAGCTAGCGGGTTCAGAATATTTTATTCGGGTACCCTTAATTTCTTTTCTTTTTCCCTTGGGACCATATATGTCATCCGAATTCAGGCACCCTTACCTTTGAGTCTTTGACCATTTGTAGCAGTAAGAAGAGCCTCATGCAACTCCTCCCTGTCTCATGTTCCCCCATTTCTTGCAAGAAGCCAAATAATCTCTCTCTCCCATTGCATCGATTCAAGAGAGCTCTCTGCTTTTACTTGATTTCCAAATGAACCCCCCCCCCCCCCCCCCGCGCACTTTTCTCCCTTTACATGTGCCCACAACCCCACTCTCAAACCCACAAGGAAGCAGCCCTTTGTCTCTTATCAGTACCGAGCCACCAAGCCCCAAACCCCCCACTGCATTCCCCTTCTTCACTTCTTTCGTTCCCTTCTACGAGACACACCAGCAGCTGCTCCACCATCGACGGCGGCCACCCAGGAGGTCACCGGAGCCGCCATTTCCGCCGGGCGCAGCCCCTCTTCCTCGCCTCTTCGATTCGGACAGCAGCAGCAGCAGAAGTTGGGCTCCCATCCAAGCCAAAACCCTCCCCTGTATTTCTTCTGTCCGAACTCTATTCGAGCGCAGCCCGAGTCAAGGTCGAGCCGAGCAGCAGCAGCCTAGCAACAGCGAGCCCGGATCTGTCCGGCCTCCTCTTCCCCTGTCCTTGGTTTGAACCCGGGTAAGGCTCCCCCTTCCCTTTCGAACGAAAAGCTTGTAAAGTTTCCTCCTTTTGACCTCTCCGTTCGTTCTAGGTCGAGAATCTCAACCTCAAACCTCCGATGACGCCCAATCGACCCCCGACGGCGTTTTCCGGCGAGCATCGAAACACCCTCGGTGAGGATCCCTCCTTTTTCCCCCTTTCTTTGTCTAAATTCCTGTTCTTTGGGTGTCGGAAGGGTAGTCGGAGCAGGCCTTCTTCGCCGGCGAGCTCCCTTCCTCCTTCCTTCTTCCTGATTTTCGAACGCAGTGAGTGTGGGAGAGGATGATGAACAGTAATTTTGGGTGGGTTTTCTGTTATTATTTAAATTGGCCGGTTCACCTTACTAACTCCAAAAACCGGTTCGGTCTAGGCAAAAGAAGCCAGCTTTCAATGGGTTGTTTTAAAAGGGTTGAGGTTGGGCCTATTTTCCTTTGGGCCTAATCTTTGAGTGAGTTGAATTAAAATGTAAGATAAGTTTTGAAGACTATATGTAAATGTTAATTAAATACTCCGTACTAAATAAGTAGATTATATATATATATATATATATATCGTATGATATTATGACCTTTTAGAATTATGGAGATTTAAAATATATATTATTGGAATTTTATTATATTATAATATGGTTTAAAAGAGACATTATTTGGAATATGTATTTAATGTCGTTCTAATTTGTAATTTTGAGAAATGATTTAAAATGAGTTTTCAAGCTTTTAGAAATATCTTTTAAGAATTTGTGTTTGGAAAACCAAAATGCCGGAACTAATTCTATAATATGATTTTGAGAAAATTGGTTTCAAGGTTTAACTGTTTAACATCGGGATTCCTTGTTTTGGTTTGATAATGTTAGTTTTGGGAAGGAAGTTTGAAAGGTGTTGTTGGTATGATTTTTATCAAAGGGTTTGATTGGAAGAATGATTTTGGTTGATGTTGATCATATCGGAAAGGTTTTAGAAAATGGTTTTACCGTCGATTGGTTTTAAGGATGTTGAGAACTTGGGTTTCGTGTGTATGAATGTTGGTCCGGTAGCTTATGAAAATGGCTTGATGATAGGTGTGTACTGCTTTTGGATTGCGTTGGACTTGCATTTGGGCCCTTGCTTGTGTTATCTTGCTGTTCTGCATCTTCAGGTAAGTTCCCTAGGGGGCTTACTCAGGTTGGACATTAATGCATGTTGTTGCATTTTATGTTAGGTGTTGCATATGCATAAAAGCATGCCATGTAGTATCCTGTTTAGGTTGCACTAATTGAATGAGCATCTGCTTACTTATTGCGTTTGAAACAGAACGGCCGTTATCTGTGATAGTCCTAGAGTCTTTGCTAGGGTCATAGGGTAGCCCAGCCTCATCGGGTACCCTGAGTCAATCGAGTCATGAACTTCCTTATATTATGAGATGCCTGCGGGCTTTATTGTGGAGCGGGTTAGGCATGCGTGCCGCCCGATAACGATGGAATGCATTCACGAGCTGGCCAGTCTCCGCCCTATCGGAAGGGGGTGGAGGTAGGAGAGGGATATGCCATTTGGCATTGTCTTGGGCCCTTTACAGTATTTTTGCACATTATTATACTTAGGGGCATGCTAGTGTGTTTGAGTTTCGTACTGCATTAGAGCATCTTTATTAGGTATAGCACATACTATGTGGCCTCAGCGAGGACTGCCGGTCCCGCATGAGTGGCTCGATCTGACTCCTTTCCCCGTTCTTTTTTTTAAGGTATTTTCTGCAGATTTTGAGTACTCGATGTCTATATGACGGGGTTTCCTTTTGGCGAATTGAAGAACCTGGCTAATTCTCTAACTTAGTATAAATGGTAATCATTCGCTTACGTTTTGGTTTTGACCCGGCTCTGCCATGACACTTTGTATCTTAACTTTGTTTCCACTTTACTTTCATTTGAACCGAATTTCGAGACATAGTCTTAGGACAGGTTAAGAGTACCCAATGGCCCTTCGAGGTTTTTAGGGTTTGAAATCCCTCCTTTTACTAAACTTAAAAATGGGTTTGAAACCTCGACCCGTACCTGGATTGCAAGATCCGAACAAGGGGTTTTATCCCTTGAAACGTAACCCGAAAATCATAATTTTGGGCCGTTACAATACAAACTCAGGGTACCACCACAAAGTGGCTACAGGACGCAGAAACAGAAAACTCATAAGAGAATTCATAACCCAAGAAGGAACGACAATAATTGGGGAGGAAAACATCCGAAAAGAAATCAAACAAGAATTTGAAAAAAGATTTCGCGAAGAGCGAATAAACTTCCGATTACTAGAAGAATATCTAGAACTAATATACATAGAAATTACAGAATAAGAGAATTACTTTCTCACAAAACCTATTACTAACCAAGAAGTCAAAAAGGCGTTCTTTTCAATAGGAAAAGACAAGTTTTCAGAACCTGACGGAATGACTGCAGAATTTTACCAATACTACTGGGATATTGTGGGTCCATTGATCATTAAAGCAATCAAATGCTTTTTCCATTATGGAAGAATGTTGAAGCAAATTAACCAAACTTTCATTACACTGATCCCGAAATGCGACAACCCAAGAACAACTAATAACTATAGACCCATTAGCCTATGCTCAACTATTTATAAGGTAATTGCAAAAATTCTAGCCGATAGAATGAAAACTATTCTAAGAAAAATAATACATCCACTACAAGAAGCTTTCATATCGGACAGAGCTATCCAAGACAATGTACTCATTGCTCATGAAATATTTCACTCCTTTCGTAGTAGGAAAAGTCGTGATGGATGGATTGCAATCAAACTTCATATGGAAAAAGCCTATGACAGAGTGAACTGAGACTTCCTTTTTGCGATTATGTCAAAGTTCGGTTTCTGCCAAAAAATTTGTGGATGGATAAAGGAATGTATCCAAACTGTTTCTTTCTCCATCCTTGTGAATGACGAACCAACTGTTACTTTCTGCCCTCAAAGGGCACTCAGACAAGGTGATCCGATATCTCCCTACCTGTTTATCTTAGGTGCTGAGATTCTTTCTAGAAAGCTCCAATGACAATGCGAACAATCATCGAACACCATAGGTTTCAAGATATCTAGAAACGGATCTCGGATTCCATTTCTACCCTTCGCAGATGATATAATGATATTTGTCAAAGCGACTCCGGAAGCATGTACAACAGTGAAAACTATACTAGATGATTATTGCGCGATATCCAGCCAAAAAGTTAATTTGCAAAAATAAGCATTCCAAGCGACAAAAGGGATCACAAACAACCAAAAACAACAAATCCAATCCTGCTTACGAATAACAAACCAAGCAGCTATAGAAAAATATCTCGGTCGCTCTATTATTAATGGCAGGGTGAAGAAGACACATTTGAAGAGGTTCTTGGAAAATCAAAGAACCAATTAGCGAAATGGAGAGAAACTGAACTAACCCAACAAGGATGGGCGATACTAGTCAAAGCTAATTTAGCTGTCAAACCAAGTTATGTCATGCAGAATTTTATGCTCTCTTCAAGTATACATAATGACATCGATAAACTCAACAGAAGTTTCTTTTGGAACAAACACCCACGATATAAACCACTTATCGGGTGGGATAAAGTATGCAGACCGAATAATGAAGGTGGATTAGGAATTCAGAAGACAAAAGACATGAACAAGGCATTGCAAATGAAACTACTATGCAAAATAATTGCGGAACCGCAAAATGAATGGGTGAAAATAGTTAGAGAGAAATACTTGAAGGAAGAGAGCGTTTGGGACTATAGGAGAAAAAAGAACACGTCATGGAAATGAGCGAAGTTAATGGACATTAAAGAAGAATTCTACTCGAGTCTTATCTAGAAGTTTGGAAACGGGAAAACGATAAGATTATGGAAGGACGACTGACTAAACTATGACATAAACCTTCGAGAAAACAGTATCCGTTGCCATAGACCGTAGTGAAGAACAAGAAACAATCGACCAATTCTTAAAACCAGACAAAACTTGGAATGTGGATAAATTAAAAGATTTCCTCCCTGTGGACATCGTCAAAGAATCATGGAAGTTCATATCCACACAAATGAAATCGAAGATAGATTATACTGGAAATCAAGAAGAAACGGTTGGTTTTCAACGCGAGTGCCCTAGACCATGTCAGAAGAACTAGAAGAACCAACCCCGATCCACTTGGCTGGATTTGGAAAATTGATTGTCCGTCAAAAATAAAAAAAAATCTACTAAGTGGACCCCGACGAAAGTCAGACTACAAAGTAAAGGAGTCCATGTCTCACTTGAGTGCCCTCTCTGCAACTACAATGGTGAAGATGCTACCCACATCTTCACCCAATGCAAAACTTCTTTATCCTTTATTGGAAGAATGGATAGAGAAATCGAGCAAATAATCCGGAACACGGACAAACTAGACATACCTTACAAGAATATAATTATGAACATTTTTGCAAATATCTCAACAGAACAAAAATCGATCCTTGCCTTTTCCATGTGGGGCATTTGGTCAATGAGAAACAATACAGGATAAGTTAGAGAAAAGCACAATCGGAGGAACAAGATGACACATCCACTACAAGAGTAAATACCCACCAAAACAGAACAAAAAAACAGAAAATTGTAAAATGGAAAAAGCCCGCCGACGACTTTGTCAAACTCAATTTTGACGGTGTTATGGTTGGTTCGGGCATTGCTGCTTCTGAAATTTGTTATTCGTGACAACCATGAGTTAGTTCTCTCTTGTGGTGCCTTGGGCCACGGTAGGGTGTCTGCAATTCAAGCAGAGTGTCTCGGTCTTTTGTTTGGACTCGAGGAAGCTACGAAGAGGGGTTTCACTTGGCTCGAGGTGGAGGGCGACTGCTTGACGGTGATCAACGTCATGAAGGGGATCTGGAGGTGTCCTTGGGAGATTGAGATGATGGTCTCGGATTCCCTTAGCTTTTGTCGCGCTTTCGAGAGGGTGACATTTTTACACACATTCTGCGAGGGGAACTGGGTTGATGATAGACTGACGCATTTCGGCCTCTCTTCGTCGTTTGTTGCTGAGCACGCTGCTGCAAAAATTGTTGACGTCGTCCGTCTGGACGCTCATCTCCAAATTCTCGAATTGTATCAAAAAAAAAAAAAAATTGAGATTATTTTTAGTTATTTTTCCAAAAAAAATCCCTTCTTATGATAAAAAAAAAAAAAGGAGTCAACCAAAGTTTGGGTTGGGTAGTACTATTGGACCAAGGATCCGGTCCGGATACGATGAATTCGGAGTAGGCGGTCAGTGCAACCCATCATTATGGGAGCCGGATCTCTCAGGATTGATTCACGCCCGCACCTCTTAAATCTTCAGTTCCAACCCGAAGCCGTCGGCGAAGTCCATCGGACTTCTCTTTTGTTTCGTCGACAGGTTTGTCATCTCTCACGATTCATTCAATTTCAGAGCATGCCGCTTTGGATCTAGTAATTCACTTGCAAGCAATCCTGACTCATTCTGATTTTAGGCGTTTGTTGAATGGATTTTTTGCTTTTGCTACTTATTTGTTAAAGGAATCGATCGATGGGGAAGGAAGCTGATGCTGTTTCCGCTATGGAAATTGATGATCAAAAGTTCAACTCTTTGGATCCTGTAGGCCCCAAATTTTCTATCAGTGGTACCCCTCTCTCTTCTTCTCCCCCTCGTCAATTGAATTGTGTTTGATATGCATCTTGTATTAAGTCTCAAATTGATCTCAATCCTTTTGAATTGGGGTTCAAATACAGTGTTGCAGCTATTGAAATCTGCTCAAATGCAGCATGGATTGAGACATGGGGACTATACACGCTACAGGTTCATATACCCCTATTCACCCCAAATAAAATATGCGGTTGGGTTTTTTTTTTTTAATGCTTCAACTGTAGTGTAGCTTCTAAGGAAAATTTTGTCAGCAGTATAGTCCATCATCAGCGGGATTGCACTGCACCCATACGATTGAATTCTTGTCGATATAGAACCATGGCCTAGAGGGGAACAGAGAAAGAGGGATTTGGCTCCTATATAGAAAGCATCATTTGAAATTTCGGATCTATGGTTTTGCATCTGAAGAACCCTAAAAAATCCATTAATCTCAAAATGAATATATTAACAGCTATTGGTTATCTGATATCGATATACTTGTACCAAACAGGCCCATAATCTTTTAACCTGCATGTTTGCATACCGTGTTCCTTTCTCTTTCTCTGGATTTCTTGACACAAATGCCAGTGGACGGCTTGATGCTTTATAGCTGATAAGAAATTCTCCTCTTCATTCTAAATTTAAGATTACCAGTTTTCCGATTCATTAGATGACTGGATTATTTAGCCAATTGCTACTTGTTACTGATTGCTTTGATTTCCAGGAAATATTGCACAGCTCGATTGAGGAGGTTGTACAAGTCCTTAAAGTTTACTCATGGTCGTGGCAGATACAGCCGTCGAGTCATTTCCGAAAATTCTGTGACAGATGTTAGGTGGGCGTGCATTCCCTCGTGGTCTTTATCTCGTATGCGATGGGTTCAAATTTGACAAGTTTATTGTATTACTATGTTTATCCCCCCTTTCTGCTAGTTGTTCTTGCCCCTTTTTTGCACTGCTCTGTTCTGAATTAATATTTTGGTTGAAAATAGATATCTCCACATACTTCTATATACAGCTGAAAGAGCATGGAGCCATGCAATGGAGAAAAGACAGTTGCCTGATGGCCCCAACAGAAGCCAGCGCATCTATCTACTTGGCAGGCTACGGAAGGCAGTAAAATGGGCCAGTCTTTTTGCCCAGCTGTGTTCAGTTAAAGGAGACTCTAGAACATCTTTGGAGGCTGAGGTTGGTGTTACCATATCATATTGCTGTTGCATTTGCTTGTAATTTCCGAAGTTCACTTATAGCGTGTTTATTCTCTTTGTCCCAAATTCTAGATTCTCTTCTAGATGAATACAGTAGCTAATATGTAGAGGAAGAGTGCTATTGCTATCTGAATGCTCACATGCCAATTTTTTTGCTCATCTGGTTCTATTTATACGCACCAAGCTAAATTAATTTGACCTCTTTCCATCAAACTGAAAAGAATAATCACTATTTTCTTAAGAATTTGAATTCTACTGTTAGCATTGATAAAGATGTCTATCTGTAGAAGAGGGAAAAGTGTACAAATTGACATGAATATTGATAGCTATACAGCCTATACTTATACCCGTGATCCATTGTCAGGCCTATGCATCTTACATGAAGGGTACCTTATTGTTTGAACAAGATCAAAACTGGGACACCGCAGTAAGAAACTTTAAGAGTGCAAGGTACATCCCTTCTTTGCAGCAATTTAACTTTCTTGTCTCTAATAGCAGAATCTTCTCACATGTAAGTGAGAACAGTGGAACAGAAGAACTTTGAATCAAAATATGAGCAATTATATGGGTTTGGGGTTTCATGATGATAGTAACTTATGGCTTATATTACAGAGCTGTTTATGAGGAACTTGGGAAATATGGAGACCTGGAAAATCAAGTTTTATGCCGTGAACGTGTTGAAGAGCTAGAACCAAGTATCAGATATTGCTTACACAAAATTAGCAAGTCGAACCTACAGGCTTCAGAATTACTACAGATCGGTGAGATGGAAGGCCCAGCTATGGACCTTTTCAAATCTAAATTAGAGGTGAGTATCGATATCTGGTACAAGTGAACAATTGATGAAAATTGCTTGAGAAGAATAGTTTATCTCCTTGTTTGAACTCTTTGTGCAAAAGTTAATTAACCTGGAGAACTTGGTATTTTCCATGTGTTCCCTAGCTGCTTAAATTATTCGTAAAATGTTTCAATACATGCAAAGATCATGTTATTTTTCTATGATATGCTTTCATGTTTCTAGCACAAAATTTTTTACTAACAAGTTTCTGGTATGTAGGCTGTCATGGCAGAGGCAAGGTCTCAACAAGCTGCTTCATTGACAGAGTTCCATTGGCTCGGTCACAAATTTCCCATTTCCAATGCCAAGACCAGGGTTTCTATAATTAAAGGTCTGTCATTGCATATCAGAGAAGTTAATACATAAATCATGCTCTTATGTTGACATGACATGTGTTGCAACACAAATAAACGATCAACCTGTATTTTTTTTATTTGCTTCTTTACTTACTGTGGACAAGAGTTAAGTTTTGAAAACTCTGGTCATGAAGAACCTGCCATATTAATTTTCTTCTCAAATATCTTTTTATGTAACCTTATGAACATCATAGAATTAGCATGCATATATAGCTTTCTAAATTCCACCGTGTGGTGATATGATTTCTAGTGTTACTAAGCTTACAGTTGTAAAAATATTTAATTTCGCAATCTCCATGTATCAAAAGATTCAAAACCCTCATAGGTATGTGACAATTGAATTTTGATGAATATTGATGGAAGTTGATTGAAAAGATCTATTTATGGATAGGATTAAGGTTTGACCTTGTGAAGTAGTAAAGGTATGGTTCGTAGTATCACCAAAGTGAAGGCGGCAAAAGAATATGTAAAAACAGCTCCGGATGATTTTACACTGTTAAATATTACAATGCAGCTTCTGTTATGAGATAAGAAGAGTTCAGAGCTTCTTTTTTGGATTTGGATGAAGTTGAACACTCTATCCCTCCCTATATTAGAAGACAAATAACTTCATGAAGCTTGTTAACTTTACAATGCTTTGAACTTCATCTACTAATTTCTCCTCCTTTATAATATCATTGTCGACCTTGAAAGCAGAAGAAGAAGAATGTGGTGTAATTTTGTTTCTTCGCCAAGGTTCACTAGTTTTTATTCCAGTACTTGCATGTGATGCCTCCTGTTCTTCATTCCAACAATAGTTAGGTGCTTTCTCTAGCCTCTGCCTACCAATCTACCGAGATTGCCTCTTTATCTTCGTATATGGTTGATTAGTTATTCCAAGATGTTCATATCATATATTTGGTGTTTGTGCATTTACATGGTAGATTGGTGATTACTTGAATTGAGTGCTAGTTTAACAAGTTCAGAGAGAAATTTGTGATGCTTTTTAGTGATAATTTCTTATAGACCTAAAATGTGGCAAAGGTCTATCTAAGAACATTCTACACAAACACATAGAAATCCATATAAATGGTGAGGTCAAGACTCTTCATGTTGTTTATGCCTGTCTTTGGGTCTATCGGAAAGACTCTCTCCAGTGCTCCGGGAAAAAGTGCGTACATCCTGAACCCCTAGACCCTACTTTAGTTACACTGGGTGGTTGTTGTTACTCCCACCAAGGTAGATACACCTGGCCATAAGGCAAGATAAGTCTATCAACTCTCTAAATAGGCCAATTCATGGATAACTGACTAAGGCTCAATGCCTTGTTTGTACTAGTAATTTCCCTTCTTCTAGCTTATCCTAGAAGATTCTAATCTAACTGCCCATCTGTGTATCAATTTATCTCTCATTGTGAAACTAAATTAAATATCAGTATGGTATAGTATGGAATTGTCTGATGATATCTTTTTCCATGTGGCTTTTTTTCGTCTTAGTTTTTCATTGTGTCTAAAGGTTTTTCATTTCCATCCAATGCATACCAGCTCAGGAATTAGAGAAGGATCTGCACAGCCCCACTGTGGAGTCACTTCCTGCTGATAAAAGACTTGCTATGTTTGATAAGATTTTTACAGCTTACAATGAGGCAAGGAGCTGCATTCGCAATGAATTGGTACAACACTAGACTTGGTTTGCTCATATTTTGGGTTTTTAGCATGTTGCCTTCTCATTAATCAAAATATTTTTTTTTTGAAAAAAAAATGTTTTAGCTCCTATGATTTATGCATTTAAATCTAGGGTTTTCTTTACTGTGTAGGTGACAGCAGGAAGTAATGAAAAACTTAAAGATGATTTGAATGGACTTGACAAAGCCTTATGGGCTGTCTTGGACCAACGCACAATTGAGCGAAACCAGCTTTTGGTTAGCATAGCAAAGAGCAAATTCAATAGGCAACGTGATGACAAAAATGAAAAAGCAACGAAGCCTGAAGAACTCGTTCGTTTGTACGATCTTCTATTACAAGTAAGAAATCTGAAACACATCTTTCTGTATATGAGGAGATGGATTACTCTGCTGAGGCTGAAATCAATTTTAATACATTTCAGTGTAGTTATTTTGATGATAATAACTTCATATTATTTATTTTCACAGAATGTAGATCATCTATCTGATTTAGTTACTTCCGGGAGAGATAGGAAACCAGAAGAGATCGCGTTTGCTGCAGAATGTGCTGTTAAAAGATCGGCTTTCCAGGCAGAGAGGTAGTGTCCAGATATTGTTTTTCTTCTTCTTTTTGTGTTTTGGAGCGTGGATTTAAAGCCAACTCTTCCCATTTTTGGTAATGTGTTATTGCTAATCATGATGTCTGAACAGTAACAAATGTCGAAGGATGCTGAAGATCAATGTAGTTTTGTGGGTTGATAGTATCACTGATTGCCTTTCCCTCTTCATTTTAGGTGCTTTTATTTGGCCAAGTCGTACAGCTTGGTTGAAGAGAGGGCCAAAGCTTACTTATTGTACTCTCGTGCTCTTTCCCTTGCTGACAATGCCGTGAAAGAACTGAAGAGCTTGGCTAACTTGGACCAGGTTAGTATGCTAATCTGGTTTCTTATGCTAATGGTGTTCTACTGCTTTCTTTTCTACGCATTGCTTTGTAGAACTTGGCATGCATAAATTGCATCGATTGCTTGACAGAATGCTGTGGTAAAATCTCCCTTCACCAGAACACAGACACAATTATCAAACAGACTCACCTTGGAACTTGGAAATGTCTTTTCTTAAACAGGTGATGATGGAGGAGTTGAATGTGCTGCGTCACAACTGTAGATCAAACATCTGTATAGAACATGCAACTGGGATAATGGAGAAGAAGGAACAAGAAGATCCAGCTAAGATTTCGGAGCAGATTTCTAATATATCCCTAAATGGATCTAAAAAGAAGGTACTATTTGCCCACATGATCTCTCTTGGTAGTAGATTTTACCTTTCTTTTTTGTTACTAAAGTGACTTAAGTTTTCAACAACCCATGTCTTGATTTGTTCACAATTGCATTGGGATTGAATGCCTTGTATTGATGATGAATTGAGCAGGAGAAATTGCTGGTCGAGAAACTAGATGTATATGAGCCAGCCGTAGGAGTTTCAAATACAAAAGCGCCTCCATCCATCGCCGCCTTTCCACCTGAGTACCAGGCAATACCGAGGAATCCTATTGTGTTGGACCTAGCATACAACATGATTGACTTCCCTTCTCTGGAGAATAGAATGAAGAGAGACAGGAGGGGTTTCCTTAGGAGCTTTTGGGGATGAGCTGTTGTGTTGGTCCTTGGTTGGTCATTTCAAGGTGTTTTCAGTCACCTTTAGGACTTTCAAGGTGTTTATTTTTCAAGTGTTCAGTGGTGTTGAAAGAGATCTTGCCTTTTTTTTTTTCCTTTTACTGGATTAGGGTTTTTCTTGTGAAAGAAGTTTTGCAAGTAGTTAATTTCAGAATAGTTTCATTATGTGGATCAAACTGAAACATTTGAAAATCCCCCCTGTTCAATGACAAACAACTTGGGGGTTATTTTAGTTGGCAGGCCCGGCCCAGAGGCAGGGCCCAATGGGGTCTACCGCCCATGCCTTTGTCGATGAGCCCATATTTAATTAATTAAACTAACGAGTACCTTCATTCTGCGATAAAAGAGGTTGGTAGGATTTTTCCATTTAGACTCTGGATCCGTTTGTATGTTATAATGTACAATATATTATAATTATAATGTAATATTGTGTATTATAAGTTATTATTAACGGTCATCCAAACAAACCCGAAGTTGATATCAGCTAGTCACTGAGTGCAAAATTCTTCCAATCCTGACTTGTTCAAGGATTTAATTGGTTAGTAAACCTCGTTTAAAAATGCCCTATGCCCCTATCTATACTGTTTTATTACCAACCATAGCTGCTATGTTGGTGATCATATATCACTCACACAACATATGGTCGACGGTCAAAAAATCATTTTTATTGCACTCAAAAGACCGAGCTTCTTATCGTGCATTATCGTCCCTTGATGATGTTCACACATTCCCCTTTCACTTGTATAGGTGTCTTCATCACCACTTCATCTATTTTTATTGCACTCAAACCCAAATGAAATGATAGGAACATGCTTGTTATTCACACAATCTCCAATAACGCCTTTTCGAACCTAAAAAAAAAAAAAAAAAAGTTTTGTTTTAAAATAGGGAAATTTACAGAAAACCACCCCTTAAATATGAGTGTTTTCACTTAACCACCCCTTAAATTAAAAATTACAGAAAATCACCCTTTAAATGGTTTTTTACTTACAACTCACCACCACTTCATCTATTTTCATCAACTTATCATTAAATATATTATATTTTAATATTTTTAAACTTAAATTTGATTATAAATATATTCAAAATTTTAATTTAAGGCCTCGATTATATTTTAGGGATAATTTTATTTATTTTTAAAAAACAATAATAAATATAGCCTACAATTATTATCTTAATAATTATATTTAAGTTATATGATTAATTGATAACCTAATTTTTTAAAATTTAGGTAAATTTAAAGAAAAAAGTTACATATAACAAATAAAATGGATCAAACTCATATTTTAAGTTGAAAATTATTAAATATTTATTATTATTTTTTAAATAAATAAAACTAGTTCTTTTCCCGAACCTTGTTCAGGTTTTTCACAATCTTTTCAATCAAGTTTTGACGTATTAAAAAATATTCAACACATCAATTTTCTACTAACATATTGTTTATGTTTCTTGTCATGTTATTCTTTGAAATTTTCTTTTCTCGATATGATCGATACTTTAAATTTGACAAAGCGTCCACTTCCACACTTCTCCTAACATCCGTCCTAATTGAAGGCAAAGAAAAGAAACCTTATAATTTTTGGCTTAAGAAAATTGAGTTTGGATCCTCTATGATACTATATCGATTACACATCATGTTACACCTTTTAAATTGGTATAAATTATAAACCGATTTGATAAAGATACCTTAAGTTTAAATATATAAACCCTATATAGCTAAAGAATAAAATAATGATATTTAGTGTCTGTTTTTTGTAATGTCATGGACCCTTAATTAGAAAAAGGTATTCTATATTTAAGTATGAACCTTAAGAGGTCATAACATTAAACTTATCAAATCACAATAATTAAATACTTAATTGCAATGATTAAACTCATCAAATCACAATTTATAATCTTCAATTTTACAAATTTCATCAATGGAGTAAACCATTTATGCATTGCTATCTAAATATTTGGCCCTAAAAAATTCCAACGAAAATATATTGGAACCCTTGTCAAAGCTCTAGGCTTAAATATATGATAGGTTGAGCATCGAATATTTTTGGGTATTTTCCCACTGTATTTAATATTGAAAATTAATTTTCATAACCATAATAGATTTCACACCATACTTGTGAAATGGGCTGCAGAAAATGAATGATTTATATTTTTACTCATTTTAAGGTCGTGTGTATTTTAATTGGAGCTCAATTTCTCCATTTTTCCCTCTAATAGACTATTCTTTTTATATATTTTTTTGCAAATATTTTGGTCCTTGTTATTCCTATTGTCTTTAATATTGAAACCTAATTTTTATCGCCATAATATATTTCACACCATGCCTGTGAATCCGGCTGAATAAAATGTATGTCCAATCAAGCCATACAACACAATAGCAAGCATAATATATAACACCCCATCCTGTCTCGCTTTAGAGCCTAAGACTATCAATAGAAATATCCTAAAATCAATTCCATAGTAGAAAGCTATTTTATATTACTTAGCAAACATCAAACAAAAGTTGTTCATAACTTGAACCACTAACAAAATTTCATGAGTAGACAACTACCATGTATTCCTGTTCTAGGTTGAACTTGTAGTCATAGGAGAGTGTAGGCATTAGATACACAGTGATTATCCTTACCAAACATAATTGATTCATAGATCACAAGTGTAACTGAAGCACATACTTCAGACAACCAACACAACCATTGAGACATGAACTCAAACAACTCCAAAATAACTGTACATCTCATCCTGCAAGTCTCGTCTAAGAAGTCAGCTAAATTGCCCTATAGGAGGTTGCATCATATGATAGAAAATTCAACAACACTTTATATAGAAACATCACCCAAAATATAGACAATTCCAAGACCAGAACAGCTCTAGAACATCCCTAAATTAGCCTTTTCCGTGAGGTGAAAATTCTGAAAATTCCAACAACATGTTCTCCGTTCACATCCCAACAGAACCAACAACAATCTGCATCAAAAGGTTCAACAACATCAGCCGGGAATTGCCATCTTCCAAACATTCAGCAAACAACACAAACCCAAAGAAATCAACCCGAAATAGCCCTTGAATCACCAACATATATGATATCCACATAATTCTATAGGAGAAGGCATGATTGGAACCTATCAAATAGCATTTTACATGGAACAATCAAATTTAATATTGATTGAAATATGTAGTCATATCAACAAATAAAAGCGAAGCACCTCCCAATGAACAGAATGGGTGCAACAATAAACGAACCCAAAACTAAAACAAAAAAGAAGTAAAATCACAACAGTAGCCAATGGAAAGGAAATGAACCAAACACCACATTGGTTGAAGAAGAAAACAACAGCAACTCTGAACCACGAAAACAGCTCAACCAACTCATAATAAATTAGTTCAATTTACATAAAAAAAATTAGAACAAAGACATCTCAATAACCTTTTGTCCTAATTTTATAATCAAAGTTGAGATTTGAGAGCATATCTCATTTGCTAAATGCACAACTTTCGTTCATAAAAGAGGAAATCAAAGTTGAATTTTTAGAATAACTTCACTTATGAAAAAAAAAATTTATTAGATGAATCAACACAAAATAAATTTTAAAGGTAATCAAATTGGAGGATGTTTGAGAGCCCTCTCACACAAGCCTGAGATAGCTTAGCGTTTAACCTAAATGGTTCTTATCTTAAATTGAACAAACTAACTGAATAGAGCACTAAAAATAGGCACGTCTTCAAGAATATGGAGAGCACATCAAATATATTTTGAAGGGTGAGCATTTAAAAAGTCCTCTTAAAGGTTGCTGCAAAGAGTAACCTTCATAGTATGAATCAATTTCATTTTCCCTAAAAACTTAGATAAATGAACAAAAAATAAATTTTGAAGGTAATCAAATAATTCTCTATAAACTTAGATGAATCAACACAAAATATACCTATAAGCATTTCATCAAACACCTTGTGTCCATACAGGGGAGGCTCTATCGAATGAGGTTTTGGATATTGTTTTGCATGATTTGAATCATTAATATGATTGTTTTTTTTATGCTGAAAAACATAACCCCAATTCCCATCAACAAATCTAATAACTAAGCTATCCACATCCAATCAAGCAAAGAACAAAACAATTTGAGCTTTTACGATCAATTTATCACAATTATGAAAACCCTAGATTTTGGAATTTTAAATAAAATTCCCAAATTGATTCACACACCCATGAACCTCTTCAAATTCAATCACAAAATCCATGAATACAACTCCCTAAGCCCTAAATTTCGGAATTTCAAAACAAAAAATCGAACACATACCTGCTAGCACATGCTACCCGTCGCTGGTGCCGCTAATCTCACACCACCTATGCTCGCCCTCATCGTACATCTCAGCGAACGTTATCTTCTCGCCACATCGTTGTCATCATCCAGTCTCCACCATCTCCTTTTCCCTTGTCACTAATGGTGTTTATGGAAACGCTCATCTATGTTCACTTGAAAACAGAGAAAGTGGGCTAAGAACGTGGGTCTTCGGGATAAACAACCTTTTTGTTTCTTCTTTTTCTTTTCTGCCAATGGTTGGTTAAAAAAGAGACACGTGGTTCAATATTTTACACTAACATTGCTTCTGAAATTATAAGAATAAGGGGTGGATGATCACTAAAATATAATTGAGCCCTTAAATTCAAAATTTGAATATATTTATAATAAAATTTGAGTTTAAATATATTAAAATATAATATATTTAATGATAAATTAATGAAAATAGATGAATGGGTGGTGAGTTGTAAGTAAAAACCATTTAATGGGTGGTTTTATGTAATTTTGAATTTAAGGGATGGTTAAGTGAAAACACCCATATTTAATATGGGTGATTTTATGTAAAATTCCCTTTAAAATATTACAAAATAATAAAATGTCCACCAAAATGAAAAGTCACATTAAGAAATATAAACATCATGGGTTGTGCCTTAGGTTGTGTCAGTTATCAATGTATAAGAAGATACTCCTATATTCTACAACTTGAGGGATTTAAGATTTTAGAGTGAGCAAAAACCAAATCTACAACATGAGCGTGCAAATAAATCGTTTCTCACTATAATTATAACTGATGAAGGGTGCTTTTGATAAACAATAGAAGTTTGATTGATGCTGCTCCCAAGTGTGTCCAAATTGTAGCTAAGACATGGCATTTTGTCACTATAACTATTCTCCCTCCATTCGATAAAGATGTCGTTTACTATTTACGTATCCTTATTTAGGAGGATAAAAACTATTAAAAAAATCATTTTTATAATTTTTAAAACAAATTTGTACTTATTAATAATACCCACAAAATTGTTAAAAAATTATTAAAAAAAACTAGATATTTTATATATTTTTTTTATCTCAAAAAGCGTGCGTGAATAGTAAAACGAAATATTTTGCCGAATGGAGGGAGTATTGACCATGCTTTTGTAGATTTGTAAACTTTTTATTTCATTTTTTATTCAAGACAAACTTACATTGATACAACATTTCCGTAAGATTGCTTTAAAAAAGCACTATTTTAGTAATATTGTATTTTACTCACACCGATTGGGTAAACATACATGTCTTTTTAGAAATGGAGGAGTATGTTAAGTGTAATGATTAGATGTAAAAAGTAGGGTAAGGTAATGATTAGATTTTGATATTAAAACATTTTTTTTTTTAATTTGTGAGGAGAAGAGGAGGGGTGATGTAAAAATTAGAGTAATGATTAGATTTAAAAATAGGTTAGGTGTAATGATTAAATCTAAAAAGACATGTATTTTTGACAAAATTTTAGAAGTTAAAAAGACATGTATTTTGAGACGGAGGAAGTATGTGTTATGCATTTTTTAGAATCATAAAAAAAATCTATTAGAGTCCTATGTCTTTCATGTTACCCTAGGCCTACAAAATTGTAAAACCCCCCACAAAGATTAGTGCATCGAAGTTTATAATTTTATTAGGAGAAGAAGTAAAGAAACAAAAGAGGGGTCAAATTCTGGAAAAGATGATTGAAGAGCCATTGAAGAGTTTCATCCCCACTGTAACTGGACAAATATAGCAAGTTGTAAAAAAAGGTAAAAAATGGGCCAGATTTACATGGAGGACATTCAATATATACTCCTTATTTATTGTAATAAAATAAACACATCAAATCAATCAAACTACTCAATTTTAGGTAGTACTACGTACGATCCAAAATATATGTCGTTTGATTTTTTAACACGTATTTTAAAGAGCTAAAAACTATGCTAGCTCCGTTTCAAAATATCTGTAGTTTTACTTTTTGGCACGTTTTTTAAAAAGCGAACAAATCTATAAAATATTGATTTTTTAAATAATTTCATACTTAATACAATTATCTATGAAATAATTAAAAAAATTGCATTAAGTATGAAATTATTAAAAAAAATTAATATTTTATAGAGTTTTTCGCTTTTTAAAATACGTGTCAAAAAGTAAAACTATAAATATTTTGAGACGGAGGGAGTATAATATATTAAATTTTTTATTATTATTTTTTTACAATCTAATACTTATTACCAACAAATATTAAGTTGTAAAAAAATAATTTAAAAAAAGTTAATATTTTATATAGTTTTTAGCTTATTAAAATACGTGTTGAAAAGTCAAACGACATATATTTTGAATCGGATAGAGTAGTATTTTTACGGACCATGATACATTTACACTAGGTGTAAAATATGTGTTAAAATTTACACTACAAGTACTAACATAGACTTTTCTTATTTTTACAGTGAGTGGAGTATATAAATGAGTTACAACTTACAACTGGTATCTGGAAAAACAATCCATTTTAGATACGTGACGAGGCACGCCGAGATGATGGAGATTGAGACCTCAGAGTTCAGACAACCAGAAAGGGAAGAGGGTTGATGGGAGTCTTTAATTTCCTGCTTGAATGGTCATCTGTGTTTGACTCTGTTGCTGTATATCTGTCGATTAAGTTGCCTACTACAGTATATATACTACTTAAATTTCCTCAGGTATTTCAAACTTATATGGTGGCCGGTATAAGTTGCCTTATAATTATGTTGACAAACATTAATGAAAAGGTGTGGTGGTAAATGCATCGATATAAACCTTTAATTTTGAATTAATATCACCAACGTAGTAATTTTTACCTGAGTACTTCGTGTCCTTGAGTCTCATGATCACACAAAATGTAAGTAGGTTGGAAGTTAGGGGTATTTATTAGTACAACTTTAAGAGATAGTAATACTAAACAACACCACCTATATCATGATACTCTATCCAATCGAAAATATTTGATGTTTAAAAAGGTGAAATTTGATCAATAATAATAATTACATTCTGTTTTACTTTTACACTAATAATAAAATAATTTGTACTTTTTTTTTGTTTAATCAATCACATTTGTATATAATAAATGTAATGGGAAAGTAAAGGTTATTTGATGGGGTATTTAGAGTATGCACAGTAGAGGCCCCGGGCCTCGGGCCCTTAACTTACTTTTTCTCCGCCGCATCAGTATAAGGGTCTCATTCCATCTTTTTACTATTTGCACCATCATCAGAGAGCCACACTCTCGGGCTCTTAAGTTACATTTTACTATTTACCTTTTTCAATTACTAAATTATTATTATTAGTGTTATTGTTGTTGTTATTTTTAATAAATTGTAAAATGGAGAAAAAATAAACGTTACACATAGCATTCAACTTGATATAAACGTTACACGATACAACGATAACAAGAATGAAACGGAAAATGTAATGACACAAACCTTACCATACAACGATACAAACAAATGAAACTGAAAATGCAAATGTTGAAACGGAAAATGTAATGACACAAATGTTACCCTATGTGATAAAAATAATAGTATATGAGTATTATTAGTGTAACTTATTTTAAAAAGTAACATATGCAAAATGAGTGTCTATGGGTAAATAAAATTAATTCACACTTGAATATAATTTTTATTTTATTTTATAATTATAGAAAATGTCTAAAAATCATTTTGTATAAGGGCTTCACTTTTCGGCCTCTTGTATAAGAGCCTCCGGGATGGGGCTCTTAGCCCTTTTGCTTTTGCTTTTATATTTTTTGTTTAATTGACAATTGTAAGGGCATAGAGATCCTCTAATGCACATGTTTTTAAAGGTGAAAGTGACCTTTTTTTAATATTTGTGTCTATCTATAAAATATCGTTTATTTCCGATTGGAGAGAGTAGTATTTACCGTCATTTTTTTCCTTAAGAATAATTAGATATTTTTTTGATATCCAAACATATCTTATAAACTTTTATTAATCTTTCAATTGTGAAAGTATGTACAAATATTAAAAATAGGATATTAACGGGGTACATATAAAATTTAAGGGTATCACTTGAAAATCAAATTAGTCGCCCCTACTCATTTAGGGAAAAAGTTTGTGATTAAAAAAAAAGGGAAAGTTTAAAGGCAAGAGAGTGCTCACTGCTCAGGTTTCAAGTGTATCAAAGAGATGGAACGGACGAGTAGAAAGTGCCATCCGCATTTGGGTTTCTCCTTCTCGTTACATTTTTTTTTTTTTGATAGGGGGTCATGATTTGGGTTTCTCCTTTTCGTTCCATGTAAAGTATGTATATTTTTTTTTTTTTTTATTAGGTAAGAATTCGAAAATCAGACATGTCTTACTTATTGAGAAATCGACAAAATCGGCAGACGACGAACCGTCTAACATATCATATAAAAATACAGAAAATCAAATATTGAAAATCAGGTAACCAGCGAAATGAAACAATGTAAAGTATGGATACTGATTAAATGATGCATTTATCCTTTTTTGGATCTTTTCTTTTCTTTTTTTTTTCTTTGACCAACTCCACAACTTCCATTTGACCAAACTGCGTTTTGCTTATACTAAATTTCAAAAATTCTAAAACCATATGCAACGAGAGTTGTATCACATTTCATATTATTTTTATAATATTATAAGATCAGGATGGCTTTTTCTTTTAAATTCAAGAGTTTTTTTTTAATATAGTAGGCAAACACTAAGATGTCTTTGCTAGAACAATAATCATCCTTAATCATACTGCATTATAATGTTATAAAAACTCCTTATTAAAGGGATAATGTTTATGTTACAAATACAACTAGATTTTGCAATGTAACCAGCAAAATAATTAGATTATTTATAACTAGCTATATTTGAAACTGCTTCTCAACGTATGAATCTTCTTGACCGTCATAAGGATCTCCCACGGAATGTTGTCGGTGTTTTTGATTTCTTTGAGTAGTCGAAGGTTGCCACCTTCCACAATTATATTCTACTACACCCGTTTAAAAATATAAGTCATTTTAGACATTTGCACACAAATTAAGGAAATCATAAATTTATTCCACTTATACCCATCATTAATTATCCACAACCATCATCAACCAATAAAATTTTAGCAAAAAGTTAAAAAGTAACAATTCTCATATCCAATAACCAGAAAAATCTAAAAGGACTTATATTTTCAAACAAAAATCTAAGCCTAAAAGGGCTTATATTTTTGAACGGATGGAGTATAAGACAATATGATTTGTGGAAGAAGATGATTCATTCCATCTATTGATAGGTATATAAATAATTACAAGGAGAGGATTTGAACTAATCCAATCTCTAACAAATCTTATCTACAAGGAAATGATAAAAGATATGTGAACAATATACAAGATATGATAAGTGTGAATCTCCAACAGGCCCTCGTGAGCTCATGAAAGAGCAGGGACATGCAGCTTGGAACTCAGGGAATGAAATCGGTGATTACCAAATCCTTTGGTGAAGATGTACGCAATTTGATCAAAAGAGCAAACATGACGAAAAGTAAGATCGCCAGAGGCTACTTGTTCCCGAACAAAATGATAGACCATCTTGATATGCTTTGAGCGCTGGTGAAAGACAAGATTTGCAGACAAAAAGGTGGCACTGAGATTGTCGCATAGGAGGATGGGAGGCTGATGCATAGGAATAGACATTTCCTGAAGTAATTACTGAAGCTAGAATAAATCGGCAACAGTGAAAGAAATGGCCCTATACTCGGCCTCAATACTCAAGCGAGCAACGACATTCTGCTTTTTGGATGCCCAACTGATAAGATTTCCACCAAAGAAGATAGCAAACCCATGTTGGGAGCGACAGTGATAAGGATTTGAAGCCCAACCAACATCTGAGAATGCAACTAGACGATAATCAGATGCCTTACTGAGAGACACACCTGTAGTAAAGGACCCTTTTAAATACTAAAGAATCTTTTTGACTGCAGACCGGTGCAACCTTGTAGGATCATGCATGAACTGGCACACGTGATTTATGTATAAGAGATTTCTAGGGTTGTGATGGTGACATACTAAGGCACCAACAATGTTACAATACATATGTGGGTCAAAACAGGGATCACCATCCTTAATCAAGCGAGAGCCAAGCTCAATGGGGTTGGAGATTGGTTTAGTGCCAGTCATGACACATCTGTCCAGAATGTCAGTGATGTACTTCTGCTGACTGAGATGTATAGTGGAGGGCGTGCGGTGAACCTCAATACCCAAAAGATAGCTCAAGTTCCCAAGATCTTTCAAGGAGAATGCACAATTAAGACTGGTAATTACAAACTTATCGATGAAAGAAGTATGAGATCCCGTGATGATATGATCGTCAACATAGCTGAGCACATAAACAACATCAGCACCATGCTTTTTTATGAACATCGACGAGTCATAAATACAACCTTGAAAGACGTGATGAAGGAGAGCATCCTTAAGTTTTTGAAACGACGCACGAGGTGCCTGTTTGAGGCCATACAAGGCCTTGCGTAGCCGGCACACATGTGTAGGATGGTCAAATATGACGAAGCCCTGTGGTTGAGACATGTAGACGGTCTCAGCAAGATCACCATTTAGAAACGCATTGTTGATATCAACCTAATGAAGTGGCCATGACTTTGACAGAGCTAAGATCATGATAAGACGAATGATATTTGGCTTGAACATTAGACTACAAGTGTCAAAGAAGTCAACACCATCTTTCTAATTGAACCCTTTTGCTACTAAGCGAGCCTTGTAGCGATCAATAGTGCCATCTAACTTGTGCTTGACCTTGTAAATGAACTTACAACCGACAATGTTAGCACCAGGGGGTCAAGGGGCTAGGTCCCAAGTCTCATTCCTCATTAAGGCACCATATTCTAACTGCATAGCATGTTGCCACTTGGGACATTTTGTGGCTTGGTGGAAAGTTAAGAAGTTGTGGTAAAGGCAGTGGGGAGGAGATGTTTAGTAGAGTAAAAGGTTTTGAGTTTAAGATCATTTGTGGATGCACGGGTGGTCATGGGATGGATACACTTGTCTGAAGGTCGAAACCATGAAGGAGCCACATGAGGCGGGTCAACAGGGATGACAGGAGAGGCTAGCGGAGGTAGAGGGTTGATGGGTGTGGGCGTTGAATCTACAGAGCTACAGGTGTCCAAGGAAGCCAAAAAGAGAGGAGGCGCAAATAAGGGAAGCAGAGAGCTAACAACCGGGGGAACTGGAGGGACTAGAGGAGAACTGTGGGTGGTAGAAAACATTGGGGAAGGTGTAGAGTTCACCGATGGCGTCTGCTGAAGAAGTTCAAAAGGAGGCGAATGAGGGATTGGATCAGACTCATAAAGAACAACAAACTGAGAAACATAAGAACGATCAATGGGAACATGATAGCAGAGATATCCTTTATATTTGGAGCCGTAGCCAAAAAAGATGCATCACAGAGATCCAAAATCTAATTTGGAGTGATTGTAAGGCCTCAAAAAAGGATAACAGAGACACCCAAAAGATTTCAGAAAGCTATAGTCTGGAGAGTTCCCATATAATTTGTGAAAGGGAGATTTGTAGCCTAAGTTGGTAGTGATCATGAGGTTGGATAGATAAACTGATTTATGAAAGGCTTGTTCCCAAAAAATTTGAGGTAGATGAGCATGAGCTAGTAAAGCTAGTCCCTTTTCAACAATAACACATTTTTGTCGTTTAGAGGACCTATTTTGTTGAGGAGTATATGGACATGACACTTTGTGGATGATCCCAACTTTATGTAAAATAGTACACATTGCGACACTCACCCCCCCCCCCCAAAAAAAATCAGTTTGAAAGGCTTTGATGGTGTTGAAAAATTGTGTTTGAATAAGCTTCATAAACATTTCAAAAATAGGAAAGACTTGAGATTTAGAAGACAAGAAATAAATCCAAACAAACTTAGAATAATCATTTATAAAACTTAAATAGTACGAGTTTCTGTAGCGGATAAGAAAGGGGAAGGACCCCATACATTAGAATGAATAAGTTCAAAAGGATTGGTTGTCGTGGAGGACCGACGAGGGAGGTGAAGACAACGACTCTTACCAAGTTGACAGGAGCCACAGACTGGAGCTAGTTTATTAGAAGACACTGGAAGATATTGACTTGATATAAGATGATGAAGAATGGACTCATGGGGATGTGCAAAACGATGGTGCCAATTGTCAAGGGAGGCACTTTCACCCACGAACGCTACTGGACGACTCAAGCTAGACAACACAGACTTGGACAGATGAGGGAGACAATAAATATCATTCTCAAGGGTTCCTCTTAGAAGGATATTTTCCCATACAGATTCTTCACAAGACAAAAATTGGAATGAAATTCAAGGTAAACGGAATAATCAGTGGTTAGGCGGGAAACACTTAATAAATTTTTGGAAATATCTGGCATACAGAGAACATTAGTGAGCTTTAAGGGAGGTTCACCATGCTTCACATGTAGAATTGATTGACCAAAATGAGAGATAGGTAGGGCCATACCAAAACGACAACTAAGTTGTCAGAACCATCATAATCTCGGGGTCATGGAGCTCAGACTGGCAATTGGCAGTGTAGGCTCCTCTAGCCGAGCTTTGTGAAGGACCATCAGTGCGTCCTAGAGCAGCGGTTGCGTGATGATTTTTCACCGAAAAATCGTTCAGATTAAGGCGGCCAAAGCAATTAAAGGCCTCATGGCCAAGCTTCCCATAGATCTGGCAAGTGAGCCTGGAGGACGACCGATCATTAGAGGAGCCACCATCAACAGAAGGCTGTCAGTCAGCAGTAGGTCTGCTGCGCCCGCGGTCTCGAGTAGCAACATTGGCCAAGGGCTGAGACATGGGAGTGGTGTTGAGTGCAAACGCAGTTCGAAATGAGGCGAATTGACTGCCAAGGCTGAACAAGATGTTTGAGACAAGATCGGTGTCGGGGATGATGCACGGGCACTAAAAAAGTTCATCGGCCATGGTTCTCTTCTTTTTGACATACTCGAAAACTGTCATCGAACCTTTGGTTAAGGTCTAAAGTTGATGATGGGGACGCATCTGACGAGCCGTGGATTGAGCGTGAAACATCCGAGCCAAAATTTGTCACGCACGTGATAAGCCAGGTTAGGTGACTCACCAGTGGAGGAAATGACAACCATGGAGGAGGTCGGTATCGAGAAGGCCATGATGGTCATATTAGGTGGTCAGATGAGCTCCCAGCCATCCGTCACCTCGTAGTATGTACTCCTCAGTTGTCCAACCATTCGGGTGCCACTCCAGCAGGTTCTCGACCCTCCTCCCAGCCTTAATATGTATCATTGATATTGGTGCTTTTTGGACTTATATTACTTGTTTTTATATTTTGTGGAGTTGCACTTTCTGGATTGTGTATTGGTATTTTCTTGCACTTTTGAGATTTGTGGATTGTGTATGGAAGTTGGACAAGTTGTTTCTGGATTGGGTATTTTCTAACACTCTTGGCATTTACGAATTGTGTCGAATGCATTGTTGATTATTATATGGCAGGTTTGGATTGTGTGTCTATGTTGAATTTATGCTTGTGATTTGAACAGGGTGCACAAAATGGGATTTTGGTACAATTGAACAGGGGGCACCAACCATTTCAAATTTTATTTTTTTAAATCAAATGAATTAAGTCGGTGAATAAAAACAAAATACATTGTGGCTTTGATAAAAAAAAAATTAAAATCTTCCAGGCGACGGACATTGTTCAAATTCCAGTCGCTGGAATACTCTAGCGACGAACATATGATGTTTCCCGCATCTTTTAAGTTTACTCAATCGACGAATATACTATAATCACCGTCTCCTGGACACATTGAGTCAACGAAGAGCATAGGGTAGGTTTGCCCCCTGGATTCTTTTCTTTATTGTCACAAATTCTATGAATAGATTCCGACAACGAATTGATTAAACAATGTTCATCGCCTGAGTGCTAATGGGCGGGCTTGGTTGGCCCTTGAAGTATGACAAGGTTATGAGCCGACTAACAGTTTTTCGTCGCCTAAATAGTCTCCATCGACGAACATACTGATGTTCGTCGATTGAATAGTCAAGGGATGACATTTTTCGGACGATAGCTCAACCGAAGAACATTCGTCGCCTGATATGTCAGGTGGCGAAAACACCATTTCAGGAGACTATATGGGTCTGTCGCCTGAATGTCAATCTGGCTTAGTGATAGGAAACACATAAAACATCAACACTTCTTCTATAAAATATGATAATAGTACATTGCCCAACAATTATTCCTGTAGCAAATTGGGGAGTCACAGATCATATGTCCGTTTTCTGTGTTCAGCTACTGTCATAACCAATTGCTTATTTACCGTTTGCCTTTTATACATTCACGTAATTTCAGGATTGTCCCTTGCTTGCGTGTAGTTTGTTTGATCCCCGAATTGGGGCAGTTCTGGCTTTTCCTTTGTTCGTTTTCCTGCTGTCTTCTTTATGTTTGTTGCAGGATTGTTTGGGGGCGGGCTTTGTGCTTCTTCTGTTGGAGGGGGGCTGCTGGTTCGTCTTCTGTGGTGCCCTTGGATAACCTGATTCATGCTTGTTGGTGTGTTGTCAGCTGCTTTTCTATTCGGCTGCGTATGTTGGATCTCTCAGCCCACACTGATGAGGAGGGAACCCCTGCCGCTTCTGGTCGTTGGTGTCAAGCTTTCTCCTTCCCTTTTGGTTTTGGCTTGTTTTTTGGATTGGTTTCAACTTTTTCTGTACGTAGTTTTGACCTACTACTTTAGTCTCAAGCTTGGAAGGGGGTGCTGTTGTATATACTTGCCCCTTTTGGTCTGCTTACATGAGCTTTGTTATGTTATGAGTCTTCATTGTAACTGTTATGGGGCACCTCCCTATTCTTTCACCAATCAACACACTTTGTCCTTACCGGACCATTTCGCTCTTCAAAAGTGCCTGACTACAATCAAAATGGGATTATTAATATCAAAGTTTCAACATAAAATTGAAATTGAATTCTTACACGAGCTGAAATTTGGTCGGGTTTTGTTATTCAATACTCATACCCTCCATTCAGTTAATAACCGGTTTCAATTAGTACAAAAAGATCGAAAAAATCATTTTCTATGAATATATGTTCTTGGAACTCCCTCGGCATCCGGAGCCGTAATTTCTGGACAAATGTAGATATTTTCTGTCAAACTAATAACATCAACGTTCTAGCTCTTTTAGAAACTAAGACTGATAAGGTTCCTTCCGAAAGCACATTGCGTAAGTGTGGTTTCTCGAATGTTGCTTTTGATCCAGCTATTGGTTTTTCTGGGGGAATCTGTCTTCTGTGGAAAGATATCCCTGCCTCACAAGGATCCATTGAACTTATTTCGATTCACCACTGATTTATTCACTTTAACTACTCGGACTACGCTACTAAGCGGTGTTTTGCTGTTCTTGTGGTCTATGCCCCACCAGATGAGTGTCGCAAATCAGCCTTCTGGGATACGATCTCCCTTTATATACAATCACTTGTTATTCCCGTCTACATTATGGGAGACCTTAACGAAATAGCTACCCCAGCTGATAAACTTGGAGGAGTCTATCCTTCGACGTTGCGTTTCACGCGTTTACTAGATTTACAGAACAGACTATCACTACTAGAAGTACCATCTAGCGGGGGTCAGTTTACTTGGCAACGGAAATCGAAAGATGTGGTCATTTGTCTGAAAAAACTTGATCACCTACTAATCCACACGGAGAGGCTTACCATTTTTTACTCTCTTCGTACACAGATCCATCCCTTTACTAGATCTGATCATGCTCCAATCTCCACAGATTTTCGTCACAACATTCAACATAAGAATAGACCATTTAAGTTCGAATTGGCTTGGGCCTCATGGGATGATTACATAAACTTAGTCTCACAAGCTTGGAGAGCGAACCCACAAGGATCTTTGATGTTTAAATTGCTTCAGAAGGCAAAAGTTCTTAAAAAACTTTCTAAAACCTGGCATAAGAATACAGTACGCAATATTCATAACCAAATTCTAGTAACAGATCAAAAGCTCCTTAGTTTACAGACATCTCTTATCTCAAATTACAACAATCGGGATGTTCAAATCCTAAAACAATTACTCAACAAGAGAGAACGAATGCTCGACTTTCACCGTCGCGATTGGAGCCAGCCGGCTAAAGTTAAACATACCAAACTTAATGACTCCAATTCAGGCTATTTCCATAAGATCTCTACTGCAAAAAGAGGCAGGAAAATGATCAAATCTATCCTACTTCTGGGTGGGGAGGCCACAATTGATTTTCACACAATCCAACAAGAATTTGTCCGCGACTTCAAAGCTCATTTCAGAGCCTCTTTGACCCCTGTTTCGGATATGTCTCCTGACCTAGCGGTCATCCCATCCTTAGTTTCACAAGCAGATAATGACATGCTCTCTGCTCCTATTACAAACAATGAGATAAAAGCGGCTGTATTTTCTATTAGCCCGGATAAGGCTACGGGCCCTGATGGCTTCACAACTGGTTTCTACCAAAAGTTCTGGCCTACAGTTGGCCCCTCTGTAACAAAACCCGTCAAAGCTTTCTTCTCCAAGGGTAGTTTACTGCATCAGACAAACCATACTTTCATTACGCTTTTACCGAAATACGATGACCCGAATGCAGTAAACCACTACATACTTATCAGTTTAGGCTCTACAATTTATAAAATCATAGCTAAAGTAATTTTAGCACGGTTAACCAAGATTTTTGACAAACTTATACACCCCCTCTAGGGAGCTTTCACAAAAGGGAGATCTATCCAGGACAATATTCTGATTTTTCATCAAGCTTTGCATTCGTTTCAGATGAAGAAAGGCAAAATGGGCATGGTTGCTCTTAAGTTAGATATGGAAAAGGCATACGGTCGCATCGAATGGTCTTTTCTGTTCCAAGTTTTATCTAAGTATGGTTTCAATGACCTCTTTATTAACAGAATAAAGGAATGTGTTTCAACTGTATCCTACTCAGTCTTCGTTAATGATGAACCAATCACAGTATTTCAACCCACTAGAGGTTTAAGACAAGGAGACCGCCTCTCCCCTTTTCTCTTTATCTTAGCCTCTAAGGTATTAGCACGTACACTGCATATCAAAAGGGCTAGTTAGTAAGGACTTGGGTATCTCTTTCGGTCAGCCGGGTATCAAGGTTCCTTTTCTAGCGTTTGCTGATGATATTCTTATTTTCTGCAAAGCCTCCCATTCGGTATGTACTTCTGTACTGCCCATTTTAGACAGATACTATTTAATTTCGGGACAAAAGGTGAATCTGCATAAATCCAGCTTTCAAGCTTCTCTTAACACGACTGCTACCGCCATAGTGTTGAGAGGGTTTCTCGACCAAATAAATTTGTAGTCAAGACCCCGCTATAGGATAGTGGAGTCAGGTTCGTCCTCAGGAGAGAAGTCAGCGGTTCTAGGTTTAGTGTGTTTTGGGGTTCAGGGATAGAAGGAAAAGATGATGAGGGTGACTGTCGACAAAGAATAGAGGGGTCGATGTCGAGGGATGGAAAGAGAATGGTGGTTTGATATCGAATAGAATATGTGCCGAATAAAAATAATAAAATAAAACAAATAAAGATGCAAACTTCCAAGGTTAGGGATCACCACAACAATAAACATATGTACAGATCATAAATCACATAAAGATGCATGCTTTATATAAAAGAATCGACTTTCGCAAATTCCAACAATTTAGGTGATAGAGGCTTTCGCATAAAAACCTAATTTGTTTCTACCTTTTCTTAATTAGGATTAACCAACTTTCGCAAGAAAACCCTAATTACTATCCAATTCATAATAAGATCACTTTCACTTCAATACCATGAATAAGGAATTTCCTCAACTTTCGTAAATGATTTAGCACATAGGTAGATGATGATAAAGACATATATATTCATGGATTTATAAATCAAACACACATATCTATTTTGGGATCACCCCAACCCTAGAAGAAGGAAATTAGAAACAAACCATAATAAAAGAAATTAACTTTAACATAAAATAAACTAAAATTTACAACCGTTCGTCTCCTTCCTTCTCCTTCTCTCTCGCCTCCTCCTCCTCCTCCTCCTCCTCCTCCTCTCTCTCTCTCTCTCTCTCTCTCTATCTCTCTCTCTCTCTCTCCTCTCTCGCCTTCTCTCTCTCCACCTCCTCCTCTCCTTGAGCTCTAAGACGACTTGACTTGAATGAATGAAAATTAGCCCCCTAGGGCTTTATTTATAGGCTTTCTTCCAAGCTAATCAAGGAAAGAATATCCTATCTATATCTATATCTATCTATCTAATTACTTTAAGATAAAACATGGAAATAAATAATTATATCAACTAGGAATTATATCTAATTTGTGGATAAATCCTCCATGGAGTTGATAGATCTTGATAGGTCTTGATGGAATTTGATAGATTTTGATCTCGAAAATATCTCCATCGGCTTCGGGATAGAACCTTAACAAGATTTCCGGACTGCTCGACGTCGGCCACTGGGACTTCCTCGATATCGAGTAGAATTCCTCGATATCGAGTAGCACTTTCTCCGTCTTCCGCTCAGCAACTCGATTCCGGCTTCTGGACGCAAAGTCGACTTGGGTTTTCCTCGATATCGAGTAACATGTTCTTCGTCTTCAGCTTCTTCGTCGATCTCGGCTCCCAGGATGCTTGTCGACTTGATTTGTACTCGATATCGAGTAGATTTACTCGATATCGACTTGAATGTTTTTGGCTCAGCATCCTTGTCGATTTCTGGGATCTTTACTCGATTTGGGCTTGGTCGATATTGACTAAAATTACTCGATATCGAGTAAATCTCTCAGCTTTCTGCTCTGTTCTTGAAACGCACTTTTCTGAGTCCTCATTCATCGGATTGATGCATATGACCATGCATTGGAAAGATCTTTTCGAGGGCTACAACTCTCATGAAGACATCAAAGCTTGATTCAGAATGATGAATACCGAAAAATGGCCTTTTCTCCAGCTGCACTATTCTTAGCTTCTCCATGACTTTCCTTTAAGCTCCAAAATGCGTCCGATTTCTGCGAAATATAACAAAAACTTGTGTAGACCTCCATATATTTGCAAATAAACAGAAACTACACAGATTCTGTATTATTCTAACCCAAATGTATGAAATGCATGCAGAAATCGATATAAAAGTAAGTATAAAACATTGCGAATTAGGCTCACAACACATAGCGTCTACTATTGTAGTACTTGGCATTCCCCAGGCTAACAATTTTGACAAATATTTGGGTTGCCCTGTCGTTAACGGTAGGACCAATAGGGACACATTCGCTGATGTGGTTCTCAAGACCCAAAACCAACTCACAAAATGGAAATCCTCGAATCTTTCTGCCGAAGGGCGACGGGTGCTTATCAAAGCAAAGCTGAGTGCCAAACCGATTTTTCTTATGCAAGCTTTCCTGCTACCTTCTCATGTTCTTCATGAACTTGACAAAGTTTATAGACAATTTTTTTGGAACAAAACCTCTAAAGCTCCACCGCTGATTAGTTGGGACAAAATCTATTTGGACATAATGAAATGTGGTTTGGGGATTCATAAGGCGGAGTCTATGAATATAGCTCTTCAGATGAAGCTTCTTTGGAAAATAATTTCTGAACCAGACAACATCTGGGTTCGTGTCATCTCACAAAAATACCTTAAAGGCCACGACCTTTCCAGTTATAACAAAAAAGGTAATACCTCGTGGAAATGGTCCCGACTTATGTCCATCAGACCTCAGTTCCTCCCAGCTCTACAGTGGAGGGTCGGAAATGGGGAAACCATTGATTTCTGGTCCCATAACTGGACCTTCGAGAAGCCGCTGAGTTCCAAAACACTGAGACCCATCCCGGATAATCTCAAGGGCGTTTCGGTGGCCCACTTCATCACCAACTGCCAGTGGAACAAAACATTTATAAATGAATCATTAACAAATGTTCTGAAACAAGATGATATCGACCACATCATGGGTTTAACTTTGCCGAGTAACCCAATCACGGATCACGTATATTGGGGCCCTAGCAAAAATGGCTGGTTCTCAACCGCCTCAGCCAACTCCTTCCTATCTGTAAACACTGGGTCGCCAGTTTCGATTGCGATTGGATCTGGAGTCTTGATGTGCCCCCTAAGGTTCGTCACATTCTCTGGCAAATCTCCCGTGATGGTCTCCCGACTACAACCAGATTACAGAAGTCGCACGTGGATGTACCTGCTGGTTGTGTTTTCTAGGGCAATACAAATTAATCGAGTGATCACCTTCTTCTTCGATGTCCCATGACTACTGCTTTGCGTAAAGCTTTACGTATCCACATTCCGGGGTTTATCATTTCTTCTGTCGGCATGGGAAATGTGTTTCCACTTATTGCTATTAAATGTGCAATTTGGACCAACACTTTTGTCGTTCTAGCTTCAGCTTGGTGGGCCATGTGGTTCTTTATAAACCAACTAGTTTTTTTATCATACTAACAAGGTAACTATCAATGAAATACTGTTGTTTCACAGCACAACTACTCATTGTTGGAAAAAATCAAAGCTTTTAGACGATGATCCGACTGAACCGTTGATCCCCAATCATCGCATTCATAGCGGTACGCAAAACCAGGCTATTAGGGGTAGTGCTACGAAAGTCAGGGCTAAGAATCGGTCCGAGAAGTGGGACAAGCCCCCCCCCCCCCCCCCCGCCGAATTGTTATAAGCTCAATTTTGATGGTTCGGTACTCCCGAGTGGCAACTCGGCTTATGGTTTTGTCATCCGTGACTCTGCTGGTTTGGTTGTCTCTGCTGGCAGATCGGTTTGCACAAATATCTCGGTGATTTATGCCGAAAATATCGGTCTCATAAAGGGTTTGTTACAGGAAAAGGAGTTGCAACTATCTACACTTCTGATCGAATGAGACAACTTACTAGTGATAAAAGCTCTACTGGGGATTGGAAATGCCCCCTGGACAAAAGAGATGCTACAAACTGATATGTTGTCTGATATTTCGTCCTTTACTTATGTTGCTATTCGTCATATTTTCAGGGAATCGAATGTTGTGGCTAACTATCTTGCTCGTAGTGCCCATGTATCCCCTGCCGACGTTTGCTGTGAGGATGATCCAGAACTGCTAGTTCTCGTCCGGAAGGATGCGCTAGGAAAGGCCTCTACTGCGGCCGACCCGACCTAATTCTTATCTTGCGTAAAAAAAAAGCACCTATATTAAAAAAAAAAACTTATGAGGAGAAAAAGGAAAACCTATGGGTAAGAATAGGATGTGGGAATCGAAGCAACTGAGAGTTTGGAAGTGAACCATGACATCAGCGAGGAATGCAGGACCATAGTGAAAAGAGATTCAGATGTAAAATAAAAACAACGACGGGGAATCGAACTCTGGCTATTCGGATATGCCCATTTTGTCTTTCATAAAGAACCAACTGTGCTACTCAATCTTTGTGATACAAATTACTTATAATTATATAACTTCTTAAATTTTGGGTGGGCTGCAGCAAAGCCCAACCCACCTCTGGATCCGTCCCTGAAGGTCCCAATGATAACAAATGATCTGATCCTCACGCAAACAATTTCACTAGATTTTACTGATAAGAATTATTCTCGGCTAACATTACCATGAACTTTTCCTTTGTTAATGCTATTGGTCAAGAGGCACTCAAAGCAATGCTAGGTCGAATCATAGGTCAATTACATAGCTTTTTCAAGTTGCATTGTACTTCTTTTCTTATGTCTTTTCTATTGCATTAACTTCTAACATCCGTGAACGTGATTGGATTATTGATAGAGGAGCCATATATCACATGACAAAAAAATACATATAATCATTGTAACTGAAAAAAGATGTTTACTTAAAATAGATCATATTGACATCATTGATGGTAGCACATCTTCTTCATGAGATTGGTACATTTAACATTTACTCCATCTTTAACCTTACAAAATGTAATACTAGTTCATGCATTTAAATATAATTTGTTATCAGTAGCAAGGTTGGTTAGAGCATCCGTATCCATGGAATCCAATTCGGTTCCTTAATTCTCATTTTTATTTTTCTCTCTCCTTAAAAAACCTATCTTATTTGTTTATTCACATCCATATAATCCATTTTATTATAAACTAAATAATATAAAATGAAAAATAGTCTCATCATCTACCTCAAACTCATCTCTTTCTCTTTCCTACTCTCTCACATATGCCTCCTACATTTTATCTTTCTTAAGTTTTTAAGGGTTTCTTGTACCCACATTGGGGTGTTTAAAGGATGAAAATAAGGAACTTAAGAATAAAATAATAAAAGAGGGAGGTGTTTTATTAAAGAATGATGTGATGGGTTTGTTAGTAAGAAACTCTTAAAAACCAAAGAAAGAAAGAAGGTGAGAGAAAGAGAGGGATTTGGGATAAGTGGTAGCGCTATTTTTAATTTTATATTATTTAGTTTATAATGAAATGGGTTGTAGCCGGTAGGGATGTGAGTAAAAAATTAAGTTCGGTTTCTTAAGGAGAGAGAAAAATAAAAAAGTAAGTTAAGGAACCGAACTAGGTTCCATGAATGTGGATGCTCTTAAGACATCATCAATAGGTTTATCAATAAATTAAGATCAAAACATCTATAATAATCTGTTTTTTCGAACAAAAATTTAAATCCGAAATTACATTTTTTTTAGGTAAAAGGAGAATAATCGGTTAATGCATGTTGATAAATGATTGTTGGTTTATACTTTATATTGCACAAACGTAGCCCGAATATATTGGGTCATTTTATACAAAAACATATTTTATTTTACAATTTTATTGAGCCGTTATTATCAATTTTTTGTTCATGATTCATCATCCATTCTAATACAGTAATTTTTATCAAAATATTAATAAAAATTTATAAAGTAAGGTAGATTTAAGGTTTTCTATAATGATGAGATACATTGAATATGCCTACAAAATTAACATCTTTATTTTAGTTAATAAGGAGAGATATTTTTTAAACAATTTTATAATAAGTATGGGATATGAATTGGGCCTCATTTGGTTAATGATCGAAATACTAAGAAAGTTTAAAAACCTTGATTATTACATGTGTTTGGTTATAAAATTTACTATAGAAAAAACGAATAATTTAACTTCTTTGAGAATTTCAATTGCTTATGTAATTTTTTTTTCCTAATGGTATTTCTATTTTTAGTAACTTGAATTTATCCAAAAATCTTTTATCAATTACTGAGAAGTACCATTCTAAAAAATTCAATTTCTAAAAACTAACTTCCCCAATTTTTTTTCTTTTTGAGAACAACTTCCCAAAAAAATTCACTCCACACGCACGATACAAGTTAAGTTGCTCCATTTGTTTATTCGCGGAGATTATATACACTGCAAATTATCGTACATTTGAACATTGAATAATGTATGACTAGACGTTGTTGAGTAGAGAAGTTGTCGATATTGCTTGATAGTCAATAGATGATTAGATGGGTTGGACTAATGTCTGGTCGGACGTCGCTACTATAGGCTAGATAGGGCACAAAACATTTGTTGCATAATGTCCAAACGAACGTTTTTTTGTCTTTGTGTTTTTTTTAATAAATATTTATATTAGTAACGTCCAATACGATGTTCCTAGCTCAATCTGACTCGATTCTTTGACTTGTCATCTAGCAACAGTGACAACTTTTACATTCAATAACGTCCAATCTAATATTAAATAATATAACATCCATTTTGATGTTAATTAACAACATATTATGAAGTGAACTTGGGGTGTATATAACAACTAGAGCTGACAAAATCTGACTCGACCCGAAAACCCGACTCGACTCACCCGAACTCGAACCCGACCGAAATCAAAAATCTGAAGTCATCCGTAACCCGAACCAGAGACCGACCCCAGCCCGACTCGAAACAGACCCGAACACAGATAAACCCGACCCGACTGTAAACCCGACCCGCCTTTGAACCCGACCCGACTCTCAACCCGACTCGACTCTCAACCCGGCCCGACCCGACCCGACTTGAAATGGTTATTTAACATTGACAGTTTAATGCTTGAATGTTAAATTGTTTTTTATTTTATTTTAACATATGTTTATGAATATACTTTTAACATATAAAACACCAAATATTTTCGTTAATTGTTATCAATGAGTCAAGTAAGTCAACCTCCATACATCAAAACATCGATACATACTACGAGTCAGAAATGCTAATAGTTCATTAATCGCTGCAGATGATATAGTGTGCAACCCAACAACATATCCTTCTATTAGACTATTAGTGTTAATAGTTCTATTAATTCTACTAGTTTTCGGTTTTTATAAATGGATTTCTTTTTATAAATATAAGTATAATAATTCTATTAGATTTCATATTTATGGTTATTCTATTTGTCCATATTCCATAATTTGTATGAATTATGATACATGATTATTTTTTGGTGGAAATAATTATTTATATCTAAATCAATAATTTTGTAGTTGTTATTTTATTTTTATCTATATTATTATATTTTGATAGAATTAACTATTTATATCTAGATTTGTTAAAAACTAATAATAATAATGAAAAAAAAAACTAATGGGCCAAAAGCTAAAAATGAAATGGACATTGAAAATGAAATGGGCATATATTCAAACCACAAATAAGCCCATTTGCAACTTGCTAGTTAAAATAAGGTTAAATCCTAAATATACAATTAACTTGATTTAATTATAGCACTGATCAATTGGTTTAAATGTTTTAAAAAAGACGATGTTGTCGAATACCGAATTTTCGATTATGACTTTTTTGAATATTGGTTGACAATTGGTGAGTCAATGAAAATGAGTGTATTTAACCAAGTCAAAATTACATATTCAAGTATTCAACCGAGTCAAAATAATTTATTTTAAGTAAATTACATATTTAAGTATTCAACCGAGTCAAAATCAACCTAATTATCCAAACGGGTCGAATATGATTCGACCGAAAACTCAAACAAACTATACCAACTTTGATTCGAAACTCAAATCAGATCGACCCGCCTCTTAACCCGAATCCCGAACGAGCCCGACCCACTTTGACCCGAACCCAAATGGGCATGACCCGATTTAACCCGAAACCCGACAAATCTAAAATTCATTATAACCGAACCCGATCCGAACCCGACCGAACCAATACACGATAATAAATTTTACTCGAATTGACCGGGCCCGTCAATGATCTGACCCTAGCAAATCTGACCCGAACGACCGACTTGTCAGCTCTAATAACAACACACTGTCATCCTGTTTATTTTACGGGAGAGTAATGATACAAGTTCGGATAAAAAAAAAGTAATGATACAAGTTATTTAAGTTGCTCCATTTGTTTTCGGAAACGATATCTCCACCGCTAATTTTTACTATTTCCAGCGCTAATCACCGCATAGGTATGCGGTGGTCTTAATCCACTTTTTCCCAGACCCACCGCATGCGGTGGGTCCGTTGACCGTATACGAACCCATCGCATACCTATGCGGTGGGTTATGACGACGGTATACATGCGTTGGGTTTTTGGCAATTGGAAAGGGTTTGTAGAAGTTATTCGAAACCGTAGCCATAACCCACCGCATAGGTATGCAGTGGGTTATAGCGACGATTTTGGACCGTTATGGCGACGGTTTTGAGTTGTATGGCGACGGTTCAAACCCACCGTATACCGATACGGTGGGTTATGACGACGGTTTTGAATTGTTATGGCGACGGTTTTAGACATGTGTACTTCTCAACCCACCGTAAAGTATTGCGGTGACCCACCGTATACTTATGCGGTGGGATCGTTGACTATCATTAAACCCATCGCATACCTATGCGGTAATTAGCGGTGAAAATAGTAAAAATTAGCGGTAAAGATATCATCATCCATTTGTTTTATGGGAGAGTACAATTAGTAAAATAGGAAAACGACAAAACGAGCGAAAATGGGGTGGGGCCAGAAGGAGCGGCTATACAGCCTACAAGAGCGGGCCTTGTTGGGTCCAATCGCGGTCAAACCAACCCTGCATATTATTCATAATTCACGCCCAACAAAAATAAATAATTACACACAACATCCTTTACAATACTTTTCCTTTTCGGAAGATTGTTTCCTTGGAAGGGCGCATTCACTGTCCACATATAACTCTTGATATACCGTTGGCTTATGGTGCTGTTTTTGGATAGTGGTTGGTTTCGTCCGTCGTCTATGTCCCCATCTCATTTGATTTAGTTGTGTTTAGTATCGCATTTGTAGAGTATATTTGCATGGATTTTGCACAATCCTTGTTTTTTTGTGTTTGTTTAGACGGTTTTTCATCTACTGACTTGCCAATCCTCGAGATTCAGGTATGTCTAACCTCAAAATTTTCCCTAATAAAAAGTATTTTTTTTGTTATATATACACCACACTCTACCTTACGCCTCTTAAGTTACATGAGCGGAATTTATTTTTTAAGAAAAAAAAAAAAGTAGTGTATGTGGTGTTGTAGATAGTAAAAAAAAAAAAAGTTGATATATCACTTCTAAAAAAATCCAGGAAGGAATTAGGTACGATATCTCAAGATGTTGAGTGTTGAATGACAAGTGTTGTGAGATTTTATGAAATGTAATGTGGGTGGCTATAAGATTAACACCAGTATCACTCATTTAGAAAGTTATGGGTTATTTTCACAAAACTACCCTTAATTTATTCTCCTTTCACTAATGTGGGTGGTTCTCTGAGGGACTCAGGACTCAGGAGGGTTGTGCGAGGGAGACCCACCACCACTGTCTACATACAATCATCTGCAGAAAAAAGATTCTAACAGAAAGTGAAAATCAAAGGGTTGGGGTTCATTTGCAAATTTCACGTCCATCAAATTGTCAGGATCGTCAATTCACAACTACGGATGGGATAGTTTTGCATTTTTATTTTTATTTTTATTTTTTTTAAGGAAATAAATTAGGTTCATCTATCCTATCTAGACCTTTCAAACGGGTCATTCGGGTCGGGTTCGGGTCCGATCACTTCGGGTTTCGGGTAAAACGGGTCTCAGGTAAAACGGGTTTCGGGTTTTTCGGGTTGACTCAAACTCGGGTTTGATCGGGTTTCGGGTCGGGTTCGGGTCGATTTCGGGTTTGTCAAATTTTTCTTTTTTAAATTAAAAAAATCATTATTTGATAATTTTGTGATAAATTTTAATTATATATATAAAAAAATAATTATATATTATTATAAATCAACCGAGTCAATCGGGTCATCGGGTCAATCGGGTAAATCGGGTCAAAATTACCGGGTCAATCGGGTCAACGGGTCGAAACCCAGATTACCCGGAAAATTTCGGGTTTTTCGGGTTCGGGTCGAAAAAAAAATTCGGGTCAAAATTTTCGGGTTCGGGTCGGAAATTTTTCGGGTCGGTCGGGTCGGGTCACCGGGTCGGGTTGTGTTTTGACAGGTCTAATCCTATCTATAGCCAATCTAGAACATCATTTTAGATGAAAACTTGTAATTCTGTATCTTCATTAGACATCAGCATTAGGAGTTAAGTGTCCTAGTTCGGTTAGCCTATCCGCAAAGCTATTTACTTCCTGGTAGACATGGC
The DNA here is from genome assembly GCA_037127255.1 of Persicaria tinctoria. Taxonomy (NCBI): domain Eukaryota; kingdom Viridiplantae; phylum Streptophyta; class Magnoliopsida; order Caryophyllales; family Polygonaceae; genus Persicaria; species Persicaria tinctoria. The sequence continues at coordinate 33,409,440 of JBANSL010000013.1, read as the reverse complement.
CAATGTTCACTTAGAAAATTTTGAAGAGGTCTAAATGCGAGTTAGAAATAATCATTTCAATCTCCCAAAGACAATTCCAAGTACCCATCAATGCATTAACAATGCAACGGTTATCCCCTTCGATTTCAATATATTGGATATTTGTAGCGATGACTTATTTTATGCCTCTATACAAAACATAGTTTCTGCGCCAATGACAGAATTGCAGTTGCTTTTGTCAACTTTGAGTAGAGGTGGCAAATGGGTTGATCAAATTGGGGTTGGGTCAGGCTCATTCGTGTCGGGTCACTACCGGGTGACGTCAGTTCGATTAAAATGTGTGGTCGCGGGTATTAGTCGGGTCGGGTTCGATCAAAATGAATTTTAGATTGGTCGGGTTTCAGATTAAATCGGGTCATGCCATTTGAGTTCAGGTCAACGCAGGTCGAACTTGTTCGAGTTTCGGGTCAAGAGGCAGGTCAGTCTCATTTGAGTTTTAAATCAAAGAGGGTATAATTTGCTTGGGGTTTGGGTCAAATCATATTCGACTCATTTGGATAATTAGGTATTTAGGTTGATTTTCATTCGGTTAAATATGTAATTTACGTAAAATGAATTATTCGGGTAATTTTAGTTTTCAAGAGATGATAAATAAATAAATGATTTTAATTTTAAGTATTTTTCAAATAAAATAAATGATTCGTGTAATTTTGGTTTTCATAAGATGATAAATAAAATAAATAATTTTAATTTTAAAGAAGAATGGAAGGTATATTAGAGTATTGGGTTGGACTCAAAAACTAAAAAAAAAATCTAGTTTAACCCATTTGTTTTTAATTTTGTGGATCCTAGAAGTCTATAACAACAAGTCTCACTCGACCCATCTGTTTTTGCATACAAAGTAATATAAAATTATAAATAAAATTTACAAAAATATATAAGTAATATAACCCTTAATCCTTCTAAATGAAGTTATGATTTCACGTACATTTGTATTCATTTTAAATTATTCGATTGAATATTCATTGGTAACCAATACTTTGCAGTATATATATTAATATTATACACTTATATACAAAGATTACTCAACTTATTAACTTATTAAATTATTATATTCCATGTCTAAATGATTTGCCACTATAGTTTGGAATAATATTATATATACACTTATTAAATTATACAAATACGTAGTATACAATAATGATTAACACCTATCTATTTTTCTTTTTCTTTATTAAAGGAGGGAAATGTATTTTTTTTGTATTGTAAATTTGTTATTATGTGTTTGTAGTTGTACTGCTCATAATTGATGATAGTCATAGGCGGCGGCTTCCTCCTCCACGGGTGCCACCAAGGCAACAACTCAACCTCTCCTTCGGGAGCCCAAACCTCCTCCGGGAGCATTCACCTGACCTGCACCCTCGGGGTGTGAGTTTGCTTCACTGCCCATCCCTTCGCTCGACATCGGTCCTCGGGGTGAGAAGTTCATGCCGGCTTAGGGCCTCCTCCGTCCGGCCTCCTTCCTCAATCTTTTGGGGTTTTTGTTTCTCCCACAACGATAGCAATCTCAAGTCTTTTTTTGGGGACACTGTAATCCACTCTTTTTGTTGTTGATTTGGGGCCTCCCTCCCCTGAATCGATATGCAATCGGGTCTTCCGACGCCTCCGTGGTGCCTTTCTGGGCGTTCTGAGTGCTCCATCTCGCCCCGCCTTGCGCTGTCGGGTTCTATCTCTTGTGTCGGCGTTTCGGGCTGCTTCGGCTTGCCTGGTTCTCCCTCGCACTCCTCGATTTGCTCTCTGGTCTGGGGAGATTCTTTCCCTGAATTCCCAAATTAATTTGGGGCTTTTTACTTTGGCATGTGTCCGCTTGCTCTGGCCAATTTCTATCGCCCTCCTCGGTGCTCCCCGACTCTCCGGCTGTTCTTCCAGTCGCCTCTCCCTATATTCATCTGTGTGGTTTCTTCGGAATCCCATTCCCCCCTCCTCCAGATCCTTCGATTTCCGGCATCATCCGGCGCCGCCTTAGGTGGTGCTTGGCCCTCCCCTCTCGGTTTCCTCCGGCTGGTCGTGGTCTCTGGGTGGTTGTAGTCAGTTAGTTCCAATCGGGTTTTGGCTACTGCTCATTCGCTTCTCCCTAGTGTCCTCGACACCCCTCCTCGTTTGCCTGTGTTCATCTCTGGTTGTCGGCAGGGTGACGGCGTTGGTCAGCCTCCGGCTTGGCTCCTGTCTGTACAGTTGGCGTAGGTCGGCCTCCGACTTGCTTGTTGCTTCGGTGTCTCTTTCGGGCTCTCCTATGCCCGTGTGACCCGTTGGAATGGGCTTTACTAGAGTGCTTCGGGTCCAAGGCTTTGCCTTGGGCCCAAAGATGACCCGATATAATTCTTTTTAATAAAATGAAATATGATTAAGTTAAAATATATTCAAACACATTTAATTAAGTTAAATTATATCCCGAGAGGGCTTCAAATTAATCCCCAATGGATCTTTTGGTGTGTCGTACTATGGCGGTTCTCGACTGCGTGGCTGGTTGTTCGTGGTGTTCTTCGTCTGTGTTGGAGCTCTGGCGACCGATGTCGGGTTTGGCTGGGGTCGAGGCGGTGTGTATCGAGGCGACTCCGCATTACGGAAATTTCCTTGGAGGTTCGTCTTCACTGCCCACATGACTCCTGATGTACCGCTGGCCAGCGGTGTCACTTCTTGGTGGTGCTAGGCGTCGGTTCTTGTCTACGTTGTCTCCAGCCTGATGGGCTTAGTTCGCTTGTTCGACTACTGTTGTGTGTCTCTCTCCGCTTGTACTGCACTTATTTTATGTTATACTAGTTTAGTACCCGCACGTTTGTGCGTATTTTTTTTATAAAATAATTTTATTCATATGTAAAATATTTATATAAATTTAAATAGATCTTTCAAAAAATTAGGATTTGGTTCAAACTAATTAAAACTTAATATTTCTTTATTTAAATTCTTTTTTGAATTTTAATAAATTTCATATTAACACTTCAACTAATGATTTTGGTTTATAATAATATATTATAAATTCCAAAATCTATTATCTTTTAAAACTAAACTAAAATAAACTGATTATTTTTATTTATAAATCTAATAAAGTAATTTATTAGGGGAATGCCTCAAAAGAAAAATAATCGGTTAATATTTATAAAAAAAATTAATTAATTAATTATTTAAATAAATAATTCGATTTATAATAAATAATAATTTATTTAAATATAGAAAAATATTTAATTGGTTAACAAACAAACCTATATTAAGGGTGTTTTTACATGCACCGCAAATCCACCCTAACAAATGCACGTTGGAATTAACGTGCAAACCTTTCTGATTAATTAGCACTCTTAAAAAATTAATTAACGTGCAAGCATTTTTTATTAATATTAAAGGGGAATGCGCCACTTTAGTATTATATATATTGATATAGGATAATCAAGTATTTAATAATTGAAAATTTAAGAAACGGAATCGACTTTTTTAATTCGAATAAAAATCAAATTAGTATTAATTAAAAGTTGAAAATAATATCACTACGATCTCCTTTAATTGGTATTGACTCATTGTGGATGGCTAAAGATTTGATGATAACGTTGCGGATTAAGGAGATTATGCGAGTTAGAACACATCCAAAACTGCAGGGCAATTTTTGAAAATTTTATAACTAAAGGGGCACATTTTATAAAAAAACATAAAGTACGAAATCTTTTACATAATTACTCCAACTCCTCCTTCAGTTGACAGTAGCTTGAGCAGATATTTACCGGCGACGTTCCGGCATCCCTCCGGCCTAACTTCAGCGAGTCGTAGGGGATTCGATAGTGCTCGGAATGATATGCGAAAGGTGGTTACGGATTTTTGGCAATGAGGAGTATCTCCCTGGTGGCTGGGACAGGTCCGACAGCGATTGGAAGCGGCAGACGGGGCGGCTTTAGCGGGTTTTGATTCGAAATTGGGGGTTTGCGAATTCGGGATCTTTTGTGAAAAGTTTGTGAAAGAAAATGTTGATTGTGTATGTAGAGCGTGGTGGAAAGGCTTAGATAGTCGGATATGAAGAGAAAAGGCGGCGGTGTGCTTCGAAAGTGAGCCGGAGAGGGGTATATATAGGGGGAGGATTGGGGGACGAATTGGATTAAGATAAATCCGTAAATCAATTAGATAATAAATTCTAAAGCTATCCCAATCCTCAATTTGATAAAATTTGTTCCGAATTGGGTGGATTTGGATGAACTTTGAATTTGGGTCTGGTACGTTTTAATCCAACTATTCAAAATTTGTTGAATAAATCTGATTAGAGACGGCTAAGGAATGTTTTAGAATAGTTTGTTTGAGATTTGGGCGAGGTTTGAGGGAGGCCAAATCCATCCTTGTTCAACAGTAGATCGACAGACTCCCAGGCGGGAGGAAGGAGGAGGGTTCACTAAACCCGGTTCACCATTTTTCCGGGATGGTCCGGTTTGGTTGAACCAAGAAAAACCGGTTTACTAACAAAATTTGTTTTTATTAAAAAAAAATTTGACACATATATATATACATTTTATTTTATGTAATGACATTTTTCTAAAACCTTATATTAAATACTTTACCTACATTAAAATAAGTTATAATTATAAATCCTTCTATATTTGGGAGAAAAATATACAACTTTGACTTAAAATAATATAACTAAAAACTAATTTATTTATTATAAGTGCACATAAATGAAATATCTCAAACATAGTTATAAAACTCTATGTATATTTAATTTAAAAATAATAGAACTTTTATTAAAAATATATTTACTTAAAACGAAATACCAAAAAATAATTTGGGGTATTTCAAATATATCGACAATATCCAAACGTCTAAACAATATATGTGCACCATATCTTTTTTTAGCAAATATATGGCATATCCAAACAATAATTTTCTAACTTAAAAATCCAACAAACATCCAAACAATATATGTACGCCATATCTTTTTTTTAGCAAATATATGGCATATCCAAACAATAATTTTCTAACTTAAAAATCCAACTTTAAATTAATACTTTAAATACTTTAAATTAATTTTCTAATTAAAAATTCCTACTTTAAAGGAGAAGTCGTCACAATGGTTAGGCGACTTCTCCTTTAGTATTATAAATTGATAAATTGATTACAATAACATTGTAAACACGATATGTATATTTTTTGGAATATAAATAATGATGGTATTGAATAAAATATATATTTGATGCCATTTAACAGTGAAATGGATTTTACATTGAAAAAAAGCTTTAATAATGAGAAATTGGATCGGTTATGTTTATAATCTTTTCCGGAAGATTAATTGGATTAATTGGATTTGATTAATTTGATTTGATTAGTTAGTTAATTAGACAGGCTATACAAATCATCTACAATAAAATCTCGCCCCTTGAATATGTTGTTATTAATTTGATATCGCCCATCATATGCCGTTATTAATTGGATCTCACCCAATTAATTAATTAAATAGATTAAAAATCTTTGTAATATGATATGCTTGGATTTCGATATATCTCAACTTGTTATTAGTTGTTATCTTTAATATTGCAATCAACAGGTTTGTTATTCAAGATAAATTAATTAAAAATTATTTAAGATAAATAATTTTTTTTTAGTGACTACGGACATGTGAGAAAATTATTTAAGATAAATCAAGTTTGTTTAGATTTTATTTAGATTTGCAAATCCTATTTTAAGATAAATCAAGTTTGTTAAGATTGATCAATTAAAATCATTTTTTAAAAAAAGCTACATTAAAAGAGAAGCCGCCACATGTCGTAGGCGACTTCTCCTTTAGTATTATAATAACTAGCGTAGTACCCGTGCGTAACGCACAGAATTTGTAAAGTATATTATATTATAGATGATATTACTATAATTTATTTACATTATATATTAGATATATTGTACTATATTACTATAATATGTAAACGATATAACAAAATAATATAAATTTGGATTAAAAAAATAATGCTTATATTTAAATTTGGATTATAAAAAATAATGCTTATATTAGGGAGTATATCAATATATAATATATGTGGCAAAATGTCAATATCTCACCTTTCTAGCAGGGTCGGGTTTGAGATTTGAAATGCCTAAGGTAGAACATAAAAATGTAAATAAATTATAGACCAAATAATTTGGTAGTTCAACGTACTACATATTATACAAACTCTAGGTGAATATAGTTTTAAGAATTTTTAGATGGAGAGCACATAAAAATGAGAAAAGAAATATTCTTGTAATAAACTTAAAAGTAAAAAAAAAATGCTTCATTCGTCTCAAAATAGAGTACCCGTGCCTAAGGCATGAGCTTACCATTTCAAATGTACGTACCCACATCAATAGTGAATATGTATTGGTATACAAAAAAAATTTAATTAAAAAAACTATGTAGAACTAATATTGTTTTATTGGATAATCTAGATACAATTTATTCGTTGCTCTAATAAAAAATAGTGAACCATAGAAAAAGCTAAAATAAAATGACTATTAAAATCTAAATCATTCAATATTTATTAGCGCTTATATTTTTTTTTTATCTCTATCCATAATTGTTACACAACTCGAACTTAAGTTATAAAAAACATGCATGTCTATAATTTTTAAAGTATTTGTCACATCATTTTAATGTCGATATGTTTGGGATTATAAAAGAGGTCTCCCAAGTTTATTCAAGTAAAACATTCACAATTATCGTCTGAAAAACACCATTTTAAAATTAAAAAAAATATTTAACAACCATTTATTTAAAAATAAAAATCAAGTAATTATGGATTAAATCAAATGGTAACCATTGAATAAGAAGAGTCTATCTGACAAAAAAAGAATTTTTTTTTATTAACAACAATTTTTATGATATAAATTGATAAGTAATTATGGATTAAATCATTTTTTAGTTATAATTTTTTATTAATTTATTCTTATCTACTTAAGATTATAACAACCAAACCAACTCATCATTTTAAGGGAAAATTGATTTCTTATCTACTCATGCAAAAGAACGAAACATGGCCAAAGAGATAAATAAAAAATCACATTATAGTTGTAAATATAGCTAAATAAAAAACCTAAAATTAGAGTTTATAGCTTGCAAAGTAGATTATCCGTGAGTTAAAAAAGTGTTAAAGATGTATATATTTAGAAAAGAGTTTACTCATATGTGCACAAAAAACATAGAAAATAATTGTTTCAAAAATATTTTCTAATCAAAACACATCAAAGTTGTTTAGAAATGGATAAAGACAAATAACAACTATTTTATTAATTAAAGATCATATTATTTTTAATTAAAGATGGACATGAGCGTGATTAGAAAATTAAATTAGGAGTTAATTGAATTAGATTAGATAGATTAAAATTAAGTAATTCATTAAAACTAAATTATTATTGGTTGGATGATCTATTTTTAAGGTGAGATTTTTAAACATTTGGAGAAACAATTGGGGATATATCTTAAATTTCTAACTTTAAATGTATGGCCGCCACGTGTCCCATTTTGCAAGTGTTTTAGTATTACACTAGTTCATCACCCGTGCATTGCACGGGTATATTAAAAAATTATAATTAACAATTAAGTAAAAAAAATATGTATAATCATAAATAAATTCATAAAGTAACATTATTATGTAGAATTTAGAATCCAAAAAAAAAAGGAAAACAATTAAATATTTAGAATGAGTCTTGAATGCAATGATATGAGTCTATCCATAAAAAAATGTAAATATGAAAAGCCCTGCTCAAAAAGAAAAAATAACAATGGATTAGATGATAAACTATAACAAAATAAATAGAGAAAAATAAGCATAAAGGAATAAAAGAAATACCAAATTAGTGTAAATTATGAAAAAAACTTATTTATTGACATCATTAGTTATCGTGTTTATGGATTGATAATCTTTGTTACAAATTAAAATCTTCAACCCCTTTCTTGATGTCAGTCTAGATATTGCAATATAGAATTGACCATGTGTAAAAATAAAATGTTACAGTATTTAAAATGATAAAAATAAAATTTGTTATAATCAAATACGTAGTATAAAAATTCAAAACACTTTTTTCCTAATAACACCATCATTATATCAATATATAATACCCCGTGCTATGCACGAATTCAGTTATACAATTATACTTATTTATTAAAAATAAAGATATAAAAAAACAATTATATTAGATATGTAAATTTACTCCTAACATTAACAATTCAATGTATCAAATATCTTAAAGGATAATTTTATTAAACTAAAGATATACAAAAAATGATTATATTAAAATTTTAATTACGTGAATATACTTTTAAAAAAGGATAGTTTTGCATTTAAAAATGGGCCGTGCAAAATTAAATAACATGTGGTAGAGAGTATCTTAAAGGAATGATCTATAAATATATATATATATACATAAAAGTATAATTTGACAAAAGTTTTGAATGAATTTTTTTTATATGACTGTAAGTGTAACATGTGGTGGAGAGTAATTATTATTTTAATACTACATACTAATAACATAATATTTTGAAAAAAAAATAGGCAGTCACATATTAAGTCTAAGATATACCGAAAATAACTCAAAAAATAACAATTGAAGTTTATATGATTTTTCCAAAAAGCAAATGATATAAATGAGTAACAAAAAGTCCATATATTGATTAATTCTTTCTGGGAAAAAAGATGGTCAGTATGCGTACTTCTTGACGAAGTCTCTCCTTAAAAAGGCCGGTTTAGTGGGACTCAGGTGGAACCTTTGGAATTTTCCACGGTCAACACGGGCTTACTTGACCCACATGACCTATGTCCTTGTGGTCTGACCTGTGCCGTGGAGACATGGGCAAAAATGAATTCCATAAATTCCTCCTGGAGAAACCGCGCCCTAAACCCATAAAGGTCAGGAATCATACATGGGTCGTGAGCGGTGTTTCAAGCAAGGCTCACGAACATGTTACCTGCTCCTGATGAGGGCCTCTCGAAATCGGGGAATGTCAGCATGCGGTGATAGCCCGACCCCTCACATCATCATGCATAAAATATAAAATACCCCCAGGCAGCTCAAACAATACAGTCAATCCAATGTTATAAGAGTACGCTAAATTAGCTAGGTAATCCACTGCGTGAAACACATGCCAAACCTGGACAATTCAGTTTCTTTCAATTAAGCCTTGGCATTTGATCACCATGCAGGTTAACATCTCTCTCTCTCTCTCTCTCTCTCTCTCTCTCTCTCTCTCATCTTCGTATCCTCTGATTTCCAAAAAAGCCCCTTTCTCTATGCTCTTGCAGGGCTAATATAGTGGTTTAGTTGTACGGACAGAGGTATGACAAATGGCCGACGGGTTATGAGGTTATCACACATTGCGAGTTCATAAGACCCATGGGTGCTGGGCATGTGTGACACGTGGCCATTATGGTTGAGCTCTTTAATTATCCACGGATGGATTGATGCAACCGTGTCTTATCCGTCGACTCTTCCTTTGACGTTTTTTGGTTCTTTCTATCAACTCTCTTCGGGAAAGGCCTCAAAGTGACGCGCCAGGTTTTGCCAATATTTCTTCAAGTTTCATCACTTCTATTTTTCAAAATTGCATTACTAAAATTATTAATAAATAAAAAATAGATTATTAAATATGTGGCATTAAAGATGAAGGGGCAAATGTTAATTGGTTAAAGTTTTTGCGGGGGAAAAAAATTCACCGGAGCGTGATATGTGTTAAAAAGATTACTATTTTAATATTGCATAGGAATATCATCTAGTTTTATAATCAATTTTATATATTTTTTAAATATACATCAAATAAAGTATAATGTATGCATCCTGAAAATATTATCATTCTAAAATAACACATATAACATTAGCTATCAATTATCCAATATTGATTTTATATATAACAAAATATGTTATGTTCTTTCATCAAAAGGAATATAATATAATAAATATATAAGAGAAAAATTTAAAAATGAAAGGATAGTGTATACGTAAAGATTTTACGTTTTTCAATTAGGAAATTTAAGATTGTGTTTTAAAAAGTACTTACCAAGAATAATTATTTGATAACATGCATTAAAAAATAATATAAAAACAAATATGTGGCATACGGTTTTTTTGTAAGAATGTGTGGCATAAGCTGACATGTGGCATAATTTAATTGGCTAGAAAATTAGGCGGGAAAATTTTTCACCAGAAGCTGACACGTGGCAGAACCAGCTTCTACTTTAGTATTGTTTAGGATTAGATATTGATTTTCTATTTCTTTGTTGTATGTTTAGACAACTTGTCGTCTGCCGACTTTGTCGGCCTCTCGAGGTCCGGGCCTGTCCGACCTCGAATTATTTCCTTATAAAAAAATAATAATAATAATTGATGATAGTCATGTTTAGGTTGGATTGAGATTCGGGTCGGGTTGGGAGTCAGGCCAGGTTGAGAGTCGGTCAGGTCGAGTTTGTTTGTGTTCGGATATATTTCGAGTCGGGTCAGGTTTGGGTCGGGTTCGGTCTTGCGTTCGGATTACGAATGACTCTAGATTTTCGGGTTCGGTCGGGTTTGGGTTCGGATGAGTCGGTCGGGTTTCTCGGATCGGGTCAAATTTTGTCATCTCTAGCTTTGAGGCATATGGTGTGTGCATTGTGATATCTAATAATATAACCAATTGATGTTTCTCCATAATCGAGTTTGGAGCCATCAAAGTTCAATTTGAAGTGATTTTCCTTAGGTTTCTCCCATTTAATATTCTTTTTTTAAGCTATTGTTGGTATAATAGGGGGTCTACTTTTAGGTGCTTCGTCTTCTTGTTTGTTTTATGAGTTTACCCTGTTTAGAATGGCTTTCTTTGTGAATGGTGTTATCATTTTAGGGGTTTCCGCCTCGTTTATGAAAATGGCTTGTTTTTCTGAAATACCACGTGCTCCACCACGTCATTGCCAGTTTGGTTAAACAGTTTATCCCCATGGCTTGTTTTAGATCGTTAATCACTTCTCCTGCATTTTTGTTATCACTTTCTTAGTTGTTGATTACTCTATATATATTTTAGGTTTTAGATCCTTTACAACAGTCCTTAAGCAAGGACATTCAAGGTGAATATTGCAGAGGTCTTCATGTGGGTGACTGCAGAATTCACACTGCATAGGGACAACAATTTTTATTTGTTCTAGTTTTTCTTTTGTAGGTAGTCCGTTATTAACGACTTTTCACAAAAAATTATTGCTTGACATCTAGTTCCCACAACCATCCATAATTTATTTTGTAGTGTCCTTTTTTTGCGTGAATAAGTTCTATAGTCGAACTTGTACTAAACCACCCGTTTTTACTTGTTCTCAAATATAATCGATCTTTGATCTCATTAGTTGGTATAGGGATTTCTATGATTCTTTTAATTAGATTCGGTCCAAGATATAGTTAGCTTATTTATATCCTTTTTTTAGGGTGGTTATATAATTGTTCAATGTAAGACTTTTATCTATATTGATTTGGTTTAGGATGAGATAAGATAACGACTCCCATCTAATCCAGTTATCTTCCCAATATTTGATAGTATCTCTATCCCTCATTTGCCATTGGAGGCCTTGTTTGAATATTTCTATGAGTGACATCAGCTTTGCCCATTGCCACGAGGTATTTCCTTTCTTCACATACTCAAATACTGGTTTATTTTTAGGTACTTCTCATTGATGATTTTGTACAAAACTGTTATCCGGTTCGGATAGGATTTTCCATAGCAGTTTTAGTTGGAGTGCCATGTTGATGTCTTTAGCTTTTCTGATACCTAAACCTCCATTTTGTTTTGACATACAAATTATCATCCAAGTTGATGAGCGGTCTATGGGTGTCCGCCTTGTTCCAAAATAAATTTTTATCGGTCATGTCTAGCTCTTGATAGATATGGGTGGGTAGTAGAAAGCTCTGCATGGTATAGATTGGTTTAGCACTTCAATTTGTTTTAATGAGTGATGTTCGTTTTTCTCTAAAACTAAATCAAAATACTCAAAAACAAAGACAACAAAAGAGAACACACGATTTGGTAACGCAGTTCGGGCAAGCCCTACTCTACAGGATCTCAAGAGGGGAGATCTGGTCCCAGTTTCCACTAAGCATCAGAAAAACGAGTTACAAGTTGGCTATGGTGGCTAAGCACATGAACAAGTAACATGAGAACCTCAAATACAGAAAACCAAGAGAGATGCAAATAAAAGAGAAGAAGAAGCCCCTGGATGGGCAACCAAGAAGCTTCAGAGAAGCTTCTCAAGGAGATTTTCAAGCCACACCATCGGAAGCGCCACTGGGATCCCTTCTTCTTCCTTCTCTAGGGTTAGGGTTACACACAAGATGCCCGACGACCCTCTCTCTCTCTCTCTCTCTCTCTCTCTCTCTCTCTCTCTCTCTTTCCCTTAGGGTTTACTTGATGAAGCTAGGGTTAAAGATCCTCCAACGGTAACAAGGAAGAGGGCCACCAATCCGGAATGGGCTAGGTCAACCCAAACTCCAAAAATAGGCCTACTAACAGAAATCTGTAAATGAGGTTTGTAACTAAGTGTTAAAGGAATACACCAACATAATATATGATATGGTCACTATCTTAAGATCAAGGAATCCAAACCTTAGACATATCAACCTTGTGTCCTACATCACACATTTAGGATATATTGTTTCATCACCTAGAGAGATTACATGTTCCATAGCCATAGCCATACAAATAAGCCTAACTTATTACAATACAAGATTACACAATCACAACAATTGCCCTTCTAATCTTGTAATTGATCCTCAATTTTGCCGCAGTCTTAGGGTCTTGGTTTTTCTCCCGTCCGTCCTTGATCTAGGTGCTGTTGGTGCTAAAGTGAATCCAGAATGTGCAGGGCATCCCTGTAGTAGGCAAACTTGTCATCTGTGACAACCTTGGTGCCAAAATCAGAAGGGTTCAAAGCACTCTTAATCCTGCACACATTAAGAAGCTTGTGTTTAACCTTCTTCATGATATAATGAAACCTAACATCAATATGTTTGGTTTTCTCGTGCTATAAGGGATCTTTGCACAGATAGATAGCACTTTGATTATCAATTAACACAGTAGGAAAATATGTTTTTCTTTATATTTTCTCTAGGAGACCTCTAAGCCAAATAGCTTCCTTGGTAGCCTCTGTTGCAGCCATATATTAAGCTTTTGTAGAGGAAAAAGCTACTACTGACTACTGTTGAGATTTCCAAGACACACAACACCCAGCCCATGTGAAATAAAAAGCAGTTGTAGACTTCCTATTATCCTTGTTGCTAGCATAATCAGAGTCCACAAAGCCAATTAATTCATGCTTAGGATTGTGATCAGCAAAGGTAAGACATTTCTTTTCAGTTCTACACAAGTATCTCAGTAGGTATTTCATAGTATTCCAATGAGGCTCACCAAGATTAGACATAAATCTGCTTAACACATTGATATCAAAAGCAATATCTGGCCTAGTACACAATATATCATACATCACATATCCTACAGCAACATCATATGGCACATTACTCATTTTCTGAATCTTAGCTTTAGAATTAGGACATTGTTTCTTACATAACTAAAACTGCCCTCCTAAAGGGACAACGATGGGTTTAGAGTTAAGCATATGAAACCTATCAAGGACCTTATGAACATATTCTGACTGAGATAACCACATAAGCTTTCTTTTTCTATTTATGTGAATATTAATACCAAGTATCTTCTGAGCATGACCAAGATCTTTCATATCAAAGTGCATTTTCAAATCTCTCTTAACACCATAAATGATAACCTTAGAGTTGGAGAAAATAAGAATATCATCCTCATACAGCAGCACATATAAAGGAGAATGAGAACCAACACCTTTGCAATAAAGACAAGTATCATATTCACTTCTATGAAAAGCAAGCTTAATCATGCAAGAGTCAAAATTCAGATTCCACGGCCTAGGAGATTGTTTTAAGCAAACACACATGTTCTGATCTCAGCTTATCAACAAAACCCTTAGGTTGTGACATATATATGGTTTCATCAAGTTCTCCATGTAAAAAAGCAGTTTTCACTTCCATTTGCTCAAGTTCCCAGTCATACACAGTAGCTATAACAAGCATTATCCTCAAAGTTTTATACTTAACTACAAGAGCAAATATGTCATTATAGTCAATGCCCTCCCGTTGAGTAAAACCCTTAGCAACCACTCTAGCCTTGAATCTAGGTGGTTCCTTAGAACTGACACCTTCTTTCAGTTTATAAATCTATCTGCACTGAACAACCTTAGCCTTTTCTGGGTTTTTTTTAACTAATATCCAGGTATTGTTAGTCATCATAGAGCTAATTTCCTCTTGCATAGCTTTACTCCAGGTTTTGGCTTCAGAACATTTCACAGCAAGTGCATAGGTTTCATACACTTAATACTTTTGCCATTTTAATTCTCAACAAGAGTTTTCCAGGATACAAATGTATCAAAAGCCTCATTTTTAGACCTTAACAAATATAACCAAACCTTTCTAGAGAAATGATCTACAAAAGTAATAAAGTACCTCTTACCTCCAACAGTTTCAACCTGTGCAGGCCCCTAAAGATCAGAATAAATGTACTCAAGGGGCCTCTCAGCCACATAATCAGAGGAAGGAAAAGCTTGTTTGGTTTTCCTAAGCTTTTCCTTCCTAGCACACAAGTCTCACAAAAACCAAGCTGAGGGTTTTTTTTTTAATCAATTAAACCATGTTTAAACAAATATTGCATGCCTTTGTTTCCAATGTGACCAAGCCTACTATGCATAATTTTGGTTTAGTCCAAGTTCAGGTTTCCACCATTACAAGCAGTGTTTGCTTCAGGAGGCGGAATTACATAGTAAAGTCCACCCCTTTTAACACTTCTTATAATGGTGGCTCCATCCCTTTTAACATCTATAATCCCATTTTTAATGTTGATATGAATCGTTTGTCCATTCTGTATTGTATGGTTACAACTGTTTGTTTTGCACCTTTTTATTTTCGTTGTATGTTAGACGGTTTACTGTCTGCCGACTTTGTCGGCCTCTTGAGGGGTCAGGTATGTCTGACCCTCAAATGTTTTCCTAATAAAAAAATAAAAATAAAAATAAAACATTGGGAAGTGTCGATGCAGTCGAGAAAAGGCGGTGAGCGGATAAAAAAAATAAGAGATATCATCAACTATCAACTTGGAAGAGCACACAAACACACCTAAAAATTTGGTTGCGGATGATGCGCTCTAGCCTTTTGTGAAATTTGCAATAGTGAGTTAGTATGCTAGTTTTACAAATAAATTTGGTGATCTATAGTACTCGTGTTGGTCACATGCCAAGAATTTTCTCGCAAAATCAAGAATAAATAATACTCTTGAAGACTTGTATTGAATTTTAAATTTTTAATCGTGTCGTTTCACTTGAAGGATTTCGCTTGTCACCTGCTACTTTTTTCTTATCACCCGTTTAGATTCTCTTGACACTTGTTCAAATACTAGTTTTCTTCATGTTACATATGTTACGATGTTAATATTCTATATAGGATTCGAACCTACATCTATGTGTATTTATCACATTGCTCTACCTTGAGCTAATAGACTTTAAATAGTTAATAATATAACATAATCCTTTGCGCAAAATAACAAACCAACTTCAAAATCTGAGAGTGTTGCTCATTGTAAAAAACCTATGCGCGTCATCTTTTAACCTTTGCATATAACCCCTTAGCCCATGCATATCACCCTTAAAATGATGCGATTTAGTCATAAAAACCTGTTCGTTACCCACAATTTATTTTGTAATTTTCATTCACATTACTCCCCACATACACCAAAAATAACAGATATGAAGCACAAATCTCATGAAAATGGTAGATATATGAAAAACATAAAACCCCACTCTCAAATCTAAAACAAATCTCAAATTTGATAAGACTAAAAGATAAAACCCCTATTAAAGGGGGATATAAACTCTCATTTATGAGAAGAATATAGGGAAAAAAAAAAGAGAGGAGAAAAGTTCAAATCATATGCTTACCAAATACAATCTTGTTAAGTGGAAAGATAATAATTGACCTGGCATGAAAAATATAGTTAACTGACATGTATACTCACAAAAACTGAACACAACTTACAAGAAAACAATCAAACGAAGAAACTTTTAGATCTTAGATGAAACTCTCAAATATAGGCACACATCTCCCAATCTAATGGGTGGAACCAATCATCCATGTTTGATAGCATCTAAACTCTTGCATACTCATTCACATGTCCCCGAAAGTCCTTCTCCTTTGGGACAATGTAGCGCGGTTGCTACCTTGCCCTTCCTTGGACTCCTCTCATCATTGCACCCTTTGAGCGCACCATTTCAACAATCAACCATTGATTTATTTCCTGCAATTACATCAACATGAACACAATCAACCAAAGGTGCTTGTCACAAATTCATTTCACCTTGCCATACATAACCAAACTCCTATCAGATATTAATATCTTTTGTAAGACTATGAACCATGTCAGCAACTCTCAAACCCTTGTCACCCCAACTGAGAGTGCTTTCCCATTTGTAGAATCCCAGTTTCCTAAATTTCTCTTGTCACCCATGCCAAATTGTTTATCACCCCAACTGATGTTTCCTCTTATTTTATCCCTTGGTCTTTTCCATTTTCATGGACTTTTTCTGATTCAAAAGTGGGACCTTATGAGTTCAATGATCAAAAGTGGGTTCAATATGTAGAAGCACTGAAAGGCTCTGCAAGTGGGTTCAAAAGTGGGATCTTAGTATCTTCTTTAGGAAAACGTTTGTTGAGTAGAACAAATGTTGCCACAACCCAAACAATTTGTTCACGTGCTTGAAACTGAAATAGCAGATTAAGAAGAAAACCAAAATATCAAGAATTAACCAAGTGCAAAAATATGCCATTTCCCACTCTCTATTTAGTCATTAATCTCACTAAATCGAGGCTTTCTGTTGACCCCTCCTCGGATTTGCAGCATAAGCAAAACCGATGCCGACCTGGTGGTTGAGACTAGCTGCTAATGTTGAAGGCTTCCCTACATTGCCCAATCTGTCAAGATTGATGTAATGGCCCGAATATAAATATCTGGGTTACATATCGAAGGTTGGATAACTTCGTTCAAATCTTTCAATTCAGGTACGGGTCGAGGTTTCAAACCTCAAAGAATTACCTGTCCTGATGATTAAGTCCCGGAAATTCATTTTGAAAGGAAATACAGAGCTGAAATTAAAGTATAACTTGCCACGACAAGGCCGGGTCAAAACCAAAACCACAAAACATATTATCAAAATATCTCAAGCCAAATTAGCGGGGTTAGACCTTTTCTTTGCAATCGCCTAGGAGATTTCCCACGCCATAGAAGCATAGAGAAAACATATCTGCAAAACAGACCTAAAAACAATATGCGGGGCAAGGATCAGACCGAGGCCCGATCACATTATGGGTCCCACAAGCAGGCATACACATACGCTATTCCTATAATAAAGATGCTTCTAATGCATAGCGGAATTTAAACACGCAAGTCATGCTTATCAGGATATAATATGCAATATAAAAGAAATGACCCAAAGAATGCCAAGTGGCATATCCCTCTCTTACCTTCATCCCCTTTTCCGTTAGGGCGGAGCCTGCCCAGCACGGTGTTATAGCACAACAATCTCATATATATACGCATCAAGCAATCATCATCTCACCATGTTTATAGGGATCAAGCCCGCATGCTCAACCCGATACAAACTCGATTAAGGAGAAGCCCGATGAGACTGGGCCGTTCTATGGCCCTAGCAAAGACTCTAGACCCACAGATAACAGTCATTCTCTTTATCAAACACATAACGTAGCCAAATGCTCATTCAAATATGCAACACTAGCATGATACTACATGGTATTATTTAATGTTTATGCATCACCTAGTATGTTATATGACCACAAGCTGGAAGTTTATCTGATCAGTCTGAGTAAGTCCATAAAAGAACTTATCTGAAATGCCGAACAGTAAAAGATATCGAAGGCGGAATCCAAACAATCAACAATCACCTATAATTGTATAGAATACGATAACTATCGATAAGCTACCGTACTACCACTCATACACATAGAAATCGCGTTTCAAATCATTTCCAAAGCCAAGCGGAAGTTAAACCATTTCCAAACATTTTCCGATACGAGAAAACATCAAAAGCAAAGTTATCCGATGATTTCAAATCCCATTAGTACTCAAGCCAAAACACATTTCCAAAACCAAACATCGATTATTTAATCAAGTCAAGGAATGCCGACACTTGAAATAAAATCCTTCAAAACACTCTAAGTATTCAATCCGGCAATTCAAATTCCGTCATAATTCCCTTTTTAAATATTAAAATAATCATCAAAATAATATCCCAAAATCTAATTTTTTGAAATCAACCTTGGATTAAAACCCGACTTAAAAGGAATGGAACCAAAAACCAAAAAATTAATCAAAATGATCAAGGAGCAGCTCAGCCAAGCCACTAGGGTGGATTTCACGACGACGAGAGGGTCAATCGCGACTGCGAAATCTCCCCAGTTTCTCCCCACGAGAAGAAGCCCCTCGCTGGCAGCGAAGGAAGGTTTTCACCGTGGCGAAACCCGTGGCCGCGACCACAAGACACCCTTCTTCTTCCTCTGGTTGCGTTCTAACTCGTCGTGGCGACCATGGTTTCGCCGCGGTGAGATTCGAAACTTTTGCTCGTTTTTTCCTCGATTCAAATATGTTTTAGACCAAACTTGTTTCAAAACATTTCTAACACAAATCTGAAACTAAGGAATCATAAAAGACCCAAGCGAGGACTAGAGAGGAGAGCAGAAGAGGGATTACCTAGCCTCCTTGAGGCTTCTACAAAAACATTGAAAGAGGAGGGTCCTTTCGCTCCGATTCAACGAGGTTTTGCTACAACAAGGCCTAGGAAGGAGAGATCTTGGTTAAAAGAGGACGTTTACGAAGTTTCAGATCCAAAAGGAGAGGATTGAAGGATGAGAGCTTACCTTGCTAAAAAACAGGGGAGGAGTAAGAAATGGGCTCCAATCCGCTTCAGAAAGAAATAGATCTAACATTTCTTAACCTTGGAAGGTAAAGTAAAGAGTGAGGAACAAGCGGAAACAAACAGGGAAGAAAAAAGAGCTAAAACGAAGGAGAAAGAGGAGATTTACCGAGCCAACATCGGAACTGGACTCCCAACTCGCGGTGGCAAAGATGAACTCGTAGCTGTGAATATGGGCTATTCTTCTGGGCTCATCCTCGCGGCGGCAAAGATGAACTCGCGACCACAACTGGGGATAGAAACTTCGGTTCTCGATGGAAACGGCCTTCCGACTCCGATTTTTGGGTTAGATTCTTGAGAGGAGGTCTTCAAGAGGGTGTTTTAGGGTTCTTTTGTAGTTGAAAAACAAGAAATGAAGGGTGGAGTGATACGTTTGGAATCCCCGATCCTTCGCCTGTGGGTTCAGGATCAAGAACACCAAACTTATTGATGGCCCGATCTTGCAATTATCCTTGCTATTCTCGATGTTTACAATTAATTACAATAAGAACTTGAAACTATTGTGAAAGAAAGGAAAACAAGTAAATAAAACTAAGACCAATAGCGGCGGAAGCTGGAAGTGTGCAGCGACAGTTGCTGGGATGGCCGCGGGGCGGCCCGGACAGTGGCGACGGTTCTGGGCAGACTCAGCGACAACTTCTCTGATCCAGCGACGGTTTCTCAGGATGGGTTTCTCCTTTCTGTGTGATTTTGTGAGTATGAATGAGGAAGAATAACAATTTGAATCCAAAGCTTTTGGATTGGGAGATTGAAGAACCTTTTTAATCCTAAAAAGGGTTCCTCAATATAATTTCCAATCTAACTTTTATTGAATATAAAACATGAGTTTAAATAGAGTTTTGGTAACTAAAGATAAATCAAATAATCTATAGATATGTAAATCTTTCCTAAGATAGAGGATAGAAAATTAACAACTTGGTGGACAAGAATTATATCTAGAAGAGATATAATTATTTCCACATTATTTTCCTAAATTCATAAAATAATTAAATCTAATCTAATTAAATAAATTCGAAAATAATTAAATAATTATCTAGAAATTCGTCCAAACAATGACAGCTGTAAAGATGATGAATTTAGGCCATTCTCGAGGCTGATTCTGGAGAAACCTTCAACAGCAAAGTTGTAGATCTTTTCGTCCTTGTTCCAACAAGGTATGATACGACCTCATCCGATAAATATGGACTCCGAACGACCCATTTTACTGAGACGTCGAAATGCTGTCAACCCATTAAGAACGAACTCAAATTTGAACATTAGCTCACCTTGCTCCTTTGAAGCTTGTTCCATAGTGGAGCCTTCTTCCTCCTTTTGAGGATGACACTCTTCGCCATCAATGACCCTCGAATCGGTCTTGAGAACTCACCTGGATCAAGATCATTGTTTGACCCACAGAAGGTCATCTTGATCCACATCATTCTCCCCTTCTTAGCTTCAATTCGTCCTCGAATCGAGTCGTTGATGATCAAAGGGGAAGGAGCAACCACCAAAAAGTAACTTCCTTGACAATCAACTTGAGATGACGCCAGCAGAATTTGAGGCAAAGGAACCTAAAAAACAACACATGTCATAGGGAACATTGAGCAATCAAGAGGAACAATATCAATAGGCTCAATAACCCTATGAACTTCAGAATTCTCACCATTAGGAACATTCTCAATAGGTACAATAGCTAACTCAAGATAAGTGTCCCCAACGTCCTCATCGTTGTCGTCAGAAGCAACCATGCATATCATCTGGCGCAACACTGCAGTCCACTTGAAGAGCGATTTCGGAGGTCTTTCCGGGAGATTCTTGCAGTGTATGACCCACCGTTGGAAAGCGCGTCGATTCAGCTTCGCAACAAGACTGAGTTGACTCAATTCCGAGGTCGGAGTCAACGGGAATCTGCGAAACAAAATCATCGCGCAGTGCAGTCTCTTGGCCAACGAAAGTATCCGAAACAACCTCCTTTACCTTCCCGTCGGCCGTATAGTCAAGAAAAATCACGTTCACATCGGGGGAGGATATCTCCAAGATCTCATAGATAGGTGGCGCGTGAGGCTGACTATTAAGAAATTTCTGAATATAAGCCTTCCTCCAAGCGTCATCAAGCCAATTAGCTTGCCGTTGGGCCGCTTCCTCCAACTTCCGTTTTCGTTCCTCCTCAACTTCTCGTTGTTGGAGAAGCCAAATCTGACGGAGGCGACGTTGTTGTTGTCGTTTCTCCTCCTCGATTGCTGCTTGACGTTGACGCTCAAGGAGTTGTTGTTGTTGTCGACACCTCTCCTCTTCAATTTCCGCTTGTCGTTAAAGCCAAAGGCGGCGCCTTTGTGCCTCTCGTTTTCGCTCTAAAGCTTGTTGTTGTTGCAAAGCTCGTCTCTGCAACTCTCGGCGGCGTTGTTGTTGTGCGGCCCATGGATCGGGATCATCATCCCAATCTCCCCACGTCAACCATTGAATTGATATTCAGAGACAGGTTATGCTACGCTCTTTGTTTCTTTGATGTTACTGATGTTTTGAGTTGATATGGCTTGGGAAGTTTGGGGCGACTGGGAGGATGATCCCGATCCATTTGATGGATTTTTTGCTTTGGAACGTGCTAAACAACAACGATGCCAACAAGAGTTACGTCGAAGAGCTTGGCTACAACAACAAACCCTAGAGCGTCAACGTGAAGTCAAAAGACGCCAACTTTGGCTTCAACATCAAGAGGAAGAACAACGTCAATTGGAGATCGAAGATAAGAGGTGTCGACAACGCTATCAGATTCGGCTTCTCCAACAAAGAGAGGCTGAGGAGGCACGACGACAAGAGGAGGAGGAACGACGCTGAGAGGAGGAACGAAGCCGAGAGTTGAAAGCTTTAATTGCGGATATGGTGGACACATTCTTTGCCCAGCTGAAAACAGCACAGCGCACCGAACTTGTTTCGCAGATTCCCGTTGACTCCGACCTCGAAATTGAGTCAACTCAGTCTTGTTGCGAAGCTGACTCGACGAAATTTCCAATGGTGGGTCAGACACTGCAAGACTCTCCCAGAAAGGCCTCCGAATTTGTGTTGCAAGCAGACTCCGACAGTGTTCTGCAGGACGAGCATGTTGATTCCGTTGACGAGGATAAGGTACTTGATGACGTGTCTCAAGAGTTAGCGATTGTACTTCTTGGGCATGTTCATGAAGTTCCAGTTGCTGAGATTTGTGTGGTCATTGATCCTATTCTCATTGACGATCAAGTCCGTTCAACGATCGCGCATGAAGGTGTTGTTTTTGGGGTTCCTATACCTCGAATTCTCCTGGCACCTATTCCACCCATTCCTCCATCATCTTCTTTGAAGGTTGCTGCTCCTCCCTCGCCGATCATCTCCGACTCGATTCGAGGACGAACGAAGATAAGAGGGGGAGAATGATGCAGGTCAAGATGGCCTTCTATGGGCCAAACAACGATCTTGATCCAAGCGACGACTCGAGGACGAGTCGATTTCAAATGGAGGAGAATGATGTCATCCTCAAGCAGAAGAAGAAGGCTCCACCTTGGGAGTCGTTAAAGAAACGGCGTTAATTATTTTATTATTTATATTTCTTATTTTTTATATATATATATTCTATTTTTAGTAACTCCTATGTTAGTTCGAGTCTAATTATAGAATTGCTTATTTTAGTATTTCTTAGTTTGATCATGGTTAGGAGAGTCTATCATTTAGGCTTTCTTAGTTATCATATTTTATTATTTTCTATATTAGGATTTTAGATTAAGTTTTATTTAGTTAGGATATAGTTTGGTAAAGCAATCCTTAACCTCTAAGGAAGCCCACCAAATCCTAGTTATTTAACTATTTAAACATTGTATTTCCTTTTGAATTAAGCAGATTGAATATAGAATTGAAGAAACCCTTTATGAATTAAAGGGATCTTCGATTATCAATCCAAAAACCCTACTCGCAAATTAACCGACGTTCCGGTTTCATATACAAACTTACTCCGTATTTACATTGAAATTCCCATGGCATGACATCATGCTACGTGTGTTGATTGTTAATTAAATCTCCACCACCATTTCCTTTGATTGTGGAAGCAATTTCAAGTTCGAAAGCCGCTACTGCGTTCGATTGTAATTGGGTGGCAGCCGCATTCGTTGACCAAGCAATTCAAGAAGGAATTGGTTAATTGGCATAGCTAATTAATTAATTCTAGCACAACGGCAGTAGTTTGAAGCATCAGAACGAGACGTAATTCAATCGCATCAATACAAGAGAAAACAAGGAGCTATGCAAGACCGTGCTTTTAGTTTAACAATTGATCGGTCTAGCCAATAGCTATACATCATGGAGGGTGAGTGAGATGGATTGAAGAGGGAAAGGTGGAGGTTTTGGATTTGTAGGATTTTGATCTTCTTGGGATGAGAAGAGTGGCTAGGGTTTATTTGGCTCAAAATTTGAGGTGGGTGTAGCATCTTGGGGATTTGATCTAACTTAAATAGGAGGTCATTTGTCTCATTAAAGTTTATTATGAAAAAAAAAGACAAAATCATTAGGGGAGAGTATGGAGAGAGAGGGAGAGAGAGAGAGAGATGTGATTCCACTCATCCGACCCCGAGTCCCGACATCCTGTTCCGAAATCTGATGTTCCAAAAATCCGAGTTGAAGTTTAAATTCGTTTCAAGCGACTCTCGAGAATTCTTAACTTTGAAATCCAATTGATAAGGGTTTAGGACCCGTCAATTTAGGATTTAGTGAGTGTTGGAATATTTTCCAATGGACTTTCCAAAAACAAAAAATCGCTCGAGGATGGGTTTTATGAAAACTTTCCATTTTTGGCAATTAAATAATTATTAAAAATCCGGTCTTTACAATTGAGCTCGCCATTGAGCCCCTAAAGTCGGACTTCCATTGGCCCTCTTGTTATCTTCTCTCCATCTATCCTTGATTAAAATTGGAGCCATACCCAGGAAGGTGGGATGCCAAGCATTGCTGTTAGCTGCATTCGCCGATCGCGTCGCCTTAAACTCCTCTCCTTTTCTCCTTGTCGCACTGCGAAAACCTTTGTGTTCGACTAAACCAGCCATTTGAGGCAAGCCAGACCCTACCAAGCCTGAAGTCAGAGGCTGCAGGCTTGGGTTCACCCCTTACATGACCTCTCATCTGTCTCCGCTTGTTCGCTCTAGATCTATGGAATCGCCCTTTTGGAAGTGGGAAGACAGATTTTGAGGCTTATCTTCATGGTTCGTAGATTGATACTCAGTTTGGGATTTATTTGGATGAGATCTTTGAATTCAAGTTTGGGTTCAAATTGATTGGGGATGTGGTGTAGCTGAGCAACTTAGATCTAGGATTTCAATAGTGGAAGCGTATTTGTTTCTATCTCATGGTTTGATGGGTGGTTTTACTTTCCTTCCCATCCCTTTTGTACTTGTTCTTTCCCCCTTTCCCTCCCCCCAGAAATGGGCTACATCAGGTAAACTAACTAGAAATGTTTTTTTTTTTTTTTTTTTTTTTTTTTTTTTTTGTGGAATTGGGGTTAGTTTTGCAAATTTTTAAGGGTGCGGCTACTTCTGCAAACTCGCCCATTTTTTGGGTTAGTTAGCCATTTTCTCCCCCTTTTGTTTTCAGCATAAGATAACTTCAATCTCCTTTCAATTTCCCGGTTTAATTTGAAATGAAAAAGAAAATAAAATGGCACATTATTGGGCTCGTTTGGTATAAGTATGCAAGGTAAACAAAATGGAAATAAACTTTGTATAGAAAAATATATCTAGATAAGAGAATAATATTTTTGCATGAAAAATAAGATAGGAGGGATAATAATTAAAGGAGTATATGAGATATGGTTACCCCTTATTCAAATGAGTAAATGAAATAAGGAAGAACAAAATCAATTTCGTATGAAAAGTTGAGAGGAGAGGGTAATGATTAAATTTTTTTAACAATGTATTTTAAACCATAAATGGACTACATTCATTTCCTTTCTATTTATCTTTCCAAAATTTAATTGAAATGAACCATAATTAAGGGTTCATATTTCATCGAAAAGGTTGGTTAATTTTTTTTTGAAGAATGTTTTTCTGTAAAAAGGTTTTACTAATTTAGTGTAGTACTCTTGAAATTTCCTAGTAATTGCAAGATGGTTCCCTCAATTTTTATAAGTAATTATACTCATGGATGTGTTTTAGGCTAATTGTACATTTTTGTTATTAATGACTAATTTTCCCATAGAGAGAAAAAATAGTAAAGATAATATCTTCCTTGAATCACATATATTTTAAGTAACAATCTCTAATTGTCAACTTTAAGCTGTTACAATAATAATACTAGAATTGTGACAACATGGACACAATAATGGTTACAATAATTAGGTTTCTTGTAGGATAAATTAGGTCTCAATAATGTTATTTCAAGTAAGCAAAATAGGGTTCAAGAAAAATTAGGTTTCAATAAATAATGGTTACAATAATTAGGTTTCTTGTAGGATATTTCAAGTAAGCAAAAAGGGTCTATGGACAACCTTGGAGTACATAGAGCAAGGAAGGATCCCATCTACAGCTGCATATGCCAAGATCTTGATCACACTAGAATTATGGAATTTATTCTTAAAATTGTAAAGTGTAAATTTCATTATATGAAGAAGCATTTAGAAAGTTTATTATATCAACTTATTATATGATTAATATTGCCTATTGGAATATGAGAGGCACCATGAGGCCACTTTTTTGGCAAGAAATCAATCAATTTCGTTTTGCAAATAATCTTGTTATGTTACTTCTTACAGAAACAAAATCAGAGACAACACCCTTGGAAGCTCAGTTAAAGAGCTCTGGATTCCACAAATCAGTTTGCATCCAATCAAATGGACGTAAAGGAGGCATCATGGTACTTCAAAAATCAAATATTGAAGAGGTATGTAAAATCCTTGAACTAAATCAAAGGTTTATCATGATCAAAATAAGTATAGAAAAGCACGAGTTGATGTTAGTGTTTGTTTATGCCCCTTTGTTGGAAAATGAAAAGCACAAGTTTACTATTCTATAAGCAAATACGGCCTTCCAATCCTTGTTATTGAGGATATGAATGACACCGAAAATGATACAGAAAAGGTTGGGGGAGCTCCTCCCACCCTTAACAGATTTAGAAGGTTGAGAAGTGTTAAAGAGTAATTGGGCCTACATACTCTACCTTATAGTGGTTCACCATTTATGTGGAGGAAAAGAAAATCTTCTCTCAATAACACTTATGAACGCCTAGACAGAATTCTGGCTCACCAAAAAAATTTGAATTGGTTCCCTAACCTCTGTATAAAACACCACCCTTTTTCTAACTCAGATTATAGTCCGATCTCCCTAGAAATTGGTCTTCAAGGTAAGAGAAAAGGTTCTCCTTTTAGATTTGAAATGGCTTGGACAACCAACTATGCCCTTGAAGCCATGGTCCGGAAAGTATGGTGCTACAAAATGAAAGGTTCCAATGGATACAAATTCATGTAGAAGCAGAAGCTATTAAAAAGGAAGATAAAACTTTGGTGTAAGTCTCATCCAAACAATATTTCTAGACAGCTATCCAATGTTGAAAACCAAATCAAGTCCATCCAAGATCGCTTACCTTGGGGTAAGATCTCAACCAGAGAAGAAATTAAACTAGCAAGGTTAAAACATAAAAAGTTCTGCTTGCTAGAGTTCAATCATAAATTCTGGAAACAAAGAGCTAAGATCAGGCACCTTCAACTAGGTGACAAAAACACTAAATATTTCCAAGTAACAACAAGAATAAAAACTTTTAGAATATCTACTAGATCCTTCACCACGAAACAAAACCTTATCTTAACTGACTAAGACTTAATTTCGGATCATATCACAAACGAGATGGCCGAGAGATTCATAGGCCATAATCAAAAGCAGATTACCGAAAATGATGTTTGGAATATCCAACCCAAGATATCTCAAGTTGAAAATAATAAGCTTTTAGCTCAACCTTCGAATGCAGATATCAAACAAACTCTATTTAGTATGGCAAAGGATAAATCTCCAGGCTCTGATGGTTACCCCCTGAATTTTATAAGCGATATTGGGATATTATTGTTCCCTCCTGTTGCAAAGCTATCAAAACCTTCTTCCACTCGGGCCAACTTTTATCTGAAATCAATCAAACGTTTATTGCTCTTATCTCAAAAATAGATAACCCTACAACAATTAATCACTACAAGCCCATCAGCCTATGTAACACTATTTATAAAGTTATCTAAAAAATAATTGCAAATCGATTAAAACCAATCCTTCCCAAACTTATAAATCCTTTTCAAGGTGCCTTTGTGGAAGGGAGATCAATCCAGGATAATACTCTTATAACTCATGAAATATTTCACTCTTTCCATAGACAAAATGGTAAGAAAGGTTGGATAGCATTAAAATTGGATATGGAAAAAGCTTAAGACAAAATTAACTGGAGTTACAATATAATTGTTCTTGAGAAATTTGGATTCTACCCAACTTGGATCAGCTAGGTTATGAAGTGTATCACGACTACCTCTTTCTCTTTTCCTCTTTGTTCCTTACCTTTTTGTTCTCGCAATGGAAGGATTATCCAGAGAACTTCATAAAGAAGCATTGCTAGAGGATGCTTTGACATGCATTAAACTTAAAAAGAATGGTACCCATATCCCCTTTTTAACTTTTGTCGATGATACTATCATCTTTGCAAAAGTTATCCATACTAGCCTAAACACGATCCAGAATATGATAAATAACTTCTCCAATCTCTCTGGCCTTACGATTAACTACAATAAAAGCTCTCTTCAATGCTCTAGGAATGTGAATCCAAACCTAGTAAAGGATTTGTTCATCCACATGGGTATTCAATTCCCATCTCCAAGACTTGAAAAGTATCCAGGAATCCCTTTAGTTAATGACCCATATCCCCTTTTTAACTTTTGTCGATGATACTATCATCTTTGCAAAAGTTATCCATACTAGCCTAAACACGATCCAGAATATGATAAATAACTTCTCCAATCTCTCTGGCCTTACGATTAACTACAATAAAAGCTCTCTTCAATGCTCTAGGAATGTGAATCCAAACCTAGTAAAGGATTTGTTCATCCACATGGGTATTCAATTCCCATCTCCAAGACTTGAAAAGTATCCAGGAATCCCTTTAGTTAATGACCGGGTTAAGAATTGTGTCTTTGATGAAGCCGTGGAAAACTTGCGAAAACAACTAGCTAAATGGAAAGCATCGAACCTTTCTCAAGCTGGTAGGGTGGTTCTTCTCCAATCCAATCTTAGCTCAAAAACTAACTATCTTATGCAAAACTTTATGCTTCCAAAAGGTATTCTTAATAAGATTGATCAAGTAAACAAGAACTTTTTCTGGAATAAATCTCAACTAGACAGATATACCTCTTTCATTAGATGGGATCACATTTGCAAACGTAAGTCCCAAGGAGGATCGGGCATTAGAAAAGTGGAAGATCTCAAGATTCTCAACACTTGTCTTCAGATGAAACTTTTTTGGAAAATCTATAACAACGAGGATAGTATTTGGGTGAGAATCATAAAAGAAAAATACCTTCAACATGAATGGGGATGGCACCAATATTAATGTTTGGCATGACCCATGGACTCCATCTATCAACCTAAAAAACTATATGGGTTCATGTGACCCATCAATGAAAGTTAATGCTCTTATCTCTGACAGGAATCTATGGAATGAAGATCTGCAAAAAAAAATATTTCCTCATGAGGTAATCCAAAAGATCCTTATGATTAAAATTTCCACTTGTCAAACCTATGATAAGATGATTTGGAAGCCTGATCCAGAAGGAGGTTCACTACCAAATTAGCTAGAAACATTGAAGTGCCACCAAGTCTTGAGTCTGATTCACACACTTGGATATGGAAGCTAAAGCTACCCCTCCCCCCGTAATTAAGAACTTTCTTTGGAAAATAAAAATAGATGGCCTTCCGACGGCTGCCCGCCTTAACATGTATGTTAATAGGGTTCGCAGTCAATGTTCTCTCTGTGATCAATCAGAGGAAGATGCGACTCATCTATTTACAAGATGTACATTCGTCAGAGAAGTAATAGGGTAGTATGAACAACATACATGTATGTTATTTCTTGAACTCAATGA
Source organism: Persicaria tinctoria (assembly GCA_037127255.1). Taxonomy (NCBI): domain Eukaryota; kingdom Viridiplantae; phylum Streptophyta; class Magnoliopsida; order Caryophyllales; family Polygonaceae; genus Persicaria; species Persicaria tinctoria. Next base: position 33,380,313 of record JBANSL010000013.1, on the reverse strand, counting down.
TCCAGGTCTTATTCATGCAAATTCAGAATAAATCAGAAGAGTAAATAACAAATTTGAAGATCTAGCTTGCATCTGGCAAGTCATTTGGGAAATTAGGATTGAGCAAATTTTCAGGCAAAAGAAGTCGAATGATGTATCTCAAATAGTCCATAGAATTAGAAAAACTCTGCTCGACGAGATTGCAGATACTTAGAAACAAAAAAGAGGCAGAAACAGAAGGGCTGCTGCCAAGTGGAGTAGACCACCCAGAACTATCTACAAAATTAATGTAGACGGTTCTATTTTCTTTTCTGGCAAGTGTCAGATTGGAGGTATCATTCGGGATTCTGAAGGTTAGATTATTGATATCTTTCATAAGGAAATTATTGAAGGTTTGATCAATTAAACAGAGGCCTCGACAATTCTTTTGGAGCTGCAACGTGCAAAGGAGAAAGGTTTGGCGAAGATCATCCTAGAAAGTGATAACCAAATTTTGGTTAGGTCTATTAATCGACATCAACCGCCAAGATGGGAAGTCATGCAACAGGTTGAAGATACTATCAAGCTTCAATCGGAATTTTTGATGGCAGATATCCATCATGTCTACAGAGAATCAAATAAGTCAGCGGATTATATAGCGAGAAAATGTGTAATCTATAATTTGTAGACTATCCCTATCACATGGATTTTTGTTACATCATTCTTCAGGATGATCCTAGCGTTAGGCTACTGTATAGGTCGCAACTCCTAATGTTTGCCTACTGTTAAAAAAAAAGTAAGCAAAAAGGGTACAAGAATAATAAGGTTTCAAGAATAAGCGTTACCAAACCTGTTAAGGATGTCAATAAAAAACTAATGATAAATGCATTGTGAACCAAAATAACTTACACTACTAGGTTACAATAAAATTAAGGTTTCAATAGATTACATTAATCCTGGTTACACTAATCTAGGGTTATAATTACCGATCTCTCATACACCAATTTTGAAATTCCTATCTTGACGGTTCTTTCAAACTCCTAATACAATTAGCAAGGTAGGAAAATTACCACATGAGCAATTTCTAATCAACTAACAAAATGGAAACATTAATACAGAAAAATTGAAAACAGTCTAATGATCCCAAATTTATATATGGAGATCCACATTTCAAAAGAAAAACTGGGAAAGCTGTATCAATGAGCATCAACATTCATCTGCAATTAGGAAAGTTTATTTATGGAGATATTAATTTGGAGAGTTGTTTCCATAAAATTGAAAAAGAAGGAAGAACAAAGGAAATTTGCATTCTTAAATCTAAAACCACAATAGAACCAAGCCCGTGTATAAGTATATTCAGGTGGATAAACTGAACAGGACCCCCAAATTTTTAGGGCCTAATATTACCCAAAAACCACAGTATTTAAATATAAATATTGTCTTCATGTAAACAAACATTGAATAGGCAGTAGCTCAGTGGTATCCGTAAATACTTATGTTTGATTCCCAAATGTCTCACGTTCGATTCTGAACTCAGTAGCATATGTTTTCCTTCCTAATTTACTGTACATCTATCCAACATTTTTTTAAATTTATTGTATTGTACAATATAAATGTGAGTTGGGTTGGACCCAAATCTAGCTTCCAAGCGTCTCCTAACACAACTGCTACCGACATAGCGTCTACTATTGCAGTACTTGGCATTCCCCAGGCTAACAATTTTGACAAATATTTAGGTTGCCCTATCGTTAACGGTAGGACCAATAAGGACACATTCGCTGATGTGGTTCTCAAGACCAAAAATCAACTCACAAAATGGAAAGCTTCAAATCTTTTTGCCGAAGGGAGACGGGTGCTTATCAAAGCAAATCTGAGTGCCAAACCAATTTTTCTTATGCAAGTTTTCCTGCTACCCTCTCACGTTCTTCATGAACTTGATAAAGTGTATAGACAATTCTTTTGGAACAAAACCTCTAAAGCTCCATCATTGATTAGCTGGGACAAAATCTGTTCGGACACTATGAAAGGTGGTTTGGGAATTCATAAGGCGGAGTCTATGAATATAGCTCTCCAGATGAAGCTTCTTTGGAAAATAATTTCTGAACCAGACAACATCTGGGTTCGTGTCATCTCACAAAAATATCTTAAAGGCTAGAACCTTTCCAGTTATAATAAAAAAGGTAATACCTCATGGCAATGGTCCCACCTTATGTCCATCATACCTCAGTTCCTCCCACCTCTTCAGTGGAGGGTCGGAAATGGGGAATCTATTGATTTCTGGTCCCATAACTGGGCCTTTGAGAGGTCGTTGAGTTCCAAAACACTGAGACCCATCCCGGATAATCTCTTGGGAGTTTCGGTAGCTCACTTCATCACCAACCACTAGTGGAACAAAACATTTATAAATGACTCATTAGCAAATATTCTGAAACAAGATGATATCGACCACATCATGGGTCTAACTTTGCCTAGTAACCAAATCTCGGATCGTCTATATAGGGGCCCAAGCAAAAATGGCTGGTTCTCAACCGCCTCTGCCAACTCCTTCCTATCTGTTAACACCGGGTCGCCTGATTTCGATTGCGATTGGATCTGGAGTCTCGATGTGCCCCCTAAGGTTCGACACTTCCTTTGGAAAATCTCCCGTGATGGTCTCCCGACCAAAACCAGATTACAGAGGTTGCGCGTGGTTGTACCTGCTGGTTGTGTCTTCTGTGGCAATACAAATGAATCGGGTGATCACCTGTTTCTTTGGTGTCCCATGGCTACTGCTTTGCTTAAAGCTTTACGCATCCAGATTCCGGGATTTATAACTGTTTCTGTCCGCATGGGAAATGTGTTTCCTCTTACTGCTATATAATTTGCTATTGGGACCAACACTTTTGCCGTTCTAGCTACAGCTTGGTGGGCCATGTGGTTCTTTAGAAATCAACTCGTTTTCGATCATACCAACAAGGTAACTATCAATGAAATCTTGCTGTTCCACAGCACAACTAGTCATTGTTGGAAACAGTCAAAACGTTTAGACGATGATCAGATTGGTCCGTTGATCCCCAATCATCGCATTCATAACGATATGCATAACCAGGCTATTAGGGGTTGTGCTATGAAAACCAGGGCTCAGAATCGGTCCGGGAAGTGGGATAAACCTCCACCGAATTGTTATAAGCTCAATTTTGATGGTTCGGTACTCCCGAGTGGAAACTCGTCTTATGGTTTTGTCATCCGAGACTCTGCGGGTTTAGTGGTCTCTGCTGGCAGATCTGTTTGTACAAATATCTCAGTGATTTATGCCGAAAATCTCGGACTCAGAATGGGTTTATTACGTGCAAAGGAGTTGCAACTATCTACACTTCTGATCGAAGGAGACAACCTACTGGTGATAAAATCTCTACTGGGGGATTGGAAATGCCCCTGGACAATAGAGATGCTATAAGCTGATATATTGTCTGATATCTCATCCTTTACTTATGTTGCTATTCGTCATATTTTCAGGGAATCGAATGCTGTGGCTGACTACCTTGCTCGTAGTGCCCACGTTTCCCCTACCGACGTCTGCTGTGAGGATGATCCAGAACTGCTAGTTCTCGTCCGGAAGGATGCGTTAGGAAGGGCCTCTCTTGTGGCCGACCCGACCTAATTCTTATCTTGCGTCAAAAAAAAAAATTCTTAGACACCGTAACTTTTTTTCTTTTTCTATTTGTGGAATTTTTATTAAAGAGCAGCCATATTTTTATACCAAGTACTTATTACACTTAATAAAATTAATTAAAATTTAAAAATGTAAAAAAAATGAAGAAAAATTTGTGTGTGCATTTTTAAGAACCACCCAAATTCTCTTTAAGTAAAAAAGTATTTAAAAATATCGGGTAGTGCTCTCCTGTCCCGAATTATTTGTTAATAAAAAAATTATTTAAGAATAAATAATGACTATCTTATTCTTTAATATTTTGATAAACTTAAATGAAAATTTGATAAATATAGCAGTATTTTAATTTAATAGATATAATTATAAATTTAGCAAATTAAAAGCATATAATTATTTATCGATATAATTAATTTTAATTTCGCACAGAACCCTTAAATTGATTGGCACGAGCCAGAATAGAACATATAGCAAGAATTACCCGTAACCCTAACAATTCACAAGATGACTAATTCAACCTCTGATGGAAGAAGTAGCGTATGTGCAAATCAATAATCCAAATATTTCCCCCTTTCAATACGTAAATAAATCTTGGAACAATCTTATCTATGTTCAATTTTTTTAATTTTAAAAAGATAAAAGAAAATTATACTTTAAGGTTATTTAGGTAAAATGTACCCTAAAGGGGTATAATTACTAAAAAGTAAAACTAAGGGCTCGATTGGTTAAACGTGGAAAATATAGTTCCCGGGAAGCTAACTTCCTAGAAATTTAATTATCGTAAATTGAAAATCATGGGAATTGAGATATTATGTTTGGTTTTGGATTTTTTATTATAGGAATTGAAATAAGAAAATAGAATTTTTCCTATTAAAAAGGGTGGAATTGGAACTTACCTAGTGAGACTAGGTAAATGCACTTCTTCCAAAATGCGGGAATTTAAATTCACGGGAATTCAACTTCCTGGGTTTTTCTGTAACGAAAAAACCAACCAAATGCTGATATTATCTCTAATTCCTGAGAATTTCTACTTTCTGTGTTTTTGGAATGTCAACCAAACGAGCTCTACAAATTAGAATTAAAAAAAAAAAACTAAAAACTCTATAGAGTACTTAAAATTCGCTGATTAGAAAGTGCTTTGTTTCTAAGATTAGAACCTCAAATATCAGTTAAGAAGAGTGGAGTGTCTCCACCGGTATTATTTAAAAAAATATATATTTCAAAGAAGATTTTAGCTATTTTGCTTCAACATATTCCCAAAGTTTTCTCTAATATGAAAATTTTGATTAAAAAAGTCAAATATTAAATTCTGCATTATTTATATTATTTTAAAGACAGCTTTAAGGAATTTTATATATTGAAATATCAGAATCAGAGAGATTGTTGTAGATGCACTAACATTCATTAAAAATAAAACACGTACTTACTTGTAATTTACCTGACACGAAATGGATTAATATTTGAAATGAAATTTGCTATGATCTTATCATGTGAGGATGATGATGTACAACACTTGAAAACATGAAAACGTCCAAGAGAGTTGGCAGTAGAACGGTTAAAAATGAGCACAAAATCGGGAGAGGATCAAATAGTTTAATGGTATCTCATTAATTTATACTATACATACCCTTGCAATCTCGATTCCCAAGCTTCTTAAATGTTTGTATTCATCGATCTTCATTCAAGCATAACAAGGAAGTGGAGTGGAGTGGGGACCGATTCGGATTGTTTGAGGGAGATGAGTAGATTCAAGTAAAGTACAGCTACGTACTTTCACTAAAGGTTGGGTTTTTAAATTCATTGTTGCAGATTCTCATCTCATGCGGAGATACACTCTCCCCTGTAAAATCCCTAAATTCAGATTGTTTTTGATCGATCCTGTTTTGAATATTGAGGATTTAATTGCTTTTTTGTTGACTTGCGTAGTAGTAATTGTGTGGGTCAATTCAAACTACAAAAGTAGACATAGTTAATGTAAAGTGTTATGATTTTGATTGAGCATATATGGAAAGTGTAAAGGTTTGGTTTTCTCTTGATAATCGCTAGTATTACTATTTATACAAGTTATGTACAAAGCTCGGTGAACAAAGATTCTCTTTAAAGATATAGAAATTTTAACACAACTATTTAACAAGACTTAGCTAGTTCCAATTCTTGTTCGTCATAGCATCAAACAGGCAAACCTTAAACTATGGTAGCGTAGAGGAAGGAGACACGAGAGGAATTTGTTATGTGTTGCTCTTCTGAGCATGTATTCTATAATCAGGTTATTGTCTATGTGCAAGCTACGATGGGGTATTTATAATCGAGTTTGTTACAACCCTTATTGATGCTACTAAACCTATCTAACAACCATCTAACTAACCATCACCTAGGTAGCCCCCCCCCCCCAGGTGGGTGTGTGGGATTGAACATAAGCCCCAACTTGCAAGCCAACGCCTTCGTCATGATGTCAGCTATTTGGAGATGAGAAGGAACATGAATTGTGGAAACAAGTCCATCCAACACTAAATCCCGAACAAAATGAAAATCAAGTTTGAGGTATTTGGTGCGCTCATGAAAGACGGAGACGGGGTTAGCAACTAAGTATTGACCAGCTTTGTTATCACACCATAAAGGGATCGGAAGATCCACACAAACACGAAGATCCTCCAGAACCCCAGCTAATCAAACCAACTCACTTCCGGTCATGGACATGCCCCGATACTCGCTCTCTGCAGAAGACTTAGACATTGTCTTCTGCTTCTTCGTCTTCAAAGAGACTAAAGAATCCCCCATAAAGATGCAGTGCCCTGTCAAGGAACGTCCAGAAAATAGACCAGTTCCCCAATCTACATCTGAATATGCACGGAGAGCTAATGCAGAAGAACGAGGATAGTAGAGAGAATAATTAATCGTGCCCTTCAAGTATTGAAGCAAGAAATGAGAAGCTTTCAGATGCGGCCCACGTGGATGAGTCATGGTGAGAAACAAGAGGAAACCTACCAGACGCCTATAAGAGGAGAAACCTACACGTACACTTGGTGTATGTGTAGGAATTATACACCACCAATAAAAAGATGCCATGTTTATTTTGTAGAATTAAAAAAAATCAAATTTTTAAAAATTGGAATATACTGTACTCAGCAAAACATATTGGGGGGTTGAACTTTGAAGTTCCAATTTTAAAATTATTTAAAATTTAATTTTTTTCACTAACTGTATTTTATTTTTTAAATATTTTCAACTTATAATTTCATTATATCTTAATAAATAAAATTTATATTACGTATCAAATAACTTATATTTTCAATATATATATGTTATATAAAATGTAAACAATTTGAAATGCTAAATGAAAGTAACTATATCTTATGGTTGAATATTATATGAAAAATTATTAAAATTTATTTCAGTAATATGGTTGTAAAAATAACAATTAAAATTTGTTTTATTTAATTCAAAATGTGAGACGGTTAAAAAAAAAGTTTTTTTTCATATAAAAACAGTTTGTTTTTGCATAAAAAAAAACAGTTTGAAAGTTGTAGATTTTTTTTTTTAAAATCCTCTTAAATACACATGGTAAATTTTAATTGGTGGTGTAGAATAAAAAACATACACTAGGTGTATGTGTATCACCCTCTCCTATAAGACTCAAGTTCTGGAATCAGCTCTCTTATATCAATACTAAGATGTAGATTGTGTTGCATAGGAAAACATGTGGGTTTGCAATTAGCGAACCCATAATCAATAAGGAGATCACTAACATATTTTCGCTGATTGAGAAGAACACCATCAGGAGAACGCCCAATGTCCATACCCAAAAAGTAACGAGCCAGACCCAAATCCTTAGTCATAAACGCTTTGTCCAAGGATCGTTTCAGAGCAGCAATAGCAGACACATGATCTCATGTGATGAGCATGTCGTCAATGTAGATTTAGGCAACGACAATACAAGACCCTTGGACCTGAGTAAATAAAAGAATAGTCATGTTTTGATTGAACAAAGCCCTGTGAAACAAGGTGTTTCGTGAGCTCAACATTCCATTGACAACTCGCTTGTTTAACCTGTATAACAAATGACAAAGATGAGACACCTACCTAGACTGAGCTTTAGTATTTATTTGAGGAGGAACCATGTACACCTCCTCATCGAGATATCCGTGCAAGAACGCGTTGTTGACATCGATTGATGCAAATCTCAAGCACGACAAGACTCCAAAACAATGCCAGTTCTTACCATAGGGAGTTTCGCAACTTTTGAGAAGGTATGCTTGTAATCACAATCTTTGATTTGATATATATATATATATATATATATATATATATATATATATATATATATATATATATATATATATATATATATATATATATATATATATATATATATATATATATATATATATACACCTTTTCGTAACCAACCAAGCTTAGAATCTCTCTATCTCCCCATTCTGCCTGTATTTGACCTTGTAAACCCATTTTGATCCAATAGCATTATTGTGTCCTAGAGGTAGTGTAGTAAGGTCCCATGTGTGATTTGATTTATTCATAACCTCAACCCAAGCGGATCCGAATGAGCTTGAGAAAACGCAGATGGTTCATGATTAGCAAGAACATGAAAAAGAGAATGCACAAACTCTAGGGTATAATGGCAACTGTCACACATATTGATGGCAGAAAAGGCAGCAAAGAGAGAATAAGAGGAAGTAGGTCGTCGAGTACGATGTGGCAAAACTTCACACAAAAAAAATCATTCAATTTAGCAGTTCGAATGATAAGACGAGATTCCTGTTGTGAAGGAGTGATAGGTGCCATATCTTCTGTAGCATGAACATCACTATGATATCCTGAAGACACAAGAGAAGCTTGTGAATCAGAGACGAAAAGATCACTGTTGTTATCAGCGGGAATTAGAGAGACTCCAACCTCATCATTTCTTTGATCATCCAAAGATGCAGGGCGGGATACCACATCCTCTACAAACTGAACAAAGGGCAAAGACAAGAGGGGGTGCTTTGTGACAAAGAAGGGAGGAGTTGGGGTTTTGAAGGAAAAAACGGATTCCTTGAAAGTAACATGACGACTGACAAAGGACACATGATCCTCAAGATCATATACCTTGAAGGCCTTCTCCCATAGAGGATAACCCAAAAAAATACACGTCGAGTAGTTGCATCGAATTTCTGATGATGAGCCTTTGAAAGAAGAGCATAACACAGACACCCCATTACTTTCAAGTGTGTGAGATCAGGAGGCTTATGGAATAAAATTTCATAAGGAATTTCCCAATTCAAAACCGAAGAGGGCATCAAATTAATGAGGTAAGTGGTTGTGCGTATAGACTCACCCTAGAACTTAACTAGTAAGCCAACTTTGAAGCGAAGAGAACGAGTTGTCTCGACTAAATATTGATGCTTACGCTCAACGCGACCATTATATTCGGGGACATATGGGGCTCTTCGTTGATGAACAATGCCTTTACTTAGAAGAACCTCTCTAAGCTTAGAATGAAAAAACTCAGAGCCATTATGAGTTCGAGTCACCTTGACACGAGTATTGAATTGAGTACTCACAAAGGCAAAGAAGTTGAGAATTAACTTGAAGACTTGTTCCTTGTGTGATAATAGAAATATTCTTGTATAGCGAGAGAAATCCTCAACCATGGTGAGGAAATACTTTACTCCACACAAGGAAGGAGTAGCATAAGGACCCCATAAGTCGAAATGCAACAAATCAAAATGAGCTAATGCATGAGATTCAATTACAAGAAAGGGAAGTTTGTGATGTTTTATCAAGCAAGTATCACAGCTGAAACCAGATGAAAGATCATGCTTACAGTCTTTAAAATACTTCATCTTAGAAGGTGATAGATGTCCTAACCGATCATGGAGTAAGTGCAGATGTTCAACATCAGTAAGCCCAACAAAAAAGTTCAAACCAGACTCACATTTATTCACCAAACCACCAGTACTCAAACCTGGACATGGAACTATTGTGAGACAAATTCGTTGATGCCTAGGTTGGCAGTTGAAACTAGTAAAGTGATATAAGCTTGTCTTCCGAGCTCCAGTGATCGATGACAAATTTCTTAGTTGAAATGTCCTGATGTGCACAATGAGTTATGTAGAGTAAGAAGACATGAGCATCTTGATCCAAAAGCTTGGAGACAAAAAGTAAATGAGGGTGAAATGAAGGCATAAACAGGACATCACGAAGCAAATTAGAGTCTGTCAAAATAATAGTTCCAACAAATTGAACTGTTTGGAGAATTTCCATTTAGAAAACTTATCTGGATAGGATGATCAAGAGCTTTTAAATCCATGAATAAAGTTCTATCGAAAGTGATATGGTATGTGGCTCTAGAGTCCACAATCCAACTTCAAACTTTCCCTAATCCATTATTGGAATAGGAGGTGGCGGTCACATTACATGCGGAGTTTATCCAACCATGATGATCTCCATTGGAACCTTGACCACGGGCCTTCTTAACTACCTCAACAATAAGAGCATTGATCATATGCTCTTTTGGCACCACCCTCTCAGCAACAACAATTCTGGATTTAGCATCTATCACCAGAGGGTGCTTCGCATATCCAAAGCCAATCTGAGCCAATTCTTCAACATCCCCTACAAGTTTCCCATGCCACCGGCCACCGGTTCCTGATTGCTCATCTTTCTGGGCCATAAGTTCCTTGTACCTGTCCGGAATGCCTACTAGCTTGAAACAAGTATCCTTAACATGTCCTTTTTCATTACAATAGGAAAATTGTCTCTCCATTTTAGCCTTCTTATAATCTCTCTTATAATACCCCGCCTTTCCAAAGGATTGACCTTTCTCGAAGTTATAGTTTTGAAACCTCCCAGCTGCTAATTAAGATTTCATGTTGAGAAGCATGCTTAGATGTAATCTCTTTTTGCCTTTCAAGTTGCATAACCATGTGAAAAGCAAGCTTGACAGTCGGCCACAGGTCCATTGCCAAAATGATATTGTGAATGTTCTCAATTGGATTGTTTAGGCCCATAAGAAACTGCATGTTAAGGATACCTTGGAGAGATTGCAGTTGATCCCAGACTCTCTTCCTCTTTCCATAGTAAGTAGACAAAGATGAATTCTCTTGTTTGAGGTCACTGAGTTCCTTTTGCAACCGATACCCCAAAAGAGCATTGGATTATGCGAAATGCTCCAAGATTTCATCCCAAAGTTCACAACCAGAAGTAACATACATAAATTGTTCAGCAGTTTCTAATTTTATGGAATCAACCACCCCAGCACATCATCATGAAGTCACATCTAATCCACTTCTCAAGTTCCATCTAACCTTCTTCATGGCAACCACAAATACCATTGATAAACCCGACCTTTACCTTAGCTTGGAGCGCCATTTGAGGAGCGCGACTCCAACTGAGTAAGTTAATCCCGGAGAACTGAACAACAAAAAGTTACATTCTCAGGTGATTAGAGTTGGTGAGACACAATGGATCAATAAAGGTCACATTCAAAGATATTTGTCGCACAGAGCAACCAGAATCATTGACGTTATCAGCATTCATATTCGAACTTGTAGACATACTGTAAAAAATGGACATACTATAACGCCAAGGAACACAAAAAGCAAAGCAAACCACGAGATCGCAAGTTGCATAAGTATAGATGGAAGAGATCAACAAATATAGAAAACCTGCAAATTAATGATCACAAACTCACAACAACAATGAGCACCAGACAAATCACAAGCACAATCGAATAGATTTTTCTGAAAACCGAAAAACAAAAAACACGAGGACGATGAACAACGAATTCACCAATCATAAATGAAGAACACTCGTTTCAGAAAACGAACCACATATTCAGAATTCTCAGCACAAAACAACTCAAAAGGTAATGCAAATCATGGAGATCATAACAGGAAGCAAAACCGAGCAGAAGTCATAAAACTCAAAAAGAAAAAAAGGTCAGAGCAAACAGACGAACATTAACCAGAACAAATGATGAAATCGCGCTTTGCGAAATCGTTTTGCTCTGATACCATAACAAGACTCAGCTAGTTCTGATTCTTGTCCTTCATAGCATCAAAGAAGTAAGCAAGGAAGATTAGCAATGGAGACAAACCTTGATCTGTGGTAGTGGTGCGTGCAGAATGTCGTGTGTTCTAACACCCTAAATCTAATTTCTACACCTTCAACTAATAACAAGTAATATTAGCAGCAAGTACATGTCGATCCCACATAGAGTGCGTGCGACTTTGGTCAAATGTAGTAAGTAAGCGAGCAGTTCGTAATAAGAGCAATAGTAATGATGAACGGAAAATCGTAAATGATGTAATTATTGCAATAAAGATAATATGAGAATAAATATAGCTTTACATATATTTGCAACATTAGTAAATCCATGATCATCGGGTTGTTTGATTATGCTTGGCTATCTTAGTGTCGGTTTGCGCACATAGTTGTATAGCTTCCTGATTCGATCACTATCAACTCCTTAAACTCTTGCATGGGGTTCGAGAAGCAATAATTCTTTAATCACATAAGCATATAATCAATGTTCTAAAAAATGCTTGGCGGGTGCTTGGTGGTTGGGTAGGATCAAAGGTCTATGCGGGGTTTAGGCGAAGTCTAGGCGGATTTCATGGTGGATCTTTACAGTCTAGGCGGGTTTTAACAACCGTGACGGTCTTGGCGGCGAGGTGAGGTCAAGGGTTTAGGCAGGGGTCTAGGCGGCTCTTGAAGGGTTTTTTTAGAACAGTGCATATAATTCATGTAATTCTTGAATATATGTGTGACATGTCACTTGTTTGTCAACCTAACTATCACATTCGCTAAGAATAACACTAAACTATCTGTCATTACTCTTTCATATTCATGAATACCAACTTGTTCATCAATATGTGTTCACTACTACATTTTCGACATTTGGTGGCGGTAAAAAACCGCTGCCTAAAGTCCTCAAACTGCTGCCTAAGGCCTATGGTGGCGATTTACCGACCGCACCATCTGCTCCCGTTTCCATAGACCTATGGCAGCGGTTTCAAAAGCCTATGGCCACGATTCTTGCCAGACGGATAGACCGCCGCCCTAAGTACTTTAAACCGCTGTCACAAAGTCTTTGGGGACAATTATGAGTGGGAACTATGTAAGCGGTTTGGAAATTGTTAGGCAGCAGTTCCATGAAGCCTATAGAGGCGATACAATACACCTATGGTAGCGGTTATGTAGATATGGAAGCGGTTTTTTTGAATATGTGGTAGCGGTTCAAGAGATTAGGTAGCGGTTTGGTAGAGCATGTGGCAGCGATTGTGTAGGATGGGCTGGTTATTTGGGAATCCTATAGAGGCGGATTTAGGTGTCTGTGGTGGAGGTTTTTGGTTATCTGAAAGATGATTTGAAACTTTGTGGCAACGGTTCATTAGGATTCAGTAGCGATCTTTATATAATTTGGCAGCGGTTTACAAAGGAAGGGGTATTGGATTATCATATCTATGGGAGCGGTTTTTGTATGTGTGGAAGCGCTTCAGGCCTTCTATGGTGGCGATTGTAGTGATATCGGCAGCGGGTTAATGGTTAATTGGCAGCGGTTTAGTGTGAGGGACTCATGATTTGATGAGAATTTGGAAGCGGGTTTTGGGCTCTATGGCAGCAGTTAATGTGAGTTGAGGCAACACAAAGAAGCACATTTGGGAGCGATTGTTATGAATTGGAAATGAAATTCCCACCTCGGTTTATTGAAAATACATATTATATATATAAACTTGTTTAATAGAAATTGATATATTTGTATACAGTTAAATCATAAAAGTAAACTGAAGTACAAAATGAAGAATATAAATTCAAAATATTGACATTTCATTGCATTGTAATAGTGAATAGTAAAGTTTCTTTACAAAGTGTAGCTTGCTAAGTGTTAGCTAGGTATAGCATATAAACAAAAGGCAAACCCAAAACAGTGAGCAACATGTGCAATGTGGTTTGCAACCTAGCCTGAGTAAAAGTGGAATCCTACCAAAAATATACCAATATGTGTAATATGGTATATATGCAACCTAGAGAAAAAGTGGAAATCGAGCAAAAGTGTACCAACATATGCAATATGGACATTGTATGTATGTTGATGGGCAAAATGTCGGGATATATACTTGCAAAAAAGGGCAAAAAAAACATAGTTGCTGAAACGAAGTGCAACGAAATAGAAGAAATGACATTTCAGGCACGTCTTCATAAATCATAACAAAAAAAAATTGATATAGGCAACCCATTATTATGTTGTTTAATTTCTCGTTGCTTATAAGAAAGTCCCCTTATATTGTTTTTTCATATTTTAGAACCTGACCATATATATGTGTGTGTGTGTGTGTGCGCGCATTGCCCACAGCCATCCCAAAATTATGAAAAACATGGTTACATAAAAATGCATAGCAAAACTGTACAAGTTTGAATAATCAAAGTAAAGAGAGGGTTGTGAGAAGTCCTCCCGACAAAAGAGGGGGTTGTTGGAGCATGGAGGGTTCATAAAAATGTGAAAATAAAGTTTATAAACACCAAATACCAATTACATATGTTAGGTGAAATCACTTAGAAAATTTATACAATACTCAGCACAACACACACCAAGGGAGAAGGCAGATCCACAATTTTAAAAATATATATACCACATCATGCCAGTGCTACAGAACATATAATGGAAAATACCAAAAGTGTAAGTTGAGATTATTACCTGGTCAAAATATGTTAATTTGGTAGGGCAATCAACAACCTAAGGTATTGTGCACTAATCGCCGACCACTTGGTCAGACCTGCAAATATTGTAATAAACGGAAAATATGAAAATAAATTATAAAAGTGGTGATTATATACAAAGAATTATATATGGATACACATATATCAAACAAAAAAATGTTAAATGCATGAGTCTAACTCACATAACAGATCAAAAGCTAATGACTCATAGTTAAGGATGGCAGAAAACTGATGAATATTGTGAGAAGGAATTAGGCTAACTCACATAACAACATCTCCCTGGGAAGTAGATCCAGCTTCTTGGTTTTCTGATGATTCGGGTGAAGTTGGTCTGTCTTCGTTGTTCGTAGATAAGTTGAGAATGACAATATTAACTCCGGGATTGACATCTCGTAACTTAGAAAGAACCGTCATCAAGGTGTCCTCCATCTTTTTTTTTAAAGTGTGCTGCAATGCCCTCCAAGAACACGTCGGGTAGCACAAATGGGGTATTCGCATCCTTACATTTCAAACTTGACTTGGTCACACCTAGTCCATGCATACGCAAGCGCCCATTATGCTATTTCTTGGTGATCACATCAAAATATGGACCAGTTTTGCTGCTCCCTTCACCCAGTGAGTTTGTGGATTTCATTTTCTCCTTTATGAGGCAAAAACAAAAACCAAAATATTCTATGTGATGTACTTTATCAGAAATTCAGCAACATATAGATAAGTAGTGTTAATAGACTCACAACGTTTGAAAGTGTCTCATCATTTTGTTTGAGATATGTACGTCCTACCACTCGCTTCCGAGACTCCGTGTATACATCCACTTCTGATTGGCGTTGCTTATGTGGGTCATTTTGTTGCTACATAAATAAGATAAAGTCAAACGGAATAAAAACTCTTTCAGATTTCAGAAGGGATGGAATAATATTGACATGTGTTTACCATCAAATGTCACTTGAGAGCGTATGATACTGGACCCATAGTATGCATATCACCTTGCTTAGCTCTATTCTCTTTGTTTTTGTCACTGATTTCCTAATTATTCACATGTGAAATCAGTTTTTCATCTAGGTTGAGACAGACAACTGAAGGGCAATAACATACGAGCTTCAAGGCATACCTTAGCTTTGTCTGATGCAAAATACTTCATTAGGTCAATGAATTCCTATTTTGGTATCGCATTGGGACGGTTGGAAACCATCTTTGCCATTGTAGTATATGGGGTGTAATGTTTATCCTTCACTTTTCCATTGTAAGCTTGCCATTTTGAACCAACACTCCTCAACACCGATGATTTTCCTTCGTTTGGTACAATGAATTTTTTCTTCCTTACCAATATCACTAATGTTAGCTTATGCACATGAGTAACTACATGCAAATACATAGCTTGAATAGAAATGCAAGTACATTACCTGAACATACTCCCAAATTTTATCTTTCGTAGGCACGACCCTCCAATATTTGTAATTCAAAGGTGCAAAGTTGGAGTCTCGAGCGAAAGTTCCCAAGAAGTGACTGAAAGTGCTCACAATCTACTTTGTCGGCCTAACTGGTTGTTTCTTGTCATTCAAAATGATTGCATCACGAGTTTCCATGGATCTTGAATGAACCTTTGCCAAAATGGTTTTCCCACGACATTTCTTATCTTGAGAAACTGATTGTACATTACCAACTGCATGTCAATGTCATCCCAGAGTTATATACATACAAGAGAATTATGCAACCACATGTAAAGCAAAGAGCTGGTAATGTAGACGTACCCGTTGCATTTTCATTTCCAGTCGCTGGAACAATGTCGGTTGAGTCTCCATTGTCATTGTTTTCATCGACACTGGTTATTTTATGGACCTTCAGGAACATTTTCTAACCCTTCAGTTTGCATATCATTGCTGTCATTATGGGAACTCCCTTTCAAGAGTTGATTTTTTCTCATTTTCTCATATCTAGTAGTAGTCCCTGGAATATCTTCAGATGACTCGGCCTCAGCTGTATTCGGTGGCTTAACCACATTGCTTTGCTTCCCTTTCACAGATTGTAGCTTCATCAACTTTGCATTTTTTGCCATTGATCCTGGAGCACAGAAGTTGGTCCTAGCTTTTTGCATAGCCATAGAACCTTTTGGTTGAGCGGGCTTCCCACACTGTTTCTGTTGGCCTGTCACAGAATCTTCATTATCTGGTTGTGGCTTCCCGCATTCTTTCTCTTGGCCTTTTTCATACTTTTCCAGAACTTTGTTGAGAAAGTTAATTATCGCTAAAACCTTTAGCTGTCAATACTGCAACATTTGACTCCAATCGTTTCAACTTGTCCAGTTCGTATGAGGTCATTGTTCCCTTCTGTGTACCTGGTGTCTTTTCTTTCTTCTCCATTTATCTCTTAGCACAACCAAAGTGAACTCATGTTATTTCTGATCCAACTATGCATTTCTCTCAATCATTTCTGTTATATTGAACACATAATTTATGAATGTGTTCAACATGTTTGAATGAACTCAAGTCAGGTTGTTACACATTGAAGGGAAACTGTTATAAGGTGAAGCCGAGAGTTATGAGGGAAATATAGAAAGGAAACATGGATGACATTAATTTCCTAAATAATTGTATGTCTTCCAAAACAGTTAACTTGATGTGTTAATAAATGTGCTCATTGTTTTCAGAAATTTATGTCTTGCAAAACTGTTATGACAGTGATTAATTTCAGAAATTTTTCTTCCAACACTTTTTGAAATTTGTCAAAAAAGAGCTAGAAAAGGTGGTCACAGTGTACTTGGTTTGCCCATACACTTATCAATGAAAAGGCTGTCACTTTGGCCTTGATTTGGGAAGACACTCTTCACTATAGCAGCTGAGTAAATGCATTTTCAGAATTTACTCAATGGGTATAGTACACATTTCTAGGAGCTACTAAAGGGGGAAAAACAAGTCAATGCGTGTAGGTGTTCAAGTGGACAGAATTTTAGTCAAATTTACCCTCCCAAGTTACTTAATGTGGTAAATGCTTGTAGGTGATAGGCACACCTACATCCATCTGTTGGCCTCTACCCATCTATATAAAAAGGAACCACCCACCCTTACCAAAGCACACACCTCTACCTTTGAACCAACCAAACATCTCTTGGCCTCCTCTAGCAAACCTCTCTCCCTCTACGAAATGGCCTCATGTAGCATCCCTTACCCGATCATCATCTCATCTGACAACTTCGACAATGATGAACCCACCAACAATAAAGGTGACTCATTGTCTTGTATGTTTTAACAATCTCACTGATTTGGTAAGTTTCTAGTGAACATACGTTTGGCCACCCCTTACAACGCAGGGGATGAGGTGGAAGTCATTGGGGGTGAGAATGGGTACTTGGGATCCTTCTACGAGGATGTTGTCATCCTCCTAGTCGATCCTATGCACTATGAGGTTCAATACGTGACGCTCTATGACACCCGAAAGAGACGTCCTTTGAGGGAAGTAGTTTCGGTTGGCCGACTTCGTCCCCGTCCCCCTCATAGGGAGTATGAGGGCTACTAGCGTGAGGACCATGCGGACTGTTGAGCCAATGATGGGTGGTGGTCAGGTCGGATTGTAAGGTTCAACTATGAAGCCCATCTTTTCATTGTTACCTTCCCCGTCACTGGGGATACTACTGAGTATCCGATCAGGGAAATGCGCCCTCGTTTTGATTGGATTGACAGCCACTGGACTACTCAGCCACAATTTCGATACATGTTGCACTAAATTGCTTCTTAGGGGTAATGGTTGTTATGGTTGTATGTTCGTTATGGTTGTTATGTTGCACTGAACTTTTTCATTTGTGATGGTTGTTATGAACCTTGTTTCTGATACTTATGGTTGTGATGTTTTTTAAGCTTTATCAAGTTCCACCAGATCCATTCGAGCTTTCACATGATCCTTAGTTTTTCCAGGAATATCTAACAATGTCCCAATAATATTATCACATCAAGACAATGTCGAATGTCAATATCCTTCTAATAAGGCAAAAGAAAAAAGATTGAGTTTTTTTTCCAAGGGCAGACAGACTTCTTCTTTTTACTCTTCATATTCCTCTTTGACTCTTTTTTTTTTTTCCAAACTCAGTTTTAAAGCCAGCCAACAACTCCAAAGTCTCACTTCCTGTCAAGCGCACCGGAGCTATTTCATCATCAATCTTTTTGTTAAAATGATCACGCCGATATGGGTGATTCCTTCCCAAAAACCTATGATGACCTATGTAACACATCTTTCTACTATGTGTTAAATAGGGCGACCGAGTCTCATAATGACAAGAAGGACATGCCAATTTCTTTTTCGTGTTCCATCCAGATAGCATAGCATTGCTAGGAAAATCACTTATGGTAGTCATCAAGGTTGCGCGCATATTGAACATTTCGTTTCTTGGGGCATCATATGTTTCTATGCCAGCCATAAACACCTGTGTCAAGTCCTTGATAAGAGGCTGGAAATACATATCAATATCATTTCCCAGTGAAGAAGGACCTGGGATGATTAGGGCAAGCATTAAAAATTCTGACTTCATCGACATCCAAGGGGGCAAGTTGTAAGTGGTCAATATAACAAGCCATGTACTATGGACAATACTCATTGAGTTAAATGGGCTAAATCCATCACTAGCTAACCCTAATCTCACATTGCGTGACTCATCAACAAATGATGGATAAAGTACATCAAAGTTCTTCCAAGATTCACCATCTGCAGGATGTCTCAAACGCCTATCCTTCGGACGTCCGTCTGCATGCCATGTCATGTTTTGTGCAATTTGTCGGCACATGAATATTCTTTGAAACCTCTTCTTGACTAGAAAGTATCTAAGTACTTTTGCAGGTATTTTTGAAGCCTTGCCAGTTTCGCCATCTTTTTCAGTTGATTTCCACCGAGAAGTCTTGCATTCGTTAACACATGCATCAATCCTAGTGTACTAAAGACCCAACATCTTTAGGACCTTCTTCGCTTCATTATAAGAATTAGGCAACTTTGCATCCGGTTGCATGGCTTTTATAATTTTTAGCAGATCAGTGAAGGCACCATTGCTCAGTTTATGGTCTCGCTTATGAACGAATAAGCGAATTAGAAAGGAAAGCTTCAAAAAACTATTGCAACTAGGATACAATTCTTCTTGGGCCTCTTCAAGTAACTTGTAAAAACCAGTTGCCTCTTCATTTGGACCATTACTGAATGTGGCATGTAATAGATCGTCCATGTTATCTCCAAACTTATTTCCCTATCGTTCACCTCATTACCATCATTAGGTTGCGGTTCTCCCACTTCCTCTGGTACCCTATGGAAACCCTTCACAATCCTTGACAGTTTGTCGTTCTAACCAATTACGACGATAACAAACTTTGCCAGGGCAACGAATTTTGCCTCCTCGTGCTTCATTTGCAAATGCCTTTTCTATATACTCATCCACTCCTTTTGAGTATTCCTTCCTCCATCTCGGATGCATCCACCACTTCATGCTACTTTTGTCCATGCCTAATAAATTGTATTTTTATAAGTCATTTATTATAGCAAAGACTATATGATATGAGTTCTTGGATTATTGTTTCACCTATTATCCTAGTTATCTTTTACAAGCCTTGCATTGCAACTAGCATTGAACAGAAGAGGGAAATGCTGGCTGATGCTGGCTGATGCTGGCCTTTTTTTTCTGTAGTTGCGCGCTGCAGTTGGTACTTCAACTATAAAGAAGTTTTTTTTTCATTATCACTTATAGGAGAAAAATTTACTAAACAATATCAGTTCCAATCAATCAAGAAACAAACAAAACGAGGCCAACACATGAATAATTTCAATGAAAGACAAAAAATGCAGAAATTATGACGAATAAAAATATAGCAACTAAGCAAAACCAATAAAAAAACCATGAAATAAAAGAACTTCTACTTTAGCCAAAATCATGCATCTTATTTGGAATCACATGGCTTTACCCGAAATTCCGCATTTCAGACTTTCAGTACTTCATCTTCTTTCTTTTTGTGTTCTTATTGTTTTATTTTGTAGGTATTTATATATTTCACAATATCAGATCAAATGAACAATACAAAACACAAAAGAAGAAGCATCTACATGCCCTTACAAATATTTGACAAATACTTGAAAATAGGTATATATATATATATATATATATATATAGAGAGAGAGAGAGAGAGAGAGAGAGAGAGAGAATGGATCAAATGTCTTAACATGTTTTGTGTTAACAAATCTGAGGCGTTGATTGAGTGAAAATGGAAGGCTGAGTTTTTATTTTATTTTTTGGGGTAATTGATATATGAAAATTAAAAACCACAATCTCACATTCAAAACAAGTGCGTGTAATTCAACCTTAACCCTACTCTATAACTGATGCAGATCGAGAGAAAGTGAGAGGATCCAGTGGTACTCAATTGCATCCCCAACGCCGACTACGCCTTCTTCCTCTTCTAGTGGTCCTTTGCAGTCGTTGTTGCCGGTATCACCGCTGGCCCTGTTGCCGAGAGGACCCAATTCAGCGCATACCTCGTCTTCTCCTCCTTCATCTCCGGCAGTACGGCGGTGATTCCGGCAGCCATAAGCGGAGGCCGTCCAACGGCGATTGCGGTAGCGGTTTGGTGCGGTTCGACGAAGAAGAACTCGGATGCCCGGGTGGTAGGTCGGCGGAGATGTTCAGAAGATCTCCGGTGGCAACCTCCGGTTGCGAGCGAGGGGCACAAGCAGGTAGGCGGCGATGGGCAGGGATGAAGAACATCTCGATCCCAGGCGGAAGCGATTGGCTATGGTGGTTCCGGATCTTGAGGGCAGGGATAAGGCGATTGCTGATTGCAGAGGAAGAACTCGGATGCCAATCACGAGCCGGTGGCGACCTGTGACAGTGACGATGACGATGAAAAATACAAAACACAAAAGAAGAAGCATCTACATGCCCTTACAAATATTTGACAAATACTTGGAAATAGGTATATATATATAGAGAGAGAGAGAGAGAATGGATCAAATGTTTACAAGTCTTAACATGTTTTGTGTTAACAAATCTGAGGCGTTGATTGAGTGAAAATGAAAGACTGAGATTTTTTTTATTTTTTGGGTTGATTGATATATGAAAATTAAAAACCACAATCTCACGTTCAAAACAAGTGCGTGTAATTCAACCCTACTCTATAATTGATGCAGATCGAGAGAAAGTGAGAGGATCCAGTGGTACTCAATTGCATCCCCAACGCCGAGTACGCCTTCTTCCTCTTCCAGTGGTCCTTTGCAATCGCTGTTGCCGGTATCACCGCTGGCCCTGTTGCCGAGAGGACCCAATTCAGCGTATACCTCATCTTCTCCTCCTTCATCTCCGGCAGTACGGCGGTGATTCCGGCAGCCATAGGCGGAGACCGTCCAGCGGCGATTGCAGTAGCGGTTTGGTCCGGTTCGACGAAGAAGAACTCGGATGCCCGGGCGGTAGGTCGGCGGCGATAAGGCGATTGGCTATGGTGGTTCCGGATCTTGAGGGCAGGGATAAGGCGATTGTTGATTGCAGAGGAAGAACTCGGATGCCAATCACGAGCAGGTGGCGACCTGTGACAGTGACGATGACGATGAAACGTCGCGCCGCCGTCTTCGGCTCCGCCGCTGCTGCAATGGCTTTGCCGCTGCTGCTGCAATGGCTCTGCCGCTGCTGCTGCAATGGCTCCGCACCCTAGGTGGCGCCGCCGCTGTAATGGCTCCGCCGCCCCGCCCCGTCTTCGGCTCTGCTGCAATGATTGATAACTTCCTCTATCTTCAAGTCATCTTTTTTTTTTTTCCTTTTCTTCTTTGTTGAATCAACATTTTTGTCTTTGAATTTCAGGTTTTTTTTTGTTGAATCAACATTTTGTCTTTGTATTCGAAAACTTCATAGTTTATATTCGGTGATAATAAGCAATTATTCGGTGGAATTCATATGATTGTTCTATTAATCTCATGTTCAGAGTCACTATTCGACAAGTTCATAGTTTCTATTCGGTAATAATAAGGAATTATTCGGTAATAGTAAGGAATTATTCGACAAGTTCACAGTTTCTATTCGGTAATAATAAGGAATTATTCGGTGATAGTAAAGAATTATTCATATGTATGTGATTAATTAGAGGTGGAAATCAAGAATTACATTTATATATTCTTTTAACCTAGCGAATAATTACTGTCAACTTGACGAATAATTACTATCAGCCTAGTGAAACTTGGCGAATAATTACTATCAGCCTAGCGAATAGTTGAAAGATTGACCAACCCTTTTGCTATTATTGATAACTCATATTTATAGACGAATAATAACAATCAATTTAGCGAATAATTACTATTATCCTAGCGAATATTTACTATTATCCTAGCGAATATTTTCATCGAACGCATAGTGGAAGCAAAATCTCCTCATCCCCACAAAAAAAAACGTTACCTAAAAAAATCAACGCACGCGCTTCCTCTACAACAAGTTGGCTATTAAAGTGGTGGGACCTACTCTTTTTTATTTAAATAAAAAGGAAAAGTCTCAATTAATCTCACCCATTCATTTCTAATCAATCTATGGCCTATATTTGTTAACACAAAACACAATAAAGGGTGTAAACACCTGACCCAACCTCTCTCTCTCTCTCTATATATATATATATATATATATAACATTACAACCAGTCATCTTACGACTATTTAACAACATTAGATACACAAAATAGAAGAAGAAGTACATGCACACCCTTTCACAAGACTTCAAAGTTACACCAACGCGTTGTGCAACTCTCTTTCGGCGTTCCCTTAAATGAATAACCTCCTCCTGTAAAAAAAATAAAAGACAGAGAAATGCAGTTTAGAGATATATATCCTTTGTATACATTCAGGAAGGTTACATGATCACCCTGAGAATTTGAAGAGTGAGCAATTAATTCTTCATAATATCATTTCCAAATCATACACACTCATATTTCACCTACTCTGAACATGTTATGGAACCAACTCACATATATTGCAACAAGTTAAATTCCACCATATCTATCTAATAGAAAATATAAACAAGCTTTGAGAGATGGGACACCATTCAAGACACAATAAAACCAACTCACATATATTAAGTCATTAAACTCATTAATAAAGGGTATAACTTGGTACACCTCTCAATCTGTCATAGGCCAAACATAAACATACACCAATTAAGACAACGTTGAATTAAATCAAGGAGAACCCCGACCCTAAAAAATCCACTTATATATTAACCTTCTTTGTTTTAGTTTATGTTTTCAAGTCCAAGATCCTTTATGAGGAAGAGGAAATTTTCTGCTGGTGTCCACAATACTCTAATGAGTTTAATGACTTAATAAAAAGGAATCATTTTCTCAGAATAGTCATAAACTAAATATAGCATAGCTGTTCATTCTTGGCTTCTCTTGCAAAGAGATTAATCCAGAAGGACCTCTGGTTCTTATTGGAAGATGATGGTTATATTCACATATGCTTGTTTAGTTGGAACATAAAAAAACATACTCAATAACATTTTTTGAAAATCAAAAGCCATCAGCTTACAGACAGCCACCAGATGAGGAACACCTCCACCCTAAAAACTAACAACCAGATGAAGAACACCTCCACCATAAAAACTAATAGATAAGGAACACCTTCACCATAAAAGAAACACAGATCGCACCATCAAAAAAGAAAAACCAACAGAGACAGCCACCAGAAAAGCATAACAGATAGCAAAATTATAGAAAATGCAAAATTCTCGAGTTCATCATACTACAAACTAAGAGGACAACCTTTCCATAACTTGAGATTGCTTCAAATTGCTTCAACTTTGAATCACTTGAAATTCTTTCGCCCAAATCGCTTTACTTCAACTTCATTCCCCCAAGTCGGGTTACCATGGAAAATTACAAAAAGAAAAATTATATAAGATGCACAAATATCTATTTCATCTTAGAAGAAAAGAAGAGGACAAGCTGGATAGATCACCTGAAATTGCTTCAACTTGGAATCGCTTGAAATTGCTTCGCCCTAATCCTTCCCCCAAATTGATTTACCATCCCTCAAACTCCCAAATTTCATTAAATCATTCACCATAATCCTTCCCCAACTAGATACCCATAATTTTTTGAGTCGCTCATCCCTCAAAACCCCAAATCACCTAACCCTTCTGTTTTCCCCAAATGATCGAAACCCTAGCCCCAAAACCCCAAATCACCTTTTTCATTTTCCGTGGGCGTTTTAATTTTTTTGGGTGAAATTAGGGCGGGCCGGAATCAGTGAACCAGTCAAACCCATGAATTGCTGCCTCAAATACGTTACTTTATCCGGGCTTTGGTGAACCGTCGCTATAGGTTTTCTCACCTCACTAAACCGCTTCCAAAATAACAATAGACCGCCTCCATAGACCTCTGTTATCAAAACCGTTGCCTAAATAGCCTCCATAGACTGAATCTATTCTAAATTCAACCGCTGAGAAACAAGGAAGATCCATGTCACACTAGAAATCAGCCTCCAAGGAGGGTGATATTTCTCAATCAACGGAAGTAAGTTTTTGACCTTCTTCAGGAGAAAGATATGCTTGGAGCACGATCGGTGGAGTCTAGCTAATCCCTATGCATGTTCAATGACAAGTGAAGACGCTTAGAAGTGGAATGAAAGGGGCAAGGGCCAAGCAGCACCCAATCCACCTAAACTGCTGCAAAAACCGCCACCTTATCAAACCGCCACCACCAACCGCCCTCTTTTCTCTTAAATGTAGTAGTGGTTTGCTACTATGTCGGATTAATGCTCGTAATAGTGGATTTAGATATAATCACTTATCATGTTGTTTACCTATCTTAATGGTCAATTAAGATTAATAAACAGTGTAACGTATAAAGAGCAAGAGTAATGAATAACCAAATATGCATAAACCAAATAATAACTATATAATAGTATTAAAACAACCCTCACATGTCTCTAACCAATGCATAAAATATAAGCAAAACTATATAAAAGGTTTAGTCGAGCATGGCTTACCGAAATAGTGGAAAATGAAAAAGAGAGAAGTGGAGAGATGTGGTGTGTGTTGTGATCTGTCGATGTGGCTGAGGAGAGCCGTATTTATAAGCATAAGAGAGGTAGGAGTCGGAGATCTTAGGGTAGAAGAAAAGCCCAATGAGCCAGATTTTACCTCGGAGGAAATCTTCCAGAATCTGCATCGACGGACGCCTATCATGTCTCTCCCGCGGAGCCTTCAGCGGGTGCTATGAGTCGGCGGGCGCCGATCCCTGTGCCGTGGGCTCCGCCTCTGCAGTGACTTCATTTGTTCTTCTTCTTGTCTTGTCTTGCTCGTTTATTCTTCCATCTTCTTCCTTGACTGTCCCTTAAGCTTCTAAAGCTTTGTATTATACCTTTCCTCTTTCTCCTTTAGCTTGATTTCCTGGAATCTGCATAGATAGGCATAAAATGTGTAAATTCCAAACTTTGCAACTTTCAAGGCAACGAATGTATTTTATCCTAAAAACCTAACTAAATGCAACCTAAATGACATAAGAATGATTTAAAATGCCCATGCAAATCATACATTATCTATGTACAAGCTATCATGGGTGTATTTATAACCGAGTTTGTTACAACTCTTATTGATGCTACTGAACCTATCTAATTATAACCATCTAACTAACCATCTGATGTCACATATGTACACACTTTGTAGTACTATCGTTCCTAATTATTGGAGGTCTTGATTCTTGTCAAGGATCGATCTTTGTGTTTTGGTACTCGGATCCGTGTAGTCTTGGTTGGTGAAGAGAAAATCGTTAAAACCCTGATCATAGATAGCGTTGAGGATCCTGACATCCCTTGCATAATGCTAGTATGGTGGACGATGAGTTGGTCGGATTGAGTTAATCTTGTGGATCCATATAATATTTTGTTGTCATGTTGAAAGAAGATCCAACCAATGACCTCTTGCCCTAGTGGTAAGGGAGAGGTGCTTCCTTGTGCCTCACTACCATGAGTGTAAGATTATAGAATTGATGTAAAGTCCTCCTTAGGGTTTCCATTCATTGATATAACATATATATATATATAGGTTACAAAGGTATTGGGCCTTAATGGGCTTTTAGCCCACTATACAATATTAAGACCTATGTAATCTATCAAACCCCCGCAGTCGAAACTGGAGGGGGCCGTACAGTGAGACTAGAGCGAAAATCAATGAACAACTGTCTAGGTAAACCCTTGGTGAATATATCAGCGTACTGATACGAGGACGGGACATGTCCTATGGAAACCTTGTCTCTGACGAAGTGGAGATCAAGCTCAATGTGCTTCGTGCGTTGATGCTGGACCGGGTTGCTAGCCAGATAGACGGCAGAGATGTTATCAGTGTAGACCAGAGTGGCCTTCATAAGAGGGCAACAGAGCTCAAGCAGGAGATTGCGGAGCCAAGAGCACTCGGAGACAACGTTGGCAATGCTCCTGTATTCGGCCTCGGCGCTGGAGCGAGACACGACAGACTCACGCTTGGCCGACCACGACACAAGGGTGTCGTTGAGGAAGACACAGTAACCAGACATGGAGCGACGTGTGTCAGGACAACCACCCCAATCCGCATCAGTGTAAGTAACAAGGTCAAGCTTAGAGGAAGGAGTGATCGTGGTGTCGAGCTCGAGTGTGTCGCTGATGTACCGAATGATCCGCTTTAAGGCATGAAAGTGGGGTTCCCTGGGTGCATGCATGAACAAGCAGATCTGCTGAACGGCGTACCTAATATCAGGTCTGGTGAAGGTGAGATACTGAAGAGCACCAGAAAGGCTCCTGTACAATGTCGGATCAACAACCAAAGGACCAGAGTGAGCGCTGAGCTTGTTGGATGTATCGACAGGGGTGGCGACAGGATTGCAGTTACTCATCTTAGCCCGAGCAACAATCTCAGCAGCATACTTACTCTGTGAGAGGAATAGCCCAGACGCATGCCGCTGAACAGCAACTCCCAAGAAGTAAGACAACTGACCCAAATCTGACATAGCGAATTCAGCACTCAGCTGTGAAATAATCGACGTCCGAAGAGCATCAGAAGAGGCGGTGAGAATGATGTCGTCAACATACAGTAACAGAAATGCCATGTCGGAGCCTCTGCGATAGATGAACAGGGACGAATCCGAGCGGCTGCCAATGAAACCCAAGCGGAGCAGATGAGAAGCAAAGCGCTGGAACCAAGCTCGCGGAGCCTGTTTCAGACCATACAGAGAGCGCTTCAGGAGACAGACGTGCTTGGGACGATCAACATCAGTAAATCCCGGCGGCTGAAATATGTAGACTGTCTCATTCAGGTGACCATGCAGAAAAGCGTTCTTGACATCCAGCTGATGAATGGCCCATTTGCGCGACAGAGCTAAGCTCAATACCACTCGGATAGTGGCAGGCTTGACCACGGGGCTGAAGGTCTCATCACAATCAATACCTACCTGCTGAGATCGACCGTTGACGACAAGACGTGCTTTATAGCGCTCCAACGTCCCATCAGAGCGGAACTTGTGACGGAAGAGCCACATACAGCGAACGACGTTCTCCGCTGGAGGGCGAGGGGCAAGAACCCAAGTACCATTCTTTGTAAGGGCCCTGTATTCGTCGAGCATAGCCGCCTGCCAATTCGGGTCGAGGAGGGCTGTTTTGTGGGAGGTGGGGATGGGGGACAGGGAGGTCGAGGTGGAGGAAGGGGTTGAGTGGGACGGAGGGTAGGGATGGTTTAGTTGACTGGCGGGGTGATGTGTGGTGGTCATCGAGACGATTTGACGGGGTCGGAAGACACCAGAGACGCTGCGGGTGTGTGGTCTAGTGGGGGGTGGTGGTGGTGGGGGGGGAGGGGGAGAGGCAGGAGCACCGGGAGAGCGCTGGGGAAGAAGAAAATGCGGGAATGGTGAATCAGACTCTGACGGAGACACGGTGGGTGTGGGAGACGCAAAGGGGAATCGCGACTCATCAAAGGTGACATGGCGAGAGAGAATGATCTTGTGGGTCTTGATATCGAGGCAGATGTAACCGCGATGATCAGACGGGTAGCCAAGAAAGACACAAGGGGTGGAGCGTGGGTGAAGCTTGCGAGGGGCGGTGGATGATTGATTTGGAAAACACAAGCATCCAAAGGTACGAAGGTGATCATACCTGGGTAAGGTGAAATACAGTGCCTGAAATGGTGAGCGATGGTGGAGGGTGGTGGAAGGTAGGATGTTTAGGAGGTAGCACGTGGTGGCTAAGGCATAAGGTCAAAAGTGAGGGGGAATGGATGCGTGGAAGAGGAGAGTGCGCATCATATTGGTAATGGTTCGGATGATTCGTTCGGCCTTGCCATTTTGTTGGGAGGTGTAGGGGCAGGACAAGCGATAGGAGATCCCATTGGCATTGAAGAAAGTGTGAAAATCTTTGTTGTCAAATTTACGACCATTGTCACATTGAAAGCACTTGATAGAGGTGTGAAACTGTGTTTTGATGTAAGCATGGAATTTGGCAAAGATAGGAAACACTTGAGATTTAAAGTGCAAAGGGAAAACCCATAAGAAATGTGTATAATCATCCAGAAACAACAGGTAATACTTATGACCCTCCTTGCTAGGCACAGGAGATGTCCAAATATCACTATGAATAATATCAAAAGGTGCAAAAGTAGTGTTTAAAGAACGCTGAAAAGGAAGTCTGGCATGCTTGCCTAACTGACAAGAAGAACATAAACTAGAGCGATGCTCTTTATGACATTGGACAAGACTCTTAGAACGAAGTAAATCTAAAACTGCAGGACTGGGATGACCAAGGCGTGCATGCCAAAGGCTGGATGATGATGCCGAGAGGGCGACCGGACACGACTGACTGGACGCGGGAGGTGGTGTGACAGGGTAGAGCTCCCCGGTGTTGTTACATCTCATTCGAGTAACCCCCGTAGTAAGATCGTTCACAGAGAAACCATAGGGATCAAACGTAAGGGAAACGTTGTTGTCAGTAGTGAACCGACGGACAGAGATAAGTTTTTTGACAATCTTTGGGGTAATGAGGACATCGTTAAGATGTAGTGGGTGGGTTGGGGTCTGTAATGTGGCGTGACCAATCCCCGAAGTAGCAAGACGACCACCATTTCCGACGATAATAGAATAAGCATGACCCTTAAAAGAAAGAGATGAGAGGTTACCTGAGGAATTCGTCATGTGGGAGGTGGCACCAGTGTCCATGTACCAAGAAGAGTCTGAAGGTGTCGGCTGCATAGAGGAGAAGGCGTGATCCCCATCCGGCGGAACAACGCGATGATCAGACGATGTTAGATAGGCCCGAGGTCGCGGGGCAGGAGAGCCGGAGTGTAGCCAATGAGGGTTGAATTCAGGCACCGGGTACCATCGAAGGGCGGCGGTCAAAGGAGGAGGGCCGCGAGTGACACGGTGGCCGCTGCGGATGTGGATGCCGCGGGCGCAGCAGAAAAGGTCGGACATTTTTTTTTTTTTTTACGCGGAAAGAAGCGAGAGCGAGAGGCGGCGAGAGGGAGAGAGTCGGGCTCGAGAACGAGAGCGAGGGGGGGGGAGATAGGACGGTGGCGAGGAGGAGCCGTGAGGCGAGGGGACAGAGAGAGAGGCGGCGAGGAGACGACGCCGACGACGGTAATAGGAGGGGTGGGGCGAGATGATCAAACTAGGGTTCCGTGAGGAAGAAAAGGCTGTGATACCATGTAAGATTATAGAATTGATGTAAAGTCCTCCTTAGGGTTTCCATTCATTGATATAACATATATATATAGGTTACAAAGGTATTGAGCCTTAATGGGCTTTTAGCCCACTATACAATATTAAGACTTATATAATCTATCAATGAGGTCAAGGGTTCAAATCCCACTAGGAGCAATTTGTGCTATAGTGGGTACTCATGCCTTTGGCATGGGTTAGTCTGTCTTGCGGCTTGCCGCTTGGCTTACCCGGATCGAGTGCTTTGCAGGCTAATGCTCGGTCCGTGGAGGATTAGTCGATAACCTCGGAACCTCCACGTCATTAAAAAAAAAAAAAATGTTGAAAGAAGATCCAATTCTTAAAATAATGATACATATGGTCAATGGGATATACCTTTTGTATGAAAATTTGTAGTGTGTGGAAGTGAATGAGAAGAAGACGACACCTCAAAAGAAGGTTGACTATGCATATAGTGTGAGCTCATCGGTGTGGTATAATACTTCCATGAACACTAAGGTTCTATCATTACATGTGTTAGTTGTGTTCTTTGTTAATTACATTTGGGAGGTTGCCAAGTGTGTAATAGGTGTGCTTAGCGTTTTGTTGGTGTTAATGGTCAACAGCTATTCCGATGGGTTTTGTTAGTTTGTTTATATTTTCATCATTTAAAGAAGTATACTTAATGAGCTCTCATAGGTAAAGGGATGTGTTTTTTTTATCCCGCACTAGTTGAGTATTTTCACTTAAAATTGTTTCATCTTACTTTACACTTATTTCTATCTAATTTATTAGTATTAACATGTTTAACCTAGGCGATCCGTCTAATTTATTAGTATTAACATGTTTCAACTAGGCGATCCGTGCACTAATGCCCCACCAGTTCATGGGGTTGGGATCCCTTGTTTTTTTTTTTTTTCAAGTAACATAAGAATTCACTTCTCTAGACAAGCTTAGCTAGAGAAAACGAGAGACCGAACAAGCCGGTAGATAGACTAACCATCATGTACAATCAGAACCAACAACGAACGGAAGCAAATGAAAGAAGGAAAAATACACAAATAAAATCCGGATACAGCCAGAATCTAGACAAAAGCAAAACAAACAATAAAATAAACCAGATGAGAAGACAACACAAGAGACAGAAACTCTCAAACTTGAATGAGCAAGGGCTGACTAGCAGAGCAGCAGCAATACCGAAACGTGTGAAACACATACGACAAAGGGCTCAATCAAAGCAACGAAAGCCTAAGTCTTGGTCAAACGCGAATCATCTAAAGAAACCGAGGTAGTCAACAAAATCACAAACCAACGCCACAACCCACCCACCAAACCGCCCCAAGAACACAAAAGCAACAGAAAATTGCAACCCAAAACCACACCCTTCCATCCCCGTACCACTCCACTTCAACCAAGGACTAGAAATAAAACCAGTTTGCCACCGATACACCCCTAAATCAAAACATAAAGAAGAAGGAACGCATCCTACCCAACAGGGAAACTCTCGAAGCTACAAAACAACGACCAAGCGAGTCCGACTACGACAGGGCAGACACCACCAAGGCAGACACCTCCAACAACGGATCAACGGTGGGAAAACAACCAGAACAAGCGAGGCAAGCAGAACACAAGAAGAAAAAGAGGACCCGAGCTACAAAAATCAAAAGCAACAAGAGAGACCACGGCGGAAAGGCAAAAGAGAGCAGCGAAGGAGAAGATGCAGTACACCTAAGCCACAAAGAGGTAGCTGCGTAGCTGGAGAACCGAGCCGAGAAAGACCCATTGGAGACCGGAAGCCAAGAGCGGAGTAGAAAAAGGACCGACGGAGAACCAATAAGGCGAAATTTCTAGGCAGGTCGGTCGGTGATTAAGGCGGCGACAGAGGTCGAAAACACAGACGTGGCAAACACCAAACGATGTAGCGAGAGATCTCACAACACCGAGCATCGGTGGCCAACGTGACGGAGTCGACGACTAGCTTGCGATAGACGGCGACCTAAGATAACATGCCATGGCGGCGGTCCAAGAGGGCGGCTAAGTCGAAGGTGAGGCGAGACGGCTAGTGAGATCTTGTTTCATAAACATGAAGGGCAGCAACGAAGGTTGTGTAGTGGCGGGAGGTTTGGGATGAACGTAGGTTGAAGATGGTGGTACCTAGGGATCCCTTATCTCTAATCTCGCTGTCTCTCTCCTGTTCCTTCTCTTAATCTCTTTATTTCTTTTTCTTTTTAGTCTTTTTATTTAATTAATTTTTAAAAATAAATTAATTATATCGATGTGAAAAGAGATATATATAAGAGGATAGGCGAATACTAGAGACAAGGATCTCAATTGAGAGTTCATAGAGCCATGGTGGGGTAGCAACATCGGTGAGAAGCTTGGATCATAACGTTGCAAATCTCGAGGCCAACAACCTTGTAAAGATGCCTAGAGTTTGATCTAGAAGACAAATGTAATGCATAATGAGAGAGCTACCTTCATTTTCGTCACAAACAAAGTAAAAATCATGCTTAATATATACCTACGTAGCACTTAATTAATTGGATTTAATTAGATTGCCTCAAATAATTGTTTGAGGGTGAACATGCCTTTTTGTTATAAGGTAATAATTCGAGGATCAGACAGGTGTGACACCTCGACTGACCGACAAGGTCGGCAGACGGCGAACCGTCAATCATACAATGAAAATAACGAAAGATGCAATTTAGGCAGTAGCAAGCAACCAATTCTAAGCGACCTAGCAAAACTAAACCTAACACATTGGGGACAACATAGACTACTAGACATTAGGCTCTGTTTGGCAATACTAACTAGCTTTTCGGAGTTTATGATTTTGATATTATATAGTTCTAAATGAAATAAATATAAGATTTTAGTTTAATTAATTTTTGAAATCTATTTTTTTTCAAGAATTACTCACTCAAGCTTTTCGAAGTTTTTGGTTTGCTATTCACAAGTTTTTATCAGCTAACATAACAACTAGATTTACCAAACAACATGCTAGCTTATTAACCTATATATAACATGAATAATCTATCAACTTAAACTGCGCCACCAACTTTAACTGTCTTATCATCTACCCTTTAATTTGTCAAACATAGTCTTAATTAATGTAATGCGTAAAATCTGCACCATAATTCTTGAAGGAGATTGTGAGTGAATGAAGATCTGAATCGCATTGAAATCCTGCAATTCAAGGACAAACGAGGTCAGAGCGGGGCTTGTCTCCCCCGTACGACCCTCCAACGCTTAAGTCAGTCACCGTCCTCCTTCTATATGGATCTATCTCCTCTTATTTATATTGGTCGAGTCTTAAATAAAAGAAACGGTTTGGGGTCCCTGGTTTGCATACTACACCTCAGTTGTTGATCTGCAGGTTTAGGTAAACGGTCTTGGGGTGCTGAAGAATAAAAGGTTTCATTGTTTTTCAGTTTTATTGTGTTTTTTAATTAAGGTACAAACTTTTAGAATTTATGAGATTTATTTTATTCATTCTGCTGCTACTATTTGAATATTATTTCCGCTACTACTATTTCATTATTTCAATTATTGAATTTGGACCCTTTTGTTTTGGGTAACTTAATTTATTTTAGAATATTATTTTATATTTGAAGCGTTCATGAGATTTTGCCTATACTTATTACCTCACTTGTTACGACATAATACTTTTTAGAATACCTGCAAGCCTTAGCCTGATAGGACGATGATCAGATTGTAAGCTTATTTGTCCAAGCGATGAGGGTTATGAGTTTGACTCGCGATGAATTATGTTTTACTGTTCAATCGTCGTCTACGAAAGAAGTTTGGAGAGGTTGTTATCTCTAGGAACGTTCTTCTCCGACCGAGGATCTCTAGAACTCAACTCCGAGGGTTTTAAGTCCGGGAGATAATCAGAGCTCTTATGCCTTTCTTATCTTCGGAATCGGATCCCTCTCTCTGTGATCGGAGAGGGGTATTTATAGGGCAACCAAGCGAGCAATTGGCTGGCAACCTCGTGGTTCTACATAGGACACGTAGCGCATGACCACATGCTTAGGGGCATAGACAATACACGTGGAGCCATTAGAGGCGAGGTGCTTGAGCCAGCGAGTTGCTTGCTAGGTCTTCGGAAGCTGACGAGGTACAAGGGAGAGTTATCTCTTATTCCTATACTGGCCTAGAGTCGCGAGGAAAATAAAGGTTAATAGACATAGGAGGGTGCTAAGCCTAGTTCTTTGGGACCGGTTGAATACTTTGATCGCGATGCGCTAATGGTGGGACTGACCGTCCTTTTGCGTTGGGTGACCCATTTATGACATAATATTCCATGTTTATTATATAGCCTATTTTCTATGGCATCGTCATATCTCCTCGTGATCGGATCGCGAGTGATACTACGCTCGCGATTAGGTTTCGACAAGTACGATGCTTTCTGTTAAAGCTGATAATCTTGTAGATAAACCTTTCTTGGGCATATCGTGTCCCTTCGGCCCATTGGGCTGGCTGGCCTCACAAGGACCTATAAGGAGGATTTTCACTCTTGCTTATTCTCATTCCACATTTCTGAATTTCCAAAGAGGAGAGAAGAAAATGGATTTTCAAGGGTTTCTTGTGTTTTTCGAAGAACTAAGGTCGGCGTTAGGTGGTGGCTTACTCCAAGTTCTCTGAGTTTTTCAGTACTCTACTCCACGGTTGTTTAAGTAAGTTGCCTTTGATCTTTCTCCTGCTCATTCTAATTTCTCAGTTTGCGCCATTTTTTTGGGATTTTTAGGGTTAGCCGGAAAAACTGAAACACGTGACGGTTATGGGGTGGCGACCGGGGTTCGCCCTGGTGTTCCGTCTCTGACTTTCCCCATTGGCCTTCTTAGTCGTAATTGAACTTTGTGGAGCCGCGGATGGGCAGTTTAGTAGTAGGAGGGTGGTATCGAGAGGGGGTAGTACTGTATCTTGAGTTTTTCGGGTGACACCCGACGATTTCTTCGGACTTTGTGGAGTATATCCGATGAACAGGGGCAGAAGAAACCCTTCCGATTTCGCTCTTTTGCCCCTCTCATGGATGCTATCTTGGGAGTCGAGAGATCTTTATGAGGGATATGGAAGGGCCCTTTTTAGCCGTCGTCTAGTGGGGGGGAAGATGTCTTTTCAACGTCCCCTAGAGGGGGGGCGCGCGAGAGGCGCCAACATAGGCCTTTAAGAGGGCTTTTTGGCGCCAATTTTATTTACTCATGATATTTAAAAGGTAGCTTTCCCCTTGTTGATCCTTCCTTTTTCTTGCGTCTTTTCCAGGAGATTTTTCCTTTGTCTCTAGAAGTAAGATGTCTCAGGAGAGTGATAGCCAGAACCGTAGTGTGAGCTACAAGTATGAAGAAGTCAGTTCCTCGCGTACCAATTTTCAGGCCGATGTTGATTCAGAATCCGCGGTGAGCCCGGTTCATCTTCCACCAAGTCACAAACCTCGGGAGGAAAAAAGGATGAGGGAGAACCCTGGGGGTGGTTCCAACACGAAGAGACGGAAGATGGCAAGGACCTTCAAGCGCCCTTTAGAAAGGAACCACCACGAATATTGTCATACCTCAGAATCCATATATGACATGGGAAAGGGCGAGTGGTTCCGGGCGACTTCACCCTGCCAACCGCTGTAGCTTTTGTGAGGGTTATACCTTCGGGGTGCCACCTCCTCTTCCAACAATATTCTCGGACCACGTAGCTCCTACCGTACGGAAAACGCTGGGTGAGGAGTCGATTTTAGACGCTAAGCACCTGGAAGAGGTGGCTAGACTTTATCCGTGGCCGACTGGGGTAGAAATAGGCTTGGCCGTCGGTGGTGGGGGATGTTTAAACGAGTATGAGGATCATGTGGTAGTCCACCTTGGCAGCCTGCTACAAGGGTTTCGCCTACCTCTCCCCTTGTTGTATGTGGACTTCTTAGCTCATATAAATCAATTCCCTGCCCAACTTGCTTTCAATGTATGGATGTATCTGGCGGTATATGTCATGCGTTGGGTTGTCATTAAGCAAGTGCCAACGTTAGATCATCTGTTTTCCGTTTTTTCCTTGAGGCATGGTGAGGGATTGGTATCCGCCTCCTTGGTTGGGAAGATAGTTGAGAGATTGTCCAGTAGCCTGGGATGGAGGAAGAAGTGGTTCCTCGTTTGTGATCCAACCAAAACCATATTGAACTTTGTGATCAAACCTGACGAGTACATTGCGCCTGGTGATAAACATGATCCCGCGGATAGGTGGAGAGTTGCGTTTAAGAGGGGGGTTGCGGCCGTTCGGGGTTACAAGAAGGTTGTGACCCCAGTTCACTTGGAAATGGCTAAACTTAGCCTTCCACACCTGTCGGGTCGGTGTTTAAGGAACCTTTCATTCCGAATCCTTTGGTATTTTGATCGGGACTTTCCTTTTATCCTGACTTGTTTAATATTTCCCACATATATGGTAGTTGACAGGTCGAAAGTTCCTGCTCTTGCAAAGAAGAAAAATGCTACGAGGGACGAAAAATGCTACGAGAGGTGGGATCATGGATGGGATTATCTCGACCTGTTGTTTCTATTTGCCATGTTAGTTCGCGATACCCTTATCCATCTCCTGTCGTTGATCGTTTTATGGAATAAATCGTGAGATGACAAAAAGTAGGGTTCACGTATATACTAGTTTTTTATTCGAAATGACAGGCCGAACCTAAAAACTTATTTGTGATGAAACATAACAGGGAATATTTCGGAGTGCTTTTCATGCGATTATATCTCCTCGTAGCACATGTACTCAGGCAAAGTATCCCCATTTTCGTTCGGATCTGGTTGCTCTATTGCCACACTAAAGTGGGATTCTCCTTGGTATTCAAAGGTGAGGTGGCTCACTATCCTGAGGTTCGTGATGTTCGCAAAAGATCGCCATCCTTCTGATAGGGAGAACCAATTCACCTCGTCCCATTCAAATAGGATTAAAAATTCTTGGTTTGAGGGAGAACATAGGTAGATGTGGTTTGTTATTTCCTCCCCGAATTCTACAAAGATATATGGCAGTGGGAGCCTGTGTAAGTGGCTTACTCTAAGGATTATTCTGCCGAATTTAGGATTTAGAAAAAACATAGTGTTTGTGATGGAATTTGGTGGAGGGGTTCCTAGTGGAGAGGGTTCTCCCGAAACCCTGTCGAAACTTGGCATTGTGGTTTTTGGATAATTCAAATTGCACTCTTGATGGTTTTATTTATACTAGTTCTACTTGTAGTGGATAGGGATACTGCTATTACGTAGTTATCTCTTTAATTGTGGTGAAACAGGTTGTTGCGTGTTGACGATATGTCTTTCGTGCAGCTTAGTGTTTGGATTTTTCCTGCAACCTTACCACCGCCTGGGCTAAAATTGTCTTTATCGGATGCGATTTGAGTGTGTTTATCTGATATTTGTTGCCCTCGTGGTTGAACTGAGTGGTAGGCGGTTTGCTTTTCATTTCTACTGCCCTCGTGGTAGCACCAAGTGATAGGCAATTTTTATTGATGTTTTTCTTTGTAATTAGTATAAAAAGGTAGCAAACCCCGAAGCTTTTGCTGCAGTCGGTCTATGATAATGATGCCTGGGACACCAGTTGATATTCCCGGCGTAGTTTTTCCTCGCGTGAGGGGCTTTACCCGGGATATTACTTGGGATGGGCATTTATATAGGATGGTAAGTTACATTTCTGTGATTATGTACTTTGGCATATGGACTGTTTCTGATGCTCTTTATTTGTCGTAGCCTTTATCCTCTATCTACCGGGATTATGGTTATGATGCCCTTGGATTTGTTCATCTATGGACGCGGTCGGATGAGGATTTTATGGTGAGGGTGGAAGCCTTAGGACCCAACAACTACTGGTTTACAACTGGGTGGCCCGCGTTCGTTGTTTCGAATGAACTCCAAATTGGGACACGCCTGATTTTGGAATACGAAGGACACTCCTGCTTTGATGTTGTTGCTGTGAACCATAGTTCTGATCAAAATGGTGATGTGGATTTCTCGGTTCGGTGTTGATCGTTCCGTTTTTATTATGTTCATTGTGGTGCTAATCGTTTTGACGTTACCGTAAGCTGAGGTCGACTTAATAAATAAGCGATTTTCAGTGAGATGTCTTAAATATTTCGATATCCAGCGCAAAATTATTGATTAAAATTCCGATTTCCAACTTGAGATTTAATATTTCAATCTTTAGGGCGAAATTTTTGAATAATTCAATCTCCAGCGCGAGATTTCTTAATAATTTAATCTTCAGCGCGAGATTTTTGAATAATATAATCTCCAGCGTGAGATTGTCAGATGAAATATTCCGATTTCAGTCGAGCTTTTTATATTCACTTATTTAAGTCGATAAGCGAGCTTTTCTTAAGAAACTTAATATTAAAAAACATCTCTTTTCGAACTGAATCTATGAGCTAATGGAAACCATTCGCTATTGGATCATCATAGTCGTTATCGTAGAGCTTGTCTTCTATGTAGCAGCCTTCCTTGTCAAAGAAGTGGACTTCAAACCTTGCTCCTCCCAGGTGGGTGAACATTATTGATGTTCCCAGCTCTAGTCCGTGTGATTCAAAAAAGTCCCTTCATTCACGTGCCACACAGTGAGATCCGTAACTGCCTCTTACAATGTGGACAGGGAAATCTTTGACAACGCGAGTGGACAAAAAGATTTGCTCGGGAACATGGGGTTGGAAATGTTGGCCGAAATTGTAAGGTAACATCATGCGTATGTATTGTTCGTCTCCTACTAAATAAATATCAAATATAAAGGGATTGTTTGGGATTTAATTGCTGTTACTTTCTGCCATTTTTGTGTTTTTCCCTGGGAGGACCGGGAATGAGAAGGTTTGTGCCTTTTATGTTGTAAGGAAGGAGGACCTTTATAGTGGTTTTCGACTGGTTTGAAAAATGATTTTTGTGATATATGACTATTTTCAAGTTTCGAAAAGCGCCAGTGTACTTGGCCTATTTCTACAGGGATTCCTTGTCACGTGCAGGACATGGAGAGTATCTTGGGAAATCCTTT
Organism: Persicaria tinctoria; assembly: GCA_037127255.1. Taxonomy (NCBI): domain Eukaryota; kingdom Viridiplantae; phylum Streptophyta; class Magnoliopsida; order Caryophyllales; family Polygonaceae; genus Persicaria; species Persicaria tinctoria. The sequence continues at coordinate 33,341,340 of JBANSL010000013.1, read as the reverse complement.
TCGTAGATTTTTTGTCTAGTTTCAGTGTATGCAATAAATGCTTTATATGATTTTCAATGCATTCACCCCTTTTTCTGGGTATAAGAAAGCGTAGTGCTTTGTTTAAATCTTTGTAGTTATTGGGTTGCTTTTTACAGCATTGGTGTACTGGCACAAGGATGGTGTCTCCCAATTCTATCATGCGTGATTTTTTCCGTTGGGTTGATGAAGAGGGGAGGATGCATCGTCTTGTAAGTTGTACATATCCTTCGTGATTTATGTTTTTTCTTGGACCTGAACCATTTACTTATTGATAATGCTTTTTTGTATATAGCCTCTTCCTGATGCTTTTGAGAGGATGTATGGTCATGTTGTAACTGACCATGTCAGTTTAGTCTCTACAAATGGTGAGACCTTTCGTGTTGAAGTCTCCAAGGATTGCTCTAACCGTTGGTGGTTATCTGGTGGTTGGAATAGATTTGCGACCAACAACGGGGTTAAGGTTGGAATCTCGGTGGTGCTCTTTCAATATGTAAAAGGAAATTGCTTCAAAACCCTCGTTCTTGAAGATAAAGATGAGTAGAGCTTTTGGTATTTTGTAATCTTAGTAGATATTTGTTGTAATGTTGTGCTTTTATTAACTTTTAATCGCATGCTTTGGTATCTGTAATTACGAATATTTTTGTTAATAACATCTCGCTATTTTTGAATGATCTGGCTTGCGCTTTTGTGTTTTGTCTTCTTTCGACTTGGATGTGACCTTTGCTAGTGTGATAATGACACTCTGGATCGCGGAGTTGGGTTCTGCGTTTTTTGCCACTTGTCCGGCATGCAGTTGGTTCTGACGATGTTGCTTTGGACAGACATTTGGTGACGACACAACACTGTTCTGTTTTCTTGATTTGGTGATAAATATCAGATGCTTGGGTTAATTCTACGGCAGTTGTCCTTAGGCTTTGTTTGATTTAGCAGTATTCTTGTAGTGAGGAATCATGACCTCCCTTCCCCCTAGTCGGCGTGACTTTTTTCGTTCCATTGATTCTGAAGTTAAGATGGAATATCTGGTAGGTTTCTTTACCCCACTTCTGTAATTCGTGTCCCCCATTTTTATTTGATATTTTGGTTTTGTGGTCTGTAGCTTTTGCCCGAATCATTTGGTGTTCAACATGCTCGCGGGGGAATGACTCGCTTGTGTTTGGTCTCTCCTACTGGGCGGGAGTTTTGAGTAAGGGTGTTTCGAGATAGCCAGGGTCGCCACATCCTCACCAAAGGTTGGCATACTTTTGTCGTGGACACCGGTCTATGCGTTGTTGAGGGGAGTAATCGTTTCACGATAATCGTTCTAGAAGCGAGTGAATAAGTTGTGTGTGCAAGTGCGTTGTGTAATCGTTTTTTATATTTTGGTTGTACGTTGGCTTCTATACGCGTTAAAACCGCACTTGTATTCAGGGTCTGATCTTAGCGGACTTTTTTAACGATTGTTTGATGTCATACTTCGAACAAAAATGAATCGCACATAAAGGTAGAGCAAAACATAACATTCTTATTAATCCTCCAGATGTTATAGAAACTTGTAGACGTAATTTGTAAACAGAGTGATGGCAACTAAACTTACTTCAACGAAGTTCTACTTCAAATGAGAAAAAAACTAGAAACTTTCTATGAGCATTCTCAATTTACCTCCTCCGAGGCCTGGCCGGGATGATTCGAGTCCTACCCTGGCTTAAGCGAAATCCATTCAGAAGCGGACCTTCTGAGTGAGGAGGAGCCCATTCTGCGTCTACTTCATCCCCCACCGCATCTAGGATATGAACCTCAAAGCGAACACCTCCTTTGTGAATAAAGGTGACGGAGGAACCGAGATCGATACTATGTGAGCAGGAAAAATCGTTCCATCCGCTGCTCAAGTAAGGAAGCCTATAATCTCCACGAGCAACTTCTACAGAAAAATCCTGTGAATTTCATGGCAAATTTAGTACTAATAAGTACAGCCATTTCTAATGAAGAACCATGGGCGAATTTTGCAGATTAGACCACTTAGTTTTATTCTGCTTGGAGGCTTTCTTGCATGCGTATCCGTACTTAAAGTGTACGCGATCGCTAAATTTATTCTCCTTGGAGGCTTACTTGCACATCTCCGTGTTCGAAAGACACGTGTTTGCTAAATTTATTCTCCTTGGAGGCTTGCTTGCATGCGTATCCGTACTTAAAGTGTACGCGATCATTAAATTTATTCTCCTTGGAAGCTTACTTACGCATCCCCGTGTTCGAGAGACACGTGATTGCTAAATTTATTCTCCTTGGAGGCTTACCTGCATGTGTATCCGTGCTCAAAGTGCACGCGACCGCTAAATTTATTCTACTTGGAGGCTTGCTTGCACATCCCCGTGTTTGAAAGACACGTGATTGCTAAATTTACTTGCACATCGTCGTTGGACTCTTTGCTGAAATCGACTATTCTGGTCGACAGAATCAGGAGCTCCACTGGTATGACCGCGTCCACCCCAAAAGCCATGGCGAATGGTGTTTCTCCGGTAGGGCTCTTGGCTGAGGTTCTATATGTCCATAGAAAGAGGCGAAAGATTTCAGCCCATTCTTCCTTTGCCGTTCCCAACCTCTTTCTCAAAGCATTCAGGATTTGGCGATTTGTGGTTTTGGCTTGTCCATTGGATTGTGGATAAGCTACTGATGAGAATCGAAGGTCTATACGGAGACCGGCGCAGAAATCACGAATTCCTTCGCAATTAAATTGTGGACCGTGATCTGTAATGATAGCTTGAGGAACCTCAAATCGGCAGACCATATTTTTGCATAGGAATTTACGTACTTTTTCCGATGTAATGGTGGTCATGGCTTCAACTTCCACCCACTTTGTGAAGTAATCTACAATCACGATGATGAAACATAGCTCGCCTGGTGCTGTTGGGAAAGGACCCAAAATATCCATTCCCCACATTGTGAATGGACATGGTGCGGAGATGGTTTTCAAGGGATGAGGGGGACGGTGATTGAGTGATGCATGTCGCTGACAAGGATCACATATGTGGATGACCATTTCCGTGTTTGCCCTAAGGGTGGGCCAATAATAGCCTAGGCGTGTGATTTTAGACGCTACGGCCCTCCATCCCTGGTAGTTGCCGCAGAGTCCCGCGTGCAATTCTTGTACGAGATTTAAACCTTCTGGGCCTGAGATGCATAGGAGATCCGGGAGTTTGAAATCTCTTTTGTATAGTCGGCCATTCCTGACTCGGAAACGGGCCGCTCCTCTTTTGTACTTTGGCTGTCTTGTACCTCGCCTGCTACTGCCCCTTCGGTTATGTATTCCAGGAGGGGTATACGCCAATCTCTGAGGTTTGATATTCTGAATACCCCTTGATGGATTCCCCAGGCGTGCCTCTGTTCGATTATCACGCGATCACTTAATCCTAAAGGCAACGTGGCTCCCATTGTGTTCAATGTGTCGGTGCGCTCGTTTTGCTTGCGAGGAATGGATGTGATAGAACACTTCCCGAAGGCGGCACTGAGTGTTTTTACACGGGCCAGGTACTCAGGCAGCATTCCGGTGTTTGCTTCGTAGTCCCCCTTAACTTGTAAGGCGACTACTTCTGAGTCTGTAAAAATTTGAACCTGTCGTGCCCCGTTAACCAAAGCCTTTTCGATACCCGCGATCAAGGCTCCATACTCTGCTTCGTTGTTGGAGGCTTCAAACAATAGTTGGAAAGATAAATCGGTTATCTCTCCTGTTGGATTGATGATGGTGACTTCTGCTCCACATCCCCTTGCTGATACCGATCCATCAACATTAATCACCCAATCCTCTCCAATGCGATCTTGAGAGTCTGTAAAGATGGCCTCGACAACAAAATCGGCCAATGCCTGGGCTAAGCGAGATTTCCTGGGTTTGAAATGAATATCAAATTCAGAAAGCTCCACTGCCCACTTGACCATCCTTCCAGAAAGAGATGGTGAATGAAGAATCTGATGGAGTGGCAGATCAGATAACACTTCGATGGTGTGGGTCTTGAAGGACGGTCATAATCTTCACGCCGCAAAAACCACGGATAGAGCCATTTTTTCAATCGGAGTATATCGAGATTCAGTGGGTTACAACACGCAGCTGGCAAAGTAAATAGGAAACTTAGATTACCTAGTTAAAACTGCGCTGATGGTGTTGGATCCAACAACGAGGTATAACTGTAAGGTTTTGTGCTCGCGTGGAAAGTGCAAAGTTGGCAAAGCTTCCAGGTAATCGTTCATACTCTTGAAAGCCTTATCCAAAGTGGTAGTCCACTCGACCGGACCTTTCTTTTTTAGCTGTTCAAAGAAAGGAAGCGAATGATCAGCTAATCGTGAACAGAATCTGCTCAGGTAGTTAACAGATCCATTCAGCTTTTGGATGTCTTTCAGCGTCTTCGGAGGATCCATGTCGATGATGGTTTGTACTTTTAAAGGATTAACATCTATTCCCCTATGGCTTATCATGAAACCTGGGAATTTCCCGAAATCAACTCCAAAAACGCACTTTTCCGGATTCAGGTAGACACGATTTCTTCTCAGTGTATCGATGGTTTCTTACAAATCTTTGCAATGGTCCTCCATTGCTACGCTTTTGATAACAATATTATCGACGTAAACCACAACATTTCTTCCGATCTGGGAGGCAAATACTTTTTCTATCATTCGCTGAAAATTGGCCCCCGCATTTTTGAGCCCAAATGGCATCACCTTATGACAGAAAGTTCCCTGGTTGGTGATGGAAGCAATGTTTTTTTCGTCACGAGGGCTCATTTTGATCTGGTTGTAACCGGAATATGCATCTAGAAAGCTTAAGGTGGCATGTCTTGCCATGGTGTCTACCAGCTCGTCGATGGACGGTAAAGGATAACTATACTTTGGGCATGCTTTGTTCAAATCTTTGAAATCTACGCACATTCTCCACTTGCCGCTTCTTTTTCTGACTAATACCATAGTCGGGTTTCTCTTTCGTAGTTTTTTCTTTCTTGCTTGTTGGTGCCAAACATCGCGGGTCCTCCCGCGATGGTGTTGATGCACCCATCCGGAGGAGGAGTACTCGGTTGATCCATGTTGGAATGCTCAGGTCGATTAGACGAGGACCTTGCTGCAAGGGCATTCCTTGTGTCCCTGGGAGGAGGTCGGTACGCTCCTCCTCTGCCGCCGTTCCTTCCTCCCCTGTTCTGAGGGTAAGTCCCCCTACCTCTTCCACCAGTGGCATACTGGGGATTGTAGGGTCTTGGTGGTGCATTAGGTGGTTTATATTGTCGTGGGGGAACCTCGGGAGGGTGGTGTTGTTGTGGCATCGCTATTGGATTATCAGGATTTACCAGCGGGGCACAGATTTAAAGCGGTGTCTCCTATTGGGGAAGAGCTGACGGGATCCAATAGATCGGGGATGAGATATGGTCAGGATGAGCTATCATGACGTTGGTTGGGGCCCCCAACGGATTTGGTCCCGATCTCTGGTTGTATTGGACTTCTTGGATGAGAGGGCGCGGTGGGATGACCGGATACTGCCAGGAAGGATTACGAGGTTGTTGATCCCCGGAGTTTTCCCTTCCCTGTCGCTTGTTCGGTGGCCGGTGGTAAAATGGCTGGCAGAACAAAAGCTTATATTCGACAGGTCGCGAGCTGGAGTTCGAAGCCTCCATAGCGTGGATCTGCTTGGTAACGAGTTTTCTCAAAACATCGTAGTTGGCCGGTTCTTTTCGTAACAGGAAAATTTTGAAATCTCCTTCAGCCAAATTTCCCATTAGTATCGTGCTTGCGGACTCTTGGTTGAACCTCGGGATTTTTACCACCATATTAGTGAATCTGCTGAAAAAAATTTCCAATGACTCAGTCGCACCTTGCTTGATGGAGTTGAGGTCCAGCATGATTCTCTTTCTTGTGCGGGCGCTTCCGAAATGAGCGACGAATGTCTCTGACAATTATGCAAAGTTGTTGATGGATGATCGAGCAAGGTTTGTGAACCATGTCAAAGTGACCCCACTCGGCGTGGATGGAAACGAGCGGCAAAACATAGCATCGTTGTCCTCATTAATTCCCATTGCCATAGTGAATCTGTTGAGGTGATCGTTGGGATCGGTATCTCCTTTGTATTTGGTAATGGAGATGTCCCTCCACCTCTTGGGGACGGGTGCCTCACGTATTTGTATACAAAAGGCCGAGGAGAAAGTCGGTTCACCGTTGCGAGTTTGCTCGGGTGCTTCGGGGGAGTTTGAACGCGAAGACCCATTCGGGGCCCTGCCAGAATGGTCGACCCTGTTGTTATTCTCGGTGGGCTCTGGATCGGGGTTGAGGGGGCCACCAGGGGGGTTGGGGAAATGGTTGACCGTTATGGGCATTGGTCCTTGCTGTTGAAAGTAGGCACGGGGGTCATGTTGGAGTGGTATCCCGTTCGCATGTTGGAAATACATACCGTTTGCCTTTTGGTTAAAGTACATGTTTTGCGGGTAGCTCCCCGCGAAGAATTGGTACGGGGGGAGCCACCCCACATCCCGTAGGGAGCGAGCGGAGGGGGTTGCGTAGTGTCCCACGTTGGTTGTTGGGGAGCACCTTCGTTGCCATCGTGTAGGGCCTCCTCGTTAGGGATGGTATTGAGGTTGATGTCGTTCGCCTCCTCGTGGTCATGGTGTTGTTGCCCAAACTCCTCTTCGAAGAGGGTGAAGTTCATGGTTCCTGCAATGAAAAATATTAGTCATTAAAAAAGAAAAATCAACGCGATTATCAATTTATACATTATTTATATAGAATAAAAAGAATAGAGTGGTAAGAAAGGATGAAATAAAAGAAATGGAAAGATAGTAATGTAAAGAAGCGTATTGCTATGCGGAACCTCTCGTCGTGAAAGGTTCCCACCGACGGCGCCAATGAAGTGTTCATGAGATTTCACCTATACTTATTACCTCACTTGTGACGACATAATACTTTTTAGAATACCTGCAAGCCTTAGCCTGATAGGACGATGATCAGATTGTATTCTTATTGTCCAAGAGATGAGGGTTATGAGTTTGACTCGCGATGAATTATGTTTTACTCTTCAATCGTCGTCTACGGAGGAAGTTTGGCGAGGTTGTTATCTCTAGGAACGTTCTTCTCCGATCGAGGATCTCTAGAACTCAACTCTGGGGGTTTTAAGTCCGGGAGATAATTAGAGCTCTTATGCCTTTCTTATCTTCGGAATCGGATCCCCCTCTCTGTGATCGGAGAGGGGTATTTATAGGGCAACCAAGCGAGCAGCTGGCTGACAACCTTGTGGTTCTACATAGGACACGTGTAGCGCATGCCCACATGCTTAGGGGCATAGACAATACACGTGGAGCCATTAGAGGCGAGGTGGTTGAGCCAGCGAGCTGCTTGCTAGGTCTTCGGAAGCTGAGGAGGTAGAAGGGAGAGTTAGCTCTTATTCCTATACTGGCCTAGAGTCGCGAGGGAAATAAAGGTTAATAGACATAGGGGGTGCTAAGCCTAGCTCTTTGGTACCGGTTGGATACTTTGCTCGCGGTGCGCTAATGGTGGGTGTAGTGAGCTGAATTTGTCATGTTTTATAGTAACTTTATATCGTTTTCTGCATACATTTGGGCTAAGATAGTACAGAATCTATGTAGTTTATGTTTATTTGCCAAATTATGGAATCTACACCAGTTTCTGTTTAAATCGCAGAATTCAAGGCGTTTTACAACAATTCTAAGGAAGGTCAGAAAAGCTCGGAAATCCACTATAGAAGTCCAAAGCCAAAGAAGCAGCGGAACCAGTCGAATCAAGCTGAGAACCCAGGTTACTCGATCTCGAGTGAACCTTACTCGATCTAGACGAACATGTCTGAGCACATGCCTTGTCGACTAGGAGAAGTGTCGAGAGCTTGACCAACCCAGCTCCAGAACCCTACTCGATCTCGAGAACCACCTAGTCGAGATCAACGACACTGAGAGGCCATGTCCGGAGTCGAAAAGATGAGCTGATTGAGAAGCCGAGGGCGAAGGCGCTGAGCAACCCTACTCGATCTCGAGGAGGCCTTGTCGAAATCGAGGAGCCACCATGCCCTAGTCCGAGTCCATGCCGAGGAGGAGTCCTCGACATCACCAGAGAGCCGTCTTCGAGTACACCCCTACTCGATCTCGAGGAAGATTAGTCGAGATCGACGACGCCCAGGAGCCCAGATCCGAGCTTGTCGAGCGGAGTCACCCGAGAAGATCAGTCGACGACGAATCCTAGTCGATGTCGATGAGCCCTTGTCGATGTCGAGTAGACCAAGTTCTGGAAACGCGTCGCCGTGAGCAGTCCGAGTCGAGTTGGAGTTACTTGGAGCCGAAGGAAGTCGAGTAGGACGAGATCTATCAAGTTCTATCCATGGAAGGGAGATGTATCAACATGAAGAGACTTACCTAGTTTAGATTTATCTTTCCCTATTTTAGATTTAATTTCATTATAGCTTTTATTTATCATTAAGTCTTTTAGATATAATTCTAGATATAGATAGAAGATTCTATCCTTGATTAGCAAGGAATAGAAAGCTATAAATAAAGCCCTAGGGGCTGGTTTTTCATTCAATTCAATCATACAATTTTAGGGAGAGAGAAGTAGTTCCACAGAGAAGTTTTAGGAGTTCTAAAGTTTTTAGGGTTTTGGCATTCTGTGAAAGTTTATTGCCGGGATTGTAAAGGCTTTGAATATAGTTTAATGCAAGTTTCTTTTTATACATCAATGTCTACTATTGCGATGAAGAGTGAGTAGTCCACCCACTTCTGGGGCTGGGGTGAGCCCGGCGGTGGCCATGTGAGGAGATGCATTAAAGGTCAGATTTTGTTATGCAATTCATCTTCTATCCCTATGAGCATGATTCTTTTGCGAGAGTTGAAGGTGATCCTTGTTTGTATTATTGAAGCGAAAGTGATCTTAATGCAACTTGGATTAATTATGTGAAAAGGGTTAGTAACAATTAGGGTTTATGCGAAAGCCTCTATATGCCTATTTGTTAGTAACGAAAGTTATTTTGATGGAAAGCATGATCTTTTATGCCTTTGTGTGTTACTTTGCATGGTTATCGTTGTGGTGTTGATACCCTGGCCTTGGAAGTCTTTTATTATATTGATTTATTTCTGTCGAAAAGTTGAGTTTTGGTTCGAAATTTGCAATTTAAGTTTCTGTCTTTCTAGTCGATACAGAGGAGAGTCTCGTCGAGATCAAGTAGGTTGTAGTCGATCTCGAGTACGGTTTTGGTCTATGTCGAGTTGAGTTTCTGTTTCTGTTTTCGATTCTGAAATTTTTGTTTTTACTGTCTCTTGTCGATCTCGAGTAGCATCTTGTCGAGATCGAGTACTGTGTTGTCTGAGTCGAGTTTCTGTCGTCGATTTGAAGTTTCTGTCTTTTACTGTTGTTTGTCGATCTCGAGCAGCAGCTTGTTGAGATCGAGTTAGTTGATGTCTTTGTTTTATTTTTTTGCTTTCGTTTGTTATTTCTGTCTTTCTTTCTTTGTTCCTTTGTTTCTGTCTTCTGTTTGCTTGTCTGTGAGATCTGTTGCTACCTAAGAACTGCTGATGTGCTTCCTCGTGGATTCGATCCTGACAACCTTCTACTACAACGGGAGGAAGTCTTGTATTTATTTGCTGAGACATGGAAGTCAGTCTGATCTTTACTTTATATTTATTTCATACTTGACCATCCTCCTGCAACAACAGTGGGACCGACCGTCCTTTTGCGTTGGGTGACCCATTTATGACGTAATATCTCGTGTTTTTTATATAGCCTATTTTATATGGCATTGTCAATATTTAAGTCTTCCGCTGATTTAATATTTGTATGTTATCATCTTGTTTAGGGGGCATGGTTGAATGTCCCTATAAGCCTAAGGCAGTTACAAAGACATTAAAGTCTGCGTAATTGCTGGTGCTGAAACATCTCTTCAGTGTATTAAAAATGGGTGTTATAATAAGGGAAACCACTAGCATATTTAATTCGGTCAAAGACTCTTTAATGAATGAAACTGTTACCGTATTCAATAGGCGAAACGGTAACCGCATCAATGCTGGTCAATGCCGTATTTGAATATTCGATATCGCGCGCACAAATAATAGACGTCGTTTTTAACTGTTATTTAGGACAATTTCGTATGATAAAAATGATCGACTTACTTGGTAAGAGACCTGATATAATGACGGGATTTTCGTTATCTCAATTAATGTCTTTCAATTCTATGAATATTAAATTACAGTGACATAACTAATCCAAAAGTTTGAGATTTGTTAATTACAAAACTCTAGTTATGATTCATCCATTGTACAACAGCCATCAAGTAGCTTCTGGTTAATAACCTAATATTATATTTCAAACCCATGAATATAAAATTGGAATTCATATAATCAATTCATATATACACATAGGCTCTGTGATTGACATATATAAAGTTTTTTTTGACTGATTATGCCAATCATCAACCCCTACCAGCTAGCTATGCCTTTTGAAGAGGTAGTGGGCGCGCGGTGCAACTAAACAAAAACAAGACGTTAATTAGTTTCCATCTAATCTCAACATAAAATGGTGGGTTTATAAAGCTTATGTATGCCTTTTACCAAGCAAATATACATGCAATTCAACTCCCATTATGTATGTATGAGTATAACTAAACATGGGTCTCTTATTTTACAAATTAATTTAATGGAACCCACAGTGTTCCTCCAAAGCTTCAAATTAAAGTGCCTTTTCTTAGTTGCCAAATTAATAAGACCCACCTTATGGTTGGATCTTGCAACCCACATTATACAAGCTCAATGCCAACCATTTTGGTTTCTCCATAGATTGCAATTTGGCCACTATTTGCCAACCATCTCATCCTATCCGACTGCTACAACTTTTTGGATAGGAGATATTAATTCTCTGGGTAGTGGGTAAGGTTACCCTACCTTGTATTTTGTTACTTGGTTTTGTCTCCGGTCCTATCAAATGTATGTAGGACGCTTTCACAACTGATATGGGATGTTTAATACTTTCTCCGTTAGTTGAAACATGTCGTTTTATAAAGTAAGTCATATTAAGAAAAACTAATCATTTTAGATATTTTGTCATCCACTTTACGATATTGTCCTTGTTTTTTTATTTATTAGGTAACAATTTGAATAGGCGGTTATCCAAGGGCATCCTTTCGGATGAGATCCTGAAGATCTTTGTTTGATGTTATATGGAATCCAAAGGCAGAATGACCAAGATGTGCAACCTTGTCAGCCACTTTGTTGCCAGCGCGGAGTATATGAGAAAAAGATAATTTTCTCATATTATGTAGTAAGACATGTATATCAGACAGAGTCATTTCAATTTCCCATGGGCATCTTATATTGTGTTTCATGTAATCAATAATGATCTTCGAATCCCCCTCAATAAAGATGTTTTGTATGTTTAGTTTTTTAGCTTCCACTCTGCCCAATTTTAGAACAGCAGCTTTAACCATTAAAGGTGACAAGCGTCCTAATCTTTGGTATGAAATTTGAATGGATTTTCCGTGCAAATCACGGATGACTGCTCCAACAGAACTCATCCCATTGAGTAGTGCGGAACCATCAAAATTCAGCTTATACATCTGAAACGGTAGTTTAGACCATTTCTTTTGTTTAGTGCTTGGTTTAGTTTATTTCTGTCTTGCCCCAGTATTCCTATGGGGGGTTGTATCACATTCCAACCGATCCTCGAGTTGACAAGCATGACGCCAATTGTCTGCTTGTCTAATATAGAAATCATCAATGGTGCTCTCCATCGGGGAGGGCTGGCTCCTAAAGACCGTCCCATTCCAGAAATACCATATACCTCGATCACCATGTTGTGGCAATTTGTTGTACTTTGGAAAATTGGACACTCCGGAAATACCATATACCTCATTGATGAGATGTTGGAGATTATGCATCTCTGTAGTGGTTAAATGTTTTCTAATGAGGCTTGGGAAGCATTTAATAAGTATGTGAATATCATCTACGCAACAATCTAAACATTTGTCACATGTTGCTGGCAATGGAACACCATGTGAAGCGAGTCTGGCCTTAGTAGGTAAGCTTGAGTGTCCAATTTTCCAAAGGAAATTTTTAACTTTAGGGGGGATGTTGAGCTTCCATATCCATGTGAAATATGGAGTTCCACTCACAGCATCATTGGCAATGAATTTGTAGCTAGAGGATGTAGTGAACCAACCTTTTTTATCTGGCCACCAATAAATCCTATCTTCAAGGGCTGACACTAGTAAAGGAATAGCTATAATTTCCTCAACCAGTGGATCGGGTAGCATGTTACAGAGTTTCTCTACCCACCACTGGCTATGAAAAATGTAATCACTAACCAGTTCATTTTTGTCATATTCCTCTAGGCACTCTATTCTGTTACATATGGCTACTTCTGACACCCAATTGTCAGTTCAAAACTTAACCGAGGATCCATTGCCGATAGACCAAATGAGGCCGGATTTGAATTGTTTGAGCAGACTTGAAAATTTCGAACAGTGCCAAGACATATTTCCTGCTTTCTTATATTCTAATATATGTGTATCCTTCAAATACTTTTGTGTGATTATTCTGACCCATATGTTACTTGGTTCAGCCAGAATTTTCTAAAGCAGTTTTAAATGGAGAGCTTCATTCATTTCCTTTGCTTTTCTAATGCCCAACCCACCTGTTTTTTTTTTTTTACAAATCTTATTCCATCCAATTAATGGTTTATGTTGTGCGTCTTTATTCCAAAAGAAGCTTCTATTCGTTGTATCGAGTTCCTTAACGATATTGTCCTTGTGATGATTAAATGGTTGTTAGTTATAGTTTTTGAGAAAATAAAAAATTAGAGTAATAATTAGAGGTATAAGTGTATTTTTATTTGTTTTGTTAATAAGTGTGTAGATTTTTAAAATGACAAATTTTAATTAACGGATAGAGTATTTATTATTCATTTTTTTGTGTACTAGATGTTATGTCTCACGCATCGATCTTGTTATGTATGATGCGATATCTTTGCCTTGAGTATCCAAAATGTGTTATCGAGGAGTGCGTAAATAATGTATCATTTGTATATATGTCCATTCAACCAAAATTAGAGAACATAAAATAAGTGTGAACTATCTGCGTGCCATATGACCTGGAGGGTCTATACGTCACAGCACACCATACACTAAGCCACTAACCAAATCAAGAAGATATGACTAGTGGCTCCATCCTAAAGTCAATTAGTAATAAGAGGATTATTATCTCGTCAACTTATACATAAGGCTTTAATTTTTCATATTGTCAGCCTAGGATAAATTTGTATCGTTTCACATATTCAACAATAAGTAGTTTTGTATTATCTGTTTAAAACTGGTTAGTTAAAAAATAAACCAGCTGATATTAAGAATATTTGTGAAAGTTTTATTCTAGGTACAAAAGCTTAGATCCAGGTTTCACAAGTCTCAATATAAAGCTTCTAGGCAACTTGAGTATGTACATTCAGACCTTTGGGTCCCAACCCATGTAGAGGCAATAGGAGGAAAAAAATTATTTCATTTCCATCATTGATCAATAATGTAGAAAAAAAAAACTAGAAAGATCTCATTGTATCTACTCAATAAAAAATATAATGCTTTCCCTACTTTCAAAGTATGGAAAGCTAGAGCTGAAGTTAGGGCAAACACATTGGAGCGGCAAAGTGGTGTTCTTAAGTGTCAAGTGTACCGATTTTTTTTTAAAAAAAAACGAAAAGCGGACGAGCCGGAGATTGATGCCCTTATATGAGCGGCAAATTGAAGAACAAAGCTGCGCTCCAAGATACTCTTCAAAGGCCATTGCACACCCATAGAACTTTGACATGTGGCCCAAGATGAATAAATAATTTTAAAACTTTCTTTTTTTATTGTTTAATGTTATTTTATATAAAAAAAAGTATATATTTGAATAGGATATAATTTTATCTACTAATAGACACCCATATGACATATATTTGAGTTAAAAATAAATAACATATTATATGTGTAATTAAGTGCAATTATATATAATTTTATTTTTTTAATTGCGATTATATTTAAATAATCCGTAATATTTATACAATCGCCTTTAAAATAATTACCCGCTTGAATTCCATCGATAGCTTTTGTTTTCCATTTGAATTAATTACCCGCTTGAATAATATTTACACAATCACCTTTAAAATATTTCCATTTGAATAATAATAACCTTAATAATAATGATAATAATAATAATTATTATTATTATATTATAAAATCTTTAGTAAAAATCAAAATGATTAAAAAGTAGGTGAATGGCTCGGAAGTGAGAAGCACGGATGTGGATGGAATTGTTGAAAATGTAAAGGGGTGTTCTTAGTCTGGTGTGGCAGGGAAAAGTGAGTAAAGGTAAGAGCAGAAGTGTTCTCGGGTGTGTATGACCTTAAAATCTAACCATAAGTTGAAATGCAACTGATAATGGACTAGAATTTTGCAGTCATTACTTCAATAATTTCATTGAATTAGTTAAATGGCATCAAAAGACATTTGACTATGTCTAGGACCACTAAGAAGAATGGTATTGTTGAGAGAATGAACATAACGTACATTGCTAGAAAAAAAGCAAGATGTATGCTCATAAGCTCAGGAATAAAGAAGATTCTATCGGGAGAAGTTGTTATAATAACCTCTTATTTAATGAACAGGTTCCCTTCTTTTGGTATTTTGTTCAAAACACCCCAAGAAATGTGTACTGGTAATAAGCCTAGAATTGTACACTTAAGGCCATTTGGTTGTACCGCTTATTCTAAGAAAGATGTAGGAAAACTGAATCATGCGATATAAAGTGTTTAAGGATAGATTATTCAGAGGGGGTAAAGGGTTATAGGTTACTTGTAATCTAGCCTGGAAGTTACAAGGTAATCACAAGTTGAGATGTGACTTTTAATGAAAGTGAATACTATTTAAAAAATATTCTAACTTCATCTATTAAGCAAGAATATACTAGGAACTTTGTGTTCTATGTAACAGCTCCTTATCAATATGAAGAAGAATTTGTTACCGGACATTCACAAATCACACATGTTGCAATTACTGCATCTACTACTGAACAACAAACCCAACAATTAGGGGAAGGAAACAATAAGTCTCATGAAACAAGGAGTTCTTCTTCTACTTTAAACTTTATTGCACCTTCTTCTTCTTCTTCTTCTAGTGACACTAACTCATGATGAGCGGTTTTTAGCCATGTTGCACGATATCAAATAAAATCGAACTCACCTAACTAATGTAGCATGGCAAGTACGAGTCGATCCCACGTAGAATCCAATGCAATGTCAAGTTTCAACTACCAATTAGATGTTAATAAGGGGGTATTGATGGTGTGAATAATGAATGTACAAAATGCGAAGTTAATTGGTTATGACCATGAGTGAGGAACACATTTGACAAATTAATATCCACTTTCAAATTTAATTCCGATAACTGAAGTTCCTTAACGTTCTTATTATGAGCAAGTTATTGTGGAAATTCTTATGCCTTGATAACAACTTCCAATTCCTACCTACAAATGGCAATTAATTAGGTCACCCAACCTTAACTCGATCTTGGGGATTCCATCCTCGGCCCAAATCTCTAGCAACAACAAGGCCTGCATCAAGTGCAAGAGCCTTAGCCTTGAGAGCCGAAACTTGTCCAAAAAGTGAAGTCTTGGAAAAGATGAATGAAACAAGATGGTTGCGGATCACGAATCTTGGTCAAAGTATCACAATGGGATCGAAGATGTGAACCATCGAAGTTAAGTTTGAAGGAGCCCTCTATGGGTTCTCTCCACCCTTTGTTTTTTCTTTTCCTTTGAGCTGGTTGGCCGGTTTATGGTTTCCCTAGTTTTTATTTCCTCCCAAAAGATTTTTTTGGAATCCTAGCACCCAATGCGCCGATTGTTGTTTAAATTATAGTTCTTATTTTTGCATGTTAGTTACTTTTTTGGTCATTAAAAACTATTTTGTTTTTTATTCCTAGCCCCCATCATATTGTTGCTATGTTTACTTTTTGGATTTTTTTTCCTAAATCTAAAAAAACAAAATAACAGAATATTCATTGATTGAAACGTATTGCCGAAATATTCATTTTTGTCATAGAAGACAGAAAAATGCGGTTTGAGACCGCATTTCATGTTGAAAATTGAAATTGGTAAATGGTTTGAAATCGCTTTTTATATCCAATCGATGGTTTATACATGAGGTCTTTGTTCTAGAAGAAGCATTTGTTTAATTGATCAAGTATTTTGTGGTTATTTAGAGGGAATATGAAGCTTTGTATAATGTAGTTTGGTTGTGTTGCTAAGTTTGATTTAATTAAATTAGACCTCCATGTTGGGAAAAGGGAATTTGCTTTCTATTTTGTAAGTTGAGATTTTGTTTTCCCTATTGTCTCTTCTAAAGTGCTTATGTTTACTCTTTCATTTATGATGGGGCACCGAGGTACTTATCTAACTTCATGTGGTTGGTATATATATAGTTCGGAAAATGGTACCAGATAGACCAAAATTTGGGCCTATTGGCAAAAAACACCTAGCAGGCCCATTAATGTGCAATCTAGACCCGTCTACCCCAAGCAAAAAAAAATGTCGGTCATTTGGAACTGTTGGGAACCGGGTGTAGCAGGTAGCAGGTACGCAGTGCGAGAGAGAGAGAGAGAGAGAGAGAGAGAGAGAGAGAGAGAGAGAGAGAGACTAAAAACAAAAAACCAGAGGAGAGAAAGGAGGAGCGATAGGAAGAAAGAAGTGGTTGAAGAAGAAGGGCGATTTCACCCAAAACTCTACCAAGGAGGAAGGAAGAGGTTGAAGAAGAAGGTAAGCAGTTGTGGAGGTGTGTTTTGAGTTGCGATTTTGGGGTAATAGGGGTGCGGTTATTGGCTGTTTTTTGAAGAAATGGAGGCGTGGGGGTGCCATTGCAGTTGCCTAGCAATAGATGAATGAAATAGGAGGGGTTAGGGGTGCCTTTAAAGAGTCAATTTTAGGGAGTTGGGTGCGATTAGGGTTTATGGGTGTCGGAAAACGGATGGGTAAGGGTTAAGGGATGTTGGGTAAGAAATTGGGGACAAAAGGGCAAGAATTTGGTCGGATGGGTAGGGAATCCACAAGATTGGGGTTAATCGGTAGGGGATGTCTGCACATCTGGTAGGAAAAATTATCGAAGGTTGTGTCTGAAATTTTGATAGCAGATTTCGTAGGACAGGGTAATGAAATTTGTAGGATAAATTTGAACAACTGCTATGCCGAGTGGCGTTGCACTGGTAGTTGCTTATGGCACTAACCTTGCAAGTGTGTGCGTCCACGAACTTACGAACCATCCACTTCTTAGTTTCCCGATACGTTGACGACCGACGGTACCATGAGTTGTTCGATTTGGGGCATACAACCACATACGCCGTTGTTGTCGATCGCTTCACTTGGGTCGCGAAGCACCCGCGCAAAGCATCCCACTTCACTCTGGACTGAATGGCAGCCTTCGTATCGAACATCTCCCCCTCACGTAACTCATCCACACTCTCCCGAGGGTCATCGAGTAGAGAAATGAACCGAGTCACGTCCTCTTCCACTTGCTTCAACGTCGGCAAAGGCTGTCTGTGTGCTTGGTACGATCGCCCTATCTCTATCACTGCTGCCACAGCCTCCTCATCCCATGATTCATATTTCTCGTCCAGCCTCCCTCCCTCCTCAATTTTCACGGGGAAACCACATGCGATCATGTCATCTTCGGAGCTTCCTACGTCTATTATGTCCTCCAATCCGTGGAGAGGGGGGGTACGTAGGATGTCTACATCGTCGTCGCTATCGACGATCACCACTTGCTTTCCGCGTCGGATGGCAACAGACCTGCTCACGTCGCCACCCTCCTCTGGGCATCCACTTTGTCAAGCTTTCCCACTTCTTCGCTATGTCATACCATTACGTTGTAATCCATCCTTCCAAATGCCTCGGTCCGTCCTACCAATACGTTTTCATCCATCCTACCAATACCAGATTGTATACCACTCCTAGCATGCCCCCGCTGCATCCCACTCACGCTGTCATTTGCAGTCCTACAATAGTCTCCCTCCCCCGCTACACATTTAGCACATAGGCAAGTCCCTCCAGTGTCACTGCTAAGGTGTTCCCACTTCCCTTTCTCCTCGATCGATCCTCGCACCTTCTCATCCGCCCCTCCGTCTCCATCAAGACCATCATCCAAGTCTTCATGCGTGTCGGGACGCTCGGTTAGGAGGATTTCCCCTGGGGTGGGAGATGAGAGGTCGGAGTCTTCTGACTGATGTTCACTCGAGGGAGTGGAAGGGCTTGTCGTTTTCATCCGTAAGGTGACGTACAGTGCGATTGGCCAAGCTCGTGCACCGGATTCAGTGTTGTAGAACTTGTAGGCTTCTAGGTCATCATCGTCCTAGACCCGAATCGGAGTGGCCCGTCCCATCGATGGAGGGAGGCAGATGAGCTCAATGTCGTATAAGACCATGTCCACGTCGAATTTTGAAACTACGTTCTCCTTCAGTTGGTCGTAGAAAATATTCTGTTGCACCACCATAGCTACAGTACGTGCCTCTCCCTTGAACACCAAGCTCCCACTCCCGGGAGCCCACCAACCGCTGAACACGACATTTATACATACCCTATCTCCTGGGATACGCCACTGGAACAGAGGATCAGCCTGGGGGTAGTTCTGATATAAGAAAGAGGAACAAAAGAAAGGTACAAAATGACTTACCCATCGCTACCACTGCCACCAACAAACTTCTTGCACTTTTTCTGGAATGGCAAGACAGTTGAACACTATTGGCAGGCCAGAACTGTACTATTGGTAGGATGGGAACCGTAGCGTTTCCTTGGATGCACGTGTGGCTTTTCCCCTGTCCTTTCCGCTTCTCTCCTGCTCTGCCTCGCTTTTTGCAGGGCATGTTGTGGTGTTTCAGATCCTCCTCTCAAGCTTATATATGTGCTTGGGGAACACCCTTTAATGCAATGATTGCATTTTCCCCTCATAAATGCTCCCCCTATCCCCCAATGAAGAACGTCGTTTTGGTGCCACAATGACACTGACAGCCCGCCAAAACAGCTACTGTCATTCCCCTCCAAATTTTCTCCAAAATCTCTAGGTTTTGTAGGACATTTTTAGCCTATTGGTAAGACAAATGTCTTCTATTGGTAAGAAAAATGTATAATATTGGTAAGACGAGAGTCCAGTTTCCTAAAATGAACGAGATGCTTTTGCGCTCACCTTTCCACTCGTCTCCTATGTTGCCTCTCTTTTTATAGAGCAACTAATGGGGATTGACACACATCAATCAAACTTACATATGTTGATTGACACCCTTGAGTCCAATCATTTCCCTTCATAAATGATCCCCTCCCTCTCTCTCTCTCTCTCTTGATGTTCCTTGTTTTGGCTTCATTTCGTTGCCTCTCTCCTGACATGAGCAGTGGAGCCTCCCTCCAAATCTCCCTCTCCCACATATGGAGCTACAGTGCCGACCTCCCCTTCACCTGCAACTTCCTCATCGATTACCCCCTTTTTTTGCAAAACTATACCACATTCTACCCTCATCCAAATTCTTATGTACTAGTCTAGGTTTGCAAATATTTTTTTTGGGTCTACTTTTGCAAATTGCCCTATATAGTTTGCTTTTGTTGATTTGACGCTCCGGATGTAACTTGGAATGCAATTTATATATTAAAGTTTATTGTTTGTCTTGAAATTATATAGTAGTCATCAATGATTTTTTTTTTTGGTGTAGGATTCAATTCGCTTTTTAGAAAACCATAATGTCATCCACAAATAACAAAACAAACGTATTCTAAGATATGATTTGGTGATGTCAAAACCTATTGTTTTCCTCAATTTGTTACAAATCCATTTCCTTTCTAAAATTTGCACTCCTATAATGAATAGGTGTTGTGAAATTGGACTACCCTGTCTTAGTCCTCTATTAGGTTGAAATACCTCCATCGGTTCATCATTGATCAACACCAATAAAGTGACTATTGTGATGCATTATTCGATTAATGAGATGAATTTTGACCAGAAGCCCATTTTTTCGAAACCTAGAACATAAACTCTTAGTCCTCTTTTCGTAAGTTTTTACATGTCAAGTTTTACAGCAATCCATCCTTCTTTTTCTTTCCATGCTTTAAAGGAATGGAAAATTTCAAGTGCTATTATGACGTTGTCTTGGATTGCTCGAACAACCATAAACTCTCCTTGAAGGGGATGAATGATTTTTCCTAGCACTTTTTTCATTCTATCTACTATAATTTTGGCAATTATTTTATAGATCGTTGAACCTGAGCTCATTGATATATAATGGTTTGTTGAGTTGGGGTTGTCACCTTTTAGAAGGAGCGATATGTCGTGTGGTTTATTTGTTTAACTATTTTTTTGGAGGGGAAAAAGCTTTTGACAACTCTAGTACCGTCAAGGCCAATAATGTCCCCTAAGTTTCTTACAATTCAACAATCATTCCATTAAGACAAGGCGATTTATTTTTCCCGATGGAGAAAACTGCATCTTTGACTTCACGATTTTAGACTGGTCTTACTAGCTTCTCGTTGTTGGTTGTTATTTTTATCTCAATTAGTTGAAGATACTCACTGAAAAGACTATAGTTTATGTTTCATTTTTGAAACTGTTTCTCAAAATGAAGTTCCTTCAAAATATTTCTCTCTCCTATAATTGATATTCCTTCTATAATTTTTATTTCCCTTTTCATTCTCCTATTTCTTTTCCCTGTTTCTACTTTATGGAAAGAGCCAGATTTTGTATCAACGAGTTTAAGCTGCATAGTTTTTTCTATTTGGTTCCAATTGATCCTATGATATTCTAGTAGCTAGCTTGCCTTTTTTTCTTCAAAAGGGCGTGTGGTGCGGGACGAACGTCGTTGGCACTTTCGCCCTTTTCCAAATTGTAATAATATCTTAACTCAAAGCTCAAAATCATTAGATTAGTAAATCAATGAATTGATAAACCAAATAACAACTAGTATAGCGATGAAGTCCGGAGTCGAACCCATAAAGAGAAGCGGCTTACTAATCAATAGCTCTATCAAAGACTTTTATGACAAAAACAATGACTTGTGACAAATTGATAAGAAAGCAAAGTAACCGACATTATGATTGCAAAGTAATTGATAATGAAGTAGAGAAGATATTTCACCTGTAATTCTCTAACAATGGTTGAGATTCATGGTCATAGGATTGATTCATTAATTATTCATAAACATATGTCTACTTGGCTAAAGTTGAAGGATCCACAGGGATACAGTCACCTTATTCAATATCACAAAAGAATAGCATTAAGGACTCAAGTAATTAGACCAATTGGCATGTCGATTCAATGCAATTAAAGACAAATAGGCGCAAATCACAATTGGTCCTAACAACATCTGACGATATATAGATCAATCGAAATCATCCACTACAAAGACAAAGAAATATCAATACTTCAATACCTTCGTTTGCTATCAAGAACACAACAACGAATTCATAGCTAAGATGCAATTCCTAACACGGTGATCGATCATAGAAAGGAACACAAATATAATAAATAGGCACAAAATGATAAATATAATCATGAATAACTAAATAGAATAAAATCCTCACAATCTATTCAACCATATCTTCGAATCACAGGTGAAACTATGAGTTTAGCAACTCATAGGCTAAAAACCTCCCTTCTCTCTAATTGTCTTCATAACACGTCTCTATCTCTTTCAACACACACCGCTGGAACAATAGAATAGAACCTAATAAAGAGTCGTGCAAACCCTAGAAATATAATAATATTATAATAGAAAATAGATTCTTCGGATCCAAATCGCAATTGTTGAACACTGCACCACGTCGGGCGCCGCCCTATGCAGTGACGGTTTTCCTTCTTTTCTTTATTGTTGTGCTTCCTTGCTCCTTCATAGCCTCTTCCCAACCTTTATATGCTCCAAAACATGTATCTTAAGCTCTCTCAAGATCCCATCCAAGGTCGGAATGTAACTCTGCAAAATAAACACTAAAAAGGCGTAGATTCCGAACTCGAATATTTCACAAGCACGATATGAAACTAGACTAAAACATATGCAAAACTCTTATCTAAATGCAATAAGAAATATCTATAATGCATATATGAAATATGCATTATCAGCGTGCTTATATTATGTTTGTTTTGTCATCTCGTATTGTTATCTCCAATTGGTTATCAGTTACTTTGAGTTGTTTGAATATATTTCGAAAGGTCTTTTTACTCCAAACTTGTTGAATAATGTTTTTATAACTAGTTATTGTCATCCATATTTTGTCAAATTTAAATGGTTTTCCCTTAAAGTAGGCCTGATATACGAGCCTACGAGCTCGAATACTTCATGTTCAAGCTCGAGCTCAATTTCTATTTGAGTATATACCTGTGCTCAAGCTCGGCTCGCGAGCAGTGTGTAGAACCCGAGCTCGGCTCGATGAGCTCAGTTGTCCTCGAGACCAAGCTCGAGCTCGATAAGCTCGATTGGGTTTGTTAAGAGCTCGAACTCGGGCTCGATGAGCTCGTTAAGGCTCGAATTCAAGAACGGATGCAGTAAACCGCATTGGTTATGTCCCGAGATGCGGTACCGCATTGTAGAACATCAAAAATCAAATTGAAGAACATCAAAAATAAATGAAATCAACCCCTGTTCTCTTGCGCTTTTCTAGCTTGATCGATTCGCTTCTACAAAAGCAGGCACATCGCTGAAGAAGTCTGATCGATTCATTATCCCAGGGTATGGCAATGTCATTTTTGAGAGGTCAGAAATGTAATTGACCTCTGCCACAAGGTATCGATCTCCAATTGAGTCCTTGATCAAGTCGAAACTGAAAAGATTAACCTTCAACGATCTACTGAGAACCCTTGCTAAATTGACCGCGACATCCATGGTTGGAATTGGAAAATGCGGCTAGGAATTAGGATTTATAACATTAGTCTTAATCAACAAACCATCGACGTTTCTTCCAGCAACATACACCCTTAACAACACTCCTGAATGAGATCAGATTGAAGAACATCAAAAATAAAATCAAATTCAAGAACAACAAAAAACCAAATCGGATTGAAGAACATGACAGATTATTGAAGAACAACAAAATCTAAGAGACGAGAGCAGATCTGAGAGAGAAGATGCCGAGAAGATCCGTCGGGAACTGATCCGGCCTGAACGACTCTCCAGTCAAGTAGATTTCAGACGAGGGTCGGCAATAGAGGGCCAGACGAGGGAAGATATGAGGTCGAGGAGCATTGAAGGGACGAGACTCCGAGAGCAGATCAATGGAAACGGTGACAAGAAATAGAAGATGCGGTGACAAATCCGACCATGGAGGCGTCGACAATGGCCGATAGCAAAACAGATCAAGAGAGGAGCAGGGCGAGAGAGATCTGAGAGAGAAGGGCGAGCCGGAGAGAGCGAACGGCTGAAGTTCTGGACAGAGAATGAGAGATGAGAGAGACGGGGCGGCTGTGTAAAGCAAAACCCTAGGCTACATTATATATATACGAGCTTGCTCAAGGGTAGGTTCAAACTCGACTCATATATACATTCGAGCGATCCCGAGTCGAGCTTTTACCGAGCCGAGCCCGAGTCGATCCCGAGCTACTCGGCTCATGTATCAGGCCTACCTTAAAGTTGTTATTATATTAAGGTACGTCTAGGGATATTGGACAGTGGTTGGATGATGTGAATGTATGATTTATTTTTATATGAGTGGAAACCACTGGATGATTTTTGAGTGGACACATACTCTATCCAATTTTTCATAGATATTATCCACATATGTTTTGTTCTTAGGCCACGCAAATTCATTTTCTATAATGGAAACTTTCATTGGTTTACATTGGTGTTTGAAATTAATAAGTCAATTAAATCTATTTAGGTTGTAGTCACTTCCTCCTCTTTTTCACTTGACGTCGTAATTTCATATAGGTCTCCAAGGATAATACAAGGAATTTTTAAAAGATTGATATGGTCAATCAAACTTCGGCAGAAGTTTTCCTTTACTGTGTCATTTGGTGGAGATTGATGGCATACGTTGGGAGAGAACCCATTTGGAGGGGAGATGAAAGCTAGAGGGCGAACAAACTAGACTAGAGCCAAATTTATCCGAAATCTTGAATTCTTCAGCAGAGGTCGCCTTCAACTCTTCTTTGTTTCTTCCTTTTCTTCCAGGAAGTCATCACTGGATGGCATCTTTGAACCAAAATTTGTAAGGGGTTTCTATTTTATGGTTTTGCTTTGTGGGTGGATTTTGATGTAATCTCAAATTTATGGCCAAATATAGGAATTTTGGGGTTGAAATGTGAGTTTTTTTTTTATACAAGGCAAGGGTTTGAGAGATGCCAGACCATGTTAAATCACCTCTCAATGACGTCTTTTATGATGAGGGATAAGAACTTTGAATAGAATGTGAGTTTTCTCTCTCTAATTTCGTTCTAGCCTTGGTAAGGGAACTTTTTTTAAAAAATTAGAGGAATTAGTTTTTATGTAACAAAAATTGACTTGTTATATGTACAGTTCTATATCTTCAAATATACGGTGGTTTTACAAAGTTTCAATATTGGTACCCATTTTTCAAGTAAAAAAAAGTTTATTGACATTGAAAACCGATAAACTACACTGCATTTGACAAATATTTTGACCATACCTATAGTAATCTCCAAAATAAACCGGATGGAATAAAGGATTGTGAGTCATACCCTTTTTTTTTGTGAGAACAACTTTAGTCTATTTTTGATAGTTTGATACATGTGAAATTTAGTCTAGTTTTTACTTCCCGGCGTTTAGTTGATACGAAGAGGCTGTCTAAAACTCCCAATGCTAAAACAAGGGCACTTGCACAAAATACTACTACTGCAAACTCAGCAGATCTCGCGCTTAGGATTAGAGAATCTTTAATCCCCATTCCCCCAAGACAAAAAACAATTAACTTAACAAAGTACACCAATTAAAACCCCTGCCTTTAAAATCATTATCTGAAAAAATATAAAAAAAATGTTTGTAAGAATCAATTAATGCCCCAGAAAACGGACAGAGCAGAGGAGATTAAAAAAAGGGTCGTCTCCAGTTGATGTCCAGCATGCCACCCCCTATGATGCAGTCCGCGATGCTTCCTCGCACTTACCTCCCCCAACCCCCCTCCTCCTCTCTCACGTCCCTTTCTCCTCCCCAAAGGTCCAATAAAGTATACCCAACTCCCCCCATTTCACCCCTCCCTCGTGACCTCCACGCCCCCTTTCCAACCCAATACAATACTCCCTGTACAAGTACAACCAAATCAGTATAGAGACTCGTTTTTCACAGCTTCAATTCCATGTACTGTATGCTTTTTATCTGTTTGTGTTCAGTCATTTATAAACACCCATCCAAATAAAATTTTCAATAGGCAGAAGAAACAAACAAGTTACATTGAAGGATTAGCTTTAACACCATGGGAATTAGCATGTCATAATTACTTCTGTACTTCCTCCTCACCCCACCCAAAAGGCAGAAAAAGTAAGAAGCAAAAACTCGATCAACCCCTATGCCATGTGAATGAAACAGAGGGGCAAAAATAAATACTGTATCAAGAAAAAGTTTTAAAAAAAAACTAATATGATCACATTGATACACAGTCACCTCCTAACCCCCAAAACTACTCCAGGTATTACTCAGCAAACAACAACAATCACCCAATTGGACGGATTAATTAACGTGTTCAGTTACACTCTCCCTTCCTGCCTCTGCCTGTACTGCTACTGTGGTAGTGGTGGTGGTGGTGGTGATGATGGCTTTTACTGGATCCAGTACTTGTACTGCCATTGCTGCCCTCTTTCTTCTGCGACTGAGACGAAAACAGTCCGAATACACCGGACTTGCAGAGAGGGACATTAAGGACGGGTGTCACCCGGACGTTAGCAGAGTAGGACCGCTCCATCCCCCTGTGCTTGTATCTGGGGCCGCCATTGAAGGTGCTTGGGCTGCTTGAGCTTCTTTCTAGGCCGTGGTAAACTATCTTCCCCGATGAGCTCAGCCTAGGGCTGTCCATTGCAACTCCTCCCCTTGTAACGACTGTTGCTGTCGTTGTGGGAGCCGGAGCTGATGGATGATCGATTAGTGGTGCCGGATTCTCGGCTACCGATGCTGGAACCATTCTCGGCTTCGCAAGTCTCATCCTCGGCCTTGCCAAGCTCTGGTTCGCACCTGAGGAGCGAGATTGCTGGTAAGATCTGATGTCAGCGTCGAGGGAGAGTCGGGGGAGATCGTCGTGATCGTGGCCGGACGACGAGGAAGAGGACAGCGAGAGGCGCGAGGAAGAGAAGGAGAGGGACTCGCAATCGGTGTCCTTCAGCAGAGGAAGGTTGAGAACCTCGGACGGAGCCGATTTTGAGTTCCTCTGCAGAAAATGCCGAATTGATTTACCGGTACTGTTTGAGGAAGAGTTCGCCGACGCCGCCGAAGCATTCGACATTGACGCCGCCTTGTTTTGGAGTTTCCTCAGGCCTAGAAACTCCCTCCAGTGGCTCGAACACCTCGGAGCCTTAGGAGAGAACAAGTACGGATCTGAGCTGAAGCGCTCCATCTCGTTTCCAGCAACAGAGCTCTTCGCCTCCAGCGACCTAACAACTTCTTCATCCGAAACCGGAGGAGCCGAAGCCGAGCGAACCGCCGCGAGGTGGAGCGGCACCAGCTTCCCGTCGGAGAACAGCTCATCCGCGGGGAGCATCGCCACTGGATCGTCGAGCCTGAACTCGAAATCTCCGGCGTCGATCTTGAACAGATCTGACACCTCCGGCGCAATGGAAGGCGAATGAGGCTTAGCCGCAGCGAAAATCTTGCCGTCCTCGTCGGTGTAGTCGCGGCTGAAGGAGATCCTGGGGCTCGGCCAACCGTACGCCGGAAAGGCCGACGGAGGACAGTCGAAGAAGTTTTCCGGCGGAACTCCAATGCTGTTAACACAAGCGGAAGCCATTTCCGGTGATCATGCAATGACGGAGCGGGGCCTGATTGGAGAGAGAGGGGCTGAAGTTAGGGTTTGAGAGTGAAAGGAAGATGGTGAAAGACGGGAATGCTTAAAGAACGAGAATAGGAACTGAGGAAGGGGGTACCCTAGATTTTGGGGAAGAAGGTACGGGGTTTATATAGGACGAAAGGGGACTCCCGGTGGAGCCCAGCGGCTTTTGTTTTCGTTTAACCAACGAGTAGGACTGCGACAGCTATTAAATATTAATACGAATTCTTTTTTGAGAAAATTTGAGTTTTTGGACATCTAGAAGTTTTTTTAAGAGCTTATAACCGGGATTCAACATTTATTCCCCCAATTAGCCCTTTCTCCTTCCCGAAGCTTTCACGGTCGCTTCCTATCCTTTTCGTTTGATATCCATCTCTCTATTCCTACCTTGCTCGCCTCGCCCTATTCCTTCTCATCACGCTCCCATAGCGGCTTGCTCGTCCTCGCTCTCTCCATTCCGGCCACGAGTCGGAGGTGCTTCATCCGCCGCCACGAGTTGGAGGAGGAGAATTTCGAAGGGAGACTATCAGCCCCAACTCGAGTATTCAAAGGTAATTCCTACTCCATTCGAAGTAATTGTTAGGGTGGAATCAAAGAAAATAATGGAGATTTGAGATCTCCTTCCACTAGATGCAAGATTGAGAAATTTGAAGGTGTTGGGTGGCTTTGAATTGGGTGAGGTAAGAGTTGCATCCTAGGTGTTCGATGAAATGCCTAGATGTGGTAAGAGCTTTGAATTCAATGAATTGGGTGAGCTAAGAGCTTTGAATTGATAAATTCTAGATCTCCTTCCTTGGTGCAGTGTTTCTCTAATCTAAAAGACAACAACTTTAGAATTTCTCTAATCTCTGAAATATCTGACAAGTTACTGTGGAATCAGTTATCAAAGATTTTCAGGTTATATTGGTATATTTCTTAGTTCTTTTTGTTTACTGGAAATTGAGTTATTATATATGATTGTTTGGTGCTTGTAGCTTGCTTGAGCCAAGGCCTTCAGTGAATGATTTGATCAATCAGATGAACTTAATAGAGGATGCTTTTAGGAGGGATCAGTCTTTGTCCAAATCAAAGGTTTGAAGGTGAGTTTCTCAGGCTTATATGATCTCTTTCAGTTGCGTTCTTCCTGTTTAATGGGATCAGATAGGTTTAATAGATGACAAAAGGTGCTTCTTCAGTCCTAAATTAATCGCATATGATAGTTTGGGATTGAACTATGGGGTGAAATTCATGTGGCATCCAGATAGGTCTTCTGATTGCATATGGAATCGAACACGATGGCAAACTTATCACTGTATTTTCAGCTCCGAATTACCGTGATCAGGTAATTTCACGAGCTTTGTAAATCTGCTGGGTTTTTTTTTCTATGACGCTTTTAGCACTAGACGTGTCCTGATGAATTTGTTCTCTCCTGTAGATGGGCAACAAGGGCGCATTCATTCAATTTGAAGCCATGGAAATGAAGCTCAACATTGTCACTTTCTCAGTAGTGGTGAGTATAGAATATCAATTGAAGATCCTCTTCAGCTTCCAAATATTAGGATTGTCTTTATAGGTAACATTTTCTTGAAAAAAGGAAAATATTGCTTAGCAGATTTCATGTTGATCAACTGATTTTATACAAGTTATGTTCCCCTGGGTTGTGATTCCTTGCTTGATGTCCAACTAAAATAAAAAATGTTGAGTGTTTTCTTCATCTTCTATCCTCGTTAAGAGGAGAGTTTTCGGAATCAAAACTGATGGGTGTTTTCTTCATCTTATGCCCGGGCTGTGGTTCCTTATCAGATTTGAAATTGCTGACACTTTCTCTTGTGTATACTTGAATCTATCTATTTTTAGTGTATTTTGTCTATATTATTTTTTGCGAATTGTTGTTGTGTACTCTGTTGTTGATTTAAAGAAAAAAGATTCATTCTAAATGACCTTAATGTATACAAATGACTGCTTTATAAGAGTTTGGAATGCATATCAATATAGAACCCAAGTGTTGAATATGTAGAAAGTAGAAACTACTTTGGTTTTGCTTTTGGATACTTTGGTTTTGAGAGTGTTTTCGCTTCTTCTGCCTTTACTTTGTGTCTTTATATTCGTCTGGATTATGTGATCAAATTGCTTCAACAATTGGGGATTTTGTGGCTTTTGGAAGTTGATAGCAATTCGAAAGGTAGATGAGTAAAGACACCAGTAAAATTTTGTCCAATATACTAAGGTTAAAATCTGATATACCTCTTTTGATCTGAATTATTTTCCTTGCAGCAAAAAATGGCTTAAATGCTCTCCCATTTGCTGAAGCTAGCTGTGGAATTCAATGTTGCAGTCTACATGACCAACCAAGGTATTTACAATGGACTTTCATATGTGCCATTAAAAATATCGCTCCTACCTCCAGTTTTGCATTTTGTGACTTCGACCTACAAAAGGCCATGCTCGAAAGTTGGCTGAAAAGTAGACGGAATCAAAGGCCATTGATGTCAATGCTGAAGGTGTTTTTGCAGCAGGTTTGGGCTCCAAAATCGCAAACTATTAAAGTTGTTGCTGCTATTATTGTATTGCAGATTTGAGCTGTCCAGGAGGGTGAGAATGGGGGTATGAATGTAAGGGCTTCAGGTGCAAGAAGTGAGACCGAAAATCAACAGACAAATTTGGAAAAAGTGATTATACAGCTGTTATGGCAACAATAATATGTGAGGAGAAACCAAGGGCTATGTGGTAGGACTGAAGTGTATAAGGATTGTGGAAGAAGCAACAGAGGGACCTTAAGGAAAAAATAATGGATTATGTGCAACAAATTACTAAGGATGATGAAGATGATGAACCCCACGTGTAGGGGATAATTTTCATTCTCCCATGTGTTTTGTCATTTTTTGTAGTGTTCTTCATTTCTTATGATCTGTTTTTTTTTTTACTTAAATGATGTTGTTGATGTGGTTTGGCTCTTGTGCTAAAGTGAGGAAATATCAACATCATATGAGGTTAATAATATTATTAGATTCTTAAATAGCACTACTAATGTGTCATCAATGAAGTGTAATCACATTTTATACTTATAAGTTATCAATTGTATAAAAATGTTATCAATAAAAATGTCATCAACAAACAATGTCATCACAAAGGATTGAGATCAATGAGGTGTAATCACAAATATTATCAATGAATAAAAGCCATCATTAAAAGATGTCATCAATGAAGTTTAATAACATTTTATACTCATGTAATTGTATTAAAATGTCATCAAAAATGATTGCACCAATGAAGTGTAATCACAAACGTGTCATTAGTGAATAAAAGTATAATCAATGAAAATATATCGATATCCAATTGATTAAATTAAAAAAGTGGCATCAAACGATTTGATTAAAAAAAGTGACATCTAATTACATTAAAAAAATGTCATCAAAATACCACTTTGAAAAAATATGGAAACACGGTAAAAAAAATTGACACAAAAAAAGTGTCATCAATAGTCCACAGTAAAAAAAAGCGGCATCAATGGTCAACGTGACATGACAGTAAAAAAAATGTCATCAAGGTTTGAAAAAAGTGGCATTAAAAAAGTGTCATCAAACCATTTCATTAGAAAAGTTGCATCAAATCGAAAAAAATGGCATAAAAAAAATGTCATCAAAAAAAAAAAAAACCACATGAGTGGTCAACGTTTACCGGTCAACGGTCAAATGAGGCGCGTGTGGTGTTTTAAGGGGGATGGATTACCTAATCTAATTAAAAAAGTTTTTAGCCTAATTAGCTTATTAAAGATTCTAAATAGACTAACTACCTAAATCACCCGTCTTTTTTTCTCTTTTTTTTCTGGTAAACATTGTTTTTTCGGAAATTTCGCCTACTAACTTTGTAGTTTCGCGTAATTCACGTGGTAAACAAATGTTTCAAATATTTCGCCTGGAAACCCTGGGGTTTCGAAATTTTTTGCCTCGCGCCAAGAAGTTTGACTTTGTCCAATAATTGTGTTTTAAAGTTATGGGCATGTGAGTCTTGTAATATTAACAAATTTTGTGGTATATTTTCACAAATACCACCCTTGTAAACATAGATCTCAATCGATCCCGCTTACAACTTAAGCCAAACCATCAGTGAGTGGGGGAGGAATCGCCCTGAGCCAAGGCCGAGGAACAACGGTTGGTGGCTGGCGACCAGTGTCAAAGGGGCAGTGACGGCGCAGACGGTGGCGGCACAACCGGTGGTTCGCGGCGGCTGCAACTGGTGGTGGTGCCGTGGTGGGTTGCGATTTCATGTTAGTTTTAAGAGTTCAAAATTTTCAATCTCATCCCTCGAAAGTTCTATTCTATCTATCAATTTAGTTGTTGTTGAATGGGATTAGTGATCTAGGGTGTGAATTTGATCTCAAATCATGGATTGAAACTTCGAATTTGGAATCATGAATTTTAGGGTTTTAGGGTTTGAAAATTTTGGGGGATCTTTGGTTGTTGTTTGTAGGGTTCAAAAATTTTAGGGAATGGGGATGTAATAATGTATATCAAGAATGAAAGACTGACACTCTTCAAGTTGAAAATTTGTTTCTGTTGGGGCTGTGAAAATTTTGTTCGATTTTAGGTCTCAAGTAATAGCTCAGAATCTCAAAATTTTGTTCGATTTTAGGTTATTCCTTTATTAGTTGCTTATTTTTTTTTGTTAATAGGACATTCCTTCATTTGTTGATTGAGTTTTGTGCATCTTGCTAAGCATATTAAGCTATCACTATGTGAATTGACATAACTACTTGGTATACAACATAACTATGGTCAGTTAGAACTAACGAAACTTTGAATGGAGGAGTTTGATATTCTTATGGTTGTAATCTTAGTTTATTGATGTCTAATTGGTGAGTTTTATTTTATCTATGAAGCATAATGTTTGCTTTAAGGTTCATAGAACTACTCCAAGAAATGTATCTCTATCATCTTGTTTAATTTACTTTGTTCACTAATCATCATGCTTTGATTACCAACACACAAAGAGACAAGCGAGCGTAACTAATTGTTTCATCCTGTGTAGGATGGTTAGCTTATGATCTAGATCGATAACAAGGAATCGACTCTTCTAGTTATCAATCTCATTTCTTTGTTGTTTGTTTGCTTGTAGTTATACAACTGACATGTAACTTATGCTCAAATAGTCAAAGTTATGCACAAAGTTGAATGTGTTTATATTGCTAGTTAAATGCAAATGGGCAAAATTTGTTTAACATATTAGCTCAAATGGTAGAGCAATGTGTTATACAAATGATGTGGGTTTGACTCCCACATAGGTTGATCTGTAAAATTATACATTGGTATCTTGGCTGAACTTTTTTTTTAATATCATCATGGTAGTAATATGTATCCTCCTATTTTTCTTCTTTGGGATTCTTCTCACTTTTTTCAATATGTATCAGGCTATATGGGATTCGAACCCATATCTTGTGCCTAAGCACAATGATCTACCGATTGAGCTAATAGACTAAAAATTTGTAGGAAAAAAATCAAAACCAATAGGCAAGCAAAAAAGCTTAATTCATCTTGTATTAGATAGTAAGATGAGAAAAGGATAGCTTAATTCAGGATAATAATTTTTGTTTAGGTTCCGGATGAAGACCAATTATAGTAAAACATAAGCAAGAGTGCAAGACACAGTACACAACACCCAATTATATTAGCATGGCTTTAGCTTTCCCGTTGATATTCCACTTAAGTCTATAACTATTCATCAAAACCATCATCTAGCCAGATGTGAATCGATTCATTCATAGCAAAACAAGATATTAATAGCGTCCAAAAGAGACAGAAAATGGATAAAACCTTCAATAGCAAAGCATTGCAAGCCTGCTCACCAAAAAGAAAATATCTAAACCCATTTCTAGTGAAAGATATTTACCTTAAATGTCTAATTAGTTGTAGTTCATTACCTTAGGTACTCCATGCCTCAAACATGGAAAATACACATGTCAAGCCATCCATTTATGAACGGGTTGTGATAATTACAAAAACGTTAGCAATATTATACTTTAGGAGAATCTAGAAAAAAAATCAGAAGAATGAACAAACAACCACAATCTGAAAAAACAAATCAGAGGGATAATAACATGTAGAAGCTGCAATCATTTTGTCGAACCTCTCCAGAACTAAATAGATGGAATGCATCCGAAAACCAGAACATATAGAAGATCAATTATACCCTAGAGGATTAATTATACCCTGAATAATTTTATCCACAACTAAAAGTGAATAATTTTATCCAATTCATTTTAAGAACACACAAAACATCGGTTCCTAATATCCCTTACACATTCTACAAATTCAAGGAGCCAATAAAACTTACAGTAGGGGACTCTTTTTTTGTTTCTCTCCTCGGTACCAGGAGTGTAAACAACCAGATATCACAAGCAAGCAACTCGACTAAACTCAACAGTTTTGGCAAATAACATGTAACTAGATATTAACTGAAAGAGACATTAGATATATGTAAGATTAAGACCGAACCGGACTAGTTAGATAGTGTTTAGCAAAGAGAGCTAGTTTGCTACAGTTAGGCGGTAAAGGTGGCAAAGTTAAGACCGGACCGGACCGGACCAGTTAGATATTAACTGAAAGAGACATTAGATATATGTAAGATTAAGACCGGACCGGACCAGTTAGATAGTGTTTAGGAGAGAGAGTTAGTTTGCTACTGTTAGGAGGTAAAGGTGGCAAAGTTGGGAAACTTAAGCTGTAATTATTAGAGAGAGCTACAAGCATTTTCAATTCTCTGAGGCATGTGAAGAAAGCTTACCAAGACATAAATAGAGATGTTGAACTAATCCAGAGCCAGATCTCATAAGGAAACCACACTACAAGATTGAACTTAGTATAAGAGTTGTATCAAGAAAAGGCAGGTCGAAGAAGCAGGAGGTAGAAATTTGATATCAAATAAAAGGTATAAAAAGTAAAACCTTCATAAGATTTTCATTATTTGTTTGATGTTTACAGCAATGAATTATACTATACAGAGGTTCTGAATCGGCTATTATACATAGGAGATAGTGTCTTTCTATACTGAGAAAGACACTATCTCCTATGAGAAGTGTAGACAAAACATCAAGAAAGCTTCTTCCCGGATACGGAGTCGCCCTGAACGCACCACCTCGACCCCAGTTAGTTCCGACTCCAAACTTCATGCCCCCAACCAAACAAAAGACCTCTTAAAAATGCTGAAAGTAGAGCCACACTACTCGTACAACAATTGAAAGTAGAGCCACACCGCTCGTGTAGTAAAAGACCTCCTAAATTGTGTTGTTAATCTAAGGTTTTGAATAGTTATGGATGCAAAAATTGATTTTTTCACTCATAATGGCTAGTTCCTTCATCTCTATTGAAATATCTCGATTTATTAAGTCCGTTTTAAATTTCTTATCTTTTTTTTTTGAAAAAAAGGTGATTCTATCCTCTTTCTTCTACAACAATATTATTGGAAGTCAATAATGCGCATTGTAAAGTCTGTAATGGATGCATATATGGCGTCCTATGTGGCTCGTTATGGATGATTCTAGGAAAAAAAAATTTAATAAAATAATATGTTTTCATAATTTATAGACAGTTATATAAGTCACAATCTATCTATCTATATATTTTAGTAAATTAACAAAAACTAGTATGATTCCCGCGCCATGGCGCGTTTTTTTAAAACAAAAATATTATATCTAAAAATATTAATAAATTTTAAGATGAAAGTCATAAAGAAAGTTTACAATAAATGTATCTTATAATTTTTTCAGAAATTTATTTTTTAAAATCTTATGTAAAGTATAATACATAAATATAGATATTTTAAATTACCCAGTAATAATAATATCAATATCAGTATATCATTGTTTAAATGTGAGGTATCATAATCAATAGTTATATTCAATGTTTTGAATTAAGTCCAATAGTTAGTAAATAAATTTGATTAAGCCCAATAGTTATATTAGATTGAATTCAATGTTTTGAATTAAGCCCAATAGTTATTAAATTTAAAGAAAAAAGAGAATTAAGGGAAAAAGAAGAAAAAGGAGAATTACAAAAAAATCAAAGAAAAATGGCAAAAAAAAATGATTAGTTAAGACTTCTAAAATGTTTCTAATATTGACACATCATCCTAAACTCTTCTAAATTAAGAGTTTATATAGATATAGATAAAAAATATTCCACACATGCATAATTACCAAAAAATATTAATAACTAAGTATGTAGTATTTGATAGGTAATATTTTATTTATATTTATATTATTTTTTTAGGTAAAAATAAATTATTAAAATATTATGCATAGCGGTAATATATAGATAAACTACATATTTAATAAAAAAAAGTATTAAAATATTTTTTAAAATCAACTATCTATTATATTAGATTTAATTAATTAACGATATATTAGAAAAAAACCCTTTTACCTTATAAATGTGAATTTTATTTATATTATGATACAATCTAAATAATATATATATATATATATATATTATATTGGACTAACTTTATTTATATCTATATTATTTTTTGGTGGAAAAGAATAATTTATATTTAGATTATTATTTTTTATTTATTGGAATTTATGTGGATTATTTATAATATTGTATTAACGTATTCTCTGGACACGAGACGAAACCTACACTAGTTGTGTGTGTGCAAGTAGCAAAATATATATATATATATATATATATATATATATATATATATATATATATATATATATATATAGGCTTAAGATGAAAATTTTGATTAAAGTGAAAATCGACTAATTTTTTTTTTAAAATACTTAAGTTGGGCCAACAACCCTAATTGCAATCCAGAACTCACAAACCCTCTCTCTCTCTCTCTCTTTGTCGTCCATGGGAGGCTTCGAATCTGAAGATGGAAACAGGACGGCCATGGCTTCCTTCCCCCTCGCCTCTCCAGTCTCCGTTGCGCCACCGCCACAACCAGCCCTCGATTCCGACTACGGCGCAACGGCGCAACAATCGACGAGGTCCTCCTCCGCCCTCGATGTCGGCGTCGTTGCTGGTGGCCCTCGATATATTCCTCTGGTGGCCCACGAAGAAGAAGGCCTACGAAGAAGGTCTTGTCGACGCCGAGCGCGTCGAGGAGCGCCTGCACCACCAAATCATCGCCCTCGGATCTGCTCCACCGAGCTCTCCACGGTGCTCGCCGCTCTCGGATCTGACGCCTCCGCCGCCTCCTTTCTTTCTCATCGGAGATTCCGCTGTCGACAAGAGCATTACTGTGCTCACCGCCCTCGGATCTTCTCCACCGAGCTCTCCACGGTGCTCGCCGCCCTCGGATCTGACACCTCCGCCGCCTCCTTTCTTGCTCATCGGAGATTCCGCCCTCGTCATTCCAGATTCCTACCGAAGCGGCGCCGGATCTGTTCGAGTTGTGTTGCCAGATCTGTGTTTCCTCGGAGCTGTGTTGCCGGATCCACCACCGACTGAAGCGGCACCGTTGTTCTGCTGCCAATCTTCCGCCGACGCGCCACCAGCAACCATTGACGGGGACCTGTGTAACATCGCCGATCTGTTCTGGTAGACTGGTACTGTAGCAAGTCACGGGAGGAGGAAGAAGATGCTGAAATTAAAAAAACCTCCCCATACTTTCATTTCTATAATTATTGCCCTATTTTAATTGTAAAAATTATAAATTTTAGCCCGTAGTTTTTATCGGGTTTAAATTCTATAAGATCCATCTTCAATATTATAAAGTGCATAAATAATAAATCAAAGTGCAATTCATAATCTTAATTGTGCGCTTCATAATCTTATTCTTGCATTTTATCATTTTATTTATTCACTTTATAATCTTAATTGTGCACTTCATAATATTATTAATGCACTTCATCATTTTATTCTTGCACTTTATCATTTTATTTACGCAATTTATAATCTTAATTGTATACTTCATAATCTTATTCATGTACTTCATATTATTATTCATACACCATCATTTTATTCTCGCACTTTATAATTTTATTTGCACAACATAATATTATATTTGCACAACTTAAAGTTATATTCGCACAACATAATATTATATGTGCACGGCGTAACATTATATTATTAGATATGCACAACATGTTACATTTGCAAAACATAGTGTTATATTTGCACAACTTAAAGTTATATTTTGCACAATATAATGTTATATTTGCACAACATAATATTATATGTGCACAACGTAACATTATATTATTAGATATGCACAACATAATGTTACATTTGCAAAACATAGTGTTATATTTGCACAACTTAAAGTTATATTTGCACAATATAATGTTGTATTCGCACAACATAATATTATATGTGCACAACGTAACATTATATTATTAGATATGCACAATATAATGTTACATTTGCAAAACATAGTGTTATATTTGCACAACTTAAAGTTATATTTGCACAATATAATGTTATATATGCATTATATCATCTTATTTGTGCACATTATCATTTTATTATTGCACTTTATAATCTTATTCATGAACGGAAACACAAAAAAAGCAACCATAAATAGCTTATGCGGGATTTTGAACTCGAACCTTTGTGCATGGGCACATCATTATACCATTCTTTGAGCTAATAGGCTTTTAATGGCTCATGTTGCATTAAAGTACAAAACTGTCATAAAATAGTGGTCCATAAAGAAATTTTTTGGTAGGACACATTATGAAAATGCACATTTATAAATAATAACATTTATTGTATTATTTGTTCACTTTATATTTTGTAATCTCATCTTTTTCCCTTTTTAAAATAAAGACAAAAATTATGATGTAACATTCTTATTGTATTTTTTTAATATTATAGTTGCACCTAACAATATTATTTCAAATAAAAATTACGGGCTAAAATCTGTAATTTTCATAATTGAAATAAGGGCAATATTCGTATGAATGAAAAGTTTGGGGGAGGCGTGTGAAATTTACCCTATAATTAGGGTCATTTAACCATTTTACCATTTACTCATAAAATTAGGTCCATTTACACCAAAATTAGGCTCATTTATTCATTACTAATTGGGTAAACTGCATAAAACCACCCCTTAAATAAGGCTATTTGCCCAAAACCACCCCTTAAATACTTAATTGCCGGAAACCACCCTTTATATACATTCCGTTAACAATTGACCACCCTTCTGAGATTTCCGTCAAAGACTCTGTTAAACATGTGAAATTATGAATTTGCCCCTGATTTTTTAAATATATCCTAATGTAAATGAATAAATTATAGGGAAAAAAAGGAAGTCAGACCAAAAAAAATAAAAAATCGTAAGTCTCCCATACCCCTTCTTCTTCCTTCTTCCTTCTTCCATGGGTATGGTTCTGCAGCTCTGCTACTCGATTTCAAAAGGTGGATGTGGGGAATTAACAAGTGAGGGTCATTTCTTTTTTTCTTCCTCCAAGCAGATCTAGATCCCCAAAAATCCAAGATTAAAAAACAAACCTAACCTTGAATTCTTGAAATCAATCTGGATCAAAAGCCTAAATTTTGGGGAAAAACCTAAACTTGGAATCCATGTCCAATTTGAACAATTTTGTTCAATTTTGTGGGTTGTGATTTTGGGGCCGGACTCGGGGCCAGGCGGCGTCGTTTGCCACTGTGCTCTTCGTCGGAGACGTTGGAGGCGGCGGAGCTACCTAGGGTTGTCGGCGGCAAGGCGCATCGGATCTCCTTCTTCTCCGGCGTCGAGTGCAAGCGGCGGAGATATCTCATATTCCCATTCCAAACCTTGCAATTCACAAACATTAAACCCTCTCACCCTCGCCGCCATTGTCGGAATCCTCTAATTTCATTGCTGGATTTTGTTTAAATCGCTCGAATAGCAATTTCAAGGCATTCGTCATATCTAACGAATATTTTAAGGTTCCGGACTGTAATCTAGCGATTAAGGCCAGTGGAAGAATCCGGGCTGCAATTGAGTCAATATCTCTGCCCAATTGTTTCCACGCCGATGCAACTCGGAATCCAGGCAGCAATCTTTCATCAACTTCATTTTCCGTTTGGATCGTCATTGTTGTTCATTGATTCTGATTTTTTTTTAATTGGATTTTGTTTTAGGGATTTGCTTGGATCTTTGATTTTTTGAGTTGAACTTTATTTGAGATATAATTGATTTTCACTTTTGATTTTTTTTCAACTTATTTTTTCATTTATTCAGAGAAAACAATAAAAAAAATTATGGGCCATGTTTGACAGATATTTGACGGAAATATGAAATGGGTGGTTGTTTGCAAGAGAGAGTCTTTTAAGGGGTGGTTTCCAGCAATTACGTATCTAAAAGGTGGTTTTGAGCAAATCACCCTATTTAAGGGGTGGTTTCCTGCAATTTACCCTTACTAATTTAATTAGGCCCATTTACCTTTAAATTAGGCAATTTACATCCAAATTAGACTATTTTCATTTTAAGAGGGATTTTCATCTTAAGCCCCATTTTCATTTGAACCATTACCTATATATATATATATATATATATATATATATATATATATATATATATATATATATATGGGGAGATATCTAATGAGAAGTAACATTTAAATGAGAAGATGAGAAGTAAGCCTTATACCCTTTAGATTAAAATAATTTTTTATATATGGATATAGGGGACATATCTAATGATAAATATATCAATGTTTTTTTAAAATTATTTTTTATGCTTTTTTTTAGATGATGAATGAAAAAGCTAATTTAAATTAGCATAAAACCCCTAAAATGAACCTTAAATCGCCCTCTAGATAAATAGCGTAAAAAATATATATTTTTTTTAAAAACATTGATATATTTCTCATTAGATATGTCCTATATATCCATATAAAAAAAATTATTTTAATCTAAGGGGTATAAAGCTTACTTCTCATCTTCTCATTTAAATGTTACTTCTCATTAGATATCTCCCCACATATATATATATTTGTGTGTGTGTGTGTGCGCGCCCCATGTTTTGCTTTCCCTTTAGTTTATGGTTTTTTTTACAGTACACCAGAATTAGGAGTGATTACACAAGCTGTAATCTGGCTCCTTGATCATCCTTAAGGGTGATGGTACAAAGTTTCCTATTAAAAGGGATTGTAGAGTTATTACAAATGATACCCTTCCGAGCTATAAAGTCGGCTACTTGGTTTGCTTCTCGGTAGCAGTGTCTGTACTCACCATGGTCAAAAGCAGATTCCAGTTGTTTGATCTGCTAAATGTGACGTATAATCCCCCATCTAACATTATTGCTATTTGTGATGGCTTTGATGAGTTGTAGATTGTCCCCTTCTATTATTACTCTTCGAAGTCCTCTCATATTTGCTTGCTCCATACCAGTCTGAATAGGAGTAACTTCAGTTTGAATGACTGAGGCTTAATTTGACAGTTTCCCTGTAAAACATATCAATGACATGGCGTACTCCAGGAGTCCCGAGTAACCCCTCCCACATGGCAAGCGCATGTAGGATTAACAGAGTCATCCATATTGATTTTGTAGACAGCTCCGGTGATCTGCTCCATTTAGCTTTAGTTCTCTTGATTGTTGCTTTATTTTATGTTAAAAAAAAAATCTTACGTAGTATTGTTTCTCTGTATTTTTTTAAAAGTAGAGTTATTAGCTTGATGGACCATAAATAAAAGAGTTATAAGTGACTTATGAATGAACACGGTTTTACTTAGTGATGTATAATAAATATGCTAGGATTTACTGGTTTATTACACTTTGATTTTACATTATTTCCATAGATATCTTAGGGTTCATTTAGTATCAATAAGGCATCCCTATTAGACTGATTATACATAATTTGTATCGGGCTTTGGGTGAGGAGCGAGGACCAGTCTTAGAGAGAGGACCAATCTTGTTTAATTTTTAATGTTTGGCCCTTCATTTTTTTGTTAGTTCAACTCGAGTGCATTTACTGTATGAAATTTTATCTCATAATAGATTTTTATTTTTATTTTTTTAAAATCAAGTTGAGTAAGTCTTATACGATGGTTAGCCAATAGAGTATTTTATAACACTCTTGCTATCCGGTTGGTTGTATCTCGTTAAATGCACGGTGAGATCATCAATTTTCAATGTCGGTGGAGGTGAAGGATTGTAAGACGAGCAAATACTAAAGGGAGCAAGGTTACCGA
The DNA here is from genome assembly GCA_037127255.1 of Persicaria tinctoria. Classification (NCBI taxonomy): domain Eukaryota; kingdom Viridiplantae; phylum Streptophyta; class Magnoliopsida; order Caryophyllales; family Polygonaceae; genus Persicaria; species Persicaria tinctoria. The sequence continues at coordinate 33,300,257 of JBANSL010000013.1, read as the reverse complement.
CTCAGAATTTTACCGACTTCGGATGTCGATGACAACAAAGAGACAGTGTGTGCTTCGTTGTGGTGATGGGTAATTCATCATCACCGACTCTTGATATCGATAACTATAACCATGTATTTAACGAGACAATCACCATCTAAGAGTAAGCCCAATAACTTTGGTAAAAAAATCTCTAAAATAGAGATTAAAATATCAAAATCTCTATAAAAAAAAGCACTTCAACTCCAACAATTTCTCTATTTTAAAGATTTTTACATTTATTAAAGGCTATAATAAATAAATGCATTTATTAAAGATATTTAATTCTACATTTCTAAAAACTTCATTTAAACTTAATTCTAACCTTTAGCCTCACATTTGTTGGGTAACTAGTACATGTTACCCATCCTCTTGCACGACATATTAATTTTTTTTTATTATTTTATTCTCACGTGATATTTTTTTTAAAACAAACTCTAGCGATTAATTTGATATTTATTTTTAAATGGTATTAATAATAAATTTAGATTGTTGCTATAAAAGTTATCATAAGATTGCATAAAATATTATTCAAATTTAATCTTATTATTTTCAATTCGTTAATATATATTTTTATTATAAATTAGATTGGTGATTGATCATATATGACTAATTAATTAACTAATAAGGCTTACTTTATAAAAATAAAATCATTCCAATATGAGTTATGAGTTCAAGTGAATATTTTTTGAAGTGAAAAATTTACAAACTAATTTTTTAATGTGAATTTTATAGCATGAAATTTGATGAAATTAGTTATGCTATTTTATTTATAAAAGTTAACATAGAATTATGATGTTTTGTTTATCTATCTATATTGATTTAACATAATTAATTTATATATTATATCATATAATATCAATATTTTTATTTTTATTTTTAAAAATAATTATATTTTTATTATTAGTAAGTGTTGTAATGCTATGTGTTTATTTCCCTATGTCTTGCTTTCATATGTGTTACATGTAATATTGTTATGTGCTTGTATCATGTATGAGTGTATGATGAGTATGCATATAACATATATTATATACGTAGGTATACATGGATGCACATTTATAATTAGACTCGACTGAGTCGTATTGAGTCGAGAAATCGACTTGATCCTCTAACGAGTCTAATGAACACTTGTGGAGTATAGTGTATAACCTATGGTATATTATGTATGTATAATATGTATGATATATGTATGGAAGAAGTCCTTACCCGGATATGTGGGCTTTAGGCCCATTCTCAAGCCCAAAAGATCTCTTCGGATTGGAGCGAGCTTGGCAGCCTTGGTCCAGTTGAGGGAAGCGCTGCGTTTTGACCTTGGCTTCACTTGAGATCCGATGACCTAGCTATATAAGCTCTCTTCCAGCTTCTGGATCGTCAGTTCAGCTCTCTCTCTCTCCTCCGTCTCTTCACAAAAGCTCTCAAAGGGTTTCTAGGGTTTGTTCCTGGCTCCTCCCCAGCGATTGTGAAGACGAAGGCGTTAGCTGATCTCGGTGATCTCCTGGTGGTGGCGCAACTAAGCTCCTGGATTTGGTTGCCGCTTGTCTCACGTTTGGAGATCTAGGGTTTGGGAGTTTTGAAGCGATCTTCGAACTCCGGTTATCCCACACAGGGGGATCTTCTTCTCTCCGTATCTCTGAAACTCGTACATGCTAGATCTAGGGTTTATCTTTGCATTGCTTGATTGTAACCCTCTTTTGAACAATTACTTAGTGGATTCGGCCGCTTCTTGAGGCCCCGAGGACGTAGGAATCTTTTGCCGAACCTCGTAAAACTCTGGTGTTGTTCTTGCATGTCTTGTTTGAGTTTCTCGTTCTTTATCTCTCGCTTCCGCATAAATCACTTTCGTTATATCGAATCTCGGTTTTCAACAAGTGGTATCAGAGCTTGAGTGTCCCGCTCTCGATTTCCTGGCTCATTCTTGAGTTCTAGGGATAGAGACTAGACGTAAGGCCTCAGACAGACCTAAAAGGCGACATCGCTGGTGCTGAACCCCCTTACGTGACATACCACGCCTTGTTTGTTTAGATCTAGGCCTGTGTGTGTGTGATTCTGTGGTCTGCTCTTAGGTTCAAGGTTTTCTTGAATCTCTTGCGTGATTTACTGTGTTTTGTTAAGTTTCTTAAGTTCTTAACTATAAACATGGGTGAATCTTATCGCTTAAAACCCTTCAATGGCACTACTGACTTTGCTATGTGGCAGGTAAAAATGAAGGCCATATTAATCAAAGAAAATTGCTATGAAGTTGTCAATGGAGAAGATGTCGAAGAAGACAAGAAGAAGGATCTAAAACGTCTTGATAAAATAGCACACAGTGAGATTATGTTGAGGCTCTCAGATGAGGTGGCTAGGCAAGTCCTTACTTGCACAACTACTGAGAAGCTCTGGAAAAGGCTGGAGGAATTATACTTGGTAAAATCACTACCAAGTAGGGTAAACCTCTTCAACAAACTTTTCAATTATAAAATGTCTACTACTTGCACTCTTGCAGATAATCTTGACAGATTCTTGGGTACTACACAAGATCTGGAGAGATGTGGTGACAAGGTTGATGAGACTCAATTGTGTGTTCTGTTGCTTAATTCTTTGCCTGCACAGTTTACTACTTTTTTTTATGTTGTTCAGTATGGCACTAATAAGTTGACTAAAAAGGAGCTTATTGATTCTATCATACAGAAAAATGAAAATCTGAAAGTGTTTAAAACTATAAATGGAAATAAGGCTGATCCTAAACCTGAAAGTAAAGATGAGGTTCTTATGGTGAAGTCGAAGTACAAAGGCAATAAGAAAAATAAGCAACAGGAAAATAAAGACAATAAATCTGATTCTGTGTCTTCTGATAAATCCAGTGGTGAAAAACCTGGTAAATCTCATCTTTTATGTACTTACTGCAATAAAACTGGTCATCTTGAGAAGCATTGTTTTAAAAAGAAAAGGGATATTAAAGCTGGTAAGAAACCTAATGTGTCTGTTGTTTGTGAATTCCATCCTTATGTTACTCATGAAGTTCTTGCATTATTAAGTGACACTGATTTTACTACTTGGATTTTGGTTTCTGGGTGTACCATGCATGCTACCTTTCATAAATCTTGGTTCTTTGATCTTAAGTGTTTTGATGCTGGTACTGTTATGCTGGGTGATCATTGTGTTCTTAAAATTAAAGGTGTTGGATCTGTTGCTTTAAAAGTGTTTGATGATGTGATTAGAATTGTTAATGATGTTAAATGGGTTCCTGATTTGAGGAGAAACTTGCTATCTGAAAGTGCTTTTGAAGAATTACACTATGATATGACTAGTTCTAATGGTGTTAGGATTATTTCTAAAAATGGGAAGCCTGTCATTAAATACTTTAGAAAGAAAGGTCTTTATGAAGTGTTGACTACTCATGTTGTGAATTATCCTGCTTCTACCTTTACTACTTCTGTGCATACTATGTCTCTGCATGATACTATGTTGTGGCATAATAGATTGGGTCACATAGGCAATAAAGGCTTAGAACACTTACATAAAACTGGCATCATCAACTCCAAACCTTGCATGATTGATCTATGTGAAAATTGTATTCTAGGGAAGCATGCTAGAAAAGGTTTTAAGCATTCATCTTATGTTGCTGCTGCACCTCTTGAATATATTCATTCTGATTTGTGGGGACCCTCTCCTGTTCCTACTGTAGGTCATAAGAGATATTTCATGTCTCTCATTGATCACTACAGTAGGAAGGTCTGGGTCTATTTGCTTAAAATTAAAGATGAGGCATTTGAAACCTTTAAAAACTGGAAAATTGGAGTTGAAAATGAAACTGGCTTGACTGTTAAATGTTTAAAAACTGATAATGGTCTTGAGTTTTGTAATTCTTTGTTCAATGAGTACTGCATGTCTAATGGTATTAAGAGACACTTAACCATTCCTGGAACTCCCCATCAGAATGGTACTGCTGAGAGGATGAACAGGACTCTCCTTGAAAAAGCTAGATGCATGCTTATATCTTCTGGTTTGAAACATTGCTTGTGGGGTGAAGCTGTTGTGACTACTGCTTACTTGATAAATAGGACTCATTCCTCTGTTATTGATTTTAAAACCCCTTATGAGTTATGGACTAAAAGAAAACCAAACTTAGACCATATTAAACATTTTGGTTGCACTGTGTTTTCTTATGTTAACCAAGGTAAACTTAATCCTAGGTCCCAAAAATGTGTGTTATTGGGTTATCCTGAAGGGGTTAAGGGTTATAAGTTGCTTCTTGTCCAACCTGGTGTTTATAAAACTATTGTGAGTAGGAATGTCTTTATCAATGAGCATGAATTTCACTTTAAGAAAGCTTCTCTTGTTGTTATATATGCTAACCTGTAGGTACAAGAGGATCAATTCTTTGTGCCTAAGCACAATGATGTTTATTCAGATGATGAGTTTGACAGTAGTTTCTCTCCCTCTTCTTCCTCTACTCTCTCTGCTCATGATTCATCTTTGTCTACTTCTGATGCTACTATTTCTGATGATATGCAACTTGATGTTATGCAACCTCACCAATTGGGTGGGGGAGCAAATAATGAACCTAATTCCTCTTCTACTTCTCCTATTTCTGTGAATGAGGATGATGTTGTTGATTCTATGCCTGTGTCTGGTTCTGGTTCCTCTAGTTCTTCAGCCACTGAAGGGCATGACTTGACTAATTGGCAGTTGACTAGGGATAGGAGTCCTAGGACTGTTATACCAAATAAAAGGTTCATTAATAACATTGTTGAGTTTGCTTGCTTAGTTTATGATGCTGTGAAGATTTTTACTCCTGAAACTTATGAACAAGCAATGAGATGTGTTCACTCTGCTAAATGGAAGCATGCTATGAATGATGAGATAGAATCTATGAGGGTGAATAAAACCTGGACTTTGGTGCCTAAACCTGTGAATGCTAGATTAATTGATTGTAAATGGATCTATAAACTTAAGGATGGCATTACTAAGTCTGATCCTCCTAGATATAAAGCTAGTTTGGTTGCTAAAGGTTTTACCCAAAGAGAGGGTGAGGATTACAATGAGATATTTGCTCTTGTTGTGAAATATAAGACCTTGAGATTGTTGCTTGCCATGACTGCTGTTTATGATTTTGAATTGGAACAAATGGATATTAAGACAACTTTTCTTCATGGTGACTTGGATGAGACAATTTATATGAGACAGCCTAAGGGCTTCATTGATTTTGTGCATCCTAATCATGCTTGTTTGTTAAATAAATCCATCTATGGTTTGAAATAGTCACCTAGACAATGGAATATTAAATTTGACAAGTGTGAGGTTCAATCTAGGGTTTAAAAGGAGCAAATTTGATACATGTTTATACTTTAAGGGTGTCAATAAGAGTCATGTGCTTTATGTGCTTTTATATGTGGATGACATCTTGCTGATTTCTAAATCTGTTGATGCTATTCATGATATTAAAAAGAACTTGCAAAAGCATTTTGACATGAAAGATTTAGGCATTGCTAAAAAGATTTTAAGCATGTCTATCATAAGAGATAGGAAGCATAAGAGATTATGGTTGCATCAGTGTGATTATGTGCATAAGGTTCTTGAGAGATTTCATATTTCTAGTGATAAGATTAACAATATTCCTTTAGGTACTCATCTTGATCTCACTAAAATAAAAGGGAAATTGTCTATTGCTGAGTTGAATGTTATGAAATCCATCCCTTATGATGCTGCTGTAGGTTCAGTGATGTACTCTATGATTTGTACTCGTCCTGCTCTTGCATTTGCTATTAGCACTCTTAGTAGGTTCATGTCTGAACCAGTTGAGAAGCACTGGGTGTCTATGAAATATCTGTTAAGACACTTGCTTGGAACTGCTAATCTGTCTTTATTATATGCTGAACACTCCTCCTCTTATGACTTACATGGCTTTGTGGATGTTGATTATGCTTCTAACAAGGATACCAGGAAATCTATCACCTCCTATGTGTATACATGGGCAGACAATTGTGTTTCCTGGAAATCCCAGCAGCAACCCATTGTTGCTCTCTCATCCACTGAAGCTGAGTACATAGCAGCTACAGAGGCCTGCAAGGAGCCTATCTGGCTGCAAGGTATCCTTAAGGAGATAGATACCATTGTTGCTCTCTCATCCACTGAAGCTGAGTACATAGCAGCTGAGTACATAGCAGCTACACTTCTGTCTTACACATTGTCAGTCAAAGTGCACTCTATCTCTGCAGGGACCCCATGTACCATGAGCGTACTAAACATATTGATGTTAGATACCATTTCATTCGTGAGAAAGTGGAAGATAATGTCATACATGTTAAGAAAATTGATGGTAAGTATAATCCTGCAGATTTTGGCACTAAAATTGTTCCTTATGAAAAATTTGTGTTCTGTAGGAACTTCCTCCACTTGGAGGATGTCCATGGGTGATCCTTGCATGACTGGGCTGATGACGGACTAGCCTTGTTTAGGTTATGGTCTGCCTGGAGCAAGACTTAGAAAAATAGAGGGTGATTTGTTGTAATGCTTTGTGTTTATTTTTCTATGTCTTGCTTTCAAATGTGTTACATGTAATATTGTTATGTGCTTGTATCATGTATGAGTGTATGATGAGTATGCATATAACATATATTATATACGTAGGTATACATGGATGCACAGTTATAATTAGACTCGACTGAGTCGTATTGAGTCGAGAAATCGACTTGATCCTCTAACGAGTCTAATGAACACTTGTGGAGCATAGTGTATAACCTATGATATATTATGTATGTATAATATCTATGATATATGTATGGAAGAAGTCCTTACCTGGATATGTGGGCTTTAGGCCCATTCCTAAGCCCAAAAGATCTCTTCGGATTGGAGCGAGCTTGGCAGCCTTGGTCCAGTTGAGGGAAGCGCTGCGTTTTGGCCTTGGCTTCACTTGAGATCCGATGACCTAGCTATATAAGCTCTCTTCCAACTTCTGGATCGTCAGTTCAACTCTCTCTCTCCTCCGCCTCTTCACAAAAGCTCTCAAAGGGTTTCTAGGGTTTGTTCCTGGCTCCTCCCCGACGATTGTGAAGACGAAGGCGTTGGCTGATCTCGGTGATCTCCTGGTGGTGGCGCAACTAAGCTCCTGGCTTTGGTTGCCGCTTGTCTCATGTCTGGAGATCTAGGGTTTGGGAGTTTCGAAGCGATCTTCAAACTCCGGTCATCCCACACAGGGGGATCTTCTTCTCTCTGTATCTCTGAAACTCGTACATGCTAGATCTAGGGTTTATCTTTGCATTGCTTGATTGTAACCCTCTGTTGAAAAATTACTTAGTGGATTCGGCCGCTTCTTGAGGCCCCGAGGACGTAGGCATCTTTTGCCGAACCTCGTAAAACTCTAGTGTTGTTCTTGTATGTCTTGTTTGAGTTTCTCGTTCTTTATCTCTCGCTTCCGCATAAATCACTTTCGTTATATCGAATCTCGGTTTTCAACAGTAAGTATGAAATTATACTTATTTTTTTTCATATTATGGGTGAAAATGTGAGGTTGTTTCATTAAATTCTATATAGGGACAAATGAACAATGAATTATAGAGATCAACTTCTCTTCATACATTTAGGGAAGCGAATATTGTCGCTGACTCCCTCGCATCTCATGCTGTCTCTTTTTCACTTGGCTTACATGTTATTCTTGTTCCACCCTTAGAGGTTGGTTTACTCATTGACAAAGACTCTGGGAGAAGGGCTGCTCCCCGTCTTTTTCCCGTGTATCCCATTTGTTTCGTTTTATCTATTCCTTGAGAGTCTGACTCTCACCTTGTCGGAAAAAAAAATTAGAGATTTTTCCCCTCTCAATCCATTTCGTTTTCCACTTTTTTCTTCAAAATCTCATATTTTCTCTAGTTTAACTAAAATTCTTTCAAGTATATCCTTTAATACTGTGAAATCCTCATTTTCACAACCTAAGGAAAAGAGGCACTTGCTTTATACTGTAAGTGTAAACATTAAGGGGGTCCACTTGACTAAGTACGGTAACAGAGATTCACATGGGGTTATGTCAGTGCTGGGTACAAAACTTTGAACACCTTACAAAACACATTACAGTAAAGTTTGAAAAACTACTGGGCTTTTGGGCCCAATCACTAACGGACCTAATTGACCCACACAGTCCCCAGAGGTACAAATGGTACTAACCTTTCCACTGCGCGCTACAGTATTCTCTGAATCTCCACATTCTCTCCAATGAACCGCTGAATTCTTCTGCGTTACTTTCACTTCCAACTTCCGACTTCCGATCAGTTAAAAATTCCGACAAGCAATCAACACATTTCATCCGTTTGATATGTCTTGAATCTAATTGGTTTAGATTTTAGCTTTATTCATAGACCTATAGAATTGAGTTTATCTATTTGTGTGTAAAGATTTATCCTAGTTATGAAATCACCTAGGCATACCCTATAAACATTCTACTCAATTCAACACAATTAAGTTGAGTCATGACAGAAAGATCTGTAGCCACTAGGGGGTCGGGGGAAGCAGAGGAGCTAACGGTGGTTCGCTAACAATATTCCATGTTTTTAGGTTCATATGTTTATCGTTTACGAGTCAGTGCGAGCGATATCTTTGTAAATCTCGATTGGTTTTAGGAAAGTCCTTAATGAAATCTCTTAGTGTGAATGTAGATAATATCCCGAAATGAAGTACTGTGTTTGGAACTTGAAAATAAGGGGTCAACAATTCGACTTCATTTTGGTTTCTTATAGCAAATAGTTGCGTGTATAAGTTGGCTATAATCAACGTAGACTACAATAAGAACATCAGTTTCGTGACCGGGTTTTGAGTTGGGTGGCTCGCTTGCTTTGTTTGCATCTGATCATTGATGTGCTGTAGTGTTTACTCCTTTTGTCTGTTTTATACGTGTGTAAATCTAGTAGGATACATTCCATGCGTATTTGATATAGGTAGTCTACTCAGTATATATATAGACATATAGTTGTTTACCGAAAGTGAATATTAGTGTATTGGAAAGCAGTCGAGTGAATGGGACAAAAGGATTCGGACTGCTACGTAGCTTTGCATTAGAAAGTATAGTCTCTGTCATACAATATATAGTTGAGTGTAGTTGTTTGGTCCTTGCCTTGTCATCGGCACCAACCAACAAAAAACAAAGCTTGCTCTGAAAACAACTGGGGAATTTGGGAGGTGTAGGTAAAAACATAACAACTAGTTTTTCCTGTGTATTTATGATAATTTGACCTCTAGCTAGCTACACTTTGTCTAACTTCGGCATACTTGAAATGCGGAATAGGCAGACAAAAGACAAACAAATACTCTAGAAGGGAGATGAATAGAGTATAAAAACTTTTCGCAATTACAGATCTGTAAGATCTTACTGTCAGAGATAAGACCTTATCTGAAACACAGAAGCAAGTAAAGACATGAATGTCGAATAGTAAGCATGACAACGAAGTAATAAAGCTAAAAATCATAAAGAAAAGAACACGGAAATTGTTAACGAGGTTCGGCACAACCTTGCCTACGTCCCGATCTAAGGTTATCCAACCCGTAGGATTCAACACAATTTTGTTTCACTTCTTCTTATGAGCCCTAGATACAACCTCTAGAAGACCTTCCCTCTTCTGGACTAACTTCCTATCTAGCAACCCAAGCACACCAGTGAAACAAAGTTCTATAGATACCGGAGTACCCTATACGTTTGAGTAAAGAACCCTTAGTATAACCTAAATGACTTGTATTATAAAGCTCAATGGAAACCTCACACTCTCAAAGAAATAAAACGCTCAAACCAAAGAGAGATGCGAGATCGATTGGTGCTGAAGATGAGATTGCAGAAGACGTTATGCGCTGTGGTGAAGACTTGTACCGACTGTAATCATCTTCTTCTCCATATAAAGGCCGCCCGTCCAAGTTGAAAGAATTCAAACATTTGAATGTTTGTTGAACGACGTTGCAAAAGATCTGTTGGGAGAGGCGCTTGAAGATCCTTCTAAAACCAACGTCTGGATATGCTGGGATTTGTTTAATTGGAACATTGAAAGAGTTGAGGTCTTGTTCAAACAAATCCCCTTAAAATCTCAACAAATAAAGCAAACATATCTTCGGTTAGAAAGGATAGAATTTTCAACAAACATTCCAAAGTCTGAATTCTAATGTTGGACCAATAAATAAGTCTAGGCCCAATAATGTATTGGTCTAGATAACATAAATCGGACATATAAACTCATTAAAATAGGCCCATTAACATTGACCCCGTGTAGAACTTGATCCAGTATGGTAAGGCTTTACCAAAACCTGAAAACCATGGTTTTGGCTTTCCGCATAACCAGTAAGGCCTTATTATCAACTAGTACGGTCTTACTTGTATTCCAGGAGCTACACCTGGGATTTGGTTTGATTTGAAACGTTGAGTTCGGCTTGGTTTGATTTGAAACGTTGAGTTCGGCTTGAGATTGGTTCAACCAAATCTCTTTAATATCTCAACAAACCAACAACCTTATGAATTTTAAGATTGCTCCACGAGAAGCTTCTAGAAAGTCAATCCCAAATCTCCAATAACCAAATCAAATCATGCACAAAATCTCCAACAACTAATTTAAATATAAATACCAGGAGATATAAAAATGAATATATAAATAAATATCTTCGCATATATAACGGATTGATATTATTTGTCTTCCATCATATAAAAATATATCACATATAAATGTATATCATCAAGGTGGAATCAACAATACTGTATGTTCAGTTGTAAGTTTTCGGGATGGGTAAGTTTGGTCAAATGAATTTTGGGTTTGGTCAAGTCGGATCACATTTAATTTTATTATAAAATGATGATTTTTTTGTTTACCTTAATTATTGACTATTAAACTTTATTAATTTATTTAGATTATGTTTCATTATATGTAATTTATGTTATTTGAGTGTTAAAAATAAGTCAATTAAGGTAATTATAAGAATGTGTCGGGTATTGGTCAGGTCAAATTTTTCTATATTTGTAATTGTTGGCTTCCCTAAAGATATGAGTAACAAAAGCCTCCTCAAAACAGCGAAGCAAGCGGAGAGAAACCGCGAGAAGAATCTCAATCTTCCAAGGAATTGATCAGACACCGTTGATTGCGTTAACAATCACGAGGCTGTCACCTTCCACGACAAGACTACGGATCACAAGCCGACGAGCTTCCAGCAACTCCTGTAGATCGACAGCCTCAGCCTGAAGTGCAGACATCCTCTCGTACCGTTTGGCGCCAAACGCAAAGATCCTCTGCTCATCGTCCCTGATCACAAACCCTGCAAGGCCAAGCCAGAAAGAGATTTAGCACTGTTAAAGTTGAGTTTGAGAGTGCCGGGATTAGGTCTGAGCCATTGAATGACATTCCTTTTGCGAGGATTGTTTCTGGGTTTAATTCCCATTGTTATTCCATCATTTTCATTTGGTTAATCTTCTTTTGCTTTTTTTTACACTTTCTCATATGGTTCTTAATTATCGCTAGGAGCTCATCTATTGTTCGTATGTTTTGGTTATAAAAATAATTTTGTTTCTTTGCATTGAGTACATGAAAAAACATTTTCATGGTTTAAATCCAGGTCAAGTTTATAATGATTTTAATTATGGTCATAACAAGTGGACTACAAAAATTGACTTTAAAAGTGAACCTGAGTATCTTAATATGGTTACACCAAGCACTTCCATATTCTTCGTCTTATCCTTTTTTGTCTTTTGAAAGTAAATGTGAAGAACTTGTTGAAATGTAATTCACATTTCAAGGTCCTTAGTCTATGTTTAAATGTTAGCTATGTTTTCTGTTGGTTAACTTGACTTGGAGTAGTGTTCCTGAACTGTAGTAGAAGTCGAGTACAGATTAGGCAATTTGAGTCAGTTTATTTATAAGGTTGGTTGAACATGTTAGTGGGGTAGTGATGTGTTGATGTAAAGGCAGTTATCAAGCCTTGTAAGCATGTTTATGATGTCAGTTTTCTGTAATGAATCGTGTGTGCAAGTTGTGGAAGTTTTGTTGAGTTCAACTTGCTCTCTCTCGGTCTCTCTGTGTTCTGTGTGTGAGATTCAGTTTAGTGTTATTGAGTGTTCACCAAAAGAGGTTGATCCTCAATTGTTGCTCCAACAATTGGTATCAAAGCACACAAAGGTTTGCATTCGGGTTTCAGTTCTGGGATTGAGTGTTTGTGAGATTAAACACACGGGAAACACAGTGAGTGAAAACTGTCCAGAAAATGCAAAATTCTGGAAATGAAGGGAATGGCGATCCTCAATTGCCGATCTTTAAGGGGATCAACTATCATTTCTGGAGCTTGAAGATGACAACACTCTTCAAGTCTCAAGAGGTGTGGAATCTAGTTGATCAAGGCTTTGAAGACAATGTTGTAGGAGAGCCTGATCAACCACTGAGAGAGAAAATGAAGAAAGATTCAAAGGCTTTGTTCATGATACAAAGTGCTTTGGATGATAAAATATTTCCAAGGATAGTTGCATCAACAACATCACATGATGCCTGGGAAACATTGAAGCAGGAGTACTTGGGAGATAGGAAGGTGATTATAGTGAAGCTGCAGTCACTAAGAAGAGAATTTGAGACCTTGGCAATGCAAGACAAGGAGTCTATGCAGGTTTACCTCTCAAGAGTTTCAGGAGTTGTTGATGAGTCTACCCAAGAAGTTCGATCATGTGGTGGCAGCTATAGAAGAATCAAAAGACCTATCAGTGTATAGGTTTGAAGAGTTAACTAGTTGATTGCAAGCTCATGAAGAAATGATGAGCAGAACTAGTGAGGTTAAGGAAGAGAAAGTCTTCCAAGTGAAGGAAGACAAGAGAAAGAATGAGGGCTCATCAAGCAGAGATGGTCAGAGAGGTGGCCACAAAGGAAGAGAAGGTTATAGAGGTAACTTCAGAGGTCGTGGAGGTAGAGGAAATGGTAGAGGTTCACAAGGTGGACCAGGAAGGGGAAATGGAAGTGATCAGAATAGAGATTAGTGGAAAGACTTAGGGAGAAATCAAGGAAATGGGTCAAGATCTCAGAGGAGTGGTATTCAATGCTACTACTGTAAAAAGTATGGGCATAAGGAAGCATATTTTTAGGAGAAGCAAGAGCATGAACAGAATAATACAATTTACCCAGAGAGCAGTCAAAAGGAGGACATGCTTTTCATGGCATTTTCTTTGTCAACTGAGAATGCCAGTGATGTATGGTATCTTGACAGTGGATGTTCAAATCACATGTCAAGTTCAAGGGAGTTGTTCATTGAGTTTGATGAGTCTAAGAAGGGAAGAGTAAGGCTAGGAGACAACAAGGTGTTGCAATGTGAAGAAAGAGGGACTATTGTCATCAAAAGTGTACAAGGGGGAGAGAAGTACTTGACTGATGTTCAGTATGTCCCTGGACTGGCTCACAACCTGTTAAGTGTGGGACAGTTGCAAGAAAGTGGTTATTCCTTACTCTTTGATGATGATCAGTGCAAGATTAGAGAGAAGAAGTATGGGCACTTATTGACAGTGGTAGCTATGCTAAAGAATAGAATGCTTCCCTGTGATCTAGCCGCAAATGTGAACAAGGCAGTGACTGCAAAGAAGGATGAAGGAACCATGTTGTGGCATCTGAGGTATGGCCATTTGAATCTTCAGAGTTTGAAGATGTTAAGTACCAAGACAATGGTACAGGGACCGCCTAAGATAGGCGAGCTTGATTTGTGTGAAGGCTGTATATATGGAAAGCAAAGCAAAGGTTCTTTTGTCAACAAAGAACCATGGAGAGCTAGAGACTGTCTATAGCTACTACATACAGACCTATGTGGTCCTATGCAAACAGAATTAGTGGGAGGAAGCAAATACTTCTTACTCATCACTGATGATTTTAGCAGGTGGAGTTGGGTTTATTTCTTGAAGAGTAAGGGTGAAGCATTTGAGAATTTTAGACAATTTAAGGCTCTTGTTGAGAATCAATCAGGCAAGAAGGTGAAAGCTCTTAGGATAGATAGAGGTGGTAAATTTATGCCCAATGAGTCTACTTCTTTTTGTGATGATCAGGGTGTTAGAAGAGAACTCACTGCTCCTTACACTCCAGAGCAAAATGGAGTGGTTGAGAGGAAGAATAGGACAGTGCTTGAAATGGCTAGGAGAATGCTAAAGGCTAGAAATGTTCCTAAGAGATTCTGGTGTGAAGCAGTTGCTACTGCTGTGTATGTATTAAACAGATCACCTACTCGAGTTGTGCTAGATAGGACACCTTTTGAGGTGTGGAGATAAAAGAAGCCATCAGTGCATCATTTGAGAGTTTTTTGGTGTGTTGCTTATGCAATGATTAATCTGAGATCAAAGTCTGATGATAAGGCATAAATGTGTGTATTTATTGGGTATGTTTCTCAATGTAAAGCATACAAATTGTTCAATCCTGTGAAAAAAAGGACCGTGATCAGTAGGAATGTTGTCTTCAATGAGGAGGCTGAGTGAGATTGGATGAAAAATGAGATGGGGAGTGTGACACCTAGAGTGATCACCATTGAAAGCTCATCAGAGGAGGTGAATGAAAATGATGTAGATGATATAAATGAGCTTAATACAGACTCTCCTTCAACACAGTCTCCACAAAGCAGTCCTTCAAGCAATGCTAGATCCACTTCCTCAGGTTCTTCGAGTGAGTCTCCTCCTAGAAAATTCAAATCATTGACTGATGTGTATGACAGAAGTGAGAGATGTGGGTTTGCCTTGATTGCAACTGATCCTGAGAGCTTTGATGAAGCAAAGGATGGAAAAGAATGGCAAGCTGCAATGAGAGAGGAGATTAGATGCATAGAGAAGAACCAAACCTGGGAGTTAGTGGATCTGCCACAGGAGAAGAGAGCCATTGGGTTGAAGTGGGTATTTAGAACAAAATACCACATTGATGGAAGAGTGCAAAAGCATAAAGCAAGACTGGTTGCAAAAGGCTATGCACAGCAAGAAGGTATTGACTATGAGGAAACCTTTTCACTAGTGGCAAGACTCGAGACAGTGAGAGTTGTGGTGGCCTTAGCTGCTTAGTGGAGATTACCAATTTTCCAACTGGATGTGAAGTCAACATTTTTAATGGCGAGTTGCAAGAAGAAGTGTATGTAGAGCAGCCCCAAGGATTTGTGAAAGATGGGAAAGAAAACACGGTGTGTAGATTGATGAAAGCCTTGTATGGGTTAAAATAGGCTCTAAGGACCTGGTACAGTAGAATAGACACTTTCTTTCTTGAGAGTGGCTTTGAAAAAAGTGAGAATGAACCTACTTTGTATGTCAAAAGAAAGAGCAAGGGTGAGTTCATTGTGGTATGCTTGTATGTTGATGATATCATATACCTCAGTCCCTCACCAGTGATGCTAGATGAGTTTAAAACAACCATGATGAAGGAGTTTGAGATGACAGACTTGGTATTACTCCAGTATTTCCTAGGCTTGGAAGTAAGACAAGGAAAGGAAGGGACATTTATTTGCTAAGAGAACTATGCAAGAGATTTGTTGAAGAAATTTAAGATGGAAAATTGTGAGGTTGCTCACACTCCCATGAATACAAATGAGAAGCTTCAGAGAGAAGATGGTACTTCAAGGACTGATGAAAGGGTGTACATGAGTATGGTAGGTGGACTGAATTATCTCACACACTCAAGACCAGATATTGCCTTTAGTGTGAGTGTGGTTTCGAGATATATGCACAGTCCTACCAAGCAGCACATGGGAGATGTGAAGAGAATTTTGAGGTATGTAGCTGACACTTTGAAGTGTGGCATTTGGTATGAGAGTATGCAAGCATTCAGATTGCAAGGGCACACTGATAGTGACTAGGCCGGGTGTCTTGATGATAGGAAGAGCACCTCATGTTCAGTGTTTAGATTGGGATCAGGAGCTATGACATGGAGTTCAAAGAAGCAGGACACCATTGCATTGTCCTCTTCAGAAGCTGAATATGTGCCTGCAGGAGCAGCAGCTAGGCAAGCTTTGTGGTTGAAGAAACTGATGCTTGATTTGGGATGCAATCACACATAAGCAATTGAAGTGTGGTGTGATAGCAGATCAGTTGTTGCAATGACGAAGAATCCAGCATTTCATGCTCGGACTAAGCACATAGATGTGCAATATCACTTCATCAGGCAACTTGTGATCAAAGAAGAGATTGTGCCCAGGTTTTGTGGGACAAATGACCAAGATGCAGATTTGTTCACAAAAGCCTTGAGTGTTGCCAAGCATGAGTTTTTTATGGAGAAAGTTGGGATGAGAAAAATGTAAATTAAGAGGAGGTGTTGAAATGTAATTCACATTTCAAGGTCTTAGTCTATGTTTAAATGTTAGTTATGTTTTCTGTTGGTTAACTCGACTTCGAGTATTGTTCCTGAACTGTAGTAGTAATCGAGTACAGATTAGGCAGTTTGAGTCAGTTTATTTGTAAGGTTGGTTGAACATGTTAATGGGGTAGTGGTGTGTTGATGTAAAGGCAGTTATAAAGCCTTGTAAGTATGTTTATGATGTCAGTTTTCTGTAATGAATCGTGTGTGCAAGTTGTGGAAGTTTTGTTGAGTTCAACTTGCTCTCTCTCGGTCTCTCTGTGTTCCGTATGTGAGATTCTGTTTAGTGTCTTTGAGTGTTCACCAAAAGAGGTTGATCCTCAATTGTTGCTCCAATAGAACTACATGTTATATATTGTATTAATTGTTCTTGTGGTAGGCATGTGGAATTGGTTTGTACGTACGTATTTACATCTTGATGACTAAATAAATGTGGGTACAGGGCTGTCCAATGATTTTCAAATACTCTGTGCATATATCAAAATGTGGCCCTAACGTACGGTTAAGGATTTTGTTGTCATAGAAAAAAAAGTGTCATTTAATACAATGAAAATAATACTATTGAAAACCTAAAACTAATACTCTGTATATCATTCATCACTTAAGTAGCATAATCCTTCTAGCAACTTATTGATTTTTTCCAATCTTTCCAAGTTGCTTAAATCGATGCTCTCATCAACCTCGACATGCATCACCAAGGAAATAGGACACATTAAACTCAAACTCTTAAGTCCCGAATTGAAAAAAAAAATAGCAACCTAACAAATTAGAAATACTGGAAATTGAAACAGATGTGAAAGACCTAATCGGAGACCTATACAAGAAATTGAAAAAAAAAGGGAAAATAGCAAATTAGGAATGCAATTGCAATTCAACACCGAAACCTAGAGACCTAGCCCTAATCGGAGATTGGCAATTACCCAACGATGACGACTCATATGAGGACACTCGACACCGACGATGTAGATGAGGATGCAGAATGCAAACAAAGGCGAAGGGGAGGCGGGAGTCTTCGACACCGGCGAATTAGGGAGGTGACGACACTATCGAGTTTGCGACACTGACGAGTCGATGACAAGGAGAAACAAACCAGCGTTCGAGAGTGCAACGAGGAAGGAGCCGTGCAATCAAGGGATTCAAGGGTGAAGTGTGAAAGAATTCCATACGAGAGGTTGAGATTCTTGAGAAGGGTGGAGCGTGAGTTATGAGGGGAGATGAAAGTTGCAATTAATTAGACGCGTGCGTTTTTTTTTTTGAAAAAGAAGAGTTGCAATTAATTAAAAGCGTTCCTTTTCATCTTTTACTGAGGTGAAATTCTAAAACAATCAAAATATATTACCGTAATACGTATATACACAGTACTATAGAGCAGTAAATATGTTGCCCCTTGAGAATTGGGTGCCCTGTTCCATTGGGCTTTTTGAACAGCCCAATGGACGGGCCTGTGTGGGTATTCTCTTCTCACTACAATATTTAAGTTGTCATTTGCTGTTTGGCTTGGTACATTAGGCAGCTAATCCAAACTGTTGATTCATTCACTATTGTGGAAATTTAAATATTGCACCACACATCAAAGTTTAGGGCACTATATTGATATGAACGTGATGCCTTAAATCATGATTTACCTTCGATTTTCAGTGTCTATTTCTCCATCAATTCGAGTGCGCATTGATATAATTATCGAGTGTGCATTAGTACAATCCTGCCTATTAACTATATAAATTGCACCTATTTGCATCGAGGTAGTGGCCACCTTCGTATTTAATGCATGCCTTGGTTCCATTTATGGTTATGAATTATAGAAATTACTCAGATTAGTATATGTAAAATGGAATGAATAAAAAAAAAGTATATGTAAATTGAAATTGTTCTTACCTAGCGGTGTTTTTAAGAGAAAATATAACATTTCCATATAAGTGAATGTAATTAGGCCTCATTTAATACAAGTGTTGTATAGATTGTTGCAAGTACAGTAAATGTATAGAGAGTATGGATAACGTCGAATTATTAAGATTCACTGGACGAGATTATAAGTAAACCGTAATTGAACAAAAAAATTATTTCTATGTAATACATGATTGTTTGTACATAATTATTTGTGTATGTAAGTGGGTTTCCACCAAGTTGAAGGTCGTGCGTTACGCTTAAAAGACACATGACATTTGTTGTTTCGTATGTTTAGGATGCACGACCCTCAAATAGGTAGCAAAAACTCATCAATACATAATATTATACGAATAATGTAATATTATACTACGTTCTAGATTTACAGACATGTTATATTATATAATTAAGGATGAGAGATTCACCTTCTCTTTCTTTATATATACTAGGCAGCGGGCCGTACCTTTTGATTGAGACAGGACAAGATTATCACGTATGGTATAATACATCTATTTAAAGATATTGAGGAAGTAATTACATATATTAAATCTAATAACGTAGGGATATAAGTACATATGGAATAAATAATCATTTGATCATGAAGATTCGATTGGTTGTAACCTTACAACATGGTGCTACGTACCACGTAATCTAAGCTCATAGAATAAATGTATTCATCTGTCAAATTCGAAGCCAGTAGTACACTACTGACCTTATACACTTCTTTACAAATCATTTTGTTCATCCATATCAGATAGAAGTACAATCGTCATGCCTATGAATATTTGTAAAAGACCTAGCATCGAGATATTGAAAATTTGACAATGCTAATTCTTGTCTTGAAATAACCTGCACAGAAGCAAAGATGAGAAGAATGAGAATCAATTGATCCAAAATAATGATCTAATAGAAAATCACATTCGAAATTAGTGAATAAAATTGGAGAGACGGGTTAAAACTCCGTACATCATAAAGCATCAAAGTTCCAACAAATCGTTTTAAAGCACTCATGAGCTTAGATAGGCATAGTCATACCTTTGAAATTTCAGTTGACAACTATATGATCTCAACATTATATGCATCTGTCTATTCTTTAATGGCTTTAACAAAAGTTTTCTCATTTGAAAACCATATTGCTCTTTCCTCCATCTTCAAGGTGGCATTGGCCAGTTACTGCAAAATCAAAGCAAGCATTCACTTAAGGTTATCAGTAAATAAGGGTCGAAGGATGAAGAAAAAAGGAAGAATTTTCCTAACATCAATTAATATACCATGGCCAACTCTTCCTTTTCTTCTTGTAACAACATGACATGGTGCTTCAATATACCATGAGCAGCTTCAAATTTCTCTAGCTCTGTGATGTAAGAAAATATCATGGCCACTTAGATGAATAAAGGCTAGAACCAAGTCCAGTTTTAATTGGCACATATCTTGTGAAGAAGAATATGCAGAAGCACATGATCCCTATAATTATCTCATTCGGCTACATCTGAGTTTGATGCGCTAAATTTTTCCGATAATACTTCCAACATAGAGATCAAGGTTGCTTCCCTTTCAAAAACAATTGATTCAATGAAAATAATCAAGCAAGGCCACATCGTAAACTTCTAATAAGGCAAGGGAAGAAAATCTAATTTAAAAGCCAAGAGTAGAGTAGGGTTGAAAGGTAATTACATCTATGAAGAGTCACAGTGGGTAAAACAATGTAATAAATAATACTCTAGAAGCAGGGGGGGTTTGAAGTGAAGGCTTTGGAGATGAGCGAGCAAGACTTGTATATTCAATGCTTTCCTTCGATCTTCTTTTATAGATGCTGCTTGTCTCCAGTGGCAATCTTCAAGAGAGACGTTTGAATTGTTCACTACTAGAATTTTGTTATTTAACATCGGTTCATTAACATCGATAAGAAAAACCTGCTATGTAAAACAGTTTTATGACATCGATTAATAAATTTGTGATGTTGAAAATAAAATAGACACCACATTATTTTTTGACAGATGTTAAAAAGAAGTTTTTGAAAAAAAAAATAAGCGCGGGATTTGTCCCGCCTATATGAAATACACTCGAAATAATTCAAAACTTAGAAAATTTTGAAGAAAAAAAGAAACACACCCCCTAAACCCTTCACTTCCTCTTCCAAACCTACCGAGCCCGACTGAGCCTCCCGTGACAGCGAAATCCGGCTTCCTCCTCCAACTCCTACCTGTTCATCCCCAACCCCTTCCTCCTCCAATCTCGCCGGCTTTCGAATTGAGAGTGACTCTAGTGGGGACGTAGGCTCTCTAGAGAAATCCCACTTCTTGTCTCTCATTCCCATCTCTCAATAGCAAAACCCTTCATTCTTGTCGTCGTGTCTCCTCTTTAGACTCCAGAATCTGAGCACCATCGCTTCTCCCGCCACCTCAATCCGTTCCCGTAGACCCTACTTCCGAGACCAATCGCGACTTGGAGCACCGCCTACACCAGATCTGAATCTGCCAAAAATCGGACCTGTTCCTCTCCTCCCGATGGCGCCAAGAAGCCTAGATCCGAGCGAGCGCGACGAGGCCGTTGTCGTTGACGTTGAGGCAGTGACTTCTATGGAGAGGTCACTTCTCTCTCCGGTACAATGTTTCCCCTATCCTCACTTCTCAACTGCTTTTTTGTTCGATTTTAAAATAGGTAATTCTTCGATTTTAAAAGAAGCGAGATCGTCAAAACCTCAGATATGTCATCTCTCCATCAATTTATGGTTAGGTTTGCCTCTAATTGTCGATTTCGTGGAATAATTTTTGTAGAGACTGCCTGATTCAAGAACTTTTGTGAAGCTAATTTGTTATTGATGGTCGTTTCACCAGCGAGGGCACAAGTAAATTATGATTACCTCATCAAGCTTCTTCTAATAGGCGATACTGGTATGCGGTTTCTCTCTTCCCCTTGTGATTTGTATTAATTGATGGTTTATCCAAAGCTGGAAAGCTTGAGTATGCTATACTGATTTGGAAGCATATGACAAATCGAGGATATAAACCTGATTCTGTTGCTTATAGTTCATTGATTCATGGTTTTTGCAAAGCTGGGTTGGTGGAAGAAGGTGTGAAATTCTTTTATTAGATGCGGAGTGAAGGGACCAAATCCCATCCTGATGGAGTGACTTATAACATACTTTTTGATGGGTTAGATGCATAGTGAAGGGACCAGTTTGTATATTTAGCATTAGTAACACGTTTTCCTTTCCTGGTAATCAGTGATCGAGAACTATCTGACTTCTCATCTATCAAGTTTGTATTTTCACCAAACAACAACTTTGTCATCCATAGCCCTCTCTTTAGTGTGTATGGAATTCAGATCTGTATTATGATTTATGTGAGTTTTTTTTCCACTGTAAGGAAAAAAAAGAGCTGATGAGTTTGATTATATGTTGAAGATAACAAAGAATATGGAGTAAAATCTCGTTTTCCAGGGAATTTATGGATATTGTCTAATAGTGCAGAGAGGAGATGACATTGGTATAATTGGACGTAAGTTGTGACGGTGGGGGTTCAAGTTTATGTTCAGTTCCCGTTTCATGAAATGTGTTTGGTCTTTCGTTGTCCATCTCACAAAATCTTTTGTTGAAACTTTTGGTTCAGAGGACTTCAGGACAGGATACCGCATTGTGTTTGATAGGGAGGATATGAAACTGGGCTGGTCTCCCTCCAACTGTAAGTTCTTGGGCCTTGGTTCTTGGATGCAATAATTGAAGCAGTTTCACCACTTTTAAAACAATCAAATTCAAGAAATTAAATGAAGCAGGCATGGAGTTGGTTTATTTGTGACAAGTGAAATACATGAAGTAGAGTGAAGGGACCAATTATATATTTAGCATTAGTAACACATTTTCCTTTCTTGGTAATCAGTGATCGAGAACTGTCTGACTTCCCATCTATCAAGTTTGTATTTGCACCAAACAACAGCTTTGCCGACGAGCAGGCGCAGCCGAACGATTCTTCTCCTCCCAACCGTCGACGAGCGCCTACCAACCACAATCACCCCTTGTTGCTGCCCACCAACAGTCCTGTCAATCGCCATCCTCATCGATCAAACGGTTCAACATTCCGCCTTTGAAACTTGTGGTAAGCACTAGGTTGAGATGAGAGGAATTTGAGTTTTATTTGAGTTTGATTTTTAACCTCTTCCCCCGATCTATCTGTTCCAGTTCGACTTTTTTAGAGTCGACTCCATCCGTTCTCTGTCCTGTACGTGTTGGGAGGGTGTGCTGTGCAGATGCATCATTGCCAAATAGACTTCAAATCTCATAGATGCAAACATCCTTGCCCTATCTGCAGTACATTTTAATTGCCAAATAGGCTTCAAATCTCAGTCAAGTGAAGCACAGCAAAAGCACCCCATTGATGCAAAGACGCTACTGATTTCTTTTTTTTTTTTTGTTTGAAAACCAAACAAGTAGCTTAAATCAGCTACTATCATATCTAGGAACTTTTTTTGCAATGCATTCCTTTTTTTTTTGTCCTGAGCAACTATTGGATTTCTTGTTGACCATTACTTGTTGGAAGGTTTTATAAAGGTTTATGTTATTTATGAATATGTCATATTTAATATTGAAAGAAGGGGCAGTATATATTCAAACTTAGATATGATATATTAAGTTATATATATAAAGGCTTAACTATTCTTGCTAGGAATCTGATCTTATTCTGCATTGCATCCAACAATGGCTGTAAAAATTGGTTGATCTTTGATTGTGATTGTTTTTTGGTATTGGTAATTATGTGATTTGGTTAAATAAAGACGAGTATGGTTAATCATAAAATTCACTGTTTTTTTGTTACAATTTATGTGTACAGAACTAGATGGATGCTTTTAGGAACTTTGATTTCTTATACTTCTTCTGAACATAAGCATCAATAAATTAATTGATTTTTTACATGTGCATATGCCTCTTAAAATCTCTCAGAATGTACGTAAAAAAGACCTAAGTTGTTTGTGTACTCCTCCTTCACTATTGTCCTTCCTTTTTTCCCAACCGGCACTTTTGAGCAGATGGAGGAAGAGGGTGATATCGCAACTACCTTCACTCTGGCTAGGATTTTGTCTAACATACCCATCTCCAGGGTGAACCTACTAGTTTAGTTATTTTTGACATACAAAGGTTTGTGCAGTTTTCCTTCTTACTATATTTGAAGAAATCTAATCTAATGCATTGCAGATTTGAGGAACTGTTAATTCAATGCTTATAAATTTTTCCTTGAATTTTTTTTAATCAGGAAAGGTTCTACTTTGGTGATAACATTGGTGATTACTGAGCAGTCCAGTTGTGTTTCTACTACATGAAGAAAGAAGGCAAAGTTATTGTGATGAGAACTTCCTGAATCCTTATTTAAAGTCGTGATATCTAAATGTGCTAACCTGATGCATGGGTTAAGGCACTTTTGAAGCCGTTAATGCTAAGAAGAACAAAGGAGATCAAAGGCAAGGATGGAAGGTGATCACTGTGCATCCCTGCTGTTAATTGTCTTGGCTTCTTAATTGAACTCAAAGCAAGCTCTGACATTTCATTTTTGTGTAGGCTTATACTTTCATTACCTTCTACTGATGTTAGGCACATTGTGTGTGAACAATCTGAAGCTGAAAATGACTTCTACACAGCACTTTTCAAGAGATCAAAAGTGAGTAAATCACTGCCTCTGCATTGGCTGACCAATTATAGAACATCATTGGTTAGCGAAATAAAATGATGAATAAAGGTGCAAGCTAACTGTTTTTATGCATAAATAGGTCCAATTTTATCAGTTTGTTGCTCAAGGCAAAGTTATGAACAACTATGCTAATATCTTAGACCTTCTACTTCGGTTGATTAGTTTGTTGCTCAAGGCAAAGTTATTAAATATATCGTTTCTTGTAATGGTGTATGTGTATATATACAGGTTTTGAAAACATGTTCTGAAAACATGTTCTCTTTGGTTGGTACTGTCGTCTGGTGTATGTGTATAGATAGATAGGAACATGTTCTCTTTGGTTGGTATTGTGGTTTGGTTTATGTGTATATATATAGACACGATATTGGGTTTATGAACCAAATTGTTTCGGTTCATAAGCTAGCACATCAGATTTATGAGCAATAGACAACGGTTTATTGTAACGAAAGACATCAGTTTTACAAACTAAAAACATCAGTGTTATGTACTAAAAATATCAATTTTACGAACTAAAAATATCGGTTTTACGAACTAAATGCATCATTTTTATAAACTATTTTTACGACCTAAACACACCAGTTTTACGAACTAAACACATCTGATTCACTAATAATTTAGGATGTCTCTACTATATATAAACAACGGTTTTAAAACCAAAAAATGATTTCAATATACGTAATAACATCGGTTTTGTATTTATTCCATATAGCCAAATTTTGTGGTGAAAAATAACATTACAAATTATCGAGAGAAAATGAATATACATATGTAGGATTTCTATACAAGTGATGTTATAAAGTATTAGTCATATCGTTTTTATAATAAGAAACGATGTTATAAATTATATAGACATCGGGCTTTGGCCGATGTAAAAAACTTTTGCCTTTTTACATCGCCCACATAGACATCGAATTTTTTTTTGAAAGACATCGGCTATTACCCGATGTTAAATCACAAATTTCTAGTAGTGGTTGTTCGGCCACGTCCGGAGAGAACGAGGGAGAATGACGGTGAACATCTTCCTTGTAACAACCTTGATACTAGGAGATCTTCTTTGTCAGGATGAGTAAATCTGATGGGTCTACCTGCACATTCGTTCAAACACCAAAATACGCCAAAAAATAATGATAAAATAATAAAGCCCAAAAGTTTTAACTTTCATCAAACCTATATATTTATATATCAAAGTTTTGTCTTGATTAAGGTGGAGTCATCAATCTCCCCCTTGATGGAAGACAAAACCTATTCGTCCATGCATGTTAGTATATAAGAATAACATAAACATCATACCTGCGAAGCATAGATCAAATGTTGGATGAAAGTTTTAAATACTAAGCATAACTACCATAAAAGTTTTAAAATCCAACAACAGTTAACAACCATAGTTAACAGTCTCCAAAACGCCACAAAACCACAAAAAACAACAAAAACAACCATTCTCCTCATTTTTGTCTTCCAACAAGAGAAGGGAGTATGTGTAGGAATGTTTAACACCACAACACAAAGTTTTGAAAACAAATACCAAGGGCTTGAAAACAGAAAGAAGAGTGAGGGCTAGAGCTGGCAATTCTCGATCTGACCCGAGAAACCCGACCGACTCACCCGAACCGAAACCTGACCGATGTTGACCCAAAACCCGAAGTGACCCGAATACAGACAAACCCAACTCAATCCGAACCGGACTCGAATTCCAACCCGACTCGAATTTCAACCCGACCCGACTCCCAACTGACCCAACTCCCAACCCGACCCGACTCCCAACCCAACTCAAATATCCTTGAATAACTATTTTTTAATTAAAAGAGATATGTTGAAATAAATCCATATAATTTCAATGTATGTTACCATATTTACCCTCATTGTTACAATTAATTAGTTTCTTTACCTTAAAAAAAGTATTTTTTATTTTTAAAAAATAACAATAACCATTTCTAATTACAAATTAATTGTCTATTATACATATATACTATATACATATATACGTACTATATCTATTATACATATATACTATGTACAAAAAAAACAATTACTATTATCTAATAGTTAATGCTATTTCTAAACAAAACAAAAGTCTATTAATCAAGTAAAATTATCATAAAAAAAAGAAGTGATTGATCAAATAATGAATTATGAATGATTGACTTGAATTCAAAATTCTCATTTCTCACTAATAAAAGATGAGTACAATTCAATGAGGATACTATAACTTGAATCATGTACATAGTATATTTTTTTAAACTACTTTTTGAAAGACACAAATAACAATCACACAAATAACGTGAATTATCTTTTAGATAGGGAATCAAGTATGATTTTGATAACAATATATTGCCAAATTTCAATGAAATTAATGATGAATAGGAGCTTAAATGCTTAATAGCTTACGAGTCAATGAGTAGATTATATATTGATTCATATTTAATTTTACTAACAATACTTTTTGAAATACACAAATAATATGGATTACATATTCAATTTAATAAAATTGATTACCCGAAAATCGCAAACGAACACGATTCAACAAATTCAACCCAAATAATTAAAAGTTTAAAACAAACGTAGAACCGCTTCTACTTGAAACTCGAATGGGTCCAACCCGATTCTGACCGAAACCCGACCAATCTGAATTTCATTTTGACCGAATCTGACTCGACTCGACCCGACCAAGCCTGACAAAGAAATTTTGACCGAGTTGACTCGACTCATCAATGACTCGACCCGAATGTGATCAACCCGAACCCGACCGGACAACCCGAATTGCCTGCTCTAGTGAGGGCTGAGATCAGTATCAAGGCTTTGACATTCAGTTCGAATCATCACTGAGATCATGCACCTCTTCATCTGATGGCACATACCTAGAATCCCTTTGAGCCCTGATATCCTCCCAGCACTTCTGCTTCCAGCGGCCACAATGATCAGTAAACACCTTGTCCTTCATTATCTCAGCCAGGCGCCTGTCATTCTCCTCATCCTTGTACTTCTTGACGACTCCAAATTCTTCAACAGTGAGGATTGTAGGCTCAGTGTGGGTTTGACGAAGGATGGGGCGATCTCGAACAAGGTGCTTACAGTTGAACATGACGTTGGTGGCTTTCTCCTTGGTATGTTGAGCGACGTCCTCCGAGAGTGGCATGATCGACCCTATTGTATTGAAGGTTAAGACGTTCAAGAGGAACATCTGGTTGATCTTCATAATTTTAACCGCCATCAGCTCATATGCCCGATCCAATCGGTCAAATAGATCTCCTCGAAGCTCCAGTACCTCCTGCCCGAGACAGTCCAGACCTAGCTCTAGATTTTCCAGCCTTTGCTCGGTTAGGGCTTGGCCAGATGTGGGTCGGTTTTGAGTGTTGAGTTACAAGACCCAATTACCAGTAGGGGTCTTGACAAGTCCCAAATGCTCAAAACTCGCTTCGTTAAGCTTATCATTGTGAGGTTGTTGTTCCTCAAAGTTCAAGTAAATCCCAAAATACTTGAAGGTTTTTGGGAGAAGGTTGGCAAATGGTAAGGAAGAGGCTCTGGAGGAGGTGAGGTGTGAGCCATTTGGTCAAGGATGATGTTGGGTAGGTCAGGCTCAATGTTGCTTATCATAAGAAAGAAGATCTCAAGGTCTTGATTAGTGAGAAGCTCTCTGGCGTTGGTCCTAGGAATAATGCATTGGACAATAATGTTGAAGATGATCTTAGCCTCAAGGGTGAGAGCGGTGTGGGTAAACTGTCTAGTATGAGTATCGGGCAAAAGGAATTGGTCCTTGGCTAGTTTTGCACATTCGGTTCGGGAAGGTTGAGAGTTTGTGTAGATGTCCAGGGATAATTTGAAGATTGTGGAAATGGTGGATGCAGTAATAGTGATGGACTTCCCCTTGACATTGGATTCAAGGGTATAGGTTCCTCGATCACGTTTTTGGGTAAGGTTCACATAAAACAGTGGGGTAAGCCTAGGGTATGCGATGTTGACGGGGTTCAGGATTTGCCAGAGGCAGGTTGTTTGATAAGGGTGATGTAGAGAAGGTCTAGGGATTCAAGAAATGAGATATGAACAACCATGAAGTGTGGACTCTGAAGTTTACTTGAGGAGGGAATCCGGTTGGAGCAAATCCGGTCCGAGCATGAGGTGAAGGGTCGCGTTCGTGCTCAAAATCCTCCAAAATTGGCTCCTTTCCTTTGCTTGAGGACACCTTCTGCTCGTCCTTGCATTAAGCCTTGTACTTTTTTTTCGGAGAGTGATCGGCCTTCATATGAAACCTTGCGGCCACTGGAGTAGAATCGGAGTCTGAATCAGTGTGGATGTCGAACAGAACTTGTCTCTTCTTTGATACTGACTTAGAGCGCTTCTTTGAGGAGGAGGGAGAGGTGAACAATCGGGTGGATTTTCTGGATGCCATTGTTGCTTTGAGAGAGAAAAAGTGATATGGAAAGAGTAAAAGGGTTTGAGGAGTAGAAGAGGTAAGAGAAGCAAAGGCTCTCTGATGAATTGATATGACCGAAAGCAAGGGAGAGTACAAGGCTATTATACACGCTTCGTTTTGGAAATTGAAAAGAAGGTGAAATATATTTAATTGAAAAGGGGGAAGAATCTTCCTCTTCTCCACATTTCTACTTCTTAATAACTCTTTCTCGATAATTTGGGAAATCCAGTGGAGTTCTCTTCACTACTTTCCTCCTGATTACTTGCTGCTACTCATAAGTATATTTCTCCTTTCTAACCGATTCCCTCTTATTCTCCCACTGGCTCCTTCTAGAGTGGACAATTGCATAAAAACCATGGAAGTAGAAGATCCTGCTTTCCAAATGTCTAAACCCCGAAAGGGAAAAAACATGCCGGAGGGCTCTAAACTCTCACAGGAGATGTTGTTTTCCTATAAGGCTCATGTGGAAATGCTTAAATCGAAAACGGTGAAGCGATTTGTGAATTTGAGGCCCAACCCTAGAATGGGTTTATGGAGGCTCTTCATCAACTGGCTATGGGAGATTTTGCTTCTTGGAAGCGTGAGGGAGGATATCTATGTGTTCTCAGCCTCCTTTGGCAAACCAATTGAGGCCAAGATGATCCGGATGTGGATCAGCGATGCCAAGGTAAGGAGAAACTGCGTGCAGGGATTTCTTGGCAATCTCTCTGCTGATGGAATTATCAGTTTCATGGCTGAGAAATTGCCCATAACTGTCGACTGTCACAAAACCTTGTGGTATGCTTCATACTCCTACACTTGCTGTCCCATATTTATTCATTTGAATAAATATTTTTTGTCTTCGTTGAGATCACTATATTGCAAATGGATCTGCGTTTATTGGATGTATGAAATTGCTCTAGTGTCATGCTTGTGGCTGCTACTATGGCTATGTTGGTCTCAAACTACAATTGCACAAGTTAATTGGTTGATGATGGTTACCTTGGACTATAATTTTTTAGTTGACCATCACCTGCAATGGAGTGGTGCTCTTTTGCATGCTTGTAAGAATATCCTTACCGTAAGAATTATTGTGTATAATGATCTTTTTGGTTTGGGTTTAGGAGTATATTTCCTTCTAAGTCTATTAAATATGACTAAGATTATAGCGAAGGTGGGTTGGGTAATATTGGAGTTAGAAATGTTAACAAATGAAATGATTAAAAATCTCAAGAACCATGGACACAAGCAAGTGAGGACAATATGTAGTAAACAGAAACTCTTGATTGCTCTAACTACCTACAAAAATGTGAACAATCTGTCTCTGTCAGAAGCACCGCACCCTCGGCTTCTGATGGACCGGGTAATCAAATAATGAAAGCGGGTTTCTGGAATATCAGAGGTATAGGAAAGTCGAATATTTGGACAGACCTCAAAGCCATGCGAATCAATGAGCACATGTCACTAATGGCAATTGCAGAAATTAGAACAAATAAAATTCCCCGGGAAAAGAATTGGAAATCGAGTGGATACAATAATGCCATCTGGTCTGTAGGAAATGATAGAACGGGAGGAATAGGACTCCTTTGGAATGAGAACGTTCTTCAAGATGAGTCAATTGAGGTCGATGTGGTACTACCAAGAGTAATTCGGGTTAAATACTCATGCTCAAATAAAAACTTCACAGGAATAATATTTTTTGTCTATACCCCTCCCCATGAGTCGGACAAAGATATCTTCTGGAATGAATTCTCGAATATTGTCACGAGTGAACCCCTTCCATGCTTAATGATAGGAGATTTGAATGAAATTAGTAGCAACGGTGAAAAACTCGGGGGAGTAGCGAATAGTCAAGCGAGATATCTTAGAATAAATCAATTCAAAAATCAATGCTCTCTTCTTAAGATCCCATCCTGGGGAAATCAATTTACTTGGAGGAAAAAAAGGGAAGGGGAGGATAATATCTGGGAAAAATTAGATCGTGTACTGGTTCAACACGAGTTCCTTGAAACCTTCCCTGATCTAGCAACATTCAATGGAGCCTTTACAGGGTCTGACCATTGTCCCATTTCTATTTGCCTAGCTTCTGGAAGAGAGTTTATGCCCCCACCATTTAAATTCGAAAACATGTGGCTACAGAGAAAGGACTTCAGGAGCGTTGTCAAACAAGCTTGGAGAGTTAGGTGTACGGGCTCAGCAATGTACAGATTAGTGTACAAAACAAAGTTTCTTAAAGGAAAAGCTAAAGTGTGGAACAAAAACTCCTTTGGGAATGTCTTTCGTCAAATACAAATTGTGGAAAAAGAACTGATTAGTATTCAATCAAATATTATATCCAGAACATGTAAGGATTATTTAGTCGAAAAATAACTGATCGGGAAAAAAGAGCAACTATTAAAATTCCAAAAGGAATATTGGGGGCAGAGAGCAAAATCAAAGCATCTCAAGCTCACTGATTAAAACACAACATACTTTCATAGAGTAGCTTCTGGGAGACGAAATAGGAAAATTATTAGAAATATCACGACAAGTTCTGGAACACAGATTGTGGGGGAATAAAATATTAGAGAGGAAGTTAAAAATGACTTCGAGAAAAGATTCTCCAAAGAACAAATTAACATGACACTTCTCAATGAATACCTAGAGCTAATACCACAGGCTATAACGGTAGAAGAAAATAGGATTTTAAGCCAACAATCATCTAATAGTGAAGTAAAAAATGCGGTCTGGTCTTTAGGTCTAAATAAGTCTCCGGGACCCGATGTAATGACAGCTGAGTTTTATAAGGCTTACTAGGACATTGTCGGTAACGATGTCATCAAAGCAATCAAAGCTTTTTTCCATTCAGGCAAAATACTCCAACAGATTAATCATACATTCATCACTCTACTGCCAAAATGTGACAATCCATCGAAGACTTCAGATTATAGACCAATTAGTCTGTGCTCAACAATATATAAAATAATATCAAGAATTCTAACAGAGAGACTCAAGAAGGTGATTGGTAAGTTAATCCACCCATTTCAAGGAGCGTTTGTATCTGATAGAGCAATTCAAGACAATATATTGATAGCACATGAGATCTTCCATTCATTCAAAACGAGAAAAGGATCAGAAGGTTGGTTAGCGATTAAACTAGATATGGAAAAAGCCTATGATAGAGTTGATTGGATCTTCACAGAGGCAGTATTAAGAAAATTTGGATTTAGTGACTATGTTATAAACTTAATCATGGAATGTGTAACATCTGTTTCATTTTCTGTATTGGTTAATAATGGTCCTACAGAGGTGTTTAAACCTTCTCGAGGACTAAGACAAGGCGACCCCTTGTCTCCGTTTCTGTTTATTCTTGGTGCAGAAGTGCTCGCTGAAAAACTAACAGCAGAGTCCAATCTCAACCAATCTGGAATTGGCTTCAGGTTTGGTCCATCTGGACCAAGAATCCCGCTTCTGGCGTTTGCTGGTGATATCATCATTTTCACAAAAGGCAACATGGCAGCATGTGAAAAAGTAAGGAAAATTGTTGATGATTACTGTCAATTGTCAGGACAGAAAGTAAACTACAACAAATCTGCATTTCAAGGTTCTCCAGGGATACCTGCGTCGCGAATAGCAACTATTGAAGGATGTTTAAATATATCAAAGCACGTTAAACTGAACAAATATATGGGGTGTTCGATTGTTGATGGCAGAGCAAATAAAAGCACCTTTGAAGAAATCATTGGCAAAACAACTAATCAATTATCAAAATGGAGAGCCGATTCACTATCTTAACATGGGAGGTCTGTGTTAATAAATTCAAATTTAGCTTCTAAACCAATGTTCGCTATGCAAAGCTTCATTCTCCCAGTGTCAATTCACTCAACTTTCGACAAAATCAATAGGATCTTCTTCTGGAACAAAGACCTCCAATACAAACCCTTTATAGGATGGGACAAAGTTTGTAGACCAAAAACAAAAGGCGGAATGAGATTAAGAAAAACAAAGGAAATGAATGAGGCACTACAAATGAAACTTATTTGGAAAATAATTGTTGAACCAGATAACTGTTGGGTCAAAATTATCAACCATAAGTATCTAAAGTCAACGCCAATACTTAAATTTGAGAAGAAAGGAAATGCCTCATGGCAATGGACGCAACTGAGAAAACTTATTAAGCCATTTAAGGAAGGTCTAGCATGGTCAGTCGGCGATGGGAAAACAATCAAGTTCTAGCAAGACAAGTGGGCTCCGGTTAAGAATATTCATATTGCTTGTCTCGAGCCGACAAAAATCAACTGAGAAGAAATTGTTGATCAGTACATTCGAAATGGGGCATGAAATATGGAAAAACTTAGAACGATAATGCCAAATAATATTGCGCAACAGATAGCAGAGATTCCCCTCCCAAAAAATCAAATACAAGACAGAATATACTGGTGGCCGGACAAAAAAAGATGGTTTACGACGTCTAGTGCGTATAAACTTAATACAAGAACAACAGAGCTTAATAATGACAACAATGCATGGATCTGGAGCTTGAACGTTCCACCTAAAATTAAGAAGTTCATGTGGAAAGTCTCGCCGGAAGAGGAATTGCAATACCACCTTATTGTGCCTTGTGCAATCACCATGAAGAAGACACTACTCACTTATTGTTTGAATGCAAATATTCACTCTGCTGTTCAAGTTTATCACTAAGAGTGAAATCGGAAATTTCAAACAATATCATATTAACGAGAAATATCGAGACATTAATGACAAAATTAGACAGACTACTTGATACACAACAAAAACAGAAACTGGTATTCCCCTGGTGGACCATCTGGATTATTCGTGACAACACAGGGAATTCAGTAGAAATGGGAAGTAAACTAATTGGACACCAGTCCCCTTTAATGTCCGAAGCCTTGGCATTGAGAGAGGGCGTTCTAAGGGCTCTCGAGATGAAAATCCCCAAAATTATAATTGAAGGAGATTCACTGACCATCATCAATTATTTACAGTCTAGAATCAAATGTCCATGGGAAATTGAACTAATTATGTCAGATATTAGCACTCTACTTACGGGGTTTTACGAAGTATCGTTTTCACACGTTCTTCGTAACGGCAATTGCGTGGCAGATAAGGTTGCACACCTTGCTCATATTGCCTCCATCTCTTCTCTATACACTGACCCGGGTCTTATCGACCTCATCCGAAAGGATGCTTTCGGATATATAGCGGTTCGCATCCGAATTATTACTTAATAAATAAAAAAATCTATAGCTTGCACAGGGATATGAAAAACCGAAAATTTCAAATTTTAAAAAGGGCTAAAAACAAGATAAGGTTAAAATAAATATCTCATCCAATCATTTATCTATTAAGATAAAAACCGAAGATAAATATGATCCAAAATTTTAATATTGTCTTGCAAAATATCAAGGCCTTAAAATAATATTTAAGGCTTTGAGATTTTATAGACTTCATCTCATAAGAGGATTACTCCCTCTACGATAATGCATCCTTGTTCAACATGCCAAGCTCCAATCTTATAAAATTGAACATGTCCTCAGCCAAAGGTTTAGTAAAGATATCTGCTAATTGTAAATCAGTAGATATAAATGAGATAGAAACATCACCTTTTTCCACATGATCACGAATAAAATGGTGTCTTTCATCAATGTGTTTCGTTCGTGAATGCTGGACGAGATTCTTGGCTACGGAAATTGCACTTGTATTGTCACATCTTAATGGAATTCCCTTCAAGTGTAGGCCTAGGTCCTTTAGTTTTTGTGAAATCCATAGGACTTGAGAACAACATGCTCCGGTGGCAATGTATTCATCTTCTGCAATTGATAAGACAACTAAATTTTGCTTTTTGGAGTGCCAACTAATCAAGGATGATCCCAAGAATCAGCAGCACCCTGATGTGCTCTTTCTGTCTACTTTATAACCTGAAAAATCATAATCAGAATAGCCCACAAGAGAAAATTGGTTTTGCTTTGGATACCAAAGACCTATATCCTTGGTTCCATTTAAATAACAATAAAAATCATTTTGACAGCAATTAAGTGGGATTCCTTAGAGTTAGCCTGAAAAATGAGCACACGTGCATACACTAAACATAATGTTTGGCCTACTAGCTGTAAGATAGAGCACACATGCATACACTAAACATTATATCAAGAATCCTTGATGCCAATGAGTAAAATAGGATTTAGTTTTAGGCATAATGGCCTCCGGGTACCTTTTCTTGCCTTTGCAGATGATATAATCATTTTTGCTAAAACATCGTTAAGCGTCAGTCAGATAGTTAAAGAAATAATAGACGAATATTGTAAACTGTCAGGACAAAAGGTGAAGTTTCGTAAATCAATGTTTCAGACAACAGGGGGTGTACCCAGCTCAAGAATTCAGCTACTACAAAACTCTTTACAAACTCCTCATACAAGGGTACTGGAAAAATACCTAGAGTGTCACATTATTAATGGAAGAGTCATCAGACCGACTTTTGAAGACATAATAAGTAAAAGTAAAAATCAATTAGCAAAATGGAAAGCAAACTCCCTTTCTTAACAAGGTAGATCAATTCTCATTAACTCCAATTTAACAGCAAAATTGTTGTATGCAATGCAGAGTTTTATGCTCTCATCATCCGTGTATAAAGAATTGGAAAAAATAAACAGGAATTTTTTCTGGAATAAAGATCTTCAATATAAATCGCTTATAAGCAGAGATAAAATATGTAAACCAAAGAGGAAAGGTGGGTTGGATATTAGAAAAGCTCGGGTGATGAATGAGGCACTCTAGATAAAATTACTATGGAAAACTCTTGCGGAACCAGATAATACATGGGTAAAAATTATTCGGCATAAGTATTTACGAGAAAATGACATCTTAAATTATGAAAGGGTTAAAAACTCCACTTGGCAATGGAGAAATGCTGCTTCACTAATCGATAAATTTAAAGACGGACTAATTTGGTCTATTGGGAATGGTAGAACTGTTAGGTTTTGCAAGGACCCTTGGATTTCTTTAAAACCTCTAATTAATATGGTTAATTCCAAGCAGATTACTGATGTTGATGCCCGTGTTAGCAGCTTCATATTGAATGGGTTATGGTGGGAAGAAAAACTAGAAGAAGTTCTGGATTCTGATTGGGTAAAACGAATAATGGATATACCTCTTCCCGTCCACCAGATGTCGGACCGGTTGTATTGGAGGATGGACAAATAAGGATAGTTTACGACATCTAGTGCTGTGAATCTCTTATAAAAAATAGGCTTTTGATGACAACCCGGGTAATTGGATTTGGAAGGTGAACACTTTGCCTAAAATCAAGAATTTTCTCTTGAATTTTCTCTTATAGATGGTGGATTAATGACGTCTGGCTATAAAGTTTCCTCGGGTCGTAAACTAAGCAGAAAGAATGTCAAATTGATGAACTCGGGGAATGGTTATCTGAAATTAAATTTCGATGGATCTATAAGTGGAATTGGAGGAGCTAGTGCATGATTTATAATAAGGAATTGGGTGGGAGATGCTATTAAACTAGGTTATAAGGAATTATGTGTTATTTCCCCGCTTATAGCGAACACAATCGCTCTTAGAGAAGGAATTATGGTTGCAAAGGAAAATAACTATCAAAAGCTCATTATCGAATGGGATTCTCAGATTGTCATAAATCATCTTAAATCAAAAGGCCCTTCCTCCTGGGAAATTGAATTGATTATGGGAGATATTAAAGGTCGGTTGCATGCCTTTCGGGATATCTCCTTCTCCCATGTTCCCCGTGAGGGTAACAGTGTGGCTGACAAGGTTGCACACCTTGATCGTCCTCTTAACGGGTTGATACTGGAGTCTCGTCCAGATCTTTTAGATCTCATCCGTCGGGATGTTATTGGTTATGATTTCCAACTAAATACTCATCTAATAAAAAAAAATAGCATCTTGATAAAGGGGGATTAGATTTGGTAAGTTAAGTTCTTGTGGTTGACCCCTCCTTTGTCTGTCCCCAAGCTTGTTTCCACAAAGCTCACTCTTACAACCTGTTTGGAAGTTGGGATTTGGTTGGATTTTTAGAAAGGGAAGTGAGGAGAAAATAAAATTGGTGTTTGGGTGGACAATCCAGAGGAAGAGAAGACTGCTTAAGTTGATGGGATTTCACACTCCATCAAAACGGTGGAATTTAATGGGAAAGTGAAATCTCTCCCATTCCTTTCTCTTTCCCAATTTCCCACCCCTTCCTTCCCCTAACAAAAACCAGCCAAACACACTGTTCACGTCGATCCGATCGTCTCTATCTATGAATACTTGGTCGAAGTACAATGTTACAGAGGATCTCTTATCCGAAATCCTCTCAAGGCTCCCTGTCAGGTCCCTTGTTAGATTCCGATGTGTGTCTAGGTCGTGGCGCTACTTGATCGACGATCCCGACTTCGCCCGCTTACATCTCAATCGCTTCAACAACAACCGCCTTGAATCCCACCTCTTCGTCGTGCACGGTAACATTGGGAAACCCCAGTGCTCAGTCGTATGCAGCCGAAGTCTCAGAATCACCGCCAAGCTTGGGTTTTTATATACTGATATCCGAGCGACTTCAGTTGTGGGCTCGATCGATGGAGTGTTGATGCTCCACGACATAAGGTCCAAAGGTACAAGGGAGTTCTTTTTGTGGAACCCCTCCATTAGGAAAACCCTAATTGTGCCTCCCTCTCCCGTATTCCAGTGAAATGAGGAATTACGAGTTAGGCTTAGGGTTTATGTGACAGTCGTCCTCAGGGATGGCGGACTCCACTCCTTTGCAGTCTACACGCTCGGATCGAATTCGTGGAAGACAATTACTGAGCTTCAAGGCGAGGGCGGGTGGTCAAGCTGGCGCCAGATGTGCTGTTTTGCTGATCAGCAGAGAACCTTGTGCTTTAGAGGTGTTCTATATAACCTTGCAAAAGAGCAGTCTTTCCTTCCTGACAAGCTAGTTTCGTTCTGTTTGAGCAGTGAGGTGTTTGCTTCCACCCCATTGCCGCAGCTTCCAGAGCCACACTGGTATTCTCAGGCGCTCACGCTCACTGATGGTAGCTCTGCGCTCGCACTCGTTAATTTATTGGGACTTAAAGAATCTCTGTGGGTCTTGGATAGCTCTTCTGGAGGTGCGAGTTGGACCCAACGCTACACCTTTGATATCCTGATGCCTAGTTATTATTTTGATGGTAGGTATGGTTTTGCTGGGTACAGCATATTCTTATACCTTAATAAGAACAGAGATGATCTCATGTTGCTGAATTGGATGAGTATGGTGCTCTCTTACAACCTCGAAACTTGCAAAGGAAAGATTATTTCGATGGAGAGTATACACATGGGTAGCACCTGGCCCTACGTTGAGAGCTTGTTATATATTGCTATATTGGTAGTTGATGCTAGTGTCAGCTTATGGATGAGACTCAGTTTTCATCCGTTCATCCACATTTTGCTGTTTGTATTAGATGAGTGGAAATCGCTTAGCTTTCAAGAATTCCTCCCCACTAAAAGGAGGTCTCGGTAGAAGGTTCAATCTCGTTGGAAGCTGTTACAACACTGATTTTTCCCCTTGTAGAACCACTGTCATTTTTTTTAAAAATCTTTATTGGGTTTTTATCTTCGTTTGTACTTCATTAAAATGAATTGTAGAGAAAGAGAAGATTGAGTTAAACAATTTAGACAGTTTTTACCAATATATGGCTCGTAATTGATCCCGACAGCTTCGGTAGAAACATGAAACGATGTTAAACCCAGAAAGTATTGGGTTGGCTATGTTTTTTTTTTTTTTTTTGGCTTCGTCACGTTTTGAGATGTCTAACTAAGATGAAAAGCAACATGGTAAGGATAATCTGCACCACACACTCAAACATCTGCTGAGAAGCTTGCACAATAAAAACTACACACGAGGATTATGTTTGTATTGAAGGAAATCATGTAAAAGATTAATGATATAACATATATATGTGTGTGAGATCTTGGATGGACAGGAACAATGTACATTGCCACTTGTAGTGCGAGAAGATCCTCTCCCTGCCTCAGTACCAACGGACCTCCTAGCTTCCTTACAGGGGAGTCTAGCAACCATGGAGTCTATAAGGGAGACCGTGAGGGAAGTTTGCATGTTCTCTCTCTTCAAAACTGAGCAACATAGCGTATCATTCTCCATTTTTGTTGCTTATGAGAGCAATCACACACACAAAAATCGATTTTGATTTTGATAGGGCAAGCGACAAGGCATAGAAGACGAAGGACGAAGATTAGGCGAGAGCAAGGGTACTTGTCTGGTTTGGATTTTGATTATGATTAGGGCTATGGTTAAATTCGATTAGGGCTATGGTTCGGATTAGGGTACTTGTCATGTTTGAATTGTTTTTGAATTAATTGGGAAATTTTGAATTCGATTAGGGATATGGTCGGAATATGGTTAAATTCGATTAGGGCTATGGTTCAATTTAATTAGGGCCATGGTTCAGTTTTGGTAATATCCCATTCCACTCTCTTTTTAATGCTTATCTTGCATTCTACCGTACATTAGAATGTCCTTTCAGAACCATGCCATCAGCACTTATGTGGATTGATGATGTACTTCTATCATGTCTCAGACATTAGAATGTCCTTTCAGAACCATGCCACCATACACACAAAGAAGCTGACCCTTATATCCTCCATTTCGCAGTGCAGATAGCTCAGTAAAGGTATTCCTTCTCTTTTAACCATTCATTCTGTCCTACTTTTGTTTAGCAACATTTATCAAGCAAAAATACATGTTAATGGTTATGTTAATAAAATGCACTAATGTTGTGTTTCAAGAAGTAGTGATAATATTCGCCTTCATTGTCCATCAAAATGTGAAAAGTGAAAA
Source organism: Persicaria tinctoria (assembly GCA_037127255.1). Classification (NCBI taxonomy): domain Eukaryota; kingdom Viridiplantae; phylum Streptophyta; class Magnoliopsida; order Caryophyllales; family Polygonaceae; genus Persicaria; species Persicaria tinctoria. The sequence continues at coordinate 33,261,170 of JBANSL010000013.1, read as the reverse complement.
TTTTGAGAAGATTGTCATATTGTTGTCTACTATGGTTTCCTGTTTTTGCCTATCTAAATTCTCAAGTTGTATTGTTGCTATTGGAGGGTAAATTTTCGCAACTTTGAAATAATGATGATTTCATATTAAATTAATCGTGTATTAAATTTTGATTAATTTAATTGAGATTCATTATTAAAATGGAAGAATGGAACAAATGATTTGGATTAAAACTTGGTAAAAGAAAAATAATACAAGCTTTCTTCCAAAGGCACAAGAAATCACACTAGGCCTAATCAGCCCATGAGGTAGCAGTTATAACTGCTTTACACTGCAGTTAAAAAGGAAAAAACTGGCAATACGTGTGTGGCAGTGTGGGAGGGCAGGTTTCTTTAAGTAACTGCTCCTCTTTCACCCTATAAAAAGCTATTGCTACTCAAGTGAATCGGTCCTAGGATTCCCAATCTTTTCTATCGGCAAAAATAGAGGAAAGCAACAAACAGGCTTCTTCCTTTTCTTCCTTCCATCATCAGCAACCTGCAACCATCCACAAAACCAAAACAAAAAGAAAATCAACAGTAGAAAGAGCATGCAGGCACAATCAGGTAGCTGTCCTAAGCGATTCTGCGTCGATTCTTGAAACCAGGCACTCGAGAACCCTTGCGAGCTTCTTCGGGAGTTTTGGTTTCAGAATCATCGAATCCCTTAACCGGGCTGGGTTGCTGTTAAAATTGCATCAATATGGAGACGCGTTCCTTTTTTTATTCCAGGAATCCCACCATGGAAAACCTTGCGAGCTTTCTCCATGGCCTGGGTTCCGGAGTCTATTAATCGCTCAAAATTGAGCCGATATGCTGCCCGATTTTACTCACTAATGAGTCCAAATTAAGGGCTATGGGTGACTGATTAAAGACGACAGTGTCTCCAAACCTCAAACAAAACAAACGGTTTCACAGACAAGCCAAGGACTGTGAGGAAGGGAAAAACAAAATCCAATTAAAGTCTAAAAAGAGGCTAATTTAAATTTGTGCAGCTCCTCTCAAATCTAATTTTGTTTGAGTGGGGCTCATCCAAATTGCATTAAGATCAGCCCTAGTTTTCTCAAACCCCAAATTATCTAAATTAGGGGGGAAATTGCAGGGAAAAATAGGAAGACAAACTTGTTCCTTCTTTTCTTTGCGAGAGATCTCGGGGTTTCCTCCTGTTATGCTGTCGGCATTCGAGTCTAGCCCACTCTTCCAAAGAGCACTTGAGCCCAAGCCCCTTGATAGGATTCAGAAATTGGCTTTGTCTCCGAAGCAAGTTCCATGTGGCTATGGCGGCACGCTCTCGTTGTGTCGGAGCTGCTAAAGTCAGAAGAAGAAAAAAATGTTAAAGCGCAGAGGAGGATTGTAGGGTGAAAGTCGATTTTAGTTCGTCACCTCAGTTTCTTGTGGGCCTGGTTCCACTTTCCTGAAAAACAAAAGTTTGAATTGGGCTGAATCCATCAAGATAAGACCTGGACTTGAATTGGGTTTAAGCCCATTTAAAACAAATTCATGAGCTGGGTATTAAATTAAGGGGAATTGTTGTCATTATATGTGGTTGGCCAAACTTATATGTACTAGCCACGTAAACATTCAATAACTTTACAAATAGAGTGATTGAAATCGGCACATATCCTATAAAAGCAAGTTATTTGCAAAATTGATCCACTAAAAGCTAAGAATTATATTTAGCATAAAAATTAAGAATTCGAGTTTGATCAAAACATAAAATCAAATTCGTCAAATATTCTTTGCTAATTAATTCTAGTAGGTCAATCTCAAAATCGACTTCAATAAAAACGGAGTCAAAACCTCAAATCAAGTTTCACCAAATATAAACTTGGTTTTAGGTAGAACTACGTAAAGACTTGACACCGTAAAATCGGTTACGTAGGTAGCCCGATATGAAATCCTAAAAATATATCGGGTACAGTCGTCCGCCTCTAACTTCACTCTCAAATGAATATGAGGTTAAATCTCATTAAATTAAATCACTTCATCAAAAAGAACTACAAGTGATTTGATTCTCTTCCAAGAGATACGTAGGAAACCCGATACAAAGCTATAGCTCATCGGGTTCAATCACACGGTCCTCAAACAATCAAATTTGTCCCTATTCAGAACTACGTATAGACTTGATACTCTTTTACAAGTTACGTAGGAAATTCGGTATAAAATTTTAAATACGCCGAATTCAGTCACCGGTTACAAATTAAATCAAATTTGTTCCCAAAATAACTACAGATGATTTGATCCCGTCCTAACGGGTACGTAGGTAGCTCGACATAAAGCTTATGCTCGTCGAGTACAATCGTCAATCCAAAAATATCAAATAGGTTTATTTAGAACTACGTAAAGACTTGAAGCCTCCTATCGGCTACGTAGATAACCCGATATTAAATTCTAAAAATATATCGGGTACAGTCGTCAACCTCTAAAATCCCTTTAAATGAATATGAGGTCAAAATCAAACAAATTCAAATTGTCCATTCCGACTCGATACAAAGCTTTTGCTCGTCGAGTTCAATCACCGCTCTCAAATGATCTCACGGTCAACCCAAATATAAAGTTCATTTTTCTTCCGAACTATGGCGACTTGATTCCACCAAACAAGTGGATACGTAGGAAACTCGGTGTAAATCAAATTCTCGCCGAGTCCAGTCACATTCAAACTTATCAAATCTCCTCAAATTTATTTATCGACTCTAAGTCGTCCCAAAACAAATTGCCATCAAATCCAAAGTGTCTCATCTGACTCGATACAAAGCTTCTGCACATCGAGTTCGGTCACGACCAAAACTTCAAACGAGTTCAGTCACGACCGAATCTCCTCAAATTTATTTGTTCTTTTCAAGAACTACGTGTGATTTGATCCCTTCCAACATGGTACGTAGGAAACTCACAAACGAGTTCAATCACAACCCCCAAATTGACGTTTAAGTCAAAACAAATCAAATTAAATCAAACTCCACATCAAAATCAAAAATCATTTTCTATGCAAATGATAGGCGGGTTACTTAAGTTACCCTTCTGAGAAGGTGGGCTCAGGTTACTTGGTTGGAGTGTTGTTTGAGCTACCCTTCGTAGAAGGTGGGCTTGAATTTCATCATCTGATGCATACAAGAAAACAAAATCAAATCCAAACACAAAATCCAAAACACTCTGAACTACGTAAGGCTTGATTCTCTTCCAAGAGATACGTAGGCAACCCGCTAAATTTCGGGTGCAACCCAAATCACTAAAACCACTCAAATATTCTTGGTATCGATACGACTTCGAATCAAGAGGATAACCAAAAGGGGTCGAACTCAAATATTAAAAATCAAATAAAATGTGTTGTACGATTATTCGCGCATTTTTGTCCAACGGTTGCTATTTAGAATTGAAATTGATAAGATTTAGAATAGTTCTAAAGTTGCTATTGGTGCTATTGAGAAGTGAAATTGACATAATGAATGGTTAAAATAGAAGGAATATCTTTACTGAGAATGGTTATTTTAATAAAAGATAAGTGAATTGAGAAGTGCAAACTCGATTATGGGTTTTTATGAATATCTTCTTAAGTCTATTAGCTCAATGGAAGAGCAATGTGTTATTATACACACGATATGGGTTCAAATCCCATATAGACTCTCTCTACACAACATATCTAAGAAACAAACAGTAACATTTTAAAAGCAATATTTCAGAAATAATATGAAATATTTCAGAAACAAACAGAAACATCTCAGATTCCATCTTATTGCTTCTATTTTTCAGCTATTGTCTTATTGTTTTGTCATATATTATTTCACATTTCAAATGTTTGGTGTCTGGTTGTTTCTTAGATCGGCTCTATAATAACACACTACTCTACCACTTGAGCTAATAGACTAAAAAAGGTAGCCAAGGTAGTTGTGACCAAACTGAATTCAATAATACCAATACAACAACAACAACAACAACAACAACAACAACAACAACAACAACAACAACAACAACAACAACAACAACAACCCAGTCAATCCCGCGATAAAGCAGGGTCTGGGGGGTCAGGATGTACGCACTCTTTCCCCGAACAAGTCGGGAGAGTGTTTCCGATAGACCTAAAATAAAAAGTCACAGAAATCACAATGAGCAAGATAGACACTAGAAAAGGAGGCCAAAGGTAACAACAAGACTCAGCACCCTAACACCAACTACTAAACATCATAAACTCGGATGCGCCTCCTCCAGTGGTCTCTATCCAAAGTCATATCTTCCGAGAGGTTTAACAAATTGAGGTCCTGGCGGATAACCTCCATCCAGCTCTTTTTCGGACTACCTCTCCCCCTACGAATAGCCCCAAGCTCCAAGCTCTCGCACCTACGCACAGCAGCTGAAATAGGTCTCCTACTAAAGTGCCCAAACCACCGTAACCTGGACTCCCGCAGCTTGTGACAAATAACTAAACTAAAATATGAGAAACAAAAAGACAATTGTGACAAAAACTAAACTCAATAAGACCAAAATATGAACTCAATAAAAAGATGCCAATCTACTTGTTCTATGCCAACCAAATGTATCTCCTCTCATTAATGAAATCTCTTAAAGTGCCAACAAAGATGAATCCTCTTTTTTTTTGTCTCAAAGATTCAAACATTCATGTTTCAAACATTCATGTTTTAAGAGATTGATAGCCGAACAAAAAAGATGGCAAGAAATCCCATCAAGTAACTAAAATCCACAAAAGCCAATTGTATTTTAATTTCAGATTCCTGTCAAAGTAAGTTGCAAACCACTAAATCAAAGCCAATTGTATTTTAATTTCCTTTCCAATTTCCACTTCCATTCCATTCCACTTTCATTGAAATCAGCTAAATCAAATCAGATGAACTCAAAATTTTCCCAAAGTAGACCGATTAAAAAACAATCGAAAACCGCTAAATCAAATCAGACGAGCATACTCAATAACCGTAGCTAAATCAAATCAGAACCGAGCTTAATCAGTAACCATAGCCCTAATCGAATCCGACTAATTCTATCAAAATAAACAACCAAACCATACCTTCCTCTCGCCCCCTAATCAGAACAACAAAATTACATAGCAAAATCAAAACACTAATTTTTACACAGCAATAATCACTAATCAAACAGCAAAATCAGATAGCATACCTTGCGATCAAAATCGTTTTCAGTTGAACGTTTGCCCTTCGTCTTCAGTTGAACTTTGCTCTCGCCCTGAAGAGACAACGACGGAACGGATATCGGAAAATAAGAGACAGCGGCAGCGGAAGGGAGAGGAAGAGGGATGGCGGAACGAAGATGAAGTGGGGCAGCAGCAGCGACCAGCAAGGGAGGGGAAGAGAGGCGGCGGAAGGGAGAGGAAGAGGGGCGGCGGAGGCGACCAGGAAGGGAGAGGCGCGTTTGAACTTGCTCTCGCCCTGAAATGCTGAACTTTCCTCTGATCGATTGCGAGATGGGAAGGGTTTGATAATTCTTCTAATCTAGCTTTTTGCCAATAAATGCGAGAAGATATTTGATCCAATGCCCTTTTCATGAGCCCATTCAGTATTTGTCATAACATTTGGATTTGTTAGCAATTATCTAAAAATCTTTCATAATACCAACATTACCCTCGCCTTAATTTTTAATCAATCCCTATCACTTCCGACTCCAAGTGTGCCGCTCTTTTCCTCAATCACTAGCCCTAACAGTCTATCCTCTTGGCTCCAAATCCTTTGTCCCCTAGTTTGTCCCCCCTCCTATCCCCCAACCCCCTCCCCTCACAAACTTCAAATAAAAGGAAAAAAGAAAAACAAATTAAAATTAAAAAAGTAGATTAAAAGAATAAAAAAAATTATTTTTTGTGGGAGGGGACAGTGTAAGGGGACATCACTGAGGACAGAAGATTCGTACCCCATCCTCCCTCCATCTCTTGCAATCGTCGACAGCGTCTCCTTCTTGTATCGTTAGAGATCTCCGCCGCGCTAGTCGTCCGATCGAAATCGAAATCGGAATCTAATATGAGGTCGAAATTGGAGAGCATGATATGACCATCCGATCTGACGAGGGCGTTTTCCGACTTCAACTCTCTGTAGATGATTCCCAGCATCTGAAGGTACTCTAACGCCACCAACATCTCCGTCCGATCTAACGAGGACGCTTGCCGCTCCCATCCTCCCTACATCTATCGCAATCCGATCAGAGAGAGTGTGAACTTGCTTTTGGAATAGGTTGACTTGTGCAATGTAGTTGCGTGTAGAATGGGGTATAGTGTGGGTCCTGTGGGACCTTGCGAGCAGAGTTTCAGTTGTGTAAAAGAGCACGTGAGTAATCCTAGTGTGGAGATGTGACATGTTGGTAGAGTCGGCAATTCGGTCGTTCGGGTCGGGTCACTGGCGGGTCGGGTTAATTTGGGTAAAGTTTATGGTCGGATACTGGTCGGATTTGGTTCGGTCGTAATGAATTTTAGATTGGTCGGGTTTCGGGTTAAATTGGGTCATGCCCGTTCGAATTCAAGACGAAGCGGGTCAAGCTCGTTCGAGTTTCGGGTCAAGAGGGGGGTCGGTCTTATTTGAGTTTCTAATCAAAGTGGGTATAGTTTGTTAGAGTTTTCGGTCGAATCATATTCGACCCGTTTGGATTGTTTGGTAGATTTTGACTCGGTTGAATACTTAAATATGTAATTTACTTAAAATGTATGATTTTGACTCAATTGAATATTTGAACATGTAATTTTGACTCGGTTGAATACACTCATTGACTCATCGGTTGCCAGTCGGTTTAAAAAAAGTCATAATCGAAAACTCGGTATTCGACAACCTCGCCTTTGTTTTAATTACTATATTATTTTTTACAAAATAAATCATTTGTTAAAAGTTTGTTTTAATAAGTTGGCCCATTTCATTTTCAGCTTTGATCCATTTCATTTTTAGCTTTTGTCCCATTAGTTTATTATTATTATTAGGTTTTAATAAATCTAGATATAAATAATTAATTCTATCAAAACATAATAATATAGATATAAATATAAGTAAAATAACAACTATAAAGTTATTGATTTGGATATAAATAATTCTTTCCAAAAAAAAAAATCATATATCATCATTCATACAAATTATTGAATATGGACAAATAGAATAACCATATTTTCGAAAACTAATAGAATTATTATACTTTTATCCATAAAAAGAAATTCATTTATAAAAATCAAAAAATAATAGAATTAATAGAATTATTAACAGTAATAGTCTAATAGAATTTTTAGGTGGAAAAAACCCTCAAAGAGTTGAAGTTATAAAAACTAATAGAATTATTAACACTTATTTAGTTATGAAAAATAAAAGAATTATTATACTTATACATATAAAATTAAACACATTCATATAGTTTTTAACTCATTAAATTACGTGCTCAACAAAAGTCAAATGTCTTATATTTAAAATCGGAGAGAGTATGTTTTTTATACCTGTTTTTAGTTAATGAATAATACATTAATACCTGAAGGTGATGAAAACATTTTCCAAACGAAATAGCATGAGCACACATAAATTGTATCCGCACCGGAGCTGCGGTCTGCGGGTGCGGTATCCCGGTTCAACTGTCTAGATTTGACTTGAATAATTAAATAAATTCGGAATATGGACCGGACCTTACGTTTTCAAAATAAGAACGATGATAAAAACGTGTACTTACGAGAGAGAGAGAGAGTATTTTTAGGACGATGATTCAATGACTCCCTTAAGGATGACAATAGGGGTATTTGGAGGTCATTTTGAAAATATATTTAAAGAAATAAGGAAAATAAGTGAAAATAGGTTAGCTTTTTCTAAAAGGCTATATACTCTAAGACTAGGCTCCCCCTTTCTAATTCATCTATTCTTTTCTTTTTGGGTTAATTTATAATTCAACTTTATTTTTTTTACAACTCTTTAGTAATTTATAACTTACTACTGTAGTGTTCATTTATAATTAACGTTCTTTTTCATAATTCTGTTTATATAATAAAATCAGTCTTATAATTCACATTTTTATTAAGCACAGTGTAAAGTTATTTATTTGACCTTTATTTATACCGGATCGAATTATCATAACATCCCGAGTTCGCCTAATAATAATACTCCCTCCTTGAATTTGTAAATAAAGAGCGGCCATATCCGGGGTTCGAATAATAATACTCCCTCTGTTAATTAATAAGTGTCGTTTGACTTTTCGACACGTTTGCTAAAAACTATACTCCGTATAAAATATTAATTGCAACTCTCGTTTGATAAATTCTAGAATCCTTTTTCCATATAATTACCCATTTTATAAATTCTACAAATTATTACTAATGGAAATATAATCAAGCTTTAGTTTTAATACGAAAACATTGAACAAAAATAAAATAACAGGCATCGGATTGCCGATAGGCCTACGAAAATGTTAGTGTGTATATATAAAGTTTATTTGCTCAAAAAAAAAGTTTATAATCGATTCTTACAAAATATCGTTTTTATAAGATGTTCTTTAAAAATTATTTACCTGTTTTTAATAAATTAATAACTATACTAATCTCGTTTTCCACAAATGTATATTATGTATTTATTTTTTATACGAAAATAAGACATGGCGGATTGCCGATAAGCCTGCGGGCAGTTATAATGAGAGGAAGCGGATTGCCGATAAGCCTGCGGGTAGTTATAATGAGAGGAAGCGGATTGCCGATAAGCCTGCGGGCATTTATAATGAGAGGCAGCGGATTGCCGATAAGCCTGCGGGAAGTTATAGTGAGAGACAGCGGGTTGCCGATAAGCATGCGCTCAGGTACGCTCTCTCTTATAATGAGGATTGAGGGCTACTGATATCACGCTCTGTTCTTGACTCGCTCTCTCTGCGCTCAGGTACGCTCTCTCTGCGCACAGGTACGCTCTCTCTTCTCCCGTTCTGAGCACATCGTTTTTGAATCTGGCTTGTTGGAATCTATGGGCAATCCCAAATTCGAAATCTAGGGTTTGTCGTTCTTGACTTTGGCTTGT